>BTSY01000006.1:27691771-30371591 GCA_036245785.1 Pristionchus fissidentatus | reverse complement strand
CCTACAACTATATCAGCTCCATCGACGCCTTCCATTTCAGGTAACACGACTAATTAAAACATATTTAGGACTAGAACTTTTTCAAGTATCAGAAAATCTAAATTAATATTTTTTAGTTGCATCGGTCGATTCGTTCGATGATGAAGTTCATCTTGTCGACGACAATGCACCTACTCCATCCGACACTGCACCATCGGCGCCAAAAGCACAATCGAGTGAGAGTGACTTGTAAATAATGCTCAAATCTAGTACTAGATTTAACAGTTCAATTACTAGATGTTCAACACATCTAGTACTAGATTTAAAATTCTACCGTAATATATATTTCCAGTTGCTTCGATCGACTCATTTGATGATGAGGTGATTCCAGTGGATAATGATGAATCATCCCCAACCGTAACCATTTCAACTGTAAATAGAGCAGAATCAGGTACTTAGCACATAACATTTCAGTTCTAAACGTATATTGTCAGTCGCATCAATCGATTCTTTTGATCTCGATGATACCATTTACTACAAAGATGTTCCCGAGGAAACTGAAACACGCAAGAGAAATGCAGGAGGTAAAGCTTTTTGCATTTGTTCTTCGGAACGAAGGTATTGTATATGTTTCAGCACTCATTGATGATGAGAGCGATGTGAAGAAGATCAAGACATATACTGTCAAGATGACCACCGAAGATCCAGAAGATGAACATAAATTGAAGAATGTGGAGACTACCGAATCTGGAGTGCAGACTAATAGTCCTGTATTCACCGATGGAGTAACTCAAACTGAGAGTTCTCTATTTGCTTCTATTGGGACACAAGTCAGTGTTGATCACAAATCTTCCCAGGATAGTAACAGCGGTCAGTTTTTAATTTATATCAAGAGATGAGTAAGATAGTACAGATAAATCGACGGATGCAAGTGACGAATCTGATGTGAGTGGTAGCGAATTGAGCAGCTCGGACTCATCAAATGGTCCGTGTACCTCTAAATGCCGGGGATGTTGTTCGTGCTGCAGGAAACTCCGCAAGATTAAGGTAATCATACAGTCTTCTAGTACTAGATCACAAAGCTTATTTAACATATAGTGCTAAATCTACTAAATAAATGAACTACAACTACTCACATCTAGCTCTAGAAGTCAGTATTTGTGTATTTAGCGTAGATCTCTGAAGAAGAGTGAGGGAGAGAAATTTGGCAAGATGCCCGAGGAGAAGGCTGGTGGTGAGAAGAGAAGAAGACACAAATTTTCCGCTGAGGAAATCAAGGAGTTGCTCAGAGTTGCTGCGTTAGTTTTGTGTTATATCTTCGAAAGAATTGCTTTTAATTTGCAGAGTCGTTGTCCCGTCGAACACTCACACTTCAATGTTCACTGATGGAATGGCCCGACTCATTCTCTCCCACCCTGGAGCATCCTTCCATCCCGAGAGAACGGCGTCTTCAGTGCAGACGACTCTATCAGAATTGTGCCGTCGCACCGCCGAAGGAAGGGCTCTTAAAGAGAAGTTCCACACTACTAAGAGTAATCGTGCTGATAAGAAGACTGCAGAAGACCATGACAATGGAGAGAAGGAAACCAGTGGTGATTCCGAAGACGAATCCTCAGATAACGACGAGTATTAAAACTTCTGCTTTATCTTAATTGTTTTGTTTTTATAATTTTAATAGTCGTAATTTTCATTTTGTTTTGTTTGTGCCTATTTTGTTCAATAAATAATTTCTTTTCTTAAACGTAAACTTTGTGATCATCACATCCACTTCAATTTGTACCCCAGGGGAACACGCACTTTAGTTTATTGTAGGAGTCTGTATTAGGAACATCTAGCACTAGAACTTGCTACTAGAATCTAGCCGTAGGGCTTTGTGATCTAGTAATAGAGTAACATCTAGCACTAGATCTTTGCTCTTGGTCGGAAATGTTTGACACATGTGCTCCTGGCCAATCTTGAATATTTGTCTAGTTTCGGCAATTTGTTTACTATACATCATCTTTGTATTGTGACGCGTGTCCCTAATTAGCTTATACACTTTGCTACAATTAGATGTGGAACTTTTTAGTTAGGAAAAACATATCCGGTATGATGTTTTTTTTTTTTTTTTTTTTTGCTAGTATCAATTTGTAGAATTTTAGCTCAAATTTGATTTTTAATTTATTGTTCCAATAATGATGCACGCAGGGACGAATGTTTACACCACGGTTACGGTCAAAGTTCGCATTGGGCCTAAAATTTTTGTTTTTATTAAATTTACTTCATTTATATCGCTTTTTCTTGCTGTTTCTTCGTTACTAGGTATTTTTCATGATTTTAGACGCGTTTTTTTCACTATGCTCTAATTTCGCGATTGCTTCTACCTTGTTATGGACAGGTTCATTTATACAGTAGGTGAGGGCAATAGGGTGGAAGTAGTGATGGAGTCATAAATAGCTAATCTTTAATTTTCCGGGCTATAGCGTCGGAGTTTTCGTGTGTGAGATTTTACATCTAGCACTAGATCTTTGCTCTTGGCAGTACGCCAACTTTTGAATAGCCAGGTTCCCACCCGGAAGATACGGTAACCCCTTAATAAGGGTGAGGTAGATCAGGACTGATTTAGGCCCAAAATGTCAGCTTCAGTCCTCTATTTTACCTCCATTTTTTATTATTGCTCACTCGCAACTTTCACAATTCCAGTGCTAGAAGTCAAAGTTCTAGCAATAGATCTTACTACATCGGATATGAAATCTATTATTGGATCTTCGACATCTAGCACTAGATCTTTGCTTGTTCGCACTTGCCACCAATTGCTTATTAATTAACTACTTCATCCTTAGGTAATAATCATGGCCGATCAACGTCCTTCTCAATCGATGATTGTTAAAAAGGAGGAAGTGATTGAAGAACTCTTGAATGGAGGTATGTTATCTAGATGAAATTAATAATTAGTAACATTTACATTTCAGCTTCACCTTCTGACACTCCTCTATTCAAACCGGAGGGCTACGATGACTGGCTTCGTAAGTTATTATTAATTTTTAAAATTGATAAATGTGTTTATTTTAGGAGCACAGCTCGGCCTTCTGGAGAGAGGAGAGATTCCTCTATCAGCAATAAACCTTCAACAGGCATTCAATATCCTGCTTCTGCCAGAGGCACCTCCTCGTTCAATGGCAAACTCCAATCACATTCCGACCGGTAAGATGGAATAATCCCATCAACATCAATACCTTTTGTTGCTTACAGATCCGCCATCGGAACCATCAGACGATGAGGGAAACTCGTCCGATTATTGGGAAGATTCAAGTTCCGACGAGGGAGAAGGCGACTTCTCGTGCCCAGGATGCTGCAGTTGCTGCACGAAGGTCGTCCGGCTTCAGGTTAGGCATATTCAAATTTACATCTAGTCCTAAGTCTTTGTTACATATGATATTTGATCTTTTCACATCTTGCACTAGATCTTTTCACATAAGGTGCCATGCCTTTTTACAAATGATATTTGATCTTTTCACATCTAGCACTAGATCTTTTCACATAAGGTACCATGCCTTTTTATATATGATATTTCATCTTTTCACATCTAGCACTAGATCTTTTCACATAAGGTGCCACGACTTTTTACAAATGATATTTCATCTTTTCACATCCAGCACTATATCTTTTCACATAAGGTGCCACGACTTTTTACAAATGATATTTCATCTTTTCACATCTAGCACTAGATCTCTTCTTGATTTCGACACTATAAGGTTCAAATCTTAATGTTCATAACTTTAATTTCAGAACAAACTGAAGTCCACGATGGCAAAGCTACATGAGGCAAAGCTGAAGGTGAAGAATCACGAGTTCAAGAGCAAGAAATCCATCACTGGTAAGAAGCGCGCACGTGCACAGATTGACGATTCGGACATTGACGAAGAACCGGAACTCAAGAAGAAATTCTCCATGAACCCTATCCCCTCCTCGCTACAAGATGAGATGTTAATTCTCGCCAAGTAAGTAGCACTATTTCCCCTCTTCTTTGAAAAAATCAATCAATTTGTAGTTTACTACTTACTTATTATTTTCATTTCAGAAACATCCATACGGATTTCCCGTATCTCTCCCTGTACGGAGACATCTTCGCCAGAAAGCTGAAGGAGCATTCGACATTCACCAAGTACTCTGACACGAAAATCCAGAAATTCTGGAACTCGATGGGATTCAATCATGAAGCGTCCGTATCGTTCAAACGAACGCATCATCTTTCTAAAGGAGTTCTTTCGGCTCTGAAGAAGAACAAGGTTACCCCCCCTTGCTGTGCTGAGTAATTGCCTTGTTGTACATTGTAGTTTACTTTTGTTTTGTGTATGTGTTGATTTATGTGATGGTGATACGATAATAATTTCTTCCAATTAATCAAAACATTACATTTGAAAAACATTAGTTGAATGTAAATGGGAACGGGGGATTGGGTAAACTCAGACTTCCTTCTTGAATTCGACTTCGACCGACTACTTGTTCGACTTCTTGGTCCTTAAATCTTGTTCGTTAACGTATTATGTTTGGTTTCCCACATCTAGCGCTAGATCTAAATGTCTCTATTTTACTTTGTATTAGTTGATCTCTTTGATCTCTACGCATGTTTCTATTGCCTAGTTTCTACTGACCTTTTACCTTTAGATCTTTTAACATCTAGTGCTAGATCTAAATGCTTATATTTTAAAGTGTATTAGTTGATCGATAATCTTTGGTCTTTGATCTAGCACTAGATCTCGGATATGAGATCTATTATTGGATCTTCGACATCTAGCACTAGATCTTTGCTTGTTCGCACTTGCCACCAATTGCTTATTAATTAACTACTTCATCCTTAGGTAATAATCATGGCCGATCAACGTCCTTCTCAATCGGTGATTGTTAAAAAGGAGGAAGTGATTGAAGAACTCTTGAATGGAGGTCTTGAATAAATGCTTTTATTTTACAGTATTTTAAATGATCTTTGGTTTTCAATATCTATCACTAGATCTTGATGCTTCTATTTCAGTGTTTTAGTTGATTTTTAATCTTTGATCTCTGGTCTGGTGCTAGATCAAAATGCATATATTTTACAGTGTATTAGTTGATCTTTGATATTTTTGCATTTTCTTGTACCTACTAATCTGTGTTCTTGTGAAATCATTTATGTACAACAACGATATATCCCTCGTAAAATCGTTTATGTACAACAACAATATATCTACAATATAGTAATCTACAACTTCTGGAACACAATCATGTGTATATTATGCAGTTTATTGGGGAGTTGCCGCTCCATTCGCAGTGGATGGTTGTCGTTGATGACACACCATCTTCCAGAGTCATTGCGCTTCCACACGACATAGTGGCCGCTGTCTCCGCGATTGTTGGCGAGGTGCTGCATGCATCCGACCATCTTCATCGGGATGCCTGCAGTTGTAATTGAATAGGTATGTTTACTTTTCTAGTACTAGAAATTAAGATGTAACACTAGATATCATTACTCACCAAAGACATTCATCCGCTTGGCGTTACAGCCGTTGATTGTGAGCACTTGATCCGGTTGTCTGATGCCGTTCATGTGGACTGATCGGTTGATCTCCACGATCAGATGAGATCCATTCTCAAAGGTGGTTCTGCTTACAAAGATCTATATGCTACAACTTACCAGGTTGACAGTGTAGTCAGCGTTGGTGATGTTCTGCTGGCACTGAGGGCATGTTTCATCGTTCATCACATTCTTCTTGAAGAGTTCTTCGATGGTGCCACTGGTGCATCCATTAGGCAGCTTGTTGACGTCGAGAGCACACTGAAATTCAACTTTAGATTTAAGTGTATCAAACTTTCACAATACCTTGTATTGGACTCCGGAGAGTGGAGGAGGATTAATCTTCTGGTGGCCATTCGGACAAGTGAGAGTGATGTTGAAGGTTGCCATACAGTGCGCATCAAATACTTCGCCGTAGTCTTGCAGGAATGGGTAGAATGCATCTCTTGCGTCTCCGTAATCATTGGGGAATCCGGCAGCGTTGCGAAGAGCCACGACGTCGGTCCGCTCGCCCTTCAGCACTGCCTCCACCTCTGCCATCCTCACCGTTTGTAGCCCAGCCGCTATGATTAAGTATTAGATCTAGTGCTAGCATCTAAATATCTAGTACTAGATCTCTCATGTGCATTACATACCTGCGAGTACTGGAACGGCCGCAATGATGCCGTCCTTCACTGCAGTGATGGTGTGCACGAGATTCATGGACGCGATGATGTAGCAATCTGTTCCAGTGTTGCGAAGTCGTAGCACCTGATGTTTTCAATGGCGTTATGTAATTTTCATACACTGTTACCTCTGAAGCTTGCAGCACGTCGTCCGGCGCTTGCTCATCATCCCGCATCAAGGCCCTTTTGCATGGAACTTCCTCCTCGAGTCCAAATAGGGCATCCTCTTCTCCTTCGAATGTTACTCTTTTCCTCGCTCTCCTTCTGCCTGTGACGGGAGTTTCGTCTGCAGCACGGACTGGCACTCTCAATTTTGCACTCGATGTTCTCCTTGGAGTCGTAGCACCGGATCTTGGAGTGACCGGTGTTTCGGGTGAATCAACCGGTGTCTGATCGTCTTCAACTGCTTTGCGTCTCACGATGGGATCGGCAAAGGTAGGAAGATTGACGGTAGCGCGCAGTTCGTTGTACTTCTGGAGCGAAGGTCTAGAGCAACGGAGCTTGTCCGGATGGAGATCCATGAGGTAGAGAGTGTCGAGGGTGCGGACACGTGACAGCGCAACGAACCCTTGAGAGGGGGCAGAGGCGAAGAACTTGCCGGTGGCGACGATGACTGCAGAGAGCGTCATTCCCTGAATTGACATATATTGCTAAATTACGTTTTAGCACTAGACAACTTCTAGCACTAGATATTTATTGGTACTAACCTGTGCTTTATGGACAGTTGCTCCAAACGCCATGGTGATGGGGAACTGACGACGGGTCTGCTGCTCGTCTTCGCTGATGTCGAAGGTTGCGCTAACCTGTGAAACACAAAAATGTTGTTGTCAAAATCTTGAAATTTACCTTCTCAATCAGCACCTCCTTGAGCCCGTCGAATGCAACGACAAGTCCGACCACGTCTTCACCGCTCTTCACAATCTTCTTCAGCACTCCACATGCTCCATTCACCAGTCCAGCAGCGGCATCCAAGTTCCGGCGAAGCATGACTCTGCCTGAATCAGCGACGTGTTAGAAATACATTACTAATCCGGAGATACCGTTTTCAGCAAGCAGAAGACTCTTCTCCAATCCAGCTGCCTTGTTAGTGTCATCTTCGGTTCGCTGCTTCTCCGCTTCTTCAGCACTCTCATTCTGTCCAGTGGTCTTCTGCCGTTTCCACGGGGCACGCCGTCCTCCAGGCTTGCGTGAGACGTCATATTCTGCATCTTGGTAGATGCGCCTCGTCTTGCCCTTCTTCCCTCCACCCCTCACTCCGCTTCCAGCTAAAATGCCAATTTCATTTCTAGTACTAGAACTTCTAATACTAGAATACCTCTTCCGTCTTTCTTCATGAAAGAGTCTTCGGCCTCCACGGTGCAGTGGGTCAGCTGAAGTTGCTGGACAACGAGCTGGTTGAATTCTCGAACTTCTGCGTTTGTCGAGAAAAGTGCCATCGGGTTTTCCGAACCATTGCTCTGCAATAGAATTAGTAAATCTAGAACTAGATATTTTCTTCACCATTAGTTCAAGAAGTGTCCGTGCTCCAGCCTCCATCACCTTTTCATTCCTCTCTCTCTCGATGACTCTCGTACGCAGCATCTTAAATTTTCAAGTAGATGTTGCTTGGCACTCCGCAACAAACCTTTATATCGTCGTCGGTGAGGGCTTGCACTCTGAGACGCTGAAGAAGATTGCCGAAAGTCTGATCCCCCGACTGTCTCATGTTCTCCGTCAACTCCTCGTAATCAAATTGCTCGAATAGGCACAGCTCTGGCAGCATGCTTCCGAACAATCGATTGAGCATCTTAGCAGTGAGCGATTCGAAGATGGCAGGAGCTGAAACGGGAGGCAGCTGCATCAGATCACCCAGAAGGATGACGTTGAGACCGCCAAACAGCTCCACGTTGCCCATGATCTCCTGAAAACAATGAATATATGATGTGGTTTCAAAAGTTTGTTCTATTACCATAAGTCTCATGTGCACCTTCGTAAGCACGATAGCGGAGACCATGCTGAGCTCATCGACGATGAGCAGGCGGACATTCCGGAACTATAATGTGTTTGTTTTAACTTCTAGTAATAGAACTAGATCTAGTGCTAGAACTCACTTGTAATCGGAGACCGTTGAGGCGAAGTGGCTTGAGTGGACGGATTGCCGAATCTCGGCCGTGCTGCACCTCGATTCCCAGCAGCGAGTGAAGAGTAGATCCTCGGATTTGAACTGCAGCAAGTCCCGTGGGCGCAGCGAGAAGAACTGCAGGCTCGGTGACCCTCTTCTCAGGCGTGGTGTACTTGAGGGTGAGATCATCAGCGATCGCGTTGATGAGATAGCTCTTCCCGCAGCCAGCAGTTCCGACGATTACACGCAGCAGAGCAGCCGGTCCCTTTCCCAATGTTGTTAAGGCTTCGTAACGTTCTTGCGGCAAAAGATCACGATTGGCACGGATCTCATCGAGGATCAGCTTGTGAGAGTCCTGCACAAACATTCGTGCTTAAGAGTAGTAGGTGTAAACATCTAGTACTAGAAGTTCAAATGCTAAATTTGAAATTCCGTACCTGCTCGGCGATGTGTTGAACTATGTTGACGAAGATCTTCTTCTGACCGACGTTCATTTTACCGATCATGGCCGTGTGTTCATCCTGGTTAACCTCTCTATCAAATACAATGAGTCCATCCTCCTCTACATCCTCATCAACTCGTAGCGAAGTGAGCAGTGCTCGCTGGGCCTTTCTCTTCTCCGTAACTTCCTTGTCCTGGGCGAGAAGTGCCTCCTGGTGCTCGCTACAACGCAAGAGAAATTTAATTCAGTGGATTGTTCACTTACATGATCTTCTTAATGTCCTCTAGTGCCTCTGGCTGTTCAGTTTCCATTCTGTCAATGAAAACATTCCACCGTGCTTCGTATGACTCTGCATCTCCCATCAGCTGCTCCTCATTTCTAGAATACTCATGACCTTTAACGCAAACGACTTCTCGCACACCTCCAGGGGATGAAGATGAAGCAGAGACGCCTGTAGTAGTCTTGTCTAGACTCTTCATTGTTTTCCTCGAGTGTTGGCCAGAAGAAGCGGGGTACGAGCGGTCGACCACGGAGGACGTGAGCCTAGAATGTTCTAGTACTAGAACTTTCTCCATACGTTTCTCATTACTTTGCGTGCTTTGGTGCCAGTGATAAAGTGGTTGATGTGAGTGTCCCTATTGTGATCGAACATAGGACTTGATTCACAATGGATGCTGAAGTGGGGTTCAAATGGATCCGTATTTCTTGAGTTTGCTGTCCGAGCGAAATTATCCTCGTCATCCTGCAATAGATGGTCTAGTTACGTTATTTTGCCATTCATCCAACCTCATTCTCCTCATCATCTCCTTGCTCTCCACCGACACGTGCTCCGTCCCTCTTGATTACTTTAACAGTGAATCTGGTGACGATGTTGAGCAGTGAGAAGTCTTCGAGGTCGGCAGATCTTCCAGGGTAGTACGTATCCGCGACGTTCTCCTTGTAAGCGGCAGCGTTGATTCCTCTTTTGACCTCGGCCTACAATATATTTTCTAGTACTAGATATTCAAGTACTAAATCACACTTCTAGTACTAGATATAATATCTAACCTCAATTTCGTGCTTCGGCCTCAGCATACGATCCCTCTTTTCAGCTGCGTTGCTGTTAACAGTAACGTGTCCACTGTCGAAGGTGCAGAGGTCGTGGCCCATCAGAGTGTCGATCACTTCGAGGAGTCCGCACTGTCTCATCCTCATACAATCAACCAGAGCACGGAAGGCCTTCAACAGCAACTGTTTTACATCCAGTACTAGATCTTTTCATTCAAACCTCTTTGCTGTTCGTCGTCTCTTTTAGCACCGCGTTAGCGTCCAGTACATCTTTGCTCTTCTCGTTCTTGGTGATGTATCCGGTGATGTACTGCACTACTTCGGAGCATCCGCTCCAAATGTATTGGAGGTCCGTATTTCCCTTCCATGCGAGCGAGATTGACGGATTGTAGTCGTTGACCCAGACGTCTTTGGGCTAAATTAAATTTATATTCTTTTGAAGAGCCGATAATAACACTAACTCCTCGTTTGACGTAGTATTTTTTGAAGCGGGAACCGGGAAGTGATTGCATGATTTCTAATTTGTCGTTGACATAGGTGCACGATGAGCAAGGCCTCGGGAAGTCAAATCGACATCCTTCGTCGAGCTGGAGTTATAACAAGGATTGCGAGTTTTACAACTCCGAACTAACCTTTCCGTTTATTCGATAAGGTCGAAGACAAGTTTGCGAGTGTCTTTCGTAGTGCATCTGCTCGCCCTTGATGATGCTGTACAAATCTGGCTCCTTCTTCTCGTCGGGCATCCGAGCACATATGTACTTGTCAATGAATGCTATTCTCTGCAATTTATTGATATTTTAACTTCTAGTACTAGAACTGACCTCATCATCAGATGCATCTTCTTTGGGTGCTCCCTCTATCCAGAGCATGCAATGTGCATGTTGAGTTCCTCGGTGCTGATACTCGATTCTTATGAAGTGGTTTATGACCTTTCCGAGGGGACCTCCTCGACTGCCGCCACTCAGGAGCAAGAGATGGAACATTGCTCGGAGCTATAATAAGCTGTGGTCAGTAATCATCTCGAGAACTTTCCACTAACTCGCTGCTGGAAACATCTCGCAAAGAAATATGGGTCCTTGCTTATGTACTCGTAAAGGTTGCTCTTCGTCACTTCGGAGCCGTAAACCTGGAGAGCAGTATTTATACTTAACTACCTTTGTCTCATTTACCTTCTGGTAAAGTTCGCCCACTTCCTCCCATCTTCGCTCCGCCGGATTAAGTGTGAGGAAGATTGTTGCTGGGCCGAACAGTGCTACGTGCGCTCTAGCTTCCTTTCGCTTCATGTCGAAGTAGGCGACATGTCCTCTCATCGTACGAGCACCAGCATGAAATGATCCCTGAGAATGTCTAGTACTAAGTACACTTCTAGTACTAGATGTTTCTAACCTCGAAGCTTGCGGATCCCTCTGTTATGGCATTCAAAAATGTGTCTCCTGTCAGTTGACCTCGACTGAGTCGTGCTTGAATGCCAAGGGCCGAAGTCATGTCTCTTTGTTCGAGAAGACCGTGCACGAATGAGAGAAATTGAGGATCACGAGCACATCTTCGATCTCTACATGCCATCCACCATCGCACCTGATCGCGCAGCGTAAGCTGAAAATGTGCACGGGTGCACTACACCATTCATCACTTCCCTGCTTACCTTTTTCTCCCTTATCATATCGTTGCCGAATCGACCCTTCGGAAAATGCCAAGGGAAACACTTCTCGTCTACATGTCTCGAATCGACGCTCATTGGCGCGTAGGGGTGCTAAATGGTGAGATCTAGTGCTAAGTCTATGTCTAGTACTAGAACTAATTTTAGATCTAAGAATTTTTCAGAACTAAGAAAGTTTATATTAAGATATCCTTTACCCGCAATAGAGCATACTGCTCATGGGCAATTCCAGGCGTTGTTTGACCATGCATTGATCGGATTATCTGAGGCGTTATTTCCTCATGCTGGAGAATGGACTGTGGATTCTCTTCACTGGTGACAAGTTTGTCCAGATCCGAATCTGTCACAGGCGGGGCATTCTTGGGTCTCCTCGTGAACACTACCGAATCCCGTGAGAATCGAAATGACTCGTTAATGGTAATCTGAAATTTTGAATACAAAATATTAACTTCATTCAGCACGCTTACGTCGGCGTAATGCGGGTTGTTCTTCTTCAGCCATCGTAGTGCCCGCAGGACGAATGGCATGCGAACAAGCGCACTCTGCGCACTTTCCGGGTTTACGAGAATCGTTAAGCCAGCATCGCTCGGGAGCGTCTCGGCAACGTGTGTTACGGTTCCTTCGGTGGGAACCGGCAGAAGCACCATTGCTCCTGAAGGACGAAAATTGAGAACTTCTATTATTCATATGTTTATTACCTCCGACCGCCTTCATGTTAGTCCGCCGACCACCGGCGTCATTTAGACACACGATGGATCTGATAGGTCTGATGAGCTGCACCAATGACTGTTCAATCCAGTTCATGTTCGTCATGACCTTCGGATTCTGAAAGATGACGTCTAGTGCTGGATGTATATTTCTAGTACTAGACCTTGTCGAAGTCGACATTGTTCTGCGTGCAGTATCTGGGTATGAGGGGGTCTTCTTGTCTCACTTTGAGCGGTCTAGTCCCCGCTCTGGCGTCCGTCATGCACCGCTTGCAGATTGCCACTCGTCCGTGTTGGTCAGCCTCCCTGACCAGCCTCCGCTTTTCTCGCATGAACGGTATCATCTGTAAGAATTATTAGACTTCACAAATCTATCCAGGAATACCTTGAATCTCGTTGTTCTCGTAATTTGTGACTCCTCTCTAGCACGATCGCAAACATCACAGAAGACACTCTCGGTCTGCCGCACCTTGTCAGCAACAGAATCAATCTTATCTCCGAATGCGTCTCGTGCAGCCTCCTTTAAAATTAGTACATACATTTTATATTACTAAGTTTCAATAGTTATTGGATTTCACCTCAGTCATGTTGCTATTTTCGATGAACGTTGACTCGATTACGGTGCGAACACTCTTCGGAAGCCATAACCACTCTGTTCTCTCGATAGATTCGTCGATGATAGACTTCACTCGTCCAAATGAGTGCTGCAATTACTTGCATCATACATCTAGTGCTAGTAATTTTACTATCTAGTACTAAACTTTCAATTTTTACCTGTGCGATCAAGATGCGGTTGACAAGGGCACGAACGGCATAGAAACGAGCCATAATTGAACGAAGTCCAGAATAGCACACAGCTCCTTTCTTCAAGATCACAAAGTCCTCTGAATGTGCTAATTGAGTTCATGCACTGTTTATGAGCAACTCACTTGATCCTTCAAATTCAGCCACAGCTCCAAGTTCTCCTTTCTCAACACTCTCGAGCAGCGACAGGAGGACGCTCTGTAGCTTAAAGGCCTGCTCCTGGGTCATTGCACGGCAGGTGCAGGGTACGGCGTACGTGACCTTGGGAGCATAGATGGCGCCTTGTCGTCCAGCAGCTTCTCCGAGCTCAGGATCCTTAAATTTGAACGTATAGTACGTTTCTGAATTTCTAGTACTAAGTTATTGATCTAGCACTAGAACCTGAAGTAGGATATTCTCTCCTTCTTCCGTGATAGCTGCTCGATCTTCCTCGCCAATTACTATCTCAATCTCTTCCTCATCAGCGTCATCTCCCATGGCTTCGAGAACGACGTTTTCCGCATCTGGTGCTGTATTTCCATGATTAACAAGTGTTAGAGCTTACACCTAAGTTCTAACCATCTTCGGTGTGTTCCTCCTGGAGCTGCACCTGTTCCACTTGCATCACCAAGTTCTCTACTACTAGAACGATAGCTGCCTCTTGCTCGCGCTCGGTCTCTGCAAAGTTCTCGTAAGAAATCATGAGTTGTCTGCTCTGCTACCTGCTTGTGGTACGGCCTCCCTAGAAGTCTGCATGAAATCTCTATAGAGAGACGGATAGAATGAATCCAGCGGTTGGGCTCCTTGAGTGCTCTTCTTCGCACGGTGGTAAGCAACTCTACACACTGTCCGGTGAATCTGTCAAGAGTAATTTTAATTGTAAAGATTGCTTGCCTTCTCATACTTTTCCTTTCTCCGTTTTGATCGATTTTGGATGATGTATTGATGTAGGCTGCATCTGGAGACGAAGGCGTGAGCACGCAGACGCGAGCTCAGCCTGGCATGCCTTACGGATAGCACGGGCGATGTCACATCGCTTCTGGCATCTATCTAGTGTCTCCTGGAAATATCTAGTGCTAGATGAGTTAGAAGAAAGATTAGCCGTGCAAAGTGAGGCTGAGCCGTTCAAGATCCATTTCTAGAAGTATAGTCTAGTAGTAGAACTAACATTCACGTCAACTGCTCCACTGCTCTTCCTCACAACCGCAACGAACGTTGTCATGTCTTCAGCAAATATTGAGAATCCACGAGATCGTGAAACTTCGCGAACGGCGCGAAGTTTCCGACTGAATTATGATTTGCATTGGATTTGATAACTAATTCCAACTCACATCCAAAGTGAGCTCCTTCGCACTTTGACGTTACGCAGTCCTTCCTTGCGTAGTTGTTCACTTGCACTTTCTGCTCGCATCAGTGATCGAACTTTGACGAACATGTATCTGCTCAGCATCTGCTTGAGGCCTGGATCACGTAGTGATGAACGACGCATGCCGGCAAGCATCTTGACGGCGGAGACAACATCAGGCACAGAACTCATTCTACTTCTGAGAAAGATATACTATTCTAAAATATTGCTTATTGATACCTCTCTTTCTTTCTCACGTTGTCCTTCTCTCGACGATTTTGTGCTGCGCTTGGGTCATTCTTGTGCCTCCTTAATATGAAAAATTGAGAACACTTTTTATTCAACAACATACCTGTTCAACTGCTGAATCCTTCTCCGCTCTTTAACAACCGCCTTCTGCTCTTCACTTAGACGTGTGCGCCATACACGCCATCGGTCAGTTGAGTACATCGCGAACTAAAATGTGCAAAGATTTTCTAGTACTACAAAATTACAGTAATGGAAACATTTCTAGTACTAAAAATATCTAGTGCTAAGATAAATTAACAGATAAATAGGCTAAATGAAATCAAAATGTGAAGTTGCTAGGCGGATTTTTTTGATACTCAGCGAAGATTACGGTATTCCAGGCAAGACCCTATTCATTCAAATTTGTATTACAGTACTGATCTTTGATTTTTTAACTCTCGATCTTTCCACATCTAGAACTCTTTGATCTTTGATCTCTGACCTAGTACTAGATCTAAATGCTTCTATTTTGCAGTGAATTAGTTGATCTTGGATCTCTGGTCTAGTGCTAGGTCTAAATGCATCTATTATACAGTGTATTAGTTGATCTTTGATCTTTGACCTCTTACCTAGCACTAGATCTAAATACCTCTATTATACAATGGAATAGTTGATCTTTGATCTCTACTTACTTTTATATCATCCAGTGTCTACTGATCTTTGATCTTTGATCTCAGTGTTCGGGACTTGTAAATTGCTCCAAGTCCCCTAAGCTTAGGCGTTGGCTTCGGAAGAAACCTTACATTTTGACCCCTCTGTTTAAGGTACTTCCGGTGGTCTTTGAACTTTGATCTTTGATCCATTCGACGTCATCGTCGATGTAACTTCAGAATCCGAAGGAACCGTGAGCTTAGACGCCGTCATCGTCGAGATACAGATGCCGCCTGTATAGAAGTATGGTAAAAGGGGAAAAACAAGAGGAAGTTGCCAAGCCCAAACCTAAATAGCGTCAGCGGGGTCGCTTCGCTCCCCCGCTGACGCCAAGCCTAAGCCTAAGCCTAAGCCTAAGCCTAAGCCTAAGCCTAACCCCATAAAAGTGGGGGTTAGCCATGCCTAGTTCCAGACCGTCAGTTCTGATAAGCCGCCGCCAATTCTTTGAAGAAGAAGGCTTTTCTTTGCACCTGAAGGTGCAAGAGAAAAAAGGGCCTATTTAGGTTTGGCCTTGGACCTTACAAAACTTGAGAAATCCCAAGGAGACATAAAAGTGGAAGAGGCTGAAGCCGTACAAAACTTGAGAAATCCCAAGGAAATATAAAAGTGGAAGAAGGCTGAAGCCGTACAAAACTTGAGAAATCCCAAGGAGATATAAAATATGCGGAAGTCCTATAAAACTTGAGAAATCCCTGTGCTTCGCACAGGGGCCAAAACCTAAATATGCCCTTTTATCATCACTTTACAGACTTGTTGCGTGATGCGACGCGCCTCTTGTGTTATAGGTTTTAGTACCCGAAGAGTGAATTCTTGTACCAGAACACCTAAGGAAATTTATCCAAATACTCATAAGTCTCTTTGAAATTTATTGAACAATGTTAGATATAGTAAGACTCTCCAAATGTGTTCGCATAGAGCTCAGCCGTTCTCTATCTTCTAGTGCTATTTGCTATACTTCTAGTGCTAGTTGCCTCACGTCTAGTGCTAGACGCTTAGGAAACTTTGTGAAATTTATACAAATACGCTAAGCTTGAGCCTCTCTGCTGGGGATCTAGTACTAGAAGTCATCTTTTACCACCACTTGATATCTTAAGTACTTAATCGTCGTTGATCGGCGCTAGCATCACGCAACAAGTCTGTAAAGTGATGATAAAAGGGCATATTTAGGTTTTGGCCCCTGTGCGAAGCACAGGGATTTCTCAAGTTTTATAGGACTTCCGCATATTTTATATCTCCTTGGGATTTCTCAAGTTTTGTACGGCTTCAGCCTTCTTCCACTTTTATATTTCCTTGGGATTTCTCAAGTTTTGTACGGCTTCAGCCTCTTCCACTTTTATGTCTCCTTGGGATTTCTCAAGTTTTGTAAGGTCCAAGGCCAAACCTAAATAGGCCCTTTTTTCTCTTGCACCTTCAGGTGCAAAGAAAAGCCTTCTTCTTCAAAGAATTGGCGGCGGCTTATCAGAACTGACGGTCTGGAACTAGGCATGGCTAACCCCCACTTTTATGGGGTTTCTCAAGTTTTATTTCAATCGTGGCGCAGCCACGATTTGAGTTCTAGTACTATGTTAATTGATAAAAGAATAGTTCTAACACTAGGTTAATTAATAAAATAATAAAGTGCTAGGTTAATTAATAAAAGAACGTTTGATTCTCTCCACATCTAGTACTAGATCTAAATGCCACTATTTTACAGTGTATTAGGTGATCATTGATTTTTGAGCTCTGATCTAGTACTAGATCTGAATTCATATATTTTGCAATGTATTAGTTGATCTTTGATCTCTGGTCTGGTTTTCTATTTTATAACTTATTAGTTAATCTTTGATCTTTGATCTTTGATCTCTACCCTTGTCTCCATCACTACCCCAAGACTAAGCCTCTGTATTCGGGACTTGTAAATTTTCCCATGATCCCCCGCTAAACTTCGTTGGTGACACACAAAACGTCTCTTTTTATGGCTTCTGTTTAAGGTACTTCCGGTGGTCGCTGAACTTTGATCTTTGATCCATTCGACGTCATCGTCGATGGGACTTCAGAATCCGAAGGAACCGCGAGCTTAGACGCCGTCATCGTCGACATACAGATGCCGCCTGTATAGAAGAGTGGTAAAAGGGGAAAAACAAGAGGAAGTTGCCAAGCCCAAACCTAAATAGCGTCAGCGGGGTCGCTTCGCTCCCCCGCTGACGCCAAGCCTAAGCCTAAGCCTAAGCCTAAGCCTAAGCCTAAGCCTAAGCCTAAGCCTAAGCCTAAGCCTAAGCCTAAGCCTAAGCCTAAGCCTAAGCCTAAGCCTAAGCCTAAGCCTAAGCCTAAGCCTAAGCCTAAGCCTAAGCCTAAGCCTAAGCCTAAGCCTAAGCCACTGTGGGGATGCACTAGGCCAAAATAGCCACTGTGTAGATGTGCATGTTACGCCGAGAGTAGTGGTCGGACGGGTTTAATGCAGTGCAAATTACATCGGGGAAATTTCCCCCCTCAAAGGGTGGAAAACACTTGTAACTCAACTCAAACTGAACGAAATCTCTCCAATCAAAAAGGAAAATATTCCAAGCGTGCTTTACCATCCATTGTATCAAGTTTGGAAACGGTGGCTTGACTTGGGGAAAAGTTATGCAAAGGTGGAATAAACGGTTTTCCACCCGCCATCCATGAAATTTGTGCAGCATCAGACTGCTGAAAAAAAAGCTGCTGAAAAATGATGTTATCCAGTCATTTCTCAACCGACGGTGAGCATCCGACGTGGTTAGGTGCAGTATCGGGCACGCTGCGCGCGCTCCGCTCATTCGTCGGCCGCCTTACGACGTCGACCAATCGGATGCAGAGTGAGGGCGGAGTGGACAATGCCGCCTTCGAGGAGAGGAGAAACAGGTATTATAAATATAAGTGGTGTTGTTCTACCGTATTATCCCGTTCCGCGCGTAGCCAAAGAGGACAATTTGATGAAACAACAGAAAGGCGCACATCAATTTTTTTTTTGTTTTCGTATTTTTGCCTAATTTAAGAGTTATTTTCAAAATCCAAATTGAAAAGGTGGCACAGGGCATCATGGGCTATCGATTGAGCGCAAGCATGTAGTTTAACTCTTCCATATGTTTACACCGAACTCAGAACCGGAAAAAAGAGCGGAACCTTAGCCGTGAAATATGTTTCTGTGTTTTAACTGAATGGTCTTCTTCGATGTTCGTATAATTTTATAATTGTAATATACGGTAGACTAGGAGAGGAGAAACAGGTATACGGTAGACTAGGAGAGGAGAAACCGGTATACGGTTGACGAGGGGTACGGTGGATGGAAAATTGAGACGAGTACGGTAGCTGTTTCAGAGATGACCGTGAACTGGAGAGCGACGACGAACACGTGGCGCGCGTGAATCCACCTGTAACGGTCGGAGGTACAGTACTACTGTTTTATTATAAATTAACAGCTGCTTCGAGTTTGTTCAATCTATCAATTACCCTTTACCCAAACTACTTATGCAGTAGGGTTGTTCAAATCGAGTCGAGTAGTGATTAGAGGGAATCACAGATTAAATAGTTCCGTAGGCCGAGAAACCTACCTTGTCGCAAAGTTATTTATCGGGACTTTTTCCGTGCACTGGTGCATAAATTAGACTCTTGACATATCGTTGACCTTATTTCAATTTAAAACCAGACTGTTCGTGGTTTGTAGTTTTCCAGGACAAGGTAGGCCCCCAACGGTGTGATTTCGAAATTTTGCGACAACATGGTAGGTTGCGGTTTATACTGACTTCTCAATGAAAGCTGTCCATTCCAAACTCACATAGGTTATACATGAAGGTTTTGGGAACAGTTTAAAATAATTGCCGCATAGATCTGATGACACTCGTTTGAGAATACAAGGTAGATAGGATTACGGAACTATTTAATCTGTGGAGGGAATTAATTTGCGGAAGCAAGACAGTTGTTCCTTGTACATACGAAGCCTTCCTAGGAACAACAGGAACAAAAAGAGGAAAAGCAAGTAAACTGAAATATTGTCTCCATGTAATGCTCAAAGGGACTTGTTTGGATTAGGAATGAGCCGTGGTTTACTATTTTGTCGTGTTTTCAGTTCTACCACACGAAAATCGCGTATTTCTCTTATTCGAATCAACGATACCTTGGACCATGTCTAACTACGTTGAAACGTTTTCTATATCAGACAGGGAAGAGAAGGGAACAACATTCAAGGTCATAATTCCTATGGAGGGTGGAATGAAGGAATTCAATATTGGCTATAATTGAACAATTTTGTGCAATTTTTAGAGGCGAATAATTTTTGATGAATTAATAAATGATGACTCAATCTTTCAGGGTTACGCACTACCCATTCTCTTCCTGCTCATCTTATCTCAGCATCGATCGACGACGAAATTACCTACTCTGAGCCGGACCGTAATCCGATGGACTGATTACGGTATCTCTGCCCCTTCACCCCTCTTTCAGATCAATCGATACCGAAACTGTACTGACTAACAACGACAAACTGTGTACAAAACGTAGCCTGTCCCCCTTTGTAATTATGTATCATTTGTCTTGTTATTCAACAAATAGTTGCACTACATGCCTTGTAGACACAAGCTTTCTTCCTCATTTCTGTTTTTTTCCAGTGGCTTGCTTTTTTTGAATATCCATTGAAATACTGCTCAAAATAGTCCCCTATGATTTAACACTATCAATTCTCCGGTTCACTTTCAGTCGCTCCACGTTGTTGCTTTCACTCGACCTTCTTCCAAATAATGACCAAGTAGACACCACAACTACATAAACCCGCTTGATCTGTATCCCCACGCCACTCTCTGTAGTCACTTTGCACTCCCCGTGAATCCCACTGTATCCCGTTTTGCCCCCCCCACATCCAGCCATCGATTTGTAATCGTCCCGGCCTAATTCTTCTTCGTGGTCGTTCAATATTGCCCAGTATACCGTACTCCTCCAAGTCCATCCATTTCGTGTACGGTGCATACGCCCTCAAACAATCGATCGAGACTTCGACTCTGTTATTGCCTTCTGCGCCCTGTCAGGGAAGTCTGTAGAGCAGACCCGACTCATATGTTATTGTATTCCCCATGTTGGCATATCGTTAGCGTTTGTATTTCAATTATGCGCCCTCGATCACCCTATTTGGCGTCCACCTTTACGATATTCCCCCGCTCATCCTTATCAATCGAAATGTGCTGTGTGCACTACAGTATGCCTTCTTGTTCACTCCTACACACACACTTTCCACTACCACCACTCGACTGCTATACCCCCAATACTGGGTATACGTGAAAACGCTTAGCGTAATAGTTTATTCATTCTGATTGTACGCTATGTGTATTGATGAAATGTTGGAATTATATTGATTTTCTGTGACGCATCCAAGGGCAAGGGGCGTTCTGAGAAAATTGTCGAGATTGAGTACTCTTGTACATGCTCTTTTCACACGGACGAATTTAAATAGACGATGGAAGCTTTATTAAGATGCGTGGGGAAAGAAAGAAAGAAAGAAAGGGAAAGAAAAATTTGAATGGTGTGATTTGACTACTCTTCTTACGAACAACGATGGACTCAGTGAAATCGTTTCATCACCGTCATCTCTCATACCATGGTGCGGTCGGTTATTTTGAGAATTGGACTGCGAAAACTCCGGCGCTTCGGAATCGTCAAATTTGTGAGTTTTAGCAACCGAAATGTCCTTACAATTCGCATATTGTACTGTAATGACGAAATTCAAGATATATGTATATTAAATTTCTTTATGATTAAAGTCTAGTTTTGTGAAACTTTCTAGTGATGACGTAATCCATTCAGTTGTGCTTCTCTATCTTCGCTACTGTTATCCTTCCCCTCTCCATCCTCTTCTACCACATTGGCCATTACGTCTCGCCACTACAGTTTCTGGAGAACAACATGAGGTACTGTAGGCTAACGTTATTAATTGAATATTGTTTTGGTTAATCAATAAAATAGCTAGCTCATAAAAAATCGATAAAAGTCTGGGTGGCCTTATTGGGAGTAACTTATCGTCATGAGATGTCAAGAGTGGTAAGTTATGAGAGACTATCTGAGCGGATCGAAATAGTGTTGGCAGTTGACGAAATTTCCGATTGAAGACTAACAACGTTATGTTGTAGTGCATTTGGTGAGAGTTATGAATTTGCTATTCCGGAAGTTCAAAAATGTTTCTACGCCTTAGGGCAAAAATATTGGTACTTGTGACGTCACAAAACTTTTTCGTCAGATCGAATGGAATATTTCCGATTCTTAGTGCGATCGATAGCCCATCGAACTACAAGAGTTTTTTACTCTCGCAACTTTTTTGATCAGAGTTCACGCAGCCCAGTTATTCATCAAAAACAGTTTCTCACTTAATTTTCAATTCTCCTAGAGGTCCTGCAAAATTTTCCCTCGTCCTACTACATCGCACGGCAGTTGCACACAATCTGTGAAAAATAGAGAATTTAAAAGTTTCTGGCAGGAAGTCAAAAACGGAAAAGTATAAGAAATTCTTAATAAAATATGAGCCGTGCGCTTCCGGAGCGATAAAGTACTGTAAGTATTTTCTTCAAACTTTTTAATTTTATGGAAATTCCTGAATACTTTCGCGTTTTTTCACTCTTAGTATACACTAATGTGACCAGAAACATTGCAAACGCTAACTAATATGAGAAATATTACAGTTTACACAGAATTTGACCCATATTGCTTTAATCGAGAACTGATTTTATTCAGATTTTTCGTATACTTTTCCGTTTTTGACAATATGCGAATTGTAAGGACATTTCGGTTGCTAAAACTCACAAATTTGACGATTCCGAAGCGCCGGAGTTTTCGCAGTCCAATTCTCAAAATAACCGACCGCACCATGGTATGAGAGATGACGGTGATGAAACGATTTCACTGAGTCCATCGTTGTTCGTAAGAAGAGTAGTCAAATCACACCATTCAAATTTTTCTTTCCCTTTCTTTCTTTCTTTCTTTCCCCACGCATCTTAATAAAGCTTCCATCGTCTATTCAAATTCGTCCGTGTGAAAAGAGCATGTACAAGAGTACTCAATCTCGACAATTTTCTCAGAACGCCCCTTGCCCTTGGATGCGTCACAGAAAATCAATATAATTCCAACATTTCATCAATACACATAGCGTACAATCAGAATGAATAAACTATTACGCTAAGCGTTTTCACGTATACCCAGTATTGGGGGTATAGCAGTCGAGTGGTGGTAGTGGAAAGTGTGTGTGTAGGAGTGAACAAGAAGGCATACTGTAGTGCACACAGCACATTTCGATTGATAAGGATGAGCGGGGGAATATCGTAAAGGTGGACGCCAAATAGGGTGATCGAGGGCGCATAATTGAAATACAAACGCTAACGATATGCCAACATGGGGAATACAATAACATATGAGTCGGGTCTGCTCTACAGACTTCCCTGACAGGGCGCAGAAGGCAATAACAGAGTCGAAGTCTCGATCGATTGTTTGAGGGCGTATGCACCGTACACGAAATGGATGGACTTGGAGGAGTACGGTATACTGGGCAATATTGAACGACCACGAAGAAGAATTAGGCCGGGACGATTACAAATCGATGGCTGGATGTGGGGGGGCAAAACGGGATACAGTGGGATTCACGGGGAGTGCAAAGTGACTACAGAGAGTGGCGTGGGGATACAGATCAAGCGGGTTTATGTAGTTGTGGTGTCTACTTGGTCATTATTTGGAAGAAGGTCGAGTGAAAGCAACAACGTGGAGCGACTGAAAGTGAACCGGAGAATTGATAGTGTTAAATCATAGGGGACTATTTTGAGCAGTATTTCAATGGATATTCAAAAAAAGCAAGCCACTGGAAAAAAACAGAAATGAGGAAGAAAGCTTGTGTCTACAAGGCATGTAGTGCAACTATTTGTTGAATAACAAGACAAATGATACATAATTACAAAGGGGGACAGGCTACGTTTTGTACACAGTTTGTCGTTGTTAGTCAGTACAGTTTCGGTATCGATTGATCTGAAAGAGGGGTGAAGGGGCAGAGATACCGTAATCAGTCCATCGGATTACGGTCCGGCTCAGAGTAGGTAATTTCGTCGTCGATCGATGCTGAGATAAGATGAGCAGGAAGAGAATGGGTAGTGCGTAACCCTGAAAGATTGAGTCATCATTTATTAATTCATCAAAAATTATTCGCCTCTAAAAATTGCACAAAATTGTTCAATTATAGCCAATATTGAACTCCTTCATTCCACCCTCCATAGGAATTATGACCTTGAATGTTGTTCCCTTCTCTTCCCTGTCTGATATAGAAAACGTTTCAACGTAGTTAGACATGGTCCAAGGTATCGTTGATTCGAATAAGAGAAATACGCGATTTTCGTGTGGTAGAACTGAAAACACGACAAAATAGTAAACCACGGCTCATTCCTAATCCAAACAAGTCCCTTTGAGCATTACATGGAGACAATATTTCAGTTTACTTGCTTTTCCTCTTTTTGTTCCTGTTGTTCCTAGGAAGGCTTCGTATGTACAAGGAACAACTGTCTTGCTTCCGCAAATTAATTCCCTCCACAGATTAAATAGTTCCGTAATCCTATCTACCTTGTATTCTCAAACGAGTGTCATCAGATCTATGCGGCAATTATTTTAAACTGTTCCCAAAACCTTCATGTATAACCTATGTGAGTTTGGAATGGACAGCTTTCATTGAGAAGTCAGTATAAACCGCAACCTACCATGTTGTCGCAAAATTTCGAAATCACACCGTTGGGGGCCTACCTTGTCCTGGAAAACTACAAACCACGAACAGTCTGGTTTTAAATTGAAATAAGGTCAACGATATGTCAAGAGTCTAATTTATGCACCAGTGCACGGAAAAAGTCCCGATAAATAACTTTGCGACAAGGTAGGTTTCTCGGCCTACGGAACTATTTAATCTGTGATTCCCTCTAATCACTACTCGACTCGATTTGAACAACCCTACTGCATAAGTAGTTTGGGTAAAGGGTAATTGATAGATTGAACAAACTCGAAGCAGCTGTTAATTTATAATAAAACAGTAGTACTGTACCTCCGACCGTTACAGGTGGATTCACGCGCGCCACGTGTTCGTCGTCGCTCTCCAGTTCACGGTCATCTCTGAAACAGCTACCGTACTCGTCTCAATTTTCCATCCACCGTACCCCTCGTCTACCGTATACCTGTTTCTCCTCTCCTAGTCTACCGTATATTACAATTATAAAATTATACGAACATCGAAGAAGACCATTCAGTTAAAACACAGAAACATATTTCACGGCTAAGGTTCCGCTCTTTTTTCCGGTTCTGAGTTCGGTGTAAACATATGGAAGAGTTAAACTACATGCTTGCGCTCAATCGATAGCCCATGATGCCCTGTGCCACCTTTTCAATTTGGATTTTGAAAATAACTCTTAAATTAGGCAAAAATACGAAAACAAAAAAAAATTGATGTGCGCCTTTCTGTTGTTTCATCAAATTGTCCTCTTTGGCTACGCGCGGAACGGGATAATACGGTAGAACAACACCACTTATATTTATAATACCTGTTTCTCCTCTCCTCGAAGGCGGCATTGTCCACTCCGCCCTCACTCTGCATCCGATTGGTCGACGTCGTAAGGCGGCCGACGAATGAGCGGAGCGCGCGCAGCGTGCCCGATACTGCACCTAACCAATCAAAGATAACCAATGGACAATCTGCCGATATTTTAATTGAAAAAGAATAAAATCGATATTAAGAAGCTACCGTGGGCATGCACAGCCTGTGCAACACAGGGCAACGAATGTGGGCATCACTCGGTTTTGGCAATACACAATCGTTCTTGCCCAAAATCGCCACTCTCTCCAAATCAAGAATTTCCGGCAATGGACACGCATAAATTATATTAATTATTTTTAAAAAAATTAATAATGACCTTGTGACGTGCTCATCTCGACTCCGTCTCCTCCCTCTTCTTCGTCGTCCTCCTCCATCTCCGCTAGTCTCGTCTCGTCATCCTCACTCTGCGAGTAGTAGTAGATGGAGGGCGGTCGCGACGACTCGTCTCCGCTCTCGGCAGCTGCTCCACTTTCTCCCGCGGTCGCAGACGCTGCAAGTGAGACAGTTGCGTCATTAGTAGGCAACATTGGCCAATATTTGCTCATCTGTTAGCCCCGCTACGAACTCATGTCTTCGCAAGCCAGGAAAATCACGTTTGCCTGCGATCCAGACCATCTTGGAGAGCAATAATTGTCGTACTTGCCGCTCTCTATGGCTCCTTACCATAGACCAAAAAGTTCGTTCTATGGAACAAACCCAGACAGCTTTTGGACCTTTTGAGGAAAAATTTCGAAAAATCAGACCATTTAAGGCACAGCGTTTCACGGGTAGACATTGAGGGCGAGAGAGTAGAGCCGGCAGAGAAACGAGAGACACCCGCACTCTCCGCCCCTTTCTCCCCCTCCGTCTGCCTACTCTCAAACCCGTCTCGCGTAACTCGCGCTCTCCAACTATGCTATAAATGCAGCGCGTGCAAATTAGCGACAACGTCTCTGATTTCCATGATTCATCGGCACATCTTATGAGATGCTATCTGACTCAGTCGAATTGTTCTTGGCACAGCGCGAAAAGTGCGTTGATGAGATAAACATGCCACGTTGTAGTGTGGCCGAGGCCGAGTTGAGGAATGCTATGGAAAAAGTGTGAAAACGCTTCTACGCCTCAGGGCATGACGTCATAGGAATTTCCGGTTTTTCGAAAACTTCATCGAATGGCCTAATGAGTGGAACCAATCGATTCCTAATAATATTCTAAGACTTTTTCGACTCCATGAAGTTTTCGCTAATTTTTGATCTAAGCCCTGAAAATTGAAAAATTGATTAAATTATTTTTATAAATTAAAATTAAATTATTTTTTTGTTGTTTGCCTGTGCAAGTGAGAAGATTTTATTTGTGATATGCAATGCTACAACACTGATAGTTCAACTGTGTGAAGGGTTGTTCATAAGAGTTCCATCAAGCATGTTCAGTAGGCTGAACATGCACGAGTTCTTGGAAATTGGTGTACTTACAGTGACAAGGTAAAAAGTCCCAATGCTATCAAAACGGCGCTGGAAGCCACAGTGTCCATTGTAGGGTAACTACACAATAGTAGGTTACTGGGGCTTTCGTCGGATACATCCCCGAACCTGCCGGATAATACTGGAAAATCACTCCGGGTTACTGTAAGTACACCAATTTCCAAGAACTCGCGCATTTTCAGCCTACTGAACATGCTTGATGGAACGCGTATGAACAACCCTTCACACAGTTGAACTATCAGTGTTGCAGCATTGCATATCACAAATAAAATCTTCTCACTTGCACAGGCAAACACAGAAAAATAATTTAATTTTAAAAATACATTTTTTTGAAATCAATTTTTCAATTTTTCAGGCTTAGATCAAAAATTAGCGAAAACTTCATGGAGTCGAACAAGTCTTAGAATATTATTAGGAATCGATTGGTACCACTCATTAGGTCATTTGATGAAGTTTTCGAAAAATCGGAAATTCCTATGACGTCATGCCCTGAGGCGTAGAAGCGTTTTCACACTTTTTCCATAGCATGCCTCAACTCGGCCTCGGCCACACTACAACGTGGCATGTTTATCTCATCAACGCACTTTTCGCGCTGTGCCAAGTCTCTGAACAAATATGTCGATCGAGTCAGATAGTCTCTCTTATCACTCGAGTTTTGCATGGCCGGAGCGCACGCAACGCGTCCGCTTCGCTCGCAATTTCGACATCCCCGCTGACATGCACATCAGCGAAATTCAAAACCAAAAGTCCAAAAAACGACAGGTGTGAAAGGCTGTGTAAGGCCACCCAGGCGCAGTAGCGCCTAAAAAATGAAACATCAGACATCATTTTCGACATTTCACCCTAAACCCCTAAAAACCAGACGTCCTTTGAAACTTTCAGGAACAAACGTTTATGATGTATGGCTCCGTACCATTGTGTAGCTGTTCCCTGAATGCCTGTATCATATCCACTCCGCCCTCCACATCGACCAGTCGCTCCCTCGATGAGTACACCTCGGCCTCGGCAAGTACGCGGGATGACGTCGAGGCTGAACACGACATGAGTGCTTAATCAAATGACATTAATTTATATTACGTCATCACTAGAAAATCAAGGCTTTGCAAGTATCGACAACTGGCGGGAATATTACTAAGTGGACATGGTACTGGCTTCCACAGTGGGGGTGAAGGATGCTAATACTGATCGGGCTCACGTGTCAGCATAACGTTGCTGCCGGGGCTGGCCTGCGAGATGTGGTGGTCGCGGTCGAGATGAGACGAGATGGACGCCTCCTCCTCCTCCAGTGCACGATACGGAACGACGCGCGTCGACGGCTGCAAAAAGAGGGATATTTAGGCGATTACGTCATCACTACGTATTATCATATTTCCCACTGCAAAATTATAGCATCGTCACTCAAACTTTATTTGAAAGATGATAATCATTTGAACTGAAATCCGAGCCTACCCCTGTATTTTACATCCTAGCCCTGTAGATCAAAAGCCGGGAAGTCGAGAGAATGCCCGGATACGAGAGAGCACATATCGTCAGGAAAATCTAAAGGCAAGGGGGAGGGGAGTTTTCCCCCATACATTCCCCCATACACGTTAGCTCATTAGAAAGGCACTTATTGAAATTCGCTCAAAATAAAGATTTGGAATCCTTTTATCACGCCGGTTCGATCTGTTTACGGAAATTGCCCTAGGAAAAGAATTTAAATTAATATAAATAATAAAAAAAACTGAAATAGATCTCCTTCAACCTCCCTCTAATCCTCAGGTGAAAATAGCATTATTTGGAACATCGAGAAATTCGACAAAACGTGATTTCGACGTGACGCCGTCTGTTTTCAACGGGCGCACCACAAGCAAAATGAGTGTGCCTATCGTCATCAGTACCCTCGATAACCCCAGATTTCAGAGTTAAAGACAATCGACATTTGCTTAGTGTGGCGGCCCCTGTTAGGTTCTTACACGAACGGCGTCATATGAGTAGGAATTAAACGTTAAATACGACGTAGTGCAAGATTTTAGCATCTTCATTCTTGCCTTTTAAAACATTGTGATGTTGATAGTAACAGTACGGCCTCTCATTAAGCACAACTCTGATTTGAGCTAGATTCATAATTGATTGGCTTGGTGCCAGGTGGGCACTACGTCGGATGCTCACCGTCGGTTGAGAAATGACTGGATAACATCATTTTTCAGCAGGTTTTTTTTCAGCAGTCTGATGCTGCACAAATTTCATGGATGGCGGGTGGAAAACCGTTTATTCCACCTTTGCATAACTTTTCCCCAAGTCAAGCCACCGTTTCCAAACTTGATACAATGGATGGTAAAGCACGCTTGGAATATTTTCCTTTTTGATTGGAGAGATTTCGTTCAGTTTGAGTTGAGTTACAAGTGTTTTCCACCCTTTGAGGGGGGAAATTTCCCCGATGTAATTTGCACTGCATTAAACCCGTCCGACCACTACTCTCGGCGTAACATGCACATCTACACAGTGGCTATTTTGGCCTAGTGCATCCCCACAGTGGCATCAGCGTGTCTACACAGTGGCTATCCTCTTCCAAGTCGAAGAAGCACATCGCCACTGTGTAGCCACTGTGTAGATGTGCTGGATGGTGGTGATTGAGTGGCAATAAAGTGGCGATGTGTGTATACACAGTGGCCAATATGAAATGTTAACAGGAAACGTATATTTACTGGTGTTAATAAATGAGCGATCTCATCAGGCAATAGGGAAACAAAATCTATAGACTAAATACAAAGATTTATTGTATTCATTCAAATGTTTTTTTTTTTAAGTTTTAAATACATTATTTTCTTAATTCTAGTATTTTTTAAAGTGAATAAATTTTACGGAACAATAAAAATTGAGAAATTTTACATTTTAACAAAAATGAAAATAAAAAATCAGTCCATGATAGGTAGCAGGTTGAGTTTTGGTGTGTACAGTAATATCGCCTGGAGGCCGTTGCGAGCTGGGACGTTGCACATTCCCTTTTCAACATCTGTTTCACGTTGATTTGGTTGATAGTTGACGTTATAGTGTTGCTCAAACCATTACCTGTTATGTTCGCCAGCTATTGGGCAATAGTTGACATTGTTTTGACATGTTTAGGACTTATATTCATGCATTATCGTGACTTTGCGTGGCGAACTTTGTGTTTGACAATGCATGTCTCTTTGCTGGCTTTTCATTCGCTGTGGATGCTTTAATGAGCCATTTTCAGGGTGCCCTAGTCCGTTCGAAGATTGACTAACGTTCAAGCAAGCAAAGAATGACGCGAAAGAGGGCCACGCGTGCTTCTCGGCGGCTACTTCTAGCAGACCAAGCGGCGGCCGTTGTGGAGAATGGTTAGTCAATTAAAATTGAATAAAATTAATTTATCAAGCTCGAAAAATCGCAGCTACTTGTCGCTAATTCAGACTCCCGATTTTTCGTATTCTTGTCCCAAAAACAGGCGATAAACTTATTCGTTTTGCGAGCGGTTTCCTCACCGACTGTCAATGCCATTCAGATTTTCCGTGTTAGATTTAAATAGATTAGTAAACTAGAGTTCCTGCAGCTACTCGTTGCTACTTTTGACGTAAAAATACGCGAATATTAGTGCCAAATCAAACTGCAAACTTATTCTTTGCTCTTTTAGCGCACTCTCCTCACCGACTGTCAATGCCATTCAGATTTTCCGTGTTAGATTTAAATAGATTAGTAAACTAGAGTTCCTGCAGCTACTCGTTGCTACTAGCAAGATTGTGAGTGTTCTGTATCAGTAGATTACTGTACAAATCGATCGAGGGCTCTGGGAGTGAATGGAGGCGGGTACGGTAGTGTTCTGTATCGGTAGATTACTGTACAAATCGATCGAGGGCTCTGGGAGTGAATGCTCCGGTTTTTCAGCGCAGCTTGTGCGCGCGATTCCAATTCCACAAGCTGCGCGCGGGATTCTACAAGACGCGCGCCGGACTTTTTGCCGGAACTGGCTTTTCCGTTCGGGACCTTTCAACAGAACGCGCGATATGCGCCCGATTTATGTAAGGTGCGGCGCATGTCGCGTCTTACCCTACACAAATCGCGCGCACAAGCTGCGCTGAAAAACCGGAGTGGGGGATGAATATCGTCGGCTACCGAATCCATAGATTACTGTAGAAATCGATACAGGGCTCTGGGAGTAAATGAATATCGTAGGCTACCGTAACCGATTTTTCGAAAATTAAAATTTAAAGTTATCATTTCAGAAATCGCAAGCGAAAAGCTGCTTCAACCAACGAGGACAGATGAAGCATGAGAAAGAAGAGAACGCACAACAACGATTTGGTTGATAGTTGACGTTATAGTGTTGCTCAAACCATTACCTGTTATGTTCGCCAGCTATTGGGCAATAGTTGACATTGTTTTGACATGTTTAGGACTTATATTCATGCATTATCGTGACTTTGCGTGGCGAACTTTGTGTTTGACAATGCATGTCTCTTTGCTGGCTTTTCATTCGCTGTGGATGCTTTAATGAGCCATTTTCAGGGTGCCCTAGTCCGTTCGAAGATTGACTAACGTTCAAGCAAGCAAAGAATGACGCGAAAGAGGGCCACGCGTGCTTCTCGGCGGCTACTTCTAGCAGACCAAGCGGCGGCCGTTGTGGAGAATGGTTAGTCAATTAAAATTGAATAAAATTAATTTATCAAGCTCGAAAAATCGCAGCTACTTGTCGCTAATTCAGACTCCCGATTTTTCGTATTCTTGTCCCAAAAACAGGCGATAAACTTATTCGTTTTGCGAGCGGTTTCCTCACCGACTGTCAATGCCATTCAGATTTTCCGTGTTAGATTTAAATAGATTAGTAAACTAGAGTTCCTGCAGCTACTCGTTGCTACTTTTGACGTAAAAATACGCGAATATTAGTGCCAAATCAAACTGCAAACTTATTCTTTGCTCTTTTAGCGCACTCTCCTCACCGACTGTCAATGCCATTCAGATTTTCCGTGTTAGATTTAAATAGATTAGTAAACTAGAGTTCCTGCAGCTACTCGTTGCTACTAGCAAGATTGTGAGTGTTCTGTATCAGTAGATTACTGTACAAATCGATCGAGGGCTCTGGGAGTGAATGGAGGCGGGTACGGTAGTGTTCTGTATCGGTAGATTACTGTACAAATCGATCGAGGGCTCTGGGAGTGAATGCTCCGGTTTTTCAGCGCAGCTTGTGCGCGCGATTCCAATTCCACAAGCTGCGCGCGGGATTCTACAAGACGCGCGCCGGACTTTTTGCCGGAACTGGCTTTTCCGTTCGGGACCTTTCAACAGAACGCGCGATATGCGCCCGATTTATGTAAGGTGCGGCGCATGTCGCGTCTTACCCTACACAAATCGCGCGCACAAGCTGCGCTGAAAAACCGGAGTGGGGGATGAATATCGTCGGCTACCGAATCCATAGATTACTGTAGAAATCGATACAGGGCTCTGGGAGTAAATGAATATCGTAGGCTACCGTAACCGATTTTTCGAAAATTAAAATTTAAAGTTATCATTTCAGAAATCGCAAGCGAAAAGCTGCTTCAACCAACGAGGACAGATGAAGCATGAGAAAGAAGAGAACGCACAACAACTCGTATGTTTCCATGTATCTCAAATCTGTGCCTATAATTCAAATAGAGGAAATAGTTTAATAAGTTATACTCATATCAATATTTATCGTGTCCAATTCTGTGCCATTACTAAGAATTCGCTGTTTGAATAAGCATACTCCATGTATTGTCATTTTGTCTGTACCAACCCAGTGCTTCAAGAGCATATATGCTGTGCAATTACATTGTTACGTTATGAATGTCTTGATAAATTTTATATAATCAGACTATATTTGAATATCACGAGAGAAAGGGTGGGTGGGGGGGGAGAATCACGAGTACAAGTGTATAGCCACAGTGGGAATTGCACATCTACACAGTGGGGCTTGCACATCTACACAGTGGGAATCGCACATCTACACAGTGCGCCGGCGTGTGTAGACACGCTGTTGCCACTGTGTAGATGTGCGATCTCCACTGTGTCTATGCGCATGTTACGCCGAGCTGCTGAAGCCCGGAAGAGGCCAATAAATATTCGTTCATAGACATAGAATGACCCCGGAGAAATTCAAGAACAATGTCATTTGTGATCATTTTATTTCTATGGTCGAACATTTATCGGCCTCTTCCGGGCTTGAGCAGTAGTGCCAACCCGTCCGACCACTCACCAGATTCTCGGCTGCAACGGCGCGTGCAGCGGCAGTGCGTCGTGCGCGCTCGTCGCCCGACGATTCCGAGTCCGAGTTCTTGGCGCCCACCCGCCGCTTACACATAGGACAAACCTGCACAGAGCACAATTACATCATCACCAGTCAATCTCATAGGTCGAAAGATAAGTTTTTTTTTAAAAACTACGAAGCCAACCCGCATTTTCGGATTTTCAAGCCAGAGATGAGCTGGAAACTACGCCAAATTTCAGGTTGCGGACCGCCGAAACGCTTACGCAAAAGTCAAAATGCGACCTCCCGGATTTACTTGATGCGCGATTGTAAATCAAATGCAAAAAAAAAATTTTAAAAATTTAAGTTTCAAGCAAGATACAGATCTCCCGCTAATTGCCCATATTGGCGCAGTAGCGGTTCCTAGCGGGCGACTTTTTAAAGCGTCATGACACACTTTAAAATTATCCAAACCGCGCAAACATAGTTTTCGATATGGAGAAAAAAATCGGCAGGTCGCCAAAAACTAAATAACGTAAAATTATTGAGTAATTAGATAATTCACTTATTAATATTAGCAAAATTTTTCTATACTTTTTAGATCAGATTTATTGATTTTCCCAAAATCCCGGAAACCCGTTGCGGGCCACCGACCGCTGCGGGTTTCCAGCACAACTCTGTTTCAAGCCCATTCTTGAAAAATCAACCCGCATTTTCGACTTGCCGCATCGCACCCTTTTGATCTATGGTCGATCTCTTTTATTCTCATCCTAGCACACACTTCCCGAATATACGCATACGCGACAAGTGCTGCATGGATTCCGAAGTGCACTAGCAGATTAGCGATTTACTCGCAAAAATAGCATACTGGATCTACCGTTCATTCAAAAATAATAAATATCTCGGACTGCCAGAACGTGAAATGTTGCAAATTCAACCGTATAGGATGCATATTCACCGTATACGATGGGAAGAATGGGGGGTGTTAACCCGTAAACAGCCCCCCATCTAGCAATCCCTTCCTTTCTATCTCATCACACATTTCCCTCCTTTCTCCCATATACCCATACGTGTCCAAGCCCCCGGCCCCGCAGTGCCTACCAAGAGGATTTGGTAGGCACTGCGGGAAGCCATGTATGTATAGAGGGTCATGGTCCAAAATGTGTTTTGGGTTGGTCCCACCAAAGTCAAAGTGGTATACTGTAACTTCACCGCCGGGGTCCCGCAACGAAAACAGACTGCCGTAACCCATGGTACCGTAACCCGGAAATACGAAATTGAGAATCTTGACTCGGTATTTGTTGCATTAGGTAGGCCTCGGGTAGAAATAAATCGGACGGCATACGGCGGTCTCGGCACGACATTGCCGATACCGTAATCAAGTCTACAGTATGCTGAAATTTCAAATTGAGCCAATTCGCTCGGTATTTGTTGCATGAGCTAGGCCTCGAGTAGAAATAAATCGGACGGCATACAGCGGTCTCGGCACGACATTGCCGATACCGTAACCGTATACAGTATGCTGAAATTTCAAATTGATCAAATCGGCTCCGGAGTTTTACTGGAGGTGTACCTTGAGTAGTTATTCGTCGGACGATATACGGCGGTCTCGGCACGACACCGCCGATACCGTAATCAAGTCTACAGTATGCTGAAATTTAATATTGAGCCAATTCGCTCGGTATTTGTTGCATGAGCTAGGCCTCGAGTAAAAATAAATCGGACGGCATACGGTGGTCCCGGCACGACATCGCCGGTACCGTAACCCATGCTACCGTACCAGGAAAAACTGAAATGGAGAAATTGGACTCGGTATTTTTTGCATGAGCTAGGCCTCGAGCAGTAATAAATCGGACGGCATACGGCGGTCCCGGCACGACATTGCCGATACCGTAACCGTCTACAGTATGACCAAATTTCAAATTGAGCCAACTCGCTCGGTATTTCTCGCATTAGGTAGGCCTCGAGTATAAATAAATCCGACGGCATACGGTGGTCTCGGCACGACATCGCCGATACCGTAATCAAGTCTACAGTATGCAGCGACCGTAATCAAGTTTACAGTATGTAGACCACGAGTAGGAATTAATCGGACGGTGTATTTTTTTCTCGGTTGCCGTATCCACGAATACTCCAACGATACAGTAGTCCAAATTTTCGAAATTGAGCAAACCGAGACGGAGTTTTTTTGTATGTAGAGCTCGAGCAGGCATTGTATGTGGAGTATGCCGTATTGAGTCTACCGTATTTGGGGTTACTGTTCCGCGGCTACAATATGATGAATTTATGAAATTGGGCGCATCTGTCCGCGATTAGTTGTATGAGTAGGATCTCGAATATTCGCTTTTCGGAATGTAGACGGTAGTTCTGGATTGATATCGCCGCTACTCAAGTGTATCGAAAGTACGAAACGGAGCAAATCAGTCGGGAAAATGATTTTGCATGGGTTGTACTCCGATTGATTAAGTTGAAAGTTTTTAAGTTTCAGTTTTTCCTGGTACGGTAGCATGAGTTACTGTATCGGCGATCTCGTGCCGAGAACGCCGTATGCCGTCGGACTAATTGCTACTCGAGCCCTACCTCATGCAACAAATAACCGGTTCAATTTCTCCATTTCAGTTTTTCCTGGTACGGTAGCATGGGTTACGGTACCGGCGATGTCGTGCCGGGACCACCGTATGCCGTCCGATTTATTTTTACTCGAGCCCTACCTTCCACAAAAATTCTGACTAGATTTGATTAATTTGAAATTTCAGCATACTGTAGACTTGATTACGGTATCGGCGATGTCGTTCCGAGACCACCGTATGCCGTCGGATTTATTTATACTCGAGGCCTACCTAATGCGAGAAATACCGAGCGAATTGGCTCAATTTGAAATTTGGTCATACTGTAGACGGTTACGGTATCGGCAATGTCGTGCCGGGACCGCCGTATGCCGTCCGATTTATTACTGCTCGAGGCCTAGCTCATGCAACAAATACCGAATCCAATTTCTCCATTTCAGTTTTTCCTGGTACGGTAGCATGGGTTACGGTACCGGCGATGTCGTGCCGGGACCACCGTATGCCGTCCGATTTATTTTTACTCGAGGCCTAGCTCATTCAACAAATACCGAGCGAATTGGCTCAATTTTAAATTTCAGCATACTGTAGACTTGATTACGGTATCGGCAATGTCGTGCCGAGACCGCTGTATGCCGTCCGATTTATTTCTACTCGAGGCCTAGCTCATGCAACAAATGCCGAGCGAATTGGCTCAATTTGAAATTTCAGCATACTATAGACTTGATTACGGTATCGGCAATGTCGTGCCGGGACCGCTGTATGCCGTCCGATTAATTACTGCTCGAGCCCTACCTCATGCAACAAACATCGAGTCGGATTGCTCGATTTTGTATTTTCGGGTTACGGTAGGTAGGGTTACGGTACTTTTTTTTCGTTGCGGGACCCCGGCGGTTAAGTTACCATAGGCTACTTTGGGTTTGACAAAGTCGACCTCGGACCCATTTTGGACCATGACCCCCTATACATGGCCTCCCGCAGTGCCTACCAAGAATTCTTGGTAGGCACTGCGGGGCCGGGGGCTTTGGACACGTATGCATATACCAATCTACTTCCGAAAATCGCCACAAAGGCTACGTTACATTGCCAATTTAGTTAAAAAAATTGTACACATCATCTCTCTTATAAATCTTTGCATTTAACAACACTCTATTGGCTTCCCACACTTTCTCATCATCGTAATCGTGTCGAAGAGTATCACCTTACGGTTGCGCGTCAGCCACGGGTCGATGCACTTGCAGTGATACACTATAATAATTGCATTTATAATAGTAAATGCACTTATATTATAAGTGAGATATATTTTACACAAATTTTTACATTGCCGCCACATGCGGGCCAGATTATACTACAGTGATAAATACATCGTGTATAAACAAAATGCGGAAACATACAAGAGCACAATACAGACTACAAATATGAGGGGGTTCGCGTGAATCAAGCAAGGGAAAAAAGTAAAAAACTTTGAAAAAAATTTCTAAAATTCTGTGATTTGATGTTATCGAGGGTGCTAATGACGATAGGAATATTAATTTTTTTTCATGGAACGTCCGTTAGTGCCAGAAGGCGTCACGTCGAAATCACATTTTGGCGAATTTATCCGCCCCAAATAACGCTAAATGTTTGCTTTCATTATATCCGGAGCAAAATTTGATGGCGATCACGCCAGTCTAACTCAATTTGCATCATTATTAAAAAATAAAATTTAAAAATGTAACTTTTCGTATAGTAATTGTCAGTAGAAGAAGCAATTCTCACTATACCCCCAGCCCATTTGGCGATATATAGACTTGAAAGCATGGCAGATCCGATTGATGTACATGAACAGCTCTACTTTTTACTCTACGAAAAGTTGCATTTTCAAATATTGTTTTTAACAAAGAAGTGAATTGAATTAGGCATGCGTGATCGCCATCAAAATTCTGAATGGGACATATTGTGCGTAGATCTTCCGTTCCGTCAATAAAGAAACTACTGTGCAAAAAGTCGGCGAAACGCTAACACGCCATATCAATATTTCCATGATTTAGTTATGTGCTTTCAATAGCAGTGGAATGCACGTTTTATTGAATAGGAATGAAATAATTTTAGAAAATATGCCTGCCTTAGTAGGGAATATAATGTTCCGAAATATGGACTAATTCGCACTAACGACCGTATCGCCAAAGTGGGCGGAGACTGCTAAATTTTTTAACTGCACAAAAATAAAAGCTAAAATTTAGCTTTATTTGGGACCGAGAAATTCGCCAAAATTTGATTTCGACGTAACGGCGTCTGGCGCCAACTGGCGTTTCATGAGGAAAATTAAAATGCCTATCGTCATCAGCACCCTCAATAAAATCAAATCACAGATTTTTTTAGTGAATTGACGTTTTTCACTTTGTCAGACCGAGCCGAATCTGCTCGATTCTTACGCGAACGGCCTCATATGAAGGATCAAAACTCACTGTGCCTACAGGGTAGCACGCGCAGCTTCTCTCCCTCCACAAAATCATCTAGACATATCGCGCACGTGTCCGGCTGGTCGCCTGAAATGGATAAAATAATTTTGATTATTATTAATCGATATCTATCGAGGGCCCGCATACCCCTGTCCGGCCAAACTAATCATGTTTCGTGTTCATTACCTCCGTTAGCTGAAACTACAGATTATATACATATAGCGAGAAAAACACATGGTAGGACGAAAGATGTGACTGAAAACCATTTGATTGGCTATTTTTGTAAATAATGTCCGATTTCGTCTAAGAAATAAGTCATAAGTAATGTCCGATTTCGGTTTTCGTCCAAATTAAATCACCACACCCTGCACAAATGATATGTTATGGAGGGGTTCTCTGACATCTACGACCAATGTGAACATCAGTCAGCGCTACTTTCATACTCCACATTTTATCAATTGTTCAACATCCAATCTTTGATGAAAATTTTGTATAAAAATTGAACTACCTTTTCCTGTTTACAGGTTGTCCAAACAACTCTTGCTTTCGGCAAATATATACAGATATGGAGGTTTTACGGTAACCTCTCATACAGTCAAGAATCCTACCAAGCTGCATCCAACAAATATAAAAGAACAATGAGCTACCGCACCTCTCACATATTTCCTCGTTGGCAGCTTCTTGAGGTGTCGTCGGGAGAGGCGCTTGCGCGACAGACGCCGGCGCTCGCGGCAAATGCGAATCAACTGCGACAATCAATCAATAGCCAATAATAATTCGAAAATAAACCAATCCCCCTATATCGTTAACGTACTTCAATCTCCATTTTAATTCAAAAAATATAAAGGCTGCGCCACACGAGTCATTGAAGAGGGATCGATAGATCTGGTGGAACTCACAAGTTTTACGCGTGGTGAAACTTTTCATCGATTTTTCAAAATCGTCGATCACTATAAGAGAGGTATCACGAGAGATCGTATGTAAAATAGGCCTTTGCGGAACAATTTTCAAAAAAATATTTTTGATTTCGACTAAACTTTTATATTAGAGTACCCAGCCGACGAGAATTCGATTTGTCCCGGTCCCAGGTCCAGAACCGGCTCCAACACCGGAATCATCATAACTCAGCCCAAAGGTGAGCTGCTGTGGTTGGGCTTAAAATGTTCATAAAAATTGGATAAACAAATTTGCTGTTGGAAACGAGTTTCGTACTCATTAACTAAAAAAGTTGGGACCGAAAAAGTAAATTCCGGGTTTTTCAAAAAAATCATAGATATCAAAAATGCGAGATGCCGCGCTTTTTTATTGCAGATTATGAAAGAGCTCTTGAAATCGTGTCCGGGAAAAATTTAAAACTGAACAAAAAGGGGGGATTTAAAGTCGAAAAATATTTTTGAAAGTGAAAAATCGTCAAAAGTCGAAAAATAAACTTTGCGAAAACCTACCAAAAAGTGGTTTTTCATGCACTTTGTAACACTACATGCACAGTAAAAATTATATTCACCCATGTAATATATATTCACCCATGATAACATTTCGGATCAACATTTTGGAAAACTTGTAAAATTGTCTAAATAACTGAAAATTATGCAAAAATGCGTGAATATACGAGCCTGGCAAATATCATATGTGGTCTATTTATGTTGGTACGTAATCAGAATTCATATTTATACCGTACTTAAGAGCCGAGCAGGTTGTTATTTTTTTTCTAAAATAGGTTTTCGACGATTTTAAGCCAATTTTGATAATTTTTCGAATTTTATAAGGCCAAATGAGCTTTACATGGGTGCTTTACATATAATTTTTACTGTGCATGAAAAACCACTTTTTGGTAGGTTTTCGCAAAGTTTATTTTTCGACTTTTGACGATTTTTCACTTTCAAAAATATTTTTCGACTTTAAATCCCCCCCCCCTTTTTGTTCAGTTTTAAATTTTTCCCGGACACTATTTCAAGAGCTCTTTCATAATCTGCAATAAAAAAGCGCGGCATCTCGCATTTTTGATATCTATGATTTTTTTGAAAAACCCGGAATTTACTTTTTCGGTCCCAACTTTTTTAGTTAATGAGTACGAAACTCGTTTCCAACAGCAAATTTGTTTATCCAATTTTTATGAACATTTTAAGCCCAACCACAGCAGCTCACCTTTGGGCTGAGTTATGATGATTCCGGTGTTGGAGCCGGAAATTTCCTAAAAGCCGGTTCTGGACCTGGGACCGGGACAAATCGAATTCTCGCCGGCTGGGTACTCTAATATAAAAGTTTAGTCGAAATCAAAAATAATTTTTTGAAAATTGTTCCGAGCCACCTGCAATCTCTGGTTAGACCTCTCATAAGGGCTTTTTTGAAAGTGGATTATTGATGTGCCTATGGGCAATGCGGTCGTAGGCACTCGTGAAAAAATTTACCTTATGATGTGACTGGTCCATTGTCAATCGATAAATCGATAACTAGCGGGGGGCGCTCACCAGACTAGCGAGCAGAACGACGAAGCAGAAGCCAATGACGACGACGAAGGGAATAAGATAGCGGAAGAGATCGTAGTACCCGGGAGACAGCTTGATCTGCACTGCGTATCTGCAAATTGATCAATAACTAATGTGGTGTTAGTTTTCGGAAAAAGGAAATGGAAAAAGGCTAAGATTTGAATTCCCGCAATTTCTTATCTCAGTTCTCCGTGGAGCAATCTACTCAAAATTTCGTTTATGGGTGTAAAAGGGTCGAGAATGTTATATTCGAAGTTTTGAGTCGATTGCTCCACGGAGAACTGAGATATGAAATTGCGGGAATTCAAATCTTGGCCTTTTTCCGTTTCCTTTTTCCTAAAACTAACACCACACAAAGTACAATAGTCAAAGAGCACCAAAAGTATCAACAATCGATAATTTGCACTGCGTATCTGCAAATTGATCCTTTCATCAATAACTAGAGTACAGTAGTCCAAGTGTGCCAAAGATACGGAACCTATCAAGAATCGATAATTTGCTACCGGGATCGAAATTAGCAACGAAGAAGAGAACTCGAAAACGCATACGCAAAGAAATTGTCTGGTGGCGTAAGCATCGGAACGAGAAACGTGAACTCGCAAATGATTCACCATTCAAAGAGTGGGGAACATTTGAAATATATGGAAGACATAAGTCAAATGCGTTTATGTGTGCGTGTCTTGCATACCCTCACTATGATAATCGGTTTTGCATGCAAATTGCAGGCGGTGATGGTACGTTCTGGAACTGCCGTTAAGGAACCGTCAAAATATATTTCCCAGGATTTAGTTGGGAGTACGTATACACATTTATTTTTTGGGGTTCCTAAAAGGCAATTTCAAAACGAATTATCACCGTGCAGATATTTATGTATATCCTCGCAAGCATGAGCACATTTCACCTACGTAATGTAGAGATGTTGTTCATTTCTCCCGAACGGTTATTACACTCACATATCACATAACACACACACATCTTGCACAGTGCAAACTCGTTTCCAACGATTCCCGCAATCAGTTCCTCATTAGAAGCATCTCAACCGAAAATAGGAACAAGGAATCGATCGATAAAGTGGGACAACTTACAGCGCGAGGAATACAATAATAAATTATTTAGCAATACCGTACCCATCAGAGGCTGGATATCGATCGAGCAGGCCCGTCATGCAGTTGTGGCTGATCATGATGACCGGGATTTTAACCTGTACAAATGAAGGTATTTTTTTAAATTAATATCATTTTGGCCGCTACTAAAGCAAACATTTCATAAATGTTTGCAAACTTTAGTCATTCGCTGAATCTTTAATCTTTAATCTTTAATCTTTATTCTCCAAGGGGCGATTTTGGGAGGGATTTGGATTTATCTTGACGTTATGATGGATTCTTCGGCTCTGGATCGAGCACTTTTTGTGGTGGCGGAATCAGGCAGTTTTCGTGTTACAATCACAACTTACGGATTCGCGAGGTGGTCATGACTAATTTTGGGGTCTTTCGAAGACCTACGGAGAAGGGGATTTTGGGGGCAGTTACTAGGCGGGAGGGGAGGTTATTCCAGAACGTTATGGATCGACTTGCACAAGTGGAAATAGAGCCTGTTCTGTAAGGAATCGAGATGCGTAAGCCATGAGAAAATCTGAGAGAACGTGCTAAAGGAGCAAGCGTGTATAGAAGCGTGCTCACCCCCGCCGCCATAACATGAAAAAATTGCGCCTTCTCTCCATTTCTCCTATTTTTGCATCATCTATGTACATAATAAATGGTTCGGGGCGTCATGGAAACACGTCTATACTCCTTTTTTTTCAAGCGCGTTATTTTCCTCCAAAATAAAAGGTCACGTCATATTAATTGTTCGTACTACAAAATTATATTTGTTAAAACTTTGCAACATCCGAAAAGCATTTTTTTTCAACAAAAACTCCACCTCCCTTGTTGGCACACATATGACGCTGTTTACGTTAGGATCAACAAGGGCTCAACAGGGGTCGTCTGGGACAGGTCAAAAATCGAAATCGCTGAAAACATGCTCCTAGGGGTAACTTCGATGCTGAACACACTGGCGTCATCGATTTCGCAATAGGGCCCCTCTGGGTCGGGAATTTTCGATATTGATTTTCGATCCAGCGAAAATATCAATTTTTGAAAGAGGGATTTACGTGGGGCAAGTTGTAGTGCATTCGAACAAGCAACTCACGCTGATCATTTTTCTATGTTGAGCTAAGAATTTGACCCCTGCTCGGCCAAGTTATGCCAGTTTGAGTGCATTTTCACGCGCGCGGAACGCGTTTACAGACGCGGCAGCAGCATGGTCGATGCGGTAATGACTTAGAACTCAACGCCGAAGGTCATTGGTTCGAATCCTATCGGTTGCCAATGATTTTTGCCGAATTTCTCCGAAAAATCGACCTCGGCCACAATTGTCACTTTTTTTCGAAAATCTTGAAAGGGTGATTTTTTCGAAGAAAAAAAATTCGGCAAAAATCATTGGCAACCGATAGGATTCGAACCAATGACCTTCTGCGTTGAGTTCTAAGTCACTACCGCATCGACCATGCTGCTGCCGCGTCTGTAAACGCGTTCCGCCGGCGTGAAAATGCACTCAAACTGGCATAACTTGGCCGAGCAGGGGTCAAATTCTTAGCTCAACATAGAAAAATGATCAGCGTGAGTTGCTTGTTCGAATGCACTACAACTTGCCCCATGTAAATCCCTCTTTCAAAAATTGATATTTTCGCTGGATCGAAAATCGATATCGAAAATCTGAAAACGCCATTAGATAGAGCTTCAAATTCTATTACGTGAGAATTCGTGCCTCTACGTGCATCCGGAAACGAGTTATCCGATTGCGAAATCGATTTCGATTTTTGACCTGTTCCAGCCATTTGTTGATCCTAACGCAAACAGCGTCATATATTTAAATCAATGTAACTATATGAGCCCGTTTGCGTAAGAGTCAGACAATTCTCAACAGATCTCGATACAGCAAAAAAGTGAAGGTCTGAGATAACAACGGTTTTCAATACACTTCGGTAAGCTGAGAACATTGGCCAAATCTCTGCATGCAAATTTGATTGTAGGTCACTATGGAGCCCTGAAGTTCACTGAAATTGACGGGTTTTCGAGTATATCTGGATAAAGAGCAGACGAAACAAAAAAGTTCAAAAAGAGAGTCTACTCGAATTTGCATGAGGAATCTAATGCTTGTGTCAGCAAGGGAAAGTTAACGAGATAAATCATTTAAACTCATATGAGAGACTATCTGAGAGGATCGACATATTTGTTCAGAATCTTGGCAGTTGGCGAAACTTTCGATTTCCAACTAACAACCGTATATTGTAATGCGTTGGGTGGTGGTTGCAACTGTAATATTCCGGAAGTCGAAAAACGGTTCATCGCCTCAGGGCAAAACAATACGTGTTTGTGACGTCACAAATCGTTTTCGCTAATTCGCAACTAATCTTCTCAATCAATGGCGCAAACGAAATAAAATACAAGTAATACAATTATATTTTACTTTCAGACGTTTTTTGACTGGTGTTCATGCAAATTAGTTATTCGCAAATTTCTATTTTGCACGCAAATGTTAATGCAGTGCCAGGCCCTGGAAAGTTCTTACTCTTCCTATTTAATCGCTAACCTGGTGCGCACAGACTGTGAGAAAGTGGAAATTTAAAAGTTGCCCGAAGGAAGTAAATTCAGGAAAAGTATGGCTGAAAGTCGAATAAAAATCAGTTATCGATAGCGAAATTTTGGTGAAGTTACGGTACGTATTTAAATACAATTGGTCAAGAACGGTTCGCTTTGAATTTCTTCGCGTTTTGCGTTACTGTCTGATGATAATGATGACATTAAAGTTAGAATTGAATGAAAAAACATGCAAAATTTAACATATTTCTAAAATGCTATTTAGCGACGTACAATATATTTGCAAAAATTTCGCGATCGATAACTGATTTTATTCGACTTTCAGCCATTTTCCTGAATTTACTTCCTTCGGGCAACTTTTAAATTTCCACTTCCTCACAGTCTATGCACACCAGGTTAGCAATTAAATAGGAAGAGTAAGAATTTTCCAGGGCCTGGCACGGCATTGACATTTGCGTGCAAAATAGCAATTTTCGAATAACTAATTTGCATGATCACCAATCAAAAAACGTCTGAAAGTAAAATATACTTGTATTTTGATGGGCTATCGTTTGCGCCATTGAATAAGAAGATTAGTTGCGAATTAGCGAAACTGATTTGTGACGTCACAAACACGTATTGTTTTGCCCTGAGGCGATGAACCATTTATCGACTTCCGGAATATCACAGTTGCAACCATCACCCAACGCATTACAATATAGGGTTGTTAGTTGGATATCGAAAGTTTCGCCAACTGCCAAGCCTATGTCGACCCACTCAGATAGTCTCTCGTATACTAACAAAAAGAGAGCAACCATTATAGGGCCACGATCTGGAGCATACATTCAGTGTCGTACAAAAAAAATGATATAAAAAGAATTCTGCCTTTTTGGGTTATGATTTTTCAACCAACGCGAATCGACTGTCAAAACACTCATTTCTCAAAGATAAAGGTCATTTACAGCCCTCACTCTCTGCGCGGCGTCTGGAAGTCAGAAATGAGAGGGTGAATTCATGCAAATTCGAGTAGACTCTCTTTTTGGACTTTTTTGTTTCATCTGCTCTATATCCAGATATGCTAAAAACCGTTAATTTCAGTGAACTTCAGAGCTCCATAGAGACCTACAATCAAATTTGCATGCAAAGAGATTTGGCCAGTTTTCTCAGCTTACCGAAGTGTATTGAAAACCGTTGCTATCTCAGACCTTCACTTTTTTTTGCTTCTCTCTAGATTTGTCCGATTCTTACACAAACGGGCTCATATAAATAATATGGATACTCACCGCCTCCGCGTACTTGCCTCCCGCCATGTCGACGGGCGTTTTGCCTTCGCTGTTGTACACAATGAGTGCGTCGAAGCCACGCGGCATAGACGACTGCACAAAATACGCCTGAGACAAACCGAGCCATTACCGATTGATTTATTGATATCACAAGTGCAATGCAGTAGTAGTTCTCACGCAGCTTCAGCTACCTTTTAAGGATTGATTGATTGTATGATGTATATTTATAGTATTTTGGCAGGTACCGTAAATAGGGGGAATCAGGAGGAATCACTGTCCAATAGCAGAAACCAATAAGAATCTTCCGTGAAATCACAAGTCGAGACCGTTAGTTCAAGGCTTCACAATTAAAAAAAAACTTTTGGGATATAGCACAGATATTCTGAGACGGCGTAGGAACAGTGGTAGCAAAAACAAATTTATGCCACCGATTTCTATGAAACTTATTATAGTGATGAAAGTAAATATGAGAAATTTTTTATGAATTTCATTTTTCGAAATTTGCATATTATCGATTTTTTGGATCTACCACTTTGAAGAGTCATATCTCGGTCATTTAAAAATATTTTTCCTGAATATGTTTTTCCAAACTGTAGCGCGAGACGAGATCTACATTTTTTCTCAATTAGCACCCTTGTCTAACTTTAATGGTTCCGGAGATACGCGCCGAAAACTGAATTTGCACATACAAAATAATCTTTTCCTCGAAATAATTAGTCAAACTACCTCCGTATTATTGCAGAATTGGATTCTACGTGTGAATTTATCTATGGTAGCATATTTTATTTATCTCATATCTGGGAATATTTTTCTGTGCCCTTGCTGAGTGCTCGGACTTTACATTTTTGCGCGCAGAAACACGTTTTTGATCGTAACTTGGCTCAAAATGGTCGTAATGAGCCCAAGCAGTGTTCAATCGAAAGATTGTTCCGAGCATGATAAATCATTCCTTGACGTTCTAGACCAAAAAGTCAACGGTTTTTGTGTTACAGCCAAAATAGTACAGTGAGCGCTATACACATGACGCATTTGACGATGTTGCATTACGATCAAAACATGGCTGGAACGGGTCAAAAATCGAAATCGCTCAAAAATTGGTCCTAGGGACAACTTTCGAAGCTAAACACACTGGCGCCATCGGTTTCGCAATAGGACGTCTGTGGGCGCCGCTATGGCGCCGCGCCGCTGTGGAGGCTTTTTGTAATATTTTGGCTGTAACACAAAACCGTTGACTTTTTGGTCTAGAACGTCATGGAATGATTTATCATGCTCGGAACAATCTTTCGATTGAACACTGCTTGGGCTCATGACGACCATTTTGAGCCAAGTTATGATCAAAAACGTGTTTCTGCGCGCAAAAATGTAAAGTCCGAGCACTCAGCAAGGGCACAGAAAAATATTCCCAGATATGAGATAAATAAAATATGCTACCATAGATAAATTCACACGTAGAATCCAATTCTGCAATAAAACGGAGGTAGTTTGACCAATTATTTCGAGGAAAAGATGATTTTGTATGTGCAAATTCAGTTTTCGGCGCGTATCTCCGGAACCATCAAAGTTAGACAAGGGTGCTAATTGAGAAAAATGTAGATCTCGTCTCGCGCTACAGTTTGGAAAAAAATATTCACGAAAAATATTTTTAAATGACCGAGATATGACTCTTCAAAGTGGTAGATCAAAAAAATCGATAATATGCAAATTTCGAAAAATGAAGTTCATAAAAAAATTTCTCATATTTACTTTCATCACTATAATAAGTTTCATAGAAATCGGTGACATAAATTTGTTTTTGCTGCAAAACGCTCAATTTTTCCTACACCTTCTCAGAATATCTGTGATAGTCAATACCATAAGAAACAACAGTATTGTCTAGTTATCAAGGAAACCTCACATTCAGGAGACCAAACCAAAGACCAAAAAGTTCGTTCCGCGGAACAAATCCAGGCATATTTTTGACTTTCTTAAAGTAATTTAATTTAGAAAAAAAATGTAATTTAGAAAAACCAGAATTTTGACTTTTTAAAACGAAATTTCGAAAATCAGACATCATTGCCGGGGTTTTCACCCTAAAATGGTACAATCAGACAGCATTTGGAACTTTTGGAACATTCGTTGTTGTGTGGACCAAACTAGGCAGTGATTTGCACAGTTCAGGAATTTTTCCGACACCGAAAAATTTACCCCCTCGCATTGACTAGCTGTGCGGAGGAATCGGTAGTACAGGGAGCGGGAACATCAGTCATCACTTTATTTTCGATGGAATCAATCGAAAACAGTGTAATTTTTACTTCCAACCCTACGCGTCCCCGAATTTCGGGAATGTGAAAAACACTGAAACCAGGCGAACCATCAGTGCAATCTGACCTTCTCCGAGAAGTTGCAGTTTCCTCTAGGCACGACTGCGTAGTTGACGAGACACGTCGTCTCGTTAATCGTGTTCATCTTGAATCAATCGATAATTCTCCGGATACATCGCCTATCAGCTCTTCCAAAGTACCGTATCCTCTCAGGCTATCATACCTTGACGAGCGAGCAAGCGTCCTCGGGGGTTACGGTAAGCGCGCAGCCGGTGGACATGGGGCCGAAAGTGAAGGGAATCACCTGCCAAATGTTTAATTTAGATCTATTAACAACTTTTTCCACGTGCGGTTTTAATGTTTCTTACGGCCTACAATTAAAAGCTATACTGAACGAAGGTTTCGCTCATATCGCAGAGTGTTTGCCAATGCGCAGTTGTGTAAGTGGCATAAATCAATGCTGTCCATTGAAACAGACGCGGCGGACCAGCATTCTAGCTAGTCCGAGAGGAAAAGAGTATACTGATAGAACGAACACATTTGGTGTGCACATAGAATGTACGGCACTTTCCTAGCTCCGTACGATAGAATGGTCCCGCCCTCCCTCCCCTCCCTTCTAAAAGGGGGTGGAGCCTAGTACTGATCTAGGAAAGTTCCGAATGCACTAGGTCAACACCACGTTTCATTGCTTTCCACGTAGAATTGCTATGCTGCTGAATACTCTCCCCCTTTACATACACAGGTCACCTAGTATAAATGTTTACAAGAGTCGTTTACGCGAACTAGATTATAGTAATTACGATATTAGCAAATATACTTTTCGTTAGTTTGCATTGCATTACTCCCCCCCCACCTCGTCCCCCTCCTGTTAGAGATCATTGAGTCTACTCCCGGAGATGAGTCATCCTGGTCGGATCCCTCCTCTCTCAGTCCACATAGAGAACAACGACCAGACGATGACAGATGGAACCACGACGATTGATCTACACACTGATTTACCCCTATTGCAACCTCCCTCCCTCCCCAACCAATACCTGCCATAGAGAGTCTTAATTTACTGTACATCGCTCTGTGTAATCACACATTATTCCGTTGCGCCTTCGGGCGTAGATAAAATATAAAAATATATATATACTCCTATCAACTCAGAACACAAAATCATCCAATCCCTCCCGACAGTATGAAGAACGATACAGGACTTTGGGTTAAACACCAAGGTAAATAGAATTAATATTGTTTTAAATTAAATATGCTCACTTCCGCTCCGAAATTGGCGCCAGTCGCGTCGCATCGCTGCACCGTCCTTCGCACACCCAACTTCGCCGGTTCCAACTACAATAACAATCAATACATCTATGCGGACCACATTCGTTTCGCTGGAATATATCGAATATTTTGTAATTTTCACTTCCAACCCTACGCGATCCTCTCGCGCGCGAGTGGGTTTCCATTTTTCGGGAATGTGAAAAACACTGCCCGAAACTCAAAAATCGTCGAATTCCTAGCCCATCAATGACCAAAGTGCTTCTAGCTCCAGCTGCACAGTGACAAAGTGCAACTCGATTATTGCAAGCGTGCACTTTCCTTCCTCACCCTATTCTATTACACTACTAGGACACGAGATAGACCTGGCTCCTTTCATTACATCAAATCAAACCCCCCTAGTAAATTCCCACTCATATCATTGGTATTTTCGAAATGACACAGCTGCCTCCGAACTCAGCAGCTCATCCCTCAGATACGTTGCTTTCAAACAGGCAAATTTTCGCTGAACCACAGTGTTTAGATGTCTCCCCCCCCCTCTCCATGCATGTAATGTTAATGTAATATACCCAGTAATCAATCCGTAAAATATACCGCACCACTTCCACAATGTACTGTGCTGTTGTACAGCCAAACAGCAGCAAGAATAGAGTGGAGGAGTGGCTGGGGCCCGTCATGGAGAGTATCTGCAAGTACGCCATCATGACAAACACGCACCATTCAAAATAAACACATGAAAAGATCAAATTGCGAAAATAATAGTAAATCGAATGATTTATATTGAGTATAAACGTCGCAAGCATTCGTAACATGACACACGTTATAGTTGAATTTCATAGCTGTGATATCAGAGTGTGCTATAGCGAAATAGGAAGTGGGAACTGTGTGAGCGCGTGATGATCGATAATACACCGGGCGGATGACAGGGCCACACAACAACTGGGAGGAACGTGGGGAAAGGAGGGGGAGGGGTTCATTAGATGGGTTGGCAAATGCGTCATTCCATGAGTCGTAGACAGAAGGGATGACGAGGAAAACCAAGTAGTGGTGGTCGTTGTTCAATACGGTTCATATGCCCCGAATAATAGCCGATGTTGATAAACAGAGAGCAAGGGGAAAGGGGTAAAAAGCGGCTGCCCGGGGATTTGATAGTGGGATCTTTCACTGCACCAATCTTTCACAATTTTAGTGCACAATAACGCCGTTATCGATAACCTTAACAAAACACACCCCTGAGAAAAAAAAATCGAAAAAAGAGAGATAACCTAGAGGAGAATTGAGGAGTGCGTTTAGAAGCGACGCCAAATTCCCCGCGGGACGATTCATAAGGCGACGCGGGCCCGCTGAGAAGACGAGGAGGTCTCCCTTCCATTCTATCAAGAAGGAGGAAGAAGAAAACAAACGAGGGAGGGAGAAGACGTTATGAGAACGAAGGAAGAACGAAAAAAGGAAGACGCGCTGCAATCCACAGCGTGGAAACAAAGTGTGTGCTTAATTTACAAGGAGTGTGACAACAGGACAGGTCATCTGGACTTGGGGCGACACTAAATAGGAGAAAAGAGAAACGAGCGGGAGTGTTCGACGCAAAAACGTGATCGCTCAGCTGTGGAACACTCCAAATGCGCCTTCCTCATCTTTTACGCGCAAAGGCGTTTGGCCACACGCAACACAGTGTTCGCGCGTCGCGGCCATGGTACGGTGTGTCAACTACTACATCGTGTGCTCAGAAACAAGTTGATAAGACGGGTTCATCTAATTTATTAACCATTTTTGTTTTTGTCATGTCTTTTCGACGTGGAGGAAGAGGCTGTACTACAAGACCCTAAAATTACGAGATATTTTATGGAACTCCGTGATTTCAATGAACAAGTCATGACTCTTCTTGGAGCTCCTTAATTAAAATACTTTCCACAGTGAACTGATTGTGTTTACACAGTACAAGAGATTGGCAACTTACCACTTTGGCAAAAAGGATATCTCAACCTATCATGTCCATGTTTGGATTTGCCATTTATCCACCGTGGATAAAGTGGTTTATGCTATCTGCCATTTTTTTCACCGTGAAATAATGGTTGCTCTTCTCTTCTTCAGTTGCGGCAAAACATCACTTACTTCGGCAGAGCTCGAACCAGGGGCGTACGGGTGCCAGTTTCCGCATAGAATTCTGAACCAGACATGAAAATCAATAATCTTTCAAGCATTCATGAACTCGAGGATCTCTCTTAGTCCATAACTGGACGATGGGATTCATCTCAGATTCACAGCAACTCGCTGAAAATAGTGTGAAAATCGACGATTTTGCGAAAAACGTTCACTCTTCCGGAAGATTTTTTTGAATAACTCCAAAATATGTGACTGCTTGGCCTCATAACATACCAGATATTGTTTCCAGATACAGTGAGCGATAGTCTGCAAGTATCTAAGAACAGACTCTTCCTTTGGCATCCCTACTCATATGCCGCCTTTTACCTATGGGTAGCTGGCAGAGCAAAACCATGCGACAGATTTCACTTTTTTTTGTAAAAAAAACGTTTTTGTCGGACAGCATCATTTATTGGCGGACATGTGAGAAATATGGACAACGTGGATGGTGCCCGGGCATGGTACACGGAGCTCCGAGCCCGTGTACCTTGCCCGGGGCACGAACAACGGAATGATTGCAAATATGTCGGTGAATGGGTAGTCGAGCGAACGTATGGTAGAAGGGGCGGATGCATTCATCGTAGAGTGTCCGTGGATGTTGCCCGGGGCAGGAAGCACGGAGCAGAAGGGGCCAAGGGCTCCGTGGAATATGCCCGGGGCATATTTGCGGATGTATGGAAAATGTCGCGGGAGTGTTAGTATTGTAGCGTCTGCACAAAAATTTTTTCGCATGAATATTTTGCTGAAATTTTGGAAAATTACGGATTCTGATTTTTTAAAATTTTTTTCCCCAATTCTATAGTACTCTCTGCACTCTCTCACTCTGGTTGTCGTTTACTACTCCCAATGCTCTGGTTTCGTATTTATTCGTACATTTATACGCTTCATTGTCATGCTTCTTGTTTTATAAATGTGGATAAGCAAAAGTGTGTTTAGCATATAAAGGATTTATTTTAATTAGTACGAAAATTATGAGCAGCTTTAGTGAACGAGAAAACGAAGTTATGATTGCAACATTACCTATTATCTGGTTAACCGATGCAGAAAGACGATTGGTGTGAGATATTACAGGCAATGTCGTTGTGAGACATTGGTGAATATTTTAAATTGTTAATAATACAATGAATGCACGTACAATCGCCTAACACACTAACTTATTGTCATCACTGGAGTAGAGATCAGAGAGGATTGCATTCTGCAGTGAGTTGTTCACCTCCTTCTTTTTCTTGCACACAGAAAAATGTATGTCAAATATAACATACACCTGCGGCTCACAGGAGAGAGGTGAAAGCCGGTGTATGTTATCAGGTAGCACACACCTGTGTGTGTTAAAAATAACATACATGTATGCTATTTTATGACACACGTGTATGTTGTTCTGCTCGCGCATCGGGTTCACAGCGGTTTGCTTTTTATTCGTACGCCGTTCGCTCAATTCGTACCTCCGCTCTACTCAAAGCCATCATGAACTTGTGTATACCAAGAATTGAGTGTAAACAATAGTTTTAGTTATTTGTAACAACTTTTATTACAGTGACAACGTGAACCACAATAAGTACAATAATGAAACGATAAATTCACAGTGCACTTTGAGGAGAGAAAAAAGGGCAAATGGTCATGATCAACCTATGGACGAGGTAAAATACAACAAGGAAACGAGAAGAAGGGAATATCAACTCAAATAAGAACTCGACACTATACGGAGAACAACAAAACTGTAGGCATTCGTTTCAAATTCATTAAACTAATATGGATATATATAAATTATTTGAACAGTTCAAATAACATACGGTAACACATGGGCTTCGCTTCCTCGTCCTACATTTCACTCGTTTGTTCCGTGCTGCTTCTTCATAGCATCTGCTCCTTGTGGTGACCTGAGAAAAAGAAGAAATAACTTATATTCGATCGAAACATTAGTGACACCGCAATTAAGGTGTTACATTCTAATAAAAATAGGTGATCTATTACTCCCTTACGTAACAGTGGAGTCAATTTGCTTAATTTCGTGTTACTGAATGTATATTATAGCTGGGTTACGTGGTACGGTTACGGTAACTTGGCTTCAGTAGCCCGAGTACGGTAATTGAACCACAATAGGTATCACTAGGACACAATAGGCAACCATAACATGCCCTGAAAAGGGTCCCCGATTCACGTGCACACAACACGAGGATAGGTGGATACCGTACCTCTGAATGCTCATCGATCGATTCGCCATCTCTTGTCGCACTGGGCGCCGAATGGAAACGCGCTGTTGGTGCGTCTGCGGCTCCTGCGAGAGACCAAATATTGATAGAGTTCCTGAGATGGAATCACTAGCACGAGTTTAACTAAGTCAAGGAATATTTACAAATTGAAGATGTACAAAATAATCAATTTTTTATTATTTTCAGTCACATTCCTATCCATCTCTCTCCATCTACCGTACCTCATCATCCATCATGTTTCCTGCATCGCCTTCCTCCTCTTCAAGCGAGTAATTCTCGCATCGTATCGCTCGATTTCTTATCATCTTTAAATCCTCTTCGATCGCCGTCGATGCAATCAATCGATAATCAGCGTCTGCAAACGATTATCGATTGATTTAAATAATTATCGATCGATTTATTGATCGCATTTACCGTAATCTTACTATAAAACTCGAATGTAATGGTACATTTGGTAACCGGCCCTTGCAAATCAATTAGTGTGCAGAATTTGTTTTTTTTTGAAACCGGTTACGCGCTATCACCCAATATTATCAATCAATACTATGCAACAATACGTTCCCTAAATTCGGGAACCCCCTCGCGTGCGAGGGGCTCGTGTAGGGTGGAAGTGAAAATAACGCCGTTCTCGATATCTACCAGACACTGTTTCATTAATCAATCGATATTTTTTCGTCCACTAACCAGATTGAGATCTCCATGGTCGGCCATTCCACCGGGCATCACATCGGCGAGGAACTTGAGCAGATCGTCGTCGTCCACATCCGACATTCCTGAATTTTTAAATAATAATAATCATTATTACTATTATTATCACTATAAAGGTACACATGCAAACTGAGTGAATTCCAGCTCCTCAAAATGAAGACACATCCGACATTGTAAAGATACTAAAAAAGATCCCATAAGAAAATATTTTGGAATTAAACATAATCATCCATATTATTTCGTAAATGTTGTAAATATGATTGATAAAATACCTTCAAATTCCATTATATATCGGATTTTGCCCTCCACTTACCCGTATTGTAGCTCTCCTCCTTCTCCATCTCCTCAATGGGCTCGGGCTCCTCAAGTTTCACGGCCATCGGAGCTATAGCAGGCACTCTGCTGCAAACTACCAATTAGTACAGAATGATAGACTGGAGAGGCCGATTTTGAATTGCTAAATATGATTTTTAAACAAAAAAAATATTTTTAATCGAAGAACATAGGTCAAATAGGTTCTAGTGAGGGCACTTCTGCACTTTGCATGTAAAGTCGAAAATTGAATGTGAGCTCCCTCCAGCTCATTGATTGTACCCAAGAACATATTGTGATGACTGAAGTAATCCTTGTATTCACAATCCCTCGGCACAAGATCAAAATTTTAAAAATCGGAAAAATTAGGGAACCGTGAATAACTACTATACGAATTGATAGTGTAATACAGGCACTGGTTTACTTTACTGGACTAGGCAGCCCATGATAACAGAGTAAGTCCCTCATTCATGATCTAACTGTGTAAATCTAACGATCATTCTACTTGCACGGGTTGCTCGGTCCGGTAAAGTAAACCAGTGCCGTAATACCATCGACAAGTCCTCAAACCAGCTTGTAAGGAACTGCGATACTTGACAGCTAGAACACGTAACTATGAATGAAAGTGACTAGTGCTTAGTGATTAGTGCCAGTTATCAAGGGAAATGATGGATATATAAGAAAGGAAACAGTTCAAATCGAGATCAAACGGAACTAAAAAAGGGGCAAATAAGCACCTCGGGCGGTCTCTCCTTCTCCTTGTTGTCAGCCTTCTTCGTCTTGCGCTGGCGCTGCCCGCCATGGTCGGGCGCAACGCTGAGCAACAAATTAGAGTAGAATAACAACAATAACACAATGTAATTAACAAATAATTTAAATAAATTTAAAAAAAAGATGATTTGGGGAATTGGTGCGCCCTCGTCCGCATTTTCCCACTGTCTGTTTCCGATTTTTCCCGGTTCCAGTCACGGCTCTACAGTACACCACATTTTAGCATGCACTGAGTGTCGTTACAAAACATACGTTGTATGTTGTTTTTTACACGCATTTGTATGTTTTCAGTTAACACACATATGTGTCAACAGTTAACATACATGCTTGTCATGGGGAGAATAACATACACGCCTGTCATACCAAACAGCATACATTTTTATGTGTGTGTTCTTGGCCAGAGGGAGGTCCTTGACGGCCTGCGATTGCATACCGGAGAGGGCGACGCGGTCAGACTGCGTCACACACATCCCAGCAACGATTGCTGAAAGAAACATATAAACATATATATATGACATCTAAAATTTCGTTCCTCGCGACTCCTCTCATAAATGTCCCATGAAGAAATGAAGCACCCGTGGATCAGTCCGTTCAATCCAGTCAGAAGTCAATCTCTTCTCTCTCTCTGCCCTGGTCTTTTCTACTCCTTTTCTCGTTATTTTGTGACCCTCCACTCAGGCGCAAGTCCTGTTGGTGCCTGGTCACGGGTGAAGAGGAGATAGGGGGGGGGGGGCGGGGGTAGACTTCCCGTGCCCAAACTCCGAATCATCGCAGGTCCTGTGAACGGCGGTTCTTCGAACAACAACCTATCGACCCTTAACGCACGGAGACGCATAGATGAGGTTAGTTGCTTATGCTATTAGTAGTGTTGTTAGATCGAGTAACTCGACACTCACGAGTGCTTTAATGGAAAAGAACTCACGAGTGAGATGCACTCGCGAGTGTAATTTCACATTTTCACTCACGAGTGGCCGGGCACTCTCCTCACCCACAGATCTTCAGTGGTCGCTGTGGAAAATGAATGGTATACCCCTCATTACGTCACCATCCAAATGTCACATAGACACTTATGCAAAAGAACTCGCGAGTGCCCGGTCACTCGTGAGTGAAAAAGTAAAAATACACTCGCGAGTGACATCGACCGATGATCACTCGCCAGAAATGAACTCGTCGAGCAAACACTCGATAAATAACTCTCGAGCTAACAACACTAGCTGGTAGTATTCGGAATTTAATTTTTTTTGGGAACGGCCATTTCGTAAATTTGTTAACAATGGAGATGTAGATATTGAACAAAGAAATTGGAAGACGGGCCATTGTTCCAAAATTTACGAAATGGCCGTTCCAAACATTTCTTACATTCCGGGATTAATATGAAAATCGAAATTTTTGAACGTTCGCCAAAGGGAGAGTCCAAAGGGATAGGGAGAGTCGGGGATCACAAACAAGTGGTTTGCGATGTCAGAAACGAGTCTGAACGTGTTCTAATACATTTTAACGTGAACGTCGAAAATTTCGAACTTCTATAAAATGATCTGGAGGGCGTAGGGGATCACAGGAAAATCATTTGACGATGCCCGAAAAGTGTCTGAGAGCGTTCTAACACGTTATTTAGTGAAAGAAAATTTCAAGACTCTTCAAAATGATTTTTGCATCATAGTGGATCACAGGAAAAGTTTTTTTGCGATAAACGTGTCAAAAATCTAATTTCGCCAAACGCACCAGGGAGAGTCGGGGATCACAGAAAATTTATTTACATTGTCTAACGCGTTGTCTAACTAACGTCTGAACGTTTTCTAACACGTTTTAACTTATAACTTTAAATGCTAAAATCGAATCAGAAACGTCTGCAGATGTGTTCAAAGAAATATAACGCTCACCAAAATTAAACACCGTGTATACTACGTTTCCGTTGTAAGAGACTCGTGAGGCTGAGAGCGATCGAAAAAAAGATTCACGAAATGGCGTAATGGAAACTTTTTCTCTCGGATTATGCACTGAGAAAAGTGTACGCATAGAGCGTAGTGTATTTAACTGAAGTACTTCCCGGCAAGTAATTTTTAAGATTAATAAATCCGGCTATTTTCTTAAAAAGTAATGAAAATCGATAATTCATCGATAAATTCCGACAATTCAGGGCCGTCACTATGTTCGAGCCGTACTGCCATTTGGTGCAGATGGGACGAATTGCCTCCAATCCGGAGAAGGTGGCGAAATTTATTTATCACAAGTATTCTGAGAGATTGCATGAAAACGGGCAATTTCTTTACACTAAAAATAAAAATAGCCTGATTAATCCGTAACTATGATCGTTTGATCACCTCACTCCAACAACTATTTCGCAATATTGAGTGGAGCCGTAAATTCGATGATGCCTAAAAACCGGCTCTCCGAAGATAGAAATTAAAAAAATCGTACTTTTGAACGTTATTGAAAAAATCTCGTTCGAAAAACGTTATGAAACGTATTAATAAGAATAATAAAATGTCTGTTGGAACTGAATGCACAGGTTAGGGTAATATTATGAAAATTTCGATCAATTTATTTTGAGAAAAAAAAGTTTTCTTTTTTGAAAACACACTACCCCTATTTTTATTCATCTCTCGTTATTGCAAGAAAAAGTTTAACGCTGTACATACAAAAACATTCTAAAAAAACGTTCTATAAATTAAAGCCTTTTATGAAGGAATCTGATTCTTAATCAAATTTTCCCTTAGAGCCTCAAAATTGGAAAATAAACATTCAAGAAAGATCCATCTTTGGAGAGCCGGCTTTTAGGTATCATCGAGTTTACGGCTCCAATCAACATTGCAAAATAGTTGTTGTAGTCAAACGATCATAGTTAAGTAGGCATTAGGCCATTTTATTTTTTTGTCAAGCAGCTGGTAGCATCTCTCAGAATACCTCTGTTATTATTTACCATGTAATTACAACATTCAAATATAAAGTCCTCTATTTGAAGATGGAACAAAGCATTGGCGAGGATGCGGAGGATGATTTCTACTTGAAAGAACGCAGTGGAAAACGGTAAGCAAAAATAAAATTAACAGTGAATAGCATACATTGCTTCGGTTTAGTGAAAAAAATCGCCATGTCAGTTTCGTTATTATTTTACGCATTGCGAAATTTTTAATCAAAGCTCTAGTGAAGCCATCACGGGCGCTCAAAGGCGGATAAAAAAGCGGTCCGCGAATAAGCTGCACTTACTACGGTATAATGCTTGATGTAGTCCACAATTTTCAACGCAATACCGTAGTAAGCAATGGAAATTTTACGCATTGCGCTCGTGACTATTATCTGTTCATTTCTCTTGTAGAGGATCTGAATTTTTGAGCCCCCGTGGCCATTGGAAAAAGGGATGCCCATAATACTCGAGTCTTTCGCGATTAATCTCATAAATTATTCAGAGTCAGTTTCTCCATTCCCATTGATTTTCTGGACGCTCTCGAGCGACTTAAGGACCCAACCCTGCCGCATTACAATGGTGATCAATAATTATTGTTATATTTACAATAATAAAATCACAGGAAAACTTGATTCGGACGTGAGAGGAGCCATGGTCACGTGTCAAGAGGTGAACATTGGGATATTCCTCCACTTATAGGAAATTGAAACGTCTGTCTGTTTGTCTGTGTGTGTGTTTTTTCCGTGCGCGTGACGGACTTTTTTTCTCGCATTTTCCGCTATAAATCGCTTCAAACTCAAGCAATCTTCTCAGATCCTTTTGCACATGATAAATGACCAGAACAACTTTCAAATTTTACAAAATTTATTTAACCAAATTCATAGCCAAGTGGATAGCGATAGAAATCGGGGGTTCTCAGGTTCGATCTCTGTCGGTGCATCGATTGTCTTTTGCCGCATTTTTTGCAAGTGGCCCAAACCCTTTTTTGAGTAACAAGAAACGTATTTGAATATCTTTTGCCGAGTGATAAAGTGAATTATCGATTGATTTCTCTTGATGTCGTGAAAATTTCGCACATTTCGTTGCAAATCATTCCACATGCTCTATAGGGTTTGGAATGAGAACAGGGGTGAAATCAAGAGATTCTTTCTCGTTTCCGTTCCCTCTCTCTCTCTCCTTCTCCCCTGACCCCTTTCTGGAGGGTCGAAATCATGTATCCGGAAGCTCCCAAATAAATCGATTCAACGTCGGTCTATCTTCCCAGATCCTTTCGCATATGATAACAGACCAATATATCTTTCGAATTAAAAAAAATATCCAAATTCATAGCCAAGTGGGTTACGCGCTTGACTTTCAATACGAGACCCCCAGGTTCGAACCCCGCCGCGGGCAAAACGTATGCCTCATTTTTTCGCAAATGTCAGAAGCCCTTCTATCACGTTTTCGAATAACATGAAACACTGTTTCACCTCTTTTGCCGAGTTTGGACATGAAAAATCGGAAATTTTGAAAAGTTTTCAATTGATTCGCAGAGCGTGAGGATCACAGAAAAAGTGTTTAGCGATGTCGGAAACGTGTTAGAACATGCCAGGGAAATCAACAAACGGTATCCTGCGTTTCCGTTGAAAAAGGCTCGTGAGTGATCGAAAAAAAAGGAAAAAAAATTCCCACGGAGCTACGAAGTGGCGTAGTGGCAACTTTTTTCAATCGCTCTAAGCCTCACGAGCCTTTTGCAACGGAATAAGCCAATACTCTTTCTAGCGATTAACATTCCCTAACATCCTAAGCTCTCCCTGGACAGTACTTGGAGCCGACCACTAAGCTCCCCTGGATCGCACTTAGAACCGGCTACCGAGTCCTCCTCCCTTGATCGAACCTGTAGCAAGCTACCTAACTCCACCTGGACCGAACCTGAAGCAAGCTACCGAGGTCCCCTGGATCGAACCTCAAGCAGGCTACTGAACTCCCCCTGGACCGAACCTGAAAAAGGCTACCGAGGTCCCTCTGGCCCGAACCTTAAGTAGGCTGCCGAGCTCCTCCTTAACCGAACCTGGGGCGGTATTCAGTCTCATTTTTCGGCGACGCCGAAAAGTTCGGCGTGCCGAATTATTCGGCAAGGTGCCGAAATTCGTATCATTTTCTCTGCACACTGATGCCCGGACTGGTCGTTATGCTCCCTCACAGGGCCCCCCAATCCCAAAAATTACCTACCGTAGGATAGTCACCGTACTCAGACTGATGAATAGAAGCTACCGTAATCAATCCTACAGTAATCGGAAAACACGAAATTTAGCTAATTGACCGCCTAGATGGGACTAACGTTTTCACAGCAAGACAAGGCCCGGCATATTGTTGTAGCAGGTATATCTCAGAGTATTCAGAGTAGTCTGGTAATTGACTTACTCTAGGTAATTTGCCTATAGGCGTACTCAATCCCTACACAATTTTCGACCATCACTCGCCGATATACGTGTCCACGGCCAAAGACTCGCGTCGCTAGGCTTTTCCCATGAAGGGGGGGGGGTTATGGAAAATTGGAATTCACCCATAAAGCTATTTCGGGGGCATACCTTATCTCAATTACAGTACTCCTGGCTACAGTGGTTCAAATCGAAGTGGCCCGTCCTTGTGGGAATATCTACTCTAATCCGCGTTTAATATTCTATATATCTTACATCGCATCGCACATCAATCATACTTGATTTTCATGGGCACTCGATATACCCGAACTGCTACATCTCGAAAGTTGTCAGTAGAGATAATTCAGAACTCAGTGAGTGATGGACAGAGTTTTGGCGTTGCGTAGAACGCTATTGCGAAGATGCTAAGAACTTTCGAGATTCTGTAGTTTAGACTATTGCGAATGTATGTGCAAGTCGAGTTTACGGTATGCCCTATGATGCCCTATGAAGATATAGTAGGGGCGCATTTTACGAGGATAAATAAATTGACACTCGATTGACAATACTATCGCCAAGATGCCAAATTGCCGAAATATCCACATTTCGTTTGCCGAATTGCCGAATTCTCCCCAATTCCTGCCGAAAATCTCTCTGAAATTTGTTACATTCCTTTGTTTTCATTGCCGAATAGTTCGGCAATCGAAATAGAGTGCCCAATTATTTCAACGTGAGACCGCTCTCTCACGAGGTCGATCTGCCGAATTTTTCGATTTCGGCAAATGAGAATGGATTTCGGCGACCGCACACTAGATTTCTCCCCTTGCGAAAATGATTTCGGCATGCCGAAAATATTTTCGGCATGCCGAAAAATGAGAATGAATACCGCCCCTGCACCCAGAACTATGCATAGAGCGTAGTGTACGCACAGAGCGTAGTGTATTTAATTGAGGCGAAAATTGGCTCCAATTGGTAATATTTCGGCCCTTCTCAATCCCCTTACAGGTTTAGGAGCCAATTGGGGGGGGGAATCACGCCAACTTTCATTGGGATCACAATGGCGCCAAAATACCAGAGTAACTATCCCGCACAAAATCGTCCGTTGGAGAATATAGATAAAATCATCTTTGAGGTGCAAGACTTTTTCTACACAACATGCGATCCGACCGATCTGAAAGCGCTCTCGGTTAGAATGGACGCGGAATTAGTGAGGAATGATTGGATGATGAGGTAGTTTTTTTAAAGAGAGCGAGAGAAAGTTTGAAACATGTTTAATAAAATATTTATATTCCTTACACCATAGACAAACGAACGCATATATTTATATGTTATTGTTTTCTTTTTTTCATATTTTTTTGTGTTTTTACTATTTTCATTCAATCCTAAATGTAATGGTCTGATGTGAGGTTGGGGCGTCAAGAGTGGTCAAGATATTTTCATGCATGAAAATGTCTGCTCTATCGATTGTGACATTTTACCTCGTTTCACAGACATATCATTCCACATGCCGGTCAACCTTCCAGAAAGACTTTGGAGTGAGAGAGCGTGTGAAATCGAGAGGGACAAATCGAGTGAGAGCACTTTTGTACACTCTCTCGTTCTAACCCTGGTCTGTAGGATTGGAATGATGTGCAGAGCCTTTATTCAAGAAAACAATATTTACAGAAAGGCGATGCTTCTCGATTTGTGGCGGAGAATTGGAAGAAAGTACGCGAATCGCAACAGGAAGCGGTCACAACAGGGTGAGATTATAATTAGATAATTAGGAAAGTACAAATACAGCTAAAAATTAGTTAATGCACGTTTTATTTCGTGCAATAATATAATCACATTCAATAACATCAATTTACAAATACGATTAAAAATCGAACACACCGTAAAATCAAAACAGATAAAACGCTAAAATACAACAAAGGCCTCACATACAATTCCTGAATGTGCAGAGCGTATTTCGTCAAATATATAGAAACAAATATAAGTGTGTCAGGAAAGTTAGTGCGCATTCGGGTTATCAAAGATCTCAGAAAGAAAAAAAATAGTTTTCTGACAGTTCTCTAAGTAAACATACACAAATTAAGAATAATTGTTAGTCTCGCGATTGAACTTTCACGAATCTTCATCGAGCAGTACACAGAGAATGAATACACTGAGGTACGACACCCAGCGTATGATACACTCAATATTGAGTGTATTCGCGCGTCGAGAGAGCGTGCGAAAACGAGAGATTTGTAAGTGTATCATACACTTGGTGTCCTATCTCAGTGTAGGATACACTCAATAGTAAGTGTATTCATTCTGGGTTTAAGTAATTCAAAGGATCAAAATCCTGGGGAGAGGTACACGAACCACACCCAGTTCCAAACCTCCAGAAAGGTCAGGGAGATAGATAACTTTTTTTTCTGGAGGCGGACATAAAAAAGGCATTCAAACACATAATAAATGCATTCATTCGTTATTATTACTGGATCTACATCTCTATAACTTTATGCTGATTCATATCGTTTACTCTCGTCCGATTGTGGTTCGACGCTGTGTTCGTGGAGATTGGAACCACTTGTGTCGTCGTAGATTGCTTGCTCTTTCTACTCTGCTATTTAATCGTTCATTTTTGAAACTTGTTCTTTAAACTTTCACGTCTCTTTCACAAGCTGTTTAATTTGTTGAAACTGAATACGAATGCCTGATTGCTAATTTGTTTTTCTGAACATGAGGCAAGGGATTTCCAAAATAATCAATCATTGAAAAAATTACCCCCGCAAAAACATTGACTCAAACCTTGATTATTTTAATTATTTTACCTTTGAGACAGCATTTTTTTAATTACGAAAAACCGCCTCTTATATTTTCTCTTCTTTTCTCTTCCGATGTATCTGATCTGACTTTTTTCAAATCGAGCCTACTCGGCAATGACTAGAGTTTACTCAGAAGCAAATTGATTCTGAAATGTTCCATCAATCCAACGCGTTAAATCTGGTGTTCGGAATCATGTTCCCCCAGAGCGCATAGATACAGTGTTTCTGCGCAGCGAAGGATCATCCAGGCGATATGCCTATCACCTAGGTAGAGAGAAGACTTGGGATGCCAAAGAAAGAGTAAAATGGTCTGTTCTGACTCGCAGACTATCACTCACTGTATGCAAATGAGGCGGACAAAAGCTCCAATTTCTTATCCGGTCGATCACAAATGTATCTGGAAACAATATCTGGTATGTTATGAGGCCAAGCGGTCACATATTATGGAGTTATTCAAAAACTCTTCCGGAAGAGTGAGCTTTTTTCGCAAAATCGTCGATGTTCATCCTATTTTCAACCATTTGCCGTGAATCTGAGATAATTTGTCATAAGAGTTTTTGAATATCTCCAAAATATGTGCGTGCGTGGCCTCATGATATACCAAACATTGTTCTCAGATACATTGGTGGTCCACATGATAAAAAATTGGAGCTCTTGCTCGTCTCATTTGCATACAGTAAGATATAATCTGCGAGCCAGAGTAGACTATTTTACTCTTCCTTAGGCATCCCTAGAGAAGACAGAGAAGAACACATGTAGTTTAGTGGTTAAGACATCTGCCCGGATCTGTGTGCTAATCTTTTCTGTCTTGTAATTATCATGTTCCTTGAGCCTACACGGCAATGACTAGAGTTTACTCAGAAACAAATTGATTTTTAATCAATTGTAGCTTCTTTGAATGGAATTTTGCTAGTTCCCTACTATGCTCCTCCCCCTTTGCACGACTTGCCCTTGAATACGGGAGGGGTGGCGTACACAAACACAGAAAAAGTCTTACATGAGGCCCATTATAGTGTAATCTTTAGAGCTAATTATCTATGCAGATTTTAATGCGTAATTTTTTTGTAAAGCAGAATGGGTAGAGAAGAACAGGGTGTAGTGATCCATTTCAAAATCAGATATAGTCAAAATGTGCAAAATTCGTTTTTTTACGTGAGCGCATGTATCTATGTACCTTATTCCAGCTCGTGATTGACGATTTGTCCTTCTTGTCTCTCTCATGCGACGGTAGATGAGGAGCGGATTTGCGGCGCTTATGCGGCTTCGAATTACGCTGAAAAAATTAATCATTAATTGCGAGAGATAAGGATTAAGAGACCTTCTCATTAGCGAAGAAAGGACCGGCCGGACTGTTCTTTACTGGAATCGTAGCCTTTCGCACTGTGTTGCCCATCAGTCAGATTCCATAAACGAATTAAGAAGAAACGATAATACATTTTAAAATGAAAATAGCGGAGGAAATTATTGAAATAGCAGAAAAGGAGACGGATCCGTACGCACGCTACATCATTCACGACAATTCTATGGAAATAAAAGAGGCAGAGGAGAAGAAAGTTGAGAAAGAAAAGAACAAGAAGAGATCGGTTTTCTACCTAACCCAGTTATTTCAGGTATTTATTAAATGTTCATGCATTCATGCATTCATTCATTCATTATTTAGTCCGACAAAGTATCGCACACATAAGAGTTAACTGTGACTGAGACAAGAAACGGATGTCCTGTCGACGTAGTGCATTACAGCAAGGGTATGGGAAAGAAGAGTCGGAACCAATTTTTAATAATCGATTCAGGGATAAACGAGTTGGGTTGGGAACAAATATATCTCCGAAAGCGCTTTCGGGACAAATCAATCGAGGGAGAGGGGATGTAATTCAATTTGGATATGGTTCTAGAGGAAAGGGTGGTGTGGGAATCGGAAGGGAAGAAAGGTAAAGAGATACGGAAATGATATGAATTACGGACAAATCTAATAAGAGGAGAATGGATGAGAAGGGAAGAATCATCAAGCTTCCCATTTTCCTGCGGAATTCCTAAGTGGAATGGCGAAAGACAATATCGATAACAAATCTACGGCGTTCTAAAGTTGTTAGAGATCGATTGCAAATCTGCTTGGGAGCTCTTTCTAACATGCCATACTACGATATTTTCACAATTTGTCGAGTTATTTTGAAACGCTTCCGGAAGAGTGAGCTTTTTTCGCAAAATCGAGGGGACTTGCGAAGAAAAAATCCGTAATCAATAGAATGGACAAGAGTGGACCTAAGCCCTGTGGCACACCGGATCTAACTACTGTGGAAGAGGAGAATGAATCATCGATGAAAACGGATTGGGTGCGATCTGATATTTGGATAAGGTGCGAACCAAGATACTAAAGGAGAGAATATTCCTGATTGCGACAGTTTAAGAGAGGTCTCACCAGAGATTGCAGGTGGCTCGGAACAATTTTCAAAAAAATAATTTTGATTTCGACCAAACTTTTATATTATTAGAGTACCCGGCAGACGAGAATTCGATTTATCCTGGTCCCAGGTCTAGAGCCGGCTTTTAGGAAATTCCCGGCTCCAAAGCCGGAATCATCATAACTCAGCTCAAAAGCGAGCTACAATGCTGCGGTTGGGCTCAAAATGTTCATAAAAATAAGTTGCACAAAATCACTGTTAGACGTTTCGTACTCGTTAACCTCAAAAGTTGTGACCGATAACGCGAATTCCATGGGTTTGAAAAAAATCTCAGATATCGAAAATGCGAGATGCCACGCTTTTTTTATTATTGCGGAATATAAAAGAGCTCTTGAAGTACTACTAGGAAAAAATGAAAACCAGACAAAAAAGGGGGAGGGGACTTAAACTCGAAAAATATTGTTGAAGGTGAAAAATCGTAAAAAGTCGTAAAAATTTTTTTTCGCAAACCAAAAAAATTGTAGTTTTTCATAGACCTTGCAACACTGTAAGCTCAGGAAAAATCATTTCCGTGTTTGTAAAGACTATTCGGACCAATAAAAATCGAAAAAATTACAAAAACTGCTTAAAAATGACGAAAACCTGTTTCAGAAATAAAATATCGACAAGATCGGTTCTTGACTAAATTATAAATATGAATTTTAATTACATATAAACATTAATACACCATTTTCGACAATCGCTAACCACGCATAGTCTCGATTTTTTACATAATTGTCAGTTGTTTAGACATTTTTACCAGTTTGCTGAATGGATGATCCGAAAAGTAACCTTAATGAGCATGACAAGCACGGATATATTTTTTGCCGATCTTACAGTGTTGCAAGGTTCATGAAAAAGTAGTATTTGTTTGGTTTCCAAAAAATTTATTTTTGTATTTTTTACGATTTTTCACCTTCAACAATATTTTTCGAGTTTAAGTCCCCCCCCCCCCTTTTTTTGTCGTTTTTTGATTTTTTTCCTAGTAGTACTTCAAGAGCTCTTTCATATCCCGCAATAAAAAAGCGTGGCATCTCGCATTTTCGATATCTGAATTTTTTTCAAACCCATGGAATCCACGTTATCGGTCACAACTTTTGAGGTTAACGAGTACGAAACGTCTATCCAACAGTAATTTTGTGTAACTTATTTTTATGAACATTTTGAGCCCAACTGCAGCATTGTAGCTCGCTTTTGAGCTGAGTTATGATAAGTCCGGCTTTGGAGCCGGGAATTTCCTAAAAGCCGGCTCTAGACCTGGGACCAGGATAAATCGAATTCTCGTCTGCCGGGTACTCTAATATAAAAGTTTGGTCAAAATCAAAATTATTTTTTTGAAAATTGTTCCGCAATAGCCCTTTTTACATACGATCTCTCGTGATACCTCTCTTAATGAGCAAGATTCGGTGATCGATACTGTCAAATATCTTATGGAGATCAATACTCAGAGCGGGAAATCTCCAACATTCCTTACTCTGGAGACATTGTCTCCAGCTGAGAGAGCATGCAAAATGGGGAGAGCGGGCTAGAGATAGTGAGAGATGATCTCTAGATTTTGCATGCTCTCTCAGCTGGAGACAATGTCTCCAGAGTAAGGAAAGTTGGAGACTTCCCGCTCTGTGCATATACAGTCTCTACAGTCTCTGTGCATATACAGTCTATACAGTCCCGCTCTGTGCATATACAGAAAGTTGGAGACTTCCCGCTCTGTGCATATACAGTCTCGAAAGGGGATTGTTTGTGCTAAATATTGATATAATGGGCTTGCGTTTCAGCCAGATTAGTGGAAGTGGACCTTGAGGACCTAAACCCTGTTTGGTGAGTGAGTGACTTTGAATCGCTTTGGCGAGCAGGCCACTACTTTTTTTTACAAACGGAAATCTTGTGAAGTGGAAAACATACTCAGGAATACTCGGCAATTGCCTCCTCATTAGTTCTCGAGGGCTTCGATATCTATAATGTATAATCTAGATACCTCTCACGACGAAACCTCTGTGAGTGCTACGAGAGGGTATCGATCAGAGAAAGAGAGAAAGGGAGAGAGAGAGAGAGAGAGAGAGAGTCTGACAAAGAATAGAAACACGCGTTGCATCATTACTGTGCAATAATACTATACGCAAGTAATCCGAATATATTTTGACAATTTCATTTTTTTTATTTCCTCTGCTATATCGTCTGTTTGTTTTTCTTAATTTTCTTCTTTCACGTGGCGGAATTTTGTCCCGCGGCCAAGTGTAGAGCAGCTGTATAATCTGCTGTATAAAAGTTGGCCAAGATTTCAGCCATTTCTTTTTGCTAGATTTGAGAAAAAAAGATGGCCGATACTTAGGGGCCGCAACTTGATCTGCCTAATTCTTATCGAGAGGTTCAAATGAACCGCTGAGGTCTCAATAACAAAATACTTTTTGCCGTTTGTTGATATCTTGTCTCTGAGCCGCGCTACAGCTCGAAAACCGCGCGCGCGGCTAATAACGGGAGAGGGTCAAAAGGTGGGCGCTCTCTCGCGATGGGCGGACATTTTCTGACATTCAGCGATTGAACGTATCTCATCATTGAGCGAATGTGTAGGGCAATGCCTAGCCAGTTCTCGTTGCCTAGTTAGTTCATTGGTAGCACGATAGCATCACAGCCCAGTGGCAGCTGGTTCGTATCCCACGGAGCGTAGTACGTTTTGCTGAACTTTGCAAACCGCTTTGCTAAACACCGTAACTCGTCATCCCCAATCGCTCGGAACGAACAACTAAATGGCAATTCAACGGAATGAAATATTTTGATTCTTTTTTGTGGTAACGCCCCAAAACGAGAATCAACACAATATGAGAGATGCGCAACTTGATGAGTCACTTGGAAGTGCCCTAAACACCTACACTAAAACAGTTTAATCAATTTTTGGCATACTGAAACTTGACAGAACCTGGTGCGCAACGCCTCAGTCGTAGATTAGCTCGAGACCTCTCGAATAAGCCTTTGAACGAGGTTTTTAGTGCTAAATCAAGCTTGCCATTTGATTGGGACACTGATCGCCCCTCTCGTCGCACATCATTCCACCCGCCGGTCAACCATCCAGAAAGGCCTTTGGAGTGAGAGAGCGTGTGAAATCGAGAGAGACTCTCTCACTTTTGTACACTCTCTCGCTCTAACCCTGGTCTGTAGGTTTGGAATCATGTGGTCGAGAAGGGAAGGGGGCGGATCCTGCGTTCCCTACCGATACTTCTGTGCAATGGATCGATAAAGTGCGATGGGTAAGTGACAATGCCAAAGAAATCAACGTAAAATATAATCCGTTTTAAAGATGGCCGAAAACCGGTTCTTTGCTAGCCGCTGACATTATATTTTATATGGATTTCATCGTTCTTTATTGAAAATTTCGAAAATATTGATATTATGTTGAGCTAATTAAGTTTCATAGGCTGTTGAACGTCGAAAGGCGTGTGATTGCGTGTTGAAAGTATGATTGCTTTTGACTGACGCGTTAAATCAACTTTCTGCTCGAAAACAAATACCTCTGGTTTTTCTGCCCCACTGCCTGCCTCGAACATGCCTCGAAAGGGGTCCCCGATTCACGCGCACACAACACGAGAATAGCCTCGCAACAGGCCGCTGATCATCTCAGGACAGGCTCTCGTTGCCCCTCAGGCATAGGGGTGGTCGAGACCGCCTTGCGTGTAGAAGACCTAACACCTTTACCTTTACCTTTTACTGGGGCCCTAGTAAAAGGGGGCGTGGTTTTGCTCCCCCAGTAGGGCCCCAGAAGAAATATAGGGGCGAGAGTGGTCTCATTTCTCCCACTAGAGCCCCAAAATTACCCCCACTGGGGCCGCAGAGAATCAAATGCGTCATCAAAGTGGATTGGCGCGCTCCTTGAGTGCGCCGGAGAGCTGTTTCGAAATTCGAGAGATTTTTACGTTTTAAGCTGATTTTAAAGTTATGATCAGTATATTATTGACTTGTTTAACTCGTATTGTGAGCGTAGTTGCTATGCCCTTCTCGCGGTGTGGTTGTTGCTTCATTATAGTCCGCCAATCTGTTAATTTCGTTATGTTTACGAAACTCGTGGTTTCAGATCACTTGATATGCTTCGATCGTTTTTAATTACTTCGGTACGATATATCTAGAAGTGATACTATCTGCTACGAAAGGTCTGGAGGAGGAGGTACGTCCGTTCTATTTTGTGAAATTTGTATTTTTCAGAGGAGGGAACTCAACCGAACGTCATCTACGAAATTTCCAAATACATCTCTAAACAACCTCGAAGATTGTGATTGTTATCCATCTTCATCATTTCGATTATAACTTCTCTATGCTGACCAAGATACCTACGAGCAGTTGTTTTCTTGTACTCAAACGGATAAACCAGTCTGTTCTCATTCATACCTATACAGTGCAACAATCGTAGATGACCTACTGGGGCCCCAATATTCCCCAATATTCTCCCAGAACAGCCCTAAAATTTCCCCCAGTAGTGCCCCAGCGATCATTTTGCCCCAGTAGAGCCCCAGAGTTAGCCCCACTAAGACCCTAAGCTGCCTCCCAATGGGGCGAACTCTGGGGCCCCAGTGGGGCAAAAAAACCAGAGACGAGATATTAGTGCTGCGCATGAACAATACGAACATATTGAAGATCTGCTGGGTTTAAACAAAGTTATCATCGTTTGAAGGAAAAGAGTTACCATTACGTAATGATCTCTCACTTTCGCACGTTCTTTTTCGAACCCGGCTCGCGTCGCGTCGCGTCACTGTCTTGGGCCTAATGATATAAGCCCAATCGCAATATTGCTCACAAGAGCTCCCGTTAAGGAACCACGTCAAGTATGTTTAATCCTGTTTGAATGAACAAAAGAGCGGGAGAAGTGAGGCGTGTCGCGTGCCTTTCGGGATCCATAGTTTCTGCTTGCAACGGGCAGTGACAGAATGGTTCGTAATGCAGAAATAAGTGAAATTCTTAAAAAAAGGTCAAATTTGACCCGGAAATATTGTGATCGTAGAGATGTATGTATTGCGTCATTACTACACAATTGCCCTTTCTAGTACGCGGTACGCCGTATGATCTGGGACCGTCGTCGTCTCTCATCATCTTCCTCTGACCCATGGGACACCTTCTTCTATCGCGCTTATGCAGCGAAGAAACCAACTGAGGAATCGTGTGCGAGAATTGAAAGGGCCAGACGGCCCAGGATCGAATTGGGTAAAGCCAATGCTAATGAAATTTGCGCAGCATTAGAGGGAGTCTAGATACTTTTTGCAGTTCACAAATCGATGGAGGCACTGTCGGAGAAAGACGAGGACGAGAGCAAACAACGTGAGTTTTGCAATAGATTCGGACTTGGAATTGCATATTGCGTCATCGCTACTCAACTGCAACGTATTACAAATTTAAAATACTACGTTCCCCTTTGAGAACTACCTGTGGTGTGCTTACTATCTGCTTCTCTCGCTTTTGCCTGCTCTCTCGCCCTCGTTTCTCACGCTTATCAGCGGAACGTTTTCTTATTTTCGACGAATGTTTGTGAATTTGTAATATTTCTCACCCGAAGTGAGCGGAGTAAAAACTCAATAGTCACAGGCCGCAGCTCCTCCATCATTATCGATCAGACAATGGTCGAAGCGATGAAACGGGAGCAGCCGAGAAAGGATTCTACTGAGAGTTCGAGCGACGATGAAGCTGAGGTATACGCCTTCACTAGGGATGCAAGTTCGGTTTTCGTATTACGACTCTCTCAGCGAGAGATCGGCCATACCGGTAATACGGCTGATAAAGGAGAGAGAATTAGAGAAAAAGAGACGCCGTTTTACCGAAACCTACGCCGAACGGGCAACTCTAGTCGTCACTAAGCAATTGCTCGCTGATAATTGTTAAATGATGGTTTAAGAATTGAATCATTGGCAGACCATTCGAGGCCCATATTGCGTCCAACTCTTGGCATGTATTAACATCGGTTGTGGCAAATTTCAGCAGCCACCCAGCATTGCGGAGCGTCGTCGACAGTCTCTAAGCGACGCATTGATACGGAGAAGGCAGGAACAGGTAATCAATAATAATGTGTATATTCCTCCACTACCAGGAAATTGAAATGTCTGTCTGTTGGTGTGTTTTTTTTTCCTTCCGCGTGACGGACAAATTTTTGGTTAGGATGTTGGGGACTGTTAATCGCTACAAAGAGTGCTGGCTATTTCCGTTGCAAAAGGCTCGTGAGGCTGAGAGCGATCGAAAAAAGTTGCCACTACGCCACTTCGTGGCTCCGTGGCAACTTTTTTCGATCGCTCTCAGCCTCACGAGCCTTTCACAACGGAAACGCAGGATACAGTGCGTTCAGAGCTTTTAGAACAATTTCAGAGACGTTTCCTGTGATCCCCTACGCTCTATTTTTTTTTGATTTTTGACGTTAAAACGTGTCAGAACACGTTCAAACACGTTTCTGACATCGCAAAACACTTTTCCCGCGATTCTCCACGCTCCCCGGTTCATTTGGGATCTTTTTGAAATTTTCAATTTTTCACGTTAAAACATGTTAGAACACGTTCAGACACGTTTCTGACATCGCAAAACACTTTTCCTGTGTTCCCCTACGCTCTGCGCATCAATTGGACACTTTTCGAAATTTTCGGTTTTTCACGTTAAAACTCGGCAAAACAGGTGCAAACGTGTTTCACGCTGTTCAAAAACGTGTTAGAACCACTTCTGGCACTTGCGAAAAATGCGGCAAAAGGTTTGCCCGCGGCGGGGGTCGAACCTGGGGGTCTCGGATTCAAAGTCTGACGCGTTATCCACTTGGCTATGAAATTAGCGGATTTTTATATTAAAATTTTGAAAGGTTTTCTGAGCAGTTATCATATGCAAAAGGTTCTGAGAAGATTGCGCAAATTTGAAGCGATTTATGGCGAAAATGAAAAAATGTCCGTCACGCTGCAACAAAAAAAAACATACAGACAGACAGACAGACAGACAGACAGACAGACAGACAGACAGACAGACAGACAGACAGACAGACAGACAGACAGACAGAAGAGACAGACAGACAGACAGACAGACAGACAGACAGACAGACAGACAGACAGACAGACAGACAGACAGACAGACAGACAGACAGACAGACAGACAGACAGACAGACAGACAGACAGACAGACAGACAGACAGACAGACAGACAGACAGACAGACAGACAGACAGACAGACAGACAGACAGACAGACAGACAGACAGACAGACAGACAGACAGACAGACAGACAGACAGACAGACAGACAGACAGACAGACAGACAGACAGACAGACAGACAGACAGACAGACAGACAGACAGACAGACAGACAGACAGACAGACAGACAGACAGACAGACAGACAGACAGACAGACAGACAGACAGACAGACAGACAGACAGACAGACAGACAGACAGACAGACAGACAGACAGACAGACAGACAGACAGACAGACAGACAGACAGACAGACAGACAGACAGACAGACAGACAGACAGACAGACAGACAGACAGACAGACAGACAGACAGACAGACAGACAGACAGACAGACAGACAGACAGACAGACAGACAGACAGACAGACAGACAGACAGACAGACAGACAGACAGACAGACAGACAGACAGACAGACAGACAGACAGACAGACAGACAGACAGACAGACAGACAGACAGACAGACAGACAGACAGACAGACAGACAGACAGACAGACAGACAGACAGACAGACAGACAGACAGACAGACAGACAGACAGACAGACAGACAGACAGACAGACAGACAGACAGACAGACAGACAGACAGACAGACAGACAGACAGACAGACAGACAGACAGACAGACAGACAGACAGACAGACAGACAGACAGACAGACAGACAGACAGACAGACAGACAGACAGACAGACAGACAGACAGACAGACAGACAGACAGACAGACAGACAGACAGACAGACAGACAGACAGACAGACAGACAGACAGACAGACAGACAGACAGACAGACAGACAGACAGACAGACAGACAGACAGACAGACAGACAGACAGACAGACAGACAGACAGACAGACAGACAGACAGACAGACAGACAGACAGACAGACAGACAGACAGACAGACAGACAGACAGACAGACAGACAGACAGACAGACAGACAGACAGACAGACAGACAGACAGACAGACAGACAGACAGACAGACAGACAGACAGACAGACAGACAGACAGACAGACAGACAGACAGACAGACAGACAGACAGACAGACAGACAGACAGACAGACAGACAGACAGACAGACAGACAGACAGACAGACAGACAGACAGACAGACAGACAGACAGACAGACAGACAGACAGACAGACAGACAGACAGACAGACAGACAGACAGACAGACAGACAGACAGACAGACAGACAGACAGACAGACAGACAGACAGACAGACAGACAGACAGACAGACAGACAGACAGACAGACAGACAGACAGACAGACAGACAGACAGACAGACAGACAGACAGACAGACAGACAGACAGACAGACAGACAGACAGACAGACAGACAGACAGACAGACAGACAGACAGACAGACAGACAGACAGACAGACAGACAGACAGACAGACAGACAGACAGACAGACAGACAGACAGACAGACAGACAGACAGACAGACAGACAGACAGACAGACAGACAGACAGACAGACAGACAGACAGACAGACAGACAGACAGACAGACAGACAGACAGACAGACAGACAGACAGACAGACAGACAGACAGACAGACAGACAGACAGACAGACAGACAGACAGACAGACAGACAGACAGACAGACAGACAGACAGACAGACAGACAGACAGACAGACAGACAGACAGACAGACAGACAGACAGACAGACAGACAGACAGACAGACAGACAGACAGACAGACAGACAGACAGACAGACAGACAGACAGACAGACAGACAGACAGACAGACAGACAGACAGACAGACAGACAGACAGACAGACAGACAGACAGACAGACAGACAGACAGACAGACAGACAGACAGACAGACAGACAGACAGACAGACAGACAGACAGACAGACAGACAGACAGACAGACAGACAGACAGACAGACAGACAGACAGACAGACAGACAGACAGACAGACAGACAGACAGACAGACAGACAGACAGACAGACAGACAGACAGACAGACAGACAGACAGACAGACAGACAGACAGACAGACAGACAGACAGACAGACAGACAGACAGACAGACAGACAGACAGACAGACAGACAGACAGACAGACAGACAGACAGACAGACAGACAGACAGACAGACAGACAGACAGACAGACAGACAGACAGACAGACAGACAGACAGACAGACAGACAGACAGACAGACAGACAGACAGACAGACAGACAGACAGACAGACAGACAGACAGACAGACAGACAGACAGACAGACAGACAGACAGACAGACAGACAGACAGACAGACAGACAGACAGACAGACAGACAGACAGACAGACAGACAGACAGACAGACAGACAGACAGACAGACAGACAGACAGACAGACAGACAGACAGACAGACAGACAGACAGCCAGACAGACAGACAGACAGACAGACAGACAGACAGACAGACAGACAGACAGACAGACAGACAGACAGACACAATCATTTCCTATAAGTGGAGGAATTTTGAAAAGTTTCCAATTGATTCGCAGAGCGCGGGAGATCACAGGAAAAGTGTTTTGCGATGTCGGAAACGTGTTCGAACACGCCCGGGAAAGGAACACACGGTATCCTGCGTTTCCGTTGAGAAAGGCTCTTGAGCCTGAGAGCGATCGAAAAAAGTTGCAACTAAACCGTACCTGAAGAAGACTACCGAGGTCCCCCTGAACCTTACCTGAAGAAGGCTACCGAGGTCCCCCTGAACCGTTCCTGAAGAAGGCTTCCGAGGTCCCCCTGAACCGTTCCTGAAGAAGGCTACCGAGGTCCCCCTAAACCGTTCCTGAAGAAGGCTACCGAGGTCCCCCTGAACCTTACCTGGAGCAGGATACCGAGCTCCCCTGGATCGAACCTGGAGCCAGCTACCGATGTCCCCCTGAACCGAACCTGCACTCAGAACTGTGCATAGAGCGTAGTGTACGCATAGAGCGTAATGTATTTAACCTCAACACATCCCGGCTAGTTGCAAATTTAAAATGATACGTTAGTTGTGTGCTAGTTGTGTTTTTCTCACTTTCTATTCCTCGGCGCGTCTCTCGCTTTGTCATGCTCTCTTGCAGCCGTATCTGTTGTTTGGAGCGGGACGTTTTATTATTTTGGATGAGTGTTTGTGAATTGATAATAGAGTCGATATTGATGTCACAAAATGGTGATATGCCTCCCCCATTCATCCAAAGCTGCGCTGGTAGGTATTAAACTAAAAAACATTTAAAAAAAAGATTATTGTTGGATATAGACCAACCTACCAACCCTTATTCCTTAATCTTTGCCCGTGAATGCGTTGGTGATAAAGTATAAGTATAAGTATAAGATATAAACTATTTACATCTTTTCCCTAAACTACTTTTTTCACAGACCGTAAACGCTTTGAAAACGCATGCTACCGAGACTCTGGTCGTGCAGTCGCCAGAACCGGAACCGCCAAATTCAAAATACCGCGAACCGCAAATTTGCAAATCGCCAGACCCGGGGAATCGGGGTCGTGTTTCAGTGGGAGGGCAGCAACGACAGAAAGAAGCGCCATCGAGAAAGGAGACGGTGGGTGATTATTGATTGCTAAGAGTGGGAAGGACATCGAATGAGAATGAGTGACGAATTAATTGATTACCATTAAACATAACAATAATTAAAATCAACTTATCACAATTCGCCTAAATCGAGAGAACAGCACTCTAAAGAAGTAAAATAATAGAAGCCGCCAGTATTCGCCATTATCAAAAAAGAGGAGAGCAACGCTGTGAAGAAAAGTAAAGAGATAACGATGAAGAAAGAGAGGCAACCATTCCTACCGCCAATTCTGGTGAGCACTTTTCTATATATTATTTTCTATATATATAAAAATATACAAATCATAATTCAATTCGTTGAAAGTATGTTGACAATAAGTGCAGGGTTGATGTTGTTAAAGCACAATTATACCGGACTCATCTTATCATTGTAGGCAAGGCATTAGAAATGATCAAACGTTAGTAGTAGTAGTAGGCGCAAAAAATGAAGCGCCGTGATTCGAATCCATCTAGTAGACGAGTAAAACTGTCTTCCCCTCTTCTCTGCTAATCTCCTCCGCTTTCTCTCTCTCTCTCTCTCATATGCGCACATACTCACTCCACATTTCCCCCTCCCGATTCCTCGGATGTCGCAATAATCTTGAATCTCATTAGTGCTAGGTGTGGCTTCCGGGGGGGGGGGGATAAAAACGACGGCAAAGGAATAAAGTAGATGGACGTTCTTCATTTTTTAAACAAAAAAACTATCGACTGCATGAAGAGACTGGCTCAGTAAGAATTGAGCACTCCCGGACATTAGAGCCTTTTCTTTCGATTCGACCCACCATACTCATATAATGGGAGCACCCCCAGGGCCCTGTTTACAAAAGTTTTCAAATTTGTGCCCTGAGGCTCAAACCCGTCTCACTTTTTGCGCACAATGTGCGAAAACGCGATTTTTTGCAACTATTGAATTTCATGACTTACAGTAGCGGTCAAAAGTTTACGGGCACTTTTTTTTTGAAATAACTTTAGAACCCAAGGAAGATTTGATGAGACATGCTGTGGTCTTGTACGAAATCCATTGGAGATTACGATGCAACTATTTGGGTACAGCGAAATCTTCTCGCTATTGCGTCATGATGACGCAATTGATGTATACTTTTTTTGAAGTGCCATTATTCACCTAACTCTTAGGGTGTTGAGACATGCCAGCGGTCTACCTATAAATTTTTTTTCAAGTTGCTGCGGCGCCGCTACTTGGCTGCAGCCAAGCAGCAAAATGGATACCGGAAAGACATATCTGGCCTTTTAGACATCGCCCAGACCCGATAAATGCACCAAAATGATCGCCATCATGAGTGCAGATGATCTTGAAAATATGGTCGTAAAAAGTAGGTCACCATTTGTCCTCAGTTCACGAAAAAATCACTTTTTCGCATAGATAGTTGTGATCTGACGAATGGGAAGTCCATAGGACGTGCTCAAAAGATCTGGTTTGGGCGTGGTTTCGTTTAGAATCTATAGAAGAACCGATTCCTAGCTGTAGTAAGTGTTTCGATTGGATTCCTACCCGCGGCGATCGATTTCCGGAAGTACACTGGTTTGGCCACGCCCATTTTCTGCCCGTCTGCTACGATCATACTTTTGTATGTATCTCGGCTCACAGTTAACGGGGAAGGCTGGCAGACACACCAATGGAATCAGGCTGGCTAGCTCTATAATCTCAAGCACAAATTGCATCCTCACTATGAAATATTTCATCATCCTTTTATCAAGAGGTTTCGGGTTCACAGGAGGAGAATCGAATAGAACCTCTGAAGACTATGAAAACGCTTATTATCTTCGGTTGACATGTGAATATGAAAAATATATAGAGGACCACTATTTGTACAATCTAAGTAATGAAATTCAAAAGTTTCAAAAATCGCGTTTTCGTACATTATGCGCAATACAGTTTGACTTTCGAGAAGGAGGCGAAAAAATTACTTGAAACAAATCATGAAAAATATTTCGAATCGTTCAGAAATTTCCCATTTCGTGTTAACATGCACACGGGCCATGTATACAATTTTGCTGAAGATGATCCTAAGATGTTGTTTTTTTTGTTTTTTTTTGTAAACATGGCCCTGGGGTGCTCCCATAATATAAGTTTGGTGGGCCAAATCGAAAGTCCTGGCACGAATGTCCGGAAGTGCTCGATTCTTACCGAGCCGATCTCTTAATTGATCGTTAATTGGTTTCAGCCTGCAGCAAGAAGACGATCCACTACGATCAATATTCCCGTTAATATGAGGTCGGATTTCCTGTCCATTTTTTCTCTTAATTTTATTAGAGACTCATCTTTCGGATCTTTCCGAAACTGTTCGCGTATGTGAGAAGTTTCGAATCTTAGAGGAACCAGGCAGGGAAAAAAATAAGCTATTTTTTTAAATAAAAGAAAATTCTGTTCCGGAAGAATGCTAAAAACCGCATATTTTTGCGATTTTTTTGAAATGTTATGAATTTTCAAAGTTTCGCCTTTTCTCAAAGACAGGTTACGGTAGCGACTACACCACAATTCATTTCTCTAAAACCAGACATTTTCATCAACCTTGGTTGTACGCAATGATTCCGGCAGTGGCAAAAACCCCTGCGTTCCTCTTTTTGTTGCATTATCTAATCATCCGACCAATTGAAATAGCTTTCTGTCTTTTCGGATATATGCGACGCACCGTTCCTGACACTAATTTCAAATTAAAACAATTATAAAAAAATGCCAAAATTTTAGTTTTTTCTTCATTTTTCATTAGATCATGGTGAGTAAAGTTCATTAAAATATTACGAAAATTAAAAATCTGTTTTTTGTACGTTGCCTGGTCCTTTTAAGGTTCACGCATCAATTAGTAGCAGCTGCGGTAGGTCAGACTTCGTCAACTGCAGTTCTGTTTATTATGAATCAATAATCAGTCGCTCCCGTTCTTCTCCGAATTGCTCGTCTCGAATGAGGTTCGGTCGTCCCCCACATTCTCCTGATGGAAGGAACCAACTCACCCGACTCTTTTACCTCCCCCTAATACCGCCGAGGTGCGATAATTTGATTTTTTAGATACAAGGATTTTTTTTAAATTCCAAATTATCTTGTAGTTTGAACTCATATACATATACTCAAGAAGTAGGACACAGAAAAAAATCTGGAAAAAGCGAAAAGTTTGTTCTGCCACTTTTTACGGCAAAAAATTCTGTCATTCTTCCATTCTGCCAAATACGTAGTTTCATTCTGCCATTCACCGCGCGGTCGGCGGGAGTCACAGATAATTCTGTCATTACCAAAGCCTTGTTGTGAAAAAAGAAGTGGAAAAGAAATTGTACATTTACTCTTTATCCAATTTGGTGGGTATAAAAAGGTGAATTTAATGAATATTAGAGTCGAAGATTCTCATGCATCATATCTTCGTTTCTTCTTTTTTTCTGCCTGTATTGCGATAGATATTATTAAAACATGTTAATTGATATAGAAATGAATGACATTCCTTCTCACTTAATTTCGTCAAACGTCCTTTTGGTAAACTCAGAATAATTTTTAGGAAGCTTCACTTTCTGCAATAAAATAGTTAAGTTGACAGCGTGAAGGGTCATGAATGGAAGATAATTTAAAGTAATTTCAAATTTAAAATATATTGGTGGAAGTGGTATCATGCCCATTTAATGATATGAGAGAGAAAAATGCAAAAAAGCTGAGAGAACTTAAAATAAAATGAATTTCTTGCATTTTATAACGTTGAATTCGAATTCGTTGAATTTGAATTTTCACAATTTAAAAAAAAGGTTTATATATATTTAGCCCCCGCAGTCTCCGCCCAAATCCACCGGGCCCTCAATCGCGAATAGTCGAGCGGGGTGAAGCACAAGCTGAATTCTAAACGCTATGAGACGTGCTCGGGCTTGTTTTGTAGCTCTTGACAGGCTCTATCGATCGCGCCCAGGCCCATGATGCTACGACAAGTTTTTGATGTTAAAATACCGCGAAAACAAACTCGAAAACGTCAGAAATGGGGTTAGGAGTGATTCCACACCTCTCGGCCTTCAAGCATTATATTCTTTATATTTTTAAACGATTTTTAGAAACAAAAACGGAATCAATATTTTCGGTTTCGAATTGTGCTTTCGTTTGCAAAAATAAGTAGTGAAAACGAGGGTTTTAAGAGTACGAGAGTATCAAAATTCCGTTTTACTGTAAATAGCAATGGTTTTGGCAAAAGAGGAATTGAACTTGCAACGTGCTGCTCCTGAGGCGCGCGCTTAACCACTGCGCCATGTACCCGATCTTCCACTCCCACGCACTAAGTTCTTGCCCTCTCACCGCGCGTCGACTATCGCAATCGTCGCAATTCAGATGCCGTTGCACTCTCCACATCTTCATAAACTACTTTTGTTCTGGTATATCTTCGAAATGTCTCCTATCACCTGAGTTATGCCCTTAGAAAGATGGACGATTAGGCTCCGCCCACCTCCCCTCCCCTCTCGTCTTTCCCCCCTCTCACAACAGTCGAAGCGCGCGTGGTTTTGGAGCTGTAACTCGGCTCAAAGATGAGATATTGACCCAAATCCAAAAGAATGTTCTTATTCAGACATCTAGCAACATGGTAACACTAAATTTCACCCCTCTAAGTGAATTCTGCTGACCACGTTAAGTTTTCAGGATCTGAAATTGGAGAAATAATTCCAATTGAGATTCACTAACAACCCGTCGTGACGAGTGAAACAACGAGAAAAGAGTTCAGAAAATCAAGAAATATTTAGAATGAATCGTTGAAAATAAAATTGATTGCTGAAAATTCTGTCGTTCCAATGGAATGGCAAAATTATCAGCCAGAAAATTGCAAAATCCGAAATGGCAGAATGAAACATCGAGAGACGAGAGGAGACATTTTGGAATAGTAGATTGAATCTGCCAAACCGTGGCTGAATCACCATTCACATGATTCCAAATCTACAGACCAGGGTTAGAGCGAGAGAGTATACTCTCTCATTTTAGCATATATGCTAAAATGAGAGAAAAAACCTCTCGATTTCACACGCTCTCTCACTCGAAAGGCCTTTCTGTAAAGTTGAGCGGACTGCGGAATGATGTGCATTGGCAGATTTTCTGTGTGAACACCGAGGGCCGAAGCTCTGGTGGACATTTCATTATGCTAATTTTCATTTTCACGCCTATGCAAAGTACACTTCTAAGCATTTTTTGCATATTATTGTTTTGTAGGTCGACGAGTTCGCATCAATGGCCGGGTAACGATATCGATCGAGTCATACGAGCACTCGCTTCTTGAAAGAGAGCAATGAGCGTCACCTCCCCTCATTTGCTAAAATCTTCCACTGAGAGCGGGAAGTTTCATACTTTACCAGCCAATGACTCCTTCACCAATTAATTGAATATGATTACAATATCGACTGCTATTACAAGTGTACTACAAGTTGAATAAGTTAAAACTATAGTAGATATGACTGTTTCGCTCCCTTAGCGTCAGACAGTCATACCCCTCCTGGGGGGAGCTCGTCAGTGACGGCCCCAGAAGTGGTTTGGTCAATTTAACAGCCGTCCGGAAACGGACAAAGACGGAAAATGTTCATTTCTCACTCTCTATGTCCGGCTTCCGGCTTTTCGCAATCCTACTGTGGAACGAATACGATTTCTCCAAAAATACAAATCGTTGAAAATGGATCTCCTAAATTTGTGCTCTTTGTAAGCTGGCAAAGACTATACAATTTCCGCCTGTTATTCCATATTTATTCCGTCAGAGGATCGCGTACAACAAAATGAATTGTGAATGGAGCAAAAAAAGGATGTCCGTCGACGAAATTATTCCCTGTCGCCCGATCTCCTTTATGCGTCAGCGTCAAAAAGCTGAGGAGTCTGTCTCTTCCTTCACTTTGAACACTCTCTCACGAACTGACCGGTAGAGAGTAGAGACCTCCATTCCTTTATTCAATCCTATATTGAAATGAGATATAGGAATGGCCAATCATCTATCCTTTGTCGTTCCTCTCACCCTCATTCCTCACTACACCTCCAATAGGTTTATTGGTTGAACCTTTGAACCGATTTGCATCTACCTCTCTCCCTCCCCCTTCTTTGTCTCATTGTCAGATGATTGCCAAAACGCTGAAATATAGGATTGCCAATCCTATATCCCGGTCATTCCTATATACGAAAATAGGATTGCCCAGTTCAATCGTATTTTCGAAAAGATCCTTCACCCCTCTCATTGTGCCATTCGTCTATCGTATATAGCAGTTTGGCGGTCTCTAGTAGAGAGTGCCGAGTGAGGAGAGTTTTAACCCCTCAAAATGATAGGGCATTGACAATGAAGCCAGCTTAACAGCTGCCTCTTCTCCCCTCTTTCTTTGCTTTTCTTCCTCCCAAGATTGATGCCATGTCGAGAAAAAAATCCTAAATTAGTACCTATTTTCCTCATCTGATTAAAAGCGTCATAATCTCTTTATCTAAATTCTAATAGGTAATATGCATGAAAATGTGGTTGTTGCACGACGGGTATCCCCTCTTTCCACTCTCTTCTCACTCCTCTCTCACTATATCTGATTGAGCGAGCCCTCTTGTGCCTCGTCCTCTCTCTCTCTCTCTCTCTCTCTCTCTCTCTCTCTCTCTCTCTCTTCATTTGTGTAATCTCCCTTCTTCGCTCCACTCCACTTCACGATGGTCGTCTCTACTCCCCCCCTCGCATCCAATAAATACAAAGTGAGTCCTTCCGTGACCTACTCTAGAATCGCCGATTGCCGGACTAGTAGACGAATGATTGGACTAGTAGCATTTGGTGACCGGACTAGTAGCAAATGGTGGACAGACTAGTAGCAAGTCGTGGTCGGAATAGTAGCCAATCCAAAATTTCATATTTTTGGTGGTCGGACTAGTGGTCGGATGGCCGAACTAGTAGCAAATGGTGGTCTAGTGGGCGGCCACTAGCCGACCACCATTTGCTACTAGTCCGACCATCGGCGATTCTAGAGTACTTTCCTGATTTAGAAACGTTGCAACGGGCAAGAAAAAGATGTGAGAGTCCCCCCTCGTCCCTCTCGATTTTAAACGCTCTCTTTCTCTCTTCTAAACCCTTTCTTGAGGGTAACAGGGCCGAAGATTTAAAGAAGGAGTGTCAGCTAAATATCTTGGCGCGATTACCCTGAGGAAGGAAAGTGGAATACTGTAAGAACAATCGTCCGACGTCTGCGATGGAACTCGCTGTCTAGACAAATGCGCTTATGCAGATGGCAGAAATTAGCAAGAGTGAAAATCCTCCCTCCCCTCCCTCCTCCCCCACCGGGGGAGAAAGCGCACGCAAATTCGACACGAGTGAGAAAATTGACCGGCAGATTTGTTTAATCGCGCACGCGTGCGCGGCACTTGAACCTGATTTCCCTGAGCACTGTAGCTTTTTTGCACGCGCGTCTTTCGCTTCGGAGAAAAGATAGGCCTTCCAAATTTTGGATTTCAATTATCCTTCACAGGGGTAAGCGATAAACATCACAAACTCCACATCCTATTTTTGCTGATACTCCTTCTTTAAGGGAAATATGAGAATGTTTGTTGGTTTAGCGAAAATCGTCTCGGCTTGTAGAAGGAATTAGAGAGAAACTAGTTCCTCGCGAGAAATGTAAATCTGATTTCCCAAAGTGTTTCCTTTCTGATTTCCTGACAAAGGCATAACTCCTAACATAGCACTCAGCGTTGCAAAAAATTCTCCGTCACGACGTAGTGGGTAGATCTTGAACCATTAGACGTTTTGTAAGTTGATATCTCTCATTGTAGATCTTTGACCAACCCTTTGCCCATCAACTTCTCCACCCACAAGTTGACAACTACTGCTCATACTGTCTCAGAGCACCCGAAGGTAATACAATTTTAAAATGCTACGTTCATGAAATAGACTACTGGTGGAGTACTCTCTTTCTATACCTCGGCGTTTCTCTCACTTTCCATGCTCTCTCGCAGCCGTATCTGATGTTTAGCACGGATTATCAACGGAACGTTTTATTATTTCGGACGAGTGCTCTTAAGACAGGTATCACCAGAGATTGCAGGAAAACAGGACACTTGGGGAAAAACTTTCAAAAATATATTTTAGATATCGATCTAACTTTTACATGGTACTATCCTGGGGACAAGAATTTTATCAATCCTGGTCCCAGGATCCAGAACCGGCTTTTAGGAATTCTCCGGTTCTTGAGCCGGAATCGTCGTATCTCACTTCATTTATGACATAGAGAGCTGGCTTCGGGATTAAAAGTTGCGGAAAAATATGGAGAAGATTTTGTACGTTGAAAATATTGTCAGATCTCTTAAACTAAAAAAGTTACTCCAAAAAGAATGCAAAATCTACTGTTTCAAAATATTTTAGTCACTTCAGATGATCGAAGTCATCCAAGTTGCTATCATTTTTTGAAAGAGGAAGTCAAATTATGTTATTTAAAAATTTAAAATTCAAAGATTATGTAGGCACCCGATACCGAAAAATCGATTTGAACATGGAAAAAATGACAATCTTGAAAATCGAATTTTGAAATCAATCGTGTCAAATCGGTGAAACTTGGTCTGAACATTCTTTAACAATGTATTAAACATTACCACGGACGCCGATAATGATGACATGGTTTATTTTGTCGGAGAACCGGAGATTAGGAAAAATCCGGTTTTGCGACTGGCTTTGACTTATCTCGATTCAACAATGTGTTAGGATCATGTGGTTGGGTTCAAAATGTTCCCGAATTATTCCCAAATAAATTTTATATTTTAAACTTTTAAAATCTTCACCATATTTTTCCGCAACTTTTAATCCCGAAGCCAGCTCTCTATGTCATGAATGAAGTGAGATACGACGATTCCGGCTCAAGAACCGGAGAATTCCTAAAAGCCGGTTCTGGATCCTGGGAGGATTGATGAAATTCTTGTCCCCAGGATAGTCCCATGTAAAAGTTAGATCGATATCTAAAATATATTTTTGAAAGTTTTTCCCCAAGTGTCCTGTTTTCCTGCAATCTCTGGTGATACCTGTCTTAAGAGCACTCGTCCGAAATAATAAAACGTTCCGTTGATAATCCGTGCTAAACATCAGATACGGCTGCGAGAGAGCATGGAAAGTGAGAGACGTAAAAGTTTGATGGATATCTAAAATATATTTTTGAAAGTTTTTCCCCGCCTCATGCAATCTCTGGTGATACCTGTCTTAAATTTGTAATATTCGACGGTGATATTTTAACTTTAATATGGTCGCGCCAGTTGCGCCGGAAAGCATTAGTTGAGCAATTAAGAAAATTTTTTATTGACGATGTCCAATTCATTAACTAATATGATGAAACTATTACGTTGTTTAGAACCAATCGGCTGGATTTCATAGTGATGACGCAACAAAACAGCACTTTTTCGAAAAATTACATATTTCTCGGAGGTAAAAAAATTACTTGTCAGTTCACCAGAAGTTTTAGATCAACTCATAAACTACCCAGGAAATGGTTTTGGGAGAATGGATGGTTTTGGGAGAATGGATGGTTTTGGGAGAATGGATGGTTTTGGGAGAATGGATGGTTTTGGGTCGTTCCTGAAAAAGAATCATATTTTTAGAAAATTCACCCATGGAGTTGTACATCGTCAAAGTTGGGGTATGCAAAAAAGTGGCTTTTAGTTCCCTAACGGCAAATGATGACCAATCTTTATGAAATTTGCAACGATGCCATCAAAAGATCATTTTGAGCCCTAGAACGAGTCTCTCTCTCTTTCTCTCTCTCTCTCTCTCTCTCTCTCTCTCTCTTCATTTGTGTAATCTCCCTTCTTCGAGTCTCTAGCCTATCTCCTAGCCGAGTTATGAGTTTGCAGCCTCAATACTGTTGGAGATTTTTTTGCTCCGATATATAATAATTCGAAAAAGTGATATTTGGTGCATCATCTATGCAATCCAGACGATTGGTAACAAACATCGTAATAGTGGCATCAGATTAAAAATTGATTTGGCAATCGATAATCATAAAATCAGGTCTCAACCAGTGCAAACGTTATCCAAGAAAAACGAAGTGTACGAATATTTTCCGGCGCGACTGTACGTAAACGAATTGGACTACTATTGTGTGTGGGCTCTATTTCAATACGATTTTCTCGTTTTCACTCTCACCATCCTTACTCATGCGTTATCCACAGGATTTTTTTTATTATTTCGGACGACTTTTGTTGTAATAGTGCGCTTTCGAATTTTCGTTTAGGAACCTTGACCAAAATTTTCCAGGAACTGTTTTGGGGGATGCCTTTCAGAATATATGAGAATATTTTTTGGTTCCTAACTGGAAGTTCCAAAAAGAGGCAATCGAAGCAGCCCCGATTGGCATAGATTGACATACAAAAATGACAGCGAAAAACAAAACGTGTGCAAACATTTCCGTCGCAACTGTAAATGCTAGGAAAAAATCAAACAAACGGTGACATCAGTCGAGGTCATGCTAATAATAATCATAATATCTTATCATGACAAATATTAAACATTTTTTACAGTAATATACTGTTGGACTGTTGGAGATCGTGAGTGTGTACATGATGATTTGACAAGGTGATTTGCTAACATTAAGATACATAAGATATGCTTAAAGTCCACGTATTTCATCAGTTCACGCACGACGTGATTCTTTTCCGATTCATACTTCATTGCGGAATTCCGCCATGAACAGAAACAAAAGAACTCTGAGAAAAATCACTAGGATCAGGACACAAAGTGATAATGTTCACTTACCTGTAAGTGAAAGTCACTAGAAATAAGATACATTTCACTTACCGGTAAGTGAACATTTTCACTTTGTGTTTTTTTTTGGAGATCGTGAGTGTGTACATGATGTGTGCGATGTCACAGCAGGGCGACAAAATGCGGATCTGACGTTAGCTGTTTATATCAATAGCCCTAGTGACTTTTTCTGAGTGAAAAAAGGTTGAGAGCATTCAAGGAATGCGGATCCGACCTTAGCTGTTTATATCAATATTGCTCTTTGAGAAAGCAAGAAGCTCCTGAAATGCTCTGCGTGTCAATTCGTGCAATACTGTGATCAGGATTGCCAGAAAAGCGCGTGGAGTGTGCACAAACATGAGTGCAGGAGACTCAAACAGGTATGTAATAAAAACGATTACATTTTTTTTTAAAAAAATAGAAATTAGTTAAATTAGTATTTTGCTAATACAAAAACTTCCATACAAATAGATATAGTTTCAGGCGAACATTTCGGTGTCGCTTTCAATGCATTAGTGAATTTCAAAGGGGGTGGGACGTTTTAAAAGTCGTACCTTCCGATCACAGAGTTTAAATCCACTCCCAAGTAGAGATCTATCGGTCCACACAATACACTTTTCTACCGTAGAAAGAATTGGATATTTAAGGTATTCCCATACCTTCCAATGACCGAAGTCTCCTTCCTCTCGAAAGTTGTCGATCGTGTATTGTGTCTGTCGGAGAAGGGAGATGAGCATGGTTGGGAGCGGGAGCGAACATTCGACTCACTCTTGGGACATCAAGATGCAATCCAGAAAGACGAAGCCAAGATGGCTCATTTCGAGAAGATTTTGTCCAAGATGACTGTTTTCAGGTCAGACAATTCACTGAAATTAGGCTACGAAATGTGAGACTTCATGGAAGTAATCTCGGCTTATCCGAAACCAAGTGAGATCTATTACACACTATGGCCTTCACAATCATTGTACACAGTTGCACATAAATAACATTGCCCTAACTCTCAAAAAGACTGTGAAAGACGTAAGAGTTGTTTCCACTCCTTACCTTTGCGTTTCCGAACAAATCAAAAGAATCATTAGGAAATTTTGCTCTAAGATGCACCTCCTTTTCAAAAACAATGCGTAGTAATAGTGCCGATATTATCTGAAATCCTTCACATCCTTCATTTTTCCTGGCCTCGAGACGTGTGCTATTAAATTTGAGCTTATTTCAAGGTAAGCTTTGCGAGAAGTAAGAAAATAATTGATTGGAAAGTACATAAATAAAAAGATTTCTGTAGTAGTGTGTGTAAACTTTAACCGCAAGGCATATCTTTTATTTAGAATTTTCTGACAGGGGGAGACCGCATATAGAGTTTCCGAATTAGACCTAGTGGGATCAATTACTATCATAAAGGTAAGAAATAATCGGTGGTTTAAAACTGCTCAATAGATATTTTGAAATCTGCACTCTCTGTGAGAAAGTGACCAAAATTGTCCTGAAATTTTACCAATCTCACTAAGGGTGGAGAAGTCTCGGGGCTTATTTAGCAGTTTTGAACCACCGATTATTTCTTACTTTTATGAGAGTAATCTATCCAACAAGGTCTCATTCGGAAACTCAATATCCTCTATCGTACGTACTGAAAATATCGGAACGTTTACCGCAATGTGATCAAAATGTTCAGAATTTGCATCTTTGCGAGTACACATTATCATGACTTGTGTTTATGCTAATTCGATTAATCCGCATCGATTTGCCGGAATTTACCCGGTGATGCCCGGTGAAATGTGTAACAGAAAGCGACAAATTCGATTGCAAAAAAGGAACAGAACCGGCAATTACTGGCATTTCCCGGCTGTATACGGTAATGATGACAATTCGCTAACTTAGTCGGTTATCGCATCGAATTTTCTCCTTTGTTTTAGACATTTCACCGGGCATGTCCGGGTAGTTTCCGGTAAATCGAGGTGGACAAAAAATATGAACCTACTCACGAGTCGCAAATAATTTTCATCGCAAAGTTACAAAAATTGAACATTTTGATCACGTTCCGGTAAACGTTCCAATATTTTCAGTACGTACGATATACGGTCTCCCCTTTTGAGCCTCGTTGAAACTCGTTCTACTATCATATTATTTTCTCAGACAAATTCTGCTTTCAGAGGCGACGAAATGGTCTCACGTGAAGTTTTCTTCAAAATCTTCTGCAAAGTCTCAATCAACTCGCATTCCATTCACTCCAACGCTGGCATTGAAATCGGGATGGCCCTTGATTTGGGTAAGGATGTTGTTATCTTTCTAAGTTTAAGATTTGTATATTTATTTGATTGATTGAGAGAACCGCATATTAATTGAATGAATACTGGTACTGCTACACGTTACATAATATTTAATTAAGTTAATTTATTTTTTACAAATAATATTTAATTTAGGTATCTCCAAGTACAACCATTCCTGCCGTCCAACGTGTGCAATGGTCTTCGACGGTATTCGTGTCTTCTTCAGGCCTCTTATACCCGAGATTTCAATCGATGATCTCGATAAGGCGTTCATATCGTACGTTGATGTAGGCAGGAGCAGATACAGAAGGAGGATAGATCTGAAGGTGAACTCTTTAAACACATTTTTTCACTCATCACAACATTTTCTATAATTAACTGGTTGTGTTGGAGAACAAGTGCTCAGATTTAGTGTGAGAAGCTAGAAGTTTCAATAGGTCCATCGTTCCAGTAATACGAAAAACTATGGCATACATTTCTTGAAAATTAAAATTGGGGATAGTTGGCATCATTTGTTGTACCGAATATCTGGCTATTCGATACCCAAATGCAATAATTACCCAATAATAATGATAATTATCATAATAATAATTATTATTAATAATTAAATATATTTATTTTCCACAGTAAAACCAGTTTGCAATGGCACCTGGATTACTGTCAGCGTTTCCGAGTGCCGCCAACTCTCACCACGATTTCCCTGATTCGCGGGCTACCGTACTTTGGCGCGTACTTTCCCGCTATTTTCCCAGGAGTTTTCGTTATTCTTCTTGATGTTCCCGTGATAGTAGCGCGCAGTGAATCTCTTTTCCCTCGCTATTTATCCGTCCATCAGTTGAGTGACAACTCCGTTCAGTTTCCCATCGCTTTGGCAACTCGGACGCCCTTTTCCCATTCCACTGGCAGCTTGTTCGTCCTCGACGCACTGAGGGTTCGTCATCTGGCAGTTCTCCATTCCACAAGGTACCTCTTTTCCAAGTGGTTTTTTCCATTCCCTTCTCTTCAAACTTCAAACCTTTCTTCTCTACACCGTTATTTGTTGTATTTGGCAATTAAATTATTGAATATTTATTATTGATCTTTGATCTTTGGTCTTTGTTCACACCGTACACCACACTAACTGTCTCTTTCACTCTGAAAGATTCAGTACATGGTGCATCGGCTTACCGATTCTACCCAGTTTTCCCAAGACCCGCGTGGCAACGAGCATTCCCATCCTTTCAATCTCGATCTTTCCCGCGTGAATACCAAAAGTAGACGCGCGCGTAACTTTACCATGTCCACTTTCGACAGCGAATACGCTGACCTCCAGTCAAAGTTGTCCAATGTCAAAACTCACCTCGATTCGCTCGGTCAAATTAAGAAGTCCTTGTCAATGGAAACGTCACATGACGAAATTACCCAGCTGATATCTTCTGGCAGGCTCATGCAGATCGATATCCATTCAATTATTGATGATTACAGGGAATCAATTGACAACCTCGAGCAAGCGATTGGCAATGTGGCAGATGATGGCAAGAAGACCGAGGAGAAGCAGAAATTTGTTGAGATGATGGACTCTATTGATGGCACATCGGGACTCCCACTCAATCAGGTGAGACTAGTGGCAATTTTTGAAAGAAAGGTGAAAGCGTACAATCACACGCTTGACCTCGCTGTGTCGTGCGCTGCTTCGCTCGCTCAGCTGCCGCCCAAGCAGCAGAGCGTGCGCCAGCCCGACTCTTCCTCTTCCGACGCGCATGCCGCGGTCTCGGTTGAGCCCCTCCCCGCTAGTAGTACCCCAGTAGTCGATGCTAGTGCCGCTTCTGCGCAGCAACCAAACAATGTCAATAGTTCTCCAGTCCCTCCGCAGACTGTAGGGCAAGGTGTTGGCACTTCGGTAAACGAGCAGCAGCAAACTGGCATGGCTTCTCACACTACTTGCCAACGTCCGCAAGTAGTACTTCCACCCATCACACTCGAAACGTTTGATGGCAGCGATCTCACTCTTTGGCCAGCGTTCAAATACCAGCTGGACCAACTCATTCTTAATCGTTCCGATCTTAATGAAGTCGAGCAAGCATTCTATGTTCGATCCAGTCTGCAGGGAACTGCACTCAATCTTGTCCAGTCCATACCCATCAAGTAGAACTTCTTGGCAAAGATTATCCATAGACTCGAGCAAGAGTACGATCGTCGTGGCCTCACTCAAGCCAAACTCTCCTTAGCATTCGTTCTAAGTCGGCTAAACTCGCTGATCAATTAATGGCAGTTCGTGCAATGATCAACCTAGCTTACAGCATAGATAAGGACAGTGGCATAGATGGTCTGATTACCCAGCAGCAGATCGCCGAGCGCATTAATAAGAGACATCTTAAGCTTATCTGGCAGAAGCGACCAGCGACTATGTTGGCTGCACTCGAGCTCATCGAGGACGAGCTTCGCAATGAGCTAGAACTGGCAACTGTCATTGACGCGTTCTCCAGTCCAACCACGTCTCATTCCCAGACATCCGCTGCCATATCCAATGGTTCCTTACCCAAGTCCAAGGCGGAACCTTCCGCTTCTGACAAATCTCCCCATTCATCATTCAGTGGGCCCGCATGCGCATTCTGTGGCACCCATGCATACAGTGGCGAATGCAAACAATCATTCACCATTAAGGAAAAGAAGGACATCCTCACTCGGAAATCTATGTGTCATTGCTGCTTTTCCAATAATCACAAGACGAGTGATTGCAACAAATCTTGTCCATTCTGTTCTGACAAGCATCACAAGTCACTCTGCGAGAAGCCCACTACCCAGTCCAATGCCCGACTCACTGCGGCAGTTGTCCTGGCACATCCATCAGCATCCTTGCCCACTACTGCATCGAGCAGCAAATTACCCAAGCGCTCCCAGTTCCATGCCCGACTCACTGTGGCAGAAGAACTGGACAACACAACAACTCATCCCGAGGCCCGACTCACTGTGGCAAAGGATTTAATTACCCATTCCGAAGCCCGATCCACTGTGGCTGAACATCTGACAAACTCATCTCACATGGCAAGTACTGTCCACTTCAACACAATAGTACAACCAACCCAGTCCAATACCCGACTGTACACTGCAGCAGTCGTTCTGTCCAATCCATGCGCACTCAATGCCACTAAAGCACATGCGCTACTTGACCATGGCTCACAATTGTCGCTTATCACTCGTGACTTAGTAAATAGATTGGCACTCACTCCTATCCATCAGAGCGAACTCCTCCTTCGATGGCTCTCCTGGCCTATCTATCTACGACGTTGTCCAGTTTGACATCATGACGAAATACGGTCCGCGTTCGATTGAAGCAGTTGTCAAAGAGGGTGCTTCGATTCTCCCTCCCATTCACACTCATTCACTGTCAAAGTATGACCTCAAGGTTGTCAAAGGCACCACTCGTTCTATTCCTACTTCCTTCACAGATACAGTGGCAATCAGCACTGATCTACTGATTGGCATTGGAGATACTCTTACACTCTTACATTGGAGATACTCTTACACAATTCGAAGACTACGAAGCTACCGAGTGGCTACAGACTCATCGAGAGCTCCATAGGCCCTCTTGTAGTTGGCTCCAAATGTCAACCTACCTCTTCGCAGTTACCCACTTCTGATCTGCCTATTGTCACTGCTTCTGTGGTTACTACCCAGAATGTCGAGCCATCTCATGTCAACGAGACAACTGAGGAGGAACATTCCGATGACAATGCCCAGAAACTCACAGAGGACCCTGGTGGCATTCAGTCTCTGTCTCCCCATCCCGAGCAATCGTATATCAGCTCAGATTCAATCCCATATACCCAAACAGCTTTCATTCAGCCTTCCTTTGGCTCAGTTTCCCAAGTAGCTCATGGTAACAGCAATCAATTGATATCCAGTTGGGAGAGTGCCCAGAGATCATTCTCCAATACATGTGGCTCATTCGATTCCCGTATTGACAACATACTCAAGCAACCGGCTCGCAGCTTCCCTGCTCTTAATCGTTACCTTAAAGAGTGCGCAGCCATAGAGCACAACTCTAGCGTTATTATCCGCCCCCGTACCACTCATTCTAATGGCAAACTTGCCACCTCCTGCCAATAGGCCCCCCGGAGGATTCCAATGTCATTACATTACATAGTAATAATTTTCCAAAATTTCAATTCATTTTTTTCCAGTTGGCTGTTCTCTGCCACTCCGATGTCCAAGCCACTCCCGTTTTCACTCGAGGCGATGGCTGATTATCCAGAGGAGGTCGACTGGCAGCACTCCATCGTGTCAATCAACTCCATGATGGCTATCCATATCGATGCCAAGGAAATGACAATCCAGAACATCGACTGGTCATCTTATCCATTGACCAGCGGATGTAGCTTACTGGCATCTGCCTACTCTTTGTCATTGTTTATATTGTCATAGTCGGTTGTCGTGTTTTGTCATTTTCAATCGTTGTAACTTTTCTGTATGGCATTAGTTCGTTATTTTCGTTGTTGACATTTTGTTCCTTATAAAAGGATGCACTCGTTTCCCATTCTTCCGCCACGTCTCCCCCTCCCCCCAGTGTACCGAATATCTGGCTATTCGATACCCAAATGCAATAATTACCCAATAATAATGATAATTATCATAATAATAATTATTATTAATAATTAAATATATTTATTTTCCACAGTAAAACCAGTTTGCAATGGCACCTGGATTACTGTCAGCGTTTCCGAGTGCCGCCAACTCTCACCACGATTTCCCTGATTCGCGGGCTACCGTACTTTGGCGCGTACTTTCCCGCTATTTTCCCATGAGTTTTCGTTATTCTTCTTGATGTTCCCGTGATAGTAGCGCGCAGTGAATCTCTTTTCCCTCGCTATTTATCCGTCCATCAGTTGAGTGACAACTCCGTTCAGTTTCCCATCGCTTTGGCAACTCGGACGCCCTTTTCCCATTCCACTGGCAGCTTGTTCGTCCTCGACGCACTGAGGGTTCGTCATCTGGCAGTTCTCCATTCCACAAGGTACCTCTTTTCCAAGTGGTTTTTTCCATTCCCTTCTCTTCAAACGTCAAACCTTTCTTCTCTACACCGTTATTTGTTGTATTTGGCAATTAAATTAATGAATATTTATTATTGATCTTTGATCTTTGGTCTTTGTTCACACCGTACACCACACTAACTGTCTCTTTCACTCTGAAAGATTCAGTACATTTGTATTAAGTCAGCTATGTCAGGCCAAATGGTACTTTGACTGTGAATGTTCACGATGCTCTGATCCCGAGGACAACAAGCTCACTGCACTCAGATGCACTGCCGATGATTGCGATGGGATGCTGATTACTGCTGGTGGGATGACGAACAGAATTACTTAAGATAAAAGAAATTTTCGATAAAAGAAAATACGACAAAAATCTTTCGCAACCGACGGTATTCGTACGAATGGCCTTTGTAGTGAAGTTCTAAGTCACTACCGCATCGACCATGCGGCTGCCACGTCTGTAAACGCGTTCCGCGTGCGTGAGAAAACACTAAAAAGAGTATAACTTTGCCGTGCAGAGGTCAAATGCTTATTCAATTATAGATAAATGATGGGCGTGAGCTGCGCTTTCTAATGTATACCAACTCACCTCATTCCACCTCTTCGATCAAAAGAAGATGTTTGCAGAAGAGACAAAAACGATATCCACAAACGGACACCGCCATGAGATAGAGCGTTCAATTATGTTGCAACGCGCTAGATTTTGTGACTCTACCGGCACTCACTCTACCGGCTATTTCATAAAATGGTTTTCCGCGAAAAATAAATCGACGCACAGATGAGTGCGATAGCGAAACCGATGGCGCCAGCATGTTCAGCGTCAAAAGCTATCCCAAGGACCACGTTTTGAGTGAATTCTATTTTTGGCTTGTTCGAAACCCCTGTCGAACCTTGTATCCTAACGTAAACTTCTTCATATATTCCTCCACTACTAGGGAATCGAAATGTCTGTCTGTTTGTGTGTTGGTTTTTTTTTCCTTCCGCGTGACGGACGTTTTTCCGTTTTTCCTCTATAATTCGCTTCAAAGTTTTGCAATCTTCTCAGATCCTTTTGCATGTGATAGGCAACGACGAAACACATCGAAATTAATATTTGAAAAATCGATAATTTCATGGCCAAGTCGGTAGCGAGCTCGACTAGAAATCGGAGGGTCTCAGGTTCGATCCCCGCCGGTGCATAGTCTTTTGCCGCATTTTTTCCAAGTGTCAAATGTGGCCCAAACGCATTTTTTTGTAACAATATTCACATTTGAGCATCTTTTGCCGAGTTTCGAAGTGAAATATCGATTGATTTCAGTTGATTTTACTCAATTTCATGAAATTTCACGAAATTTTCGTACATTTCGTTCCAAATCATTCCACATGCTGGCAACCTTCGCAGGAAGGGGTTTAAAACGAGAGAACAAGGGAAATCAAGAGGGACTTTCTCACTTTGGCACACTATCTCGCCCCTGACCCCTTTCTGGAGGCTCGGAATCGTGTAACGGGAAGCTTTCTAAATTGCTTCAAAATCGCTCTATCTTCTCGGATCCTTTTGCATACGACAACAGACCAAAATCCCCTTCAAATTTTACAAAATATAATTGACCAAATCCATAGCCAAGTGGGTTACGCGCTTCACTAGCAATCCGAGGGACGCAGGTTCGACCCCCGCCGCGGGCAAAACGTTTGCCGCATTTTTCGCAAGTGCCAGAAACCGTTCTAACACGTTTTTGGTACCGTGAAACACGTTTTCACTTGTTTTGCTGAGTTTTAAAATAAAAAATCGAAAATTTCGAAAAGTTGCCAATTGATTCGCAGAACGTGGGGGGCCATAGGAAAAGCGTTTTGCGATTTCGGAAACATATCTGAACGTGTTCTAACACGTTTTAAATGAAAAATCGAAAATTTTATCCTGCGTTTCCGTTGAGAAAGGCTCGTGAGGCTAAGAGCGATCGAAAAAAGTTGCCACTACGCCACTTCAGCCTCACGAGCCTTTTTGCAACGGAATAAGCCAGTACTCTTTCTAGAGATTAACATTCCCCAACATACTAAACTCCCCCTGGACCGTACTTGGAGCCGTCTACCGAGTCCTCCTCCCTGGGCCGAACGTCAAGCAAGCTACCGAGTTCCCCCTGAACCGTTCCTGAAGAAGGTTACCGAGGCCCCCTGGACCGTTCCTGAAGAAGGCTACCGAGGTCCCCCTGAACCGTTCCTGAAGAAGGCTACCGAGGTCCCCCTGAACCGTACCTGGAGCCGGATACCGAGCTCCCCCTGGACCGAACCTGGAGCCAGCTACCGATCTCCCCCTGGACCGAACCTGCACCCAGAACTATGCATAGAGCGTAGTGTACGCATAGAGCGTAGTGTACGCATAGAGCGTAGTGTATTTATCCTCAACACATCCCGGCTAGTTCCTCCACTACTAGGAAATTGAAATGTCTGTCTGTTGGTGTGTTTTTTTTCCTTCCGCGTGACGGACATTTTTTCGTCGTTTTTTTTGCTATAAATCGCTTCAAACTCAATCAATCTTCTCAGATCCTTTTGCACATGATAACCCATCTGAAAACATTTCAAAATTTATTTACCAAAAATCGATAATTTCATGGCCAAGTCGGTAGCGAGCTCGAATTCAAATCCGAGGGTCGCAGGTTCGATCCCCGCCGGTGCATAGTCTTTTGCCGCATTTTTTGCAAGTGTCAAATGTGGCCCAAACCCATTTTTACGTAACGAGATTCACATTTGAGCATCTTTTGCCGATTTTTGAAGTGAAATATCGATTGATTTCACTTGATTTCACGCGATTTCATGAAATTTTCGCACAATTCGTTCCAAATCATTCCTCTTGCCTGCAATCTCGCAGGAATGGAGTTAGAACGAGAGTGTAAGGGAAATCGAGAGTGACTCTCTTACTTTGGCACACTCTCTCGCCCCTGACCGCAGGAATCATGTATCCGGAAGCTTCCTAATAAATCGCTTCAAAATTGCTCTATCTTCTCGGATCCTTTTGCATACAACAACAGACCAAAATCCCTTTAAAATTTTGCAATATTTAAATGACCAAATCCATAGCCAAGTGGGTTACGCTCTTGACTTACGATCCGAGACCCCCAGGTTCGAACCCCGCCGCGGGCAAAACGTTTGCCGCATTTTTCGCAAGTGTCAGAAGCCATTTTAACACGTTCTTGAGTAACGTGAAACACGATTTCACCTGTTTTGTCGAGTTTTAAAATGAAAAATCGAAAATTTTGAAAAGTTTCTAATTGATTCGCAGAGCGTGGGGGACCATAGGAAAATAGTTTTGCGATGTCGGAAACGTGTCTGAACGTGTTCTAACACGTTTTAAAATGAAAAAAATCGAAAATTTTGAAAAGTTTACAATTGATTCGCAGAGCGTGGGAGATCCAGGAAAAATGTTTTGCGATGTCGGAAACGTGTTCGAACACGCCCGGGAAAGGAACACACGGTATCCTGCGTTTCCGTTGAGAATGGCTCTTGAGCCTGAGAGCGATCGAAAAAAGTTGCCACGGAGCCACGAAGTGGCGTAGTGGCAACTTTTTTCGAACGCTCTCAGCCTCACGAGCCTTTTGCAACGGAATAAGCCAGTACTCTTTCTAGAGATTCACATTCCCCAAAATACTAAACTCCCCCTGGACCGTACTTGGAGCCGGCTACCGAGTCTTCCTGCCTGGACCGAAGCTCAAGCAAGCTGCCTACTTCCCCCCTGAACCGTACCTAAAGAAGGCTACCGAGGTCCCCCTGAACCTTACCTGAAGAAGGCTACCGAAGTCCCCCTGAACCGTTCCTGAAGAAGGCTACCGAGGTCCCCCTGAACCTTACCTGAAGAAGGCTACCGAGGTCCCCCTGAACCGTTCCTGAAGAAGGCTTCCGAGGTCCCCCTGAACCTTACCTGGAGCAGGATACCGAGCTCCCCCTGGACCGAACCTGGAGCCAGCTACCGATTTCCCCCTGGACCGAACCTGCACTCAGAAATGTGCATAGAGCGTAGTGTACGCATAGAGCGTAGTGTACGCATGGAGCGTAGTGTATTTAACCTCAACACATCCCGGCTAGTTTTTGTAATAATCTTAATATCGATATTTATGCAAACGGTGAATGCATTAATGATACTTTACTAATACGTATAATATGGTTATGGCGACTACGATTATGGAGAATGGCTTAGTCTACCTTCAACCATTGTCATGTCTTTTCAGAAGACGAGGAGCCAATGTGCATAGCGTGTTCGTCATGTGGAGCTGTGTGCGACGAGTCGAGAGTCAAAGAGGCACAGGAGCTCATGAAGACGCTTCCTGCATCGTTCGATCCCAAGTGTCCAGTCGAAACGGTAAAAAAAAGAAATATAACTATTAATTTTAGAATCTTGAATTCTAATTCCCATGCTCTGCGGTGTCCGGCACTCCTACACAGAAAATTAATATACAGAGATGAGACATATAGTGTATGATATAGTCAATATTGAGTGTATTCGCGCGTCGTGAGAGCGTGCGAAAAGGAGAGATTTGTAAGTATATCATATATTAGGTGTCATATCTCAGTATAGGGTACATTCAATAATAAGTGTATTCATTGTTAAATTCCACTTACTTCGAAGTCCCCAGTTACTCAAAGTTCTACAAGTTGAAATACCCAATCTCTAGTCATCGATTCACGGTTGCTCCACCTGATCCATCAGACATATTTGGATCAGAACGGCTCCCTCCCCGTTCTGAGGCTTCGTCCACCTCATCTCAATAAGTGGACAATTGTGTTTCCTTGTCTAGCCTGCATCCTTCCCCTCACCATCCCCATCCGTATACATTCATATTTAGATATTTCTTTTTTTTTCTTCATCGTTTCTTTAATTGCCGTCACATCCTTCGCGGGTGTATCAAATAAAAATAAAAATAAAAACATTCTGGGTGTATTACGACGGTATCGTAATGGGAGGTCTATGTAATGCTTGCAGGTAGAGGAATATCTCTCACAAGCGCGCTCTCTCCTACATCCTTCCAATGTGTACATCACCCGTCTCCACACGGCGTTGCTCCATCTCAAGGGCGAGCTCGACTTGTCGCTGCCATCCCTCCACAAAACCATCTACGACAACTACAAAGTATGCTTCCCCAAGGCGGATCGACACGTCGCTTACTCCCTCCTCAATTTCGTCACCTCGCTCATCAAAAGTGGCAAGAGGAAAGAGGTACTATCATGGTGTTCAGTTGTTTTCAATTAAAAAATATTAAAATACGCATCGAGCAAGATGTGTATTTTAAGTCAGCGTGGAAAAAAATGAAAACATATTAAAGGGACCAGGCAGCGAACAAAAACAGATTTTTAATTTTCATAATTTTTCAATGAAAAATGAAGAAAAAATTAAATTTTTATCATTTTTTTACAATTAGTTATTTTAATTTGAAATTAGCACCTGGAACGGTGCGTCGCCTATTTCCGAAAAGGCAGAAAGCTATATATTTGGTCGGACGATTCGATTTTGCTTTGAAAAGAGGTATGTTGGGGTTTTGACCACTCCCTGACAAAATGCGCACAACCACAGTTCATGTAAATGTCTGGTTTAAGAGAATTGGATTGTGGTTTAGCCGCTACCGTAACCTGCTGTGGAGAAAAGGCGAAACTTTGAAAATCCATAACTAATTTCAAAAAAAATCGTAAAAATATGCGGTTTTTAGCATTCAAACAGGATTTTCTTTTATTTAAAAATAACTTATTTTTTCACTGCCTGGTCCCTTTAATACTAAAAATGAAACCCCGAAATGTTTTTAAACATTAATTTTGTTACAGGCGGTTCTGTATGCCTACGAGGCTATGACAATTCTGGAAGTGTGTCTCGGATTGGAACACCCATTCTATCTCCAGTCTCTAGCACTGTGGACGTATCTACAGAACGAGAGCAAGAAGGTAGGACACTAGCAGCAATATTTAATAGGTGGTTGTATATTGTGAAGAAAAATAAACTTATAAAAAGTTTTTGTTATAAGAACTTTATCCTAAAATTCAAAGCAAACCGAAAAATTTGAAATGTTGACTAGCGACTATTTTCAGCTTACCTTAATCTTCACCGGACCCAATTTTGTTTAAGTTCCGCCGAGCGTTCCTTCGAGCAACATGCACAATAGGAGGAACAATATACACACTGAAATAATATCTCTATGTAATGCCCAAATGGCCGGGACTTTGGATTATTACTCCTGGTGTTATGTTTCGATGTGTTTTCAGAATCGTCGCCCTGCTACACCAAAAATATATATGCTCATGGATTTCTCTCATATGGACAATGCTATTTCGAGAGATTCGACGAAACAGCATTGTCCAAGATTAGAGGGAAACAGATAAAAAAATATGCTAGAAATAATGCAAATCGAAAGAGTTAGGGAAAATGAACAGATCTACACTACTATCACTCTTTATCGAAAAGAACCAGGTGATAATGCCTAAAAAATTTTTAAAAAACCGGAACCAGAAAATCGGTTAGAATATCTCGCATTTTTTACCGTTGGCTGGGATTTTCAATGTTTTACTTCATTTTCGATTCAGTAAAGAAACCGATAATTTTCGATTCAGTTTGGAAATCGCATCGAGATCTATGCATTGACATTCGAGAATCGCATTTTATAATTCGAATATTGTATGAAATATAAATCAGTTCAGACCGACGAAGAACTCATCAGTCTGACCAAGTACGGCGACAACAAGCCTGTCAACATCTCTAAGCTACTCGAATTCACTCAGCCGACGTTCCGCAGTCTCACCATATGATGTCATCATCGTTTTCGTTTAGTTTTTTTTCATTTCATTGTTAGGCATTAACAAACTTAGCCGATTAAAGATTACATTGGTAATGTGTGCTTGTATTCAAGCGGGAGCGCAGCTGGGTATATTTGAGAACTACTAGTGCTTGCACAACACGCAGCTCACACGAGACTCGGCTTATATATATATTTATGCGAATTCACAAGGAAAAACGCGGATACAAATTAGAAACAATAACATTAGCAAGCGAAACACGAATATCGGGGGAAGGGGTTGGTCACTCAGCGAAACTGGACGAATTACCGGAATTTACAAAAAGCCTTGCCGCTCTAGGGAAGAAACTATACTGTCTGTAGTTTGATGCTGAGACACAATTTGTGAAATTCATTCCATTTCTAGTGAAATAGTAGCAAAAATGATGTGGTCTCTTTTTAGAGATTTTGTATTTGCCTCTCAGAAGATTACTGGCTGTCTTCAAGTCTATTTCCTCTCTGCGCTTAACTAATGAATCTAGTCCTAACTGCATATTCCGAATAGTCTCACTGGGCATTGTCTGCCATGTGAAATTGTGGCAGCGCATGTATAGCCGTCTCGTGAAATAGTTCTGAACTTTTTCGAGAACCGCTTGATCTTGTTTTTGATAGGGGTTGAAGACCATAGAGGCACTTTCTAGGATGGGTCTAATATAAATCGTGTAAGCTTTCAAGAGCATTTCAACGTTTTTAGTTCGTAGGGCTCTTAGTATGATGTGGCAGGCTGTAGTACTCTTCTGAGAAACGGCCGTGCAATGACTGGAGAAAGTAAGGGCCTGTCCTACTAAGAAACCAAGATCTTTGACTTCTAATTTCTGTTCTAATTCATTACTTCCTATTTTGTATTTCTTCTTTGTATTTGCTCTACCTAAGTGTAATGAATTGCACTTGTGTGCAGCCAAGGGGAGTTGCCACTCTTCAGACCAACTAACAATGGAGTCAATTGCGCTCTGGAGAGAGGTGGGGGAGTCTGATTTCTTAAACGCACGATATATTTTGATATCGTCAGCGTACATTCGAGCTATGACATCATTTTTCTGAACTAGTGAAGGGATCTCAGATGTGAAAATAAGAAACAACAGAGGGCCTAGTACGGACCCTTGTGGTACCCCACTCGTGACGGGTAGGGAGATGGATAGTTTTTCACGAACTCTTACTTGGAATGTTCTGTTTGCCAGATAGCTCGAAATCCAGTGAACAGTTTTTGTGGCTATGCCAATGCTGCCTAGTTTGTGTTTCAACTTGGGGTGAGATACTCTATCGAAGGCTTTTGCAAAGTCAAAATAGACGACATCGACGGGTTGACCATCACTAATGGAATATGTCCAGTGTTCAAGCGCGTCTAGCATTTGAAGCTCACGAGAACGTTTCTTTCTGAAGCCGTACTGTTCGTCAGGGAAGATATCTAAATTTTCGCAGTGCTCAATAATGGGTTTGCACAAGAGGCGCTCAAAGACTCGGCAGAATAGAGACGTAATCGATATTGCAATGGCATATTCCGGCAAAGACAGAGATCCACGTTAATTATTGTGCCACAGATATACGTATACACTTGCTACTGTTACTGTATCGTACTTGCTGAAAATACGTTTACCGCAACGTGATCAAAAAATCCGATTTTTGGTACTTTGCTAGTACAAATGTTAGAGCAGCGGAGCTCTACAAAACGACAGCAACAACGAAATCAAAATCCGAGTTCGAAACGTAGCCCATGTTTCGGTGGTAGTCAGTGGGCAACCAATCTAGGATTATCCTTTATCCACAACTGATATCAGAGAGGGGGGAATCGGCAAGGGGGTTGGGGCAGGGATAAGATCTCTATCGGCATCCGCCGATACAACTTCTCATAATGCACTGTCTATTAAACGTTCCGCTTCAATAGACCTCCGTGTTCCATAGCCTCCAAGGATCCATAACCTCTTCTTGCAACGGGCCGTGAGTGAGAAAGTGAAATATTTTTCACCAACTTTGTGCACACTCTCTTGCCTCTCCCAGCCCTTTATAATGGCAGGACGAGATTATCGAGTGATGAAGAGCATAATGAATCGAAAGATGGATATCACCTTTTTCGAATGGGAATTGGGCGCAATTGAACACAAGAATTGCTGGATATTTCGCGCTTAGCGGAGGTCAAAGCGATCATTCGTGTGCGATAAACACTTCCTCATTCGTTCCAATGGTCATAATTGATGAATGGAAGTGAAAGTCTCTGCTCAAACGCGCGTTCGCACAATTGAGAACTGATGGAGAGATAATGGAAAGATGTAACAAAAACGCACTGGTCAGCCCGTTTCACTTTCCCCGTTTATCCTATCCCATTTTTTATTGTTCTCTTTCCTCATCCTGTCGTATCTGTTGGGTATCAATCACGCTCGTAATTCACGCCTGTCACAGTTCTTCTATTCGTTTTCTAATTTCGCCAGCACATATACCGGCTCCTATTCGCTATTTATGATGTTGCCGAGCGCGGCGCTTTGGTCAGACTGCCTAGATTTGCTTCTGCCAATGGACGGGAGCCGTTTTGATTATATTGGTTGCCCGTAGTGGTGGAATTGTATTAGTAATGTTCGTCTCATAATATTTAATATTGCTTTAATATCATGTTTTGGCAAAGATTGATATCTGATCAAATCGTTCCCGAACGACGTATCTATAATTTGCTATTCGCTTGTGTCTACACACAGAAAAATGTATGCTGTTTGGTATGACAGGCGTGTATGTTATTCTCCCCATGACAAGCATGTATGTTAACTGTTGACACATATGTGTGTTAACTGAAAACATACAAATGCGTGTAAAAAAACAACATACAACGTATGTTTTGTAACGACACTCAGTGCATGCTAAAATGTGGTGTACTGTAGAGCCGTGACTGGAACCGGGAAAAATCGGAAACAGACAGTGGGAAAATGCGGACGAGGGCGCACCAATTCCTCAAATCATCTTTTTTTAAAATTTATTTAAATTATTTGTTAATTACATTGTGTTATTGTTGTTATTCTACTCTAATTTGTTGCTCAGCGTTGCGCCCGACCATGGCGGGCAGCGCCAGCGCAAGACGAAGAAGGCTGACAACAAGGAGAAGGAGAGACCGCCCGAGGTGCTTATTTGCCCCTTTTTTAGTTCCGTTTGATCTCGATTTGAACTGTTTCCTTTCTTATATATCCATCATTTCCCTTGATAACTGGCACTAATCACTAAGCACTAGTCACTTTCATTCATAGTTACGTGTTCTAGCTGTCAAGTATCGCAGTTCCTTACAAGCTGGTTTGAGGACTTGTCGATGGTATTACGGCACTGGTTTACTTTACCGGACCGAGCAACCCGTGCAAGTAGAATGATCGTTAGATTTACACAGTTAGATCATGAATGAGGGACTTACTCTGTTATCATGGGCTGCCTAGTCCAGTAAAGTAAACCAGTGCCTGTATTACACTATCAATTCGTATAGTAGTTATTCACGGTTCCCTAATTTTTCCGATTTTTAAAATTTTGATCTTGTGCCGAGGGATTGTGAATACAAGGATTACTTCAGTCATCACAATATGTTCTTGGGTACAATCAATGAGCTGGAGGGAGCTCACATTCAATTTTCGACTTTACATGCAAAGTGCAGAAGTGCCCTCACTAGAACCTATTTGACCTATGTTCTTCGATTAAAAATATTTTTTTTGTTTAAAAATCATATTTAGCAATTCAAAATCGGCCTCTCCAGTCTATCATTTTGTACTAATTGGTAGTTTGCAGCAGAGTGCCTGCTATAGCTCCGATGGCCGTGAAACTTGAGGAGCCCGAGCCCATTGAGGAGATGGAGAAGGAGGAGAGCTACAATACGGGTAAGTGGAGGGCAAAATCCGATATATAATGGAATTTGAAGGTATTTTATCAATCATATTTACAACATTTACGAAATAATATGGATGATTATGTTTAATTCCAAAATATTTTCTTATGGGATCTTTTTTAGTATCTTTACAATGTCGGATGTGTCTTCATTTTGAGGAGCTGGAATTCACTCAGTTTGCATGTGTACCTTTATAGTGATAATAATAGTAATAATGATTATTATTATTTAAAAATTCAGGAATGTCGGATGTGGACGACGACGATCTGCTCAAGTTCCTCGCCGATGTGATGCCCGGTGGAATGGCCGACCATGGAGATCTCAATCTGGTTAGTGGACGAAAAAATATCGATTGATTAATGAAACAGTGTCTGGTAGATATCGAGAACGGCGTTATTTTCACTTCCACCCTACACGAGCCCCTCGCACGCGAGGGGGTTCCCGAATTTAGGGAACGTATTGTTGCATAGTATTGATTGATAATATTGGGTGATAGCGCGTAACCGGTTTCAAAAAAAAACAAATTCTGCACACTAATTGATTTGTAAGGGCCGGTTACCAAATGTACCATTACATTCGAGTTTTATAGTAAGATTACGGTAAATGCGATCAATAAATCGATCGATAATTATTTAAATTAATCGATAATCGTTTGCAGACGCTGGTTATCGATTGATTGCATCGACGGCGATCGAAGAGGATTTAAAGATGATAAGAAATCGAGCGATACGATGCGAGAATTACTCGCTTGAAGAGGAGGAAGGCGATGCAGGAAACATGATGGATGATGAGGTACGGTAGATGGAGAGAGATGGATAGGAATGTGACTGAAAATAATAAAAAATTGATTATTTTGTACATCTTCAATTTGTAAATATTCCTTGACTTAGTTAAACTCGTGCTAGTGATTCCATCTCAGGAACTCTATCAATATTTGGTCTCTCGCAGGAGCCGCAGACGCACCAACAGCGCGTCTCCATTCGGCGCCCAGTGCGACAAGAGATGGCGAATCGATCGATGAGCATTCAGAGGTACGGTATCCACCTATCCTCGTGTTGTGTGCACGTGAATCGGGGACCCTTTTCGGGGCATGTTATGGTTGCCTATTGTGTCCTAGTGCTACCTATTGTGGTTCAATTACCGTACTCGGGCTACTGAAGCCAAGTTACCGTAACCGTACCACGTAACCCAGCTATAATATACATTCAGTAACACGAAATTAAGCAAATTGACTCCACTGTTACGTAAGGGAGTAATAGATCACCTATTTTTATTAAAATGTAACACCTTAATTGCGGTGTCACTAATGTTTCGATCGAATATAAGTTATTTCTTCTTTTTCTCAGGTCACCACAAGGAGCAGATGCTATGAAGAAGCAGCACGGAACAAACGAGTGAAATGTAGAACGAGGAAGCGAAGCCCATGTGTTACCGTATGTTATTTGAACTGTTCAAATAATTTATATATATCCATATTAGTTTAATGAATTTGAAACGAATGCCTACAGTTTTGTTGTTCTCCGTATAGTGTCGAGTTCTTATTTGAGTTGATATTCCCTTCTTCTCGTTTCCTTGTTGTATTTTACCTCGTCCATAGGTTGATCATGACCATTTGCCCTTTTTTCTCTCCTCAAAGTGCACTGTGAATTTATCGTTTCATTATTGTACTTATTGTGGTTCACGTTGTCACTGTAATAAAAGTTGTTACAAATAACTAAAACTATTGTTTACACTCAATTCTTGGTATACACAAGTTCATGATGGCTTTGAGTAGAGCGGAGGTACGAATTGAGCGAACGGCGTACGAATAAAAAGCAAACCGCTGTGAACCCGATGCGCGAGCAGAACAACATACACGTGTGTCATAAAATAGCATACATGTATGTTATTTTTAACACACACAGGTGTGTGCTACCTGATAACATACACCGGCTTTCACCTCTCTCCTGTGAGCCGCAGGTGTATGTTATATTTGACATACATTTTTCTGTGTGTACCTCGTAGTGGTATCATTCCTTGATATCATTAACAAGATTTGTTGATCTTTTGTTCATAGCATGATCCCATGAGACCTTAACCTCTCAAGACCTTAACCGTTACGCTCGCCTTGTTTCATAGAGAATGTCCATGGCCTAGAATGAACAGTCTATTATAGTATACACTTCCTTCATGCTCAACTGTTCTTTTCTTCTTAAATTTTGTCCGAGGGGCATTGCCTAAGTGCGCACAAATCGTTTCAATTCCTTACGCTACACTTAATTAGGCTGCTCTCTCGAGAAACACAGCGCTATCTGCATGCGCAATCGTAATGCCATTTCAAATCCAACCTGACATACCGGTACTTCTCTGTTTTGTCCCTGAATGGCACTTTGTCTGGGGGAGAGGGACGTGTAATTTAATGCGTACCTCGAACCTCGAACCCTTTCTTCGCTCGTTTTTCTCCCGAGTTTCGGTAATCCAAGGTTAGAAAGGGCAACTAATAGGGGAGTTACAGTACTTTTTGCTGGTGGATCTGAGTAGCCTTGAGTGATGTTTAAATGATTAGCATCTGAGCAGCGGGTTCAAATAGTAAGGAGAGGCAAGGAGGAACGAAGCAATTCCCGTTCCTAATATAGTTCCTCATTTATAACATGTTAATTTCGTACTTTCGTATTTTTCTGTCAATTAATTTTGAGTGTAAAACTATTCCCGTTGATCAGAAAAGAAGGGGAACATTTCACTTTTTTTCACAGGTAGAGAAATGTGGACTAATTGTGAAAAGTGCGCGACACTCTCTAGAAAGAATAACATATTGGCTTTCGAGCGGGTTTATAAAAAAACATAACGCAAAGATTAGAAGAGCTTTTCAAATGGTCCTTCTAGCAAACATACACCGAGAATGAATATACTGAGATGAGACACCTAGTGTATGATATACTCATATTGAGTGCATTCGCGCGTCGAGAGAGCGTGCGAAAACGAGAGATTTGTAAGTATATCATATACTAGATGTCATATCTCAGTATATGATACACTCGATAAATGTATTCATTCTGGGTGTATACCACCGAATTTGCTCTGAACAAAGGCGCTAACAAACACTGGAAAAAAAAATTAAAATGCGACAAAGTTGGGGGCCTCTGTTGCAATGAATTTGCGTGATATCACCACAGCCCTCTCACACCTATCCTCCGCCCGTTCAAATGGCCATTGTCCCGATCTTTCTCATGCAAATCGTGTCTGCACTCTCTTCCTCTTTCCTCTTTTCTATTCCTCCATAAATTCACATCGTTCGCTGCCAAAAGTGCTGAATACGTAATTTAATTAGTCGTTGCGCGCGTTTTCGCCCCAAGGGCACCTTTGGAACTGCCGGCGCCCCGCCCCATTCCACCCACACTCGGAAGGACTGTCGCGCCACTCTCGGGTTGGCAAGAATTTCCGACGGGTGCAGAAGCTGCAGCAGTCTCTCCTACACTCAGAGAAATGTATGTCACATATGGCTCCTCAACTGCATTTGTATGTCATATATAACATATAGTCTGTTATATATAACATACAAACGCAGTTCACGAGCCATATATGACATACATTTTTCTCTGTGTAGCATCAGGCTCTGTAGTCGCCTCAGATCACAGAATGTAGAAGAAGGTTAGGTCCTTCCTATGGGCTCACTTTTTTACGATTGTTCGTAGTTCGCTAATGGTCATTGTTCCCCCACTATCCTTTAAGGGGCTCTTATCACCACACTCTTCCTCTGTTAGCAGCGAATTTGCGACCCTTTCTTTGCGCCGCTTTTAACACAGTGCTTGAAAAGGAATCACTGATCTGCTCATTCTCTTATATCATTGCGATGTTTGTTTGTCACTTCAGACGCAATATTCACCTTTTTAGAAACATGCACATCATATTAGCCATTGCTAGTCATGTTGATCATCAATCGTGTCTGCACTCTCTTCCTCTTTCATATCGTTACTCCTACTTTCCAGCTTCCGCAACTTGTCAATACCCTTCTATCGTAACTTACCGTATTCCTTTCCAGATGCGATTGATCATTCTCCTCTCTGCGAGTTGTCTCGTTTTCGCCTATGCACTAGTGAGAGACGACCAGTATCAGATCCAAGGAGTGCAGATCGAACAGGGTGAGCGTAGTTCATTATCAATTAGCAATAAATAGTTGTGTCAATAGGCAATCGAGAATAAATTTGCGTCTTCACTCGACTAGAGCAGTCGTCAATATTAGGATTTCAAAAAAAATCACCATAGTATCTAACCGAACTGACCAGTCACTGCGTCACCATTTGGCATACAATCGAAATAGAAAAGACCTGCGTCACCACTAGGTAATACTTTGCCAATAAAAAAGTATCCAATAATTGCATCAATAAGTATCCAATAATTGCATGAATTGTTACCGAAACCTGAGAAAAAAATTGAATCGTTATAAATAATGAGCACAGTTCTTCGTGATTACGTCATCACAACGAAACATAGTAATGCAATTAGGAAACCTTGGGGGGAACTCGACCGGGTCTCTTTGTCTTAATTGTTGGCGCGAATTCGAGCACTAATTCAATTGAATCTGACTCTCTCAACCAATTGTCTGTTTTTTTTGTCCTTTCCACTCTCCCTCCCCCCATTATGCAATCGACGGGATCCCGCTTTATTCCGGTTAGAGAGAGAGAGAGAGAGAGAGAGAGAGAGAGAGAGAGAGAGTAACCACCCCCCCCCCTCCCGATCAGCGCGCAGACCGCTTGATAATGACATCATCGTTAGGCAATTAACATTGATGCGGAGAATCAAATAAATATCGAGGAATTTTACGCTGGTGCGATAATACGAGTAGCATTTTGAAAATGAGGGTGAGATGGATATCTGTTGGGTATCAATCACGCTCGTGATTCACGCCTTTCACAGTTCTTCTATTCATTTTCTAATTTCGCCAGCACATATACCGGCTCCTATTCCCTATTTATGATGTTGCCGAGCGCGGCGCTTTGGTCAGACTGCCTAGATTTGCTTCTGCCAATGGACGGGAGCCGTTTTGATTATATTGGTTGCCCGTTGTGGTGGAATTGTATTAGTAAAGTTCGTCTCATTATATTTAATATTGCTGTAACATCATGTTTTGGTAAAGATTGATGTCTGGGGGCTGTATAATCTGTTTAGAAGTTGGCCATCTTTTCGTTTTTCTTTTTCGTCAGTTTTTCACTTAATCTTAATTTCGTTGGAATGGCTCGATAAGGCACGATGGAAAAGTAAGAATGCGAAAGAAATAAACATAAAATATAATGTTAGCGGTTAGAAAATCCGTGTTAAAGATGGCCGAAAACTAGAAGTTGGCCAACTTTGTTTTGAGAAAGCTAGACAGTGACGAGAGAGCACGGGGATCGAGGAGAGGGAAAAGTATGCATGTGTTGTTTACATTTTTTGCGAAACTCTGCGCTCTCACTTGTTTACGTGCTCTCTCGTCACTGTCTAGCCCGCGCAAACAGAAGATGACCAACTTCTAATTAAAAGATGGCCAACTTATAGTTTAAGGAATTTTTTAACACTGATTTGCTAGCCGCTAACTTTATATTTTAAGTTCATTTCTTTGGCATTCTTACTTTTTCATCGTGCTTTATCGAACCTATGCAAAGAAATTAAGATTAAGTCAAAACTGAAGAGAAAAAAAATAGGAGATGGCCAACTTCTAACAGATTATACAGCCCCCTGATCAAATCGTTCTCGAACGGATAAATAATCAGACTCTCCTCATTCTATCGTACGTACTGAAAATATCGGAACGTTTACCGGAACGTGATCAAAATGTTCAATTTTTGCAACTTTGCGAGGAAAATTATTTACGACTCGTGAGTAGGTTCATATTTTTTGTCCACCTCGATTTACCGGAAACTTCCCGGACATGCCCGGTGAAAAGTCTAAGACAAAGGAGAAAATTCGATGCGAAAACCGACAAAGTTAGCGAATTGTCATCATTACCGTATACAGCCGGGAAATGACAGCAATTCCAGGCTCTGTCCTCTCTTTCGCATCGAATTTTTAGCTTTATTTTACACATTTCACCGGGCATGTCCGGGTAGATTCCGACAAATCGATGCGGATTAATCGAATTAGCATAAACACGAGTCATGATAATGTGTACTCGCAAAGATGCAAAAATCGGATCTTTTTGATCACGTTGCGGTAAACGTTCCGATATTTTCAGCACGTACGATATATGCTCTCTCATCGATCAGACCGCGCAAGAGAGCAAGAAGAATTGAGAGGGTCAGATCATTACTCTAATTGGAGATCGATGACTTTGTAACCATAAGATAGGAAACTACTATTTACGAACAATGCTTTAGGAAAAAATTATCGCTTATCGCTAATTATCGCCTTATGCAAAATGGTGGTCGAACGTGGGAATTTAATACTAGAAACAAGTCGTTTTGGAATATCTCGGGAACTGAGGAATTCGAGCTGATCCAATTGTGTTGTAGACCGCTGTTGTCAATTTTGCATAAAAAAACATACACCCAGAATGGATATACTAACTATTGCGAGTATCCTATACTGAGATATGACACCTAGTATATGATATACTAACAAATCTCTCGTTTTCGCACGCTGTCTCGACGCGCGAATACACTCAATCTTGAGTATATGAAACACTATGTGTCTCATCTCAGTATATTCATTCTCTGTGTATTTATGGAAAACGATTGTATTTGAATTAAACTAGCAGGGTGTGTTGAGGTTAAACTACGTTATGGTAGGGTGCGCACTACGTTTTCAAAGTTTGGTTCAGGGGGGCGTTCAGTTGCAGGGCACAGTTCGGTCCAGGGGGAGCTTTGCAGCCGACTCCAGGCTCGGTCCAGGGGAAGCTCGGTAGCAGGCTCCAAGTTCGGTCCAGGGGGAGCTCGGTAGCCGGCTCCAAGATCGGTCCAGGGGGAGCTCTGTAGCCGGCTCCAAATTCGGTCCAGGGGGAACTCGGTAGCCGGCTCAAAGATCGGTCCAGGGGGAGCTTTGCAGCCGGCCGAAGGTTCGGTCCAGGGGAAGCTCGCTAGCAGGCTCCAAGTTCGGTCCAGGGGTTTTTAGCCGGCTCCAAGTTCGGTCCAGGGGAAGCTCGATAGCCGGCTCCAAGTTCGGTCCAGCGGGAGCTCGGTAGCCGGCCCCAGGTGACATTGAAGCTCGACTTATGTTGGGGAGTGTTAATGTGCAAAGAGTACTGGCTTATTCCGTTGCAAAAGGCTCGTGAGGCTGAGAGCGATCGAAAAAAGTTGCCACTACGCCACTTCGTGGCTCCGTGGCAACTTTTTTCGATCGCTCTCAGCCTCACGAGCCTTTCACAACGGAAACGCAGGATACAGTGCTTTCAGAACTTTTAGAGCAATTTCGGAAACGTTTTCTATGATCTCCTACGCTCTCTGAATCATTTTGGAACTTTTTGAAATTTTCGATTTTTCACGTTAGAACGTGTTAGAACACGTTCAGACACGTTTCTGACATCGCAAAACGCTTTCCCTGTAATCCCCTACGCTCTCTGAATCATTTTGGAACTTTTTGAAATTTTCGATTTTTCACGTTAGAACGTGTTAGAACACGTTCAGACACGTTTCTGACATCGCAAAACGCTTTTCCTGTAATCCCCTACGCTCTCTGAATGATTTTGCAACTTTTCGAAAATTTCGATTTTCCACGTTAAAACGTGTTAGAACACGTTCAGACACGTTTCTGACATCGCTAAACACTTTTCCTGTGATCCCCTACGCTCCCTGAATCATTTTGGAACTTTTTGAAATTTTCGATTTTTCACGTTAGAACGTGTTAGAACACGTTCAGACACGTTTCTGACATCGCAAAACACTTTTCCTGTGATCCCCTACGCTCTCTGAATCATTTTGGAACTTTTCGAAATTTTAGATTTTTCACGTTAGAACGTGTTAGAACACGCTCAAACACGTTTCTGACATAGCAATATACTTTTCCTATGATCCGCGACATTCCCTTCATCATTTGGGAAAATATCGAAAATTTCGATTTTTTTCGTAAAAACTCGGCAAAACAGGTGAAAACGTGTTTCACGGTACTCAAAAACGTGTTAGAACAGTTTCTGGCACTTGCGAAAAATGCGGCAAAATGTTTGCCCGCGGCGGGGATCGAACCTGGGGGTCTCGGATTCAAAGTTTGGCTCGTAACCCACTTGGCTATGGATTTCGTTAATTAAATTTTGTAAAATTTGAAAGGTATTCTGGTCGGGAATCATATGCAAAAGGAATTGGGAAGATAGCGCGATTTTGAAGCGAAATATAAGGAAAATGCGAAAAACGTGACCGCCGGACACACACACACACAGACAGACAGACAGACAGACGTTCTGAAATAATAGTCTTTAGTAAAGAATAGTACATGCTGAACAAGTAACGACAATATGAGGATTGTCAACAAAGCGATTATATAGTGTTTTCACATGGTTTCCACCTGTACCAATATCGGTTCCCAAAAAATATGTATAGTAAGTTGCGAAATTGTCTCACGATAATAGGCCGTTTGCGTAAGAGTCGGACGAACCTCGGTACAGCAAAAAAGTGAAGGTCTGAGATAACAACGGTTTTCAATACACTTCGGTAGGCTGAGAACACTCGCCAAATCAATTGGCATGCAAATTTGATTGTAGGTCACTATGAAGCTCTGAAGTTCACTGGAATTGACGGTTTTTCGAGTATATCTGGATACAGAGCAGACGAAACAAAAAAGTCCAAAAAACAAAAAAAAATGGTAGAAAAAGAATGCTGCCTTTTTGAGTTATGATTTTTCAACCGACGCCAATCTACTGTCAAAACACTCATTTCTCGGAGAGAAAGGTCATTTACATCCCGCACTCTGCGCGGCGTCTGAAAGTCAGAAATGAGAGGGTGAATACATGTAAATGACCTTTCTCTCCGAGAAATGAGTGTTTTGACAGTCGATTGGCGTCGGTTGAAAAATCATAACTCAGAAAGGCAGCATTCTTTTTCTACCAAATTTTTTTTGTAGGACAGTGAATGCATGCTCCACATCCTGACCCTAGAGTGGTTGCTCACTTTTTGTTAGTATATGAGTTAAAATTATTTATCTAGTTGTCGTTGTAAATTTTACCTTTCTGACACAAAAATTAGATTCCTCATGCAAATTAGAGTATACTCTCTTTTTGGACTTTTTTGTTTCGTCTGCTCTGTATCCAGATATACTCGAAAAACCGTTTATTCCAGTGAACTTCAGAGTTCCATAGTGACCTACAATCAAATTTGCATGCCAAGAGATTTGGCCAGTGTTCTCAGCTTACCGAAGTGTATTGAAAACCGTTGTTATCTCAGACCTTCACTTTTTTGCTGTACCGATATCTGTTGAGAATTGTCCGACTCTTACGCAAACGGGCTCATAAACAACGAAAGTATAAGTTTTTTCGTTATTTTTGAAAGATCGCGTACTTTGCATACGAACGAACCGGGAAAATATATAAATAATGATAACAAATCATTTCAGATGTCGAATTCGAAGTTGATCACTCGAAGCACGCAGCTCACGCGCGACGAAAGAGAGAGGCAGATCTCGACGCTCATGCTTCAGCTCACGTAGTTTCAATTAGTAATTAGTTAATAACTGGAGCGTAATTAAGATATCGATTAATTAGTAATACGCACTCATTAGTTTTCGAGAGTGTCGTGGCATGCATGCAGATGCAATGCCGAGCAAACAAAATCAAGTTCTTCAGTCGGAAAGTCGGAATCGTAGCTTATCAAATTAGGATTAAAGGGACCTGGTACTGCAAATGAAGTGAATTTCAGATTAAAGAGAATTTTCTTCCGATTAGAATGCAAAAAACCGCATATTTTTACGATTTTTTTGAAATTAGTTATGAATTTTCAAAGATCCCGTTTCAGGCCAAATTGACCCGGCACTACTGTGTTAAGCCGCTACAGTTATGTTTAATAGTGCTACAGAGTTTAAGAGTAGCCTTAGATGTATTGAACTAAATCGCCGAAATATAGGTTTATCAACTCGATATTTAGCGTAACAAGTCGGAGTCTCGTCGACAGGCTGGGTACTACGAGCAGTTGGGCGCTTCGTCCCTTCGCCAGCCCGTCGCCCGACCCAAAGCATTGCAGGTAGTGCCCGGGCCGTTTGACGCGCATGTTCGACCGCTGAGGCACTTCTTCACGCTGCCGCCGCTGTTTCTGCAGCAGCCGCAGCAACCGCAGCAGCCTAACCTCCCGCCCGGCTTCAACCTCCCCGCTAACGGATTCTCTCCGTCTAACGCACTACAGCAGGCGCAGCTGTCCGCCTTCCTCTCGACGCAGCAGCCGCAGCAGTTTAGCCCCGCCCCTCTGCTGCAGCAGCAGTCTAGCCCTGCCCCTCAGCTGCTGCAGCAGTTTAGCCCCGCCCCTCAACTGCAGCAGAGACCGCAGCAGCAACTCTTCCGACCCGCCCCGCCCTCTTTCACGACGACTGCGCTGAGAACAACGGTACCGCATCCACAACATGGTTTCACATTATATTTTTTTGCGTAGTAGAAGAGCCGTTCAGGGAAATGCAAATTTTTCTACTACTACCCATGCTAGAGTGCACTATTTAGTTTATAATAATATTTTTCGACACAATTTTACGCTAACTTATTGGTAGAGACAGAATTATCCGAATAGCCCACACATCATTCCACAGGCCGGTCAACCTTACAGAAAGGCCTTTGGAGTGAGAGAGCGTGTGAAATGGAGAGGGACTCTTTCACTTTTGCACACTCTCTCGCTCTAACCGTGATATGTAGGTTTGGAATCATGTGCCCACTCTATGATTTGCCACTGATTTAAATTGCCATGAACGAGTGTTTGAAATGATATATGGTGATTGAGATTGTGCATGAGCGAACTCATTCAAGCAGCCTAATATCGCATGAGACAATTACTAATCGATAACTATTATTACGGTAATGAATTAATCGGTGGATGCCCTCAGGCGGTGCAGAAGAAGAAGGGAACGAACTACTACTACCCGCCGCGTCAGCCCCTGCCCCTCCCCAAGTGCTTCCATAACCCTACTGGTCAGTGACCCGTCATACCATAGACGGGTTATAACCTCTGGTAAGGAGGCATGAATGAGAGGCTTTCTCTCAATTTTGCCCCTCTAGCTCATGATCTCGCTTGACACGGATATGAGATGAGCAAAATTCTTGAAATATGGGGATAAAATTGTGTTTTTCAACGGCAAACAATCATTGACTGCCCCAGTAAATTAGGTTATTAGCAACCTCAGAAACACTGGTATCTCTTTTTTTGTACATTCTCCGATAATTGCAATCAAGACTTCTAGCAAAACACAATAATAGTGAATAGTTACAATTATTATTGTCTTAATATTGATATTGTTTAGGATATGTGTGCTGCAATGAGGCCCTCAACGATCTCATGGTCGACACGTACACTGTCCTCGAACAGCGACCCAAATTTCACGCCTGTAACATCCAGTTGATAGCCACGCATTTGCAGGTATACACATACACCAATTTTATATCTATGATCATAGTTCGAAACGTTCTTTTAATTTATTTCTTCTACATATAGGGTTGCAAAAGTTTCGATCTTTTTTCGACTCAACGAATTACTATATATTAGTCTGTCTGTCTGTCTGTCTGTTCGTTTTTTTTTGTCCAGATATCCGTCCAGATTTTTTTCTCATTTTCCTTATATTTCTCTTCAAAATCACGAAATCTTCTCAGAACCTTTTGCATATGATAATAGACCAGAATTGCTCTAAAATTTTACAAAATTTAAATCACCAAATCCATGGCCAAGTGGGTTACGTGCTGGACTAGCAATCCGACCGACGCAGGTTCGACCCCCGCCGCGGGCAAAACTTTTGCCGCATTTTTCGCGAGTGTCAGAATCCGTTATAACACGTTTTTGAGTTCCGTGAAACACGTTTTCACCTGTTTTGCCGAGTTTTAACGTGAAAAATCGAAATTTTCGAACTTTCTCCAAAAGCATCGGTGAGTGTCGGGGATCACAGGAAAAGTGTTTTGCGATGTCAGAAACGTGTCAGAACGCGTTCTAACACGTTCTAACGTGAAAAATCGAAAATTTCAAAAAGTTCCAAAAAGATTCAGAGGGCGTAGGGAACATCTCTGAAAGTGTTCTAAAAGTTCTGAACGCACTGTATCCTGCGTTTCCGTTGTGAAAGGCTAGTGAGGCAGAGAGCGATCAAAAAAAGTTGCCACGGAGCCACGAAGTGGCGTAGTGGCAACTTTTTTCGATCGCTCTCTGCCTCACGAGCCTTTCACCACGGAATAAGCCAGTATTCTTGGCAGCGATTAACATTCCCTAGCATACTGCGAGCTTTAACGTAGCCCGGAGCCGGCTTCCGAGCTCCCCTTGGACCGAACCTGGAGCCGGCTACAGGGCGCCCCCTGGACCGTACCTGGAGCCACCTATCGAACTACCCCTGGACCGTACCTGGAGCCACCTATCGAACTCCCCCTGGACCGAACCCGCACCCATAACTATGCATAGAGCGTAGTGTACGCATAGAGCGTAGTGCATTTAACCTCAATACAACCCCGCTAGTTTCTGAAATATTTTTCGATTGGAAAATCAGATTGTTTCATGATTATGCATATTTTGAAGGTCCGTCCTTGCGCTATTTATCCCCCACTTTCTGGAATCCATTGCTTGAGAATGTAAAACTTTATGAGTGCACGTAGTGGATGCGCTGGGAATTGATACCTCGCACTTTTGGAATTATAAACCTATGAAAGCAAAATGAAGGCCAACAAAAAGATTAGAATTATGAAGAGGGGTAGTAAACATTTACATTTAGCCCGATACTACGTTTGTGCTGATTCGGGGAAACTTTTTCCGAGCACTTGAATTGAGATTGCAATTAAACACATCTGACGAAAACACAATTTTGGATGGTACTTCCGTGTACAGATCACTTGTCATCTGACATTATACTGTTGCGTATATTGAAAATATTTTCTATTCATTTAGTTGGTTTCTGGATTAAGCTTTTGCGGTACAATATTTAATATTCAGAAGTTGGTGGTCATTTTGTGGTGTTGAAAACGATGTTTTATAATATGCAAAATCATTGTTTGGCGATGAAACAATCAGATCACGTAGTTATTCTGAAGAGGAGGCATAGCTAAACCAACCCTAAGAAAGAGCGGAGCTGAACTCACCTGGAGCGATTTTGAGATCGTTTCTACGGATCCACTGTGATATGAGTTTTTGAGAACTTTCGTGATTCTGAACTGTGTTTTGGATTTTTCAATATTCTGGAAATTAAAGAGGCAATTACGGAAACAGCGACGTTTAGCAGTGAAATAGTTAATGTAGAATACAGCGCCCCTACCTAGACCTCATGAGAGCGTATTGGTAACAAACACTGACATCTAGTTTTGCACATGTGTTTTATGGATGTCCAACATTTGGCCAGTTATTTCTCATGAAGTCGGCATCCTACCACTAAGCCAATCTCATCGTTCGACAGAGGGTACAAGGGGCTCTCACCTTTTTATAGTGAGGCATGCTGGAGAAATTTCCTTTTTGATTGTGAGTGAATGTCAATTTATCTGGATTTTTGAAATTTTACTCGACATTTCATTTCCAATATTTCTGTGCAATTATGAGTGTATACCTACCTTAAGTATAGGGTTAGGAAGTGCAACTACTACCACACCACATACTTTGAACATGGGTCGATTGCTTTTTGTATGGCTGAGATACGACGGTTCAAATATGATACCCCGAAAAGATCGAAATTTTTGCACCAACCTGATAGAAGAAGTGCGTCAACATGTAAATAATCGATTTTTGTAATTTTGCGAAGAAAAATATTAAATACTCGTGAATATGCTCATATTTCTTGCCGCCTCGCTTTACCGGGAGATACCCGGACAAGCCCGGGTGAGTACATAAAATGCGAAAACCGACCAAGTTAGCGAATTGGCATAATTTCTGTATACAGCCTGGAAAAGCAAGTTATTCGCGGATCTTTTCTTTTATGGTATCGATTTTATTGCTGTCTTCTACTTTTTTCACCGAGCATGTCCGGGTAGATTACAGATTTTCTTTTTTTTCAGTTGAACGCTCAGCGTCATTTCAACACTTCTTTTGAAACACTCGTCGGATACGAGGACTTTGCACAGAAGATCAACTTCCGAGGAGACATGGTTTGCAAGGTGGAATTGGGCAGCAGGTGAGAAGAAGAAGAGATCAAAGATCAGAGATTAGATATTGCACAGATTTGTTCCTAGCTACTGTCTAGCTAATCTCTGCTATTAGAGAAGCGTTATCTGGATATAATAATGTTCGAAGGGGTAAAATAAAACGAGTATTGGAAACAATGATCGTATATCTGCATGGTCCTCCTTGGATCAAAAAATGTGGGAGTGAAACGCAAAAAGGGCTGAACGAGTGAATTATTTTCAGAAAAATAGAGTTTCGCATGAAAACGTGAGTATTGAATTTTTAAATGCTAGAATCAGAAATCAGAGGTGAAACTCAACAGTCATTCCTAATATAGTTTAACTTATTCAACTTGTACACTCAGAGAAATGTATGTCATATATGGCTCCTGAACTGCGCTTGTCTGTTATATATAACAGACCGTATGTTATATATGACATACAAACGCAGTTCAGGAGCCATATATGACATACATTTTTCTCTGTGTAGAACACTTGCACTGGGAATCGATATTGTAATCATATTCAATTAGGTACATGCTCGCGTACGCCACCGCGTCTGACGCGTACAATCATGACTTGGGCGGTCACAGGAGGGAGAAGAGGGAGACGGGAGAGGTGAGTACAAACACAGAGAAAAAAGTATGTTATATATGGCTCCTGAACTGCGCTTGTCTGTTATATATAACATACACGCGCAGTTCAGGAGCCATATATGACAGACATTTCTCTGAGTGTAGTATCCCGGAATGTGAGACATTTTTGGGAACGGCCATTTCGTAAATTTTGGAACAATGGCCAGTCTTCCAATTTTTTTGTTCAACATTTACAGGTCCATTGTTCAAAAATTTAGGAAATGGACGTTCCCAAAAATTTCTCACATTCCGGTATACTACCGTAAAAACAACTAGAATAGCTAATTTATTAATATAAAGGAGCTATCTCATTTTCCTATATTTAGAAAATTATTTTTGAAGATAAATTTCAGTTCGAGTGGTCTTCCGGACATGCAGACTCGTGGTCCTCTGTACACTCTTCGTTCTTATAAATATTATCTATTAATTATTCTTTGACCTATTGGTCTTCGGCCCTTCAACCTTTCTCCTTTCACCTTTTTCTTACGCCGTCTTTCGTTGTTTGCATCGCCGTAGAAAAGTTGTGCAGAACAGTACTAGATATTGATTCACTTTATAATTTATCAACTGATAAATAATATTATTTGACGGCTCGCATTGCTCAACGCACCGAAAGAGGAAGAAAATTTCGATTGAAGTTTGCGGCTTAGATGTCACCCTTCGTATCTTCCGAAGCGCAGTAAGCAGCGCCTCAGTGTCGTGTCAGTCTTTCTCTGGGGGCTGTATTATCTGTTTGAAGTTGGCCATCTTTTCTTTTTTTTTCCTTTTTCGTCAGTTTTGACTTAATCTTAATTAATTTCTTTGCATTAGTTCGATAAAGCAAGATGAAAAAGTAAGAATGCCAAAGAAATCAACTTAAAATATAATGTTAGCGACTAGCAAATCCGTGTTATAGATTACCTTAAACTAGAAGTTGGCCATCTTTTAATTAGAAGTTGGCCATCGACAGTGACGAGAGAGCATGTAAATATAGGTACCGCAGTCTCCGCCCACTTTTCAACATTTGTGAAAACGCCGGTACAGTACACAGGGGTGCCCACTTTCAAATGCTATCGCGAACTGAGCTAAGTACTCGTTTTCAAATTAGTATTTCTTGCGTTCCGTAAGTTAATTGGCCACTTCCCTGTTCTTATTACTTTCCTCAGTTCCCATCCTCAGAGTTGGTCATATTAGATTTATTCGATGATTGATATTTACGGATATATTTGAACAGATAGAGTACTCATGTTCAGAGTTTAATAACTTTTTAGTTCCGCAAGGTTCTTCTTAGCTTCTTATTTCACATTGTAGAGTGAACGTTGTTGGTATTTCTGACAAACCCCCGCGTTAGCCCTCGTCAGCCAAACTTTTTTTGTATACGTAATAATTATGATTAAATCATCTTTTTCATACTTTTCACGAAATAGATGAGTATTACCATTCTTACATTTGTATTTAGGTGTATGTGCCTCGACACTAAAGTTTACTTTAAAATAATCATTGCTTATTAAGTTGAAGGGTGCTAAAACATTTTTGGAAAAGGCGCATGTCTTCACAATTACGTAAGTATACGAAATATTTTTGATGCCTGTAACGTATCTAATGATATATTTAGGGGAAAAAAAGACTAGTAGACTGTACAGTGAAAGAAAGAAAAATAAGCGTCATGAAACTGCAGAAATCTGATCGAAAAGCGCGTTTCTGCTCCAATTAAAATTGTTTAGCAGCTTCTGCATTACATTAAAATAGCATACGTATATCGGCAAGGCATAGCTGAAGGTTACCTGAGTGAATTAGAAAACACCGTCGAGAAACCCCCACGAAAACTGCAAAAATTTGACGCGCATTCGAAAACAGTTTGCTGTGTTGTTGTACAGCTATTATTTCCAACCTCATTCGTCGAGCGTACTGCAATACTATAGAGTATTCAATTGATACATAAAATAAAGAAAACTAAAATTCATTTAGTAGAAAAAATACGAAAAGTTAATTTTGAGTCATGAATTTGACACAAATCTGACACGCGGAACTCGCCAAAACCCCGCCCATTTGCTCTATTTTTGGAACTCATTTTCAAAGATGTTTTGCTACTTTAGTTTATAAATTTAATTATTTTAACTTAGATTAGTTGAGTCAGCACACCCAAAAGTCTCATTCACGAGAAAGCCAAATCTTAACGTTCAACTTCGTTGTATGCGCTGCGGTCCCTACGTAAATAAGTGAGAGCGCAGAGTTTCGCAATAAAAGAAAACAACACGCGCATACTTTTCCCTCTCCTCGATCCCCGTGCTCTCTCGTCACTGTCTAGCTTTCTCAAAACAAAGTTGGCCAACTTCTAGTTTTCAACCATCTTTAACACGGATTTGCTAGTCGCTAACATTATATTTTAAGTTGATTTCTTTGGCATTATTACTTTTTCATCGTGCTTTATCGAACTAATGCAAAGAAATCAAAATTAAGTCAAAAACTGACGAAAAAGAAAAACGAAAAGATGGCCAACTTTTTAACAGATTATACAGCCCCTGGTATTTTTTTTACCAGTGGATTACTAGTAGCCTGACCACTAGTAGTTTTTACTGGTAATCTACTAATATCCCACTGGTATACCATTAGCAAAGTGCCTACCACTGTAAACTACTAGTAAATCCCACTGGTAGTTAAAATTTCGATTGTGGCACAAATTTTGACTAGTAGTTTACCAGTGGTGGGCACTTTACTAGTGGTATACCAGTGGGATACTAGTAGATTACCAGTAGAAACTACTAGTGGTCACGCTACTAGTAATCTACTGGTAAAAAATACCAGAATTGGTAGTGAGTAGAGCAATCTTTTACCATTATGTCATCCGAGTCATTTGTGCTTGTTTTAAATTAATTCCACCGTCTTGATAAATTTCGAGATTTTTCTGTACTAAATTTCTTAAAACAGACAGAAAAAAAGAATAGTCGAAAGTTTAACTGTACTTCTCTGTATCTGACGTTCACATGGCAAAGGTGTTCCATGTCAAGCGATTTTATAGTAGCAAGCTAACGCGCTAGATAGGGCAAGCCGGAAAGCCAGCTGCAATGTGGGATTACGCAACCCAATATTTTCCAAGGAATATAGTGCACGTTACATTTCACACCTCGCAAACAGAGAAAAATGTTATCCAACAGAACCAGCATCGGAAATTTATTATATGAAACCGGTTGTGTATGAATCGGGCAATGATGTACAAGGGTCTAAACAGCGATTTTCCAGAGAACACAACTGATGTTCTCGACAGTATTGATCACCATGTGATACTCATGAAATCAACCGGTAACCTCAGGGCACATTGTGCCCGGCACAATAAGCCTGTCTTTGGAATTTCGGGATTTTCGTTGGACCCTCTTTTTCGATTCCCCCAAACCAAATATACAATTTCACTACTACCGAAACCATTGTTTTCACATGCATTTTCTTAATTTATTCATGTGATAATGCGTGACAAGTTTCAAAAATGCAGCTCTATCAGGCCATCATTTTCGTTACCACATTCAAAAAATTATAGGTGTGTGCGCATGAAAATACTATATTTGCATTTTTAGTTTTTGAAATTCTTTCATTATTCCGCCAAATCCGACCTCGCAATAGAAGATTACACAAAATTCAACTGCTACAAATTTGTGTTGTTATGGCGAGTAACTCGGAACTCGCGAGTATTTTCTCAAAAGATGTTCGCGAACAATAGATACTCGCGAGTGCCTTTGTCAAATCGACTCACGAGCCTAGTATACTCGCGAGTTCATTTTGCACTTTTTGCTCGCGAGCACCGGTCACTTGCGAGTGTTGCTCGCGAGTAGATTTGCATCGTTAATTCAATTATCTCCACCGTGATTCTGACCGGTCACCTCACACCTCCTCACCTCACAGTGACTCTGACAATGGCCTGAGGGAGAACAAAGGCACTCGCGAACAATGCTCACGAGTGCCTCTTGCTCACGAGTGTTTCTCACGTAGACACTCGCGAGCAAACCATTGTTCGCTAGTCATTTTCTTCGCCGCACTCACGAGCGACCGGTCAAAACGAGTGGGCGAGAAATGACTCAGCGAGTGCCGAGTACTCGGCGAGCAATGCTCGAGCTAACAACACTACTACAAATTAGAAAATCATTCAGAGTACCAATTGCGCGGTCGTATTCGATTTGCGGTATAATTGCGCGGTATGAATGAAAGGAAATGTGAAAACTAAGCATGTAAAAACTATTTTCATGTGCACACTAAATATTTTCAAAATATTTTCATGTGCACACTCCTATTAATTTTATTATGTGGAAAATGATCCTCTCGACTAGCTTTCCTATTTGGCAAAATCTGGAGGTAATCTAAAAAAAGAGATTACCAAGAAAATCACTAAAATAAAAAAACACACTTGTTGTACTCTGAAACTACCAGTTTATTTCATGAAAAATGAAGTATCCCATAATGATGAGCACTATAAAAACCTTTGTGCTATTAATTTGAGTAGGTGTTACAAAATCACTCTACAACTCGTTGTCCGACTCTTAGGCAACCAGCCTCATATGAAAGACACGATGTATAAGTGCACAGAGAAAAATGTATGTCATATATGGCTCCTGAACTGCGTTTGTATGTCATATATAACATGTAGTCTGTTATATATAACAGACAAGCGCAGTTCAGGAGCCATATATGACATACATTTCTCTGAGTGTGGAAAAGTTGTTCCATATCAAGCAATTTTACAGAAGCAAGCAAACTAGAAAGGGCCGGTAAGTCAGCTGCAAAGTGGTAATACGTAACCAAAAACTTTCCCAAGGAATCTAGGGCACCTTTCTGCAATCAAAGTTGCTACCAATTTTAACACCACCGAGGAGGGGGGAGTGGAAGGTTTGGTTGGATTCAGCGGGGATCGAACTCGTGACCGGCCTGCCCTAGTGTCTCGCAATCATAATCTGAAACTGAATGGCAAACGATCACATAACGGCAGACCCCAAAATCTAATCTTTCCTTAAAAAAACTTTTAAAATTAACAATTCATCTATGTATGGTCATCGAGTGTTGAATCCCGCTCTCCTCCTCCCATACTGAATGATACCTTTTCTCTCGGCTCCCGGCCACGCGATGTGACCCCTTCCCTCCCTATAGTGTGTATGTGCTGTTGTTCTACAGACTCCCCTTCCCACCATCTTCCTCCTCCTCCTCCTCCTTCTCATCCTCTCCATTCTCGATTGATAAGGATGATTATGTTATGAGTCCCTCTCCCTTTTCGTCCATCGATCGACGCCGTTCCTCTTATCACTCATTTTCGGACCGCGCCTGCGTCCAGTTATCGATTGATTGCCACGAACGCCGTGCCCCCCATAGTGCCAATCGATACCCACCTAGTCCCTGCCGTTGACGAGACCCTCGATATTCTACGTGGGAGGCTCGACAATTTCCGGAAATTCCGTCGACGAGAGAGCAATTAACCGGCGGAGTCTTTTTTCTCACTGATTTTCACGAGCCGGAAATTAGTGGCCAGGATCCCCAGTAGTTTATGAGATGAGCTCGTCTTTGCTGCGAAAAGTATTTAATAGGATATTTTCACGGGGTGTAAACTCTCTCCGTCCTATTTGGCCGTTTTGTGCCAGGAAAGACGAGTCCTAGGTGGAAGGGCAGAAGATTATCGCTTTATCAACTGTCTAGTCTCTTCTTTTTTATCAGTTTCACCTCTACTTTTTCTTCTTGTTCTTCTTATCATCTCTGAAACAGCATGCGAAATGCTTATCAGCAAGAAAAATTTCGTAGCCCGTCGCAATTCATTATTGGCCTCTCACAAGTGCCGATTACGTTCAGACTTTGCCACTTTGTCGCTTTCTCTTCTCCCTTTGTCAAGGATTTCCCTGCGAGAGTTCCAGTGTGCACATTTTAAGAAAACTCGTATATGGCTCTATACTCTAGTATAGTTGGAAAATGGTTATCGTATGAGTTTTAGAACGCCCAGTCGATCGACTCATGCTCATATTTTGAACCTAATAACAACCGATTGATCTGATGGAGCTCGTTTATTCCACTGGTTTGCGCAATATTATCGGACAGAATATTGATTTTACATTTTTCATAAAAATAGTTCTGTATTGTAAATTGTCTGATAACTCAGAAACGCGAAAGTAACATTGTATTTTTCTAACTAAAACATAATGGCAATTTGTCGTACACATCACATAGGTGAGTGAAACTTTTTTTTCTCTCAAAACTTCATACCTTCCACGCACAGAGTACCACCCCAATTCCATCCTGCACTACCCACACAGGCCGGTCAACCTTACAGAACGGCCTTTAGAGTGAGAGAGCGTGTGAAATCGAGAGGCACTCTCTTACTTTTGCACACTATCTCGCTCTAACCCCTGTATGTTTGAAATCATGTGTACCGATTGGCAAACGAATTTCGAGTTGTATATTTTCTCGATTTCTGAAATGTTGTTTCCTGAGCAAAATTGTTCACCTACATATCGATGTGGGGGCTCGAATATAATTTATGACATGACGATTTCTCTCGCCCCCTCTCTTTCTTTTGTTTTTCGTCTCTGCGGTCGACTAATCAAAAAGTGCAGTTTACACTCTATTCTTTCTCCTGTTGCAGGTCGACGATTGCGAAATGGCGTCTTCGCCGTTACACGCGCTGCACCACGTGGCCACACAACCCGATCACACCACGGCTACTGCAGCCGCCGGTTTCGAGTGCGGCTGCGGCCGGGCAGGCTGTTACGGATGCGCGGACGTCGCTCTAGTCGACTACAAGCATACGGTAGGATACGCGTGTGACCACTACGATTACGGTAGCTCTTGCAGGGCGACGCGGCAGTGGTCGGCGGCCGGGGATGGTTCTTATCGGAGGGCGGAGGAAGAGCGGGAGGAGGAGGAGGAGGAGGAGGAGGAGGAGGGCAGTCAGGCGGCGATGTGGAGACACTCACGAATAGTGGTGAGAGAGATACAGTAGCGAGGGGTAGTGATTGTGAACTGTTTTTTTAACGACTCTTTGATGTTTCATATCAATGAATCGTATAACTAGGGTCCACAGTGCCTGCTCACTTCTCGGGCACCCAACAAAAAAAATTTTTTAATAATCAATAACAGGAGTGCACAGGCGTCATTCGAAACTCGTTTAGTCGTTTTTGACTAATTTTGAGAGTTCTCTGCGAGCTCTATCGATTGCGCTTGTATCAGAGCTGATCAGTAGAAGTCAGGGCTGGCCAAATCGGTTCCTGCTCTCTTCATTTCACACACTCTCTCGCCCGCCGCCTAGCGCAGAGAGTGTGTGAAATGAAGAGAGCAGGATCCGATTTGGCCAACCCTAGTAGAAGTTGAAGTTTCAAAAAAGCGAAAACAATTTTCGAAATCGCCGAAATGGGGCTCAACAGTGAATTCACAACACAGACCCGCATTCGATTCTCTTGATTTTTTTCTAGAAATGGAGCAATAAAATTTTATGGGGAAGAAATCAGGCGAAAATGAAAATAAAATCGGCGACACCGAATTGTGCATTCGTTTACAAAACTAATAGTACGAGAGTTTTAAAATTCGGAAATTCGGACACTGTAAATAGCGATTGTTTTCGCAAAATTGGAATTGAACCTGCGAGGGTCTACTCGTGAGGCACGCGCTCAACCACTGCGCCACAGGAGAGATATCTTTCACTCCAGGCGATATTTTCTTGCCCTTCCATCGACTATCGCTATCGTCACAATTCAGATCCATCCTCATACTTCTTTTGTTTTGGCATTCGTTCGAAATGTCTCCTATCAGCTGCGCTATGCCCCTTGAAAGATGGGAGAATAGGCTCCGCCTCCCCCTCTTCCCTTGGTTTTGGAGTTGTAGCTCGGCTCAGAGATAAGATATTTATCGACCTTACATATGTGTGGGCGGTCAACTCGATTCTCTCTTATTGTATTAGTATTTTAAATTTTGCGAAATAACGCAGAGTTCTTGCACAAAATAATAGTGTTCAAATGATTGCGCCCCTCTGGATGCATGGCAGACGCACCCAGAATGAATATACTTACTATTGAGTATATTCTATACTGAGATATGACACCGAGTATATGATATACTCAATAATGAGTATATCATATACTCGGTGTCTCTCAACTTAGTATATTCATTCTCTGTGCGTCTCCGAACAAGAGACAGAGAGAAATGTCTAGAAATGAGAGGAGCTCTCTCGCTGTCACCCACTCTCTCACTCCGACCCCTTTCTGTATAGATTCGACACCGTGTGATGTCCGATGGTTTTCCATAATGTTTGATCGTTCTTTCTACTCTTCCTGCGACGTCATCGATGGATAGGGGATGGATGGGGAGGCGCTGTCCCCTCCTCGCTCCCCCCGTCCTGCTCCCCTCGGGGGATCTGTTTATATTCGAGATGTGCTTCCATGTCCACACACTGTCCCCGTCCTTCTTATCTCTTGTCCCTCTATCACACAAAGACGCGCCGATTATCGATCGATGTTTGATCTGCTCAATTTGGTTTATTGTAGCAGGGTTTCTGGTACTTCTCTCTCTTGCTCATGGCCCCTCTTTTTGGGGGATTTTTGCTCGGTTGACCTGAACCGTCCTCGACTATTCCTTATCAGCGCGAGTTTCTCCTTTTCTTTCTCCCTCTACTCTAAACCGTTCACTGATATATATCACAGCCCCTATTGGGTCAGTTGTGGCCGTTCGTGAGCGAGTGTTGTGAAAGGGAAAGTAGCGAAGAATCCCGTCCTTCCTCCCCTCTCCCCTCTCCCCTCTCCTCTCCCCTCCTAGGGGTGGAGGAAGGGGGGAGGTGAAGGGACAGGAGAGGAAATAAGAGAGAGAAAGATACACCCCCCCCCCCGCCACACACTTACTATTATCGTCAACCTATTGATCGTATCAGATATGTGAGTACGCCTCGCTCATTAGTATATTGTGTTTTTGTTTGCACCGCGGCGGCCGGAAACGTCCCTACTGCCCCCAGACTACCGCAATCCCTCCACATGAATCCAAACCTACAGATCAGGGATAGAACGAGAGAGTGTGCAAAAATGAGAGTCCCTCTCGATTTCACACGCTCTCTCACTCCAAAGGCCTTTCTGTAAGGTTGAGCCGCCTGTGGAATGATGTGCCTCGTGTCGACGGCACACACGCTACTTCTTCTTTTCGAGCTTGGTTCACTTGCAAGAGGGGTTCTCTTTTGTCTGCGTCCTCTCGTATTCTCTCGTCTCTAGTGATAGCGAGTTTCGCTCGATCTGAGAGAGAAACGATCCGTACCAAACTACCGTTCTATAGCGCGGCTCGCAGATTAAGTTGTGCACAAAGTTTCGCTGCGAACTCGACTATGTGTCGCTTTTTATGAGCGAGTTTATGGTTTATAACATATAATTTAGATAGTGTCGCGCTCAATTTTGCTATCTGCAGAACAAACTAATCAGCAGTTGTAATAATCCTTTGAAAACCTTGTTATTCATATCCTTTACTTGCACTGAGTCGCTTCTCGTTACTTGAAATAAATTGAGAAAATAATCAGCTTCATTATTGTGCGATTCAAAAACTATGCCGTGTCCGCCCATTTTAATAATAAAAAAAATGCGCGAATTAGTCCACGTCTCAGAACAATATATTCCCATGAAGGCAGACGCTATCTCTAAAAAAATTTTTATTCCTATTTAAACAAGGACTCCACTGCTATTGAAAAATTAACTCACGGATATGGAGTGTTAGCGTGCCACGCAGTTTTTTGCACAGTTGTTTCGTTATAAACGGAACGGAAAATTCACGCACAATAAGACGACTGTTTCGCGGATACTTTTGCAGCGAACTCAATTTCATATTTTTTGCAAGGGAATTCTAAATTAATTTGGCCTTTTCAATAATTCAGCCGTTTTGAAAACTACTCAACCGTGATGTCATATAAATTTTTTTTCACGCAAATTTTTTATGCATTTAATTGAATTTGTTGCAAAATCAAGCTGCGAACGCATTCAGCATTGTTTATTTTGTTGTTGGAAATATAAATCTGCAGTAATTTTAAATTTGAATATTCTGCGTTACTTTTTAAAATTATTTTGGCCCTTAGGATTATTAGGATAAAATTATTTTGGCCCTCTGGCATTGTATGTTTCCGTTACGTCATTGTTCATCCTCGATTCTCTCTTTCCCTGTGTGTCTCCATACCGGTCGAGTTCCTACTCTTCCTCCCTCTCCTCATGTGGCGAACTCCCTCGCTCTTTCCCTCTTTCTTTTCACTCTCTCCAATCTGCACAGTATCTCGTTTCCCTCTTGACTACCGTAGTAAGGCACAGTGATTAGCGGGAGTGTAGTTGGTTGTGTGTTCCTTTTCCTTCCTTCCCTCTGGAAGAGAGGGGCGAAAACGAGCTCGCCCCTCGCAACTGGTAGGAATAAGGAAGAGAAGAGGGGGGTGACACCGTATAGAGAAGGGGTAGAGTTAGATCGGGACATGGTATGAGGGGCAAGATGAGTGGTCTAAATAAAGGAATAGTTTGACCAAATACGAATTCCTTTTCGACCGATTCGGAAAGAATTTGGAATGTTTGCAGTGAAATAGGAAAGTTCATTTTGAAGGTATCCATCCATCGATAATATATCGATCGATGCACTGCGATAAACGTTTTTATAGGATTGCATACGTAATAAAAATCACTTTGCGTTTTCAATACGAGAAGTTTGCGTAGCATAATTTGAAACATCTTAAAGAAGTTATTTTTTTCACAATTCTTCGCTCATTGATAAGATCGGTTGAATTTGGTGATAGAACGAGGTCATCTTGATAGGGGAAGAATAAGAAGAATAAGAGACTGTCAAATAATCTTCTCGATTAGAGATAAGAATCGGCGCCGTTTCGCGCCCGACCTTAGAATTGGCGCCGTTTCGCGCCGGAACTGAATCACTTTTTGCGGCTTCGTCTTCAATTTACTAAAGAAATAGGAACTATTCATAGTTGTCAATGTACGGAGAATAGGAACAGTGGATGGTTAGCAATCCATAGTTTTAATTTTGGAGAGACGAAATTGATAACTGAATTTTATCAGGATTTAAATGTTATCAGTTAAAGCCATTAATTTTTTTAAAATTAATTTTGCAGTATCGCAAAAAAGTCTGCCAACCCCAACAAATTCAAAACCGAACTGACCCGGTGAATAAATACTAGATGATGGATGAGAGCATGAGAAGGTTCTCCCACATCCACTCTCTTGTCCTATTTTTTTGTTGGTGAATTGTATGTTTGATGTGAAGGGGGGGAAATGGTGGATTGAGTTCGTATTTTTCGCCATCGTCTCTCTCGATTCAGCCCCGATCCATCAAAGGTGTTGTCTCTTGTGGGAAGAAAGAAGAGACACACGAGCATTCTCAGTAGATCATGATTACACCCACGGGAATTTGAAAAGGAGAAAAAGGGGGAAGAGGAAGGAGGGGAGGGGGGGGGTGAATGGGCAAGGATGAAAAGATACTCCTCCCAACAAGTCTAGAGGTAATTCGGGTCCCAAAAACAATTAATTCTGTTCGCTTTTGCATGGCCATATGGTTGAATTTCAGATCGACAAATCACAAATCCCCTCTCCAGTCTCTGTCCTTCCACGCCTTTGCATATCTCCAGAAAGGGGTCAGGAGGGAGAAAGAGTGTGTGAGTGCGCGCGAAAGGCCCTCTCGCTAAACGAGTAGTAGCTCAATGCGAACATGGGTATTGTAAAGAACGAATTAAGCGTTTGCCACAATTTTCATTTCACTTATATATATATACTTCATCTGCAGCATTCGAATTAACTCACATCAAAACGCCTTCTATAAATTTTCCACATGATCTCCACGATTAGCTCATACTTTTGCGCTTTCCTAGATATGATTCTTGATTTGAAGTGGTCCATTAATAGAAGTCGCCATCTGAAGAATCGCTAATTAGCCTCTCGCCTTCCTCAATTTCCAGCTGATAGGGCACTCTATCTAAGCATGATGTAGGCGAAATGACCTGAACTCCGCCCCCTACTTTCAATCCGTGTGTGAAATCACGCCCTAGACTCCTATCACCACTCAACCGCCCGTTCAACTCTTATGCAGTGAACAGTGTACCAGACTAGTCTTAAATGGTGTCGTCATTTCGCACACTCTCTCGGCCGGTCGATGAGTGAGAGAGTGTGCTAAATGACGAGACCATATCCGACTAGTCGGGTACACTGTTCACTGCATAAAGTCGGGAGCGCGGCACCGTGTGTGTCAGGCTCCTTCTCTATCTTTTGCTCACACTCCTATGCTCCTGACCCCTTTCTGGAGGTTTTGGGATCATGAGTCTGCTCGATTCCCGTCCCACTCTGATCGAGGAACAAATGGAAATGTCACACACTGTATCTATTCTCCATTCTGCTGCCACCGTTACACTAAAAGTGATTCGGGCGCATTTTCATTCTCCCCTCTCATTCTTTCCACGAATTCCAGTTGCGAGTTGTGTCGGGGTGCCTGCGCGATCATTGGATTACGGTGGCTCGTATACTGTACATCGATTTGTTGCTCATCGTCAACTTCAGCTAGGTAGATCACGGTGGAAATTCTTTTCCTCACATCTTCTTCCTTTCCTTACCTCCCTTCTCTCCCTCTTGCTGGCTCTTCCCGAGAGTATTCAAACACCTCTTCCCCCCCACCATCTTTGCCATTCCCCTGATTCAACTGCACTCTACTTGTCTCACCACTCTCTCGCATCACCACATTCTCTCGCCTTGCTCTCCCATATCAGTGCGCTCTCTCGCACGCCGCAATCTCCCAAATGGATGCGCTCTCTCGCCCCGTCTCCCGTCGACTGCGCCCTCTCCATTCCGCGAGCTCTCTCACATCAGTCCTGTCCCGCTTGAAGCTTGTGCTCTCGCCCCTTTTATTCTATGTTTGTGTGTATTCACAAATCGGAACGCGCGTCTCTCTCTCTCTCTCTCTCCCCCTTCGCGGGTAGAAGTACTGACGAGCGGATTTTATGGCATCTTCGAGTTGCATGCCTTCCACCACCCCTTCCTTTTGAAGCGCCCCTCTGTCATCTCTAAACTCAAACACACTGTTATAGCGTTGCACATCTCTTCTAAATTCCCCCCTCCCCCTTATCCTTTGCCTTTGAGGAAAAACGACCGTATCCTTCTCTTTGCATCGAGGATTGGCTAGAATGCTTGTGGACCTACCAAGTGATTAAAATGCGCGCGCACTATAATCGTTATCTAATCTTGTCAATTTTCGCGCATCGACAGCCGAAGCGTAAATATCAGCGCAGAAATCAGTTAACGGACTCGAGCGTGATTGCATAAAAATGGCGTAACAAAATTAGTCGGAAGACTCACAATTCCGTGAGCCATTCGTTGTGAACACACGACTACTGTAGCCCCCTATATCCCAATGCTTGTTTTAATTCAGCAATAGGAAGAGAACAATATACCATATTACCGTAACCAAAAGGTACTGTAGCGCCTATCGATTGACATCGTGATCGTGGGTGCCAAACACGAGAGCAAACAAGGGGTGACCAAATGAGTAATCAGATCACTAATCAGCCACCCTTCCTTGCCCTTTTCATTCATTACTTGCCTCTGGCATTATGCATCGATCGATCGATACCGTATCTCTTCCACCGTAACCCTTTCGTATGTTCAGCATCGTTCTACTCCGTCTCCTCGGCATCGAGCGGCTCGCCGGTAGATCAGGCACATCATCCGCACCATCAGCAGCAGTACCAGCCGAGAGTACAGGTATACGGTACCCTCTGGATGCACGGTGGTCGACCGATCGATAACTAGACGAATACTGTGATTCTTCTGCAGCCAAGCGGCGCACTGCCTCAGATCGACTCGCTAATGACGACGGACGCCGAGCCCATGTTCTTCGATCGAATGAACGGTAATAATCGATCAAGCCTTCCTACCGTATTCAAGGGTACTGTAGCTTCTATCGATAGGATCTTCTTTCGACACTATTCTGATTCACTGGATGTGACTGAGGGTGGTTATGGAGGCAAACAACACCGCGTGTGTACCATAACAGAGTGTGGCATCACACATTTATTATCAGACTCGGCCCCATTTTCCACAATTTTTAAAGTACCGTTTTTGCAGACATGAAATTCGCCGAAGTGAAGATGGAGCCGGGCCTGCTGCACCCGCCCACAATCGATCTGTTCCAGCACCATCCCGAGCTCATATCGTACCACGGAATGACGTAGGTCTTCAGATTTATTCATATTTATTCATAGTCATAATCACAAAGAATAATTTGATCGTTGCACGATTTTGATAATAACGCGACATCTTTGGTCAGTGTGCGCGTGATGTCTGAAGAGCGAACCTAGAATCAGCGCGTCAGACTCTCCGGCTCTTCCTAGCTCTCCTCTGGAACAGTAAAAAAGCGGCTCTCTTTCCTCTCCCTCCTTCTCTCTTCACTTGTCTATTTGCCCTTGGTGTGCCTCATTGCTTGCAAGAGGATGGCACCCTCCAACGATGGCTAGTACCCAGGCTAAAAACGGTGCCCCCCACCTGAATGAATCATCATCCACCGTACGCCATGCTTGATTTTTTCATGAAAACTCTTCTCTTATTTTCGAATCTATGTTTACCCATTTGTCGCGCTGTATAGACGTTGCATCTTCTTGTTTATTGGGGGTAACCCGACCATAAATGGTATGAACCATACCCATCCCCCACTCATAATTCCTAAACACTATTATTTCAGAACGTCTGTCTGTCTGTGTGTGTGTCTGTCCGGTGGTCACGTTTTTCGCATTTTCCTTATATCTTCCCAGATCCTTTTGCATATGATAACTGACCAGAATAGCTTTCAAATTTTACAAAATTTAATTAATGAAATCCATAGCCAAGTGGGTTGCGCGCTTCGCCAGCAATCCGGCACCCCCAGGTTCGAGCCCCGCCGCGGACAATCCTTTTGCCGCATTTTTCGCAAGTGCCAGAAACTGTTCTAACACGGTTTTGAGTACTGTGAAACACGTTTTCATCTGTTTTGCCGAGTTTTAACATGAAAAACCGAATTTTTCGAACTTTCTCCAAACGCACCGGTGAGTGTCGGGGACATACCTCACCAGACGTGGAGGCAGTCTTTGGGGCAGCGTGCAAGCCTGACCCCCTATTCATGGTGATTTTTGGGGCACGGTGCAAGCATGTATAAGGGGGTCATGGTCCAAAATGGGTTTTGGGTTGGTCCCACCAAAGTCAAAGTGGTATACTGTAACTTCACCGCCGGGGTCCCGCAGCGAAAACAGACTACCGTAACCCCCTATTCATCCCTACCTACCCTACCTACCGTAACCCGGAAATACGAAATTGCCAATACGGACCCCGGGTATGTTGCATGAGGTAGACCTCGAGTTGTCATTGCCTGAAGGGGATACCGTAATCATCCTACCGTACTCTCGGCTACAGTAACCCTACCGTAAGACGGATTTGCAAAAGTGTCCCAATCGGCTCGGGATTTTCATGGAAGATACCCCTCGAGTAGGCAAAGCGGGTGTGGCATACCGCACCCCATCTACAGTACTCCAGGCTACAGTAACCTACCGTACTACCAAAATACGAAAATGATCCAATCGGCCCGGGATTTTTATATAAGGCAGGCCTCGAGTAGGCAAGGTATTTTCGGCATACCATTATGTTCCTACAGTATCCACGGCTACAGTAACCTTACCGAGTCGAATTGGTCATTTTCGTATTTTCGTAGTACGATAGGTTACGGTAGCCATAGATACTGCAGGAACATAATGGTATGCCGCAAATACTTTGCCTACTCGAGGTCTACCTCCTACAAAAATCCCGAGCCGATTGGATCTTTTTCGTATTTTCGTATTACGGTAGGTTACTGTAGCCTGGAGTACTGTAGATGGGGCGCGGTATGCCGCACACGCTTTGCCTACTCGAGGGGTATCTTCCATAAAAATCCCGAGCCGATTGGGACACTTTTGCAAATCCGTCTTACGGTAGGGTTACTGTAGTCGAGAGTACGGTAGGATGATTAGGGTATCCCCCTCAGACAATGACAACTCGAGGTCTACCTCATGTAACATACCAGAGGTCCGTATTGTCAATTTCGTATTTCCGGGTTACGGTAGGTAAGGTTACGGTAGTCTGTTTTCGTTGCGGGACCCCCGCGGTGAAGTTACAGTATACCACTATGACTTTGACTTTGGTGGAACCAACCCAAAACCCATTTTGGACCATGACCCCCTATAGATGCTTGCACCGTGCTTTGGGGCAGATCCTTTGGGGCAGCGTGCATCCACGTATAGGGATACGTGGGTGGAGCCTCAGGCGTGGTGACCTATGGTCGGGGATCACAGGAAAAGTGTTTTGCGATGTCAGAAACGTGTCAGAACGTGTTCTAACACGTTTTAACGTGGAAATTCGAAAATTTCGAAAAGTTCCAAAATGATTCAGAGAGCGTAGAGGATTACAGGAACAGCGTTTTGTGATGTCAGAAACGTGTCAGAACGTGTTCTAACACGTTTTAATGTGGAAAATCGAAATTTTCGAAAAGTTTCAAAATGATTCAGAGAGCGTAGGGGAATACAGGAAAAGCGTTTTGTGATGTCGGGAAAGTGTTCGAAAACGTTCTGAACGCACTGTATCTTGCGTTTCCGTTGTGAAAGGCTCGTGAGGCTGAGAGCGATCGAAAAAAGTTGCCACGGAGCCACGAAGTGGCGTAGTAGAGAGAGCTCCGTGGCAACTTTTTTCGATCGCTCCGTGGCAACTTTTTTCGTGGCTCCGTGGCAACTTTTTTCGATCGCTCTCTGCCTCACGACCCTTTTGCTACGGAATAAGCCAGTACTCTTTGTAGCGATTAACACTCCCCAACATAAGTCGAGCTTCAATGTAACCTGGAGCCGGCTGTCGAGCTTCAATGTAACCTGGAGCCGGCTATCGAGCTTCCCCTGGACCGAACTTGGAGCCGGCTGTAAAGCTTCCCCTGAACCGAATTTGGAGCCGGCTACAGAGCTCCCTCTGGACCGAACTTGGAGCCTGCTACCGAGCTTCCCCTGGACCGAGCCTGGAGTCGGCTGCAAAGCTCCCCCTGGACCGAACTGTGCCCTGCAACTGAACGCCCCCCTGAACCATACTTTGAAAACGTAGTGCGCACCCTACCATAACGTAGTTTAACCTCAACACACCCTGCTAGTTTCACAGTTCAGACGCCTCCAAAAACGTCCATACAAATTCACAGTAGTCTGCGAAATTTGAGACCACGGTCTCTTCATTTCGCACACTCTCTCACCTACCGACCGGTAGGGAGAGTGTGTGAAATGAAGAAATCGTAGTCTCAATTTTCAAGGCATGTTTTTTGGCAAAATCTTTCCCCCAATTGAGCCATAATGGCCCGGTTATATACAGATAGCGTTTCGCGGACATTATCGTACGGGAGGCCCATGACGCGCCTCAGCGTAAATATGAGCGTAAGCAGCCAAAGCCTAGGCAGACTAAACCTAAGCAGACTAAGCCTAAGCAGCCTAAGCCTTATCAAACGAATCCTAAGCAGCCAAAGCCTAAGCAGACTAAGCCTCAGAAAACTAAGCCTGAACAGTCCAAGCCTGAGCAGCCTAAAAGGCAGTAAGATAACAAGAGAGCTCCTACGGTAATGTCTGCGGAACACATTGGTCAGTCTCGCCCTTCAATTACTAATTTTTTGGATAATGTTCATCCTCCTCACCTCCCAAAAGGCTCACTTTTTGGATTACAGTAAGCTTTTGGATAATGTCCGCGAATGGCAAACTGAATATGCCCAATGGCCCAATAGAGGAGACCATGAAAAGCCGTTCAAGTGAACAAAGGAATTCGATCGGTCGAAACTAGGGCGTGAGGAACGAGAGTTTAGGCTTCAAGAAAGCAGATTACGATATGATCAATTGTCAGCTAGCAAATGTTGACTGGGTTACTGCTTACTCTGCAATGAGAAATATTGACAAGATGTATGATTTACTAATTAAAGTTATACAAAAGTCTATTGATACCCACGTGCCATGGGTAAAAGTAAACGTGACGCACGGAAAAATCCCCCGCACATAGAGCGCCTCCTAGTGAAACGCTATGATGTCGGTAGTTTGAAGTGGAACTAGCGTTAGTGAAATTTATCCCATGTCTAGTGAAGTAATAGCTAAAGTGATGTGGTGTCTTTTTAGATATTTTGTATTTGCCTCTCAGGAGATTACTGGCTGTCTTCAGGTCAATTTCCTCTCTACGCTTTTCTAATGAGACTAGACCTAACTGCATATTTCTATTAGGGAAATTCGGCATTGTTTGCGAGGTTGATTTGTGGCATCTCATAAATAGTCGTCTAGTGAAATAATTCTGAACATTTTCAAGGATTTCTTTGTCACGTATTAAGTAGGGGTTGAAAGCCATAGAAGCGCTCTCTAGTATGGGTCGAATGTAAATAGAGTAGGCTTTGAGGAGTATTTCAGCGTTATTGGTGCGAAGAGCTCTGAGAATAATGTGGCACGCGGATACACCTTTCTGAGCAATTGTCTTGCAATGGTCGGAAAAAGTGAGCGATTTTTCTAATATGATACCGAGATCTCTCATGACTAATTTCTGTTCTAGTATAGTATTGCCTATTTTGTATTTATTCTTCGCATTTGCTCTACCTAAATGTAATGAGTTGCATTTATGTGCAGCTAATGGTAGCTGCCACTCTTCAGACCAATTGACTATGGTATCAATTGCGCTTTGTAATGGAGTAGTGGTGTCCGTTCTTTTAAACGGGCGGTAAATTTTGATGTCATCTGCATACATTCGTGCAACGACACCATTTTTCTGGACTAGTAAGGGGATTTCAGACGTGTAAATCAAAAATAGCAGTGGACCTAATACCGATCCTTGCGGAACGCCACTTGTAACTGGGAATGATGACGACAGTTTCTCACGTACTATAACTTGGAAAGTTAAAAAAATATGAAATGTTGATCATTTTTCCCACTTCAATAAGGAATCAGTTTCCTCTCGCCGAGAGACGAGACCGCGCGAGATGAGAGTTCTCGCCGAGAGTCATTCTCGGCGAGAACTTTTCTAACCTTTCTAATCTAATCATTTCACGATCGTATTCTCGAGAATGATTCTCGTTTCTCACACCCTAGTCGAAACTGCCCCTTCTTAGAGAACATTTCATTCCGCGCGGGAGCACATTTTGAATTTTTAATGGCGAAGCGTGTGAGATGGGGATTTCCGGAAACGCACGAGATATATTGTCCCCGCTATACATCGGACCTGACCCCATTCTGGAGGTTGTGAGTAAAGCGGCCCTCCAAGAATTAGTCATCGCCCGTGCTGCCCTGCTTGAGTATCGGATTTGGTGCGTGATTTGATGGCATCCCAGGTGAGTCATGCAATTCCAAACGAACGAGGACGACGAACGGGGAAAGCGTGGATCAGCCCCATCTCTCGTATTTTTGCACCAATGGATCCCTAGTTGATAGACCAATGGGGGGAAAGATCAAAGACACCGACGGTTTCCCAATGGCGGAAACTGTGGGATCGCACTGGGAAAATTTCCCCCAACATGGGACCACGGTTTCCCCCATTAGGGCAAAAATACGAGAGATCAACCACCCCTGGGGGACTACTTACTGGAAAGATATTGGATTTATATTATTTATTTGTGATAACGAAGAACTGCAATTTGCAATCCTGCTGATGTCGGCCTAATCATTAAAGAATGCGCAGCGAGAATTCAATAGAAGAATTCTCAAACGTAGTCACCCCGCCCCCCCCCCTTCCCCGTCCCCCCTGTCATACCCTGGCCGCCAAATATTATTAAATATAGACCATTGAATATTGCAGGGCTTTTAAAGCGAGATGCAGTTTGCTTTCTGATTTCATTTATGATTCCATTCGCAAGTATTCTCTGATTCACTCATGGAACGCACACTTCGATTCCGTACCAGTCTCAATTTCAACTGGTGCAATTCGATCCTTCAAATCAAATCAAATCATTTATTAAATCCTCAGGGAATGGGCCTGTTGAACTATGCAATTGCTCCCTACATCGGGGTATCTTCTACAGATGCTTTCCCAATTGACTCCTAGTCTACTCGAAATTTCATCGTGCCATCGTGTTTTAGGCCTTCCGTATGGTCTCTGCTTGTCCCATGGAGTCCAATTCGATCCATAACGCTCTGAAATACCAACCCCACCCCCGATAGAAGAACCAAGTTGGGTGCTGTATGAAGACTGCGTTAGAAACATATGTTGTGCAGTCGTCATGCAGCATTCACCGAAAAGCTACCGTAACTCTGTTGTCAGGTCGTACTACAATCCGCTGGAGTATCTCGGACAGCAGTCACACCATCTCGTGTTTGACCCCACGCCCGCCACAGCGCCTCCCCTCGCCCATCTCAACTATGAACAGGTGACGGTAGTGATTATATTTAATCAGGCTGAGTTTTAAGTTTTGCACGATTTCGAGATTTTATAATTATCTCTCCCACTTTCTTTGCAAGTAATCTATGGAATTCCTTTTACTATCAGTATATGTAGGGACTCTTCCTCGTTTCATCGCTCACTACTTTATTGTGGACTGTTCATAATGGAGGCTGAAACAAGCGAGTAAAGCCTATAGGGTCGATTTCGGCTCACCCTTTTCAATTTAATGTAACTTCATTGTGGATTGAAATAGGACACAATGCAAAGGTTTCACGAGAAGGCGGTTCAGTGATGTATTCAGGAAAATTAATGAGGCCCATATACTCCGTTTGCTTAGACAGGGGCAATGTCTCAAATAAGTAATCGTTGAATTAAGAATCTGCACTTGGAGGCTATTTAACCCTATGACGTTCTCCGTGCGAATTGAAATCCCATTCCTTGATATTCTTTAGAGCACTTAGCAATAGTTATGATGCAGTACCTAACTTTGAGGAATATGCTCTCATCGCGGGAATTGCCTTTCCGACGTTTTAGGTTCGAATTTTGCGATCGAAAATGGGGTGTTACGGTCCGTCCCGACGTTGAAGAAGTTGTTAGCCATTCGTTATTTCACTCATTCTATAGGTGATGTCCCCTACTATTGCCCATAAATCAGGCATATGTCTACTTTGGTCGCTCTTAATATGGTAATCATTCTTAGAAGACACCCGTTATTGCGATTTTACGGGAATTTCGAACATTCCGAAATTTTTGATTTTTCTAATTTCTGAAAACTTTTCGAATAAGACATTTCCCACAAACCCGCATGGTAAAAACTTAAATTACTATAGATTATCATACACCATACTAGATCTCGATGCACTCGCTTTTGCAGTTGGCGATTGAGATAGTTTACGTCTTACTTTTTCCTAACTGTCTCAATTCGACGTGTCATAACTTCTTGAATAGTAGCGCGGTTGCTCCCTCTCGCAATTCTATGAAAGAGCACTACTATTACTATCTCCTATTATATTGTGAGCATCAACAAATAGTTTCAGACGACACACGAATATAAAAAAATTTTATCGAATTTTCTCATATTTTCAGAAAATTTATTCTGATTTTTTCCTAGAGCGTAGAGGCAGTAATGAACTGGACGACTACTAGTTGATGTTAGTCATTAATCACCATATCACATGCCACAAGTAGGGGTTACATGGATTCACTCTTTTCGCAGCTCGAAAGTTTAAACTTCTTTTTCGAAATCGTGCAAAACTTTAGACCCAGCCCTATATATATTAGAAAATGCTAACGTCTGTCTGTCTGTCTGTATTTTTTTGTCCTTCTGTCCGGTCACACTTTTTTCTCATTTTCCTTATATTTCGCTTCAAAATCGCTATCTTCTCAGAACCTTTTGCATATGATAATAGACCAGAATTGCTTTAAAATTTTACAAAAACTAAATCACCAAATCCATGGCCAAGTGGGTTACGCGCTGGACTACCAATTCGACCGACGCAGGTTCGACCCCCGCCGCGGGCAAACCTTTTGCCGCATTTTTCGCGAGTATTAGAAACCGTTCTAACACGCTTTTGAGTTCCGTGAAACACGTTTTCACCTGTTTTGCCGAGTTTTAACGTGAAAAATCGAAAAATTCGAAAAGTTCCAAAATGATTCAGAAAGCGTAGGGGTCAAGTCTTTTGCGAAAGTGTTTTGCGATGTCGGAAACGTGTCCGAACGTGTTCTAACGCGTTTTAACGTGAAAAATCGAAAATTTCGAAAAGTTCCAAAATGATTCAGAGAGCGTAGGGGTTCGCAGGAAAAGTGTTTTGCGATGTTCGAAACGTGTCTGAAAGTGTTCTAACACGTTTCAACGTGAAAATCGAAAATTTATAAAAGCATAGAGCGTAGTGCATTTAACCTCAATACAACCCCGCTAGTTACCAGGGTTGTGTGTAAAATAATTTTCACGACCTAAATTTTACGAATTTCGCTCGTAAAAATCGTAAAGCTCGAAAAAAACATAGGCTCGACTACATCGAACGAAGGGTTCAAAAACCGATTATTTGAACTAATATACATAATCTAAATACACATTCGTTGAACGAGAAAAAAAATAAACCAATTTTCGTACAACGTAAATTTTAAGAATTTGTCTCGAAAAAATCTTAAAGTTCGACAATTTTTCGTAATTTTTTTTTTAATTTTAAAAATTGTAGATTAAACTCAATATTATGCCACGATTTCTTCATTCCGCTTTTTATAACATAGGCTCGACTACATCGAACGTAGGGTTCAAAAACCGCTTATTTGAACTATCTAGCCGGGATGTGTTGAGGTATATGCATAGTTCTGGGTCCGTATCAAACTAACATACCGTATTCTGCAGACGTACGCCATTCCTCCCTCTCCTTCATGCGCGACCACCGCAGCCTCGGTGGCATCTGCCTTCTCCCTGCCGGCCGTGCACCAGGTACCGTACCCCTTTCCTACCGTGCTGCGTCAAGGTGTGTTCTGCTATCTCCAAATGTACAATAACTGCTCAGCCGGCGACGACTTCCTACTCGCCGCCACCCCAGGACCCGCTTGTGCCCTCCTCCATGCACGCCTCATCATCATCCCGACCCCAGAAGAAGCGCATTCAGGTACGGTAGGGAGCGCACCTCTATCGACAACTGATAGTCGATCGTGATACGGTAATACGGCGAATGTGATCGATTAGCAGGCCGTCAGCTGCCACTCCAACTCGATTTGTGCCAACTGCGGCACGCGCGACACCTCGTTGTGGCGCCGCAACAACACGGGAGAAATCGAGTGCAAGTGAGTACGGTACCACACTTTCATTGACAGCTGACTGTATTGTGTTTTCATGGCCGTAATTCAAAAAAAGTGAATTTAATAATAATGCAACATTTTGAGCGCGTGTAACCTCTACTTCCGCAAGAACGGCCGGAAACGTCCGATGAGCCTCAAGAAGGGCGTGATAATGAAGAGAAACCGCAAGCCGAGAACCGGCTCGGAGTCCAACTAGACTGTATCCGTCGCTGATCTCTGATCTCTGGTCCCCCTTTCTAAAAACATCCTTCCATCAGATTCCTTCAGAGCCTATGTATATTATCTTAAACCACAAATTAAAGTTGCCGTTCAGTTATAACAACACATTCAGTCACACACTTATGAGGCCATCATTCCATTTATCGATCGCACCGAGCCCCCCCCCCTCTACCGTTTTTCCCTTGCCACTGCGTCAAGTATTCCACCCAACTACTGTACACCCGATCCATCTATTGACTCGTAATGTCTACATCGTCTACCGTAATTTCTTTGTCCATCATTACCGTACACACTTTGCATACCATGACCATTGACTACGAACTGCGTTTTTTTCTCTTCTCTCTTTGACACAAGAAATCTACCTGATGAGCAGAATCTCATAAGCACTCGTTGATTCTTGCAATACCGTAATCTCGCGCTTTTCTTATTAATTGGTCGCATCCCATCCCAAGAAACATATCCGTATTCTCTTTTACATTGTTGCGAAACACACATTTTGATCGTCAGATGTGTCACAAATTTATTATAAGAGTATATACTCCAAAAGCATTCTACAGATTACTAATAATGCATTTTTGTTCGGACGTTCGGCATAAAATCGATATTAAACATTCTTAAGTGCAAGCCCGGAACAGTGACATCGTACAAGGAGCCATTGAGGCAGGAAGTGATTAAATTTGGTAGAATCACATGGTAGAATCACATGCGGATGAGGGAGAAGACCCGTTAACGAATGGAGACAATATCGTTCCTAGTCTCCATGAAAGGGACTTCAGCGATATTCTCACATTTTCCCTAGTGGTATCCCAGTTTCATTGGGAGAAACATCAAAGGCTACGACGGTCCTCCTCATTGGAATCCAAGTGATGTCACCGTCCTACCAATGGGAATGTCAATGGTTCGAGTAACCGTCCGAACCTTTGGCGTTTCTCCCAGTGGAGGGAAACTGTGATATAACTGGAGGGGGGATACCAGAGAAAGAGAGAAAGAGAGAAAGAGAGAGAGAGAGAGAGAGAGAGAGAGAGAGAGGCAGGCAGAGAAAAAAACGCGCGCTCCGATTTTTGAATACACACAAACATAGAACAAAAGGAGCAAGAGCGCAATCTGTACGAAAATGCCAGAATGCACAAGAACATTCTATAATACAATGTAAACACGATATCTCACTTCTTTCCCTACTCTAGAAGTTCAATGGGTCGCTAAAGGATGCAACTTTCGAAGCCTAGATCAAAATGTATATAGACAAAAAATAGGTAATACCAAATTGATCTCGATCTGTTTCTGGTTGGAATGGGGTTCTGGGAAAATAGCGTTTGAAATTATAGGGAACTAGTAGAGGGAGGTGGGATATGCGTAGGAGGAATGGCCGGTTACCACTTGGTCGACACGAGATGAGAACAGCTCACTCTGGATCTCACGGGAAACGTCGATGAGACAGTTCTTCGTGATGCACTCCACGTACACCTACAAAGTGCATTCCATATCGATGAACGTCTACTTAATTCCACACCTCCAAAGGGGTCAGACAGAAACAAAATTTGCGAAAGAAAGTGCACCCATTTTCACAAACTCTCTCGACGGCCTTTTTAGAATTTGTCTCTTTCCATTAAAATTTAAAAGTAGGGGTGTCAGCTTTTGGTTCACCGCTAACTTTAACATACACTTTTGTATGTCATGCTAAGCATTTCTGAGCGAAATACTTGCGGGTACACGGAAGTACGGTCATAACTGGGCGCAGATACGTATGACTGACATAGTTTGCGCGGAGACACGCAGATTTTTAAAATTATTTTCCTATAAAAACAACGTGAAAATGCGGCTACATTTTTACATTGCATATTGCCTGTCACCAGTGATAAATCGCGCGGAGACGCAGAAATGAAACTAAATAGAGCCGGGGAACATTTTTCAAAATATTTTTATTCTCAGTCGGACATTTCGCGCAGGTGTGACTACTCTTTTTGCATAGGCCACAGAAAAAAAACACATCTTCTAGTATATTTTTTTAATTGTATACGTTGAATTGGAAAAAAAGATAAACAATCCGCGTTGATTCGCAAACAGACTGAGTGCTATATCATTTTCAGAGATAACAGCGAACAGCGTAATAGCGGACAGCGAAGCAGCGAAGTATGAGGGGTTGCCGCGAAGCCGCTTTTTCTTAATGTGTGGGTCACGGTCATACCTGTCCAACCCGCCAGCTTGCACGGTGCCTACCAAGATGATTCTTGGAAGGCACTATGCAACGATGTATAAGGGGGTCATGGTCCAAAATGGGGTTGGGATCGACTCCAACCTAAAGTGGACTATCGTAACTTGGCGGCCTGTATGTATCTGTTGTCTGTCAAAAAAAAGCATCGAACCACATGATTTCAAACCTCCAGAATCAGTGGTAAGGGTGTGCAAACTTGATTTTCCATTTTTTTCACACATTTTCTGGCCTGATACCTATCCGGAATTTTAATGGACCGAATTATGCGCGAATTCTCACTTGATAGATTCCTCTGACAAGATCGGGTACAGAGGCGGCGTTTGGATCAGTGTTGACCACCATCTTGAGTCCTGTCGGGCTCTCCATGTAGTTCATTTTGTAGGCAGACGTCTTGTAGCTTCGCACGAGCTGTTGCCTGCAATATTATGCATACATTTTATTATTGGGACGGACATTAAGTAGGGGAGATGAATATATAATTCAATTTGAAAAATGTGTTCGGAATAGTATTTTCTGCAAGATGTTACGGAAATAAATACTCAGTGCTCATGGAGTATAGCTACGGCAAGTGTGGGGCATAGCAACTTCAGCTAGAAGACAGAACTCAGCTAGGAAGTAGCTGGAAAGCAGCGCTACCTCATCTCTACAGTGCTATTTGTAGCTGATTTCCAGCTGAAGAAGATATACCCCTTGCCTGTCGTAGCTATACCAAACGAGCACTGAATCGAAAGGCGCATATGAGAAGTGAGCACTTAAGCACGTAAGTTTGCTAAGGAAAATATTGGCATGAAGAATGAACCAACACAACTATGACTGTTCATTCAAATGCGTTTCAATTGGGAATAGATGAATCAAACTAGCTCACTGACCCGTCTTTTGTGCTTAGACGCTCGGCAAACGAGCGGAGAGAAATAAGCATACCGAACATCAACTTGTACTCCTGAACATGATAATTCAGTATTATAAATGATCAAGTAAAGAAAATTGAGATAATCAGTGATCAAAAGAAGAAACCTCGCTTTTCGGCAGTCCAGACTGCTTTTCCCGCTTCCATTCTCGATAATATATGCATGTGCCCTCCTTGTTGAATATGTACAAGTTGTAGATGGTCATAATCACTACACAAACAGAGCAGAGTCTACGGAAATGAGAAGTAATGGATAATTTTAAAAGGACTAGAAATTTGCCCAAACCTACCGTATTCAGGACATTATAAAACACGGCCCCGGCACACTTTATATATCCCGGCCCATCATCCCGGTTCACTTTTTGTCATATTTTTTCCCGAACTTTTGTGTGAAACAAGATCTACATTTTCTTCAATTACCACCATATTTTCATTTTTTTTAACCAGGAACCAAGTCCACTAAACAAGCAAAAAAAAACTTTCGTGGTTCGTGCACTATAGGTTACCGCAACAGGTCTACTGAGACTCGGATTTTCCAAATTTGGAAAACTGTGTCGGTGTTTTTCTGTATGAAGTTGCATTTGGCCCATTATTTTTATTTATTTTTACTTATTTATTTTTCTGTGTGAAGTTGCATTTGGCCTATATGAGGTGGCATATTGTTTATCATCTATCTACAGTACTCCAGGCTACACTAGATGCTCAGTAAAGCGAATGTCGGAAATTGGACAAATTGAATTGAAATTGTTGTATGGGGTAGTACAATGAGATGTACGAGATGAGATGTACTCGATGTCTACCTCGTACTAATTCCGAGAGACTTCCCTCTGTGACTTACTTATTTATCTTCTTATCGTGTGATATCTCATTCGAAGAGCATCAAAAGCTATGTGTAATTTTACACTTCCATGCAGATTGGAATGTTTCGAATTCAATGGTCCGGGATGATAGGTCGGGTTTCATAACGAGGGCCGTGATGATGGGCCGAGTTTTATAACATGGGCCGGGGCCGTGTTTTATAATGTCCCTACCGTATTCAATGGCATTGAGGAGCGTTGCGGCATGCGTTGCGTGCGTCCAAATCCCCGCCATGCGATCGATCATTGAGGTTACGGAGACCGTATTCTTTGGTCTTCATCTCTTATTTCCGTCCATATACTGCTCCTCTAGGCTCTACCCCTATCGAACGTGTCTCGTGATTCCGAAAATACCTATTTTAAACGTATAATTATATATGTATTCCCGCCCCTTGTCATATTTGCATTTTCAAAAGAATCGCTTGTGCTCCGCTCACTTAATGCGTTAGCAATTGTGATTTGTTTATAGCGGCGTATATTAGCGTATCACTTGTCGTTTCTCCACGAACCTGGCCTCCACAATTCATTTTATCAACATTTTCCGCGGCTAACGATTTATTATCTTTACAAGAGCAAGCTTTGATTCTGCATTCTTTTTTTCCTCTCTGCACTGTATTATACTACGACCTCCTTTCACTCATTTGCGAACGGAATGTTTCAGAAATTCCTTGCATTACATCGAATTCTGAACTATGCCCTATTTCGATGACCGTTGTCAAATCCTATGATCAATCACGCTGGTCCCTCAAGGCAACCACAGAGCGCATCTTCTTATCCACTGTGCCCTTTTTTTGCTTCTTTTCCACCTTCTGCAAGCTTGCTACCCCTCTCTCCTATCCGCGCGCTCTCTCGCTCCTCTCTCACCGTCGGCCGCCCTCTCCACTCTCCTCACGTCGCTCACTCTCTCGCTGCGTATCGACCTCGTGTGCCCACTCTCTCCCCACATCTCTCTGTCCGTCTACCCTCCCTCCCTTTCCACGGCGTGGTACGAGTCCCACCACTTCCTCCCTCCTCCCGCCTCATCTACTTATTCCAAACCCCTGATTATTGTGGTTAATCGCTCAACTTGAGGACGATGCCAATGTAGAATTTGTACTAGTCGCCATTTGCTAGCGGTTTTATAAGATAGCAAGAAGGGATGTGATGAGCCAACGAAAATTCCGGGTGAGAGTACAACGTTGTGCGCGTCGATAATGGTGTATTGATGATGGGGTAGCTGGTTTTATCGATCCCTCGCATCTCCCCCCCCACTTTCTCTCTCTTTCTCATGGTCATTCACTGCATCCTGCCCGTTGTCCTCTCTCTACCTTCTCTGCCACCCCCAAGTTCCCTTCCCGCTCGCTCCACAAGCGATACCGGTCTCATGTCTCTGGATATTTCGATGTTTAATCGATTCCGGGTCCTCCTCCATGCGAAATAGAAACCAGTGAAGTCACGAAAGTAAGTAGCGCGCTAACGAGAGACGGCGTACTCTGTTAGTTTAGTTTTATAAGTCGTTTATCAAGAGGCTATTCGGGTTCACGGGGAATCGAATGGGAGCTCTTTCGACGTTGAACAGGCTCGGCGGTACTCTGGACCATCTCTTTATCACAATGTCTCGACCATGGTTCCTTTGTTGAACTTGTGGAACGATTCCAATGAAAGGGAAGGGATGATCCAATCTTGTGGGTGGCTCCCCTCTCTGTCTCTGTCCCACTTTGTTGTGTGCCTGCCATGGCGAGTGTGTTTATACATCGTGCCGTCGATCGCTTCCCTTATACACTATCTCTCTCTCCCCCCCTCCCCCCGTTGTGTCTAATGATCTTGTGAAATCTCTCTCAGTGAGGAAAGAGAGAGGGAATACACCAGAATGGGGCACACGGGAGTTGAATTTTGAAACTTGACCGACAGAGCACAATATTTCCCTAGAGAGCGGACAAAATCTGTCGATGCGCATTATAACCCCCATCCCCTTCCTCGAGTAATGGTCTAGCTCTCTCAATTCTGCATGCTCTCTCGCGCTGTCTAATCGATGAGAGAGCATGTAGAATGAGGTGAGTCTGACCATAACTCCCTTCCCCCCTATCGATATCAACATGTATCAAACACACTTTATCTGTTCGAGGTGTGCGTTCCTCGGTGTAATTGCATGTGAGGGACGCCCCCCCCCTCCCCCTTCCCTTCGCGAAAAATGATCATACCCATCCCGTTTGCCATTTCTTGATTCACAATCGAGGAATTCTCATGGGCAGGTATGATACGGTAATTCAGAGTACTATAGTGGGTCACTCACTAGCCTACCCTCCCATCTATCCTCTCACTTTAGTATGCCCATCTGTCCCTTCTCTTCTCGGCCAGAGACGGCGAAGGAACAGGCCATGGGGAGAGAGAGAGAGAGAGAATCGATCGACCGAGAGATAGAGTGTGCAAGTGGACACTGGCACATGAGTATGGCCGTCGTGTGCACTTTGTGGGCGCACAAAGGAAGTATCTCTCCCCCTTCCTTCCCTCCCTCTCGTTTCATCGATCGATAGTCTTTGCTCCCGCGTCCCGCCACTCTCTGCACACACACGTAGTGCACCTCCCTTCTCTCTCTCTCTCTCTCTCTCTCTCTCTCTATCTCTCTCTCTCTCTCTCTCTCTCTCTCTCTCTCTCTCTTTCTTCACCCCCTGTCTGCACTAGCTTTGTCCTTGTCTATATCTCTCTCTCTCCTTCCCCCATTCGCCATCTCTTCACAACGTGAATTTACTTTTTGATATGCCTTTTTCTATCTTTGACTCTTGATTCTTGAACAGCACTACCCAAGCTGTTGATATTTATTCCTTTTCTCCTACATATTCTTTGCTATGTGTTAGCCATTGGCTGCCCTTTGCTTCCCATCCCCCTTATTGTCTTAAATGTCGATGATTTCGTGTGCCATTTTGTGGAGAAAATGACGTAACCGTCTTTCATTTCATTCTTTCTCTCTGCGCTTTCAATATTACGTCACGAATTCCCGTTTTCCGACAGGGTTCGGACGGTGTGCAGAAGTTCTTGCTTTTAAGCTACTATAACCTTGTTGACCTATGGTTGAGCGTCGTCCTCTGCTCAATGTCATTATTGCTCTCTTCCCCCCCTCCCTCTCGTACCAGACATTATCCCACAACACAAAAAAGGGGTGAGGGTATAAGAGCGTGCAAAAGTGAGAGTGTCGCTCTATATTTTGCACGCTCTCTCATTCCAAACTCCTTTGTGCACGGATGCGCGGCATGTACAATGACCTCAATGAATAGTATTGCAGAGAATGCGCCAGGAGCACTAAGCGGCGCAGCACAATTCCTCTCACTCACTCTCCTGTGATCGCCAATCTCACTTACTGATCTCACCGAGGTTGGTATAGAGCTGCTGTTTTATGCATACTGTTTATCGGTTTCCATTAGACTGTTCAGTCTAGTTAACGGTATTGATCGATTGGTTTGCAGCTGCCTTATTGGACGGTGGACACTCGCAGTCGCCGTTTTGCATTCGTCAAATCGCTCAACAGGTTAGAGAGCTTCTTTTCCGTCTTCATCCCCCCCTCCTTGTCAACTCCAACTCTCTCTCTCTCTCTCTCTCTCTCTCTCTCTCTCTCTCTCCCCCTCTTCCTTCCACACACCCCTACCAGTCCCAGTATTAAACACCTCGGAGGTGCGGGGCGACTAGAGAGTATGTGGAAATGAGTGAGTGCATTTACATACCTCTCATTTCCACCCGCTCTATCGCCTTCCCACACCCCCGAGCTCAGGGGTAATTAATACGGGGACAGAGAGGATGATGCATCGATTTATTGGTCGATGCATTGTTTTCGTGGACGACGGCTAATTAGGGGTGTTCCATGCGACGTTTGAGTGACAAGAACGCACCCCTTTTAGAGCGATAAGTGTATCCTTCCTATCGACATGGAATAGTTTAGTCTCTCTCCTGCTCTCTCCCACCTGCCTCTTTTTCTCTGTCCGTCCTCTCTTTCGTTCGTCAAATGCTTGATTCCAAGTCTCCCTCCTTTTTCTTCACTACCGTTGGATTCTACTCCGATGGCTCTGAAGATAGAGATTAGCGACCTGAAATGGAAGGAGGATGTATCAAATAAATGTCATGACATCATTGTGATAATCGTCATTATTTGAAAATTATAACATTATGAGATGATTATTGGTCTTGAGGAAACGTGGCTAATTGTAATTTGGTTGTTGCAGGTCTCAGCAGTCTCTCGCATCCTACCCGGGTCTAATCTCGTTCTCACTGTGAGTTTCGCTTCTTTTTTTTGAAATTATGGCCCCGCCCATTGTTTTTGGAAGAGATTATGACACATTTTACATTCATAAAAATCAATTTTGTCTTCATTTGCAGTTGTGCGTAATTCGATAATCGCCAATTCCATTCTACTCAACTCAGCCATGGCAGTCGCACCCTCGATCGACCAAATGGGCGGCATGCTCGGTACGGTAACTCATTTTTGCTTTAACCACTTAAAAAATTCTCCTAATGACTACTAGAAATCGAGGTGTCTTATAGTTATAGAAATCGTGAAGGAGTATGCAATTGCGTGCGACGAATCAGTATGGTGATGGGGTGACAGGAGGCGAGCAGATTCAGTGGGGGATATTGGGATGTGATTATGAAGGCGCCCACAGATTACCTTATCCCCTAGATATCGATACCCATCCAACATCACTTGCAAACTACAATTGTCTTGCTACTGTTATACTCTCTATGTTGCTATCAGAACGCCGTGTTCTTTCTCACTCATGTCTTGTTTCTCATCTCACCTCCCCTTTCTCCCCTCATTAGTGAATAAACTTTGATTGACGAGGTGCGACATGCACGCGTCTAGTTTTACAACCAACGCCTACAGTATGATGAGGAACTCCCATACGTCTTCCCGGGGGCAGAGTTGTGACTGAATCTGGCACTGAATAATATTCATAGAGACGCACAATTTATTCCCGCCTCTCCCTCACTCACACTATTCTTTATTAGTTCTCTCAATACGCTCATATTGTTGGTTGATATCCCAGCAGTCGGTTTGTACCCCGTTCGCTCCCTCCCTTTCATTTCCTGTAGTCATATTGTATTTAATAGAGCTTGGGACCGGTGGCTATTCTACTACTTTTTTAGGATTGATTACTGTGGCTTATTATTTGCATACTTTGCCTCTCTTTAAAGTTACCCGACAGGGAAAAATCGATATTCATTTTATAATTTATATGGGTGCAGATGGCATCTGTGATAGCGGTTTCGAAAATTATTCGCCAATTCACTATTACTGTGAGCTGTGAGCTCGCAAATTTCGTTCTCTGATTTCAAATATTATTCTTTCCCGCTCATATCGAGGTATGCTGTATACCTCGAAAAGCGCGGGAAAGACGAATATTGGAAAATCAGGGAACGGATTTGGCGAGCTTGTAGTAAATTAGTGGATAATTTTCGGAACATAAAATAAATATCGATAACAATAAAATAAATATGGATTTTTGCCTGTCGGTCAAATGTAACGTGATCCTTCTGCAGAGTCATTCTCGTTCAACGACGGCTCCTCGTCCGCCTCTGCAGCAGCATACAACGGAATGATGATGAATGCTGCAGCTGCATCGGTCGCAGCCTCGGCCTCTGTGCAGCAGGGCGACCTGGCCGGATCCCTTGCACCCGGCGGACCCATTGGGGACGGTGGAGGAGGAGGACCGACGGGCGGCGGAGGTGAGCAGGGGAGTGGGGCTGCATAGGGATGATGGAATCTAACTGATGCTTGAAATTGACATTCGGTACCATCGACTGCATCTGTGTCATACTGTGAGTGGAAATATCGATCGATATGTAATGGATACTCTTTGAGGTGCGCCTGGTCAGATGGCACAGGGTGGTTCGGGTGCACCGGGCAACAATTCGTCAGGCTCGCAGTTCCAGTGCCCTCGTCGGCCCAACCACGGAGTTGAGGGACGCGCGATTCTGCTGAGAGCGAACCATTTCGCGGTTCGCATTCCGGGTGGAAACATCCAGCACTATCAAGTGGACGTGCAGCCGGACAAGTGCCCGAGGAGGGTGAACAGGTACGGTAGCAGCCAATAAACGATCGATTCCTATCGTCTTCCAGTCTGTATAGTAGAAGATGCGTGTAGGCGTACTGTATCACGTCTATGATGATGTGGATGAGAGGTTGCCTGGTATTACAAATTTACGAGCACTCGTCCAAAACATAGGTCAAAAGGGTGCGTTGGGGAAAGTCGAAAATGTGGGTTGAGTTTTTTTTCAAGTGTGGGCATGAAAAACTGAAAATGTGGGTTGGGTTTTCATTTTTTTCTCAAAATCAAAGAATGTGGGTTGAATTTTTCAAAAATTGGCCTTGAAAAGGCCAATATGTGGGTTGGCTTCGTCGCTTTTTACCTACCTTTTGACCTATGGTCCGAAATAATAAAACGTTCCGTTGATAATCCGTGCTAAACAACAGATACGGCTGCGAGAGAGCATGGCAAAGTGAGAGACACGTCGAGGTATAGAAAGAGAGTACACGACCAGTAGTCCATTTCATGAACGTATCATTTTATAATTGTAATAATGAAGTGTTGTATTTGAGAGAGATCATTTCGACGATGATTCGTTCCTTCTCCAAGTACTTTGGAAACATCCGTCCGGTGTATGACGGCAAGCGCAATATGTACACGAAGGAGCCGCTGCCGATCGGGAGAGATCGGACCGAATTCGAGGTGACACTGCCAGGAGACTCGGCCGTCGAGAGACAGTTCACCGTCGTCGTCAAATGGGCCGGACAGGTACGGTATCTATCTATGTGGGATACGGTAGATGGTATGTTGGTTTAGATGGACAGGGAACATTCATTCTAAGGATACCATTCGCCCAACCCGGTATTGATTGATGGACGCTTTCAGGTCTCGTTGGCGGCGCTCGACGACGCTATGGAGGGCCGAGTGCGTCAGGTGCCTTTCGAGGCCGTCCAGGTACGGTAGCTCCCCTTTCCACATCGATTGCGGTAGTAGTCGAACCTGAATCAATCGATAATGCTATCTTCAGGCGATGGACGTCATCCTCCGTCACCTGCCATCGCTCAAGTATACTCCCGTCGGCCGCTCCTTCTTCTCGCCACCCATGCAGGCGCCTGCTCAAGTACTATACAATATCAGTTGATTACGGTAGCATTGAATCGATAATGGATAGCGATATGTTAATCAGTGCATTGATTGCAGCTGGCGCAACACGGTCAGTACAACACAGAGTCGAAGCTGGGCGGCGGCCGTGAGGTCTGGTTCGGTTTCCACCAATCGGTACGACCCTCGCAGTGGAAGATGATGCTCAACATTGACGGTGAGACAACAGTTTACGATAGATGATACCAGATTGCTGTAGTATTATTCTCGTATTTGTATGGTAACTAATCAATATTTGTTTGAAGTTTCTGCAACCGCCTTCTACCGTTCGATGCCCGTGATCGAGTTCATTGCCGAGGTGCTGGAGCTGCCGGTACAGGCGTTGGCTGAGCGAAGAGCACTCTCTGACGCCCAACGAGTCAAGTTCACCAAGGAGATTCGGTATGGGACCCCGGGTTACGGTAGTAGGGCGCTGTAGATAGATAGCTAAATTTTATACGTTCTTGTACATGCAAATGATATAGAGAAAAAGGATTTGGGATGTGAGGAAACATTATGTTCTAATTGAATACTGTTGAAAGCTGATTGCAGTAACTGCTGGATAGCTGTGGGTTATTGATTACTGTATTCATGTATTGATTACTGTATTGCAGCGGCCTCAAGATCGAGATTACGCACTGCGGCCAGATGCGCCGCAAGTACCGAGTGTGCAACGTGACGAGACGCCCCGCCCAGACGCAGACGTCAGTTATCGATTGATTAGCGATTGGTTGAGGGGGTATTCGATATCTAGAGATTACGGTATGGTGTTGCAGATTCCCGCTGCAGCTGGAAACTGGCCAGACGATCGAGTGCACCGTCGCGAAGTACTTCTACGACAAATACCGTATCCAGCTTAAGTACCCCCATCTCCCCTGTCTCCAGGTACTGTATCTGACAACTGTATGGATTGAAAATTGATTAATGCAGTCTGTGTGTGTTGCTAATTGATTGATCGTTGTGCGTTGCAGGTGGGACAGGAGCAGAAGCACACGTATCTGCCTCCCGAGGTGTGCAACATCGTGCCCGGCCAGAGATGCATCAAGAAGCTGACCGACACCCAGACGAGTACCATGATCAAGGTACCCACTACACACCGACGATTATTGTATTGTGTAGGGGGGTGGAGAGTACTGTAGTTTGAGCTAATCCACTTACTTTGCTTATTGAGGCGACGGCTCGTTCGGCGCCCGAACGTGAGCGCGAGATCTCGTCGCTGGTGCGCAAGGCGGAATTCTCAGCTGACCCCTTCGCCCATGAGTTTGGCATTGCCATCAATCCCGCCATGACGGAGGTAATTGATGAATGACCATTCATTAATTAGTGACAAACTATTCTATAATAGGCACCGAATTTATATTTTGAACATTCAGTTATTCACAAAACTGTAGTAGTAGTAGTAGTAGTAAATATGATGATGATATACTAGTCTAAAGTGTTTGCCCCGTCTTGCAGGTGAAGGGTCGCGTGTTGTCGGCGCCCAAGTTGCTGTACGGCGGTCGGACGAAGGCGACTGCCCTGCCCAATCAGGGAGTGTGGGACATGAGAGGCAAGCAGTTCCACACCGGAATCGACGTAAAGGTAGCCTATCCATATTTCATTGTAACTATTAACAGTCATTCTCACAGTTACCTAAATTTCCGATTATTTCGCAACCAATAACGGCGCCCTCGCGCGCGCGTCAGGTCCCTGAATGTAGCGAACAGTACTCATAATGTATTTGTCTGCGTGCTTGCTTGTCAAGCGATCCTCTGCAATCCTTTCTTAATAATGTCTATTTTCTAATTCTAAATTGCGTTACTGCTTTGTGCTAAGATCGTAATAAGTATAATGTGTTGTTTGTATCATAGATGGGCAGCTAAAATCTAATTTTTTGCGGGCGGTCGTCCGATCACAATTGGCGGTAGTCAAGGTGCTGTGAGCCCACGTATAGGTTGTATTGTATTGCAGGTGTGGGCTATTGCGTGCTTCGCTCAGCAGCAACACGTGAAGGAGAACGATCTGCGCATGTTCACGACGCAGCTGCAGCGCATATCGAATGACGCCGGAATGCCAATCATTGGACAGCCATGCTTCTGCAAGTGAGTGGGGGGGAGGGTCCCGAGGGGAACAAGAACGAAGGGTATCGTAGCTGTAGAGGAGATCAATCACTTTAGAGGGTTTTGTATGCAAGTGGTGTATGCTTACTAATCGGATTTTGAGATGGAATAGAGTGGCATTTGATTTGTGATGTTCAGGTACGCTGTGGGCGTGGACCAAGTGGAGCCGATGTTCAAGTACCTCAAGCAATCGTTCCAAGGCATCCAGCTCGTGTGCGTCGTCCTGCCCGGAAAGACGCCCGTATACGGTAATTATGAATTGATTGGTTGATAAAATATGAGTTATCGAGCAATGTCATATCCATCTTAACTCATGTCTCCCTTTGCAGCGGAAGTGAAGCGAGTGGGAGACACGGTGCTGGGAGTGGCGACGCAGTGTGTGCAGGCAAAGAATGTGATCAAGACGACGCCCCAGACACTGTCCAATCTCTGTCTCAAGGTGAGTCGGAGGAGACAAGAAGAGGATGATGCAGCTCACACCACAATCAATGAACTCGCAGATGAATGTGAAGCTGGGAGGAGTCAACTCCATTCTGCTGCCGGCTGTCCGTCCTCGCATCTTCAACGAGCCCGTCATGTTCCTCGGCTGCGATATCACGCATCCTCCTGCCGGTGAATATATCGATTGATTTTGTGCCGATAACTGTAGCGAGCCTAGTGGACGTTGATGGAGATCAGCGTGTACGACAGTATTAGTAGTAGTGGTGGTGGTGGTGGATACGTTAGTAGACGGTAGGAGCGCCGATTCCTAACTGGCTTCGTCAGGAGACTCTCGCAAGCCGTCGATTGCCGCTGTGGTTGGATCGATGGACGCGCATCCGTCGCGTTATGCGGCAACGGTGCGTGTGCAACAGCATCGACAGGAGATCATCACCGATCTGACGTATATGGTCAGAGAGCTCCTCGTCCAGTTCTACAGGTACGGTACTCGGGGGGGGGGGGGTTACGGTAGTGGTAGATAAACAGGTCTAGTATGAACATTGTAATATCATTTGGTGATAGAGACGGTACTGAATAGTGGGTGTCGCTGCAGGAACACTCGCTTCAAGCCGTCTCGTATCATCGTATACCGTGACGGTGTATCGGAGGGTCAGTTCTTCAACGTGCTGCAGTACGAGTTGCGTGCGATGCGCGAAGCGTGTATGATGCTGGAGAGAGGATACCAGCCCGGTATCACATTCATCGCCGTCCAGAAGAGACATCACACCAGGCTGTTTGCTGTTGATAAGAAGGATCAGGTACGTCTGTTGGGGGGGGGGGGGGTGACCTCAAGTTCTTACTGGAGTGCGCGGATTGATGAGAGCGATACGTAAATGTAGATGGTGTTGTTCTACCGCAATTTCCCGTTTCTCCGGTCTGTTAACTGTTTTGGCTTATTCGGGGCCTTCTTGGCCGGAATAACATGGCTAACCTTCTTATGGCAATGTTTGTATATATGAGAAGAAAAAAATCGATTTTGTTAATAAGGACGAGATGAGTCACTGAGGGATTATTTATCGATTGCAGGTTGGCAAGGCGTTTAATATCCCGCCCGGCACGACCGTCGATGTTGGAATCACTCACCCGACTGAGTTCGACTTCTACCTTTGCTCCCACGCCGGAATTCAGGTGGGCAAGTGACTTGCCGCAAGTTGGCAATCATTGTGGACATGTGCAAAACACGAAAGAGGAAGGAGACATACACCAGTCTCTTCTGACTGTTACACTGGACATTGATCGTCTTCATATCACCTGTTACCGTATATATTAACCCCGGAAAACGTGGCGTCATCAGCTGAGGGAGAGCGGTGTTTGTAGGAGAACTCTGATGGCGTAACGTTTTCCGGGCTAACCGTTAGTCGAGTTGAAGCATGCGGCCTCTGATTCAAGAGAGAGAGAGAGAATCAATCGATATTTACAGGGCACCTCTCGTCCCTCTCACTATCACGTGCTGTGGGATGACAACTCGCTCACCGCCGACGAGCTGCAGCAGCTGACCTACCAGGTACGATATCCGTCTAGTATTGATTAATCACTGGCTATATGGTAGCAACGCGTCACGATCTGCTTTACGGCAACCGTTGAGCTATTGACTACTGTAGGAATCAACAACACATAGCGTACATTACTGCTATATCTTTACGGATATTAGGGTTGCCCGTTCGGCGTCGGTTTCGGTAATACGGCGTCTCTTTTTTTCTCTCGTTCTCTCTCCTTTATCAGCCGTATTACCGATCTCTCGCTGAGAGTGTCGTAATACGAAAACCGAACTTGCATCCCTAATGGATATGGTGTTTAGATGTGTCACACGTACGTGCGCTGCACACGGTCCGTCTCCATCCCTGCGCCCGCCTACTACGCGCATCTCGTGGCATTCAGAGCACGGTGAGTGATGGACACATAGGTCAAACGGGTGCGTTCGAGAAAGTGGGTTGGGTTTTTCAAAAATGGGCATGAAACACTGAAAATGTGGGTTGGTTTTTCAATTTTCTTCTCAAAATCCAAAAATGTGGGTTGGATTTTCGAAAATTGGCTTTTAAAATGCCAAAATGTGGGTTGGCTTCGTCGTTTTTACGTACTTTTTGACCTATGGATGGACATTTCACCGTCCTTGTGTTTACCCTTGTGGAGTTGTAATTGAAATATGTCGTCATGACTAAGTCATCGATGGACATATGGAAGTAAAGCCCAACTGTTTGTGTTGCTATGACGTCTTGATAAGGCGGTGCTCATGTGACTATGGGTTGTGATGTTGCAGCTACCATCTGGTTGACCGTGAGCACGACTCGGGCGAGGGATCGCAGCCATCGGGCACCTCAGAGGACACGACTCTCTCCAATATGGCCAGAGCCGTCCAGGTATGCATCCATCCAGTCAATAGCCAATATGGATTATGCATTCACAAATACTCGCCCAGAATAATAAAACGACCCACTCCTAAACAACGTGGCTGTGAGAGAGCATGATACTGTGAGAGACACGCCGAGGTATCGAAAGACCACGTGAATGTATAATTTTAAAATTGTAATAGTCCGTACCCATATTGTTTGTTGCCATTGTATAAATATAGATCGATGTGATCATAATTATCTATTTGAAGGTGCATCCCGACGCCAACAACGTCATGTACTTTGCCTAAGAAGAAAGTGCAGCCAGGAATCGATGGCCTACCGTATGCCCGAGTGCACTCTGATCTCCTCTCGGTTACGGTAGTGTGTGATCATCGATGATCGATTTTTTTTGCTGTTGTTGTGGGTATCGACCGTGTAATGATGTTCTATCCTTCTCTCCGCCCCCCTCCGCATCATCATCATCATTATTATTATTATTTTCTTATATTGTCTCACTTAGAACACATATTGCAGCACGTTTTTCATACTTGGTTACTGCATATAAGATGCATACTGTACCTACACTAGCACTACTTCCCCCCATACTCCCACTCCACCGCTATGTGTTCCCTGCTCGCCTCTTATGATACCGTATCTCAATACGCCCGGATCCCCCCGTAGATATTATCGATTGATAATTGCCTTCCAAACTAAACTTTCCATCTGTCGTCGATTGTGTCGCTTTCCCTCTTCTCCCTCTTCATCGTAACGACTTTCTTTCTCTCCTTCGAAGTGCTCCTGCATCGTCTTTTTCAGTCCAATTGCATCTACGATCATCATTTCCTTTCTTTTCGTATACCAGAAAATCGATCCCCCGCCCTCCTACCGTATCGCGTTTGTTATCAGTTCTAATTATTGTATTGAATACACGTTGACACAGTTTACTTCTTTCTCTCTCTCAGCCTTCTTCAAATTGATCCAATGATGTCTCTGCTATTTAGTAGTAAGGAATGGGAATAACGGAAGTTCTTTGTCACGCCGGCTCATCTCTTATCACACCATATAGTTGATTATCGATTGACCTCAAGTTCTTCCATACGATCACTGTCCTCTCTCCCTCCTCTCTTTCTACAGTAATTCGCTGCTCGTTTGGTTCTAGGTAGATTATTGATTACTTTCTCTCCAGCTTCTCTTTCACACCGCGCCAAGCATTAATTGTTATGCATTGTGATAGAGTGACCTCCTTCGTCCCATCCTTGTCGTACCGTACTACTATCGATCGATCAATAGCATCCACCTCAAGACGCGAGACTTGCTTTCATGCCCTCCTGCACTCCTGCACTTGGTAGTACCGTATCTCCCTCCTTTCTACTACTCTTTCTCCATTCATTTCGTGTGTTTCTTTGTGTGTGTATTACAGTAATCTAGCCAGAGCTGGGTCTTTCACTCTCGTTCAATCTCTCTCCCTCTCTCATTTGATGTGTCTGCTCCCACTCTCGGCGGCCTCTGAGTGTCGACTACCGTATTATCCGCCATCGGAACCTACGGTATGCGCACACAACGAACCGCAGAGGATATCGATCGATTTGGGACGAAAGATTCTCAGCTCTGGACGAGTACTTGCTTAAAAAATTATTACTTTATCTTCTTTGGTATTGATTGTTCATGCGCCCACTTGCTAAGACCCCTTCTCATGTTGAATATTTATTATTACCCAGCTACAGTATCCCCGCCTTATCTCAACCCCCCCCCAACCACCGTAGTCCGATCCCTCTCTCACACATCAATTATTGATTGGAAGAGTGTGTCAGTGACTGTGTGTAGTCTTCCGCTGCATTTCAAACAAAAATGCGGTCAGCCAGAAGGTGTGTGCCCATCCCACAATGACCTACCCCCCTCTCCCCCCTCGACCCAAGCGTAGTTCTTGATGGTCTCTCAGAGATCAAAGATCACTCTCGGTCACCGCTCTCCCTCCCTCTCTTGTGTCTAGGATGGACCCCTATCGTTCCCGAGGTGCAGCTCTCCTATCTATCTTTTATCTATGAGAGAGTGCCCCGGGAGGCACCGACCCGCCCTCATACAGTAAGCCCCAGTACACAACATCACTCGTTGTTGCGCGGCGCGTTGGACACCCCGTCGACCCCCTTTTCTCTCTCCTCCCACCACGATTGTTGTCGCTACCGTACTCTTCCCCCGTAGGCGCCACCCAATCCACTCCCGGCTACAGTAAACCTGGACGAGGTCCAGGCAAGCAGGCTCCGGAGTCTTTCAGGGGTGTCTATCTGACTATTGATTGGGAGCCCCTTGGTCTCTATCGATAATCCCGATTGATCTACCCTATTTCTTCCACGAAAGGCGTGCCTGTCTGTTCCTCTCCTGTAGTGTAGTCGAATACTGTAACCACCTTCCATCTACCGTAATACTTCACCCCCAGTCGTGTATAAGCAGTGCAGTTGGCATATCTGTTAATGCATTGAGGCAATGTTTTTGTGACTGACGTAGAATGAGCAGAAGTGTCTGAAAGATGCATGATAAGTTTGTGCAGTGTGTGTGTGTCTGCCTCATTCCTACTGTAGTTGCCTCCTTTATCCCCGCAGCCCTATTGAGCCGTTCCAATATCGATTACACCTACCCTTAGCAAGTGGTATTATATCTCATCTTATCCTTTCGTTCCTCTTCTCTCGGCTCTCTTACTATACGTTACTTTCATACTTTTACAATGAGACTTCCTCCTTCTGTAGTGGATCGATAACCTCTGTTTGCCATGTTCACAACACGACCATCCCGTTAATTTTGAATGTGTGCAGTTGAATGTCGATGATTCTATTGTCTGTGTAAACGTAATAAAGCAGCTATGTTGTCACGGAATTGCATTAACCCAGTGGAAAGTAACATCAAATACAATATTATGATTCGACATCCCAATCCCCTCCAGAAATGGGCTCGATGCGAGAGAGTGAGGAAAAAATATTGGGCCTCTCATTTTTGTGCGCCTCTAACTCGTTTCCGGAGGAATCGTGTGACAGAATTCACAGAATACTTCATTCTTGGAATTGTACAGAAAATAATAAATTTTAAAGTAAGCTTTATCTACACTCTATGAGATCTATGAAGTATTATTAAGCTTGATTTCAGAAAGCTTCTCCCTGTCCAGATAGGGCACAGTCAAAAAGAAAGAGATCGATGGATTGTGAAGAAAAAAAACAGTGGCGAATAATATGCAAATGGAATGCGTAGAACCAATTTATAATCGATAATCGATTACGGTTACTCCTCGTCTGCTCTTGGCTTCCTCTTCCTCTTCAATATTCCCGTTTTCACCATAGTCATCGGCCGTTTCCGGTTGTTCTTGCGAAAATAGAGATTGCATGCGCTACAAAATATTGTGTTTTGATCAGTTGTCGATCGGACTTACGGTTACACTACCGAAACGTTGATCTTGCACAATCACTACCACATATTGGTCTCATTCGACAGTAAGTCTACAGTTTCACAGTATTGTGCTCTGAACAAATACAAAATAGCAGGCCTTGGCCGAAAAGGGAAGAGAGGCACAAGGATAAAGCATTCCCCTAAAAACGACAAGAAGAGAAGATGCATGGGTCGGGGGGGGGGGCGTTTCATAATATTTTAGTTTCCGATAGCTCTAGGGGGGAATGTACCGTAGTTGCCACTCACTTGCACTCCACTTCTCCATCATCGGTGCGTCTCCAAAGCGACGTCTCCCGTGTGCCGCAGTTGATGCACGACGAGTTGGCATGGCAGATTATCGCCTGATCATCGATTGATTTTCGTATAATTGCGGTCCTGTTCGGACTGGTAATGTCGACTTACAGTATTGCGCTTCTTCGACTTCGACGTTGTGCTGGTAGTGTTAAAAGACGACATATCGTACGACGGTTGGAGTGGAGTCGGGGACTGTAAAAGGCATATGGCATAGTTATGACGCCATCCAGTATAAGGTACTTTTACAGTTAACCGGAAGCCCCGCCCATTTAGGCCACACCCCCTACCTCAGGCTGGGGTGGGTGAGAATCCGGTTACCCACATTTCGGAAACGGGGCATAATTCAGCCGGGAGTGACCCTAAACATTTGCAAATGATGATAAAGGTAACTCGAATAATTATCGATCACTGATCTTATCATGTTCTTATCACCATATTAATGAGATTCGTTGTGTTGTTGTAAGAAAATTGAAATTACAATTAATCGCTACTGATTACAAAGGTAGAATTACCCAGGGCCTAGGAATTTACCCCCCCCCCCCATCAGGCTCAAGCTTATCCTTGACACTTCAACGCTCACACGAATGAACTGGGGCGGGACTGCAGGCTAACTGTAAAAAGTACCCATTGAAGATTGTACGCACCTCGGGCAGTAAATGAGTGCGGTCCAGTGGGGAGAAATTCTCGTCGGTAGAGTATACAGTAGGAGAAGCAGTGAAAGGCACCTGAGAGAAGGTTACGATAGGTGATCATGATAGATCAATCCTGAGGATACGGTAGGTCGCGGTACCTGGTCGTAACTGTAACTGCATGGCACACCATTTGACAAATAAGAAGGACTGTCGATCGAGTCATTCATAGGAGGTGCGGGCAACTGCAATACCGTAACCTGTGAATCGAATGAACTCCTAGTTTACAGTATACCTGAGGGGCGTCGTAGGTCCACTGCGGGAGATACTGCTGCGAGTAGTACTGTATGTAAGCAGGATCGACGTAATGAATGGCGGGTACTGCAGTCGGGGGGAGCATATCGATTGGAAGGCCTGGAAACGAGATTTTACATAATCGATTGATCGATTTGATCTACCACGAACCTGGCATCGATTGATTCGGAACGGCCTCAGACGCCTCCGTCTTAAACCATTCGCTCTGCAGTTTTCTGTGAGTTAATCTTCGACAAGATCGATTGATAGAAAGATTTAAAAATACAAAAAAAACATCAAAAAAGTTACCATATCGTAGGGCGCTTCGCACCTTCCATAGCAGTTGAGCGTGCCACAGACAGTGCAGAATCCGAGAAGTGACATTTGAGTAAAGGGCAGAACAGGAATACGGTAGATGCACGACGATGATCTGCAAGACAACGTGGATTTATGAAGCAGAAGCGTTTCAGTGGTCGGGCGTTGGGTTGTGACTCCCATGCGGCGCCTTTCGGGCGATCCTTTGAGAGGGATCCGCGTAGAGAGGATGGGAATATAAAAGACGGAGAAGAGGTGTTAAGAGATATGTGAGTGGAGGATAGTTTCTGCCCGCTGGCTGAGGTACACAATAGAGCGAACTTTTATTCAGGATTTTTTTGAATATGATTTTTTTTGCGAATACGAGAAAAAATGAAAAACTAGGATGGGAATATAAGAGACAGATAAGAGGTGATAATAGATATGTGAGTGTGGGGGGGGTAGTTTCTGCCCGCTGGCTGTGGTACAAAATAGTGCGAACAACTTTTTTTATTGTGGATTAATTTTTTTTCCGAATGTGGCATATGCGCGTGAGACAGTAAGCAACAACAAGATAGGAGCGAGTATCATTTAGATAGTGAGGTAAGCTGACTCCCGAATGTGGGATGTACAGCGTATCTTATCAATTGCTGATCCCTCCCCTTTTGTAATGCTGACACCTATGTGGTATAGCCGCGTCTTGCGCCCATTGGCACAATGAGAAATGAGAGTTTAACTAGATATTGTCTATCTTTCCAATGTTTCGAAACAATAAATACACGAGGTGAACATTCTGATGTCGACAGTATTGTTGATAGCTCAAACATTATTCGTCGAAATAGCGGGGTGCGTCGAGGTTGAGCGCACTACGTTTTCAAAGTAAGGTCCAGGGGCACTTCAGTAGCCGGGTACAGTTCGGTCCAGGGGGATTTCGGTGGCCGGACACTGTTTGGTCCAGAGGGAATTCGGTTGACGGGAGCACATTTAGTCGAGGTGGTAGTACCCCGGAATGTAAAAAAAAATTGAGAAATACCAATTTCAGAAATATTTTTCAGGAATGAGTATCTCAAAAGTGTGATTTTCATAAGTTTCACTTTCAGAAACAACCATTTTGGAATCTCACTATTCGTAACCGGTCAAGTGGGAAAGGGGAAGTGAGAATGATTGAGGGTGGAAATGGAATTATAGAAAGTGCCATCTCGGAAATTTTTTTCGGGAAAGAGATATTCTATAAATATCATATTAGAAAGATATGTTTTGTAAGCATTTATACTATAAATTTACATTTTGTAAAAATATTTGAAAGTTTCCAGTTTGGAATATTAAAATAATGTTTTCCAAAAATATTTTTCCATGACCAACATTTCCCGAAAATTATTTATAAATTTAAAATTCCAAAATATATGATTCCCAAAATATCTTTCCATCAAAAAATTTACGAGATGGCACTTTCCAAAAAGTCAAATTACTAATTTGACTCTTCCAGACCACTCATTCTCAATAATTTCTTCCCACACCGGCCATTCCGAGCGGTCGATTTCTAGAAGAATCATTTTCAGATCATCTTTGACGAGAAAGCGGTTTCCATTGTGGGGCTTTCCCAAATAAAAATTATAATCCGGGGTACTATCGTCGAGGTACACGTTGGAAAAAGTCAACCGCTACAAAGAGTACTGGTTTATTCGGTTGCAAAAGGATCGGTCTCAGCCTCCCGAGTCTCTCACAACGGAAACGCGGGATACCGTGTGTTGATTTCCCTGATTCACTTTGGACGTGTTTGCAAACGTGTATGACATCGCGAAACACTTCTCCCGTGATTCACTACGCTCCCCGGTTCGTTTGGCAGAAGTTCGAAAAGTTTGTGAAAACACGGTAAAAGGGTAATATGAGACATCTAAACACGTTTGTGACATCGCAAAACAGATTCCCAACGCTTCTATCTGCGGAACTCATTTGTGGATACTGTAGTCTTACTGTAACGTTCCACGGAGGTTTGTAGTACAAATCGTGTATCTGACTCGCGGTCTGGCACGAGGAACACACCTGGGGATGTTGTGGATTACTGTGGGGGATGATTTATCCCCTGTTTAAGCTAAAAGGACAAGGCAGTGAAATCAGGAATACCATCTGCATCCGAAAATACAATAAAAATATCGATTGTTTCATGGCGGGTAACTTTAAGAATACTTTTATGGAATAGATCAAATTTTAATTTTATCAACATTTAAAAATAAACTAAAATATATTTAAAAAGTCCAGCTCGGAATGTTGATCTGAGGAATAATTACAGAAGAAAGTCACTATTTGAAGCAATTATGCATCAGTTCGAACTAATCGACATATAAATCACAGTTACCTTGAAATATCTAGATATCAAAAATAATCTTCTGTAAATACAATATTCTCATGCATTAATCACACATTCGTAACGCTTCCGCACCGTAATTGCGCAATCAATCGATATCCTACTATATCACTTCTCTCAATAGATAGGATCGATATTCTACCGTACTCCTCATCCACTGGCGGACCCGACGTGGATAATGGATGCATTTCCTCTCACAGCGTCGTATCCTCCATCGAGAATCGCCACACCTCTCACTCCCTTCCGCACGAGAAGAGACGAAAACTGACAATGATAACATTGATCAGACATTTATTTTACGTCCTCCTACACTATGTCTGATTGGATCGACATAATCTTGGCACTGGGCGAAATAGACTAATAATGATATTATAACGGTTACGCTCATGCGAAAAATGAAACACTAATTCACCTTCTTTGCCACAGTAAGCGTCTTGACGTCAACGATGCAGATCGGATGCTCGTTCTGCTGAGCCGTCTCGAGCAGCGTACTGTAATGAGGGCAGAGAGTATTGTAGAGTTTAGTAGTATCGATGTATACTTATGTTTACGAGAAGCATAGGATACGAGGATATCTTTAGGCTCCCATTTAGCATTGGATTCAGATAATGTATACGGAAATCGAAATACAATCTTAAATCACTTCGATAATTGTGCCTACCGTATCGACCCCATCGATTCGTCATCCACATTCGAGTAGTTCACGCTCCTCACGATGCTTCCACGATGGAATCTTTAACGATTTATATTAAGTTCCCCAAAAATCTCTTAAAACAGGAGCTTTGAGAATATCCTGAAGCGAAATTGATGTTTCACTCTTCACCCCAAAGCCCAAGACTTCTTCTTTCTGGAATATTATCTAACTTCAGCCTTCCAAGCCTACTAGGTTAAGACCTACTTAGAATAATTTTTGCTAGAGATTGGTCAGTGATATTAAGACATCACTATACATTCTCTCTAATATTCTGCGCTTGCAATCACAGGATGGCCAAAACGTATTGATGCAATGTTGAAACGTGAACATTTCAGCTCAAAACGAGTTCAGACAAAAACGCCAAACATATTACGGAGGCAATATAATTAGTTTACAATATAAATAGTTAATTTCTAGTGTACTAGAAGTAATAGTGGTTAAAACTGCAATATGTATGACTGTTTCGCTCTGTTATGATTTACACGGCGCTAGTTGGCTAATTTTCTATAGTCATGGCATAAAGTTTCGAATTTCAACCTACGAACCTCTATGAATAGAGTAATGTCAGCCCAGAAACCTCTATATATTGCGTGATCCTCATGAGTAGAGTAACTGACTCTGGCGGACTGCGTACGTCGATGACAGCAACTTGCTGAGTGTGCACAAGGGAGCGTAGATCCTCGCGAGAGAGACGAGGACAGCAGAAGGACTGACAATGAGAGAATCAATATTACAAATTTAAAATATTCCGTTCCGCTTCCAGCACTACCTGTGGTGTGCTTACTGTCTGCTTCTCACGATTTTGCATGCTCTCTCGCTTTCGTTCCTGCCGTTTATCAGCGGAACGTTTTAATATTTTGGAAGAGTGATTGTAGATTTGTAATAATAGCATACATTTTAAAACACACAATCTGGCGAACTATTTTTTGAAGGAGGCAGTTTTGACCCTCGAAACGTATCTATAAATACGCGGGTGATGAGTTTAGTAAGAATCAATTCAGATCTGACCAGTTTTATGGGACTACTTGCACAATAGTTCTGACCGGTTTTTGCGATTTCTGACCAGGTCATATATTTCACAATAAGCAGCATTGTGGGTGGGTCGAAACTGTATGAATAAGAGTGAGAGAGAGAAAAGAGAGATGACAAAGAGGAAAGGGTAGACAATCATGTGAACAACGACTAAGCCTACTCCCAAATTTCCGCATAATCTTGCTCAATTGTAAAACCTAGTTATAGAAAATGCGAGGATGAGTGTAGCTGTTGCCCGATTACTCTCAGTGTCAGTTCACATTGCGCGACTAAATGAGGAAAGTGAATTTTATGAATGCTCAAATTTTTACTACAATCAAAAAAGCAACCGGAAATAACGTTATTTTAAGCCTTCAAAAATTGATTAAAAAATCAAACAAAACTTGTCAGATCTGTGTCGTTGATGTAACATGGTTAGATAGGGGGGATGTTTTTTGTTGGAAATTGATTTAAAGTCGACCAGAAATCTTCTCATAGGCAAATACAACATATTTTTTTATAAGACTCGTATCATTTTTGATATAAGAATGGAATAAACTTTACAGACGCCTCTTCAACCTCTAACTACCGACATAATAATTCCAAGAACGGTACCATAGGTCAAATAAGATTTCGCTAGCGAAAATAGGCACCTCTGCATGGAGCCCAGACAATGCAGGAAACGAAAATTTTGAATGTTTCGTCCACGTATCGTCACTTTTTTGACAAATTTATAGCAAAATTGGGCAATATGCACTTCGGCACACGATTTTAAGCATTTCTGCACGAAATATCTGCAGAGAGAACCCCATTTGACCCATGAGATTTACTAGTACCGTCACCACAGATTAACTAGTACCGTAAAATTACGGTCCAATATCTCCTACCTTGTGTTTTATAATGCGAAAAAGAGGTCCACCATGTAATTTTTGGCCCTAATAATTGATAAAAGCAACCTATCATATGGTGTTCAATAGAATTTATCGTCCTACCATGTGTTTCAGAACTTGCTCGGGATAGGTATTTAATCTGCGGTACTCACCTTCAGTTTGGCTGCCGTGTACTCTGTCATCGTGTGGCCTGCAATTATGTAATTTGCTTTCGCCTTCCGACATTCACCTTCTTTGAGCAACCAAAATCAATGGTTACTTTCTATTCAAATCGCGTTTCCCTGTCTAGCATACATCACCCCTCCCTCACCCATATTTAGATATTTAGTTTTTCTTCATCGTTTCTAGAATTCTCATCACACCCTGCGCGGGTGTATCAAATAAATAAATATTCCAATCTACAGTACTTGCCACTAACCCTCCTCCCTCCGTTGCGCGAGATGCACGCAACTGCGCGGCACTCGCTTGTACAGATCCGCCGTGTCCGATAGGATGCGGTCGATCTGCAAATCTGCAAGGAGATGACGTCGTCAAAAGCTTCCGCTGATCTACCGGCACCTACCACAGTCTCATCTTTCTAAACAGCTTTTAATCGATGAGTAGACGCGTGCATGGATAAGTCTTGTTAGGGCTTTGGCACCATTGCTCAATACTATAACTCTTGTAACCCTTCGAACTTAAATTATCGGTGACTATCAGGGATAATGATATATTTGAGTGGATGTTGACCTACCGGGAAGGTCGGAGAAGAGGAGGATGACGTCATTGAAGGAGGCGCCGATGAGAGATGGACGCAGTTGGAGAAGTACAGAGACGCCTCAACAACATTATAGGGATATTATAGTCGACGCACTCTCGTGTGACGTTACAAATCGTCGAAAACTTGGAAAGATCGCGATATGCATGTTAAAATATTCCCTGCCAAAACCGTGATCGAGATAAAGATTTGAATTCCCGCACTTTTCGTTTACATCAATATCTCGGTTTTCATAAATATCCCACTGAAGATAGACCTCCCAAATTTATACTGTAGATGCCCTGACATCCCACAATCACAAACTCCAAAATTCAAATGTCTAGCTTCAATGGGTGCCGAGATTTTAGCGAAAAACTAAAAGTGCGAGAATTCAAATCTTTATCTCGATCATCGTATCGATCATAGGCATCCCTCCCCCCACCTTCTACATCCCTCCCCTCACCTTCTGCATCCCTCCTCTCACCTTCCGCATCCCTCCCCTCACCTTCTCCATTCATATTTAGATATTTCTTTTTTTCTTCATCGTTTCTTTAATTGCCGTCACACCCCTCGCGGGTGTATCAAATAAATAAATCGTATTGGTCGAAACAAATTTAACAGGCGTGTGAGATACTTCTGGCCTTTTCTGCGATTTTTACCGTCACATCAGTCATTCATTGGCCTACCCTATTCATCGTGTAACGATTATACTCTCCCTAAAGTAACCCCACCCTGATTTTTGCCCCGCTGGAATCCCAATTTTGGAATCCCAAATTGGAGGAGAATCAAAGGTACCACTGATGTTCCAATGGGAAAAACATTGGGATCCTAACAGGGCGAAAGTGGAGTCCCGAGATGTGTCGAGTCCCCGAGTCGTCCTTGATGTTTTCCGATGCGGAAAAAACAAGAAGCGCCCCTGACCATAGGTCAAAAAGTGGGTAGATTTCGACATAACGCGAAAAAATAATGCCTAATCGATTAGACCCCTAAACATGAAACCTGCCCGCCAGGGTATCCTTAAAGGGGCCTGGCACTGAAAAATAAGTTATTTTTATTTTAAAGAAAATTCTTTTCTGATTAGAATGCAAAAAATCGCATATTTTTACGATTTTTTTGAAAGGAGTTATGATTTTTTAAAGGTGCTCGCGTACCGGGCATTACTGTGTTTAGCGCGCTAAACACCGTAGCGCCCGGTACAGCAACTCAAATTCCGAACTTTGAAAAATCATAACTCCTTTCAAAAAAATCGTAAAAATATGCGATTTTTTGCGTTCTAATCAGAAAAGAATTTTCTTTAAAATAAAAATAACTTATTTTGGAGTGCCAGGTCCCTTTAAACACCCCCGAAATGTAGAAACTTGCCCGGTAGACCATCAAAAAAACACGAAAAACCTGCTCGACGACTTTTCCATGCTACTTTACTTTTTTACCTCAGCCCCCACGACTGACCAACAAACAGCGGGAAGCTGGTCTCCGCCCTCAGTAGAGCGTCCCAAACGTGCAACAGTTTGTGCAGAGGGAGGACATGAGCGAAGCACGTGAGAAACCACGGGATGGCGAATAGCTGAAGCAGGGGAGATTACGGTAGAGATAATGATAGAGTACGATCAATATACAGTAGACATACGGCTACGGATCAACCGCGTCTTGAGAATAATTAGTATAGGTGTTTGCAGTGGCAAATATATAATGCAGCGTCATCACTAGAAAACAAACTATTCACTGTGCGTATGCAACACTAGACTAAGCAACAAGAATATTCAATCGAAAATTACTGTAGCCCCATCGTATCTGCACTTTAGAATTATTTCCAATTTTCAATATTTTCTATTTGAATTTCATTGTATTGCACGCCCATTGTCTATTCCCCTCTCTCCTCTCCCCTCCCCTTCACCCCTCATTCCTACATCCTCCACTCGTTGCCGGCGGTCAATCGTTCCTCTCGGGCGCTCCCCTCCCAACGTCGAACCCGACCCGACACAAAACGCGCCAGTGATATCATATCTCCTGCTGATCAGGTACTTTATCCCTATTGTACCCCCCAATAAGTGGTGAATCTATATCAAATTCATAGATGGGCAGTTAAAATCCAACTTTTTTGCTGTCGGCCGTCCGATTACAATTTAGCCCTGCAGGCGGTCGTCATATGACCCCCAAAGGACCCCCTTTTCATGTGTTTACAAATGAAAAAAATGATTTTTTTTCGGATTTTGTTTGCAGACGGTAGTCAAGGTACCCTGTGCCCACCTATGATCAAATTGATTCTTTTATCCACATTCTACAGTATGCTGCTCCCCCTTGTCATCGTCCCCATAGACTTCTACCTATCTGGTTAAAGAAACCCCGGAAACCCCTCTTTAGAAACATCCAACCGCGATCATTTAGGAAGTCTTCTAGTTGTTTATACATATCATAGTAGCAATTCACTATTCAAGAAAATCAAGTCCGATAGTAAATCCAATTTCCATTTCAGCCTATTCATAATGTGTTTTGGCAAGAAGAAAACTGAAAAGTCCGAGATGAAGCCGCAACCGGTGGCGCCAAACCGGCGTCCGTCATGAAGGCGCCCTCGCCGTCGGCCGCCGCGTCTCCCGCCGCAGCGCCACCCCCGCCCGCTGACGGTAAGTAGGATATATTATCCCCATCCAATTGACCATCGTGTCCACATGCTACAGTATCCTGTCCGCCGTATCGATGGTAGTTGCAGTAACCTCATATTACAGCGCTCAAAGAGAAAACTGCCGAGGGAGAACCGGAAGGAGGCGATCAGAACTACGAGAATATCGATGTGAAGAAATGATGACGATGACGTTATCACTCGTTAATTCACGACCCCAACCCCCATCCGCCATCCTTCCCCCCCTCCATTCCACTATGAGCACTACTATAAAGAGGATACTGTGGTGTCTGTGCGTGAAGGGTGGACGATATAAGTGAAATATCACGGGAAAAATTGCAGAGGGGAACTGCCATTGAGAGATTTGATACACCCACGTCATCGTGCCATCGTGGGTATCACTGTTCGCAGTATTCCCATCTACCGCACTAGGGTGGTAAAATCAGTACACGTATCGATACGCGCACTGCAGTATAGGCGTGGGGCAAATCGAACTTCCGCTAAAGTGAAGATGCAATTTTTTTCCGAAACAGTCTAAATGTATCGAGGAACATGTTTTCCATCGATATCACACTTAAATATATGCTACTCGAATGTGCCAATAATCGCTTGATGTACTAGCAGTGCACTAGTGTACTGCACAGTACAAATGCACTGTTTTCGCCACCCTATACCGTACTGTATGAATCAACTGTACCTACTGAGTCTTCATTCTGAATTCTGTGCCTCGTGACGGGCGTTCCACATGATTCAAAACCGGCAGACCAGGGTTAGAGCGAGAGAGTGTGCAAACTGGTCAATTGATTCTGTTTCCTCGAGTTCGAATATGCCGACCACTGCCCACGAATGATGCAGACCCCAAGTCCGCGCGGAAGTGGAATGAATCCAGATATGAGAAATGTTCCAAAAGCGAGGATTCAGTACGAATCCTTGTGAAAATAAGAGACCTACCTACCATATGTCACATAGCCGGGTCTACGATAGTTGAGAAACGGTACACCCCACGGACAAGCACTACCCCCATCGTGCATCAACGTGCATTTGCTGAATTCCCGAATCCCTGTTTACGGTAGACCCGATACGGTCACTTAGATGCAGTATCTGGAGCACGGTAGTTAAGCTGCAGTAGGTGACTTGTGCTCTGTTTACATAATCCTAACGTTATCTTGGCCTTTGCCTAGGTCCGGTACGTGAAAAAGTAAACCCGCCTCCGGGAAGAAGTCCATCTCAGTTAGGCAGGTGTAGAGAGAGGCATCAACGAAAGAGACGAGATGGTTGAAGACGGCGAGATACTCTGTGAAGAGAGGGTACTGTAAGAATAATGGAAGACGGGTGCCGTAGGATACGTGAAGGAGGCAGGAGGATTTATATTCTATTGTACAAAAGTATATCGGATCCTGTCGCTCACGTTTAATGAAATTATTTGTATACCTGCGATTTCATGTTGGCTTGTTTTATTGTTGGTGATAAATTTTGAAAAAAAAATGAAACCCTCTTATTTTAGTTTAAATAGAATGAAGAAAGGTTCTAAGAAGAGTTCGACTGATAGTGAGGTCTTACTTACATCGCTCTTTTTGCCGTCTGATGTTATTTTGTTTCTGACAAGGAAATAGTACAGGAGAAGGTAAAATTATCACGAACGACCTACCTATGATCACATAGCCCCATGGGCATATCAAGAATCCACTTTCAAAAAATCCCCATCGAGGTTTGTTGTTGTTTTGTGATCAGACCACCACCTCTCTGAATTTTCAACGAGCTGAATATTGATTTTATGCATTTTTAAGTGCGATAACCTTCTTAAAAGTTTCCCCTTCTATTAAAAAAACAAAGAGGGCGTCGTGTTTTTTTTTCCTTCACCACAGTATCCAAATCAAGAACTTTTTTTATTTAAAAAAAAACCGATAGACCACATAATGTTTCCACATTCGTCTTACTTAGCTAACATCGATTATTTAGCAATAATTATCGTATGCCAATGGTAATCGCACCCTGAATGATGTGGGAGTTGTCCTTGAGGAAGAAGTCGCGCAGATATCGATCGATGAAGGTGGACATGCACGAGAGCGCCATCGCTGCAAGAAACGGCATGATCACTAGCATGGGTCAAAAAGTTGGTAGAATTCAACAAAACCTGCCTGCCGAAGGCGGGCGCGAAAAATATATGCCTGATCAAATAGACCCCTAAAAACGAAACCTGCCCGACAGAGACTCCGAAAACAGCCCCGAAATGTAGAAACCTGCCCGGTAGGCCATCAAAAATTCGAAAACCTGCCCGACCAGGTTTCCAATCTACTATACTTTTTGACCTCTGATCACTAGGCAATCACAAGCAATTAAGCAGGCATTATGCGATAAGAACATCATTGCGAATTTAAAAAAAAAACTTTCATTATTACTGACGAACAAAATATATCTCGCTGTTTCAGAAGCATCGATTCACGTCATACATTTTCATTGGCCGAGATTCCCGGTTTACACTTTTTTGAACTAGGCAGTTTAGTCTAGGAATGCGCAGAATGTCGAGTTTAGTAAGAATTGTCCCCTATCTGACCTGTTTTATCGAACTTCCGATAGAAATCTGACGTTTTTATGAAATATCTGACGTGTTTATGCTAGGCGAGAGAGTGTGTGAAAATGAGAGATCTCGGCCGGGCGAAAATGTATGATTCACGTTTCTATGCCAATACGGCGATAGTACATTCTGGAGCTGTCACACACACACTGTGACCACTTAAAATTGTATATTTAATACCTCATAAACGGCACCTCCAAAATGTGCCAGCATTATGAGACTAATATAATTCGTTAAATAGTCTCAGCCTCCTCAAAATGATTTACAACATCACTAGGCAACTCACGGAGATTCTCAAAGTTGAGCAAGAGGAAGGGTGCTGCAAGTGAGTCGAGTCCCTGCCAGTACACGTACCGAGGATGTGCGCCCAACCACGCCTGAGCATCGATCGATGTCATAATCATCTAACAAATATAACAGATCTACCCACTATTTATTTTTGTTCCAGTAGAACGAAGCATATGCTGATCTATATTCGTCATACACTCCGGTATTTTTGCCCCAATGGATCCCTAGTTGATAGACCAATGGGGGGGGGGGAAGATCAAAGGTGCCAACGGTTTCCCAATGGGGGAATAGGTGGCCGTTGGGGGAAATTCTCCCATTGGTATCCCACATTTTCCCCTAATGGGAAACCGTCGGCACCTTTGATCTTTCCCCCATTGGTCTATCAAGTAGGGATCCATTGGGGCAAAAATACCAGAGCAATTGTATACCTTGAGCAGGCGCTTCAGTTTGTAGTGAGCCGAGGGCGATGTCATCACTTCTTCGTACTGATGGCATCTTTACATTCATTACATGGATACTACTTCAGTACATTCAAGATCCACCGTACCTCGGTATATCAACCTCTAGTTGTCGATCGCTCGAGTGGGCTGATACCGTATCCTGCTCGTCAAATGGCTCACAATCTAGAGGCGATACATCCAGCAGCGCCCGCCAAACTGCAGCGCGTCTAAAATTAAGCCAGTTTCTTTTAAAGTTTTGTAAAAGATCAAAATGTAAATTTTCCGTTTCGTGGGTAACGAAACAACTATGTAAAAACGAGCGGCACGTTAACACGACAATATTTACGCGATATACTTTCAATAGCAATGGACGCTTTCAATAGCAGTGGAGTCCATGTTTTATGAAATGGGAATGACTTTTTTAAAGAGAAATCGTCTGCCTTCAAGGGGAATATAATGTTCCGAAACATGGACTAGTTTGCGCTAACGGCCGCATTGTCATAATGGGCAGAGACTGCTGAGTTTTTGAATCGCATAATACCTGCGAGAAATCTACGGAATTACCAAAACACTTCAACATCCCATACCGATCAGTGAGATCACTCATGACGGTATTGATAGACGTTAGGGCGTGTGGAGGAACGTGTTGTAGTGTTGAAGAGCATAGTAAATAGTAGTCTTCAACACTTTTTGGTATCCCGAAAGTTTTTTGCCCATTTTAGAAAAAAAAACTAAACTCGCGTTTTCGGTTTTCATGCCCATTTTTGAAAAATTCAAACCACGTTTTCGACTTGTCGAAACGTTCGACCTAGCTTGAGAGTCTCGAAAATGATTATTTGCTCAGATGGCTCATAAGTGAATAGGAATTCATAGCCACCTATTTTACGGAATCTCAGCGGTTTGAAAAACACAATGAAAATTATTTTGCGCAGTGGTGATGATATTATTCAGATTTTTATATTATCCAAACACGTCCGTTGACTCATGCTCCGAAAAAATCAGGGGTGCAAAGTGGAAGGAAAAAAATTGGGGGTGCAAAAGCAACCGGGTGCAAATTTTATATTTGAATTCCCCGCAATTATCAATTTTCTAAACGTGTAAAAAATTTAAATCCGAAGTTTTGTGCTCTTAGCTTCACCGGGAGCCGATATATAAGCAAAAATAGATAACTGCTGGAATTCCAATTTTTTTTCTTCCCTACGATGTTTGCACCTTGGTGCAAATGCACTCATAATTTTTGCTCAGCATTATTCGACACCTTGGGCGAACTTTTTCGTCTGTTATTTGAGATACAACTTTTTCAAAAAAAATTTCTGGTCTGAGAATGGGAAGTTTGCAGTTCTACAGAAGGCACCACGTGCGCCATATCTCCCTACTCAAAACTCGATAAGTATTGATAGCTGGAACACACACCAACATGTTACGGCAATGTGCCACACGGGAAAAGCGAAGAGGGAGAAGCAAACACGTGAAAAAAAAGTGCAAAGACTTTCGTATACCTCCCCCCGTCCCAAAGCACATGTGAATGACTCATCGTAACCTCAACGGCGGGACATCTGCAGCCACTGCAGCCTGCAGCAAACTTGGTAGTCGCTGCTGCAGGAATGGATAGGAGGCGAGGAGATGAGAGAGGAGCGACATGCGGGAAGCCTGGTACGAGACGTCCTGCAGCAATGAAATACGGTCTCCCTCTTATTTATGCCAAATCACTTTTCTTCGACAGTGCTTTCCTACATAAATATATGAAATTGTTCATTGTTACGCATTAAACAAGCATATTTAAAGTGGTTGACACTGATGCCTGCAATAAGCATACGTGGACACGGTCACCCTGTAGCACTCTGCATTAAAGGGACCTGGTACTGCAAATCAAGTGAATTTCAGATTAAAGAGAATTTTATTCCGATGCGAACGCAAAAATCCCGCATATTATTACGATTTTTTTTGAAATTAGTTATGAATTTTCAAAGATCCCGTTTCAGGCCAAAATGACCCGGCGCTACTGTGTTTAGCGGCTAAACACAGTAGTGCCGGGTCATTTCAGCCAAAAATGAGATCTTTGAAAATTAATATCTAATTTCAAAAAAATCGTAAAAATATGCGGTTTTTTGCATTCTAATCGGAAGAAAATTCTCTTTAATCTGAAATTCACTTCATTTGCAGTACCAGGTCCCTTTAACGGGAAACCTGGGGTAGGGGCACTATGCAAAATTAAGGATATGAGAAGTCAACGTTTTGGGAAGTTGGTCAATGCTGGGGGCGCTATTAAACAGGGTGAAACCGGGGGAAGCACTCTGTAAATATATCTAAAATTTGCTGCCCACATGTGGTAATAAGTGCGTTGCGGCTTTTGCCCATTTTCCCTTATTACAAATTTAAAATGATATGCTCATGCATGGTCCATGCATGATCAGCATGGACTACTGTTGTGTGTGCTCTCTTTCTATACCTCGACGTGTCTCTCACTTTGCCATGCTCTCTCGCAGCCGTATTTGTTGTTTAGCACGGATTATCAACGGAACGTTTTATTATTTCGGACGAGTGCTCGTAAATTTGTAATACCTTCTCCTTGACAACGACCGGCAGTTTATCCTCGGCCCCTCTCGACACGGGAATAGTGCCCTCTGCCAATTCGAACGAGTGCAGCAATGTGAACGGATCCAGTGATCGCAGTTTCTGAAGATCAATGAGGCTAAGAACGGAGGAAGGGCCGGTTTAGACACCCAAGACGAACAGACAAACGATCGGTTTAGACATTATTTTTCTGCGCTCATTTTATCGTTTTCCTCTTTCTATTTGTATTTGTAACCGCGTTTTTTATGAACACGCATAAATAAATAAATAAATAAATATATATATATATATATATTTATATGCCTTGCCTTTTTCTCAATAATCTACATGCCTACATGGCTATGGCAGAACTTTGTTTTATTGTTCAGGAATAATTACTCATCTTACTGGTGGGTTATCTTACCACATTGTTTTATGAAATGTGGAGCGATTGATTCAAACACAGTTTTGCCAACTCACATGAAACATGAATAAATCGATGTCTAAATCTACCGTACCTCTCTCAAATTACCCATCGGTAGTACGGTAGTCGCTGTGACGGCGTCGAATCGCCGTCCCTCCTCGTTCCCAATCAACTGCAGATCATCGACCGCCACAAGTGCGCCCGCAAGCACTGGAGGCTTTGTCTGCAATCGATTCGTCATCTACAGTAATCCTGCTGCAGGAAACATACCGATCTAATATAGTAACAGAGAATAACCTATTGGAATTTCTTTTGTTAATTAGATAGGCACACGTACAACATACACCGTCCTGACATTCATGCTAATAACAAATGAATGATGGTGAATCACTATCCTTCATTCTCAAAAAACTTCCTCTCCACCCATCAGATTTAAATCGGTTCCTACATGGGAAATACGATTGAGTAATATGCGAGATGACTGTTCTTTTGAATCTCTTCGATTGTGATATCGGTGTGGTCGTCCCTCTCACCTTGACGACTCCTCTCTCCAGCAGAATCTTCTCAACACTGCTTCCCGATAGAGTCCATAGGAAGAAAGCATCATCGATAGGCATACACTTCACCACCTGTGCGATCATCTTCCAAGGTAGTCATAGGTAAAGGTACGTTAAAAAACCACGAAGCCAACTCGCATTTTGAGAAATTTTTGTGAAAAAAAATGAAAACCCAACCCGCATTTTCGATTTTACCTTCCCCTGTTTGCCAAACCCAACTCGTATTTTCGGGTTTTCATGCTCATTTTTAACAAACCCAACCCTTTTTATCGACTTGCCGCAACGCACCCTTTCGACCTATGAAGGTAGTTATGGAAACCACGTTTAATAACTCGATATTTAAAATGTTCTGGAATGTGCCGTAGACAAATAAAAAAGGTTAGTCGAATTCCTTAACAAAGTTGCACACAGGACTATCACCACGTGAACGAAATCGTAGCTTCCGTTTTCTGATTTCATAAAAGAACTTCATTGGCTTCGGCTTTTTAACACAACTAACGATACTCTGTCCACAAGCGCAATCAATCTTCTCCTACCGTACCCAATCTCGATCCGCTTCCTCCTCTTCCACTCGTCGTTCCATCTCACGCACGTCCAGCTCCGACCAGTCATCATCCCTCTCCTACAATATCAATCGATATTCCGACAAATTAGATTGATTTGCATATTTCTAAAGGCGATGTATCGGGCACCCCGACATGTTGGATGAAATTGACTGATCTTTTTCTTCAATTTTCACGGTAGTATCGTCAAAAAAGTAGCAGCGTCCGCCCGTTGCCTACAGTACACCGGTCGAGTTTGCGTGTTGGGTAAGTGATTTTCCACCCATACATCTTTCTAACCATGTATATCATACATTTTCGTTGGGCCAGATTCTGGGTTTACACTTTTTTGAACCAGGCAGTTTAGAGACTCGAGACCCATCTAGGAATACGCAGAATGTCGAGTTTAGTAAGAATTGTCCCCTATCTGACGTGTTTTATCGAACTTCCGATAGAAATCTGACGTGTTTATGAAATATCTGACGTGTTTATGCTAGGCGAGAGAGTGTGTGAAAATGAGAGATCTGGGCCGGGCGAAAATGTATGATGTATATCCATTCTTCGGAACATTGCAGAGTTATCTGTGATACAATTCACTCTGTCCAGTATTAAAATTATATTATTAATATTAAATACTGCTTTCACACTCACACAATAATCGCCACCTACAATCTACAATAACAGATGTTTACAGTAAGCTAAAAATGGGTGGACCGTACCTCTATCTCGTATCCGGCCTCTCTCAGTCGCAGCAGGACCTCGTCCACACCCGGTCTCGCCTTGGGGTGCATCTTCAGACAGTCTCTGGCCACGCCCACCACACAATCGTGCTCGCGAGCCACCATTTCAGTGCGGGCACGCGCCGGTCGACTGGCATCGCAGATGCGCGACACTAGTGCGTCGAAGAGTGTCGCGTCTGTCGCAGTGTCTGCAAACAAGCATTAATCGATAATCAGTAAGGAATACCGTAACTTTACTCAATTCTAGTGTACACGTCCGCATTCCTTTAATTGCTTATGTTACCTGCGGTTTCTCTGAAGACGTCATTCATGATGTTCAGCCATTCGTGTGTCGAGTACACATGAGACAACACTACTCCCTGAACGTATAAACAACTACAGAATACAAAGAAGGCTCATCCAACCTTGGAACGACATCACTCATTTCTACTATTTCTGAAGACCAGATTAAACCAGAAATAGAGATAGACGAACTATGAACTTGCTGAATAATAATAGTGAGTTATGATCAAACTCACCTCATTCTACATGCTCTCTCATCGATCAGACAGCGCGAGAGATCATGTATAAAGTCAGGACATTACTCATAATAGTTCTGGTCTTCGAATGTAGTACCTAAACAAATGCGATCGATCGATTCACCTACCGTAATCATCTGAAGCAGGACGATGCCATAGGACCAGAGATCGGACTTGCGACTGCATGGAGCGAGTCGGCCGGAGGTGGATGACGTCACAGGCAAAGTCCATCGTGCAAGAGGAGGGAGGGAGAGCAGTCGTTCGGGTGAGAGAGAGTGGGCGGAGCCGAGTGGAGTGGACAGATCACGACCGTCGTCGGAGAGCAGGCTGGAGAGAGAGAGAAAATAAATACCGTACACCTTCATGCGTCCAATCGATCCAATAAACTGTTACCTATTTTGGCGCACTAACACGTTTTCCTAGACTAATCGATATTTCAAAGCGCCAATCGATAAAATGCTCACTGTATGCCGAATCTGGCGAGGCGCACGCGGATCTTGGCATCTCCTTGCTGACATTTCCAAAGGGGAGAAGGAACCACCAGCACTTGGCTTACCTCCAATATAATGTGCATAGAGTAGTAGCAATGGCTACAATATCCTAGGAAGCCATATCATAACAATAGTTTTCAAACGCTCGAATAAATATCAACACAGGTTAAATACCTATCCCGCCAAGTTCTAAAACACATGGTAGGACGATAAATTCTATAGAAAACCATGTGATCGGTTGCTTTTATCAATTATTAGGGCCAAAAATTACATCGTAGACAAAACGCAAGGTGGGAGATATTGGACCGTAATTTTACGGTACTATTTAATCTGTGAATATCAATGTAAATTATTCTCTACAGGCCGGTCAACCCTGCAGAAGTGCGTTCTCACTTTCAAATCGAGTAACCATCTAACTTTTTGCGGCCGTTACGAACTTATTTTTATTTACACAGATCGGACAGGTGTGACGACAGGACTCTATGTCCATATTTTGAGCGAATTTCAACAAAAGACTTTGAAATGATTTAAAATATAGTGAGATAAGATTGTGAATAAAAGAGGAGATCTCCCCACTGTCTTCTGATTTCCCTGACCCGTACTCTCCACGCCCTCTCATCTGACTCTTTCGGTCCGTCACTTCCTCTTGGGAACCATACATTTTATAAAACACACAATGTGTGTGAACAATTTTTTGAAGAAGGCAGTTTTGCCCCTCGAAACCTATCTATAAATACGCGGAAGGATGAGTTTAGTAAGAATCAATTTAAATCTGGCCAATTTTATGGGACTTGCACTATAGATCTGACCAGTTTATATCGATTGCTGGCCAGTTTATATATTTCGCAATAAGCCGCATTGTGCGTGGGACGAAAATGTATGTTGGGAACTCTGGTAATTAATTGCAGGCTGGATCCCGGTGTAATCTACCTTTCCAGCCTGGAATCAGGCGCAGAAAGAGGGGGCATGCAAATGGGGAGGAAAAGGATGAGATCCCTTTTTTAAAAACAATATTTCTTGACTATTTTATATCTCGTTTGATAGTATCTTGTTGAAAATCACTCGCAACATAGATTTGGAATCCTCTCGTCACGCCGTCACGATCAGTGTACGCGAACAAGGGCTCACATGTTGTTTTTTTTCTTCAAACTATTCTTTAATACGCTAAAATAACTTTAAAAGACGATAGATTTTACTGTGCTCCTGATCGATTCTCACGCAAATGACATCATAAGCAGGCGAAACGCTCTCGGTATCCCTCCTTCATGACTCCTTTCTGGACCTACTCAGTGCTCGTGGGGTACGGCAGGCAGGGGTCATAGCTACTTCAGCTAGAAGACAAAAATCAGCTAGGAAGAAGCTAGAAGGCATAGCTACTTCAGTTTTATGTAGCTGGAGTAGCTATGCCTTCTAGCTTCTTCCTAGCTGATTTCTGTCTTCTAGCTGAAGTAGCTATGACCCCTGCCCACCGTAGCTATACCCCACGAGCACTGAGTATGGAATCATGACTACAGTATTCCGCATTACTCACATCCATAGCTCCGGCGACAATTCTCTTCTCGTGGAGATGGCAGACTGCTTCTGCAAGCTGACCAGCCACATTACGAATTTCTGCCACGCAAAGTCTGCAAGAACTTTTCTTGCTCACCAATTGACTAAAAATTAAACTACCTTTCGAGAAACAGCAGATCATCTACAGACTCCTCGTAATGTTCAGAGATGAGAATAGCCGCATTGGGAACTGAATTTCCGACATTTTTTAACAATGAAGTAAAAAAACTACCTGTTGTGCATCGCACTATCGCAACGTGTCGCGCCAAGGAAGGGTGTCTCTCCAACTCTTGCAATCTTCCTAATCGACCGAGCATCCTCACAGCTCCAGGCGCCACAGGCATCCCATTGAGGCAGGTCGCTCCATTCTCGGAGCCGGCAAGAACGACAGCGCTGAGGCAGGCTTCACTCAACCGCCTTCCCATTCCGAGAAGGCCTGCGTCCGCAATCAGAGCCATCTCTAAACCAACTGTGCCCCCTGCCCTGGGATAATGTCAACCGATACTTACGATGCTTTGTGTAAACTGACACACATGCGATTAAAAAATTTTGTTTATTTTTTTGTGGTTGTTTTCCCATCCCAGACAAACGGAAAACAGCTGGGGAACAGTTATGTACCCATTCAAATATTTCGAGTACAAAACCAAAGAAGTCCAAGATAGTGCGGAAAATTGAATGGTTTCGTAAATACAGTGAAGTGGTGTCAAACAATTTAGCAAGTAAAATCAACGAAGACAATGTAAGAGAGAAAAATAATATTAAGAACCACGTGGAGGACAGACTTCTTGATTGGATTATCTAATAACAAAAATGGGGTCGTACTAAGATGTGAGGTAAATTCAAGGTGTTGAATTATACTAATTTATAGGAGATCGGCAATGTTCATGGGCATCTCCTCGATGATGGTGGTGTAGAAAGTCTCAATGTCCTGGAGCTGGCGCTTGTCCTGTTCAGTAACGAAGTTGATAGCAACTCCTTTGCGACCGAAACGACCAGATCGTCCGATACGGTGAATGTAGTTTTCGCGGTTGGAGGGAAGATCATAGTTGATGACAAGGGAAACTTGCTGCACGTCGATACCGCGGGCAAGGAGATCAGTGGTGATCAGGACACGAGAAGATCCGGATCGGAATTCTCGCATAATCTGGTCACGCTCGCCCTGCTCCATGTCTCCGTGGAGGCAAGAAACGGTGTGCTGTTTCTTGGTCATTTGATCAGTAAGCTGCTCGACACGCCTGCGGGTGTTGCAGAAAATGACGGCCTGAGTGACGTTCACTGCGGCATACAGGTCGCAGAGGGTTCCGAACTTCCACTCCTGAAAAATTATAAATAAATGAAGGTAAAAAGAAACGTTATTACTTAATAATGTGTTCACTCACATCCTTGTCGACATTGATGTAGAACTGACGAATACCCTCGAGGGTAAGCTCCTCCTTCTTGACGAGAATACGGATAGGATCTCTCATGAACCGCTGAGTGACCTCGAGTACGTCAGCGGGCATGGTGGCGGAGAGCAGAACGACCTGCACCTCCTGAGGCATGGTCTTGAAGGCCTCATAGATCTGGTCCTTGAAACCGCGAGACAGCATCTCGTCGGCTTCGTCGAGGACGAACATCTTGATACCATCAGTGCCTGCAGTATTCGAGCTTGTTAAACTGAATGAATGTGAATCTTAACCTATTTTTTAAAATATATATTAATAATATTTATATTGACATGAGAAGAGTTGGAAAAAATAAATGTGCAACGTATTATATAAAGCATGCAGAACTGTCCGCATGATCCTCTTGTACGTAAGATGTTATTTCGCTCAGTATACCAACGACCAGCGCACAAAAGCTGAGATCGGCGTTTGAAAGAGCCAAGTACGAATAAATTTAAATAAATTACTCACGGAGAACTCCACGGTTGATCATGTCGTTGACACGTCCGGGTGTTCCGACGATCACATGGACTCCCTCCTCGAGCTTTCGGAGATCATCACGGATCGATGTTCCACCAATGCAGGCATGAACCTTGATGTTCATGAAGTCTCCGAGAGCACACATGACCTTCTGGATCTGAAAATTGTGCGACGTATTATATAAAGCACATAGAATAATTCCATGTATTCCTCTTGTACATCTAATGTAATTTTGCTCAGTATACCAACGACCAGTGCACGAAAGCAAAAATCGGCGTTTGAAAGAGCTACGTCTTATTGAAGCTGTTCCTCACCTGCTGGGCCAACTCGCGAGTAGGAGCCATGACGAGAGCCTGGAGGTGAGGAAGGGTCTCATCGATTCTTTGGAGAATAGACACCGAGAAAGTGGCAGTCTTTCCAGTTCCAGACTGTGCCTGGGCGATGACATCTCGTCCTGAAATTTTTTTTTGACGTATTATATAAAACATGCGGAACTGTCTGCATGATCCTCTTGTACGTCTAAGTTAATTTTGCTCAGTATACCAACGACCAGCGCACAAAAGCAGAGATCGGCGTTTGAAAGAGCCACCACTACGAATGGAAGTGCGAGAAACGAACCAGTGGTGCAGGGCACAATGGCGCGCTGCTGGATAGCAGACGGCTTCTCAAAACCGAAAGCGTAGATTCCACGAAGTAGAGTTTCCTTCAGCTTCATGTCGTCGAAAGTCTCATAGACGGCGTCATAGTTTCCCTGGAAAGGGCATTATTATAACTATTGAGAAATAGCGTATTACAGCCAACGCCCACCATTACGAGTTTCTTTTTTAAACTTCATGACGGCTAACATAACTAGCAGCCCGCAGAAAGTGAGTTCTTCTACTGAGAAGGATAAATAGCGTATAGGAAAAAAGAAGCCTCACCTCAATGAGGCCGTCAGAGCCGACTCCGACGGCCGAAGCCTCGCCAGAAGCGCCGTTTACATGCTTGTTCCTGCAATTATTCGAATTTCGTCACTATCCCACAAAAGATTTAACCCATAAATCACGCAAAAAAGAACAATAAATGAAATTACGTGAACTTACTGGTTGTTCGCATCAGTCATGACAGAGAAGACGGGTTTGAAGCGTTTTCGAGCGTCGAAAAAGAAAGTTTGGCCTCTCCGGGGGAAAGGTGCAAGAAGTGAATAAACGACAAGTCCGGGAAAATCCCAACCCAGACAGCCATTCCAAAAGGAACTCCCAAACGGAAAATAATTACTTAAAGGCAGACGCCGGCTCTCACTCTGGTTCTGGCACGATACTCTGCCGAGAGAGGCAAGAAATGTAAGAGAGTTAGTACATAGATGTTGAACAGTGGATGTGGCTCTATCTCTGGCTCTGGCTCAGGCTTTCATCTTGAGAGATAGAAAAGTATAAAATATTGGAATTTTGCCAAAAAAGTCTTGGATTTATTAAACTATAAGTTAGTATAACAGTTTCAATATGTTTTTTTGTTGATTTTCTATTATTTTCTTTGATTGTAACACAAAATTACTTTATGCATTATGCCTATAAAATAATGCGTATTGTAAATGGCTGTATTTTTGCGATTCGCTACCAATTTCACATTAACTTTCTGAATTCTTCGCCTCGCTAGTACTCAATTGCTTTACATTGGCAATCGTTTGGTTACAGATGAATAATGAAAACGGTTCCGTTGATCGCGGATCAGTATATGCCCGAGTGCGGCATCCATTTTCTGGGAAAAATAATGACGAGGTTCGGACACTCTTATTGCAATAATATGCTCATTCATTCCATTTCAGTTGTCATTTGGTGTTGGCGATGTGATTGCTATCACTCAACAAATAGAAGGAGGGTGGTGGGAGGGCACGCTGAATGGTGAAACGGGGTGGTTTCCGTCAGGTTATGTCGCTGTGATCACAGACGCAGGTTTGCAATGTTGGTTTATAAATTTCCTATGAAAGATTTACAGAAAATCTGTTGCGATCAAGATCAATCCCGAATGTTGCGGAGAGCCAAAGAGGTGTGAAAGTTACCGAATCTTTGATTTGACTAATTATTTGTTTAGTGAACGGAGTGAACATCGCTGATGGATGTACTACACATAAACAGTTCATCGCTCAAGTTCTGGAGTCGTTTCTAAAGGCAGAGGAAAAGTACATTCTCGATCTGAAGAAAATTGTCGAGTGTTATCTTGCGCCCCTTTCCAACTCAAATGTGTAAGTTGTGATGAGTTTACTATAGTCAATCATTATTATTCCTCCCAGGGTTAGCATGAATGAATTCAATACTATCGAGGGAGACGTCAGCCATATTTACGCATTGCAAGCCTCCGTGTTCACGCAGATGATTGAAATGCAGAGGTGGGGAGCGATCTTAATAATCATTGCAGGCTAAATTGATTGTTCCAGCATTGAGTTATCTCAACAACGGATAGGCGGCGCCTTGATCTCATCAGCTGTTGAATTGAAGCAGATGCTAACGTCGTATTGCTCTAACCATCCTGATGCAGTGGAAGTCATCGCACACAAAAGGTGCGATATGCGATACTTATGGTTACCGATGGAATCAAATATACACACGATTCGAAGCCCACCATTTAACACGCTCTCTTACTCCAAAAAAACCTTTCCGTTTGGTTGATCGGCATATTAAATTATGCGCGTGTGTGCTAGCCTATGCACGTTTCATTCACGGAGAATCCCACGGTTGTCTTTTATATAGCCAATGAGATACACATTATAAGGAATGAAATAACATCATGTTTACTTCAGAGATGAACTCGATCAATTCTTCACTTCTCAAGGCGGAGACATGAGAACATTCATCCAGGTTTGGTACTTTGTGATATCACTCGATAGTACAACTTCAAAGTTGCGTAATTCACATTTATAGGGTCTATCTGATCCTTTCCGTCATCTTGCCTCGTATCCTGTCGTCTTGCAAGAACTGCACAGAAACATGCCGGTATGTTACAATACGGTTTACATTTTTTGCGTCTTCTATGGCTCATAAATTATATTGATTATATTTATTATTTTTTATTTATCCTACACCACAATTTTATTAATTACGAGTATGTAGATATTATTATCAGGAGTCGCATGCAGACAGAGGAGATATCCAACGGTCGGTCGTCGTGTACAGAGATCTGAAGGTACTTATCGTGTACCTGATCATTCATATGATTTACATTAACATCACAATTTCGTACAGGATTTTCTACACAGAGTGATAATTTGTTAGGAGAGCGGTTCTCGAAGGTTTCATTTGTTCGAATATTTTACATACCTTATTCGAAACACTTGCTCGTTTGCTTACCGAAACGAGAGTGTGCGTGAAATGAGTAGGGTTCAAAACCGTGCTCCAAGAAAAGAAACCTTGGCGGAACGTTTTCCTAGCAATTTCGCGCTATCGATACTATTATATCAGTATACCATTCAACGATGATCAGGAGCTGTGTGAGTGGGTGCGTCGTCAACGGGAGATCCAGATGGACTTCCTTCGATCTCCTCGCATTTCCCAATTCGTGCGGGAGGAGACACCCGGCGACATCTGTCTGACGGGCACAGCAAGTGTGAGCAGAGGAGGAGGAGGAGGAGGAGGAGAGGGACCTTCGGAGGATAGGTATTACAAATTCACAAACACTCGTCCGAAATAATATAACGTTCCGCTGATAAACATCAGAAACTAGGACGAGAGTATACGCGAAATGCGAAAGAATCAGACAGTAAGCGCACCACAAGTAGTTTTCGAAGTGGAAGTATTTTTTTGTAGTATTTAAAATTTGTAGTACGCTATTTAGATCCCATTCGAAATGTTTCTTGTTGTAGTAATTTGCGTTAGTTTTGAAATGGGAATAATGCCAGTCAATAGTAGACATCATGCACTCTATCTACGCATATATTGAGTTAAATTGAAAAGTGCTGAATGGGTATACTCGAAGGCGAGAACCTATTATACTTACGCAATTTTTTTGAAATAACCTCTTTCGCCTCTTCCTATCTGCATAAGCCCTCTCATTTTCAGAACACTATCGTTGTTCTCCGACTATCTTGCACTGTTCGAGATGACGTCAGATGGACTGGACTATGATCTGCACGAGATGATCCCCCTGTCCAAGTTGCGGATGAGGAGAGTGGCAGGGAAGAGTGTGCTTGTTGCAAATAGAGGTCAGAAAATTCACATGCGACAGTCGCATTCGAAAAGTTAGTGTGCCATTCAAAAATTGAGCAATATGAGAGACTATCTGAGCGGATGGAAATAGTGCTGGCAGTTGACGAAATTTCCGATTGAAGACTGACAACGCTATGTTGCAGTGCATTTGGTGAGAGTTACTAACGTGCCATTCCGGAAGTTCAAAAATGCTTCTACGCCTCAGGGCAAAAATAGTGGTACTTGTGACGTCACAAAACTTTTTCGTCAAATCGAATGGAATCTTTCCGATTCTTGGTGCAATCGATAGCCCATCAATATACAACTATTTTTCACTTTCGCAACTTTTTTGATCAGGGTTCACGCAGCCGAGTTATTCATCAAAAATAGTTTCTCACTTAATTTTCAATACCACTAGAGGTCCTGCAAATTTTTCCCTCCTCCTACTACATCGCACAGCAGTTGCGCACAATCTGTGAAAAATAGAGAATTTAAAAGTTTCTGGCAGGAAGTCAAAAACGGAAAAGTATTCAAAAAATATTAATAAAATCAGTTCTCAATGAGCAAAAGTATGAGCCGACCAGCTCTGGAGAGCTAAAGTACTGTAAGTACTCTCATCAAACGGTTTAATGTTTAGGAAATATTTGAATATTTTCTCATTTTTTTACTCTTAGTGTGCACTGCTGTAACCAGAAACAACGCAAACACAAACTGAAATGAGAAACATTGCAGTTAACACGAAATTTCGCTCATACTGCTTTAATCGAGAACTGATTTTATTAAGATTTTCCGTATACTTTTTCGTTTTTGACTTCCTGCCAGAAATTTTTAAATTCTCTATTTTTAACAGATTGTGCGCAACTGCTGTGCGATGTAGTAGGAGGAGGGAAAATTTTGCAGGACCTCTAGTAGTATTGAAAATTAAGTGAGAAACTATTTTTGAAGAATAACTCTGCTGCGGGAACTTTGATCAGAAAATTTCGAAAGTGAAAAATAGTTGTATTTCGATGGGCTATCCATTGCACTAAGAATCGGAAAGATTCCATTCGATTTGACAAAAAAAGTTTTGTGACGTCATAAGTACCAATATATTATGCCCTGAGGCGTAGAAGCATTTTTGAACTTCCGGAATGACACGGTCTTAACTCTCATCAAATGCACTACAACATAGCGTTGTCAGTCATCAATCGGAAATTTCGTCAACTGCCAGCTTCCTGAACAAATATGTCGAACCACTCAGATAGTCTCTCATATACACTCATTTTGTCAATATGGTCGTTAGTGCGAAGTAGTCCATGTTTCGGAACATTATATTCCCGATGAAGGCAGACTTTTTTTTTCTAAAATTATTACATTAATATCTAATATAACGCTGAATACTATTAAAAACACTTAAAGGGACCAGGCAGCGTGCAAAAACAGATTTTTAATTTCCATAATTTTTTAATGAGCTTTACTCACTATGATCTAATGAAAAATGGAGAAAAAAAACTAAATTTTTAGTATTTTTTACAATTAGTTATTTTAATTTGAAATTAGCCTCAGGAACGGTGCGTCGCCTATTTCCGAAAAGACAGAAATCTATTTAATTTGGTCGGACGACTAGATTTTGCAACAAAAAGAGGAATGCAGGGGCTTTGACCACTCCCGGAATCAACGCGCATAACCACATTTCATCAAAATGTCTGGTTTTAGAGAAATGAATTGTAGTGTAGTCGCTACCGTAACCTGCTGTGGAGAAAAGGCGAAAGTTTGAAAATTCATAACTAATTTTAAAAAAATCGCAAAAATATGCGGTTTTAAGCATTCTTCCGGGAACAGAATTTTCTTTTATTTAAAAATAACTTATTTTTTCACTGCCTGGTCCCTTTAATTATATATTTTTTAAATCACTGAAATATTGATATGGAGTCTTAGCGTGCCGCGCAGTTTTTGCTCAGTAGTTTCGTTATTAACGGAACGGAAAATACAAGCATAATACGAAAACAAAGAACGATAGCATTCATCTCACTAATCACAGCCTCACCCTTTTTTCCACAAACGAAGGGATAATTAAGAACATAAACTTGCAGTGCCTGAAGAGATCTTCTTCTCCTTCACTTCTGCGTATGACATGGATCGATGGATTGACGCATTTAGGAAGTGCTCAGTCCCGCTGGAAGGAGATATTGAGAGCAAATGTAAGGCTAGTTAGAGAGAAACATTCATCCTTAAAATCGGTATTTAGAAGAGTTCCAGAATTGCTAACTTATTTGCGGCTTTGTACAGCGTGAAAATCGAGAAAAAAACATCACAATTCACTGTATTTATCTAATAGACGAATTTATCAAATACCTTAATTTAACTAAATGAACAACTTGATAATGCAGCAACTTCCATTCCTCCGCCCTTATCGCCTGTCACGGTAACGATGCGACAACGGAAGGAAAGCATTGGGGAATCGTTGGACCAGATGGATGTACGTCATATTTCATTTATAGCCTTGATTTATATTTATTTTTTAGAGTATGATAAAACACGCAATCTATTTTATATAAAATATTGTTTTCGCTTGCTCATTTTTTAAAAGGTCGCAACGTGAACTGATTTGACACCCCTTTTGACCTATGCCTATACTTAAAGTAATAATGTTCTCCTCTCCTCTATTTATTTCGCGTGGCCCCTTTAATTTCTTTCCACATTTCGACAAAACAACTTATAGTTATTGCGCTCCGCCACAGTCCGACCGCTAAGCGCTGCGCATGTTATAACCCTAGAATCGTTGAACATTTGCGATTTTTAATGATTAGCACAGGGCCAGAATTGGAGAGTGACTAATGGAAGGGCGAGTGTGAGGAAATTTTAATTGCAGGAAATATCAAGAATCGGAAGTATAAAACTTAAATGTGAAAAATACAGGAACTATTAAATAAAACAACTGACCCAGTCGAACAACCCATTGATAGGAGATTAATAGTGCTGAATACGGTACGATCAGATAAATTTCGTTGAATATTTAAACCGCATTACTGTTATTTTCTTTCGTGATTTTCTGATTGTGTATGCTTCCAGTGGATTCAGCACTCGAATTATGAGGGGACAGGCTTAATATTACAATTGTAGAAATTAATTTCAATGTTTACCCTTGCGGTCTCTATTTACTTGGGCATTTCCTTCTTTTCTTCTTCTTTTCCCTATTAATTTGGATGTTATCAGGCGGCGTTGGCACAAAATTCGTCCGAGTTTGCTCGTCTGCGCACCAAGAATGCCTCGCAGCAGCAGCAGATGGGATCGACACCCACGTCGTCGACGTCATCGACTTCGCTACGGAAACTGCCGAAGACCCCGTCAGTCTATACTTTCTTTTCCCCTATTGACATCAATCAAATACCGTTGAAATACGTTCTCGCAAGGTGTCAAAATTATCTTGAGTATAACTTTAACACATGCTCATCAACACGAAGTGTCTGCGAGAACTTTTTTTTGACTTTGCGTTGAAATACTTCCCAAAATGAGTCTAAAACGCTCATTTACTTTTCAGTTGAATGCAAATGTGAAAAGAGAGCGCGTTTCAAGGCCGGTTTTTCGCCAGTGAGCTTGCAAATGACTTCGCCCTCCCCTCGAATGCCCTAGGGCGATAGTTATGCCTTCCTCGCGGTTTAGACGTGCGATTTTACGCCCCAACTTCACTTCGATGGGAAACTTGGTTGTTTGTGACGAGATGCGAGTCTTGATCGTTTGTGCACTTTCGGTAAACGGAACTTGCCTTCTGTCTGACAATCTCCTCATCTCTCTCTCTATCTCTCTCTTTTGCTGATTCGCCCCATCTCTTCCTCAATTCCGCTCTCATTGTTAGCTCTTCCACTAATGATTCCGAGCCGGCTTACTTTGATCAGTGGCTCTCCCCCTCGTTCTCCTCCTCCTCCTTTTGTTTCTCAATTTCGGCCAGTTATTTTCCCGATTCCCGATCTCACCATTTTTTCAAAGGTTTCCCGCTGCGGGGTCGAACCTGCGTCGCTGGGATTGCTAGTCAAGCGCGTAACCCACATAGCTTTGGATTTCGTTTAAATTTTTTTATTGAGCAAGTAACTCTTGTGGAGATGCATGTGATGGCGAGGGAACTGAGTCGATATCTATCCGCTCGCGGGATATTTGAGTGAACACACGGACAGACAAACACGTTTTGAAATAAGTCTTTAGGAATTTCTGACCAGTTTGAGATTTCGCAATCACAGGTGAGAGAGAAAGTGAGTGAAACGAGAGAATGCGAACGCGATGAAAATTTATGATCCAAAATATGATACCCGGTGTTTAAAGATCATAATATAGGTTAGCCATTTATTATTTGGTGAAATATTTTTTTAGACCTGCAATGTGCTTTAAGATTTGTTTTCGATAAGTTCGATCGTTGCGCTCATTATACGTTTTGCACACAGAATTTCGTTAATGCAAATTAGCAAAATAATTAAATATATGATGCATGTGTCAGTTTGGACGACTTAGCGTTGCCGTTCCGAGTCAATCACGAGCTGGAGATGATAATGCCGGAGGGATTTGATGATGAGGACGAGAGGGAAGAGGGAGGAGACACGAGGACGAGAAGGAATGAAGCTGCCTTTTTTATTCGGTTAGATTTTTAAAAAAATTAAGTTATCAAAAAAATTATCTAGTTGAAATTTGTTTAGCGCAGTCTCTGGTACTTTGCTGCATCGCATCTTTAAAAAAATGTAGTTGAAAAAATTGGCGAAGTCTGCTGATTTGGAATCGGCACTGAAACTTCTTTAAAGTTACCGGGAATCCACATTTTTGGTGTCAAATCTTACAACGGAATCGAATAGACAATTGCCGTAAAAGAAAGGCTGTCGAAGCAAAAAATGTCAAAAATCGATAATTAGGCCGTGACACAGCTCCAAATGTCCGAAAATAGAGCACTGAACATCAGGAAAGTTCGCGCAAATTCAAATGTGAATATTTCATCATGTTGTCTTATTGCGCTCCAGCCTTTTTTCGCTTCTTTTTTTGCATACTTCAATGCCTCATTATTTATTGAAATTTATTGTCGTATTAGAATTTATGTAACGAAAACATCGAATGAGAAAAAGAGCTTTCAAAAAAGACCGCGACGCGACACGCGACGCTCGCCATTGATCATCAGGGAATACCGCGAATTCAAAATTATTCCGTGGATTCCTGGTAACTTTAACAACGAATGACTAAGAGCTTTTCTTCCCCCCCTGATTTTCGAGGTTTCATGTCTGTTATCATCAAAAGTCTGTGAAACTCAGTTGACCAAATATTCGTGGGACACCTTCTTTAACTCTAAGTTAGCAATACGGGTATACCAAGTAAATAGCAAAATGCAGCAACTACCCGCCATTCCGCTCGCCGAACAACATGGTAGATCTGGGCAAGCGAGGCGTGAAGATGAGGAAAGACCGTATGTTTTTTACCGTATTGTTTTTTTAGCTTTTTTTTAAAAATAATTTCCTTTGCCGAATAAGTATCGATCTGTTTTCGTATATATATATATATATATATATATATATATATATATACAGTAGCGGACAAAAGTTTACGGGCACTTTTTCTTTTTGATATAACTTTAGAACCCCTGGAAGGTTTGTCGCGACATGCTGGGGTCTAATACGAAATCCATTGGAGATTACGATGCAACTATTGGGGTATTGCGAAATGTTCCCGTTATTGCGTCGTGATGACGCAATCGATGCATACTTTTTTGAATGGACATTATTCTTTCATGGAATTTTTCCTGCTCGCCTAACTTTCAGGATGTTAAGACATGCCCAAGGTCTACCTATAAAAAAATTTCCAAGTTACTGCGGTGCCGCTACTTGGCTGTGGCAAAGCTGCAATATCGAGGTTGCAAAACCATATCTCACCTTTTAGAAATCGCACAGACCCAATCAATACACCAAAATGATCACCATCATGACTGCCGATGATCCTGAGAATATGGTCGCGGTAGGCCACCATTTGCCTTCAGGGCACGAACAAATCACTTTTTCGCAATATTGTGGTCTGACGAAGGGGAAGTCTATAGGACGTGCTCTAAATATCTGGTTTGCGCGTGGATTCGGTTGAGAATCTACGGGAGAACCGATTCCTAGCTGCAATAAGCGTTTCAATTGGATTCCTGCCCGCGGCGATCGATTTCCGGAAGGACACTGGTTTGGACACGCCCATTTTCTACCCGTTGACAAGGCTCGCACTTTTGAGTGTATCTCGGCTCTGAGTTAACGAAGAATACTGGCAGACCCATCAATGGAATCAGGATTGTTTGCTCCTATAATCTCGTGTACAAATTACATCATTACTATGCAATATTACGTCATACAGGCAATACTTATATTTTTGTGTATTCTTTGCTGTAAGTCAACGGAAAATGGTGGAAGCGATGCAAATAAAATCAAATTGATCCTTCCATCACTGTAAAGCGCAAATTACTTTATTATTATGTGATGTTATATGATTCTGAGAATTATTGCCTAATAATGATGAAATATTGCATAGTGATGATGCAATTTGTGAATGAGATTATAGAGCCGGCCACGCTGATTCCATTGATGGGTCTGCCAGCATTCTTCGTTAACTCAGAGCCGAGATACACTCAAAAGTGCGAGCCTTGTCAACGGGCGGAAAATGGGCGTGTCCAAACCAGTGTCCTTCCGGAAATCGATCGCCGCGGGCAGGAATCCAATCGTAACGCTTATTGCAGCTAGGAATCGGTTCTCCCGTAGATTCTCAACCGAATCCACGCGCAAACCAGATATTTAGAGCACGTCCTATAGACTTCCCCTTCGTCAGACCACAATATTGCGAAAAAGTGATTTGTTCGTGCCCTGAAGGCAAATGGTGGCCTACCGCGACCATATTCTCAGGATCATCGGCAGTCATGATGGTGATCATTTTGGTGTATTGATTGGGTCTGTGCGATGTCTAAAAGGTGAAATATGGTTTTCCGACCTCGATTTTGCAGCTTTGCCACAGCCAAGTAGCGGCACCGCAGCAACTTGGAAATTTTTTTCTAGGTAGGTCGTGGCCATGTCTCAACTCCCTGAAAGTTAGGTGAGCTGGAAAAAATCCATGTAAGAATAATGCCCATTCAAAAAAGTATGCACTGATTGCGTCATCACAACGCAATAACTGAACTATTTCGCAACACCTCAATAGTTGCATCGTAATCTCCAATGGATTTCACATAAGGCCCTACAATACCAAAACAAAGCTTCTTCGGGTTCAAAAGTTGTATCAGATTTAAAAATCACCCGAAGACTTTTGACCGCTACTGTATATATATATATATATATATATATATATATATATATATATATATATATATAGTCGCGGTCAAAAGTTTTCGTGCACTTTTTCTTTACAATACAACTTTTGAAACCGAAGAGGCTTTGATATGACATGGTGGGCTCTTATGTGAAATCCATTGGAGATTACGATACAACTATTGGGGTATTACGAAATCTTTCAGATATTGCGTAGTAATGACGCAATTAATGCATATTTTTTAATGGGCATTATTCTCACATGGATTTTTTCATGCTCCCCAAACTTTCAGGGTGTTAAGACATTCCCACGGTCTACCCATAATAATTTTTCCAAGTTGCTGCGGTGCCGCTACTTGGCTGCAGCCAAGCTGCAATTTCTAACCCGTTGGCAACGATCAGAATTTTGAGCGTATCTCAGCACTGAGCGAACGGACAAGGCTGGCAGACCCATCAATGGAATCAGAGTGGACGGCTCTATAATCTCATTCATAAATTGCATCATCACTATGGAATGAGATTATAGAGCCGGCCACGCTGATTCCATTGATGGGTCTGCCAGCCTTGTCCGTTCGCTCAGTGCTGAGATACGCTCAAATTTCTGATCGTTGCCAACGGGTAGAAAATGGGCGTGGCCAAACCAGTGTCCTTCCGGAAATTTATTGCCGCGGGCGGGAACCCAATCAAAATGCTTATTGCCTCTAGCAATCGGTTCTCCCATAGATTCTCTACCGAATCCACGTGTAAACCAGATCTCCCGAGCACGTCCTATAGGGGGGCCCTCGGCCAAACCACAATAATGCGAAAAAGTGACTTTCACGTGCCCTGTGGGCAAATGGTGGCCTACCGCGACCATATTCTCAGGATCATCGGTAGTCATGATGGCGATCATCTTGATGCTTTGATCGGGTCTGTGGGATGTCTACAAGGCGAGATATGAATTTCCGACCTCGAAATTGCAGCTTGGCTGCAGCCAAGCAGCGGCACCGCAGCAACTTGAAAAAAAATTATTATGGGTGGACCGTGGGAATGTCTTAACACCCTGAAAGTTTGGGGAGCATGAAAAAAACCATGTAAGAATAATGCCCATTCAAAAAAAATATGACTTGATTGCGTCATTACTACGCAATAACTGAAAGATTTCGTAATACCCCAATAGTTGTATCGTAATCTCCAATGGATTTCACATAAGAGCCCACCATGTCATGTCAAAGCCTCTTCGGTTTCCAAAGGTGTATTGTAAAGAAAAAGTGCCCGAAAACTTTTGACCGCGACTGTATATATATTTTTTATATATATATATATATATATATATATATATATATATATATATATATGAGAGGAATCGCGAGAGACTCGAGCATTTCGCGTGCAGGAGGGACGTAGAAATTTATGATTTTCGATTTGGCTGAAAACTTAACATAAGGTATAACAATCCACCCTCTATCGAATGGCGTTGGCAGAATTTCGATAAAAAATTTCGCAACTGCGTGAAACACAAAACAACCGGGTGTCTTCGGATATTTTCTTAAAAAAGTTAAAGTTTGAAAAATCATAACTCTCTTCAATGTCAAGATAGAGACTTCCGGTTTGAATATTTTGATAGAGGCAAATCTCTGTTACAAGGTAAAAATATATAACTCATTTGTGGATTTTGAGCCGATGAGGGGTGGTCGCTTTTGTAAAAGATATGATTACTTTCGTAAAAGTAAAAAGTACTGGCTCCCACTACGCGTGTTCTGGTACTGGTTGTTAGCACTAATTCTTAGCTAAACCAGAGCCAAAAAGAGCCATGCATTGTAAAGAGGCACGAGAAGACGTAACATTTGGTGAAGTTGGTCGTATAAAAATCCGACGGAACTAGTGTTAATTTCGCCGGAACAACTTGAAAACTACCCAAAAATCATGAAGCACTTGCTTAAGCTAAGTTGTAACGTATAATATTTGCTTAGAAATTTTTTAAAATATATTTTTATTTTTTGTAATTTTTATTTTTTTCGATGTTAAATTATTATTTCTTTTTCTAGTGTCGTTTTCTCAACGTTAAATATACTGCTTAGATAGCGTTTGATTGGTTCAGATAGTTTCACTCCGAAATTTCACATTGTTTACACATCAATTATGCCAAAATATATTTTGAGTATTCAGACTCCTCAGCGATCTCCTATTCTACATGTATGTATTCCTCATCATGCATAGAACATTTCTCTTTCTGAAATGGAGTTGATATCTATTCGTTAAAATGAGTTATAAGATCTAGAAAACTGCATATCTGACGAACGACGCGCGCTTTGCTTCTCTAGCACGCTCTCACTTGCATACGCTCTCTCGTCAAGTTCGGGCCCCGAGCTCGGCATAAATCTTTTGGAACTTTCCTAGATCAGTACTAGGCTCCTCCCCCATTGCCCCACCCCCTTGTAGAAGGGAGGGGAGGGAGGGCGGGACCATTCTCTCCCCGAGGGGAAGAGTGGTCCCTATCCAAAATTGGCGAGAGGTTTCCCCCTACGAGCCAAGCGGCGGCGCACCGCGGAGAGGGACCGAAAGGAGAGTGCTTATAGGGAACGCGCAATTTACGCGAGACGGGGTTGAGACGTAGGGAGAGGGGAGGGGGAGGGACGAGAGAGCGCGCGCTCTCATCGAGAGTGAGAGGGAGAGCGCGGGCAGAGAAGCAGAGTGGAAGACGGGGAAGGGGCGGAGACAGACAGGGGAGGGGGAGGGAGCGCGTTAGATGGGGGCGGAGGGGCGTGGCCTAGTGCGGAGCTAGGAAAGTGCCAATCTTTTGCCATAGCTTGGTGTAAACTGACTGGAGAGTAATTAGTAAGTGATGGCACACACTTCGTTGTGATCAGCACCTCGGAATGTTCGAAAACAACGCTTATCTCAGATGTTATATTTCTAGCAAAAGATTCATGCCGAGCTCGGGGCCCGAACTTGGCGAGTGAGCGTGTGGATGTTAGTGAGTGCTAGAGAAGCAGAGCGCGCGACGTTCGTCAGATATGCAGTTTTCTAGAGCTTGTAACTCATTTTAACGAATAGATATCAACTCCATTTCAAAAAGAGAAATGTTATATGCATGATGAGGAATACATACATTTCGAATAGGAGATCGCTGAGGAGTCTGAATACTCAAAATATATTTTGGCATAATTGATGTGTAAACAATGTGAAATTTCGGAGTGAAACTATCTGAACCAATCAAACGTTATCTAAGCAGTATATTTAACGTTGAGAAAACGACACTAGAAAAAGAAATAATAATTTAACATCGAAAAAAAATAAAAATTACAAAAATAAAAATAAATTTTAAAAAATTTCAAAAAAATTCTAAGCAAATATTATACGTTACAACTTAGCTTAAGCAAGTGCTTCATGGTTTTTGGGTAGTTTTCAAGTTGTTCCGGCGAAATTAACACTAGTTCCGTCGGATTTTTATACGACCGACTTCACAAAATTTTACGTCTTCTCGTGCCTCTTTACAATGCATGGCTCTTTTTGGCTCTGGTTTTGGTAAGAATTAGTGCTAACAACCAGTACCAGAACGCGCGTAGTGGGAGCCAGTACTTTTTACTTTTACGAAAGTAATCATATCTTTTACAAAAGTGACCGCTCCTCATCTGCTCTGAAACTACGAATGAGTTTTATATTTTGACCTTGTAACAGAGATTTGTCTCTATCCAAATATCCAAACCGGAAGGAACTATCTTGATTTAGAAGCGAGTTATGATTTTTCAAACTTTAACTTTTTGAGAAAAAAATCCGAAGACACCCGGTTGTTTTGTGTTTCACGTAGTTGCGAAATCTTTTATCGAAATTCTGCCAACGCCATTCGATAGAGGGAGGACTGTTATACCTTGTGTTAAGTTTTCAGCCAAATCAAAAATCATAAATTTCTACGTCCCTGCCGTCCTCGATTATCTCGCGATTCCTCTCATATATATATATATATATATATATATTTATTTATTTATTTATAATATGTGTTTGCAGAATCGGGCGGTCGCGGTGACCCGGGCGACGCGGCGCTGTTGGCCATCGTAGAGGGATATCTGGGAGTGGGCGGAGAAGAGAGGGACAGGGGTAATTTAGTATTTTTTTGTTGTTTATCTCACTTAGCAAGTGCCAGCTTAATTATCTACCGCGATCAAGTATCCTACATGGTAAAGCGATAAACGAGATTGAAAACCAGGCAGGAATTAGTTGTTATTTATGTGTAAAAATAAATGGTAGACTAATCGTTCTCATAGACCAAAAACGTTTGTTCCCGAAAGTCCCAAATGATGTCTGGTTTTAGGGGTTTAGGTTGAAAAAACCGAAAATGATGTCTGTTTTTTTTTCAAGGATGACATGAAATAATGTCTGATTTTTCCAAATTTCACCCCAAAAAAGTCCAAAAGCTGTCTGATTTTGTTCCCTAGAACGAACTTTTTGGTCTATGATCGTTCTCTACGTAAACACTACTCAGTGCTGGTGGGGTATCGCGGCAAATTTGCGCCAGTTTCCGTGGTCGTTGAAATTCTTGTCTAAATAATCTCGGACGTTGCTAAATATTGGCACGTATGTTGATAAGTTATTCATTTTTGAAAAAAAATATTTAACGAAGTTATTCTCTTTCAATAATTAGGTGTTCCTGCAGGTGCGGCCTCCAAACGAGACGCGGCTCCTCAATTGATCGTCGCCGAACAAGAGAAACTGCTTGTAGAGGAGATCATTGATGGGCAGACTGTCATGACGGAGAAGTGAGTGGGGAGGGGGGGGGGAGTTGTGGTGAATTAGACATGGTAGCAGATGAACAGATTTTAGGCCAACGGCATTAATACAGCTCACAACTGCCCAAACTACCGCTACATTTATGCAGCTGCAAAACTAAGAACACTTTTCCATTTATCACGGCGGGCTTCGAAAGGCTAAATATTTGAATTTCCTGTAATTACTGATTTTTGGTCATAACTCGGCTCCCAATGCAGATAGGGATACCAAACTTGCTTCGTGAAGTGTAAATGCGAAAATTAACCCTGAATAAATTTTTAAAAATTGTTAGCTTAAATAGGAACCGACATAGATGGGCAAGGGTTGTTGCTGGTAGGTCAAAAGCGGGAGGGCCAGAGACAAAATCTGGTTATTTTGAACAAAATGTGGTAGGGTTTGATACAAAATCGTTACTATTTGAACCGAAATCGGGAGGGTTTTCGGCAAAAGGCGGGAGGGTCCTGTTGCTGGCTACACCCTAGTACTTGTACTTGGTATCTCTCTACCAGTAGTGTACTACTATTCCCACTAGTTGCTCACCTATAGGGTAGACTACTAGTGCGCGCACTGGTAGTACTACTAGTGGCCGCGTTCTACAGGTGGTACTACTAGTGGAATCTAGCAATACGAATATGCTTTATCAATCGATTATCGCAATTAAATGATACAACAGTGGTAGTTTTGATGACTAGTAGAGCTTCAACATGAGGTCAATATATCTTCTTCAGACGAATATAAATCTCTTCTTCAATAGCCGCGAAAATAATGAGCCATATCGTCCATATTCTCCTCTATCTCTCCGGAAACGATAGAGTAGCTTCTGAAAGGTGACCTTTGAAAGAAAGCGGACCAACCTGCATTCTGACGACATAGTTCCTCCACTACTTGGGAATTGAAATGTCTGTCGGTTTGTGCGTGCGTGCGTTTTTTTTTGTCCTTCCGCGTGACGGACATGTTTTCCGTTGTAAATCGCTTCAAACTTACGCAATCTGCTCAGATCCTTTTGCATATGATAGCCCATCACGAAAAATATCGAAATTAATATTTTAAAAATCGATAATTTCGTGGCCAAGTCGGTAGCGAGCTCGAATTCAAATCCGCGGGTCGCAGGTTCGATCCCCGCCGGTGCATAGTCTTTTGCCGCATTTTTGCAAGTGTCTAATGTGGCCCAAACCCATTTTTGAGTAACGAGATTCACATTTGAGCATCTTTTGCCGATTTTTGAAATGAAATATCGATTGATTTCACTTGATTTCACGCGATTTCATGAATTTTTCGCACATTTCGTTCCAAATCATTCCTCATGCCGGCAATCTCGCAGGAATGGAGTTAAAAGGAGAGTGCAAGGGAAATTGAGAGTGACTCTCTCACTTTGGCACACTCTCTCGCCCCCTGACCCCTTTCTGGAGGCCGGAATCATGCATCCGGAATCTTCCTAATAAATCGCTTCAAAATCGCTCTATCTTCTCGGATCCTTTTGCATACGACAACAGACCAAAATCCCTTTAAAGTTTTGCAATATTTAATTGATCAAATCCATAGCCAAGTGGGTCACGCGCTTGACTTATAATCCGAGACCCCCAGGTTCGAACCCCGCCGCAGGCAAAACGTTTGCCGCATTTTTCGCAAGTGTCAGAAGCCCTTTTAGCACGTTCTTGAGTGACGTGAAACACGTTTTCACCTGTTTTGCCGAGTTTTAACGTGAAAATCGAAAATTTCGAAAAGTTACCAATTGGTTCGCAGAGCGTGGCGATCACAGGAAAAGTGTTTTGCGATATCGGAACGTGTTGTAACACGTTTTAACGTGAAAAATCGAAAATTTCGAAAACTTTTCAAATGATTCGTAGAGCGTAGGTGATCAGAGGAAAAGTGTTTTGCGATGTCACAAACGTGTTCGAACACGCCAGGGAAATCAACACACGATATCCTGCGTTTCCGTTTCGAAAGGCTCGTGAGGCTGAGAGCGATCGAAAAAAGTTGCCACGGAGCCACGAAGTGGCGTAGTGGCAACTTTTTTCGATCGCACTTAGCCTCACGAGCCTTTTGCAATGGAATAAGCCAGTACTCTTTCTAGAGATGAACATTCCCCCAACATACTAAGCTCCCCCTGGACCGAACTCGGAGCCGGCTACTGAGTTCTCCTCCCTGGACCGACCCTCTTGAAGCTACCGAACTCCCCCTGGACCGAACCTGAAGGAGACTACTGAGCTCCCCCTGGACCGAACATGGAGCAGGCTACTGAGCTGCCCCCGGACCGAACCTGAAGTAGGCTACCGAACTCTTCCTGGACCGAACCTGGAGTAAGCTTGCGAAATCCCCCTGGACCAAACCTGCACTCAGAACTATGCATAGAGCGTAGTGTACGCATAGAGCGTAGTGTATTTAACCTCAACACATCCCGGCTAGTTCCAACACAGTAATATACAAAATCCCCCAATATTTCAAATGAAAAAAACGGTATGTCAATCTGAAATATAAGATATTTAATCATGGCTGGAGTAGAACCAACTCACATCCTTACCGAAGATGCTCTTGATAAAATGAAGTATCTGCATATTAGGTAGCGATAAGGCAAGAAATAGACGAGAAAATCGGTAAACCAGCCAAACAATTGAAGAAAACGTTGAAATGTGCAATTCCGCACTAGCGACACTCGTCTACTCGAGCGCGCCAACTCACCTAGAGCGTGCCTACTGAACTAGTGGTACTACTAGTGGATGCCACTAGTGGTACTACTAGTTAGATGAGGCCCCGGTATGCCCGGCTCAGCAACAGGTTGTACTACTTGTAGACGCCGCTGCACTAGTACACTACTGGTAGAGAGAAACCAGAGTATCTATGGGAACCGAGATACAACAATGTGGGAATTAAAATCTAAGTGCTTTTCCAGAAAACTACTAATCCGAACCACATGCAAATTTTAAAATTTGTTTCGAGTCTTTGTTAAGAAAATTGCGGAAATTTCTGGCCTACGGTAATGTATGCCGATTACCAATAGTGGGCAGATGTTCAGTGTTTAACTCACTTTTTTTCTCTCGATGAAATGCCGGTGTTTATGCAACCGCGCTTTAATTAAATGCTATTATTTTTTTCGGAATCATTGGTGTTTTTACATATAACCCTCATTAATACAATAACTCTCAACGGGGTCTAATTAGATTGCTACAAATGAGCAGCAATTGTCAGTGCAAGTTAGTGTGTTGTGAAGAATTCAAACCATACATTTTATAACACACACAATGTGTGTGAACAATTTTTTGAAGAAGGCAGTTTTGCCCCTCGAAACCTATCTATAAATACGCGGAAGGATGAGTTTAGTAAGAATCAATTCAAATCTGGCCAGTTTTATGGGACTTGCACTATATATATGGCCAGTTTATTTATTTCGCAATAAGCCGCATTGTGCGTGGGACGAAAATGTATGATTCAAACAGTTTTGCACGAAGTTGGTTATGGGTGATGTAACGAAGATTCGCAGGAGTCTCGTGGACGTGGTGTACGCCCTCAAGGATCAGATGGACGAGATGACCAAGGTACTTGTCGATTATTCACGTTTATCGATCGGTTGGACTATTCAACCTAGTTCAGAGATGATAATGATTTGATCAGAGAGGAGTGCGGTAGCGTCTTAGATGGCAAACCGGTGGCGCCTTATCTGATCATTCCTGGGTGGAGTCCATAGCGATCTGAAAATGAGCAGGCTATTCTGTACCTCAGCGGATTATCATTTTGGCTTTGTAGTCACTTTTCAGATACGATTTATTGGATACTTTTGAAATAAAATGGAGTTTAATTATTGACTGATTAGTGTGCTTTCTGGAGATGTCTACCTTACTGTATCCACCGTATACCTTGATTTATGGAGATGCCTACTGTACTCTATCAACCGTATACCTTGAGCCGATACTCTCCGCAGGGCGGTCCGTAGTGCTCCTTCCACACGGAGGACGCTGTGCAGCCCTGAAATTTAACTATTTTTTAATATAAAAAATTAAATTGACCTCAGGCGCCGGAATGTAGTAAATTCCGATGTGGTGGCGGTCCGAAATATCCTCTTGGATGGGCCTGAAAGTAGAGCAGGTAGAGGCACTATAAGCGGCTGTGGAAACGGTGAATTGTAGAGCAAGTCAGCGCTCTTTACTAATTGAAAAGGCTATAGATAATGAGTCTCGTGGAAGATTGGGCGAGACAACTAATTAACCTAGATTCTGAATGTTTTACGGGATGGTATTATACTGTGGTTACTGTGTCCCGGGATAACTGTGTCCTACCGGTAGGTGATGGTGATCTGCTTCTGATGTCCGTTGGGAATGACATCGATGGCACTCGAAATCTTGAAGGCCTCGTTCTTGGTGCATTTGATCTTTGATTTTTTAATGAATGATTAGATGAACGAATTTTTATTTATATTCCCACCTTGTAAGCGAGCTTCTGGTCGGACTTGTTCGTTACGCTGAAGGTGACGCTCATCTGACATTGAGTGGAAAAATGGCTAATCATGACGCAATCGCTGATATCGTAGTTACCTCTTTGTTCAAATCGCCGGCGAAAGTGAGACAGTCGCTGGGTTCGATGAGAAGGCCCTTTTTGAGCGCGGATGACATTTCGACCACCTCTGACCAGCGAACAGGCTGAGAATGAGTGGCGAATGAGATGATAGTGAGAGAGCAATAAAGTCGTTATTCTGCAGTCGTCAATAATTTTGAATATTACCCCTGTGAATAGTAGATAACACAGAATTTAGTAAAATTGTGAACATATGCAAAATTGGTGAATGTTTAAAAACGAAAAGAGGCAGTAGCAAATGTGAATTACTCTGATGCATTTTATTTGAAGTATAATCTTTGTTTTACTAAAAAAATTAATATAATTAGTTTACAATACAGTGCTTGTGGGGTATAGCTACTGTAGGCAGGGATATAGCCACTTCTGCTACTCCGGGTTTTCAACGTAGCTTGTGCGCGCGATTCCAGTTCCACAAGCTGCGCGCCTCTTCCGTTCAGGACCTTTCCAGAGAACGCAGCATGTGCGCCCGATTGCCGTAACTAGGTAACCGCAAAAGTAGGCGGCGGTCCCGGTGAAATTCGTTAATATAGGTGGATGTAGACCCCTCAGGGGATCTCAGAACCACTTTGAAAATTTCCGATAATTGCATCATAAGTACCGAAAATCGATAATGAAAATGAGGTGGAAATTTGCGCGCGCCCCGCTCGGAATAGTCTGCCAGTTTCGGAGAGGTTGGCGGGAAGCCATAGTGGTTATGCTCTTACTTAGAATAGAGCTTTTGACGCACTCAGTTCAAATCCCCTCCACTGCAGTTTCTTTTGCCGATTTTTTTGCTTAATCAAAGGTGCTTATTTTCAACAACGACAATGTTCAAGCAGATATTGGGTCGAAGTCGAACTCCATAGAAGAGGATGAAGGGGGTCGAGAGCGTGAGAACGAACGAGTGCTCTTAACTGTCGCCTACACTCAGTGATTTTCATAGGCCCCGAATTCTGGGAGCCACGCGAGGGGGTCTGACGACCGGGGGAGGGGAGGGGGAGGTCGCCAGCGCGGGAAATTCTAGTTTGATTTTAAAAAAATATTATCACAACAAAAAAATGATAAACACAAAATTACAACTCTAAAAAATATTTTCAACAATCACCAATTTTGAGAAACACGTTTACATTGATTTTTAATCAAGAATTTCACCATTATGCGACCCCCTTTAGCCCCTCGCAATCACTCTCCCATGTAACTAGACATGTCGTACAACAACTCCTGATATATGTAAGAGTCCCAGTTGGGATAAGTTTTGAGAAATTAACGTCTACTTTGGCAGGATTCACACTTTTCTTAATTTTAGACTGCCCATATCTTCTAAGCGCAATCATACTCCCACCTGCGCGAAGGGGTTTTCTTGTACTACTCGGGAAAACCTATCGACTGAAAAAAATGATCGAAATCTTTTTCCAAACGTGAGATATCTCATTCCCTAGAAACACCCGAAATGGAATATTTTTAGGGCGGATTTCGGGAATGCAATTTCTCGGCAGTAACACGACGTAACTTCGGACAAACAATTGCAAATCACATATATACACCATGGTTATCGATTTACCCCTTCGCAAAGCCATAATATTCACAATTATTTAAAAAAATTGCAAAGTATAGGGCAACAAGTGAAATATAAACAGTTGGCGATTCACTTCGTTCGGTATACTGTAAATCACTTCGTTCACCTTTGCGAAGGAGTACCCTTATTCCGAGACCATGAAAAACACTGCCTACACTGTTCATGGTCAAGAGCATGTGCATTGCATGCTTTTCCCACGGCCTATTTCCATGTACTTTCAACAAAGAGCAACAAACAATCAGAAGACCAATTAAAAACCAGAAAAAAACTGCAGTGGAGGGGATTCGAACTGACTCCATCAAAGTTCTAGTCTAAAAGCGTAACCACTATGCTACGCTAGCTTCCCGCAGACCTCTCCGAAACTAGCAGACTATTCCGAGCGGGGCGCACGCAAATTTTCATCTCATTTTCATTATCGCTTTTCTGTACTTACAAGGACAGGTCGCGAAGTGACCGTGGAGTTTCTGAAAACGCTGAAAATGCCAACGTTGGAACTCTTTTGAGTACCTCATTTCAATTGTCAAAAGTTGCTAAGGACCCCTGGCGACCCCAAAAAATCGATAAATAGTTTGCGCAAATTTTCGGCTGCCTCTTAATCTCTTCTCCAGCTGTCCTCCCTAACTGCCTTGGTGGTCGAGTGGATAAGAGCTTCGACTATCAAGCCGAATATTTTGAGTTCGACTCCTTTGTTAGAAAATTCTTTTGCCGTATTTTTAGATTTTTTTTATGTCAACAGGAAACACGTACAACCTCTTGATCTCTTGGCAGCTAAAAGATTTCAACTACTCAACTTCCTTTTCGTTCATTCTCTGCCCGATTTGTGAGACGGAGTACTGCTTCAACTGTTTTTTTCGTGCGCTACAATAGTTGTAAGCTAGTAGTGCTGTTCACCATTCTTGTACACGTTTCATGTTGACATAAAATAATTTTTAAAAATACGGCAAAATAGTTTTCTGAACAAAGGAGTCGAACTCAAAATGTTCGGCTTGATAGTCGAAGCTCTTATCCACTCGACCACCAAGGCAGTTAGGGAAGACAGCTGGAGAAGAGATCAAGAGGCAGCCGAAAGATTTTGCGCAAACTATTTATCGATTTTTTTGGGGTCGCCAGGGGTCCTTAGCAACTTTTGACAATTGAAATGAGGTACCCAAAAGTGTTCCAACTTTGGCATTTTCAGCGTTTTCAGAAACTCCACGGTCACTTCGCGACCTGCCCTTGTTAGTGTTTGGATGCAATTATCGGAAATTTTCAAAGTGACTCTGAGATCCCCAGAGGGGTCTACATCCAACTATATTAACGAATTTCACCGGGACCGCCGCCTACTTTTTTTCATTCCCGAGTCTGTCAGTCGTCGCGAGCGGTCCCTCTCCAGTTCTCTCTGATGGAGAGGGGGAGTTTCCCTCAATTTCCCTCTCCTATGCCATCGACTACGCAACAAGATCGGAATCCCCATCCAAGCCGGACTGGTCACCGTGTGATGGGTATGACTACGTAAGATGGTTGGTCTCTCAGTTTCTAGACTCGATGAATCTCCTTCTGAGATTGATTGACGCAGATTCAAGAAAGCAGACACCATCTTTCTTTTTTCTAACGCAAAGGTCTGTGATATGGAAAGAAGACCGATCTCGACGCTCAATACTGGACAAAATGAATCATTCTAAAGAAGACCATCGACCACGTCTGAAACCTATATGAAATCTTGATCAGCGCCCCTAAAGCGACACTGATAAATTTGTATTGTATTTGTATTTGCCGCCTACTTTTGCGGTTCCTAGTAAGGTGCGACGCAGCACTCATCGAACCCTACACCAATCGCGCGCACAAGATGCGCTGAAAAATTGGAGTAGTAGACAGAAATCAGCTTGGAAGTAGCTAGAAAGCAAGTAGATTTCAGTTCGATACAGCTGAAGTAGCTCTGGGGGCTGTATAATCTGTTTAGATGTTGGCCATCTTTCGTTTTTCTTTTTCGTAAGTTTTTGACTTAATCTTAATTCCTTTGCATTAGTTCGATAAAGCACGATGAAAAAGTAAGTATGCCAACGAAATCAACATAAAATATAATGTAAGCGACTAGCAAATTTGTGTTAAAGATGGCCGAAAACTAGAAGTTGGCCATCTTCTGTTTGCGCGGGCTAGACAGTGACGAGAGAGCACGGGGATCGAGGAGAGGGAAAAGTATGCATGTGTTGTTTACTTTTATTGCGAAACTCTGCGCTCTCACTTGTTTACGTGCTCTCTCGTCACTGTCTAGCCCGCAAAACAGAAGATGGCCAACTTCTAATTAAAAGATGGCCAACTTCTAGTTTTCGGCCATCTTTAACACGAATTTGCTAGTCGCTTACATTATATTTTATGTTTATTTCTTTGACATTCTTACTTTTCCATCGTGGTTTATCGAACTAATGCAAAGAAATTAAGAATAAATCAAAACTGACGAAAAAAGAAAAAAAGAAAAGATGGCTAACTTCTAACAGATTATACAGCCCCCTGCTTTCTAGCTGATTTCTGTCTTCTAGCTGAAGTAGATATACCCCACGGGAACTGAGTATGGATAGGTATTCTAAATGTACAACATCATAATGTCTACCGTAATCTCATAATGATTGCAGGAGATGGGTTCACTTCGATCGATGGTGGAGAAAGAGCAGCGAGCGAGGCGACGACTTGAGGACAGCATCAAACGGAGCTCGCTCCAACTCAATACTTCCACTCCCAAACCCCTGCTGGATATGAGCAATTGAGTGGGATGAGTATGGTTTGATGAGAGACCACACTATCCTTTGTTACAATCCCCGATACGAAGAGTGCCTTGTAGATAGATAGACATTATCGCCACCCCTGCTCCGCATGCGTTCGCCATAGTTTTCCAGTAGTGATTCTAGGCGTGCTTTCACACTGCTATTTAGAGCTCCACCCTCCTGATATGCCAGAACAGACTCAATACATAAGTTATTATTTGCCATACACGATTCGCATTGCTTGCATGATAATTGTAATTGTAAAAAAGTACGATAGATTTCTTTGCAATATTGATTGATACGTTCCCCTTATGCGGCCATATACTTGCATTTCCATAATTACAATGTGTTCCCACCATTTCGCCATTATCGTTCTCGCACTCATTCACTCATTTTCTCATTTTCGATCCGTGCCTTTCTGTCGACTGGTCGGTACGTGCCACTTGCTGTTATGTTCTAACTTAACCACCCTATTGCCTTATGCATCTATACTCATGTTCATCGGAGCAGTCCAAATTTGGTGCTAACATCCAATGATTTTGATAATCATGATAAAATGTTTTTTTTAAAAATTATTTCTTAGACCGTTATTTTATCGAGATTCTGTGGAGTTGTCGTGTCTCAGTACTTATCTGTCTCCCCGTCCCCCTCCCCTAAATGGCACGGTATATGGTTGCATGCTTTTCAAGTTATTTTTTACTCGCAATCGCAATAACCGTTGTTCGGAGGTTGTGGCAGGCTTACAATTTTCGGGTACGGTAGATAATATGTGGCAGATTCTCGGCGGGCGTCAAGCAGTCTCTCTCCGTCGGCTGCTCGGGTACGGTATCTCGACGGCGAGAACTACTACGGTAGGTGGTGTAAGTAAGAGTTCGGTAACCGCACGAACTGACTGCACGATTGTCTGCTTCAGCACTAACAAGGAGCAACAAGCATGTGCCTCATTGGAATGATGTCTCGTCAACTGAACTATCCCAGACGGAATGCGGGGGTGTGTTGTTGCGTCCTTGAGATACGTCCATACATTTTCGCTCGCCAGTAACTCTGGTCGGGAAGGGATAAGACGATTTTAACCAAGACAATTAAAGAGATGAAACATATCTAGGAATGTGCAAGAGATCCATATGGATCTCTCGCCATATTAGTACGAATCACCCCCTCTCGGACCAGGTTCAATCAACTTGCCGCAGTGATCTGACCAGTTTTGTTGACTTTCTGACCAGTTAATTGGTCAAAATAGCGTTATTTCTGGTCGGACGAAAATGTATGGATACGCCTTTCCCCATTTAAATTTCCCGCCGCGTTATTTCAAAAAATTGGCACGCCGCCAGTGTTTGCGCTTGTTTGAAAGAGAGCGTGGACGCGTTAAAAGTGTTCTCCCCCTCTTTCTCTAGTTGTAATCATCATCTGAGCGGTGACTCGCTATTTATCGGGGTTGTTTTGGTTTTAGATCAGTCTCTAGGCTGTAGACGATCGATTCTGGCTGGTTAGATCGCTGATTTCACTCATAAGTGTGCATAGTTCTCCGTTTTGATCCTAGTGGGAAGATGACATCATGATGGTAGAGTTCGGAAATAGGTCACTCTTGATTTGACCACTGAAATTACTCGCGAATTATTAACTTTCCATTCGTACGGACACAGCATCTTGTTTGCTATCTCACTTTTCACATTAACATGAGATAATTCGATTCGAGAACATTCTCATTATTCCATTATCTCTTTCGATTTGCATGAAAAGTGTCTCTGTCATCCCTTTGTTTCTTGTTTCGTAGCCTGTATATTTTGGGCCAATCATTGATTATGTTGTGGTGGCGAGGTACAGCAGCTTCCCTCTGTTTGGCTCTGAGTAGCACTGAATCATCTCTAATTCATTCGAATCAACTTTATTCCGGATTGCTCAACGAGACTGACTACTCGTGATCTTCTGTCTCGAGATAAGAGAGACGCCACTACTCAGCATCTATCTCTCTGTCATCCCCCCTCCCTCCCCCTCCCCAGTCTCATATCACCTCATCACCTCTTATCTAAACCGTTCTTATGACCACTCTAGCTTTCACCCCTACTAATCAAGCCGCTCCTTATCTCGATTATCACTTCGTTGCAGCGGCGCGTGACTGGTTTAGTAATTGAAAGTCGTATAATATGTTTTCGATGGCGCTTATTTAGTCTGTCGTCTTTCCCGCACCTAAATAATTGTACATTAGATAGTCCTGGTAACTTTACTAACACAGGTAGTGCAAGCCACAGGTGGGCATCACTTATCCGAGCCTTCTTGCGCAATGCCCCGTAACAGTATAGTACGTTGAGGTGTTTTCTCCGAAAATTATAATTATTCCCCTTCTCGTTTTTTTAAATATTTTGATTTGTGCACCGTGGCCCAGCACCCCTTGTCCACGTATGGTGCAGGGGCATGCGTGGGCACGGACTTAGCTTGTTGAGGACACTGTTCATACGGAACTTTCGTGCAACGGTTTATCTCAAATCGGTCTGTCTAAAAAAAGGAGGGGAAAAGCGGTGACTGGGCGTTGTATGATTCCTCGTTGCACGATTGAACAGTGGTTGGCCACGTCTTGCTATCGACGTGGCAACACAGATTGCACAATTATCCACAAGAGCTTTTTACGGCCGCTGCAAAATCTAATAAAAAAGCGCGATTCCGAATGCACATTAACGTATTTTTGGTCTGATTTCACTGGTAATCCGTTGCACTTGTTCACCTCTGTTATCTGCACATCGATAGTGATCTCTCTTTCCACCGCCAACCTCTTATCTCTCTCTCTATTCCGAATTCCTTAATCACGCTTCGCCGCACCCCTTGTGTATCCTAACCCCACCGTTATGATATCAGCTATGTGACCTTCCGTACTCTCAATCGTATACCGTAATCAGATGTCGCAAATATCGATTGCTTTTCAGGTTCGAACCAGTCAGCCTCTAGCGACCTGCGCCTGGACCAAGTACCCGCACGGATTCAGGTGGGGAAGCCAGTTATCGATTTTTTATGGATACCGTAGCTGCTGAATCGATGATTGAGAAGTTACAGCTCTTATGAATACCGTATTCGTCTTAGAATGTGCTCCACCGCCATCGATTGCTCCTCGTACCCGTGCGCCCGCAAGGACGACACCATTGTCGACGACTACCACGGACACAAGGTATACGGTAGGGGAAGAATCGGTAGAAGAGCGGCATCGATCGATTGACGAATCAACTTGTTAGTCTTGCGCTTCCTGCTAGTCGTGCTTCACTACAAATGGGAGCAGTACTAGTAGTGTAGTAGGGATATGCAATTGGATTGATCATTACGGCATCTTGTGGTAATCGATATTTTCGCTAATGGAGGGTTACTGTATCTGGTGGTAATAGATGGATTGGTGCAGGTCTGCGACCCGTATCGATACATGGAGAATCCGGATGGAGAAGAGACGAAAGCGTTCGTCGATCGATTGAATGCCATCTCTGGGCCATTCATCGAGAAGTCGGAATGTCGGGAAGATTGCAGGAAGAGGTGAGGAAGATTGATCGTTCGTTCAACTTATTATGTTAATTGAGTTAGGACGAATAATGGACGGATTAGTGCAAATGCAGAGGCTAAGATGGGCGGTTTAAACTACTGGACGCTGAATTACAATGATAATTTATCGATTGCAGACTCACTGAACTGTGGAACTACGAGAAGTTCTCAGTGACGTCGAAGCGCGGCGCCAAGTATTATTATAAGCATAATACTGGACTGCAAAACCAGTAGTGAGTTATCAGTGTATTGAGTTGGTACGGTATACGGTAGTAGTCTAAGAAAAGAAAAAGTATTGCTGTAAAAAATGTATGAACGGAAGTATAATGTATGGTGCGAAAGAGTGTAGCCTGGCAGTTCCGTTTCTCACTGCTGCCTTCACTTTGTGGATGTTGAACATCTTGAGATCATTTATGAGTGTAGAAAATAGTCTTTACATATTGTAACTCGCATTTCTTTAAGTGGACGATATTAGGGCACTGCTGCAGTGCAGTGAGAGTCATGGTTGAACAGCCTGCCCCTGTATTTAATTACCCAGGAGCTCGGGGGTGCGGGGAGGTGAGAGAGCTTGGGGAAATGAGAAGAATGTAAATGCGCTCTCTCATTTCCACAAACTCTCTCGTCGCCCCGCACTCCGCATCTCCGAAGTGTTTAATACTAGGGCTGAAGCGAGAGACTTTCGATGTACAGTATCTCACTCCCTCCACCGTAATCCCTCTTCTCTTGAGTGTGACCTACCAGACGACAGCTGTGGGCGAGAAGGGCAAGGTGTTCTTCGACCCAAACACCCTGAGCGAGGACGGCACCACCTTCCTACGGTACGGAATATTCATGTTAAATTGCACCTACCGTGGCCATTGTCGCATATTTGATACACAAAGGGAATCGATATTGGTATCACCTCAAATATGCCGTTATTCACCAGTGGAATATATGCCAACAACATATGGGAGCGTATAATGGCAGTATTATATCGTACAAGATATATGATGCTTGATTGTTGACACTCGTAATATCAGAGCGGGCTCATTCACAAAGGACGGCACACTGTACGCTTACGGTCTGTCGGAAAAAGGATCCGATTGGATGACGATCAAGGTAAGCCATCGCTTGTCGTATTTGTTTAAAGGGACCGGGCACTGTAAAATAAGTTGTTTATATTTGAAAGAAAATTAGTTTCTGATTAGAATGCAAAAAATCGCATATATTTACGATTTTTTTGAAAGGAGTTACGATTTTTCAAAGTTGAGAATTTGAGCTGATGTACCGGGAGCTACGGTGTTTAGCGCGCTAAACACAGTAATGCCCGGTACGCGAGTAGCTCTTAAAAAATCATAACTCCGTTCAAAAAAATCGTAAAAATATGCGATTTTTTGCATTTTAATCAGAAAATAATTTTCTTTAAAATAAAAATATCTTATTTTGCGGCGCCAGGTCCCTTTAATTCCATTTTAATGTAACTATTTAATGATATTAATAATTCAATTTTTAGTTCAAGACGGCTGAGGGTGAGGAGTTGGCGGACGTGATACCGGGCGCCAAGTTCAGTGGCATCTCGTGGACTGGCGACAAGTCGGGCATCTTCTACTCCCGATATCCCCATCACAAGGTACGGTAGGAATATTGATTGGCACTCCGGTTTTCGAATGCACGTTGTGCGCATGTCTCTCTCACGGTCCTTCCCTCTCTCGCCGCGCCGATACTCAGCCGAGAGAGGGAAGAAATGCAAGAGAGTCAGTACACGTGCGATGGACGTGCACTGCACGGGCGTGGTGCGTGGTGCGTGCACACACCGTGCTTTTCAAAACCGGAGGAGGATCGACATTGGGAAACGGTAAATGGGAGCATAGGTGTGCACAGGGTACCTTGACTACCGCCTGCAGGGGTGTACGACTACCGCCTGCAAGCAAAATCCGAAAAAAATCTCCTTTTATCTGGTAAAAACCTAAAAAAAGGGGTCCTTTGGGGGTCATATGACCACCGCCTGCAGGACGAAATTGTGATCGGACGACCGCTTGCAAAAAAATGGATTTTAGCTGCCCATCTATGAATGGGAGCAGTATGATGGAATGTCCACTACGTAAGAGGTAGTAATACTTCATTGTGGATTAGTTGTAGGCGCACTAATAATAAGATACGGTAGGTATTACTGCAAAATATGGATAAGTATAGTCTGCTAGGCGATCCCTGCTTGGTTCTGTGGATTACGGTGTTCGATTACAGGGAGCGACGGAGGGAACATCGGCAGAGAAGCATGAATTCCACTCGTTGTACTACCACAAGATGGGCACCAAGGCGGAGGAAGACGTACTCGTCTACCAGAGGAGAGACAATCCCGATATGATGATGTGAGTGCACGGGAGGGGGGGAGTACTGTAGCGGAGTCGAGTTGAAGTAGGAAAGATCGGTGCCGAGAGTTTGGAAAAAAATATCCTTGTTATAATTTCGATACTCGTGATTCTTATTCAATCGATAATTGACAGAGACCGAAAAGTTCAGCGTGCAATTAATTGGCTTGATTTAATTGGTGCTTTTGATTGCCTAATGATGACGTCACTTATTGCAGTGACGGGTCAGTCACCGACGACGGAACCTTCCTTATCATCTCGGCAGCGCGTGGATGCGATCCCTTCAACATGCTGTACTACTACGACCTGGCTGCGGTCGATAACAAGGTATTGCAACCAAAACGACACAAAAAAACTGCAAGTGCATGAGAAAACACCACTAGAAACCAGTCGTGTTGCATATAGTAGGCGTCGTTGGAGATTGCTTAATCGATGAGATTTATTGTAGATCACGGGCCCGGTCGAGGCGGTGCCACTCTTCGATAAACTCGAGGCCAAGTACGAGGTGAGTGTTGATACTGCAGCCGTATTCTGCTACCGCACTTGTCCTTTTGAGTTACAGAATCGATCGATATAACAGTGCGTTTGCGTGAGAATCGCAATACCTCTCGTACAGCAAAAAGGGACTAGGTGTGTATTTCACAGATTCTGGTAGCTATTGATGTGGCCAACCGATTTCCGTTTTACTCATGAGCTTAAATGTCTAGTTTGCATAATTACCGGATGTCGAATTCGTTCAGATTTAATTGTCTCTAGAGTGTAGTGCTTCAGTTGAGTTACGACTTTAGTCAAAGAACAACGAATGGCCGCCAAAACCTGCGCATCTTTCTGTATCATTTGTTTGTTCAAATTTTTATTTTTTAATTATTTCCGGAAAATTTGGCCGAGTCCAATTACAAATTTTCGATATGTTGTAACATGGTCTATCCGATGGTCACAACTGTATGATATATCGAGGGCGAGCATAGGTCTCAATTTTCATTACAAAATTATCTGAAATTGCGAAAACCCCTAATTTCACCCTTATTTCACTTGTTCTACGCGAAGTGACCGCTATAAAATTCACACATTTTATTTTTTTTTCATTTTATACCGGGAAAATCGCGTCGAATGAGGGAATGATGGTGAAATGAGGGGCTTTCGTGTATTTCAGATAATTTTGAAATGAAAATTGCGACCTATGCCCGCCCTCGATACGTAATGTTACTGAGATCATCGGATAGACCATCATCAGAAGAACAATATCTCGAAAATTGAAAAAAAAAACTGGAATCGGCCTGGTTTTCGAGAAATTTGATTTCAAATTTTCTGGAAAAAGTTTAAAAAATATAAATTTTAATAAATAAATGACACAGAAAGATGCACTAGTCGTTGGCGACCATTCTTTGTTCTCTGACTAAAGGCATAACTCAATTCCCTGAAGAATTTATCTCTCTCGACACTCGAAAATTAATGAAAACAACAGAAGTTTGACCTCCTGTAATAATGCAAATTAGACATTTTATGTTATGAGGGCAACGGAAATTGGTTGACCACACCAATAACTACCAGAATCTGTGAAATAATCATCTAGTCACTTTTTGATGTACGGATTTAAGGACAATTTATGCAGTTCCTACGCGAACGCACAGGTAAATGAGGGTATGTTACAGTACATTGACCACGAGGGCGACACGATGCTCATTCGGACGAACAAGGACGCACCCATGTTCAAGGTCAAATTTGATTTTATACCCTTATGCTAATATGCCTTTATGCTAAGTCATATAATTAAATTTATAGTGTATTGGTATTCCAGGTGGTGACGATGTCTCTCAAAACGGGCGCCTCTTCCCTCACTGATCTCATCCCAGAGAACAAGGCGGCCAATCTGGACTGGGCCTGCCCACTTATCGGAGGCCGATTGGTGGTCAGCTACATTGAGGATGTCAAGGTGAGTACGGTACGAAGGGTGTATCGAGGACTGGGCATATTGACTATCTGTTACGATAGGCCAGACATATCTGTAAAATGATTGATTATTCGTTTGTCTCTTGAGGCGACTCTGTATATGCACGAGCAGTCGACAGGCCGTCGTCTCTATCAAATTCCTCTCGACATCGGAACCATCTCGGGATTCTACGCCGATAAGAAGGAGAATGAGGTGAGGAAGAAGTGGGTTGAGAACAGCGAAACAATCAAGCTGTAATTTGGAGAAGCATAACAGCCAGGTAAATCTGCGTCTTCTCGAAGTCAGACCAAAAGGCTATGCACAAAAAAGTACAAAATTTTGTAGCTTAAAAAATGGAAAATGTCGGTTGATTTTGTTTCAGACGTAGCCATCCTGAACTGCCTCTTTTTTCTCGACATTTCATCTATACGATATAATTAATAAATATATGTTTGAGTTATTCCTCGCCTTCGAATCTTTTCTCGTGCCGATGATCGAGTACCGAATGGACTTTGACGGAATTCCCATCGAGAAGATGCCCGAAATGAAGGTGAACATCATTTAAACATTCTGTCTTTTAACATAATTATTATATTTATTGTTAATGTTCGTTATTAAATGGTATTACAGAGCGGTTTCTGTAGATATTAGAGCACCTTGGTGAATTTCGATTATCACATGATATTATATGATGCCAATCTGATTGGGGGTCAACGCATTCTTGCCTATTGACCTAATAAAACCATGTATTTGTTGTGCTGTCACAGTTACGGATCTCCTAATTTACCTATTTTGTTGGGACCTGAGTATGGTGTGTCGTAATCTCGATTGTTCAGGAGATTCGACGCGTGCAGATTAACGGTATGGAGAAGGAAAGTTTCACTGTCGAGCAGGTCTTCTATCCGAGCAAAGACGGAACAAAGGTACGAGTTTGAGAGAGAAAAACATTGATTGGGATCATGGTGTTTTCCTAGCTAATCCAGATGCTTGAATACTAGGAGAAACGATGTGTCAAATACTCAATACTTAATACTTGATACTAAATGATGCTCAATTGTATTTGCATCGTGTGGAAGCTATTTATAATGCACAATTATTGATTTAAGTACACAATTATTTCATCTGGCATTGCTAAATAGTGGATGTATGGTGGTACGTTATTGCCAATACTTTGTGTTGTACAATTTGATTTTGAGATCCCGATGTACATCATCGCGAACAAGTCTATGGTGAAGAACGGCGCGAATCCTGTTATTCTCAACGGATACGGTGGATTTAATGTCGCCGGTATGTGACCATTATCGATTTTTCCAATAGCTATTTAATTAGTGTGCTACTTTATCCACTGATATTCTGAGCGCAATTAATCCCATTATATTTTTCGTATATGTTTTGCAGTTTTTGTAGGGTAGGTTGATGGTTGATCTTTCGATCATTTTCATTTCCTCCTAGACATGCCCTACTTCTCCGTCTCTCGTCTTCTCTTCGTCCGTCACTTTGGGGGAGTCTACGCCTGCTCCAATCTGAGAGGAGGAAGGTTAGCGGATTTGAAATTTGCGAAATCTACTTCCGGTTCCACTTCCGGTGAGATGAAAATCACGTTCTCTGGAATTTCCTGTGGATTTGATCAATAACAAAAACAAAACAAAAAGGCTGTTAGTATTCAAATGACGTTCAGTTCTTTCTCCAATTTTTTTGTCGTTTTGCCCCGCTTAAAGATTGTAAATTATAAAAAATTTTGGTACGGTAGTTTAGTAATGATTACTGCTATATTCAGCGAGTACGGCGAGGGTTGGCACGAGGCGGGCATGAAGGCTAATAAGCAGGTAATTGTATTTATTTTACTCAATATGTTTTCCCCCGATGATCCCTTGCTCTATATAATAAATATTAATTTAATTCATTTCTCAGAACGTATTCGATGACTTTATCGCGGCCGGCGAGTATCTCGTGCGTGAGAGGATCACCACGCCGGAAAAGTGAGAAGTTGATCTTTTTACTCTCATTTCTTGATCCGCATCAGATATTTTACTTCAATATTATGTGTTTGTGTATTTCATGTAATAAAAGCAGTCATTAATAGATTGAGATATTTCGATGACTACAGTACCTTCTCGCAAATTGCAGACTAACGATCCACGGCGGCAGCAACGGAGGTCTTCTGGTGGGTGCCGTGTCGCAGCAGCGTCCCGACCTCTTTGGATGCGCCATCAATCGAGTTGGGTAAGGGAGAGAAACGATGTTTGATCTTTCCAAAAAATAAAGTCTCAGTGGTTTAGGAGGGGTGTAAGTGTTAATAAGTTGTGGTAACCCTTTCTGCTTGTCCACCGTTCATGCTTCCCAGTTGAATGTGGTTGCAAATCGACAATGCCACAATGTTTGCTGATATATTCTTTCGTTAGGGGTCGATTAGATGCAACAATGCAACCAACACAGAGTCTATTTTTATGTGTTGGTCGAATGGCTCTACTGTAACCTCTGATTATTGATTTCTCTCGTTGCAGCGTCTTAGACATGTTGCGTTTCCACAAGTTCACAATCGGTGGCGCATGGGTGCCGGAGTACGGCTGTGCAGATGTCAAGGAGGACTTTGACGTCATTTTCAAGCAAGTTAAAAATATATCTTTTACTCATTTCAAGAAAATGCTGAGGAAAAAATCGTCTACAGGAAATTATCAAAAATTCATTTATCTTTTTTGTTGCTTTCGTTTTAGTCCCATGTATTTTCGGATGCGAGTGCATAATTCTCCATCGCTACGATACTCCAATAGTCTATTAATTTCGGTCCCTTCTTTTTTTCGCGTTTTCTCTCCTTCTCTCCAAAATCTCTATCTCCGAGACATTTTGGAGGATAGTTTGTGAGTGAGATATGGGAGAGAGTGGAGAAAGAAGAGAAATCCGTTAATCTGTGAAATGCCCTGCCTACGCACTAGCAAAAGAAGAAGAAGCTGTTGTTGCGCTTTTCTTATTTCTCTCTCTCTCTCTCTCTCGCGTACCTTTTTGTTCTCCGGTTCGTTCACGGAAAGTGACGGTGAGAGAGTAAAATGAGAGTGCGAAGATTCGGGGTGCATTAATACTGATTGTTTCAAGTGATTAGGAAAATTCGAAGTGTTATTAAACGTGTCCCTAAAATATTTTTTAAAAAGTGACATCACCATTTAGCGTTCAGAGTAGTTTGCAATTCCTGCAGAAATTGAATTTATATGGGGCAATGATGGGGGCATATAAGAATCATCGATATTTAGATAGAATATTAACATATGGAGCAACGAAACATGCAAATCGATAGTTTTTCTCGATAATACAAAAATGTGTAACTGTTTCAATTGTAGGTATTCGCCCCTGCACAATCTCGAAATTCCCGTGGGAGGACAGTGGCCTGCGACGCTGCTCATGACAGCCGACCACGATGATAGGGTACGGTAGGTTACGATAGAGTAGCGATGACAGGGTACGGTATAGGGTGACGAAAACGGTGCATCAACCCATTACCCAAATAGTAGTGTACACTAAAGGTGCGATAATGTTTCTTGTGCATAATAACACCGCTTTGAATGATTTACCTGTATTTCTCCTTCGGAATATATATTTGTCCCGTTCGTGCACCGCCGTTAGCCACCCTAATATGGTAAGTTACGATAGAGTAGGGATGATAGGGTACGGTAGGTTACGATAGAGTAGGGTTGACAGGATTCAGTAGAGTAGGTATATATATAAATGGTATTCTAAGCGAATATCGAGGAGGATTCATTATTATTCAGGTGGTACCTTCCCACACACTCAAGTACATCGCGACGCTGTACGAGAAGGCGAAGGAGCACGGCCAGCAGAGCAATGTCAGATTTGATCTTTGATCTTTGAGTTTTATTGATCTTTGTCTCCTGCCGTCATTAAGATGCCGAAATGGAGTGTAGAAGATATAGTTGTAAATCAAGGGATCTCACTAGTTCACCTACTATAGTCATAAGGTTTATTCTAATCGGAGAAGAAGGATAAACTAATTTTTGATATTTGATCTCTCATTTTTGCAGCCGATCATGGCTCGTGTGGAGGTGAAGGCTGGTCACGGCGCCGGAAAGCCGACTTCGAAGATTGTGAGTTGATCTATGATCTTTGATCTTTCTTCCTTCGAAGTGTTGACGATTTTTAGTATTTGTTCATTGGTCTTTGCATTGACTCTTGCGCTGCGATCCCTGTGAAGCTAAATATTTTGCTTATCTTTATTTTCATCTACAATTTTTGGGAAGATTATTGAAGGTTGTGTGAAATGCGACTTTCCGATGGTTAGCTAGATAGCTAGCATGACATGGTTAGCTAGCATGACAGAAGCGCAAACGACAGAAGCGCAAACGACAAAAGCGCAACGACCTCTTCCGTTTGTTCTAACTCACTTTAAAATGGTCTTATAGATTTGTATAGTAGCTCATTTCACTCGAAATTGAATTCTCTATCGAACCCACTATCTGAATTTATCCTAAAATGAGCGGAACGACATTTGCGCAACGATTTCAAAATGCTCGGAACAAATAATGATCGTGCGGCTTCGATGTCAAATGGTCTTGACAAATCACCGCTGAAGTTTCAAATAAATTCTTGAAGTTTAAACAGAGTTATTCGCTGTTGCGCTTTTGTCGTTGCGCTTCTGTCATGCCCCCCTAGATAGTACCGTTCTTTTCTTTCTGTTATGTGTGACTTCTTCTCAATTTTTTCTTTCTGTTTTCTTTGTTCTCTCTATTAAATCAGCTAATCTTCCCATTCATAATACCATTTGTGTTTGTGTGTAAGTGTGTCTGGCTGTAGCCTAACGACTAGGGATGCCAAATGAAGAGCTCTGGGAATTGGTTTATCACCCGTAAAACTTTTACACTCCGACCAATTCTCCAACTTAATGTTTTAATCTGTTCTGGGCATCAATACGAAACTTTTGAAACTAAGTATGGGATGATTGTACATGAGGATAGTTTTTAAGAACTGTTAAACACGAAAACCACGAAAAATCGCAGGCTCTTCATGAAGAGTCGTTTATAAACCTGAAGAACGTAGCTCATCTCCCAAGATCAACAGTGATAAATATTCCTAATAAGATTCTAAAATGATTGGAATCAACTCTTCACATGTTTTCATACCTCATTTGCATACTACAGCGATATTTCGCGAGACAAAATTTGCAAAATTGCTCTTCATTTGGCATCCCTACTAACGACTCATTTATCTCTCCCTCCTTTCCCGTCCTTCTCTTTGATCTACGACGTCTGGTAATTGGAATAAGAGCACCTCATGAATATGTCATTAGTGGCCAGAAGTCCATCCCGTGTTTAATAGGGGCCCACTCTTTGAGTGCATTTGGTATTTGAAAAGTAGCATTCTCACGAATTTGGGACACTGTCTCGTGCGGAAATAACTCTGCATTGGTAGTAAGTTTGTGATTAGTGATGGTAGGGTTTGGAACTTCCTTTTACGAGCAGGGCAAAAGTGTTTCCAGTATTTGTTTGGAATATCAGTAAATGTATGACCTTTTTTGTGAAGTTTCCAAAGTTGCAAACTGTGCCACCTTTGGTCCCTTGTTTTATCTCCTTTTAGATTTTAAATGTTGCTCTCGTCCAGACAACTCGGCAAGAGACTCTAGAGTGTTTCGTAGAAATGAACCCTCTCTTTTCTCCGAATACCGAGTCGAATTCGGGGGGAGGGGGCTGTCTGAGCAGGAGGGGGAGAAAAAGAGGACCAGTTTCACGTATTTCGAGATAAATGACGAAACATACTGAGCGCGCGTAGGAACAAATTGGAAGAGGGAAGAGGAACAACGAGCGGAGGGGATAACGGCGGGTAGTAGACTAACGGGTTACGGTATACGCTGGAAATTTCGGTTGAATGAACATATTTTCAATTTTTTTTTCCAGATCGCCGAGCAGGTCGACCTCTACGCCTTCATACAACGTGTCGTCGGTCTCAAGTGGACTCCCTGAGCCAAGATTATCGATCGATTTATTGAGCTACCGTACCCTTCCCACTATTCTGCCCCAATCCCCGCAAACTCCAAAGCGATGACTCTCAAACTCCTTGCATATTCAGCTAATTTTTTCGCTAACTTATACATCATGTTCTAATGATCTAATTTATTGTGAATAAGTCTTATTTCTCCTATTTCTGTTTTTTCGTCGACGAATATCCCCGACTAGTCAGCTTTGACTGCCCCTTCTGTGATGTTCTCTTCCTTTTTTCATAGTGATATCGCATTATCCCCCTCCCTCCGGCTCTCTGGATTGTTTTTCTTCTTCTGTAGGCTAAAGTGATGAAATTAATGAGTGAATATACAATTAATAAGAGTGGGGAATTTGGTACAGATCAACTTAATTGTGTACAGTAATCACATCAGCGAACTTTGTTTGCTCTACAACGATCGGTTTTAAGGTGATTATCTTGACTTTATGGTGGAATCATCACTTCTGAAGGCGAAACTCAAAGTATTGTCAAATTTTGGATATATACTATTTTGGGAAGAGGAAAAGGGAGTGTTTGGTGTGGAAGAATGGCTCAATTTCGATGCCGCAGGGCTTATCCCGTATCGAAGATGGGTAATCCGAAGGGAGACAGTCGTGCAATGAGAATGAGAACGTGAGAGATGACGTCAATTAATGCTGTGCAAATTTCATGGGTGGAATTCCACCCTCTGAGGGTGGAAAACTCGTGTAACTCAGCTCAAACTGAACTAAATCTTTCCAATCAAAAAAGAAAATGTTCCAAACGTGACTTTCAATCCCTGTATCAAGTTTGGAAGTTGTAGCTTCACTAGGAAAAATGTTGTGAAAGGGTGCATAAAACTGTATTGCACCTTGCGCCCCATGAAATTTGCGCAGCATAACACGAGAGATCAAAGATCAAAATAGTGCTACGAGTTTTAATCGTTATCATCAATCTTTAATTGGGTTAGTCTTATGTTGGAGGGCCCAGTCTAGACAAACTTCCTCCTCTAAACACGTGAGAAGAGATAGACGAAGGGGGGCCGACACACATTTGAATTTAAACTAGACGGAAAATGAGTTGTCCCCGCTCCGAAGTCTAGTACATTCGGGAGTGAACGGCAAGGGAAATGCGCGTTTCATTGGATGACGTATTTATGAGTGAAAGAAGGGGCAGAGCCACAGATTCGTGCGACATCAACGCAACTCAGTTGTTGGATGAAAACTGGAAATGTCGTGGACTCTCGAATGGATTTGGGATTAGACAAAAGAGCCGATATATGATATCATCTCTGTTTCTTTCCTATTTCTTGTCGGGCACTCATTATTACAAATTTAAAATGATACGTTTATGTAAATGGACTACTGGTGCGTGCACTCTCTTTCTATACCTAGGCGCGTCTCTCGCTTTGTCACGCTCTCTCGCAGCCGTATCTGTTGTTTAGAAGCGGAACGTTTTATTATTTTGGACGAGTGTTTGTGAATTTATAATATTATGGAACGGCTTTCGTCGCTCCAAATCCCATCGAAAATAGAATGAATTATGTTGCACAATAAACAGAAGTCCATCTCGTGTGGCCAGATGTAGGTGGTCGTTATCAAATTAATTATGAATGCGAATAGGATGATGAAAGGGTGGAATGGCTCTTTCATCCGAACAGACATCGATCATTGCGAATGTCTGCGCATTAATAAATTTTTTTTGAACCCCCTTCTTAAAAATTTTCTCTTTTACTCGCACATTTATGTACATGTTGTCGCACCCTTGTGGTGTAAGATAAATAAATAAATAATGCGATGCCGTAATGTGATATTGGCACTTTGCGCATTCGACGATCTCTATGTTGTGCGTCTTTTTTGTCACGCATTGTATTTTTGTAGCTCAGCTACCGTATTCGGGCCTTTTCTCCGAGCTACAATACTCCCTGTGCAATAACAGACTCGTTTATCCGCGCTGATGCACAATACTTAGGGAAATGAAGGAGAGAGGGCACAAATTGAGGGGAATTGATGGACAGAGAGACAGACAGGCAAAGTAGCGAGGAATGATATAGAGTCAGTCCTCGATGGAGAACGGGGGTGGGGGTGATACGGTGCCTGAGAGGGCGGGGACGGTAGGCGACGAGTCACAAACGGCGGAGAGCAACGGGGCAAAACGAGGTCCGATGGTGTGGGGGGGGGGGCTGAGGGGGGGGGGCTGACTAAACGACAACTCAATATGGGGAGGGATGAGGTCAAAATGTGCTGCTAATTCGATAGATGGCGAGATAAGTGATATCAATTGGCGATAATGAGAGTGGAAACTGCAGTCGCATCGGTCTAATGGTGTCCGAGAGCGCGACCAACTGAAATATAATTGTTTTTTTATTTAAGAGAAGATTTCACAGCTCTCTGTTTTTTTCCCATTTTTCGGCACCTATCAATTTCCCCCATGGGACCTGACTAGTTCGTTTTCCGTATACTGTATGTTGTAATTCACTAGTACGGCTCGCACCTACACCAATATTCTTCATATTTTCATTATGCGGCCCCAATTGGCATGCTTTCAATTGGTCTCCACGCCGGTGTTCCAACGAGCAATGTGAGTGTCAATCTTCTCGCAGAATTCAATTCATCCCTTCTTTTACCTCCTCACGCTAACAAGGGGAGACAGCATAGAGGATATGGAGTTTCCGAATGAGACCTAGTGCGATCAATTACTATCATACAAGTAAGAAATAATCGGTGGTTTAAAACTGCTCTCACTAAGGGTGGATAAGTCATGGGGCTTGTTTAGCAGTTTTAAACCACCGATTATTTCTTACTTTTATGATAGTAATCGAGCCCACAAGGTCTCATTCGGAAATTCCATATCCTCTATGCGGTTTCCACTTGGAAGAAAAGAGTGAGCGAGAGAGAAGATTTCTGGAGGTGGAATAATGCCCCCCTTGCAAATAATTATATTTGAGCGCTCTGGCTGGTCACTTAGACGACCGCCATTCGGTGCACTCTTTAGCCCAGCTTATTTTTTTTTCGGGGAAAGACGAGACGAGATGAGAAGGGAGATTAGGAAGCTATACTTATTATAGGCCAGTCCCTGTGATTCATGGATTATGAATCTCATTCCTGGTAAGGCTCAATTCGAGGAAGTACAGTTATTAACCACCCCCCCCCTCTGTCGATTCGAAAGTAAATCCTATGCCATCCACTTCTATAAACATTCAATATGAATTGTTTGCGTGAATACTATGTTCAGTATTTCATTGGTAAGGAGGGACGTCAAAAGTCCATCAAAAAGTCTTTCAGTCTTAAATTACGAAAGGGACGAGCATCGAAATTAGCCCGTACATTTGTCTATACTCGGAAACAAGATCAACAGCGCGAGTAATCCACATACAATACATGGGAAGTTCCAGGAAATGAGAAGGGTAATTCCTTCATAAAATGACAATCTTTGCCGATCTTACCGACTGTTACCGTCCAGTGGAGCCGAGTGTGTCAAACGAGAGAGTTGTATGTCTTATTGTTTCAAACTCTCTCGGACTCTTTCCCGGATGTTTGGCGTCATGCCAAGTGTTCCTCCCAAATGTTTCATTCGACGAACCCCTCATAATTCCGTAAGGCAACTGACGGAGCATTCTCATTCTCTGTTGGTCTGTCGCTCTCTTTTGGAATCCGAATCCCTCGCCGTCAAGACCGTCCAACGCCCGCTTATTGAAGCCGAAGCCGTCTCCTGCAATTATCGATTACTGTCTTCAATTATACTATCGATTACAGTCTTTAATTAAATTATCGATTACTGTCTTCAATTAAACTATTGATTTCTCCGGACGAATTATAGACTAACCGTCGAGGGAGTTGAGGGCCCTCTTCTGGAATCCGAATCCGGCTCCATCCAAATTGTCCAGTGCCCGTTTCTTCTTGTTGAATCCGAAGCCATCACCTGCAAATTACGATTTTCATAACAGAATTATCGATTTTCCGATCATTGTTTTATTCGAAATTGGTAGGAAACGCACCATCTAGCGAGTTGAGCGCGCGCTTCTGGAAGCCGAAGCCTTCGCCTGAAACAAATGCATTTTCATTCATTTATTCATTCATTGTTTATTCCGTCAGAATCATGTTCAAGAATTATAGCTGTGAATGGGGGCAAGAGACGGATGTCCGTCGACGTCGTCGAATCGGTGGTTTTGCTTTGATTTTGAAATTTGATTTCAATTTGTGGCCAAATTGTGTGTGTAATGACCCTCTCAATTCTGCATGCTCTCTCGCGCTGTCTGATCGATGAGAGAGCATGCAGAATGAGGAGAGTCTGATCATTACTCCAAATAGCACGAACCGTCGAGTCCATCGAGCGCTCTCTTCTGAAATCCGAATCCCGCACCGTCCAATCCATCAAGAGCACGCTTATTGAAACCGAAGCCGTCTCCTGTAGGATAAATTAATACTTAATACTTAATACTTTATTCTCTATCGGGAATGTGGATGAGGACAGTTATCTTGACGTGATGATGGATTCTTCGGCTCAGGATTGAGCTGTTTTGTGTGTTGAATCAGGCAGTTTTCGTGTCACAATCACAACTTACGGATTCGGGAGGTGGTCGTAACCAATTTGGGGATTTTTCGAAGCCCTACTGAGAAGGGGATTGGGGGGGCGGTTGTTACCGGTTCTTCGCGATAAAGTTCTCCAGAATCAATCCGGAAATGCTCATTTTGTTTTAAGAATCATCCCAAGGAATCATTCGAAAACCATTCTTGCCGAGCCGCGTAACAAAAGCTCATTAGTTTTCGTATTCGCTTTTGTTTTTTCCTCTAAAAGCAGACTAGTTGGTTCCGGTGTCTAGAAAATGATGAGGGCATTCATTACTTTGAGGTAGGTCACAACAACTCACGAAATTTCGACAAAACCGAAAGAAATGTGGACCTTTATTGTTTCCAGTCCGTTTCTTAAATTTGCTAATAGAATGTTATGCCCAATGGAAATTTCGCTTATTCCATTAGTGACGAAGATATTATTGTTTGAAAAATGAAGAATCTAAATATCGAAAAATCAATATGATATACCGTACCATCGAGGGAATTGAGGGCCCGCTTCTGGAACCCGAATCCGGCGCCGTCCAAACCGTCCAGCGCCCGTTTGGCACGCGTCGCTTCTGAATTGCATAATGATGATGCAATGGCATAATGATGATGCAATGGAATGCGAAAATACAGATATAGTTCTATACTGTATTTTGAAGGATTAAATGTTGTGAGCCTTTATCAGAGTTAAGATGAGAGTGGACCCGTATAATGAATAGTGTTATCGTCTGGATTGACACTGCCACAATCTCCACTCGTGGTTTAGAGTCGACGACAAATGACAGGAAAAGGCAATGATGACAATACTCAGGAATGAATGGAGATCTCCTCTCACGCGTTACAAAGGTACAAAAGGAGTGGGACAAATGGTAAACGGCCTTCCATCTCAGACAGTAATTGCCGACCACATGATTCCGAGGCAAATTCTCTCTCTCTCTCCCGCACCACTTTCTGTGGGGTGGATGATGCGGACAGGAATAGTTCTATTTTACCAGAATGAGCAATGCCAGTAAGAGCAAGGGCATCGTCATACGACTGAAGAAAAAAACTTTTCGCACTATTCGGCCGAAGGCCTTTTGCTCTCGGGATTCCTGGATTATGCCGCATCATTCCACAGGCCGGCCAACCTTCCAGAAAGGCCTTTGGAGTGATAGAGCGTGTGAAATCGAGAGGAACTCTCTCACTTTTGTACACTCTCTCACTCTAACCCTGGTCTGTAGATTTGGAATCATGTGTTGCGCTATTCATCGGACCTCTCGTTTCTCATTGAAAGGGGGGGGGCTCGGCTCTACTTTAGCCCTCCCTCTCTCCCCAGGCACGACGAGCGTACGCATAAAGTCTCACGGGAAATTAAACAACGCGCGTCTGTCCTTTTCGATCTCAGCAACAGCCCAGATAGGACAACAAAACAAAGCCGGAAATTGGTTAAGAGAGGACGAGAAAAGGACAGACCCGGAGAAGTTGCGTCATAGGTCAATAGATCAACAGAGGGCGGTTTATAATGGGCTCGGAAGTGACATTACGTCATCACTAAGCAATTGTGTGAAATGAACATACCAATACTACTAACTACGGCGGCGGCGAAGAGAAGCACCTGGAAAGATGGAACTTTATGTTTAGCTCGATATTTTGAAGTACCAGATTTCGGTCGAAGGCATCAAAACTCACAGCAAATGTGTTTTTAGCGTTCATCGTTGTACAGATAGGGTGTGTGTGGAGTGACTGGGACTCCCGAGTGGATTACCTGGATATGGTAGGATTATGGATTATGGTTGCATTACGTTATCGAATATCTGCGAGAACTGCGACAAAACAAAATACACGTGAGAGTGTGTGAAAAGACAGCGTCGGAGCGATGCTTTCACATGATAGATTACTCGTGTTGGAATCAGGAGCGGAGGAGGGAGCTCGTGAGAAACAACAAGATGACGGAAAGGGAAATATATGGGGTGGAGAAGAAACGGAGAGCCGCCTCGTGTCCCTTTGTAGCCATTCCACATTTTGTAAGACGGCTGATTACAATGCACTCACTCGGTTCTCGGATATGCGGAAAAATGTGTGACCTGACCAGACCGTACAGTGGAGAGAACATTTTGAGTGAGCTTTTTGTATTTAAAACAACGACGATGTGGGTGTGGTAGTCGAAAGTAGTGTTGAATAAAGAGGCGGTCGAATAGATTTGGCCAAAGTGGTTTTATAGAAGATGAGTTCAGTAATGGGTGATTACATCATTCCACAGGCCGGTCAACCTTACAGAAAGGGCTTTGGAGTGAGAGAGCGTACGAAATCGAGAGGGAATCTCTCAATTTTGCACACTCTCTCGCCCTAACCCTGTTCTGTATGTTTGGAATCATGTGGCGATGAGACGGGGATCAAGGGGCTTCGATTGTAGTACGGAACTTTGATACCAAATAGTACAAGGGGCGACAAAGTGGTACCGAGAATGTTGTGGTACCGGAATGAAGTACCAGAGTCAGACGATGCGCCTCGGCGGCTATACGAAATGAAGCATGGGGCCGAATGAAGTGAGACAATGGGTGAGTGAGAAGACGGGAGGGGGAGGAGGAGGCGGGGCCTGAGGCGGCGCATGCATGAAATTCGACTCTTATATACTAGAATTGAAGCGACGGATCTCGCGCTAATGACGAAAATGTGTCCATCATTTCTCTTATTTGCATTTAAACGAGACTTACGATAGGAGTCAAAATAATACGTAGAATGCGCACGGTCCGTCAAATTTTTCCGACACAAAGGGTACGTCTCGAAGGGGCGGGGCTATGAGGCGGGGGCGGCGCCGGGGGATGCGCGGCTGCTCTGTTTCTGTTGTGTCGTTAGATGTAGGGCGCCATGGCAAATCCAACACTTTGCCGGAATGGGAGGGGAGAAGAAGAGGAAGAGTAGGGAGGTGGCAGGAACGTCGTATTTCTTCTCTGCGGGGAGAAAAGAAAACCCGCCCCGCTAATGGTCAGAAAATCCCTCCCTTTCATCACCCTGAATTCTCCCTCGGTTCTCACTCCATTATCTCTCTCAGTAACAACGTTGGCCCCCAGTGAGGTCAGTGAGTGAGGTCATCAAGGGGTCTGCCTGGTTCGAAGAATGCTTAAATGGGCTTGAAACGACGCCAATTTATCACATGAAACGTGTTATTTCGGGTGCGGTGCCTAACCCAAAAAGGAGATGTGAGTCAGAAAGAGACAGAAAGAGTCTGCTTCCCGGTCTAGAGAAGAGAGGGGCAACTGGGGACCGATGAAACATATTAAACTCAGTCCATAGAGCATGTAGCGGATGCATTAGGCCAACGACCCCCTCTTTGAATCGTCATGAAATTCGAGGAAACTAGGTGAAACTATGTCGTGCGGATGGCGAGAAGTCACGCACACTGAAACGGGAGAAGCTGTGTACTGTTTCACGAAACAGATATGATATATATTCGCTAAATTCCTATAACTATAGTGCAGGTAAAAAGTGATGGAATTACTGTGTCATTCTCTGAGTTGGTGCCCTATACCAGAACCGTTACTTTGGTAGGTCATTCATCAGGCTCTTTCTGACATGTCGGGTTCTCGGAAAGGCATAAACAACAGGCATGCATAATGATCTGAAAAGAGAGGGGAGGTGACTACGAGAGGGCCAAAACAAGGGGAGAAGGACACCATAGCCAATATCCAATGAATTCGAATGGTCCCGGTGCTTTTTCCGTGTGTCCGAACTCTAAAAAGTGGATCACAAGCATCATTTTCTCAACTTTCCACCATCTAGATATTCACTTACATGTATCTATCCCTGAAAAGATAGCGTCGACAATTGATGAGAGAGATGTTGGAGGACTGAACAATCCTGAAAGAATTTGGGCTCGTGTGCGGTTTTTGCATTCCACAAACGGGGATCACGCAGGGTTGGCCAAATCGGTTCTTGTTTTCTTCATTTCACACACTCTCTCGCCCGCTGCCAAGCGCAGAGAGTGTGTGAAATGAAGAGAGCAGGAACCGATTTGGCCAACCCTAGGATAACGGCTGAGGAAGCGTGAATGTTCGTGTTAGACTCTCTTCCTCTTCCGCACTCTCTGGACACATCATTCCAAACCTACAGACCAGGGTTAGGACGAGAGAGTATGAAAAAGTGAGAGAGCCCCTCTCGATTTCACACGCTCTCTCACTCCAAAGGCCTTTCTGGAAGATTGACAGGCATGTGGAATGATGTCTGGAGATATGGAATCATGAATGACGAATATGGAGTGATTCTCGGATGACCTCCCTGCCTTTCGCGATGCTACATGACTCTATTCTCTACATTCGCTTGTGAGGGAGGTGTCAGTCGCAAATAGACGAGAGGAGGGAATGATGTGAGACAGAGACTAATCGAATGTCCCAAACACTCCCGAAACTCATTTTATCCAGTCCTCATGTAATCCCGACTAATGCAGTAGTGAACGGGGGTCACACGAAGTGATTTCAGGGTGGTAATACTCTCCGGACGTCTCGGAACACTTTTCAGCAATATACCATAAAATGCTGCATTACCATCCATATTGCTCGGTAAGAATATTTTCTTAAACGAGTGCAAAATTTAAAACATCTGGACTCGGGTGTGTGCACACATCGGCCTAGAATAGTCGCGAAGTGATTTTTTACTCGAGTATTAATACGAACTAGAGTGTTACTACCAGACAGTATAGTGTTTTATTAGTTGGTCTCTCGTAGGGAATTCGATTGGTGTCTCGATTGTGGTCAGACCTCACACTGAGGTCGATCTCATACCTAGGCTAGAGACTAATTTTTGAAGCAATCCATTTACTCGCGAGAGAATTAAGGAGAATCAACTAGAAATGCTCATGAAACTGAGGAATCGAACTCGTATACTATTAACTACACCTGTTTCTACCTATAAGCGCACCACAATAATATGGTAGAGGGCTGAATCGTAGCTTTTGGAACAAAGGGTTGGATCATTAGTTTAAAAGTCTGAAGAATTTTGTTAATTCAAGTCATCATCAGTGACGAAAATATCCACCCTCAATTTTTAAATCATGGTAAAACTGTATATGCATTACTGCTATCTAGTATTGTACTTCCCTTTCGTTTTCTCTACACTCAGAAAATAATTATTGTTTCACGAACCACTGGTCCTGAAAGGAAGCTTTTCTTGGTACACCCAACAAAGGCCTCCTACGTGGTTCATAAATACTTACCAGTCACGTGCGGTAGGTCAAAAATGGATGAAGCACAACAATGAGTATTTCTACGAATATACAGCCAATAAACTAGAGTGGTACTCCAAATTCGAATTTTGCCTCTGTTCCTCTTCCGCTTTCCGTCACTATACCATTTTGGCAATCCGAATAATGAGAGTGTTGTGTGGGTTGCTTGACGGAATGATAAGTGTATTGCACATTCACATATCCATTGGAATGGGAAGAGTCGAACGAGCGCCTCTTCAAATAATTGACGGTTGTCACAATCGAGCATCAAACGCGCAATTGGTTTCGGGAACGGGAGTGGGAGGGCGTCAGGAATTATCCGATACAGTAACCCCCGCCGTTCTTGTCGGGACCAGCAATCAGACAAATTCGGTATGCAACGGATTTCGTGGACGCATGGACCATCCACAGTCTACGCACTCTCTCGCGATGTCTAGCCGGAGAGAGAGAGAGCGTGAAATCCAAAGGCGGGGATAAATTCCCGAGTGGGCGGCAATGGAATGCACTATCCGTAGGCGTTAGAAATAGCGAGTCTCAATCTTTCTTTTTCATCCCTCCCTGACATTTGTAAGGCGGCGATAGCTATGTGGCAAGTGGGAGAGATACTTGAGATGTGTTTCACGGTATGTGACTCAGATTCGAGACTTCTCAGTATGAAATAACACGGAAGTGCGATAAACTAACCAAGAAAAAATCTGATTTAACGGGGGTAGGAAAAGGATACTTGAGTGGGGGGGGGGTCTTCGTAGAAACGGCACTTAAATGAGAGCATGCGAATAGAGAACTGCATCTTCCCCTTATCAAGCCATCCAATCCAGAGGGACTCACTGCTAAAAACTTCTAATGGTAGACCAATTCAATCCCGACGGGCAATCTCTATTTCGAATCACCCTTCTTGTTTGCCAATTTTTAGTAGATGAATAATTCGCAGCATACAGACCAGGGTTGGAGCGAGAGAGTGTGCAAAAGTGATAGGGTCTCTCTCGATTTCACACACTCTCACCCCAAAGGCCTTTCTGGAAGGTTGACCGGAATGATGTGTAATTGATGGAGGGGGGGGGGGGGAAGTCGAATCCGTAAATTTAAATATTTAAAAAATCGTTGGAGTTTTTTTTTGATTTTCGAGGTCCTAGAAAACTGCCTCATTGTCTCTTTCGTTTTCATACATTCAAGTTTGCTGAGAAAATAAGGTAAATGTGAGGGTAGAGTAGTTTGTTTATTTATTTGGGATACGCGCGAGGGGTGCGACATCAATGATATGATAGGCACGATAAAGAATAAAAGATAATCCAAATTTGAAAAAAAAACAAAAAAATAGTTGTGCAGCAATAGTTTTCATCCAAATTTGAGCTCAATGAATGCAATTGTCTGGTTGTTTCATCATAAAAATGAGGAAAAATGCTAATAAAGCGCTTTTCGAGTGCCGAAATTGGATGTGTAGCATATGCCTACATCATGCGGCTCCGAGTGAGGCTATTTTTTTCCTTTTCAGGCCTCACAATTTGCTAAATTCGTCCTCTCTACGTCTAACGCATAGAGAGGATGTAGAAAACACCTGGTCTTAAAAGAACGTGCTACGACTTCAGCAAGCGAATTCAATTTTAGAGCATCTGAAGAAGTTGCAACGTCATTGAGAGAGACACGAGTGAAGGGTGTAAGAGAGGAGGGAAAAGGTCTCGTTTTCTATCTGGGAAACACTCGGATAATTCCCGGGGGTCGAGTTGGTTGTGAGAGTGAGAGAAAGAGAGAGAGAGTTAGTTGTTGAGGGAAGGAGGTCACGACCAGTCACAACAGAGAGAGAGAGAGAGAGAGAGAGAGACCACACGTGAGAGGCGAAACATTGCCTGATCCAGATCACGCTCCATACACGAATTGTGGCTTCACTAGCCATTATCTTGAAAACTGTAATAGGAAGAATAGAAGTGTAGAATGCTTTATATTCCGATATTCCGGCTAGGGGCAAAATTAGATATTTTCGACTTCCGGAAGCCCCCTTTGTGACTGCCTTCAATTTTCTTGCGCGGACTTGCCAGAATATTTTCAATGGATTTTCAACAAAAAAATCCTCTTGCGCTTAGACGATCTTTCAGCGATCTTTCCGCGTTCTTCAAGATTTTATCTAACAAATGATGCCACCATATTCTTTGTAAGAATTCCAAGGTAAACGAATCAGTACAATACTAAATCCCAGAGTCGTCCAGATATATGGTGGAGAAGTATGTGCCTTCCCTGGTCAAGTTGAAGGGTGCGAACTGTGACTTACTGCTTACTGCTTTGTTGCAGAGCTTAGACGATGGGGGAGAAGAAAGGGGGAATCGTTCCTCCCCAATGATCAGGTTTGTGGCAGTATGCCCTTGAGCCCTGAGGGGACATTCACTCGACCCCCCTCCCTCCCACCCCCGCTACTACGCAGTTATTGTTTCTTGATGTTGTCATTGAACAGTGAAGTGTCCCGTCATTTGCACTCTCTCGTGGTACTCACTTTCATGTTCCAAATCCACAAGAAAGGCTCGAGAGAGTCTGAGACAGTGAAGGGAACTTCTCCTCTTGACCCTTCCTTCGCGGACTTTCAACTTTTGCGGATCTCACATAATTCAGTCAAATTGTCCACTGCATGAAAGCTTCCCTTCTATACATGCATTAATAGAGATCAGTCCACGAACCCAAGGACCGAAACATCCTACCGCGATCATTTAGGAAGTCTTCTAGTTGTTTATGCCTGTCATAGTAGCAATTCACTATTCAAGAAAATCAAGTCCGATAGTAAATCTAAATTCGGTAGTGATTTTATGACGTGATTTCTCATTGCGCGAAACGATTCATGAGATGTATCTAGTTTGATCTCATGCCCTTTTCACCCACTCTCCTCATTACCCTCCTCGTCTTCTCAGAATCGCTATCTTCGCCGTTTTGACGATTCTCGCCAATTAAGAATGCGCCCCCTCTCTCTCCTTCCACCGTTTCATTCTATTCCCCCCCCCCTCACCCACCTAAATTTCCATGCATAATATTTCGCGGCGGCGCTTTTTGGTTAATTAACTGAGGCCATTATATTTTTCGGAAATTAGGAAAAACGAGGGGAGATGAGAGATGAGGGAGGGAAATTGTTGCTTGTGAAAAATGAGAGGGGTTGTGAAGAGATCGAGAGTGAATATGAGAAGGAGGCCAATTGGACACGAAAACAGAGTATTGAAAGTTATGAATTGATTGATATGATGAATCATCATCAGTGATACTCTTTATTCTATTGAAGATAATCGTAGCCTTCAAAAAAAAGAGAACAAAAGAAGAACACAATCTTACATTGCCGATTCATTTCTGAAGTCTATTCGGCATTGGTGTTGAATATTACTTTTCTCGTTTTCATCTCATCGTTCATTGTGACTCTCGTGAAACAATTTCATTATTCCAGCACTTTTGCCCGATTAGTTTGCGATTGTTGACTACTGAGAGACTACCCGAGTCTCAAAGCCAAGACTCTCCTCATTTCGCACACTCTCTATTCTCTCGTAGTTTGATGAGACAGCGAGTAGAGTCTAACCAAATTATTGATTCGCATTTCACCCTGTACTAGTGACAATGAGTGGCTACTAGGAGGTGGCACTATTTACTCGAAACTCTCAGGCAACATCAAAATTTGATTAGTGGCCTCAGAAACGTACCATTAACGAAGTGGTTCTGAACGAAATAACATGCAATTTTCATGCCCGAAATTTAGATTCAGGCGTCGCAGAAGATACATCGAGAGAGCTGCGAACCCGCCTTTACAAATTTCAGGTAACACGAAATCATTTTTTTTAATTTAATAAAAAAAAGTTCCAGAAAATGCGATGAGAATTGCGGCTACCCTTGTCGTTTTGTGGCAGATTCAATCACGTTTGGCGTCCTTCGGAGAACCTTTCTTCAACTATCTTGTAACGTAAGCACTTATCACTAATATTTGAATTACTGAAATATTCAAATACGATCTATCGTTCTTTCCAGTTAAAGAACAATACTCTCCTCTTGTTCAGAAGTCCTACTAGGATTCTACTGTAGAATCCTACTAGGAAAATGAGTAGGATTCCACTAGGATCCTACTAGGAAACCACTAGGAAAATGCACAAAGACGCAAACACACACTTCTTGTTGTTGACAAACAAGGAGCGTAGACATGCGTTTTTTTTATTCCTAGTGGTTTCCTAGTAGGATCCTAGTGGAATCCTAGTGGAATCCTACTCTTTCTTTTCCTAGTTCCTAGTAGGATTCTACAGTAGAATTCTAGTAGGATTTATGAACCAGAATCTTTGCATTGATATAATTTCGATTAATTTTTTCAGCAACCACGGTTTATCGGCCGCTCTTGTATTGGATCGACCTGATTTCGGAAACGAAGGATCGTTTGGAGGCACCTCGCAAGGAAACGGACTTGTGACCAGACGAGTATGTATTTTTTTTACTAACTCAAACTGACATTTTTTTAAGTTTAAAAAAACACGCACATAACAATAATTCCGACATATGCATTTGATTGAAAACCGAAAGCAGAGGAGCAATCCAACACATTTTAAAAAAATGTATCTTATCACATGATTCCAAACCTATAGACCAGGGTCTGGGCGAGAGAGTGTGCTAAAGTGAGAGAGTTCCTCTCGATATCACACGCTCTCTCGCTCCAAAGCCCTTTCTGTAAGGTTGACCGGCCTGTGGAATGATGTTATGTAATAATATACATATATTAAAAATAATAACGTTGCAAAAACCTACCACTCTTGATAACCTACCACTCTTGACATCTCATTTCCCCCCCCCCCCTCCACACTTGCTATTATTTGAACATCGAGCTGCATGATTAGCTCCCTTACCTCATTACAAAGTAAACAACCATCTACCTATGCACTCCCACAATGTTCTTATTATGTGTTGCTGAGAAAAATGAATTGAATTGAATTGAAATTGAATACATTTCAGCCTGTTATTATCGTGCATGGAGTCACAAATACCGCTTACAAGTTCAATTTCGTTCGCCAGTTTCTACTGAAGAATAACTACACTGACGATGAAGTGAATTGATTTGAATTATGAAGCAATGAAAATCGCGAACCTCTCTGTTAGGGTGGCGAAAACACTGCATTTGTACTGCGCAGTACACCTGTGAACTGCTAGTACATCAAGCGATGATCGGCACAATCGAGTAGCATATGAAATCGATGGAAAACATGTGTGAAATCGATGGAAAACATGTTCCTCGGTACATTTAGACTGTTTCGGAAAAAAATTACATCTTCACTTTAGCGGAAGTTCGATTTGCCCCACGCGTGTACTGCAGTGCGCGTATCGATACGTGTACTCATTTTGCCACCCTACTATCTGTCATACATCGATTCCTTATATCAAAATGGAGTAGAAAGTTCGGGGGGGGGGGTGAAATTTCCGCAACGCGACGTTTATAACTGCTCTAAACTTTCTGCATAACTCCAAAGTGTTATCATGATGAGAATCGCGAGGGCTTTTAAACCCGTAAGTTAACTAATTAGCTAATTAAAATTTCGCTAATTAGCCGGAAATTCAAAATGGTGAGAAAAATACAGCAGCAAGCCGAATCGACGGAGGTTAGCAAATAACCAACAGGGAAAAAAATTCATACAGATTCCTCAAGTTTGAGCAAAGTTATAAGCCGTTGCGGAAATATCACCCCCCCCCGAAAGTTCTGATAATGAACTCTAATCTAGGCAACTCCTATGGAAGAATCTCTTCATTTTCTATTTGATGAACGCGCTTAGAAAACACAAAATCCAGTTGGTGTCATGCCCAGATCGTCTCTCTTTGTCTGATCCTCTACTTCGCTATTACGTCATCTCTCTTTCTCAAATTCGTTCTCTGGTATTTATTTCCAGGCTGGAATCAGACAGGGATCCAGCCTGGGAGCGTTTCCAGGCTGGATCCCGGTATAATTTCCAGCCTGGATCCCGGTATGAAATGGGAAGATTCCAGCCTGGATCCCGGTATATTTCCAGCCTGGATTCAGACAGGGATCCAGCTAGGAAAAAAATACCAGTTCTCGCCGGTTCAGATTCGAAAGCTGTGTATGAAATATGAGGAGCGAAGAATTTAATCAATAATTTGATCTACTATAGATCTACGGTACTACTTGGGGCGAGGGAGCGAATCGATTCATTCTGTGGGTGCGACTTGAATGCCAGTACATCAAGCAGGTTCCGCAAAAATAATTAATTAAAAATTATGTTAATTAGAATCAATTGATTTCAGATAATGAACAGATTTAAAAGATTAGTTTGTGACTAATAGTTGTGCTTGCAACCCAGGACAAATCCTCATGGGGCCAGTCTCGACCTATTTTTTCCCTCTATGAATTTGTTTCGGCCGACACGCTTCGGTAAAAAGTTCGTAACTGACGCAATACAATGGTTTTTGTGACAATGACGTCTTTCAATTGGTGCTCAAAAGATAATATTTTGGAGGACCTATGATAGGGGTCTAGAGAAAATAGCACACCTTAGTAGGTATCTATGTAGTAATATATCTATGTAGGTACTTGATAGTGTTATTGGATATTTAGATAGGCAAGGTTACCTAAAATATTTCCGCTGTAGTCCATTGCAAATAAAATTGCAGGTGCGAGTTCTAATCAGCTCTGTGGCTGCGTACACAAACAGCAAGGTAATTACAGAGAATGTACAATTGAGAGATTCAGATTTAGAGTTTCGTTTTTTCACTCGAAATTTAATCCTGTTGACTGTTAATGCATTATATTTTCCCGGTTGACGTCATCGCATTTTCGATGGGTTCGCCAGTCTCTCGCAAGGCGATTCTGGGAGGAAAATGTGGAGACGAAGATATCGGACCATCTATCACCAATTTGGTCAGACTTCACTATGCATTACATGAGAAGAGTGTTAACTATACGATCTGGATGACCATCTTGAGCTAATATTGGTGTACAGGGACGGTAGACTAGGGGAGGAAGATCTCACTCACGGTCTGACCAAGTCAGCCGTAAATGAGCACTTTTGCAGCGCTTTTTCGGATAATCGCTCATTACAATATCATCTCACTAGCAGGGTGTGTTGAGGTTAAACTACGTTATGGTAGGGTGCGCACTACGTTTTCAAAGTATGGTTCAGGGGGGCGTTCAGTTGCAGGGCACAGTTCGGTCCAGGGGGAGCTTTGCAGCCGACTCCTGGCTCGGTCCAGGGGGAGCTCTGTAGCCGGCTCCAAATTCGGTCCAGGGGGAGCTCGGTAGCCGGCTCCAAGATCGGTCCAGGGGGAGCTTTGCAGCCGGCCGAAGGTTCGGTCCAGGGGAAGCTCGGTAGCAGGCTCCAAGTTCGGTCCAGGGGTTTTTAGCCGGCTCCAAGTTCGGTCCAGGGGAAGCTCGATAGCCGGCTCCAAGTTCGGTACAGCGGGAGCTCGATAGCCGGCCCCAGGTGACATTGAAGCTCGATTTATGTTGGGGAGTGTTAATGTGCAAAGAGTACTGGCTTATTCCGTTGCAAAAGGCTCGTGAGGCTGAGAGCGATCGAAAACAGTTGCCACTACGCCACTTCGTGGCTCCGTGGCAACTTTTTTCGATCGCTCTCAGCCTCACGAGCCTTTCACAACGGAAACGCAGGATACAGTGCGTTCAGAACTTTTAGAGCAATTTCGGAAACGTTTTCTATGATCCCTACGCTCTCTGAATCATTTTGAAACTTTTTGAAATTTTCGATTTTTCACGTTAGAACGTGTTAGAACACGTTCAGACACGTTTCTAACATCGCAAAACACTTTTCCTGTGATCCCCTACGCTCTCTGAATCATTTGGGAAAATATCGAAAATTTCGATTTTTCTCGTTAGAACGTGTTAGAACACGTTCAAACACGTTTCTGACATAGCAAAATACTTTTCCTATGATCCCCGACTCTCCCTTCATCATTTGGGAAAATATCGAAAATTTCGATTTTTCACATTAAAACTCGGCAAAACAGGTGAAAACGTGTTTCACGGTACTCAAAAAAGTGTTAGAACGGTTTCTGGCACTTGCGAAAAATGCGGCAAAAGGTTTGCCCGCGGCGGGGGTCGAACCTGGGGGTCTCGGATTCAAAGTTTGGCTCGTAACCCACTTGGCTATGGATTTCGTTAATTAAATTTTGTAAAATTTGAAAGGTATTCTGGTCGGTTATCATATGCAAAAGGATCTGGGAGGATAGCGCGATTTTGAAGCGAAATATAATGAAAATGCGAAAAACGTGACCGCCGGACACGCACACAGACACACAGACAGACAGACAGACAGACAGACGTTCTGAAATAATAGTCTTTAGGAATATGAATGGTGAAATAATATAGCTATTGATTGGCCATAAAGGTAGGGTCCACAACGTCCGCCCACTTCTCGCGCACCCGGATTTGACAAAAAATGAAAATTCGAGAGCACAAGCGTAATTCGAAACGATATGAGTCATATTATGGCTTGTTTTTGAGCTCTTGGAGAGCGCAATCGATTTTGCCTATATCAGGGATGATCAGAGAACGTTGAGGTGTCGAAAAAGTGAAAATTAATTTCGAAATCGTCGAAATTGGGCTTAATAATGAACTCACAACTCCTGATATACCCGCATTCTATTCTCTTGATTTTTATGGGAATATTACAAGAGAAAAAGAAATCAAAATCGGCGACTCCGAATTGTGCTTTCGTTTGCAAAAATAGTGCGTGAAAATAAGGGTTTTAAGAGTACGAGAGTGTCAACAGTACGGTTTACTGTAAATAGCAATGGTTTTCGCAAAAGAGGAATTGAACCTGCGAGATCCCGTTCACAAAGCAAACGCTCAACCTACTGCGCCATAAGAGCAGATGCTTACTCTCTGCAATTGCACGCTATGCTCCTGAACTCCCGCGGCGCTTTAACACGCGCAATCCTCCAAAATGATGCGCCATCGTACTCTCCATACCTTCATAAACTACTTATCTTCTGGCATACCATCAAAATATCTCTAATTAAGCGCGCTATGCCCCTAGAAAGATGTGGGAATAGGCTCCGCCCCTCCCCCCTCTCGTAGCGTCTTCTCTCCCTCTCACAACAGTCGAAGCGCGCGTGGTTTTTGAGGTGTAGCTCAGCTCAGAGATAAGATATCGACCTAAATCCAAAAGATTTGTCTTAATCAGACATGTAGGCACACTTTGACACTACATTCTACCCCAGTCGGTCACTTCCGCTGCCCACGTTGTGGCCCCTACATAAAGGAAAAATACCATCAGATGTAGTCCATTGGTTTGCGGCTCTCATCCAAGTCCCGGCTTCGATTCCCGGCGCCGGAACATATCTTTTGATTTTTATAGGACATCGAAATTTTTCGAAAGTGAATGACTGCCAAAAAAGAATCGATCACCTGTAGTCAGATGAACAGCCTAGTTGTTATGATTTTCAGCCCTTTCCTGCGAGAAAAAGCGAGAGATGAGAAAGCGAGAGACGCGCCGAGGTATAGAAAGAGAGTACACCACCGGTAGTCCATTTCATGAACGTATCATTTTAAAATTGTAATGCGATCCCCGATATCGGAACAATTGTTGCTCACAGTTGACTTTTTATGTGCGAAAGTGAGATGGATTAAATAATGAATTATTATTGTTATGGCAGGTAGAGACGTTCGTAGGAGTTGCGGGGGCGAACTACGGGTCATTCATGTGTGTCGTCCCTTTCGCAATCTGCAATAAGAAGAACGGACTGCATTGCCATTCGGAAATGCTGGTAAAAATCGATAATTTACAAATTAAACAGCAATTAGTTTCAGGAAAACATAAACTCTCAGCCGGGGAAATATGAAGCGAGTCGGGTCTATGCTATTTACAGCTCCGCGGACGATAAGGTAATGAAGAGTTTGAGATTAGGGGAAATAATTGGATTAGATCTCTTCATTTCGCACGCTCTCTCGCTTATCGACCGGCATAGATATCGCGCGAAATGAAGAGATCTAATAAAAATATTAACCCGAACTTCAAGCTATAATATAGCGTGAAAATCATAAAATGCCAGCCGCACTGAACTGAGGGTAAAAATTGTGGGAGGGGGTGACAATTCCACAACCGACATTTACGCAACGGCTTATAACTTTGCTCAAACTCGAGAGATCAGTGCGAAATTTTTTCCCTGTTAGTTACTTGCTAACCTCCATCGATTATTAGGCTTGTTGTTGTATTTTTCTGACCATTTTGAATTTTCGGCTAATTAGCTAAATTTTAATTAGCTAATTAGTTAATTTGTGGGTTTGAAAGCCCTCGCGGTTCTGATAATGATAACACTTTGGTGGACTTATGCAGATAGGTTTAGAGCAAATAAAAACCTCGTTGCGAAAAAGTCGCGTTGCGGAATTGTCACCCCCCCCCCCCAAAAATGGGAGACACTTTTGATTTCCGTTTCTATTGGTTTAGTTATCATGCTATTTTTAGGTATGTACATAGTATTTTATGAATTGCATTGGTGCACGTGTGGTATACCTATAATATAATATTATTATATTATATTATATTATTATGGCATGCTACGGGGGAGGAGTGGATTGGAAGAGAGGATCAGTGAGAAACTGTCTTTCATAAGATGAGAGAGTTCCTCTCGATTGCACACGCTCTCTCATTCCAGCCCCCTTCCTGTATGCTTGACCGGACTTTGGAATGCTGAAATACAATCGATCGAGCGAGAGGCGGGATGGAATGAGAGAGTTTGTGTACTGGCACTCTGCCATACGTGCAGTCCCTTGGGGAATTATTCAAAATAAATGGTGCCAAAATCCGTGGTAAATGGAGAATGTGCTTTAGGTCGGACTCGATTGCTGTGGTACCAACTGCTCATCTGTACCAAATGCAGATGGCGAATTCGTCTTCGAGGGATGGAACCACGACCAGATTATGACAGAGTACGTTAGCTGGGGTAAAGAAGAGAGCCATGACGATTAGTAATTAGTATTTTGAAGAAAAATATATTTCTGGAACCGTCTACCAACGTTGTTCACGGTGCCTTGTCATCCTGTCAAAATTGCATCCTTGCTATTTCTTTGTCGTTTCAATTTATTCGTAGTTACTATTTTCAGAACTCTCAGTTTGCAATTGGATCTCATCAAGCGAAGTTCCTCGAAATGATCTCTATTGATAGAGATAGTATTCTTTCGCAATTTCCGATTCATAATAAGAAATAAATGTGTATTCCGCATGGGCAAATCACGAGAACACACATCAATAGCCCATTTCGTGAGCGTTTCTCATAATGCTACAGTACCTACAGTAATATGATGCAATAAAGCTACTGTATGAATACTGTACCACTACTGTAATTCACGTGGCTACCGTATCCCCTCTATCCTCTTTCATTATGTATCCAACACTACACTATCTATCTAGCTCGTTTATCCAAACCCCCCGACTCAGACATTAAGAGGCTGGCAAATGAGGATAGAAAAGAATAGACACTGAAATGATGGAGAGAATAATTGTAATTATTGATTCGGTTGTGAAAGAAATTGGCAAATTGTAGAGATAATTAGGGCACGTCTCGTTTTACTCTTCCTTCATTCGATACCAATAGTCAGGAGGGGAGAGAATCTGATCAAGCCAACTCCTGCCTTCGCCCGTTTGCTCACTACGGCCGTCGTGGTCGCGTCCACGGTAGTGCTGACCTTGATTACGGTAGGATACTGTAGCACGAGACTTCTGAGACTTACCGCCGTCTCACCTCTAACACGCGTGTTAATCTCGATGTCTCCCTTTGTTGTCAATCCAACGGTCGAATCGAATTATATTTTATTCCCTGTTTTATCACCTCTTACCGTTCTGAATAAAGTTATCTCATGTACAGAAAATGCTGATTCTCTCAAAAAAATATTACTCTTTGAACATTTATTAGCACGAAAAAATACATAAATTACTTACATAAAAATGGGAGAATTAAAGGAGGGTGAGCTGCTGCCATACACTCGGACGTACCACGGACTATTTAAGGTGAAAATCGATTCATTAAAGGGGATTTCTTCTGAGAGATATTGGCAAAATGGGGACCACATTAACAGTATCTGAAGGGTTGAGAGGAAGCTGAATAATAAGGAGAAGAAGAGGTCCAGCTCAAATCTTCTTGAAATGAGTGAAATTCTAAAAATCGAGCAATTTACAACTTTCAAAATCGTCATCATTTCAAAGATCAATTGAGAGTGAGACCGTTGATACATTGAAACGTGGGTGATTATATAAATAAAAGGGAGGGCGGGAGAGTATTTACAACAAAAAAAATGATGAAAAATAATTGTATGATGCTGCGGAGGGGCCAAAGCACTCAAATTGTACGCATACAAAGCTCTAAACGTCGATGAGAAACGGAAAAACAGTAATAATTAGGACACGAGAAAGGGGGGGGGCAAATCATACTGTATCATACTGTACCATAGATCTGAAGATTGACTGTAGTTGGGTTGAGGGAAGAGAATACTCTTAGGTGGATGAATATCAAGAGCAGACCAACGGGTCGCGGAGAAACCATAATGTCAATGGAAGAATGGACGAGATAAATTAGAGAGGAGAAAGAAAGGTGATGACTGGGACAGAAACTTGTCAAGTTTAGCTTGTTGCAAACAAGTACACAAAGCGATCCGAGAAAATTCAGCACAAATCAAAAAAGGGATGGTTGGTACCCAGAATACCGTAAGGGAAACATATCAATCGATCAAGAAAAAGGAGGACAATAATTGTGAAAAAAGGAAAGAAATCAGGGTATTGTATACATACAGATGGAATCGGGCGAAGATCATGAAAAATGTCAGCTTCAGTAAACATACAATACAAATTTAGAGCAAAATGTCGTAGAAAGAGGACAACATCTCACTTCTTTGGAAAATTGAGCGGTAGGTTGATCGAATGATATCGATTGATCTCTCTTCTTACGATCGCCACATTCCATTGTCGCCCCGACCTCCCATGCCCTGCAATTGCCATGTCATAGTCACTGTTGCGTGATCATCATGACGATGACACTAGTTTACTTTACCGGACCAAGAGCGGACCAAGAGATTCACACAGTGAGATGATGAATGAGGGTCCCACACCAGGCTAGCCCTGTGTGCTTGGTCCGGAAAATTAAACAAGTGCCCACGAGAGCATCGCCCACATCGTCTATATTCCATCAATAATTTTAAAAAAAACCATGTTGATAATATTTTTATGAAAAAAGCTCGCCGTATATTAATACATGGGCTAGAGTGTAGCGAGCCCTTTCGCGTTTTTTTTTTCGTAAACCGACCCGATGTCGGTTCAAGACGTCACAATTATTAGTCGACTCTCCAGCTTTTTATCAAATTCACCACGTTTTGTTACCGACCCTCCCGCTTTTGACCTTACAGCAACAACCCTAGCCCATCTATGCAATCCCTATTCACTTTCTCTTTCCTTCTCTCACCATTGCTCTTCCCATGGGAGCTCCTCCTCCTCCGAAGTGCGGTCCTGAATGTTGCTGCAGCTGCTGCATCCACATCTCTCCTCCAGAGGGTGTAGCACCAAACTGCGGCTGCTGCTGCATGGGAGGGGGCGGTGCGTGCTGCTGGTGCGGTGAGCGGTGCTGCTGGCCTGGAAGGAGGTGCTGCGTTATCATCGATGTCGCTAATTTGCTACTGTCGAACGAAAAATCGATATTTCTCTCAAATCATACGGTAATTAAGTCTATTTCATTAAGCATTCTTATGCAATCCACTCACCTCCATGCATGCCGGACTGCTGCTGCATCATTCGATTTCCGGAGTTGGCAGCAGTGCCTGAATAGTTATTAATATAGTTATGATGTGTTAAAAGCGAAAGGGATGGAGTTCTGAAATTTGAATACACTTTTCGCGCTACAAACTGTGAAGCTTTATCTCCCAATCTACAGTATAGCTTTCCCTAAATATTTCGTACCTGTTCAATCGTCGAAAGATACGTTTAAAAAACGACCAAGCCTACCCTCATTTTCAGATTTTTGGGTGAAAACTTAATTTGTATTTTTGGTTTTCCATGCCCACTTTTGAAAAATCAACTCGCATTTTCGTATTTCGATTTTTTTAAAAAAAACCAACCCGCATTTTCGAATTTCCCCAACGCACCATTTCGACCTATGTACCTGTTCCCGCAATTATCGATTTTTAAAAGAAAAAAGTGATGCTAGAGCGTTGAAATTTCGCGCGGTCGAACTTCAATTCTTAGTCTCAATTTAACATTTTAAGTCGTTAGAAGCTCTGATGATTGCGAAAAATCGATAATTCATATATTGTCTATTCTTTAGATGAGCGTTTGTATTTTTCCACGGTTCCCAAGCCCACATGTCGGTAACATCACAATAGGCATTATAATTATAGAAATAATGGTTAATATAATTAGCTCGTTTAAATAGAGTTTCCGAACATTTTGATAATAACTACTTCTCCACTACCTTGAGCGTTTTCCATTCTCCCAAGCCCACTAACCAAAGTGTCCTCCACCGTATCCTCCCGGCCGTCCACCTTGCTGCTGCTGCTGCTGCTGCATCTGCTGCACGGCTGCAGCTGGTCCACTGTTCTTCCACATCTCCATCACGGGCGGAGGACGCGAGAAGGGGCCTTCAAGGAAAAAAAGTATGTCAGTGGATGGAGATATGAAATTATACAATTACTGTGAGCTAGACGGCACAAGAACCAAAACAACCAAAGTTCTTTACTATTTCCTAGTTATTACGCAATCACTCACCATTCGTTCCTCCCATTGCCGGCGGGGGCATGGTGAACCCTCCTCCTCCCGACCTCTCCAGCCCACCGAATCCATGTTGTTGCTGTTGCTGCTGCGACTGCTGCAACTGCCGTGCAGCACGGTCGCCGACAGCGCCCAGTGAGGGAGGCGGCAAGCTGCAATGTTTTGTAATGAGCTTTGAAAGGTCAAAGTGCAGCGACAGTTGTATTTCTTAAACATATGATCAAATTGCACGCTTGCATCGCACTGCGAAACACCCCACTCACTTCATCATTTCATTGGTCGCATACAGCGGTGGCATCATCGTGTTCTTGCCCGTCTGCTGCTGCTGCATGGGAGGAGGCGCCGAGTAACCGCCGTGCTGCGGCGGGCGCACCGACGGCGCCCCACTAGCGCCGAAAAGACCGAACGCGTTAGCGCCGCCGGCGCCACCCCGCGCAATCTGCGAGCCGACGGAATGGTGATGGAGATGCGACTGGAAGATGCTATATTTAATAAATATAAAATAAAATAATAGACTCGTCCATTAATAAAAGAACTGTTTACAGAATACTAGTTTTAGTTTTTTTTAGTTTTTAGTTTATAAGTCGTTTACAGTGATTTTCACGGTTCCCGAAATTTTTCGACACCGAAAAATTGACCCCCTCGCATCGACTAGGCGTGCTGAGGAATCGGTAGTACAGGGAGCGGGAACATCAGTCATCACTTTATTTTCAATGGAATCTGTCGAAAACAGTGTAATTTTTACTTCCAACACTACGCGACCCCCTCGCAGACCCCCTCGCGCGCGAGGGGGTTCCCGAATTTCGGGAATGTGAAAAACACTGGTCGTTTATCAAGAGGCTATTCGGGTTCACGCATAGGTCGAAAGCATAGACCAAAATGGTATGTTCCATGAAGAATTTAAATTGTGTTATTTTTAGTCTGTCATGCTTGAACGGATCAATTATCAGATTTTGGCACTTGCAAAACCCATCTTGCGCTTAAAATGTAGAAAAAAATTTTTTTTTTAAATTTTATATTTTCAAAAATATTTTTTTCCCAATTTTGTGTTAAGCTGACAGCCCATGTCTGATTATGTCAGAAAAGTCTGCAGATGCTTGGTAAAAATCTGCAGCCGTGATATTAAACCAGGCGCAAACCCGAAATGATGTGTGCGTTTGTTCACTGGAACATACCTTTTGGTCTATGGTCGAAAGGTATGCAAAATACGACGAAGCCAACCCGCATTTTTTCACCAAAAATGAGAATTTTTGGTGAAAAAAATGAAAACCCAACCCGCATTTTCGGGTTTTCATGGCCATTTTTGACAAACCCAACCCGCATTTTCGATTTTTGATGCCCATTTTCGACAAACCCAACCAGCATTTTCGACTTACCGCTACGAACCCTTTCGAACTATGGGTTCACGGGGAATCTAATGGGAGCTCTGACTAAACTAAAACAGAATACGAGATGAAGAAAAAAACCAAAAAGAAGATAATAAGATCATCCCTAGACTAGGGTGAGGATAGGCTAGGGTGTCGCCAGCAACAGTTCCCTCGCTTTTTTCTGTAAACCCATCCGATACCTGTACAAGCCATAGACCAAACACGTATGTTCCCAAAAGTTCCAAATGCTGTCTGCTTTATCGTTTTAGGCCGGAAATGATGTCTGATTTTTCGAAATATCACCTCAAAAAGTCAAAATGATGCCTGATTTTTTTCGAAAATTCCTCTCAAAAAAGTCAAAATGATGTCTGGGTTTGTTCCATGGAACGAACTTTTTGATCTATGGTTCAAGCCGTGACTATGTTTTTTTTATAAGATCCTCCCGCTTTTCACCATGTTATATCCAACCCTCTCGCTTTCGGACACCCAGCAACAATGCTTGCCCGTATATGATCATCACAATGCAATCTCTCTACTTACATGTGCGGCTGCTGTAGGCGGAGTGGTTGATTGTGGAGGTGGAGCCATCATCTGATCGAATTGAGGAGGCCATCCACCGGACAACGAATTCCCACCGCCTGAATGCAAGCATCGCATCATAAAACTAATACACGGCTCAAACAGCAACGCATTCATCAATAATCAGAAAAAAGTTGGCAAATATGAGTTGGGTCTTTCAAAATGGACATGAAAACTGATAATGTTGAAAATGCCACAATCAGTGATGCTCATGAGTCCCGAAATTCGGCAGCGCGCGGGGGGGGGGTCGCCCCCCCCACAACCCCCACTCGTGCGGGGGGATCCATAGTACATGCACCGGGGACATCACATTATTTTCGATCAAATCTATAGAAAACAGTATTATTTCCGCCTTTTTACCCTGCTCGGACCCCTCCGCGCGGGGGGGGGTCGCCGAATTTAGGGACCATGAGCATCACTGGCCACAATGTGGGTTGGCCTCATCGTTTTTTACATAATTTTTTTACCTATACGCATACGGGAGCTCGTGAATTGAAATTCTACTTGGTGTAATCTGTGCAAGTACAAGTTGACTCACGATTGGGCAGTGGGAAGAGACCGGCTGCAGCCGCTCCAGATTGGTGTTGTTGCTGCTGGAAAGAGTGCAGGCGAGAACCGTACGGAGCACTGCAATACGAGACAAAGTGCACCACGTAATCACATCACTTCGTTTCTAGCGCTGCGGCACGCAAGTGCTGGTAAACTCATTTCCACTAGCGATGCTCGTGTTCCATAAATTATGAAATCCCACGCGCGGGAAAGCGCGTAGGAGTGGAAGTGAAAATAACATTGTTTCCGATATTTTTTTTAAAAATATTGTAATGACTGATAATCACGTTCCTGTGATAAGGATCACTCCCGGCGCGAGTGAGGGGTAAAAAAATTCGAAATAGGAAAATTAAATGAAACAGTGAGCTTCAGTATGCTGAAGTCTAGCTTCACTGTGTGAACGGATATCCGTACGACAGTGACTAAATAGGGTATGCAGCGCGGGAATATGTCCAGTAAATTGCGCATAGATCAAATGGAGTTCTCGCAGGTATTTCGTGCAGAAATGCCTAAAATCGCGTGCCGAAGTGCATACTGCCGAATTTTCGATACATTTGTCAAAAAAGTGGTCAGCAATGCATGAAACATTCAAGATTTTCGATTGCCGATATGGTCTGGGGGCCATGCAGAAGTGCCTATCCTCGCTAGCGAAAACGCGTATTGATGACTCAACTCTGTACACGTCACTCACATGTGCATGTTGGGAGGGGAGGATACAGAGTGTAGTCCTTTGGTTGTTCCATGATGACTGAATGCTCCTCCTCCTCCTCCATTGGAAGAGAGCTGGCTGAATTCGAGTGGATTCCCTGCACCCAGCACATTGTTGTAGCCGCCGAAGCCGGGATTGAAGGAGGCTGAACGAACGGAAACATGCATTGCATAATGCAAATATACTAATTTAAACATATTCCGAACGTTTTCTTATCCAAAATGTCGATTCGCTTTTAAGGCCGCACTAAGAAAACTCAATAACAATCTAAGGAATGCAAGCATGGATGAAACTTCAATCTCACATGTCATGCCTGCCGGACTTCTCGATCCCATTATCGACTGTGGGTGACCGGTCGACATTCCGTTGCTCATGCCTGCAATTATGGTTAAATAATTACAAAAGATAATTAAAGCTCCGAGTGTGTGTCCATTGCATCACGACTACATGATCTTGTCTACCCACCTCCTCCTCCACTGTTTCCCATGATGGTCTGCTTGCCGACAGCCATGCTGGACGACGAGAGTGGGCGGGGCGAGCACGAGGCTGCGGCAGCCGCAGAAGCAGCAGACTCTGCAGCTGCATCGGGAGAAGTGGCGACCGACGCGTGCGGCTGCGGCTTCACCTTCAACGCCCATTGTTCATTTTTTTTATTGACATGCTTCTGAGAAATACTACATACGCAAAACATTCAATGCAAATATTTTCCTATTTCTATGAGACAGGCGTCCATAGTTGAAATATATTGAACTTCAGATAAAGTGCAGATCAAATGACTAAACGGTTTCAGAATTCCGCTTCTGGATATTTTCACAAAGAGTAGTAGCCCCACCTTGGCGACGTTGGTTGGCAGAGCGCCGGTCGCAGTTCCGCCTCCTCCGACCACTGCAGCAGCTGCAGCAGAGGGCGAGTGGTGGGCGGAGTGAACGGCGGCTGCAGTGTGGTGATGGTGGTGGTGCACAATCAGCGGAGAGACGACGCCTACAAAAATTTTCCCGTACGCTTGTACCGTTCAATACTCGGACCATACATTTTCGCCCGGCCCAGATCTCTCATTTTCACACACTCTCTCGCCTAGCATAACCACGTCAGATATTTCATAAACACGTCAGATTTCTATCGGAAGTTCGATAAAACACGTCAGATAGGGGACAATTCTTACTAAACTCGACATTCTGCGTATTCCTAGATGGGTCTCGAGTCTCTAAACTGCCTGGTTCAAAAAAGTGTAAACCCAGAATCTGGGCCAACGAAAATGTATGACTCGGACTTTCTTTCCAGAGCCTCATTCTCACTCATTTAATCAATACTTCATGTTTGCTCTCCCGACTGGGCCGAACATTTAACTTTTCGTATAAATAAATAATAATATTTTTTTTAAAAAACGAATAAATGGAGATGAATAAAACTAACTCGTAGCGACGGCAGCATCTCCAGCCATCTCGGACACTTCTCCACTCCATAGATCCTTGCACAAATTGACATTCTCCGTCATTTTCCGTAGATCATCATTGTTCGTGTGAGCCGAGCCAGTCTCAGAAGGAGCAACCGTTATCTGCGACACATTGCATCATCACTACGCAATCGTATTACGTCATAGCTATTATTCACCCATCATGGCCCACCAATAACAACGAAATATCTAATTCTCTTTTTAATACATTATTTCCACTTTACAGAACACATTTAGAGAAAAAGCCTGTGGTAGTATAATATTAGTGATCAGCTCACACTGAACATTGCCTCATCACTACTCAATCTTCCCTTGCCTCCCCTCCCCTCTCGCCCACTCACTCGTCCATCACTTCCGTCCGTCTGTGCAGCAGCTGCAGCTGCAGCTGCAGCCAGAGCCGCAGCTTCCTCGTCGTACATGAATTCGTATTTGTCCTGCAAGCAATTTTAATACTACGATGTTGCGAAAACTAAATTTTCAGGCCACAAAATGTACACTTCTTGTCAGAAAGTTGAGAGTGATAATGCAAGTATAATTATAATATATAATATATATGCCTCCATTGACTCAATCCGCACCTGGACTCCCTTCGACGATGCTGAGGGCGGCAGTTCCACCGCCGGCTTCTTCGTTGCAGTGCGCGGACGCGCTATCGGCGACGGCAGCACCAGACCACCGGCTGCAGCAGCTGCTGCATCCACCGAGACAGCGGCCGCAGCCTCCGCCTCTGACTTCTCCAGGGCGACACGCGCTTCTGAATGCACTTCAATAGCCTATGCAATTCGAGTTTCAATCATGATTCTTACTAATGGAAAGATTCATGTGCTACTATGCAAGTTGACGAAAAGTCCACTACCGTTAGGGTTGTTTCCCTAGTGAAAACTTTCCGGCCCGGCCTGGAGAGAAATTTTAGACAAACTCAGTGCAGTCAAAGGGACAGGTCATTCGTCATCGGGAAGCGTCAACAGGAATTTAAATTTATTTTAGACATTTTAAATTCGTTAGAAAATATCTTTCCATAAAAAAAAACAGTTTGTGGTTAAGGGGAGGATCCAAGAGCTACTGCAATATTTTGCGTCAAACTCTAACAAACGTCCTTTCCTTGAATTGTGTTTTTTAACGAAATTGAACTAATTTAAGCAAATAATTTTATTTTCAATCGGCGACATTCTATGACCAACGACTTGAGCTCGTTCACTGCACAGAGTTCTTCTCAATGCATAGGTCAAATGGGTTTCTCGCAAGTTCATAATTAACATAGAGCAGGACATGTTAATAGAGTCCTTCATGTGTCTGCCCTGCACTCTCTCGCTATGTTAATCGGGTTTACATGCAAAGAGCAGAAGTGCCTATCTTCGCCAGCGAAGACCTATTTGACGTATGTCTCAATGTCTCTCGACTCGGGCCACAAATTGCGTGGACTCGATTGGACCCGGCCGTGCCGGAAAGCTTTCACTGGGGGGAAACAACCCTCACAGCAATCATAGCTCTAAAAGTGGGTTGAATTCGATCTGACAGTTTCGGGTACAAGGCGATTACCTAGAGCCGAGATACCCACACTGTTTTGTAGCTACCATTGCCCCAATCAATTAAAAACCTGAGGCGAATTGTGAAAATCTGCGGCACTCGGAAATAACCCTACCCGAATGTCAAAAATGCATTTCCTAGTGCAAATTTATTTCGCGAAAAAAACGTGCCCTCCCGTGCAGCGAGCCAATAAGCGATATTTTTGTTAGAAAGAGGACCATCAGAGGAATCGAAAAAGCTAAAGACCGGCAGGTTTTTCTTCCTGGAAAAATTCTAGTAAAAATAATTTAAATCCGTCGATTTGACTTTTTGACCTATGACAGCAATGCATAATATTGCGAAATGTGCACATTGTATAAGAACTATGTCTACGTTGGATAATAGAGAACATATGCTTTGTTTAATAATATATTAAATAAACTAGCCTGGTTGGGCACTGTTCCAAACCGTCGTGACACTCTTCTCCTCCATCTTCTCATTCTTCTTTCTGGCGGCGACGTCTGCTGCACGCGCCTTAGCTGCCTCGTTCGCCTGTAATCCACAGAGATTGCATAGGAATTACGCAACAACTGCAGAAAATTTCGTGTCGTCCCAAGACAAATCAATTATAATAACGTTACATAGTCTCTTATATTCATCGTTTCGGTAATTCTTAAATTCTCCCTTCGCTCATACATCTTAGTTCCTCATATAAAATGAGTGAGTGATTACGTATGAATGATGCAATATCTGTCACCTGTGCCCTCTTCTCCTTCTTATGCATTGCCCTCTCTGCCCTCTCCTTCTCTCTCTGTAATCTTCTCTCTTCAGCTTCTGCCCTTGCTTTCTCCTCTTCTGCCCGTGCTCGCTTCTGTTTCTTGCTCAGCACCTGCATGCAGGTATATCATTGATTGCATAGTCATGATGCAATCTCTTCATCGACCACTGATACTTGTTTCTCGCTGTGACGAATCAAAAACGAAATATATATAAAAAATATGGTGGATTACAGAGAGCTGGCAATATAGTGTATTTACCTCCTCAAAGTCGGCAGCCTCTGTGCCCTCAATGTGGGTGGAAGATGCTGGATGGAGGTCATCCACAATCACAACTCTCCTCTCATCGTGCAAATCCAAGCCCGCCAGTCGATCCACGCTCTCCTGTCAATTAACACGAATAAACCAATTCTAAAAAATATACCAGTTTTTTTTAACTGGAAATTTTTCAGGATACTTTTGTCGATAACAAGAAATCTAAAATCACAATTCATTTTTTTCACCATCAAACCCTTTTGCAAGCTGTCTTCCTTGATTAACACCCTGTTGTACTGAACATGATGACAGCTTTCCTACTACATTCCCCCCCACTCTCAAATGACCAATATTTCATCATCCCTACTCCATCTCCTCTCCTCTCCCCTCTTCTCTTCTCTCACCTCCTCACTCTCCTCTCCCTTCCGAGTCCTTCTGCCCGCCGCCGTCGTCTCCTTTTTGTACTGCGACTGCTGCTTCTCGGACCTTTCGCCTCCAATTTCGTCATCATCAACAAGTCATTACATTTTAAAATATCAACCACTGGTCAAAATGCGCTTATTTCAAGTTCGCATTGCAAGAATTCGGAAAATCGTCATTCGTCCGCTATCACGCTAAATCCATTGATTCGTAACATAATAATCTCGAAATTCGTATTGTTTTTAATCAAACCCCGTGCCCTCTCTCTCACCTCTCCTCATTCCTCCTTCTCGCTTCGCGTGGGTCGTAGTGTTGCTGCTGCTGTTGTGCTGTCGGCTGGCGGGCGGCTGCCCGTTTTTTGGCTGCTGCTGCACGTGCTGCGTCGACGGAGCTGCAGCGTAGTGGCCGTTCGACTTGGCCGCAGGCACCATCTTCCTGCACAGCAAACAACATTTTTGCCGCTAATTAGGCACGATATATATTGCGTAGCTATAGCCCTTACATTTTAACTCATTTACTTTCTTTTCACACATTGCAGTCATCCTGCATACTGGATACATAATCTGGCGCTGGGTCACCTCACAATCAGACTATCGTAACCGTTACAGTACCCTACCGTACCTCTCATCCTTCTGGCTGCTCTCACTGGCAGTCTCCCACTCCTCGTGACCTTCACTCGACGCAACTGGACTCTTCAGTCTCGTCTCTCTAGTAGCCTGCAGCAGGTTGCTGCTGCTGCCATCCTCGGGTGCTGCAGCTGCTGCAGACTCATCGCCCTCTCGAACCTCGTCACCTCTCTGCAAAACGATTCATATTTTCAAAAACAAAAAAGATGATTTCTACTTAAAATATTACGGCTAATAATGGACTACCAACAGCTACTTACCGCATGACGCTCGCCGTATCCGCCGCGTCTGGCGCCCCTGGGCGCGTAGAGTCCGCGAGTGGGACGCGGGGCGCCGCCATGACGCTTGTCGTGCGCGGCCGTCGCATCCTCTCCCTCATCACGCTGCTTCCTCGGTCGCTGCTGTTGATGCTCCTCGTCATCACGCGTCTGTCGGCGGTTCGCCTGCGCAGTTCCGTTTCCGACTCCGCGTGTCGATCCGCGAACCGCGTGCGCACCGCGTCCGCCGCGCACTCCACGCGTCATCGTGACGCGCGGCTGCGACTGCTGCGGATTGTAGCGACGACGGGGAGCGCTGTCGGCATCGTCCTCCTTCTGCGAAGAAAGAACATTTCATCACTTGTAACAAACATAGACCAAAAACGTATATGTTCCCAAAAGTACCAAATGCTGTCTGATTTTACCGTTTTTGGGTAAAAACCCCGAAAATGATGTGTCATTTTTCGAAATTTAACCTAAAAAAGTCTAAATGAGGTCTGATTTTTCGAATTTTTTTTCTCAAAAAAGTCAAAATGCTGTCTGGGTTTTGTTCCGTGGAAGTGTTCCGTGGACCACGGTGGAACGAAGTTTTTGGTCTATGGTAACAAATCAACCATCTCTCCATCGTTCATGAACGAATTCGAACAAATTGTCTCACAGACTCGATGATGAAGCCATTTCGGAAAAAAATAATTCGTAAAAGCAAACTTGGAAGAAAGAAATTCTGGAAAAAAAAGAGATTTTTAAAAATATTTTGAGCCATTTTTCTTATTATTCTCGTGTTATTTGAGGCGAATTGAACAGAATAAAAAAATACAAAATAGAATGTATAACAGTGCAGCTTTAAAAATTATGTGCGCGCCAATATCGGGACCAGGGTTGGGCGAAAAAACATACGAAAGTTGTATTTCCGGAATAATTTTTTTCGAAAATTTGTTTCCCCTATAAGGTCTTTTCCAAAGTGTCGTTTCAGGTTTCGCTTCCCTGAAATGTCACCACATATCCTCATTGTTGCGCCATCCTTATGTAATTCCCGTTACTCACCTCCTTGGGAACAGCCTGTGGCTGCTCAGTCTCATCCTGACTGTTTCTCCTCCACGACAGCTGGTCGGACGGACGTTGCTGCACGGGCTGCAGCTGCTGCTCAGACGACTCATCCTGCTGTGGCTGATGCGACTCCTTATCCTCCTCATCATCCTGCAAAAGCAAATTACGTAATCTCTACGCAATGGGAGATCTCCACGCAAAAAGTTCATCGGAGTACTAGACAGTTATAATTGTATCGTAATCGTACCCTCGGTCGTTTCTCATATGTCCTCTGTGGACCTCCTCTGCCTCCTCCTCCTCTCAGAGGATATCCATTTCCTCTCTGTCCTCCTCCTCTCGACTGGCCTCCTCCTCGTCCTGTTCGGGTAGGGGGAGGATACTCTCGACGACCGCCTAAATATGTAAATATAATCATTTTGAAAATATGTAATCATCATAAATAGTTCGTGATTACTATGAGGAATGGGCAGTCATTCATAATCTACATGATACGCATAGACAGAAAGGTACGTAAAAAAATACGAAGCCAACCCGCATTTGAGATTTTTTGGTTTAAAAAATGAAAATCCAACCTGCATTTTCGGTTTGTCATGCCCATTTTGCCGAAGCCAACCCTCATTTTCTGGTTTTCATGCCCAGTTTTGACATACCCAACTCGCATTTTCGATTTGCCGCAACGCGCCCTTTCGATCTAAGATGATACGTTAGTGTTTAAGGCCTAAATCAAAGATAGCGCGCCGAGGTCGAGTAGTAAGGTGTTTACAGTATTTTGGTAATTAATACAACTCGGTAACGAACAATTTGTAATGTGTTCATTGATTAGACAAACTGTTCAGGAATAACACAGTAATTATCAAATTAGCAGAAGTCTTCACCTCTATTCTCGCTTTCCTCATTCTCTCCTCCATCTCTTCTATCATCTCTACCGTACTCCTCTCGCTTGGATTGCTCCTCGTCTCTACTGTATTCCTGTCGATTGTAGTCCGATCGATAATTGTCCCTCTTATCATAGCCCCTCTGCTGGGTGCCGTCATATTGTCGACGATCGTCTAAATTTTCAGCATTTGCTCAAATTACAACATCGATATGCATATCGAATCAATATACGTGTGCATATGTAAATACACTAGCGGCCAAACCGACAGGCTTCATGTAATCTACTCTACAAAGACCAAATATAACTCACCATAATCTCTTCTCCTCTCGTATTCATATCCACCATATTCTTCTCCCTCCGGTCTCCTCCTCTGCTGCATCTGCTGCTGCTGTCGGGGCGGTCGCGGGGGAGGCGGGGCTGCAGCCGGCACACCATCATCCTGCAGTGCACGCACATCGTTCACGACGGGACCGCGACGCGCCCGTAGAGCGACACGTGCGAATTCAGCGTCCGCCGGCTTGCGTGCAGCATCCTGCAAACCAAAGTATCATCACTAGTCAATCGTAGATCGACATTTTAAAAAATTCGGTCACACAAACCGCTTTGCTTTTGAATCCGTTCACAGTAACAAGCAATCGGATAAAAGATACTTATCGTGTTAACAAGAAGGCAAAAGCCATTCATATGACGTCATCCCTATGAAACCGACCTTGTCCACTCGCATGGTCGCAGCCTCCGCGACACTGGGAAAGTGTTGCTGCAACGAAGAGTCGTTGCCGCGCAGATGGCGAGCAGCCGACACTCTGCAATGATTGCATCATCATAAGGTAATTGTGTCATTCATCATTTCCCCAATAAACAATAGCTCTTCAAACTATTAGCCGTTGGAAAGACATGCTACAATCAGTTTGTTTTTTTTTATTATTTCACCTCGAACTTGGGAGAAAAAGTAAATTGTGATTGACGGTATTATTTTTGCACGGTCGTGCGTGTATGGGCTCCCTTTCCTCCCACTCAAATAAGATTTTTTTCAATGCAAATAAAGTTTCTCCCAACTGTATCCATCATCCAATTCTATAAATATGAGCTTTCTCACGTACCTCTCCCTCTCAGCACTCGCTCTTTCCTCCTTCCTCTTCTCCCAAATGTTCTCTGCTGGCGACTGGACGGGCGACGTCTCCCTCGCCGTCCGAGTGTCCTCGCTCTGCGATAAACATCATACATTTTCGCTGCCCACAAATTCTGATGGGAATTGCGTCAAAATTACATTTCAAATCACACGTGGGCGGGAACAAACATAATATTTCTTTCAGAATGTTCGTACCCCGACTTCGCTCGATCGTACAGCGCCCCCAAATGTTTTGATGTTTTCTTTGTAGATACCCAAAAAATTATAATATTTTACGCCTTGACCATGTGGAGAGTATCATTTTTTCTGTAGCATATATAGATCGTGCCCACGTCTGTTTCAAATGTGGATCGCACCGATTGGAGAAATAATAGAACTCACCCCACTCTTCTCCTGACTTGTTGCGGCACTTGCTGCAGCCGGCGTGGATGCAGCACTCTTCTGCTGCGGCTGCTGCTTTCTATCCTCTTTCGGTTGCAGTTTCTGCACCTCCTTCAGATCTGCAGCAACAACGTCCGACTGCTGACCGGGTCCGACTCGCTTCATGACACGAGTGGCCGGTTTGGACAGCTTCGTCATTCTCAGCTCTGAATGGCGCAGTTGATTGAATGATAACATATTTGAGAAACCCACGAAAATACAGTGACAAAAAGAAGAAAATATTTGAGACAAATAAGTGAACTTTGTGATACGGGAAATCAGGAACTTGTGTGACTCAAAAATTTACTACAATTTAAAATCAGTCACAGGCTACGAAATTACGAATTGCTAAACGCTTGCACTTTTTCTCAGAGAATTTCAAAATTCGGACAACCCACTTTTATGCAAAATTCCCAAACCTTTGTGAGAAAAAATAAATGACCGTCCCTGTGGAATTTCCAAGCGGTGTTGCGGACCCCTTGTCTACCCAATCTCCAAATGAAAGATTGGGTACTTATCTAGCAATAAGATGCACTCTCGACTCACCGTCATCTTCGTCCTCCACTACCCGATTGAGGTCGGCCAGCGTCGCGGGGGCGGCACGCGGCGGCTGCTGCACCGATTGAGGCGTGGCTGCTGCAGCTGCTGCAGCGGACGCAGCGGGTCGCTTGAGCAGTCGGTACTCATGGTGCGGCGGCTGCGGCGATTGCTGCTGCTGCAGAAGCTGAGATTATGAGCAAACACACAACTGTTGTCAACATAATAGTATTCCATAAAATCAATAAAGAGTGTAAATAAATAAAAATCACCTGTTCATCGGAGGCAGCTCCTCCATTTCTCTTAGTGTAGTCGTGCGAGTCTTCGTTACGACGTGCCGGCTCCATCAACGGATCCGCCTTCTAAATATGTTCAATGCGTTTTAAATCATATTTTTTAAATCATTATTATTTCAATGAAAATATTTTAAATAACACTGACTTTCAAGGCGTCTTTTTTTCCCTCGTGTCGCTGTTACACAAATTTTTCAAACAAAAATTCTGAGGAAAAATTTAACATTAAAAATGTGATGGAGTCGATTAAAGTAATAAATAGCCAAATAATATTCGGACCTTGACGGGCGGTTCCTCCGTGATCGCCTCTCTCGTCTCCGAGATAGACCATCGATCGGCGCCGGTGTGGCGCGGAACGGGCGCGGAAGTCGCGCCTGCCACAGTACCGTACGAGACGCCGCCTTGAGTGGCGCGTGCGTCTGAGCTTCCTTCTGCAGAACAATAATGAATTGAGATAGGGATAGAAGATAAAAGGGTGGAAGACACATGAAATTGAAACAGCTTTGATAGAATGTGAAACGAGTTTTGAGTTGAGAAAACTACAATATTCCAATAGATACTTTGTTGCAGAACTAGTTCGAGGGAGACAAACTGACGGAATCGGGATGGCTGGTAGGTCCGAGCACCACCGTTGCCGCCTTCGTAGAATCGAGCGGGCAACTACAACACTGTATATATTAAATAAGTGAGAAAGCTAAAACCACCTCCTGATTGTGGTCCTCCGACATCGATCCCGAGCTGCGCCAGGTTCCTGCAATGAAGTCGTAAAATGATAATGGTAGAAATGGGAGATACGGTAATTTAACTACAAATCGATCTTGACTCACTGGACGCTTTCGTTTCTTCGCCCGCCGTGGCTGCCGCACTCGCTAGCGAAGGGTAACCCGCAACCGGCGTCTGCAAAAGAGACAACAAATTACGATCCATATTGGATAAGCAGCGTTTCAAGTTTGAGTACATCTAGAAAAAAACAACTTCTACAAGTCAATAGATGATAGTGTAGTCAGATTACGGTAATTATTTCAAGGGGGATCAGACGGACCGTCTCAGCCGCCGCAGCAGCTGCAGAAGTGGGGGGCTTAGCCCATGCCGGTCGCATGTCCACGCCCGAGATCGCGGGAGAGGCGACGACAGAGGGCTTCTGAACACAGGTTTTTTTCAAATATCAAAACATAAAATGTTACTTCAATACTATTAAATCTCATAAGGAAATTCGGGCTCTTCCAACTATCGATCAATTCATTTCTACAGTAACCAACCGATTCGGTGGATGCAGCGACACTTGCAGCAGTCGCGACGGTCGACGCTGAAGTGGATGTCTCCGACTTGCTCCAGCCGGTGCCGCCTTAAAACAAGACAAAACATTGATTAAATTCAGCTTCATAGTGATATTTGAAAAAAATGGATTTATAGGCCAAGTAAATTTCAATAGACGTCACAGAAGCGTTTAGATTCCAAGGGTGCCCCCCCCCAACATCTCCGGGATATGCATAATGAGTAATCGTGGAAACCCTAATGAAGATAGTAAAAAAATGACAGGATTCGCCAATCTCGCTAGATCAATTGATCGTCATTTTCCAGAACAGTTAACCCATTCATAAATGAATACAATTTGAGTACCATAGGTCAAATAGGTTCTCGCTAGCGAGGAAACCCACTTCTGCAAGTCGTTCGAATCATATCAGCAAATGGAAGTTTAGATTTTTTTCATGCATTTTGACCTTTTTTTATCGAAAATAGTGCAATATGCACGCCTGCATACAATTTTAGGCATTTCTGCACGAAGTATCGGCGACAACCCCATTTGGAACTATGTTGAGCACTCACCCTGGGGCACGATGGCGATGTCGGGGTCCTGTCCCTGGCTTTCGGCGCGCAGCGAGGGCAGAGAAGGTGGAGGAGGCATGCGACGGACCACGCCCGATGCCTTCCCGATTGCGGTGAGACCGCCATTACGGCCTGCAGATACGGTAATTTTATTAATTGAAACGCCAAATTTAAGAAAAACTGGTGCGACATTTCCATGGAAGTCCTAACAAGTCTATTTTTCATTATGCAAGAGTCTAAGCATTAATAGGAGACGAATGGTAGTTTTACGCTACTACCATGGGGCGTTGTTCGACGCGATTTTCGAAGTGTAGCTAGATTATACAAATCAATATATTACCTGCAGGTTTGCCGCCCTGCAGCTGATTCTTGCCCGCGTAGACGCTGTTCACGTTCTGTACCTTAGTCTTGACAGCGCCCGTAGCGCCTGCAACCATACATACTTGAAACACACACCAGATTGATAACTACTCATTTCATCATAAAGTGCAACCGATATGAAGCTTGTTCGTATTGATCGTATGCGGATTGGAACTAACCACGATTCGTAAGAGAGGACATTAGGCAAGAACGAGAAGGGAAGGGAGGGGGAAAGAAAAGACGACGGACTCCTGCAAGATTTACTCAAATTGTCGATGTAACTTAAATGTTGAAACAATTTAAACATTCCAAGTCAAAAGATGCTTAGAAACTAGGACCCACCTAGTGGCGGTAATGGTTGCTTGATGAGAACAAAATCGAGATGATCGTGATCCTTGACTGCGAAGTTTGAGGACTGAAAATAGACAGCGCTTAGGCATATATTCGATCAGGAATAGACTTTGAAAATACGGAAAATACAGCTCACAGTTCCTCCTAGCTTATTCCTGTCTTGTTCGTACTCTTCGGCGCGTGAGAAGATGCCTGATAGACAAGTAAGGGGTCGGCAACTAGCAGGCGCCCTGGAAAGGCGGATTAGAGCGAGAGAAGTATTCTGAACACGAGTGAGTAGCGCGAGAAATGGGTTGAGCACGGCTAGCGGAATCGATAGACGTCTATATAGACAACTTGAATCGAGAGCGGTAACAGTGTTAGGTCGTCCCGCGAGAGGACAGCAAGACCCCCTCAATCGATGAGAGGAAGCGGGCAGTAGTAGTAGTAGTGACCAAAAGGAGCCACCCGGAACGGGCGAGCACTTTGAATTGGCTGCGTAGAGAGCGGGCGGAGGGGGGACTTGCATGTGTTCCGCCGATACTCAGGCAAGTGACCGCGACGCCGAACTTCCTGCGTTGCGGCATCTGGCCTTCTTAGACGATGTTCATCGACTACGCCGACATACCCGCCACAAGCGCTACCGAAATTGCATGGCAATTACGAAATCCAAATAACTAAATAGCGAGTAAAATCCATGAAAGCTTTTCAAGGTTTCTGGGAAACAACATTGATTATTGCAAATCAAAATATCTGTTCGTAGCATGGAGTGGTACACGCAAGTAGCATAGAGGGGAAAATTATCATATATACAAGAAAAGAAGCGAAATATTCATCTTTTTGTTCGAATTTTAATGTATTCAGTGTACAATAAACGAGCGTGCCGAAGTATCGTAACTGGGTGTAGTTTATCAATTAGCAAGACCGGCATAGCTGCATTTGTTTTAATTTACAGTTTGCCGCAATCTACTAATTGCATTTTTAACGCTATTTCATGTTTATTGATTTTTGCGTTAACTTCTGTTAATCCCAGATGGGTAGCAAACGACGACATGATGAAGAGGATGAAGTTTCACTGAAGAAACGGCGAAAGAGAAACGATAGCAACGAGGATATCGCAACTACTCTAAATACTCCAACTAAGAAGAATCAGGTCCGGGTCTGAATATTGTTTGCTTTCCTTAACTTTCATCGCTTCAGGCATCTAATGGACACGGAAAAAGTGGCCCAGCGAACGGGGTAAGTTTTTTTTTAAGACTGCATTTCTTCTGAACCCATCTACTCTGACAACGTTTTATATTTGTTTCCTCCAGGAAGCTTCGTTTGTTCTTAATGATGAAGAGGACGAGCGTGTCGTATATCTCATTCGGAAGCCGAAATCGGTCAGTGCTAATTCAACCGTAGCAGAAGTATATGTTATCTCGTACAGCTGTCCATCGAAGACCTCGAGGAAAAGGTGAAACTGAAGAGCAAAGTAAAGAGTCGCACCAAGATCATGGAGGTTTGTTATGATTACTGTGGGTAATCCCTTTTCCGGTTGAATTAAAAGCAACGAGTGCGCACACGTTTTTTACTCCTGGAATCCATTTAAGTTGGACAGTGGCGCAAACTACACGATGACTATTGCTGCGAACGACTCCGTGATGTATCACGTCCCGGCCACCAATGGGCAGTTCTTATCTGGTAAGCCTCAATGTTACCATGTTTTTTGTGAGGTTCGAATATTTTGTCAACTCGGTCTCATGTAAGACACGCCGTGCACAAACTCCTAAATTCCGATGTTATGTAGGCAGATTTATTTCTTGTTTTATTTCATTCAAGGCTGAATTTAAGCCTTTTTGAATTTATTCCACTCCGTTCATTAATGGGAGAGTGGTGTCACGAGTTTCACGACCCGCCACCCACTACGGGTTGAGTGGTCAACCCTTTTGGAGAAGGATATAATGAGGGAATAAATTACCATAACGGTGTTAAAAATCAGGAATCTAATTAGATAATTTTAAATTTTAGTTCAAAGATTTTGCGCTTTCAAATTTAGCAATCCGATTAGAAGATTCTGCAATCTAATCAGGTGATTGTGTAATCTAATTTATCCGCGTATATTTTCTGATTAGATTTTAAATGACTTGCCTGATTAGATAATCAGAATAACTTATGAGTACCATGAATATGGAATGGAACGTTCTTTCCTCTCAGGGAGTCACATCGCCGGTACCGTCACTATCACGCAGAATGAGACAAAGAACGAGGAGGGAGATTTCATTGTCAGTTTTATCTTCCGAAATTAAATGTCTTTATTTTTTTATAAAGCTGTGTGGTAATACGCGTGTCCAGACAGTGATTACTATTGTATTTTTCTAGATGTCTACCCAATGTTCTCTGACTTCAATAAATCTTTAACATTTATTAGTATTAAAAAAATACAAATTCTAATCTACATTTCTGCCTATCAATTGAAGTATCTCATACATATGTTTTTTTTTCTTTTCTGATATTGTCCCTCACCTTTCTAACTCGTCAGATGCACAACGATCCCCTGGAGGACCCTCCCACCGAGGTTGAGATGCCCTTTGTCATCGCTCCCATCAAGAGAAAGGCAGTTCTGGTTCTGGACGGACTCAAGCAACGACTCCATGCTTACGGTATGAGCATCCACAATGTCATATTTAATTGCATTTATTATTAATCGTGGAACCTTTACAAGGAATTATTCTGGTTTCATGCATTTGCCTTTCTGGCGCGTTCAGGAAAAAAAAAGTTATAAGATATATACAGCAAGTTGATCGAAACTGGTTTTTAGAGGATTGTATATAATCGTTCGTAAATTTACGTAATTATATTTAATCGGGCCCTCCTGCACATTTCTATAGAGATTTCGAGTCTTTCAGTTTTCGTTGGTTATAAAAATTTCACATCAGAATTTTTCGCCAATTAAAATCTATGTATGTACCGATGGTAAGACATTTTTGAAACTTTACTCTCAAAACCATTCAACGAACACATGACACAGAATCAATTGATTGACCAAATTTCTCTCTCTCTCAACTCGACTCCTTACAGGTTGTCTGCCTACGGAAGAGGAGAGAGCAGCGAAGGAGGAGGAAATAGCAAGGAAGGTGAAAAAGGCGAAGAGAAAGAGTAAACGCAGAGATGAGGAGGATGAGTAGAGGATTATCGATTGATGCAGATTAGATTAATGGATTATCGATTGATCCCGGCTGCAGTATCATCATCACTCGTTTTGCCTTTGTATGTGTTTTAGTTTCCTCTAGCCTAGATACCGTTGTTGCTCATTTCATCCCGTTTTTATTCCTCATTTCTTTTCCATGTCGAAGTTCATCGTTTACGTTTTGTCCCCTTCCCCTCAAATTGTTGACTCTCGTTATGTTTGGCAGATAAATGTTATCAAATAAAATTAATGTCTGATCTGCAGATCGGTTAATTGGTCCGATAGTTACTTAGTGAGTATTACGAATAGGAACTGGGTGTGGCTTACCCATTAAACACTAATTGAGTATGCCGACTTCTGGACCAGATAGCGACGATGTGGTCGGAGGAGGGGCGGAATTGGCAGACTCCATCATGTCGGTGCTCGGTAAGTCCCCCCCCGAAAGGGTTACAGTGGTAGTGGAATCGAAACTAACGCGTTCTCGCAGGGCCCGCAATCACGGCTCTCGACAAGCAGGTGCTCTTGACAAGACACAGTCAGGTATACAATAGTCTTGTATTATTTATTTGTAGTTGCTCGAAGTGGTACCAGTGATGTTCACAGTTCCCTAAATTTACGATTTCGCAATTTTAAGCTATACAAATTCTAGCTTACAAAAATAGAATGCTTCCAATTTCGAAATTAGGAATGAAAAGTCAAAATCTGGTTCGGATTTTGTGTGTGAATAATGAATGAAAATATTTCAAAAATCCGTGATGATGTTTTGTTAGTCTAAAACTTTGTTAACTTAGTTGTTTTAACGAATCTTTGGATATATACTTCCCTTTCAGACAGCCCTCGGTGCTCGTATCGAAGAGGTTTCCTCTCTACTCGCTTCTCTTCCATTCGACGCCCCTTGCGAGACTGAGGATGTAGTGAGGAAACTGGATGACTCACAAAGGTATCGCATCTTTTCTAAATGCGCATCTAATATTTTATTTTGTATTGACAGAAAAAAATTGTGTTAATGACTAAAACTAGTGAAAGGATATATCATGAATTTAAATTGAATAAGATAAGTGACTGATGGAATGAGTCTCAGACGCGTTGTCGCTTGCTCCTCTCGTCTTGTCGCATTGGTCGATCGACTGGGCAAGTTGCAGCGGGACATTGCGAGAGAGAAACACGCCCAAACGACGGTCATGAACGCGCCCCCACCCGGTCCGCCAAAGAGGTGATACGGTAGTTACATCACCAATTAGCAATAACTGATCCCTCCTCCCCGTAACGTTCTTATTTTGCTAGCTTTTCACACCTGTACAGTATCAATAGGTTCCTTATACCATCATAGTCGGCCTTTCCGAGACACTATTGAAACTAGCTTTTCGTATCTTTGTAAAGTCTTGAAGTGTATTCTAGTCCAGGTTCTGTGAATCTGCTTTATTGAATCTTCGATCTCACATTTACACCATTGTGCAAGCGCGGTTTACCCTAATATAATGCCCATAAACTTTTCTCTTTCCTCTCACTTGATTTCCACTTTGTACAATAATAAAACAAATTAAGAGATTAAGATTTAAAGGCCAGACGACTCTGCCTTATTTGATCTGCGAATTGGAAATTCTCTTTCTCAGCTGCTTCAATGGCCTTCTGAATGCGGTCACTGTACTTTCCAGAGGGTTGTACTGTAGGTGACGGTAAAGTAGTTCCAAGGGAGACTACTGTAGCTACTGAGGCCTTGGTACTGGGCACGGTCGTTGAGGGAGTGGATTTGGTTGTTTCGATTAATAAGACTGTAGTCGCTGGAGCGGCACAGGAGCAGATTAATCGACGTGTAGTAGAGACGTTAGCAGAAGAGGGAAGGTTAGAAGACTCGGACTGTAATTACATCATCACTAGGCAATCGATCAACGTGGAATCGAAAGATGAGAGATGAACTCACAATAGAATTGCCGCCACCATCGCTCACAACGATGACGCTTGTGGAGATTTGCATTGGATCCGATGAGGATCCCGTACCGTGAACTACGGTTGAATCGATCTGTGGACTACGGTAAATGGTGCAATTCCATGGAAACAAAGGCATCACAACGGGAAATGTACTTACAGAGATTCCGGATTGCGTGCAGAGCCTGCTAGTGGTACTGTAGTAAGCGCAACTTGAATCCGAGATAACGGTGGCTACAGTACCCGATCCCGACGATTTCGTTTCGAGAACGATCTCGCAGGGGTCTCTGGGTGCTGCTTTCTTGCAGCTGTTACTGACAACGTTAGATGCACCTGGAATGACCTTCTTACATTAATATATGCGACCCGTTGACTTACCGTAACTAGACATTACAGTAGTCAGGATGATGAAAGACAGAAGGGGAGCCATGGTTGAAGTGTGGTTGTGTCAACTGAACCACCTTTTCTAGTGGGAGTCAGACGGGCTTCCTTGACAACGCGTACCGCACACATAATTTACGAGTTTAATGCACCTGACTAGAGTAGGGGATAAATCGAGACACTGACAAGTCCTGCGATTCAAGAGACCACAAGACAAGATTGCCCTTGCATAGCACTTTGGACCATACTTAAATATGTACACTTTATTCCAAGGTTATTATTGTAAAGGCATAAATACATAAGGAGGAAAGTGCCATAGAAATGCGAAATGAGATAATGCAGAAAATACAACAAAAATATCTATGAAAGTATAAAGATACACCAAAATAAGCAGGCAAGATACAGTACGAAAACAACAACTGAGTGCGAGAAATGTGATGAAGGGTACCGAGATTTTGTCAGTATATATTTCTTTCGACGCCAAATCAGATCATTTTTGATAGACTGAGCATTAAGAGGTAACGAGTAGGAATCGATAGTATACGAGTTGTTTTGGATATGAGGGGAAAATGAGCAAACTAGTGAGAGGGAGAAAATATCAAGCACTCTAGTAGTAACACTATGATGGAATTCTAAATATTACTTGCGGAGAAATGATCTACACGGAGCATAAAAAAACTTCTAAAGTTCATGAGAAAGACAAACGGAAAGTAGCCAAGTGGAGTGTCATCGAAAATATAGTTTCAGAAAACTACTAGTGAATATTTTGATACACAATCGAATCTAGTTGGCAGGTCACAATCAAGAAAATCACTCGGTGCTACCGTAACATTCTTGTACAATCAAAGGGGGGCTAGAACCAATCGTCGTTACTGTACATGTCTGAAATGGAAGGGCCACTGCCGTCCAAGAATGAGGGGTGGTAGTAAGCTGCAGCAGCTGCAGCAGAAGTTGACGGATGACTGGAGCCGGGCTGCAGAACCGAACTGTTGTTCGGAGTATCGATCGATAGATACGGGCTGTCGTGAGTGGAATGCAGTAGGCCCATCTGAGATGGAATACGGTGAGAACCCGAATAGGAATGATTGTAGCATAACATTTTTGGAAAAAAATATTTAAATACAAGAAATGGGAGAGATGTTCAAAGTCTGGTAGAAAAAATCACCCACTATCGATAGGATTAGATGTCATTACTTTGCGGAAGTATGGAAATGTATGAATGAGTCTTACCGGAGTGCCGACGAGAAACTTGAGTGGAGAGAGGTACTCGGACAGGCACGAATTGTCTTCGACCATCTCAACATCAATCAATATCAATCGATTCGGATTAATACCGTATACCTTGCTCGGAGTGATGAGATCATCGCAGGGTTGGCGGAGGGTCGACATACCAGTCGTGGTTGACGGAAGAACGATGTCACCATTTTCTTGCTGACCTGAAAGGTAAAATCGATGTAATCGCAAACATAGTAGCATTAATTAGGAATTGAACGGTACCGTAACCCAAGCAAATACAATCAGACAGGAGGTGTTAGCATCGACCTGCTAGTGTGGTGCGAACAAGCAAAGCGTGTGAGCGAGCTAGCATGCAACACATTTATCAACAAAAACAACACAACTACGACGATAGAGCAAAGGTATGAGCAAGAGGTGCACCAGCACTTGTTAAGCATAACCGAATCTGTCGAGAACACCGAATACAAAAATAAATGATAAAAATGAAAGGGATATAATCAACCTTCTAGAATTGCCTATAGACAAAATTAACAACAGCTAACTCAAGTTTGTACTACATTTAAAAATAGAGTAGAGTATAAATTGGAAGCAAAGTTTGTGCAAATGTGGCTGATGCCGGTGGAAGAGTGTAATCTTTTTTCAAGATACAATACAAAATCCTCTCATTCACTCTTCTCCGTTCATATTGCGTTGCAATGGGAGTGCACCATTTTAAAACTCGTTGGTATACAATTTAATTTAAAATTGGAACGTTAAAAAACGTTTTGAACACCTAGAGTTACTATTTGTAAAAGTCTGTAAAAGAGTGCAATCCCATAGCAGGGTTATTGTGTACACTACAATGGGTTGGGGTGGGAGGGGGTTCAATCAACGGACAATCCTTCGAATCATAACAATGACTCTGCCACCCTTGTAATCCTCACCAGCGACATCTCCATCAGCAGTGAAAGTGCCGGGGGCGTTGAGATCTCTCGCAGTTCTCCTCCCTTCTTCTTCTCCCACTCCCACCGCTCCTCCTCCTCCCGCAGTCTCCGTCTTCCCCGATGGAATCAGCATCGCGTGCAAACCCTGCGCGCATCGAATCGACATCTCGAAGCGACCAGTCTCCACCGGATCCGCAACCTGCAAAACAAGAGCGTAAGGTAGTAAATCGATTTCTATTCAGTAAGAGGGTAAAATTAGTCAGTTATTGATCGATCGTGTACCTCGATAGTAGCGTCGCTCGATGCCGACTTCACCGCAATCGTCATCTTCTCTGAGCCCACGTCGTCCGCTGCCTTGTGCACATCCGAGAAGTTTACGTACCTGAATAACATATTTCTACTCTTTGCACACATATACCATCCTCTCCGAATCGGAATCATCAAATGTGTCGCTACAAACTACCGCAAATCGCCGTCCCCTGAGGCGTCACGGCCCATTATGTAGTGACTCGTGGAGTAATATTGCACATATTCTGGGCGCCTTTGCATCTCTCAATCCGTTAACGAGAGCGACGCGAAAACTGTGTGCCACCATACTATTCTTCATCCAACAAATGCAATATGAACTGACGCGTATGGCTTGTCCGTGGGGTCTTCCTTGACAAGGGCGAAGGCATTACTCAGATCTCGAATGAGATCGTCCAGTCTTTTCTCTTCTGCCTCCATCCCTCGCAGTTCCTCCTCCATTATTTCCTTCTCAGCACACTCTGAGGGAGCCGTCTCGTCGCCGCTCTGGCTGAACACATACGAATTATTACACTACTCACTTAAACACCCAGAGCAAGATAATCAATCGATAGGGAGGAATTGTCAACTGACCACCATCGGATAGAGTTCTTGCCCGTCTTCACGACAAGCTCAATTCCTTCCAGCACATTCGTAATATCGTAGAGCCGTCGCTTCTGCACACCCAAAGTCGCCGCAGCCTCGTTCAGGTTCAACTCCTGATACGACGAATACCGTACTCCAGTCATGCTACATTACCTCTCACACTTACTAAACGAAAAGCAAACATGTGCCACTACAAACTACCGCGGATCGCCGTCCCCTGAGGCGTCACGGCCCATAATGTAGTGACTGTTCATAATCTTGCACAATTTCTGGACGTCTGGGCGTGCACACTTGTACAGTGCTTACAACACTCCACAAACTCTCAATCCGTTAACGAGAGCGACGCGAAAACGTGTGCGACAACGTCACTTTGAACATAGTGTAATCGATATACAGTACCTCGCTGCGATTCTTCAGCTCCATAAATTTCTTTGTGAGAACGAGCAGCGAGTTCTCGAGGCGGCCGCCAGGAGTCGTCGGGCTTCCTGCAAAGAACCGCAAACGGTAATCGATTGATTAGGGCGCCGAATTGCCATGCATCCATTCTATGATCGATCAGCCCCTCTGGCAGCACCCCACTTGACACATTCCCACCCAGTCAATCAGAGCGATAAGTGTGCATCGTATAGGCAAGTGCATTAGGAGTGGGGAGAGGGGTTCTGCATCGCAAAGCCACATCCTTCAAATAGCAAGGCCAACGAACAACAAATTAGTCGTTTTCACTGTGGTCGGTGAACAGAGATTGAATGCAAGGACAAGAATTGTAGTTAGCAGGCAAAACATAGAAGGCTCCGAGACAAAACTAAATGAATCTAAAAAGGTGAATGTTCACCCAAAAAAAAGCGCGAGAGGGCTAATAGTGTTCTATATCAAACATGCCTCGTAGAGTAGTGCCGATAGGGTGAAAGCAATGCAATAAACTACCTCGTCCATCTCTAATCGTCGCCGTCTCCTTCCTCATCGCAGCTCTCTGATGCGGCTGCTGCAGATTGTTGGTCGGTCGGGGCTGTCGCACCTTCGCCATGGGTGGTTCGGCGGCAGCAGCAGCTGCGACAACTGCAGCAACATCCTCCTCAAACTCCTCCTCCTCCGTCTTCACTCTTCTCAACTCAAAGGAGGGTACGTGCAACGACGGTCCTCTGTGCTGCAGCTGCTGAGTAGTCTTCCTTCTCTTGACGGGGACTGGCTGTTGCAGCTGCTTGGATCGGGGATGCACGTCAAAGAGGGCGAGCCAGTCGGTCGAGCCCTCCGTCGGATCGGGACCCAGTTCCTCGTTGAGATCGTAGTTGAATCGATTGGATGGGGCGCCCATCGAGGGACGGCGGGAGGAAGTGGAGGGAGAGTCGGCGAGCGATATCATCGATGGATCCATCTCTGTGATTGGAGTATCACATCATTCCGCTTCCCATTCAAACCTCCACAAAGGGGAAAGGGACAAAAGGAGCGTATGAAAATGACTTTCATTTTCATATACTATCATGCCACAGACCCCTATTTTGGAGGTTTGGAAGGATGTGGGCGCCATCAGCGTGAGTGCAAGCAAAGCGGAATAAACCATGACAAATGCGCCGCGTTGAAAAAGAAGCAGAGGGAATGAGACTACGTGTACAAAACGTGTCGAACATTCATTTCCAGCAGCAAACCGTGAAACGCGTCATCGATCAATAAAAGGCTAAATGAGAAGGGGGGGGGGGCGATAGAGTGCGCAGGACTAGGGAAGAGGGGTGCGAGTGTCGATCAAGAGAGATGGGAATCGAGAGTGAGGGGACGCCCTGATAGAATGGAATGACAAAGCGAGAGCGCGCCCAGAGGGAACACTGATCTACCCGAGACAGGAGTAGAGGGGGAAGGGGGTTAATAGGGGAAGAGAGTCAATCGTACCTCGCTCACCCGGACTGTTACCAGCAGCTGGCTTGGCTCGGGACACTGAAATTGTCACGATCTTATCTCATCTGCTCTCAACCTTCCTAGTCTCTGTAATAGAAGGTAACTGACTCACCGGGCGTGGTTACTTTAGCCTTCTTTGCCTTGGTGCCATCAAGAGGGGGACCATCGAGTATCAACTTCCGGCGAGCCTGAGATAGACCTTGTTTATGGGGTCGGTCGGGCTTACTTACAAGAAAAGTAAGAGAAAAAACCGTATTTATAACCTTCTCCTGTGTCGATCCGTGTTCGGGCGGTGATGTGATATGGTTCCACTGGGGCGTGGAGCCGGGTGTGCCTTGGACGCTACTGCAATCGATCGATTAGAGATAGATCAAAGGGTGATCGACTCACGGGTTGAATCCACCAGTGTGAAGTGGATAGAGCTGCTCGGGCGAGGTGATTGCCGAGAGCGGTTCCTGTTTCGGCTCATAGGGCCCGCCGCCACTGCCATACATGACGTTCTCGTCCGGGGAGGCGGCCTTGGACTGGACCGGCGTAGTAGCGATTACGATCGGTGGTCCTCGTGTTACCGGTCGAACGGCCACTGTACGGGACATGCCAGGCAGGCCCTGATAAAATGAGGCTTTCGTGGGGCGAAATGCAAGGAGGAAAACAACAAATTGGTCACTGCGAGCCCCAAAAGCAAGTGCGGTAATTCTTGGCACGATTATTAAAGTTGCTGGCACCTTGCCAAGGCGACGAATTCTCCCGCCAATTTCAGCGAATCGTCGCCCGAGGACACGCCCATGAAAGGATTGTACAAAATGGAGAGACGACGAGACATTACGTGGTTAGAGATGAGGTTACTACGGTAAATAATATACCCCTCCCCCATAAAGCTAAGGATATTATATTTTCTTTTCACACCCATTATGAGAGACTGCCATAACAGCATATGCAGAAATAACACTTAAAATAACCATATATCAGAGAATATTCTAGGATAAACATTTCATTTCACGCAAATTCTGTAGGAGTGGCTAAAAGGCGGCTGCGGCTCGCAACCCCTGCAAATAGATTAAAAGGCAGTCGGGGCCAGCGGCCAGCAGCAAAAACAAACAGAAATATGCATTTTTCATATATTCAGTTCACAGTAGGTTCAGAGCTAACCATGTTGAACTTTATATATCTCAAAAAGAGAAAATACATAATTTTTGTTCACTTTTGGGCTGCGGGCCGCCTTTTAGGTTATTCCAATACCGTAGTAAGACATATTTTTCAGTTCGCGATAACAATGGCAGAAAACGTGCAAAAATATATTTAAATTGTTTTTATCGATTGATAGCTTACTTGAATTATGTTTTCGTGTAAATTTTGCGCTATATGATAGGCCGTGCTCGAATTTATGGCCACGCTAACTTGGAAGAGCGTTAAACCAAACCAATTGTTGCAGGTACTGACTTGTAAGAAACTCCCCAATTCATTATTTAAAACTTCGTGCAAATTTGCTCGATCTACGGATCTTCTGTACTCAGTGCTCGTGTGGTATAGCTACTTCTGGCGGAAAGCATAGCTACAGTTAGAAGACAAATCAGCTAGAACGTAGCTAGAAAGCAGGGCTACTTCAGATCTATAAGCTGAAGTAAAAAGCTAGGCTTGCTTCTGGCTGATTTATGCCTTCTATCTATCTGAAGTAGCTATACCCCACTAGCACTGAGTACTAGGGGATACGATCAGTGGGCCGCACATCATTCCGTCTATTCATACCTACCGAATGTAGTTGTTAGGGTGACTAAATATGCATGCAATGTTTGAGAAATATTCTACTTTTGCTACAGTCCTTTTGAACTAGAGTTCTGCCTCACCGCTGAATATTGAATTGTGCTTACTTTCTACATTAACGGAAGTGAGCAGTAAAAACATAATAAGGAGTAGAAAATATTCGCCCCACATATCATACCTGACTGTGTCGGCATCACCATTACGAGTAGCGCAGTAGACAAACGTCCGCAGGACGATTCGACGACAGCCATCTTCAGTCGAGAAATGCTGATGCGAAAATGGGAATAAATTGGTGTGTGGTTCAGCGTCGCTCCTCCCTCCTGTCTTTCGCGCTCGAAGTCTTGAGCCCGCGCATTTTTTGGCGCGACCTCGCCCGCTCCTCCGCGTGCCTCTCCTGTTATGACTCTGTCTCTCGCTCCCTTCTCTTTCTACCTGCCGCTTTGAACTGATAGGATTTCTCCATTAATATTGAGAGACTATCACATGAGATCACCTCTTATTATTCGTTATCGCAATGATCCGTTGACAGAAGGACTCGGACTACAATGAAGTTTAGTCGAACAACAATCATGATAACGAGATTAATATAGATTCTTGCAGGGTATCCGCGGCCTTGCAGCCAAATATGGTGGTGCTGCGTGCTGCTTCCGCTGTTCGTCAGGCAACGAGACGATGCTCGGCCATTATTACTCCCGGCACGAGACCCGTCGAGCGGATTAGAAACATCGGTAACTCGATATGTTCGCATTGCTCTTTGCATATATTCAAACTGTCTCCTGATTAATAATATTCTGAACAATTACCTAGGGCTCATGAAGAGTCGTACAATGATACATTATTTTTGCGTGATTGGTTTTGAGGTATAATATACCAAATATACCTTAGGTATATCCTTCGCTTCTTGCAAATACCGAGATGTCGGATGTGTTTTAGCCTTTTCTCTTCTACGAAGTTCTTGATAATAACATAATGAGCATTTGCTATGCTCAGTTTGAAGTAGCTGGAGCATAAATGTCCGCATTCCGTTTGATTGAATCAATACTATTCTCCCCCCTGCAGGTATCTCTGCTCACATTGATTCCGGCAAGACTACTGTCACCGAGCGAATCCTCTTCTATGCTGGCAGAATCGCTTCCATGCACGAGGTAGATCGAAATAAATCTATACTTATCGATCAATGATTCACACTGGTTTATAACGGAAATGTTTGTTATCGTTTAGGTGCGCGGCAAGGACGACGTGGGTGCGACCATGGATTTTATGGAGCTGGAGAAGCAGCGGTAAGAAACCATTTCCGATCGAAATTCCAGCTCATTTCCTCCTTCGAAACGATAACATTACCTACACGACACCCCCGACCTTTCATGATCTCACTCTGTTATGATGTATTCGTTTCTCTTTCTATGTGTAACGGCGTTTCCATTGAACACGCATATATATATATATATATATATATATATATATATATATATATATATATATATATATATATATATATATATATGTATGAGAGGAATCGCGAGATAATCGAGGACGGCAGGGACGTAGAAATTTATGATTTTTTTATTTGGCTGAAAACTTAACATAAGGTATAACAATCCTCCCTCTATCAAATGGCGTTGACAGAATTTCGATAAAAAATTTCGCAACTGCGTGAAACACAAAACAACCGGGTGTCTTCCGATTTTTTCTTTAAAAAGTTAAAGTTTGAAAAATCATACCTCGCTTCAAAATCAAGATAGAGTCTTCCGGTTTGGATATTTGGATAGAGACAAATCTCGGCTACAAGGTAAAAATATAAAACTCATTCGTGGATTTTGAGCCGATGAGGGGCGGTCGCTTTTGTAAAAGATATTATTACTTTCGTAAAAGTAAAAAGTACTGGCTCCCACTACGCGCGTTCTGGTACTGGTTGTTAGCACTAATTCTTACCAAAACCATAGCCAAAAAGAGCCATGCATTGTAAAGAGGCACGAGAAGACGTAAAATTGCGTGAAGTCGGTCGTATAAAAATCCGACGGAACTAGTGTTAATTTCGCCGGAACAACTTGAAAACTACCCAAAACCCATGAAGCACTTGCTTAAGCTAAGTTTTAACGTATAATTTTTGCTTAGAAATTTTATGAAAATTTTTCGAATTTATTTTTATTTTTTTTAATTTTTCGTTTTTTCGATGTTAAATTATTATTTCTTTTTCTAGTTTCGTCTTCTCAAAGTTAAATATACTGCTTAGACAGCGTTTGATTGATTCAGATAGTTTCACTCCGAAATTTCACATTGTTTACACATCAATTATGCCAAAATATATTTTGCGTATTCAGACTCCTCAGCGATCTCCTATTCGAAATGTATGTATTCCTCATCATGCATAGAACATTTCTCTTTCTGAAATGGAGTTGATATCTATTCGTTAAAATGAGTTATAAGATCTAGAAAACTGCATATCTGACGAACGTCGTTCGCTCTGCTTCTCTAGCACTCTCTAACTTCCACACGCTCTCTCGCCAAGTTCGGGCCCCGAGCTCGGCATGAATCTTTTGCTAGAAATATAACATCTGAGATAAGCGTTGTTTTCGAACTTTCCAAGGTGCTCATCACAACGAAGTGAGTGCCATCACTTACTAATTACTCTCCAGTCAGATATGCAAATTAATGATTTCGTCTCATTTTTTTATATTTAGCGATTTCTCTGTACCTTCTCTCCAACTTTCCGAAATTGAAGTCTCGTTGGGTAAATATTCACACAATCAACACAATTACGCCATTTAAATATTTGCATATTTCTACGCGGAAATACAAGATTATATCATGTTGTTCTGATTAGTGAGGCATGAAAATTACGGAGCATGTGTGTGGTACTTTCTGTGACCTACCATATAATTATGGGCGCACAGATTTGTTCCCACGTCGAGTTATCAATTCTTTAGTAAACGAACTTTGAGGAAAAAGCACGGCTGCATCCGAGCCACCGATCTTTCATTTGCAACATCTGGGGGATTAAGTGTAAGAGGATGACTGTTTCCAGCAGAATTAGCTTCATTCCGTTGATGCAAGGCTCTGGCAAAAGATTTATGCCGAGCTCGGGGCCCGAACTTGACGAGAGAGCGTGTGGAAGTTAGAGAGTGCTAGAGAAGCAGAGCGCGCGACGTTCGTCAGATATGCAGTTTTCTAGATCTTATAACTCATTTTAAAGAATAGATATCAACTCCATTTCAAAAAGAGAAATGTTCTATGCATGATGAGGAATACATACATGTAGAATAGGAGATCGCTGAGGAGTCTGAATACGCAAAATATATTTTGGCATAATTGATGTGTAAACAATGTGAAATTTCGGAGTGAAACTATCTGAATCAATCAAACGCTATCTAAGCAGTATATTTAACTTCGAGAAGACGAAACTAGAAAAAGAAATAATAATTTAACATCGAAAAAACGAAAAATTAAAAAAAATAAAAATAAATCATAAAATTTCTAAGCAAAAATTATACGTTAAAACTTAGCTTAAGCAAGTGCTTCATGGGTTTTGGGTAGTTTTCAAGTTGTTCCGGCGAAATTAACACTAGTTCCGTCGGATTTTTATACGACCGACTTCACGCAATTTTACGTCTTCTCGTGCCTCTTTACAATGCATGGCTCTTTTTGGCTATGGTTTTGGTAAGAATTAGTGCTAACAACCAGTACCAGAACGCGCGTAGTGGGAGCCAGTACTTTTTACTTTTACGAAAGTAATAATATCTTTTACAAAAGCGACCGCCCCTCATCGGCTCAAAATCCACGAATGAGTTTTATATTTTTACCTTGTAGCCGAGATTTGTCTCTATCCAAATATCCAAACCGGAAGACTCTATCTTGATTTTGAAGCGAGGTATGATTTTTCAAACTTTAACTTTTTAAAGAAAAAATCGGAAGACACCCGGTTGTTTTGTGTTTCACGCAGTTGCGAAATTTTTTATCGAAATTCTGTCAACGCCATTTGATAGAGGGAGGATTGTTATACCTTATGTTAAGTTTTCAGCCAAATAAAAAAAATCATAAATTTCTACGTCCCTCCAGCACGCGAAATGCTCGAGTCTCTCGCGATTCCTCTCATATATATATATATACACGTTCAGAGGCATCACCATCCAGTCTGCCGCAACGTACGTCGACTGGCACGGCACTAACATCAACATCATCGACACACCTGGTGGGTTCGGATTTTGCATCCTCATTCGTTACATTCATTACATCTGAAACATGCAAATTACTAAACAAATTGGAAATACGAGCATTCTTAAATCTATCTTTTATACATGAGATGAGGGTAGTTATGTGTCTTGGCAAAGTATTACTTAATAATGTTCCTCAAATACTCGTGACTGAGCTATATTAAAGTTAAATAATGTGATATTTGTCGCAGGTCACGTCGACTTCACAGTGGAAGTTGAGCGAGCACTGCGTGTGCTGGATGGTGCCGTTCTCGTGTTGTGTGCTGTGGGTGGAGTACAGTCACAGACATTCACTGTCAACAGACAACTAGCGAGGTATTTAGAGGATTTCAATAATTATATGTTTATCGTGTTATGTACTAATCAATAATCGAGCATTACTATAAAGAACACTCGGTGAGTCTGGCACTATAGCTGAAAAAGTAGTTGTGCTCGATTTTATTATTTTCACTGCAATATTTGTATGAATACAAGGGAGTCATTGGTGAGTACGAGGGCTGTTTAGGCACGGACAATATAATGATACTACTCTACGATATTCGTTTATATTTTTATACCTGCTCAGCAAATACCCAGATACAACGTGCCGTTCCTCACCTTCATCAACAAGATGGACCGAACTGGCGCCACCCCTCAGAGAGCAATCGATGGGTTGAGACACAAACTGAACCATAATGCAGCACTCATCCATCTACCCATAGGAAAGGTGAGATAGATGGTCATTGTTGTGTACCTGTCAGGTCACTACTAAGACGTATCTGGGTTACCGAGTTTATCTACATAATACAGAGTACAGAGGAGTCACACTCCACGAGACAGGACAAGGGACGACTGGATAGATCGTCCCTACTAAGTAACCTATTTACATACATGATAATAGGCGACAGACAGACTAGGGAATGGCACGTCCGTACGATATTACAATGAGTAGGACTACAGTGTATAGACCTATACAACATCTCCCCTCCAAGATTCAAACTTGGGGTGAATCAAATAATCTAGCAATGGGGCCACGATCGAAGAACTGTTGGTCGAGGGATCGCACTTAGCGATATCACATTCTTGGCTGATCTTTTGTCGTTCGATTGGCTGGTCTTCTCGATGCGCTGATCATCCATCAGATTCGTTCTCCCACACGGCTCCATTCTGGTCTATTGTCAACCATCACCACCTTCTCCTCCTCTTCGATCAAGAATTGCTAGTTCTCACTTTTCATCTCATTGCACATTCGTGCACTTTCCTTCCCCTCGTTCCAACTATGGCAACGAGACTGCGTTACACCCCCGCCGGGATAGACATTTCAGTGCACGACGCCCGTCCTCAGACACATTCGACACTGCTTCCCTGCAGTTCGATTCCACCTGGACACAGTCCCTCGACACTACCTTATCCCGGCAGTTCGATTCCATTGGACTGCCCCTGGTGGTCTAGACGCGCACGCCACCCGATACAATCTCCGTTGCTCTGGGATTTCCTCTGGCAGTTCCGCCAGTACTTCATTCCTCCTGAGAGTAGTTCCACCTCGGAACCTTCAACTCCATGCCTTCGTGTGCTCGGCACCTTGGCTCTCTAGCCTCTTTTTGACAATTCAAATCAATCAATGGTCTCTGCTCGTCATTCAAATTCATCATTTTGGCCTCGTTCCTGCGACTGTCTTACACGAGCCCTCAAGCGACGGAATCAGGCGGAATCGCAGCACTCCATGTGCTTACAGCGCATTCCCCTCCCACCGTCCTTTTAGCCCTCAAGCGACGGAATCAGGCGGAATCGCAGCACTCCATGTGCTTACAGCGCATTCCCCTCCCACCGTCCTTTTAGACCTTTAGATCAGTCTAGAAATCAGCCTCCATGCCTGAGTCCATTATCAAATCGATCGAGTTCTTACAGAACTCCTCTATACTGCACTATGCTAATGGACAAATCGCCTTTCTTGATTTGCACGAATGCAAAATCTAAATTCCGGCCGTTTGCTGCTCGTTCTGACACTTGTTCCAAATTTACAATCGAGATCCTTCGGTCCCTTTTGGGTAGATCCAAACTCCAGCGGCCTTGCCAACTGAGTCCACGAATTAGCATACCAGCTCAATTCCGTGTTGCGAAATCTGAGTGGTGGTCCCTGTCCATACCACTCACCCTTCTTCTCGATGTAATCTGGTGGCTCACCCTGTACAGTTCCCAAGTGGGGGGACACACCCACGCCACTTAAACTGAGGTCTATTGCCTTGTATCAGTTCCAACGCACTGTGGACTGAACGAGCGGCTCGGCCGTCTTCATCCTCTCTGCATTTCCATTTCCTTTTGTCCCGCCCATCATCCTAATGACACGTGTACTTTGTATCGATTGGCTCGTACAGGAATTCCAACCTGCATTGATACCTCACAATTCTCAGAAGGCACGTACACTAGTGCCACGTCATAGCAATTGGGTGAAAAACAACCGAGGTTGTAATCGATAAATCAATTAACCTCCGTGATGCTATCCACGTCAGCAATCAATAAATCGACACAGTGACGTCGGTCAAGGCTTCACCCCAATTCACGACAGAATCAAGGCTTCCGGGCGCACAAAGAGCACCGGAACCACTAGCGCACAAATAGCACCAGCACAGTTCACCTACTCGCCTCAAGCGTGTAGGACCGACGCACAAAAAGCACCGGGGTTCTCAGCGCACAAATAGCACCGAGTTGGGACAAGAAAACGCGATAACACGACAGATAAGCAGTGAAAACGAGTACGAATCTCTGATCGCCAATGTTGTGTACCTGTCAGGTCACTACTAAGACGTATCTGGGTTACCGAGTTTATCTACATAATACAGAGTACAGAGGAGTCACACTCCACGAGACAGGACAAGGAACGACTGGATAGATCGTCCCTACTAAGTAACCTATTTACATACATGATAATAGGCGACAGACAGACTAGGGAATGGCACGTCCGTACGATGTTACAATGAGTAGGACTACAGTGTATAGACTTATACAACAGTCATCAACATAGGCCATCGCTTTCTCGTAGATAAATCCACCTATCTGAACAACTGTTGGCAAAATTTCCCTAGCATAATCTTTTCTTTCTCTTTATAGAGTGAAAATGATAGTGTATAATGTAATATATTATTATTGTTCTTTATTCTCCAGGACTCTGCATTCAAGGGCATCATCGATCTGGTCGAGGAGCAGGCGGTGTACTACGAGGGAGAGGATGTGAGCGGATTATCGATTTACGGGGCGGATTAATTGTATTACTGTAAATGTCGAATACTATTGGTTGCATCGTTAATTTATCGATCGATTCGCACAGGGTCTTATTGTTCGTCGTGACGAGATTCCGAAGGAGTTGAGGGCGGAGGCGCTCGACTACAGACAGGAAATGATTGGTAAGGGGTATTTTAATAGAAAGATATGGCAAGATAAACTTCGTGTACTCGGCAACTACCACGAAAATTAAATGACGATGGCAAATTACTACTGAATTATAGAGCATATTGCAAACGGCGACGAAGTGATCGGAGAACAGTTCATCAACGACATCAATCCGACGACGACCGAATTACACGATGCTATTAGACGATCCGTCGTCAAGAGGTGAGAGAGTAGAAAGGCATTACATCATCCATAAGCAACCGACTAATGAGAACCAACTGGCATATACATATTTGTGTAGGCAATACAGACGAGGCTATTTTGGTTGCTTGGTATTGACACGTTTCGTGGTTTCCATTTGGAAAACAATGATTTTTGAATTACAAACTGGGAATGATTCTACAAATATTTAATAAGAGCGCAACCCGTTCATCTTTTTTCCCAACGCAGAGCCTTCGTGCCCGTTCTGCTCGGCACTGCCCTCAAGAACAAAGGAGTACAGACGATGATCGATTCCGTCGTACGATATCTTCCCAATCCCGCTGAAGTCGTCAACAAGGCTTCCTACAAGGACACCAAGTTAGTATTGTAGAAAATTATTTCGATAGCTCCATCATGAGCTTGAAAGCACGCACTACTCTAAATCGCCGAATGCTGTGCCCTACTTGACGACGTCCTTTCTCGCGTATTTTCATGTTATGTTAAACATTTATTTATTTATTTTAATTGAGTGTAGGATATTTTAAAATGCTTAAATTGTAATGCAGGACGAGCGAGGAGAAGTCGTTTGTGCTCTCTCCCGAAAGGAACAACGCCAAGCCGTTCGTCGGACTTGCTTTCAAGCTAGAGGTACGGCATTGACTATTGAGGGACTGCATGGTCTGTGAGCTGAGCTTTGTTTAATTGACCATAGGTTTGTGAGAATCTATTGGTAATTATATGTGCAACACAAGCAATTGCGATTTCTTCTCGTCTAACTTTTTTCGTCCATGGTGCATTTTTGTTATCTTTTTCACCAATCAAAATGTAGCCAACTTGTAGAGTCGATAAGCACGGCAGAAGATACGATAAGTGGACTGTTGATAATCGATCTATTGCAGGCGGGTAAATACGGTCAGCTGACCTACTTCCGTGTCTACCAGGGAGAAGTGAGCAAGGTGACTGTTTGTATATTTTTAATCCCATCAAATCTCTTATCATCATCTAGGAAAATTGAAATGCATTAACTAAGTTCTTTAGATGGCGAGTATTGATTGCACGATTCGTGCAGCACGAAATAGGCAGTAGTAAACCATCAAATGTAGTCGATAGAATACTTGACTTTTCCCCTTGATTCCTTCATTATCAGGGCGACACAATCTACGCATCTCGCGACGGTCGAAAAGTGAGAGTGCAGAGATTGGTGAGAATGCACGCGGCCGATATGGAGGATATCGACAAGGCTTATGCTGGTGAGGAGTACTGTCTTACAAAGCAATATAGTGCGTTTGGGCTATTGATTCACTGTGAGTATGAAAGGTGTTGTGAGGGGGGGATGAATACTATGAGAGAGCTTCGAATGGTAAATGACGAAAATATCAATTGAATAATCGTACAGGCGACATTTGCGCGACGTTCGGTCTCGATTGTCACTCGGGAGAGACGTTCAGCAGCGACCAGGCACTCGCGCCCCATTGTGTACGTTTGCAATGTCAATAAATTGAAAAAAATCTGTATTTCCCACGATATGCGCATCGTGAAAATATATTAATCTGACGCCGTGGTCCATAGTACTACAGAAGCGCTGATAAAACATGTTTTACCTATGACTATTTTAATCGAGATGAATCTTGATCTTCCAAAAATACGAAATCGAAATAATGTTGGTTCAGGAATCAATGCACATTCCCGAGCCGGTCATTTCGATGTCGATCAAGCCTCTGAACAAGAAGGATGGAGACAACTTCATCAAGGCACTCACTCGATTCACCAAGGAAGATCCCACTTTCAGGTACCATACTTTAATCTATCGATCAGTACTACTTCGGTAACTGTACATTTTTTTACGGTGATTAGCTGTTCGGTTCAAGTAATATATTGAGTATTTGAGCAACGGTAGTTACCGCATCTGTAACCACATTGCAGACGCGAGTACAACAACGAGGCGAAGGAGACAATCGTGAAGGGCATGGGCGAGTTGCATCTGGTAAGTGAACATATTTGAATTTAAAAATATTACAATTTGCCTTTTAAAAATACTAAATACTAGCATGTTTTTTTTGTTGAAAAAAGGATATGAAAATGACAATTCGTTGCAGGAAATCTACGCACAGCGTATGAAGAGCGAGTTCAATTGTCCCGTCGAATTGGGCAAGCCGTCCGTCGCATACAGAGAGTGTGTCGCCACGCCTTACAAGTGAGTGGTGGTCTCTTTTAAGCATTTATAGATAACTACTTTTACGGTAGTATTTCGATCGTAATCGGTAGGTTTCCATGGTGAAAAAGAATTGTTGTTAGACCGTTTCTGAATTTCTTATCAGGTTCCACTTCCGTCACAAGAAACAGACCGGAGGCCAGGGTCAGTTCGGAGAGATCGAAGGAGTCATCGACCCCCTGCCCGCCGACAAGAACACCGTGGTACGGTTGCAACATTTATCAATTGATTGTACAGTATACTGTAGACGACCGATTATCGATTAATCGTCGTATATATTCCATATTTTCTCCAGGTCGACTTCACCGACGAGACTTTCGGCAACAATATCCCCAAAAACCTATTCCCCGCCCTCAAGAAGGTACGGTGCCTTGTGGATGATCGTTTTTAAACAGTCAGATTGCTGTAGCTACCGTATCTGTTTTCAGGGTCTCGACCAGATCATCCTCGAGGGTCCGCTCATGAAGTCGCGTATCGCCGGAATCAACGTCAGAATTCAGGTAAGAATAATCATTTTTAAATATATCACCCTTTCACGGAATATTTTGTACGTGCTTTTGTGTATTTTTTCTTTATTTTTTACATTGTACTTATTATCTATTTAAATGTTTTCGTACGCAGGATGGAGCGACGCACGCCGTCGATTCGACTGAAATCGCCATGATCAACACGATGATGAATATGATGAGAGAGGGTGAGCAACGATATCTCGCCCTATTACGTCATCGCCAGAGAAATCTGCGAAAATATTTCATATATTAGCTGTTTCATCCCTGAAACCACGATGGTTCCACATTGGTTGTCACGGATAATTAAATTCTTTCTTCGAATTAAACAAAATATGTATATTTAATTAATTGCAGCATTCGAGAAGACTCAATGGATTCTACTGGAGCCGATCATGAAGGTCGATGTGACGACACCCTCCGAATTTCAGGTTATTAGACAAATTAAGATTCACTTAATTTCATTTCGCAAGAACTGCGAGGCAACATTTATGAAATTATAAGATTGGGAACTAGTTTTCCGCAATCAGTTGTGTGTTTCACGCCATGCTTATCTTCCGTTTTTTCTCAACCGAACAGTTAATTTTGACTCTATTTCGGTTGAATTCTAATTAAAGAATGTGGTTGTTATGTCAGGGCAACGTGGTGACTTCGCTGACACAGCGAAATGCGATGATCACTTCAACCGATTCGACCGATGGATACACATCCATCCTCTGCGAGGTACAGTATTTATAAATATATAAAAAAAGTCAATTATAGAAAAATATTCGTTGCGTTGATATTTCCTAGTGATGACGCAGTCTGTTTCAGTGTCCACTGTCCGACATGTTCGGCTACACGTCGCAGCTGCGGTCGCTGACTGAGGGCAAGGCTGAGTTCTCGATGGAATATTCGAGGTAAGATTGGCTAGGAATGACGTAATCGACTGATACCTTGGTTACAATATTACAACTGCAAATATTCTTTATGAAATGGACTAGTGGTGTGTTCTCTCGTTCTATACCTCACAGTGTCTCTTGCTTTGTCCTGCTCTCTCGCCTATAGTTTCTGCATTTAGTAGCGAATTAGCAACGAAACGTATTATTATTTTGTCAAGCGTTTGTTCATTTGTCAGAGATTTACCATATTTTCCTTACTCTTTCAGATACGCGCCATGCTCCAAGTCGGCTCAGGACGCGGCGGTGCTTGAGTGGCAAATTGCGACTGGCCTCGTTGATCCCAATGAGAAGGCAAAGAAGAAGGGAGGAAAGCGATAAGTGTGTGGTGTAGGAATGATGCAATTCTCGTTTCGACACTTTAGTTAGGATTTTTTGATTTTTATCTGAGAGTTTTTTTGTGATGAGTTTCACTCCTGTTTTTTCATGGACAGTGAAACCTAGTGATTCCCGCAACCGAAATAGTCATGATTCAAAGTGATCTGATATTATTCCCCGTAGCTTTGTAGGAGCTGTTGTAGGATTGTTTGTTACTTGTTTGTTGTTTTTGACCCCATCGTCAGAGAGGTTTTAGAGATGAATTCTTGATAAATTATTTCTTTCCTCGAGAAATTGAGATGTAATATCATTGATTCATTAGGCCTGGCACGTCATTTGCAGACAAATTAAAATTTAGCCCTGCGATAGAAATACGTGCTTCTCTGTTTCTGTTTTTCTTTTTCTTAGTAAAAATGAGATGGGAAAGGGGAAATTTTCAAGCTTGGTACGGCCGCTGATACGGAGAGAGAACAATATCACAATTGCTAATCTGTTTTAGCCAATTCGTCTTACTGGAATCGTTCGGAAAAGCAGAGACACTGCACTTCTACCATTTTGAGAAGATGCAAAACAGGAACTGGGTTTGTTTCAAGGGTGGGGCGGGAAAATGGATGGAGGGTAATTTTTTTCGGCAGGGTAATTTTTTCTTCTTCGAACGATCCATTCTCGGATATGTAATTTTTAGCGTTTATTGCTGTTGTGGACGTTTTATTTTTGGCCGAGTGAATGATTCCGATAAATCTTTATCGTTCGGGGGAACATCTCAGTTTATTTGCAATATGTAAATTTCACTCGTTCTTCTTGTCTGCGATATTCTTCTCTCCCGTCAATCCAACCAATTCGGGCAAGCTCTTCGCGTAGTCAGTCAGCGACTGTAATTGGAATGCAAATACAACAAAATATAATATAATATAATTTTATATTTATCAGGAATAACAGATAAGGGCTAGTAAGCGAATCCGGTGCTGTTTTGTGACACATTTTTGTCGAAAATAAATAATAAGAGTGATGAGATTATCATTGATCTTATCACTACTTATCAACCACACCTGCTTCGCCGATGGTCCGAGTGCGGAGCGAATGGCGGTACGGGTAAGCCAGTGCACACTGAAATTACGATGACATACCGTATACCCACTCACTACAGTATCCAATTCATAATAGTTACCGTACCTCGAGATGAGCGACTCGACCTCGTTGGGGATGGCGGAGACGCATCGGGCGGTGTAGCACATCACGACGATGATGGAGAAGTTGAGCACGGCGATGATTCCTAATGGGTACACCATATATTAGGCTGTTCCGTCGAAATTGCGAAAGACGATGTTTCCTAACTTGGCCCACCATGACTCACCGAGTCCAACGCACGTCCACGTTGCGACCGCCTTCACAGAATCGTCGCAGTTCTTGCACTGATTCTCCTCATTCGCAGACGAGTGCGCGCCTCAAATAGATTGTTACGAGCGGCAACAGTAAGAAATCGATTGAAGAGATTAGCTACAGTAATCTATCAATTAAGTACAGTAGGCCACAGTGGTTGAAAGAACTTGCTCTGGAGATAAAATGATCAAAAACGAACCGCAGACGAGCAGAGCGATGAAGATGAGGTAGATTGTAGTTGTCATCGAAGATTAACAATCGACCACTCGAAATGAGGAGAGGAAGTGGGAATGAAAGGAGGAAGCGAGAAACGAGGAGGATATTGAGTGATAGGGGTTTTGCAATTTGAGATGAGAACAATGAACAATTAAATAAAATAATTAATTGTTATGTTAATTGCGATCGAGAAATGTATCATTGTGGGTTACTTGTTTCTTTTGTTTCCTTTACTGCTTGGAACGATGTGACACCTCTGTTAATCGGTAGCATTTTCACTTGCAACTGTGGCTAGATTAATATTTATTGCCTAGGGTAAAAGGAATGTTGGTAGTCATGAAACCTTCCAGAATGTCTAGTATGGGCGATCGATGATTTGGGAATCTTAGAATCGACAACGATCTTTCAGTTGAAGTCGTGATGTTAATTTCATAATGGAAAAGTCTTTATGCAAACGATAATCCACAACCGCTCATCTCGTAACCAAAAATAATGCACCGATCATTGATCACAATGGGATTAGAATGGTCTTCACAATAACCCTCATTTACTTAATTATCGTCTTATGCAAAATGATAGAGGAACAAGGAGATTAGAAACGACGTTTGCGAACCGACATTTGGAAACCGACGTTTGGGAACCAACGTTCTGGAACCGGTGCATTTCAGAACTAACAGTTGAGAACCTCCGATTCGAAACCAATTATAAGGAACCGAGATTTTGTATGCCTACTTTCTAGAACTGAATCATACTTTGGATACAAATTGATCTTATGTATTTGCACGGTATTTATGATAAAAATGCGCGAAAATATATATTTTTTAAAGTACTATAAAAATACCAGTGTTATTTGTCGTAAGCACGGATAATTGTTATCTATTTCTATCCCAAACATCGGCTACAATTCGCGGCAAATAGTTCTGAAGTGCGCCGGTTCCAGAACGTTGGTTCCCAAACGTCGGTTCCCAAATGTCGGTTCGCAAACGTCGTTTCTAATCTCCTTGTTCCTCTATCATTTTGCATAAGACGATAATTAAGTAAATGAGGGTTATTGTGAAGACCATTCTAATCCCATTGTGATCAATGATCGGTGTACTATTTTTGGTTACGAGATGAGCGGTTGTGGATTATCGTTTGCATAAAGACTTTTCCATTATGAAATTTCTCTATCAACTAAACTAAAACTAACATATGACTGACTCAACTAAAGACATATGACAGACATAAGACAGACATAAGACTAAAGACAGACATAACATATGACTCAACTAAAGACATCTTATGCAAACCATCAGTTCCAGACAAGAAAGAGTGAACTGGCGGTGACAGTAAAATGGTTTCACAATGACCGGTATCGAACTTATGATTCCCATGTCATCGATCGCCCTAGTATGTTATCTCAAAAAAAAATTTCCCCATTTCAAAACATTTATCGCTGTTCGCTAAAAACGTGGTTCCTTGCCCTTCACGGCAATCGCCCCGCTTCTTTACATTCACTAGAATACAAATATTGTTGGTACTGGGTCGGATACGAAGTGTTGCGCAATACCGTCTCTGGCATAACATTTGCCTTTCACTTCCTAAAGTTCTCATCCTGTGTATTGCCATATTGTTGAAAACTGAATAGTTTATCGACGCGGGAAAAATGCGAAAGGACAAAATCAAACCCTATTTGTATCACAATTACCGTTACAAAGATGAATTGGCAAGTCGAAAATGAATTTCATTGAAATCGCGTGTACATCGACGGAAGTTTGGCGTTTTGCGGAAGTTTGAATGATGGGAAAGCAGAGATTTCAACGGGGAGGAAAGACAGAAAAAATCTATTCGGTTTATGAGACGTTTTGGATTATTAGTTTACCCGATCAGTATTTGAGAAGCAAATCGATAATAGCCTAGATTGGGTATAGCGAAGGGGAAGGATTCAGTCTCTCAGGTAGATTAAATCGATAGTGGAATGTAACAAAGTCGATAGAAGGGCGTGGAAATGGTAATAATACAACAAACGAGTGAATTATAAAAAACAAAAGAAAGTAGAGTTCATATTAGAGTGCTTCCATTTCCCATTTTGTCAACGGGTGAATTGTTGCGATCGGAGGAGAAGAGACCGGGAGGACGCTTGTTACGGCTGAATTTTAATAAATTAAAAAATATTAATTAAATAACTTTAATCAATTATGGAAATACGATTCAAAAAGGGATTAGGGATACGAAGGGGGAACAAAAATGAATGACATCTAGCATGGGAAATCTATGATGCCACATATTCCATTTCATATTGGTGTTCTTCATTTCTCGACACTTGAATTCAAAGTTTTTCATTGTTGTTGAAATGTTTCAAAATTGTGTAACCACTAAAGTCAAAATAAATAAGACTCACTTGAATACATCGTCGACAATCTTAGGTGAATTGAGGTCATTCCTTCGTCCTCCCATGGTAGGCGAGTTGTTACTGTTCGCGTCCTGATTTACATATTTTTCAACTTATTATTATTTCAAAAATTTTTGTTTTCATTGCTGTGATTGGACTAAATGAAAACAACTTTCATTTGAAAAAAGTTTTAAATTGCCCACCTTGTTAACTTTGTTCATGATTGCGTCCTCTAATGTGCCGATGTTGCGCCTCTTGACGATCTCCAAATTTCCCTTCAAATATATGCGATTTAAAATTGAGTGAAGCTTGAACTACCTTTCCAGAGAGTGAATTTTGATGGACGAGATGTTTCTTAGTGGGTGGGTACATGGCAGTAACGAGGCTAGAGGAGGCCGGCTTCTCAGATGAATCGGATAACTGAAAAACATTAATAATAATAATAATATTTATCACAATTACACCTTCAATTATTAAATGTGAGAGAGCAAATATATAACGGGGTATTTGACAGTGTTGTGACCTAAGAGAGCTAAACTAGTAGCTCAATGCAAACAGCAATATTACAAGACTATTACATTTTTCTAATGGATGATACAAATCCTGACACTGACAGGTCAAATAGATAATCAGGAAGTTTGTTCCAATGGGGTATGACACGGTATCCTAACGAAGACTGGAAATGGGTCAATCTAGCATTTGGAACTTGCATACGAAAACGATGGCCTCTAAGTACGCGAATATTTGGGGGGAGGTAGAAAAAAAAATTATTTTAATACTTATCAGATAGAAATGTTTACCGATATTACTTCATAGGAGGTTAGGAAAACAAGTCATATAGGAAAGGAAAACATGTAGGAAAACAAGTCGAAATTAATCAGCTAATTAATTAGTTATCTATTTCCTTCAGTGATTATATATTACTCACAGGTATTTCTCTTCCGATGCTCGTTTGCCGCCTGAGCAACGGACTCATTCCCAGTCCGGGCAGACCATAATGGCGGGTGCTTCCCAGAGATGTGTCATCCCTCGACATAATGACAGTTGAAAAGTTGAGGGCTTTGTTTCTCATCCCTCTATATATTTCGAAACCGCGTGGAAGAAACGTAAGAATAGATCTAAGTTGACATAATTTGTCGTCTCTGTTTATATTTGTTTGCATCTTATTTGTTACTCAAATCTACCTTTATGTAAAGTCTAAAAGAATTATAATTCAGACCTCGTCATTCGCCTGTTTCCGATGTCCGCTGTGTTGTCGTCCCTGGAGAGAATGCAAAATGAACAAATCCATATATTTCGAATCATACTATTTTCCCCGAAACTAATTCTCCTTTTAAATAAATAAAATATTTAAATTTTTTACCTTGTTGTCCTTTCGGGAGTCTTTTCTCTTGTTTCCTTAATTTCCTTCATTTCTCGATTGTCCTTTACTTCTTCTCTAGCTTTCGGCTTAAAGAGCGAATCGACAGTTACCTATAATTATTATTAACATTATTTTCCCATTTTGAATTTCCGAATTCAGTATGCGCAGTTTTCCATGAAAATCATTTATGAATATTTTAAATGTTCAAATTTTATATGAATTATAATTATGCATAACACAACAACAATAACTAACCCTTCCAATATCCCTCCTCCGTTCTTCTTCTCTTCTCTTTGGCGAATCCTGCCCTCTCGACTCCTCGAAATCTCCTCTAAGTTCTATTTCATTGTTCAATCGCGGATTGAACGACAATCGAGCAAATTCCTGAAATATTGAATCGTGACTAGGGGAACACTAGGGATGATGCAAGCGTCGTCTGGTATCTGACTGTGGCAACAAGGAGAAGTACTACATTTATAAAATGATACGATTAAAGAGAACGCAAAAATGTTAATTCATGTGTTTACAGAAGGCGAGAGAGCAAGCAACACTAAGAGGGTCGAGTACGCACATGTTTGGTAAACAACAGAAATATGCATCTCTTTTTCCGGAATGATCGTATCATATTATAAGCATACTACGCTTATTTCGCTTAATACATTCCCGCCCTAACAAAATTAACGAAAATTTCGCAATTACTATCCAATCAGTTGGTTAAGATTCTCGCCTTTTGAATGCCACTGATCGGTTTGGCCGCTGCAGGTTTTCTGAAAAGTTATTGATTAACTAACTTGCTCTTTAGCTGCTCCCCTTATTTTTTCCGGCACACTGTATTCGTGTTCTTCGTGGGAAGTCAGATTTCAAGAAATTTTAATTCGAAAATTTTCTCGCTCACCTCGCAATTCCCGATCCCCCAGGCCTCATGTATTCTGGTTGTTCGTCCTCTGATTGTTGATGGTAGGGATTCGACATGAGTACATTGGCATAAGGATCACCTGAAGGTTGTATTCATTTTTTTTAAAAAATATTAGACAATTTTATAAATAATTACCTAAAAACGAAAGTTTCAGTAGAAAAAGAGAAAATATATAAAAATATATAAATAAATACATAAATACATCCATAATAATGGAATAATGAAACAATTAGTCAATATTACCTTCCCGCATTTTCTCGTATTGATCAGAAGACGAGTAATCAGTCGTGTCCTCTGCATTCGATTCGGGTTCCGTTCGCGTCTGCAATAATATTACTCAATTCAATATAATAATATTGCAGACGAATTCGTGTGTTTCAATCATTCGTTCAGCCGTCCTAGCAATTTCGCCGCCTCCATACTGTTTTTATAGTGACTTTTACGAAACATTCAAAACCGAAAAGGAAAGTTATCAAAATTGTGTTACTATAATTAAGTTGAATAAGTAGATTCGAACCCCATCATCAGCTGTTCGATTCTTTCTCCTCCGTTCATTTTCCCTCTCTCTTTCATTCGCGGGCGGCAATGATCCGGCACGCAAATCCGCCAATGTTTGCACCTGAAATCAAATAATCAATTCGCTAAAATAAGAACCGCTTAATGAATTGGGTAATTTCCGACTGAAGCTTGATAACAATAAAGCAATTTATATTGGCTAAATTTTTGCTCGTGACTTATGTTTTATTTATTTAATACAAATACCTGTAAATAATTAATTACCTGGTATGGTCGGGAAGTGGATGGTCCTTCGCCTGCTTCTTTCGTTTGGCCTGCGGTATCGACTGAGAGACTCTCGTGAAGCGACATGTACCCATGCAGGCCGGGAACTGTAAAGATCAACGATAAAAATGAATGAACATTGAATTGGTCATTATAAGTTTAAATAAAAAATGATATTTTTAAAAGGGGATTCTATCGGGGGACTACAATGATTTCAGTGTTTAGGTACCTACCCGTCGACATCTTCTGTCTAGTTGGCGATCCTCTGGGCAGATGACCATTGCCCCCTTGCCGAGAGGCTGCGATAGGAAGTTGATAATTGCAACAAAAAATACGATTTCCATCCTCCATATATTTTGTTGTGGAAGAACTCGATACAAATATTGGATCTGAGCATTTATTTCGCTTCTAGAAGTCGTTTTGTACCACAATAACTCATTTGACTCACTGCTGGGAACCATTGTTGATGTCATGGTAGTCGCCATTGGATGATGAGATGGATGAGGAATGTGAGGGGGATGTGGATGAAAATGCGATGCAGGAGGAATGTACGATGAAGGACCACCGGACTGCAAACGGATCACATCTGACCTCAGAGGGAAACAAGTCTACGATAGACTTTCCCTGTGAGTCGGCTTTTATATCAACTCACTACGTATCTCATTTTCCTATCAGGTTTAACGTATAGAAATGTATAGAAGGATATAAGAACTGACACTAATTCCAACCCAAAAAAACCCGGAACTAGGTCCCATTTGGATACTTGGTTAAAAATCACTTATATAAAAGGGTAGATGCAATTTCATACTCGAGTAATAGTCTTGTACACACGAATCAATTTGATGTATGAGCATACCGGAATATTTTGATGTATCTCCGTAGTCAACTTCGTCTCGAGTGACTGAAGTCGTCCCACCAGCGATTGCACTTGCTCCAGCAGTTCACGATTTGCATTCAGCAACTGATGCGTCCGAGACTGCAAGAATACTGTAGCATACGTATTCTACAGTAGCTTGTATGCCCCAGGGAACGCATTTAAATTTGATTTGTTAGTACTGATTTACATTATTTCAATCTTCTTGGATAGTGACTGTAGATAAATGATCGTGGATTTATATAAGTGAGAGTGTCCTCTCTCACTTTTGCCTAGCTTCTTTCTAACTCAAGATCCCTCTCGGGAAGATCGACAGGACTGTTGTACGGCGTTTTACATCTGATGTCGTCACTATCGTCATGTACTTCAGCTGCGTCAGTAGCTTGTTGACGCTGTTCGCATGCGTGCTGACGCAACTCGTGCGTGTGCTCGGTGCAGTGTGGGGGTTATTTAGAGGATCATCTCTGACGTCAAGTAGGCAGGGAAGTGAGAGAAGCGGTTGGAGAGGTGGAGGAAAGGAGGGAAGAGAGATGAGGAGGGAGAGGAGGAGAGAGAAGAGGGAAGACTGCATTACACACTCCACCAATCATCTACTGAACCTCGTTGATCTCGAGAGACACGCGTGTTTATCACTCTCTTCACAAGTACTCATTCGACCGGGTGATCAAAGAATTTGCTTGAGTCTCGATCCCGGAAGTATTATTTATAACTTACTTTATTACAATGGACAATTCGTTCTAATCCAGTTTATATAGTAGATCGTACGACGTCGAATTCGCCATAGTATTGATCAGAATATTCGGTGTTCAAGAATAAGAGAGAAAGAGAGATTTAAAAATAAATAAAAAAACCTGTGCTTCAATCCTCGCTGTTGTCTCGGATGAAAGTTGATCTCGTAGCAATTGCACCTGACAGCCAGCCACCTACAAAGATGGTATTCAATCAACAGTATTTATTGGATAGAAGTGGATAGATTAATTGATTTTATTGTTTGGAGTGTTTACAGTGGCTACAAATCTCAAATTGGAAGCAGAAGCTATTTCTGAACTACGGATCTTCTCGAAAATTTGAAAGCTACAGTTTACTTCGATTTAATGTGCAGATCGAAGAAATCATGATCTGTTTTTTATTAGTTTCTATGCAAAACTGCATTCACAAAACACGATATAAAATATATATATATACCACCAATTACCTGTGCAGTTTGTTGTGCCTGGTCCAATTGAGATCGTATCAACTGTTGACTGAATTGCTCTAGAGATCGAAGATGAGCGGCCGACGGGGAGAGATCACCTGCTAAATATCCAATTGATTTAACAATATATTCAAATTATTACATTGTATCGTCATAATTGTCTAACTGTTGTCTGGATAATCGTTAGAAAATATCAATTATATACATCTATGATATCAAATCGGGGGTCTGCGTCCACTGATTATTGTTTTAACAGTGAAAACAAAACATCATAAAATATTTCATTTAAATTGCTACTTTTTTTACACCATGCGAAATATAATTTTATATAATATATTGTGTTTACATAAAGAACGTTACCTTCCGACGCTGCTCCCGTGTTCATTAGAGGAAGTGTGGCGTATGGAGAAACAGGTGAGGAGAGACCGAAAGGCAATGAACCAGATGGGACCATGAACGGAATCTGTAGGGAATACGGTGATTGGAGAGTAGATGAATCGATAGTTGATTCAGACGCTTCAGTATAGTCAACAATAGTTCCATTACCGGTGCATACATGCCGTAGTGCGCGGGGTGGTCAATGCTCTGCAGGGAAGAGGGCAGCGTCGCCCTGAATATTATTAATTATCAATTTTTGTCGTTGGTTAAATAAATATTTTATAGATGATTATCGAAGATTCTAATCTATTTTAAGGATATCCGACTGATTCACTAATTTCGCTTACGACTGACTAACCAATAAGAAAAAAAAAATAATACTATCTATCGACGCATACTATCGTAGAACTGATGGAAAGAGAATAGAGACATTTACTAACTCCAAATTGGGCAATATTAAATGTATTTTTAAACAAAAAAACTGACGTTTGATTTGGGAGGCCGGAAGCCATGGGCATTGATTGCATTGTGTGAGCGTGGGGAAGAGTGGAGGAAGAGGAGGGACCTGACGGATCACTTATTTTCACCTTCGACTTGTTGATTAATACTCATCAAATACCAAGGCCTTTCTACAATAATATTTTGAACCCTCGAATCGGCGGAGCGAGAGGTATATAGTATTTGCACATCGTAACCAGGAAGGGACAAAATGCGAGGGACCGTGTAAAAGTCGGAGCTTCTTTCCTAATTTCTCGCTCCTGGCCCCTTTCTGGAGATTACCAGTGATGTGTGTTGTTCTTACCCGGCATTCCATGCTCTGCGATTCCGCCCGCCCGAGGGAATGTATCCGAGTTGGAAACAGTGGGAAGTGTTTGTCTGCGAAGAATACGTTAAAAGAATTCATCAACGAATTAGTTGATTTCTCCCCGATTTCTAATTCTACTGAACCATCGAATATTAAAATTATTGAAATAATGGAAACCTTCTGTAAACGAACGCGTTGTGTTTGGTGGGGGAAGGGACGCTCGTCGCTGTTATCGTCTGTATGTTTCCTCCATCGACAAGCTGGGGAAGAATCGGCTGCACGGTCGTAGCAATGAGTGCAGCAAGACCCGACGGCTGTACATATCGATTATCTATCAGATTCGGCATCTTTTGTATGACTAATGAGGAATCGGGCAAACTTATGCTAGGTGCTTACGGTTTAAATCGATAATTAACTTCAGATGTTCCAAAAAACTAACTATTGTCGGTCCTTCGACGGTAGTAGCAAGGGAGGATCGATCGGAGGAGAGTTTACGCGGTTGGAACTAAAAAAAGAGAAAAGCGTAACACATTTGCATTTAAATTATAAAAAAAACCAATCTTGTAAGTGCTACGCTGGGATTGAAATGCAAATTTCAATGACAAAGTAAGATAGCTAAACAATACTGTCATCGTTAGATACCTGTGCGCAGGGTATTATATGAAAAGATCAACATCTTTATCTATTTTTAAATTTATTAATGAGCCAAATTACTTGCTAGATAGTAACTTACCAATGATAGTCTCTTCTGATACAAAGGCCCTGCAGGCATTGCATCCACCGGAGTAGAGGAGGCTTCGCTTTTCTCCTGAATTGGATGAATATTAAAATAATTGTAAATAAAAAGTAATTTTAATCTCTCACCTGTTCCTCAATGTCAGCCAGATCCTCTTCGGAGATAACGCTTCCTGTAAATGTAGAAGTAAAATACTTAATTCATCTCTAGTTCAAAATTGTTGAGTGTTGGCAATACAATGACAAAGTAGTAACCTTTCGTCTTAACATCTTCTTCTGGTCTCTCTGACATTTGCTCTTTGGCGACCTAAAATTATTTTTGTGTGATTGTTTTCTTCGATTTTTTTCGCATACAATCTCTTAAATTGCGACAATCATTAATGCAACATGAATAAAGACCTTGTGGCAGACTTCAAATGCTTGTCCAATTGTTCGCACGACTCGCATTGCTTGACTCTGCAGTTAAATTGATTGATAAATATAATATTTAACTATTTAAGGGGAATTGATAATACACCTTTTCCTCGCCAAAGACCTCGACCCTACTGGCGATTATTCCGTTGCGACGTGCACGGAACATTATCGATTTTGTCGATTTTCTTATTTGAAGAAGTGAGGGAAGAAATGGAGGAAGTGAAGTGATCTACTAACTGTGATTCTTGCCGACTGATTTACTACTTGGTTTGAGCAAACAAAGTAATTAATGTGAATGAGATGAGATCTGTGAAAGAGAATGAGTGAATGAGATTGGACAAGGGACAAAGGGAATTGTCAATTTGATAAATCTAACTATCGAGTTTCAGAAAAAAAGAAGCAGCTCAAGCGCCTTCAGTGCGATCCATAATGAAACAAATATTCGTGTACCGAAATCGATGGAATACTTTCGCATGCCGTTAGAATTAAAATACCGACAGATCTTTCAGACTTTCGAGTTAGTTAGAGGACGTGCTTCGTATTCCTGTATCTACCTTCCAGTTTCAAGAAAGATACAAGGCCCTTTTGTTTTTTCCCGATATCAACAGCGATGTTCATGTACTCAACATCACATCTTTTCAGCAATAAATGTAGCCTGCTTTATTCTCCGAATAGATATAGATGAGATATTTGAGTTGGTCTCATTCCCTTGATTGATCAACTCTTTCTTCTCTACTCGTCGACTCGGATAAATAGACCACTAAATCGTCAGCCTGAATCAACCCCACCCTGCCGCCTATTTTTCACTGCCCGCCGGCTGGGGAGAAAAATGAGGGGAGAAAAGAGAGGGAGGAGGGGTATCTTCACTTCTCTCTCTTCAAACTCTCTCTTCTCTTCCGCAGAGGGCTTAGGCGCTAAATGTCTATCAATCAAGTGGGAAGGTAGAAGGAGAAGGAGAGAGAGAGCATAAAGACGTAGCAAAGGGGAGAAAATGATTGTTTCACACCCAGGAGTCTCGTTGAAAATCTAGCCTGATCATTTCGCGGATTTTGAATGATTTTTTGGTACAATTTTTACAGTGTGATGTGAGTCATTGTTTGTTGTCTGCTATAGAATGCATTGCCATTACTTGTCTAGCTCCTTCTACATCATTGTCATAAATGTTTCTAACTTTTTTTGCACTATTTCGTTCACGACCATCCCATTTTATAGAAGTTGAGAAAGGTGTTACTCTTCCTAGAATAGTTTATGCGTGAACCGGCTGTGAACAAGATTAATAATCATGCGCCTATGCTGACGTCATAATGACGTCTGGCACGTTCGAATGTGATACGAACACGGAAGTATTTTGTGTGAGAGGGAGGGGATTTCTCCCTCGGACGAAGGGTTTTGAATAGAAGAGAAAGAGTTGCCACAGGAATAGGAGGGGATTGGTTTACGCACCCGAGAGAGTCGAGATCCTACGAGATGAGGATCGAATATCGAGAAAGAGAGAGAGAGAGAGAGAGAGAGAGAGAGAGAGAGAGAGAGGAAAAGAGAGAGAGAAGGAAAAGAGAGATGATTCGAAGGGAATGACAAGGGGAAAGCACGATGCGGGGGCTTGAAAGACAAGAGGAACAGCGTCGGAATGAGAGATGAATTGAGAGATATTTGAATGAGAAAGCGAATAGTGGAACAGATGAAGACGACTGTCTATTAAATATGCCAACTGTACAAGATGTAGGTATGTAATTAGCTGCAGTACTTCAACAGAAGCAAACTCAAATGAAACACTGATCGTGCGGCATAAGACAAAGAATTGAACATCAGGATAACCAACGAATAATTTTCTCACCTCTAATGCAATATTTTCTGCTTTCTTCGGTTCTGTTTCTTTCTCTTCTTCTCTGCTCCACGTCACAAATTTGGTTGTGATCGGTTCCAGTTTCCGTCGCGGCTTCGCCATTATTCTCAAGTAGTAGAAGCGCGCTTCGTCGCTCATCGGATCCAAGTGCTCCTCCGCGTCTGACGCGTCAGCATCACCGCCGCGTGAGGTGGACGGCATGGCTCCGGGTGTAGCGGCGCGCGACGCGGACGCCGAGGAGGCGCGCGATGCTGGCGCCGAGGGCGCGCCGCGCCCCGGCGTTTGCGCTCGACGCATCGACGAGTCCATATCGTCAACCCGGCTTCTTCATACGATGGAAGAAGATTCGGTCAGCTTATGAATCGTTGTGATGAGACGGACGATCGAGTGTGGGACAGGGTGTGCGATAGAAGAAGAAGAGGAGGAGAAGGAGGGAGGGAGGAGGGAAATCGATCGATGGATGCTTGAGAGACTGAGAGAGGCAGTTGTTCTCCCCCTCTCTCACTCTCTGCCTTACTCTCACTCACACAAAGATGAACGAAAGGCAGCACTGAATCAAGGGATTTCCATCAAGATAATGAAAAGCCAGTGCTCAATCGACGAATTTGGGTGTGAATACCGTAGTCCAAAGAGTGGATCAGGGTATGATCGATCTCGGGTAGAAGGTCGTCATGTACTCTTCTCTTTTTTCTCCCTTGTCTTCTCTCCTCACTTATGTCATTTCGGGCGACGCAAACGACTCAATATGAAGAGGAGAAGAAGAAGTAGAAGCAGTTGTCGAGAGAGAGAGTGAGAAGAGAAGAGTGGGGGATAATTATTATTGATGAGTCCAAGCGATGGGAGGGGGAGATGAGATAGAAGTGTCTGGAGATGGGTATCTCAAGATCAGATGACAGTTCCGGGTTGGTCACCTCGAAGTTAGTGTAAACGTTTCGCATGCTGAGTGATCAATTTGAAAAACTTCTGAAAATCAACAGAAAGTAGCACGAGGTATCCACAGAAGTATGCATAGCACCCAACTTGCATTACTACTCAAGTCCGGTAGTTAGATCCGATTCAGACGAAAATATTCAATTTTAAATGATTACACCATCATCCGAAGAACGACAAAAAGATCAAAGTAAGCTTTTCTTCTTCCGAATAAAAATATCTTTTACCTAATTAATTTATGAAAATTCAGTGGGCATATTAAAATATATCTCTCTATGTTGAGGCTTCCATTATGGTATCAGCCCCGGTAGAATGAACTAATTGTATTCCTCGTAGATTGAAATTCCCGCTTTCTAATTCAGACTCAACATCTATCATAAGTACTACAGGCACAACAAAATAATGCACGCGCAAACTTAGATACTGATAAGAAGACATCCAAACTCTTTCATGTTTTTTCAAGGGACTTCATTTTATGTTCGCACACTATCTTGTCAGACAGTGGTATTTTTGTATTTCAAAAATTCAATTCAATTTATTCGTATTTCATAGTGTTGTTCTCACCTTCTTCGAGCATTTGAACACATTGCATTTGAATGAATTGGATGCTCCATCTCTCGCAATATACGAGAAGATCTGTAGGTCTTGAGAGTCGTGAGAGACGTAGAAAATCCTACAATTTACCTATTCATTTTTAAATTACGTTGAAAGTAAAAAGCACAAAAGCCATATACCAATGATGAGAACTTAACCACGATCATTTCTTTAAAAAATGGAATGATCTACTCATGGTCACTCTTTTCGTTATTAATATTGAAATTCAGGAGAAAAGTGGACGGCTCATTTTCTGGGATTGACCTGTAGATGGGATGAAACATGACGATGAGTTTGGACTCGTCCCATGCTTGTTGTTGACGCTGCTTCTGCAATCAATCAAATGTAGTCATTTTAATTTTATAGATTAATGTAATAGTAATTTTGATATAATAGGTTATTCATCAATATTATATCAATTAATTGTTGTTTGTTGCTCATGAACAAATCGCTATTTATTTATATATTCCGAAAAAATCTCAATCCTCTTGTGAAAGAATCCAGAGAATGAAATTGTAATCTTTTCGAAGATGATAACTCCTCTAGCTTTGTCTGACATTGACACCAAAACAATAAGGAGTCAAATAAACATTTTAAAATTGATTAATGTAAATTAGTTTTCATAAATGATTTCGAATGGTATCTCACCTTCTTTCTCTGCAGTACAACCTTGACTCCATCGACGGAAACTGTAATGTCCACCGGCCGCTTTTTGATCCCCCGCGCCTTGAACTCGTACTGAAATCGAGATATTTAAATTATGTTGTTATTTAATTAATAATTTTGATCTGAATATTTACGGATACAAGCTTTCTATAATTAGCAATGAGCTTGGCACAAAGAAGTAATTTAATTTCCCCCATATCAAATTCGAAATTTGAAAAAAAACATTTACTGCAATCTATTTATGGGTGGTGAGTTGCTTTCATCACCAATTTCAGAATCACAAGGAACGAATCTCGCAAATGGAAACAATTGAGACACCTCACTGAAGCATTAACAAAGTTATTGAGAAATGGGAGCCAACTATGTAATTCCAAATTAGTCAAGGACCAATTGTGTCCTTATTATGTTAGGGCCTATGCTAGTGACACTATGAGGAGCTTGATACAACACAGTCTTGCGAGTAGGAAGAAATAATTCAAACAATTACGAATATACGCTAAGGGGCGAAATAGTCATACCCATTATATTTATGAATTTATTTAACATGTAGTACACTTGACATTGTTATTTATAGAGAGTGTAATCAATTTCAATTAAATGAGTGAATAAATGCGCCCTCAGAAAGTTCTGAATTGGTCACAAAAGAACACAAACCCATTGGATCATCAATTACTCGAGAAGTTGTTGAGAAATTAAATCGAGTCTACGAGATTGTCATCTCTTTTTCGCATTCAACTGGCCTACATTAACTAAGCGTTCAAAGAAATCGTGACGATTGCTAGGCGGGGGAAACAATTTTTTTTATTCTGCAGATTTCAATAAGAAATAGTTAATTTGTATTCTAAATACTCACCCTAACCCTCCGCATCGCAGCGACAATTTCGATTCGCGTTCCCGGTCGAGGAATTTCCATGCTGCCGACGTACTGGAACAGTAATAATAATACATCCTCATTAATTTTATCATTATTAATCATCAAAGCCACCATATTTTGATAACGATCACTTATTTCTCCCAGTGAGTTCCTCCCATTTTTCAGTACTCATTGATTGGGAGCATCAACAACCCCTCCGCTGACCCCATCCATTCCTCTTTCTCTCTCCCACGGGAGAGGCGTTGAAAAGCCAAAGAGTGAGGGGAGGAAGGAGGGGAGAGAGGGAGGGGGAAGAGGGGGGAGAGAGGGGAGGGGAGGGGTGAGGAAAGGGAGAAGGAGCTATGATGATTGATGGAGGGTCTGATATCGTGAGACGTGTTGAGAGTTGAGAGGAAAGCCGAAGAGAGGAGACTATGTTTAGATGTGTGATACACAGAGCGGCAAGTCTCCAACTTTCCTTGCTCTGAAGACATTGTCTCCAGCTTATAGTTAGAGAGCATGCAAAATCGAGATATCACCTCTCACTATCTCTAGCCCGCTCTCCCCATTTTGCATGCTCTCTCAGCTGGAGACAATGTCTCCAGAGTAAGGAAAGTTGGAGACTTCCCGCTCTGAGTACAAGAATGAGAAGCCGGAAGATGTGAGAAATGTTAAAGGGCAGAAAGATATGTTGTTATCAATTTCTTTGTGATGAATAATACAGACAAAGAAAGTAAGCGAGCAAGCGCACGTTGTACAAACGATCGAATATGAACTCAACCAATCAATTATATTTTGTCAAGGAAGCGCCACAGAGCCTATTGCGAATAATCTTAACTCAAAATATTTCCCATATCAGAAACTCCAGAAAGGAAAAGCGCAATTAACAAGACAAGGAACGCGATATGCCTAAAACTCATGCCAACATATTTCGATCTCACCGAGCTTTATCAGCCGAATTATAAAGATAAATAATTCGGCTCACAAAGCGCTGAAAAACTGCCTAAATAATAGGCTTAAAATCGTGGTGGAAGGGGAAGTTCTGAACGATGGAAACCTTAGCCTCGAAGTGAATTCCGTGTTGGTAAGCGAGCTCATTGTGTAGGGGCACGCGGCAGTCGTAGAGGTCGTCCGTGATTATGTCGTATGTCGGCTCAACATTAATAATAATTACGAAATTCGAACTTAAAAAAAACAAGCAAGGAGAAACACGATTTCCCCTTTTGATCATAAAATGACTGAATATAACTACACCACCTAAATTGCCACGGTTTCCGACAACTGAATATGTTTTGTAACGATGGGATGAATGAAACTAAAATTGGACTTAAAATACCTTTTTCCGAATCGGCATTGCACGGACTCACGATGTCTGAAATTACCAAAACGTTATATTTTAATTGTTTATTTTCGTGTTTTCACCTCGTAATGTAACTAATGTCCGCGTTTTCAACAAATCTCATTACGACTTAGCATTCTTTCCACCCGGACCATTACAAATCTATACCTTTTTGATGAAAGAAAAGTAACCTATTTCAGCATATCGTGAGGCTCCCACAGTTCGAAGATCGTGTTGGATTCTCTGTCCTCTTAGAATTGTCTTGAAAACCGGAAGAACTGAAAGAAGAGCGATTGTTTAGATTAGAAACAAAACGGAAGTGGGAAGGAAAAGAGAGCAGAATGGGACTGAATCTGACAGGGAAATGCACGCATTTGGAAGGAGGAGCAGTGACATGAAATGAGCGGATTTATGGGGACATTGGTGCATCCACATTGGATACGAGAATGAATGACACTTCTGGAAGTAGAGAAACAAGGAAAATAAAACAGAAGTACGATACAATTATACATTGCGTTAAAACTCTCAAGATAGTATGAATAATCACTTTTTATTGATTTATAAGGAATGCGATAGAAATGGTGTGAAGTGGCCTCAGAAGATGAGCTAAGAAGAGAGAAAATACCGAGTATTTGCGTGCGAAATGTCGTGACCCGTGCGCTTCTTCAATCTTTGTTTTTGATTCAAACCTCCAGAAAGGATGGACGGGCGAGTGAGTCCTCTCTCTTGTGCACACTCTCTCGCGTCTAACCCCTTTTGTGGAGGATGAGTCTTTGGATGCTGACCACTAAGGTTGCCGGATCAAGTCTCAAGGGTTTGTCTCTCTCTCCCTTGACCTTTCCTCTCATTCCAAGTGCGAGAGATAAACAGCCAGGGGCCCAAGGGTTTGGAGTGATAAGACGCCGAGAGAGATAACAAACCAAGCCCTTGGTTTTTCCAAGCGCTTGATTCTTTTCAAAAGCGTTAGTTGGTCGATTAATTATTTGAAAAATTGCTAATTGTTGTTTGTGTGAGTCCTAAAACGGTAATGGGTCAATAACAACATAAACAACCTGTTAAATCGTGCAGGGATTTTGTTTTGTTTCAGGGAACTGAAAACCAAGGGCTTGGTTTATAAACCAAGCCCTTGGTTCTCTCTCCCCTGTGACCTCCCCCCTTATCAAGTGTGAGTGAGAGATCGCACTCTCTCAGGCGAGAGAAACCAAGCCCTTGACCCTTGGACTTGAAACGGCAACCCTACTGACCACCCACGCCCATTTATGGCCATTCATCACGCGACGTTATGAGAAACGTCAACGATGAGAGGAAGAAGAAGAAGAGTAAGAGACACACACAGAAATGGGAGGCAATGAGACGAGACGAGTGGATGCACAAGAGAAACTATACGAATACTGAAGATAACGAATTTAGATGAACAAATCAAGAGTGAACACTAGAAACTGAAACTATTGCATAGTTTTTTGAAGCATGAAAACAAAATTGTTTGAAATATCAAGAAAAGAATGAGGGAATGAGTGAAAGTGAGCATGCGTCTGAATCATGTGAAAGACTAAGTCGGTATGAATGACAAAAATTATACAAATAAATAGTCATCTAAAATTCGCGGTTGCTTTTACATTTATAAAATTTTATAAAAATAACTGTAACATTTATGAAAACATTTACAAAAAAAATTATAAAAAAAATATAAAAATAACAGGAGGCTACAGCCTACGATTATGATTCTGAGCTTCTAGAGAAATGGCAGGCGCGAAGAAAGAGTCCCTCCTGTCACTTCTACACGCGCGCACGTACTCCTCACCCCGTTCTGAAGGAATGAGCGTACATTGGAGTCAAGGACTATTTATTTGGGGGCAAGGACGCAAATGCACTCTAAGCCTCCACGACGATATATTGCCGTTGAATACCGAGAACCGTCTCAGTGAAGTAAGGAGTGAATTCCTAAAGCTAATAGAATCGGATTCTCAAAACATTTCTGCTTTGAAATGGGAGCAAATTGCATGCAACGTGACTGCTTCCATCCGATTTTGTGGTCGAAACTCGAGAAGAGAAACCATTAGTAAATGGACTCAATTTGGAGGGAGAAAAGGACGAAGAACAAGAAAAAAGAAGAAGTAATTTGGAAGTCTTTCCCAAGTCTCTGTTGGAAATAAATGCAGACACGCTAGTCACTCATTTGCAAACATTTTACAGGACGGGAAAGGGGCTAAAAAGGACAAGCAATTATGCACGAAGAAAGAAAGGAAAGAGATTGAAAGTGCGATGAAGGAGGAGAAGAGAGAAGACAAATTATGTGAATGAATGAAGACATAGCAAGTCAAGCAGAGGAAGAGAGTTTACATTGAAGACAATTGGAATAAGCACACTACACCACCTTAAATTACACGAATTTAAGCTATTTTGCTGAGATAAATTCCTTAAATTCTTGGAAAAAGTTTTTTTAGACGATTATCACAAAATGACGCGATAACTCGGGTGTCTCGCATAGAATAAACGATGTGAATTCGCTAGCCTCAAGGGGAAAAAGAAGATGGAGAGAGAACCAAGTGAATCAGTGTTAGAAGAGTCGAGTAATGAGGGGAGGGAGAGAGGAAGGAGGGGGGAGATAGGGGGACAGAGGGGGTTGTATCAAGATGGACAATCGGACTGCGATGTGGGTGGTTCCCTAACGAGAGCGACAGCTTCTCCTCCCTTTTCGACTACCACCAAAACCGAGACAAATAACAGACAACAAGTATCCATTTTGGCTCCCTGCTCAATTAGTATACATATGCATGGAAAACACGATTCGTTTGAGCCCCCTCTGACCACGTGGGAAATTTGTGTACTCGGATACTTTTTTCTCGTGGAGAATTTTGTATAAGTAACAAGAAAAGAAACCAGAGCAGAAATTTACCATGAAATTCAAACTCGAAATATGAAATAGATGTTTTAATTTTCCGGATTCATATTATTATATGCAAAAATCGTGTGATAAATGCTATTTTTGTTTGAGAAATATTGACAAATGGGAAGAGAGCTGTACTAGAGCACGGACGTACTTCATGGTTGTTCGACGAAAAAGCTATGAGAGTTGCCACTTTGGCCGCATCTGGACTTTCAACAAGAACTATGAATAAGAAAAGAGAGCGATGACAAGAGAGAGAAGAAAGTGAAGAGAAGAGGGAAAACAAGCGAGACTCAGTCGATGACCCACCCGGGCTAACTAGAGGTGGCACAAACAAATAATTCACGTAATTGAACAATCGATTTTTAACGCCGAAAGTCGATGAATAGTAGTAGCATTATACGAATGAGATAATAACACTTGTACTATAACATCACTGGTCAAGCAAATGAACTTAACACGTTAATTAGCCAAAGAGGCTAATGGATATGAGGAAAAAGACTGGACAAAAATTGGAACGTGATGCGCATAACAACAAGATAGTTGACTGTCGCTCTCCTTCCATCCCATTTCACTTCAACTTTTGTGTGTCCCATCGACTGTCTCCATCTTTCCCTTCGACTCTCCCTCTTTTCTCCCTCTAGTTATTTCATTATTAAATTTTGGGGTCTCTGAAGAAGGAGAGAGGAAGGCCTTCTACTGATGAGAGAAAGCACAATAGAGAGAAGAGACGAATGAAGAATTGGTAATGACGGGCCCCGAATTGCGTGATTTCGAAGGAGAAAAACAGAATTCGCAAAGAGCAACTCGCGCGGTTTGGAGACAAAGGAAGGAATTGCGTGCGGACGAAGTTATATTGAGATCACCATTAAAAGTAGCGTAAATGCCTTCAGGAAAGAAACAAATAAAATGAACACAGTAACACGAACAATTGATAACTTCCAACCGTATTGCATGCAATACAAAGGAATACTAAAAATATATATATATTTATGCGAATTCACAAGGAAAAACGCGGATACAAATTAGAAACAATAACATTAGCAAGCGAAACACGAATATCGAAGAGGGAAGGGGTTGGTCACTCAGCGAAACTGGACGAATTACCGGAATTTACAAAAAGCCTTGCCGCTCTAGGGAAGAAACTATACTGTCTGTAGTTTGATGCTGAGACACAATTTGTGAAATTCATTCCATTTCTAGTGAAATAGTAGCAAAAATGATGTGGTCTCTTTTTAGAGATTTTGTATTTGCCTCTCAGAAGATTACTGGCTGTCTTCAAGTCAATTTCCTCTCTGCGCTTAACTAATAGATCTAGTCCTAACTGCATATTCCGAATAGTCTCACTGGGCATTGTCTGCCATGTGAAATTGTGGCAACGCATATATAGCCGTCTCGTGAAATAGTTCTGAACTTTTTCGAGAACCGCTTGATCTTGTTTTTGATAGGGGTTGAAGACCATAGAGGCACTTTCTAGGATGGGTCTAATATAAATCGTGTAAGCTTTCAAGAGCATTTCAACGTTTTTAGTTCGTAGGGCTCTTAGTATGATGTGGCAGGCTGTAGTACTCTTCTGAGAAACGGCCGTGCAATGACTGGAGAAAGTAAGGGCCTGTCCTACTAAGAAACCAAGATCCTTGACTTCTAATTTCTGTTCTAATTCATTACTTCCTATTTTGTATTTCTTCTTTGTATTTGCTCTACCTAAGTGTAATGAATTGCACTTGTGTGCAGCCAAGGGGAGTTGCCACTCTTCAGACCAACTAACAATGGAGTCAATTGCGCTCTGGAGAGAGGTGGGGGAGTCTGATTTCTTAAACGCACGATATATTTTGATATCGTCAGCGTACATTCGAGCTATGACATCATTTTTCTGAACTAGTGAAGGGATCTCAGATGTGAAAATAAGAAACAACAGAGGGCCTAGTACGGACCCTTGTGGTACCCCACTCGTGACGGGAAGGGAGATGGACATATATACAAATACGACCCATAATGGATGTAGAATTTCTCCCAGAATATCGTGATACCGTGAGTGAGAAAAAGACTGGATGGTATACTACTACAGTGAAGTGGAGAATCGTGAGAGATTCTCACTTGAAAATCACGCTGACTCAAATTGTGTTACAGAGTTCCTTCCGAAAGAAAGAAATGTGATTTTGACGACTTGCTCGGAAGTGAGAAAATGCACTTGAATCAAGCAAAGACAGTGCAAACCATGTTAGATTACCTATTTTGCAAGATAATTGCATTATTGCATGAGATGATAGGAAAAAGGTGTCTAGTTCAAAAATATTGAACCTTGTCGCACCATTTGGTATTAAAATTTCTAGAAAGGAATAAAAAATGAGAAGGAATATTAAAATGGAATGGATTCTCTCGCTTTCCCATATACAATCGATAATGAACGTATTCTAGTGGGTTTCAACAATGTGAGCAGGAAATTAGATGTGGTCTCAAAATATCTCAACTTCACATCCTCGCGGCGACAACTTTGCTGTTTTTCCGCATTGTCAACAACTTGGATGCGGAATGACGCGTGCTTGCAATCAATGACGTCACGGGTTCTATTCGACAGTTAGAGTTCGTCTGAATCGACGTCAATCGAACCACGGGTCGACCCTATGCAAAATATAAATGGCGCCACTCGACTCGTTGTTGTTGATGGTCTCAGTCGTTCTCTCTCACGTCTTAACACCCTCACTCATACTGAAGACAAAGGACGAAATACGGGTAATGATCTCGTCTTTCAATGCAGTCTCTCACCCACTCACGCTACCTCCACATTAAGTTTTATTTATATAAATGTCCACAATTTAAGAAGAATGCATATTCGACTATTTTGGACCATTTAAAAGTGTTTTATACGGTTTGATTTTTTTTCACAATTGGCAAAGTGGGTAGTACCCCAAGATGTAAGAAATTTTTGGGGAAAGCCATCTCGTAAATTTTTGAACAATGGCCCGGTCTTCCAATTTCTTTGTTCAACATTTCCAGCCCATTGTTCAAAAATTTACGAGATGGCGAGATCAAAAATTTACGAGAAAAATGTGTTCCCCAAAAATTTCTTACATTTTGGGACACTATATTGTATTTCGTTAATATTATGAATGTCTATGGTGGACAGATCGTTTGAAGGAACATAATCAATTGTGGAGGAAAGTGTGGAGGAGAGCTGATGCACTCTAAAGAATCGAAGGAAGACACTGATTGATAGGTGTTCGATCAAGTAGAAATAAACGAAGAGAAGAAGAGAAAAGACAGATAGAGAATGTCAATTTCGAAAATATATATCGAAAAATATATCAAATAAACAAAAGTTATTGAACTTGAAAATCTTCATTGAACGGAATTCTGGGGCGAGATCTTACTGGTTTCTACCTTGCAAACATAAGAAGGTCCAAAAACTGTTTTCAACTTAATTATCGAAAGTCAGATATTTCTCGTAATCTAGAAAATTCCTGTAGAAAAAAACTTAGGAATTTTTGCAAAGTCTGACGCCCCCCCCCCCGAAAAAAAGAGGTAATAGGCGGTCGAAATTCTGAAAAAATAGCGAGAAAGTGCGTCAACACAGGACTACACCTAGAGAAAATATTTCCTCCATTGATTTATTATTTCCGTGTAAGCAAGTAATTAATTACTTTTATCAAGGACGTGGTTTTCCTAAAAAAAGAATAATAAAATTTTTAAATGAATTGCAAATTGTTAAAGTCAATACAAAATCTGAGTCCGTGTTCATAGCCTTGGGCGGTAGGGAGAGAGTTAGCCGGTGAGAGAGCGACTAGAGATATGGAGAATCAGAGAGGGCGCAGACGACGGAGAAAGAACGAGAGAGTGTGCGGATACGAGAGAGTCTCACTTGTGAGGCGGCCCGATGACGGATTGTTGCAATGGAGTGAGGAAAGAGAGGGGGAGAGGGGGGAGAGAGAGGAAGGAGGAAGAGGCCGAAATAGAATCGAGAAAGAAAAACAGTCAAATCTATAGTGCGTTTTAGTATAAATATTTCACATTGAAATAGCAATTATGAAACTATTTATAAAAAAATCATTTTTTTAGGCTATTTATAAAAAAATCAATTTCTTAAAAAAATCGTCTATTTATGAATGAAAATTGAGAAGACTTTATAGAAACCGGAAATGAACTGCTCGAAAGTTTCCAAAACTGCCCAGAAGATAATAATCTGACGAATATTTCGAAATGTTAGCGGCAAGCTAGTTCATGGCTTAATGCTGAAAACTAGTGCAATGAAAAAAATAAACAAAGGAATATATTTCCACACCTCCAGAAAGGGGCTTAAAGCGAGAAATATATGTGAAAGAGATATATTGTCTCCTGTTTTCACACTTTATCGATTGTGGCTCTTTTGGAGGTTTCGCCGGTTTGCGGAATGATGTGGAGAGAGGACTCCTCTCGTAACATCATTAGTGTGCAGTCCTTATGAGATTATTATGTGGGTGCTAGGACGAAAAAGGAATGAGGAGTAAGAAATGTATTCGAAATGAGAAGGGAAAAGGGGGGAGAGATGAGAATAGATAGAAAAACGGAAATAGGAGAAGAAAACCATAAATCACATGAGCTATTTCAGTGGAAACCGAGCCCAGATCACCGGACCCCATGTTAGATATAAAAAATTGAAACCGATTTTCAAATGTGCATATTACAAGATATCTAAAATTGCTGATTTCATTAATTCATCTCATTTATAAAATTATAAAAAACTTTAAAACTGAAAAGAAAGCGTATCCTCTTATTTTAAATGTCATACACAGAAAAGGTAAATAATTTATACAGCCCATGCTGTAAAATCTGAAACATGTGGCAATATTCTTAAATATATTAGCATTTTTTTCACATGAGCCATATAATAGACCTCTTTCTCTGTGCGGCTTTGCATACGGACAAACAATGAGACAAAGAAAGGCTCTTAATTTAGTATCAATCGTAATGAGTGAGCCAATGAGCGAACAACGGAGGAATCACTCAATAAATTCACACATACACACTGGGTCTCTCTCTCTCTCTCTCTCTCTCTCCCCTCTCACCCATCCTCAACAACATAACGTCCACTGTTTCTCACCCAGTAAACAATCGATATCTGATCTCAGCACAATTTTTATTCGATAGTCAATCGATATTTCATAGGTGCACTCTAAAACAGTCTATGCAAAATGAGGAAGTGGCATCGGATCAGATCAATCGGTGGTCGGCCGGGTACAGTATACTCGGGCAAAGTAGGAATGCGCGTGTCGGGACCCCGCGGTTGCGGCGGAACAATAATCGATTGATATGAGTGGAGGGAGTGATGAGTGGGGGCAGAGAGGGAGTCACTGCATTGGCATTGGGAGAGAGAAGAGAGAGAGAGAAGAGAGAGAGGGGACATTTCACTTCGAAGGAACAACTGACTCTCCCCTGGTTCCCTCCTTGTCTCTCTCTCACCCTTCATTCCTGACCAGCCCCGTCGTCGACCCCGCGGGATGCCCCGGCTCCAATACGGACCCGGCACGATCCGACCCCGCCAATCGATATCCTGATCGGCTACCATATCCTGATCGTTTACTGCACCCATCATGAAATCGAGGCTCTGAATTCTATTAGACGCACTGCAATTTTAACGACGACAGCTTCAACTCTCGTCAATTGTTGGATGGATGACCCAGTGAAGTACCCGATGAATAGTCGTAACAAAAAGACGCGTCGTCTACATAGCAGTTTCTAGTCTGGTGTCGTAATATATATTTGATGATGGAAATTGGGCAGATTCATTCTAGAACTAGCAATACTGATTGTATTGGGTATAAGGTAGAGAAGTTGCGGAATTTAGAGTCTAGACTAGAAAGGTGCACGTAGGTTTGCAGACGTCCTCACAAGAAGTTCTAACATTTCCTCTCTCGCAAGCTTCCAATGACCAGATCGAGTTACGATGTGCGGCACAATATCGGATTACGAACTGACGAACCCGAGAACGGCCGGTTTCTTGGCATGATGTTGTTGGCAGCGTGCCAAGTCAGTCTTATTCGTCTTATCACCACAATCATTCATCGATATGCAAACTAAGGCGGGTGTAATGGCGAGTGAAGCTATTTGATGGATCTGAGTGATCCCCTGGAGAGGAAGGAGAGAGGGAGAGAGAGAGAGAGAGAGAGAGAGATAAGAGAGATTCGATAACCTCACGTTGCATCATCAGTACTCAATTACATTTACAATGATCAGGAATTCAATGGAGATATGGCCTAAGGAGGTCTAATAGAGCTAACTGGCGGAGTTCATCTAATGAAGACAAGAGACCCTTCCGAATCTGTGCGATAACCGAAAAAAGAGCATTTTCGTTGAGTGAGCCGCTTTTTTCTAGGTGTATCCTCTAAGTTGCCATTTCTAATTTATTATTTTTGTACCATTTTTTTCCAATAACCTAACAAATGTTAAAATATTCATTTCAATATCGGAGTAACGAGGTTGATTTCGCAGAGGTTTGATCGACGAGAAAAGAGGCGATTGATGACAAATCGACGCCATTTCTCTTCTCATTCCACTTTTTGTCCATCTTTTTTCCTTTGCCCAACGAGGTTGTGATAAACGAGAGACAAGTGCTGTTTCATTCCTCTCTCCAAATTTTCGAGATTTGCGGAAGCACAGATCGCGAATTTGAGAAGAAGAAAAACTGTCAATTCGTGTATACATTCAATTGTGAAAATCTGTAAAAATAACCAAAACGATGACTGCTATAGATTTCATCGAGGATAAAATTAGTGGTCAAATATGAGAAACATAAATCGATGTTGTGAAATGTCCTTCCAGAGTAGGAATGAGTTGTTCCCACGTCCTCATTTGTATGCACGAATAAATGGAATCAGGAAGCTCGCTACACTTCCAAAATTCCTCCCTCTTTATTGCATCTTTGGTTCAGAAAAAGAAGCATACTTTTAAGGTGCTGACAGGCTAATCGGTGGACAAAAAATCAATTATGCACTTCAATAACGCAGATTATTTGTAAAAAAAATATACAAAGTGTGGATTATTGTCTCAACAAAAATTGTTTGTGATTTCATTCACCCCCCCCCCCCCCCCCCCTGTCTAGATGAGAGGAAGTCGGTAATTTTTTACAGAGCAAATAGCGATAAAAGAGTAACGATACGTGGATTACGTGGTCAAGTGATTTTATAATCTTATCTTTAGTGCTGAAATTTCTCGAGGAGTGCTGCTAATCGTACAATTTTTAAGGGAATCGGGGCTCACCATGACAGGTGGTTAAATTTTATGATTGTTTGTTTTCAAATTTTTAGAAATTTTTAGAATGACTATTCTCTGTTGTCCCTTAATGATACACGAAAATCCAATTATAAATAATGGTGCAAAAGAATTTCTATTGTTTTTTTTATAATTGGATTTTTGTGAATTATTATGGAGCCCTACTATTCTCCATTGAAATTAATACAATAATCATAATCGTATTTTCAAAAAAAAAATGAATCTCGGACAAAGACTTTTTCTCTATATAATTAAATTTCAACTCCTAATTCCTCACTTTTCCCCTTGTTCTTCGTTTAGCGCGGTCGAAATGGCGCTTCGTCGTATCATTCACAGCGTCAGAGATTATGATAAGGTGAGTTTTATCATCGCCCTCGTTTAAAGTATTTAAGTGTCATGGTGACAATTTTGAGTAGTACATTTATTTTACAGTTGAGAAGGGCGATATTTGTCTAAAATATATAAATAACATCGTATTTCACAGACTGCCATGGCCGCGTCGATTGCATTCAAGCACCGTAACGTTGCCAAGGAGTTCCGATTTGAGATGGTGAGATTACGGTATTAGTTGAGACGAACTAGACTACGGTCGATGTGTGTTATTAGATCTTTATCTATACAGATCGAGGCACACCACTTCAACCACCTCATGGATTTGAGCAGAGGCTTCTTCGAGGACGAGAACCTCACCAAGGTACGGTGCTTATCGCAACGTGAGCGTGGTTGGAGGATAATGTACTTACCGTATACTCAGGCGACGGGATCAACGATCGACAACTGCCAGAAGGGCATGGAATTCGTTCTTTCTTACGCCATCGCCGCTCAGTCCGTTTACCCGCGCGCCTGGATCTGCTACGAGAATGTAACACCTCAATCCAATCAACCATTACCGTATTCCTGCCTATCATGGTGGTACCGTAACCCAATGGTTTAGTCGACGAATCGACCTGTTGGCTTCCGTCTCGCTCATCCCGTCTATAAGGACCCGAAGAAGGCGCCGTTTAGCGTACCCGAACCGACTTTGAACAATCAGGAATTGACGTTGTGTGGGTTACTGTACTCGTCGTGTCTTTTACTATACGCTGTGATAACCAATAAACACTTTTAGTCACGAAGCTGGACAAGACGTTCAACAAGTTCTGGGAAGTCTACCCGGAGGAGGAGGTATACCGTATAGAATACAGTACCCTCTTTTTATCGAAATATCGCAGATCGTCTACAAGGGCGAGGTGATCTACATCAACCGTGACTACCGCGGCTCGGGCATCTACAAAACCATCATGAACTATGACGTGTACTTTCCCGACGTCGCCAAGGTAGGCGCCGCGCCACGGCTGCGCCCAATCGGCGCCAGGTTCCTTGAGAAAAGAAAATGTTTCAGAAGACGGGCGCACGCTACTTTGCAGTCGTCGCCACCGCACCGCAGACAAGAGTTCGATTTATCGATTTTATCTTCTGTCAATGTCCTTTTTTCAGATTTGGTATGAGAAACTCGGCTTCAAGACAATTTACTCCAGCCCTACGACAGTCAAAAATGCAGCCGGAGAGATGGTGAGATGCATACATGTTCAATTTGTGAGAAAAAAATGATGATGTAAATATAAAATATGCCGACTTTTTCGCCCCTGTAGATGTCACTCCTTTTATTTACAATAAAGGAAGAAACAAATAAATATAATTAATGTGTGGTTATCGATTGAACATCAGGTTCCTCTTCCGGATGGTGTGATGAAATTGATGGTGGACGACTTGAACACGATGAACCCCATTGATGTCTACCCATTCTGGAAAGCATTTGGACTGAGAGAGTGAAGAAGAGAAAAGAGAGTACCAATTGAGTGCAGTTATGTCTCGAGACCAAACAGATAAAGCGTTGCTTCGATTGAACAAACGTGCATGACGAGTTCAATCCACACAAAAAATTGAATTCTCTTATTTTATCATGTGTTTGTATTACGTATACTGTTCAATTCTACATCGTCAGGAGTCTCAACTCATGCACCCATATCCTAACAATGATATTCTCATCTTTTTCGTTGGATTTCTTTTGACCCAGAGCTATGCATTCGCAGCAGAATATCGGGTACGAGGAAAAAAGTGGATCAAAATTAATGAAGAATAATTTTCGTGTTTTTAGCGAAATTTTCAGTTATTCTCCCTTTTTTCTATTTTTTTCTAACTTTCGGTCTCATCAAAGATCCACGGATCTAAAAAATTAAATATTCCGTTGCTGAAGTGACCATAAAATATGAAAAACATAAAGACCTCAATTTTCAAGATTTATCGAATTCTGAAGAAAACGGATGAATAAACCAGGTTATTGTGAGGAAATCTAGCTTGTTCGAAAAGGAAAGCATCAAATACAATTTTTGCCATGGCTTAGCGGGATTGGTGTAGAGGTATCAAATCAGAGGAAATTCAAAGCAATTGTGTCTGTTGTTAGAAAATAAAAGCAATTGTTGAAAGAGAGATCTTGTGAAAATGTGTTTGTAAACACTTATTGGTCAAAAGAGAGCAAACAACACGGCAAACCGAAATCTATTTCACATTATTAGTGTCTATATCATAATCTATCCTCACACTTTGTGTTGGTTCGCAGGGAAAACAAGGAGCAGATAAGGTCTGGGGCAATCTTCTTACGGGATTAGGAACAAACCGGGCGTTTACAAAAATAAAAAAAGATTGTAAAAGTAAAGTAAGCAGTGAAACAGCGATTTCTGAGCGACAAATGGGGAATTGAAGTGACGAGTCAAAGTGGGGGTGAGACGATGCGAATTGGCAATCAAGCTGATACAGTACAATGTCATAAATAGCGATGGGAGAAATAAGTTAGTCTGCGATTGATGAGAGGCGATTACTGTAGGGCAAGAGGCACACTGTAGTCACACACGGTCTATCGATCGATCGGAGGAGATCACTGGGTACAGTAGCTTCTACTTGTCGGTGTGCTTGGGGGCGGCGGCAATCGATGCGACCGTCGCATCTACCGTATTCCGAGGGGAGGCTTCGTCTTCGTGGCGGGACGTCGACGGCGACGGCGTTAGGGCAACGGTAGTTGGCGCCGGTGACTTCTGAAAGTATCGATTGATTCTTGACTTTTTGGAAGCGTATATTTTTCATAAATTGCGTCATCAATAGGCAATATTGACCTCTTTCTCTTCCGAATCCGCCCGCTCGCCCTGAGGTGACGTCGTAGTGATCAGCGGCAGTTCCTTCCGGTCGACCGTACAGCCTGCAGCAGCTGCAGCAGCTGCAGCCATCTGTAAACAACGGAAATACTGCTACTGCTATATCGGGTGTTTTGCTGTTCTCTAACTCATTTCATTATGAAAAAAGGTCAAGATGCTTTTGAGTGAAGCAGTTTTGTGAAGCAGAAGCAGTGTTTATGAACTTTTAGTAAATTTATTTATTAAGGAAATTAATTTAAAATATGCAAAAAAAATGTTCTTACACTGTGCATCTGCATCTGCATCTGCATTTTGGCGAGATACTCGTGCATGAAAGAGGGCGACTGGCCCATTCCCATCATCATTGCTAGTGCCGCCGTCTCTTGAATCGAGTTTGCAGCAGCTGCAGCTGCAGTCGGACCGGCGGCGGATGTACGCGGCGGCAGCGGCGACACGGACGAGGCGCGTGGCGAGGGCGGAGACGCGGATGCTGCTGCAGCCGCGGTAACGACCGCCAGCTGCTCCATCGCCTGTTGCTGCATAGCTGCAAGCATGGCGGCTGCAGCCGTTCCTTCTTGCTGCCCGGCTGCAGCTGCTGCAGCCTGTGCTGCGGCTGCTGCTGCAGCAAGCAGCGCGTACTGCGGGTCTCCGCCGGGTCCTCCATTGGATCCAGCAAGTAAATGGTGCATGGGCATCCCATGTCCCATCATCTGTAGTCCATTTGGTCCAAGTCCGGGGTGGGCGTAAGGTGAAATGCCGTGATGACGCTCCTGTTTGCGGAACTTGGCACGCCTGTTCTGGAACCAGACCTGCAAATAGCTGACTTGGTTCCTGGTTCCTGGTCCGGCCCATCCTCGGGCAGGTGGCACCACTAATACGCTTGCCATTAGCAGACATGTGCGTCCTCAGTAATTATGCGCCGGTTTTATCTAACGATCAATCTATGATCCCGTCCGTCTTTTGGTTTCGCCCCCCTACAGGGATCCATGATCCTATAATTGCCTTTTGTGCGTAGAGAGACGAAAAGTGTATCCGCAACAGGTCGACTAATAGGTGTTCCACCCACGAAAAAGGAAGTTAGGATATCGATTGATTGATTTGCAAACATAATAAATTTGGTTACCGTACCTGAACACGGGCTTCGGTAAGAGTCACGCGGGCGGCCAGTTCCTCTCTGAAATTCGACCGATTAGAGTAATTAATCATTTTGTAATTAGTCCCCGGACTTGTTGAAAGCTTCTTGCGAGTGATTCCCAGCTCATCCATCAATGGTTTACAAGTGTTCTTTCTTCCTACCCGATCGTCCTCTAATTAGTCGGAGAATGAGCCCACTTGACCAGAAGCGAGCAGTCAACCCCCGGAAAGAAAGATACTCAAGTACTCCCCCTTTATAATGCAATTAGCAGGCTTGGATAAAGCGTGCCGCCGAGTGTGATGCATAGCCAGCGGGCATATCGACATGACTGACATTTGTACCGGCTAGAAGTGCTAAAAGCGCGGCTCACTTTATGCGAACCACCTTGCACACGCTGATGTGTTCTTGACAAGCGACTGCTCGTAATTACGATAATTGAGACTTCCCGATACATTCCAATATCGTTTTGCTCTAATTGTACCACCGCAGATCTAAAGAAATCGTCTTCCCGAAAATTGGGAGTCGAAAAGGAGCGACATCGCGTATATATCGTGTTAGGACCTCGCGTGTCACTTTCAGACGACTAAATGAGTCTCCAAAATTGCGCGCGCAAAAGGTGAAATATGATAGGGATAATGCACATTATGATGCCAGTTCGATCCAACGAAGACAGAATTCGCACATTTCGACTGTGTTTCCTCCCCCATTCTCATACTGTCTCTCCGTCTGCCGTCTCTTCCTATTTCCCACTCTCTCACCCTCCCTCGACCGACGCAACTAATCACATTTCAAGAAAGAAGCAACAAGAATACGGTAGTCCAAGTCAGTTGGCGATCCGATTCCCTCCAACCAGATCAATAGTGGATCATAATCAGGGCAATTAGAGCCAGACAGTCATGCCTCATTTCCCCATTTCCCTCCTTCCGATTGAGTCCCGTTGTCCTTTGCTCTCTCTCAATAGCCGACAACCGAGGGGTCAAGAAGTGTCAGGAAATCTGCCAAATCGGACCCTAGGTCCCCTAAATTAAATTAATTGTCTAATCACTTTACCTTATTGGTAACGCTCCAAAACCCAAAAACTATGGTAATTCTCATCCTCAAAAATTCGCATAGACTTACAACGAACGGTGGCATTGTTCATCTGGCACTGACAGTCAATTATAGGCTCGTTTTCCGCCCTGTCTTTCCCAATTTCTCTCTCTCTCTCCCCCTCTCTCTTTACCAAATTCCATTACCCAACTCTTCCTCTTCTCTCTGTGAATGAAATGAATCTGATGAACGTCGGCGGCGCTGGGGGAAAATAACAAAAATAAGCGGAAATCCGTAATTTCCTCTCTTTCGTCTTCCCTGCCAAGGGTACTGTAAATGACCCTACCACCACAATCGATTGATCGGGTCATGTAGACTGAGTGGCGCACCCATTATTGTAATATTGCCCAATTTCCGAGACTAATCATCATTAATTTGCGTGTATTAGTAGCTCTCATCCCTCCCGGTGGGTAGGTCATTAGTGGAATAGGGGGGAAGACGAATGGAGAGAGAGAAAGAATTAGTCTCACTCTAAATATCAAACCGATCGTGTGAACCTCCCACAGCCAATACAAATTATTCGAATTACTACTGGGAATTGAATCGCGCACTCTGTTTTGATGAATTGACTAACTCTTCCAATTAGTCAACTAACGATAGATGAAACGGTTAATCTACAGTACCTGGTGTAGACGTCGGGGTAGTGAGTACGCGAGAAAACTTTTTCGAGTTCGTCGAGTTGGAAGGCGGAGAAGGTGGTGCGGTATCTGAATTGAGGTTTGTGAAAGGTCGTCTGTCGCCATCTCTACGCACCTTCGCTGCTTTCGCTTTCCATCGTCAGGGGAGCCGGAGCCGTCGGGTGAGTGACCGTCGAGCAATCGCGATTCGTCCATGGAGTCCTGGTAAAGTCAGTTATCGATTGGTCTTTGTGACGTGACTACCGTACCTTGATCATCATGGCGTCGACAGAGGGCTGCGGCTGTTGCTGCAAGGCGTGCTGTGCTGCAAGACTGTTCAGGGCTGCAGCCAGGTCCTGCGTGTCTGCAAAATAGAGTGGATTAATAGAGTTGTTTACTGATATCCCGAAGCCGGGAATTATCTCGAGCGTTTCCGATGCGTGCGTGGTGTGGTGTATTCATATACGAGATTTCGAAATGCGTAAACGGAAGATCCGGATCAATTTATTTGGGCTTCGAATGTGCTAATCTGGTGAATTTGCGTGGGGCGTGGATATATTTACAGGTGGATAGGAAGATCACCAATGAGCAGGAGCCATCTTGCATCGAATCTTCCTCATAAAACTGATGATATCGGCGATGGCCTGGGGGCTAATCTTAGGCCACACCGGAAACAGCCCTCAGGGGCTTCATACTGAGCCTTTTCATGGACGAAATCCTCACTACAAATCTACGTGCGCGCGCAATTCAAGTACTAATTATAGGAGATGCACGCACAAGAGAACGAAGCCGGACAAGAGATAAATTTAGGGAGGGAAATGATGAGGGCGGAATTGGAAAATCAGTAATTTCATTAGTCATCGATTGTCAATAATCAAATACCGTACCTTTCTTGTCGTCGGTGATCTGTGTGAGCGATGCGATGGAGAAAGCGGGCGGCTTGGACGCCGAAGTCGCCGCCGCTACTTTAAATATCGATCTTTCGCAGCCGGATTATCGATTTTTATTGATTATCGATCGATTTAGCTTACCGGCTTGTGAGACTGCTGCGGAGATGGCCGAGGGCGAGGGAATCTGTGACGGTTGAGTGAGAGAAGTGGGCGACTTTGCCTCGGAAGATGAAGGAGCTGCACAAAATAAACATTGTTTTCATAAATATTTTATACTTGGATATCTTTTCCTTTTGTTGATTAGCCAATAGATGTTTGTTCACGGTAATGCAATAAAGGTGCCCTACAAGGCGCGAAGAGTGCGATTTCCGGTGAGAGGTGATAAGTGGATTGGATTGGGGGGAAGTACATGGACTTATTGAGGGGTTCGTCTGTCAATCGATGGGTGACAAGAGGGGAGAGAGACGCTAGAAGGTGCGAACCTCGTTTCCGCTGGCATTGTCTCTGTAGAAGAGAGAGTAGAGATCCCAGCTAGGAGGTGCTAAAGCCAAATAATATACGGCCACACATCGCTTAGCACCCAGTTAGACATGGCACCAAACAATGGTCGTTTCCGGGACGGGGCTTACTGTATTGGATAGTCCCCGGACACGATGTCTTGCTCAGCAAAATGTCTGGATATAAAGGCAGAAATTGGTTTTTAGTGTTTAGCTGATAAATATTTCTGGTTGATTGCGTCAAAGTTGTTGAGATCTACGAGATAAATTCATCGTATTCGACTACTCTTCTGACGTCGACGCGACGCTGTTTATATTATCAGTAATAAGCGAGACTAATAGGCAATCAACACCAATTCTTCTCTCTCTTCTCTCTCTCCACTCATCACTCTACTACATCATCTAGGGATTGACATAGAGAGAGAACGCTAATTATCACACACTGTAAATCATAAATATCTCGCCGGCCGACTATAAATACTAACACTGCTGGATTAGTAAGCGGAAGACGACCAAATAATCGAGTTTTGCGCAGTGAGAATTTCTAAAAATAATAGGTAATTAAAACGAACCGAAGGGGAAGAGACCGGACAAGATTCCCATCTTTTCCAGTTGCTGTTTCACCATCAGACTATTCATGAGTTGCATCTGTGGGGTCATATGTGTCGCCATTTCCTGCAATTTTGACGGATTATCGATTGATTTTGAGTTGGAAAATCGATAATTTGGCTGACCTCAGGAGTAATGGTGACTGGCTGGGCGGCCGAGTTGTCCTCGTCAATGGTGATGGGCGGAATTGTGCAGTGGGCGTCGGTCCTGCAACGAAGAGAAGATATCGATCGATTAAGGAGGAATACGGTAATCGAGGGGGAATCGATCGCGGATGAGCAGACGGAATAAATGAACAGGAATGATGCGATTAGAGGGGGGGGGGCGGAGTCGGGGGTATGCGGCTCCGCTCTCGTAAAGGAAACCGTTTGATTACGGTAATGAATCACGAAATGAATCAATCGGTGCTTGATGATTGTGTGTATAGAAGAGGTGAAGAAGAATAAGGAATGAAGGGAGAAGATTCAAATTTGATTCATGAAAAAATGATTGGGAAGGGAAGAGGAGGATGATGAGGAGGAAATGAATATGGAAACTGTATAGCTAGTGAATGGAGGACCTAAAAAGGGGCGGAGACTCTCTCTCTCTCTTTCTCTTCTCTCTACACTGTTCCACTCGTTCTCTATTCCTGTCAATGAGTCTATTAGAGTCTCCTTGGGCGGAGAGAGAGAAGCCTTCCACAATCACAAGAGTAGGAGGGAGGAGGCTCAACTAGCGTCACAAATTTCGGCAATCGTCCAAATTATCCGGGAGACTTTCCGATTTACGAAATAATAGCGCGAAAACAAACACAAACCGATCTCCGCACCGGAAAATCTCGAAAATGATCTCTAAATCGGAAAGAATTCGTCGGTTTCAGGCACAATTTGTTTGCGGATAATTGGCTTCAATAAATCAGGGAAAATTCGGCGATGCTCCTTTTTTTCACACGACTCCGCCCATCAAAATAACGCGCGAAAATTGATCAAATTAACGATCCCCCGAGAGAGAGAGCTGCCAATTATTTCTCGTCATATTTCAGACGGGAAGAGGGAGGAACAAATTTGAAGAGAGAAACGACAAGGTGAACGGCTCAAATCTAATCTAGACATCTGTCATCGAACCTCTCTCCGTCGTGTAAAACTCAGCTAGTAAAATGATGAAGAGTTCGGAGGAGAGGGGACAATCAAATTTGTAATTGATCGAGAGGAATTAGAGGGGGAAGAAGGGTGAAATGATGCTCTCTCTCCTGGAATTGAGCCAGACGTCAAATATCTCTGAGATCTTTCTGCCTAATTGATTCCAATAAGATTAGATTAGATAACGACGCATATCTAGTGGCGGATTTGTCAGATTTACGTCAGTCACTGATTTCACTCGAAAGAGCGAGAGAAAAAAGAGCGTAATGAGACGAAGATTGCAGATTACAATGTGACATTTGACTGTTGTAAAATAGTGCGAGACACGACGTTCTCATATTGACTCACCCCATATCTACCCCCTATATCAGTGATAGACGCATATTACCACCTCGCACAACCAGACTCACAATTTTCAGATGCTAAATCCTTGCCCGCGGGCGCGATTTGGCTATCAAACTGATATCGACGATCGATAAGATAGGGAGTTGGTCTACCGTACCCTGCAAGACAGAATACGGTAGCCAAGTTGGAGTGTCGGGAGCCCGTCGAGTTGGGACTGCTAACATAATAAATCTCCGCCTCAGTCTCATCTCAGTCGGAATTCGTGTGATGAATTCACTTAGAGGGAATACCTGAGTAGAGGGATCGTCACGGAATGGGGGAAAGGGATGGAGAGGAGGAGGAAGGGGAGGGGGGAGGGGAGGTGGGAAGGGGGAAGGGGAGGTGGTTGGAGCGGAGGCGGTGGACAGTGAGAAGAGGTGGTTGAACTGGGAGGTGGGCTGAGATTGGGAGATGGAAGAGATTGAGAGCAGTCGAGTAGTCACAGGTAATAATAAACGATTCGAAGGAGAGCGCGAGTCTCACACAGATTATTCGATTAGCGGCGGCACCGGGGGCCGGAGATTTGATTAGTGCTGTCAACCACCATTTCCCGGCTCTCTTTCTCTCTCTCTCTCTCTCTCTCTCTCTCTCTCTCTCTTCTCTCTCTCTCTCTCTCTCTCTCTCTCTCTCTCTCTTTCTCTCTCTCTCTTTCTCTCTCTCTTCCCTCTCTACTGGTCTACCTGCACAAGCAGCAAATTGACCGAGTCCCGCAGGAATATGACATATCATCATACGCGCTGGTTATGTTGTAAACTATCTATTGAGAATAAGAAAAAAGAATTGAATCGCCACAATAGGGGAGAAGATAAGACAATTTCTAAAAAAAAACGTTAAATCAGCCCCAGAAATGATTGCGAAACGGCGCTGTTTTGTCTGAAGATGAGAATTCTACAGATTATTTGCTCTAGATGGGAAGGGAGAGAAGAAACTAGTCGGACTATGAACTTTTCGCTTTCGAGAAAGCGTGAAATTCCAATAAACCAAGTATAATAGGGAATTTGCACTAATGGATGCAATATTGCATTAGTTAGAGAGTAATAGACCGAGTAGTGATCATAATATCACAAATATCCCTCCTCTCCTCCCTTTCCTTCTTCCACTCAGAAGGTCTCTAGTAGGGTTTCGTCCCCCTCTCGACGCGGGGTTTCGTGACTATTATTCAAAATGAATTATATTTATTAATCCCGTTAGCGAGTTGTGCTCTCTCTCTCAAAAGTCTGAGGGAAACCGCACAAGTTATCTCACGGGGGAGAAAAGTCAGAAAAAGTGGGGAGGGAGTTCGGGGGAAGACCGAAAAGACTCAAAAATGTGGAGGGAAAATACAAAACGAGAAGTGAGAGCATTACCGTTTCCCCCTTCATTCGCTCAATTTACCGACTATTTTTCATTACTTCTAATAGCGAGAAGAGAGAGAGAGAGCAGCAAAAGCAATCAAATCTCATTATAGAAATATATTTATTTACCACCCAACTACCGACGACGATGCGACCATTTTCTGCTCATTTATAATATCCCCTTCCCTCGTTCCCTCAAATACCACATCTAACCTAACTAACGACCAAAAAGTAATCGCACCCGCAGGAACCAGCTTTAAGAACCCGAAAATAGACGATCTGGAACGTATCCGAACCAAATCCGGGCATATTTTGGGTACCTAAATGCGGGTTCCAGACGTGGTCAGACCAGACCAAGTCACTTTTCACATCGTAAATCACTGTCTGCTAACCAACGTAAATCGCTTCCTCCACGCACAGAAACCCTTTAAGAAGGGTTTTATAACGACGTGGAACTGTTTTGAAGTTTGTACACAGAGTTGATCTACGGACAGGAGAATTCAAATGGTTCCAATCCTCCAGAATGCGTCAGGGGCGAAATAGTGTATTAAAACGAGAGGGAGAGCCTCTCACTTTAGAACACTCTCTCGCTCCTCGCCCCTTTATGGAAGATAGTAGTAGATTGAATGGTATAGAGAGAGGAAGAGTTAGACGATAGATTCAGTCACAATATTAGATTGTTTATGGGACGACTCTCTTCCCATCTCAAAATGAACCCTATTAGGGTGTGTGATGTGACTCGAACGAAAGAGAGAGAGAGATTCACACAAGAGATCATAATAATCTTTAGAAAACATTGGCACGGCGCCAAGAATCAGTGGCATCGTGCCAAACAGAGTCGATATGAAGAAAGAGAGTACAAGTCGCTCTATCCGAGAGCGTCTCAGATTAGTTTGATAAAGAGAGGGTGGGAATGGGAGAATGATGAAGTGAGACGGATAGAGAGAAAGAGAGAGAGAGATTTATACTAGTACCCCTGACTCTAATTACGGCAAATTTCACAGATTGAGAGTGGGAAAGCGTCGGCGATATTGACATGACGAGAGAGGACTAATGAGGCATATATAAATATACGGTAGTCTGGGTACGGTAGGTCATTCGTCAGGTCAGAGAGGTGATTTGAACTGTGAATGATCGGGGGGACGATCATAATCAAGAAGCTTTCGCAGCCTGAATCATCATCGCTAGGAAGGGGGGAGGAATAAGGGAAGGAAGAGAGTTGAGATGATGAATTGAATGAGTCAAATAAAGCTCATACGCATCACGGCTTGGTACGATTAAGACATCGAGTGATCATTTGAATGAACTCCCAGTCTCCAGAAAGGGGTCGGGACTGAGAAGGGCTTACTCCTGCCTCGAGATTTTGCAAGGATTGATGTGTGAGACATGTTGCATTGATTTGAACAAGCAGAGAAAGAGGAGGAGACTAATATTAATTTCAGTAGTGATGAAAGCACGTCTTCCACATTTATCCCCCCACTAATCCCGCAGAGGCGTCAACCGAACTAATTGAAAGAGAGAGAGAGAGAGAGAGAGAGAGAGAGAGAGATCTCACACCTAACAACGTGTGTGAGAGATGAATCCCAATTGACGACGACAATATTTTGTCGTGTGAATCGGTCGACTGGAGAATGTGTAGAAGTGAGAGAGTGCGGACTTCTCTGGTAGTACTCCTGCATAAATTCCCGTGGTATTCCAAGCGGGAAACAGGGAGCCATCTGGGGGGGGAGGGATACCTGAGCGTGAAGAGCGAAAGGGATTCACTAACATGAACGTTGCTCATTTGCAGCCATTTCCGGTAATTAGTCATTAGTAATTGTGCATTGCAAAATGTGATGATGTCTAACATAAGCGGCGGCTGCTGCTGCGTCATATTAGCTAGCGATGACGTAATAAGAGGAGATGCGCAGTCGACTACGTCACCTGTGCAGCTGGTGTGCAGTACAGGGGGCACTCAGCGGGTGCGGGAGTGTCTCTGCACTCTCTCATATCCACATGCTCTCTTGTCTGCTCTAGTAGGTGAGAGAGCGGGCGAAATGAGGAGAGGGCGCTTTTCAAGATTAGATCACCTACGTCCCGCACAAATCTTGTGGAAAATTGGAGCACGATGGATAATCTGACAGACGCGCAGAAGGATGAAAATGAAGATGAAGAAGACTTCAATTGATGATCAGAGAGGAATGGAGGGAGGAGGAAAAGACGAGACTATCTGAGGCACATGGTAAATATCCATCCAGAAAGGGGTCGGGAGCGAGAGAGTGTGTGGGATTGAGAGACATAGTCTGTCTGGAATTTGAAAGGGAGGTGTGACGATCTGGAGGGATTACAGGAGTGGATAAGAAAGAAGGAAGTTTTGGCAATGTGCCAGACAAAGTCGTTGTGAGACGGAAGTAATGATTAGTTGAGACTCGAGAATTAAAGCATTTGAAGACTGGAAAACATTTAATAAATGAGACGGAATTGAGAAATTTTGGGGCGATGACTAAAAAATTTATTGGGAGAGTGACAAATAGTGGGAGTGAGACCGATTTGGTGCCCGATTTTGGATTTTGTAAATAACCGGAAAGAACTATCCAACATACAAGATAAGCTGAAACCGAAGATGAGGGGAACCAAGTTTGTATGTAATAACACACTGATGCTTCCCAGTGAAGCATCAGTGTGTTATTATTCGATAAGCGTTTTCGATAGTGAGATGAAAAAAACTCATTTGTGAAAAAATAAGTTGTACCTGGTGACAGATAACTATTTGGTGAACGTCCTTGGTGAGGAATAATGGTGAGACCACCCTCGAAGCTTCTCTGTTTGTCTCATTTACTATGAAACCCCCACTCTCTTCGCCTCTGGACACCTCTAATCGAACGTTAATGAGTGCGATTGAGTGAGAGAAGAGAGAAGGGAAGGGGGGAGAGATTAGCATATTACCTGGGTGGTCCTACCGGGGCTTCAATTGGGGCCTGAAGCGATCAATTGAGGGGGGGGCAATTAGGGAGAGAGGATGAGGTAGGTCAAATGATGAGATTAATCATTCGACAAATGAAAGATGTTGTTATCAGTAAGAGTGAATGTGTGAATGTGTTTGGACGTCAGAAAGGGCAAATCATGAGTGATAATTTGATAATGAAGGTAAGAACAAACAGAAAATGGTCTCAGAGATCGAACTTATATTAATAATCAGCGCGCAATTCTCGAAATACTTTCAAAACTCTCTGGCTAAAGTGCAAATTTTGTGGAAAATGCGGAGGAAAATGAGAGCATGTCGAAAAATTGAATGACTCGATCAGAGAGACTATGAAAGAGGGAGGAAGAGGAAGAGGAAGAAGAGAGAGGGAAGAGAGAGAGAGGTCTAATTGATGTGTCGATTGACTATTAGAGGTAAGAATAGACGGATAGAAAGAGAGAGCTCACTATCCGCACCCACGGGCACAATCCCGGTTCATCAAGTGATAATTGGCTAATAACCAACCTCTTGCTACCGTAATCCACACTATCGCAGACGACGTCTCCCATAGGCCTCTTACCGAAAGTTGTGCGCGCACGCTAAGGTGGCCTAATCTAATTTATCGCAACATGCGCGCACTCAACTTCTTCCGCTAATGGGGTCTGTGCATGTGTGCAGCGATTGCCTATATGATGGGCGGGCGGCGCATATCGTCGCTAAATCCAGTGAGACCATAGGGCGGAATCGGAGAAGACGGGGTGGAACGAGATAATCAGCGGAATTGCGCACGTAGTGGCAATTCGACTGCGAAAGCTCTTAATTGATGTGGATTTGAGGTGGTCGAAATCGGCTCAGTAATTCACACAAGGAGAGAGAGAGATAAAGTCTTTCCCTCCTTCGATTGCCTGTCTTTGACTCTCTTCTAAAGTCGTTAACTCGGTTAGTTCGAGGAGCGCGCAAAAAGTGGAGCAAACAGTCATATCTACGGTTATTTTGAAAGACTGGAGAGAAAGGGCATAAATATTAACCACGGTCGATGGTGAATTAATTCAATATGGAACTCAAGCTGTTCCACTGGTTTCTGGAGGCTTTAACCGAATGGGAGAAAGTGATATACGGATTACGAATTATGAGCAGCTAAGGTCGTACCGATAATAGGTGTAGAGTGACTTGCACTATTTGCCTCTCAAACTCCCCGTAATCTACTAACAAGCGTAATTGAATGAGCGATACTCACACCAGAAATCGCGACAACTATTGACGAGGGGAAAGAGTTGAAATGAGGCAGTCATTCAAAATTGAATAGTACAATTGGGCAGAAAGGGGTGGATCTACGGCGATTCACGTCACTAACTCGACACTATAGGGACGAGATTTAGACTGTACGATATATAGAGATAGAAGAACAACGATGCATATCGATGCACGATTGTTCCACTGTAGCTGCATATTCCCATAGCTGGTCAGAGATGGCGAGAGAGCAGGCGGAAGTGAGAGAGCGCAGAGACATCTGGCAAAACAGGGTGGATTACCGTATAAGCTCTCTACCTCTCTCGTCATCATAGGACAACGGCGCAAAACAATATCAAATTAGGCAGCCGGGAGATATTCGACGACTCTCTCAAATCCGCACACTCTCTCGTGATGTCTAACCGACGAGAGACAAGGAGAAATGGAGAGAGCACCGATCCGATTTCGTGGACCAGTGTGTGGATTGTCGAAATTTGCCAGGATTGAAATCGCATGTTATTGGAGGATGATCGGGTGATGATTGTAGTACGCCTACCGTACCCGGAACAGTTTGTGACGGGGAACTACCGTATCCAGATGATGTACCGTATACCTACATACCGTAGCTTGTGTCGGGTAAGCCAGTTAGATGACGGGGTTGTGCATAATGTGTGGACATGAGAGGGGCCAATTCAGAGAGATGGGATCTGCTGACGAGACTGCGACAATTCATCCATATTTGAGAGGAGGAAGAGGAGAGAATGAGACGAGGGACAAAACGACTTATCAGACGATATGTAATAATATCTATTTGGGATGAGATGAGACATGAGCCACTGACAAAAACAAGAGAGAATGTGGGAGGAATGTACAGTAACGATGAGCGTGATGGAAATAATGTTTAGGTGATTAGAAATCTCCAGAAAGGGGTCGGAAACGAGATAGCTCTTAACAACGTACCGTCCGTTTCTAAAGAATGTGGCCAAGACCCGTTTTGAACGATCAGAGAATACTCAATTTGCTTTTTTAGTGTCGGAAAAATCTTTCACGGCACTGTGAAGCAAAGAAGGAATCACGCGGCATTTACAAGATGGTTTAAAACATAATCGGAAGTGATAATCAGGGAAAAGCTAAATGCACCCAGATCCTTTCTTATCTACATTGGCGGGCTTCATGTTGAATCAATGACGATGAGCTCAATTCCGTCTCTAAAAGTAAGCTCTGCACTCTGGAATGATGCGATTTGAACAGTACAACAAGGATTCGTACACGATTGGATGAGAATAGGCCTCTAAACAACTTCCTCCATTCTCTCTCTCTCTCTCTCTCTCTCTCTCTCTCCTATCCACCATTCGTTTACCTCCTTCAGTCTCCCCTTCTATCTTCTACATAATTCGAATTACCCTCGGGGGGCTCAAATTGGATTTGTTACTCGATTTTGTGTGCGAAATGAGCGGCGACTCGATTCATTTAGCGGATTTCTACGGAATTTAAGAGACATTTCGCAGAACGAAAATGAAAAAAAGTAGAGACCCTAGTACAAAAACACAATGAACTGCGACTAAAATGACTCAACTCGGTGACAGTAAAAGAGGATCAATGGGAGAGTGGTAAAAGGGGAGGGAATAGAAAGGAATGACTGAAATGGATGGGAGATTCGGGAATTCGACCAGCTTATATTTGCTAAATTGAATCAATTTATAGCGAAACTTCTGCAGTGGTGAAACCATATCAAACTAATGGAAAGCATATGATAAAAAGAGATGCTGTGGTTACTGTTTGTGTGTGTTTTGTGCGAGAATTTTGACCGATGGAGGGAGAGAGATAAGGAGATATTGAGAGAGCGCAGAGAAAAAAGGACTAAACGGATCAGAGGAGAGGATGAATTACACTGCAGGAAAAGGAGATTACGGGCTTTTCTAGTGAGTGAATGGTCAAATCAGCTGACCGCAAGTGAAAGTTAGCTAAATTTGGAAAATGTTAAAATGTTCCCTTGATTTCCGCCCAATTCGCATGTTTGAGCGCCGATTTGGCATGCAACCATCTGTTGTCAAGTCTCCCCCTGTCACTACAATGACCAATGATGTGTGGAAAGGGAGGACTAATGGGAAGTGGGAGACAGACAAGGCATAGTGCGCCAATTTGGAAGGACAACACCATAGGTACAGGCACTTGAATTTTACCTAATAAAAGATCTTCTCCAGGCTTTCCTGATTTCGCGTGCTTTCTTTCCCCTGATCCCTTTCTTCTTTCATTTATTATTCTAACCAGAAGCGGCAAAATGTGCGAACTTTATGTAGACCCACCGGAGTTTGACCTTTACGGGGGGAACGGTCCACGGCCCCTTTCGGTTAGTAAGGACTAGGGTTGCCGGATCAAGTCTCAAGGGTTTGTCTCTCTCTCCCTTGACCTTTCCTCTCATTCCAAGTGCGAGAGATAAACAGCCAGGGGGCCCAAGGGTTTGGAGTGATAAGACGCCGAGAGAGATAACAAACCAAGCCCTTGGTTTTTCCAAGCGCTTGATTCTTTTCAAAAGCGTTAGTTGGTCGATTAATTATTTGAAAAATTGCTAATTGTTGTTTGTGTGAGTCCTAAAAACGGTAATGGGTCAATAACAACATAAACAACCTGTTAAATCGTGCAGGGATTTTGTTTTGTTTCAGGGAACTGAAAACCAAGGGCTTGGTTTATAAACCAAGCCCTTGGTTCTCTCTCCCCTGTGACCTCCCCCTTATCAAGTGTGAGTGAGAGATCGCACTCTCTCAGGCGAGAGAAACCAAGCCCTTGACCCTTGGACTTGAAACGGCAACCCTAGTAAGGACTATTGGGATGAATTAGGGGGTGGCGTTCTTAGCTTCTCCCATCTAAACACATCCACTGGTAACAATTCATGCATGCTCAATTAATCAGCTTATTCCCCCTTCTCCTCCTTTTTCTTCTTGACTGCTTCATGAACATTGCTGAAGACTACTGCTAATGTGGAAACAGAAGTTAGCTGGGAAAGTGCCAAGTTAAATTAGAAAAAAAAACAAAATTAAACCATTAGGGGACAATGCGCTTGAAAAAAATGTGAAAAAAACAAGGAACAGATCGTAACTAGAAATCTAATGTGTCGAAATTCTGAAAAGATTTCAAAAATGAAGAACGTAATCTTACCGTAGTTGCGAAATGCACTGAGGGTAGTGTGAAATGTCGCTAACAGATTATATTGCCCTCTCATTTCCCCTTTCACCTCACTAATTTCTCCCCCTCTCTCACTCCTTTCCCATCACCGTATCGACTTATTATCGTTTGATTATTATTATCACACCTTCTAAGAGGATTATAGACGACAACTATGGAGAAGAGTGGGAGAATGAGTGATTCCTCCCAATTTCCTCACTTTGATTGATAAGATGAGCCCCGTTCGAATTCCTGACACGACAAATAAGTACTACGGTAGTCACGAGGGTACGGTAAATCAATACTAACTATGAAAGGCGAGCACAAATCGGAGAAAATGTCGACTCATTAATGACTATATTAGCGCGGTCCTTCTGTCAGACACACACATCACTCTCTCATTTGGCAATGCTCTCTCGTCTTCTCTAACCGACGAGAGAGTGTGGATAGATAGGAGAGTGTGGAGAGAGTGCCCCTGCTGATTGACAGAGCGCCCGCTTATCACTAAATGTAATTATGAGAGTCTATTGGAGAGGGCAAAAAGAGGGAGTCCGACTCCATTTTATGGTCGCCACGAGCGATAAAATGTGATTGGTTATAAAATCGAAATCAGTGAGCTATCATCTCTACACTTTAGTCCATCTCTAAAAATAGAACGAAATACGGTACTTCCCCTGGCTACCGTAACCCCAACTGCAGATCTCTATTGGAGCGCGCGGCCGGCAATTTGGGAGAGAATGGAGCCTATTTCCTGGATCTGCTTTCCTCCGGTTCCCCCTTCCCAACCATCGTTTATGCCAATCAAATCTAAGGTAGCAATAGCATTTCTCACTCGTTTCCTCCCTCAATCCACCCCATTTTCTCCTCCTCCTCTTATTTCTATCTAAGAGAGAGAGGGAGAGGGAGAGGGAGAGAGAGAGAGAGAGACTCGATTGGCGCACCTTCCGGGCGCCAAAGTGGCGGTCGCCGCGCGCCGGGAAATGAATCATTGAACCCGGAAAATTACGAAAGGACAGTAATTGGCTATTAAGTGACACGAGAATTAGTCCATTGCGCGAAAGTGGGTATATTTCATGAGAAACAGATCATGAAAAGCCAATTCGTCGTAGATATTCCACTAGGTATTGAGAACACCAACTGTCCCGTACCTCAATTATGATCAAGCTACCACAAAACGGATGCCAAATTTGATCACTGCACCTGAATCTTTGAATCCAAACCAGCTCGTACCTCGAACCCGATTCCGGTACCAATGCAATGTCTATTGGTCGTGTCCCAATGAGTGGTAGCAATAAGGGGACACACACGCGACATCAAGGACCAATCGAGAGAGAAGAGGAGGAGGAAGCACTTATTGGATTCGGAAGAAATGAGGCATATTATGGGGGAGAATAAGGGGAAGACTGAGATTGAGGGGCGTATATGTGACAATAATGGATCGAGTGACGGCCTATTCATCTACTACATGGGAAAGCGACAAACTGGCGCCATAACTTCCAGAAATGCGAAATAGAGGGCGGAGTTTGGCTGACTAATTGTGGTAATTGGTTGGTTTTATCATTCATCGGGAATGGGGAAGGGGACTGGGCAATTTCAGAACTTGGTTGAAAATCATTTTTCGGTCCACTTGGACCTATTTCATCGCATCTAGAAAATAAGCTGTAAAAGGGTCAGTTCTAAAATGATCCTCCCCGACCGGGGTGTAAGTGGAGAGGGAGCGGAGGTGAGTGATACTGTTGGTGATGATAGTGTGAGAGGGTGAGACACTGATTCACATTCACACAATCCGTGCCAAATTTCACGGGATTAGCAAATTACCTGACAAATCGGCTTAGACGTCTTGAGAGAGTGAAGAGGTGTCGATTTGTGACGCACACCTGGAATTAGATCAGTTATCGATCACGTGAACCGGAAAGGGGAGAGGGGAATACTGTAGGGACATAAAAGGTGCGCGATAATTTATGCGAACGATCTTCTTGAATAGAGCCAATCGAGCGATATGGGGTGTCTATTTAGAGGGGGAATTGAAATCGGGTCGACCTTAGACGATAATAACCAAATCCGCGCGAATTTCGATGCCTGTAATTAGCGCCAGCCGACTGTCACTAGGCGTTAGCGTCTACCGTAATTCCTTCCACCCCTCATTCCCTGAGGGAATTAACCTATCGGGGGTTACGGTAGCCTCCGGGGAGGTCGCTCTGTTATTAGAGTAAGCTGGATTGGGATGCGAAAAGAAACAAGCGCATGCGCTCTCTCCATTTGTCTTGCTCTCTCGAAGGTTAGGGTGGGCGAGAGAGTGGATGAAAGTAAGAGAGCGCAGAGTGTGCAAAGCTGAGTTTGCGGGGAAATTTAGCGTAGACGCGAAAGAAGTGTTGGTGGACTGTATTAGGAGAAAGAAAAGACTAATAGAAAGGCGTGCAGAGGAAACAAGAGATGTACGGTCACATTTTGCAACGATTTAGGAAAATTTAGTTCCAAAAAGGAACATTTAGATAGAAATTCATTTTGAAATGCATCTCTTTTGGTGGAAGATTTTCCAGAGAAGTCTAGAACATACGATTTTCCTACAAAAAATTTCAAGAGTGAAGCTTTTCTGCAGTATTAAAATGAACTAGGATGGCTTGAAATGTAGCGACTACCTCATCAGACGCTATTCTCTATTTTACAGGGATGAAATGGTTCAAATAGCAAGGTCTCGGCTGGAAATAATTCGCTACGCAGCTTGCTCGATCAGTGGCTTTTTATAGGCGAAGGGAGAGAATCATCGTCAATACTGTCGATAAGTGGCTGATATTTGGTTGCAGCTTGGAAGGGGGCAAAGCACCAATGAAAGAGCACTTAGAAATGAAGACGAAGAGATGACAACTGAGAAGGAGAAGAGGAGGAACACCAAGATGTCACATGTCATCACATTATGGGATTCCAGAAAGGTGTGACAAGGACTTCGAACAGGCTCACATAATTTCACACCCCAGCAAACAGGGGCGAGAAAGTGTGAAAAAGTAAGAGAGTTCTTCATCAACAGTCACTGTTTTCACAGTCTCACCCTGTCGATCAATAGGTTGATAACTAAATAAATCGTGTTCTCAGTGAATCAAACCGATAGGAGAATTACGATGGACACTGGTCTCAACGCGAACTTTCGAAAGAGATTGGAAGATGATTCGTTCTTCGAGATTGTTCGACTCCTCTGAATGGGCGGTCTCTGTCTTCTCTTCTCTCTCATCCATAATTGCTCGGTGGAGCATATCAATTACTGGTCCTCCTCTAAATTCCACTAGACAAGGCTTACAATGATGCGCGGGCTTAGAGTCGTCCCGCTTATGCCACAGAGATGTCGCTTCTTCACTCAAAATGGAGCGGCGTCTTAATATAATGAGGCAGATTACAACTAAGGCGGAGTGAGAGACGAGACGAGGAGAAAAGAGGAGAAGAAGAAGAGAAGAAGAGAAAGGAGGACTGACAAAATATGGGAGGCGAAGAGGAGAATGACGGGTGAAATGAGTGGGGATTGAGACAAATGGAACCATTTTACTCCCGAGAAGAAGGGAGAAACGATGATGCACTCAATATGGATCTAAACTTTTGCTATATTTGAAAAGAAACTAATAAGCGACACTATGAAAGTATCAATTTGGACAAATCGGGTTCGAATGTGATGACAATAGTCAAATCTAAGATGCCCCTGATGCAATCATGGGGAAGAGGACAGGTGTCTTTCAGGGGGGGGGGGGAGACGCAAATTCGGTGGTGTCACTCTAACAGCTCGCCGTTTTTGATGGAAATGAGCTATCATAACGTGTTCATGATCATCTAGGTCATTGAGCGCCTCTCCATTTCGCCTGATCTCTAGCCTTCTCTGACTGGTGAGAGAGTGGTTTGAATTGAGAGAGTCCCACTCACCTGCGGGGAGAGACTTATAGGGTGAAATGGAGCATGTCATAAGGGGAAAGAGAGAGGAGAACTGTTTGAAATGACATTCGCACCTACTAAGTGGTCATCGAACACCCTTGTGGCATGAATGAATGAGGGGGAAGAGGAAAGATGTGGGGATTCGGAGGCTCAATGGTAGTCAAATTGTCTTCATGTAATTTTCTATTAAGGGTCGTACTACAAATGTAAAATCTACCAACTCTAAAAAATCTAGATCATGAACACATTCCGATCCCTGATTTGGTAAGGTGATTCTGGATTACGCGCCTACGTAGGCACCAACAAGGGTGTCGACTCAGAGAGAGAGAGAGAGAGAGACATTCCAGATAGGTCTCACCCTGAGTGTTGCCAAATATCGTCTGACGCCTATTTCCCAGTCAAATTCACACCATCAACCAAATCATCGTGAGGCCAATCCGATAACTCTCTCACTTTCACACACTCTATCGCCTTCTCTAACCGATTAGAGTGGGCGAAATCTAGAGAGTCGATAGTGATAAGACAAGGTGTGATAATCCCCTCACAATCACTGATCACGCAGATCTAAATCCCGTTGGCGCCTGATTCTGAGCTCATAGTGTCGATTACGGTCGTTGCCGATGATTCAATGAAGGGATTTAAAACGACGAAAATAAGCTGAGAATCGACACAAAAAGGGATTTCAACGCCTCCTGATCACAAGACACAAATATAATCCGCCTACAGTACCCGGGGAGAAAGAATCAGGGCAGGCAAAGACGCAATTCAATTTCGCCGCGAGTGTGCGTAATTCGATGGGCGGGGCTTAGGTGCGAAATAGCATTGCGCCCTGAGGGTGTCGAGAGATGCCGCCAATGAGAGAGGAGTGAGCAGACTCCGCCCACTAGTTCGCAAGAGAGCAAACAAGCGAAGGGCGAGAGGAGGACGTTGATGAGTTAATAAAAGTGTAAGTGAGGAAGGGGAAGGGCAGATTTGGAAGGAGGGAAAGACGAATGTTCAATAGGGGAGAGGTCATGAAAGAGAGTGAATTGAGTATGGATGTACCGAAGACGATGCATTTTGAGAAATGTATATGTTACATTGGTGGAACCTAATTAAAGCCTTGTTCTTTTTTTAAACTACCTAACTTTATTTCAAAAATATGTGAAGAACCACTCATTACGGAAATTCGTATAATTCGAATTATTATTATTTGTAATTTCTAAGTAATACAGCAAATATATAAATATTCGAGAACGCTGTCTAATTTGAGAAATGGGTCAGGAGTAGGGTGGCTGACGGCGATACGCGTAACGGTACGTGTACAGCGGTACACGGGCAGGGAAAATCTGTTTTCACACAGAGCAGAGATGGAAAACTTTTTGAAAAAATGGAGTAATTGTTCCTTAGATGGTGTTTTCTGCCGTTTTTTGCAGTATCGTCTCACTCTACCTTACTAATAAAGGGCCGATGTACCGACGGTAATTCGTGTACCTTTTCGCCACTCTAGTCAGGAGTGAGAGGGAAAACGTACAAATACGTGGCACTTCTCCTCGCTGTCTAGCTCCCGACTCCTGTAGATTAAAAATTTGAGTAGAGCTGCGATTCCGCAGAATATAATCGGCCGGCCTCAGTTTGAGGTCCGAATTATGGATATACTAGTGAAATTCGGGGCTAATTGTCGACGTTGTCCGAATGAATTCGTCAAATATCGCGATTTCAAGGGTAATTTGCGCGAATTCAACTCGCCGTTTACCGCATTATTATGAGAATCAAAGCAGTATAATCGTATTGACACGTCGTTAGAATGGAAATTGAACAGAATCGGAATACGGACGTTTTCTCAATAGTATTCTAAAAGACAAAGTACGTCATTTTGTTGGAGTAAAATTCATTTCTGATCGGGATCGATGCCTGGATAGAAACGATAAATGGTGGGGGATTTGATTAATTCAGGCAGTACGGCAATATTCCAAGACGAATACAAATGTACAGGCAGCAGATCTGATTCTTTGGACGGCTTCATGATCTACCGTAGTCCAGAACTACAGTATACATAAAGGGCGGGAACCGGTTGTCTATCCAAACTCATCAATTCCAATCTGAAATAGGTGGGTGAGCACCCGTCAAAGGCGCAATCAATGAACACGAGTAAAACCAAGTGAGCGTATCATAGAATCAACTGAGTCTCTCATAGTCACACACTCTCTCCTCGATCAGAGATGACGAGAGAGTGGGGGAATTGGAGAGAGAGCAGAGAAGGGGCTACCTGAGAAAGGACGATTGAAGTAATGGGGGAAGAGAGACCCTTGAGGGAAGAGAGGTGTCAGGAATTCAAATGAGATGAGGAGGTGGATGATAGGAAAGATCAGGGGGGTGCGTTCAAAGGGAGAAAGTGGTTATGAGCATTGACAAGGCAGGTTTGTACGTGTATTGGCTTTACAAGATACTTACTTTTCATGATTCCAATAAGCAGAGAACTATAAGCCAGTATTTATGCGACCTGGAAAACTATACGATGGGAATGCTTTGTGGAGACTATCAATTAAAATTCTTTGTTCAGCTTTACCCAATTTATGATAGATGGAGCACCTATCAGAGAGGTGTGTGAGACGAACTAGATAATGCTGCATAATTTATGTAGCGAATCCTACGTGATGGATAATCGATTGGAAACAACGATAAAAGAGTTTGAGCTTCGTTGATGATAAAGCCACAGTATCCCTCGCAACATTTCTCCCCCTGATTCTCCCTTCCCAAATTCACCCACGCCCTCTCTTCTCCTCTTCTAATCTGATATGGGCGAGTAGTCTCGGTCGATTGCTATCATCAGTAATCCTCTTCACACCTTTCCTCTCTCAGGCCTCTCTTAATCGTCTTTAGAGTCGATGATAACGTGATTCTACTCGTTTCACCCAATGAATCCACACACAATTCAGCATATTTGAATAGAAGTAGTGCGTCAATCGAGGACGAAGAATGACGGAAACAAATCTCCAGAAAGGGGTCGAGTAAAAATAGTGTGCAATACATAACCCATCTAGCATATAAATACAGACTCGATCGTCCCTGACCCCTTTCTGGAGGTTGATTTGGTCAGTGGAAAGATGCTAGACTGCTTAGGAATCAAAGAATATGTTCATCGTCACCGGGGCAATTAAGCCTTCTTCCACTCATTAAGCGGTCGATCGACTTCCGGTAATTATTAGCTCTCGAATATGAAGGAAGAGTGGGGGAAATCCAGGGGAGGAGGGGTGAAGTGTACGAAAATGCGAATAATGAGGGGAGTGTTAGAGAACAGCGAGAGAGCGAGGAGCTATGAGAGAGCGCAGACATGAACAATGACCAAATCGCGTGTAATTAAAATGGTGGAGAGCTGGAGAATTCACATGAATTGTCAATAGACTCGCTCTCTCCCTCGGGCGCCCCACCAAATTGCTCCATTTAGCAGCAGGAGGAGGGGAATTGGAATGGGGGGAGGAATCTACAGTAATCCAAGGGACGAAATTGACGATTCATCATGTTTTTTGCGCGGGAAATGGCGAGAATCAGAATATTGGTGGCCAATTTGTTGCATCCAGGGTGGGGCGAAATTAGTTTCCGCGCGATCTCTCAAATGGGCGCGCAAATCTGGCATCGTTATTGGAATTCTAAGAGGACGGAGCGCAAATGAAGCAATTTCGAGACGACATTTTCGCAATTTCGAGTAATTTCAGGCGAAGATCCGCGTAATTATTGGGACAAATGAAGTGTACTGCGAATGGAGGAAATGAGGGAGAATGGGGGGGGGTGAGGTTATTTGTTGGCTGGAAGTATTTATTGAAATACGTCGATAATGGCGCTCTAATTTAGAGGGAGAATACATCAGCGAACGAAAGAACTGAAAAAAAACAATATAAATAATTCAGAACGTAATGCGTTTCAGATCTTCGCATGCAAAGCGTTGCAAAACGTCGGTGCGTGCTACTCACTTAGTTATTTACTAAACATCCTTAGTCACTTAATAAATACGTAGTACGGTGTATGCCTGAGGGTAATTCAATTCCCTTCTTCCTTCTCGTTGTGATAGGAATCTGTCACCAGTCATGTCTCGGTCGTCAATTTTGAGACAATTAGGACACGTGTCAGATGTGACATGCGACAAGACCCGTATCGTATTGCAATTAGTAGCGAGATAGACACGGAAATTAATCGATACACGGTTACAGTACACGTCCATTGTAGAGGACGGCGCCTTTATCATCACTAAGTGAGTGAATTGTGCAGTTTGAGTCATAAATGTGTGCCGTGCAGTGAAACAAAATCTGTGATGAACACTGAACGGATCGAAATACATCATTATTCGTAGTACGGTAGTCCTGGGAACGACATCAATCAATGGAACTAATCGATAAAGGTGAAGTACAATGAGAGGAGCAACTCGACTTCTCTCACACGCCTACCGTAGCCGGCAAATAATGCAAATCCGGCCCGACCGGAAAGGATTACGAGCCTAATCGAGAGACGCACTAATTGACTGCTGTGTTTGTTCAGAAGCGTCGAAAGGGTGAGTACCGCCAAGAGGCGGAGAGAAAGAAAGGAGAGAAAAGAGAAGGGAGGAGAGAAGAGGGAGGGATTGCACCTTGGAAGAGAGTGGAGCCATTTCAGTGCAAATGGTTCCAAAACTCCAGTAAGGGAACAGTAGAGAGAATTACCGTCTTTTTGGATCCATTTTCTAATCCCGTTTTCTGTTTCACTTCTGTAGATTTCATGTGGCTGAGAACTGCGGCATTAGTTGCCCACAGAAACCACAACCCTTTGTGTCTGTCTTTTGTTCCCTCTAAATGAAAAGAGTATTCGTGAAAGGACACGATTTTCATGCTTTCAATAGAAAATTCAATAATTGTAAAATCTAGAGCTGAGGCCCATTTTTTCGTTCTAACTTTCGTTGCCTGTTTGCTCCCTGCCACTTCTCGCTACCAACCCCTTTCTGGATATTTAAGACAATGCGTTGTATGAGTTCCCCACGTTCGTTTTCATCTTCGACAAAGTAACGATTGAGAAAGCGGAGTGCGAGCGGGGGAAAGTCTAATTGAAATTTAGGAAATGCCCCATTTCCGCGGCCCCATAATTCGTCTCGTTTTCCAGCGCTTTTCGGCTTTTGGCTGAAATCCGATTTGAGATTGAACCAAAAGAGTCTGCACATACGAGACCGAAAGAGCCGAAATGCATACAGAATGTGATATTCGGAGGACTTAGCAGCGAGTTTCGAGAGCCGCCCGTCTGTTTTCGTGGAATGTTCAAAACAGAGTTGCAGAATACACACATATTTTTTGCAAATTACATATTTTATTTTAAATATCGTCATTCTTGGCCAAGTTGTCTCATTTATTCATTCAGTTGTTTTTGGATGTTAAATGAGTGATTTGCAAATGAGCGAAGAGATTACGTCAATAATGATCTCTGTCGAGTCAAATCTCCAATCCCCTCTTTACATGAAGCAACAACGGGCTCAACTCCCCTCGTAATCCCTCTTTGCATCATTCATTTCACAGTCAAAGTTCATTATTCAGCGGTATAAAACGGCTGTCCTTCTTCCTCCAAATCAGTTCAGCCTCGGCTCTTCACTCAACATGGACAGATCTGCATACGCTGGAGCCCCCCAGTCTGGAGCCGGAGGAGGAGGATCTGGATACGCCAAGTGAGTACCCCCCCCTCTAGGATACCCTCCTCTTGGATCCCCATCAGATCTTCAGATATTGATCTCTAATCTTTGCAGGGAGGAGTACGCCTGGGGAGGATCTTCTTCCGGAGGAAGCAGCGGTGGATTCGGATCCGGAGGTACACCTACCCCCTCCCCTTTCCCTCCAACTCTTACTGTAGTACACACCTACCGTAATCCCTTATGGATACGCTAGCCCACTAGATGTACCATACCCTTCTTACCGTACCCCTCTAGTCTCTGCTATTTTCAGGATCGTCCAACAGCTCTCCCGGAGTCACCAAGCCCCGCACCGACCAGTCTTGCTACCTCGGCTAAGTGCCTTGGACGTTTGTCTACCGTCACGCGCCCTACCGTCTGCTCTATCGAGTCCCGTCGTCTGCCATGACCTACCCTCTGATACCGTACCTCCTCACCCCAACCCTCTGATACCGTACCGCCCCCTCCCCCTCCCCCTACCACGATTCCCACCACCCTTTTGTCCCTCTCGAACCTGATAAACGCTCTCGAGGGCAATCGATTGTACGAATATGAATTGCATGGTTATCAATTGACCGAGATGGGATGTGGGAACACTGGGTCGTTGGCTGTTAGGACGGAAATTTCTACACTTCGCTTTGCCATCTCATTGATTTTTCGTTAAAATAGAATATACCGAGTAATCTAAAAGAATAGTACGGTAGCACCTTTTAGGCCTTTTAGGCCTTGCATCCTTAAATTCGTCAATTTAACAACGAGTAGTATCAACATCGAGTCTTCGTTGTTTCGTATTTGAGCGAACGACATTTTCTGAGTTATGGCCCGTTGTTCAAATGTCATTGGCTCAAATGTCTATCCCCCTCCCCGAATATTCTGCATGGTGCGACTGGCAATCGAGTGTTCATCAATGTACTATTCATTTCACACTCCATTGGGAGTCTGGTCGTCGAAATATGCTTGGAAACATCTCCAGATTGGGGCTAGATGATGAAGACGGAAGTGAAGACCTTATGGTGTCGCACTTGTACATGCCTTTTTCGCTCCCTTCTTTTCTGAAGATTTAGAACCCTGCAAGCTGGAGCGGAAAAATGCCTTTCTTCCCACTTCTTTGTGCTTGCGATGCTCTTCTGACAATAGAGGTGGTGATAAGAACTCACAATAACAGTACTCGATGCTGACTTCTCAGTTCCACTCTCTTCGTTGTCGATCACTATTTCCTGCATAATACTTACCTTATCTTGATCTCTTAGCACGAAAAAAGTGCATGAAACAGATAGATCCGGACTATTTCATTCAACCAGCATTGCTATACTATTTAAACATGTTAATCAAGTTTGTTTGTATTGATCAGTAATACAAAAACGATTTAATTCTGCCCTTCATCGATTTCACTGTCTCTTAGAGAGCAGAGTTGTTGCCTCATCCGATTCCAAAGCATTCTATAAGCTCTGTAGTAGTAGACTTAATGCCCCCAAATCCACGCCTTCTGGAATTATCGATCCTAACGGTAATTTGCTTCTGTCCAATGGCGATAAATGTAGGGCATTCTCTGACTTCTTTTCATCCGTGTTTACCAATCCCATGCATTCCCCTCTCCCTCCCCCTTCTCCTTCAATAATCTTTGATCTCCCCACAATCTCTCATTTACATATTATAAGTGCTCTCAGTAATCTCTCACCTAAGATCAATATTACTCCTGACAATATTCCCAGTATTGTTCTCACTAATTGTAAATTATCGATTATCGCCCCACTTCTTATAATCTACAATAAGTCTTTGCTCACTTGCACAGTTCCTTCATTGTGGAGACATGCACTTGTTAAGCCCATCCCTAAGCAAACTAGTAACTATATATCCGATTTCCGCCCCATCTCTTTGACCTCTTCTGTTTGCAAAGTCTTTGAGAAGATTCTTATTAGTGAAATCACGACTTTCCTCGACCAAAATAATCTTTTCGACCCTCATCAAACAGGGTTTAGGTCTTCTAGATCCACTTCCACTAACATGGCTGCAACGCATGCCCATTATCTCAGAATTTTGCATAAGCATTCCCCTTTCGATACTGTATATATTGATTTCCGTAAGGCATTTGATAGTATCGATCACCGACTCTTGCTCTTTAAAATGTCGCAATTAGGAATATCCTCTCATTTAGTATCCTGGTTCGAAGCATATTTATCCGATCGCACCCAATCTGTTTTCATCGATGACTCATTCTCGCCTTCAACTGTAGTTAGATCCGGTGTGCCACAGGGCTCTTGCTTAGGTCCACTCTTGTTCATCCTATTTATCACTGACATTTCATCACAATTCCCGCCATCTATTCGCTATTCCGTTTATGCTGACGATTTAAAGCTTTATGCGGAAGCTCCCCTCTATTCTAATGACTTACAATGTGCCCTCGATGTTATCTCTACCTGGTCAGTACAATGGAATCTCGGCTTATCCGAGACCAAATGCTCTATTATGCACTATGGCCTTCACAACCCTTGTAGACAGTTCCATATCAATAATGTCGCCCTTACACCCAAAAAGACTGTTAAGGACTTAGGAGTCGTTTTCACCCCTTCTCTTTGTTTCTCTGAACATATAAGACGGGTGAAACTAATTTTTCCAAGAGCGAATGATAGTTTCGATACAACTGACCTTAATGTATAAAATATTTTACGCACTATTCCCAATATTTCGAAAAGATTGGTTTCGACGGATTTTGTGAAATTTGGTATCGCGCTTCGTCATTTTCATCATATCAATACAAAAACGTTTAAATGTCGACATTTATGTTGTTTTATAACACATTATTTTAATTTTTTTTGTTGTTTTAATATGTCTTTTTACGTGGTTTATTATTTTATTATAATACAGTTTCCAGTGTTCATCTGTTTTACAATATTTTATCCAGTTTGTTCGGGATGAAAGGTGAGTGATGGAGGAATCTTCTTTCTTTCTTTCATTTTCTTCTCGTTTTAGATGTCAATTCATCGATGCAAATTTAGATGTCGCCACGAGGAGATCTGGAATGCAAGTGCAGTAGATTTTGTCGCAGAAAAGACAGTTGGAAAACGCGATTTCACCTTCTCATTCTCCCCTCTCTTCCACTCAGCAATTGGTTGTGTTTCACATTTTGTCGCAAAAAAGGCAGTTGGAAAACGCGATTTCATTGTCTCTTTCCCCTTTCACATCACCTCATCCTTTCACTCCATCGTCGCGGCATCGAGCGGTCGTCTCTTCCTCTCCGGTCTCACGAGAAGAATTGTGGACATGATTGCTCATTAACCGACGATTTCTCTAGAAGCAATTCAGGTGAGGATTTAAATATGAGCTACTGCATGTGCCAAAAAAGTTGCATAATCGATATATAATAGATACAAAACTATAACTTTTAGCATGAACGCAACTATGAAAGTTGCTTGTCGATCATGTAAACAACTTCTAGAACGCAGCAGATAAATATTCACTTTCTCTCACCTGAATTGCTTCCAGAGAAATCGTCGGTTAATGAGCAATCATGTCCACTATTCGTCTCGTGAGACCGGAGAGGAAGAGACGACCGCTCGATGCCGCGACGATGGAGTGAAAGGATGAGGTGATGTGAAAGGGGAAAGAGACAATGAAATCGCGTTTTCCAACTGTCTTTTTTGCGACAAAATGTGAAACACAACCAATTGCTGAGTGGAAGAGAGGGGAGAATGAGAAGGTGAAATCGCGTTTTCCAACTGTCTTTTCTGCGACAAAATCTACTGCACTTGCATTCCAGATCTCCTCGTGGCGACATCTAAATTTGCATCGATGAATTGACATCTAAAGCGAGAAGAAAATGAACGAAAGAAGATTCCTCTCCCTCTTCACCACTCTAATATTTGAATAAAATATTGTGAATATTTGAAACGTTTGCTCACAAAACGATTAACAAAATTGAATTATTGAAATTATCATAAATACAACAGCTTGAATTCGATGGGGGGGGGGATAAGCGTGTTGAAATATAAGTGTGAAAAAATGCAGGGAAATTATTTCGCAAATTCATTATAAAATGGAAAATTAAGAAAATACGATAAATTGTGAAAATGGTGTTCCATAGAAGACAGCTTTGACGAAACTGTCATTCGCTCTTGGAAAAAATAGTTTCACCCGTCTTATATCAAAGAAATTATTAAGAAATCAAATTCTAAAATGCACTTCCTTTTCAAAGCTTTCCGTAGTAATTGTATCGATATTTATGTGAAATCGTTCACAACATTTATTCTTCCTAGTCTAGAGACCTGTTCCATTATCTGGAACCCCATTAATTCCGTTGAAACTACCAAAAATATTGAACGTGTCCAACGCGACTTCACTAGGAAGCTCTATTTCCGTTGTTCTCTGCCTTCAGTAAGCTACTGTAATCGTTTACGCTCCCTAAATCTAACAACTTTAGAACGCCGTAGATTTGTCACCGATATTGTCTTTCTCCATTCCATTCTTCATAGGAATTATGAACTTGATCACTCTTCCCTCCTCACTCGTTCTCCTCTTACTAGATTTGTCCGTAATTCACATCACTTCCGTATCTCTCTGCCTTTCTTCCCTCCCAATTCCCACACCACCCTTGCCTCCAGAACCATATCAATTTGGAATTCCCTCCCTTCCCCCTCGGTTGATTTATCCCGAGATTCCTTCCGAAAATTCATCCGCTCCCAGCCCAACTCCTTTTTCCCTGAATCAATTGTTAAGAATTGGCTCTAACCCTTCTTCCCCATGCCCTTGCTGCCATGCACAAAACCGATTCGACTACGTCGACGGACATCCGTTTCTTGCCCCTATTCACAGTTATTTTTCTTGTATGCGATACTCTGACGGAATAAATAATGAATGAATGAATGAATGAATGAATATTCCGTTATGAAGATTGATCGTGCATTTTCGTAGAGACCTCGTTAAAGATGAGATCTCTCCTGCTGTTTCTGTTCTTCCTTTCTTTGACAATAGCTGAATACGAAGATGCAGAACAGCCAGCATACCTGGCATTCAAACTCAGAAGTTCTAAGGTTCGGCGTCGATATTTAACTACTTTCAGAATGATTACCGAAAAATGAGACATTACATTTTAAATAAGTTTCAGTTGACCCGACGCGTTCGATCTCTTCATGATGCGACTCGAGATCACCCAGTGGGTGAGATGGTTCACATGATTTTTATTTTAATAAAACATTAACTTCGTATTCTTATGCACAGGTCGATTCAATAGTGCCAACATCTCATCCTCCTTTATTGATCCGGAAAAGCTCGAATTACGCCTACTAAACTTCTACTACGATGAAGCAGAACATAAATCGATGTATTCCATTATAATTTTACATTTCATTTCAAAAATTGAATTTAAGAAAGTAAGTCCATTGACATTTTTATCTAACTGTCTGGTTGACGTTGGGCAACCCCTTTGATTTGTATTACTTGAACACAAGTTGACAAGGATGCATTCCATTCAGGATCGTCAATATTCTCTCAAATGCTTCTCGAGCAATCTGCCCGATCTTCCCGCGTCATCTACCATTTGACAACTTTACCTTAGTAATATTGAACGTGAAACACAAATACAATATGTAGTAATCAGCTTCTATGAATTAGAAAAAAAAACCTCCCTGTATGTATGCGTTGACATACATCAGAAATGGTCAAAGATGAGTGCTCCTTTGCGTTTCGCGGAATATTTTTCTATTAAAACGATTTATCCAGGACTCGGCCACAATAAAGGGACACCTTCACGACCCAGACTTGACAAATACTAAAGGTACTAGTTTTCTTTACTTAGTAATTGCTAGAAAGCTATTATTTGCTCCCGTGATGCTCCCTATTTTTGCAGCGTCACTCGCAAGGATTCTACAGGAGCGAGGGATTATCTGCGACAGGAATAGCGACATTTCAAGCGAAAATCCGGGTTTCGTGGCAATTAGGGTGAGTGAATTATATGGACGAAACTGAGAATGGGAAAGTGTTGTTTTAATGTTGAAATATGATATGATAGTTTATATTCAGGTAAACTTATCTTCACTTATCTTTTTTTTAAAGAACATAAGCCATAATGAATTTTAAAATGTTGATTACAGTCCATAATTTGGATATTTTGTTCCAGGAGAGGAAAGAGTTTGTGAGCGTCTGGGGTGGAAAGTTCATTGCGAATTCCTTCGGACAAGCGTTGCTGAATCAACGCCTTCTTGCAGCAGCACTTGTCGACAGTTCGTATAATGTGAAATCTCCACAAAGGGGTTAGAAGCGAGAGAGAAAGAGAGTAAAAAATGAGAGAGGATCTATCGTATGCTAGCTAAACACATGCAAACGCGTGGATTTAACTTGCTTGTCCCTTTTAAGACTGTCTTTGAAATCAGTTCCGCCAGTAACTGAGCCTCCGCCAATAATTGACTAGTCTACATTCATTTGCTCTCCCGATTTCACAATTCCAATAAGAGAACACTTTTCACATATCCAATATCCCTATCACGTTCAAGTGGGAAATCTGAACAAATAGAGAAATATCGCTTTGTACAATAATTAACTGATCCTTCCTTAAGCCATCTATTTCTGCCGTGAAGGAAAGGGAAGAAATTGTGATGAACTCGGATCAATAAAGATCGAGAAGTGCCACCCGTGATGGATCAATGTAACCGCGTCTAGACTTATCGTATACATATTTTTCTATAATAATATGTGCTGCTGAATAAAGTTAATAGTAGTTTCAATCTCACATCCACTTAATATAACTCACTTGCTAACTCACTTTATAAGACGAATGGTAGAGTAAGTTATTTTCTAATGAGTAATTCTCTGCTGACCACTCTGTGTATATAATAAGTTTTGACACTAGGGGCGACGACTTTTTCTTCATTTCTAAACTTTCCTAACTGGCTCTAGATGTGTTTAAATAGAAGAAGATAAAACAGCGTCTTTATTTCAAAATTGAGTAAATATCTTTCAAAATGAAAGAATCTCTTTCAAAATGGTCGTAATATGTGATAAAGTGATAAATACTTAATCTCAGTCAGTAGATCCAATAAATACTTGTCGATAGATAACGATGGGACTCAGAATGATTAAAGACGTTTTCTCGAGTCAATTTCACATTACAAGCAGCCAGGAGAATTGTTTGTGTACACAAAGTCTCTCTGATCAGCATCCCCTAGACTATCCCCCCCCCTTTTTGCAATCACTTGTGTGCACTCGCTTGATCACCGCACAGTGAGCTATATTAGACAGACCATCCACGCTCCGCCCATTCTTCTGGAATATTGGTATATAAGTTAGAAGAATCGAAGTGTACCGAATAGCACCATATCCCGCATACCAATGGTACCAAGCCCACTTATCAATGATAGCGGTATGTCCATGACTATCATTCCACTTTGCTAATAATTTCTTTTTCATATTGTAATTAACTTGTCAAGATACAACGAATTATTTATTTATTTATCGTATTTCAAAAGGGTGCTAGAATATGTACACTCATTTGCGACTACACAATATACAATTCATCCTCGTGTCTGCGCTTTCTCGTATTTCTGTCGGTTCACTGTTTGATGGAGTTCATGAATCTTGCTTCAGTCAACGGATTCTAATAGAATTATAGTCGCAGGTTTGCTCCGTATCAATGGGCAACGAGATGTCGGGAGAGTCAAGTGGTAAACGTTGCGTCAAGTCTGTACATGGCACCTACTTGCGGGCAAAGGAACCTGGCACCGAGGTGGACATGGTACGGGGACCGGCGAGGGAGTGGGAGAACCTGGCACCGAGGTGGACATGGTACGGGGACCGGCGAGGGAGTGGGAGAACCTGGCACCGAGGTGGACATGGTACGGGGACCGGCGAGGGAGTGGGAGAACCTGGCACCGAGGTGGACATGGTACGGGGACCGGCGAGGGAGTGGGAGAACCTGGCACCGAGGTGGACATGGTACGGGGACCGGCGAGGGAGCGGGAGAACTTGTACATCGAAGACTGGGGAGGAAAGGTGAGCAATTTAGCCATTCAGTATTCATGCTTAGGTTTGGTCAATGTCTGTATAATAAGTAAGCCTTGTGCAGGTTGTGCTGAAGGCAAGAGGCGCCCCTCATTTACCGGGCAAATTCCTTCGCGCCTATCCGGACTGAAGGCAAGAGGCGCCCCTCATTTACCGGGCAAATTCCTTCGCGCCTATCCGGACGGCCGCGCCGACCTTACGTTTGCCGCTCCTAAAGAGTGGGAAATGTGGAAGCCGTTCAAGAACGATATTGGATCGTGGTCGCTATTGAGTGCGCACGGAAATTGGCTGAGTGCTTGTGAGGATGGATCTGTGAGAACAGTCGAAAGATGCGACACATGGGAACAATTCTGGCTAGAATGCTGGTAAATGGAATGTATTAACGCTAGACTGGAAATTTCGAATTGTATTTCCTCTCGGTCAGTTGTCTAGGAATTCTTTTGGGTTATCCTTATTATGTGTTCAATAAAGAGATTCGTAACTCAGATATCCAGGAGGATTCTTTGGTCCAAGTTAAGTTTAATCACATATACTCGACACGCAGCCAGTAGCCACAAAAACGAGCCATAATTATAGTCATTTTCACCATGAACTCAAGAAAGTGGAAAAATGTGGAAAAATGTGTTCCACTGTGGAACACTGTGGAACACTTTCCTGCAAAGTGGACTCGGTGAACAATAGCATGAAAAGGCTTGTGCTGTGAAAGTGGAATTGATGTGCTCACTATTGAATTAATTGTCGCAGTTTCAAAGATGTAGTCTATCATAGTGCATGAGAGAGACAAATGCAAGAGAAATCAGTAGAAAGAAAGGAAAAAGAGGGGAGGAGCCAGGAGGAGCCAGGAGGACTCAGGAAAAGAGTCAAATAGTGGTCTACAGAGTAGTTGAGTTAAGTTCCCTTACTCATTCTTCTCTCACTTTTACGTAGAGATGAGGGAAAACAGTATAAGATCGGTGTTTATCGGGATACTGGGCTGATACTTCTAGGGAGTGACAAGTTCAACACTCATCTTTTATTTAGACAGTAGTGATATTCTACTTTCCAATTGCGATTATCAGAACTTTCCTATTTTCACTTCTATTTTTTCTTTCTATCACTCAGACATTTCTTTTCTTGCATTTCTGTTCATGCAGTTCTCTCCTATCACTAAAGCATCAGGTGTTGCAAAGATTCCCAGGTGGAAAGATTAATGGCATCGCAATGTTAAACGAATACTTTCGCCTAGGTTCTTTCCTTCTTCATTTGTAGATGCGTTATTTTATTGTTCCCACCGTAACTACGCTCTCTCTGCCATTGAATTCCCCACTACATTGCAGGAATGGCAAAACCACTTCGGAGTGGATCACTTCCTCCTGTGGATAAACCAATTGAGGGTATTCAGACGGTAGTCAATCCAGTATACTCCGAAAGCATTTCTACAACCGATGGAACTGTTAAAGTTAATACTTAATACTTAATACTTTATTCTCCATCGGGAATGAGGGTGAGGACGGTTATCTTGACGTGATGATGGATTCTTCGGCTCAGGATTGAGCTGTTTTGTGTGGGGAATCAGGCAGTTTTCGTGTCACAATCACAACTTACGGATTCGGGAAGTGGTCGTAACTAATTTGGGGTTTTTTCGGAGCCCTACTGAGAAGGGGGTTTTGGGGGCGGTTACTAGGTGGGAGGGGAGGTTATTCCAGAGCGTTATGGATCGACTTGCACAAGTGGAAATTGAGACTGGTAGCCTGCAAGGAATCGAAATGCGCAAGCCATGAGCGAACCGGAGAGAACCTCTATCAGCGCCTTTGTCCCGCCCTATGGTCTGCCAAACCCACTTTGATCTACCATCTATCTTTCCTGAACAGATCCTTCTCGCAATCTCACAGTTAGTACCTAAGTGTAATGGTTCCCCTGACAAAATTCCAAATATTCTCTATTGCAAATGCAAATTTTCCGTAGTTATCCCACTCACAGTGTTGTTTAATATGTCGCTCACCTCAGCCACAGCCCCATCTCAATGGAAAACAGCCCATGTTAAGCCCATACCTAAAAAATCGGGAAATACTTCAATCTCAAATCATCGTCCTATATCGCTTACAGTAACCGCATCTAAAATCTTTGAGAAAATACTCATAAACTCAATAGTTGATTACCTAGACACTAACTCCCTTCTAGATGTACGCCAAGCTGGCTTCCGCAAATTGCGTAGTACCACGACCTCGCTTAGCGAAACTTTTTCATTTTATGCCAAACAACTGGGCCCTGGCAAATCAGTAGATTCGATTTTCTTTGATTACCAGAAAGCGTTCGATTCCATAGATATCAGACTCCTATTGCACAAACTAGCCAATCTTGGTTTTTCTGCGCATATCATCAAATGGTTAGAATCTTATCTGATTGGTAGATCACAACGTGTATCTATTGGAAACACTCTCACGCCCCCTTCACCAATAAAATCTGGGGTCCCTCAGGGTTCCGCAATTGGCCCACTGCTCTTCATTCTGTACATCAACGACCTTGGCAAATGCATCCCAAAAGATGTTGAATACAACATCTTTGCTGATGATCTAAAAATATACGCAACTGTCCCTGATCATTCCAATGACCTACAAAATGCCATAAATAGCATTGCAAGCTGGACCTCCCAGTGGAATATGACTTTGAGTGCACCTAAGTGCTGTGTACTTCATATAGGGCGCCTAAAAACAAGATCAAAATATACCTTGAATGGTCTTACCATCTCCCCCTCTGATACTGTCAGAGATCTAGGTGTTCATTTCTCCAAGAAATTGAACTTTGGGTATCATATTACCCAAATTACACGTAAGGCTCGCTCTATGTGTAATCTAATGTTGCGATCTTTTCACACAAATTCCCCAGATATTCTCATAAAAGCCTATAAAATTTACATACGCCCGCTCCTTGAGTCGAGTACAGTAATTTGGAACCCTACCGCTATCGGTATAGTTAATCGTTTAGAGAATGTTCAGCGAGAATTCACTAGAAGAGTTCTCAAGCGAAGTCGCCAACCTCCTCTGCCATACCTTGACCGCCTAAAATTAAGTAATATAGAGACCCTAGAATATCGCAGGGCTTTACGTGATATGCAGTTTGTTTATGAGTTAGTGGAAAACTTAATATATTTATAAGAATAAAACTAATTTGTGAAACAGCGGTGTCGATAATCAAAAATGGCTCCGAAACGTCTCTCAATTAATATTTTTTTCAGTTCTTCCCTCAACAGGAAATGATTCAGATGGAGTTGCCCAAGTCGAAAACTCGTCAGATGAATAGAATCATGTGAGCATGGCCCACACTTGAGATATTGTATTTTTTTCAGGATTCTGATGATTATTCAAACTATCGCGATCTGCCTTCTAGTTGTCCTACTTGCTGCCTTCATGGCATGGTTTTCTTTCTGGATCAGACATGCTGACAACGAGGTACAGATCTTCAACTTAGATATGTGTTGGAACAGCCTCACAGTTCCCGACCACTATGCCGACTACTACAACAGAACCAATTCCCGTTACCGATGCCCCCGAGACTACTATGGCTTCCACTGATGCCGCACCCGATTCCCCTATTACTACACTCTCGGCAAACGAGCAACTGACAAACGCGGTTCCTGAAGACGAAGAAAATGAATGGTTAGAAATTTTTATCATAACCAGGTTCAAGAATGTTTATTTTCTATATCTAATTTCCTTTCAAATATTGCAGGTATGCTGAAAGAAAGCATGACGCAGCGACGTTGTCAGTGGAGCTCGCGTGGCGACGCAGTCTCAAATCGTTTCACGGCACGTACCTCCGGGCGAAGGAACCGGGCACCGAAGTGGACTTGGTACTGGGACCGGCGAAGGAATTGGAGAACTGGCACATCGAGGACTGGGGAGGAGTGGTTAGTTGCTCCAAATTCATTCAATCAATAATTCTCACAAGATCAATGAATAAATTTTAATTTGAGGTAGAGACGAAGGCACGTATGAAACTTATTTCCATGTTGGGTCAATATTGTAGAGCAAAGTCCCAAGAAAACCGCGCTTTAAAAATTATCTTTTTCGTAATTTTTCAGGTTGCTCTGAAATCGAGGAGCACTAATAATTCGTCTGCGGTCCTATGAGAATGGCTACGTTGATCTCGCAGACGGAACCCCAAAGGAGTGGGAGATGTGGAGACCATTCAAGAAGGATAACGAAACATGGTCGTTCAAGAGTACGCATGGAAAGTGGCTGAGTGCACGTGAAAATGGATCCGTGAGCACCGTTGAAATATGCGACACATGGGAACAATTCTGGCTCGAATGGTGGTAGTGTCAAATTGTGGTATGGCAATAGACCCAGACCGATCATTTCTCCTATTTTAATTTTCCATAACACGACCGCACTATTTCCGCTTACAATGAGATTCATATGAAAATTCCTCTCGTTGTCGCTTGGAATGTGCTCAATACCGTATGAATAATAAAATTCAATGTAATTCAGTATCATTATTTATACTCGTTGATTCTCTCTAAAATCTTTGACTCGAGTTTGAAGGACTCTGGTTCAAACTCTAATCCAAGATCCCTGTTTCGCACGAGGTTCTCACGGATGGACCCCTTGCCATTTCCTATTCGACTATCGGAATCGTTTCTCAATTCCACTCATTCACCGACAAGAGAACTCAGAAAACCATTCACGATGATTCGTTCTTTAGACGAACATCAAACACAGGTCCTGCGCCTTTTCAACGTCGTCAGAGCTCCCATTCGATTCCCAGTGAACCCGAATAGTCTCTTGGTAAGCGACTTTTAAACTAATTATCCAATCCGTCTCTGTTTTTGGTTTACAAGAAGTGCGAATAGTCTCAAACAATCGAGAGTTTTTCTCGCATTTCTTTCTCAATGAAGAAGCCTGCATCAATCGTCTCAATCTGAAGATAGATAGTGATATATAACTCCAAGGACTCTATCCTTTGCAAGGTTGTTTTCCCTTTCCCTGGAAGATCAGCAGTTGTGCAGTTGTAGATTCACCCCGTGAGATGAGTCACTCTGACACCTCTCGTCTGAGACTCATTCATCACACTCGCTCTCTCTGATTGTGTAATGTGGTGTTAGTTTTCGGAGAAAGGAAATGGAAAAAGGCCAAGATTTGAATTCCCGCAATTTCTTATCTCAGTTCCCCGTGGAGCAATCGACTTAAAACTTCGTTTATAGGTGTAAAAGGACCGAAAAATGTTATATTCGAAGTTTTGAGTCGATTGCTCCACGGAGAACTGAGATAAGAAATTGCGGGAATTCAAATCTTGGCCTTTTTCCATTTCCTTTTTCCGAAAACTAACACCACATAAGTGTCATGAACACAGAAACGCCTGGGGGACATTTCCCAACTATAATATATAATTCAACCCCGATTTTCCTCCGAGTAGGAACAGTTAGATACATTGAATGGCGGCTAGAAGCTATCCTACAACTGGCACTCTCATGAATTGTAGGAAAAATGCTGAGGACTTTTTTTCAATGAATGTGAATTAGGTGGGACGTGCACTAAAATTAAGGCACTCGAGCTGGCGTAGGTAGAACACTGCGTGCCAGTGCTAGAATCCTTTAGTTCTGTTTAGTGTGATCTCTTTCCGCAAGTCCCATCTATTTACCTGCGTGATCTAGCCACTCAATATTTAGTGAATTCGTGTGGATAATATCAGGTGCATTGGTATGTCAAAGGAGTGGACTCTGGAAGTGCTTTATCTTCTTACTGCAATATCGGCAGTTGGCTCGTCCTGTCTGGTTTGTGGCGTTGTGAAATCATTCTCTGAGGTGAGTAATCACCTCCGAGACTCATCTAGTTCGTGCATCGCACCCCCTTTTGATCGATTTTGTGTATTGTTTCATTTCTGCTATAAAATAAGGTTGAAAAGTTAGTGAAGCGCCTTCTCTCTCGCAATTACTATAACTCACAAGTCGTAGGTATGTAAAGAGTTCATATTGTATAACTTGTATTATTTGTTTTAATTATGAACGTCGGAAAATCTATTATTAATTACTTAATTGTAGGAATGACAGAACCTCTTCGGAGTGATCCACCTCCTCCCTGGACTCCAATAATGGAGGACATTACGATGGGAATCGCTCCCCCTGCATATCCCGATCTCCACAACCAACGCAAGTTTTGTTGTAATTTAACAAAAGGAATGAGCCAGAAAATGATCATGAGAGCGAATATAGACTTTATATCACAGCATTGCAGTACACATCCGAATACGGATTCCTTCATGCGGAGTCGACTTATTCGGAAACTCAGCCTTCGAAGAGAGTCAAGTAAGAAAACCTTTTCAATATAATGATGTCACATCAATTTTGCAAAGAGAGATATTATTATATAACGTAAACCTTTCTTTTCTCATTACATATAATCCGAAAAAAAATATCAAATCCAGTGATGGAAAAAATATCTTTACAGAATCTCGATGATCGTTAAAACGATAATAATCTGTCTTCTGGCGATCATCAGTGCTAGTTTCATTGCATCGCTAATTCTCTCGCTAAAACCGGTTAATAGTAGGAATACTCAAGTCCAAGTTTCAAATTCTACGCTCGTGTGAGTTTATGAAATCCAATAAATATTTTTCCATTCAGGACAAATTCGGTGCATCATGTCTTTCCTTGCAGATACATGCGGGATTCTATGAATGTGGCGATTAAGGATTTAAAGATTGAGATTTTTAATGACCCCGCGATTGTTGATGCCAAGGTTGAGACCGTTTAATTGACTTATATATTCTTGGCAATTGCTTGTGTCGCATATGGCAAAATATGTTTTCTATTCAGATGACAACAACAACGCTGCCTACCACGACCATCACAACTGATCCACCAACTACCGAGGCTACCACGACTACCACAATCGATCCACCAACTACCGAGGCTACCACGACTACCACAATCGATCCACCAACTATCGAGGCTACCATGACTACCACAATTGATCCACCAACTACCGAGGCTACCACGACTACCACAATCGATCCACCAACTACCGAGGCTACCACGACCACCACAGTCGATCCACCAACTACCGAGGCTACCACGACCACCACAATCGATCCACCAACTTCCGAGGCTACCACGACTACCACAATCGATCCACCAACTACCAAGGCTACCACGGCAACCACAATCGATCCACCAACTACCAAGGCTACCACGACCACCACAATCGAACCACCAACTACCGAGGCTACCACGACCACCACAGTCGATCCACCAACTACAGAGGCTACCACGACGACCACAATCGAACCACCAACTACCGAGGCTACCACGACCACCACAATTGATGCACCCGCTACCGAGATTCCCACGACCACAACAATCGATCCACCAACTACCGAGGCTACCACGACCACCACAATCGAACCACCAACTACCGAGGCTACCACGACGACCACAATCGAACCACCAACTACCGAGGCTACCACGACCACCACAATTGATGCACCTGCTACCGAGATTCCCACGACCACAACAATCGATCCACCAACTACCAAGGCTACCACGACAACCACGCAAGGTTGTGACCTTACTCACTGTGAAATACTCAATGTACTAATATTATGGAACGCTCATTGCAGTTTCAATTGCTTCACCCATTCGCGGCGTTCATGTTGGACATGAGCAGGCACTGGTGCATCAAGCGGTATACTCAGAGGTTGTTAGTTTAGTTTGTGAAAGTAAGCGAAGTAAGCAAAGCGAATGACGTTCGAATAAAATCAGTTATCGATTTGTTTGAAAACTTTAAAACGGGTTCTCTGTAGCAGCGTCGGTGGGAGTGAAGGAGTATTGCACAACTTTTCACAATGGTGGTATCGATCTGAAATTTTCAGGTGATAATTTGGGGTAAGATATTCATAAAATGAAATAACAGACCAGAATGAAATAGCAGATGAAATAGCAGAACTGTTTTTGTCAGAGGAATCTAATTCTGCATTAAAAAGGCAGCTCTTTTTTTATTTCTACATACCGTAATTCTAGTAAAATTGTATGAAATTAGTGTTTTTCTCGATTATCTCGTGAACAAGAAGAGCAATCACGCTAATATAGGGATCCAGGGATAACTTTTAATGCTCTATCGAACGGTATGTGAGTTGATAGCTCAATTGTTGTTTTTTTAAGATCTGAGGATCCTAAAGTTGGAGCTCCAACCCAAAAATTTGGCTGAAGTGTATCCTACCCATAGGGGGTCATCACCTGAAAATTTCAGATCGATACAGCCATTTTGAAAAGTTGTGCCGTTTCACCCCGCTGTTATGGAGAACCCGTTTTAAATTGTTTATTCATTTTCAGCCCACTACCCATACTCCTCGTCCTCCTCCTCCACCGCAGCCTTCTGGCCGAAACTGCTCCGTTGGCTCGTAATTCTTCTCTATTTCAAATTATGCACAAACTACAGGTCAGATGCGTGCCTACTATGACCCGACAAAATACGAAGTGTGCGTGCACGGATCGTGGATGGTGAGGCCATGCCCAGCCGGAACTGTGTGTGACCCATCAACCAACACCTACAAGTGAAAGAGCTTTTCCTTGAAAACGCCTTTAAAAATAAGCCCCCTTCCGCAGGCACATCGATCGACTAATTAATTACGATGTGAATGTAGGACGGAAGCAGACTTTGGGCCAGCATGCGGAACATCCCAAAGCGGTTAGTTTCTACGAACACACTTTCCGGATGTCTTTTCCGGATCTTTTATTTACTTTCAGCTCGTCCCTACTCCTCCCCCACCCAAGCCACAGCTCTCTGGCGAATTCTGTTCCGGAGGCACGTGATTCCTCATAATTTTAGAATAATTTGTATCATTTTTTTTTAAATTTCAGGACAAATGCGAGCTAACTTTGATCGGACCAAGTATGAGGAATGCGTGCACGGTTCGTGGCTAGTGAGTCCCTGTCCGCCCGGAACAGTGTTCTATCAAGGAATTAACAACTGCAATTGGCCATGAAGACCTGTACCCTGCTATCAGTAAAAAAAGGAGACTACCAGGGAGCATGGGCAATATCGACCCGGCATCTCTACTGTCTGTTGTGGAGTATGATACTTTCTAGATACTTGGAAGGTCTGCCTTTATCGGCAGATTAGATTCCCTATTCTCCTCTATCGCGAGTGTGCGCACTACGATAGAACTGTCGCTGCGAGGACGACTGGGTGATACCTCCTTTCCAACCCGATTGAATCTCCTGCTTCCTTCAGTTTTACCAGCATCCTCTCCTGTTATTTTGTGTCGGAGCTAGCATAAAGATTTGGTTTGCAAATCTGAGAGGTGGGAGGCGCTTCCCGTTGATGCAGATTTCCTTCGTCTTCCAGTCTAGGCCTTGCACGCAATCGTCACGGAAAACATCCCCATTTTCGAAGATACCCACAGGGAAAACATAACTTAAATATATCTTTTTGCTAGTCTCTTTCCCCTCACTCTGAAAGAGCAGCAGTTGTACGTGCAGTTGTGGGATCACACTCGGAGATGAATCACTCCGACACCACTCTTCCACTCACACGACTTGCCAATATCATATGTTCCCTCATATTCTCCAATTGATCAGTGGATATAAACACAATGGCATAATAATTAGTTTGCATTTAATCGACTATTGTATCTCGAAGGAAGCGAGGAATGTTGAGTGAGTTTCCAGAGTTCGGACCATACGTGTCCAAGCCGCAGTCCCGCTTGGGGGGCACTTTGCACCCATGATGGGGGTATCATGGAATCTTGGGGGGCACTTTGCACTCGTGATGGGGGTATCATGGAATCTTGGGGGGCACTTTGCACTCATGATGGGGGTATCATGGTCCAAAATGGGTTTTGGGTTGGGTCCACCAAAGTAAAAGTGGTGTACTGTAACTTCACCACCGGGGTCCTTCAACGAAAACAAAGTACCGTAACCCGGTCTACCGTAATCCGGAAATATGAAATTGAGAATATTGACCCGGTATACGTTGCATGAGGTAGGCCTCGAGTAGTAATTAATCGGACTGCACACGGTGGTCTCGACACGACATTGCCGATACCGTAACCACCTACAGTATGCTGAAAATTCAAATTGAGCCAATTCGTTCGGTATTTGTTGCATGAGCTAGGCCTCGAGTAGAAATTAATCGGACGGTATACGGTGGTCTCGACACGACATTGCCGATACCGTAACCAAGTCTACAGTATGCTGAAAATTCAAATTGATCAAATCGACTCGGGATTTCTTGCATGAGCTAGGCCTCGAGTAGAAATTAATCGGACGGTATACAGCGGTCCCGCCACGACATTGCTGATACCGTAACCAAGTCTACAGTATGCTGAAAATTCAAATTGATCAAATCCACTCGGGATTTGTTGCATGAGGTAGGCCTCAAGAAGAAATTAATCGGGCGGTATACAGCGGTCCCGCCACGACATTGCTGATACCGTAATCAAGTCTACAGTATGCTGACATTTCAAATTGAGCCAATTCGCTCGGGATTTGTTGCATGAGGTAGGCCTCGAGTAGTCATTAATCGGGCGGTATGCGGCGGTCCCGGCACGACAATGCCGATACTGTAACCGTCTACAGTATGCTGAAATTTCAAATTGTTCATATCGATTCGGAGTTACAATATGAATAATTGATGAAATTGGGGAAATTGAGGCCATTGCTTGGAGAATATACATTTTCTCCCATATCTCATCCAGGGTTACTGTAGCGGGGTTACAGTATGACGAATTTTTAAAAGTGATTTATTTAAGTCGGGATTTTTGCAGGAGCTAGACCTCGAGCGGGAAATGCCAGAGGGGAATGCCGTATCGATTCCGCCGTACACAGGGTTACTGTAGCGTGGATAAAGTATGACCAATTTTTAAATTTAATATATTCGAGTCGGGATTTTTGCAGGAGCTAGAGTTCGAGTAGAAAATGCCAGAGGGGAATACCGTACCGATTCCGCCGTACCCAGGGTTACTTGTAGCAGGACAAGTACTGAACTAGGTTTTACCTGCACCTAATTTTCCGACTCCGTATACTCGATTTCAAAAATGCGGTATGCTGTGAATGCACTCATATAGTAACCCGTTCATACCGTAACCCTCTACAGTATCCTTGGGACACGGTATAATCAATAGAGTACACCCCCAAAAGACATTGCCTGCTTGAGGTATAGCTCCTCCAAAAATAATAACTCAAATAAATCACTTTTAAAAATTCTTCATACTGTAACCCCGCTACAGTAACCCTGGGCGCGAGAGGGGAGAAAATATATATTCTCCAAGCAATGGCTACTCGAGATACGTCTCTTGTGAAAATCCCGAGTCGATTTGATCAATTTGAAATTTCAGCATACTGTAGACGATTGTGGTATCGGCAATGTCGTGGCGGAACCGCCGTATACCGCCCGATAAATTTCTACTCGAGGCCTAGCTCATGCAACAAATCCCGAGTGGATTTGATCAATTTGAAATTTCAGCATACTGTAGACTTGATTACGGTATCGGCATTGTCGTGTCGAGACCACCGTATGCAGTCCGATTAATTACTACTCGAGGCCTAGCTCATGCAACAAATCTCCAGTCGGTTTGATCAATTTGAAATTTCAGCATACTGTAGAGTTGGTTACGGTATCGGCAATGTCGTGTCGAGACCACCGTATGCAGTCCGATTAATTACTACTCGAGGCCTACCTCATGCAACGTATACCGGGTCAATATTCTCAATTTCGTATTTCCGGATTACGGTAGACCGGGTTACGGTACTTTGTTTTCGTTGCAGGACCCCGGTGGTGAAGTTACAGTACACCACTTTTACTTTGGTGGACCCAACCCAAAGCCCATTTTGGACCATGATACCCCCATCATGAGTGCAAAGTGCCCCCCAAGATTCCATGATACCCCCATCACGAGTGCAAAGTGCCCCCCAAGATTCCATGATACCCCCATCATGGGTGCAAAGTGCCCCCCAAAGGTGAGACTGCGGCCGTGGACACGTATGGTTCGGACACTACGAAAGTTTTTGCACCTCGCCTCTCAGAGAAGCAGGCAGTTGTGGAATCACACTCTGGGGTGAGTAATACTCTGACACGCCCAAGACTCTCTCATCTGATACATTTCCTCAATCCCATCACTCTTTTATTTTCACAGTGATTGCTACTTCATTTCTGTTTTAATAGATTATCCCTTTGATCTCTGCTAGTTAAAGATGAGATGAAATAATTGCAGGAATGGCAGATGAGCATCGGAGTTGTCAACAGAAGCAACGATTACTCGAAGTATAAGCGTAAGTGAGGAGATCGTAAGTCTGCCAATCAATGCATCACAGAATACTTCTCACGAAGAAACTGAGCAGATTGAATCACCCCAGTTGGAGACTTCCCCGCTGAAGAGAGTTAAGTGAGTAGAACTTATTCTATTGATAAAGATTAAAGATTAGAAAGATTAGAAAAGCAGCGTAGTGAGGTTCCATTTCTAATCTTTCTTTATCGCCATCAACAGAATAAGGCCTCCTCACTCAAATGCATCAAATTTTTGGAACAGCCTTATCTTATGGAGGCACACGAAATGGGCAAACCTATCACGATATTTACCCTTACAGTAGCATGATGATTATCATAATGATGATGTTCTGTCTTCTTGCGATCCTTATTACCGTCTTCATTACATTGTTCATATTTTGGAGACCGGTGGAAACCCAGGTTCAGGCTTCGAATACAACACACATGTGAGTGTCAATATAATTTGGAATATCTGAACTAAAATAATCACTGAATATTGCATTAAACATTCTGCCTTTTTAAATTCAACTTGTGACGACTTCTACTTTCAATGTAGAAGGACTCGAATAGCAAATTAGTTTTCTCTACTTATTTTTTTTAATTTTTCGTGTTTGCAGAAACATTTGTGATATTCTGGTCCTCCTTCTTGAGATCTTCAACATAGAGTTTACGAATGAGTCAACCTCAACGGATAATGAGGTAAAAATGATTTCTCCGTCAAATCCGTGAAACGCAAAATAAAATTGTATACCGAATGCCCTTTTCACATTGATAGAGAATGAGCAATTCAATTTTTTATTCAGATTCCAACTACCACAACAGCAGCGACTACCACGACTACCACTACCGAGGCTCCGACAACTACCACGACTACCAATACCGAGGCTCCGACAACTACCACGACTACCACAACCGTGGCTCCGACAACTACCACGACTACCACAACCGAGGCTCCGAAAACTACCACGACTACCACTTCCGAGGCTCCGACAACTACCACGACTACCACTACCGAGGCCCCGACAACTACCACGACTACCACAACCGAGGCCCCGACAACTACCACGACTACCACTACCGAGGCCCCGACAATTATCACGACTACCACCACCGAGGCCCCGACAATTATCACGACTACCACTACCGAGGCCCCGATAACTACCACGACTACCACTACCGAGGCCCCGACAACTACCGCGACTACCACTACCGAGTCCCCGACAACTACCATGACTACCACAACTGAGGCTCCGACAACTACCACGACTACCACTACCGAGGCCCCGACAACTACCACTACTACCACTACCGAGGCCCCGACAACTACCACTGCCGTTCCACCGACTACCTATCGGGAATTCAAGGAGAGGTATTCAATAATATGAGCGTTTTGGTCGACACTGTATTTAGTCAAATTCAAATGTCGAGTTTGTGCTCCGCCTGTCATTGGGAGATGAAACATTTTAAGAAGGGGCCTCCTCCTTATGGATAGGAGATTTCGAAATTAAATCACTATGTATCTATAATAAGATTTAAAGAAGTGGAAACTGTCTTTCAAAAAAATTATATTACGTCATGAAGGTATATCTATTATTACAGGGACCGAGGAGGAATTCGTCATTCGGAACCCGGTCGGCGTAAGTATGAAGATCCTGCGCGACTATCGGCAAAGTGCGCTGGACGACGAAGTCTCAAGTCTTTCCACGGCACTTACCTGAGTGCGCCTGAACCAGGAACTGATGTAAAATTGGAACGAGGACCAGCGAATGAATTGGATAACTGGTATATTGAAGACTGGAGAGGAAAGGTAAGGTTTATTACAAGAGAAAGCCTTCTCGCTTTTGCACATTCCCCCACTCCTTATCACTTTCTGGAGGTTTGAGTAAACGTTGGAACGAAGTGCTTTTTTTATTGCGGGGGCATGCTGCATTGCGTGACATCTACAAAATTATTGGGTAGATAGTGAATAATGAAACTATAAGGGTGTCCCGAAAGTGTTTGCACTTTTTAACGTTTTTGCTTCTCTCTCGTTTCGCCTCACCCGTATGGGACATTGTTGTAGTATGTTAGTATGAGGGCCAGCTCTCACTACTTTTCGAGTGTTGACTAGGGAGATGTGAGGCACACGGTGCCTTCTGTAGAACTGCAAACTTACCATACACAGACCTGAACTTCACTAGTTTTGAAATTTTATCTCTAGTAGGAGTGGAAAACGTTAGTACAAAGTGCCAAATGAGTCAACGGGTGATTGCCGACAATTTCTGAATATTTTCGTCATCACTACGTAATATTGAAATTTCAACGTGTTTTTTGAACCGCTGAAATTTTCTACGCAAAATCGGTGGCTATGAATTCCTATTCGCCTATAAGTGTGTATAAGCCATTTTTGGGGGGAATTGGGGCTGAAGAAGTAGGAAATTTGAAAATGTCGAAAAAAAATATTTCTGACGATTTTCGAGTTTTCATCAATGACGAAGAAATTATCAAGAGTTAGACCTGGATATGCAAGTTAAATTCACTCTAATTACACACGTAAAGTCGTATTTGATTAGCTTCAATATTCATAAAGATTTAGAGTCTGAAAGGTATGTTTCGGAAATCATTTAATTGCATATTGCATCACTACTAGGCAACATTCCAACAAGCCAACAGCATAATTAATTTCGTTAATTTTTTGTATTGATAAGACATGTGACAATTCGTGGCCAGGAAGTGTATTTTTTTCTAAAAATTTCGAAAAACTGAAAGTGCAAAAACTTTCGGGACACCCTTATAGTAGTGGCACACCAGACAACTGATATTATCAAATCACCTTGCAGGTTGTACTAAAGGCGAGGGGTGCGCCACATTTGCCTGGCAAATTCTTGCGCGCCGCTCCGGACGGTCGCGTCGATCTCACGCTTGCCGCTCCTCAGGCGTGGGAAAAATGGACACCGTTCAAGAACGACAATGGATCGTGGTCTTTCCGTAGTGCACACAACAGATGGTTGAGTGCTCGGAAAGATGGATCAGTGGGTATTGCGAACGAAAATCTACCTTTCGAACACTTTTGGCTTGAATCGTGGTAGTGTTTTGATTTGGCAAAGTGCAAAAAAATTAAATCGAACTATTTCCATGTTCAACTATGTCTCAATTTTCTTCCCATATCAATGATCGAGATTTTCACCCATATTGTAGCCTGCTTTGTCAAATAAAGAGTCGTCTTTCAATCTGCCTTTTCGCTAGTGATGGGTGCATTCCATTGAACCTAATCAGAACTAGAAGAGGAGAAAATGGTAGACTCGCTCGCCCCCTTTTTCTATTTCCCGACTCTCCTTGAGCGGTTTCTCATCAATCCATTCACGAATCCACAACGTATTTACTGCGCAACCAAATTCGTACAATCGATTGCCCTCAAGAGCGTTTATCATTTTTCGAGAGGGACAAAAGAGGGAACGGTAGGGGGATGCGGGTGGGGACAAGAACAGCCATCATAAGTGCAGGGTACGGTATTGGGAGGGTACGGTATCATGGGATGAGGACTCGATAGAGCAGACGGTAGGGCGCGTGACGACGGTAGACAAACGTCCAAGGCAATTAGCCGAGGTAGCAAGACTGGTCGGTGCGGGGCTTGGTGACTCCGGGAGAGCTGTTGGACGATCCTGAAAATAGCAGAGACTAGAGGGGTACGGTAGATAGGGTATGGTACACCCAGTGGGCTAGCGTATCCATAAGGGATTACGGTAGGTGGGTACTACAGTAAGAGTTGGAAGGAAAGGGGAAGTGGTAGGTGTACCTCCGGATCCGAATCCACCGCTGCTTCCTCCGGAAGAAGATCCTCCCCAGGCGTACTCCTCCCTGCAAAGATTAGAGATCAATATCTGAAGATCTGATGGGGATCCAAGGGGAGGGTATCCTAGAGGGGGGGGGTACTCACTTGGCGTATCCGGATCCTCCTCCTCCGGCTCCAGACTGGGGGGCTCCAGCGTATGCAGATCTGTCCATTTTGAGTGAAGAGCCGAGGCTGAACTGATTTCTAAGAGGAGAGGGAGGGCTTTTATACCAAGTCGCGAACAATGAAGTTTGACTACATAATATAACTCATCAATTCTGCCTGTTTTCTCACAGTTTTACAGTAATTTTCTAGAAAATCGAATACTACCGTAATCATGACCGTCAATATTTATTTGTCCAGAATAGTAGGCTACCTACCGTACCCCTTCTACCGTACTCTCAGTCTACCGCGTTTTGAAAAAAAACCACAAGTTCAAAATTAGCCTGAGAGTTGGAACAAGGGAGAGATCAGTCTGCTCTAATCCCTCTTTGCATCGCGCATTTGCCAGTCAAACTCCGATATTCAGCGGTATAAAAGCCCTCCCTCTCCTCTTCCAAATCAGTTCAGCCTCGGCTCTTCACTCAAAATGGACAAATCTGCATACGCTGGAGCCCCTCAGTCTGGAGCCGGAGGAGGAGGATCCGGATACGCCAAGTGAGTACTCCCCCCTCTAGGATACCCTCCCCTTCGATACTCAGTCTCCCTACTTAGATCTCCAGACATTTATCTCTAATCTTTGCAGGGAGGAGTACGCCTGGGGAGGATCTTCTTCCGGAGGAAGCAGCGGTGGATTCGGATCCGGAGGTACACCTACCCCCCCAACTCTTTACTGTAGTTCCCACCTTGTGACGCTAGCCCACGGGGTGTTCCGTACTCTACCTACCGTACCCCTCTAATCTACTCATTTCAGGATCTTCCAACAACTCTCCCGGAGTCACCAAGCCCCGCACCGACCAGTCTTGCTACCTCGGCTAACTGCCTCTGTTATTTGTCTACCGTCGTCACGCGCCCTACCGTCTGCTCTATCGAGGTCTCCCCACCACCCAAGATCCCGTCCCGAACAACCCTGATACCGTACCCGTCTCGGCCCCCTTCCCCCACCGTACCTCTCGTCCTCTTGATCGATGATAAAGAGTCTTGAGGACAATGCACCTATTAGTTGTACTATTCTGAACTATTAGTGAATCAAAACTCCACGTGGACCCGTTTCATACAGTAAGTAGATCACTCTGATCTCTTTTTCTCTCGCTCTTCTTCTCCTTTCGACTTTATCTTCTCTTTCGACTTTCTACTTTCCTTTGACTTTTCTGCTTGTAGAGAGGGGTTTGGAGGGGTATTGAGTATTGTATTGAGTATTGAGTATTATATTGAGAGTATTGAGAGTCTTGATTCACAGAAGCACCCTGTCCCCACTCTGTGGGTTGCTGACAGAATGGGAGGAACACCGCTTACTCATTTACATAGAGTTACACTAGTTGTAGCTTCAAATTTCACTAGACGAGGTGTTGGGAGGGTCGGTTAATAAAACCAAAAAGCAAACCAAGAACAAAGCAACAAAATATTTTAAAAATGGAGTTCTCGATCATACTAAACTACGATAATACCGTGACTTCGGAATACGGTACTCGTCAGTCAATAACGCGCGCGTGCACTTTCGTCGCCAATGTTTCACCGTGTTTTCGCCACAGTCTTGATTTATTCTGTGCTTTTCTGGTTCCAATCGATGCTATAATTACCGGGCTTTGACTCTCCTATGATTTGACGAGAAATTCTGCGGGGTTCATCCACTAAACCGGACAAAACGTTCGTATATCATAAGAGATAGTAGCGCGCTCGCCCTAGTTCTGCGACTTAAATCTTGCGCGGGTTCACCATCTAGACCGTGGAGAGCGGGACAAACACCCTTTTTTCCGTAGTTCCCTTATGTATTTTACTAATTTCATTCTCATTCATTCTAGTTTGGTGTTACACAGCTGGCAAGATACTGTTACTCCTTTATTCCCTCGAGTTATTTAATTTCCGTGTCCACCAGAAAAGCGTTTTTTTCTCCTTGTGTGCATTCCATTGCACGTCAATCGCAACCTATACATATATGCATATGGAGCAGCTCGCGATCAGTAAATAAAAAGTTAGTGATAAGGATGAACGGCGTGAAATCAGTGCCCTTGTTCAATGTGTACTTTCTCGCTTCTGCAGATTATCGCCCGTCTTTTGGTTTTCGAATAACGTGGCACGCATCTTTTCATCTATTTTTCGCGTAATCCTTTGAACCTCCCGCATTTTTCGGCGTTCTGTCTTTCTCTACTTGTTATAAAGTGCGATAGCGAGCAAGTCTGGCTGTGATATGCTGTTATCATTCACCTTCAAGCGATGTTAGCAAGTCGCGTCGTGTACATTGATAGCTTCTAGCCACCTTACTTATCCCATAATAATATGTCACGAAGAAACGCGGTACATTAAAAAAATAAATTAAAAGAAAGGCATCTTATAATATTACTAATGCCAGGATGTCGATGCGAGCGTCGAGAACAGACTGGTCAGTTGGCTGCCGGCCTCAAGGAGTGAAAGACATGTTCAGAGGTATTTACGATATCGAATATGCATAGTCCATTCAAAAAATAAACTATATCAAGAATATGGAAAACGAGTCTTTATGATGTGTGAGTTATCATTGCCAACGCTGATAGAACCCTTATGATAACGGCTTTGTTATTATCACTGAACTTCGGTAAAATAAGTGCATTACAGATCTCCACGATCGCCAAACTCAAGTACCGATGGAAATGGTGAGTGGTAACTATATAATTTCCTTATTATATATTCAATACTTTCATAGTTTTACTAAATAAATATGTATTTATCGATCTGAGAAAATAGACAGTTCTCCTTTGAGTTATCGATTCTGCGCTGTTGAATGGATGAATCATTCTAATACACATCGTTCCATCACAGGACCAAATGTCTAGGAAAGTGTAAAGGGCAAGAGAGTGCGTAAATTTGAGGGAGTATTTGTCCTTTTCCCTCACACTCGCAGTTTTCCCCTGGACTGGCGTTATCATTCAAATCTCTTATCTTTATTTTTCAAATATCTCATCTATGTTCTTTTCAGAGAGAGATCACCGCTGATAAGTATGACTACACTGAGAAAAGAGGCCGAATTGGTGGCCATCGAACCATCTCGGAATACTCGGTTAGTTGCTTTACATATTCCACCTAATCATGGATTCGAACAATTTTTATAGTTAGTGTGCTCATATATTATGAAAAATCACACGATTTATAACTTGGTCATATTTAAATTATAATTCGTTACTATTTTCATTGGAGTTCAAATTGTTACCAATTTTATCGTTTGCCAACTCATGGTTATTCAGTTTACGATCGATCGTCAAGTGCTCAACGACCGTACGAATGCACGTTATCTGATCGAGGAGAACATTCGAGATGACGTCTATTTTGATCTGAAGAAGGGACTCGAGACGTTCACTGATAAGGTTAGTCATCAATTGTAGGCCCATACCATTGCGGTATACGGTATTTATTAGATATATGAGGTGTACGGTAGATGATTATATTTGGTTACAAGTGTACTGTAACTATTCAAGTTAGTATGCAATGATTTTATATAGGATATATTTACTATGCAATAATGAAACAATCTTACTTTAGGGTCGAATTCTGCAAGCTGAACCGTGTCTGCATCCTCTATGTAAATGGGCCTGTGCACAGGGAGGAAATACCATCAAAGAGGTACGTTAACTTCAATAGTTTACCAATTTCTTCAGTTATTTTCATGTGTACTACAAGTAAATTATGGTTAACGCTGCTGGAAATTCTCGGTTATCATCATTGCTACTGCAATTCCCACATGAATATGTTTGATATGGGTAAATATCGGAGTGTTGATGGAGTAGTTTAGCATCTTTTTCCTGATCAAATAAGACATAGATTAATTATATTATTATTACATAAATGTGTTTATTTCATGTGTTCGCGGGCGCCGAATTTGCGAGTTGGCGTGGGACGATCAATAGAATCGCGACGACTCTCTACATCAAGGTAAAAAAAACTTTTAAAAAAATTCGTTTGAAACCTCCAAAAAAGGATCAAGAGCGAGAGATCGTGTGGAAGTGAGAGAGTTTCTCATTTGTGTACTCTTTTCTCATTTGTTTTCTCCGATAATTATCTCGGTATCGGTTCGATTTGACAAGTGCTTTTTTCGCAGGAAGCGTGGACGATTGTTGCACTCAAGTTGGGCGGCGTGATTATCCTCAGTGAGCAGTCCAAACGGTATTATTTACTGATTTGGAATAATTATAGCTGGAAAGCAGGAAGCATACCAAATCAGGCGAATTTGAGCAACGTGGGCGGGTTTGATCGAATACCGTGTAGGCGTGAATAAAAATAGGCATTTGCAAAGTATCGTATAATTGAGTTTCAAATTAATTCGAGTGAAGTATGTCCACAAGTGGGCACAGGGTACCTTGACCACCGCCTGCAGGGGGTACGACTATCGCCTGCAAGCTAAATCCGAAAAAAATCAATTTTTCTCTGGTAGACACATGAAAAAGGGGTCGTTTGGGGTCATATGACGACCGCCTGCAGGGCCAAATTGTGATCGGACGACCGCGTGCAAAAAAGTTGGATTTAGCTGCCCATCTATGAGTATGTCACTTGCCAACCGCTTCGGAATGCTTGTTTTTTTAAAATTTGAAATTTACTTTTTTATATGAAACTAATCGTTACAGGTACTGTGGTAATCCGAAAGACGTGGGGACGTACTCTGGATTCAAGTTTGAGCAGTACATGACTACGGATCGTCCGAATGTAAGCTCATGTATATATTGTAGTGCCAGTAAGTTGGAGTAATAACAAAAACGGCTAAAAGAAATCATTTTTATATCAATTTTTTACTGCCGATCCTGAAAATGGTATTTACAATATCGCACAGATAATATGGCCTTGAAAAATTTGAATTTGAACTGTTAGCGATACTTTTTAGTTTAAATGAATTAGCATTACAATCCTTGTTGCAGGGTGAGCCGGACCACGACGAGCCAGTGGACAATAGACCTACATTCGAGGTGAACATTAATGCCATTTAATTAAAGATCAATGCTCGGGGTTGTGTCGGTGAGGTTATTTGTGTAGGAAAATATAGATTGTGCCACATTATCGCATCTCTTCCAAGCCACCTCTCGGATCTATGTATAACTCGCGACTGATAGGATGAAGGGGCAATCGGCAGAGGGAAGAATTGGGCGGGTGTACGATTTCTATCGATTATGGCCGATACAGGGGTTAGCATAGATCAAAAGGGTGCGTTGGGGAAAGTCGAAAATGTGGGTTGAGTTTTCCAAGTATAGGCATGAAAAACTAAAAATGTGGGTTGGTTTTTCAATTTTTTTTCTCAAATCCAAAAATGTGGGTAGGGTTTTTCAAAAATTGGCCTTGAAAATGCCAAAATGTGGGTTGGCTTCGTCGTTTTTACGTACCTTTGACCTATGGGGGTTAGTAGTAATTGAGAAGAAGAAAAACACTATCTGTTTGACTGTATTTAAGAAATATATACTTAATTTGTTATTTTTGTAATATATAGATCATGGTCCGTTCCGATCTCTCCCTCGACGGGAGGAAGATCAAGTTGTGCTGTGGAGCAGAGATCGATGCACTCAGTGGAGGTGAGGCTGATGCACAAATCGAGAAAAAAGCGGATGAGTTTGTACTAAAAATTAAAAAAAAACTTAAAACTGTCTCGGACGATACTATAAAGCTCAGGTTTGGGTGAGCTAAAAAGGCAAATTATTTTATCTTCAGACGAGCCGGTCGAGCTGAAAACGGCAAATGCAAATGCGAGAGTTCTCCTGAACCGGTAAGCTTTTTTTGTAGACATTGAGAGGTCCTAGTTCGATTACGGTTGCCAAGTTAGTGTTATCGACGATGTGTTCGAAAACTACATCTCCGTATCATGTCACTGAAGATCAATAGAAAATGTAATAAAGAAAATTTAAAATACGACAGTAATGTACTCTATTTTGCTCATAGCGGCCTCAAATAAACATCACGTGGTAAGTAGTGGGTACTGTACCAATGTTAGATAATCACACCTATATTGTTATTATTTGTATTATTAGCATTATTTTAATGTATTCATTTCCAGAAACTTGAAGAATGTCGTGCAGTCTGAGATAGTGGGAGTGAGAAGATTGGTGAAGGGATTGAAGAAATCGAGCGATGAGAAACACGGATTCATCGTTACCAAGGCTAGAATATCTTTGCTTTAAAAATATAATTTTATTTTGCCTTGAAGTTCATGATTACTAGCGAAAGGAGTGTGAGTGAACGGAAACCTCTGATTTTTTTATTTATATTTTTTTGCCGCCAAAAATGGTGATCCTCACTTGAAACCGCGATGGTCAAGCAATGGACTTGAAATTTACATCTTTAAATACGTTAATTTACACTTCATGAATGACCATTGAACCATTCTTCAACCATTGAGGATTTACCTTTGTGAAAGCACTGTAATTCAATATCGTACTGTTGGAAAATTATTAACGTTTCAAAATATGGTCGTGTGGTTCGGATAAGAGAATATTGATTTTAGGTGGTTGAAGAGAAGATGTCCGACATGAAAGCAACCCTGAATGGAGAGGAGGAAATGTGCTACGCCTTTCTCTTCGATGTTCTCTCTCAAGTGAAGAACTTTCTGGAGCACGAAAATGCGTGCGAATTCTCGTTCGATAAGAGGAGAGGGGTGAGTGAATCCCATCATCCTGAAGGGGATCAATATTAAACTAATATATTAATATAATATATGGGCTAATGAAATATATGACAGTCCCTGCTTTTTACACGCGCTCGCTCCTACCCCCTTCATGGGGTTTGACTGGGTTGCGGAATGATATGGAACGTTATTGTGTCCGAAATTAGCGATACATTGTAGTATCGTGACAAACTACGTTCGTTTAGTAGCATAATATCACGGACAATTAAACGTTGAAATGCTTTTTTCGCAGGTTGTCGAGATCAAGCCAATTTCATACAAGACAGCAGAGCGACGGAATAATGGAGTAACGTATGATTTCAAGAAGAAATTCAATCTCTGGAATGTAGTCAATTTGGAACGTGGGTAGGTGCCCTTTTTGTCGTTTTTTGTTGTACATTACTCTTATTAGTCTTTCGAAGCTCTTAACTTTTTTATTGTGTAAAATTGATTCCAACTACTCAAAAGCAATGTGTAAATAGAGTCCGTTCCTTGAGCTTATCTGAAGTTGTACCACTTTTAGCCTTTATTGATAATGTAAGGTTCCCTTATATGCTCCTTCATTTCAAGTGAAATTCGGAGATAGCTTCCCCACATGTCTTGTCTAATTTCAAATCCTGTTGCGGCGTAGATAAACTAATACTATATCTCGTTGTACTGAAAACAATGCCACAATATAATAACATCATCAACATTTCTTGCATCACTTACGATATTTTGGCCGAAAAGGTATCTATTGTGTTCGTGTTGTTGTGCCAGTCAGTTATTCATTTGATTTCTCTTTCATAATTTTCGAAATTCGTATACTTTACGCACCTATTATAGGAGAGAAAGCACAATAATCGGGATTCACTTCACAGGGAGAAAGGGGAGCAAAAAGACAAGCATCGTTGTGAGATCGGTGATAGAGATTGACGGAAGTTATGATAATTAGAGAGTAATACTAATGAAACACACGCAATCGGGTACCGTTGCCTAGTGATGACGTAACTGGTCGACGTAAACTCATTTTACCGGAGAGAGGGAGGGAGCGTCACTGGGGGAAAACTGGAGCGTGAATAGTTGCATAGCGAGATCTTTTAAAATGGGGGGGGGTATTGAGTCTGTAATAATTGTACGGGGTACGGTAGGATACGGTAGATCATCGGAGCGGCTTTTCATCTACTCTTGGTGAATCGTCGTCTCCAAATGAGGCGATGGGCGCGCGTGGAGAGAGATTAGAGGCGGCCGACGACTGCACCGACTCTTGCGTGATGAGGAAGCGACGCTGCAGCGTGCTGCAAGGGTCGCAGTTTTGATATCTGCAGCAATTGCAGCAATTGGTTCTGCCGCAACTTGCTGTACGCTAATACCCCACTAATTATCTTATTTTGCACATGAAAGAGCAGCAAATCAAAGTGCTAGCGAAAACATTTGCGGCATTGTCTAGTGATGCTGCAATCAAATCTGTGTGAACTAACTTGACTTCCTCGTCAGCTCTCAGATTCCGCGTGGGCGAAACGGAAATGCGGAAGCGACGAGTTGGAGAGGCTGAAATATTATGGGAGATTATATAAGTATGAATTAATAAGTTCTATAATTTCATAGGAATGACGTAAAAAGATATATAATTGCATAGGGATGACGTGATAAGTTCTATAATTTCAAAACGATGATATAATATTCCAATTGTATAGGAATGACGCAATTCGTACCCGATGATCGTCTCGACTCCGGAACGCCGTGGGGAGGAGGTGGTGGAGGAACAGATTCAGAGTAAGAGGAAGAGGTGCCCTGGGGAGTTCACAGATAATAATTGTGTCGTGTGATCTCACTAAAAATTCGGTGGGGACTAGAGCGGTCTATAAACCGAATAAAGCCGGCCAATCACCATCTATCCAATACGACTTTCACAATTTTCAGTAACATATAATCATATATAATAGATATATATATATAATATCTGTATATAATATTCTCTAGAGAGAATAGTAGCTGGGTAGCAATTGATTTCTACTCCGACCCCTTTCTGAAATCGCTTATGCCTAATTGTATCACCTGTTTATCACCACCGGAGCTGGATTGACTGGTAGTCGGGACAGCTGAGCCGATGGGGGTTGTGGGCAGTGTCTTAACGTTGTAAAGATTTTTAAAAAATCATGCCCCAAAATCCAAAAAAAATGTCCATTCACAGTTAGCTCTCTTGTTTGCGATACTCTGACGAAATAAATAATGAATGAATAATGAATTAATGAAAAAATTCATTGCACAATAATTTTCAGGGAAAGAGTGATTTACCCAATTTCACATACCCTCCACACCGGTTTCTGAATATTTTGTGTCATGTGATACCTGTGGTCTGAAGAAGGCGAATGGATTCCGTGTCTTCTTCTGCTTCGCTGCCTCTTTTGCCTTCAATAGAAAATGGAATTATCTCACTTACTCTCAAAACAAGGGAAACTGTTCATTTTAGAGGAAAATTTCGTGTAGACCAATGACATTAATGGTTCATTACTATTCGCGTCAAGATGATTTTCATTGTACGGCTAAAATTGAACTCCTCTGTGCGAAGGGAGAAATAAATATTTACTTCCGTGACAAATCCTTCCATTTAAACTCACTTCGTCTATTGAAGGCCATGGTTGGAATTCGGGGCAGATATCTTCTTTCTCGAACCTAAAAATTAATAATTTTAGTTCAATAACACGCTTATCAATTAGTTAACAACGAAAGGGATACGATAGAGAGCGATCAGGAGGATAATGATACAGTTTGGAGATTTCACGATGATTATTTACCTCGGGGGCAAAGCGAAGTCTGTAGATAGAATAATGAGAAATATATAAACAAAAATGGTAAAATAACGCACTTTTTAGCCTTCTTCTCTCTCTTTCTCTCTTCCTTCTCCTCTTTCGTCTCTTTTTTCTTCTTCTCTCGTGTGGATGGCTCATCGGCAGAGAATCTGAACGAGCTTATTTTTTTTGTTGGAAAAAAGATATTTTTGTTCACCTATCCAACTCAACTACACTCACAACAGCAATGTTTAGATACGACTGCCTTTTTTTCATAAGAAGTGAAACATAATGCGACGAATGTCATTGCTTGGCGGGTCGCATTTTCCTACGAACCGATTGTTCGATTTTGAATATGTTTCACTTTCAATCCACGTCCACGTTTGTTCAGATTGGAATCTATGAAATATATAATTCTAACCTGGCCGAATCTTCTTCCTTTGTTGACGTCAACGCTGGTTTGTGGTGAACTTTAACGTCATGTTTGCTCGACGACGGAACCAATCTGTAATTAATTATTAAATTAGTATACATTAATTAATATTTGTCTCATTTTATTGATTTTTGTTTTTTACTCTCTGCACACTCATTATGATATACACTGTAACCATTCAGTCAGTTTGTATTAAAATGGGAAATGTGAGACATTGAGTTGAATAAGAAAAACACACGTGGGAAGTGTCGACTCGGGATTTTCATAGAGAGAAATGTACGAATTTCGCTTGGACGACCGACGAGAAGAGTCACGGAAAATAATGGAGGAGTGATGGTCACGGGAGAGTTGACTGAAACACAAAAGAGAAGGGCTAGAGGTGTTCACTACTCAAATAGAGAAGGTCTTGATCAGGAAAATTCATGCTTAGATATCACACTTGGGATAAAATCGAGCGTTGGAAGATATGAGGGTTAGGGAAAAACCAATCGAAAATGTGTGACCTCCAGCTGAGATCGCGTGGAAATGATCGCAGCGGAACTCGTGGAACTGGCGCGATGTCCATATTCTTGAGCAGGTTACTGTAACAAACAGGAGACTGGATGGTGCGGATTACGGTATGTTAGACACTGCATGACAGAAGGGGGAACAAAGTCAATTGTCGATAGCATGAAACTGTGTGATTACCGTATCTCCTCGGGTGTCGCGACCTCAACGACGGCTGACTGCACATCCAGTGAGTTCATCGACGGCGAGCTGCGTTGGCCTGAAGGAATGCAGTTCAGACTCACTTAAAAAATAATCAAATAATGTCCAAAACAAAAATAAACATTCACTGTTTCGCTACAAATGGCCTCTAGAAAATCGAAAAAAAACATGACAACGCGGTTCGATTCCTTTTGTGAATAGTTTATTGCTCGTCACGAAAGTAATTCCGGGCGGTCAACATTACACTTATCACGCATGCAAATAATTTTGGAATAATGTACTCACCTCTTGATAGTCGTCGATGGAACTGCGAACTGGCCGAGTGTACCAATTCCCTCTTCGGTTTCGCTGCTATTTGTCCATTGGGAGAAACGGAGAGAGGCCGGTCGACGGCTGTCTCGGAGAGGGGAGATCTGACACAATTAAATATTTGATTATTTAAAAAATGAAAATCTCAAACAAATTATCCAATAATATATGAACAAATTATCCAACACTGTTTTAGAGTTATGCAAAATTGAAAATGACGAAGCCATAATTCTAGATAACGGAATTGCCATTCTTGCAAGTATGAGAAAGGTGAATTTAGAACTAACTGCATGGTCGGCACTAGAATGGTCTCGGCAGTTGAGGACGCAGGGGGTGGATTGTCGATTATCTCCTCTGTTTCAGTCTCTGTCTCTGATGAAGAAGAGGACGAAGACGAATCCGAGGCCTTCAGTGATGGATCGTATTCCTTCTGAAAACAACATGATCCACTCAGTCTTATGATCATGGAGGAATTGAAGTCGGATGCCAGACAAGTGAAATGTGAATTCAAGAAATTTTCAATATTACGGGTACCAGGTACTACTTTCTTTCTCATATTACGGGTCGATTGCCGATTTTTTTAGTTTCAGGATGAAAGAAGTGCAATTGGGCAGACGTGATTCTATTCTCTCGATATCTAACCCCATTGTATTGTCTCCATGGTTGTCTCCTCTTGCCCTCAATCTTCGTCAGATGTTTCCTCATCCAATCCTTGTGTCTCTCGCGATCTCGCGCCTCCGTTTCCTGAACGGTTCGACATGGTTACAATTAAAGAATTACATAGAACCGCTAGTCACACAAATCTCCAGACAGAACGAAATACAAAAATGAGATGAAAACGTGGACTCTCTCACTTTGGTAAACCCTTTCCATCTTATGTGAATTTCAGCTGCATGAAAATGGGATAGAGACACTGCAGTTCTCTCTAAGTGCATCTTTCGTACCTTCTTTGCCTTCGATCCTCCTCCAGCCAATTCGAATATCTTCTTCTTTTCTTCCGTTCTCTCGTGTACTAATTGCTTTTTCAAATCGGTATTCGCTTCTCGAAGTGCGCGAACGAGCGAAATGAGGAAGTAGATGACAAGACTAGAATTATATTTTATAATGGTATTCTACACATTTGTAAATTGCTATTCCTCATTCGTAGACCGGCGATTCTAGCAACACGCAAGTCAGTTAAAGTGTGATATGTTTCAGCGGATTGAGAAATCGATTTTATGTTGGAGAAATTGCTGGTTCGCAATTACATTTGCAATATAAACAACTTACAGTAGTACAATGAGCATGGGCACGATGATTCCCGGCGTGGCCAGAATTCTAAAATCATTAAATGGTTTAAAAATCTATAACCGAAATTACCTAGATGGAAAATGATTCCTTTTTATCGGTAATATCTTTACTACCAAATATATTCGTTAAAGGAATGAACTGACTCGATAGCCTCGTTAACTTTAGCCGGCAAATAGGGAACGATCTTGGCTGAAACAACCGTGAAGAACTTCGGATGGGCACTGCAGCGACTTTTAATTGGTGGAAACAAAATCGAACTCCAGTAGGATATACATTCTCTCTTTTTCTTCCCCGTGAAACAATACCATGTGAACAAAAACAATCCAGTAATCATGTGTAAAAGGATTACATACACACATCATCCGAGAGGGTGAAATCTCACGAGAAGAGTGCAAGAGAGTGTGACACAGAGTACCACTCTCATTGTTAGCTATTATAAGCATTTATATCTTTATGGTAAACTAACGCGAATGGGCCGCAATTGGGGCTTGGTTTGAAGGAGGAGAGGGCGACTCCCACTGTGGTCGCACACATCATCAACCACATGAGAAGAATCATGAGGAAGAAATTGGACGAACTGAAATCAAACCAGTAATACATACTCATTTCCTTTGTTCGTGCTACTCCAATTATGCAAAATCAGTTACAACAAGAGTTAATAAATTTGTATTTGTTTTCTTAAAAATGCAAGTGGAAGCTGCGAGGAGAATAAATGTTATTTTAAAAAAAATATTTTAATTTTCCTACCGACTGGCTCGGAATATCTCGCGTGCCGGTACGTTGCACGTCATGCAGGCCCAGCCTCTGAAGAGTATTGCTTACATAAACTTCGATAAGTTGAATTGCCAATTTGTGGCTTTCCCCGGGCTGTTCTAATAGCGAGGGGCAAAGGTACACTGAAGACTTTCTTTTTCTATGGTCCTGGGGGCTTATATTCCGACGTACACATGCAAAAAGAGAAGAGAGAGGCGTAGATTCCTGGCTGTTACATCTTCAAGCAAAGAGAGCCATTTTGCTTCTTTAAAAATCGATAAACCTAAGATGCACACACAATAAGAATTCATACCTGATGTACATGATGATGATCAGCTTGATGTTGTTGATAAAAGGAAGCATAGGAGCGAAGAAAAATCCAAGCCAAACCATTCCCTGAAGGGCACTATTTATGACTGTTTCTCTGTGACGTAAATCCATTGATTATTTGTCTAAAAACTACAGAAAAGTCGACGATTGTTTTTGAATAACTCCAATGTGAAAAAAATTTCTCTCGCAGATTCAAAACACAAAAAAGTACCTGATTGTTGATGAGATGCAGCACATTCTCCGCCACTTTGAACTCTCCGTATTCAGGCTGTAATTAATTGAATTTATATTTTTACTTATTTTTAAATAAATTCACCGAACCTGCATCCCTACAATCATAGCTTCGACTTATCAGCGCATTTCCAGTATCTCACTCGAAATATAGCGAACCGATTTCCAAACCGCATCCCTACTGTATTATGTTCATTATTGTGAACTCACAAATGTAGTTTCGATATCCCAGCACCACCACGCCGAGCAGTATTTGATCCAAAGACCGCGTAGGAAATCGATGACCAGAATGGAAGCGATCGTGAACACGAGATCCATCGTTACCAGTTTGACAAGCTCCTGAAAACGATTGGTATTCGTAATTCTTGATTATAGTTTGTAAACTCATGAAATGATTTTATCAACTCTATCAACCTACACTTAGCCGTAATACGTTTTTTACTTTATTTTTCGATGTTTGTATTTTGGTCCTACTTCTTTCGCTAGCACATAAAAGTGGCGTTGTTTGACTTTTGGTCGTGGTGGCGCCTTCGGAAAACACGGATTGTGTCTTTGAAAGCGAACGTCAATCCGCTTTATTTCTCACACGCTGAAACAGAAGAGTAGCGTGTGTAGATTCAGCGATAGTATCGAGGGGCTATTTTCAATCGGGAGAAGGGAAATCGGATTTGCTACCTTTCCCGCGAGTGCTGGACCGCTAACCGGATTAAAATTTGGGGTACAATAAAAAGAAGAGAGCGATCGGTGGACGGGCATGAGAGACACTCCTTCTGATCATGTTCTCTGATGTTATTGTTAACTTCCTTCTGATTGCGGGTTCAGCTGCTTTTATCTACGACCAGAGTCGAGCGGAGGAGCGACATGTGAGAAAAAGTGAGATTTTCATTTTCAACAAACATCCTCGCGCAGCGCCTACTCTATCGACACATAACGTTTGGAATCCATTAAATCTAAGATTTTCAGCTTTTTAAAATTCAAAGAAATGCACCACAAAATATAAAATAACACCTTTCTTTATACAATCATATTTCAGCTCTGCTCATAAATTACTGTTCTAATATGTGTGTGAATAAGTGCAATCCTATCACTGTCAACGGTACTCTAACATGCGAAGTTCCACCATGCCCTCAAATGCCATGCGATTCGGGTTGCTTCAAAAGGTATTTTTTCATTTCTCTCAAGAACTGAAACGGAAGAGTAAGTATGTATAGTAGATACAACTCGAATCTACTGAAACTTATTTGAATTTTGTTAAAAATATTTTTCGTTTAGATGCCTTCACGCTGAGAAGTTCCTTCCTCATTGGTTGCCATAATATCTGTCATATTTCATATTTTCATACGGGTTTCCATTCCAAAGCATTCATATTGTGTAATATTGTAATAAACTATTTCTACCTCAACTTTGCATGCTCGATAGGTTACTGATCAGGAACGAGAATTGAGATAGGATAATCGATATCTACCGTAATTACCTGTCCGATGACCGTTTCCCAGCACTCCAACTTCACATCGTCTTTTTTCTTGGAATCTCTCAGAGGATCGGCGATTGGTCGTTTCACTGCTCGATCGTAGTCAGTCCGTGTCGTTCCCGACAGAATCACAACCTGAAAATTAATTAAATTCATGCTTTCTAATTTAAGACTGCGTTAACTTTTTATTTGTATTTTTATTGAAAAATTCGAAATTCATGGGAAAAACAAGCTTAGTTACGGTGTAGTGCATACCTCTCCTCTCTCCTCAGATGACGTTGTTGTGGATGGTCGGGGCCTAGTAGTCGTCCGAGTAGTGGATGTGGGCTAAAAAATATTGGAAATATGCATTCATCCTCTCTCTCTACATCTTCTGAAGAGGAAATCGCCTGGCATGACAAATATTATCGCCTATCTAAAACCGAATCAACGTAAACCGCTATATCTGTTCTGACCGCTTCCACAGAATATAAAAAAATTTTGTTCAAAATAATTTACTATTTTTCGATTCTCGGTCTCGTAACGTTTGACGCGGAAGAATAGGAAGAACATGATTTGCATTCTAGGAGTTCGTCGTACGTACTTTTACGCATCGGTCAATGCACGAAAAGGGCGCGAGTTGCATAGCAAAACACCCGAATTTCGCACTCCGCAATATCCGTAATGTCGATTTGTTTACCATTAAATATATATCAGCAATATAAATATATATTTAAAAGAATAAATATCTAACTGCGGGTGTCGTCGTTGTCGTTGTCTTTATCGTCCTTCTCGTCTCGCCTTGTTTGAGTGGTCGTTTAGTAGGTCGAGTAGAAGGAATGCGACCATCCGGCCCGCCAACTTGCTGCAAATAATGTACTGGCTGCCACCCCTTAGCTAATCAATTTCATACCTTCTTGTCTCATTGTTAAATTTAAGATCCATCTTGCTTAAATAAATGAACGATTTTGTTTATTATTCTGATTGCTATGAACTTCCACGGCTTCGAGGCTACGTAGCGTTATACACATGCACATTGCTGCATCAAACATACAGTTCCTCGAGTTCCTGGCTGCCATGGTGGATGAATCTTGGGAGGAGGTGTAAAAATCGGCATTGGTGGTGAACCAATGTGGGTGGAACTGAACAAAAAATAGTTCCTTCTTTATCTAAAAGAAGTCTCTATTTCCCATTTTTCCGTGACAATGCTGGTTGTACTTTTATAAAGCATTGGTTTCAGCGAATATATTCAAGCAAGCAAGTATGGGCTAATAGCTCTCGAATAAGCCTTTGAACGGGGGAATTGGTTCAAAATGAAGCTTGCCATTCGATCGGGACAAATCTCGTCTCTCGTCAAGATAAGATGTGGGCGGAGCTTGCGGGCCATAAGTACGGCGAATTATCAAAAATAAGGACAAACCTAAATCCTTCCTTCTGATCACTTGCATTCTGCAGGTAGGCATTCGGATTGTTGACGTTGATCGGGCCGTATTGTGGTTGGACCTGGATCAATAAAGAACCAAGCATTATTGATTTCTACAGAATGGGGGGGGGCTTGATCAAATTCACTCGAGCGAAAATCACTGTCATCACATTATCTGACTATATTATAAGCCCTCGTCTATGAACGTTAAATAAATAAAACTAAAATCGTAAAAGAAACAAACCGTGAACGGTGTGGGAGTCGCTTGACGCTTCACTCGATTTGCACGAGTTGAGACACGATGCAACGGCTCGCTCTACAATTGTAAACTTACAAAATTAGAATAAATACAGTGGAAATGATGATCATACGCATGCTTTCCTTTAACCGGATTAGTCTACTAGCACTTCAAGACAATGCTTCAAACAATTTGTGTTCTATTGATTTATTGATTTTGACTAACCTGATTCTCTCCCCATCGTTGCTCTCCCCGTTCGAGCAAATTGAGAAATTGTTCTGGTGAGTCGAAGTTGTGACCGATATATGAATCGTCCTGAATACGTGTCATATTTTGTGTCATAGTTGAAATGGTTAACGTTCGATATTAAATATTTCATTTTCGAGAAATACGTTATGCTTCATGGTTAACATTTTGTCAGAGAAAATTAAAAAGCTGTTGGGGGTAAATGAGATCTATCTTTTCAATATGATACAAAAACTCACTGAGAATCGCTTGCCCCTGCCGTTAAAGATCTTTGTCGTGTTGTTATTATTTCCTTCTGGAGGTTTGATTTTGTTGTAGAGTGACATCATGAGAGTGAAGTAGTTAAGAAGGTAGAGGATCAGCACTCTATAAAGAGATCATCTCATTCCACGGCACAGTTGATACGTTCAGTAAAAGATTAACTGCGAGAGAATGAAGATACTGTTCATCGTACAAAATAGCTATGCTGTGAAATCAGATTTGTTTCGAAAAAAATCTAAGCTCGAAAGTTTCATTATGATCTCATTTACCAAGGAGTTAGAATATAACTGATAACACTTCAGGTCTAATCAAAGAATATAAATATAATGCAAATGTTGAGTGTTATTACCTCGCCAGATGAACTCTCAGCGACGTTCGCGGATGATATCCCTCCATCCTTCCGATGAGATCAAAGATCATCGGGAACACGTGAGTAATCGTTGAGATTACGGTAGGAATCTGAAAGTGGTATTCTTTGGTAATAAAATATAAGTACGTTGGTAAAGACAATAAATGAACTTGAAATTGCAATCAAGTCTATTAAATGCCGCGTTGACAGGTAAGAATTTGTGGCAAAAAAAGTAAAACCAGCCTGAGCCTTGCTGAACATTCCCTTCTCCTCCGGTTTCTCGAGTCCCGAGTGTGTACCGTCGATGCCCTGAACAACGATTTTTTTTAAAACTTTGAAATTCGATTTTTTTGAAGCACAATGCCTGTGAAGAATCGACAACCATGTGAGTTTATGGAAAGAGTAAAGAAGCCGATGATTCGAATGGTGCAACAAATGAAGAAATATAATAGAAAAAAAAACAGAACCTGTACAGCAGTCCAGATAGCGAAAATGGAGAAAACGAGCATAGAGATCACCATTGCATTAGCTGAAATGCAGTTATTTGTGTACGACACTCCGTAGAATCAGTTATTTACATATTCCGTATTATAAGAAAAGAGTCACGGCTGTGTAACGATGGTTGTGACACTCACCAAGTAACCGCAGAAAGCGCTTGGACCATTTAGTGTTGTGCTCGCCAGCTGCACGCTTTTCCGCTATCGATTCCTGCAGTTTTCTCGATCGATAAATAGCGATTGATAAATGGTCATGTTAAAACTAAGTCAATAAATCAACAGTATTCACCCGTAATTTGATTACAATTGCCATCACTGTGTTGCTTGCAGTGTCATTGTTGCCGATGGTGAAATCCCAGCCAGTGAACACCTGTAATCATTTGGTCGCACGGGAATATCATATTGTTAGATACGATGAATTCTTTTTTTGGTTGGAAATTTGATGAGAGATACATGAAGACGAGCGATTGTCTAACCTTCCAGTTGAAGATGTACTGCTCGGCCTTGCTACCGGATAGCTTCGATAACCGTGCATTTTGCGCCATTCTGTAATATCTCGGAGTTTCTCGGATCAGTTTTCACCCGCATAATTCCTTAATTTTCATATATTACTTCGATTTTAAACAATGCTCACTTCCGTAAAATAGCGAAGAAAGATATTGAAAAGACAGCGATCGTGACGAGAAAGTAGGCGAGTGGAAGAGCGTACTGAAATGATATACTATATAAACCAAATTATTGATTTTATCTCTACTTTTCATACCTCCTGAAAAAGATCCGAAGCGAAAGAGTATGTACTAAACTAACAAATACTAATTTTCAATTTCGCAAATTCACTCGTTACACACTATTTGGATCTAAAAAAATAATCCACCTTGAATTTGTCCGTGAGATAATCTCGATTGCTGTAGAACCCGTAGAATATTGGCGAGTATTTTAAGTGACCCTGAAATGGGCTATGCATTTTGTATTATTTAAACTGGCTTTCTACAGATCGCACACAATCCAGATTTTGATTGTCTACTGAAACATATTGCAAAATGGAGCAAAACGTCACATATTTTAGAATACTCCGAAGATAATATTGGAAGAAATATTGGAAAAAGGCAAATTGTTTACCAATCGATTTCACTCACATCGAATTGCATAACTACACCGAATCGATCAGCGTGTTTCGTTTGATTATCAGGAATGATTTTCTCAGAGATAACAGTTCGATTCCTTGTCCGATTCCTATCCGCCCAATCGGCAACGGTCTGAAAAATTTTTAAACATATTTTTTTCCGGAAAAATATTGCCCTTCAAATTGTTTTTTCCTGGAATTAGCGATCAATTAATGCCTCGTAATTGCTCTATTGCACTTTATCTCTTCCCCATTGCTCTCTTCTTCCTCGCCTCACATCAATCATTCCCTAGTCATTTTGTGTAGGGACAAGTAGAAATCGCCCCGAGTCTGATCCATCCATAAATCAGTTGTCTCTCTCTCTCCCCTCTCACACTGCAAGTCTCCTTCCTCAATCCATCGCATGATTGAGTAGTCAATTGAAGCGCGATACGACAATCGATTCACGATCTATCAAAACAACCTGAACAGATACGAAAAAAGCTATAATTTTTTTCTGTAGCTTCTTGCATTCGTCAAGCGTCGACAACCTTACACAACTAAACCGTAATTTAGTGCGTGTGATACGTAAATCTCTTCCTTAATTAGACCTATCCGTCTCTCGTGTTTATAATTGATAAACCCCAATGGCTAACAAGAAAATTCCGTTAAAGTCTGCCCGTCATAAATCTCAACCGCAAAAAGTCTTTGTTATTTCGGCGTCGACTCACTTCGCACTTTCGCAGTTAAGAGGGTGAGAGGCAAAACAAAATACGTGATAAATGTGAGAAATTGTTGCTGACCTCGGGAAAAACGATAAAGGCGATAACGAGGAGAGATATGATGAGATTAACAAAGACGATCCATCGAAGGAATGTGAAATAAGATGAAACTACCGACCCGAAATGACCTGAAATTTGAAAGAAAATGTAATAGCTTTCTGGTATACTGGGTAAGTCCTGTAAGACCGATATGAACGCATCTATTTAAGTAAAATATTTAGACTTTCAAATACAGTATCTGTTCTTTTTCACTGTTCTTTGAAACATTCAAGTTTTGCAATGGCACATGCACACATTATCTGTTACTTGTATTGTTCCTCACATTCTTTGTTTTTAAAAAAAAACATTCCAATCACTCAGACACCTCTCAGTCACATTCATGCGTCATTTTTCTCAAGTAAAAACAGCTAGTGAAAACAGCGAGGGGGTCTCGGAGAGGGAGCGAAGTTGAGTCAGAGAGAGAGAGAGAGAGAGAGAGAGAGGGAGAGAGATATCCCCGGGGGGATTTGAGACAGATGAGAGGGTTGGAGGAGTCAAGTATGCAGATGGAGATGCCATCGAGAGATTTGAGGGGCGCAGAGAGGAGACATAAATATTTAGGGAATTTTTGAGGAAATTGAAGATTTTTTTTGAGAAAAAACAGGCTGACGTATTTTTTTGTTGAAAAATCATGAACAAATCAGAAAATGATTCTGAAACGGGGCTAAAAAATAAAAAAAAGAACAAAACATACTTTCTATCCGCTTTATCTTGCCCTCCCATGGTATCAAATACGTCCGGAAATTGTAGAGGTATCGCCGCACCACCTGAGAAGAAATTGCGTTTGCTAATTACAAATATTTAAATTAATAAAGGCCTGTTTTCGCATAAAAAGGTAAATGGTTTTTTTGAAAAGGATAAACTCACAGCCAATCTCTTGTTCAATTCCTCCATGTAGAGATGGCTCTTGGGCACTTTGGACTCTTGCTGCTCCAGATATTTTTGCGCGATGCTACAATCGTCGTTATATTTCTCCCAGTATTTTCACTTGTTCTAACATTACATATAACTTTCGTATACTACTATGATCTAAATTTCGTAAAACTATTTTTTAATTAAAAAAAAACAAACTGCAGCATCCGCCGTTTCCGGTTCATGCTCCACGCCTGCGTTCGCAGCGTTTCGATCACCTGTGTATTCAGATTTGTAATTATTATTTTTTAAATTAAAAAAAAGTGAATTAAATGCTCACCTCCTTTTTCTGCCGGATCTTATTGAGAATGTCCTGCTTCGTGAGCGGTTTGCCATCCTCACCAAGCTCTTCTTTCGGACCGAGAAACGCCTCGCCTTCCCTGAAATCATCTTTATTTTCAAAACTCTTCTCTCAAAAACTATTGAATAAATACATATTTCAAATAGCTGTGAAATAAATGGGCCAATTTACAATGAATACTGATAGAGAAAAGTGATCCAATATGTGTAATTTAGTTTTTTTTTCTCCTTCGTAAGTGTATTTTAGTTAGATCTTCTCTCTCACACTTGTCTATCCAGTTGTTCTCTGTCTCTCCACTGAACAGCAACACATATTCATCAAGTCGTGGACCCACAGATAACATCAAAGAGGTCCACTCTCTCTCTCTCTCTCTCTCTCTCTCTCTCTCTTCCTCCCTCACTCGATGCTCGGTCATTCATAATGACTCTAAGAAGTTGAAGAAAGGCGCACAACAAGTCGTCGAACGGAATGAGGAGAGAGGAAATGCATTTAGACTAACTGCGGAGGCAGTTTGAGATGATGGAAGAATGAACAAATGGAGATATAAAGAGACAACTGGAGAATTATAATGTGCATTGGAAGCAATGTCAGACCAGAGCTATCTGACTGTGAATCTATGAATCACATGTATCTTACATTCCTACTCGACCCATTTCTCTATTGGATAATGCAAATCAGTACAGACTGACGCGTGATGAGTGATTTTCGGACCACTAACCTCGGTTGCGAAGTTGTAGCCTCCAGCAACTCTTTACCCCTTTTGCCTGGAGGCAGCGGCACTTTCGGTCTGGTCGGACTGTCTGAAGTGCGCTATACCGTAACCCACCATACGCCCGTAGCTACCGTATACCTGGTAGAGTCGGCTTCTTGAATACGGTAAGGAGGTCGTAGAAGACGGACTGTCGTCGTTGCACGACAGGCAGAGCTGCGAGAGCCGCCGGCAGAAAGCCGCCCTCCAGCATGTCATCGTGATGCCGATGCGAACTCATGCGACCCGCAGCCGGCAAGTAGGCAACACCCGGCCGGTGACCGGGACCGGCTTTTAGGGCTCCAGGGCCGCGAGATGCAATCTCGTCACTGTGTGCCGCCCCGGAGAAGAGAAGTTGCGATAAGCAAGTGGTCCTCTGAGATAGAGAGAGAGACCCTCTATCTCTCTCTCTTGTTTCTTTCTTTCTTCCCTCCCTCCCCTCACTCTTTCAGTGTGGCGGAATCTCTTCCAGTCTCCGTTGTGTCTCGGCTTGATGACTCTGGCCGTCTGACTGCTCTCGTCATAAGCAGGCCCGGGTTTGATCGAGACTCATGGAGGACGGGGAGGCCGGACGGAGGGGGCAGAGACGCAGAGGGACGACTGATAACCTGGCCCCAATCACTTGTCGTGTAGTGCGGTGATCGATGGATAAATGGACAGATGTCCTAGTATCAAGATAAACTGGAGAAAGGGAGTGAAATGTAGTGCTTTATTGTACTCATCTATATTGCACAGAAAGATTAATTTTGTAATCACTGAAAGTTTGTTTTGAATGGCCTGTCGTAATAAAACGATTTAAAATTTGATGTTTGTGCACTTTCAATCCCCTTTTCATCTTTCGCTCATCTTCCACTTTGGAGTCGCAATTCCGTGGCCACCGCGTCCAAATTAAGATTTTTCATTTGCGTCTTTGCCGCCCGCGCTCAACTTTTTCATTACCGCAAAGGGGAAATTGGCACTTCCTGTAGTGAAATTCATTCCTCTGTGGTCTGATGAGAGATCTGATGATAGGGGTGTTGATGGGAGGCAATTCACGACCGTTTTGGCCAATTCCAGGCCTACTTCTGTCGAATTGGAATGAAATTAAAAATTCAAGAACAAAGATGGACACTATTCAGGAATATTTAGTGTCCTCACACGGTTTACGCTTTCACTTGCAGCAAATTTCAGAGATCAAAGATCAACTATTTGCCCCGGTTGTAGCTGGTCCCCCTAGAGGCCTGTGTAGTGAGAACTCGGGATGCAGTAAGATATGGAGGGCCCGCTAGCCGGCAGTTCATTTCTCAAATGCGACACTTCTAGCTGGCAGCTATCTGGTCAAGAGAGAGAGAGAGAGAGAGAGAGAGATAGAGATATCCTCCCCCTCCCCCGACCCTAAAATGAATTGGGCTTGTGAGATTTGATGGCTCGCCTCAAAGGCCACGGAAAGAATTGGTATTAGAAATTGAGTGAGAGAGTGGTGGGATCAGGAAAATATGATGAAGAGTTCGGCGAAAAAGCACATGGTTCCTGCAGCAACAAATCATATTGAGAGATTAGTGTGGAGACATTTTGCACACTTGGACTTTCGAACAGAATTTGCGTGACTTTTGCTTGAAAGAACGGAATCTTCCGGTAGGGGTGGACACTATGCCGAAACTGCTCTATTTGTTTGGCAGAATTCACAATAACCCAAACAAACTTTTAAAAAAGTTTCTTCGTGGAGGATTAAGAAGAAAAAGTGCCCATGCATTTGTGTGCCACCCTCGCGTCTGTTCTCTGCATTGACTAATGAAGGGCGAGATAGAACAAGATGATAGACCAATCCGCCCCTCATCTCTCACCACCTCCTCTTCTCTTCTTCTCTTCACATTGGATCCATCATCAGCCACTCCTGATTCTTGCCATATCTCCCCACCTCACGAGGAAAATTCCCCTGAGGGAGTGTGTGATGACCTCTCTCCCTCTTTCTCTCGTTTGTCCATCTTGTCGGACAAGAGAAGGGCAACAAAATGAGGAATGCAACCGACGAAAATGCAACCGAATAAATACAAAATTTATTAAAAACAGCATTTATAGTATTGTTAATATTCCCAGAGATTGTCATATCGCCGTCAGTGTTGCAATTAGATTTTTCTCAGTATCTCTCCCTCTCAAAAATATTTGAACGAGCAAAAGGACAAGAAAATGGGAGAATACAAGGAGGGCATAACGAGATGTTCGAAAACGCAGCAACAACCCAATTACAGACGGGGCACTCGCTAGAATGACATTTGGGAGTCGATTTGGTATGCGCACGCACTATCAAACACTCGGAATCTCCGCGTTTCGCTGTTTCTTCATCGGCAAGACAACTCACAAGAAGGGGTCATCAACACTATTCATTATAGTTGTTTCTTTCTCTTCACGTATATTTCGTGACGCATTTCCGTGAGGAAGATATTACATGGGAAAATTTCCGAACGGCTCGGAACTCGAAACTCTTTCTCTCACTCTCACAAATTCCTTCACGCTTTACTAACTTTCACGACTGACCTCACTTTCTCCTTTCTCTCCTTTTTGAGATTCATTCCTCCACCTCTCTCTCTCTCTCTCTCTCTCTCTCCTTTACTCTTTACCCACTTCCGGAATGCATAAAAGAGCGCGAGCGCGCGTGTGATGATGAATTACCGTACTTATGGTGTACCTCGGGGGGTGGTGCACGGCGTGCGCCCTGCCCGGGCGACACTTCCCCTGGGACGGGTGGGGGCACACGCAGGGACGGAAAGGGCGCACAATCATCAATCAGCGAGAGTGATAGGCAACATGCGAAATGGCGGGCTCAGGAGAACGGAAAGATCCCGGATATGGAGAGATTGAGTAAGAGAGAGGTCGACGTTTACTATTGGGCACGCGATAAGAAGAATAAGTGAAGTGGGTTTTCTGTTGTTTACCAATCACACCAGGACGTACTTTGGGTCGATGAGAAGCGGCACGAGTAGGTCAGTGTCCGAATCGTTGATGGAACTGGAGTCAATCCAGTCCATAGGAAGGGAGACTAACGAGAGGAGAGTGACCGAATGGAACTTCGGACAGAGACAGGAAAGACCCAATGAATAACGAAGGAAGAGCGACAAAAGAAAGGCAGTAAAATATCGAGACGAAGACCAGTTAGTCTTTGGCCAGTGGAACTAATGAGAGGGGCGTTCTGATAGACAAAGAAATGTAATTCCAAAAATGAATTTAAAAAAAACAAAAATCATACCCAACTGCGTAGAGAATGTCGAGGAGCTCGTCTTCTAATGTGAGTTTGGAGGAGGATTTGGCGCCTAACGAGCAGGTTCGTTCTCTGGAAAGTCGCTTTGCCGTACTTTTTTGTTTCATTAAATTCAGGAAATATGAAAAAAAACTAGAATATGAGATTTGCTTTTCTGTCAAGTTGAACGAAGAATTGTTTATAGATTCTGGGAACGAAGATTGAACGAATGATGTAAATTTAAATTTAATTAAATTAAAGCTAAGAAGTTGCCATGCGAAAATGTTTGGTGTTTTTCCCACAGACAAAAACATGATCAGTGCCCCAACCAATTTAAACCTAAAATATTTTAATGAAAAAAAACTATTAATTAAAATTGACCTCGCTAGCTGCAGACTGATAGTGGAGGCCGCGATGCCCTCTCGCGTCATGTCTCTGATGATTAACCGTAATTATTTTACAATATATATTCAATCCAAAGTTTTCACAAAAAGAAATTTCAGAGATAGAGACATCCTCGGTGAGAATGATCCTGTATGGTACACTCCAAAAGAAATTCCTTGGATACAGAGATCATCATTCCCACAACGAATTTGTAATTAATCATCATCAATATCTGTAAAAAAATATACGACAGATTATAATTCTTAAAATATTCTGATTTGCAAACCTTAAATCCCATAAAAACATTATTATTCTCTCAAACAAGTAACAAGATCAAACATGCCATGCTATTACCCTTATCACTCTATCACTCAAATACAAACTACTACACGTCTGAAGAAAGTTCAGCTAACTATTCATTCATTCATTCATTCATTATTTATTCCGTCAGAGGATCGCGTACAAGAAAATGAACTGTGAATGGGGCAAAAAAAGGAATGTAGAAAAGACAAGATTACATTTGTTTTTTTTTGTGGAAAATTGTAAAAAATTGATTAGATCTGAGAAAAGCAGAAATTCTTAAGTTAAAATGAAATATGGTATTGTTGTATATTTTCTAGCCTACCAAAACTGATTAGCCGAACCAAGCAAGTAATATGCTAATTACGATTTCAAATAATTGAATTGTAATTCCCACCTGCTGGCCGCCCTCGAGTGTCTTCTCGTGCCTCCTCCTGCCGTCGCTGCACCCGACGAGCAAACCGGCACCAGCGAGGGCGCCAGCGCCGCCCCCATACGAGAGAGTACGGATGAGGAAGAGGGCATTCCTGAGATGGAGAAGAGAGAGAGAGAGAAGATTGAGTGAGAAGATAGAGAGAGATATGTCGCCCCCGAAGGACCAAGCACTTCCATCAAAACTTGACTGTGATAGGAATGATATTTTGAAAATTTGATTAATCGACAAGAACAATGAGAAGGATGAATGGAGCTGGCAAGTACATCTCTTACAAAGCTAATTTTTCAAAGAACGAAAGTGATTATTCCACTATTTTTGTGAAGATTTGTTCAAAATCTGTGCGAAATCACGAACGAAAATAAGAAAATGTATTTAAAAAGCATAACTCATTTTGATTCAAAAATTTTTGTTAAATAAGGAAGAAGAAGATCTTCGAATATTAGAATATGAAAAAGACAAGATCAAATAAGAGAGACGAGAACTAATTCATCAGATATGTGATAGCATTTGTTTTTAAATTATAAAGAAATAAGCGACCCTTATAATCCGTTAGAAGTTCGCGAATTTTTCACGCATCTTTTCTTGCTCGTTTTAGGCTATTTTCCTTATAATTTATGTTAGGCAATTAGAGACACATAAGAAACTACTAATGCCGAAGAAATTAACCAAAATAGATATAAACGGGAATTAGCCGCACCTCTTAAAAGGCCGCGGAATTCTGCGAGTTGTTTTCCGCGAGCTAGACAGTGACGAGAGAGCACGCGGAACGAGGAGAGGGAAAAGTAAGCAATGTTGTTGTATTTCTGCGCTCTCTCTCTCTGTTTACGTGCTCTCTCGTCACAGTCTAGCTCGCGGAAAACAACTCGCAGAATTCCGCGACCTTCTAAGAGGTGCGGCTAATTCCCTAATTTATATTTTTGGTTAATTACTTCGGCATTAGTAGTTTCTTATGCGTCTCTTATGACCTAACGCAAATTATAAAGAAAATGGTCTAAAACGAGCAAGAAAATATGAGTGAAAAGTTCACGAACTTCTAACGGATTATAAGGGTCGAAGGTAGATCTCCTTGATTTTTTAATCGAATGTAACGGAGAATAGAATCAATAAAATAGCGGAGCACAATCGTTTCGGATTATGTACAGAAAACAAGCCAAAAGGATTATTTCCTTACTCATAATTAGTACATTATCGAGAACTATGTTGCTCATATTAAAAATAACAGTTTTGCATGAAATGTGGAGCAACTTAGTAAAGTAAGTGAAAATAGTGAATGAAAACAATAGAATAAGAATATAGAATAAAATCTTTGCAAATACGCGCGACGGGAGAAAAATTGCGTGGAATGGCGGGCTTTCTCGTGTGAGCAGTACGTAAACGAGTTATTATGGGAGGCCAGAGTAAAGTGAGAAAAGGAAAGGCGAGACAAAACAATAAGACGAATTACCCTTGCAAAGTCCCAATTTGAGCAAGTCTTAAACAGGCAAGGCCCTTTTTAGACAATTTATTAGTATTGAAAAAAAAACATAGTTCAGTTTGGACGAAATCTCGAAAACCAATCCACTTTGGTGCTGCCATAAATTTTGATTGTTCACGCAATGTGTGGAAAAAGGGTAATTTACTTAAACGAAATTGGACCTGTGGGACCTGTGGGACCACTCAATATATCGGAAGCAAGGATCTCAGATATCCCTTTAGTTTGGCCCGTCTAGACGTTACAATCAAATGGAAACAGTGGGGGAAGTATTGGATGGGCATTGGGTGATAATTATCTCAAGAGGAAGAGAAGGAGGAGGAAGAGACGGAATCTGGGCGCGAAATTTGGGAGAAAATGTCCTCTCTTTCTGCATCTTTCAAGTATTCTCTCCGGTCATTTCAACTCGTTCATCTTTCTCTCGTTTTCCCGTTCACTCCGTAATTCAATCTCGCATTGTTTTCACGTCTACACTCCCACGTAATAGTTTTGATTTCGCGCCCAAGTTCACAGTCATTAGTGCGAAGCTGACAAACAACTTTCCAACGAGAGAAATTTTGCAAAATGATGTTTTTTTTTGTAAAAAGAAAAATTTAGTAAAAAGGTCAATAGCAAGAACCTCGGCGAAATCAATTGTTATCGTCTCTCACTATCCAATAACATCAGTTACAAATTTCCGAATAGCTAGCTATATCCTCGCTCTCGGGTCATTGAGTGTTGAGTTAAGAGACACCAGACGTTGATGAATGAGCGGTCACTATATGTCTAGTACGATTATCGATTGATTGCGGAGACTTTGACCGAACATTTCTTGACCAAAGTCATCATAAGCGTATAACATGATTGTATTGCATGAATGTGACAGTAGCATTTGGCTATCACGACTATAAAAGTACATAAATATTTATACTAAAAATAAAAAAAAGTGAATGTGAAAATGGCTAATGACGTCTAGAGTGAGGACAGAGTGAGACTCAAGTCCGTCGGTCAGAAGAGGTATATGATTGATCCTGTGAGTGACTTGAGAAAGCGGGACGAGAGAGAGCGTGTGAAGTGAGGAGAGTGCAGAGAGGAAAGACGAAACAGACGCATACATTCATGAGGAGCCCTATATCTCTTCCCTCATCAGTCATAGTCAGATAGGCGACAAAAAGTGTGAGTCAAGATACAGCGACTGTTACTGATGCTAAGGGATTTTAGTCAGCTGGAATAAAGGAAAAGAAGAATCTGAGATTTTCGGGGTTGAAAAGTGATTGAGGAGGGTGAAATCACCACGGATATTGGGGCGTCCAACGACCTCAGTGCACACATTTTGATTGAAAGTCGGAGAGAGAGAGAGAGAGAGCGAGCGAGCGAGAGAGAGATCATGGAATGCGAAGACACACTAAGATTCATCTCGGAATGAGTTGTGTGTGAGTGAAATAGGATACGAGAAGGAGCGGCTTCCCAGTGAAACATAGCTGAACAACAGGGACGGGAAATGGAGTGATAAGCGGAAATATTTGGCCCCAGAGATCAATTTGAGATACAGGAAAGGAAAAGAGGAATCGTATAGTTTTCCACAAATATATTAGGCTTGTAAGCTAGGAACGAAGATACATTTATAGAGCAACAGGATGAGACTAACGTAATGGACCTAGCAAGGCATTGATGACTCCAAATTTTAGGTCTAATCGGTATCACTAGTTCTTGAATTGACGATTTAAACGAGTAAACCGGAACTAGCCGTTCCCGAAGCGAGTGTACGGGTGGAAGGAAAAAAGGAAGGGTCAGGAAAGGAGCGAGGGTGTGCTACTGACAGATCCACTACACAGAACGCGAACTCTGAAGCATTTCACTGTATTGAGAGAAATAGAGAGGATGGAGTAATTCTTCTTGAGCAACATAGTGAGAAAAAGTAACCCTTCGCCTACGTAAAGTGGCAAGGCAAGAGATTCACCTAGACGTTTTACGGGCGAATTTAGAGTGTCGATCACCTCTGGATCAGTCTCTCACTCACTCACTCAGGCTCATCCCATTACTTCGAGCCACTTTTTCGTAGTCGTCTCGACTCTAAGCGGTCGGGGGCAGGTGTCCCTCCCTTCTCCACCTTGTGTCTTCTCCTCTCTTCGTAGACTCCTTTCTACTTCCTTCTCATCTGACCGCATTCTTTCTCGTCTCTCACAGAACCAAAGCAGTGCACTTGTCCACTATAGTTAGATCGCATTTCGTTCGCACTTCATGTTTGATATCTTGGTCTTGAAGTTAAGGTATAAAGTGACGAGACGGATTCTATGAGATCGAAAGACGGCTGATCACTCTTTCCTTTCTTCTCTTATCTGACCCTCTCCCACCCTCACCTCCCCCCCCTCTCCCAGTGATACACTTCCGCCATCCATCACATCACCTTGTTGTGTGGAGGGAAGAAGAGAGAAAGAGACGAGCGATGGCCACAACCGCGTAATCACCCTCTGACCTTTGGCTCATACTAGCTGAGAGTTATTTAGTTTGATTTTGATCTTTGCTCAGACACAGTTGCGTATAATGTGTTTACATTAGGGTGGCTAATATCAGTACAGTACTGCAGAGCACTTGAGTCTCAGGTGCACTGCAGTACACGATTTTGAAGAAAGCAAATGTATCGATACACTCGAAAAATCGAGAGTGGTGTACTGAAATGCACTGTGCACTGTAGTACTCGCTCTACCCTAGCGTGTCGTGTACTAGCAGTACACTAGTGCACTGGCAGTGCACGGCGCGAATGTACTGCAGTGCACAGTGCATTTCAGTGCACAGTGCATTTCAGTACAAAACCCTCGATTTTTCGAGTGTATCGATACACAGATGCACTGCCCAGTGCACGTACCGAAAACGCACTGTGTATGGATACTGCACTGATTTCGCCACCCTAGTTTAGATCTCCGAGTCAAATTTATTGGGAATTTTAGTTCCAATGCTGATCTAAGTGCTGGTCAGAAAATAAAAAAAAGATAAAGAGCTTTAGAAGAAGGTAAACATGCGTGTACTCAAATCATATTCAGAAGGAGCTTCGATGTACATACTCGTCTAAACAAATATGGAATGAGCAAGGGACACACCAATGTATTTTCAAGCTGCGTTGCTACTTGGAAGATTAGATCCTACCAAATCTCACTCACTTCTAAATGGTGGTTTACCGCCTGGTACGATTACAGAAGCACTCCTTCTTGCCGCGAGTACTGGCGACGGCTCCCGTATTATGGGAGTGGTGGGCGGACGATCGACAAGCAGACGGGACTGAGAGTAACCATAATTTAATAAATTATATATTTAAAAGGAGAGACCTGAGGTCGAGACTGAGGCCTGGATTGTGTCAGAGACGCTGGACCCGAAGCAGAACGAGATGAATCCATTGCAGCCTGAACTGATGAATGTGTGGTAGACGATATGGAGCGCAAGCTGGGGAAATATGAGACGCTACAGGTACCGTTTCTGAAAACAATGCGAAAACAATGTTTAAATATAGAAGTCAATGCCTCGAAGTAGGATGTGAGTTTGGGAAAGAGCGGAAATGAGGTGGCTACTCTCTGAGTAACAATAGTGGGTTCGGAGGCCGTGAAGCGGCAATGATCAAGCAACAGCAACACGAGAGTGGAGCGACAGAGATTCAAAATATGAGGATTTACTTCCGTTTTCGATTCAACGTTCGAAGTCTCTATTAACATACAAAACACGGATAGCTTAAATCATTGACAATTTGACTGGGACGAACTAAAGGAAAATGTACGAGTTGCGCGAATGGATGGAATGAATGAAAGTGGCAATGCTGCCAGCCGACTGGCACAATGGGAAGAAGGAGATATACATAGGAATCATCACGAACCACCCTCGCCTCAGATTGATCTGCCACATGGAAACGATTGATCTCTCTGCTACCCTCATACATATTCAACTACCAACACTAATTAGCCGATGGCAAAAACGTCACATTGTTCTGCCACATGGATAAGAGAAGACACTGGAGAGATAGAGAGAAGGAGAGAGAGTCATAAGGATTCGAAGAAGTGTCGCCCTTTGGACTGCAAGATGGCAGAATTGCGATGATTTATGGAGCGGTTGTAAAAGCAAAATGAGAGCTCTCGAGGGGATAGTGGACGTGCGGAGGTGCAGTAATGGAATTTGGGAGGTGTGAATCACAGTCCGAACAATCCTATTTTGATATTTGCTATGCAAAGGTTTGTAGTGATAACGGTGTGAGAAATGCGTTTAAATGAGAGAGATTGAAGAGCGTTTGCGAATAGACAGGGTTGACTTCTTGAAATGTTGGTCAGGTTGAATAGTCGATAAACGGAAAGGAGAAGTCGGTGCTCGTAGACTTCTTCATCTTTACACGACCGGAAGCACGCTTGCGTGCACTCTCAGTTTGTATCACATGATTCCAGAGACCTCCAGGAAGAGGTCAATGGCGAGAGTGTGCAAGTGGAATATTATAATTGATCAATATAATTAAGAACTGAAAAGAGCTAGACATGGGAAGAACGGGATTAGTCATAATGATCTTATGCAACATATTTATCGGTAAGAAATGCATGCTTCTCGTTTTGAAGTAATAGCAGTAGACGAAGCTGACAATCTCACGACTCCTTGGGTAGGAAGGGATATGATAGCTTTGGGTATTGGGGAGGAATCAATATTATAATTGAACTATAACAAGCTTTTGAAGTAGAATCTCGAAGAAGAAAAGAATTGCGGATCGGAGGTGGATTCAGAGAGGCGTAGTGTGTTCAGATATATGAAAAATGTTGGCTCAACATGGATGAAACAGAGAATAACACAAAGTAATATCATACACAGTTAGGACGATAATATTCTTGAAAATGGAAAGGCAGACATGCACGACGGTCTCAGGGATGAAAAAGCAAGACAGAAAAGCGCGAAATAAGGACCTCAGCAATGATTTAGGAAATATGCGTGGGAATGTGTGATAATCTCCCGATACAGAAGATATTCAGGTACTTTTGGTGCAAGTGAAAAATAAACCAGCAAACAGCGATGTGCACTGAGAAAAAACTGCAATAGGACACGAAGGAGGAGTTGAAGTATGCAATAGAAGAGATAAGAAAAGTATGTACCAGGAGAGGGAGTGCGGAAAACTCAAAAAAATTCTACGATGTGGCATGCGACAAATATCAAACATATTTTTCGGATTCGTTAATCTCAGTAAGGGACAGAAACTATTCGGTGAATGAGTGCTCGATACATGCACTGTATCGAACACTCATTCACCGTGTACTCATGAGTGCTCAAGACATAGAATGATTGGGATAAGGAGGTATAGGAACCTGGCCGACGTAAGAAATGATCTTTTCAAAGATGGTATAGATAGGGTATTGTCTGAGAGTCTGCAATTGAATAATGGATTGAAGAATGAGCCGGAATGATGGGCTCATAGAGGGGATCATGATGGTCCAATTGGGTTATCCCTGACTGCGGGGTTTCTCACTCTAGCGGCAGGGGAGAAACGACGAGTCGGCCACTGGCGATCGATTCTAGAAGTTCAAAATCTTGAAAATAGATGGATGAAATACCTTCTTCATCAAAAACTAGAATTTGTGATCTTATCTGTTTCTAGAATGGCGAAATTCACCGGACCTTCGTCGATCTATGACTCATTTTCAGATACTTCATGCAATACAATAGCTTAAAATGGTCTTCTGCTGTGTATCAACTCACTTCTTCTCCTTCATCGGTTCGCCCTCCTGCTGCTTTTCCTCTTCTACTTCTTCTTCATCGTCGTCATCCGTCTCTTCAACGTGATCCGTACGGTAGATGCTCACGATCTCCTGAAGGATCTGTAATGTGAAGTGGAAACATTGATTGGGTTCATCCGGTTATGACACCTAATCTGGTACTACCGTGCAGTATTTCCGTAAAACGTTGAAACAACAGTACACGAATGTACGAACTTAATCGAACGAGTACACTCTCGCATCTCTCTTCCTCATCCGTACATGTAGCCAAGTTACGCTGAATGTGATCACCAACCCGTCTCAGCTGCATACTGCTGGGCAATTTCTTCATCTTGGCGACGGTGTTGACGACGTGTCCCATCACCACATCCCACATCTTCTTAGTGATTCCTGAGTTGTTCCCGATGGCACCGATCGTTTGATCGATGAGTTCTTCGCGGCTGCAAAGATGATAACTGAGGAAGAAGATAACGAAATAGTCGTTTACCGGATATATTGAGTTTATATTACATCTGGATGTGGGTTTCAAGATATTCTCTTTTCATCAATAATGTGTACTTTACATTCCCTGATACAGTTATTAGACTCACTTGGAGTGATCGGCCAAAAGACCATTGAGGAAATGGAGCTGACAAAGGCAGCTGAAAGAATGCGCATATTTTTAAATCGTGAATCATCAATGACCTGCATTTTATAAAAAAAAACTCTGCTGGATCTAAAGAAAGTGTCTGTAATTGGCCTATTCATATTGTTGCAAAACAGATAATACTATAAATGTTGTTGAAAAGAGCGACTTGTAAGCAACGTACTTCTTTTATTGTGCTAACACACTAATGGAAATTACAGCTGACATACCGTAACAATAATTTCATTTAGAAACCACAACTTTCTTACCAATAGGCACTTGATGAATCAGTCTTTTCCGTCCCACATATGATGGGGCGCTTGAGAAGCTTTCCCAACCATATAGCGTACCTCTCGCGAGCCATCCTTGTGAAGCTTCTGAAATGACTTCAGACTGGGAATACATATTGGGATGCAATGAGAACATCTGTGCAGGACATATTAGATCATACAAAGTGTTGCTATAATCGATCATGGTATATCAATGTCTTTTCAAGGATATAATTGTAAGGAAGAAGGAAAGAGATAGGCGAAGAAAAAAGAATTATTGGATGAATTGACAAGGTTAACTGGGTCAGCGGAATCCACAGATCCTTAACGTAAACTGCGCGCAAGTTGGGTGATCGGAAGGGTGTAAACTTTTCTTGAACAAAGGAGGAAGAGGCACGCCAGATGAGTGCACTGATAGAAGAAAGAGGAAGGAGAGGGAGAAAACATCGTTCCTTCTCTAGAGGCCCTCACTCTCTATCTCTATTCTCTATCCAATCCACATACTCTCTTGCGCCTCTCCCTATTGCGTCGTCTTCTTTCCCTCATCCACTGCAGGAGAGATGACAAGTCAACACTTTTAGGACACATTATACGAAGGAGAGCGAGTGTCTGACAAGTACGGGATAGGATAGCTTTTTGCAAAAGTAATGGTTGCAGCTAAAATTCTTGCGGGTTCTCCCAGGTGGGTGAAGGAAAAGGTGTGAGCGATTGCAAAATTAGAGTGGGAATAAAAATGAGCGGTTAAAAGTCCGAATCCCATCTACATTTCCCCCTCAGTTTCCTGCTTCACCTTGATAGACTAATGATGTGAGATGAGAGAAGTCAACATACGTGTAGGTTGAGAAGCTATGTGATTCATTTCCTTTGAGATAGCATCTAGTCATTAACGGTATATCGAAGACCAACATATTTCACCCTTCTATGTCTGTGCTACGTCTGGGAGATAATAAAATGACCAGCCGCAACATAAACATCGGAAATGTGACTTGAAAGGAACACTGACAGTTGTGTCTGCATTTGTTTATCAACCGCTAGAACGGGACGGAAGGAAGAGGAAAAACTTATGAGTTATAGGCCGAGAAGAGAGGTGAGACAAACAACTCGGTCTTCAATGGATACTGTACATAGTGGTGAGAAGGACAGGGAGTAAAGGATCAAAGAGGGAGTAAAGGAAGGGGACAAGTATTCTTCGCCGTGAATCAAATAATAAAGTAGGTGATAGAGTGTGTATGGTTGGGATACGGCAAGCCGCCCTGATATTATCAAAGGGGATTGATCATTTGAGGAATGGCGAATGCTAGTTAGTAAGGAAATACGAAAGCAATATTTCCGATATGAATCGAGAAAGTTTACAATCGATAATGAAAAGGGGTTCTCCAGAGACGGTGATCAATGATGATTATATGTGGGAACATTCTCGGGGAGGGAGAGGGGATGTTCAATTCATTCTCAAGCACGAAGTGACTTTGGTTCCTTCTCTTTCTCCTTCACTTTTAGATAATCCATAAAAATAACATCACTGAATGGTCTTTTTTTTCTCCCTCTATTAATCGGAAAATCCGGAGACGTTTCATACTCGTACGGATTGACACAATTGTTCAGGGGGCTGTATAATCTGTTAAAAAGTTGGCCATCTTTTCGTTTTTCTTTTTCGTCAGTTTTTGACTTAATTTTAATTCCTTTTCATTAGTTCGATAAAGCACGATGAAAAAGTAAGAATGCCAAAGAAATCAACATAAAATATAACGTTAGCGACTAGCAAATTCGTGTTAAAGATGGCCGAAAACTAGAAGTTGGCCATCTTCTGTTTGAGCGGGCTAGACAGTGACGAGAGAGCACGGGGATCGAGGAGAGGGAAAAGTATGCATGTGTTGTTTACTTTTATTGCGAAACTCTGCGCTCTCTCTTGTTTACGTGCTCTCTCGTCACTGTCTAGCCCGCGCAAACAGAAGATGGCCAACTTCTAATTAAAAGATGGCCAACTTCTATTTTAAGGCAATCTTTAACACGGATTTGCTAGTCGCTAACATTATATTTTAAGTTGATTTCTTTCGCATTCTTACTTTTTCATCGTGCTTTATCGAACTAATGCAAAGAAATTAAGATTAAGTCAAAAACTGACGAAAAAGAAAAAAAAGAAAAGATGGCCAACTTCTAACAGATTATACAGCCCCCAGAGAAATTTCGGCAGTGTTTACGATAATAAATTACAATGAACCATCGTTGTTCTCCGCTCTGTAAAGCGAGGTAGGACATTCAACGAATTTGGGATTGTTCACGTGAAAGGTGATTAGTCGTTTGAGCACCTGAAACGAACCTTATTCACATTAGGCAGCGAATTTTTAATCAACTCATTATCAGTTCTAGTGTTAGATCTATGAAACGATTGTTTTCGAGCAGCAACTAGTGGAATGAGAGAAAATATGTAGAGAAGAGAGTACTATGCTATTGCTACTCGATGTGCAATTCTTAGAGAGTTGAAAATGCTATATTTAGACCCCATACCGATCTTACCAAAATCTTCGTGAATCATTATCGGATAGTGTATTAACCAAAGCAGGGAATGCAAGAGTGACACTCTTTTTCACCACACTCTCTCTCCTGTCCTCTTTCTGGAGATGTGGAACCATGTGTTACCTCCTGGACATTCTCCATGACGATGACCGTCTCTCCATCGAGATACTGAATGAGGTCGGAGACGATCCATGACCATTTCTCCCAAACTCGCATCTTGTCTTCGGCCAGTTCATATAAAACTCTGTGAAGCATCCTCTTGTACCTGAAATTGTTGTTTCATCGTGATCTTTCATGCCTTGAATGAGGACGAGATTTACGCTGGAAGTACCCATTACCGATGTTCTCCATTCACAGCCGAAAAATCTAGCACTTTTTGGTAAAATTCACGTTGAGAGGTAAGTTCTAAGTGTACTATTTTGTTCGGCTAAGTACTAAGAATATCGAACTGACTTCGGATGATTGCGCAGAATTCGAGCGAGATAGTGAATCTGACAGTAGCATCTGAACAACGAATGAGTGTTCCCCATGAGAATAGAGTTTGGCCATTTTGAAATGTCTTTCAGAAAAAAAGCGGAACGATATAAAGTTGATTCCAATTTACTTGCTAAATATCGGACAGACAGTAGTCTAATTTTAAGGTTCAAAAAGATAGTGACGATCAGGCAAATGAATCACAAACTGGTCGTTTCGGGAGATAGTGACGACCAGGAACTGAGCTGGTAGTGATTCAGGAACTTCGTGTTGGGACCTCATAAATTTCTAATATACCCTAAAAACTCTACTGTAGCCTCAGGTTGACTTTCAGGCAAAAACCCTGAATTTCACTGATAGTACGAGACATTTTGATTTTGGCAAACTCCGCTCCAACGGGGCCGTAAGTGTGTATGAGATGGCTTTTGCATTGTATTTTTCGAAGCTGTATATCGGAAATAGGTGTTCGTTTGCAATTTTGCAAAATTTCATGGAACAGTTTGGAAAATGACTGATCCTGCTAAGTTCACCATATTTGTCGTCCACCATGACGAAAGAGCACAAAAACTAGATATCGGACAATCTCTTAAAGGGACCAGGCAGCGTGCAAAAACAGATTTTTTTAATTTTTATAATTTTTTAATGAACTTTACTTGCAGTGATCTAATGAAAAATTAAGAAAAAAAATTTTTATCACTTTTTTACAATTGGTTATTTTATTTTGAAATTAACTTCAGGAACGGTGAATCGCCTATTTCCGAAAGGACAGAAAGCTATTTAAATTGGTCGTATGATTAGATAATGTAGCAAAAAGAGGAATGCAACGGTTTTGACCACTCCCGGAATCAATGCGCGCAACCAAAGTTCATGAAAATGACTGGTTTTAGAGAAATGAATTGTGGTGTAGTCGCTACCGTAACCTGCCTCGGAGAAAAGGCGAAACTTTGAAAATTCATAACTAATTTTTAAAAAAATCGCAAAAAAATAAGCGGTTTTAACATTCCACATGATTCCAAACCTACAGACCAGGGTTAGAGCGAGAGAGTGTGTTAAAATGAGAGAGTCCCTCTCAATTTCACACGCTCTCTCACTCCAAAGGCCTTTCTGTAAGGCTGACCGGCCCGTGGAATGATGTGATTCTTCTGGGAACAGGATTTTCTTTTATTTGAAAATAACCTATTTTTTTCACTGCCTGGTCCCTTTAAAGTTCAAACAGGACAATATGAAGAATAACTTACCGATCGTAAGAGGTCGAAGGAAGCTTCTCCTTGTGTGCACACAACTTCGGGACATCGAAGAGTTCCTCTAGATATGAAGTGAAGTCCCACGGTTGAGTAGATGAACGAGAATTACTCATCCTGATTGTGATTCAATCATTGGAGTGGATCTTTTTATCACATGCAGTCATAAACCGTAGGGAGTGCTTGGGTTGAAAAGATCCAATGATCTACATGAGTTTCTAAAACTTCATCCTGCACTAACAACAATGAACCGATGAATTGCGATTGATGTGGATTCGTGTGAGGAGACACAATGAAATAAAGGTAAGATGAGTTCAGAAGATCAGGGTGTGGAGGAGTGAACTACTCGTCTAATGTGGTGTTAGTTTTCGGAAAAAGGTAATGGAAAAAGGCCAAGATTTGAATTCCCGCAATTTCTTATCTCAGTTCTTCGTGGAGCAATCGACTCAAAACGAAAAATGTTATATTCGAATTTTTGAGTCGATTGCTCCACGGAGAGATGCTCCACGCTGAGATAAGAAATTGCGGGAATTCAAATCTTGGCCTTTTTCCATCACCTTTTTTTCCGAAAACTAACACCACATAAGGGAGGGATGATCACAAGAATTATCAGAAATATGAGTGATTCACCCGACATGGGGCGTTCATTACTATGACTATGATTGATAGGGCTTTCATTGATAGGGTAATGTCCATCAGAGAAGTTGTCCCAGTCCCAGTGACCCAGTCCCAGTGTGCATGTCCCAGTGTGCATGTCCCAGTGACCTCTCTTGAACAACAAGTGAGCCTGAGACACAGCCAGGGACGGTCTGCTGATCTAAAGAGAGATGAAAACAGTGCGAATTCGGTAGAAAGAGAAAACAAGAGTGAAGAAAACAAGGAAGAATCAGAAGAGTGGAGGGGAGATTCGAGCAAAGCAAAAATACGGTAGGCAAAACATACATTGGAGACTTTCTCAAATCACTGAATTGATTTCATAAAAACCTTACGTTTCAAGCCAGCGATTTATTTTATTTTTTTCCATGGAGTATTGGGATACAGCGAAAACTATCTATTTAAAAAATTATGTTGGCGTTTAGTTTGATCAGGAAATAAGACAGGCGAATGGGAGGAGGTTTAGTGAAGGGAAGAACAAAAGGCGCGAATGTCTGAGGGAAGTGTCGACTTGCTGCTCTCTCGTCGCTCTATAGGAATCAATGAATGGATACAGGGAGGACAGATGGTTCAGTGATGAATCAGAGAGGAGACGCGAACGAAAGTTCCTCTAAACAACTCCATTTCGGCTAAAAAGAGAAACAAAGACCGAAATCGGCAGAAACACTGCACGTGATCTAGAACAGATCTTTTCCGGAGCTAGACGTGTGAGAGGGAATGGGAAAAACGCTAACTTCCCATCAGTGATTGCGGATAAGGATTTATGGGTAGGCTCCTACAGTATGCTCACATTCGCTGTAAGAGTACGCCCCAGAAAATATATTGGGTGATTAATTTCTTTCTAGGAGTTTTTGCTCAGTAACCCTCATTTTACTATTTCGTGTCAGTGTAATCGAGAAAATTTGAATATTTTTTTATGAAACGCTTACTATTCAATGCAATATTTTTCAATGCAAAGATCCCACTTTCAACTAATGATTTACTTATCTTTGCTTGCAATTAATTTCATTTCTTTGTGAATCTAAATCCAAATTTGCCTGCCCCTTCCTCCTCCATTTCTGCACGTCTTCTCAAACTTCCCTCCACTCTCCTTCCTCCTTTTCCATTCATTCGCTCCCCTTCTCCTCGTTCCGAGTGGCCGCCCGCTCCACCATGGCCACCACCACCGAATCCAATTCCTCCTTCTCCTCCTCCTTCTACTCGGGGTAGGTACACCTCCGGCCCCATCTACTGTACCTCGCCTGGCTCATCTAACATACCCTTCCCATCGTCGTACCATACCCTCTTAGGCTGAGCTACCGTACCCTCGTATACCGTATCCTCTCAGCTGCCAATCCCTACCGTATCCACTTTCCAGTTCGTCTCACACATCTTCCGTCGCTCCAGAGATGTCCAAGACTGCCGACTACTACCTGCCTCCCATCGTCAGATCACTCGGCGAGGATGTGAGATCGACTTTCCGACTACCGTACCCCCATCGAGCCGCCATAACCCGTTTGTCTACCATATTCTTTGCAGGTGCGTGTCGACAAGGTGCGCCTGCAGTGCAAGACGCTCGACGACGGACGGTACGGTAATAGAAGATAATGAGATCCGGTTACGGTAGCTTTGGAAAACACAAACTGACTTTTCTGTTCAGATACCTCTACACGTATACGATGGATCTCGCACAGGATAAGCCCAACCAGACTTCTGAATCGGGTGAGAAGGATCAACGATCAATTGTCAAAGTTCAAAGATCAGCATACGCCATTTTCAGACATCTCCGGTTCCTCTCGCCAATCCCGATCGAATAAGAAGGCGGCACCCAGGTGGGATTGGGAGATGACTAAATTGCCAATCGATAATCGAAATACAGTAACCGAATCTCAGGACGCGCCAAGAATCGGAGACTGACTACTCGGTGAAGTCGTTCCGCGTCCGTCGACCTGCCACCAAGCCAGCCCTGCCTGAGCCGAGTGAGTGGAATGAACAGTGGAATGAACAGGATGACCGTGCTCCCGTTTGTATGCCGTACCCCCATTCCCTTCTACATGCCACCATCAACTCAGTTAACGTACCACCTACCGTAACCAGTCCATCGCTCAATCGATACCGTAATCTCTTCAGCCGCTCCCTCTCATCCCGTCGCTCTCACCTCCTCTCGAAGCATTCGTGGCCTCACCGACATGACGATGAGATCGGACGAGGAGGAACTCTCATCTGGAGTGAGTAGAAACTGGTTTTTGATCTTTTATCTCTGACATTTGATATTCCAGATTCGCCAAGAGGTCACCATCACCTTCTACCTCTTCGGTCAGACGGAGCGAGGCGATTAGTGAGCGACTCCCCTTGGACACGCCCCTTTTAAGCCCCGCCCCTTTTCAGCTACCGTCGTCGTGTCTTCGATGCGTTCCTCGGTCACACGTCGGTGCGTCGCGTGCTCCGCTCCTTCGCCGCCCTCACCGATCACTCGTTCAAGTGAGGACAAGCCCCGCCCCCTCGAGACTCCGCCTCTTCCTGACCACTCCCCCGTTGCAGGCAGTTCGTCGACCATCTCTACATTCTGCCCGGCAATGGCGACCAGCTCAAGGACGCGACCAAGTGGCAGAAGGTGAGGAAGAGAGCGGACTCCGCCTCTCTCGAAGCTCCGCCCACTCCTGAGTCCACCCCTTCAGCTGCCGCGTAACAACATCACTTTGACGCTCGGCGACCTCCGCTATGCCGGCCAGGAGCTGTCCAGCGAGATGGTGGGTTTATTCTATCCCAACAATGCTTAAAGATCAATAAAACTGCCTGAAAAGTGTGAAAAATCATTAAATTTGTATGTTTGAGGTGCTGATCGTGGACATGATCGGCGTGCGCAGTCTCTCGTCCGACGTGCAGCGATCGATCAAACATCAGTGAAGAAGCCCCGCCCCCTCTGGCAGACTCCGCCCTTTCTTGCCCCCGCCCCATCTGCCCTCCCCTCTTCTCTCCACTCTTCATTCTCATCGACTCGTCTGTCTAGAAAGCAGTCAATGCGATAAACGTTGTGAGACACGAGTATTGTTTGATTACGATGAGAAAATATTTCGTGGACTAGAGAAATGATTTCTACCTCATCTGTAACGAATGGACGTTAGGTTGTACGTGAAACAAGATAAATTGTTTTTCTATTACCTGTGAATGAATAATGCAACGCTGCATTATAAGTAAGTACCTTACACTACATAACCTCCTCTTTTTCTGTCCGATTATATCGTTCAAGAAAACATTGAAAGAGAGACAAAATATGAAGAAGAATAGTGAGTATACAAGGCAATGACAACCTCCTCTCCAACCCTTTCCCGATATGATCACCACGCGGAAATCCAAGAATTCATCCATTGGATGCGCGGCTCCTCATTGTCAGATTTCTTGAATGTTGTGTAGACATTCGTACTAGTGTAAGGAGTTTAGATCGTAGTTGGCTCAAGACTAGGGACGTCCATTCAAGAAGAATAGCAAGATCATTTTGGGAAATGAGTCGCGGCAAGATTCATGTTTTTGACATTAATTTTGACATTTTGACATCCTAATATTATCACAGATTCGGTGTTTCGCCGATCAATAATCTTGTTAATTTCAAGAATTCCCAATAGAGCTCCGATTTCTATTTCTCTCTCATTTTTTCCCTCGGTTAATTTCCTCAGAGATACCTTTCGTATATGTTCACTCTTATGGTCGCATAATACTGATTCCAATATGTCGACGGAAATTCCTTTTCTTAAAAAAATCCGCTGCCTCCTTCACAGTTAACTTTCTGGTATGCAATCGTATGATGAAATAAATAATTAATGGATGACTTCCCGCATTCATTTATTATTAAGCCACCATAGATACTCGCAGTTTTCGATTGGCATAGCGTCCTCTAGAATTTCTTACCTCCTATACCCGGGTACGACAGTTACACGACCAGGTACAAAACACAAACAGCATGCTGCACAAAGTATGATCCCTTTGACAATGAGTGCTAATAACACGTGATGTTAGGCGTGATGTTTGAGTGATATTGGAATCCTTTTGTTACCGGTCCAGTTATTTACAGGGTGCGGCAAAATTACTTAGACTAAACTTTGCAAGATAATTCCAATACAGTAAAAGAGTTAAGTATGATCTCAATTGCATATTTGCGACTGTTGACTTATGTCCTGATACTATTCGGCATTTCAAGTAATTTCGTCTATCCAATCGTTTATAGCAGAAAAAAATCTGGCCCACACTGTATTTTCAAATTGAAACGCACGGGGGTCAGATCACTCAGCTAGTTTTGGTTGCTCAATGTATCGAAGATCACGCTGAATTTGACCATTTTTCAGTACCCACTGGTAGAGCATGATCTACAGTTCTCTTGATTATATTTATGAAACACAGTTCCCTTTAACCAATCTATTAGATATTGAGAATCAAGACCTACATAAGTTTTGAGAAACCGCTATCGAGTCGGTTTCCTTGCTCCATAATTCCGCGAGCTTTCCACGTCATGTGGTCTCCCTAAGTTAGTAGCAACTAGACATCACTATCAGGATGCTATACAATTGAGACAGCTCGAAGTCTTATCTAAGCAGAGATTTTACAGATAATATTTTAGTTGGACGCATAATTGCCGCTCATCACGGAATAATCAAATTGAAAGATGACAGCACGATGTGTAGGAGAGATGAACATTTGAAAACAAAGTGGGGACATGCAATTGGTCCTTGATAATCTACAGGCACCGGGAAAATCGTTGAACATTCAAACCCTCCTTAGAACGCTTATTATAAATAGGTCATTATTATTTTTCGATTTTTCAATGTTTCATGCTCAAAAACACTTAGGTGTTCATAGAAGCAAACGATCCAATACCTTCTCAAGAAAGTACATCTACCCTAGTGTGAAACCAGTAATGGACGAGGATATTAATTGGTTTTGTAAAATCTGTGACATTATTACAAAAATGCATCCTATTTGTGCTCGAAATGTAGATCTGGCACGTCATATATCGCTTCTAATTGTACATCCAGTAATAATCCCCAAATATCAGTTTGTAAGTATGTTGTAGTGGGAAGTCTCCTCTACAAAATACGTCTTTCGACACTAGTTCATTCTTCACATTCTTAGAGAACCGTTGTCTTCAATGAGATCCGATGCGCGGGAATCGACAACGATTTTGCCCAGAGAGTTTTGATTTACAGCTCTTGTAAAAAGAGCTTGATTCTATTTCTACAGTGGTTTTCCTATTGCTTATAAAGTGAGTCAATGAATATATAAATTCCAACTTCAAAACATTTCCTCTAAGAAAAATTATAAGAAATAAATATAGTCTAAATAATTTTGCCGCACCCTGTATACAATTCAAAATAGATCTAGGAGGTACAAGATCAGGCACATGAGGTACAAGAGGTACACGATTAGGTACACGAAATTCGTTAGTCTCACAGTGTGTAGCTCTTGTGATTTTTAATCTGATGTCCTATTACCTCATTAAAAACTTTGTTTTCCACATAACCATCTTTCTCGCCGGGGGAAATGTAGGAAGAGATACAAATATTGTTAGCGGTTGGACAATAAATATAACTGATTGCTCACGTCGCATTTGCTTGCATCCAGGTTCTCGAATGATCTTAATGAATTGTTTAATAGATATTAACGTAACTACATTTAAATAATTGATTTAATTAAAATTATACATATATTATACTAATTGAATTATTGTTTACAGTAATCAGTTCAATGAATGAATCATTCGCCGTCAAGAAACTCGATTCTTTTTGGGAAAATGCTATAATTAAGTATCATCACTGCCTTGGTAACATTATTTTATAATAGATAATTGCTACAGTTGTTATTTTTTTTGCAGCAATAGTAATATTTTTAATTTGTGTTCCGACGTGTGTAATCATCATTTCCGATCAAGATAAGCGAAACAGACTTTATCGCAAGTACATAATGTCAGTGCAGGTGCGATTTTGTCATTGATTATTTAAAAATAATAAATACAATTATGATTACCTCAATGGTCGTGGATATCTGGAGATTTATCGGAGCTCCAATATTCTTACTGAATTATGGCATTGTTTATTGCATCGGGAGCTTACCCAAGGAATTCAGAACCGAGCTCTACGTGGTAAGAACTTGTTTGTTGACCACCCCTATGGTATTTTTTATACAAAATTTAAATTATGAAACTTTCAGTCCGTCTTCGCATTGTTTCTCTACGAGATTTTCAACTCATATGCTTCATGCGTGTACTACAGACGCAATGTGCGTGTCGATGTTAAATCCGAATTGAACCATAAATTTAATTTAAAAGTTATTCAATTGGCAGGTAATCGTTGAGTCGGATGCTTTTCTGAACTTCTCGGGGATTAAAGCTGTAATTGTCCACTTGTCGCTAAGATTAATTTCAACTGCTACCGTGTCTGCCTTATACAACTTGATGCCGTTGTTTCAACAACCTTTGGAGGTACGAGTTACATAAATCCTATTATTTCTCGGCGCCTTTCCTGATTTGTGTGTAGAGGATTGAATCATAGTTACGCAGCTATCATACGTGAAATTCCGAATTCCGTATGCCAGAGAGGAACTTTTTAGAGTGATGAACTGTGCTGGCTCAAGAGCTATGCATGCGTGACTGTGATCGATTTCAACGTCTACTTTTATGCATTGATTACTAGTAAGTCTAATCGCAAAATGAATCGTAAGAAAATGTTAAGAAAAAGAAGTACTATTTTTTTAAAACTAATAATTTTCAGTTTTGGCCTTCTCCGCTATTTCAATTTGCTCATTCATTTTGATTTTAATCTACCAATGTTTTCTGGGAGTGTGGCATGGAATGAAAAAGTCGAGCCAGGCCACAAAGATGTACGTTAAACTTACGTTTACATTTCGTTTTGAAAGGAGTTAAACTAAATATTATAGCAAACCAAATAGTTATTGTTTAGATATCAGAGACGTGCTGTAACCTCGTTGATCTTGCAAGTGCGTTTTTCTGCTATTAGAAATTACAAACACTTGTCCAATATAATAAACTGTTCCGCTCGTAAACCTATATTCAGCCGGCGAGAGATCATGGGATACGCAAAGATTTAGATAAATAGAGTACACACAGCGGTAGTCTGTTTTACAAACGAATTGTTAAAAAATTGTAATAAGCTCAGCACGCCCGGATTTGTGTGAACATAGTAAGCTCAGTCTACTAATATTCTGCACTCATTATCATGAGAACGCTTCTATCGATGTATTTTCTCATCAGGCAGCTCTACCCTGCGCCGTTTTTGTAATTCCGATAGTCGGAGAAGTGTTAATGATATTGTATTCATACATTGTCGGATTCAGTACTCAGAAGCGGAACAAAATGTGTGAGCGACTTTACATAATAACCAAACGCACATTCTTTTCATTCTTTAGATATTTTTGTTTTGGTTGAAGCATTGATTGATGTTCAAAAAACATTGACTTTACGGCGGTTGATATTCTGGAAAGAAAATATAATGCTAAATGAAACGCCAAGATGTTCGTGCTTTTCCGAAAGTTGAGAGCATTGTTGTTCCTGATGCACAGACAGTATTTGTCTCCAAATGCGTTCATTTGAAGCGACCGCCATCTCTACTGTTCTGTTCAACATAATCTCAGTGCACTCAGTAATTCATGCTTTGACAATAATCATCTGCAGTCCCGCATACAAGAAGACCATTATACGCCGGTTTACGAGTTTGAAGCCAAAAAATATCAAAATATCATCGAAAGTATCTGGGGAAGGAGGTGCTAGATGATGTGATAGTTGTATTGAAGTGTGTTGGATAAATTTCACGATCATCACACCTTCTCATTCGTTGCAACAATACTGGCATATAAAGAAGATAACACATTCTTTTCTCCACAATCCTTTGTGAAAAAAAAACAGATTTGAAAATATTGGAAACTAATTTTTTTTCGTTACTGGATCATTATCTTGATATTTGACATCTCAGTGATTTCATGCGGTATTATGTACTAGGCTGTTACAAAAGTATTGTCGCGTTTCAGGGTACGAACATCTTTATCCATACCATCTTTTAAGCTGAACCAATGAACTTTCACACCACTAGTATTCCTCGACTGTTCGCACACCTTATGAACACGCCTTTACAGAACGCCGGGGTCAATATATTTACAATAAGCCGGTCAACTCGTTTACGATATCGACTCGGGTCTTGAATTGCTGTTTACTGAGGATGTTGTAGGTGTTGGGAAAATCAATTGAAGGTCATTCAATAGCGTACAAGGAATTTGTCATTAGTAGAAATTTTTTCGGGATTCGACAACTTGACTCCCTAAGTGCATGCAAGTTCACTATATGAGATGAGGTGCACGATTCAGCCCAGTCTTCTTCATCCAATCTGCTAATGTCCTTCTCCTCTCTCGGTTCACAATCTTGCTTCAGACATTCCGTGCTTTTTTCTAATGATTCATCTCTAGAATTTCGACACCCCCACTGCAGAATGTGTAGTTTCACCATGCCATATTGATGTCTCATGTGTACTCCTGCACATTTCACATACCAACCTTGTGCCATTAACTATCTACGCCCTTCCTTTCTTTCTCTTCCCTCTCTCCATTCTGCCCACTCTCTCATCGTCCCTCTCGTTCCTTCTTTTCATGCATACTCGAGTACTACCGTCTGCCTGCTTCCACTTTGACATGCAACAAAGAGACTCGCAAGGAGGAGGGGAAGGTTTTCCCTCTATTCTCCTGCCCCTTCCCTCCCTCTCTCCCTCACTTTCCAAAAAACCATTTTTGCCACACCTTTCACACTTTCCAACGCGCGATCAAAAGCCTTTTCGGTGGCTGTTTTCTGCCCATGAATGGTATTGTGTTGTGTTTTCGGCAAACCGAAGTCACGATTCCCTCAGGACAGTCTCTAATCAAACAGCATTGCGGGCACACTCTGTGTCAATTTACTTTGTTGAAAGTTATATATCGCCTACTCATTCCGTCATTGCTCTGTTGTGTTTCAGAAATATTATTACTGGTCGTATTGCCCTTTTCTTACAATACTATAATATTCTGGCATCTAAAAGAATCCCCCTTAATCCCCACTCAATTGAGTAGAGTAACAAACATTGCATCGTAATGTGCGTTCGCTAGAAGATTTTCTGTTTCGATGTCCATAGACTCGCCAAGGCGCCATGCAACAGTCTGGTTCACTGAAATTCAAGAAGGTTAGTGCACTTGACCGTCTGACTGTAACAAGAGAGCATCCCCATTGTGAGAATGACCAGCAGCTCGTCTCAACCCTGGCAAGGGCTTAGACGATCGAATGGGATGAGAAACGAAGCTCCTTCTCCCGCTCAACAAAATAGGTTTCTAGCCTGTTTTTCTAGATTATATTTCATAGGCGATAGGATGCACATTCAAGGTAGATGGGGTGTCATCTGCACATTTGCAATGCTACATTCATCTTCGATCGGAACCCTCAGATTCCACCTCTTCACCATCTCCTAATGCAGTGATTCCCTCACAGAAGTCTGAGTAAACATTCTTGAAAAAAGAGCGCAGAAAGAGACACCACTAATCGCTTCGATTGCTTATCCCAATGAGAGCGAGAGAGTGATCGGGGGTATAGTCTCCCTCTCTCCCTTCTCCTCTCCTTATTCCATCTCTCTCTCTCGCGGAATTCACTCTCCTCCCTTCTCAATGTGTTGATTCACGTCTGTGTTTCCACAGACTTTCAGAGCCGATTCTCTTCTGTGACCCCCTCCCCCTCCTCTCGCTTTAGTCCATCTATTTCTAGAGAGGGAAGGGAACTATCGCGCGCCCTTCTTGAAGAAACTCTCTCCGTTTTCTGGAGTGAAAACAAAACACTCCAACGACTTGTCCGAGAAAACGACTTTTTTTATTCTAATTCAATTCAATTCAATTCAATTCAATTATTTATCACATCAGGCGGTAACGCTATCTGGTGAGGATGTGGTTTCAGGGGTCAGGATCATTCTTCTCAGTGTAGACTGATCATTTCGGCTGGGGTCGAGGTAGAGGATCGGTTTTCTTCCCATTCACAGATCATCTTCTTTGAAGTTGCTGGAGGAATAGACTAGATCTGTCTTAGGACCATGGACGTAGGAAGAAAGGGGAGGATACGTGAGGCTGAAGGCAGTCCTGACAAACGGGTGGCACTTCTTTCTTGCACTTGAGTCCACCAAGCTCGAATCATCAATCAAATTGAGAATTAGCGAAACTGGTATCTGAGTAGCCAACATTTGATGTTGGCTACTCAGATTCTAATGAATTCATAATGAATTTTCATAATGAATTAATATAATGAGCTAAATTTTAAAATTCAAAAGTATTCTCAAGGGCTTTCATCATCATTCTCCACTCCATTCTAAGCACTTCCATGTGCCGTGTAATCGACTGTGGTGCAATTCACTTGCCCTCAGTCCTTCTTCCGAGAGATGAGTAATTTGATCAGGAAATGGGGGCTAGCAATCGAGTGCGCGCTAGACAAGAGAAGGACTCTCTCTCTCTCGAAATCGTGTGCGCTGCAGGCTCCGCCCACTCTTCCTGTCACGTCGCATTTTCGACAAGAGATTGCACAAAATCATGGTGGGTGCGCGATCTGTGCCGGGCTGCCGCGCGCTCTCTCTCAATGCTTGCTGAACCGTAATGATTGCGTGCGGGGTGGGGCGGTTTCTGATCGCTGGATAGCGCTGATATTGGGGTCAAGCTGCAATTAGCAACCTTGCCCCTCTCTCCGCCTCATCCCAAGCTAAAATCGTTTGAGCTTATTGAGGACAGTGACGATTTCGCAAACTTTGGCAGCGTATTCACATCATCACGAGTTGTCCAAACGATCGACTCGCGAGCGCGCAATTTTATCACATGCCACAACACGCAACCTACTTCCAACGCTCATTACGTTTCTCTTTCCCTCACACTCTTCTAATTGGTAAATACTTGACTTGATGAGTATGCTTTTGAGCGTGATCGTTCACGTCTTTCACGATGCCTACCTGACTTCCGTCGCTTTATAAATAAATTGCAACCTTCGATCGCCGACTGACTTTCTTCCGGGGAGAGCACCTGCCAAACACACAATCGATCGCTCTTCGCTCAGTTTTGTTTATGCAATAGTCGGAGTAGGGATCTCTCTACTCGTCCCTCTCGTGGCTCTCTTCCGTTGTACTATCCACTCTCCATTCATTCCTTCTATCTGCCTGCTTTTCACTCTTCGGATTCAATTGAGCAATGTTCGCTACCGCCCCTGTCTGTCAGTTGATTGAACTGACTTTTTTGGTACTTGGTGTGACCGGATGTTCTTAGCGTGACCACCGTATATGATGTAAACCACCTCTTAAATTATTTTTGCGAATTATGTTGTGAAATCCCTTCAAATTTAATTCTCTCAGCCGGTGGAACATATGTTTTTATCAAAGTTATCAATCGTTTCGGCAAGTTGGGTGGAAGTGGGCATTGCATACCATCCGTATTCGCCCGGTATCATCATTCCTTCTCTTCATTTCACCCAATACAACCGTGATCAGCGCGCAATATATGCGTCATCCCCCCACTACTCCGTTTTTTTCTATTTTTCCTCACGCGCGTCCCTTTCTCTCAATCGCTTTTCGGCGTACTATCGACATTTCCGGGAGCGGAAACCTTTTGATCACCGTTGCCTATCGATGACGAAATGTCTGCTTTACTGATTCTTTTGTTACCTAGTCATGACGAAATGTTTTGTCCACCGGATCACATCACCGTGACTTCTTCTTCTCTCTCTTTCCATTCCATACTCCATTATCGTCAATTCGATTAGCCCCCTCACTCACTCAATGTCAATGTCATGATAGTGTAGATTCCACTACAGTTCATCGACCTACTTCCATTGACTCTTAATCGCTATCTCTATCACTCTTCTCTGATCAAAGCGCGCTTCGACCCAGGTCGTCCGCCATTGACCTTTCAGGTTGTACCGGGTGGTTCAATTGGCGAGCCCCCCTCTCCTCCTCCTCCCCCTCCTTCCAATTGTCACCAATCTAAACGAGCTAATCTCGCCCGTAAGATCTCTTCTCTTTCCGCTCATTTCGCCCCTATCGCAACTTCTCCACTCCAACCTATCCACTCTGCACTTTCGCAGTCCGCGCCTAAGACAATTTCCGGATTTTGCGCAATATCGATTCGCAATTGATACTTTAATATTCACTATCAGCTATTCTTCTTTGAATTATTTGGACGCGAAAGATATTTGATGCTTCCTCACTATCTTAATGATTTATTCAGCGCATAATATCTCGGGATTTAAGTGATCTGTTGATTCTCCTAAAATAGCTTCAGCGATTTTGTAATTCCCATTACTGCCTTTATAGAGTCAATCATCCATTGGCTTAAGCAGAATCGTCTTAGAGATAAAATGAATTACGATCGTTTCCGGTTAAGCCCAAATCAATTAATTAATTGGACCACCAATAAGCTCTTCTATCTATTCTCACCCTATGTGTGTGGGAAAGATCGGGGCAAAAAAGAGGTGAGATGAAGAGCGTCTCGAGAGGTGTTTCAATTCTCCCCCTTCTCTCTCTATTGCATTTCTCTCCTTCCTTCTCACTTTCCATTCGATGATCCGCCATGCGCAAATCTCGCAGCTCGTTATGCAATTTCCGAGCGTAACGATTTCCCCCTTTCTCTGGTTCACACAGAGTCCAACTGTTGCCTAATTACTTATTTTAACATGTTCGATTGTGTGTTTCTCATCTCTGAACCTAAATAGAGACGGCATTCGCGGAAAGCTCCGGCTAACAACTTGAGCACCGGCAAAACTTACATTTACTTTTAATATATCTTAACCTCTTCTCTTCAGTCCCCTCTTGCCACTTGCTCGTTTGTTGAGAGGTACACTATGTAGTTCTTGTCAATTATGGGTAGTCAGTTGGCACCCAGGTGTGCATGAGGAGTGCAGCTTTGAAAGGACTAGGAAGCAACAGGGGACAATGGACGTCGAGCTCTCCATTCATTCTGTGCCCTCGGGCGCTTTCCTGTCTCTCCCCGAATCACGCCTTTCTTTACCCGACCAGAAACCAATCGATTGGTTTTCAATTTTCAATAAGCCTTTCAGCGCTTAAATATATTGATCGATTAGATCAAACGATCGGACGCGCTTTTGATCGGGCAGGTCAAGTCCTGAACTCGTTTCCACTCAAGAGCGCAAGTTGAGGTGTGGCATCATCATTATTGAAATGGAAAAGTGGAGGAGGGGAGAGTAAGGGGAGTGGGTAGAGAGTAGCGAGTTAGTGAAGGTAGCCTCTACCAGTCTGCGCAACGCAAAATATGGTTGAACACACTTGGTGTACTCACTCTCTGCCACTGTCTTCTCTCTCTGCCCTTTCCACCACCTCCCCTCCCTCTCCTCTCTCTATCTCACCTCCCTTCTCTCTCACCTTCCCTATCCGTATGCCACAGGACGGATTCCGGTTCGTCCCCTGTGCAAAATAGTCCCCGTGTCCCTATATCTGCTCACTTTATTTGGACACCGATGAAGCGTCATTTCATGCATTCCTCGTACCATTCCTGGTGAGTGTTGCCTCATCCGAGACTGGCCGCCTACTCTCGTTGAGTAAAGACATTAGTCCACCGCCTCAGGGGCTACGATCTCTCCTTACTTCCGTTGATTAGTGACAGTTCTTTCTTCCTCTTCCTTCCTGCCAGTCAACAAGGTCGATTGTTGCTTGTCGTTCTCTTTCTTTCTTCACCTCTCCGATCGGATTTATACCTGAGAGGATTGCAATCTGAGTCACATGCTTGTTCCTATCTATCTCTTTTTATTCTTCATGCACTGCTAGTGACTGTTCCAATCGAGTCGTTCCTTGACACTGTAAGGTAGGATTGGTCATACCTTATGCATGTCTTTCGGTAGGCAACACATCGATCAAGCGCGATGTAAGACCAACGCTCCTTAAATTCAGCTGAATACTCTTCGCAGAGACATTTTTGTTCACTGAGGTCTATCATAGTATTGCGCGGTTTAGAGAAGCACTAGAGATGACCTCTAGAACCATTCCTTGAGCTCGGACAGCCGCTCTTCATCCATTGATCCTCGTCACTCGATACCTCCTCTGATCTACCCGATACCATTTCTCTTTCTCTCTTTTCTGCTTCTCCCATCACTCCCGGTTCTCACATGCCATCTGAGAGGCCGATCTTTCTCTCTCTCTCTCTCTCTCTCCTGTGTTGTCTCCTCATCGATGGTGTCGAAGCCGGTTTCGGGAGTGGGGAAGAGGGCGGAGGGGTACAATAGCAGAAAAGAGAATGAGTGACCGTGGCCGGTTTCCGGTGTTCAGATGGGGGCGAGTTTCCGTGCCGTGTTTGGGGCGTGTGCAAGTCGATAGAGGAGGCTTACTCGAGTGGTGACGCGTTGAGCGAATGGTGGTATTCCATGACTACCAGTAACGTACACGAAAATAGGTATCCTTGCGACAGTCATCATTGAACTATCACTGTTCTATACTTTATGATGCGTTGTATATTTTGACTTGTGCCTTGATAGGACGAATTCAGCTTTACGTAGATTCACAATGCCGCTTGAAACGCATCGAACAATGTTGAGAAAGCTGGAAATAGTAGTAGATATAATAATTTCTTCCGTCTCATTCCGTATCATCACTGCTCTCTCTTCCACTGTCAAATTACAGTGTATGTATGTGTGTGCCTACGAGTGTATATTATTGTCGGACATTGCGCAAGTACCAGTTCCTCTGATCATTCTCACCTCCCTTTCTCCTTCCTCTCCTCCTCCTCATTCCTCCCCTTCCCACCACCTCCCTCCTCCCAATTTCTCGCCTCCCGCTCGGTGGCATCAATCATTTCTGCTGTGTTCTCTAACTGGAAACGAGAAAGCGACGAGTTGGGAGAGAATGGTTGAGTACACATTGAGCAGTTAGTACTGTGAGAGTATGTGTGTACAAGCTGCCGTTTCCCTTCCTCTCCTGGTTCAGAGACGCAACTGTTCTCAAACATTTCTGCTTTTCTTATCATTAGATTGTGCACTGACAGGGGTAATTTAAACTGTGATGTATATTTCATGGAGTTGATTCCACCTGGCAAAAAAGTTCAGGGAATTTCAACACCGTCCTCTCTCAGTCCCGCTTACTCATTTCAAAAGTTGCACATCGTCATAGATTCGTTGATCGATTGGCATTGCATTTGGGAGAGAGGTGGAAGTCCGCCTTCTATCTTCTTGTGTTTGATCAGATCGGAAAGGTTTTCGCCTTTCCCCGCATCCTGGATCTTTCCCCGCTGTTACATTCTTTCTCTCTTCACCGTCAGCAGAATCTTCAGATTGGCAAGCCATGTTATCTAGAAGATTTTAGAACTTACTTTCATATTATCGTTTTCTTTCATAATCCCGAAAAGATGGGTATGTTCACTGGTAATTGATACCTATCTCTCTGCTTTTTTTGCAAATTCTTCTCAAATGGTGCTGTACAGCCAACCTGTTGAAATGTCCTCCCTCATATTGTCTGATGAATTTTTCAAAATGACATTTTCAACGATGTATCATTTTGTTTGAATCATATTTTTCATATGGGTATTTCATCTGGGGAGAGATTTCGATCGAATTGTATTATTATGGCCCGAGCTTCTGGACGATTCCATCCGTTTAGACAAGCGAACGAGCAGCTGTTGCTGTTGAAAGAGAGGAGAGAAGTATGGGATTCCTCCTCTTCCTCTCCCCTCCTCCAACTTGAGAACAGACACCCCCTCCCTATCCCTTCCCTATCCCCTCCCTCCCCCCGATCTGTGCCAGATCACCCCCTGTAAAAAGTCTGTGCCGAATATTACAACGTCCGCTGGCACTGGTAGCGTAATGTCTTTGTCCGTTCCGATTTTTAAAAGAGAGCTCCAAAGTCAGATTACTCAATATTATCTAACGATAACGATCATGTTAGTCCATTTTATCATTTTACTTCACCCTTGATTTTTGGCAAAGTGTCCATAGTTCGACGAATGTCTTACTGAGTCGCAAAAAGGTTAGGATCGAGGCGATATGTGTATTCTTCATGGTGACTTCTCACATGATCACCAATCGATTGGCACTTCCCCTCATTACACAACCAATTCGCATGTTCTCTATCTCCTATCGATTAGATATGTACAGAGGGTCGTATTGATGAGAGGGTCGTATTGATGTCCTTGTAAGGTCACTCCTCCTCCTGCTTCTTCCATGCATATTCGATGCGACTCTCGTTGTTCTAGCATTCATGACTTCTTCTTCCCTCCCCTCTCCAAGTGGAGGACCAGGGAAGCTCCCCCTCTTCCTCATTCAAAATTATCCATTGTCTGGAGAGTGGGGAGAAGGAGGTCCTCATCTTCACCAAGAAGGGCCCCGGGGCAAGAAAAGTATGCGCTTTGTGCATCACTGAGATCGACAGAGAGAGAGAGAGAGAGAGAGTCGCCATATTTGTTCACTTGAAATAGTTGCTCGAGCCTCCACCTCCCCATCCCCCATCCCTTTATCTATCCACTGTATCTCATCGGGAGAGAATCCCCCACATCCCGCTCAGCCCCATTAGTTTCTCAACACGAAGGGGTTACGGTAGGGGTACGGTAGGTCGATTCGCTAATCATTTTCCGATTGATCGCGCACTCGCGGTTGCGATCACTATCACCTCATTAGATCCGCTTCTCTTCCTTCCTATCACCCATCCCATCTCACTCACCATCTCTCTCTGTACCTCTCTCTCTCTTCATATCTTCTCACTTTATAGTTTAAGCTACCGTCAGAACAAGTTCCCAGATATTTCATCTCTTTCGTCTCTCTTCTCTGCCCTCTCTTCGATCCGTCCACTCTCTCGTCCTTCACATCTGTCCCCCTCCTTCTCTACCCGCTCTCCTCTCATCCCACACTCTCTCCTCCCCTCTCCACCCCCAATCCAACCCTCCTCTGTCAGTTACACACTTCTCGGTGGAGAAGAAGAAGCTCTCTCTCTCTATCTCTATCCATCGCATATTTTCGGCCGTCGTGGTGTGTCGCGTGGTGCAGACGAGAAAATACTTATCCTAAACGTCGCCTGTTGCAGATTTGAATGCATTCACTGTACGGTCTGGGCGCGACTGCCGGAGGAGGAGCCAGCGTTGCCGAGCTGCAGGCTGCAGCTGCTGCAGCAGCACTTGCGACGACTACAGACGTTTCCGGTAAGCTCACTCGAGATGAAATCGCGATAAAAATTCTAGGAGTTCAGGGTCAAATTTAGCCAAGTGTTGTGATTGCAAAAAAAATGCCCTTCGAAGTTTGATTTCGTATAACAACGATGAAAGAAATCCGTTCTTGTTGTAAAATATTTAGTGTGTTTATTAATGATTAAATTATCTTTCAGGATCAAAAGATACAACTCTCACAAAAATCTTCGTCGGGGGTCTTCCCTATCACACGTCGGACAAGACGCTGCACGAGTATTTTGAGCAGGTAAAGATTGTTGGATATTGATGATGAAACTTATGCCACATTCCCTGAGCTATAAGTATGTCTTTCTAGTCTGAATTTAAAAAAAAACAACTGCCAAGCACTTCGTAAAGCCAAGCATACCGAAAGCCAATCTTGGAATAAGTTGTGAAATATATCCATGTAGATTTTGTATCAAAATATTACACATGTATGACGAAAAATCTTTTTTTAAAGTTCGGCGAGATTGAAGAGGCGGTTGTTATCACTGATCGGCAGACGCAGAAGAGCAGAGGATACGGATTCGTTAGTTTTATTTTATTTTTTAAAAACAATATCTATCTAAAAGTTCAAAATCAGTAATAAAAATTATGAGTACTATTATTTTTTTATTATTCTACGATCTTTCGAGCATTGACAAAAGCTATCCGTACATTCTTTCAAGAGATTGTGAAACTGAATTCCATCGCTTCGCACCTGTTAGTTAGAGTCGATAAGGAATATAAAGTGTAGTAATTCCGATGAAAACAAATTGATTTAACATACACATGGTTTGCCTATATTCACAATTAGATCTTTTCCAATTTTTCGCATTTCGGTTCTCATGGTATCTAGAATCCCGATGGAACGGCTAGTTGTAAGATGAAGTAGGAGGGGAGGGGCTGTGAGTCTGCTGTCTTCGATCACTCGCGGGGGCATATTTATGACTATTACACTGGCTTAGAGCACACACTTGGCGACCAGATGAGAGCTCACTCCCACTCTCATTTCACTGCGGGTTGAGCATCAATCGGCACTACTAATTATTAACGGCATAAAAATGAATTAATGAGTAAACAGCTGCGATAAAAGTTCAGTGGCATTACGGTTCGCTGCATCAATTAATCATCGACAGTTGAGACCAACAGATGACACTTGCCTTCCAGACACTCAGTTATATCGTAATGAAGACCAGTAAAGTCGGGTTAATGATGATTAGTTCGTGGTATTCGATGTCTGGCCATCTAGAGGCTGTCAACCCAAGCACCGCGTGACATCGTCTATGGGTTACCAGGGAGTGGGCGGATTTCTATTCGCGTAATTTCGGACCTCCCCTACCCTCCTTTCACTCTTAACTTTTTTTATTTTCTCTAAGTTATTGAGAGCGAATAGAGCGAAAAAAAAACTAGCTCTGAAAACAGAAAATATTATCCCCCAGCCAAAATGATTTCATATTTGTTTTCTACAATGTATACACATTTCTCTACGCTTTCCCGATCGGTGAGATCGTTTGTGTGCCATCGCGCAAATCGCTCGATTACGCTATCTATCCGGGCAGAGAAATGGATAAACTGTTGCAAAGAGAACGAGATAGAGGGATGATCCTGATCGGAGGGCGCGTCAAAATCCGCTTTTCACCATATTTAGCCAGCCTCCTCACACTTCCTCCTCTATCTCGTCGCTGAATAAAGAGAAGGAGAAAGAGCGGATGAAATAACCGATTCGAAATTGAAAAATTATGCGCCGCTTTCGTGATTGGCTAAAGAGAAAGGATGTGATTTATGCCATAGGCGGTTCCTTTCGGCGAGAAATAAAATGGCAGTGAAGACAAGATTTGGGTTAAGAATTACCCCATCGCGTAATAATTTCACTTATTTTCGAATTTCGAAAATAATAATAAAATAGTCAATTTTCAGGTAACAATGAAGGATCGACCGGCGGCCGAACGCGCTTGCAAGGATCCCAATCCCATTATTGACGGAAGAAAGGCCAATGTGAATCTCGCGTACCTCGGAGCCAAGCCCAGAGGAAACATGCAGTTGGCCGGCATGACTTCGGGTACGGCAGAATGGAGCAAGCATGCTTTGTGTTTTATCGGAGAGTTAAATGCATGGAAATTAAATTGCAAAAACGTGTTTTCTTTATCGTAAAATGGTAATTAATATATAATTTCCATGTGTTGAATCCTCCTAATTTCTCCTCCTTGCGGTGTGTCTCTAGTTCCTTCCTCTCTTCAGAACCTCAGTGGCCTCTTGCAGCAGCTCTTGGCGGTGGCATCCAGCAACTTCCCCTCCAGACTCAGCTGCAGGCTCTCTTCCCGCAGCGACTCGGGTACGGTATCCCCGTGTTCTTGTTGTGTCTACCGTATCTCTCCTCGTCACACCGAATATCGAGAACTGGCTACCGTACAATCTCTCACTAGTCTTTACTGCTGTTCCACTACAGAATCGCGCTTGGCTGACGCGCGCACAACGAGAGATAATGTGAGAAAATTCAGTTTCGGTGAGCTCTATCGTAGTGTGGAGTGCGTATTCTGAGTGGTGAGAAATGACAGAAAGAATGAACTACTCCCCCCACACCACAACCTTCACCACCGAGTTGTTGTTTTTGATAAGTTTCTGCTCCCAATTGCATTGATTGGCGTCACGCAAATAATACCAAATAATAATCGGTCTGTCGGATAGTTTTCCTCGCTTCCCCACCCCCTCTTCTCTTTCTTCCTGTCTCAGTTGAGTGTTATTGTCACTTGTATGACCGACGGACCGACCCACCGTACTACTACCATAGCCATATTAGATTTGCTGTGTAGCTGGGTGGAACAGAGAGAGAGACTGTGATTTCGCTTGATCGATTGTTGATTTGGAATGCCTCTTTTGATCTTGATTATCCCCGCTGCAGTGGGTAGGGAGTGTTAATCTTCCCTCGTGCGTGGTGTGCGACGACGGCGACCTTTCCGAAACGTCGTCTCGTCGCTTTTTGAGTAGCAGCTAAATAACAATCACTGTCAGTAGTCTGGCGGGCACGCTCTCCCATACTAAACAATATGTTCTTGGCTTCTTCTAATAGTGCAAGCAAAGCATCGAGTTGCGAATGTGACACGCCGAAACATCCCCTCGAGATACCATATTCTCCCCTACGCTCCCAGCTTGTCATGCCAGATTATCGATCGAGAGATTTCGAATAATCCAGCTACAGTTTTTTTGTGATACACGAGAATGATCAGAAGAGTTGTATTGAACGATTAATTGGATTGGATTTGGTCTGCAGTTCTCTTTTCTTTTCTGGGTCTGTCGTGGTTGGCTTGCGGTTTATCGATTTTTATGCATTTAATTTTAGGATGCCCCAGCTGTTCATGCCGCAACAGGCGTTCATGAATCCACTACTCGGACTCGGAGGAGCTCAGTCTCATCAGATTATGGACTACTCACAGGTTTGTGTCTTATGTATAAGGGTGGCCGGAAAGTCTTGCACGATTTTATGTGTGAAATTTGCGCTTTCGATTTTCGACCAGTTCTAAATAGCAAGCCTTGTGCTCGTAATATGTTGTAGGAGGACCATTAAGTAACAACTTCTGTCTTTGGTTTTATTTCACACTCTCTCGGGCTCCTGGATATAACACAGAATAAAATTATGTCATAATTGAAAAATTCGATTAAAAAAATATACGATTTTCCCGGCGTCAATAATTATTTCCCAAGCCTCGGTTTAGAATCAATTATAGTATCAACAATCCTCTTTCACTTTATAGTGTGAATGAGCCACTGCTACATGTATTTCATAAGTTATGATTCTCCTGCTTCGGTTAGTCCGCAAAAATTTGCGTCCGAACTATTTCAAATAACGATGTCGAAAACGAAGATATCGAGATGCAGTAGTGAACGATTTTTGATAATATAACTCACTTTTATTACGGATGGTTTAAACTGTGCCCTTCTGCGCTTTTCGAAAAACAGAAAATTCAAAAATTTTGAAATTCGCAAATTTTCATTAAAATTCCAATTTTTGGTGTCTGATTAGATGAAGTGTCCTGTCAAAGTGAACGCAAATCGAATAAAGTCCCGCTGAACAACAATATTATTGGACTTTTACTAAAGAATGAGCGGCCGAACCTATTGATAAAAGCTTCCCAAAAATTGCTGCACTTTCTGAAAGCACCTTTTCGAGCTCTGAATTCAGACCTATTCGCAAATTTGAGAAAGTTCAGCGAGTGTATCACCTAGTTCATAGTGAGTGGTAGTATTTTAATGATGGTAGGTACCCTTCTAAATCAGAGCGGAATTAACATTTAATTCGTTAGGGCGACTCAAAAAATCGAAATATGATTCGCGTCGTAATCTTTCACGCGCAATGTTTTTTGTTTGAGACATCGGTTCTGACTAGGCCGGCGAAGAACATTGGCTCCATCAATCTTCTCGCATTCAGGACAGATCACCCTTCTAGCAAATAGGCTGCATGGGGTCCTGTCTCAAACCGCCATGGAACTGCAGCTCAACCAAAATGTCAACTCAAAACCGACCCGACCAACTTTCTCAACTTCCATTCCACGCCCGAATATAATGGCGCCTTTGAAGAAGTGTGCGATCAAAAGAGGAAGACTTACTACATGTAACATTGATACAAAGAATTTGATGGAAGGCTCTGAATTGAAGCGCGGAAGATTTTTAAAAAAAAGAAAAATCGTGCAAGACTTTCCGGCCACCCCGATACAATAGCGAATTTCGCTTCGAATGCTCTTAAAAATATGTATTTTAACACAGAATTTAATGAAAATTTGCGAACAGTGACGAAGTTGTCGTTTAAAAACATGATAGATTAGTGTGATAGATTGCAAGTACTATATTTTTCCAGGCCCTCGCTGCAGCTATGGCCGCTCAGAATGGCGCGTCGGCCGGCGGAGCTTCTGCAGCTGCAGCCCATGCAGCAGCACTCAATCAGAACGCTGCTGCTGCAGCTCTCTTCCAACATGCCGGAGGTATCGTCTGAACCCATTTTGCGCGCTCACACCGGTCTCACCGACGAGAGATTGAGTATAATGATGATGGAATTTAGCCTTCCCTAATCTGAACATACGGGAGTTTTTCTATAAATTTTTGAGATCACAATATAATATGTATTTCAGTGCCCGTTTCATCGGCCGCCGGATCACTCGACCCCTATGCTGCAGCAGCTGCAGCCTACAACCCGTACGCAGCCTTCCAGGGCGGCTTCCCTCTGCAGTCGGCGCAACTTGCTGCAGCATCTGCAGCAGCTGCAGCAGCAGAGCATCAGCGAGTCTAATCCCTTGCGGCGTTAACACACATGGTCTAACATCCCTTATTATACCTCGACCCTGAAGCACAGTCTTCGTTCCGTCTAGTCTAAAGTGATTCTAGGTCGAATTCCCCCACATTTTATCCTTCCCTCATCCCCATTGCCACTGTTTTTGGAAGCAAAACCGATGATGATAATGATCAACGAATAATCAACAATCACAAACACACACAACGATCAATAACCAACCAATAATCGATCGATAATTCACTGTGCCTAATCGAATCAAAACCACCGTCTCTTCACTGTCATTGTGTGTTCGCATAATATTCTTTGATCTTTGATCTTTAGCGCCCAGCTAGATTCCATCTATGACGTTTCCACACACTAATCATTTACATCCAATATACAGCATTTATTCCACCCTACCTATCCTGCATTTCCGAGATTCACTCGCATTTTAGTCCTTTCACCACACTCACAGTCTTCCAAAGGAGTTCCCACCAATTTCTAACTGTACAAGCTCCGCCCCCTTTTTTAAAATGTAAATCCCGGAAATTCGTAATGGATAATGTTCACACTCGTGCCACACCGATCGCGTACGGTTTTCCCCACCACACTCATTGATTTTGTAAAATTGCATTTTATTGAATTGTAAAACTTGATCAGAAGAGTTGTATTGAACGACCCTCCCCACATTTTTATTTTGTCCATGGAATTAAATAAACGAGAATATTGAAAGTAGATATAGATGCGTATAAACATTTTAAAATCTCAGACCTGTAAATGAGGAAGATCCTGGTGTATTCATCAATTAAATTTCTTTCCCATTACTATGGTTACCTTGAGTTCAGTAAGTATTTGCAATCCTCATGTGTTATCAAAACGTGTAATTCGTGGCAATACGAAAAAAGATTCCGTGTTATTCTCGCATTCACTATCCCTCTTTTGAATTTACATAGCCTTCATAGAAAACACATGAATCTATGTCAACATTCACCACGTGCTTCCACTGACTTTTTCGGTGTCAAACAAAACGCTGTTAATTCAAGAAAAGGTTCGAAATATTTCTAAATCATCGCAAAAGTCAAGCGTGTGAATGACAATGTGTATAAATGACACTGATTACGCTATCCTCTGTTTGGGCCTAAATAAGACGTTCCGTTAAAGATGGAAGCTAAAAACACGACATTGTCGAACATATTTCTTATACTTCAAACACCCTCTTCCTAATTATATTAATTGGTTTCACTGGCTACTTTCCCCGTTTACATCAACATTATTGAATGGACGGACTAGTAAAACATCGGTCGTCTCGTTGGCACTCGCTAGCCGGCCGACACCTGCTACCCAAAGAGGGAAATAATTCTACCAATCTTGACTTATGGGGCCAGCGACAACTTTAAAAGTTTAATCAACTCGCTCCCTCTACTCTCACATCGAATTTGCTAAGAAAAGCGCTTGCAAACTCATTTGCTTATTTTCGAGGAGCTCAGTGAGCGAAGTATCTGACGTGAACTCCAGTAAGCACCCTCGCAGCATCAAGAGAGTGGCGCAGCAGGTAACGTGTTCGGCCAGTGACCCGATAGTACTGGTTTCACTCCCACTCGATGCAGACTTTTGCTAGTTTTCACCATCTCTCGCATCATTTGCCGTAAGCAAACGAGCTTGCTTAAATTTAAGCAAGAAGTTTCCAGAGACCCGTTTCCTAGAAAGATGCTTTCTTATATTCTAGCAAATTCGCTGTGAGTGTATTAGACTGAAGTCGTTGACTTATTTCCCCGTGTCTGACGACCAAATGCTACTAGTCAGGACACCTGCGATTCTCGACCAAATAAATTCGTCATCGTCACTTTTCTCGTAACTGATCTTTGTTTCGTTGGTGCATGAGTAATAACTACTTCTGCTCATCCAGAATACACATTGTCCCAAATATTTGTTTTCGCATGCGTGAGTTAAAAGAAGAAATCAAGACTTGCTTTGTGTTTAAAAAAAATGACTGCCTCATCTGAAGCTTCAAACTGACAATGAAGGAAATAATTGTTTCTATTTTCAGGAAGAATATGCAGTGATGCAATGATTCGAGATTCTGGATTGATGGACAGCGTTTGGCAAAATCGATGCTAAACTTAATTTTCGAAATATTTTAAATTACTTGCTTGGAAAAGATACTAAATGACTGCCGCATTACTGTGCCAAAATTGCACATGGATCGGTTAATTTAGTTTGCAGTCTGTTACGCAGCCGTTTCATCGATCACAAAATCAAGATATCACGAGGAAAATGACGAACTCTCGACGGTCTCTCGTGTGCTCTTTTATCTGTCAATCTCTCTCTCTCTCTCTCTCTCTCTCTCTCTCTCTCCTCTCACTCACTCCAAACAAGTTTCACCCCTCACCTCATTCTCTCCCGGCGCTACACCGTGCGAGAGTATTTCCTTCTTTTGCCACACACTGTCGGCGGATCGATTGATTGGTTCATTCGGTTCAACCATCTCTCTCTCTCTCTCTCTCTATTCGATTATAACCCCCTCACTGTACAATGGCCATTGCATTTTACACTTGCCAGAATGTTTCATTGATCGCGCCCTATCGACTCCATGAATCATCTCACAATGATATTACATAGACTTATCTCTCTAGCCCGATCTCAACCACGCCTCTCATAGTTTGTAGTTCGAGTTTGCGTCGTTTTGCCGACTCACAGTTCTCCATTTGTTTGGTTTAAGCCGCAGCTCACCTGCGCGATCTCTCCGTTACCAATGGTCTCTCATCGATTTCTTTCTTTCTCTCCCACTCTCCTCGTTTCCTTTGTCTCTCACCATCTCATCGTTGTCTGCGCGTGCTCCATAAGGCGAACTTGATGCTTGGCCGCTTTCTTTACTTCGCCCGATCGCTCTATTCTCTTTTTCAACGCGCTTGTTATCTCCCACATACCGCGCTTAAGGAAGTGTGGAAGTGTTTGATCGATCGACTAGACTAGAAAGGCTCTATAGATACGTTGTCGGATTAATCACGTTCACGAGATCAGTGACGTAGAGCTTAGCTCTATAAAAAGTCACTAGATGTATAGAGCACTCAGCAGCGTAGTACCGGCTATCGCAGAAGTGATCAGAGAACCACTGCGCCATTACCCAATTGTATAGTTCGATACAGACCATCGAGTTCAGCTATTAACAGTGTAAGGTATAATGTATGGTGGTAGCCAGTCTTACTTGTAAGCTCCCCTCACGGGATAATCACTTGTTTACGTATCTATACAACTATACATATTCATGCTCATGTCCTATAGGAGAAGTGACTATAGCTGATAACATATCCCCGCCACACGCGGATACGTCGCAATTCTCGCGTATTCTAGCGAAAGCGGCGGCTCTTGGCAACCGTGAAACCCCCCAGTCTCTCTCTCTCTCCTTCATCCCTCCACACTCACCAAACACAATCTCTCTCTCGCTCTCTCTCTCTCCGTCGTCTCGTGTAGCCTAACATTTCGCCCGTCTAGAGTTTTCGTCGTTAGATTCTCGCAAAGATAGCTATCGCCTTTCCACGTTGAATCGCGATTTTAAAAGTTGCATACTATTTTATCTCCTTTTTTCAATTTAGAATCATCGGAACAACCGCGCAAACAACCGTCGAACTTTGCCTCACCGATCATTCCGCGCTCAATTTCCTAGTTGTTGACTCCTCTCATTTTCTACATGTAAATGTCCTCATCGTCTCTTTTTTATCCTACACAATGTTCACTTCTCGCCTAATGCTCCAATTTCTATTAGACCCATGTACAATTATATTTATTGTAGCCTACTGGCGGAATAAACAATGAATGAATGAACTTTTTGATCCTTTGATAGCCGTAAACCATCCTCCACTCCACTCAAACCATCCGTGATTTCTCTCGTCTGCAAGGATCTCAGAGTGTGCACTCGAATGTGAACTTTTGTAGTCTCCAGAGAGCGTTTGTGCCTGTGTTTGCTTCATTTCTCTCCTCTCAGCCGCCAGTAGCCACTTCCCTCTATCCACGACGGCGACCTTATCCCATTTCGTTCCTCGGAATGGCCAATAGTAGTATCACATGACACGTGGTTTCACTAGGCCAGTACCAAATTCCGTAAGATTCCGTAATTTCCCACCTTATAACGAACGATTGGAGGCTAAACAGTTCCCGTTCATTTCTTATCTATTGGTTTCATCTTCTCTCACCTTTGAAAGCACACGTCGTTTAGTCGATGCTAATCGATTGACCTTGGCTCTTTACTCTAACTTCCTCTCTCTCGCTCCTATTCACTCTTATCTTATCTCGATGACTATCTTCGTTCACCAGTGCTTGTAAAGACCGTAAAGTTTCTCCAGGAGAGATCTCTGTTCAATCGACAAGCTCCGCCCCTTCTATTCTCTATACTGACGAGCCTCGGCCTATCATTGATCATCGCGTCACCGTAGATAAATACCGATAGATCGCACCAGGCACATATTTATTTCGTAGGGTCGACTCGCGATCGAATTGAGTCAACCTCTAGTAAAATCTGGTGGGAATTGCTTATTTTTCTTTCCTTTCTTCAAAAATGGAATGATGACGTATTGTAATGTTTTCCATGTGATTCCTAACATGCTTGAGTGAAGCTCTATCTGATTTGTTGTCTGGCATCGCCTGAATTTCATAAAATGTAAGTCAAACTATGCTGCGGAAGCGCTAGTCATCTGCGAAATTGGAATCAACATCTCTTTAGTGTGACTGTCCCAGTTATTCGGCGATCTTCCCTCTCTCTCGGATTATCTTGCTTGTGACTATTAGATATCCTCTGTATGTTATTCACGTGACGAAATACACACGAACGGTTGTTCTCTATCATTCTCCCCTTCTTCTCCTACCCCACCCACTTTCCAATCCTCTTTCTATCGATTATTGTCTCGTAGTACCGCGGCCGCTGATTTTTCGACCATTTCTCACTGTGTTTCTGCACTGTTTCGGATTCATTTCGCCGGTTTTGCAGGGCTACAAATCCATTTTCGACGAAAAAAAAGTTGATGGATTATACTCAACAAATGCGCGCAGAGGAGCTGCGCAAGAACTTCGAAGCTTTCGTGGCGCTCTCACAGTTTGACAATGCGTGGTGAGTTTTTTCAAAACAAATAACAATATTTAAAAATACGCACATGTGATTTTCCCAGGGAAATAGGAATGACTAATTTAGTCGCTGATTTCACCTCTGGGTAACACGCTTTGGGACAATCGATCGCACTTCGTTTGTTCCCGTGTGTATGGAGTTTAGTGCAGCTGACCATTGACCCCACCCATTCTACCTATCTCCTTGTCCTTTCCTTTCTCTTTCTGGTGCCTCTCTCGACATTTCGTCTGTGGGTACTCCTCCACGCACCCGGGATTGTTATCTACCGTCTTTTGATCTCGGTACGCATTGCAACCCTCTCTCTCTCTCTCTCTCTCTCTCTCTCTCTCTCTCTCTTCCTAACTCCCCCGCTCTTGATATCTCCCCCTCCATTCTGAGTACCACCGAAAACCTTTGGACCCGTGGCGGAATTGTCACGAGACAGCTCTTGCAGAGAAAAGGCGAGAAATTCGAGATCTCTCTCTCTCTCTCTCTAGATTGGCCGAAACCACAGAGATCAGTTGGCACCCAGCCAACGAGACAATCTCTTCGTTGGCTGACTAATTCGCGCTTTTGACATTTCCCAAAATGATATTGCATTGCAGCTTTTGCAGTTCCTCTGGATCGTTTACCACATGTTTAGTACGATAATAGGCGGAGCAAGATTTTTTACTACCGCTTTATTTTCGTCTTTGATGTTTCTCCTTGCTGAATTGTGCTTGAGAGAAGAAAGAATGGAAGCTTGCTGGTCAAGGGTAGAGTGCACTCTTTCGATCGCAGATTTAGACTTTTGATTTCAAGGGGAGATTCGAGAGATAAATGCCTGTTTGCCTTGCGTCGCTACTGTCTACAAATTACGGGTCACAGGAAGTTACATTCTCGAGTTGGTCTCTTGTTCGGTTACTCATCGCAGATTTAGTCACTGGCTTTCGTCGAATTTGGTTAAGTACTACTTTGGTGCGTTGGCGCATTTTTAGGGAACTTGTTATTGCGGAAAATATAGTACAAATCGTGAGTTTTTTCAATGTATCATGTTTCGAATACGCTTACAATGGTCAATTAATAATGTGAAACATAAGGATGGAATGGCTTTTCTCCAGAGGAGACGAAGGTAGTATTGCCATTGACCACTAACAAGGCGGCTAAAGAAAGAGAGAGAAGGAAGACTAGTAGCCCTTAGCAACGTTTAGTCACGCGCGCACTACACTAATTGCACAGCGTTGGTCCGAAATATTAATTTTATGAAGCATCGTAAAGTTTATGAAACATTGAAAAGTTAGAATTATAAAGATTTCAATTTCAATTCTGTATTTTGCCAGAGGTTTATTATAGCAGAAAATAAATGAGTTTCAATAACCCCCCTATCTATCAAACATGACAACAATATTGTTACGTCGATAAGACTCTAGCATCTTTTTATTTGTAAATGTAAATTCGATATTTGCAGTGTAAACTCACTCATGACTCCTACCTTCGATCTCTCCAACGGTTTTCTGCAGAAGTCTACTGCGTCTCCGACATTCTACTCGGATGAGGGTACATTTTCTTATTTTACTTTCAAAATCAATAATTACTTTTAAAAATCAATAACGGGGCAACCGCAAAAGTCGGGGGCGATCCCGATGAAATTCGTTAACATATAGGTGGATGTGGATCCCCTGAGGGGACCATAGAAATTTTCGAAAAATTCCGATATTTGCTTCGTCCATTCTAATTTCCCTCTGCAGGTCTATCCTCGGAGTACAATCGTCCTTCGCCTCCAGAAATGCCCATAGAAGGTCTGATGTATGCGAACGGATCACCAACGCAAAGTAGGAATATTCATTATCTTATCCACTTACACATGCTGCTGGACCAGATCACATAATTCAAAGAACTGATATGCTTTACTGAAGATCCCTGGAATAATCGTAAACCTAATTTGGCTGAATTTCACGAAAGATACGTGGAACTGTCCGATAGATTAATCCGTTCCAGTTCAACCGTACGGAAGCCCCTCGACGTCGACCTCGAATGTTATTATTACGGAAGTGAGTGATCTTTTCTGTCTCATTTCGTGCCCGAGTGAATTTGCAATATAATACTTAATACTTAATACTTTATTCTCCATCGGGAATGAGGGTGAGGACGGTTATCTTGACGTGATGATGGATTCTTCGGCTCAGGATTGAGCTGTTTTGTGTGGAGAATCAGGCAGTTTTCGTGTCACAATCACAACTTACGGATTCGGGAAGTGGTCGTAACTAATTTGGGGTTTTTTCGGAGCCCTACTGAGAAGGGGGTTTTGGGGGCGGTTACTAGGTGGGAGGGGAGGTTATTCCAGAGCGTTATGGATCGACTTGCACAAGTGGAAATTGAGACTGGTAGCCTGCAAGGAATCGAAATGCGCAAGCCATGAGCGAACCGGAGAGAACGTGCTAAGGGAGCTAGTGAGTATAGGTTAGTGGTGTCCAGCAGTGCGTGCCCATGAATAGAATCATAAACAAACTGCATATCACGTAAAGCCCTGCGATATTCTAGGGTCTCTATATTACATAATTTTAGGCGGTCAAGGTATGGCAGAGGAGGTTGGCGACTTCGCTTGAGAACTCTTCTAGTGAATTCTCGCTGAACATTCTCTAAACGATTAACTAGACCGATAGCGGTAGGGTTCCAAATTACTGTACTCGACTCAAGGAGCGGGCGTATGTAAATTTTATAGGCTTTTATGAGAATATCTGGGGAATTTGTGTGAAAAGATCGCAACATTAGATTACACATAGAGCGAGCCTTACGTGTAATTTGGGTAATATGATACCCAAAGTTCAATTTCTTGGAGAAATGAACACCTAGATCTCTGACAGTATCAGAGGGGGAGATGGTAAGACCATTCAAGGTATATTTTGATCTTGTTTTTAGGCGCCCTAAATGAAGTACACAGCACTTAGGTGCACTCAAAGTCATATTGCGTTCAAAGGCATAGATGATTCAGCAGCGGCGTTCAAACTCCCGCGATTAGCCTTTTTGCAATATTAGTTCAGTGATGAAGTACGTCCATCTGAACTTACTGTATTCATCCGATTTGAAACCTGTAAAGAATTAAGATTACAAATTCCAGATCACCGACTACCCCTCACCCTGTGGTACGGCTTCCATCAAGTATGCAGATGTTCTCAAGGCGCAGCAACAGGCGGTGGCTACATCGGGATCGAATGGAAAGGTGAGATTATATATTATATCTTGATAGAATAGCATAATAACGAAGCTTCGAAACTTATGCAAAGTGCCAGCGACACGCGACTTTGCCAATCGGAAAAATAGCAACATGCAGATTCGTCACGACTACTTAAATGAACATTCGATTGTGTTTCATCAAACAAGCATGGGCGAAGGATATTTTGCAATTAATTCTATAGTAAGGCGAAAATGTAAAAATAAAGTTACCCTTAAGGTACCGCAGATCGGTTGCCCCGAGGATTGTGCGGTGTGTGGCGACACAGCGACAGGATACCACTACGAGGTAAGATAATGGGAGAATGCAATTTATACGTGCTCTGATTGCACAGCTAGAAAAAAAGGAGTCTATTGCACAATCTGTGAATATTTATATTCACCATTAGTAACACTCCATACGTCTAGAATTATTGGGAACAAAAATGCATTAACATTGTCTCGAACTTCGACATATTTTTGTGCAGGAAGTTCTAATAAATGTAATTGTCAGGCAGGGTTGCCCGCACACAGATAAAACATACTAGGAATACGACATCAAGTTGGCACGCCTACTAATATATAAGTAGGGCCTACTAATATATAAGTAGGCGATTAGTAGGCCCTACTTATATATTAGTAGTCGTGCCAACTTGATGTCGTATTCCTAGTATGTTTTCTCTCTGTGCGATCGGCGTCAGTTTCGGTAATACGGCATCTCTTTTTCTCTCGTTCTCTCCCCTTTATCAGCCGTATTATCGATCTCTCGCTGTAGGATCGTAATACGAAAACCGAACTTGCATCTGTATTCTCAGGTTCCGTCGTGCAATGGTTGCAAGACTTTCTTCCGTCGAACGATCCTCGCTCAGCGCAAGTTCGTCTGCAAGAAAGGCAACGATTGTTTCCGAACACTCCCGAAAGGTAAAAATTAAAAAAAAAGATACTCTGGTCATTCTACTCTATTTTATCATAAAATAAATTGTTGAATATATTTCTTTAGAAAAACGTTGTCAATGCCGGGCGTGCCGCTTTTCAAAGTGCGTTGAAGTAGGAATGAATCCTCTTGGTGAGTCTTGATTTTAATTGAAAGTGAAATTTAAATCGGGAAAAAGGATTTTTACAAATGTTATTGGGATAAAACATTGACAAATATGATCTGGAAAACCGAAGAGCGTAATTAAATGTCAAGGCGTTTGAATGAACCCTTATAATCAAGCATCAACAAACATCTATTGCAGCGATTGTGACTAACCAGGACTGTTCGCAAAATCAAATGTTCATGACGGTCTTATCCAAGAGGAAACCAATCAAGGAGGAAATAATCGAGATCAACGAACCCAAGGTGAGGCGTCGACAAAACTCAGAATATCGAGTTGTCCGCAATACATTATTATGCATTCACTCATTCATTCATAAACGAGTTCATTTATATTTCGTCATGTACAATAATTGTAACTGCGAATTGGGAAAAATACGGATGTTCGTCAACTTTACCATTGAAGTTACTGTTTTTTTCTCCAATTATTATGTGAATGTAGTCATGACTATCATGCATGATTGAAGTGGGTGAATCATTCTAAAAGAACAGTTAAATCGGTATGTTAAAATCAGAGTTCATTTCAGATACTGAAGCATGTAATGACCAGGGAATCAACAATTGACAAACTCATCGAGGGATTGCTCTATCTGGAAATCAAACATGAACAACTTCGAAAGTATGTTTTTTTTGTAGATTCTTACTATATTTTCCATACGTGTGTGAACCAGCCTGTAAATTAACATGAGTAAAGCAAAAAATGGTAAGAATGATATGTATGATGAACCACACCAGTACAAACCCATCCACATTTAGGTCGGACTATAACCCGCGCCCCGACAACGGCTTCACTCTTTCAAGCGTCCTCGAGTCATCCCCCATGATCGGCACACGCACTGTAGTGAGTAGTAAACTGAACACCCGTTCTCTGTAAGATTATCAGAAATCTGATTATTTAATGAAATCAGAAATCTGATTATTTTGAAATGTGACAATGAAGTAAATGCTGCGAAAAAAGTATTCGTAAATGTAAAGTGAAACAAAACAAACTACTAATGTACTCTGCAGCAAATGCCTAAATGGCCTCTACGTCCGGATTTGAAGAATACGAATTTCAAGATGTCTGTTGCGGTTAGTGACATTTACGCAACAAAGATGTTGAGTCGCTAGTATTGCTTTGGGTGCATAACAACAAGGCTAACGGCTTAACACATAGCTTCTTTCTCATTGAGCAAACTTAAGTATAGTGATTCTGACTACTTTCCGTTCTCTACAGGAGTACGCAGAGCAGCGAGTTCCACTACCACCGACCGACTACAAGAATATGCCCGACGAACATAAGCTGTGGTGAGGGATTTAATATATTTGAAAAAAAGAATGTACATTTGAAAAAAAATACACCAAATGTCTTGCAGGTTCTACTGTGACACGGTGTATGCCATCGAATGGGCACGAACCTTCGAATTCTTCCATAAGTTGGACACTATTGATCAAGTGAGTTTCTCTTTTATTTCCCGTGCATCTGCGATCTTCAGAGTAGTAAAAAAAAGCGAAAGAGGATTTATACGAATATAACACAATTAGGGCAGGATACAGTATAAAACGATATATACGCGGGCTACCAGGGGTGAAGGAGTTGGGCGAGCATTATTCCACTGGCATTATCCCTCATTTCCTCCACTACTAGGAAATTGAAATGTCTGTCTGTTGGTATGTTTTTTTTCCTTCCGCGTGACCGACCTTTTTTCTGAATAACTTTCTTCAAAGTTGAGCAATCTTCTCAGATCCTTTTGCATATGAAAGCCCATCACGAAACACATCTATTTTTATATTTGAAAAATCGATAATTTCATGGCCAAGTCGGTAGCGAGCTCGAATTCAAATCCGAGGGTCGCAGGTTCGATCCCCGCCGGTGCATAGTCTTTTGCCGCATTTTTTCCAAGTGTCAAATGTGGCCCAAACCCATTTTTGAGTAACGAGATTCACATTTGAGTATCTTTTGCAGATTTTTGAAGTGAAATATCGATTGATTTCACTTGATTTCACGCGATTTCATGAAATTTTCGCACATTTCGTTCCAAATCATTCCTCATGCCGGCAATCTCGCAGGAATGGAGTTAGAACGAGAGTGAAAGGAAAATTGAGAGTGACTCTCTCATTTTGGCACACTCTCTCGCCCCTGACCCCTTTCTGGAGGCCGGAATCATGCATCCGGAAGCTTCCTAATAAATCGCTTCAAAATCGCTCTACCATCTCGGATCCTTTTGCATACGACAACAGACCAAAATCCCTTTAAAATTTTGCAATATTTAATTGACCAAATCCATATCCAAGTGGGTTACGCGCTTGACTTACAATCCGAGACCCCCAGGTTCGAACCCCGCCGCGGGCAAAACCTTTGCCGCATTTTTCGCAAGTGTCAAATGCCCTTCTAGCACGTTATTCAGTAAGGTGAAACACGTTTTCACCTGTTTTGCCGAGTTTTAACATGGAAAATCAAAAATTTCGAAAAGTTCCCAATTGGATCACAGAGCGTGGGGATCACAGGAAAAGTGTTTTGCGATGTCGGAAACGTGTCAAACACGTTTTAACGTGAAAAATTGAAAATTTCGTAAAGTTTCCAAATGATCCGGCGAGCGTAGGGAATCATTGGAAAAGTGTTTTGCGATGCCACAAACGTGTTCGAAGACGCCATGGAAATCAACACACGGTATCCTGCGTTTTCGTTGAGAAAGGCTCGTGAGGCTGAGAGCGATCGGAAAAAGTTGCCACGGAGCCACGAAGTGGCGTAGTGGCAACTTTTTTCGATCGCACTCAGCCTCACGAGCCTTTTGCAACGGAATAAGCCAGTACCTCTTTCTAGAGATTAACATTCCCCAACATACTAAGCTCCCCCTGGACCGATCGTGGAGCCGGCTACTGAGTTCTCCTCCCTGGACCGAGCCTACAGCAAGCTTCCAAACTCCCCCTGGACCGAACCTGAAGAATGCTACCAAGGTTCCCCTGAACCGTACCTGAAGAAGGCTACCGAGGTCCCCCTGGACCATACCTGAAGAAGGCTACCGAGGCCCCCCTGAACCGTACCTGAAAAAGGCTACCGAGGTCCCCTGGACCGAATCTTAAGTATGTTACTTAGCTCCCCCTGGACCGTACCTGGAGCCAGTTACCGACCTCCCCCTGGACCGAACCTGCACCCGGAACTATGCATAGAGCGTAGTGTACGCATAGAGCGTAGTGTACGCATAGAGCGTAGTGTACGCATAGAGCGTAGTGTGTTTAACCTCAATACATCCCGGCTAGTTCCGAGTCTGTCAGTCGTCGCGAGCGGTCCCTCTCCATTTCTCTCTGATGGAGAGGGGGATTTTCCCTCAATTTCCCTCGTCTATGCCATCGACTACTCAACAAGATCGGAATCCCCATCCAAGCCGGACTGGTCGCCGTGTGATGGGTATGACTACATAAGATGGTTGGTCCCTCAGTTTCTAGACTCGATGACTCTCCTTCTGAGATTGATGATTTGAGTTTGGTTGACGCAGATTCAAGAAAGAAGGCTCCATCTTTCTTTCTTCGAACGCAAAATCTTCAACGTCAAGCTCGCGAGATCACTATTCTTTCTCCAGCCAATAATTCTGGGTCTGTGATATGGAAAGAAGACCGATCCCGTCTCTTAATACTGTACAAAATGAATAATTCTAAAGAAGATCATCGGCCACGTCTGAAACCTACAGTAGCGGACAAAAGTCTTCGGGCACTTTTTATATCTGATGCAACTTTTTAACCCAAGGGGGCTTTGATACGATATGGTAAGACCATATACCAAATCTATTGGAGATTACGATGCAACTATTGGGGGATTGCGAAATCGTTCAGTAATTGCGTCGTGATGACGCAATCGATGCACACTTTTTTGAAGTGTCATTATTCTTACATGGATTTTTTCCCGCTTGTCTAACTTTCAGGATGTTGAGACCTGGCCACGACCTACCTAGAAACTTTTTTTCAAGTTGCTGCGGTGCCGCTACTCGGCTGCAGCCAAGCTGCAAAATGGAGACCTGAAAATCATATCTCGCCGTTTAGACATCGCCCAGACCCGATCAATGCACCAAAATGATCGCCATCATGACTACCAATGATCCTGAGAATATGGTCGCGGTAGGTCACCAATTGTCCTCAGGACACGAAAAAATCACTTTTTCGCATTATTGTGGTCTGACGAAGGGGAAGTCTATAGGACGTGCTCGAGAGATCTGGTTTGGGCGTGGATTTGGTTGAGAATCTATGAGAGAACCGATTCCTAGTTCCAATAAGCGTTTTGATTGGACTCCTGCCCGCGACGATCGATTTCCGGAAGGACACTGGTTTGGCCACGCCCATTTTCTGCCCGTTGACAAGGTTCTTACTTTTGAGTGTATCTCGGTACTGAGTTAACGGAGAAGGCTGGCAGACCCATCAATGGAATCAGCGTGGCTGGCTCTATATTATCATTCACAAAATTTCATCATCACTATGCAATATTGCATCATCCTTAGGCAATAATCCTCAGAATTATAAAATATTGCATATTAATGACGTAATTTGTGCTCTAGAGTGGCGGAAATATCAAATTGATTTGATTGGAATTTATTCCACCATTATTCCTTGACTAACCGCTAAGAAAACGCAAAAAAATAGGAATATTGCATAAGGATGATGCAATATTGCAGAGTGATGATGAATTTTTGTGAATGAGAATATAGAGCCAGCCACGCTGATTCCATTGATGGGTCTGCCAGCCATCTCCGTTAACTCAGTACCGAGATACACTCAAAAGTCAGAACCTTGTCAACGGGCAGAAAATGGGCGTGGCCAAACCAGTGTCCTTCCGGAAATCGATCGTCGCGGGCAGGAGTCCAATCAAAACGCTTATTGCAGCTAGGAATCGGTTCTCTCATAGATTCTCAACCAAATACACGCCCAAACCAGATCTCTCGAGCACGTCCTATAGACTTCCCCTTCGTCAGACCACAATAATGCGAAAAAAGTGATTTTTTCGTGTCCTGAGGACAATTGGTGACCTACCGCGACCATATTCTCAGGATCATCGGTAGTCATGATGGCGATCATTTTGGTGCATTGATCGGGTCTGGGCGATGTCTAAACGGCGAGATATGATTTTCAGGTATCCATTTTGCAGCTTGGCTGCAGCCAAGAAGCGGCACCGCAGCAACTCGAAAAAAAGTTTCTAGGTAGGTCGTGGCCAGGTCTCAACATCCTGAAAGTTAGACGAGCGGGAAAAAATCCATGTAAGAATAATAGCACTTCAAAAAAGTGTGCATCGATTGCGTCATCACGACGCAATTACTGAACGATTTCGCTATCCCCCAATAGTTGCATCGTAATCTCCAATAGATTTGGGATATGGTCTTACCATATCGTATCAAAGCCCCCTTGGGTTAAAAAGTTGTATCAGATATAAAAAGTGCCCGAAGACTTTTGTCCGCTACTGTATATGAAACCACCATTTTGATTAGCGCCCATAACGCGACACTGATAAATTTGTATTTGTATCCCACTGGGTTCCCGGCGAATCCCGCAGTAGGGCGTCACGGAACCTTTGATCTTTGTCGAATTGGGAGGCAGCCAGGTGCCTTACTGGGTGACAAAAACCAAAGGCTGTAATAGGAATTCATATTGATGAAATGAATATTACCTGACGACTAAAGTCAATTTGGTAGCGTTGGGACGAGCAAATACGGGAAATTGAGTAAAGTATTGATTTGCAGAAGAACCTGATCAAGGACATGACTTTTCAATGCGTGAATATCACCCAATCCTACTTTTCCTACACGAACAATAGCGATACGACGTTGTTCCCCGATGGAAGATTGCCTTATCTATGGTGAGTGCTTGTATGGTGAAAACTTTTTTACATGAAAAAAAAAGTTTAAAAAATTCGGGCAATTGGAGGCACACGTTACGGATATCTTATTAAACTTTGTGATTTCTTAGACACAGTTATCTTTGTAAGAATATGCACACTATAGGATGTCTCGAACCAAGATGCACAACGTCATACCAATACTGATTAGACTCAAGTTGGACAAAACTGAGTACGTGCTGCTCAAGGCACTCGTCCTATGCAATCCGAGTAAGTAGATTTCTGCTACATTCATTCTTTTTCTTGTATTTGGTTTCCAGTTGAATTCCAGTTTCAATAATTGCCTCTTAATTTTAAAGATTGCATTACGAACTACGCTGTTTTATTAAATAGTACTGATTTGGCTACGAAACTCAGCGATGCACGATATGTTAAAGTAAAATGCACTTGATGGGAAGCACTAAACATTCGGAATTGCAGCTTGGGAGAATCTGTCCGACAAAGCGAAGCAGATTCTGACGCCGTATCGAGATGAGTACGTCAGTACGCTGATGAAATACTGCATGGTATGTTGTTGTCTGGTTTACATTCGCCCAATGTAATTACGAGAATGCAGAGTAAAAGAATTATTAGGTCATATTCTCCCATCATCACAAATAAAATAAGAAATATTCGAGACAGAAAATATTGCAGACGAAAAGAGGACCAATCGAGGGTCCTCCCACATTCACTTCAATTTTGGCTGTCCTGGACACTCTGCTGAATCAGGTACAATTTTTGTTGTCTTTGTCCGTAGATCTTTAAAAAAAACTTCCCTCGGCGAAGATGAAATAACCTATCAGGCAAAGAAAGCGAAGGAAACTCACACGCTTTTATCTGTCTTCAAACTACGGCCACGCCCGATTCCACTCATCGAGGAGATCAGCGAATAGAACATTTTACATTATCCTATTTCAGAAATATAAATTTTATTTTATCCCCCTTTCCCTTTATCCCCCTTTCGTTCTTCATTGCCCACGGGTTCCAAAACCCGTCTCCGTGATTCTATTCAATATCAAAGCCAAATGTATACTGGTTTCTTCCCTCTCATTTTCGAAGATTTACCTCACTGATCTCGCACTTGCCTCTAAATATATCTAATCGATAGTTGTAATTTGCTCCTAGTCTTCTTTCATGCTCGGTTCACTGCTGTTATGTACAAATTCCTCCCGATTTCGTTACTACATGATCGTATCTCGCTCATTCTCAAATATGTCCCATCAGGGCAATTCGTTTAGCAATACGAATAAATCGTTATGCTCTAATGATTGCAAAATTCCTATCATCACATCTAAACAGCATAGTTTTCGAATCGAACAGCTCAATGAGACGAAGTAAACGGATTAAAAAAATAGAATATTTTTTTATATAATTGTCAGACAATTTGCTGAATTTAACATTTCTTCTATGATAACTGTTCTCGTTCTTTTTATTATACATTGTTATAACAACAAAATGTTATACATCGCCGAACAATTGATGACTTAAGTACATTTTACTCATGCATGTACGATCATGATACACACTGACCGAACTACGGTGATTGTATGAGTCATAGTATCTATAAGGACTAGATATGAGTACGCCAGCTCATCATTCTAGTTTGATTCGGGTGTGTCAACATCACGAAACCCGTTTCATCAATAGCCTCTCATCGCCTTTTCAAATAATGTAATGCAAGAGAGCCAATACTCAACGAATCGTTCGATTATCTTATCATTTCAATTTTGAAATTCATTTCGAAAGTAAAATCTGTTTTGACAGTTGCCTAAATCAAACGTATAAAAGGAAAAGAATAGAGACCGAATGGCCATCCGTTTTCTCCTTCAATGCCCCTCTTCGGACCAGGAAGTACGCATGTGGCGAACGCATACAATGCACCTATTCTCGCAATGACGGATGGAGACAGGGAGGTAAACAATTTGCATTGTTGTTGATATCCCTTATCCAAAAATTTCATTATTTATGCTAGTTCCATCGCATATTACATATACACAACTAACAAATAATTAATAACTATAGTACAACATTCATTTACGCTTTTACTACATTCAATTTCGCTGATAAGATATGCTTTTCCGACCACATCTTTTAGATCGTGACCAAATTCTCTGTCGAGCTCGAGAGATTCGTCAGAACTTGTTCAGGTGATACAATATATTGCAAATGAAAAAAAGTTAATGGTTACTGTCCTCAGTGGAACGAGAGATATATCACAAAGCTAGTTCTCTCGGGTTCACAGCAATCGATGCGCATACCTTTCTCTGTTTCAAGCCGAAGAACAATGGCCATGTCTACGTCTCCATATTCAAGATGGATAATGGTTTGATTTAATGATATTTTTCTCTTCTGTAAAGCCTCTATTGCAAGATTCCTATAAAGTCTGCAAGTTTTTAGCGATATCTGATGTAACTTCTTATCGTAATTCTTGTGACTACATCGCATCACTTAGCATCCATTATATGCACTTACATTGACGCTAATTCATTCAGGCCAACCGGTTAGTGTGGCGCAGGCATTCCCTATCCGAGATAACGAATCGGTGATTGTCAACTCGTCTGGATTCATTCGCAGAACGAAAATGGGCGAGATCTGGGTAGATGAACAGGGAGTAAACCACAAGAATTGGTGAAGTGAAAGTCAAAAAAAAATTTACGAAAACCTGTTTAGAAAATCATCTTCTCACTTCCCCGACTCTTTTTTTCCTTTTTAGCAGCTTCATATGTAATTATCGATTTTTCAGTGTATCTGACGTAGATTATGTGTTATTTTTTTTATTCGGACTGTGGAAATGATAGTTTGATAAATACATTACTATGCGTTATGTGTGTGCAAATTGCAAATATCCAATACTCTTACAAATGACATATTTTTATTGTATTTTTAAAATAAATGATGCAACAACCCTTAAACTTTTATTAAATACACGTACAATCAGTGATGTTTAGTAGGATGAAAAATTTGTTCAATTTGTTCAAGAAAAATTAGTTCAATTTCAAGGAAAATCTGTACTAGATATTATGAAATCTGGCATATTCGGCGGGGCTGAGTCACACTATCATTCATTGTTTGCTGTCACGCTTGGACACTCAAAGCACACGGTTGTATAGAGAGTGAAAGAGAGAGAGAGAGAGAGAGAAAGCGGGAGAGAGAGGCACAGAGTAGCAGACAGATTGCAAAGTGCACTTTTTCATCGCACGAATTCGTTTCGCTCTTCTCTTGTATTTCCTTTATCCGCAGATGGTTGCATCGTTCATAAATATCACCCTCCACATTTGTGACCTTTGCTAATTATTTTATATTATTGTCTTTAATCACACTATGTGTTGTGAGCTATAAGTTAGCATACAAATTTTGACATACGTTGTCCATGAAATGAATGATCTATCAATACGAATTCTGCATTCCCATCGTTTGAGTGTCCACCTTGAGCTGGATAATATTTCTCTGATTTACACGTCCGCTTTAAAATTGACACTTCATTCTCCTGAATGTTTCCTAGCAACGAGTGACACATTTCCCCTTGGATACTCAAAGCCATTGGAAAGAGACACGGTGGTATTGAGAGAGAAAGAGTGAGAGGCACAGAGTAGCAGGTAGATTCCAAAGTGCACTTTTTCTTCGTCCGTATCGCTATTCTCTCTTGTTGCCTCTATCCACAGATGGTTGTACTGTCCATAAACGTCATTTCAGTTTCCAACCCCATTATACTTTTCTCTCATTCACCATCAAATCAATATTTTCAATTGTCAGTTACTCGCTTCAGTCACTCTTACCTTTAGCTGCACTAACTTTCTCTGATTTCCGCTACAAAATTTACTCTTACATCATTCGAAATTTGAAACTCTCTAGAATGTTTCCTACCAATGGATCGTACATTCCTCCATCAGAGGGCCTTCAAACGCCGACCTTCGATAACTTCACTGCTCATTTTGACTATGACACTCCCTCAGTGAGCCACTGGCAGCTTAATGGGTCATGCGAAGGTCAGCTTGACTCAAATATTTTACTAACTTCACTCTGTTTGTTTTGGCTTGTATGAAATTCCGAAACTTTCCATCCGATAACGCATGCTATCAGTATTATCAGTATTGAAAATGATACTGCCTACACGATTTTTTTGTGTAAAACCCATATTGCAGGCCAATGTCCGGGTACGAGCATCGTTGAATTAAGGTCTGATAATACACACATTTCACCGTCATTAGCACCGTCGAATCTGGAGGATGTCATTGTCGTTGAGATCTCCGAAGATGAACCTTCGTCTAGTCGAAGAGAAGAAGCGAGTCTTTCTAAGAAGACGAATAGAAGGATCAAGGCGACTGGAGAGGTACAAATCTCCTTGAATGATTCATGGAAAAATATTGCCAGAAACCACACAATGCATAAATTAGTGGGAGTTCGAAAAGAGTGTGGAAATAAAGTTGTATTTTCTAGCTCGTTGTTTCTTGCCTGGAGGTCTGTCGAGTATGCGGTGATCATTCGACTGGGCGGCACTACAATGTAAGTTGCTACTTTCCAGTATGGTCTAGGGTTGACCACTCGAAATATCCTTTGTTCGAGAACAATGGAACATTAACAACAAACAAAGAACTGTCCCGGAACGGAGGCGAAACGCTTTGTTTCGACGTTTCGAGTGGTCAACACTAGTATGGTCCATACATCATTTTGTTCTAGCAGGCCTTTGTGCCTTAAAGGGACCTGGCACTGCAAAATCAGTTATTTTTATTTTAAAGAAAATTCTTTTCCGATTAGAATGCAAAAAATAGCATATTTTTACGATTTTTTGAAAGGAGTTATGATTTTTTAAAGATACTCGCGTACCGGGCGCTACGGTGTTTAGCGCGCTAAACACCGTAGCGCCCGGTACATCAACGCAAATTCCGAACTTTGAAAAATCATAACTACTTTCAAAAAAATCGTAAAAATATGCGATTTTTTGCATTCTAATCAGAAAAGAATTTTCTTTAAAATAAAAATAACTTATTTTGCAGTTCCAGGTCCCTTTAACGTTATTCGACTACATCGTCTAACCGCATAATTGTCCCCTTTGGAGGTTGCCTCATGTAATGGCTGCAAGTCTTTCTTCCGTCGAACTCTCCTTGAAGGACGTCGTTTTGTTTGTGAGAGGGAGGGCGACTGCCCCGTCCTCCCTAAAAGTGAGTTCGAAATTTTTGCCGATAGTTCATAGAGATTTTCTCCTGAATTTCATTGCTTTCCCAGACCTCGGTAGATATCAAATTCCAAGTGAATGCAGTTTCTTTCTTGAACATTAAGCCTATGATTAAGCCTTCTCGATGGGTAAATATTTGAGGTTAGTTGCTATCCGTTTCAGAAAGAAAGGAGCAGAAGCGACGTCACTGCAGAGCCTGTCGATTCAGGAAATGTGTCGAGGTCGGCATGAATCCGAAGGGTAAGTCAAATTTAAATATTTTACGACATTTACAGTTCTATCGAAGCGTACTAACAAAAGTGGTTGAAAATGCGCATGACGTTAGCGCCCTTAGCGCCCGAGTTTGCGAAATATTTCGTATTGAATTAATTGGCTGATTGCAATGTTTAAAAAAACTCCGCAAAGTATTTTGCGCCATAATATTGATATACAAAATTAGTTTTTTTTTGCTAATTGTATTATTGATACTTTTGCGATAATTCACAAGCATTTAAATTTTCTCAATTCGCAGGCATCGCCGTGGAAGATACCGACGGCAGAGGTGCTCTCAGCATGAAGAGACCCTCGTTGTCGCATTTCGAGGTGTGATTTCTAAGTTGCAGTTCCATAAATTTCCGAGTTCCATAATTTTTTATATTTGTTAATGTTACATTTTTTTTTTGCTGAAATTCTTTTCAGATTCCCCACAAGATTGTGAGTGTTGGTGAACGAGTCAATCGATTGGTCGACAATCTTCAATACATTGAGCTTCGCCATCAGCTTCTGCGTGTGTTAGTTTTTTATGCTATTTGAAGAAACAGAAATTATATTGCATACTAGAGAGGAGAAAAAGTGATTTTGCTGAAAAGCACAGGGATTTCCCACGTTATTTTAATAATAAAAAATATCGATTTTTCAAAAGTTGACATTTCGTGAATTTCTCACAACTAAAATTTGCTTTGTACCTAAGACTCATTGTGAAAAAAGTTTGAGCCCGGATGGATCACTTTGACGGAGTTGTGCCCGATACCTCAAATTTCACTGCGCTCTTACAGAGAACGCGTTTTAATATCAATTCAGAAGCACGTTGAACCCTTTGCCTTCGAATCCACAGACGATTCTTGACATTCTAAAGCGACCGTCCGCGATGGGAATACCCCAGGATGTGGGTTTTTATATTATCTCATTTGAAGTATCATATTTTAGGGCTGTTGCTGCTTGGTATGGTGATGTGAACATGATACTCTCAGAAAGAACTATTGGTTTTGTTCAGGAAATGACAGGATGGCCGTTGGCGAACGAAACGTCCTACACGGCCATTTCACTCGAGGTATACCCAATACCAATTTATATCATAGTCACACATTTTGTTTGTGTGACTATGATATAAATTGATAAACTTTAAAAAAAATCAGTTCATTGTAATAGAAGTATACTAATCCCAGGACGGTCTCCGCATTTCCTATGTACATCCTCTTACTTAGTACGATGAATATTCTGGTTCAGCTATGTTCATCAAATCAATATTCTACAAAATATGAATTTCATCGCAGGAACACGCCCAACTTCGCATTCCATTGCCTCGATTACCCTACGAGCGATTGCCGCAATGTTTCAAATTTTGGTAAATATATCCTATATTTTTTTATTTATAAATTTCAGGAAAAGTCAAATTGAATAATTTTAAAGCAAGGAATTATCGAATACAACTCTATCATGTAAAACTCGAATGATTCCAATCTTTTTAGAGCAGTTTTGTACGTATCTAGAACTTGCAATTGGACGCATATTTAATGCATTTCGTGCAGGTTCTATGCTGATCTCGTGTATGCTTGCGAGTGGGCAAAGACACTCGACTTCTTCAGAGAACTGGATCTGAATGATCAGGTACGGCTACTTATAGTTAGTAAACATCATTCGAGTTATTTCGATTATTATGCATCTTTTAATACATTCAGCTTTTAAATTCTAGCAGGTATACAATAATTATAGAGAAAAAAGAACGTAAATTTTGCAGCGTGAACTAATATGCTTCGCTGGATGGCAAATTCTGAACATTACTCATTGCTTCTTCTCATATTCAAAGGGCAGTGAAAAGGTGCTGTTTCCCGATGGAAAATTCAGTGTGTGGTGAGTTCATACTTGAAAAAAAGCCTTTATTCCATCCGAAAGAAGAGAAGGGTTTTCATATATGGTTTTATCATGCAGGACTCCAAGAGAGGTCGACCGAGATGTGCTTTCCTCCTTGATTAGGCTCAAAATAGATCAAACCGAATACATCTTGCTAAAGGCGCTGGTAATATGCAATCCTAGTAAGTTTTTAATGTAATTTGTCTCGGATCATATTTTCTACAAGATTTCGAAATTATTTTTTTACTCAGGTTGCGATCGCATCTCTGATCGCTCTCGTTCAATACTGGAGAGAGAACGAGAGATCCATTCTCGTATTCTATTCAATCATTGCATGGTTTGATTGAATTTTATTCTTTACAACATACATCACAGACAACTTTGCTATGTAAAGCTCTGACAAATATTCTTGTTCTTTGCTTAATGAAAATGATATTATTTCAGAAAAAGCATGGACAGAGAGGCCCGGCGCGGTTTGGTGAAATATTTACGTTGGAATCTGTAATGCTGCATCAAGTTAGTATTTTTATATCAGGGTATAGAAGCGCGGTCCTTCGTCACACTGGGATCATCTAGTAAATGAACGATTCCCCCGTGACCCAGTGAATTTCCATTTGCTTGTTTCCAGGCAATAAAGACGAAAGAATTGCAAACGCTCCTCACTGTGCTCAAACTACGGACAATTAGAATCAATGTAATGGACGAAGTTTGCGGCATTGACTATGTACCGGGATGAAGTAATCACAGTTCACACATTCCCTTTGTTCAACAGGACCACAACAAATGATGATTTATCCGACATTCGAACCCTTCACAAAGCCTTCAGTGGCCATATGCGTTGTGATATCTCTGAGATGTGATAAATGTCTTGCGGTGCTGAATGTTTATTATCTGATTTTTTTAAAACTATAGACAGAAATGCTGATCAAAAAATGTTATTCAATTCGGAAAGCTTTTTTCCCCATATATTATTGGAATATGACGAGTGGCACATTGTTGATAACGAAACTGGAATAATTAAACCTGCAACTCTCTTAAGATCTGTTTATATTGTGAAATCGGCCTCATCGAGGCTGAATGACGCTATCGTTGATTGTTTGCTGTCACGCTTAAGGGCCAGAAGCGATAAGGGAGAGACACATTGTGATAATAAGAGTGAGAGAGAGAAGCACAGAGTTGCAGACAGATTCATCACACAATTCATCGTACATCATTGTGGCCCTTATTGCTATCATTCAAAATTCATTTAGTGGCAACTGTGTATCTGCATTTTAATTGCGTTTTTGACATATCCATTCTATGAATTATTTTCCCCCATGTGAATCCTGTGATCGTTGCTGGAGAACCTAGCACAACGCCCCCGATAAATGGACCCTAATGGTAATCAAAGAGTATTCCACTATTCAGAATGTTTCCCAGCAATGACTGGCACATTCCCCCATCGGACGGCCTTCAAACGCCGACCTTCGAGAACTTCACTCCTCATTTTGAGTACGATTCTCTCTCAGTAAGCCAGTTGCTGCCACATATGAACCAGTCCGATTCAAACGAAGGTCAGCGTAGCTTACGTTAATATGTTAAAATTACTCGACTATTTTCTATATTAAAATAGTTATCGATATTTTCTCTTCTTATTTCTCAGTACACAGAGCGTAAACTCTGTAAACTGAGCCTCTCTAGAGAATTCGACTCTGTTTTAGTCAAATGAGTTCGCTCTCGCTTTCTTTTTACTCACGCCATAACTATCTAAGATTGTTGAGTTCTCTAGAGAGTATACATTATCCTGATCAAAATACTACCTCCGCGACTTTGGATATCCGTAATGATTAGCTATAGCAGGACACTATACGTATCCGTGGATTGTCGAATTAGTGCCGGATGATCCAGGAGTTGAGTCGAACTCAGCGCCGGCGAGTGTAGAAGGTGAAAGTACCATGGATGAACCATCGACTAGCCGAATCGAAGAAGCGAACGTGAATAAGAAAAGTAATAGAAGAAGCAAGGATAAGAGAGAGGTACGAATGATTTTCTGTTCAGTAGAGATACCAGATCCATAGAAGAATATTATCGTAAAATATTGCGAGATTTCGAGAAGTTGTGGAGAGAGATTTGAAAGATTATTTTGTAGCTTGTGGTGGCATGTCTGGACGACTGTGAAGTCTGTGGAGATCGATCGACTGGACACCACTACGATGTGAGTCTTGCATTTCACACTTTTCTCAGATAACAATTATGAGAGCATCGAGATACATTACTAATTATCCTCATGCTTAGGTTGCTTCATGTAATGGCTGCAAGTCATTCTTCCGTCGAACTCTCCTTGATGGTCGTCGATTCGTCTGCGAGACGGACGGCGCTTGTCCAGTTCTTCCTAAAAGTGAGTAAACATGTATTGATTAAATTCAGTCTTCAATTACACACAATTTCTTTACAGACTATTCTGTAGTGATTTGAGTTTGTACATTGAAACAAGTCATAAGCAATTTCGCGTTTCATAAACTTGATCTTGGCACCGATAACAGTTTGTTAAGTATGGAGTAAGCGGTTTTCGCAGCACATTGAATGCATTTAAATTTCAGCAAGGAAGGAGCAGAAACGGCGTCAATGCAGAGCCTGTCGATACAGAAAATGCGTCGAGGTCGGAATGAATCCGAACGGTTAGAGCATATTTAAGAACGCACTAGATAAACACGTGTAGATATTGTGAATTCACATACACTCGTTTAAAACAATTTAACGTTCCGCTCCTAAACAAGAGATATGGCTGCGAGAGATCATGACAAAGCGAGAGACACGCCGAGGTATAGAAAGATAGTGCACACACCAGTAATCCACATCATGAACGGATTATTTCAATATTGTAATAGAATACGGTAGCAATGTATGATTATATCCAAATAAGTAAAAAGTCTTGCATATCGCACAGCCGTTCAGGCATCGTTGTGGAAGACGAGAAAGAAAGAGAAGCACTGATCAGAGTCTTAAAGAGACCATCGTTGTTACATGTCGAGGTCAGATAATGACGTAATTTTAGATTTTTTCCGATATTAATCAATAAATAGGAAGGTCATTTCGCCTGCTACAATTAATGTTTACATACATTCGCGCTTAGAGTTGTTTACTGTCTGTATTTAAATTTGTTCAGATTCCCCACAAGATTGTGAGTGTCGGGGAGCGCTTCAATCGATTGGTTGACAATCTTCAATACATTGAATTCCGCCATCAGCTACTGCGCGCGTCAGTTTCACTTATTTTGCCGTTATCTGAGAGATGACGACATGACGAGGAACATTTTGAATTAACTTTGATTTTATTTTGATTTTGATTTGTTATTTTATTTGAATTTGAGTCTCAAGAAATGCCCAATTTTCGAGGACAATCTCGCTCTCCTTAATTTCCTAGAAGAATGATACTATTCAGGAGCGAATTAAACCCATTACCTTCTAATCCACAGACGATTCTCGATATTCTTCAGCGACCGACAGCTATGGGAATGCCCCAAATAGTGAGCCTTTCTTTGGCCACTAGAGTGCGAAATGTGAGTCCACGCTCTCGTCATTTTGCGCACTCTCTTGACCGGTCGGCGGATGAGAGGGTGTGCGAAATGAAGAGAGCGTGGTCTCACATTTCGCACTCTATTGGCCACCATTTGTTATATTTGTTGACAATTAATCAAACTTTTGAGCGGGTGTGGTTGGCGAATAGTCAGAAAACGCAAAGAGAAATACCAGAATCAGGATCGAAGAAAAATTATTCAGGAAATGACAGGTTGGCCGCTGTCGCAGAAACTGTCCAACACGGCCATTTCACTAGAGGTATAACTTTGCAAGTCAAATATAAAAGAATGATTTCTCTCAAAATTATTCAAAGCAAAAAATTTGTCAAATAGCACAACTAGAGATGATCGGTAACCGTTGCGGGCATGAACAATAAAAAAATAAATATGAAAAGGAAATCTCATCTCAGGAGCACGTCCAGCTTCGCATTCCACTGCCACGATTTCCCTTCGAGCGACTTCCGCCAACATTCAAATTTTGGTAAATATTTCGATACGGAGGTATCGAAATTTTGAATAAAAATTACCTTTACAAAGCGTTTTTTTCCTAATTTTTACAGTTGTCAAATAACAACAACTTGAAACTGTACTCGCGTCATATCCTTTTCGTGCAGGTTCTACGCCGATCTCGTATATGCTTGTGAGTGGGCAAGGACGCTCGACTTCTTCAGAGAACTGGATCTGAATGATCAGGTACGGTCGGTTAGCGAACGCTGAGAAATTGCTTACATAGGGATGCATTTTAAACCAATTTCACAATTTGTATAGAATACCTAAATTGATTGTGCAAAAGGTTAAATTTGCAGCGTGAGCTCATTTGCTTTGGTGGTTGGCAAATTCTGAACATCACACACTCCTTCTTCTCCTATTCAAAAGGCAGCGAAAAGGCGCTCTTTCCAGATGGGAAATTCAGTGTTTGGTGACTTTCTTTCCTTCCATTATGCTCTTCTATTAATTACTTTGCTCCAACTAGGGATGGACAAGAAAAAAATAGAAGAAATATTGCTGTGATCACTATTGCAGGACTCCACGGGAAGCTGAACGAGACGTTATTACACCCATGATCAAACTACAAATCGATCGTACTGAATACATTTTGCTGAAGGCGCTAGTACTCTGCAATCCCAGTTAATATTTTAAACTCACGGCTATTTCATTAAAATGCGAAATTAATGTCGTATATACATGCAGCTTGTGATCGAATCTCCGATCGTGCACGATCAGCACTGGAGAAAGAACGACAGAAATTGACGCGTGTTCTACTCAACCATTGCATGGTTCGTTTCAAGCTGATTAATTAAAAATCAAGTGATATGCAGAAAAAATCCTATTGTATTACTGAATGAAAAAAACACTCGTTCAGAAAACGCATGGACAGAGAGGCCCAGCTCGGTTTGGAGATATATTAGCGCTGGAGACAACTATGTTGCATCAAGTTTGTTTTCTTTTCTACTTTAGCAACAACCACTATCTGAGAGCTAAGAACTGGTCCGATTATGCAGTAAGCGAAAACAAAATATCTAATTCATACAAAAATGTGGTGGCATGTTTTCTCAATTTTTTCATTAAATATCTGAATGGAGATTAATATATTATTCAGGCAAAGAAAACGAAAGAATTGCAATCGCTTCTCACCGTTCTCAAACTGCGAACGACGAGAATCAATTTGATGGACGAAATTTGCGATATTGACTATGTACCCTGATGAAGCCTCCCAATTCATGTAGAAAAAACGAAGCTGAAATGTTGTTTATTGATGCAATAAAAAGTGTGAAATAGTGATACATTGATAATACTTTGCGTAACTAATAGACGATAGAAGAATATTTTTTTATTTTTTTAATGATCTGATATATCGCTTTGTCGCTAAATGCAAATACGATAATGGGCAGGATGCATCCAGGGAGGTGAAACATCGGTGATAGCAAATCTCGGAATCTCTCTCATCAAAAACTATATCTCCTTCTTTGCGGAATCGATTCCAGGAAGACAATTTCATACTCATCTTCAATATGCACGCCATGAATTTGATTAGGATGTGAAACGGTCGAAAAATGCCTTAAATATTTACAAATTCGAACAATTATATAAAGTTTTTTCTGGATGCAGATATCCTCTGTTCCGAATCAGATCGTTACTGTCGTCCCATAAAATGACAGAGGTACAAAAGGATATACAAAGCTGTTCTATTCATTCAAAATGCGTTTCGCTCTACTCTTCGCACTTCTCTTCAGCGCCATATTCTGCTTCGATGGTAGATTCCGTCGAAATTCATCGGTAATATTAAATATATATGTTATTGCTTTAGCTGTTTTTAATATTCACAGACCTACGAGCCAAATACACCGTTAGATTGTGAGAAGACACCGCACCATGAATTGTGCAAAACATCCGACGGAAACAGGTAAAAAATTCTATAAAATATTAGAAGTTTCCGACGTTATCGATTGAGCTATTTGAAACACTATGAGCCAAATACACCGTTAGATTGTAACAACCCACCGAATCATGAATTGTGTAATGCAACCGACGGAAGCACGTAAGAAAGCTTCTTTTTTTTAAATATCAGAGTGTTCATAATTACAGGCGCAAGGAAAAGTTGAGCGCTTGTCGAAAACGGTTAGAATATTTCTTATGTCGCTGCACAACGGGAGTTTTAGAGAAATATATTTATATTAAAGAAGCACGGAGAAAACAACGTCTCGCAACGCGAGCAGAAAATGGAATGACGAATTACGTAGGAAAAAGAAGCGGGAACTTTCAGCTACGCAGTCAATATACATTGTGGGGTGTGATACTCAGGCAGGTTTGAATTGGCGCCAAATGTATAAGAAATGTATGGAGGTCAGCTAGGGCGCAACCAGTTCGTTGGGTCACAATTATGATTAGAGGTCGTACACAGCAATATTCTTATCTAATTTACAGCGGTAAAGGCACTTTTATGGGATTTGTTTTGAAATAACTGAAATTTCAAAACTAATAAATTCGTTTGCAGATGTAGCGAAAGCGCGTATGTCTATCAAGCATGTCTTCGAACTTGCGATAAGCAGAACTCATTAGAGCAATGATGCAGTCTCTTTATCAAACAATACGTTGTTTAGTGCAAAGCCACATCTGTTGTTGTTGATGTGCTTTCGTACTAAAACATTGCAATATTCACAATTCGATTTTCAAACATAAAATAACAATAAAACATTAATAATGTAGGAAAAACATATTTTTCCGAAACATCTTGTAGAGCTTTGGTCTAGCTCTTTCTTCACTAGGACTGAGTACACATGAACTTTATTAGTTCTCCAGAAAAATATCCCAAAGTGAGAGAGAGAAATCGCACTCTTTTTGGACAGAAAAAGTGTGCGTCTTACCACTGGTTGTCAGTATTTCGTGAGGATATTTCCTTATATTCCGAAGAATACGAATCTCTAGATAGCTGAAGAAATTCGAAATGAATTTTCGTACTTTCTTCTTCCTCTGTGGCCACATTCCCGGCACTCTCATATCCATTTTCTATATCTTTACACTGTATTTCTTCATGCGCCATCGAAATTCGTATGGATCCGCTTTTTACACTCTCTTCATCTTTGGCGGCTTTGTGGTGAGCGTTTTTGTTAAGATTTCAGATATTTTAATACTATACTTATTTCAGGATATCGCAACATATTTATCTGTCGCTTTAATGACAACTCCGTCCACACTACCCTTTGTGGCTGAATGGGCATCGAATATTCAACGAACAGGGACGAGCACTGTCTGGGAGGCCTACTCTCCATTTCTTTCTTTCTTTTACAGGTACGATAATTTGGACAGTGTATTTGAAGATGAGCGAAAAATTAGAGCACCTAGCCATTGTCTGTGACTTCGAAAATTATGTTGTGTTGATTTCTCATTTTTACATATAGTGTGACGAAGTGAAATTTCTGATTGAAATTTCTGATAATAATAATACGGTCTCCGGTTTCTCGTTGTTGCCTCTGTAACAAAAATCACATATTTCAGTTTGAACAGTTTCCTTCCCAACTCACAAGATTGCCTGAATATCACAATTGCATTCAACAGATTAACGGCAATTGCAACTCCAGCCAAACACAGAAAGATCCGTTTCACATTAAATATTATCCCATTCACTGTGATTGTTCAGATATGGACCAAGAAATTAACTATAGTGTACCTTCTTGTTACTCCTGTTATTGCTCTTTTCATGGGCGTAAAATCGATCGGGCATCCAATCTTCATGGTCTTATCGCCATCAGAGAAAGGAGACCCTCAAGTGGTGCGGTCCTTATTAAAAATGGAAAAAAACAGTTCAATCGATTACAGTGGTACTCAATGACATGGGATTTGCCTCTTGGGGAAGTGGTAAGTTCGACAGTTTAATTACATGCCGAATAAACAAAACATTTAGATGACCATCGGATTGATCACATTAAATTTAATTATTATTTTCAACACTTCCTCCCTAATAGTGTATTTGATAACAGCGATGATGATGTGCCGTCAAAAAGTTTGAATTATTCTTTTTAAATAATACAAAATTCATTTCAAGAGCAAAAGCGGAGTTGAAATTCGACTGACAATATTTGGAATAATGTTGTGGATTTGTGGTATTCCAGCATTACTTTTTGTGGTAATGTTTCAATAGATTGAATTTTTGTATCTTTACAAGTTTAGCTTTCTGTATCTCTCAACGGCTACGATGTTGTACTGATAACCTTCGCTTTACCACTCTGCATGATGTCTAAATGTCTCACGCCTCCTTTCCTTTTGATGCTGACAAACCCAACCGTGCGAGTTGAATTATGGTTAGACAACCATTTGAAAAAAGCTTAGTAAATTCTCGTGATCATTACAGGATGTTCATTTCAGTCAAAAAGAAAACGAAGACTATCGAGGCAAGCAGTGCTGTGTCAGTAATATCACGAAGCCAGTACTCGCAACAAAAATGATCGAAAAATGATGTACATTCTCATATTTGAAAAATAAATAAAATTTTCTGAAGAGCCCCACATTTTACTTTTCGTCGTTAATTCATATTGAATTGATCATGATCGCTTTATGAAAACTGCAAATTCGACGAGCTTGCACTATAGTTATCGTTTAATTGCAATGATGGAAACTACATTGCTCTTCTATCGTTATCCGATCGCATAAGAGTCACCCATCGTAACACCTTTTTGATAATAATGGAGTTCCCATATCGAATTGCGGTAGTTCTAGAAACAATTGTCTCTTCGGGTCTGAGACAGCAAGAAGCAACGCTACATTCAGCCGACTCCTGGTGTATTCCACTTGGAAAATAATTCCATAATTATTTCCATTCAAAATAGTGTGACCAACCCGATTTCACCAACTGCCACACGTGTTGCATTTTGTCGTTTCCGCGTCGTCTCCCCCCTCCTGGGGAGACACAACAACAGCGACAAAACGAGGCCGAATAGCACGTTATTAGAGTGAATTTATCACATCTTTCTTACGTAGACACGTCCGCTTTGATTTTTGAGATTCTTCCAATGTTCTTTCTGATGATCGTGTTAGGTATAGCGAATTCACACCTTTTTCCGTCAGACAACATGAGAAAGTTTGCCGGCTGGTTTACTGAAATTAGGAATGGCACATTCGGCGAATGTACTTTTCTTTTCAGATTTGTGATGAATTTCCGAACTTTGTTCTTCCTCTGCTGCCATATTCCCGGTTCTGCTCTCTGCTCTTTCTATATGCTTACACTTTATTTCTTCATAAGACATCGAAAATCTTACGGATCTGCGTTTTACACTCTCTTCATCTTTGGTGGTTTCATTGTAAGCGGATATGGAATTTTTTTTAGGTTGATGCTGCTAATTTCAGGACATACCGACGTACTTATCTGTCTCACTAATGACAACTCCATCCACAATACCCTTCGTAGCAGAATGGGCTGCTAATATTCAACGAACAGAAACTAGCACTGTCTGGGAAGCATATTCTCCATTCCTTTCATTCATTTTCAGGTTTGATGCCTGAGTAACTTTTGTACACAACCATATAAACTTCAGTTTAAATTATTTCCTACCAAACTCTCAAGATTGCCTGAATTTGACGATAGCATTTAATCGTTTGACTGCAATAGTCGCACCGGCTAGACATAGAAAGGTTTCTCTCAGTTAAATTATACTTTTTTCAATATGTCAATTCGCAGATTTGGACTAACACTTTTACAAAGGTATATCTTCTTGTCATTCCAGTTATTGCTCTTTGTATGAGTATAAAATCCATTGGGCATCCGATCTTCATGACCGTATCTCCATCAGAGCAAGGCGACTCTCAAATTGTGAGTGTATTCCTTTAACGAGCTAATCTATCGTTTTCAGTGGTACTCTATGTCATACGATTTACCTGTTGCGGAATCAGTAAGCTATATATATTTTTATATCTCATGTAATCAGGAAAAACTGTATTATAGATGACTATGGGTTTAATTGCTCTAATTTTACTAATCTCATTTAACACTTCCTCATTGATAATATATCTGATCACAGCAATTATGATGTGTCGCCAGAAGGTTATTTTAATTACTATTTTTAAAAACAAATATTATTTTGAAGAGCAAAAGCGGTGTGGAAATCCGGCTCACAATATTTGGAATAATGATGTGGATCTGTGGTATTCCTTCCTTACTTTTTATGGTAATATTTTTTTCATTCAAAAAATAATAAAATGAATATCAGTTTAGCTTTCGGTCTCTCTTTTTGGCTACGATGTTGTTCTGATAACATTCGCATTTCCACTCGCCATGATGTTTAAATGCCTCACGCCCCCTTTGCTTTTGATGATGGCAAACCCGAGTGTGCGAGCCGAATTATGGTATGATCCATATGCGATACTTTGGAGATATGTATCTCTCTTTATAGGAAGTTCATAGTCGCCAGAAAGGGTTCGAAGACAGTGGAAATAAGCAATGTCGTCTCGAAGGTAGAGAGAAGTCGTTTTTCACAGCGAAGATGATCTGTGCAAAAATTTTGTTAATATTGTATTTATGCATTGTTAGATATTCGTTGTATTTTTTTGTCACGCTAAATATATCAACATAATGAGGTCGTGCTATACGTCTATACACTTTCGAAAAGTTTATTTTTTAATAGAATTTTTTTCCAATCAAACACCGCGTATATTTAACTTGTTTTCATTAGAGCCAGTTTTCGGAAACGTATCAATTCGCGTGAGCATTTTGTAGCTGCCGATTCATCTATTCCTCGTGGACGAAGTGGTGGTGTTGAGAAAGCAACCACAAAACTGCCGCGACTGGCACCATGTGACGTTTCTCATATTTCAGTAAGAATAATTTCCCTGATCTTATCCTATTTGATGGAATTTCCTCGGAAAAAAAAACTCCTTTCTTGTTTGAATTTTCTTCGAAAAAGAGCGACCTTTTCTTGATGGAATATCTTCGAAAGAACAGGCGTATCTTAGGTGACTATCGAAAGTATCTATGGAGATATCGCAAATATAATTGAAAATACTTCCGATATCTCCCAGACATTTGCGCAAAAAAAGAATATCGAATTGGAGAAGTTCGTGGTTCACAGGCTGAGAATACATGCTTCTTTGATCCTTCATAGACGCAGGCTGTGAGAGAATTCTCATTTTTCTGCCTAAAAGAACGTGTGAATCTTACTTGTTGGCTGAATCTCGTGAGAAACATTTCTCACCTTCGGGAGCATCTGCACTTTCCAGATTGCAGAAAAAGTTCGCAATGAATTTCCGAACAATATTCTTTCTTTGTTGTCATGTTCCCGGCGCTCTTCTCTGCATTTTCTACTCGTTTACGATGTATTTCTTTATGCGACATCGAAATTCCTACGGATCCGCTTTCTACACTCTCTTCATCTTTGGCGGTTTTGTGGTGGGGCTTGACAAAGTTTTCAGGTCACATTTATATTTTCAGGACATTTCAACTTACTTATCTGTCACGCTGATGACAACTCCATCCACAATACCCCTTGTGGCAGAATGGGCAGCGAAAATTCAGAGGACACCAAATAGTAATGTGTGGGAAGCATACGCTCCCTATCTTTCTATCTTTTTCAGGTATGAACAACGAGTGTTATAAACCATTTAAATCTAAATATAATTACAGTCTGACCTATATCTTTCCCAACACAATGGACTGCGTAAATATTACAATTGCGTTCAATCGATTGAGTGCAATTGCAACACCCGCGAAACACAGAAGGGTTTTCCTCACTCTATTTCAAATCACTGCCTCTAAACGATCATATCCCAGATTTGGACCAACAAATTAACGAAAATATATCTTCTTGTAATTCCAATCGTTGGTCTTGCCATGAGTGCAAAGTCCATTGGACACCCGATTTTCATGGTCGTATCACCTTCTGAGAAAGGAGATCCTCAAGTGGTATGTAATCAACTGCTATTTTACGGTACGTTCATACGGTTTCAGTGGTACTCGATGACATGGGAGTTGCCTCTTGAGGAAGTGGTAAGCTTTCTAGATTCATCTGCAGAGAAAAATGTTTATTATAGACGGCGATGGGCACAATTGCGCTAGTTCTACTAATTTTGTTCAACACGTCCTCCCTAACTGTGTATCTAATCACTGCAATCATGATGTGTCGTCAGAAGGTTTCTAACATTTTTTTTTGGAATTTTCAAACAAAAATCCCTCTCAAGAGCAAAAGCGGTGTGGAAATTCGACTGACAATATTCGGAATATTGCTGTGGATCTGTGGAATACCTTCGTTGCTCTTTATGGTAGCGTTGTTGCACTTTAAAAGTCGTTGCAGTCCAATTTAGCTCTCCGTATCTCTTTTCGGCTACGATGTTGTTCTGATAACATTTGCATTTCCACTGTGTATGATGGCGAAATCTCTCACGCCGCCTTTTCTTTTGATGCTGACAAACCCGAGTGTGCGAACTGAAGTCTGGTCAGATTTTTTTAAAGTACTATTAATTTTAAATGATATTTACAGGAAGTTTATTTTTCGTACAAAAACTACGAAGACTTCCGAGACCAGCAGTACTGTCTCAGTAATTAACAAAAGCACGAACACACAGAACTCACAACTAAAATAATTCAAATATGATCTAATGTAACTCTCACAATCGTTGTCAGATGATCACTTTTAATGGAGCATAAATATCTTTACAATTTTTTTAAATATATTTATTCTGTTAAATTGCATGAAAGGTGTAGTTGAGAGTGATACAAGTGCGCTAAGTGCGCCATAGATATTTTATCGCGCCACAGACTGCCTTGATATTTTTGGTGTGGTTATAAATGTGTGATAAATTATTTAAAGTAAAAGAAATAATAGTGTGCAGCAACTGGTTTGGTGTTAATTTGATCTTTTTGTTTTCGAATAATGATTTACTTGATCTTATCTTATTTGATAGAATATCTTCGAAAGAACAACCATTTCTTGAGAGAATATCTTCGAAAAAAGGTCATTTTCTTCAGAGAGTTTTTTTTCGAAAAAATTGGTTCCTCTGGCAATCAAACGTCATTGAGGAATGTGTTATCACACTTCTGCAAGAACAGTTAACAGGGAAGTGTCTTTCAAGATAGCGATTTTTCAAAAAAAACAAAAATAAATCTCAACGTGATAAATTTGTGACATTTTTTTTAAAAATAGTATCAATTGTATTGCAGTTTTATTCATTTTGTGACGGGTTACTCCTATAGATGGATAGCTTACTTTACTGCTGCCTAAGAGATGACTCTATGTCATACGATTTACCTGTTGCGGAATCAGTAAGCTATATATATTTTTATATCTCATGTAATCAGGAAAAACTGTATTATAGATGACTATGGGTTTAATTGCTCTAATTTTACTAATCTCATTTAACACTTCCTCATTGATAATATATCTGATCACAGCAATTATGATGTGTCGCCAGAAGGTTATTTTAATTACTATTTTTAAAAACAAATATTATTTTGAAGAGCAAAAGCGGTGTGGAAATCCGGCTCACAATATTTGGAATAATGATGTGGATCTGTGGTATTCCTTCCTTACTTTTTATGGTAATATTTTTTTCATTCAAAAAATAATAAAATGAATATCAGTTTAGCTTTCGGTCTCTCTTTTTGGCTACGATGTTGTTCTGGTAACATTCGCATTTCCACTCGCCATGATGTTTAAATGCCTCACGCCCCCTTTGCTTTTGATGATGGCAAACCCGAGTGTGCGAGCCGAATTATGGTATGATCCATATGCGATACTTTGGAGATATGTATCTCTCTTTATAGGAAGTTCATAGTCGCCAGAAAGGGTTCGAAGACAGTGGAAATAAGCAATGTCGTCTCGAAGGTAGAGAGAAGTCGTTTTTCACAGCGAAGATGATCTGTGCAAAAATTTTGTTAATATTGTATTTATGCATTGTTAGATATTCGTTGTATTTTTTTGTCACGCTAAATATATCAACATAATGAGGTCGTGCTATACGTCTATACACTTTCGAAAAGTTTATTTTTTAATAGAATTTTTTTCCAATCAAACACCGCGTATATTTAACTTGTTTTCATTAGAGCCAGTTTTCGGAAACGTATCAATTCGCGTGAGCATTTTGTAGCTGCCGATTCATCTATTCCTCGTGGACGAAGTGGTGGTGTTGAGAAAGCAACCACAAAACTGCCGCGACTGGCACCATGTGACGTTTCTCATATTTCAGTAAGAATAATTTCCCTGATCTTATCCTATTTGATGGAATTTCCTCGGAAAAAAACACTCCTTTCTTGTTTGAATTTTCTTCGAAAAAGAGCGACCTTTTCTTGATGGAATATCTTCGAAAGAACAGGCGTATCTTAGGTGACTATCGAAAGTATCTATGGAGATATCGCAAATATAATTGAAAATACTTCCGATATCTCCCAGACATTTGCGCAAAAAAAGAATATCGAATTGGAGAAGTTCGTGGTTCACAGGCTGAGAATACATGCTTCTTTGATCCTTCATAGACGCAGGCTGTGAGAGAATTCTCATTTTTCTGCCTAAAAGAACGTGTGAATCTTACTTGTTGGCTGAATCTCGTGAGAAACATTTCTCACCTTCGGGAGCATCTGCACTTTCCAGATTGCAGAAAAAGTTCGCAATGAATTTCCGAACAATATTCTTTCTTTGTTGTCATGTTCCCGGCGCTCTTCTCTGCATTTTCTACTCGTTTACGATGTATTTCTTTATGCGACATCGAAATTCCTACGGATCCGCTTTCTACACTCTCTTCATCTTTGGCGGTTTTGTGGTGGGGCTTGACAAAGTTTTCAGGTCACATTTATATTTTCAGGACATTTCAACTTACTTATCTGTCACGCTGATGACAACTCCATCCACAATACCCCTTGTGGCAGAATGGGCAGCGAAAATTCAGAGGACACCAAATAGTAATGTGTGGGAAGCATACGCTCCCTATCTTTCTATCTTTTTCAGGTATGAACAACGAGTGTTATAAACCATTTAAATCTAAATATAATTACAGTCTGACCTATATCTTTCCCAACACAATGGACTGCGTAAATATTACAATTGCGTTCAATCGATTGAGTGCAATTGCAACACCCGCGAAACACAGAAGGGTTTTCCTCACTCTATTTCAAATCACTGCCTCTAAACGATCATATCCCAGATTTGGACCAACAAATTAACGAAAATATATCTTCTTGTAATTCCAATCGTTGGTCTTGCCATGAGTGCAAAGTCCATTGGACACCCGATTTTCATGGTCGTATCACCTTCTGAGAAAGGAGATCCTCAAGTGGTATGTAATCAACTGCTATTTTACGGTACGTTCATACGGTTTCAGTGGTACTCGATGACATGGGAGTTGCCTCTTGAGGAAGTGGTAAGCTTTCTAGATTCATCTGCAGAGAAAAATGTTTATTATAGACGGCGATGGGCACAATTGCGCTAGTTCTACTAATTTTGTTCAACACGTCCTCCCTAACTGTGTATCTAATCACTGCAATCATGATGTGTCGTCAGAAGGTTTCTAACATTTTTTTTTGGAATTTTCAAACAAAAATCCCTCTCAAGAGCAAAAGCGGTGTGGAAATTCGACTGACAATATTCGGAATATTGCTGTGGATCTGTGGAATACCTTCGTTGCTCTTTATGGTAGCGTTGTTGCACTTTAAAAGTCGTTGCAGTCCAATTTAGCTCTCCGTATCTCTTTTCGGCTACGATGTTGTTCTGATAACATTTGCATTTCCACTGTGTATGATGGCGAAATCTCTCACGCCGCCTTTTCTTTTGATGCTGACAAACCCGAGTGTGCGAACTGAAGTCTGGTCAGATTTTTTTAAAGTACTATTAATTTTAAATGATATTTACAGGAAGTTTATTTTTCGTACAAAAACTACGAAGACTTCCGAGACCAGCAGTACTGTCTCAGTAATTAACAAAAGCACGAACACACAGAACTCACAACTAAAATAATTCAAATATGATCTAATGTAACTCTCACAATCGTTGTCAGATGATCACTTTTAATGGAGCATAAATATCTTTACAATTTTTTTAAATATATTTATTCTGTTAAATTGCATGAAAGGTGTAGTTGAGAGTGATACAAGTGTGCTAAGTGCGCCATAGATATTTTATCGCGCCACAGACTGCCTTGATATTTTTGGTGTGGTTATAAATGTGTGATAAATTATTTAAAGTAAAAGAAATAATAGTGTGCAGCAACTGGTTTGGTGTTAATTTGATCTTTTTGTTTTCGAATAATGATTTACTTGATCTTATCTTATTTGATAGAATATCTTCGAAAGAACAACCATTTCTTGAGAGAATATCTTCGAAAAAAGGTCATTTTCTTCAGAGAGTTTTTTTTCGAAAAAATTGGTTCCTCTGGCAATCAAACGTCATTGAGGAATGTGTTATCACACTTCTGCAAGAACAGTTAACAGGGAAGTGTCTTTCAAGATAGCGATTTTTCAAAAAAAACAAAAATAAATCTCAACGTGATAAATTTGTGACATTTTTTTTAAAAATAGTATCAATTGTATTGCAGTTTTATTCATTTTGTGACGGGTTACTCCTATAGATGGATAGCTTACTTTACTGCTGCCTAAGAGATGACTCTATGTCATACGATTTACCTGTTGCGGAATCAGTAAGCTATATATATTTTTATATCTCATGTAATCAGGAAAAACTGTATTATAGATGACTATGGGTTTAATTGCTCTAATTTTACTAATCTCATTTAACACTTCCTCATTGATAATATATCTGATCACAGCAATTATGATGTGTCGCCAGAAGGTTATTTTAATTACTATTTTTAAAAACAAATATTATTTTGAAGAGCAAAAGCGGTGTGGAAATCCGGCTCACAATATTTGGAATAATGATGTGGATCTGTGGTATTCCTTCCTTACTTTTTATGGTAATATTTTTTTCATTCAAAAAATAATAAAATGAATATCAGTTTAGCTTTCGGTCTCTCTTTTTGGCTACGATGTTGTTCTGATAACATTCGCATTTCCACTCGCCATGATGTTTAAATGCCTCACGCCCCCTTTGCTTTTGATGATGGCAAACCCGAGTGTGCGAGCCGAATTATGGTATGATCCATATGCGATACTTTGGAGATATGTATCTCTCTTTATAGGAAGTTCATAGTCGCCAGAAAGGGTTCGAAGACAGTGGAAATAAGCAATGTCGTCTCGAAGGTAGAGAGAAGTCGTTTTTCACAGCGAAGATGATCTGTGCAAAAATTTTGTTAATATTGTATTTATGCATTGTTAGATATTCGTTGTATTTTTTTGTCACGCTAAATATATCAACATAATGAGGTCGTGCTATACGTCTATACACTTTCGAAAAGTTTATTTTTTAATAGAATTTTTTTCCAATCAAACACCGCGTATATTTAACTTGTTTTCATTAGAGCCAGTTTTCGGAAACGTATCAATTCGCGTGAGCATTTTGTAGCTGCCGATTCATCTATTCCTCGTGGACGAAGTGGTGGTGTTGAGAAAGCAACCACAAAACTGCCGCGACTGGCACCATGTGACGTTTCTCATATTTCAGTAAGAATAATTTCCCTGATCTTATCCTATTTGATGGAATTTCCTCGGAAAAAAACACTCCTTTCTTGTTTGAATTTTCTTCGAAAAAGAGCGACCTTTTCTTGATGGAATATCTTCGAAAGAACAGGCGTATCTTAGGTGACTATCGAAAGTATCTATGGAGATATCGCAAATATAATTGAAAATACTTCCGATATCTCCCAGACATTTGCGCAAAAAAAGAATATCGAATTGGAGAAGTTCGTGGTTCACAGGCTGAGAATACATGCTTCTTTGATCCTTCATAGACGCAGGCTGTGAGAGAATTCTCATTTTTCTGCCTAAAAGAACGTGTGAATCTTACTTGTTGGCTGAATCTCGTGAGAAACATTTCTCACCTTCGGGAGCATCTGCACTTTCCAGATTGCAGAAAAAGTTCGCAATGAATTTCCGAACAATATTCTTTCTTTGTTGTCATGTTCCCGGCGCTCTTCTCTGCATTTTCTACTCGTTTACGATGTATTTCTTTATGCGACATCGAAATTCCTACGGATCCGCTTTCTACACTCTCTTCATCTTTGGCGGTTTTGTGGTGGGGCTTGACAAAGTTTTCAGGTCACATTTATATTTTCAGGACATTTCAACTTACTTATCTGTCACGCTGATGACAACTCCATCCACAATACCCCTTGTGGCAGAATGGGCAGCGAAAATTCAGAGGACACCAAATAGTAATGTGTGGGAAGCATACGCTCCCTATCTTTCTATCTTTTTCAGGTATGAACAACGAGTGTTATAAACCATTTAAATCTAAATATAATTACAGTCTGACCTATATCTTTCCCAACACAATGGACTGCGTAAATATTACAATTGCGTTCAATCGATTGAGTGCAATTGCAACACCCGCGAAACACAGAAGGGTTTTCCTCACTCTATTTCAAATCACTGCCTCTAAACGATCATATCCCAGATTTGGACCAACAAATTAACGAAAATATATCTTCTTGTAATTCCAATCGTTGGTCTTGCCATGAGTGCAAAGTCCATTGGACACCCGATTTTCATGGTCGTATCACCTTCTGAGAAAGGAGATCCTCAAGTGGTATGTAATCAACTGCTATTTTACGGTACGTTCATACGGTTTCAGTGGTACTCGATGTCATGGGAGTTGCCTCTTGAGGAAGTGGTAAGCTTTCTAGATTCATCTGCAGAGAAAAATGTTTATTATAGACGGCGATGGGCACAATTGCGCTAGTTCTACTAATTTTGTTCAACACGTCCTCCCTAACTGTGTATCTAATCACTGCAATCATGATGTGTCGTCAGAAGGTTTCTAACATTTTTTTTTGGAATTTTCAAACAAAAATCCCTCTCAAGAGCAAAAGCGGTGTGGAAATTCGACTGACAATATTCGGAATATTGCTGTGGATCTGTGGAATACCTTCGTTGCTCTTTATGGTAGCGTTGTTGCACTTTAAAAGTCGTTGCAGTCCAATTTAGCTCTCCGTATCTCTTTTCGGCTACGATGTTGTTCTGATAACATTTGCATTTCCACTGTGTATGATGGCGAAATCTCTCACGCCGCCTTTTCTTTTGATGCTGACAAACCCGAGTGTGCGAACTGAAGTCTGGTCAGATTTTTTTAAAGTACTATTAATTTTAAATGATATTTACAGGAAGTTTATTTTTCGTACAAAAACTACGAAGACTTCCGAGACCAGCAGTACTGTCTCAGTAATTAACAAAAGCACGAACACACAGAACTCACAACTAAAATAATTCAAATATGATCTAATGTAACTCTCACAATCGTTGTCAGATGATCACTTTTAATGGAGCATAAATATCTTTACAATTTTTTTTAATATATTTATTCTGTTAAATTGCATGAAAGGTGTAGTTGAGAGTGATACAAGTGCGCTAAGTGCGCCATAGATATTTTATCGCGCCACAGACTGCCTTGATATTTTTGGTGTGGTTATAAATGTGTGATAAATTATTTAAAGTAAAAGAAATAATAGTGTGCAGCAACTGGTTTGGTGTTAATTTGATCTTTTTGTTTTCGAATAATGATTTACTTGATCTTATCTTATTTGATAGAATATCTTCGAAAGAACAACCATTTCTTGAGAGAATATCTTCGAAAAAAGGTCATTTTCTTCAGAGAGTTTTTTTTCGAAAAAATTGGTTCCTCTGGCAATCAAACGTCATTGAGGAATGTGTTATCACACTTCTGCAAGAACAGTTAACAGGGAAGTGTCTTTCAAGATAGCGATTTTTCAAAAAAAACAAAAATAAATCTCAACGTGATAAATTTGTGACATTTTTTTTAAAAATAGTATCAATTGTATTGCAGTTTTATTCATTTTGTGACGGGTTACTCCTATAGATGGAAAGCTTACTTTACTGCTGCCTAAGAGATGAATCATACATGTGCATAATATGCTCAAATTTTATTCTAAGTGATCGTTTTCTACTCTGCTCTGTCAAGATGCCACCAATATTTTCATCCAGTGCTTCTACGATTCTCTCTCTACTTGACATTTCCACACGAAAAGTGGGCAATCGTGAGCCAAAAAATCACCACCACTTTTTTAACCCAGTTCGATTCCCGCCCATGTTCACCAAGCATTTCCCTAGGTTTCGGTAAAATTGGTAACGACTTTTATTGCGAAAGGCTAAGTTCCCCTGGAGCCTGGCCAGGCTTCGACGTAAATTCCTCTTGATTCCGGTCCATTTACCTTTTTCACCCACATCTATGTAGAGTAAAGATTTTAAATAAATGATTCATCATATCCCTCAAACCACACTGAACCACATCTCCAGTTTTAAGCAGCTTCGACACGATATACCTTCCCTTGTCTACTTTTTTAACGCCGCATTACCCTATGCGCTTTATTACTCGCAGACATCTTACAATTGATTTACCTTACTCTTATTTTCATCAGACAACGTATATCTTTCCTTTCTCTGAACTGAATCTTTCAAAGACATCTTACCTTCACTTGCTCTTTATTTTCCACTTTCGCCCTCGCATATGAAGTCTATCACGAGACCTTTTTCTCGTATCCTCGTTGCCTTCTTAATAATATGTACTGATACATATTTAGCCATCCCTTTTCTCACTACATTTCTCTCTCACTTTCCCCCTGTTTCATCAACTCTCTACAATCATGCTTTAGCCGATGTCGCTACCATGATTTTTCATGTTTCGATGTTCTAAGATGCAAATGCAAAGGAGTTGACCGATCGAAAATGTTCGGCGGATTAATTTATTTAAAAAAAATGAGAAGGCGTGCACTTGATTGCCGAGGATAATCAGTAAACGGAATAAGACTTGTTATCATGCCAAGTCTCCAGCTTCATTTACTCTGTAGATGCTGTCTCCTGCTGAGAGAGCATGCAAAACCGAGAGAGCTGTCGAGAGATAATGACCGATGATCTCTCGATTTTGGACGCTCTCTCAGCAGGAGCCACCATTTTGTAGTTTTCCTTCCGTTATACCCATGTGTAAAAGGAGCAAAAGGGACAAAGCGTCGCCTCACAAGTGGTTGGAGTTACGCCGTTCATTTGAAGACAAATATGTTTACATTTTCAAAAACAGGAACAATTCAATAAAACAATGTCTTTCTAAACCTGTAGGGAAACAAGTCCTGAGAAGATGATATTTCTTATGCTTCATGTATTTTATCGATTTCTATAACAAAAGAGAGAATTTGCGCGCTCTTTGTGGGAGGAAAAATGCTGTGAAATGGGCGGGCAGATCCTCTGAATGCAAGCCTATCCCATTCGAATGATATCAAATTTCATTTCAGACTCTCGTAGAAGTTGGACATGAATTTCCGCACAATATTCTTCCTCGGATGTCACGTGCCCGGCACGATTATCTGCTTTGTCTACATGTTCACAATCTATTTCTTCATTCGCCACCGAAGTTCCTACGGATCCGCTTTCTACACTCTCTTCATCTTTGGTGGTTTCGTGGTGAGAACTATAAAAGTCTTGCTAATTTCATTACCGATTGCAGGACATAACTACCTACTTAATCGTCGCTGTGATCAGCACTCCATCAACTATTCCCTTCGTAGCTGAATGGGCAGCGAACATTCAGAGAACACCAACGAGCACTGTCTGGCAGGCATATTCTCCTTTTCTCTCCATCTTTTTCAGGTTTACTATTTCATTTGAATAATATCAGAAATGTGAAACTTTAGTTTGAACTACTTCCTCCCAAATTCACAAGACTGTATTAATATTACTATTGCGGTTAATCGATTGACTGCAATCTCAATGCCCGCCAAGCACAGAAGGGTATTCCTTTGGTTATATAACGTTCTGGAACTCCCGTTTTTGAACCGTCAATATATTTTTCCCTGTTATGTTTAAGAACATTGAGAAACGGCAGTTCCAAAGCGTCCCTTCACCATTCCTTTCCCCCGCTCAACATCGCACCCCCTAATATATTCTTTAGCAGATTTGGACCAACAAGTTGACGAGGATATATCTTCTCATAATTCCGATTCTTGCGCTTTGCATGAGTGCGGCGACGATTGGACATCCAATCTTCTTTGTTGTTTCGCCATCGGAACCAGGAGATCCCCAAGTGGTGCGTGTCTATTTTGTCTACACAGAGCGCGAAGTCTCCAGCTTTCCTTACTCTGGAGATGTTGTCTCCAGCTGAGAGAGCATGCGAAATAGAGAGATGGAGACATCACTTCTCCTAATAACTGGAGACATGAACACTCCAGAGTAAGTACTTCGCTCTCTGAGTAGTCTCAGAAAATCACTTGGATCACCAGATGACCGTGTTCTCTTATTTCTTGTGACTTTCAATCAATCAATCATATTTTTTTTTCTTTCACTTACAGGTAACTGAACATGTTCACTTGGTGTCGTGATCCTAGTGTTTTTTTGAGTATCTAAAGAATGAATGTACTGAGGTGAAACTATGCTTTACATAAATATTGAGAACATTTGAGCGCCGAGAGAGTAGACAAAAACGAGAGATTTGTAAGTGCGTCAAATACTTGGTGTCGTTTCTCAATATAGGATAAATTGTAAGTGTATTCGTGATGGGTGTGCTGTTCTTTGCTTAATGTTTTTATCAACTTTTTTTCAGTGGTACTCCATGCATTACGAATTGCCTGTTCATCAATCTGTGAGTTTGAGATTCTTATCGATTCATGAAATCGATTCATTTCGATGACAATTTAATTAATTTAGATGACAATGGGAATGATCGCTTTGGGTCTTTTGATTATGTTCAACACCTCCTCCCTAGCCGTGTATCTAACCACAGCGATCATGATGTGTCGTCAGAAGGTTCATAATTCTAGCTTTGAAAATATAAATAAAATGTTTTCAAGAGCAAGAGCGGCGTCGAAATTCGGCTGACAATATTCGGAATATTGCTGTGGCTCTGTGGAATTCCTTCGCTACTGTTTGTGGTAGCTTTGTTATTAATTTATACTTTAAAAAAGTTTGTACCATTGCGGCTCTCCGTTTCTATCAATGGCTATGATGTTCTACTGATTACATTTTACTATCCACTCGCCATGATGTCGAAATGCCTCACTCCACCATTTCTGTTGATGCTCACAAACCCAAGCGTGCGAACTGAAATCTGGTAAGATTATTTTTCATTTTCTTTTTTTAAATTTTTTTCCCAAAACGCCGGGAGCTCCTGGTAATCTTTACAGGAAGGCTATTTCTGCTAGAAACAATAAGAAAAGTTCCGAAACCAGCTCTACCGTAACCGTACTCTCAAGAAGCCAGAATTCACAGCAAAAATGACTTTGACTTGTTCACTGTAAAATTAACAACACTAGTAAGAATAAATGAATTGCTAAAATCTAAATTATGTTAAATTTCTCATCGTTTTTTTGTTGCATTTTTACAGATTCACAAAAAAAACCATCAACACAAATAATATAACATTCTAAACACAGAAATTATAGGCGAGAGAGTATAGTAGACCAAGGTACACAGAGAGAGAGAGACCAGTAGAATTTTTTACAAACGTATTATTAAAAAATTACAGTACCTATGCTATGTATCCGATCATCTTAAGCGAGAATTCTAAGTACTAGTTGAGCGGTTCCTCTTTCCAGCCTTGTTCGGTTTCGATCGAGTGGTTGTCAACTGAATCAACTGATATGCATCATTGGATCGATTGCCCTCTCACATCGTCTTTTCTTTGGTTTAATGAAAACAAGATTCTCTGGCAAAATAAGGATGAAATCAGTGTACGAAAAGTGCAAAGGAAATTACCATGGCTTTTAGAAGAAAAAAATACGAACGTGGTGTCATAGAAACGAGTGGCAAAAACACTGAACAAGAAATGAAAAGAAAACATGATAGTAGATGAATTTCATCTTCAGTCGTCCCGATATCACACTTGCAAATATATATAATACAAAGCCACAACATATAATGCACCGAAAAGTATTTGACCTCTTTTTCAACCCGTAACCTTTAATCCGGGAAAGCAATGGAGATGAAAAACTTATAATACACTAAATTCTAGTGACTGAGTACTGTAAGCAACCGCCAGTCACTTGAAGAGTCACAAGTTTGATCCCGCCGAGGAAAACGAATCCTTGCCACCACCTCGGGGCGGTCAATTGGTAGCAATTTTGACTGCGAAAGACAACTGCCGTAGATGCGTTGAGAAAGCTTGAATTAGGTAATCACACACTGCAGGCTTTCCCGATCTATCGTTGCTACTGTAAAAATAGCTTGATATGGAACACATTTTATATCTTTTACACTAAATTCCTACCCCGTTATGATACCTCCTGCATGCCCCGTAGCCTCGATGCCATGAAAAATACGTAAATATGATGACTCAATCGGAGCTTCCTTTTATCAGAACTTCGTAATTCTTGGTAGAGACTTTTTGGAATATACTTTAATTTGGAATTTGTGGAAAATGTCTGGTAATACTAACCAAACTAATGTTTTCTCGGCATTAATTAAAATTCTGTTCCGGAATAGTTTGGGTGAAGTTAGAGTTTGGGCGAAAGAGGATATGATTATAATATTTTTATTTTTTAGTCAAAAGTGTTAAAGATGTTTCGTGCCACTCTCCTCTGGATTCTCCTCATCGTAGTATTGAGAAACATCTAACTAACCAAGACAAATCGCTCTACATGGCGTGGAAACACTGACGGAAAATATTAATTTTGTTTAATTAGCAACTCGCATACTAAGCACAGAAATGCCATCAATTACAATATAGAAAAGGAAAAGTCCCTTATCTAGGCTCCAAGTCCTGTGGGAATCACTGCTAGCGCATAATAGGCCAGTTCAATCCGGAGGGCCCAATCTCTTTTTCGGATCTAGTTACCTTCGTGGTTACACCAATCTTTACCCATTCGGGCGCCTTGGTGAGGAGGTTGCGGTACGCACAGCCGGGAATCGAATCCCGGAGTGGAACGGAATGAAACTGGGAGGGCGCCTTAGACCACTACACCACTTCGACCACAATACACAAAACCATTATAAATCACCACAACACATAAACAGTATCGCCGGAAAGTATTGGCACACTTTTATTTTCCCGTGTAATTATTGAACCATGCGAGCAATCGAGCTGAAAATTTCACTAAAGATGGGAAATCTATCGGTGAATATTGCATAGTCTTATTCATTCATCGGGTGCACATTGCTACAAAATTGAAAGTATTTTAATTAAAGAATTAGTTTTAAATTCCCCTAGTCTAGATGAAGAGAAATCAGGTATCTCGGTTTTTGAACTAATTCTCTTCAACGTCTTCGAAATGGAGACATTGTTATTGGCTTGTCCTTAATTTTTTTTTTATTTGTATTTCGTGTCCGGTAGTGATTCTAGAAATTTGTTACTCAAGATATTATCATTCAGTCCGAAAAGCATTTTTATGTGCGACGCGTTACGATATAATCAATGTTGTAGCTGGATGTTCATTGAAACAGTTCTACTTGTTTCGTTTGCACGTGCTCTGCCTCCCGAAAAGTACTTCCTGTAAACACCATGGGATACTTTCACAAACATTTCCAAATGCTGGTCCGACCACAATTCGGCACGTAGAATCGGGTTTGTCATTATCAGAAGAAGAGGCGGCGTGAGACATTTTGACATCATAACGAGTGGATAAGCGAAAGTAATTACTAGCGGATCGAACCCTATTAGAGAAGCGAGTAGCTGAAAAAGTACAAATATTTATTTGTTTTAAATATGGGATACCTGGTGGAGCCAGGCAGGAATTCCACAAATCCACAGGATAATGCCGAACATGGAAAGACGAATTTCTATTTTTGAGAGCATCTTCCGTTCTTTAAGAAAAAAGTATGACTGAATTAAACTTGGAAACGTGAAACCTTTTTTACGACATATCATAATTGCTGTGATCAAATACATTATTAGGGCCGAAGTGTTGCAGACAGTAGTGACAATTAGCGTCAGCACACTTATTGCCATCTACAAGTTTATCATAGTTTATCTTTCATTTTCATACGCCCAACTCACCATTTCCTCAGTAGTTGATCCGACCCACAAAGTGTACCACTGAAACGAAACATCTGAAAAGAAAGTGAAATGCAAACCGACACTTTGAGTGTCTCCTTCATCAGAGGGCGCAGGAATGAAGAATGCTGGTGTACCCAACGTTTTTGCACTCAGAGCAAGTGCAATGATAAGAATGAGAACGATATAAACTGCGGATAGAATTTTGGTCCAAATCTGAGCATTACTATTTATACAATGTAAATTGTAAGGAAATAGTAGCCTTTCTATGAATTATCGGCGTTGCAATTGCGGTTAATCTATTGACCGCAATAACCAGATTTAAACAGTCTTGCGATAAGGGGAAGAAATAGGTCAGACTGAAAATGCATAATTAATATTACGACGTTTTGCTTTTATCGTGCCTGACAACAACGGAAAGAAATGGAGAGTAGGCCTCCCAGGCTGAACTTATCTCTGTTCTTTGAATCTTCCCAACCCATTCAGTTATGAAGGGTATTGCGGATGGACTGGTAAACACCGCGATTACAAAGTAAGTCGCGAGGTCCTAAATAAATACGGCAATTTTAAATAAATGAATTATGCTAACCAGGAATCCGCCCAAGATAAAGAACGTGTAGAAAGCAGATCCGTAGGATTTTCGGTGTCTAAGGAAGAAGAAAATAGTTAAAATGTAGATGACGCAGAGGATAATGCCGGGAATGTGGTAACAGAAGTATATCAACGTTCGGAGATGCATCACAAATATCTCCGACTAACTGGAAATACGTATTGCTGGGATTCTACTTTCAAGTGTTCAGCACCCTTCTTTTAAATGGAGTTCGCACCCTTTTTCTTCCTTTGAGAAAGGTGTCAAATCTCGAACAGCACATAAAAATGCACAATCGTTAATCGGAATGCGCATGGGAGCGAAAGTTAGCAGAATTTAAAGATTTTTTTCTTTGATTGTGGGACTTTGATGAATTATGCGAATTCGACGTTAATTTCATCCATAAACAGTGAACATAAAACGTCATCGGGGTGCTGATGTAGGCTGTGCAAATTATACTTTGTGCGCTGCAACCATAAGTTACTGCATAAGCTCAAACATAAAATTTAATTTGTCCTAGATCATTTTTCGGCGCTGAACACGATTATGTACTTTTGACTCTTTTGATATGTGAATTTTGACGCGAAACTAACTCTTCTTATCCATGTGGCGCTTCTCTAGAGGGAAACCTCTGTTTCCTCTCTTTTATACACTTTGCGTCCTCAACAAGTGTGCGCCAACATGTGATTGTGCTTGTGACAACCCCTTGTTGATCAAACTTCCACAACCTTGATGTTCCATGTACAATCAGCCATTTTAAAATCAAATATCATTCATTAATCTTTACTTAAAATTAACGTCAAACAGTGATAATCATCTGCCGAGTTCGATATACGGATTTTATGCGGATCTGTGGCTTCGTTGCAATTGCTGGCTCCTTGAAATGACGGTCACACTCGTTTCGACAGCATATGCTCTTCCCGCAGTGGAGAAGGATTTCCTAGAAAAAAATCATGCACATTTTCCACGTTTTTCAAGTGCAGGTCCGACCACAATTCGGCACGCAGAATCGGGTTTGTCAATATCAGAAGAAGAGGCGGCGTGAGACATTTTGCCATCATAACGAGTGGAAATGAAATAGTCACGACCAATGGATCGAATCCCAATAGAGTCGCGTAAAGCTGAAAAATAATATAAATCTTCATTTTTTAAATCGGTACCTGGTAGAGCCAAGAGGGGATACCACACGTCCACATAAAAATTCCGAATATCGACAGACGAATTTCGATATTCGACGTACTTCTCCCGCTCTTTAAAATATAATTCTGGAGATCAAAATTTATGAACGGCAACCTTTTTACGGCACATTATAATCGAGGTGATCAGGTACATAATCAGGGCGGCAGTATTGAAGAAAGTTATGGCAATTAGTGTGAGCAAGCCTATGGCCATCTATAACATGCAAGTCTTTGACCTTTCGATATAGCTAACCCACCATTTCTTCCGGACTTGATCCGATCCACATCATATACCACTGCAACGGAACAATAGAAAATTAGTTGAAACGTAAAACCAACGATTTGGCTGTCTCCTTTATCTGAGGGCGCCAGAATGAAGAATGCTGGTGTTCCAAAGGATTTGGAACATAGACAAAGTGCAACGATAAGAATGAGAAAGATGTAAACTGCGGTGAGCTTGTTGGTCCAAATCTGCGAAGTATTGCATCGAGAGATTACAATAAGCAAATGCTACCTTTCTGTGGCTAGTGGCAGTTGCAATTGCAGTCAATCTGTTAAACGCAATAACAAGATTTAGGCAGTCTTGAGAAAATGGAAAGAAATAGGTCATGCTGAAAACATATTTGCATTTATGAAAAGCAGCATTTTTGTACCTGATAGATATTGAAATGTAAGGAGAGTAGGCCTCCCAGGCTGTGCTTGTCTCTGTTCGTTGAATCTGCCCAACCCATTCCGTTATGAAGGGAATTGCAGTGGGAGTGGATATCACTGCGATTACAAAGTAAGTCGCCAGGTCCTGGAATGAGTATTGTAGCCTTTCAAACAAAAATAACTTTTCTCACCAAGAAACCGCCAAAGATGAAGAGCGTGTAGAATGCAGATCCGTAGGATTTCCTGTGTTTGAAGAAAAAGCAAAGAGTGAAAATGTATATAGCGCAGAGAAAATGCCAGGAACGTGGCAGCAGAGGTAGAGCAACGTTCGGAGATGCATAACCAACTTGTCTCGCTGCCTAGAAAGACTTATGACTGACTGAGAGACTCCGTTCAAAGGTTCAGCCCACTAGTTGTAGAATTCGCACCTTTTTGAGAGAAAAACGAATCGAGACTCGAAATTGGGGTTAAAAAGAAGCACAAATTGTTAAGAAAAATAAGCATGGGAACTAAACTTCTCAGAAATTATTTCTTCAACGTTTGAGGATTTTAGTGGCGAACTATGCGAATGAGAAAAGTCGGTAAAGCCGCAGCTAACTCACGCGGGCCGATATCGGTCCCAGATAAATGAAGCTTAACTCCAACCGCGTCAGATTTGTAGTAAATGTTTTCCACCCCCATCTTTTTCACCCCCGCCAAAAGTGTGTGACGAAATAGAGTTGTAGTCATTTTTTGACGAATTCGGTGATTATTTTGAAAGGTCGGATTAGTAAGACTACGATTGGTCAAGACGGCTGTCAAAATCACGATTTTAGCTTCAATTTTTGAATAAATAAGAATACTCTTCTCGATTTTCTCAAAAATAATTTTAAAAAACTATTACGTCACTCTTCTGCAGAAAGATATAGCTTCGTGCTCACATTCAGAGTTGGTTAGAATGACTCAGGGCAACATGGTCACAGGAATGGATCATGTTTTCTTATTATGTGAATGATTATTTATTCAAAATATTATGGATTAAAAATATCAATTACACATATAACTCGTGAACTCTCCTATGTCAAGTATATTATATACATTACAAGTTCAGCAGATGTTAGTTTAATTAGCTCCCAATCCTTAATCATTCCGAGAGGGATGCGAATGAGTGTGTACTTGTGAGACAGTGTGCACTGAGAGCATCTTCGTTGCACGTGGACGCTCCTTGAAACAGTTGAAACAGTACTTTCATGTGTGTATGTTCTGCCTGTCGCGGAAAAGGACTTCCTGTAAAAATAATGGGAATTTCCCACGTTTTTCAAGTGCAGGTCCGACCACAATTCGGCACGCAGAATCGGGTTTGTCATTATCATAAGAAGAGGCGGCGTGAGACATTTTGCGATCATAACGAGTGGAAAGGCGAAAGTCACGATCAAAGGATCGAACCCTAATAGAGTTGCATAAAGCTGAAAGAAAAATATTCTTTTCTAAGTTTGTAATATGCGATACCTGGTAGAGCCAAGCAGGTATGCCACAGATCCACATTAAGAATCCGAATATCGACAGACGAATTTCGATTTTCGACGAGCTCCTTCCGCTCTTTAAATAAATTTTTGATTTTTTTTATTTAAAAAAACAATTACCTTCTGACGGCACATCATAATCGAAGTGATCAGGTACATAATAAGGGCCGCAGTATTGAAGAAAGTTATGGCGACAAGTGTGAGCAAGCCTATGGCCATCTGTAAAATGTCAGATGTGTCACATTCGAATACGTTCAACCCACCATTTCTTCCGGAATTGACCCGATCCACATCATGTACCACTGAGAAGCATATTGTAAGTATAAGTAAAACGGGAAACCAACAATTTGAGTGTCTCCTTTATCAGATGGGGCGAGAATGAAAAATGCTGGTGTTCCAAACGATTTCGCACTCAGACCAAGTGCAATGAGAATACCGAGAACTATGTAAACGGCAGTTAATATATTTGTCCATATCTGCGACATAAAGTCCTCATTACAAATATGCCGAGGCAAATACGCAACCTTTGTGTGCCTAGTCCCAGCTGTAATTGCAGTTAACCTGTTGAACGCAATAACGAGATTAAGGCAGTCTTGTGAGAAGGGGAAGAAGTAGGTCATGCTGAAAATGCACTCTACCCATATAAGGGACATTAATCTGAATGTAACCGAACCTGATAGAAATGGAAAAATAGGGTGAATAGGCCTCCCAGGCTGTGCTGGTTTCTGTTCGTCTAATCGTCCCAGCCCACTCCGTTATGAAGGGAATTGCTGTTGGAGTGGATATCACCGCGATTACTAAGTAAGTTGCGAGGTCCTGGAATGAATATTGCAGCATAATAAATTTAACTTATCTCACCAAGAAACCGCCAAAGACGAAAAGAGTGTAGAAAGCAGATCCATAAGTTCTTCGACGTCGTAGGAAGAAACAAATTGTGAAAATGTAGAAGACACACAGAATAGTGCCGGGAACGTGACAACATAGGTATAATATCGTTCGGAGATTCATCGTTCACAAACTTTGAACGCTATCTGTAAAGAAGTATAACTGCGATCCTCATTTCAAGGGTTGGGCCTACTAGTTGTAGAATTCGCACCCTTTTCTTGTGAAAGAAAGGCAATTCTCAAAATTCCGATATAAAAAGCAACATAAAAGGTGTGGGAACTACGCTTGTCATCAAGCGATTTTTTTTCAGCAGCGTTTGTGAGAATTTGATGTTGGTGTAGTATGAGGAAATTGGCGACGACAAAACGGCATTAACCTCACGTAGATCGATACTTCTCTGTAAAATGAGCCTAAGTTAACTCCAACCACCATCTGGATTGTAGTCGGCTTTTTCCATCCTTCTCATTTCACCCCGCCTATAGTAAATTACTAAATGAATTTCAATAAAAACAATTCCAATATTGCATTTTTTAGGTTTTATTCAGACATATATGATCAATCGAAGAATCGAAGAATCAATCGAAGAATCGAAGAATCAATCGAAGAATTGGTTGGAAATCGTTAAATTACTAACCAAGAGGTTGAAATGTCACTGAGGACACGCGTAACAAGAAGGGATAGAATGACTAAGAATGATTTGCACTGAATATCTTCCCATGGCTTAAATATAACGGGCATAAATGTATGTCTTGGCTAGAAGGTTGCTTTACTCTGTGAAGGATTACGATAATTCATAACTTTATGATAATTGTTAACTGGAATGTGACAAGAAACGGCCCATCGGAAGTATGAATACTAGATTGCGAAAAGAGATTGCATACCGAGTTGGAGTCAACGACTTTAGTAAGAGACAATTTTGGAACGAATTATAGTCCAACAGGCACTTACTCTGAAGTTTGAATAAATGATTTGATCTGATTTGAATAACTAACACCTTCAGTCATTAGATCTTCATAAAGGATGTTGGAGATCAAATTTAATGTGAAAGTTCGAATGAGCAGCAAAACAAATCAAGTATCTAGCTTCATTGGGAGTTAGATGCTGAAATTCAAAATTGAACTTTTAATCTACGGAATTTATCTATGACGAAGTTCTCACTGCTTCTTTTTCCCCTTTGTGAACTGATAGAAGTAGGGAGGTTCCGTGGTTCAAAAGATTCAAATCCGCAGAGATTCCTTATCTTGAAGAGATGTATTTCCGAACTGCCTACTTCATTTTTTGCCACATTCCCGGCTCAATTCTCAGTATATTTTACACGTTCACTATATATTTCTTTCTTCGGCGTCGAAATGTTTACGGATCATCATTCTACACACTTTTCATCTTTGGCGGATTTGTGGTATGTGCTTACATCTAACTATACTTCAGGTTACGGTAAAACATGATTTTAGGATCTCGCCACCTATTTAATCACGACTCTTTATACAACCCCGTCTACGATTCCACTTGTAGCAGAATTCATGAGAGGAACTGAGGTAACTGCGAACGATTCAACCTGGGAAGCGTACTCTCCTTTTCTTTCCGTTTACTTCAGGTTAATTCGAAATACTCTTTCAATGCAGTGTTACTGTAACAATAATTACTCTCGCAGCATGACCTTTTTCATTCCTTACTCTCAAGACTTTCTCAATCTAGTCATTGCAATCAATCGATTAACCGCTATCGCGGCTCCAGCAAAGCACGGAAAAGCTGAGATACAATTTTGAATTACCTTAACGTTTCATCACAGATTTGGATTGTCGGCAACACAAGAGTCTATATTGTAGCAGTACTGTTTATTTCTTTCGTGTTGAGTTTAAACACCCTCGGAGCTCCGGCTTTCACTCTGAATGTTTCCGACCCAGCAGAATCTCAAATTGTTCGTTTTTTTCTGTTGTGCTTTCCAATCATGTATATTCTTCAGTGGCTATCGATTGCTGCCGGAAAATCACCCCTCAGAATTGTGAGTTTATCACTTTTTTTTAAAAAATAAAGGACACTGAATTTTTCGATGTCAAATGGATTGCTCGCATTGACTTGCATTGTTTTCTGCAACACTTCAGCACTAATTATGTATTTAGTAACAGCGATAATGTTTTTTCGGCGAAAGGTTGCGCTATCACTCTTTACTTTGCAATAACAATAACTATCAGAATAGTAATGGCATTGAAGCTCGTCTGTCGATGTTTGGAATTATGTTGTGGATTTGCTCATCGCCTGTCTTGTTTTACCAAGTTTTCATCATTTTTTTTCGCTTGAAAAATCGACAAATTCAGCTCTACTTCGCCATGGGAGGATCAAGTTCCCTCGTGATAACCTTTGGTTATCCACTTGTCATTATGGCAAAAAGCCTCACACCGCCTCTTCTTTTGATTCTTGCAAACCCGAGTACGCGCTCGGAAATGTGGTTTGTTGGACTGGAAATTCACACACAAAAAATTCTTGGGGATATTTGCAGGGCTTCGGTTTCTGGAAGATCAAAAGTCGTAAAAACTGAAATGTATACTGTGACTGCACATTCGAGAAGTTGGACAAATTAAATTGGATTTTCGATCAGCTCTCATGCATTGCTTTCTCATATTTCCCGTCGATGAGTAAAGACAGTGCTGAATTGTGCAGATAATGGGTTGAAGCCAACAAACGCTTTATAAATAAAATGAAAACAATTATCGAAAAAGTGCTTGTTTTTGCGGCCTGCGCGTCTCTCATTCAATCTCTTCTCTAGCACTCTCGGTATTCGTCCGCTCGTTCCCTGCAGAAAGCTTCTTTCACATTTCTCTCAACTAGAGCCGCAAATTGCGTGGACCAAATTGGGCCCGGCTAAGCCGGAAAGTTTTCACTGGGGAAAGAACCAGTACTTTATAGACAAACATTAGATTTTTCTGACTGTGGGCACAAATCTCTCTAACACGGTGTCTCCGGTCTCAGCACATGACATTCAATTCAGAGAGAGGGTTATTCTCTCTTCACTCATAAATTAGTTACAATTTATCGAATTATGATATTTATGGAAATAAATATCCGTGTTCAAACGTCGAATGGGCTGCCCTTACCACCGATCAGAAGCTGAAAAGTTTTATTTAACGTGCCTCTATTTTTTTCCAAATTTACTCACCGTGGTTACGATCTCATATTCACAGAATTTCGAACGCTCAGGCAATAGATCAGTCTTGTTGGCTAGTGTCAGAATGGTCATAACTTTCATATTCGTTAAATGAAAATTATACTGTTGATATAATAAGTTAGGTTTAACCCAATTTTCAGAGGCTAGTTAAATGTGGACGATTGCATAAGGCAACGTACCCGAGAACTCTGGACAGGAGGGAAATACAGGTCTTGCAGCCGACATTACCGGCGGAATTATTGTCTACACTATTTTAATGTGTTATCAACCCTATTGTAACATATGTGATCACATGAATGGTGTCCTCAGAGCAGCGCGTGAAAAGTTGTAGTTGTATTCAGTTGTCAGTTGTATTTGATTCGGTTGATTCGTTGATAGTGTCCATTATTGTTTCGAGCTGAAATAGCATCTAATGTTGACTGAAAAGGCGAGCATTTCAGAGAGAATCAGAGTACTAACCGATGCGCGAAGCTTTTTTGACACTTTTTCAAGTCATCCAGCAACATTTCTCTCTCGAAGTTGATTTCTTGCTTGCCGTCTAAGAATTTAATTTCATTCAATGTACATTTTATACAGAGGATTTTATACAGACCAGTGAAAACATCTATCGTAATCCCAAGCATCGTTTGATTGTAGCGGCTTGGTCCTTGGTGAACGTTCTGAACAAGTGAAGCTCATTATAATTTCAATCCTGAATACTCGTATTTGATAATACCCCGTGCCAATATCAACATTCGTAACCGAGCGTACCTCTGCTGTATGACACTTAGAAACTAGAAACTGGAATTGGAAAATGGGCAACTATTTGCCGTAGTGTAATGGTTGCTACACACTTGTAAATAGTATTAAAACCAAATTGTAGGAAATATAAAGATGGTCGAGGTGATGTCGTTATTACCTCGGAGTGAGTACTCCTGTCGTGAGCGCGGCATAGGCTAGAAGAAGAAGGAGAAGTTTCATCGTGTACAAGGTGCAGTTACCCCAGCTTTATATACGGAAAATTGGCCGACTAGTACGAGTGAGAGACTACGGAGAAAAGAGAGAAGCCAGAGATGAAAATTCGACAAGAAAATAAACAAAAGTATTACACATAAACGGAGCATTATAATCGTATCATCCAAAAATTTTACTGTACGGAAAATATGAAACCTTCGAAATTGGCCGAGCAGTGCATATCGCAGTGGTCAAGAATTTACTGTTAAATTGAAATAAAAGTTCGCTTTAAATAACTATAAGTGTAAAGATTGTCTTAAATCATTGCATGGCTCCGAAATAGTTATCTAGGGGAAAATCTAATAAGCAATCACTCAATTAAATATACAATTGTGCTTGATATACTATAAGACATGAGCGAATTTAGTAGATTAATTTATCAGATTCAGTAAAATGCCGTATCCCTGCTCATTAGCGGACAAGACTGCCTTTTCCACCGATGAGAAGCTGAATTTAACTCATTAAAATTATTTGTTGGAATTTTAAATTTGCTCACCGTGTTTGCAAATTCCCCTATGCAGTCTTTAGAACGCCTAGGTACATCCGTCTTATCGGCGAGTGCCTGAACAATGCCAATTACGCATACCTATTGTACAAATTCGAAACTAAGAATTGTATTACAATATTAATACAATATCTCTAACAACTTCCGGATGGAGAGATAATTTACAAAGGTCATTCCATGGGAAACTATTTGTGGTCCATACCATCAATTGAATGAAACGCCAGAAGAAATCATCATGTAACCCCTACGCATGATTCTGATAAAGTAATTGAACTGGATTGAATCTCTAACAATTGTATCAATTACGTATGAGTATAAATAAAAACAAACTCACATGTACAAAGTCTCCTGCACAATGCGAGAATAGATTGGCAATATCCGTCACATTCTCTTTGGTGGAGATCGTTTCAACGGCTGATTCGAGCTGAATGAATAGAGAATCATAGACGACAGTATGAAATTATCTTAATTTACTATCTGCAAACGGATTTTTTTTTATTTTTTATTTTTTTTTTGTTTTTTTTAATCATATAAAAATCAACGAAACTCTTCTCACCCGGACTTCAGATAAAGAAAAAATATTTATTATTTACAAACCGATGCGCGGAGCATCTGATAACAATTAACATGCTCAGGGAATGTTTGCCTCCACTCTGACTGATGCCCGTCTGAAAATATAATTAGACGAGCTAAAATTTTTTTTTCGTATTTACCCGTGAGCGAGTCGACCGCAAGCAATAGGCATCGTTTGATCGTTTTGGCTTGATCCTCGGTGAAATACCTCAAAAGGCGAAGGATGATGTGGTGTTAGTTTTCGGAAAAAGGAAATGGAAAAAGGCCAAGATTTGAATTCCCGCAATTTCTTATCTCAGTTCTCCGTGGAGCAATCGACTCAAAACTTCGTTTATAGGAGTAAAAGGGTCGAAAAATGTTATATTCGAAGTTTTGAGTCGATTGCTCCACGGAGAACTGAGATAAGAAATTGCGGGAATTCAAATCTTGGCCTTTTCCATTTCCTTTTTCGAAAACTAACACCACATAAGAATTTAACGAACCGAGCAGTAGAGGTATCTCCGTCTATTCAAGTATAGAATGAAAATGACAAGACAAAAAAATATAACCTCTGATTAAATTTTCCTGCGGTAAGAGAGAAAGAGGCGCAGCTCAGAAGAAGAAGGAGCAGTTTCATCATTTTCGATATGCAAGTTCTTCATATTCAAAGACATTTATATCACGCAAAGGCCGCGAATGAGCAACACATCTGATTCAGCTGAAAACGGGAATGACAAGATGACGTCCCCTTTCAGACAAAACATCAACCAGCGAATTGCGCCATAAAGAATTTTGGCATCATCACGGACCTGCATATGTTGCCCCTTCATTACGTCATAGTTAATGCACTCATCCCGCAAAAGGTTGAATATTGTTCAGAAATAAAATCATGACAGATATCTGAAAAATTCGATTTATGAAATTCATATTCAAAAATATCTAATGACTCATAATGAATAAATAATGAATGAATGACTCCAAAATCAGATTGCCACAGCGAACTGCCGTATTACACATATTTTCTCTCGAAAACAAAAAAATACATATAAATACGACTGAACCGTTGTCAAAAATGCGTTTGTCGTAAAACATAAGCAGAAACATTTGTCAGTGTCGGCTAACATCATAAAAACTCTTCCACTATTTTAATAGAAAAAAGTGGAGGACGGTTGAACATAAATAGATTTCACAAACCATGGATATCTACATATTTATTTATTTACCGTGCACCACAAGGGTGCGACAACATATCAATATATATTTTTTTCATTGTCATGCATTCTCAAAAACATAGATCCTTTGTGAACAATTTATAATAAAACGTCTTTATTGATGCATCCATGATGGAGATTTGCCCTCTCCTATGAGAGGGATTAATTACTAAAGACTATTATTTCAGAACGTCTGTCTGTCTGTCTGTGTGTCTGTGTGTCCGGCGGTCACGTTTTTCGCATTTTCCTTATATTTCGCTTGAAAATCGCGCTATCTTCCCAATTCCTTTTGCATATGATTCCCGACCAGAAAACCTTTCAAATTTTACAAAATTTAATTAACGAAATCCATAGCTAAGTGGGTTACGAGCCAAACTTTGAATCCGAGACCCCCAGGTTCGATCCCCGCCGCGGGCAAACCTTTTGCCGCATTTTTCGCAAGTGCCAGAAACTGTTCTAACACGGTTTTGAGTACCGTGAAACACGTTTTCACCTGTTTTGCCGAGTTTTAACGTGAAAAATCGAAATTTTCGATATTTTCCCAAATGATGAAGGGAGTGTCGGGGATCATAGGAAAAGTATTTTGCTATGTCAGAAACGTGTTTGAACGTGTTCTAACACGTTCTAACGTGAAAAATCGAAAATTTCGAAAAGTTCCAAAATGATTCAGAGAGCGTAGGGGATCACAGGAAAAGTGTTTTGCGATGTCAGAAACGTGTCTGAACGTGTTCTAACACGTTCTAACGTGAAAAATCGAAAATTTCAAAAAGTTCCAAAATGATACAGAGAGCGTAGGGGATCATAGAAAACGTTTCCGAAATTGCTCTAAAAGTTCTGAACGCACTGTATCCTGCGTTTCCGTTGTGAAAGGCTCGTGAGGCTGAGAGCGATCGAAAAAAGTTGCCACGGAGCCACGAAGTGGCGTAGTGGCAACTTTTTTCGATCGCTCTCAGCCTCACGAGCCTTTTGCAACGGAATAAGCCAGTACTCTTTGTAGCGATTAACACTCCCCAACATAAGTCGAGCTTCAATGTCACCTGGGGCCGGCTATCGAGCTCCCGCTGGACCGAACTTGGAGCCGGCTATCGAGCTTCCCCTGGACCGAACTTGGAGCCTGCTAAAAACCCCTGGACCGAACTTGGAGCCTGCTACCGAGCTTCCCCTGGACCGAACCTTCGGCCGGCTGCAAAGCTCCCCCTGGACCGATCTTGGAGCCGGCTACCGAGCTCCCCCTGGACCGAATTTGGAGCCGGCTACAGAGCTCCCCCCTGGACCGAGCCTGGAGTCGGCTGCAAAGCTCCCCCTGGACCGAACTGTGCCCTGCAACTGAACGCCCCCCTGAACCATACTTTGAAAACGTAGTGCGCACCTACCATAACGTAGTTTAACCTCAACACACCCTGCTAGTTATACAGACCAGTGAAAGCTTCAATTTTAATCCGAAATCATTGTTTGATTGTAATGTATGTTTAACGCCTCTCCAACCACCTCAATCCACGCGATCTCTCGCTTCCCCACCAAAACGAGAGAGAGAGAGAGAGAGAGAGAGAGAGAGAGAGTGTTTGCATGTGTGCGTGTGTATGTAGTGTGTGTTGGAAATCCGTTCTCTAAGAAATTAAGCCTTGGAGAACGTTTTCCTGGCAACCTTTTATATCAGTGAATCGTCTACTACAAAATGTGATATATAGTCGTCGAGACGATACTCGAAAATCGAAGCGAGTGGGGAGAGTCTCGAATTTATCTCATGATGGATGGGTTCTAAAGAGACTCGAATGGACCCCAAAAGGAAAGCTGAAGGAAGACCCGCTAAAAGATGGGCAGATGACTTCATCAATGATGTCGGGCATGGCAACCCAGCTGATTTAACGCGTTAAACCAGCTGTGAATATTGCTTGAATGTAAACGTACATGTCACTTGCCAACATTACATTTACTAATGCATTCACTTTGAGAATGTTGGACCCCGATGTCTAACAGATCTTGCAAAAAATTGCAATTCACCAAAATTTGTCCTACTTTCGATCTAACTTTGAACTTTTGTGTACAACGAATGCGATTATTTGCATAGATCGATTTATCAAATTCATTGAATAGCTTATTTCCCGTATCTGTGATTAACCTTGCGGCTGCCTTTTCCACCGATGAGAAGCTGAATTTAACTTATTTAAATTATTTGTTGAACCGTTAAATTTGCTCACCATGTTTCTAAACTCTCCTTTGCAGTCTTGAGAACGATCAGGTACAACGTCCGTCTTATCGGCGAGTGCCTGAACAATGTGCAAAACTCATTTAACAAATCAAGATATATGACGCTGTCCGCGATAGATTCAACAAAAGCTCCGCACAGCTAAACAATGAAATGTCTCGCAAACATGTCCCTAGGGGTAGTTTTCGATGCTCTACAACGTGGCGTCTTTCATTTTTCATGAATTTGACTTTTGGCGCCAAAATGGCGCCGCGCCAAAATACAGTGAAATCACTTTTTCCAATATTTCTCCTTCAGTTTTGCAGCTAGACTAGAGAGTCTAAATCTCACGTGTACCATCAGAATTTGATGGCGAATCTCGCTATGTATTTCATTTGTCGCTAATTAGCTTAATTAGCCTGTAATTAAGAGTTTTTGACCCGTTAAAGTGTGAACGTCGTGACATAGCTCATTCGAACCGCCGTGAGACACTGATTCTAGGGATATGTTTATGTGGCAAACGTACCCACGCAACTATGTTTTTGAGATCATTTTATTGAAAAATAGTGGATAATATATGTTTTAACACTATTGACTTGAATATGTTAGCGCAAAAAATAGTTTTCCACTCTAGTATATGCATTTCCAACATTTTTTTAGTTTTAGTTTTTCTATTACCCGATTCATGTGGGTTCGAATCCCCTCCGTGACGGCTCATTTTGCCAAAAATTAAATTCTGAAAATATGCAATGAAAAAGTGTTCTGTGGTATTATTTTGTGATTAATAGCACTTTAAAATGTTATTTCATTTTTTCATGCACTAAAACACCCTATTCCAACTCTTTCAGACAAAACATCGAACGAAAAACATAGTTGCGTAGGTACGTTTGCCACACAAAAATATCCCTAGAATCAGCGTCTCACGGCGGTTCGAATGAGCTATGTCACGACGTTCACACTTTAACGGGTCAAAAACTCTTAATTACAGGCTAATTAAGCTAATTAGCGACAAATGAAATACATAGCGAGATTCGCCATCAAATTCTGATGGTACTCGTGAGATTTCGACTCTCTAGCTGCAACACTGAAGGAGAAATATTGGAAAAAGTGATTTCACTGTATTTTGGCGCGGCGCCATTTTGGCGCCAAAAGTCTAATTCATGAAAAATGAAAGACGCCACGTTGTAGAGCATCGAAAACTACCACTAGGGGCATGTTTGGAAGAGATTTCATTTTTTAGCTGTGCGGAGCCCTGTTGGAGATTTGTTGAATCTATCGCGAACAGCGTCATATACGAAAAACAATTTTTTAACGTTATATCTCTGTCAATTACCTCAATTATGTATGAGTATTCTTGCTAATCGTAAATAAAGCTCACATATACAACGTCTTCTGCACAATGCGAGAATAGATTGGCAATATCCGACACATTTCCTTTGGTGGAGTAAATGTCCATAGTGGTTTCGAACTGAATAAATGGAGAACCATAGATGATAGTTTGAGTCTATCATAATTTAGAATCTGAGTACTGATGGCATTTGATTTCAAAATAATCTTATTCTATAATCAGCAAAACCGATATCACCCGGACTCCAGTTAGAGAATATATTATTTATTATCTACAAACCGTTGCGCGGAGCATATCATAGCAAATTGAGAGTTCTGGTGCTATCTGCATCTTCATCCTCTCTGACTGATGACTGTCTTAAAACAGAATTAGTTGCACCATAAAATATTATATCGTACTGACCAGTGAGCCAGTCGACTGCAAGATCAAAGCATCTTTTGATTGTTGTTGCTTGACTCTCTGTGAAATATCTGAAAAGAAGATAAACGTTTAACGAAACTTGCAGTTGAGAATGTTTATGAAATATCTATCGTTTGCCCGCACACTTTCTAGGTGTGATTATTTCAGCAATACATATATCCTTCTATTCAAGTAAAATGACAAAACGAAAAATTACCGCAGGTCAAACTGTCCAGCGGTGAGAGAGGCGCAGCCCAGAAGAAGAAGGAGCAGTTTCATCGTGTGCGATATGCAAGTTCTTCACATTCAAATACATTTATATCACGCAAAGGCCGCGAATGAGCAACACATCTGATTCAGCAGAAAAGGGAATGACAAGATGACGTCCCCTTTCAGACAAAACATCAACCAGCGAATTGCGCCAAAAAAAAGAAGTTTGGCATCATCATGGCCCTGCATATGTTGCTCCTTCATTACGTCATAGTTGATGCACTCATCCCGCAAACAGTTCAATATTGTTTAGAAATGATACTTAATGTCGACCGTTCCGGGCGATCAGATAGATGTAAAATTTGATTTATGGAATTCATGAAATATGAAAAATACGCATCTAATGACTCCAAAATCAGATTTACAACGAACTGCCACATCGTATTTCACGAATATTTCTCATCATAAAAACTCTTCCACTTATTTACTAGAAAAAGTGGAGGACTGTCGAACATAAATAGATTTAACAAAATAACAAATATATGAGAGGATTCGCGAAAAAATCGAGCATATCCGAGATTGCTGGGACGTAGAAATTTTATGATTTTTAATTTGGCTGAAAACATGGCATAAGGTATTTCAAACATCCCTCTATCGAAAGGAGTTGACAGAATTTCGATAAAAAGTTTCGCAATCGCGTGAAACACAAATGAACCTGGTGACTCAGCGAAAATAATTGGATAGAGGAATGTTCGAAAAATCATAACAGGCTTTAAAATGAAGTTAGCGACTCGTTCTTTTTTTAGTTAGGTAGGAAATCACCCCGATAACAAACTACAATTATTGAACTCATTTCTGGCTCGTGCGCCGGTGCAGGGCTGTCACTTATGTAAAAATATAATTATTTTCCTTAAAACTAAAAACGCAATGGGTTTTGTTGCTTTTAATTATAGTCACTGTGTGTACTATTAAAAACCATAAAATGGGCCAAATCGGTAAAGAACTTTTAAAGATGCACGCGATTATGTGCGACCGGCCAATGACATCTCAGGGTCAAATTCGTGCAGCCATCCAAATTTGTAATGAAAATAATCGTAAATATGCCAAAAACAATATTCCACTTGATTTTGAGACGACTCTTTTTCGAGATTTTTTAAGAAAACAATTTCAAAAAATTTCGACTGAAATTTTTTTTTCATCAAAAATGCGGTTCAATTAAGTGATAATGTGGTAAATCTACGTCCACACATTAAGTGTTGATAGTTCGAATAACATTTGCTCATATTTCGTCCTTGGTTGAACTTTAAATGTGAATACGGAATACGGTACCACCTAATAATCATTGTAAAAAATAAGTTTTCACATTTTGAACTGCAAGAACATTTTGAAAAAAATTCTGAAACAAGGCGGAATTGGTCATTTCACGTGATGCTGTGGTGGTCGGACGAAAAGTGCTCAAAAATGCACCGAAAATATGAACTTTTTAGTTGTTTATCAGATTCTACTATAAAAAATGCATGATATATGTTGAAACTGGGAGGAAGAAATCATAGGAACATAGGTAGCCAAAATTATAATTTATCAAAACGACAAACTTCTTTAAAAAATGGGTTCTAATTTCTTTCGGAGATACTCAATTTATACCATTTCTCTGATTCTAACATAACTTTTGATGCTCTTTCGAATGATATATGACACGGTACGAAAATATAAAAATTGAAGAAAAAAAAATTTTTTTTCGTAAAAAAATTATTGATTTTTCAAAAGTTGACATTTCCTGTCTTTCTCATGGTTAATATATACCTTCCACCTAAGACTCTTTGTAAAAACATTTTGAGCCCTGTACGATCATTTTGAATTAGTTGTGCTGCCTACACCGTCCTCGCACTGCGATCTTACATGGAACGCGTTTTAACCCTCTTGTATGCGATACTCTGAAGGAATTCCTTTTTTAAAAAAATGAATGAATGTAGAATTTCTCCGGATATTTCGCTATCGTACATCGACATCTTCATCGTAGACATCGTAGGGGAGACTCGAAGTGATGATGTGTACATGATTCCAAAGCTACAGAGAGGGGTCAGGGTGAGAGAGCATGCTAAAGTGAGAGAGTCCCTCTCGATTCTACGCACTCTCTACTCCTAAAGCCCTTTATGTAAGGTTGACCGGCATGTGGAATGATGTGAATAGAGAATAGGAATAGAGCAGCAAGAAAAACTCGAATATGTTGCATGAATGCTATCGAAGATGAACAATCAATAGTAGAGTGCGAAATGTGAGACCACCGTCTTTTCATTTCGCACACTCTCTCACCTACCGACCGGTCTAGAGAGTGTGTGAAATGAAGAGACGGTGGTCTCACATTTCGCACTCTAATCAATAGGACGAGAAAGGTCGATAGTCTCATTTGATTATTTCATTCAACCTCGGAAATTGCCTGTAGATTTCCAATTTTGTGCTGAATGCTCAGTGTCACATAACGCCGTCTATGAACCCTACAGGAATGAATTTTGAGTGAGAGAGTTTTTTTTTAATCAAGAGGGACTCTCACTTTTGTACACCTATTTACCCTGACCCCTTAATGTAGGCGAGGAACGATGTAGTGCTACTTCTTTAGGAAGCCTATTCGAACTCATAGTACCCTCCTCTCCCTGCCTATTCGCACTCAGTACCCTCCTCTCCGTAGTGAGGTCACACACCTGTCATGATTGACAGGTGCATTATCCATAGGTAGCCACCATCCTAAACCCCTCCTCTCATCTTCTCTTCTAGTATCTTCATTATTCTCTTTAATTTTTATAATGTGCATATTTTTATCGTGCATTCAAATAGGCTCCAAAATTTCTGTAATATTTTGAAAAACAAATATATTGAATATAATACAAATATATTATATAGAGCATTTAAAATCGAGAGATCACCTCTCACTATCTCTAGCCCGCTCTCCCCATTTTGCATGATCTCTCAGCTGGAGACAATGTCTCCAGAGTAAGGAAAGTTGGAGACTTCCCGCTCTGTGTAGGCTCGCCCTCAACTCCTCCCTCTTCTTCTCTTCAAGTGTGTTCATTTTTTTTCTCTTCGATTTTTACCATGTGCATATTTTATTAATACATTAAACTTTGCCCTATAATTTCTGAAATATTTTTAAAAACAAATATGTTGAATTACGTAATCATAACTTCGCTTACTTTCATTTGCTCCTGTCGTAGTAATTACAATAAAAACTTGTGACTTAAAATTTGAGATAAATTGTAGTTCTAGGTAAATTGTGGTTGCATTCACTGTAATAAGTTGTATAATTTCTTGCGGATGATGAACAATTTTTCTCTCTCTCTCTGTCTGTATCTCTCTCTCGCTCACCTGCCCTCCATGGTGTCTGCCAATCATGCCCGACCCCTCCCTCCTCTCTAATTACGAATAAGAATCGATCAATATATCCATCGTTCTCTTCCATACCGTTCATAGCATTGTTCACTCCACCGTAGAGTGCGAAATGTGAGAACACCGTCTCTTCATTTAGCACACTCTCTTGTCCGGTCGGCGGATGAGAGAGTGTGCAAAATGAAGAGACCGTGGTCTCACATTTCGCCCTCTACTCCACCGACCAGTGAAATATCCCGGAAGTGAGAGAGAATCTCTTACTTTCCCCTAACCCCTTTCTGGATGCTAAAAAATTTGCATTCTGCTTCTTATACTATTCGCGTGGTGTTTTTCATAATTCTCGATCGTAGTAAAAATCGATAGAGCATACAATGAGAATCGCTGATGGTCGGACTAGTGGCCGCGCACTAGCCGACCGCTGGCGATTCTAGAGTTGTGCAAAAGTGTCGCGCATTTCCCTCTTGCACTGTTTCGCAGTTGCAGATAATGAACAAACTATTCAAACGACTTTTCTCCTACTTCTCGAGAAAAAAGAAGGTTGAAGAGGTTAAACGTCGAAAAGAGTGAGTGTTTGAATTGTGCCAGAAAACGGTAAAAAAAAACAGCTAATCCTGATCCCACTAAGTAAGTGGGTCGCAAGGGTGAAACAGGGGCATCCCACTAAGTTGGTGGGCCTAAAGTTAGCACGATCATTAGTGGGTCAGACACCTAGAGACGTTCTTGCATGGACTCAGAGGGAAATAAGTCTACGACTTCATAAGTCTTAGCTACTGAGCGACGATTTTAAAGTCTAGAAAGTGCCGCTCCCCTGCCTCTAATCGAAGCGAGTAGACTTATGAAGTCGTCACTCGGTAGCCGAGAAGTCTATAGTCGTAGACTTATTTCCCTGTGAGGAGCCAATTGGAAATTGTGTGGTGCTTTCTCTCTATTACTCCAATTTCCAAACGGTCTTTGAAGTTGTCGAACGGTCCTGATACGGTCTGCGATTTTGAAAAAAAAGTTTAATTTCTGGTTTGAAAATCGTGCAAAATAGAATGACCGCGAAACAATGAGGTACTACGGCGATCTGATTCCAGCACATACAGAGATAAATCCTACTAAGAACAGGCACTCAAGTTGGCCCGCCTACTAATATGTAAGTAGGGCCTACTATTATATAAGCTGCGCATACTTACATATTAGTAGGCGGGTCAACTTGAGTGCCTGTTCTTAGTAGGATTTCTCTGTGTGCACTTTCAACCAAAGGGTACAATTTGTATTTATGCTTTGTTTGACCTACTTTTTTTTATTAAACAATGCAATTAGAGATGACCTAACGAAGAAAATGTTTTAATGAAAACCGAACGTTTACAATTTCAGCCCGGTATGCGTGAGAGGAGCGTTCCGTGGGAGGATTTGCAAAGAACTAGGGAAACATCAATTCAAGTGCTTCATCCCATGTAAGAAAAGTTATGACTAAATCTCTCTGCAATGCGGAGTGCAACGGTTTTGTGAGTAATCGTCTGACCGTCTCAATTCTACATGCTCTATCGCGCTGTCTGATCGATGGGAGAGTATGGAGAATTAGGAGAGTCTGATCATTACTCGTTTTGTAACAATTGACTAGCAACTCATATTAGAGGGTTCCGCTCTATTTTCTCCAATTATTTTATTTTACTCCTTCTTTATCTCGTAAAAAGTGAGGAAATAGAACGACCAACCGACAACCAGTCTAACCACCGGCGATTCTACTCAGAGAGCGAAGTCTCCAGCTTTCCTTACTCTCGAGTGTTACTATATATTAGAAAATGCTAACGTCTGTCTGTCTGTTCGTTTTTTTCCTTCCGTCCGGTCACACTTTTTTCTCATTTTCCTTATATTTCGCTTCAAATTCGCTACTTCTCAGAACCTTTTGCATATGATAACTGACCAGAATTGCTCTAAAATTTTACAAAATTTAAATCACCAAATCAGTCCAAAATAGCCGAGCAATCGGCATTCAATCGGGCATGGCTGCGCCGAAGAGTTGCAGTACGCACTGAACTGCCTCTGAGCGAGCGAGCACTATGTATAGGGAACGCGCGCTTTACCCGAGACGGGGTTGACAGACGGCGAGAGCGCGCTCATGAGTGGGTGGAGTTTGCGCACCTCCCTCTTTCCCGCTCCTCCCCTCTCTGATGTGTCTCTCATCTCTCAAACCCGTCTCGAGTAAAGCGCGCGTTCCCTAGACATAGTGCTCGCTCGCATCAATGATGTGCGGCGTGTACTGCAACAAAGCAGCGAAGCTATCGCCGATTGGAAGGTGATTGCTCGGCTATTTTGAACGCCTCTAGCCCCTCCCTCGGGTTGGGCGGGAGGTCAGCTCCTCTGGAAGGGAAGGGGGCGGGGCCTGGCACGGATATAGGAAAATGCCCCAAATCCATGGCCAAGTGGTTAAAGGACGCGACATTCAAATCCGACCGACCAGGTTCGACCCCCGCCGCGGGCAAACCTTTTGCCGCATTTTTCGCAAGTGCCGCAAGTGCTCCTGGTACGTTTCTAAGTACCGTGAAACACGTTTTCACCTGTTTTGCCGAGTTTTAACCGCGTGACGGAAGTTTTCGTGTTTTCGCTATAAATCGCTTCAAACTCAAACAATCTTCTCAGATCCTTTTGCATATGATAACCGACCAGAGTACCTTTCAAATTTTACAAAATATAATTAACCAAATCCATAGCCAAGTGGGTTACGAGCCAAACTTTGAATCCGAGGCCCCCAGGTTCGACCCCCGCCGCTGGCAAACCTTTTGCCGCATTTTTCGCAAGTGCCAGAAACCGTCCTAACCCGTTTTTGAGAACCGTGAAACACGTTTTCACCTGTTTTGCCGAGTTTTAACATGAAAAATCGAAATTTTCGAACCTTCTCCAAACGCACCGGTGAGTGTCGGGGATCACAGGAAAAGTGTTTTGCGATGTCAAAAACGTGTCAGAACGTGAAAAATCGAAAATTTCGAAAAGTTCCAACATGATTCAGAAAGCGTAGGGGATCACTACAAAAGTGTTTTGCGATGTCGGAAACGTGTCTGAACATGTTCTAACGCGTTTTAACGTGAAAAATAGAAAATTTCGAAAAGTTCCAAAAAGATTCAGAGGGCGTAGGGAATCACGGGAAACATCTCTGAAAGTGTTCTAAAAGTTCTGAACGCACTGTATCCTGCGTTTCCGTTGTGAAAGGCTCGTGAGGCTGAGAGCGATCGAAAAAACTTTTTTCGATCGCTCTCAGCCTCACGAGCCTTTCACAACGGAATAAGCCAGTACTCTTTGTAGCGATTAACATTCCCTAGCATACAGCGAGCTTTAATGTAGCCCGGAGCCGGCTTCCGAGCTCCCCCTGGACCGAACCTGGAGCCGGCTACAGGGCACCCCCTGGACCGTACCTGGAGCCACCTATCGAGCTCCCCCTGGAATGAACCAGCACCCAGAACCATGCATAGAGCGCAGTGTACGCATAGAGCGTAGTGCATTTAACCTCAATACAACCCCGCTAGTTCACATCTCCAAATATTAGGAGAATTGATGTTCCCATCTCTCGATTTCTCGTACAACATCTCCAGAGTAAGCAAAGCTGGAGTCTTCACGCTCTGTCTCTAGAATCGCTGGTGGTCGGTCCCGTAGCATCTTGTGGTCGGCCGTCGGCCGCCCGAGGGCCGGCCACAAGATGCTCCGGGAACGACCACCGGCGATTCTAGAGGTGTAGAGTATTTTATGAAACCCGATGTTTTCAGATACTTCTCGTGCACCTTTAAGTGCTGAGGTCGATGGAAGAGATTTCCATTTCGTCTCCGAAGTGCGTCCACATTGAATTTTACTTATTTTAATTTTTTTTACATAGTTTTATTCTACTAATTATTTTTCTCGGCTTGCGCTGTGGAAAATGCCATTGAAGAAATGAAAGTTTGTAGCTATACTGAAAACGGAAATGCTCAGTTGCGGGAATTTGTCTCAATTAGAGCCATTTTTGTGCATTTTTAATCTCTGAGCCACGCAAAAAAAAACTGCGTGTGTTTCAACATTTGTGAGAGTCAGAAAAGACGAGCCGAGCTGGGAAGAGGCCGGTGCTTTTCACAATTCTTTCTATGGTGCTACTAGAGGCGCCCTATTGCGAAATCGATGGCATCAGCGTCTTCAGTGTCGAAAGTTATCCTTAGGAGCACGTTTTGAGAGTATTCGATTTTTGACTTGTTCCAGCGACTTGTTGATCCTAACGCAAACATACATACATACATATTTATCCTGACATCAAGGCAAGGGCCTGCAGGAGGTATCATTCGGGGGCAGAGGTGGTCGGGATCTTCGAATTCGAGGCAACTGGGTCAAGGGAATGGATCATGCTTGGCTTCCTTGGTCAATTGTAGTGCCGATCTTGGACGATAGACATTGAGCGTAGAAGTAGATCTTCCAGCTTCCAGTGACGTCCTGACTAGCGTGTATCAACCAAAGTGGGAACTCACGTCGTAGTCTTGTCGACTGGGGCATTTCTTGAAAGTTGACGTTTGGTACCGGGTGGGCGAAATACTTGCCGGGTTGCCCAAGCTGACTGGCAAAGATTCTCCAAACTGAGGAGGGAGAGGAGCGGGGACACTTTTTTGCTGTTCTTCCCCCTTCAATATGGTTTTCCTGCAGGATCGCATGCGAAAAGATGAAAGAAACGGTGAATTGATTGAGCTCCTGTATTTGAACGATGACCTTTATGGATTGACAATCGGTGGAGTAAAGGACGTCATCCGACAGGTAATATTATCAATCGATATATATATACTCTCACGAATTGAGTCTCAAAAAGTGGTTCAGCAAAATCAATCTCGTAAGGCTGAGAGCGATGGATACAGAAATTATGACTGTAACCACTTAAGCACATGATTCAGGGTCAACACTGCATGCTCGATGTGGTTTATGATCGAGCTATTCGCCTTCTGAAGTCGGCCAACATCAACCCCATCGTAATATTTGTTAAACCATCCAGCCCCGACCAAATTATGTGAGCAGAAGTTTATTTGTAAATGATTGATCAACAGGTAGACAGTCAAAATCGTAGACAATTTTTCGTAAAATATAGCTTACTTGTAATTTTGTTTTATGTTTACGATATTTTGCTCAAAACATTTTCTCAATTTTTTTTAATTTTGCTATCCGATGATTTTATCGATGATTTTACGATTATTTTATGCCAAAATCTGGGATCAAAAATGAAAAAAATCTGCATTGTTAGTAGGGTTGCCCGTTCGGCGTCGGATTCGGTAATATGGTGTCTCTTTTTCTCTCGTTCTCTCCCCTTTATCAGCCGTATTACCGATCCCTCGCTGAGAGAGTCGTAATACGAAAACCAAACTTGCATCCCTAATTGTTAGTGAATGTCTAGCAATGCTCGGTGATTTTATTTGTGCCAAAACACCTCATATTTATTTCGCCATGCCACCCTCTCGCTCGCTAATCTGCCAGACACCGTGCCACACAAATAAACTTTCCTCCCACCGCCGGAAATGATGTGCGTACAAAAATTATCCTCTAGAAAAAAACAATATATTTAACAAACGAAGTCACTCTTAGCATACTCACTTACTTGTATACTTACTAGTTAGTACTTATTTCACGGCATCGGTAAGAGTACGGCGAGATCATGTTATATAAAGAGGGAATCATCGAGAGAAACTTGCGAAACGAGAGGGTCCGACAACGAAAGACGTTCTTGGCATGGCGCCAACTCGATGATATGGTACTACACTTCGTATTTGAAAAAGGAAATGCGACGTTTAATACATTTTAAACCAAGCATTCCTGCTCCAACATTGCATTCGCACGCCAGCAGAAGCAGTATTACAAATATACAAGCACTCGTAAAAAAATATTAAAACGTTCCGCTGATAAACGGCAAAAAAGGCGAGAGAGCATGCAAAAGCGAGAGAAGCAGACAGTATTCACACCACAGGTAGTACTTGAAGTGGAACGTAGTATTATAAATTTGTAAAATATGAGACGTACACGAACATTTGCAGAAAATGGAGCGGAGGTCAAATGAGCAGGGAAGAGGCGGAAAAAGAATTCAAGCGAAGTCAGAGGGAGGAGATTATGTTTGGGGATCTCTTTACGCGTAAGTGTGGATACAGTAGCCGCCAATGTGAAGTCACCTTACCGTAGTACGATGCACATTCTCGCTTTTGGGCAATTTGTCTAAGCTCCGTTATAAAAACTTATATATTTTGATGCAATTCGATATATCATTTTTTTGAATAATTCTTTGCAGATGTAATCATGGATGCTCTTTCGCTTGAGGATATTTTGCAACAAGTCCTCTACATTATCTTCGGACATCAAAGCAAAGAAGATAGGAGCATCCTGCACAAAATGGAACAAAATGCGGCTGATAATAAGAAGAACACTTGTCCCGAGTGTGGTCGGGCCGAAGTAGTGTATATGCTGGGGGAAGATGATCTACGCCACTCGTGCTGGCTCGGAGCCTTTGTGTGCACATCACAGTTGTGTCCTTTTGGTTGCGAATGAATTTGTACCATTCCACGTGTAACTTACCACGTTTGACATACCCATTCGATGCATTACAATTTTTTAAATTCTAATAAATATACTATTGTTGTGATATTATATTTTAGAGGATCTTGTGAGACCCATTACCACCCATTCCACTTCTTTTCCTCCCTCGGAGCGGTCGGATTCACTCGTCTTACTCCTCTATTTGACCTGTCTGCGGAACAGGTCTCGCAGGGTCTCGCGCACCCAGAATGAATATACTTACTATTGAGTAGGGTTGGCTTGTCAAGGAAAATGACCGATATTTTTCTCGGATAAAGTGAAATGATCTCGGTGAGAAAAGAGGGGAATCGATTCCTTGTTTAGATCTCGATTAGATCGAGGAATTGTCGAGAATTCGAGATCTCGATAAGTCATTGATTTTTTCTTCAATGAACAGCTTTCTTTACAGTAGTTTTTCGTGGTCTGGTAAATGATAGACTCACTTTATTAGAAGTGGCCACTTGGGGAAGTGATATTTGGGACATGAAACTCGCAGCCGACCGACTATCACAACAAATAAGGGTGGAAATGAATGGATGTCACGTTCTCGAAATGGTAATCATTGGAATCATCATGCAAATCAGGTCGATCGATACGATCTTTTGAAACACTTCAGACACACTATTCCTTGCCAAGGAACAAGGCCTTGAAATGATTTTCACTATTCTCGCAAGGAGTGAGATAATTGAATTATCTCATTTCGTGATCTCGAGACCTTACTTGCCGGGCCAACCCTACTATTGAGTATATTCTATACTGAGATATGACACCGAGTATATGATATACTCAATATTGAGTATATTCTCTCGTTTTCGCACGCTCTCTCGACGCGCGAATATACTCAATATTGAGTATATCATATACTCAGTGTCTCATCCTGTATCTTGGGTGAGAAAGTCATTCCAAGATGCAAGATCTCACCGACACGTGTCGCGAAGAATGATAGGGTCTTGACTCTCGGCAAACTCTCGTTTAGCGGACCCTAGTAGGGATAGGTCGTTATTAGGGTGTGCTAAATGAACATTCGACGAGAAACGAGGGCTCACTCATTCCTCACCCTCTTGAATGAGGGTTCTCATTCAAGAGCTCATTTCTCGTCGAGCGCTCGTGAGAATTCATCATTTGCGAATCATCGATTGTTTGGAGAGCGGTGGGTGACTGCTCCCTTGAACACGAAATGGTTGGGATAAGAATGACTTGTTCACTCAATTTAGAATCTCGGAATAGCCGAGTGGTACAAGGCGCTGACAGAAATGGTACAATGCCCTCAGCTAGAAATATCCGATATTTTGACACTTTTTGTACTTGTCTTGTTCGTTCTACACCGCAAATTCTCGCGAGCGCTCGTCGAGAATTCGAGGACGACCACTGCTAAACTCTCGTCGAGAATGATTCTCATCGAGCGATCTCTCGACAACAAAAGAGGGACTTTTCGCGAGAGGAGCTCTCGTTTAGCACACCCTAGTCGTTATTGTGAAAAATACAAGAGAGAATACGGAGCAATGCCAATCATTCGAAAATTCATTCAAGTAAAAGAACAGAACAGAACTAATTGAGAGCAAAAGCAGGGCAACCGATCGTATTTTCTACGTTGCATCCGATAGAGCCAAACTCTTCAAAGTTTCTGCCATCTCCTTTACCTACTCCCACTTAAATATGGACCGTCTGTTTATCGTCCGAGCAAGGATCAAATCGAGAATGAAAGAGGGTTTTATATTACATAGGTTTCATTCGGACATCATGCAGTTGTAGGGATCGATCTCCCTGCAAGTATATTCCTTATGTGGTGTTAGTTTTCGGTAGGGACGGTGGTCGTGTAAATGAAACCGAAAGATAAATTACAAGTTTGTGCTCAATCGGTAGCTGAGTGTGTCCTATTTCGACTTTTCAATTTTCTTTTTGCAAAATATAACTAAAATAACAAGAAAATTGCTTCGAAAGGTGAACTCCACATGCGACGTTTTAGTTCAAGCCGAGCGACTCCCTAGTCTCGCTAGGTCACACTCATGATTAGGATGACAAAACTGAAAGCGCAGTAGAACAATCTTTCTTTCTTTTATTCTGTTACAAATACATCAATTAAAACCGAGCAATAATTTTTGAATGCAACCCCTTGAAAATAAAGAACACAGAAAGACCTTTACGCTGTACAACAAAAAGATATTACCGTAATCCTCAATTGAGTAAATTGCAAAATGTAATTTCGAGGCTTTGGGCGGCGTATTTATGCTCAATTTTTTTATATAAGTTAGGAAGTAACACTCCAAACAACATATCAAAAATGATCTGACAAATACGCCGCCCAAATATGCGTAATATCACGAACAGTTGTTTTCACGTTGTAAAAGCGGAAACTTTGACAGCTTTGTTCTCGGAATTGACTCCTCTAATCGATTTTCTGCTTTGATTTCATCAATCTACGCTCTCTATTCTAGGTGCCCTAACGAAAATACGTAACACCTCCAAGTTCTAAAATTCACGATTTTTTCAAGCCGTTGTTCTTGTTTGCCTGAAAGTATTCGTCTTCCTCTTTAGCTGTTACGTATTATTTTCCTTGCTCCCAATCCACAATAAATTATAAAAATCAAAAATAAACAGAACAAGTCCTAAAATTGAGTGTTTTACAAAGCCATTTATGCATATTAGGATGAGGATGTCGCACAAACTACTTTGTATGATATACAAAAAAAAGACGAGGGTTAGGGTGTGCGAGCGTTGGACTCTTATGGTTTAGCAGAACTACGGGGAGATCGGGGACGTCGGTGAACTGACTCTGATTCGTCAAAATAAAATTTATGAAATTGCTAAAAAGGACCCTAAGCAGATAAGAATCAGTAGTGCATTCCAGTTCGTATCGATTAGAGGACAATAGAGTGCCTTACTCGGGTCGGGTAATCGGGTAATAGACCGGTCAATCTCTCATTTTGCACGAAATGAGCTGGCCCGTGTACTTCATCTCAATTACCCGTGTACTTTTCAACTCCGGCTCACTGGAAACTATCTTAAGGACAACGAAACTGCAGTAAATCACAATTCTATCAAGTGCTTAGTGAAATAGGACGTAAGCGCAATCTGTTAGACCCAATTTTACACTTTTTCAGTATCATAAAGGTATCTCGCCACTGTCTTCTACGGAGGAGAGATTCTCCAGTATTGAAGATCCCTGATAGTTTAGATTAATTATTCTGATATCAATTATCCATTTTAGACATGATAAAGAAGAAATAAACGACCTCAATGAGTGTTTTCTGCGCGCGAAGATTCCATAGAAAGCGGAGGACCACTCCCTGTGAGACTGTGCGAGAGAGAAATGGGGGGGACAATGAATTAGCATGTCGGGAATATTCAAGATCACTAATCCCAGTCAAATCAGGAGATAAGAACTCTTATCATCAGCTGGAGGAGAAAAGTACACGGGTAATTGGCAAGAAGTACACGGGTAATGCCTCCCACTCATTCCGAATTGTCGGGTCAAAAAGTTATCGGGCCGTCTTAATACTTAATACTTAATATTTTATTCTCCATCGGTGATTTGGGTGATAGGGATTATCTTGACATGATGGTGGATTCTTCGGCTCAGGATCGAGCAGTTTTTTTCATGGTGAATCAGGCAGTGTTCGTGTCACAATCACAAGTTACGGATTCGGGAGGTTGTCGTAACTAATTTGGGGTTTTTTCGGAGCCCTACTGAGAAGGGGTTTTTGGGGGCAGTTACTAGGCGGGAGGGGAGGTTATTCCAGAGCGTTATGGATCGACTTGCACAAGTTGAAATCGAGACTGGTAGCCTGCAAGGGATCGAAATGCGCAAGCTATGAGCGAACCGGAGAGAACGTGCTAAGGGAGCTAGTGAGTATAGGTTAGTGGTGTCCAACAGTGCGTGCCCATGAATGGAATCATAAACAAACTGCATATCACGTAAAGCCCTGCGATATTCTAGGGTCTCTATATTTAGTAATTTTAGGCGGTCTAGGTAGGACAGAGGGGGCTGGCGACTACGCTTGAGAACTCTTCTAGTGAATTCTCGTTGAACATTCTCTAAACGATTAAAGAAGGAGTGAAGGGAAAGGTTCCCAGCTGGAAGTCCCTGTAACTGCAATGAGCAGTACTGTAAGAGCTCGGCAAACACAGAAAATGTAAATTCAGAGACTCGAACGTGTTCAGGGAGGACTGGCAAGGATTATCCTCCCACCTAGGAGACAATGGATAATCGCAGGGGCATGTAAAATAGGGAGGGCGCTGATTACACGAGACGGGGTTGAGACAGTTGGAGAGAAGAGTTGAGTGCATGCAAATCGTGAACGCAGGGGTAACGAGCGAGAGTCGAGGGATTATGCAGCTCAGTTAGAGATTTTGCAGCTCGTTGGCTGACACACGTACGGAACCCCTGATCATCACGCAAACTTTGCGCGCGCATATCTCCGTCGGTTTTCGAACTAGAGATTTGAAACTTCGGGGATCTCTTATCGTTGAGGGAAGCAATCGACGTGTGTTGCCACTTTACTCACGAAAATATTCCCTTTAACTAGGCCGATAGCAGTAGGATTCCAAATTACCGTACTCGATTCAAGGAGCGGGCATATGTAAATTTTATATGCTTTCATGAGAATATCTGGGGAGTTAGTATGAAATGATCTCAACATTAGATTACACATAGAGCGTGTCTTACGAGTAATTTGTGTGATGTGATACCCAAAGTTCAAATTCTTAGATAAATGAATACCTAGATCTCTGACAGTATCTGACAGTATCAGAGGGTCTCACTTCGCGCACTCTAGAGGACAGGGACGCTGCACCCAGAATGAATACACTTACTATCTCTCTCTCTCTCTCTCTCTCTCTCTCCCTCTCTTACTATTGAGTGTATCACACACTGAGTTAGGGCATCTAGTGTATGATACACTTACAAATCTCTCGTTTTCGCACGATCTCTCGACGCGCGAATACACTCAATATTGAGTGTATCATACACTAGATGCCCTAACTCAGTGTATTCATTCTCTATGTGGACGTTCAATAACCATGGGGTATCTTCCCAGTCTCGGGGTCACAATCATTTTCCCCTTGGGAGACCTTTGCCCATCACACCTGCCGCACCTGTCCATGGCACTGCTACCTTCTCCCTAGTGTTCGCCTGCCCGTATTACCCCTCACCCCCCTTGAACGAAGTCATGAATCATTCCTTCAATAAATGGAAATATGGGCTCAAATTGTTGAGATCCACTCGTATCTTTCTCATCTTATTTGGGATCCCTTTGAATCTCAGTTTTATTGGTCATTGTGCGAGTGGGAATTAGAGTGCGCAATGTGTGACCACGATCTGTTTATTTCACACACTCTCGCGACCGGTCGGTAGGTGAGAGAATGTGCGAAATGAAGAGACGGTGGTCTCACTTTGCGCACTCTAGTGGGAATCATTCCACTCTCAACCGCGCGTTGAGTTCGGAATCAAGCTGCCAACCCTAGTCATGCTCAAGAGATTGAGATAATGTGAGAGGATATTGACTGGGCCCTCTCAATTTCGCACACTCTCACCCTTTACTCAGATATCGAAATATGAAGTCAATTCGTGAGAGTAGTGGCGCCGATGTTATTCTTTCCATTTTTGCGCATCATCCATTGAAACATCGCTCTCAGAGCCGGAAACATTGAAAACCATTTTTGGATTCCATTTTGACCTGTGTAATCTAATTGAATGCGTCACAAACTTGGAGGTGAATAGCAGTATATCCAAACCTGATATCCTGACAATCCGCTCCTTCCTGACAATACAAGCACGTTTGTGTCGTGTGTCAAACCATCAAACTGAAAGCATATCGTTTCCTGTGACTACCTCTTTAAAACGGACGACAGAGAAAGAGTGTGCTTGTTTGGGTGCAAAAATCGCAGGGTGGAACTATTAAATTTGAAATCCCGCAATTATCGATTTTTGCGTATATCTCGACTCCCGTTGAAGCTACAGGCACAACACTTCGAATTTAGATTATTTTGCACGTTTCGAACTTGCAAACAAAATTTTATGTGGCTTGGTTCACTGGGAGCCGAGATATAGGCAGAAATCGATAATTGCTGGAATTCAAATTTTTTCTTTCCACTTTTTTCCACCCCAAGCCTTGGGTAAATTTCCCCGATGATTTTTGCGCAGCATAAATCTTCCATTCCCCCATGTACCCTACCCCTATCTAGGGTTGACCGTTCCGTATCGGTATCGGGATTACGGCCCCCTCGCTTACCCTCTGGCAGTCTCAATCGTATTCCGGGAGAGAGAGAAGAGAGGGAGGGGTCAAATGCCGTATTACGGAATACGGCGCCGTATTCTGTGAGAAATGGAGGATAAGATGACTCAGAGTAGAAGAATCATACAAGTTCTTCTTCCACCTACCTCAAAATATGAAATGTACTCGAATTAGCCATTTCCCGATCAAATCACCTCGGCAACTGATAGAGGGGAATGGCTTGTATCGCTCTCTCTATTGTGAGTGAGATGTGGTGCACTTGGCTCAGGTGGTTAAGCGCTTGTGTCTCAGTTTTGCTGGGACATGACATGCGCAGTTCGAGTCCTTTTGGAGTCCTTTGTCTTGCATTTTTTTGTCGACTTTACACAAACAATGGATTGAGAACATATATTCCTGTTTTTTTCATGGCAGAATGAATGTTTATGCACTTCTAAATTGTCATCAAAAGTTGCGAATGCGCCTGGGAAACGAGACAAAAGTTCCTGAAAAAATGAAAAATGAAATAGCAGTAACATGGAGAGGTAAATCAACATGACCAGCTCTGTTGCGACAAGAAACTAATGAATAGTTTAGGGAAGTGAAATCGAATCCACAATGTCTCTTCAACTAATAAGGCTTTTTACGAAAGTTTTCCTTTCTAATTAACTTAGTTTGGCAATAAACTGAAATAAATTTTAAATCTAGGGTTGACCGTTCCGTATCGGTATCGGGATTACGGCCCCCTCGCTTACCCTCTGGCAGTCTCAATCGTATTCCGGGAGAGAGAGAAGAGAGGGAGGGGTCAAATGCCGTATTACGGAATACGGCGCCGTATTCTGTGAGAAATGGAGGATAAGATGACTCAGAGTAGAAGAATCATACAAGTTCTTCTTCCACCTACCTCAAAATATGAAATGTACTCGAATTAGCCATTTCCCGATCAAATCACCTCGGCAACTGATAGAGGGGAATGGCTTGTATCGCTCTCTCTATTGTGAGTGAGATGTGGTGCACTTGGCTCAGGTGGTTAAGCGCTTGTGTCTCAGTTTTGCTGGGACATGACATGCGCAGTTCGAGTCCTTTTGGAGTCCTTTGTCTTGCATTTTTTTGTCGACTTTACACAAACAATGGATTGAGAACATATATTCCTGTTTTTTTCATGGCAGAATGAATGTTTATGCACTTCTAAATTGTCATCAAAAGTTGCGAATGCGCCTGGGAAACGAGACAAAAGTTCCTGAAAAAATGAAAAATGAAATAGCAGTAACATGGAGAGGTAAATCAACATGACCAGCTCTGTTGCGACAAGAAACTAATGAATAGTTTAGGGAAGTGAAATCGAATCCACAATGTCTCTTCAACTAATAAGGCTTTTTACGAAAGTTTTCCTTTCTAATTAACTTAGTTTGGCAATAAACTGAAATAAATTTAAAATGCAAGAGAAATGACTCCAAAAGGACTCGAGCTGCGCAAGTCATGTCACAGCAAAACTGAGACTCAAGCGCTTAACCACCTGAGCCAAGTGCACCACATCTCACTCACACTAGAGAGAGCGATACAAGCCATTCCCCTCTATCAATTGCCGAGGTGATTTGATCGGGAAATGGCTAATTCGAGTACATTTCATATTTTGAGGTAGGTGAAAGAAGAACTTGTATGATTCTTCTACTCTGAGTCATCTTATCCTCCATTTCTCACAGAATACGGCGCCGTATTCCGTAAAACGGCATTTGACCCTTCTCTCCCCGGAATACGGAGTGTTAGAGAGAGTTGACCCCTCCTCTCTCTTAATACGATCGCGGGAGGTCAAGAGAGCGAGAGATAGCCGTTTTACGAATACCGAACCGACAACCCTACCCCTATCCGGAGATGCTCATTTATTTAATAATACGTACGCGTTTTCTCATGAATTAATTATTATCAGAATGTTTCACGGTTTCAAACGCCTTCTCTCCTTCTTTCAGAATTTTCGAAAGGAGAAGGTTCAAGAAGTCCCGCCACTAAAAGAGTAAATAATTAGCATTGTTATGTTTCATATCTGTAAGCGACGGGAGGGGAAGTTCTATTGTATTCAATAGTGTTGTTATTTGGAATAATCCTATTCGCGAATAACAAAGAGTTATTCGCGAATAACAAAGGGTTATTCGCGAATAACCTTTGTTATTCGCGAATAGGATTATTCCAAATAACAACACTAGTATTCAAAGAGAAACGCTCTATTCAGTTATCAATGAAGAAATATTATTATCATATTATTATATTTCTTAATTTATTATGTTCAGTCCGGTGTGCGTTAGAGGAGCGTTCTACGAAAGGATATACCGTGAAATGATAGCGAGACATCCGCCCCACTTCAACATCATGGTAGCATGTAAGAATATTTTCATAATTTTTTTGTCTTAACATTCAATACTCGAAAAAATTGAGAGTATCACGATATAAATGATGGACAAGTTGACAGTAGTGTTTTCATTTTATGTGCCCATCACAACTATGATTGTTTTACGACACGTGATTCCAAACCTACAGACCAGGGTTAGAGCGAGAGAGTGTGCAAAAGTGAGAGTCCCTCTCGATTTCACACGCTCTCTCACTCCAAAGGCCTTTATGGAACGTTGACCGGCCTGTGGAATGATGTGGTCTCAACCGAAGAACAACAAACAAAAGTTGGAAAATAAAATATCGAAATCCCTTGAACTGTAAAATCAACATCAACATTTTTAAAATGATTTTTCCGTCTATTCTCTCATTTAGATACAACTCGTGCGCCTTTTCGGTCGGAGGTTGCTGGCAAGCACTTACACTTTGTATCCGAGGTACTGTAAATGCTCCCGAAGTACTGTATATACTCACTATCGATTGATTATTTCTAACTGAAATCGTCAATCGCAGGCGCAGATTCGAGACGACGAAAGGACCGGAGAATGTATTGAGCTAATAACTTTCAATCGATGTCTTTACGGGTTGACCATCGGCGGAGTGAAGGACGCCATCGGACAGGTACAATTATCGAGTAATGGTCTGAATCTCTCACCTCTGCACGCTCTCTCGCGCTGTCTGATCGATGAGAGAGCATGTAAAACGAGGAGAGTCCGATCATTACTCCAATTATCGATAATGGACATCCCATAACAATTGTCAGCACTAGCCTTGTGATGCGGTCGGCACAATACTTGAACTGGCTCGTACATTATCATAGAGAAGGTTGTTTATATACGATGTGCATGCAAAGATAACGACCCATAACGTTGCGCCACGTCTGATCCTAATGAACATTTTCTGAGTGTAGTGTACATCCTGATTCAGGGTCGACACTGCATCCTACCCGTAATCTACGATACCGCCATCCGCCGTCTCAAGTCAGCCAACATCCATTCACTCGTAATCTTAGTGAAACCCTCCAGCACTGCCCACATAATGTGAGTGAGCGAAGATCTGAGAACCGAAATGTCTCTAGATATCAACTTTATTGAGTATTCTCCATGTATTCACATTTTCAGAGACTGGAGTGGCGGTCAACTAAGTGAGGAAGAAGCACAAATTGAGTTCAATAAAATCCAGAGGGATGAGAAAATGTTCGGAGATTTGATCACACGTAAGCACTTATATCATTTTCACTTATTCCTCTGATAGCTATCCTGATTTATATCAAGTAAAAGTATTATTCACAATATTTTTCTGATTTGTTTTGTTTCCAAGAATGGAGAATGGGCATGCGAGTAAAAGAAAATATAAAAAAATGAAGAAAAAAAACATTGTTAGTATAGAGGGGCTAACTGATACATAAATATCAATGATCCAGTTTCGCATTGCATTGTATTGTATTGTACTAATCTGTGGCGATGGGGATTCTGAAAAGCAGTTGTATACTCATTTATTTGCAGATGTTATCTCAAATGCCCACTCTTTCGAAGACGTTCTCCAGCAAATACTCGATATCGTCTTCGGAAGAAAGAGGAATGGGCTAAAATGTCTGGAAAACGAATGCGCAATGTGGGTACCGGCGAGGAAGCGCAAGTGCCCAGAATGCGGCCTTGAAGAAGTCTTAAACGTATTGAAAGATGATGATCTACGAAAGGGATCCTGGTTTAGAGGTGTTAGTTGTGCGTCTACGCAATGTCCTACACGTAAAAAGAAAACATAAATCGAGCGACACAATAATAGTAATTATATGTATACCAGTCTACTTTCCATATTTATAGCAGTCCGCATGGAACCACTAATTTTTTTCTCCTAAAGTCCCATATCCCATCGATAACATTTAGTAGTCGCTAGCTATATTGTACGTTGATATAATGCATTTCTCTTCTTACAAGGGATCTTTGTCTGACAGAATATACATGAGCCCGTTTGTGTAAGAATCAGATAATCTAAGGTACATCCAAAAAGTGAGTGTTTGGGTTGTTTGTTCTGTTTGTTTATCAGCCGTTTATCAAGAGGCTATTCGGGTTCTCGGAAAATTGAATGTGAGCTCTGGCTCCCCCCGCGTTTGATCCAGAGGGAATTCGGTTGCTGGGAGCACTTTTAATCGAGGCGCACGTTGGAAAAAACAGTAAATCGCTACAAAGACTCTTTCCGTTGCAAAGGCTTTTTCCGTTGCAAAGGGCTCGTGGCACTTCGCCCTTCGATGTTCCGAGGCAACTTTTTTCGATCGTTCTCAGTCTCACGAGCATTTCACAACGGAAACGCATGATACCGTGTGTTCAGTTTTTTATACGAGTTTGCACATGTTTATGACATCGCAAAACAATTTCCCCGTGATTTACTGCGCTCTACGATTTATTCGGTAGATTTTCGAAATTCTCGTAGAAACGTGTTCTGACACGTTGGGACACGTTTGTATCATCGCAAAATACTTTTCCCGTGATTTGCGAGTCTCTGGATGTTTTTTTTTGTAAAATTTCCAAAATTTCGTGAAACACGCTAAAACACGTCAAAACGTGTTCGAACACGTTTCAAGTTTCTTGAAAGCATGCAGTTCTTTGCCGTGCAGCTAAAAATGCGGCAAAAGGTTAGCCCGCGGCTGGGGTCGAATATGCTTTGCTATTAGTCGGTTTTGCATATCGCGCTTTTTAACCACTTGGCCATGAATAAAGTTAAAATTTTGTAATTCGATATATATTTTTTTCTGAAGACAGTCACCATGCCGAAGAAAGTGAGTCGATAGGTTGTTCTATTTTCGAGATATTCGGTAGTGGCGCACGGGCGACGGAAAGTCGAAAGTTTATTTTAGAACACAAAAAAATTAAAGAATTAGAATATATTTGGGTTTGTTTGAACATGTCTGTTAGTGGTACACATAATATTCGCGCGACTAAATATGTCTATCCTTCAACGCAAAAGTTTTATCATACAATATTAGGGTAAGCATGTAATCTTCCGACAATCGAATAGGCAATGGCGAAAAGTCCATCCGTTAGAGTCTCGCGCGAAATAGGAATTGGAGCTTGAGCCAGAGTAATCCAAACTCGAGTCATCGGTTTTAGAGAGAATCAACGAGAATAGTGATACTGAGTGAGGATTCATTCAAAATTAAAATAAGGTATGGTAAACTATTTTTATCGTTCGTTAAAACAAAATGCAGGTCATTTACAGTGTGTAAGGCACACCATCACAACAACAGAAAAATAGTTAAGTGTTAATAAACCCCGCTGACTCATTTGATTACTTTTGACTAGCAGAGTTATATTGAGGTTAAATGTAGTAAGTTATATGCATTGTACCATGTATGGTCCAGGGGAGCTCGGTAGCCTTTTTAAGGTTCGGTCCAGAGGGACCTCGGTAACCGGCTCTAATAGTAAGTGATGTCCATGGGAGCTTAGTAGCCTCGTTAAACACCTTTCCTATGATCTCCCACGCTCTGCGAATCAATTGGGAACTTTTCAAAATTTTCAATTTTTCACGTGATAACGTGTTAGAACACGGACAGAAGCGTTTCTCACATCGCAAAACACTTTTCCTGTGATCTCCCACGCTCTGCGAATCAATTGGGAACTTTTCAAAATTTTCAATTTTTCACGTGATAACGTGTTAGAACACGGTCAGAAGCGGATATTTTTCACCAAATACTCGACATTATTATTGGGCAAGGGAGACATGACAACACGGTAAAAGGTAAGCAATCAATCAATCAATCATTTATCATGCCAAAAGTCGTTGATTGAAAATATATAATATCGTGGTCCGAGATCACAATGCACATTTCTGATAACTGTTTACAACTGTGATCACAATCACTCACATTGGATTTGCTCGAAACTCAGCCATTTTGGCTATTTTTTCTTCTTTTCATTGTTTTCCTCGGTTGATTGCGAACACCTAGGAAAAAAGAGGAAGCTCAATTATTTATTTTCACCAAATTAGCTGCGGGGAAGACCGAAAGCCGTCAGAGAAGCCGTCTGTCCGGGGAATAGAGTGAGAGTACTGTTTATGAGAGGAACGGAGGGGAGAGACGGAGAAGGGGGAAGAGTTGACCCCAGGGGAGCGGAGTCGTCCCGCTTCCTTTCTCTCTTCCTTACTCCTCTCTCTTATCCGCACGCTCTCTCTTCCTCTCACTCTATTACCCGGACGAACGGCTTCTCTGACGGCTTTCGGTCTTCCCCGCAGCTAATTTGGTGAAAATAAATAATTGAGCTTCCTCTTTTTTCCTAGGTGTTCGCAATCAACCGAGGAAAACAATGAAAAGAAGAAAAAATAGCCAAAACGGCTGAGTTTCGAGCAAATCCAATGTGAGTGATTGTGATCACAGTTGTAAACAGTTATCACAAATGTGCATTGTGATCTCGGACCACGATATGTGAGCATGGGTATGTGAACACGATAGGTACGATGTCACAACAGGGTGACAAAGTGAGAAAAAATCTAAGTTCAGAAAAAAATCTAAGTTCAATTGCAAGATAGAATTGCATCTTTATTTGCCTGCGTTTCGCTGTGATATTGAGATGGTACGTCCCACAGCATCGAGTTGGCGCCATGCCAAGACCATCTCTCGTTGTCTGCCTCTCTCGTTTCGCGCACTCTCTCGATCATTCCCTCTTTCTCTAACTTTATCTCGCTGTCACTCTTTCGGATGTTGTGCGTCCCCAATATGCTTCTCATTCTGCATTTACAGAATGCGTGCTATGGATCCAGTCCGAGGAAGGAGTGAAAGATAATAATAAGTGCCCCAAATGTGGACAGGCCCTTCATGCAGAACGACTTAACGAAGACGACTTGCATTATTCATCGTGGATTCGAGGAAATTCGTGTTCGCAAGCGTAGATAATTAGAGTATTCGACCATAGAGTATTCGACCTTTCCGTTAAAAGTTTCTCGTCATATATAACTTACCACTCTTGACATCTCATGACCCCCCCCCCCTCCACACTTCCTAGTATTTGAACATCGAGCTATATCGTACGTACTGAAAATATCGGAACGTTTACCGCAATGTGATCAAAATGTTCAATTTTTGTAACTTTGCGAAGAAAATTATTTGCGACTCGTGAGTAGGTTCATATTTTTTGTCCACCTCGATTTGCAGGAAACTACCCGGACATGCCCGGTGAAATGTCTAAAAGAAAGGAGAAAATTCGATGCGATAACCGACCAAGTTAGCGAATTCTCATCATCACCGTATACAGCCGGGAAATGCCAGTAATTGCCGGTTCTCTCCCTTTTTTGCAATCGAATTTGTCGCTTTCTGTCACACATTTCACCGGGCATCACCGGGTAGATTCCGGCAAATCGATGCGGATTAATCGAATTAGCATAAACACAAGTCATGATAATGTGTACTCGCAAAGATGCAAATTCTGAACATTTTGATCACATTGCGGTAAACGTTCCGATATTTTCAGTACGTACGATACGATTAGCTCCCTTACCTCATTACACAGTAAACAACCATCTACCTATGCACTCCCACAAAGTTGCTATTATGTGTTGCTGAGATAAAATGAATTGAATTGAAAAAAAAATTTCCATTCTTTGTTCTAGTTCCGTCCGCAGAATTCACTTTTCCCTACTATCCGAACAATGTACGACTCTATCCATAACGGACGGAATAACAGCTAAATATCTTATAACGACTTTCGCTAATAAATTAAAAAAGTTTGATAAATTTTGCTACAAATCGCCGATTTAAATGCTTGTTTCGCATTTTCTATATGCCATTCTCCTCAATTTGCATTGAGTCGACTGAATGCCTTGGAATCATGTCTCCTCCTTCGAGTGAAAGTGCACGCAAATTCGACACTAGAGAGAACCTTTACAGAGAGGCTCAGTCGCGCAAACTAGAGAAAACTACGATGCCATATTTTTGAAAAGAGACCAATAATTCGTTGTTGGAACTGAAGAAAGAGACTGAAAATGGTGTATGAGAGAGAAATTGATGATTATGAGGAAACAAAGTGAGAAAAAAAGGAGATCTTGAATAGGTTGACTGACTAGGAATAGAATGACGTTACTAGATTGGCTGAAGATATTTACCAAAATTTGGTGCCGACTCGTTTAAGAACTTGTTTTAGACAGAAAGTCTCCCAATTTTAAGGCAGAAGTATTCCAATGTTCTAAGGTGGTGAAAGAACGATTTGATTGTGAGTGGAGTGAAAGCATTGGGACGAAATATGGGAGCAGTCACGTAAAGATCATTCTAAAAGAAGAAATCGAGGCATTTAATAACGATCTCACAGTAATAAACAGAAAATCGATTGTCTCCTGATTACCCTGTTGCCCCAAGCCGCAATTTCGTTCTCACCCACATTGTGCCCATCATTGTGAAATGGCACAAGTGGAATTGGCTAGTCAACACGCAATAGAAAAGGTACATACTGCAGTGAACTCCATTATGAGTAGATACTAGAGTGCGCAATGAAGAGACCACGGTCTCTTCATTTCGCACACTCTCTCACCTGCCGACCGGTCTAAAGAGTGTGTGAAATGAGGAGAGCGTGGTCTCACATTGCGCACTCTACTAGATACCAGAACGTGAGGAATGAAGAGCACAAACGGATGTTCGTCACAAATGGAATTGAGCATGAGACGGATGCACATGTCGTTTTCCTTTATACAATCTAAGAAAAGCGTAATTTTGGCTTTAAAAAAATTACAAAAATAGTGCGGTAGCGATCATTAATCTGACAAGGAGTCGCTACACAAATGCTAATAACACTGTAGCATCTTGATATGGTTGTTTGCATAGTTGCGTGAACGCGTACTCTACTATCGAGGCGGGAAGAAAGGGCGAGAGAGAGTGAGAGAGGGGGGGGGGAGAGAGAGTGAGAGGGGGGAGAGAGAGTGAGAGGGGGGAGAGAGAGAGAGGGAGAGAGTGAGAGGGGGGGGGGTTGAGATAAGACGCGTTCGTTTCTGGAGTCCCGGCGAAGGGGAAATGTGTGCGCTTTTCTGCGCCCATGAACCGTCGCCCTCCTCCCCCACTCCCAGTGAGTTTTCGGACTATGTTTTCATGCGGATTCAGCGCCTTCGCGATTCATGCGCACAGCGAAACATCTCTTTTGTTGTGTGATTTGAAGATGATTTATTTGTTTTATTTAGCGCCTATAATCGATTGAACAAAATACTAGCTTAAACATACAAAAATTTGCAGAAAATCGAATTACTGACGCGTTCTCTCATACTCTCAGAATCTTTTAATATTTGAGGTGAAAGTTTAACCTTGTGAATGTTATCCCTGTGAATGTTAATTCCACTTACAATCACATCGTCCTAAGACCATCGAACACGTCTGAAAGCAATACGAAACCCATCTTGATCAGCGCCCTTAAAGCGACACTGATACATATTGTATTGTATTGTATTGTAATAGTGTGAGAACTGCGAGAGAACAATCCACATTGTTTTCCTGCAAAAGGCTACGGAGGAATCAGGCCATTTTGATTGAATTTTTTTCCTTATAGAGAGATGGAGCGAATATGGAATTTTTTTCTTTCTTTTTTCTTCAAGAATGATAAGAACACCGTGGAAGAAGTCCCTCCGATCAAAAGGTTTTTAGTTAATTTTCTCTTTCTCTAATTAATTTCGCATAACTAAAAAGAAAGTTAGATTAAAATAATATAACTTCTTTTAATAGGATCATTCTTTTAATTACGAATAAATATTATTATAATATATAATAATATAAGTGATATTTTTAGACCGGTTTGTGTGAGAGGTGCTTTAAAGGGTCAGATATACAATGAGATGATTGCTAAATATCCGCATTTCTTTTATACCATTACACATTGTAAGTAAATTTACACGTTTTAATAATTTAAATCTCGTAAAAATAAAATGTTTAACCCACATTACACGTGTAATGATTTTGCAGTCACTTCACGCGCTCCTTTAAAATATGAGATTCCTGGACAACATTTCCATTTTGTATCAGAGGTAACACTTTACTTAATTGATCTTTGTTACAAGCAATCGTTGCAAAGCGCAATAAACGTTTAAAAAATCTCTATTTTAGCAACGAATTCGAGAGGACGCGAAGAATAATGAATACATTGAGCTCATTGAAGATGACGCACTATACGGATTGACTATAGGCGGAGTAAAGGAGATTATTGCGCAGGTAATTTCAATCAATATTTACGGGAAAATAATGTAAAACATTTCTCATTCAGGACAAATATTGTATCCTTGATGTGACAAGGCGATTCGATGTTTGAAGCTGGCTAACATTGATCCCTTCGTCATTCTGGTGAAACCCTCCAGTCCTAATCAAATTTTGTGGGTGATCTATTTGTTTAAAAAATTAACGTAGAGAGCCAACATCATTTTTTTTACTTTTAATTTTTTCAAAAAAATCTAACAATATTCAATGAATAATCGTGCCCACATGCAGTGAGTGGAGTGGCGGAAAGATAAGCGTGGAAGAAGCACAAAAGGAGTTCAAGAGAAGTCAGAGGGACGAGAAGATGTTTGGTGCTTTGATAACGAGTGAGCCAAAGTTTTGTGCTTACTAGTAGCGAGTTTATGTTATCACACTCACCATATTTTATACACAAATATTTAGACATATTTACTGTGACATCAAGGCAAACGATGAATTACCAAATTACACACTTATTTGATCTCTTAAGAGAGAGGTAAGAATTAGGATTGCGAAAACAGTGCTTTTGTACTAGCAGTAGATTAGTGCACTGTTAGTACATGAAACTTTTATCGATAAGCATATAAGTGCGATAACAATGGAAAACATGTCAATTGATACATTTAGAATGTTTTGTAAAGAATTGTCAACTTCACTCTAGTACACACACAGAAAAAGGTCTTACTTTTTCCACCTCCCTCCCAATCTGAGACAAGCTGGTCTTATATATAAGAAGTCTACTTCTGAAATATAAGACTTTTTCTGGTCTTAAAAAATAAGACCTTGACGTCTTGTATATAAGACTTTTAATAAAATCAGTAAACGATAAATTAGGTGGTGTGTGCGTGGTGCGGTGGCATACCGTATACCTCGCCTCAAGAAGATTTCATTTATTTTCGTTCTTTATCGATTTCGTATGCGTTTCATTTGAATTGGTGCTGATTTCTATGTTGAAAACGTGTCCATACCCTTCCCCTTCTTGTGAGTGCTCTTCATGGCACGCTCCATAATTTAAGAACCTGATGTCTTACATTCAAGACCCTTTGAAGACTGAGAAGTAAGACATCACACACATCTTACATCTAAGACCCCCCAGGGATAGTGGGCCGCATGTAAGACTTTTTTCATCTTATATATAAGACTTCTTTCTGTGTGTGTAGAAATTTGAATTACCGCGTGAAAACTGATATTCTTACTAGGGTGGCGAGATCAGCGCAGCATTTTTTGGCCATTTCCGAGTCTTCATTTTTTTCCGACATGAACCGATGGATGGAATCGAAGAGTATCAACAGAATTTTTTTTCATATTGCAGTGCAAACATTTTGAGCCCAATCTCGAAACTGTCATAGAACCCTGTTAGTGGATAGTTTATTATGATGATAGTATGAATTTTGGGGAAAATTTCAACCTTCTTGTGTTTACTCGATAGACTAGATACCCGGTTTTCATACATTCGTGATATTCTTATCTATTTGACATCGGAAGTTGGTACACATTTGAACCAATTCAAGAGATAATTGTTTTTAGAATAAAAAATCGAAAGTCAGAAAAATTTCACTTTTCAAAAAAATCATTTTTTGCAAACTATATTTCCCGCTTTGAGAAGCTTACGACTCGGTGAAAATGGAAAAAAATATTACCGAAAAATAATTTTCGAACGCGATTTTTAGAAACGATCGTGATTTGTTTTGTGTGGATATTTTTAACTTTTATAGCACCCTTTATACATTATGAGTACATGCAATTTTGATTCTAGCTTTCCGCGTTAAAAATTTGAGAAATTGGCATTTTCACATTTGAGCGCCTTACACGAGCCGGGTCTGAGGTAAGGCAAATTCTAGAAACGGTATGTTACAACTGTGTGTGGGGTATCTCCAGAAAAAAATGGAGACCTGAATCACAAATCCTGGAGGCGATGTCCGGGGATGGTCGATCCTTACCTATACGGTATTTAAAACTAGTTATTGAATAGGGGATTTATCAATCAATAATTGTTTAAGTCTTTTTTTAAAAGATTGTAAAACAAATAAGTCATTAAATAATTATTCAAAAATATTGAAGATGTTATCTCGGATGTTCAATCGTTCGAGGATGCATTTCAACAAGTGATAAACATCGTTTTTGAGAGGCAAGAACAAGGCATTTATTGCCAGGAAAAGGCAAGAGGCTATGCAGTGTGGATTGAGTCGGAAGAGCAAGAAACTTCTAAAGAGGAGATTACGTTTCCATGCCCCAAATGTGGTCAAACTCGACATCCGGTTCCATTGGATGCAGATGACATGCAACATTCATCCTGGATTCGGGATTTCACATGTAGCCAACAATTTTAAACTTGCAAATCTTAAAAATCAAGATATTACCCTTCTTCAAGTCAATATCGATGTAAAAATTGTAAAATGCGTAGTCCTTCTCTCAGTGAACATAAAGGTTTACAAGATTTTCTGCCTCTTCTATCCTGTTTCACCAGTCCCATTCATTCCCGACTCTCTGAGCCTCTTCTCAATAATATTTGATTTTCGAATCCACGCCGATATTAAAAGTAGAGAGAGAGAGAATTCCTTGATGTCATTGCAGTTCAGCCTCGACATCTTGAGACCGAACACGTCTAATCTCTTCTCGAACACAGATTTTTTTGTCACCGAACAAGTCCTACATTATCGTCAGAATCTCGCTACGATCGCGGATGGAACGAAAGAATGCATTTGATCAATTTGAAATTTCAGCATACTGTAGGCGGTTACGGCATCGGCAATGTCGTGTCGAGACCACCGTATGCAGTCCGATTAATTACTACTCGAGGCCTACCTCATGCAACGTATACCGGGTCAAATAATTTCGTATCTCCGGATTACGGTGGACCGGGTTACGGTACTTTGTTTTCGTTGCGGGACCCCGGTGGCAAAGTTACAGTACACCACTTTTACTTTGGTGGACCCAACCCAAAACCCATTTTGGACCTCAATACCCCCATCATGAGTGCAAAGTGCCCCCCAAGACAGCCTGCGGCTTGGACACGTATGGGCCCAGCACTTTTGCCTGACATGGCAAATAATTGGTTTCAATTGAGTTTCGAATGTTAGACGTGGTTTGTTTTGAGCAAACATATCGATTAGAATCAAGGGAAGCGACGCGTTCAGTGACCAGTAGAGTGCGCAATGTGAGACCACGATCTCTTCATTTCACACACTCTCTCGACCGGTCGGTAGGTGAGAGAGTGTGCGAAATGAAGAGACGGTGGTCTGACTTTGTGCACTCTAGTGACCAGTGGGTATCTTCCCAGTCTCGGGGTCACAATCGTCTCCCCCATTGCACATCACTCACCAGTCGCATTTGTCCGTGGGATCTCGCGCGCATATTACATTTATGAAATGGTACGATCAAACAAAATGTCGAACTGGGACTTCCTGTGTTTACCGAGACGAGAGAGCACGCAAAAGCGAGAGGGTCGCCAATAGGGATGCCAAATGAAGAGCAATTTGGCAAATTTTGTCTCGCGTAAAATAGTTGTAGTATGCAAATGAGGTATGAAAACAAATGAAGAGTTGATTCCAATCATTCTAGAAAATTATTAGGAATATTTATCACTTTTGATCTTGGGAAAAGAGCCCGTTCTTCAGGTTTATAAACGACTCTTCATGAAGAGTCTGCGATTTTTCGTGGTTTTCGTGTTTACCAGTTCTCAAAAAATATCCTCATTCACAATCATTCCATACTTAGTTTCAAAAGTTTCGTATTGATGCCCAGAATAGATTAAAACATTAAGTTGGAGAATTGGTCGGAGTATATAAGTTTTATGGGTGATAAACCAATTCCCAGAGCTCTTCATTTGGCATCCCTAGTCGCCAATGTTCCTATATGGTAAACAACGGAAGTTCGTTATTCGGCTTTTTGGTATGATCGTATCATTTTATAAATGTAATATCGTGAGTACGATCGTTACTGAGCTGCGATGCATGTTCCTTTACTTGCTCACTATAACAGTTATCCAGTTTACATATGTTACCCATTTCATCTTCAAACTCCCCTGGTTCCTCAGTAGTGAATGGCTTTACCCTGACCAGATCATGGATACGTTTTTGATTCCTTCTCCCCTCATTTTACTTTTCAAATTGGAACGCGATTTCGCGTAAGCGAAATAAGATATTCTAAATAGGGAAGGGTGGTAACGCACTCTGTGCAAATTGAGTCTCTCAAATAAGTACAACGATAGAGTAAAAGAAGCCAGAGAACGATTGACGTTCTTGGCACGCTGCCAACCGGTCAACGCTTCGCATTGCATTCCTTTGTCTCTCTCACTTCTATATGTCTATCATCGGCCAGAAAATGCAAGAGAGTGCAGAGATTTCGGCGTCGATTTTCGTTCTTACAGTAATGTGGTAAATTAGGCGTCTTTTTTGCACACTTTTCGTTCAAATCTTTCTCTCTGTCTCCCTCGGCATTTTAATTTAAAAAATATGCCCAATGTCCTTAAGTAGATGGTTGATTCGTGATTCATTTTGATTTTTTGCAGTGTATGGAATTCGTCAAACGAATTATCTCATACTTTTTCGTGTTTGAAGAGAAAGTGGAAGAATCCCTTCCTGTAAAAGGGTTGGTTTTTTTTATAAAAGTATGCCCATTTTGAAAATATAGAGTTTTCCAACAAAAGTCGATTTCGAAACACGGCCCGTCGCAAGCAGAGACTATGGAACCCGAAAGGCATGCGACTCCCTTTTCCCGCCTCTTGTAAATTCAAACAGGGTCAAACATGTTTGCCATGATTTCTTAATGGGAGCTCTTGGGAGCGAAAATGAGCCCGGGCTTATATCACTACACTCGAAGCCGCGCTTTACGCGAGCCGGGTTTGAGAAATAGCATGCGAAAGTGAGAGAGCATTGCGTAATCGACTCTTTTCGTTCAAACGATGATAACTTTGTTCAAACTCAACATATTTTAAATTTCTTGGTATTTTATGATGCGCAGAACTAATATCTCATAATTGTTTCGAACAGAAAATTGTATCAACGCTTCGATCAGAAAATATCATGCTTTTAAACCCTCAATCGCGTGCATTTCGCCGTTCAACTGCTTCTCAAACTTAATTAACTCAAAATATTATCAATATTTTCGAAATTTATAATTCTCTGCATTCTTATTCATCAAGAAGTGGAGCAGAAGTGGATTATGAAGTGGAGCCGATCTGTGATCGAATGGTTCCCACGAAGGAAAAGAAGAAGAGGAAGACCGATGACAAGATGGAGTGATCTTTTTCGAAAGACGATTGGCCCGGAATTTCTGAGTGAAGCAAGGAGCAGCGAATGGAGCGCCATGCACATCAGAGCTCTCAATTGACCTTCCACAACCCTCGAAGAGGGCGAAGACCCCACTTGAACTCTAGAATGTGTTCAAACTGTAACTTATTCATACATTTTCATCAAAATTATTATGAAAAATATAAGTAAAAGAAAGTGATCATCCTTTTAAATGTAGTGTTCGCGAATTCGTAAAGTGGACGGGGCCAGCGGCGAAGAGCGCGCGCATTCTTGGAGTGCTGGCGACGAGCCGGGGAAAGAATCCAAAAAAAATATTTTAGATCCGTGTGCGTTAGAGGCGCTCTCCATGGAAGAATATACGATGAAATGGTATATAAATATCCGACATTTTTCAACACAATTACACCATGTGAGTACATTGACGTCTTGTTGATAATAATTATACTGAGAAACAGTCACAACGGCCATGACAAAAAGTGGACACGCTCACTTACCTGTAAGTGAACGTCACTAGGAATAAGAAACATTAAACGTGCATATGTAAATGAACATATGATATGCATATGGACGTGATAGATTCAATAAAAACCCGCAAAGCTAAAAAATGAAATGTCTCCCCAAACACAGGGCAAGTTTACGATATTTTTCAAATATTTCTCGCTAAGATTTACAGATAGAGCATCGAAGTCTCACGTGTTGTATCAGAATTTGATTGCAAATCTTGCCAAATAGTTCATTTATCACTATTTAGCTTACTTGGCGCCTGTAATTAATGGTTTTTGACCCGTTAAAGTGTGAAAGTCGTGACATGGCTCATTCGAACCGCCGTGAGAATCTGATTCTATGGTTATATTTATGTGGCAAACTTACCTTTTTTTGTCTTTTTTTTCCATTTTTGGTCTGAAACAGTCGAAAATCAGTGTTTCAGTGAATAAAAAAGTAAAATTAAAATAATGTCCTATTTATCTCAAAATAAAGCCTTTATACACTTTCTCATTTCAAATTTCCTGAATTTTTTTTTTTTGCAAAATGAGCAGTCGCGGAGGCGATCCACATCATTCCACAAACAGGGGGTTTGTTAGCCAAACGGGAAAGTGGGTTTCAACGTCCTACCGAACTCTCGACACGAATCCCCTTAAGAATGGGCTTGGGGTACGGTAAGTTTCAGCCATGATGACTTTTCAAATTTTTACTTTTTTTTACTTTTCTACGTTTTCTATGTTACTTATGTCGTTTTTTTCTTGCTAAACTGTTCTATAATATTTCGAAACTAGAACGCGAATAGCATAAATCCATAATCGACTTTTGAAATTATTATTTCGCTCGTGAAACATGTATTTTTGCATCTTATTTTTTTCTTTCGTTAAACAATTGTGCCCTCTTCAGTTCCATTGATTGCACCAGGCCGTAATCGACCGGTCGGGACCCTCGCACTCCGAATATGGATGTGACGTTGGAGGACTTCATCAAGAGTAACCGGCGGGACTTGTGAGTTTACTAATTGCATCGGTATCGATTGATTTATTGGTTTATTTAGGAAGGCTGCGCGTGCTCGGTGATTAGAGCACAACCCGAATTGATGTGGCGCGAGGGTGCACTTCGACTTTACGTGGCAAATCGAGACGAAAAGAAGTCAAGAAGGAGATATTCAATTGTCCGCAAAAGTGAGTTAAAAATTTGATTTTATTATGTTTGTGATACCTATAAATGCGGGGGAACCTATGCCCATTTTTTCAATGACAAACGTGCTATTGGTAATTCCAGGTCTCTGCAGTCTTCAACTAAGGAGACACTTATCATCTGCGTCGCCACCAACCCGAAGAAGATGCCGTACTGCTCATGGAGCGACTTCTATCAATTCCTAACCCCCCATTGATCACGATAAAGCATAATTTGAATATAGCAGTAGAGTATTTGGGATTGAAATAGCATCCTGACAGACTCTAGCATGCTTTTCCTTTAATGTTGCATAATTTATTACCGATATTGTTGATAACGCATAAATGATTGACCATACATTTCTTGTTTCGTAATGACAGATGGAGGATTGCGCATTATTTGCGAAACTCCGATACTCCCAGTATGCGAGCTACTATATTTTATCGCAGAATGCTTCAAACTAGACACCCCCAACGGCTCTGAAAACAGAGTGACGGACGGGGTGGAAAGAAGTTACGGAAACTCTGGGCGATTTGGGGGTCTGCCTCGTTTTTCGAACTTTTGGAATGCTGTGGATCAGAACCCACGTGAGTCGGGCAATAGGAAAACCAAAAGTATATGTAGGAAATTCAAATACTAGGGTAAACAATTAATTTTGCCATAGAATCAGCTTCTCACGGCGGTTCGAATGAGCTATGTCACGACGTTCACACTAAGGACGTTCACACGACGTTCACACTGACAAAACGGCATTCATGCCGGCAAGGATGGCATATTTAATAATCTTAAAACTACCATAGCAAATGTTTTGACGGTATCCTGTCGTTGATAGCCCCCATTGTGAATAAACAGAGTAATGAAATGTTAACATTTCGTATGCTAATGCCTGTAAAATCATAATTTTGCCGCTTTGATGCCGGCATTCCGTAGTTCACACTGCAACGGGGCTAATTAAGCTAATTAGCGATAAATGAATTACTTGGCGAGATTCGCAATCAAAGTCTGATACAACACGTGAGACTTCGATGCTCTATCTGCAAATCTGACCAAGAAATATTTGAAAAAGTGATTTCATTGTATTCAGCCGCGGCGCCTTTTTGGCACCAAAACTGTATTCATGAAAAATGAGAGACACCTCGTTGTAGAGCATCGAAAACTACCCTGAGCCTCATTGGATATTTGATGAATCTATCGCGGACAGCGACATATTCACGGCTCTGTTCGGGTTGAGGGGATTTTAATACTTGAGGAGGGGGACGTAGATATTTGAAGGGGACGTAGATATTTGAGGGAGACGTAGATTTTTGAGGAGGACGTAGATATTTGTGGGGGACCAAGATAATGAGGATTGTTTACCATTACATTTTCGACATTTTAATATTCCTTCTTTTCATATCCAGAATCGTGTAATGTGGTTATAAATAGGGATGCCAATTGAAGAGATGAAGAGCAGATGAAGAGGGGTGTCTATGCTAAAGGAGATTAGCTATTCATGAAGAGGCGAGCGGTCGGTCTGCTCTTCATGAAGAGCTGATATTGAGAAAATAGATATAAATATATAATTTCTCCCCTTTTTCTCAGGTGAGACTTAGATTACCATTAATACAGTTGGGCAACAGCTTATTCAATTTCGCGGGACCACTTCTGGCACTTGCGAATAATGCGGCAAAAGATTTGCCCGGGGCGGGGGTCGAACCTGGGGGTCTCGGATTTAAAGTCTGGCGCGCTACCGACTTGGCCATGAAATTAGCGCATTTTTCTTTTTAAATTTTGAAAGGTTTTCTGGTCAGTTATCATATGCAAAAGGTTCTGAGAAGATAGAGTGAATTTGAAGCGATTTATGGCGAAAATGAAAAAATGTCTGTCACGCTGCAACAAAAAAAAACATACAGACAGACAGACAGACAGACAGACAGACAGACAGACACAATCATTAACTATAAGTGGAGGAATGTATCAAATGAATAATAATTTAGGAGTTCCTAACCATAAGGGATATATAAGAAATGTTGTAAATCGAGATATTTTGCGAGTCGATTACCTATTTGATGCAAAATTTCTGACGCCCAATGAAGTGGCGCGGTTAGTGCCGTGCTTTAGTATTCAGCTTAGATCGCCCTCCAAAACTGTCACTTGAACGGTATCGAATCTCGATCCACCATTAGGGTGTGCTAAATGGATTTTCGACGACTCATTCCCCTCCCTATCACCCGCTGATAATCGGTGTTGAATGACTCTTTCCATTCGAGAGGAGAGTGATCGACGAAACAGTCGCTACTGTTCACTCATTACGGTATCATTCTGCTCGTGAGAGCGGTCGTCGCCGCTCTCACAAATTGAAATAAGTGAGAATAAGAGTGACCTGGGGTGGTATTCTTTTTCATTTTTCGGCAATGCCGAATTTATTTTCGGCATCCCGAAATCATTTTCGCAAGCCGGGCACTCCATTGTGCGGTTGCCGAAATTCATTTTCATCTGCCGAAATCGGAAAATTCGGCAGATCGACCTCGTGGGAGAACGGTCTCACGTTGAAATAATTCGGCACTCTATTTCAAATGCCGAATTTTTCGGCAATGAGAACAAAGGAATTTCACAAATTTGAGGGAGAATTTCGGCAGGAATTGGCGAGAATTCGGCAATTCGGCAAATGAAATGTGGGAAATTGGGCAGGCTTCTCTCTTTATAGTACTTTCGGGTTATGATAGGAAGATTACGATAGTTTGTTTTGTTTGCGAGACCTCTGCCGGCAAGTTACAGTAAGCAACTTTGTGTTCGGAGGAGTCGGCCCAAAGTGGCATACTGTAATTATGTTGACTGGAGAGTCAAATCAATCCTTGGGAGCCTTATTTGAGGGTGTTGAGGCGCCCTCTAAAGGAGCATTGCGACCAGTCAATGCATCGAAGAGATAGAGAAATGATATGAATTTTGCCGAAATTTTCGGGACGCCGAAAAATTCGGCAATGCCGAAAAATGAGAAAGAATACCGCCCCAGATCACGAATTCTCTCATCTATAGAATTCGTGATCAGGTCACTGAGCCTAGTGATACAAGGCGCTAGACAGTTTCGTTCGAATGGTTTAATCTCCATTCTGGGTTCTCAAGAGCGTAGCGAGCGGTCGGACATTCTTTCCCTCCGCTCGTGAGCCGCCCAGTGTCCCTCTACCAGAAGAGTTTGGCCCTCGGTAGTTGTAAGCCACCATGATGAGTCGCCACCTCTACATCGGCACCATCAACGCCCGGACGCTCGCCCCGAAGGACAAACACATCGAGATGGAGCTGGCCCTCGACAAGATCCAGTGGGACGTGATTGCTGTGCAGGAAGCCAGGATTGTGGGTTGTGCCTCGTTCAATCTTACATCCTCAGGCACAGTGATCTACCACTCGGGTGGCCCATCCGCGTCCCATGGCGTGGCCTTCCTCCTCCGACCGCACCTCGCGCGAGGAGCTGTGTTCCGTGGCCTCTCCGAACGTCTAGCGACTCTGCAGCTTCCCGACCAACGGCTCTTCCTCGTTTGCGCCTACGCTCCGACGTCTGCCTACCAGGACGACGAGTATGACGCATTCCTCGATCAGGTCGATGCCGCGCTGGAGAGTGCGCCCAGAGGCTTTATGCCAGTGTTGACGGGGGACTTCAACTGTAGAGTGTCGAGGGAGCCTGGCAATGAGATCCATGTCGGTGACTTCGCCTCTCAGACCCCGAACTCGCGCGGCCGCATTTTTACCGAGGCCTGCGTGAGAAACAACCTGCGCATATGGAACACTTTTCCCAAGAGACGACACGGTAGACTCTGGACTTGGCGGTCCCCAAACGGCTTGACCTTATCGCAAATTGACTTCATCGCTGCCCCTCCATCAGCGCGAGTTGTCGATTGCGGAGTCGTCGGTCCCTTCGAGTTCAACTCCGACCACCGCCTCGTCCGGATGTGTCTCTCTCTTACCCGCAAGATGAAGCAGAAAAGACGCAGGGAGCGTTACGATTTCGATCGGCGCGCTTATTCTGCCAACTCGAGTCTTCTCGGGTCACTGCCCCTTGCACGCGACCAGTCCGCCCCGGAAGCCTACCGTACCATCACCGCTTTCGCCAAGACCGCGGCTACCAACTGCTGGAGGAAACGCCAAACCCCGCCCTGGATTTCGCCCACCACTCGTCGCCTACTCGCCTCCCGTCATTCCCTTCGCGCTGACCCTCGAAACACCGTGTCCTACTCCATTTCCTGCAAGACAGCCCGTGCCGCCCTTTGTGACGACATCCGCAGAAGGAAGGAGAATCAAGCGCACCTCGCGGCTGCCAAGGGAAGGAGCATAGTCAAAACGATGAAGGACCTCCACTCGTCTCGGAAACGCCTACTCGTCCCTGACCCAATCTCTGGCGCGCTCTCTCAAGATGCAACCAAGCTTGCCGTCAAACGTTTCTACGAGACTCTCTACACCCCTGCAGTGGCGCTCCCTCTCGCTGCCGCCCCACCCTCTGAGCCCTTTCCACCGTTCCTGGCTGATGAAACCCGACATGCTCTATCCCTCCTCAAGTGTGGTCATTCCCCCGGCTCCGATGGTGTCCTCCCTGATATGCTCCATCTATCAAGGGAGTACCTCGCTCAACCGCTAGCCGATCTACTGAACCACCTTGTTGCCGGTGACCCCGTCCCTGGAGCTCTGGTCGAAGCTGTCGTCTCCCTTCTTCACAAGAAGGGCGATCCCTCCAACATTGGCAACTTCCGCCCCATCTCACTACTGACAGTCACCCTGAAGAGCATTACCCGTGTCATCCTAAAGCGAGTCGAGACGTCTCTCGATGAGTCGGAGTCACTCACCCAGACCGGTTTCAGGAAAGGGTTCAGAACTCTCGACAATCTGCACGCCATTAAGCAGCTCGCTGAAAGGACTCACGAATATGGTATGCCTCTCTACTAGGGTTGTCTATACGGAATTCATTCCGCAATAAAATCAATTCCGCATCGATTTCCCCTCCCATTCCTTATTCCGCAATAAAGAAAGCCCGGTCATTTTTTGAATCGGTTTTCCGTATCATTGCGGAATTCCGCAATGAAAATAGTTGTTTTCTGAGTATTTGGGCGTGATTTAACGAGAAATCAACTGTTTGATATTAATTTTAGTAAAGACAAACCCTCTCCTATTGTCTGTCTGTTTCTCGAGCTGCTTGGGGACATTTGAATACTAACACATATTGTGGCTAACCAATGTAACCATACCTGTGGGGTCATTCGGTGACTATTTGGATATTCATATCCAGTTCCCGCGATCAATGCATGAATATTTCACTAATTCTTACTGCGACATTAAATAGAAAAAAGAGCAAAAATTGTAGCAAATCGTGAGAATTGAACCCTTGACACCCCAATGTGTAGGCTGAAGCCTTACCTGCTGCGCCACAACGGTAATTGGTAAAAGAGCGACTCAAATCACTGACCCTAATTCGTTTCCGCAACTTTGCTTTTGGTTACTGTAGCTCAGCTATTGTAGTCGGTGTTACTGTACTAGTGGGACGGTATACCTTTTTGCGTTCATCATACGATATCCTATTGATAAGGCATATTCTGATATTATTTTCGCTGTTAAAGATTACCGGAATGATTAAGCCGGGCCAATGCGGAAAAATGAGGATTGCGGAATTCCGCAATGCTCATTCATTCCGCATACTTAATGAGGGCGATCGGCCGCTATGCGGAATGGCGCAAGGAATGGAATGAAATGGAGCCATTCCGTATTCCGTTTAGACATCCCTACTCTCTACCTCGGATGCGTCGACTTCAAGAAGGCCTTCGACTGCGTGGAATGGAATGCAGTGTGGCAAGCACTCTGCACGTTTGGAGTCCATCCCACCCTCGTCGATCTCTTACGTCGCCTCTACGAGTCCTCTTCCACCCTAATCCGAGTGAACGAGGACCTGGTCCCAGTGTGCGTGAAGAGAGGAGTCCGCCAGGGAGACACACTTTCTCCCCGTCTCTTCAACGCGGTACTGAGAAGCGCGATGGACGACATTGATTGGGAGACCTGCGGAATCCGGATCGACGGACGCCATCTTAGTCATCTGGAGTACGCAGACGACGTCGCCCTTGTCGCCAAGTCTCGACCGGAACTGGAGAAGATGCTGCGAAAGCTCATGGAAGCGTGTGCACGAGTCGGTCTCGAAGTCAATGCCTCCAAAACGGTTCTCCTGACATCCTGTAGCACGACTCGCGCACCCATTACCATCGACGGTCAAGTATTCAAGTTCGTTGAGTTTACCACATATCTTGGCGGGAGAATTTCCCTTCCCCTGGACCCCTCCGAAGAAGTGGAATACAGGATTCGTCTGGGTTGGGCTGCCTGGAGCAAACTCCACCACCTGCTGGCGTCACGCATTCTTCCCATGAAGACTAAGAGGAGGCTCTTCGACAGCTGCATCTTGCCTACCGTACTCTATGGTAGCGAGGTGTGGGCTTTGAGATCGAGTGACAAAGAGCGCCTCGATGTCACCCTGAGGAAGATGGAACGTCGGATGATTGGAGTCACCCTTCTGGATCGAATGAGGAATGAACGATTACGAGAAATCACCCAAATTCGAGACTGGAATAAGGAGGCACTTAAACGGAAAGCGAAATGGGCCTTGAAGATAAGGCGAATGGACCATTGGACGCGGGCAACTACGATGTGGACCCCCTACAACTGGAAACGCCCCCAAGGCCACCCCAATACCCGATGGAGAGATGACCTGAAACGAGCAATCGGGCCCCAATGGTGGAATGCAACTAACGAAGAATTCCGGCCCATCCTCATCTGAGCACTATTGCCTGACATGATAAAATAATTGGTTTAATCTCCGTCACCTTGTCTTTTGCAATTTAGCATTTTTGTCTTTTGAGTACCGAAATTTGACGGTTTTTTCTCGGTCTAATTTTGCTTATCCGTAGACTATCGTCATGGTAGAAATATTGGTGACGAGCATGTTTTCTCTAAATAAAGTATATTTTTATAAGATGACAAATAGACCGCTAACAGTCACCGACTGTTCGACACCGCTGCGTGGCAATCAGTCGCCGAGAGTGACGGATTGCCATTCTCACCGACAATGAGGGGGTCGTTTAACGAATGATTCAGTCGTTTAGCACACCCTATCCACCATTGACATGCCTGTAATTTATGTGGTGTTAGTTTTCGGGAAAAAGAAATGGAATAAGGCCAAGATTTGAATTCCCGCAATTTCATATCTCAGTTTTCCGTGGAGCAATCGACTCAAAACTTCGAATATATCATTCATCGACCCTTTTTCACCTATAATCATAGCATTGCATGAGTCGACCCATGCGAAGTCAGCACCAACTTTTTTTGGTGCTGACTTCGCAACCATGACCAGGGGTTCATGGTGAAAATCGATATTTTCGATTATTGATTGATCAACCCAATCTATAGTGAGATGGTACCGTATGGTCTATATAAACTCAAAATCGATAATCCGGGTTACTGTACCTTTCGCTGCGGGACCATCATTTTACAAAGTTGCACCGAATGAGCCGGTATTGCTTGTATGAGTTGGTATTCGGTACGAAATTGCTCGAAGGGTATACTGTAGCTCGGGCACCGTACCCATGGCGTAGCTACGGTAGCTTTCGCTGCAGGACTACCATTTTTCAAAGTTGTTCGAATCGAATCGCAATTGCTTGTATGACTTGGTATTCGGTACGACATTGCTTGAAAGGTATACTGAGGTTCGGGCACCGTACCCGTGGCGTAGCTACGGTAGCTTTCGCTTCAGGACCACCATTTTCAAAGTTGTTCGAATCGAGTCGCGATTGCTTGTATGAGTTGGTATTCGGTACGACATTGCTCGAACGGTATACTGTAGTCCGGTTACCGTACCCATGGACGCGCTACGGTAACTTTCGCTGCGGGATCACCATTTTACAAAGTTGCGCCAAACGAGTCGCGATTGCTTGTATGTGTTGGTAGTCGGCACGACATTGCTCAAAAGGAATACTGTTGTCCGCTACCGTACCCAGGGCTACACGTTGGTTCAAGGGGTATAGCACGCGACTCACGAGAGGTTCGGCCTCTGTCCGGCACAGACCGAAATTTCGACATGCGTTTTTTTTTTTGCAGTTTTGGATGCCACTGGGTCTAACTAAGACCCCCGAGAACTATTATGCCACACATGTCATTCTTCACCGAGATGCTGCTACTGTTAGGTGCAGTCCTCGAACTTTGAGGCTGTTTTTCGATGCTTCAACGCAATTTCTATGAACACTTGTTTCTTGGAGCAAAGGCCCGTTTTCAATGCTTTTTCAACCTATGTTATTTGCTTTACCATAGACATATATATTTGCATGCTATATTATTTTTGTTAATTTTTTTTTTAAAAATCAGCTCGAAAAGCAGAAAACATTTCTTTCTAGACAGCTCCGCTACATTAAACGGATTCGAATGATATACTGGAGCTCGCATAACTCGGTGGCTCGGATGATTTTCGTCGAAAAAAACGTTTCATTTCCTCATTTAATCATCATTCTGAGCATTTGACACCGGTCATTTCAATGTTTCGCAAGGAATGACTCGGCCTCTCTCATTGTTCTCATTCATTTCTCTTATTTTGTATTCTGAGAATGATGTTTAAATGAGGAAATTAAACGTTTTTTTCGATGAAAATCATCCGAGCCACCGAGTTATGCGAGCTCCAGTATTTCATTCAAATCCTTTTAATGTAGCGGAGCTGTCTAGAAAGAAATGTTTTCTGCTTTTCGAGCGGATTTCTGAAAAATCAACAAAATTTAATATCATGCAAATACAGACAATGTGTCGTAAAACGAATAACATAGGTTGAAAGAACATTGAAAACGGACCTTTGCTCCAAGAAACAAGTGTTCATAGAAATTGCGTTGAAACAGCCTCAAAGTTCGAGGACTGCACCTAACAGTAGCAGCATCTCGGCGAAGAATGCCATGTGTGGTTATCGGGGGTCTTAGTTAGACCCAGTGGCATCCAAAACTAAAAAAAATGAGCATGTCGAAATTTCGGTCTGTGCCGCATTCTGATCATTCTGAGTCGAACCTCTCGTGAGAGGCGTGATAGACAGAACAGAGCGATCGAAAATTGAGCAATAGGCTTGCCGAGAGGGGGAATCGAACTTCCGACGCTTTGCTTCATAGCATATCTTATTAGCCACTTCACTAGATGTGATAGTTGCTTGGTAGGCAATGTGACTTCCTCAAGAGACGAGAGTCTTACTTGTCATGCAAAGTATGCTAATGACGGCGTACTGTAAGTATTTGCATCAAATGTAGTAATTCTCGGATAGTTTTTCATAAACAATTCAACGGCTCTGACTTCCCCTCTATTGTCAGTTTTGAACTGGCCTTTACCGACGTGGCTACGGTACATTTCGCTTCGAACTTCATTTTACGACGTTGCGGAAAAGTCAGGATTGCTGTTGAGAGGTGGTGTGCGATGTGATACATTGTGCAGAGAATGACATATATAGCTATCCCTTTCGTAAGCTACAATATACAGGTTACATTAACACATGTTTTTTTCTGTTCAACCAATTCAATTTTGAAATCTTAATTTCTTTATTCATTTTGTCGCGGTTAGCACTTGAATTCGCTGATTTTGAATTCCTTTAATTTTCGTTCACGGTGATATCGTACCTTAATATTTAAATAGTAATTTGGCGATAAATTATTACAGTTTTCAACCGCACTGAGGTTCTCGTATAATAGCCAATGGTAGGTGATTCTTGCTCCATATCTCGTTATATTGAAGAGCATCTCAGAGATACACGAAGTGACTGCATGATCAAACGTGGGAATCATCTATAATTATGACTATGTATATGAGTTGCACATTCAATAAGCGTGCAAAATGTTGCTACAGTGTCATTTACCTTGTTAGCGATAATGAACTCTGATTGTTCAACTTTGAATGTACTCTCAAAGTTGCACACGTACGCGCAAGGAATTGTTATTACGGAGGAGAATATTCGTTTGATGCAACTCAGCAAAATGTTACTCGTCAATCATCCCTACTGTAGCGTTGGGTACGGTAGCCTAGGTGCCGTATACCTTTCGAGCAATATCGTACCGAATACCAACTCATACAAGCAATCGCGACTCGTTTGGCGCAACTTTGTAAAATGGTGATCCCGCAGCGAAAGTTACCGTAGCGCGTCCATGGGTACGGTAGCCGGACTACAGTATACCGTTCGAGCAATGTCGTACCGAATACCAACTCATACAAGCAATCGCGACTCGATTCGAACAACTTTGAAAATGGTGGTCCTGAAGCGAAAGCTACCGTAGCTACGCCACGGGTACGGTGCCCGAACTACAGTATACCTTTCAAGCAATGTCGTACCGAATACCAGCTCATACAAGCAATCGCGATTCGATTCGAACAACTTTGAAAAATGGTAGTCCTGCAGCGAAAGCTACCGTAGCTACGCCATGGGTACGGTGCCCGAGCTACGGTATACCTTTCGAGCTATTTCGTACCGAATACCAACTCATACAAGCAATACCGACTCATTTGGCGCAACTTTGTAAAATGGTGGCCCCGCAGCGAAAGGTACAGTAACCCGGATTATCGATTTTGAGTTACTATAGACCATACGGTACCATCCCACTATAGATTGGGTTGATCAATCGATACTCGAAAATATTCCGCGTATAACGGTTTTTGCTATGAAATACAGTGCCAACTCCCGAGTTGGGGGAGCATAGACATATCATTCGAATCCTTACACACAGAGAAAAATGTTTAGTTTTCAAAACATATCTATGTATTACATGCGTCTTGATTAACATAGGGGTTATTATATTTAAAACATTGCAAATGTTTTGTTTTTCAAGACATGACATGTCTCAAATATAAAACATTTGTGTTTTAAAATGGCGGAGCCGGGCCCGCGCCCGCGCCCGCTCCCGCTTCTCCCCCACCCCCCCCCCCTTCCGGCTCCTTCTTTCGTCATTTTGCTCCTAGATCAAATTTATCCCCTACACTGCATTGATGACAGAATGAAGAAGCAATAAATTTATTAATTCGGCCTCAGCCAAGGTAGCAAACGAGAAACAACAATTTTGGAACAAGAAGAATCACAAGGTACGGAAAGAATGATTTGTATCAAACTATGGCACAACACTAATTCACAGACAAACTATACATGCAACCCTGATTCAACAATTCTCCACGAAGCAATTTCTTTCGTAACTATATAGATATTCTATTCTATTTCATACTATTCTTGTATAGTGAGCAATACAAATTGAATGTAGTCAATTCAGATGTCTAGTGAGTCTCTACCAGCAAATCAAATGCATTTTTGGATGAGGTCGGAGTGTGGCTAGTGGGATTGTATCCTATGATTAGCTCACATAGGGATAGAACGTCGGATGTCCCAGGCGCGTAGCTGAGATCGTAGATCATGTGGTAGCCAATGAGTAGGAAGAGGGCTCTCGCTTCGTTGTCGCCGCACGAGACTTCTCTGCCACACAGAGCGATGAAGTATTTATCGTCAATCCTGCAAACAGAAATTATTGCTATTTGAGAATAAATAATCTATTTAAATTCCCAAAAATAAATAGTAACTAATGGTTCGCGGCCAATTTTACATGTTGATGAATGAAATAATATCTAGAAAAAAGTATGAATATTAGAAATGTATGTATAGAAGTAACCGGATAAGTTTTTAGAATAGTAAAATAATAAACGCTCGAATCCAGGATCATTAAATGAAAAGATAAAAAAAGTGGTTACATGAAGAGAGATGGCTGCACAGCTCTGTTGATCTTCTTTCCCTTGACCGTCCTCGTTCTTCTGCCAATCGAGAGAAGCGCGTCTTCTCGCGATCCCTCCTGTATTTATTTTATGATCCACTGATAATTTTGACTTGCAATTATCAGTCGCGCGTTTTCGTGGTGTGAAGAGCACACGATAATATAGTAGAGGAAAAAGATTCGTGTTCAAAATGTTAAGAGTTGATAAATAAATAATTGCAATACAAATTACAACTCTGTACTACAATTTTTAAAAAAATTATTTTAAAAAACTAGCCTTGAATACGGTAACGATGGACTCGACGGAACCAACTCTGCGAGCTCTTCCTTGTACTGTATCAAGAAGTGAAGCGAGTCTTCTGAGAGTAGAGGAAAGATCCAGACGATCTGCAATTAAACTATAATACAAGAAAAAACAACAAGCACAGACCTCCAATTTTGGAGAATATGATTTCCTCGAGATTGGCTTTGGCCGCTTGATGTACAGTATTAATCACCGCATCATAGCGATTCTTGAATGAATCGAATTGAACGCCCGGGAATTTGGCTTCAATGTCATTGATTGTCTGAAGCGAAAATTGTAAGCATTTTAAACGTGCAAAAAGTTATCCGTGTCCTGGTGCACACATTGGAATCGATACGGTTAATTGGGAGGACAGCCAAACGTAGTGTTCAATCATGAAATTTTTTAATATTTAGTACACGCCCGAATAAATAAACACAAAAATTGATCCGGACAAACAGTTATGAAAAGGAGTTGGCAATGTCAAACATATGAATGTGCTGCTGTAGATCATATTTATTAATCGTCAAGATTAATAAAATAATCTATTTTTAAAATATCAAAGCAAAAAATAGCATTGTAATTTGGAGATAATAAGTGGAGGAATGTTTGAAAAGTCTCACCATTTCAGTCCACTCAACAATTTGTCTGACAAGAGAAATGGCGTTAGAAAGATCGGCTCGTCCGGTAACGATTCGCCAGTTTCTGGGTGTACAGTTTAAAATATTAAATATGTAGCTGCCAACCTCGTAATCACCATCATTGCTGCCGACTCGGCAGTCCCATCTTGCCCGACTTGCAGCTTTTGGTTGATTTCCTCTGGCGTCCAACCGACGTATTGATTAGGCGTCTGATAATATAATAATGATCCGTGGTGTTGCCCTAGGGTTTTGCGGTGGAGAGATTGTTTTGTGGGCAACGTTTGCAAAAAGGCGACGAGACTACGACGTGAGTTCCCACTTTGGTTGATACACGCTAGTCAGGACGTCACTGGAATCTGGAAGATCTACTTCTACGCTCAATGTCTATTGTCCAAGATCGGCACTACAATTGACCAAGGAAGCCAAGCATGATCCATTCCCTTGACCCAGTTGCCTCGAATTCGAAGATCCCGACCACCTCTGTCCCCGAATGATACCTCCTGCAGGCCCTTGCCTTGATGTCAGGATAAATAAATAAATAAATAAATATATCGTCATGTTCTACCATAGAACACTTCAAGTGCACACACTGCTGGGGGGCGGCATCATGCAAAAACATTGGAGGCAAGCTGCCCATTTATGATATGGTTCACCTCTGATTGCTCCGTGTTTGTTGTGATACTGCCAGCATTCTTCAAAGAAATTTGCTTGTTGATACACCTTCTCTCAAGGCACTTGTCCAGAATATCCTGAATTTAGGTTAGGTCATAAACGCGCGTACAAATGGCGTATCCATACATTTCTGTTGTGAAACATCGAATTAACATGGTCAAGGAAATAAATCACTGTCAGGAATTTTGGTCATTTATTCGTTGTAGCATGCCTATCTTGGTGCACAATCATTAAAAAATAATAAATATCTCTACCGCCCGTAGTTGAATTCCAGTAGATTGAAGTTTAGCAATGAAACAAAGACGTTCGTCTTTGCAAGGGTAGAGGTATCTGGGATAGAGGGATGTTTTAATGGGCTACTAGAGTCACTTACTTTTTAGATCTCTTCATGATCTGTCGCTCGAAGTATCGAATCAAGCGTGGACGCCATAACTTATGACGATTCACGTTCCCTCCTTTCTTAATGAAAGAAAGAATTTTCTTTCCGTTCTTCGCATATCTCATATTTCCAACAAGATCAAACTCGATAATTGAGCCGGAAACCTGCAGATGAGAATTCACAATATTGGGGCCACATTACAACTACTGCGGATCTATATTTAACAAGATTATGTTGATAAGGAGGAAATGATAGTTTATTGGTAAATATTAATGAAAATAAGACGATTTATTAAAATGGGAACACACTCTGTAATAGAAACGCATTATTTTTGATAATAATAATTGATTTAAAATAAAATACTTTTTCGCGATCGAATACACATATTCCATGCACTTCATGAACTGATGATTCATCCATATCATCTTCATTATTATCACTGATGAGAGAATTTAGTTCCTGAAAAAAAGGTTTCAAAGGATCTTTTCATGTTTTTTTTTCTGAGAAGAAAAGATTCACGAATTTAAAACGTGCTTCCACTCTCACACCTTCCTAGTTTCGAATTACTACGATGATTTCTCTGTTTTCATTTTGCACTCAAAATATAGTACCACAGTCAAAAAAATCAGGTCACCAATAAGTAGTGAGGCACTTCCAGGAAAATAAACACACCTCTCCATCAGAAGATTCGCTAGGTTGATAGCTAAGTCCCATCTCGAGGGATAGGTCAAGAGATCAAGAGGGGAATGGAGGGGTGATAGTGGTGATAGCGGTGATAAGGTAAAGGAGCGGGGCTTGCCCCCTAAAGTAATGAAGATTTACAATACCGTTTTCAGTCGAAATGGCTTGACCTCTCTAGACGAATCGATGGAAGAGTCGCCTTCCACATCGACATCGTTGTCCTAAATACATTAGTGTTTTTGTTTTCTTACATCGATACCCTACAATTTAAAACGCAAATCCAAGACACTCCAATCAAAAAAAACATATGGATAGTATGAATTATCTGAGTCTTGGCCCCCTTTCTGTCAACTGTGTAGTTGAATTGAAAAATGTGATAGCAGACAAACATTACCCGCAGTGAGAAGACTGCTCACCGACAAATATTGGAACAGTTTCAGAAAAATAAACACACCTCCTCATCGGAATCATTAAGTTGGGGAGTGGGCGAACGCGACTCATGAGAAGGAAGATTCTGAAATGATAAAAACCTGGTTTTATATTTATAAAATTATGAAACAAACAGGTTTTCCATAATAAATTGCACAAATAGTTTGAATAATTTGTACAAAAAAATGATGTGAACAGATATTGCGGTGATTCAGAAAACGTATTTTGATATATCTTTCACTCAAAAACCAGTCAACAGAGTGTGCGATGTTGCTGCATCATTTCGAACTTGGCAGTGACACTTTTCACAGCTTTTGAGAGCTTAGAAAACCATGAACCAACTGGTAGAATCGCAAGTGCTCACCTGATTTGTGTCGTGATTGAGAGGCAGTGGGACAGATGCAGAAGAAGTGGTGGAAGTTGGAGATGTTGTGGAAGGCTCCTGGTAAAATTGATGAATAAAAGTGAACAATTAATTAAGTTGAACTCACCACGTATGCCCGATAGTCCATGTCCTGCGCGTGTCCTTCAATAGGCACTTCGGTGTCACCAATAAGAGTCGTCACACGAGAGATACGGCAGAAACATTTTTGAGCGAGGAAAGCTCTACAAATAGAACAATAAGGTCGCATTCCTATCACCTATAACATGAAAGATACCTTATAGTGTCTTCGGCGTGTTCTAGGTTCACATCGTACCGTATTGACCTTTCGAAATTCGCCCCGAAACATACCGTAAGAGGCATTGGGGAGCCTATACACTCACTGAAAATATAGAAGGTACTTAATAATGAAACAAATACAAATTACACGGGTGATAAAAATCGTGAAATTATAAAAATCTGTTTTCGAAATTGGAATCGCCATTGTTGTGCGTAGTAAAAGTCGTACAACGATTTCAAAAATGTTAATTTTTGTGGCTCTGGCTCTAGCTGCTAACAGCGCTGTTTTCAATGTTTCTCAAATTGTTTCAACTTGTTTTGGTCCCATTTCTTCCGTTTCATGTAGAAAAATGCTACTTCTATCATTGGTTATAAATTCACGATATTATCGAAATAGAATTATTTGATATGCTTTCGTAATAGACTCAATCTAAATAGAATCAGTTCCTGATCAAAACCTTTTCATTTGCTCTTGTTAAACTACTGTAGGTTTGGGCAGGTGAGAGCTTCCAGTCAACTCCTCTCTGTACTATACATTTTTAATAGTTTCTTTTGCTAAATTTGATATATTCATGCCACATGTCACTGTAGATCACGATCTCTCAAGGTGTGAAACGGTGTGATCCCATTTCACGTCTTTTGCAGATCAATTTCTCATCTGTATCACAAACTTGCTTGTAGCGAATCCCCACGACTCTGAATCGTCGTCACATTCGCTGTCAATTTGAGAAGGCTCTTGAAGGTGGATCATGTCGAGGTTGGCATCGATTACATCATTTTAGCACTAGGCGTGAGTGTCGAGTCCTTGATTATCGATCGGCCCGTCGGAGTCCCAACACTTCAGTGCTCTCTCTTAGGTTGACGTCGGAGGAGTGGCCGATCAAGTTTCGCCTTCGTCGATGGGAGTGGGAGGGCTGAATATGTCCAATGACTGGGCTAACTCCTCCGGAAACTCGCCCAACGGAGGTTTGGAAGTGAGTTGGAACCGTTCTTCAAAAGAGGCGTGACGCTTAGAGACTTCTCTAACTTGTTGCCATTTCTTGCCCCCGTTAAGCCAAACTTGCAGCCAAACTTCAGGTAATTGGTTGATAGTCAGTGAGAAAGAGTCGAAGTTTCTATTCCAGGCCCTGGAGCGCAAGTTCTTCAAGCGACACAACTGCAGAATATCGATTGAGGAGCTAAATATTCGCAGCGAATTGGAGGTAGGTCAAAGCAGCTTCATAATAACTTTATATATGATTCCTCCTCCGGAAGCCCGCCGAGGAAGTTTTTCTTGCCTGTGCCGGCTCTACTCTATTTCTGTTTGACTTTCAAGTATACTCTTTCACATCTCTCCTTCGCTTCCTAGCGCATACACATATCTGTGTCTGCAGAGCGATTGACACTTTTCTGACCCGAAATGGACACGGAAATTCATAGGAACGCATTGTTCAAATTTTGTTTATCAATCGTTAAACGTAGTAATTGATGGAAATGTGATGTATGGATTAATCAATCAATAATTATCAGGCTGAGCGAGTGGAGGTGAAGCATAAGTCGCATCGAGATCTCTTCGTAGCGGCGGTGCGTTTATTGCTCTGTTTTTCACTCTCGATGTGACGTCACCACCTCTTAGTTGTAGTGTACTGAAGCACCAATCAACGTCTCAGAAAAATGCAGCTGACTCGCACACTAATTATCCTTCGAGATGACTTCTTGTGACATTCATGTAATATTTTGAACAGAGAATAATGGTATATAAAATGAACTTGCGTAAAGAGAAGTAGTCTCTGTATATTTTCAAAGTGTTGTCGAGTAGATGGCATTTTGTTAATTAATACTTACTATTATTCGATACGCTCTGTCTGGTTGCGAGTGAGTCTGTTATCAATATCGATTGATTGCAGATCAAAGGACAACAAGCTGGAATCTGTGTAGTATCGAATGCAGAGACGAAGGGAAAGATCAGACGAATCGATTGTCTGCGACAAGCAGATAAAGTGTGGAGACTTGATCTCGTCATGGTCATTATATTCAAGGTGGGTTGACTATGATTATGGCTGTATGTCGCGAGATTTGAAATTACATATATTTTTGTATGATGGCAATTAATATAATGTCAATAAAATAATTAATATTTGCAGGGAGTTCTACTCGAGAGTACAGACGAAGACAGGCTGGAGATGTGCATTAAGGTTGGTGCACCAATCATTTGAATCGCTTTACTTTGAAATTGTGGATAGTCAACAATTCGTTCATAGATTAGACGGCAATAGAATGAATATTGGTTACAAAACGGTATGCTTCAGAACAACACATGCTTCACCTACTCTATTTTTAACAATTGAAAGAGGGAAAGGGGAGATCAAGTCTAGCAATGGAATAATACGGAAAGTGTTTGCTTCGGCTACGGGATAGGCCATAGTAAGGGGATCTCTTCCAGTTGAATCCATAAGTCTCCCAGCCACATTCCACACGGAGTCGATACTTAGAATATTAGTGAGACGTAGGAACACTGGAACACTGTTCAAGTTGTCCACTCCGACAACGACAATATCACCCAAGTGGAACGTATTTCCTCGGAACTCCAACGACTTGCAAGTTTGTATAGGGGTGCTACTGAGGGGGAGAAGGGACAGCATATGCTGCTGGGAGGTATCGGTGGAATTACGATTGAGTGGAACTGGCCGGAATGGTACTGCTTCTATGTAGTCTCGCGAGCGCAGTTCGCTGAATCTCAATGCATACGTGTGACCGAGAGTGAGAGGGAGATTCATGAAATTCCTCGTTGAGTAAGCTCTTTGTTTCCCAGTAAGATGAAGCTGCTCCCAAGTCAATGTAGAGAGAGGGGCAAGGGGTCCGAACTGCCGGATCATTGCGGGATAATGCAAGGCATAGTGATGCTTGGGAGTCATTGGGCTCTTTTCCCTCCCATCCACAGTGAGGCTGTTGTCTTCTCCGTAAACTGTGATGTACGAATCGATCCAACTCTCAATCTTCTCTTCCAGATCGTCTACTTCTCTCTCGCTAAAGGAAGGTTTAAATACAGATTCGATGAAGCGATGGAAATGAAGGAAATGGAGCCAGCGACTATCGAGAGGTGAGACGAGATCAGAAACGATGAGAGGAAGACATCTGTAAAGGATAATGATAGAATTGGAATAAATAGTACGTGAAAATTACCTCACGAGAGTCCATGTTTGTACCGCCTTATTCCCGATAGTTGATGATCCTGGACTGGGAAGTTCGCTAGGTCGATTCGAACATTCGTGTCTACCGTAGTCGAATGCCATTATTCTTTGGTTCAAGTCGTGAAGAGAAATCTTCGGCTGGAAGTTAATTGTTAATTTTTCTCCCGTTTAGGCAGATCACCGTACCTGGAGAAGGATTTGGAGTGCCGACACTTCACGACGCGCAACTCCCTCTAGTAAGTCGTGGACTATATCAGGAGGGCAATGGGAGGTGATGTGGAATCCGCCCAAGTCATTGAGACCACACATGTGCCTGAAAACTATTTATTCCAAGCGTATTATGGGAATTTATGACCCACTTTACGCCAATCAGACTCAGAGTATCTTCATCTTCTCCCTCACAATATCTCTCGAATGATTCCTTAGTACGTATATCGAACGTGGCAAGTCGCAGGCATAAGTGCAGTTCGTCGTAATGAATGTAGCACCACCTAAATAGTGGGAAACTCTTATATACTCTCATTTGGAAAGATGGTCATTTATTCCACCCCCTTTTTACATTATTAACGAATTGTACGATATGAACCTGCACACAGCTCCGCTCGTGAAATTCGTAGTTAGTCCCGCCACCTCATGAACGCCCTTGTTGTCCCCAATGAAAGTGAGTAGTTCTGGCTGAATCGAAATGGTTTTTTAAATTCTTGTTTACCGTCCTACCCTGTACACATCGTTACTTCCTGGTATTTGGAATGTTCCTGCTTCTCTCAGTTCCACAGCCAGAAGATCATACATGGGCTTCCAATTGTATGCCTTGAAATCCTTTGCTAGTCCAATGGCAAATGGATGTTTGTATCTAATTTGCCATTTTTATTGTTTACGCAATTCGTTGTAGTCAAAATCGTCTAACCTGCGATTGGAGGCCAGATGCCCAGGCAACCCTGCGATTGTCACGTGGAAGTAACCCACTGTGTAGTTACCACTTTTGTAGTTGAGCGCATTCCCCGGATTAGCGTCATCGTAGTAAATGCACAACGGGATCAGACCCTCTCCAGGCTTAAGAAAAATATATATATATTTATACATATTTAAAATGTTATCACTTTCAGCATCATCTTCGCTTTCTCCATCGCATCTCCGTCCATCATTGAAGCCCAGGAACGAGACGTAGAAGCCCTTTTCGAGGCGGTGAGTACATTACACACCTGATAAGGAGTGTTATTAATGTTGTATTTTCATTATATATGTTGTACCTCGGGCATTGATATGAGAACCTCGATGATTTTCTTTAGAGAAAATGAAGAAAAGAATACTGGGTCGTCCACAGTGCCGTCCTAAAATGTTAATTAATTAGTATATTAATAAATTTATTTATACTAGCCTTTTTCTTGCTTGTAGTGAGGGTGCCCATTTGCTTCTGCTCGGGTTTGATATAACTTGACAATCCTTGCAGTATGTTGCGCCTTCGATGTGTAGTGAGAAACCCGTCAGCTATCACACTATCCAAACTTGTGAAGAGCTCAGCAATACCATTCTTGTCCATTTTGGTAGTTCCACTTGCAACCAGCGCGATAATTCCTCTGATCACACTAAAGATCATATCCATGTCCTTCTCCAACATTGCTGTAGATCTACTAAGCATTATCGATTTCAGCAGATCGAAGAACTCGGTGAGGATTTCGACTCGGTCAGAGACATCGGGAGGAGAGGAAAATGGAGAGGAGAGCGGAGGAGGAGCCGGAGATGGTGATCGAGAGGTGAGATCTTCCATCTCTACATCGTCGTTATCGAGCGCGATCGGAGATAGTACTGTAAAATTATAATAAATGATTGTTATTTGATTATTAATAATCGATTATGTGTGCGAGTGTGAAGACACACGAGAGGAGAAGGACTGAATTGCACCGCCCGGTGAGTACGCTTTTTTCGTGGCCTATTGCGAGTGAGCAAGGATCGATAGAGCTAGTGTGCTACCGTATTCGGAGAAACGCGTGTTGATAGTGTGCACGACCAAAGCATGTCTCGTAAGGAACACACAACGAGCGAACAACTTATCATGCGTGTAGATTACTGTAGCATTTCGAATCAATCGATAATTGCTCTCATTCAGTTTCGCCCTCTCGATGGTCATCTACCCGTGGTCCGAATGTGCGAGTGTGAAGACACACGAGAGGAGAAGGACTGAATTGCACCGCCCGGTGAGTACGCTTTTTTCGTGGCCTATTGCGAGTGAGCAAGGATCGATAGAGCTAGCGTGCTACCGTATTCGGAGAAACGCGTGTTGATAGTGTGCACGACCAAAGCATGTCTCGTAAGGAAAACACAACGAGCGAAAAACTCATCATTCGTGTAGATTACTGTAGCATTTCGAATCAATCGATAATTGCTCTCATTCAGTTTCGCCCTCTCGATGGTCATCTACCCGTGGTCCGAATGTGCGAGTGTGAAGACACACGAGAGGAGAAGGACTGAATTGCACCGCCCGGTGAGTACGCTTTTTTCGTGGCCTATTGCGAGTGAGCAAGGATCGATAGAGCTAGCGTGCTACCGTATTCGGAGAAACGCGTGTTGATAGTGTGCACGACCAAAGCATGTTTCGTAAGGAACACACAACGAGCGAACAACTCATCATGCGTGTAGATTACTGTAGCATTTCGAATCAATCGATAATTGCTCTCATTCAGTTTCGCCCTCTCGATGGTCATCTACCCGTGGTTCGAGTGTGCGAGTGTGAAGACACACGAGAGGAGAAGGACTGAATTGCACCGGACTGAATTGGACTGAATTGCACCGCCCGGTGAGTACGCTTTTTTCGTGGCCTATTGCGAGTGAGCAAGGATCGATAGAGCTAGCGTGCTACCGTATTCGGAGAAACGCGTGTTGATAGTGTGCACGACCAAAGCATGTCTCGTAAGGAACACACAACGAGCGAACAACTCATCATGCGTGTAGATTACTGTAGCATTTCGAATCAATCGATAATTGCTCTCATTCAGTTTCGCCCTCTCGATGGTCATCTACCCGTGGTCCGAGTGTGCGAGTGTGAAGGCACACGAGAGGAGAAGGACTGAATTGCACCGCCCGGTGAGTACGCTTTTTTCGTGGCCTATTGCGAGTGAGCAAGGATCGATAGAGCTAGCGTGCTACCGTATTCGGAGAAACGCGTGTTGATAGTGTGCACGACCAAAGCATGTCTCGTAAGGAACACACAACGAGCGAACAACTTATCATGCGTGTAGATTACTGTAGCATTTCGAATCAATCGATAATTCGTCGAATTCAGTTTCGCCCTCTCGATGCACTGCCCTTCGAGGACAAGGATACAAAGAGGAGAGAGATGAAGAGAGGGATGTTAACTACAAGTGAGTTGTTTTTTTGTGTCTCACTGCGCGTGGATAACCTTTCATTCGCATACATAGGAAAAAGGAGAAAATATAACGTGTTAATGAGGTAACAACCAATGGTATGAAAGAGGGCGACCGCGACGCGCACGCATCGCACCTAACCCCTCATTGCACTTTAATCGCAAACGTTCATTTTCGGAGTGTTGTTGTTCCGTGCACAACTGTTAATACTATAGTAATATTTCATTTAACTATATCGGCTATTCACCATCATACAAACTTTTTTTTTCAGATACACTACTGTTGGTCGCTGGGAATCTTGGTTTGGAGATTACCAGCGAAAGTAAAGGAATCGATTAAGAATTGATTATTCCGTACTAACCATTGTCCTCATTGTGTTGTTTCATGTAGTGAGCTCGCCATCCTTTGAATGTTGTGTAGATTCTTGGAAAGTCGCACTGCTTGCACACCACCGTTTCCACTTCATCGTGATTAGTCTCGTAATGAATGAGTAATAGCTTCATTGTCACCGCGGTAACTGGGCAACCGTCTACAGGGCAATGATTCACCATATTCTGTAATTACAAATTTTGAATAAATAAATAATTACGATCAATTAGCAATATTCTCATTACAAATACAAGTTAAGCAAGCTAAATACAACGAAAATACAACATAAATATTTTCGAAAATCATTGTCCAGAAAGATGAGACAAACGAAACACAAATGTTTTAAAATTAAAACATTTTTGTGTTTTATATTTTGAACACAATTTTGTTTTCAATATGAAACATTTATGTTTTATATTTAAAACAGAGATGTTTAACTTACTCATAGGGAGAATCAAAACTAAACATTTTTCTCTGTGTGTATGACCTTGTACATACTTCTAAAGGACTTTCGAACAGATTTTGGTAGAATCAAAAAAGTTTGTTATTATGCAAATTACGAGATATTTGGTAAAACCGTCGACACTAGTCGAAAGAGCATGCAAAAGTAGCCGTAGCTCTAATTGTAAGAAGACAGTTCTTTCAGAAATTGCGTTGAAACATTGAAAAAACAGCCTCAAAGTTGGCCTGCTACAACTAACAGTAGCAGTTTCAAAGCTAGTATTAATTTTGGTGACGTAATAACTCTCAGGAATCTTAGTTGGACCTAATGGCTTCCAAAAGAGTGAAAAAATCAACATCGAAATTTGGACCTGTGCCAAAATAATGTCATTCTGTGTCGAGCCTCTCGTGAGAGGCGTGATATGAACATTCTAGAGTAAGGACAGCTGGAGACTTCGCTCTCTGAGTATGTATGTGATCTAGGGTTGTCGGTTCGGTATTCGTAAAACGGCTATCTCTCGCTCTCTTGACCTCCCGCGATCGTATTAAGAGAGAGGAGGGGTCAACTCTCTCTAACACTCCGTATTCCGGGGAGAGAAGGGTCAAATGCCGTTTTACGGAATACGGCGCCGTATTCTGTGAGAAATGGAGGATAAGATGACTCAGAGTAGAAGAATCATACAAGTTCTTCTTTCACCTACCTCAAAATATGAAATGTACTCGAATTAGCCATTTCCCGATCAAATCACCTCGGCAATTGATAGAGGGGAATGGCTTGTATCGCTCTCTCTAGTGTGAGTGAGATGTGGTGCACTTGGCTCAGGTGGTTAAGCGCTTGAGTCTCAGTTTTGCTGTGACATGACTTGCGCAGCTCGAGTCCTTTTGGAGTCATTTCTCTTGCATTTTAAATTTATTTCAGTTTATTGCCAAACTAAGTTAATTAGAAAGGAAAACTTTCGTAAAAAGCCTTATTAGTTGAAGAGACATTGTGGATTCGATTTCACTTCCCTAAACTATTCATTAGTTTCTTGTCGCAACAGAGCTGGTCATGTTGATTTACCTCTCCATGTTACTGCTATTTCATTTTTCATTTTTTCAGGAACTTTTGTCTCGTTTCCCAGGCGCATTCGCAACTTTTGATGACAATTTAGAAGTGCATAAACATTCATTCTGCCATGAAAAAAACAGGAATATATGTTCTCAATCCATTGTTTGTGTAAAGTCGACAAAAAAATGCAAGACAAAGGACTCCAAAAGGACTCGAACTGCGCATGTCATGTCCCAGCAAAACTGAGACTCAAGCGCTTAACCACCTGAGCCAAGTGCACCACATCTCACTCACAATAGAGAGAGCGATACAAGCCATTCCCCTCTATCAGTTGCCGAGGTGATTTGATCGGGAAATGGCTAATTCGAGTACATTTCATATTTTGAGGTAGGTGGAAGAAGAACTTGTATGATTCTTCTACTCTGAGTCATCTTATCCTCCATTTCTCACAGAATACGGCGCCGTATTCCGTAATACGGCATTTTACCCCTCCCTCTCTTCTCTCTCTCCCGGAATACGATTGAGACTGCCAGAGGGTAAGCGAGGGGGCCGTAATCCCGATACCGATACGGAACGGTCAACCCTAATGTGATCTTTAAAAATCGTAAACTGTAATACAGAGTAACAAAACGATAGTACGTACGAATTATATAATGTCAAAATGAACACAAAAGTTAATGAAAAATAATCTTAGGAGCGGATTCTAGAGGACGAGAGAAGGGGCGAATGCATTGAACTCATTGAAGGAGGTCAACTGTTCAGTTTGACGGTTGGTGGAGTACAAGATGTTATCGTAGAACAGGTAAATCAGTAATAATTATGTAAAGATGCGCATTACAATCGTATGGATCAGTTTCAGATTCGGGTATTTTATTAGAAAGCGATTCAGGAAACAAATGGGAGATCTGACGACGTTGCTCAGAAACTCCTTTAAATTTCTTTCAGAGAGTTATCTTGAATAGTTTTCGGAGTGAGGATAGGTCTCTTATCAGCGAATAAGTAGAAATGAGAGACGATCTCGATAAGCGATTAGGAAACGGCGTAGGCTCCATGCTCGTGGGAACAGAGATCTGGGAGTAGAGCTTGAACCAGAACATTACTATGTACAAAAACTCGTAAGTATGGCAAGGTACATTACTATGTTTAAATATTTTCAGGGCAAGCATTGCATTTTGGATGTCATTTACGACACGGCAATTCGTCGTCTCAAATCTTCCAATATTCATCCTTTCGTCATCTTCGTCAAACCCGAAAGTCCCGCCCAAATCATGTGAGGTTTTAAGGGGGGGGGAGAAAATATGCGACAAGTCATTTTATTCGTATTTACAGGGAGTGGGACGGGGGTCGGATGAATGAGGAGGAAGCAATTAGAGAGTTCCAGAGAGCACAACGAGATGAAAAGACGTTTGGCGATCTCTACACCCGTAAGTATCGAAGAAAAAAATCAATTAAGATTGCATTATATTAAAGGTGCCTGGCATTGCAAATGAATTGGCTTTATATATTCATTCGTTCATTCATTCTTTATTCCGTCAGAGTCGTGTACAAGAGTTATAACTTGAATTGGGGTCAAGAGAGGGATGTCCGTCGACGTAGTTGAATCGGTGTTTTTTTTTGCTTTGGCAGCAAGGGTATGGGGAGAGGAGGAGTATCAGAGCCAATTTTTAGTAATAGATTCAGGGTAAAATGAGATGGGTTGAGAGCGAATTAATTTGCGGAAAGTATCATGAGAGGTGAAAATTGATTTATAAGGGAGGGAGTTCCAGATTGTGATAGCTCGAGAGGCAAATATGGAATGGGAATTGTGAGGGAGGAAGGGAAGTTAAATTCGGAAGGGATGGGAATTGCGTATGAAACGAGTGAGAAGAGAGAGAGTAAGAAGAGAGGAATAGTTCATACTTCCTATGGAGGGTTGAACGTAGGAACACGATATCTGTTATAAATTTACGCCTTTCTAATGTTATTAGATTCGGTGCACGTAGGCGATTAGTTTGATGTGGGGAAGCGAACATCGATAATACAACTTGGATTAACCCTGACCGATTGGGCCCAACTTATGATGAGAACTAATTAATCACACTAATTAAAACTTCTCATTTGCACCAGAGGTTCGGGCCCAGGATAATCTCCAAACCATTCGACGCAGCACACCGAGACGAATCGAATGATATGCTGAACAGCCACATTTCATTGAAAAAAAGACTCTTTCGTATGCGAAAAAAACCTTTTGAGCGCCGCCTCTCCCGTGTCATCTCTAGGCGAGAGAGGCAGAGAGATGCGTGCGCAACTGGGGAGGTCACCGCCTCAGTGGCGAACTTTCTCAACTCTTCTGCATAACTATATTGGTTATGCGATCCTGTAATGCGTTACTTGCAGTGGGTCCAACTAGATTGTATCAGTATCTTGAAGAAAAAAACTAGCCGGGATGTGTTGAGGTTAAATACACTACACTCTATGCACAGTTCTAGGTGAAAGTTCGGTCCAGGGGGAGATCGGTAGCTGGCTCCAGGTTCGGTCCAGGTCTTGTATTCTACATCGCAGGAAATTCAATGCGTATTGGCGAACAGGGTAAAGCGGCGAACTTCACACTTTTCTCGCGATTTCAGGTTGCTTCAAAAGATAATTTTCTATCGTTTACGAAATAGTTGGTCCCAATTTTCATCCTCATTTCATTTTTATCAATTTCCGTCATTTATAACCTATGTCGACACCATTTCAGCGAAATTTTAAAATATTTTTTTCGGCCATGACCCCGGGTTCATGTATTTTTCGCGAAAACTCGCAATACAAATTTGGAAACTCGCAATACAAATTCACTACGAAAAAAAATAAATTCTGGTACTATATTTTACTTTTGTCGTGAAATATTGAGCACACTTATGTGGCCTTAGTTTTCCGGAAAAGCTCTTGGAAAAGCAATCGAAAGTGTTAGTTTTTCCGCGAACTTTTCCGGAAAAGCAGTTATATTTGAATTCCCGCATTTTCTGTATCTCGGTTCCTATTAAAGCTAGCATTTAGAAAATTTTGTTTTAGGGTTACTTTCTGCATTTAGACTTCATGGACCAAGTTTGGCAAGCATAGCTACACTGGGAGCTGAGTTATGGCCGAAAATCGATAATTGCGGGAATTCAAATATTTAGCTTTTCCGAGCCCGCCGTGAGAAATGGAAAAGTAAAAGCTAACACTCCTTTTAGCTTTTGCTAACACTCCTTATAGCTTTAACAAGAGCTTTTCCGGAAAACTAACACCGCATTAATGTATTACATGTATTGAACACATTTTACTCAGGTAAATCGACTTTAGAAGAAAAAAATTTTCACGAAAAATCCATGAACGGTCATGGTCTAAAAAATATTGAAAAAAAATTGCTGAAATGGTGCCGAAATAGGTTATAAATGACGGGAAATTGATAAGAATAAAATGAGGATGACAATTGGGGCCAAATATTTCGTAATCGATAAAAAAATTCTCTTTGAAGCAAACTGAAAACGCGAAAAGTGTGAAGTTCGCCGCTTTACCCTGTTCGGCAATGTACATTGAATTTCCTGCGGTGTAGAATACAAGACGTAGAATTTGAATTAGATTCCGAAAATCGTAATGAGAAGTTGGGCACATGACCAACATTTTTTCAGGAGAGAAAAAAAACGAAGAAAAAATGAGTTTTTCGACCTTTTGCCGATGTCTGATCTCTTCCAATGTGGTTTCATTTGTATTTTTTTTTCGCAAAATACACCTAGAACGACTATAGAAACGCACTTTTTCGAATGGTTAGAAAATCGATCTCGGAGGGTGGGGTTACTGTAACTTTTCGGTGCGGGACCCAGAACCTTAGTTACTTGGTCAAATATCAGCACTCGTGATATTGACTTCACCTCCAAGTTATTGGGATAAGTTGCAAAAAAGCCGTCCGTAGGGTATGTCCGGCCTCTGATGGATGCTCTCTTAAACCACTTTTGTTTGAAAATAATTTTGTTTACAGTTCCAGGTCTCTTACAGTGGAGCGGGGAATTTTAGTATTATTTCAAAATTTACGGCGCCGGAACGCCATGTGAAAGAGTTTCCAGCACCACTCAGTAGTGTGAAAGAGTTCACGAGCTTAGGTGGTATTACTAGTATGACACTAAGTAACTTATTTTTGCTCGTTAAATTGGGTCTTCAGAACAAATTTAGTTTCTCCGAATTATTTGTGATAATGATAAACTCCTTCAACGACAAATGAGTCCAGAAGGAAAGACTTAAAGAAGGTGTCCCACGAATATTTAGTCAACTGAGTTCTCACTGTGGGGCAATGGAGATGTAATACCCGATGAGAGCCTCGAAAACCGCATGTTCAGCCGATAAGTTTGAACAAAGGTATTCGCGTTTGGCTCTGTGCCAAACTGACCCTGAATGCAGGGATTCAAAAATGATAGGGAGGGATAAGGGTGGACGAGGAGAAAACGACCGCGCCATTGCATCATAAGAGATGAGGAATGAGAGAGCAGGAGATTCGTGACACTCCTTCTTTAAGACACGATTGTATTTTATTTTTGAATATCTACTACATCTTGCAGATGCCATCACCGACGCTCAATCTTTTGAACATTTTCGAGCAAGTTCTCGACATTGTATTGTGGCAGGAAAGATCAGCAAAGTCTGAACAATTCGCCCTATGGGTTGACTCGGAAGATCAACCTCCAGCAGCGACGATATTGCCGTGTTCGAAGTGCGGACACGCAGAGTACCTGCAAATACCCCTTGAGGAAAATGAAATATACTTGCATTCATGGTTTCGCATTACCCACTGTAGTTCGCCACAGTGCAATGCTGCCCGTAGTCACTAACTACTTTTCTAGATACGGCTGTGATTAAGTAAATGAATTCTCACTTTATCTCCCCGATTTTTCTCCCGATTGTGATTGTTGCAGTTGTTTCCGATTGGAACACTCAATAAAAAGTTTATACGACTACCTATGTGCTGGAGAGAGAGTCACACACACAAAATGCAAATTGGACTAGAAAGAAAATGCTAAAATGTCCCGAATGTGGGAATCCTGATCGCATTTTTATGATTAAGGAAGACGATATCGTGGATGGAAACCTGTAAAGGTAAAGGTAAAAGGTAAAGGCATCCCCTTATCTAGGCTCCAAGTCCTGAGGGAGTCACTGCTAAGGCCAGCGCATAATAGGCCAGTTCAATCCGGAGGGCTCAATCTCTTCTTCGGATCTAATAACCTTCGTGGTTACACCACTACCAATCTTTACTCATTCGAGCGCCTTGGTGAGGCGGTGGCAGTATGCACAGCCGGGAATCGAACCTCGGTGTGAAACGGAATGAAACTGGGAGGGCGCCTTAGACCATTACACCACTTCGAAACCTGGAAACCTGTGCATCACTCCAATGTCGTCTAGGAAAACAATCAAACGCCACTGTGATTAATCATATGTATTTTTCCACGATTCTAAGCCCGCCCAACTTTATTCGTAACAACTGTGCTGCTTTGAACTTCAATCGATGAGACAACTATTCATTATTGGCACTTTTATCTCCTTGAAGAAATCGAAAGAGACTCCGTTCTCGCAATCTTTAGAGGTGGCTGAGAACCGTACTTGCGGGTATTCACGCAATCGTGCGAGGTGCAGCCACAAGGAACACTCGAATATCTCGCACTAACACAATCGAAGATGGCCAATCAGTATAACCAAAAAGGTTCGATGGTGTGATTTTATTACTATTAAACCTTGGAAATTGACATTCAGAATTAGTGAGGTATGCTTTGTGCACACCTTTCTTGGGGGCATCCCGATCCTAATAATCTCCTCTCCGTGGTGAGGTCACACACCTGTCATGATTGACAGATGCATTACCCATACGTAGCCATAATCTATCCCAAACTCCTCCCCTCTTCTAGTTGTCAATGAACAATTTCTCTCTCTATTCCCTCTTTATCCCGTTTCTTCTCTCCCTTCTTTACAGTATTTTTTTGTGACATATTTATCTTATTAAGTGCATTTATCTTATTTTAGGACTTCTCTCATTTTATTAAAAAATACTTTGCAATTTTTTTGTTCAGACAATGTCCACCTTCTTTGAACGAGTTATTTCCTACTTCTACAATTCCGAGTGTTAATTCATTAAAAATGTCAAATATATTTGTATGTCAACCTGTGCGGAATCCTGCAGGCTCATTTACATTGATGTCAGGATAAATCTGAATCTGTATCTGAGGGAAATGTTCACGTTGAGCAAACGGTATCGATTAGAGTCAAGGGAAGCGACGCGTTCAATGACCAGTGGGTATCTTCCCAGTCTCGGGGTCATAATCGTCGCCCCTTTGGACCTTCTTGGCCCGTGACACCTGTCACACCTATCACACCTGTCACACCTATCATCTCGCGTTACTAGTCTTATTATTCATCTACAAAGATGCTTCTACATGCAAGGCGGTCTCGGCTAGAGTAGCGAAAATGGATCCCCACTCCCTGCTGATATTCCCCCTCTCTAGCACTCAGTGCGAGGGGGGTCGTAAATGCCTCTCTCTCGCGCAGGGAGTGCGAGTGGGCGGGGTGAGTGCTCACTGAGTGCGATTTTCTCGAGAAACGCCCTGAGTGCGAGCCTCACTCCTTCACTCGCTTTCTGTTATTTTAACTCTTTTTACATTATTTATTTTAACTCCTTTTTACATTAAAAGGGGGGATTGTGGTGAGAGACTGTGCAAAAGTGAGAGAGGCTTTCTCGCCTGTGGACCGCCTGGGACAATGTCGAGAAAAACTCATGAATAGGTGCTCATCTAAAAGATCTCGTTCAGCTGATTACAGATATATGTTTCCCAAAAAATGAAATTGTGATTATCATGCAAAAATACGGTGGTGAGTGCTCACTGAGTGCGATTCGCACTCAGTGCTATGGCGAGGGGAGAGGTCGTAAATGAGGCGCGGGAGTGCGCTCTGCGCCACTCAGGGCATTTTTGTTGTCAACAAGCGGGAGTGGGGATCCATTTTCGCTACTCTAGTCTCGGCCACCCCTCTGCCTGAGTAGCTGCGAGAACATGCCCTGAAATAAAAAAATAACAAAGTATTCATGCTTTTATTCATTTCACCCAGTAAATATGCTCAATTTTTTCTTATCCAAATTATTTCTTTCACAGATCAGAAAGGTATGCGGGTAGTAGATAAGCTCCTTTCATAGCTGGGTCACGAATCTGCTACGAACGGCAGGTGCACCGCCCATATCCATCCCTTCTCTAGATAACATTTCTCTCCGCGTCAACTGTTCATTTTATCCGTTTTGTTAATGATATACTCACGAATGTTGTGTTCCTCTTTTTGTTCCTGATTTCTGGTTGCTCACGGGAACATTACCAGGAACAACAGGAACATTGAAATATTGTCTCTATGCAATCCCTAAAGCGCCGGACTGGCCCATAGTGCACTATGTCGGCGTGTTACAGGATCTTCGCCCTGCCATACCAAAAAAAATCACGGATTTGTCTTATATTCGGACTGAAGATACCTTTGGCAATGACTAACTACGTCGCCAGAATTGTGATATCTCGTTTTATTGGTGAGTACGAACACTTCAAATCCGAGAATTTCACAAAGACATTTTCAACTGGTTCTCTGCGAAAAAACGGTATCACAATTCTGTCGACGTAGTTAGACAGGGCCGGGGCTAAAGTATCTTCAGTTTGAATATAAGAAAAATCGGTGACGATCGATTTTTTGATGTGGCAGGGCGACGATTCCGAAAACAGATCGAGATAGTGCACCATGGGTCAGTCCTATTGCGAACAAGTCCCGGCTCTTTAGTCATGTAAAGAGACAAAATTTCAGTGTTCGTGTTCTTCTTGGTCCTATTCCTCTTGTTCCCGGAAACGTTCCTCCTCAGGAGGAGCAAGACCAGGAACACGGAATTCTTGAGTATACTACAATATGCCTATACCTAAAATTCTCCGTTCCTTTGTTGCTCCGCGAACTTCAATTTGAATACACAATTCACAATGTAGCTAATTATCAATAAACCAAGCAAAATAGTGTTTCGCGTCTCTCGCTCACATTTCAGGTTCCAAAACTTTTAAAAGTACGATAATTTTCTTTTGAAGCAAATTTCCTATTTTCGATTAAATATACAAAAGAAGAAGCGGTGCATATAAGTTATCGGACAAATAGTGACAAATACCTGTTCAGCGTACACCGTAATAAGTAGGGATTTGAACTTCACAGGGCAACTAATTGCACTAATAAGCGGATGATAACGATGTTCTTTTTCATAGTTTCAAAGTAAAATTAAAATGGGTGAGATTGCGCAATTCTAAAATGTCATTCTAATTATATGCTTCGCAGCGAAATACCTGGCAATTACTATAACTACGGTCGTTCATTGATGTGTAGGAGTTTTGCAATTTCCGACCCTTATAATCCGTCAGAAGTTCGCGAACTTTTCACGCATCTTTTCTTGCTCGTTTTAGGCTATTTTCTTTATAATTTGCGTTAGGGCATTAGAGACGCATAAGAAACTACTAATGCCGAAGAAATTAAACAAAAAAATAAACTAGGGAATTAGCCGCACCTCTTAGAAGGTCGCGGAATTCTGCGAGTTGTTTTCCGCGAGCTAGACAGTGACGAGAGAGCACGTAAACAGAGAGAGCGCAGAAATACAACAACAACATTGCTTACTTTTCCCTCTCCTCGTTCCGCGTGCTCTCTCGTCACTGTCTAGCTCGCGGAAAACAACTCGCAGAATTCCGCGACCTTCTAAGAGGTGCGGCTAATTCCCTAGTTTATATTTTTTGTTAATTTCTTCGGCATTAATAGTTTCTTTTGCGTCTCTAATGACCTAACATAAATTATAAGGAAAATAGCCTAAAACGAGCAAGAAAAGATGCGTGAAAAGTTCGCGAACTTCTGACGGATTATAAGGGTCGTTCGAGTTATTCTTGGTTTAACGCAGCTTATTTACATTTTGCAGCTCTTTAGGTACTGCAGACCTGCAGTTGTCAAACTTTCTGCTTGCGACCGTAACATCTTGTTATATTCTATGCCCGTTTGAAAGAAGGAGACGAAATTGTCTAGACTTTCCCCCACAATTCTACAAATGGACAATATTTTCACTATCACGTACTCATAACAACCAACAGATATCGACACATAGACGGATCGCATCTTGATATATTTCCCTCTCTTCTATTTGTCTGATCTTTTTTCTACTGTATTCCAAATGACTTTCTGTTATCGCTCACGTAATTCCATAAACCATTTAATCTTCCAGAAAGGGGTCACGCGCGATAGAAAGAGTGAAAATGAGAGAGTCTCACCACTGACTCATTTCTGGATAATCTCATACATGTTTTTTTTAAATGAACCTTCTATTTCTTTCCATATTTTGTCTTGAACTTTCTTAAATGAGACATTTACTTCCAATTCGCGTTTTCAGACCATGGAACACTTGTTGAAACGTTTTCTCTCGTACTTTTCCCATGAAAAAGAAGACAAGGAAGTAGCAGAAAATGATTCTCCGAGGTAAGATTTTCATTTCCATTCAACATTAATCTCATAACAGTATCACTTGGAAACATCGTAAATTTATTATCGTAAACCCCCGTCATTGACATAAGTAGATTCCCCGATTCCCCATATCAATGATTCCGCGAAAGGATTTCGATACCTCTACTATATACCTTAAATTAACTAGTGTGTTTCACTTATTGTGACAGCCCATGGTCTCTCTAGATTTATGGTTGATTCATTTCATCAATTTGCAAATTTCCATGACGTAAAAGTTATACTAAATTTACAATTTTCGAACTGTAACTCAGGGAAAAGTGAAACAGTTACGTAACAGCAATATTTCCCGCATTAATCAAACTGTACGATTTTTATTCATATTTTAATTTTTAAAAAAAACCCCGAAATAAATAGAAGACGAGTATGAAAAAACGAAGCAAAATAGAATTCAAATGTGTTTTCTATAGGATAGACTCGATCGCACACCACATCGTATCTTTTGCACGCAAACTGAGAAAAAAAACTGAGAAGATTTTTGGTATTAGAGAGAATCCCCTCATTTCACCCTCATCCCCCTCATTCGACGATGCCAACACAGAAACGAAGGCAGAATTTATTGAAGATCACCTCACATGATTCCAAACCTACAGACCAGGGTTAGAGCGAGAGAGTATGCAAAAGTGAGAGAGTCCCTCTCGATTTCACACGCTCTCTCACTCCAAAGGCCTTTCTGGAACGTTGACCGGCCTGTGGAATGATGTGACCTATATCTGTCATTTCAGCGCGGGTCACGGCAAATGGGTGAAATGATCGATTTCTCAATTAAGACTCTTCGGATTTCCTATGAATTTAGGGCATACGCTCCTACGATATATGACGGGTGCAACTAAAATTTGCACCACAACTTCGAAAAAGCATCTTTTTCTTTCATTAATGGAAGAAAACAAGAGCTATAGATTGCGAAATTTTTGTCTTGATATTCGCCAAAATTGCAACGTATATATTCGGCGGATAAGGAAATCTCCATCTCTCTAATCATTGCTGGTGGTTTATTTGAAATCGCCATTCTGACAGGCTTTTGTAATGGATTGCCCTGCAAACCATTCTGACAAGTTGTCAGAATGGCGTACCGCCTAATTATTCCCCATTCATTTTTGATAATGTGTCAGAATGGTCATTTATAAGCGCTTTTTTGAATTGATGTCATTATGTTCTGTATTATGTTTATTAAACAAATAAAAGCTCACTGTTTTGCACATATCCCACAATCAATGTCGATATAAATTCTAAATAATAATCAAAAATATAACGAACAGGCCATTCTGACAACTTGTCAGAATGGTTTGTCCGACCAACCATTCTGACAAATTGTCAGAATGGTTGTTCCGAATAACCATTTTGACAATGTGCCAGTATGGTTTTTAAGGGGAAATCGAGGGAAACAGTGGTGACGCATGTTATAGAACCAAATAGTAGACGAAAGTAAGCACATCATTCCACTGACAGGTCAACCTTACAGAAATGCCTTTGGAGTGAGAGAGCGTGTGAAATCGAGAGGGACTCTCTCACTTTAGCATACTCTCTCGCTCTAATCCTGGTCTGTAGGTTTGGAATCATGTGTAAGTAGTTCCCAAGTATGTAGTTCAAATAAGTAAGAAGAAATTCCTTAACATGGCGTTTCGCTGTGCGAACCAAGCTTCCGAAAACTTGGAATGGTACCCTACTTTTTAGGTAACTATGGTGCAAATTTTAGTTGCACCCGTCATATGAGAGGAATCGCGAGAGACTCGACCTCATCGGCCATGGCCGGGACATAGAAATTTATGATTTTTAATTTGGCTGAAAACATAGCACAAGGTACTACAAACATCCCTCTATCGAATAGCGTTTTCAGAATTGTTTTTTAAAAATTTCGTTTTCGCGTGAAACACAAATCAACCTGGTGAGTCGGGAACTAATTCGAGAAATAGTTAAGTTTGGAAAATCATAAATGTCAGCGGGTCCTATCGATGTGTCATTGTGAAGACTACCCCATCACGATAGAGAACTCACCTGTTCCCGTTGATCGACGCGCAGACACTAATTGAATTAGGCAGCTCAATGTCAGATCAAAGAAAAATTGCGAAATGGCTGATGCTATTGAGACAGCAGCATCGAGATGAGTAATTAGAACACTTAACTTGTTTTGCCTATCCCTCAAAAGTGCATCATTCGAGTGAAAGTTCGAGTGAAAGGAAATTAAATTAATATACTCACAATTTTGAGTTGAGCAACCAAACGAAAGCTAACGAAAGAATTTCACAATGAACAATGGCTGAAAAATCAATGGCATGAACACGAGAATCGAAATGAGAGAGGGCCGTTGTCTTCTTTTGGGAATTCCGGAATCAGTATCAACAAGGGAACTCTACTGTAAACAAAAGGATTAATGCACAGAAACGTTTACAGTAAAGATGATCATTACTGCGAAACGAGATTATTGTGTACTAGGGGATAAAAAGAAGATTGCTGTAGCCGAGTGTGTACTGTTAATCGATACAGACACTCGCAGCGTTGTGCAGATTGAATATCAGTACCTCTGTGACAAAGTGGAAGGAAGTCCCCGCAACCTCGAAATCGTAAGGAGCACGAGAAGTGACTGAATGAATTTTCATTTTGTTTAAAATAAAAGGTGAATCGAGAAGGAAAACTATGCTGAACTTACAGGGGACAATGGTGTTGAAGCGCCTCGGATATTTCTCTAGCATGGCATCGTATATTTTTCCAAAGAATGCGCCTCTCACGCAGACAGGCCTAAAATGTTGTGTTTGAAATTTGTCGGTAAATAAACGGAAGATATTTGTGCGTTCGCGTTTAGAGCACATAAATTATCAAATTTCCGTATTATCAAATTATCAAATTAGCGTAAAGTGATTACTTGTGTCTTTCACACATTTTGATAATCCTTGGTACGCTCTATCGATTTATGATCCTAAAAAATAGGTCGTAAAAATATTATCCGCCTTGAAGAACTAGAACAGTGTTATTTGTTTTATCAGAAATAAATACAAGATCTCGAAAACTTTACCTAATAGAATTCCAATTTTTCGAAATGTTATAGCCCTTTTCAAGAACTTTAGGATAGAATCGAACACTATATATGACAGGAATCGCGAGAGACTCGAGCATGGCCGGGACACAGAAATTTATGATTTTTAATTTGGCTGAAAACATAGCACAAGGTACTACAAGCATCCCTCTATCGAATAGCGTTTTCAGAATTGTTTTTAAAAATTTCGTTTTCGCGTGAAACACAAATCAACCTGGTGAGTCGGGAACTAATTCGAGAAATAGTTAAGTTTGGAAAATCATAAATGTCTTCAAAGTGAAGATAGAAATCCACAGTTTGGTGTGTTAGATAGATAAATGACCTGGCTTGTTTACCAACCGCTCAATGTCATTCCTGGTTCATGTGCCGATGCGGGGTGGTCGCTTTTGCAAAAGTTGAGCTAATTATCTTAAAAGTCAAAACGGCTGGTTCACTCTAAGAGATGTTCTGGTGAACATTGTTAGTACAAACCATATTGTAGAAATGAGCGGAATCGGGCCATGCATTCTAAAGATACTCGTATTTTTGTCAGGTCGGTCAAATATAATTAATGGCCGCAAACATCAATTGTGGCCCATTTGTGGTGAAAACTATCGCAAACTATACAAAAACAATATTTATGTTCTTTGTGGCATTTTTTATTTATTAATTTTGCGAGTAAAAAAAAGAAAAAAAATCAGCCTCGATTTTTGGATTTGCGGTAAAAGGTAAAGGTAAAGGTGTTAGGTCTTCTACACGCAAGGCGGTCTCGACCACCCCTATGCCTGAGGGGCAACGAGAGCCTGTCCTGAGATGATCAGCGGCCTGTTGCGAGGCTATTCTCGTGTTGTGTGCACGTGAATCGGGGACCCCTTTCGAGGCATGTTTGGATCGTGATTTACCAATCACTACCAACATTTCTTAACCCCCTTGGTTGGGTGGATCCGCAGCAAAACGACATCGCAAAACGATTTTCCTATGGTCCCCCACGCTCTGCGAATCAATTGGAAACTTTTCAAAATTTTCGATTTTTCAGGTTAAAACTCGGCAAAACAGGTGAAAACGTGTTTCACGGTACTCAAAAATGTGTTAGTACGGTTTCGGGCACTTGCGAAAAATGCGGCAAACGTTTTGCCCGCGGCGGGGTTCGAACATGGGGGTCTCGGATCGTAAGTCAAGAGCGTAACCCACTTGGCTATGGATTTGGTCATTTAAATATTGCAAAATTTTAAAGGGATTTTGGTCTGTTGTTGCATGCAAAAGGATCCGAGAAGATAGAGCAATTTTGAAGCGATTTATTAGGAAGCTTCCGGATACATGATTCCGGCCTTCAGAAAGGGGTCAGGGGCGAGAGAGTGTGCCAAAGTAAGAGAGTCACTCTCGATTTCCCTTACACTCTCGTTCTAACTCCATTCCTGCGAGATTGCCGGCAAGAGGAATGATTTGGAACGAAATGTGCGAAAATTTCATGAAATCGCGTGAAATCAAGTGAAATCAATCGATATTTCACTTCAAAAATCGGCAAAAGATGCTCAAATGTAAATCTCGTTACTCAAAAATGGGTTTGGGCCACATTTGACACTTGCAAGAAATGCGGCAAAAGACTATGCACCGGCGGGGATCGAACCTGCGACCCTCGGATTTGAATTCGAGCTCGCTACCGACTTGGCCATGAAATTATCGATTTTTGGTAAATAAATTTTGAAATGTTTTCTGATGGGTTATCATTTTCAGATGGGTTATCATTTTCAAAACACACCAACAGACAGACATTTCAATTTCCTAGTAGTGGAGGAATATTTTGCAAACCTTCTGTGTTATCGAAATAGCGTGAATTGACTCCACAAACATTGGTGGTGAATCAGAGGAGTCTTTGCAAAATATTTCTGCCCTGCTCGGGGTCCGAACCCAGGCGAGAGAGCGTGGGGAATTGAGAGAGTGCTAGAGAAGCTAGAGCACGTGCTTTTCGCATTATAATCGATTTTCTAGGCTCTGTAACTCTTTTCTACGAACAGATAGCCGTTCACTTTCAAAAAGGAAAATGGTCTACCTATAATGAGAAATTCCATGATGGACTATGGAAGGAATTGAACCTGTTCTAATAGTGGAAGACAAATGTGTGTGCTAGAATGCGAATCGAATGGTCACAAGTTCGACCCCCCCGTGCCTGCGGATCCACCCAACCAAGGGGGTTAAGAAATGTTGGTAGTGATTGGTAAATCACGATCCAAACATGCCTCGAAAGGGGTCCCCGATTCACGTGCACACAACACGAGAATAGCCTCGCAACAGGCCGCTGATCATCTCAGGACAGGCTCTCGTTGCCCCTCAGGCATAGGGGTGGTCGAGACCGCCTTGCGTGTAAAAGACCAAACACCTTTACCTTTACCTTTACCTTTATTAAGTGGGCAAAATATATTTGCTGAAGGAATTACAGAAACATCTCGCACCAGCGTTCATAACTAATAAAATGAAACCTAATAAGAAACATACAGACTTCGAAATAATCGAAATACCGCAAATCCAAAAATCGAGGCTGATTTTTTTTCTTTTTTTTACTCGCAAAATTAATAAATAAAAAATGCCACAAAGAACATAAATATTGTTTTTGTATAGTTTGCGATAGTTTTCACCACAAATGGGCCACAATTGATGTTTGCGGCCATTAATTATATTTGACCGACCTGACAAAAATACGAGTATCTTTAGAATGCATGGCCCGATTCCGCTCATTTCTACAATATGGTTTGTACTAACAATGTTCACCAGAACATCTCTTAGAGTGAACCAGCCGTTTTGACTTTTAAGATAATTAGCTCAACTTTTGCAAAAGCGACCACCCCGCATCGGCACATGAACCAGGAATGACATTGAGCGGTTGGTAAACAAGCCAGGTCATTTATCTATCTAACACACCAAACTGTGGATTTCTATCTTCACTTTGAAGACATTTATGATTTTCCAAACTTAACTATTTCTCGAATTAGTTCCCGACTCACCAGGTTGATTTGTGTTTCACGCGAAAACGAAATTTTTAAAAACAATTCTGAAAACGCTATTCGATAGAGGGATGCTTGTAGTACCTTGTGCTATGTTTTCAGCCAAATTAAAAATCATAAATTTCTGTGTCCCGGCCATGCTCGAGTCTCTCGCGATTCCTGTCATATATAGTGTTCGATTCTATCCTAAAGTTCTTGAAAAGGGCTATAACATTTCGAAAAATTGGAATTCTATTAGGTAAAGTTTTCGAGATCTTGTATTTATTTCTGATAAAACAAATAACACTGTTCTAGTTCTTCAAGGCGGATAATATTTTTACGACCTATTTTTTTAGGATCATAAATCGATAGAGCGTACCAAGGATTATCAAAATGTGTGAAAGACACAAGTAATCACTTTACGCTAATTTGATAATTTGATAATACGGAAATTTGATAATTTATGTGCTCTAAACGCGAACGCACAAATATCTTCCGTTTATTTACCGACAAATTTCAAACACAACATTTTAGGCCTGTCTGCGTGAGAGGCGCATTCTTTGGCAAAATATACGATGCCATGCTAGAGAAATATCCGAGGCGCTTCAACACCATTGTCCCCTGTAAGTTCAGCATAGTTTTCCTTCTCGATTCACCTTTTATTTTAAACAAAATGAAAATTCATTCAGTCACTTCTCGTGCTCCTTACGATTTCGAGGTTGCGGGGACTTCCTTCCACTTTGTCACAGAGGTACTGATATTCAATCTGCACAACGCTGCGAGTGTCTGTATCGATTAACAGTACACACTCGGCTACAGCAATCTTCTTTTTATCCCCTAGTACACAATAATCTCGTTTCGCAGTAATGATCATCTTTACTGTAAACGTTTCTGTGCATTAATCCTTTTGTTTACAGTAGAGTTCCCTTGTTGATACTGATTCCGGAATTCCCAAAAGAAGACAACGGCCCTCTCTCATTTCGATTCTCGTGTTCATGCCATTGATTTTTCAGCCATTGTTCATTGTGAAATTCTTTCGTTAGCTTTCGTTTGGTTGCTCAACTCAAAATTGTGAGTATATTAATTTAATTTCCTTTCACTCGAACTTTCACTCGAATGATGCACTTTTGAGGGATAGGCAAAACAAGTTAAGTGTTCTAATTACTCATCTCGATGCTGCTGTCTCAATAGCATCAGCCATTTCGCAATTTTTCTTTGATCTGACATTGAGCTGCCTAATTCAATTAGTGTCTGCGCGTCGATCAACGGGAACAGGTGAGTTCTCTATCGTGATGGGGTAGTCTTCACAATGACACATCGATAGGACCCGCTGTCAGAATGTGTGATAGTGTGAGTGCTTTTATCCCAATCTTCACTTTGCCTCAATGGGTAAAGCTGTTGCTTTATATACCGGGCTTCGCAGGTCTAATCCCAATAGTTTGCACTTTTTCCGAAAAAAAAAAGAAAATGTCTTATCTTAGTTTTTTCATGGATGACAAAAAAGTGAATAAAATAATTAACAACAATGATAACGTAAACTAATGAAGATGAGGGAAATGAGATTAGAGTGGCCTTTTTTCCACATGCGAACACTAGTTCACAGAAACTTGATTATCATAAACGTATTGTTTACAGCTTACAGCGTACAGCTAGCTTACAGTTTTTTATTAGAGTAATGATATATATTAGAATATTCCTCGTTCCTAACGCAATCATAGCTTGCAGGATCGAATTCGTGGGGATGCCAGCAGCAATGAGTACATTGAACTCCTCACGTTGCGCGGCTGTTTGTTCGGTTTGACCATCGGTGGAGTGCAGGAGGTCATCAATGAAGTAAATTTTCTTGTTTACAGTACGTATTGAGGGTCAAAAGCTACAATAACAAAAAAAATTGTCGTCTGCCTCCTTCTTTATTCAACAATAAAAAAATTCAACAAATGCAAAAACGGGACTTGAGCACTTTCAATTGTTTGCATTCACCTTCAGGGTAAACACTGCATTCTGGACGTAATCTACGACAAAGCGATTCGTTGTTTGAAGACTGCGAATATTCGTCCTTTTGTCATCCTAGTAAAACCATCCAGTCCGGTCCAGATAAGGTGAGGACTATTTTGCATTGAGTGAACTAATTCACTCCATGCAAAAAAACTGAAGCGATAGCATGGACAATTAATTTTTCAACAGTTTACTAATTTATAGCTTTTTAAAAGAATTCTCTTGGCGCCGATATGGCGCTATGCCTTTTTATGCGAGTACTTTTTTCTAATAAAATTCACTTCACGATGCATGCCAGCAGAGAGGCGAAATTGAGCGCTCCCTTACAGAATTTAAAGTTCATTACATTGTGGCAATAAAGTACGGGTCCGATTTTAGAATTTGCAAAACCATCCGCCCAAACAAGTTGTGGAAAGTCGGTTATAGTACGTTTTAGTAGGTCCTTCGCTGTTCACACGATGCTTGTTTAACAGGTGCCTGCAATCGTGCTCGCACACTAAGGCTGCAAGTTCGGTTTTCATGATGGGTTTAATGAGAGCCGTTTGTGACTGAAAAACGCCTGCCGCATATTTCGAAGAGCCATAGTCCTTTGTGTAGGAGGTCTACGATCTCCAAAATTTTAGAATCATTGGTGGGTACCATTAGTAAGCTATAATCATGGCAGCTACTAGGGTGGCGAAATCAGTGCAGTATCGATACACAGTGCATTCTCAGTACGTGCACTGAGTAGTACACCTGTGTATCGATACACTTGAAAAAGCGAGAGTGATGTACTGAAATGCACTGTGCACTGCAGTACATGCGCCCCGTGCACTGCCAGTGCACTAGTGTACTGCTAGTACACTACTCGTTGTGGGAGAGCGTGTACTGCAGTACACAGTACATTTCAGTACATCACTCTCGCTTTTTCGAGTGTATCGATACATTTGACTTCTTCAAAATCAAGTGCTGCAGTGCACATAGGACTCAAGTGCACTGCAGTACTGTACTGCTATTAACCACCCTAGCAGCTACCCTACCCCTCGTTTCCCGTTTGCTAATTCGCATTGTTTGTTCCGGGTTCCGTAACCACCAATACTCTTCTCTTTCTTGCAAAGCTCGTTGTGAGGAACAGTAATGAGTGGTTAATCAAGATAACTGTAGGAAACATCATTCTATTCTTATCTTATTTTAACTTCAGGAGGCAATCATGAACGTTCCTGAAAGATTCAGAATTCAGAAATCGCCTGAAACTTGTTTTTCGCCCAACTATGCGAGTTTAAGAGACCCTCCATGAGCAAAAAAGGAAAGGGGTCTCGGATGGCCGTAAATACAACCCACCCTCAAACTTTTTTCGTAGAATGAGGGTCACGAGTGCTGATCGCCGGCACATCTCTTTGAGCGGCAAAAAAAAATTTTGACCGGAAAAATATTTTTCAAAATTTTGCCAAATTTTTAGTCTCTTAGTGCTATCTACCTAGTGTAAGAGGTCAAGGGCATTGCACCTCTAGAATCGCTGGTGGTCGGTCCCGTAGCATCTTGTGGTCGGGCGTGTGGACAGATGGCCGGCCACGTAGCATCTTGTGGTCGGTCCCGTAGCCAAAGATCTAAGCTGTGGTCGGACCAGTGGACGGTTGGTCGGTCCAGTGGACAATGTGGTCGGTCCCGTAGCATCTTGTGGTCGGTCTCGTAGCATCTTGTGGTCGGTCCCGTAGCATCTTGTGGTCGGTCCCGTAGCATCTTGTGGTCGGTCCCGTAGCACATTGTGGCCGGTCCCGTAGCATATTGTGGTCGGTCCCGTAGCATGTTGTGGACGGCCGTCGGCCGGCCGACGGCCGGCCACAAGATGCTACGGGACCGACCACATGCGATTCTAGAGACTATCCTAGAGTATTCTAAGATGACATCGACTTGTTCATGAGGCAGAAAACTCTAGGTTGGAATCCGTTATCTACGGGGAGATCATACCAGGTAGCTGCCGAGGAAGTCCCGTACAGTAGGAGAGAGAAAGAGATTGAATGCGCCCCAACAAGTGGACAATGAGCGTGAACTCTTTATTCATTAAGACCGGAGTCAAGTGAATCCTAGGATCCGAGGATTCACTTGATTCCGAGTTATTTTCCTCACACCGCGCGAGTCAAAATGACTCAGATTCAAATGACTGAAGGAGTCTATAAAAGAGTCAAATGCCCAGCCCTAGAGCCTAGGTACCAGTAGCGGGAATTCAAGTTTGAACCTTCCACTTCTACGTGTAGAAGACCTAACACCTTTACCTTTACCTTTACCTAGGTACCAGTAGCGGGAATTCAAGTTTGAACCTTCCACTTCTGAAATTTGCGCAGCATGAAACACATTTCTTCAGAAGGTGGAATAATGGAGAGATGAGCGACGAAGAATCAGAAGTAGAGTTTAAGAGATGTCAGAGGGATGAGAGGATGTTCGGCGATCTGGTTACCCGTAAGGCGATATTAATCACAATTGTGTAAAACAATTCATGACATTGGAACAAAGGACGATAAAATGCAATAATTTTTAAAATAGTACTTCTTGAAGAAGAGAAAAGAAATTACATAATACTTAAGGTTGGCTTTACAGATATAATCACGGAGGCTACCTCGTTCGAGGACATTTTCCAGCAAGTATTGGAAATTGTTTGTGGAGAGCAGTTCAAGATGAAGGAATGCGTTCTGTGGATGGGAGAAGAACCGATAAAGAAGCCGCCACGCATCATTCCCCTTTGTCGAGCCTGCGGAAATCCGGCAAGAGCAAATTATGAAGATGACCTGCGGCGCGACTCGTGGCTAATGCCCATATCGTGTTGCACCAAGTAGCCGTGTTTTCACTAATTCATTCCTTCTATAATTGTATAAAGCTTCGCTTGTAAGGATCGGACAAATTGAACCAGAGACCAGTGCAACAACCAAATCCAACAACAACTTCTTCCTCTACTTATGACTGGAATCGCGAGAGACTCGAGCATGACCGGGACATAGAAATTTATGATTTTTAAATTGGCTGAAAATTTAACACATGGTACAACAAACCCCCCTCTATCGAATAGCGTTTTCAAATTTTTTAAAAAAAAAATTCATTTTCGCGCGAAACACAAATCAACCTGGTGACTCTGAGATTTTTTCAAGTAATAGCAAAGTTTGAAAAATCATAAATATCTTCAAAGTGAAGATAGAAATCCGCTGTTTGCGGCGTTAGATAGAGAAATCACTCGGCTTGTTTACCCACAGCTCGAAGTCATTCCTGGTCCGTGCGCCGATGCGGGGTGTTGTTTTTGCAAAAGTTGAGCTAACTCTCTTAAAAGTCAAAACTAATGGTTCACTCTAAGAGATGTTCTGGTGGACATTGTTCGTACTTGCTCCAGTAAAAAAATGGGCCAAATCGGCCCATGCGTTGTAATGTGGCGCTGACTTATGTTACGCCTTCCAAATGTAACTATTAGTCGCGAATGATAATTCGGGATCTTTTTCAGTGAAAACAATGTGAAACTAATAGAAAATAATATTCAGGTAGTTTGCGAACTTTTTTATGTACAGCTTTTTGGAAGAAAAAAAATTGAAAAATTTCAACTTCGATTTTTGCATTATCCGAATATCTTATATTTCGAAGTTTATATGAATGTGAAACATCTTCTTAATATTAGATACACTCGCTGGAGGAAGATCTGTCCGTAATTTGTAGAGTATTCAACTTTTCCGCACGGAATTCAAAACATGCATCCGAAATTTTTCTACGAATATTATAAGCAGTCCAATTCCTTCTTTACTTCATCATGACATTCCTCATTATAGGTAGACCAATTTCCTTTTTGGAAGTGAAAGTCTATCTGCTCGTAGAAAAGAGTTGCAGCGCCTAGAAAATCGATTATAATGTGAAAAGCGCGTGCTCTGACTTCTCTAGCACTCTCTCAACAGGCACGGGGGGTCGAACTTGTGACCATTCGATTCGCATTCTAGCACACAACCACTGCGCTACCCGGCCTGCACATTTACATAGGATCGTCTACACCTAAAATGCGAAATTTGTCTTCCACTATTAGAACAGGTTCAATTCCTTCCATACTCCATCATGGAATTTCTCATTATAGGTAGACCATTTTCCTTTTTGAAAGTGAACGGCTATCTGTTCGTAGAAAAGAGTTACAGAGCCTAGAAAATCGATTATAATGCGAAAAGCGCGTGCTCTAGCTTCTCTAGCACTCTCTCAATTCCCCACGCCCTCTCGCCTGGGTTCGGACCCGTGCTGGGCAGAAATCTTTTGCAAAGACTCCTCTGATTCACCACGAATGTTTGTGGGCTGAATTGACGTGATTTCAATAATACAGAATCTTTGCAAAAGATTTCTGCCCAGCACGGGTCCGAACCCAGGCGAGAGAGCGTGGGGAATTGAGAGAGTACTAGAGAAGTCAGAGCACGCGCTTTTCACATTATAATCGAATTTCTAGGCGCTGCAACTCTTTTCTATACGAACAGATAGACTTTCACTTCCAAAAAGGAAATTGGTCTACCTATAATGAGGAATGCCATGATGAAGTAAAGAAGGAATTGGACTGCTTATAATATTCGTAGAAAAATTTCGGATGCATGTTTTGAATTCCGTGCGGAAAAGTTGAATACTCTACAAATTACGGACAGATCTTGCTCCAGCGAGTGTATCAAATATTATTAAGATGTTTCACATTCATATAAACTTCGAAATATAAGATATTCGGAAAATGCAAAAATCGAAGTTGAAATTTTTCAATTTTTTTTTCTTCCAAAAAGCTGTACAAAAAAAGGTCGCAAACTACCTGAATATTATTTTCTATTAGTTTCACATTGTTTTCACTGAAAAAGATCCCGAATTATCATTCGCGACTAATAGTTACATTTGGAAGGCGTAACATAAGTCAGCGCCACATTATAACGCATGGGCCGATTTATCCCATTTTTTTACTGGAGCAAGTACGAACAATGTTCACCAGAACATCTCTTAGAGTAAACCATTAGTTTTGACTTTTAAGAGAGTTAGCTCAACTTTTGCAAAAACAACAACCCCGCATCGGCGCACGGACCAGGAATGACTTCGAGCCGTGGGTAAACAAGCCGAGTGATTTGTCTATCTAACGCAGCAAACAGCGGATTTCTATCTTCACTTTGAAGATATTTATGATTTTTCAAACTTTGCTATTACTTGAAAAAATCTCAGAGTCACCAGGTTGATTTGTGTTTCGCGCGAAAATGAATTTTTTTAAAAAATCTGAAAACGCTATTCGATAGAGGGAGGTTTGTAGTACCTTGTGTTAAATTTTCAGCCAATTTAAAAAATCATAAATTTTTATTTCCCGGTCATGGCCGATGAGCTCGAGTCTCTCGCGATTCCTGTCTTATAAGAATTGCAAATTTTTTCCCATCTGCTAGACTAGGGACCACCATCCCCAAGAACCAAATTGACAACTAGGATATGAAAACTATGACAACATATCAATGTGGTATGCAGAATCACTTTTCTGAAGAAAAAAAGTCATATAAACGTTAAGTTTTTTATGTAAATTACGAATTTTGAAAATCTCCTCTTTCAAAAAGTGAAGCTACCTCATTAGATGCGCTCTAGTAACCGTTCTAGAAGAGGGACGCAACTTTTAAAAGTTAATACTGATAGAGTAGGTATCCCCTCATAACATATCCAAAAATTACGCGATTCCGTTTGTGCCCCCGCATTCTACAGTAGATCAAAGATTAAATGTCACGGTGAAATTTGATCTACTATAAAAACCGGGAGCACAAACAGAATTTTCTGATTTTCGGATATATTATAGAGGGATGGCTCTCTTCTAGAACGGATTTCAGAGCGCTTTATATGTGAAATTACCGTTATTTGTAGATATGAGTTAGTCGTGATATTCAAATAAATGACTGTGAAAACAGAACATGCGGCCCTCTCTTCCCGTGAGCTACAGGCTTTCGAATCGGACAAATACTATTTCTATAGCATGGTGGTCCCTACTGCTAGACGTACGTTTTCCCGTGGCCAAGTGTATATCACTTTAGATTTATAATTCATCCAAAAGTGCTCTAGCGGTTTTTCTATTCCCGCTCGCGGCAAACCCTTTACATCATTTTTCGAAAGTTCCGCATGTGGAACACTTTTTAAGTAACGGAATCATATTTGGAAATGTTGAGTTTTTTTCGAACAAGTGATAGTTTTTTTTGCACGAATGACGGGGTCAAATTAGGTATCCTTGCAGCCCGCAAGATTTTCTGTATAAGAAAAAAATAAAAAAAGGAAAAAACTAGCCGGGGTGTATTGAGGTTAAATACACTACGCTCTATGCACACACTACGCTCTATGCATAGTTCTGGGTGTAGTTTCGGTCCGGGGGGAGCTTGGTAGCTTGCACCTGGTTCGGTCCAGGGGAACTCAGTAGCCTGCATCAGGTTCGGTCCAGGGGGAGCTCGGTAGCATGCTTAAGGTTCGGTCCAGTAGGAGCTCGGTAGCCTACTTAAGGTTCGGGCCAGAGGGACCTCGGTAGCCTTCTTCAGGTTCGGTAGCTTACTTGAAGTTCGATCCAGGGAGAACTCGGTAGGTTGCTTTAGGTTCGATCCGGAGAGGAGGACTCGGCAGCCGGTTATAAGTGCGATCCATGGGGAGCTTAGTGGCCGGCTCCAAGTAAGGTCCAAGGAGAGCTTAGGATGTTGGGGAATGTTAAGAAAGAGTACTGATTTATTCCGTTGCAAACGGCTCGTGAGGCTGAGAGCGATTGAAAAAAGTTGCCACAACGACACTTCGTGGCTCCGTGGCAACTTTTTTCGATCGCTCTCAGCCTCACGAGCCTTTCGCAACGGAAACGCAGATACGGTGTGTTGATTTCCCTTGCGTGTTCGAACACGTTTCCGACATCGCAAAACACTTTTCCTATTGTCCCCCACGATCTGGGAATCAATTGGCAACTTTTCGAAATTTTCGATTTTTCATGTTAAAACTCGCAAAACAAGTAAAATCGTGTTTCGAGTTACTCAATTACGTGCTAGAACGGCTTCTGACACTTGCGAAAAATGCGGCAAACGTTTTGCCCGCGACGAGGTACGAACCTGGGTGTCTCGTATTGAAAGTCAAGCGCGTAACCCACTTGGCTATCGATTAGGATAATTAATTTTTGTAAAATTTGAAAGGTATTTTGGTCTGTTATCATATGCAAAAGGATCTGGGAAGAGTGATTTTGAAGCGATTTATAAGGCTCTTTTGATACATACATATTTATCCTGCAGGCCCTTGCCTTGATGTCATGATAAATATGTATGTATGTATGTATGTATGTTATAAGGCTTCCCGATACATGATTCCGAATCTCCAGAAAGGGGTCGGGGCGAGAGAGATAGAGAGAGGAGGAGCGGAAATGAGAGACTCTCTCGATTTCACTTGTTTTCTCATTTTGTGATTGAATATACCTCATACTTGGGTAATTAAACTTATTTTATTTGGTATACACATGGGAAAAATATAACGAACAAATGATCATCCAAAACAGATAAAACAGATTGCAAACCCCTTCCTGTAGAGTTTGCCAGCCTGTGGAATGATTTACAACGAAATGTACGAAAAGTTCACGAAATGAAGTGAAATTAATGGACTTTGAAACTCAGCAAAAGATGTTCAAACACGTTTCTAGTTACTCAAAAATGGGTTTGGACCACATTTGAAACTTGCAAAAAATGCGGCAAAAGACTATGCACCGGCGGGGATCTAACCTGAGACCCTCGGATTTCTATTCGAGCTCGCTATCTACTTGGATATGAAATTATCGATATTTCAAATATAAATTTTGATGCGTTTTGTCGTTACCTATCATATACAAAAGGATCTGAGAAGATTGCTAAACTTTGAAGCGAATTATAGCGAGAAAATGAAGAAAAAAAGTCCGTAACGCGGAAGGAAAAAAACGAACACACAAACAGACAGACATTTCGATTCCCTAGTATCTAGTGGAGGAACTGTCCGTGTGCAGTCAATATCTACGCGGCTGGAGTGTCATGGGCGACAACTAAACTGAGAGCGCGAAGCAAACGAAGCAAAAAAAGCATCTATACTGAGAGCGCGAAGTATCCTTACTCTGGAGTGTTCACATCTCCTAATAATGGGAGAATTGATGTCTCCATCTCTCAATTTCGCAAGCTCTCTCATCTGGAAACAACATCTCCGGAGTAAGGAAAGTTCGAGACTTCGCGCTCTGAGTAGCTACTAGGGTGGCGAAATCGAAATCATTGCAGTATCGATACACAGTGCATTCTCAGTACGTGCACTGAGTAGTACACCTGTGTATCGATACACTTGAAAAAGCGAGAGTGATGTACTGAAATGCACTGTGCACTGCAGTACATGCGCCCGGTGCACTGCCAGTGCACTAGTGTACTGCTAAATAGTGCACTACTCGTTGCGGGCGGATGGCCTAGTGGTGTAAGGCATTGCTTGTCAGACGAAGGGTCACGAGTTCGACCCCCGCCCAGGTTCACCAAGCCTTCCATCGCCTCGTTGTCGGTAAAATTGGTAGCAACTTTGATTGCGAAAGGTAACGTGCCCCAGAAGCCTGATCAGCAGGGGATACGTAGATCTGTGCAGCAACCGGCCTTACCGGTCAGCCCCGGCAGAGTGGTCGCTTGTCGACGTAAAGTCCTCTTGATTCCGGTAGCAACTTTACCTTTTACTTTACTACTCGTTGTGGGAGAGCGTGTACTGCAGTACACAGTACATTTCAGTACATCACTCTCGCTTTTTCGAGTGTATCGATACATTTGACTTCTTCAAAATCAAGTGCTGCAGTGCACATAAGACTCAAGTGCACTGCAGTACTGTACTGCTATTAACCACCCTAGTAGCTACCACGCAGCTGCTAGGATTTTCACTTTCACAATTTCTAGATCCCATAGTTCTCATCACCAAACACACTCTACAGGGTGCGGCAAAATTACTAAAATTACGGCAAAATTAGACTCGATTTAGCGAGATAATTGATGAACAGTAAAAGAGTTATGTATGACTTCAAGTGCATTTTTGCGACTATTGACTTAAACTATTCGACATTTCAAGTAATTTGGCCTGCACAATCGTTTACGGCAGAAAAATGTCTCACCCAAGCTGCAATTTCAAATTGAAACGCAATGGAACGCAGACCACTCAACCAGTTTCGGTTGAGAAATGGTTTATTTTGTTTTTTAAATGTTCACCTCTCTTACACATTGTTGTTTCACCTTTCAATCTGAATACGCCGTGATTTGCGGCAATCATGCGTCCAACTAAAATATTACTTGTCAAAGTTCGGTTTAGATAGGAGTTCGAACTAACTCAATTGTACAGTATCTTCTTCTTGATGGATAGTTATTACTAACTTTGGGAGACCACATGACTTTGAAAGTTCAAGGAGTTGAAAGTTCAAGGAGTTATGAGGCAACGAAACCGTTTCGATAGCGGCTTCTCAAAATATCCGTAGGGGTTGAGTCTCATTCTCTAATAGATTGGTTAGAGGGAGCTGTATTTTGCCAACATAATCATAAGAACTGTGTATCATGGTCTACCCGTGGGTACCGAGAAATGGTCAAAATCAGCGTGATCTTCGATACATTGAGCAACCGAAACTGGTTGAGGAACTTTGGTTGCCCCAGCGAATTTTTTCACTGTGGGTTACGGTAGCATTTACTGATTTATTGATTTTCGTGTTTTTGACCAAAATCACGTATCTGACACAAGGAACTTTGGTTACCCGGAACTTAAGATAAAATCGTTATTTTCAGTTATGGATTGGTCAAACCAAACTTTGCTGGGCTGGCATCATATGATCTAAATCAACACAAAATCGATAATCCTTTGTTGTTGTAGCTTTCGCAGCAGCATCACAATTTAAGAAAGTTGCGCTAAATGAGTAGGTACCAATTGTAAGAGCTGTCATTCGGTACGACATTGATCGACCTCGGATACAGTTATAAAAGTAATCGACGTTTACAGGTCGTCCAGATACTCGAGTTGAAATATCGGGTTTATTCCAAACTAGCCGGGATGTATTGAGGTTAAATACACTACGCTCTATGCGTACATTACGCCCTATGCGTATACTACGCTCTATGCATAGTTCTGTGTGCAGGGTTGGTTCAGAGGAGCTCGGCAGCCGGTTCCAGGTACGGATCATGGGGAGCTCGGTGTCAGGCTTCAGATGGGCTGTTGAGTGATCGAAAAAGTTGTCACTACGACACTTCGTAGCTCCGTGGAATTTTTTCGATCACTCTCAGCCTCACGAGCCTTTCACAACGGAAACGCAAGATAGAGTGCGATATACTTTTAGAACTAGCAGGGTGTGTTGACGTTAAACTACGTTATGGTAGGGTGCGCACTACGTTTTCAAAGTATAGTTCAGGGGGGCATTCAGTTGCCGGGCACATTTCGGCCCAGGGGGAACTTTGCAGCCGGCTCAAAGTTTGGTCCAGGGGGAGTTCGGCAGCCGGCTCCAAGTTCGGACCAGGGGGAGCAAGATAGCCGGCTCCAAGTTCGGTCCAGGGGACGCTCGGTAGCTTGCTCAAAGTTCGGTCCAGGGGGAGCTCGGGAGTCCGCTCCATGTTACATTATGTTGGAGAGTGTTAATCGCTACAAAGAGTACTGGTTTATTCCCTTGCAAAAGGCTCGTGAGGCTGAGAGCGATCGAAAAAAGTTGCCACTACGCCACTTCGTGGCTCCGTGGCAACTTTTTTTTCGATCGCTCTCAGTCTCACGAGCCTTTCACAACGGAAACGCAAGATACAGTGCGTTCAGAACGTTTCTGACATCGCAAAGCACTTTTCCTGTGATCCCCTACGCTCTCTGAATCATTTTGGAACTTTTCGAAAATTCGATTTTCCACGTTAAAACGTGTTCGAATACGTTCTGACACGTTTCTGACATCGCAAAACACTTTTCCTGTGATCCCCTACGCTCTCAGAATCATTTTTGGAACTTTTCGAAATTTTCGATTTTTCACGTTAAAACGTGTTAGAACACGTTCTGACACGTTTCTGACATCGCAAAACACATTTCCTGTGATCCCCGACACTCACCGGTGCGTTTGGAGAAAGTTCGAAAATTTCGATTTTTCATGTTAAAACTCGGCAAAACAGGTGAAAACGTGTTTCACGGTACTCAAAATCGTGTTAGAACAGTTTCTGGCACTTGCGAAAAATGCGGCAAAAGGTTTGCCCGCGGCGGGGGTCGAACCTGCGTCGCTCAGATCGCTAGTCAAGCGCGTAACCCACTTGGCCATGGATTTTGTTTAAAAAATTTTTATTGAGCAAGTTACTCTCGTGGAGGTGCATGTGATGGCGAAGGAACTGAGTCGATAGTTCTATCCGTTTGCGAGATATTTAGCGTGACGGACGGACACACAGACACACAGACAGACAGGCAGACAGACAGACGTTATGAAATAATAGTCTTTAGGAACTTTAAGAACGCATTTGGACAGGTTTAGACACATCTCTTTCATCGCAATACACTTTTCCTGTGATTCCCGGAGCTCCTCTTTGTGTTTGCCAAAGTTGCAAAAATTAAACACACACGTTCAGACACGTTTCTGGCATCTTAAAACACTTTTCCTGTGATCCCCGACTCTTTCCGTTGTATTTGGAGAAATTTCGAAACTTTCGATTGTTCAAGTCAAAATTCGGCAAAACAGGTGAAAACGTGTTTCATGGTACTCAAAAACGTGTTAAGAAGGCTTCTGACACTTGCGAAAAATGTGGCAAAAGGTTTGCCCGATGCGGGAGTCGAACCCGCGTCCCTCGGATTGCCAGTTAAGCGCGTAACCCACTTTTTTTAATTAAAAATTTGAAAGGTATTCTGGTCTGTTATCATCTGCAGGATCTGGGAACATAGTGAGGGTTTTTAAGCAATTTATAGCGAGAATACGAGAAAAACTTGAAGGGAACGGAACTACAAAACAAACACATTGATATCTTAATATAGCAATACAAAGAATGATCATCAGAGTAAATATATTTCTTAATAAGTTAAAATCTCTGGCACATTACAAATCGAATAACGGGAATTGATCCTATTGATTGGAGGGGGCGTTTCCTGCTCTATTTCGATTACCGGAATTGGGACGCAATCGGACGCCCTGAGGATCGGTGGCGGGGTCCACCTTAACAGCTCTCTTATTACAGATAGATCCATAACTCCAGAAAGGGATCAAGAACAAGAGTGTGAAAGGAGTCCATACGTGTCCAAGCCGCAGGCCCGCTTGGGAGGCAGAATGCACCCATGATGCCGCCGGGGTCCCGCAACGAAAAAAAAGTACCGTAACCCGGTTTACCGTAATCCGGAAATACGAAATTGAGAATATTGACCCGGTATACGTTGCATGAGGTAGGCCTCGAGTAGTAATTAATCGGACGGTATACGGCGGTCTCGACACGACATTGCCGATACCGTAACCGTCTACAGTATGCTGAAAATTCAAAAAGATCAAATCGACCCGGTATACGTTGAATGAGGTAGGTCTCGAGTAGAAATTTATCGGACGGTATACGGCGGTCCCGGCACGCGATTGCCGATACCGTAATCAAGTCTACAGTATGCTGAAAATTCAAATTGATCAAATCGACTCGGGATTTTTGCAGGAGCTACACCTCGAGCGGGAAATGCCAAAGGGGAATACCGTATCGATTCCACCGTATCCAGGGTTACTGTAGGGGGTTACAGTAAAAAAAGGTAAAGGGGTTACAGTATGACCATTTAATGAAATTGATAATATCTTCTCGGGATTTTTGTAAGTGCTAGACATCGAACTGGTAATGACGGAGGTGTATGATGTATTGATTTTACCGTGTCCCGGGGATACTGGAACGTGTTTCATGGTACTCAAAAACGTGTTAAGAAGGCTTCTGACACTTGCGAAAAATGTGGCAAAAGGTTTGCCCGATGCGGGAGTCGAACCCGCGTCCCTCGGATTGCCAGTTAAGCGCGTAACCCACTTTTTTTAATTAAAAATTTGAAAGGTATTCTGGTCTGTTATCATCTGCAGGATCTGGGAACATAGTGAGGGTTTTTAAGCAATTTATAGCGAGAATACGAGAAAAACTTGAAGGGAACGGAACTACAAAACAAACACATTGATATCTTAATATAGCAATACAAAGAATGATCATCAGAGTAAATATATTTCTTAATAAGTTAAAATCTCTGGCACATTACAAATCGAATAACGGGAATTGATCCTATTGATTGGAGGGGGCGTTTCCTGCTCTATTTCGATTACCGGAATTGGGACGCAATCGGACGCCCTGAGGATCGGTGGCGGGGTCCACCTTAACAGCTCTCTTATTACAGATAGATCCATAACTCCAGAAAGGGATCAAGAACAAGAGTGTGAAAGGAGTCCATACGTGTCCAAGCCGCAGGCCCGCTTGGGAGGCAGAATGCACCCATGATGCCGCCGGGGTCCCGCAACGAAAAAAAAGTACCGTAACCCGGTTTACCGTAATCCGGAAATACGAAATTGAGAATATTGACCCGGTATACGTTGCATGAGGTAGGCCTCGAGTAGTAATTAATCGGACGGTATACGGCGGTCTCGACACGACATTGCCGATACCGTAACCGTCTACAGTATGCTGAAAATTCAAAAAGATCAAATCGACCCGGTATACGTTGAATGAGGTAGGTCTCGAGTAGAAATTTATCGGACGGTATACGGCGGTCCCGGCACGCGATTGCCGATACCGTAATCAAGTCTACAGTATGCTGAAAATTCAAATTGATCAAATCGACTCGGGATTTTTGCAGGAGCTACACCTCGAGCGGGAAATGCCAAAGGGGAATACCGTATCGATTCCACCGTATCCAGGGTTACTGTAGGGGGTTACAGTAAAAAAAGGTAAAGGGGTTACAGTATGACCATTTAATGAAATTGATAATATCTTCTCGGGATTTTTGTAAGTGCTAGACATCGAACTGGTAATGACGGAGGTGTATGATGTATTGATTTTACCGTGTCCCGGGGATACTGGAGCGGGTTACGGTATGACGAATTTATGAAATCGAGCATTTCGAATCGAGATTTTTAGGAGTCAGATATCCAGCAGGTAATGTTTTAGAGGTTACTGTATAACTTCTACCGTATCCGTGGATAATGTAGCGCATTTACATCATACTGAAATTTTGAAATCGAGCATAACGAGCCGGTAATTTTGGAGTTGGTAGACCCCTGACCTATTGCAATTATTGTCTGCGAGGCACATCATGGTGCTTCTGTTGCAACCGGGATTACCGAAAGTAAAAAAAAATTGTTGTTTCTTTTCTTTGAACACAAATAATATTTGCCCTAATTTTTGAATTTCTTTTCATCTGAACATCCGACATAATATAGCAATATTCTAAAGGTATTCCTCGCAAACAATAACTGAACTAGGTCTATCTATTCTTAAATTTCCGTCTCGGTATGCTCGATTTCAAAAATTCGGTATGCTGTAAATGTACTCATATCGTAACCCTCTCATACCATAACGAGCTACAATATCCTCGGGACACGGTATAATCAATAGAGTACACCCCAAAAAAATTGCCTGCTTGAGGTATAGCTCCTCCAAAAATATTGACTCGAATAAATCAAATTTTAAAAAATTCGTTATCCTGTAACCCCGCTACAGTAACCCTGGGTACGGTGGAATCGATGCGGTACCCCCCCCCCTGGCATTTCCAGCTCGAGGTCTAGCTCCTGAAAAAATCACACCTCGAAAAGATCAAATTTAAAAATTCGTAACACTGCAACCCCGCTACAGTAACCCTGGGTACGGTAGGGGAGAAACGGTATACCCTCCAAGCAATGGCCACTCGAGACACACCTCCTGTAAAAATCCCAAGTCGATTTGATCAATTTGAAATTTTAGCATACTGTAGACTTGATTACGGTATCGGTAATGGCGTGCCGGGACCGCTGTATACCGACCGATTAATTTCTACTTGAGGCCTAGCTCATGCAACAAATCCCGAGCGAATTGGTTGAATTTGAATTTTCAGCATACTGTAGACTTGATTACGGTATCGGCAATGGCGTGCCGGGACCGCCGTTCTACTTGAGGCCTAGCTCATGCAAAAATCCCGAGTCGATTTGATCAATTTGAAATTTTAGCATACTGTAGACTTGATTACGGTATCGGCAATGGCGTGCCGGGACCGCCGCATACCGTCCGATAAATTTCTACTCGAGACCTACCTCATGTAACGTATACCGGGTCGATTTGATCTTTTTGAATTTTTCTGCATACTGTAGACGGTTACGATATCGGCAATGTCGTGTCGAGACCGCCGTATACCGTCCGATTAATTACTACTCGAGGCCTACCTCATGCAACGTATACCGGGTCAATATTCTGAATTTCGTATTTCCGGGTTACGGTACACCGGGTTACGGTACTTTTTTTTTCGTTGCGGGACCCCGGCGAGTAAGATACCATAGGCCACTTTGGGTTCGGTGGACCCGACCCCGACCCCATTTTGGATCATGATACCCCCATCATGAGTGCATTCTGCCTCCCAAACTTCCATGATACCCCCATCATGGGTGCATTCTGCCTCCCAAAGGTGAGCCTGCGGCCGTGGACACGTATGAAGGAGTCCCTCTTAGTTTTACACACTATCTCTGTTAATTGAAGTTAGATAAGCAGTTACTGCAATTAGGGAAAAGTGCAATTTACTTGCAGTATCTACTCTCTACATAAACAAGAAAAGGTGTTTCAAATCCAAAACCATCACAATTGTCTGTTTTAAAAAAAATTTAAATCACTCGGTTCAAGAAGATTCGCAAAGCAATGAGAAATGTAAGAAAAGTCTAATATACCTTGGCAGCGACACCGGCGGGAGGATCGTCATTCGCTCGCGAGCCACCAGCTTCCTGAGCGATCTTCGGCAATCCCCCGTATATCGCGTTCATCAGGAGGCGTCGAACCATAGCAATCTAAAATACTAAATTCCTGCTGTAATTTGTTCACTTTCTTTGCATCATTTGTCGTTGTATTTTCCGAGACAGCGAAATTTGGAAAGTGAAAGCGGAAAAGTGAAATGACTAACCACTCGCATCGCAAGTACAGACGGGTACGAGGAGGAGTGAGAGAATGAGGGCAGATGAGACGGCGTGGGCAGAGAGATGGTCAACCCACTCGCTCACTGCATCTGTGCTCAACTGCGCCATCTTCGAAGCTGCGAAGAATTCGCCAATGCCGACGACAATGAGGAGACTGAACATTGAGATTCGTCTCATGTCACCGCTCCTTCATTTTGGAAAAAAATATTCCCCCATTATAAAGTTGGTGAAACCTTGAAATGCCGGGTCGTTTATTGAAAGAATGAGCGGCAACAATAACTAGATAATGCGACCCGAATCTCTTCATAATCTCATATCTGTCAACGAAAGAGAATATGTGAAATGACGATATTCGGATTTGTTCTTTTTCTACAAATAAATCAATAACTCACACGACCGAAATGACGTCTTTGGTGATCTCCTTGAAGTTGTGGCAGCCACAAGCTGCCGCCTGAGAATATTCTTTTAAAAGCTTTTTTGCTCCTTTTCACTCCGATTTATCAATGTCATCGACCACACTTGGAAAAATGGCTAACCACGATGGTGATGGCGGAGGAGGCGAGCATTCCCATCAGTCCTCCGATGGTGCCCGCTGGGAGGACATGCAGGGTCAGAGTGTCCGCCCAGCCCTTCTGCACAGGCTTGGCCGATGCGAACACGACCGAAGAACTGGTGAGGACGAGGACGAGCAGCAGCAGCAAATACCTAACAATACGAATCACTGAATTCACGTTGAAAATACTGTAAGTGACATTATCGATTGATTGACAGATTGAAGTACGGTAATTTTCGTCATCACCAGCTTGTAGTATGTTTATCTTATTACAAAATCGGAATTTTTTATATCCAAACATCTCAAATCACCATTTAGCCATGAGAAAATGATGAGTGGAAAATAACAACTCACATAATCGCGAATAGCAGCTGCAAGCTCTTGGGAGTGGGGAAGCACTGGTAGAACCGTCCTTGTCTCATTCTGGAAGTATTTGGAAGATCTATCGATCTTTCGTGCAATAAATGCATCACCGGTATTGTACTTTGATTTGAACAATGCATATCTATATAAAACGACTTTCTGTAACGGCATCGTTTTATCGGACGGCAACCATCTAGCATGATTGAGAAAGAAATATGATACGGTATAGCACAGTACTACCGCATTGGCTTATGGTAGCGCCGACAACAGCGAGAGCGCGTGCAGAATTGAGATTATGATAGGAACAGTACATTTCTACGGTATAGGATTACGGTAGCCCTTCAACAGCGAGAGAGCGTGCAGAATTGAGAGAGCATGCAAGGTGGAACGTGCACGCAAAACTTTGTATCTAGTATGATTAGATATCGATTGATCGTTGTGACTGCTTATCTCTCAGACGTTGTGCGAAGTAAGGGCGGAATAGCGTAGATCGCACAATCAATCGATAATCTGAAATTCCAAAATTGACATTCACTCTTCCCCTCATATCGCAAAATTTCAATTCACGGAGTTTGTGATACTCACAAACTAATTGAAAATCATCTATCGAACTTGGTATGATAGATAATCAATAAATTTTGAAATTTGGATAAATAATTGATTAGACCATTTCGCACCCTATTTCCTGGTTGATGGGTGAGAGAATATGCGAAATGAAGAGACTTGATCAAATTATTTACCCGAATTTCGAACTCAAATAATCAGACAAGATTAAGATCGAATCTCTTATCATTTCTGTGCAACAGATTGCTTATAACATCTGAGTGAAACGTGTTCTCACCTTTATCATATTGCGTAGTTCCAATCTCACCCAATCGAACGGTGAAATCGGAAGATGAGCTCAAAATGCGATAGAATGATAGAAATCTGTATAATATTGATTGATTGTTCCAATTATCGATTTTCTCCGTCAACTTAGTTTCTAAATATTATAATTTTTTATTCAAATAGTTGATATCTGAAGCAACTATTAGAATAAAATAATAAACGGAGAGACGAAAATTGTTTTAGATACATTAATCTAGCTGAAATCATTTTTTAAAATCAATATTTGTATCTTACCGTACGCTGGAAGCTACCGTACCTTGGAACGCTTGGTGGAAGAACGGAATCGATCTATCAGAACCAAGAAGCATGTCTATGAGAATCGCTGATACCCAAACCAGACTACTTACAGTACCCTCACTGTTCTAATTGAATCGATATTGACATGTAAGATAGCAAAGATAGAATTAGAGACAACTATAGAGTAATGATCACTCTCCTTATTCTCTCATCAATCAGGCAACGCGAGAGAGCATGTGAAATGGGGGAGAGTCAGACACTTGCTCCAACTATAGTGCCAAAAAAAAGAACCTACCCTTCATTGAATCGGCAGAAGAATTTTTAAAAAAATTATAATTTTAAAAAATCCGGAATCTCACTAAATCCAATGTAAGAGCTTCAAAAACAACTATTTTCCTAGTGATGACGTAATCTATCAGCAAAAATGAGATGCAAGGTTGAATCAGAAAATTACCTAGTGGTGACGCAACCCTGTCTTCCCTCTCACCTTGTGCTCCAATACATTTGCAAACGAAACAACCGTTTATGTTCAAAATGGGAACCATGCTCCAGTACAAACAGTGAATGAAAAAAGAGGTAATGGCACATTTTGGAAATTCCCTTTAGGAACCAGAAAAAAATCAATATTCATCTAAGCATAGAATCTAGAAAACCGGTAGTTTTATATGTCCCTCTATGTCCGTAGGAAAATGCGAAAATGTTGGATAATTTTGAATGTTGATCAATTTTTGAAGATTTTAGACTAGTTGTCCGTACCGATAAAATCCGCTGGGAGATTTGCCACCCGCAATGAGGTGACGCATCTTCACGGCAGCATTTTATCGGTAGTGTGCTACATGTGCCTACACTTCTACAGTGAAGTTACAAAAGGCGTGCTCGAAAAACTGTTTTTTGATCTTTCAAAATGGAGCAAAATATTGATTGATTTTTGCAGTTTTTAGACTAGTTGACCGTAGGCGGATCGGTCGAGACTAATCGGGGTGGGGGAGCTGGGATGAGTGGAAATAAAGAGAGAGGAGCGGGATCCTCCTCATCTTCAGCAAGCAGTCGACAGTTATTATTAACCATAATAATTATATTCTCTTCAAAGGCGATATAAATGATTTTTTATCTCTCTACAAAGATACAAAAGATCATGGCTAAAATCATATTGCCTAGTGATGGCGCAACCGTTCTCTGATAGCACAATTATGTCAATCAACGGAGACACGACTCACCGATCGCTCCCTTCTCCCCTTCTCCTTCCTTCTCACGGCAAGCGAATCGCGGACGGGATCTGGAATGATCGATCGATAAGCTCGTCTAATTTAAAATTAGTATATATTTGTTTAATGTTATTCCTCCACTTTTCACATTTTAGTGGTGATTATTTCACTGCACGAATCGGGTAGCAAATATCTTGATTGCATGCTCGAGAGGCGCTTTCGTACTGCAGTCTGATATTACTAATCCGCCGAAAGATCAAAGATCATTCCATATAATATTTCATCTTCCGGAAATATAATCGATAGAATGCATGCTCACCTTCCTCCATCGACCGTCTCCGCTCCTCCGGCTCCTCCATCCCATTCCTTCCCTTCCTTCGCCCCTCCCTCTCCACAATGTGCTGGTCAGTCGGCCAATGGGCGAGAGGGCAGTTGAGAAGAGGGATATGGTAGGGTAGGGAGGTCCGCATATTCGATATGGAGTTTCGGAAAGATTCCCATTGGGATCTATAGGTACCCCAAATCAAATTATCAATCGAATATCTAAAACTACTTAGAAATCGATAACATAAATGCGCCCGTAAACGTAGACTAAGTTTCAAACCCACTTTGTCAATTGACCGTGTGGTGTAATGGTAAGATGTTGCACACTTGGGTTCGAGACTTTTATTTGCAAAACCTTTTGCCGCACATAATTATCGGTCCTCATTAATGTCTTTAAATGCAGTCATGGTTAAAAAGATAAATGCTACTAGAGATTAGGGACACATTGAGATGGAAATATGGAATTACTCGTACCTACTATACATCTATCTCTAATTTCTTGTTGGGAGCAAAAATGGAAAGTCGTCGATGATCTAAATATGTTAAATAACCCTTTTTAAGGAATATCAAATTGGTATAATATAAAAACGTGGCAAAAGGTTTACAAACAAAAAAATCCAGCACAAGGCATACCGCTCCATAGCGCTACATCTTACCATTACACGACACAGTCAGTTGAGAGAGTGGGTTTGAAACTCAGTCTACCGTCGTATTTGTGTTATCGATTTTTCTCAGCCCCAGTGGCTATTAAGTAATTTTAGATATTCGATTGATCATTGGATTCGGGATACCTATAGATCCTAATGGGAATCTTTCCGAAACTCCATATCGACTACTCGGACTTCCCTGTCAGATCGGGAAGTCCCCAAGTTTCCTTACTTTTGAGAGATTGTCTCCTGTTGAGAGAGCAGGGAGAATCGAGAGAGTGGGCGAAAGATAGCAAGAGATGATTTCTCCAGTTTGCATGTTCTCTCAGCAGGAGACAATGTACAGGGAGTTGGAGACTCCCCGCTCTGGCTAGGATCATATTCATAATTAAGCGCGCTCGCTTTACACTCTTTGCGCACAGATCTTTGGACGAAATAAACTGGCCGATAAACTGCTTTCAAATACAAATAGAAATCATTACCATCTACTGATTACACCTAATGAGAACTCGCAATGCAAATTCAACTGAATCTCGAAAATATAAAGCCGGTTTCGTAAGTAACCAAGGGCTAAAATAAGGGTATGAACAGGCAAATAATTGAACTGTCTCGAAACTAACGATGGAAACGCTTGTGTGATCGAAATGTCAATGAAATGGACCTGAAATCCGCACAAGAAATAACTACCAAAATTGAAGCTGGCTACCGCCCCCCCCTGGACAGAATCTGGAGGATTCCACCAAGCTCCCCCGATACCGAACCTGGAGTCGGCCAAAGGTGGGCACAGGGTTCCGTCCCTACCGCCTGCAAGGAAAATTCGAAAAAATCCCGTTTTTCCACAGAGAAGTGTAGTAGTGAATGCATTAACGACAGAAACACGACAGAATTTGAGAAACAGCTAGAAAAGGCCGGAGGTGCTTGAAAAGGGGTCCTGAAAGATTTGTTGGGCCGACCGCCTGCAGGGGAGACTGGGCTAGACTGAATCTGGAAGTAGGCTGTCAAGCTCCCCCGAGACCGAACCTGGGGCAGGCTACCGATGTCCCCTTGGACCAAACCTATACCCGGCTACCTTTCTCAACCTAGACCGAATCTGGAAGTAGGCTGCCAAGCTCTCCCGAGACCGAATCTGGGGCAGGCTACCGATGTCCCCTTGGACCAAACCTGTACCCGGCTACCTTTCTCCCCCTAGACCGAATCTGGAAGTAGGCTGCCAAGCTCCCCCGAGACCGAACCTGGGGCAGGCTACCGATGTCCCCTTGGACCAAACCTGTACCCGGATACCTTTCTCCCCCTAGACTGAATCTGGAAGTAGGCTGCCAAGCTCCCCCGAGACCGAACCTGGGGCAGGCTACCGATGTCCCCTTGGACCAAACCTGTACCCGGCTAACTGTCTCCCCTAGACTGAATCTGGAAGTAGGCTGCCAAGCTCCCCCGAAACCGAACCTGCGGCAAGCAACCGATGTCCCCTTGGACCAAACCTATACCCGGCTACCTTTCTCCCCCTAGACTGAATCTGGAAGTAGGCTGCCAACAGTGGAGCTCATGAGCCCCGAAATTTGGCAGCGCGGGATTTCCCCCTGGACCGAACCTGTACCCGGCTTCCTGTCGAACTACCGAAGGCGAAATAGAACACAACAGATGGAGAGGGACGAGTACGCGTGTTTCGTAATCAAAAGAAGTTTTTTTTTGGAATGATCGTATAATTTTATAAATGTAATACCCCATAGAGCCCTTGCTGAGAATTACGCAAATGACCTAACATTTTCGAAACTCAGTTGGATTTTGAATAAATTCTGAATAGGTGTAGGTTTTGAGACAATTCAATTATTCACCTGTTCATACCCTTATTTTAGCCCTTCGCGGTACTTACGAAACCGGCTTTATATTTTCGAGATTCAGTTGAATTTGCATTGCGAGTTCTCATTAGGTGTAATCAGTAGGTGGTAATGAATTCCATTTGTATTTGGAAGCAGTTTATCGACCAATTTACTTCGTCTAAAAACGTGTGCATAAAGCTTGTAAGACGCGCGCGGTTTATTAGGAAAGGGGATCCCACCCTACCATATCCCCCTTACTACTACTGCCTTCGCGCCCATTGGTCGACTTGCCTGTACATTGCGGAGAGGGAGGGGCGAGGGAGGAGGAGGAAGAGGACGCGGAGGCTGGGGGGGACTGCAAATGAGTATGTTATTACAATTGATCACTACCAGTTTCCCTAAAATTCATTATTATTAATTGTCCATTCCGTGAAGCACTGGTTGACCTGGATCTCACTATTTAGACGCATCTTCTTCAACTACAGGAACTGCATAAAACCCAGAATATAATTTGTAACGAACACTGTGCGGAACACTAAAGCGCCTTGTCACGGAACCACCTGCCATTACACGTATTTTTGAATTATTTTAAAACATTGTACACATACTTATTCATTGCGCGTTATGATATATGCATGCGCACATACATATAATCATTATCGGATCTTTTATTACTACATCGTTCTATCACCGCGATATTCTGATTCCATTCCTCTAAAATAAATTGTCAGAAGAAAAACGAACAAAGAAACACCGTTCGCAACCAACAACTTAGCTGAAATGCGCCAGAATGGAAAATAAATAGTATATCATGAAACCCCTTCCACTGGCTCGACTTGCCGCTGGGGCACTACTGCTGAAGCCCGGAATTCTCAATATAGCAATTTAATAACAATGTTATTTGAAATACTCATTTCAAGAGCGCCTCGACTATGCATTGGCCTGTTCCGGACTTCTGCAGTAGTGCCGATGCTAGTAATCATCATGCGTGGAATTAAGTTGTCGGCGAAACATGAAAGCGCGCGGTGCGAATTTGCATGCGACGAAGTAGTGTGGAACAATCATACCCTATCAAAAAGTAATGGATCGAGTAGATTGTTCCATCAGTTTTGATGAGCTATTGATTGGTTATCACTGTCAGGTATCGAAGTGCGCCCTCCCCCAGTTGTTCGTGCTAGAATGGAAATTATTATACCATAAAGCCCAACTTCCACAAGCTCGACTTGAAGCCGGCACTAATAACTGTCATGCGTGCTCAGAGGCCGAAAAGTAAAGTAGCATGGAAAACTGGTCGGGCAGGAGTTCGATTTTTTGATGGTCTACCGGGCAGGTTTCTACATTTCGGAGATATTTAAGGAGACCCTGGCGGGCAGGTTTCGTTTTTAGGGGTCTAATTGATCAGGCATTTATTTTTCGCAGGTTATGTTGAATTCGACCCACTCTTTGACCCATTTGTAATATATGTTTGGCGAAACACGCACGCGCGTAGTTCTAATAAAGGTGGTGCTGCTACGTGCGGTGGGTTTCGTCCCTATCGAGAAAACGCATGGATCAAGTCGCTGTATTCACAATCATTTTTTGAATCAATAATCACACAAAAAGGGGTGGCATTTATTAAAAATACGCTTTTCAGAAGTAACTTAATCGCAAATAAATACAGTAATAATATTCGGAATCAGCATTATTTAACAAAAGGGCGGCGACCAGTGTTCAATCAACAATCTGAATTTTAGTGTAGCATTACTTTCACAGATAATGTAAACACTTTTAAATTAAATAATACAGGTATGCAAGCGCGCTCTACTCAAGCTGGTCGTGCTACAATCGGAACTAATAATAATACCACAACACCCAACTTCCATTAGCTACACAAGAAGCTGGCACTCACTACTGTCATAAGTGTTATTATGCGTTCGGCGAAACATGAAAGCGCGCGGTTCTAATAAAGATGCTGCTGAGTCGTGAGGCTGGCCGTCCTTATCGAGCATAGATGAGCAAGGACTGTTGCGGGAAGGCCGAATGCGAGAGGGTAAGAAATAAAATCCACCACCGTAAGGATAAAATCCATCACTGTAAGGACCACAGATCTGATTGGCTTATGGTAAAAAAAAGGGAGGGTACTATTGCTGGCTATGGCCTAGCCCATGTATGGTGTATCGACATGGCGTTACTTATGTAAACATTATTAAACTACATACTACAGGTATGCAAACACGCTCTACCCAAGCTGGTCGTGCTGCAATAGGAAATATCAATTATATCATAACACTCCAGCTACCACTAGTTCTACTTGACGCTTGCATTATCATCATAAGTATTATAATATGTTCGGCGAAACATGGAAACGCGCGGTGCTGCTAAAGGTGCTGTTCAGACAAGTGGAATGCCTCGCCGCTATCGAAAAATCGCATGGATCGCTGCTACAATTAATTGGTTATTAAATGAAAACTGAAAGGAGCGGTAGCATTGAATGATGATAAGCCGGTCGAAACTAAATCAATCAAAAATAAACACGCCAATATCCAGTTTTAATATAACTTGATGGCAATCGTGGCAAAGGTAATGAGGCCGGATTCAATCAATAATCAGCTTTTAGAGAGCGACGTGCTGCTACTGCATCTAGAGCATCAAAAGGGAAACGTTATGTTGAAAACGAGCGAACCAAAATCAACTTATAAATGTCGTTAGCTTGCACCAAAGGGCGTTGGTATGTTCTAGCAGCCGTATTGCCGATGGCCACATCCTTGCTCTATTCAGGAGTTGCAGCCCCGCAGCAAGCTATTACATAGAGAAACCGGAGAGCGCGTAATCATACATGAGCTGGGGTGTAGCCAGCAACAGGACCCTCCCGCTTTTGCCGAAAACCCTCCCGATTTCGGTTCACGCCGTTACGATTTTGGATCAGACCCTACTGCATCTTGCTCAAAATCACCAGGTTTTGTCACTGACCCTCCCGCTTTTGACCTACCAGCAACAACCATTGCCCATCTATGTGCGTAATAGTGATGAAATGGGGACTCACCGGAGGGCGCGGCCGGCATGCTGCAGGTGCTGCAGGTGTTGCAGCTGCTGCATCAGTCGTGTTGGATGGAGCTGCCTTTAAACAATTATCGATCGATCTCTGATATTTAATAATAATATAATCAATGAAAAACGAGAAAGGTGGGCGTAAAACCTCCATGTCGCGGCATGATACATAGAAGATCGACGGTGCCGGTGAAAGGGCTTGTATTACTCCAATAAAACGAGGAAAATAAATAACAATGAGCTGGGGAACTAGTGGAAGACCGTGCGACAGTCGGTATGGTGCCAGAAGTGAGAGGAGCAAAGAGTTGAACGCGCGTGGAGTGAGCAGAGGTTCTCGCTTCAGGTGAGGTTGGCGCGTTCGCTAGCTGGCCCCATTGATCGCAACGGTTGGCGTGACAGACTCCTTAGCTATATCCAAGTAATAACCAGCAAAATAATCGCGATTGGCAAGAAAAAAACGGGCCAAGCGACGGTTCGCGAGCGCGAAAAAAAGCGTTAACACCGGGTCTGCGCTCAACCGTTTGAAAGCGTGAGATCAAGCGAAAACCGCACGCTTGAGCAGCATCAACATCTATTGCACTTTCCCAAAGGCAGCAGGGCGTTGGCGGAGCAGCTACAGCTCAAAACAAACATGTGCAAGCTAAAAAAACGTTGTTGAACGCAAAGAAAGAGGGGGCGTGAAAAACCGAGGAAACAGGCGTGGGCGGGGTAGAAGCAGCGTGGATACCTTAGAGAATGTCGATCCTAAGTCATTGCGCGGAAAAACATTTAAAAAAGCGCAATTTAATCAACTTTTAACGTAAAGCGCGGAGAAACAACATTGCGAAAACAGGTAGAATTTTTGGCTTACAGTAAGAATACGGAATGCATCGACAACTGTTTTTTTCAGAGACAGCTGTCAACCGTGCTCTGGCAAAATAAATCAATCAATAAAATTAATCGTACAGTACTTTTCAGCGATAATACTTTATATTACATTTGATTATATTTTGCAAATGTGCAAAGTGCAAGTAAATGAGGTCGGTAATTCAAAAGTGATAGATCGGTATTACTGTAAATAGCAACAGTAGACAACGTTGAGAGTCAGACAAGAACTCTCAAATGGCACAATACTTGCTATTTTCTTCTGTTCTCGGTCATGCGGTTCCTTCCGATAACATTTGTGAAGAAACATAGCCTACATGCACCACGAAATGAGTTGTTTTCTTTAATCGTGACACTATCAATTGGTGAAGAATGAAATGTGAGCTAGTGGATTTCGATTATTTCCGACTGACAAGATCAGCTCATGCTCATGCTACGTGTGATTTGCCTCAGAAATTGTGTAAAATCACCTCAAAGTCATTTTCTCTTCATGCAAATGTTCTAATCCTCAGTCAAATGGACAAATCCCTATTGAAATCACCCCTTCTCCCGAGTACAAAAGCCCTTCCCTCCTCTCTTCTCCTCTCACTTCTTCACTATGAGACTGCTCGTGGCGGTTGCTGCCTCTCTTCTCGTCTGTTCCGCAATTCAAGAGCGATGCAATGAAGATACCCCCGGTGAGATGACCTACCTGACCTACCGTAATCTATACCTACCCCTCCCGACCTACCGTAGTCCTCACAGTCTCTCCAGACCGACCGTAATCATTACTGACCCTCCTGATCTAAGGTAACCTGTACATACCCCTCCCGACCTATCGTAATCCTCACAGTCCCTCCAGACCTATCGTAACCTGTACATACCCCTCCCGACCTATCGTAATCCTCACAGTCCCTCCAGACCTATCGTAACCTGTACATACCCCTCCCGACCTATCATCGTAGTCCTCACAGTCCCTCCAGACCTACGGAAATCTGTACCTACCCCTCCAGACCTACCATGCTCCTGACAGCCCCTCTAAATCTGCCGCAATCTGTGCCTACCCCTCACGACCTAGCGTAATCCTCACTATCTACAGGCCCACCGTAATCTGTACCTACCCCTCCAGACCTACCTTAATCCTCGCAGTCTCTCCAGACCTGCCGACATCTTAACGGACCCCTCCAGACCTACCGTAATCTGTTATTCCCCATCCAGGCGTACTATTCGTCTGCAATGATGCCTCCTCGCTTACTGAATCTTGTATGCCCCATCCAGACCCACCGCATTCTGTTCCGGTGTTTCCCGTCCTACCGTATTAAGAGCCTACGTAGCTACAGTCCTACAGCCTACAGTCTCCGACTTTTCGTGCGGGCCTACCGTATTGCGAGACTCGAAATTCCGCCTCTTACAGTACTCTCTGCTCTACAGTAACCGTCCCTTCCAGAATGCGTGATACACAACACAATGACGGATCCGATGATTATCGAAAAATGCATGGAGGATCCCATCAAGAATGCCGTATTTTGCTCGGTGAGTGTGGTGAAATTGAGGTTCCGCTGTGAAAAGCAGGCCAATCGATACTGTCGGACTACCGTATTCGCTGAGAAGAATTGATCGATCGCTTGCAGAGAAAACGTGAGATTGTCGAGAGGGCTCGCAAGAGATCCATCCAAGATGAGTGCAAGGAAGATACGCCCGGTGAGCTGACCTACCGTACTCCCTGATGAGCACCTACCGTAATCTGTGACTCCTTCCTAAAGTAATCCTCTCCTTTTTTTCAGAATGCGTTCGATTCAACACGATGAGAGATCCGATGATTATCGAGAAATGCATGGAGGACCCAATCAAGAATGCCGTATTTTGCTCCGTAAGTTCCTGAGACCGTCCAATGCAGTAACCCCGCGGTACTACTGAAGCTGAAGAGTAGTTATTCATGATTTCTCTTGCAGAAGAAGCGTGAGGCTATTAGGAAAGCGCTCAAGAAGAAGTCGGTTGATGAAGTGTGCGCATATGAAGATGCTAGTAGGTCACTCACAGAAATTGATACTGTACACAAATACAGTAGCCGGTACAGTAACCTTCCCGTATCCACTACACCTACAGTATCCGACCGTAATATACAGTAACCACTACAGTAGCCTACAGTATCCACCTACGACCGCTTACCGTAATCTTCACAGAGTGCTGGAAGCGGAAGATGCACAATGAAAGATGACCGTCGACATGTGCCTCGATTCAATGGGCAAGGACGAATTCTCTTGCCGAGTAAGTGAAACTTAGAATTGCCGCTCCCAATAAACAAAAGTGATTATTTATCTGCAGGGCGAGTTCAAAAGAGCACTGGAGAGCAAGAAAATGTACAAGAGAGCTCTTCGCTTCAAGCAATTCTAAACTTGAATAAATTGTCCGAATTGCTGGAGATCTGTTCTTGAATGTTGCAAAATCTTTTAATTAGATTACGGTAGCTCTGTACTAAGAGGGAAATAAGTCTACAACTCTAAACTTCTGAACTGCCGTGCGACGACTTTCAAAGTCTAATCGACTTGCTCCCCTGCGTCTCGTAGACTTTGAAGTCGTTGCTCGCAAGCTTAGACTTATGGAGTCGTGGACCCTGTGAGTATGAAAAGTCAATTCTTGATCGCCAGCAACTTTCGGACGAACCGACCCATACGAATCTAACAGCATTAGAAACAGCGAGAACGAATAGGAGAAAGAGAGAGAGATCGAGAGAGAGCGCTCCAAACGAGAGGGTCAGACAACGAGAGACATGGTGCCAACTGGAAGATGTGAGTCTGCTCTGATTTCAGTATCTTGTTGAACGATCGATTGGATATATACTTATTGTAGGGGAAAAAGAAAAGGGTTATCCCGGCAAACGAGGTCTGGGGATCGCGAAATGGAAGTAATTCAATAATTTCACTTCTTGAAGGAACAGTGACAATCAGTTATAGATTCTCTGTTCAAGAACACTATAGAATGGAGTGAAGAATGAGAAAGTGTGCAAAGCGATCTCTCACGTTCGCACACTCTCTCACCCTGAAAGGCTCTCGGTTTGGAATCATGTGAAACAAGGTAGTTGACTCTCGCAATTGGAGACTAGCCTACTCTCTGGCTGTTGGATTTTTGTATTTTAACACATTTAATAAGAACTAATAAAGAGGATCTAGTAAAACTAATAAAGTCGCTTTCATTAGAGATTTTAGTGAGCTCTGGCGAAGCGAATTGTGATTGATTGAGAAGTATAAGAGGGGGAAAACGCACTTCATGATCTTCCTGCTTTTTTGCGTAGTATGCAAATTAATATTTATTTATTCATTATTTAGTTTCCATATCCTTTCATCTATCTCCTCAAAACATTCATTCATTCACTTTCCATCCACACTGGTATTCTTCTACCTGCTGGGCTGCAACCCAGTGGGGGAAATTGCCTCCCACTGGCATAGCATTCAATTGGCACCATGCCAAGAACGTCTCTCGTTGTCTGACCCTCTCGTTTGGCGCGCTCTCTCGCTATCTCTCTCTTTCTCTAAATCGTTCTAGTCGACTCTGGTTCGCATGCTGTGACTGGGGCTCCGGGCAGCCTGGTGCCATGTTGAGAGACGAAAGCCAGAGCAGGTTTTTAACAAGAATTGGGAAACATTCGGCAACTTGTGAACTTAAGAACTTAACTTGCCTTTAACTGTCGGATTAGATCAATTGGTGATTAATACAGATTTGTTGATCTCAAAAAAATGTATGTGAGAGGAACAAAACGATTGAGGTCAGGAGCAAACCAGAGTGAAGTCTTACTGTGAAGAGGTGAAGGAAGGAAGGAAAAATGAAAAAAAGTGTATCGCGCTTCAACAAAAAAACGGACAGACATTTCGATTCTATATTAGTGGGGGAATAAATCTGCCTTTCCAGAATGTCTGTGACTTTCCCTGCGAAAAGAAAATTATTCTGTCAATTTTGCATAGAAAAAAATGTTTATCATTGATGTAAGGTTATGTTAACGAATAATCGGTAGCTACACGAGACATGACTTATTACTATGACACAACAAGGCAATATAGGGAGGAAGTGGTACAAGCAGAAGAAGAAAACAGGACTGACTACGAGGTTGCGGACAATATATAACAGAAACTTTTTGCATTCATTAACATTTAGACATGATTATGAACAATGTGAACTTTGAGGATATCTAAGACACAAATCATCGGATCCATCGTTTCAGTCAATATACGAAATTGGAATAACATTCACAGCTCGATACATACATCTTTCTGGAAGAATCCGAATCGATTCGAGACCGGTGGCATTGATGACTATCGAGTTTATCGAAGATTGATTCTCGTAATCGATATCGATCAGTTAAAATATTTACTGATGCTGAAGGATAATATGCGTAAAACCAACTATTACTGCTAAAAAAATCGTCTCAAGCAGACATGGACATTTGTACAGTTAATTTTGTAAGTTGAAGTCGTTGTTGGCATCATTCCAAACCTCCAGAAAGGAGTCGGGATTGCAATTGTGTGTGTGAATTCAATCCATGTGTTTATATTTATTTCGACAGAAAACTACAAAAAAAGAACAACAACTTGAGGGGAATATGAATATTAGTCAGAATCACGCTTATTTTATGTGTCAGAAACCAATAATAAAGGCACATAAATCCACAGGATTGGGGGGTGAGAGAGCGTGTGAAATCGAGAGAGACTCTTTCCCTTTTACGCACTCTCTCAAACCTCAGGATTTGTTTGATTTTTTTCAAACCCATTTTTGTATTTTTTCCGAGTTTCTAACGTTCCAAACCACTGTTGGGTTATTTAGCTCCTCTTTGTCTTGCACTTTCGATTTGATCCTTATATTTTTTTGATATTTTTGATATTTTTTAAAACTTGACTTGAGACATCCGAAAATAATGACGGCGACTGGCTGTAAAATATCCTCGAATGTGCCAGCTTCTGAGATCACATCTGTAATATTTGGAGGCAAATCAAAATACTACTCATCATATGTAAATAGTGGGTTGAGATAGAGAAAGAGAGATAAAGTAATGTTTTTTCGTAATTTCGCATTTTTTCTTTCATTTACCCTGTCCCATTAGCTTATGAACAAAACAAATCAAAAAAGTCAAGGAAATGAATGCAAATGCAAAAAGTGAAAGAAAGAGTTGTCGGGACACTTCATTTCTGCCTTTTCTCCTCGTCGCGAGCGGTTTTCGCGCGATGCTCCGACTATCGATTTCCCTCGTTTTCCTTCTATCTACCGTAATCTCCGTGGAGCGGCAGTACCCGAGCCAGTGCGAGACCTGCACTGAAGTGAGTTGATATTTTAAAAAAAACGTATTTCACTAATTACTTCTTAATTACGTAACTATCCTAAATAATTAATAATTATTAAGAAATTAAGAAATTGCTATTAATTATTTAAGATACTTACATACATTCTGATGGAGTTTTCGTCCAAGCCCGTGCTGACATCGGAGGTGATGAAGGGACTCGAGGTAAGCATTGCAAGGGATGAGGAAGCCAGTTGTCGATTGCCTCTTACCGTATCCCTAGTCAGCTATCGATTGCGTCTTACCCTTTTCCTAGTCCGTTGTTGATTGCCTCTTACCGTATCCCTAGTCAGTTCTCGATTGCCTCTTACCGTATCCCTAGTCAGCTATCGATTGCGTCTTACCCTTTTCCTAGTCCGTTGTTGATTGCCTCTTACCGTATCCCTAGTCAGTTCTCGATTGCCTCTTACCGTATCCCTAGTCAGCTATCGATTGCGTCTTACCCTTTTCCTAGTCCGTTGTCGATTGCCTCTTACCGTATCCCTAGTCAGTTCTCGATTGCCTCTTACCGTATCCCTAGTCAGTTCTCGATTGCCTCTTACCGTATCCCTAGTCAGCTATCGATTGCCTCTTACCGTATCCCTAGCCAGTTCTCTATTGCGTCTTACCGTGTCCTTAGTCAGTTCTCGATTGCGTCTTACTGTATCCCCAGTCAGTTATCAATAGCTTCTTACTGTACTCTTAGCAAGTGACCGATTGCGTCTACCGTATCCCCAGTCAGTTCTCGATTGCGTCTTACCGTATCTCTAGTCAGTTCTCGGTTGCGTCTTACTGCATCCCCATCAAGTTATCGACAGCGTCCTACCGTACCCTTAGCAAGTGACTGATTGCGTCTTACTGTATCCCAGCCAGTTATCGATTGACATTTCCGCAGGCGTACTGCCTCAATCACATCGGAGGCCGCGAGTCGATGTGCAACGATTTCATGAATGTGCTGGGAGAGGGCGAATTGCTGGAACTCCTATGGCGATCCAGCGCCATTTGCAGAGAGTTAGCATTGAATTTTAAATAATAATAATAATAAATATTCAATAAGCAAAGATAAATAACAGGCTCTACGGCTAAAGCCCGGATCTGATCGAATAGAATCGAACACAGGCGAGCGACTCACTTGAAATGAGTCATTTCGAAGGTCTTTGTCCTGGAATTTATGACAAATGAATCCGGGCTTCAGCAGTAGACTTTGAAAGGTAACTAAACAACTACCCGCATAACAGGGAAATTGACCGCTTTTTTGAAGAGAGAGTGCGGAGAATGAAGAGGGTGGTGGTGTAATTTCCCTCTTATGCGGGTAGTTGTATAGTTACCTTTCAAAGTCTATTCAGCAGTAATGCCAACGTTTTAATTAAATATTATATGAGAGAATGTCTGAGTCGATTGAGATTCTCCCAAGAGCGGCCGTACAAGCAAAAACAAACCTATGCTGAAAAGTTGTCTCTAGGGTAAACTTTGACCGTAGAGACCGAAAATCGACATAAGAAGTTGCATAGATCAAACCCGGCTGAGATATGTTTCATCAGATGTCAACAAGTGAAATTTTTAACTTTGACAAAACGCATTCAAACCACCTATGTAGCTATATATTTGGATAGCTCTCGATGAGAGGAACTTTTTTTGTGTTGGCACCCATTTTCTTGCTCGTCTGTGAAAAAAGTTGGAATTTTTTAAAATCTCAAATTCAAAATATCCGTATCTAGACTTTGCCCAGTGCACTTTTAACTATGTTCATTCGATTCAGCGTGCGAATTTACTCCATGGTGCTTGAAATAATCCAAATCCATCGTGCCCACCTTGGTGAAAATAGTCACCGAACGTGCGCCGCGGCACCAAACCGCGACGTGACACGCAACGCGCGCCGCAATTTCGTAAACAAATGGCATGATTTTGGCGTCAAATTTAGTTTTACAATACATAAACATGTAAAATATCAAAACTGGCTTGGTAACGCACACCAAAACGAATGATTTAGCAAATTCCTAAAAAAATATTATTTTATTTTATTTTAAATTTTTACTATCAAATTCGCTACGGAAAAGGCATATACGATGCCCTATACATATTTTCTCACACTGCATCACTGATTTTAACCACTTTCTCTCGAAAATGTCAACAAACAACTTGTTTTTATTACTAAAATTTGACACCAATCAACGAAAGCAGCAAAAATCGACCGAAATCGAATCATACTGAATACATGTTTTACTGATGCCTACGACAGATATAGGGTTTATTACAACATTTAAATAATTTCCGCGGACTAATGGTGCTGAATTATATATATAGTTAGAGAGAAAAATAAAAGAAGTTAAATTTCGAAAAACATGTTTTCAATTGTTTTCTTTGGACTGCAAATTCTGAAGAAAAAAATCAGATATGCGTTCAAATGGTATTCAGATGCAAAACTAATCGTAATTAATGGTACAACGGAAATATTTCAGCTTTCCACGAGTGGTATACGAGTACGAATTAGTGTTGTTAGATCGAATAATTCTATTCGTGAGAACAAAGGGTTATTCGCGAATGATGCATTGTTATTCGCGAATAACCTTTGTTATTCGGGAATAGGATTATTCGATCTAACAACACTAGTACGAATAAAGTGGTGAAATATCGAATCCAATTTATGTTCGTTTTCTTTGTCAGCATCAGAATTATTTTGAAAAGCTTATTTTAGATGTTATTTTGAGAGAAAAAATAAAGTTTAAAAAAATAACTGAAATCTTTTTTTCGAAATTTAAGTTCTTTTATTTTTCTCTCTAACTATATATATAATTCAGCACCATTAGTCCGCGGAAATTATTTAAATGTTGTAATAAACCCTATATCTGTCGTAGGCATCAGTAAAACATATTCAGTATGATTCGATTTCGGTTGCCGCTCGAAAGTTCACTATGATTCGATTTCGGTCGCCGCTCGAAAGATGCGATTTTTGATGCTTTGGTTGATTGGTGTCAAATTTAAGTAATAAAAACCAGTTGTTTGTTGACATTTTCGAGAGAAAGTGGTTAAAATCAGTGAGGCAGTGTGAGAAAATATGTATAGGGCATCGTATATGTCTTTTCCGTAGCGAATTTGATAGTAAAAATTTAAAATAAAATAAAATAATATTTTTTTAGGAATTTGCTAAATCATTCGTTTTGGTGTGCGTTACCAAGCCAGTTTTGATATTTAACATGTTTATGTATTGTAAAACTAAATTTGACGCCAAAATCATGCCATTTGTTTACGAAATTGCGGCGCGCGTTGCGTGTCACGTCGCGGTTTGGTGCCGCGGCGCACGTTCGGTGACTATTTTCACCAAGGTGGGCATGATGGATTTGGATTATTTCAAGCACCATGGGGTAAATTCGCACGCTGAATCGAATGAACATAGTTAAAAGTGCACTGGGCAAAGTCTAGATACGGATATTTTGAATTTGAGATTTCAAAAAATTCCATCTTTTTTCACAGACGAGCTAGAAACTGGGTATCAACACAAAAAATGTTCCTCTCATCGAGAGCTATCCAAATATATAGCTACATAGGTGGTTTGAATGCGTTTTGTCAAAGTTAAAAATTTCACTTTTTGACATCTGATGAAACATATCTCAGCCGGGTTTGCAACTTCTTATGTCGATTTTCGGTCTCTACGGTCAAAGTTTACCCTAGAGACAACTTTTCAGCATAGGTTTGTTTTTGCTTGTACGGCCGTATCTCGATCGGCTCAGATAGTCTCTCATATATATAATATATTTAATGAATGACGACAAGATAATGTGCGCTTGCAGTAAAATGGACGTAGTGCAGGTTGAGCTGAAAAATCGCCGATTTAGTCTGGACTATGGCTGCCCGAGCACTGTGAGTTGTTACAAATGACTTGATGAATGTAATGACGTCATGAATGTCCTTGGAGAGGGCGAATTGCTGGAAGTCTTGTGGCGATCCAGCGCCATAGAGTCATAATTAAAATTGTTAATAAAACACTTCCTCATTTTTCCGGACCATGCAACCCTACACCCAGAATGAATACACTCACTATTGAGTGTATCATACACTGAGTTAGGGCATCTAGTGTATGACACACTTACAAATCTCTCATTTTCGCACGCTCTCTCGACGCACGAATACACTCAGCATTGAGTTATCATACACTCGATGCCCTAACTCTCTCATCTCCCTCATTCATCATCTCCCTTTGTGAATGTAGCGAACACCTATCATTCACTAACAGAAATATTGCTCGGTTCCATCTCATAATCTATCTCAAGTGAAAATCGGAGAGTTCCCCTCCATCTCTTACGCTTATTTTTTTGTAAACTTTAAAATCCTGTAGCAGCTCGAACATAATTGGTTAATTATGATAGATAATTTAAATAATTGAATAATTATGTTAATTAAATAATTATGCTTATTTCTTTATATTGCAGCCGGATTGCCTGTGTCTCAACTTGCACCAATGCGAGGACAATAAACAAGAACAATTGGAACGATGGGATCACGCCGAATGCCAGTAAGCATTTTTTTCGAATTATTTTATGATGTACTAGGGTCGGGATCTTCGAACTTGTGTACTATACCGAATGATGCCTCCTGCAGGCCCTTTGCCTTGTCAGGATACATATGTATATGTATGTACTAGGGATGCAAGTTCGGTTTTCGTATTACGACTCTCTCAGGGAGAGATCGGTAATACGGCTGATAAGGGGGAGAGAACGAGAGAAGAAGAGACGCCAGGGGGTTCGGTAATACCGAAACCGGCGCCGAACGGGCAGCCCTATAATGTACACGAATGTGTATTTATATATTTCATTTATCGCACACGCGTACGTCAACACCTTCAAAAATAGCTGAATTCAAATGGATACATTGCGCAGTTTCTCTCCTAGAGCAGAAAGGCTATTTGGAAAACCAGGAAAAATGAGCATTTTCCCTGACAATGAGCGACAACTAGCCGGGATGTGTTGAGGTTAAATACACTACGCTCTATGCGTACACTACGCTCTATGCGTACACTACGCTCTATGCACAGTTCTGGGAGAAGGTTCGGTCCAGGGGACCTCGGTAGCCTTTTTCAGGTACGGTTCAGGGGGAGCTCGGTAGCCTTCTTCAGGTACGGTCCAGGGGGACCTCGGTAGCCTTCTTCAGGTACGGTTCAGGGGGACCTCGGTAGCCTTCTTCAGGTACGGTCCAGGAGGACCTCGGTTGCCTTCTTCAGGTACGGTCCAGGGGGACCTCGGTAGCCTTTTTCAGGTACGGTCCAGGGGGACCTCGGTAGCCTTCTTCAGGCTCGGTCCAGGGGGAGTTCGGTAGCTTGCTGTAGTCTCGGTCCAGGGAGTAGAACTCAGTAGCCGGCTCCAAGATCGGTCCAGGGCGAGCTTACTATGTTGGGGGGAATGTGTTCATTTCTAGAATGAGTACTGGCTTATTCCGTTGCAAAAGGCTCGTGAGGCTGAGTGCGATCGAAAAAAAGTTGCCACTACGCCACTTCGTGGCTCCGTGGCAACTTTTTTTTCGATCGCTCTCAGCCTCACGAGCCTTTCTCAACGGAAACGCAGGATACCGTGTGTTGATTTCCCGGGCGTATTCGAAATCGTTTGTGGCATCGAAAAACACTTTTCCAATGATTCCCTATGCTCGCCGGATCATTTGGAAACTTTACGAAATTTTCAATTTTTCAAGTTAAAACGTGTTAGACACGTTTCCGACATCGCAAAACACGTTTCCTGTGAAGTCCACGCTCTGTGATCCAATTGGGAACTTTTCGAAATTTTCGATTTTCCATGTTAAAACTCGGCAAAACAGGTGAAAACGTGTTTCACCTTACTGAAGAACGTGCTAGAAGGGCATTTGACACTTGCGAAAAATGCGGCAAACGTTTTGCCCGCGGCGAGGTTCGAACCTGGGGGTCTCAGATTGTAAGTCAAGTGCGTAACCCACTTAGCTATGGATTTGGTCAATTAAATATTGCAAAATTTTAAAGGGATTTTGGTCTGTTGTCGTATGCAAAAGGATCCGAGAAGAGCGATTTTGAAGCGATTTATTAGGAAGCTTCCGGATGCATGATTCCGGCCTCCAGAAAGGGGTCAGGGGCGAGAGAGTGTGCCAAAGTGAGAGAGTCCCTCTCGAATTTCCTTGCTCTCTCGTTTACACCCCTTCCTGCGAGGTTTGCCGGCATATGGAATGATTTGCAATGTGCGAAAATTTCATGAAATCGCGTGAAATCAAGTGAAATCAATCGATATTTCACTTCAAAAATCGGCAAAAGATGCTCAAATGTGAATCTCGTTACTCAAAAATGGGTTTGGGCCACATTTGACACTTGGAAAAAATACGGCAAAAGACTATGCACCGGCGGGGATCGAACCTGCGACCCTCGGATTTGAATTCGAGCTCGCTACCGACTTGGCCATGAAATTATCGATTTTTCAAATATAAAAATCGATGTGTTTCGTGAAGGGCTATCATATGCAAAAGGATCTGAGAAGATTGCTCAACTTTGAAGAAAGTTATTCAGAAAAAAGGTCCGTCACGCGGAATGAAAAAAAAAACATACCAACAGACAGACATTTCAATTTCCTAGTCAGTGTCTTTGCTTGAATTTACGTTATTTAACAGTGTTCCCCCGGGATTCGAAAGGATAAAGGTAAAGGTAGTTCCGTCTTCAGCATGTTTTACATGCGCGGAACATTGCGCTTTTCAGTGTGCACGCAACCTAAACATAAACGGCATGATCAGTTTGTTCATTTGACTAACTATTATTTCTACCTTATTATAATAGGCGGAATCACTTCAATTATTATAATTATTATATTGTGTACAATGTATATTTAGAAAGGAGGACCATGACATTCTCAAAGAGTTCACTGCTGCATTCAAGAAACTTCGTACGTTTTCATTTTCAAAAAATCAATACTATGAAATCAATAATTTCAGGACTCACTTATTACGACTCGGACCTGATGTGATTGATTACAGAAGAGAAACTGTAACCAGACCGAAGTCAGACGTGAATAAACGATCATTGCATTATACTAATATTTCCATTATTCATTTTAAAACACGGGAAAATGCATGTGAGCTTTTTGAAGGAAACAGTTGTGAAACGCGAAGCTTATCAAGGAAATACATAAAAAAATATAAATAAATATGTTATTTCCTCTCCAGACATAAACTATAGTTCCGACAAATTTTGTGCGAAATTGCAAAAATAGATTACGCATTAAAGGAGGACGAACAGCAGGATAACTTAAACCCTGAACTTCCGTTTACTTACTGTAAGACAAAGGTTGACATTTTTGCGAGAACTTGCTCATTTACATGTTTGTTTCGCCGTCTCTCGCTGTCTACCTCAATTTGCATGGAGTCGGCAGAATGCCTCGGAATCAGACAATCCTCCCTCCCCCTCTTCCCCAGCGGGAGTAAAGTGCACACAAATTCGACACGGGATATAATGTTGACCGAGAGATTTGCTTACTCGCGCACGTGAAAGAACGCCCCTCCTGCGTGAGCGGCAACTTGACCCTGATTGTCCCTGAGCCCTGTAGCTTCTTTGCTCGCGAGTATCTCGGTTCGGAGGAAAGATAGAGATCTCTGGGGGGGGGGGGGTGACAATTCCGCAACCGACATTTCCGCAACGGCTTATAACTTTTCTCAAACTCGAGGAATCTGTATGAACTTTTTTCCCCTGTTAGTTATTTGCTCACCTCCATCGATTCGGCTTGTTGCTGTATTTTTCTGATCATTTTGAATTTTTTGCTAATTAGCCAAATTTTAATTAGCTAATTAGTTAATTTGTGGGTTTGAAAGCCCTCGTGATTCTCATCATAATAACACTTTGGTGGAGATATGCAGATTTAGAGCAGTTAAAAACCTCGTTGCGGAATTGTCACCCCCCCCCCCCCCCCGAGATCTCATGTTTTCGATTCTCATTATCATTCATAGGTGTAAGCGAGTTCCTCCACTTATAGGAAATGAAAGTGTCTGTCTGTTTGTCTGTCTGCCTGTCTGTCTGTATGTTTTTTTTTGTTGCAGCGTGACGGACATTTTTTTTCCTATTTTCCCCATAAATCGCTTCAAATTTGAGCTATCTTCTCAGAACCTTTTGCATATGATAACTGATCAGAAAACCTTTCAAAATTTTAATATAAAAATCCGCTAATTTCGCGGCCAAGTGGATAACGCGCCAGACTTTGAATCGGAGACCCCCGGGTTCGACCCCCCGCCGCGGGAAAACCTTTTGCCGCATTTTTAGAAAGTGCCAGAAGTGGTCCTAACATGTTTTTGAACAACGTGAAACACGTTTCCACCTGTTTTGCCGAGTTTTAACGTGAAAAATCGAAAATTTCGAAAAGTTTCCAATTGATGCGCAGAGCGTAGGGGATCACAAGAAAAGTGTTTTGCGATGTCAGAAACGTGTCCGAACGTGTTCTAACATGTTTTAACGTGAAAAAAATGAAAATTTCAAAAAGTTCCCAAATGAACCGGGGAGCGTGGAGAATCGCGGGAAAAGTGTTTTGCGATGTCAGAAACGTGGTTGAACGTGTTCTAACACGTTTTAACGTCAAAAATCGAAAATGTCGAAAACTTTCCAAATGATTCGTAGAGCGTAGGGGATCAGACGAAAAGTGTGTTGCGATGTCAGAAACGTGTCCGAACGTGTTCTAACATGTTTTAACGTGAAAAAAATGAAAATTTCAAAAAGTTCCCAAATGAACCGGGGAGCGTGGAGAATCGCGGGAAAAGTGTTTTGCGATGTCAGAAGCGTGTTTGAACGTGTTCTGACACGTTTTAACGTCAAAAATCGAAAATGTCGTAAACTTTCCAATTGATGCGCAGAGCGTAGGGGATCACAGGAAAAGTGTTTTGCGATGTCAGAAACGTGTCTGAACGTGTTCTAACATGTTTTAACGTGAAAAATTGAAAATTTCAAAAAAAAGTTCCCAAATGAACCGGGCAGCGTGGAGAGTCGCGGGAAAAGTGTTTTGCGATGTCAGAAACGTGTTCGAACACGCCAAGGAAATCAACATACGGTATCCTGCGTTTCCGTTGAGAAAGGCTCGACAGGCTGAGAGCGATCGAAAAAAGTTGCCCCGGAGCCACGAAGTGGCGTAGTGGCAACTTTTTTCGATCGCTCTCAGCCTCACGAGCCTTTTGCAACGGAATAAGCCAGTACTCTTTCTAGCGATTAAGATTCCTCAACATCCTAAGCTCCCCCTGGACCGTACTTGGAGCCGGCTACCGAGGTCCCCCTGGACCGTACCTGAAGCAAGCTACCGAGGTCCCCCTGGACCGTACCTGAAGCAAGCTATCGAGGTCCCCCTGGACCGTACCTGAAGCAAGCTACCGAGGTCCCCCTGGACCGTACCTGAAGCAAGCTACCGAGGTCCCCCTGGACCGAACCTGCAGAACTATGCATAGAGCGTAGTGTACGCATAGAGCGTAGTGTATTTAACCTCAACACATCCCTGCTAGTAATGTGATTAGTTTCAGATACCATTTTTGCTGTTCTTCCTCCTTTAAGGTGCTCTTTTCGAGCATAATAATTTTCGCGACCTGTATTTGCTCTAGATTTCATTCGTTTCTATTTCTACAAAGAAAACAATTAATTTCATAGGAAGCGTTATAATGCGGTGTTATATAAGAAAACAGGCTTCGCAAGACGATAAGAGCATAACGGATGTAGTTGTACGATCAAAAGGAACGAAAGAACTAAACAAAATTGAAAAATAAAGAAAAAATGCCAAATTCGAATAAAACGTTCCGATGTTTCAGACATAGATTTTTAAACTCTACTTTCAACCCAATTTGTTACGTTGATTTAGAATTTGCTGTAATTTCATTATGAAAACAACGATGCAACAGATCATCGGCACCCAACAATGCCAAAATTGGAAGTATCTCCTTTAATCTCTATCGCCCCCTTGCACAGCATCCGAAAGAGTAACAGCAAGTTCAAGTGGGAATCGAAAGAGGGAGTCGTCGAGAGAGTGCTCGAATCGAGAGAGCCAGACAACGAAAGATCTTCTTGGCACGGTGCCAACTCGATGCTTTTCCTTGTGATTGCCTCTCAGTTCTTATCAGCTGCACCGTTTCTCGCTTCTCTGAGAAAGCGACTATGACGGTTGAGGTCAGTTTCAATTTTTCGAAAATCTTTTTTTAAATATTTTAATAAAATAGAAAAAAAAATGTTATTCAGTACGGAAAACTAACACTTGCTGCATGCTTGATTCTGCTAACTACAATGTGCACTTTCGACTCACTGGCTCTGGATGGTCAGATTACCGTCCCGGCTTTTCGAAAATAATTACATAATTAGGCGTCATTCCGAGTCTGCAGAAATACTACGCTATTAACGACTCGCGAACGGCTCTTATAAAGGTGATCTAAAAATTATTTTAAAAGTAATTACGAAATTCACCCAGACTATTTCCGCCAGTGCGACTACTTTCACTCTTTCATTGATGTGGATATTCGGAGATCGATTGGGAAGGAGGTTTGAAGTAAAATGTCGAACTATTTTCTGATTAGGAATTATTTCCCCCAGATCGCTTCTCTTATCGACTATTTTCGCTTGGACAATCGCTCTTTGCGTGTCGCTCTTATCAGGAAAAGAGCAGTATTGGGTGAGCATTAGAGTGCGCAAAGTGAGACCACCGTCTCTTCATTTCGCACACTCTCTCACCTACCGACCGGTCGAGAGAGTGTGTGAAATGAAGAGATCGTGGTCTCACATTGCGCACTCTAGTGAGCATATGATATCATTGCACAGGGGAAAACCCTCTAGTATGGGGTCAGGAGAGAGAGAGTGCGAAATAGAGAGGCACTTTCTCATAATCAGATTAACCTTCAGCTTTTTATAACCACTCGAACCATCGTTTCTTGTGGATCTGCGATATTTCTCATTCTCGTTCCTGTAATATTGGCTGATATTTATCGAGGTATTTGTCATTTCTATATTACGGGAGAATCTCTCACTTTTAAGCACTCTCTCGCTTCTGACCCCATTCCGGAGGATTTGTTTTCCTGTTTAGATGCAGCCTTCGGCAGGTCAATCATGCTCATCACGATGACTGAATTAGTTGGCAAGTAAGCAGTATTTAACATTGTCAAATAATCAATACTTAATCGTCGATCGATACTGGAATGACTACAGTACCTATGACTTACAGTATCAGCGCGGTCTCATTATCTTCTCTGATTGTCTCAAGTGAAGTTGGGTGGCAACTCGTATTTTGGCCTCTTGTAATAATCGGAGTTGTCGTTACGCCAATTTTATTATGCATTTTGCCAGTGAGCTTTTTATAATTTTATTACACATTGCAAAGTAACAATGCAACACTCTTGTTTCACATCGATTTCCCTCTTTTGCAACACTACGTCCTGGGTAAAAAGCCGAAAAAATTTAATTCCTGGTGAGGCATCGCCGATTTACATTCTGACTCAATTTTCTGGCTCAATTTGGAAAGAAGATTCGCCAGAACGCTGTGTGCAACTATCTATTTCAACCGTTACTAACAACTGTCAAATCATTTTTTTTACAAATCATCGATATTCGTACATTTTGATTCAGACTGATTTGGGCTGCTCAACTTATGTCAAACGAAACGTGTTCGACGCTTTGAAGCTGCTGAAAGTGTATGACATACAGGGCGGAATAAATTTGAAAATTATGTATTTTCAGAAAATCATATCTATTCCTTACGAATGCCGCAGTTTTCTCCGGATGGTACTTCAAGGTCCGTCATTTTCATCATAAAAGTTTGAGTCAGAATCAGAATGTGAAACATTTGTATTACAAATTTATTTTTTTTAAAATTACATTTGTATTATAAATTTTGTAACTAGTCCGACTGGCTTTATTTCCAAACATTCTCACTCTTGTGTAAAATAAAGAGATCCGATATCTTTCCTCCAACAACTGGAGGGCTACATGGCTGCATAAATTACTGAAAATATGGTATCATGGGATATGAGACTAGTCGGACAATTAATAATTGAAAGAAAACAATCAGTTTGTGATAAGACATTCGCAGGTGTGGCTCTTCTGGATGCCCACTTTCGTTCTCAGTGCGTGGACCAACTCACCGCAAGTATTTTTCGGCCTACCGTATTCAGTGTTAGTCGTCCTCAAATTACCGTATCTGGATCTGAGAAGTGGTCCAGCAATAATGTTGAATTTGAAAGCGGGAAGCGCGCTACTAGTGAAGAGTAAAATGGATAGAAACCATTGCCATAAATAGAAACGGGTAAAGGTAAAGTTGCTGAAGGAAACGAGAGGACTTTTAAAAAGCGACTACTCTGCCGGGACCCACCGGTAAGGCCGGTTGCTGCACAGATCTACGTATCCCCTGCCGATCAGGCTTCTGGGCACGTTACCTTACGCAATCAATGTTGCTACTAATTTTGCCGCCACCGAGGTGGATGGAAGGCTTGGTGAACCTGGGTGTCATAGAAATGGGTGTCAGCATGCATTCCAGTGACCGCGAATCGTACTACGTATCATAAAACTTTAAAAAAAAGATTTTTTTGTAAAATTTGAGCGTGATGACCATAACATCTCTTGTCGAACTCGTCGCTTCCCTCTTTGGCCTTCCATTGTGGCTGTGGATTGCACAGGTTTGCTCACTTTTTCGCCCTTTTGCAGGGTGGGGGGGTCCAGGTGTGAGAGACAAAGACCATTCTCCTTGTTTCCATTCACTTTTGGTGGATGTGAAACACTCATCCAAAATAATAAAACGTTCCGTTGCTAATCTGTGCTAAACACAGAGATGATAGGCGAGAGTGCATGTAAAAGCAAGAGACACGCCGAGGTATAGAAACAGAGTGCACACACACACACACACACACACACACACACACCAGTAGACCATGTTATGAGCGTATCATTTTAAAATTGCAATAGCGATGTATTTCATTTCAGTCCTGGCAGTCGGGGAAATCTTGCTGCAAGATCATCGGCGCTGCAGCAGCTGCAGCATTTCCGATAGTCGCTGTTGCAAATTCGATTTGTCTCGCAATCTCGTCACTCGTTACCATTTGGGCTTCCGACCGCAGCTACATTGTCGTTTTGGTATGGAAGAGTTTGAAATTAGAGCAGCCACATGGATCAAATCACTTCGTTACACACAGAGAAAACATACTAGGAATACGACATCAAGTTGGCACGCCTACTAATATATAAGTAGGGCCTACTAATGCCCTACTTATATATTAGTAGGCGTGCCAACTTGATGTCGTATTCCTAGTATGTTTTCTCTCTTTGTACCCAGACTTTCCCAGAAATCAACCGATGAAGGGAATGTTTAAAAAATTAAGAGACCGGATGAAGTTCCCGTTTTTGAAAACTCTTGTTTCAGTAGTTCATTGTATTTTTTTGGTATTTAGGAAAAACAACTAACACATTTCTTCAGATCGCTGTATTCATGGAAGGATTCATGGGATTCTCTGTGATTTCGCTAAATACGCAAATGACGCTGGTAAGTGACATAGAGATTCATTAGTCTTATTCACGTACGTAATTCAAGACCACCAGAAAGGGGTCAGGGGCAACAGTTCTCTCCCAGGCCCCGTTATTGAGGTTCGACTGGGCAGTAAAATTGTTGTGGTGCGCAAAGGGGAGAATTCGGGGCTTATCTACCTTGGCGGTTCTTCATTCTGTGCCTCGTGACGGGCGGTCGACAGTCTCCCCGCTCCTCTACCACCTCAGTTTGGAGAATCCTTGCCAATCAGCTTGGGCAACCCGGCAAGTATATCGCCCACCTGGTACCACTTCAAACGGAGGAGCCGGATCGACTGCATCTAATTCAAGTCGCCAACTATCAAAAAAGCCCCAGTCGACCAGACTACGACGTGAGATTTCACTTTTGTTGATACACGCTAGTCAGGACGTCACTGGAGGCTGGACGATCTACTTCTACGCTCAATGTCTATCGTCCAAGATCGACACTTCAATTGACCAAAGAAGCCAAGCATGATCCATTCCCTTGACCCTGTTGCCCTGAGGTCGAAGATCCTGGCCCCCTCTGACCACGAAGCTACCTTCCTGCAGGCCCATTTGCCTTGATGTCAGGATAAATCTGTATTCACGTATGGAAACGCTTTAGTGCAACGTTTTATCCGTTTACATTGCCGTATCCCAACCCCCAGAAAGGCGCCAGGGACGAGGGAGAGTGTGAAAGGAAGAGAGTCTCTATTGTTTTTGCACACTCTCTCGCCCCTGACCCCTTTCTGGTTGTTTCATTGATCGTTTCAGTCAGTGAGTGACGCTCGACGTCGGGCTTCCGCTCTCTCCCTGCAACGATTGCTTCTTAACGTCGTGTCCATACCCGGACCGCAAATTATCGGTGTTGTGAGATATTTATTTTTTTATTGATTTTTAGGACATCAATTGTGAAATAGTTAGGAAACCTGAATCACGAACGATCCTCGAAAATGGTCAATACAATGACAAAGCAAATAGATATTCTCGTTATCAATTTTCTTTTTTTTTAAATTTATAATATTTTCAGCTTTCTGATGTATTCCGCCTCGATTCAGATCTAGATGTGGATCGGTTCAATTCTTTACAAAAGGTATCAATTATATATTTTCTCAAGAATGTATAAGTCACAGCATTCGAAACAGATTCGGCGAGAACGAGTTAGAGAAAACGAGAGAGATGGCGAGAGAGCGCGCCAAACGAGAGGGTCAGACAACGAGAGACGTTCTTGGCATGGTGCCAACAGGATGCTGTGTAAGTAAACCAGAAAACCAAGAGTACCCCAAAGAAAGTATCTTACATCTCCATTTATGTTGCTGAACACATGAATACAAAAGTCCAGAAGTGATTCGGGAGAGTGAGAGTGTTGAAAAATGATTTCAGGCGCTGGCAATCAATTGGTTGTCCATTCTGCTCTCTTCCTTCTTTGTCTTCCTATCCGTGTTTTCATATCCGCAAGACGCTATGAAGTTAGTTCACTATCTCGCTATGTTCACATCATTTCCAGCCACCAAAACGTGCTCCGACTTTTCAGCGCACTATGTCCCCTACACCCATCCGTCGCACATGCTGCATTCTGTTGAAAGGTCCCGAACGGAATGCAGTCCGTCCAACCCGGAATCCGGCGCACATCGTGTGGGGCAAAAATCCGGCGCACATAGTGCGTTGAAAAGTCGGAGTGGCGACCATGGTTCATTTTGGCTCCATTTTCAACTGTAGATTCAGGGCACTTTCGTTTTAATTATATTGTTGCAGTGTTCGGGGTCCGCCAAGGGCGGAAAAGGGTGAATGCGAATCCCTAATTGGTCGTCGAAAATCGCGAACTGCGAGTGTCCTGGAAACGTCGTTGATGGGGAGACGAGCGACATTGGAGAGCATTACAAGATGAGATTGATAAACGAGAGATTATCGTGACCCCTTTCTGGAGATCGGCAACAGCGAACATAACGCAATGAGAAACGACAATGTTCGCTTCTCATCATTCATTGTTGCACCTGCACACAGAGAAATCCTACTAAGAACAGGCACTCAAGTTGGCCCGCCTACTAATATGTAAGTATGCGCAGCTTATATATTAGTAGGCCCTACTTACATGTTAGTAGGCGGGCCAACTTGAGTACCTGCTCTTAGAAGGATTTCTCTCTGTGTGGAGTCATTGGGACAAGTGTTCTACCGTTCCTTTGGTTTAGTTTTCTCAAAAATTTTCAATTGCATTAGTCAAAATCCGAATATGAAAATGCCGTTTATTCAAATAAAAAAAGCACAGCTCAAAAATGCGTTAGTGAATTTGATATCGTTAAACAAGAAAAGGGGGATTTTCTATGGAAATGAAGGTTAGCAGTCACTTAGCAATTGCAAAAAAATGGAATCTAGGTAAGACAAGTAGGGAACGTTCCGAAGGACATCTTGATGGACGATAGTTTAGTGTACCATTCGTCTTTATCGTCAGTCAATCGATGTAGTGTAAATTTGCGACCTCCACACTGAAAATGGCTTCGTTTTCTACAATTTGGTGATTTTTTTATTGTTTTCGTTTGCAGGATATTATGTACACTAAAAATGTGCGGGTTTTCCCGGTGAAAGACACCAAGAGCAAGATTTATATTGGATTGCGAGTTTTCACGACGATTGATCTACCCATTCACACATTTCTCCTATCGTACACCCTATGACCTACTCTATAGAGAGTCATAATTTACCTCACGATTCATTCATTATCTTGTTGCGCCCTCGGGCGTCGATAAAATATATAGTTTCGCTCACTTTTACACTCCCATGACCCCTTTCTGGAGGCGCTAACTTACTCTCTCCATATGCCCCTTGTCCCACACTCTGGAGTTCACACGGACGCCACAAGCACAGCGTAGATAGATTCCATTCTGCGATTTAAAGTATTAGTGATAATATTTGGTAATGAAAAATGCCATAATGCTTTCTGATGCAATATTTTCGTTGAAAACGATTTTAAAAAGTTTAACCTGTGAGAGAGAGCTCTTGTGGAATCGAGAAAGATGACTGACATAACCGTAGATTGTAGATGGTCGGGTCTGCAATATCGATTAAAAACAATTTCTTGGTTTTTAAATTTACTTTTTTGCGATTTTTCCAAATTTAATATTTGAAATTAACTGAATTTCGATGAGTAAAGCAAACCTCGCATTGGACGCATTGGGGATTGCGATGGTGGCTCTGAAATTAAAAATCATTCCTTTATTTATTCGTTTAACATTTATTCTTAATATTTACGTCAATAGAAAACTCTTATTACATTTTATAGTATTTTGTATTATTAACTATTTATTCTCACCGAAACTTCAGTTCTCTTTTCCGTTGCTCCTTCAGTTCTCGATCTGTTCGATGTCTTTGATGCAGTTTTCGACGGCTGAATATAATTTGATTTTGATTTAGTTTTCATAGGTACTTCACGGAGTAACGCTGCATTGCAATACTATTTTCCCTTCAAATAATGAAAACCTTTAAATAATTAAAATATCTAACCGAGCTCTTTCGAATAGGAGACGGGCGGAGAGTTGAAGGGCGTGAATTATGTCTCGGAATTACCTGAACAACCCCGATTTCATCATCACTATGCAATCAGACTCTGATCTCTCACCTCTTCCATTTCCTCTACTCCTCTATCATCTTCATTCATAGCTTCCTCGACATCGATGGGCTCATTTTCGTGATGGGAAGGTGAACTCTGGGTGTCGGGAATGACCTCAAAGTGTCTCACAGTCAATCTGGTGTACAAAAATCAAAAGCTAAAAAATAGATTTTTTGCAAGATTTTCCGCAATTCAATATATATGGGACCCACGAGGAGCAGTCTTTTGTCCCTCAAATAGCAAAAAAACCTAATTTCAACTCAGAGAGCCGAGATGTGTAAGCGAGTTAAAACGCGTTCTCTGTAAGAGCGCAGTGAAAGCTGGGGTAAGCGGCACAACTAATTCAAAGTGGTCGCCCCGACCTCAAACGTTTTTCATAAACAGTCTTGGGTACAAAGTAAATTTTAAACGTGAGAAATAGACAAAATTTCGATTTTTGAAAAATCGATAATTTTTTTACGAAAAAAAAATTTTTTTCTCAATTTTTTTATTTTGCTATCGTGTTATATATCATTCGAAAGAGAATCAAAAGTTATGCATAAATCCGTATTTTCATGAGAATGGACCCAGTTGGAGCGAAAATCTGTTATCGCATTCAAAGAAATTTGACGTTTCTGTGAAACTTAATTTTGAATAAAATGGTTCCCATGATTTGCACCCCGTGGATCCGCCATATATTATGTATTTTCTATCGTAGAATCAATTGAAATTAACAAAAGTCAATATTTCGATTGTGAAAGTGCTTCCATATTCACTAGACTGTGACCACTCGGATAAAAGACTCAATCACAAAGTGTGTGGAAAACTTTTTTCCAGACATTTATACTGAACCGCATGTATTCCATTTGAAAGAGCATTAAAAGTTACACATAATGTTTAGCTTTTAGGAAGATTGATCTTCGAGGAACGGAAATAGATAATCAAATCTGAAAAAGTTGATATTTTTGGTGAAAATTAGTATTCGGCTATAATTTCATTCAAAGTGATCGGAAAGGGGTAAAAACTGTTTTCACAGACATTATTAGGTGTGAAGTAAATTTTGAAAGTGAAAAAGTCATAAAAAGTTAATTTTTGAAAATCGATAAAAAAATATTTTCGAAAAAAATAATTTTTTAAATTTTTGAAAATTTTCGTGTTGTGTTATATCTCATTCGAAAGAGCATCAAAAGTTACAATTAAATCCACATTTTCATGAAAATCTGTTTACTAGGAGCGAAAATATTTGACTGTGAAAGATCATTAATTTGTTCATATAAACTCAATAGTTCTCTAATGGTGATGGCACAATCTTCATGAAAATATGCATGCAGGCATAACTTTTGATGGTCTTTCGAATGAGATATAGCAGCACAACACGAAAATGTTCAAAAATTTAAAAAAAAATTTTTCCAAAAAAATTTTTTTTATCCATTTTCAAAAATTAACTTTTTTATGACTTTTTCACTTTCAAAATTTACTTCACACCTAGTAATGTCTGTGAAAACAGTTTTTACCCCTTTCCGATCACTTTGAATGAAAATATTGCTGAATACTAATTTTCACCAAAAATATCAACTTTTTCAGATTTGATTATCTATTTCCGTTCCTCGAAAATCAATCTTCCTAAAAAGTATCCATTATGTGTAACTTTTAATGCTCTTTCAAATGGATTACATGCGGTTCAGTATAAATGTGTGGAAAAAAGTTTTCCACACACTTTGTGATTGAGTCTTTTATCCGAGTGGTCACAGTCTAGTGAATATGGAAGTACTTTCAGAATCGAAATATTGACTTTTGTTAATTTCAATTGATTCTACGATAGAAAATACATAATATATGGCGGATCCACGGGGTGCAAATCATGGGAACCATTTTATTCAAAATTAAGTTTCACATAAATGTCAAATTTCTTTGAATGCGATGACGGATTTTCGCTCCAACTGGTTCAAATCTCATGAAATTATGGATTTATACATAACTTTTGATGCTCTTTCGAATGATATATAACACGATAGCAAAATAAAAAAAATTGAGAAAAAAATTTTTTTTTCGTAAAAAAATTATCGATTTTTCAAAAATCGAAATTTTGTCTATTTCTCACGTTTAAAATTTACTTTGTACCCAAGACTTTCTGTGAAAAAAGTTTGAGTCCGGGGCGACCACTTTGAATGAGTTGTGCCACCCGATCCGACGTTCTTACAGAGAACGCGTTTTAATACAATACTTTCTTCAATCGGAGAATATTTAAAGGTGGTGTCCCACGAACTTTTGGTCAACTGAGTTCTCACTGTCGGGTTATGGTAATCGGTTTCCAGATAAGAGCCCCGCAAACCGCATGTTCAGCCGATAAGTTTGAACAAAGTTATTCGCGTTTGGCTCTGTGCCAAACTGACCCCCTTCTTTAACAACGCATAATTATAAAATGTTGTCGAAACTCGCATTCGTAATGGACATTTGAGCGTAATAGAGGCAAGTCCGGCGAAGAAATTGACGGAATTCAAGGCCGATCTCTCTGAAAATAAAACACTAAAACTGTATCAAATCCGAAAGCGCTTTAAAGCCTAGTTCGTTGTGGAAAAATAATAATAGAAGACAGACGTATTATTATTTTTCCAGATCGTACATGGCTACAAGGCAGATCGTACAAGGCTAAGGCGGATTTAGATTTGTTTTCAAACCCCGAATCGGGTAATGCAACTCACCGATCCTCGCTGTAGTCCTTGAGTCTCTGGACAAATTCCTCCGACCATTCGTCCATTATGGTGTACTCGTAAAATGACATTGTGAAGTCGCCTGAAATATAATGTTTTCTTTTTTTTATTTGACACACCCGCGAAGGGTGTGACGGCAAGTAAGAAACGATGAACAAGAAAAATGTAAATATGGATGAGGAAGATGAGGGAAGGGATGCAGGCTAGACAGGGAGACACAATTGGCCACTTATTGGGATGAGGTGGACGAAGCCTCAGAACGGGGAGGGAGCCGTTCTGATTCATCTTGGTTAGGTATTTTGATTTAAACGACTAATCATTGTGTTTAACAGAAAATGACGGTTCACATGAGAAAAAAGAGTAAGAGGTATGAGGCCATGTGCAAATTGGTAGAAAAAGAATTTTAAAAAACTCGAAATTAGCAATCATAAGAAGCAAATCAGGAGAGTGGGTGAAAACAAGAATAAGAGAAGATAATCTGCGTCTCAATTGACCAAATGTGGACAAGTGAAGACTATATAATGCTGATTGATCTACCAACAGGTCGGAAGCATCCAACGGAGACGCCGCGTCTACTTTGCCGCTAGTGTCTAACTCTCTCATTTCACGTGCTCTCTCGCCACGTTGCTCTCTCCTTTTCTCTTTTCGCACTCCTTCCTATCTCTTACATCGTTCGAAATTACGGCCAAATCTCCAGGAAGGGGTCAGGAACAGAAGAATGTGCCAATGGGTAAGAGTCGTTTGCTCGATTTCATCAACTTAATATCTTCATCAGAATCATTCATGGCGGAGGGCCATGATGATCTCTTCTGGAGTTGCATTATTTGATGGTATGGACCACCACCTTACTATGATACTATGATCCATCTCTCAATCGAGCTTTGGGATGACCTCTCTTCTGGGACCAGTATGGGATCCACATCATTAAATGGGCCGGCCTATTTTACAGAAAGGTCTTTGGATTGAAAGAGCGTGGGAAACCGAGAGAGACTCTCTCACTTTTGCACACTCTCACTCTAACCCTGGTATGGAAGTTTGGAATTATGTGGATCCATACTGCCTTTGCTTCATCAAGATCCATCTGATTGAATGTTTTTTAAAGCACGATGTAAATACGAATGAGCATTTATCGATTTATCTACGCGATGTTCTCTACCACAACGAGGTGCTATGCAAGAAAATATCAGGGCATACAATTGGGCGGAATAACCAAGGAAAAAGAATCGGGGGCAGGGACTTCCCCGCCGCCAGGAAGGGGTCGAGACAGTCTGACCCCTTTATGGAGGTGGTCTGGAATTCGGGGGGGGGGGGGGGGGGGGTACAGGGGGTCTTCGCTATCGTGAGTGAAGACTTCTCTCCACGTAACAACAATATCATTGGTTATCGAGGAGAGGGCGGAGCTAACCGTAGGCAATCTTTCAATTGAGCAAATCAAGGAGCACATTTAACTATAAATAATTATTTTTGTAAGTTAGGTGGGGGCAGAAAATAATGGCAAACGAGCGACCTGTGTCAAAATGTCGATGGGGTTGCAAACAAATATATTTAAATTGCGAGGTGATGTGGGCTGGACTAAGGTAGATTACTGTAGAGGTGTACGGTAGGGGAAGGTTACTGCAGGGAAGGTTACGGTAGGGCGGAACTACAATGAGGTTACGGTAAGGTCGTCCAGCTCCTCTTCCAAAATGATCAACTCCTCGTCCGAGTACATCAGCGAATCCGAATGGATGAAGCGGTCTCTGGAAAAAAAATAAAATCAGTTCCCGAAAGGACAGCGAAGGTTTCGTACGGCCTCCAGAAAGGGGTCAGACAAGAGTCTTCCTCATTTTCAGTAACTATAGGTTCGACTGTGATTGCTACAATAGCACGATGTACGATAGTATGGGATACGGTACTCCGGGATACACGAGTCCGGGTTCCATGTAGCTTACCTCCGGGAGCATACGGTAGTCTGCGCATCATTGTTCTCATCTCCATATCCCGACTCTTCCGACACGGAATCGGGCTCGGAGGAGATGGAACGGCAGAAGCGGCGCTCCTGAATTAATTTAAATATTATATTTACATATTTATACAAAATTTATGTTAAAAATGAAGATATTTTCGAACTCGACACTCGGGAGTTCATTCGTTCTTTTTTTAAAGTTGTGGTAAAACATCGAATCGTACGGATTTTTCGAAATCGATCGATACCGTACCTCCAATCTTCCATTCGCGCTTTTCGTGCTGCCGTGTATCGACGAGGGCGGACTCGTGCCGTCGGATCCTGCAACGACAAGATACCGTAACCGAAGAATATTGATTGATTATTGATTGGTTAATATTCCTTACCGGCATAGCTAGAGGACGCAGTGGACATGGCGTCTCCGAGCGGCTCCTCTCTGTAGCAAACGGAGTCGACGTCGGAGCCGGCATCTTCCTCTTCCTGAAAAAGGTACGGTACTTCAAGATTACGGTATTCAACGAGTACGGTATTCAAAGGTTACGGTATTTCGTACGGTAGTTCAACAATGATACAATAATTCAAATCGGAGCAGGGTACGGTACCTCGTGGACCTCATCGATCGATCCGAGGCGGGGCGCGCTGCGGGACCGGGAGACGGGCGGACGGAAGTGGAGCGAGCCGGTCTGAAATATCGATTGATTGTTAATTTGTAACGTAACTTTAGTTACGATAATCCTTTTACAGTATCCTAATGGTGAGTAAACTACGGTTGCTAACACACTGAAAATCAAGTCAAAGAAAAGAAAAGGAAAACTTAGAAGAAATCTCACCTGGAGCATGAGCTTCCTCCTGGGGCAAGTTCCCGTGAGGGAAGAGGCGCGCGCCTTTTGATGAGCAAGCTTCTCGCGCTTGTACTCCTGCAAATGTGTGTAAATATTAAATGTTCGCGAAATAGGCTGATTTGCGCAATATTTTAACGCTCCAACATAAGCAGAGCCGGGCATTTCCTCGAAATAAAACAGGAAAATATATAGCAAAACCCTCTAATTTGGATTTTTTGAAAATTACCTGTAGTGCCTGGTGCAATCTGTTCTGCAGAGACTCCTGCAGCGCGGTTGCCTCTCCCTTCTTCTTGCACAAAATGGCGTGACAGCGCAGTTCCGGACGCAGCCGCTTGCCCTCGTGCTTGTACACCTTAAATAATTATGTTTATTTAAGTTAATATTATTTTTTATTTATTACAAATCAAAGGCTACAGTCCAGAAACAATATTCTTGTACACCTCACAGTTCATATTTTAAAATTTTTTTGGCAAATCGGAAATTATCGCCCGAAATTGAGTTCCCATTCCCGACTACTTGCACTCGTTTTTATATCTTGTACTTAAAAACCGGACGCGAGTTGAACAACAACTCTTTTTAAATGTACAGATAACCGAGAAATAATTGTAATTGTAATTGTAAGTGATAACCGAATAAAGAACGGACCTGTGTCGTGCCTTTTGTGTGTTTTATTTGTCTCTGGCCTAACGAGTCGTGGGTAGGGGCATAAAAGATGCGCGAAATAATTGCATTTCGCTACTACTCTTTACTGCTCGCTTGATACCAAATCTGCAGCAAAAGGTAAGACTGATAGAGTGTGTAAGTGTTCCCTCACTCCAAACCCCTCAGTGTGCTATTGTCAGGCCAGTGGAATCCTTTGGCGAGGGCATAAAAGATGCGCGAAATAATTGAAATGCGCGTCACTAAATAGCCGCCGTACTTTACTGCTCTTTTCATTCTAATTTCTATTTTGCTCCCTATTTCGCGCACTTTTAGGCCGCCCTTTCCCTTCTCTCAGTCATTATCACTCAAACTGCATCAGAACAAAAACAACGCGTCATTGCTCATCAAAAATTGTTGTGGCTGCGGAACCCAAGAACTGATATCGACTCACAAGATTCCAGACCTATAGAAAGGCGAGAATGTGCAAAAGTGAGAGAGACCCTCCCGATTTACAGTTCGTGACACCATTCTGGAGAAATAATCGGGAATGATGCGAGCTTGCGGTGCAATCCCCTATTACGTGATGCGTCATCGGGAACAAGGAAACAAATCATTGAACCAGTTGATAACGTCAAATTGGCACTGATTCAGACATGACTCACATATTTCTACTTTCATCAGACGGTTATTACTTTCACAATTTTCAAACTCATTGCGCAAATTTTCTATGTTTGTAGAAGTGAGTCAATAAGACTGTGACCGATCAGTTTGTTATGGATAATCAATAATCGAAGGTACTAGCAGAAGTACTACCTCTATGTTCCTCTTAAATGTAAATTAAATTTTAATTTATAAAAGTCAATCGTTAATAAAGTAACTACCGTACCCAGCAGAACAGTCTCGGGTACTGCTCGGGCGCGGCGCAGTACGTGATGCGATGGGCGTAGTACTCTGTCACTCCCTGCGTCTTGGTCTCCGCCTTGAGTCCGCTGTTTGTCACCTGAAATTGACATTTAGATTTGACAATTGTCACTTTACTTTCCTTCCTGCCATCTGACATTGTCATTAACAATTCGCTACCATTTTAGATTTGCCATCATTCATTGCAACTTAAATTTCTGTTTGGAATTTGTCTCTACTTTCATTTCTTCTCCACCGCTTCCCATTATTACTGCCATTTCATCTCTCCCCTGAAGCTCTCAAAACATCACTCTTATCTCCACAGTTATTTCTGTGCTAGTACGTTTCTATACGATTACAATCTGATAAAGATTCTTATCAATGTTTCAGTGCTTTCCGGAAGGCCCCTGAATACTAGTGATATGAAATTGTACAAAAGTGACGCGTCCAAAAGTATGACAAATCCGTTTCTCATTTGAGATAACCAGAGCAGGCCTTCAAATTGAATTAAAACCTCTTTTTCGGGCATTGTAGAAAAGTTTAGCTAAAGAATGCGTGTAAGTGAGAGAGTCCCATGTCCTATTCTTATCGCGTTTGAATCATTTCTGTCTTGTACATCTTGCACAGTGTGTCCAGGTACAACAGGTTCAAGACCAGGTACAAAAAGATGGAATTCTCGAGTCGGCACATAAAATTTCGGAGAGCCCGAATACACTGTGTTTTAGACACAGTGTACGCTGCGCGTGTGTATTCACAATGTGCACGGAAAATCTCGGAATGCAATTTATACTCTCATGCAATCTTCTTAGAGAGTAGCGAGAAATCAAGGAACGAGAGAGAGAGAGAGGCCTCCTATTCAAGATGCAAACTCTCGCTGCTACTCGCTATGGAAAGCTAATTCAATAATTGAGAGAGCGGGGGCACACTGCCCTAGTTTCCCAGAGAGTTGAAAGTAGATTCGTCATTGCGGAAGTTCTCCTAAATATCCAGAAAGGAGCAGGGGGCTAGAGATTGTGCGAAATTGAGAGAGTACTCCCCTTTCTGGCTATTTTCAGTAGTATTTTTCCCGCAAACAAAAAAGGGCAGAGGGCTAAAGGGTGTGCGAAAGTGAATTTTCTCATTTTGTATACTTCCCTGACCCATTCTTGAGTTTTTTTCTGGAAATTTTGTCCGGAAGGATTGATTAGAAAAGTTATTTGTCGATTCTTTGATGGAGAAGACAGAGACAATCCCATTCTATTCAGCCATTCTTCCACAATAGTCGGAGAGGAAGAAAGGGGGTTCTGATTCACACACCGATGCTCTTTTCTTCCTGTTCTCTCTCTCTCTCTCTCCCTCTCTCTTCCTTTGTACTCTGTTCGTTCTATCAATCGGTATTGATAGAGGAGAGAGATGAAGAATGAATTGCATTTTTTTGAGAAATCATATGGCGAAATTGAATCAGAGATGTTTCCGTTGTCTGATGGTATCTATTTGAAGAGTCTGAGTGGTTATCAAAAAAATTCAAAAGCCACTGAAGCATGGTATTGAAAACGTTCTTATAGGAATTTCCATTATAAGGCTGTTTGGGGCATTTCAGATTCGATTTTATTTATTTTTATTCCATTATTTTTATTTATTTATTTTAAAATATTCACCTCCAATCTCATATTCAAATCAGGCCTCTGCCGTCCGCAGTACGCCTTCCAGATGAGACTCAGTGGCTTCTCAACACAGTCCTCGCCCTGAATATAAATATATATTTTTAAAATTCGTATTTTTTTTAGAATTTTCATTTTTAGTAATATTTTTCGAATGTATATAAATGTGTAGTCATCAATGGAGTAAGTAATCTCATCTTTCATTTTTTTTGTTCCGGCACTAATCATGTGAACCAATCATAGAACGAATTCTTCGAGTTTGCCAATCGCGCGACACCAAATTAGATCAGAAACACTTTTTTCGCGCTATTTGTCATCGCCAAATCTCCAGAAAGTGGTCGCCAGCCAAATAACTACTTTGATAAAAAAAGGTCACTAGGATCAGGACACCAAGTGAAAAAGTTAACTTACATTAAAATAAAGTAACTAGATATGCTTTCATTTCACTTACAGGTAAGCGAACATGATATCCTGATCCTAGTGATTTTTTCTGAGTGCATCATCTCACCCTGCGTAACTTTCTGGATGTTTTGATGGTTTATTGGATTCCGTGAGGCTTATGTGACCTGCCTACGAAAAGGAAAATTGTGACTAGACAATTTGGGAACTACACAGAGATAAGAGTGTGATTGAGTTAGCAACGAACTATGATCATTATCGCTATGGTGAGTCAATATTTCGCAAGCGACAAACTTCATTTACGGATGAAATAGACCGAAATGATAAAACGTTCCGCCGATAGGACAAAGTACGAAGGAGTCAGAGAGAGAGCGTGTGAAAACAAGAGAGGAGTTGAGATATAGAAAGAGAGTGCGCAAACCACTAGAACATTTCGTGCACGCATATTTTTAAATACTTATTTTAATTAATACAACTAGTTCATAATGGTATTACCTTCGCCAGGACCGTGAGCACATTGCCCAGGTAGATTACCGTGTGCGGCTCGTCGGGCTGATTAATGGTGTATCTGAAAGTGAAATACCGTAACCGAGGAGTACTGTAGTCGTAATATGACCTACCCAACGGTAATGATAACTTTTTGTGCGCTCAACAACGGAAATCCACGATTGGTTGTATCACTTTACAAACACCGTAACCAAGAGGTACTGTAGATACCGTACTACTCACCGTTGCTTCTTCCTCCTGAAGGGCAGCGTGAAAAAAGCGGCCGGATTCGACACGGAGGTCAGTGATGGCATCTACAAATAATGGAAAACTTAATTTAAAATATTATTATAAATCTGTCAATCTCGAGCAAACGCGGTAGAAAGCAACCACAAACGGAACGGTTAAGGACAGTGTAACAAGAACAATGGGTACAGTAGCAAGTCACTCAAGGGACATTACAGTTTTACAACACCGTATCAGTTTCTTAACGGGTCGGAGTGTGAAATGCCAAGATCCGGCCCGGTATTTAAAGCTCCCCGGCGCACTATAGTCTATGACTTATGCGATAAGCGACCGTCAAGAACTATTTTGCAGTTTGTGGTGGCAGGGGGCGGGGTTTAGCAGGGGGAAGAACAGCGAGGGGGTCGGCTAAAAGGGGCGGGGCTTGCGGTTCTCTGGCGGCACCAAAACAGCTAGAGAAACTATTACATCTATAAAATTAGCGAACGCGAGAGAGCACACAAAAGTGAGAGAGCCGATAACGTGCCTATTTGGAAAACAGCGGAAGTTCGCGATCGATTATATATATAATATAGTATGATAATAAGAAACTCGTGAATTTCCGACTGACTCAAAGATGGCGGGATTGAGTTAAAATGAACTACGCCAAAAAGAGGCGGAGCTTGAGATTCTTTGGCGGAATCAACACCAAATGAGTTAGGAAAACTTTGAAACATGTGAATTTCCTTACGACTTAAAGCGGCTTTTCGTACCGGAATTGATAAGGACTGTTGTTCTGAGCCGGCTTAAGTATCAGTCGCGCGGTGGCGGAAGGGGTTGCCATATCAGTGCCCCGTGATGGATTAGTGTGATAAGAGAGAGAGAGAGAGAGAAAGGCAGAGAACAATCTTGAAGTTTGTAATGGCGAAAGGGGGCGGGTTTAGGTGAAAAGAAGGGCGCCTAAAAGAGGCGGGGCTTGCGGGGTCCAGGAACCGACACCAAAACAGCTAGGGCACCCTGCTTCGGTATTCTAATGAATCGTGAAAGTATAGGCCCTCCTTGATTGTTTTTTCTGGACTTTTTCCCTATGTCTTAGGGAGACGCCGTCTGTGTTTTACGTTTCTTCGCGGTAATTATCGGCGCCATTAAAACGAAGAGAGAGAGAGAGAGAGAGAGAGAGAAATCGGGAAACTCGAATCCCACGTCGTTTTCAATGGGCGGAAAGAGGAGATTGGTGCGCCGCCGCGCGCATTTTATGGGGATTGGAACGGACTTTCTCTGAAATCCAGGGGCTGAAATTCGAAATTCGAGCGCGCGCAAATCTGGGGGAAGAGGAGAAGAAGAAAAGGAGGCAATTCGAGGAGAAAAGACTCTCGACGAGCTCGGCGCTCGTAATTATATATTTCGCGAGCATGCGCCGGGAGTCGATTTGAAAATAAGGAACATGGAAATGTGTAGAGAAAAAATCACAGAAATTATATATTTGCATGTAAATAACGACTTTCGAAACTTTCAGACTCTAAGCCATCTCGGCTCGGAATTATCTATTTCGCAAGCAGGAGATTTTTTTCTAGCGGAAGATTGAGTATTATTCAAGTGGGGGAACGGGGGAGGAGGATTCAGGAACCGATTTCGAAATGAAATAGTCCAACTTGATTGCCCATTCACAAATTAAATATTATATGAGTGTGAAAAGTGTGGCTCCTCTCCCCCTGTTCAAACTTCCGCTCTGATGGCATATTAGAGTTAATTCTTAGTGGAAACATATATTGCCTAGTGATGATGCAATCGGTGCTGAACAATATGGCAATTTCTAGAATGCGATATGTGGTGAAATTGCATTGACACGTAAACCCGTGTAAACTGTGAAAATAAGGGGTTGAATTGCTGGCTATAAAATTGGAACAGTAAGAAGTGGGGGGGAGAGAAATCGAGACAAAACTGGAACGGGTTTAGGTGTCGGTCGGTAAAGAGAGAGAGAGAGAGAGAGAGAGAGAGAGAGACGCCGACACACTGTGGTATCTGAGCAAGATCAATCCCGCGCAGTTTCACTTTCTCTGCACTCTCTTCTCGCCTCATCCACAGCTCCAGAAAGGGGTCCCGGTGAGAGAGCGTGCAAAAGAGAGAGAGCCCCAAACGATTTTACACTATCTCTTACTGCAAACCCCGCACTGTGTGATTAAGAAGTTCTCTCGTACTCCTGACCCCTTTACATTTCTTTCATTATTTCGTTCCGAGTGTGACTCATAACTACCTGCGAATACCTGAAGTCCTAATCGTCGTATTGCGAAAGTAAAAAAGACAAGCAAAGAAAAGCGAGAAACAAGCGAGCTTTTATCTGAGAGAGAGAGAGTTTCCGGCGCATTCGAGGGGAGCAGGGGAAGTTGCGAAAAGCGAGGACGATTTCCGCTAGATTCAGCCTAGTTTACTCTCCTGAAAGGAGTCTGACCCCTTTCTGGAAATTCGGCATCTTTTGATCTATCAAAAAAGGACAGAGTTGCAAAGTGTGGGCGATTTCCTAGTCCTTACTAATCTCCGGAAAGGGGTCAAGGGATAAGCCACTGACTCCTTTCTCTGAATCATGCGGTTCTGGAGGGCAAGGTACAAACAAGCTATAAATAGTCGGCTTTGCGCCCGCGATAGCACAGTATTTGTGTTCTGTGCTGCTTTTTCCGTCTAAGATGCACTGTGAGAGCGAAAACAGTATATTTCTGCCTGAGAGAGCACATGATTCCGCGGGAAGGCTCCAGAAAGGGACCGTACGAGAGATCATGAAAAAATGAGAGAGTTCTAGAAGAAAAAAAAGGTTTTCGATAAGAAAAAAAGGTTTTCGATCTGCACACTAGAAAGGGGATCTGGGGAGAAATAGATGTGACCCGGAAATAATAGGAGAAAACATGCTTTGGTTCCCGCGCTAAATCAAAACAAGGGAATAAATGGAATATCGTCATTCATTTTCACACAAAAATTACAAGTTTCAAAAAGAAATTCATCGAGCAACTCAAAATTTCGTTCAGAAAGGTGTCAGGGGCGAGAGAGCATGGGGAAATGAGAGAATCCTTGGGCCCTTTCTGGGGGCTAGGCCGGGTGCGAAATGATGTGTGGGCACTAGCAGCAGTAATCGCGTGAGGGGCGGCGAGTATTTAAATGAGCTTAATAATGACGAATTCCTCCCCTCTAGGGGGGGGCCTTATACTAAGGGGCATTTGTCGGTCAGAAAAAGCGAGAGACCGTGCGAAATGAGGAGAGCGCACAGAAAAATAATAAGCTCTGTGCGTGAGAAAAAGCTAGTGTGAGGAAATAAGACGCGGCAAAGTATGGGAAAGAGGGCGCTCAATTCCTAGGACAAGTCAAGCCCCTCCAGAAAGGGGTTACGGGTGGGTGGGAATGCACTATCTAGCCCCTGACCCTTCTTGGCGATGGAAAAGCTATACTTGATTCATGAGAATAACCTCCGCAAGGCACAGAGGTAAAAAGGAAAAGACACCCCCTTCACTATGCTGGAAGTCCTGGGAGAAGCACCGAGGTTCGGGAGGATCTCGGGTATTCGTTTTTTTTTCGTTCGTCAGGCCCCATTACACTCCGCGCAAGCTCAATGGGTACAGAAGATGCAGGATATGCAATCATATCACACACAGAACCCGTCCACTATCACTACTGACCAAACAGACTTGAGCGCCAACTGGAGAGAGAGAGAGGGGGGGGGCTCGAGATCGGAATATCAGTGAGTGACTTCCGTCACCGAAATGATGCCAAGCCTCCAGAAAGGGGATAAAGTGAGAGAGTGTGAATAGATTAAAGAGAGTCTATTATCTTCTCTTCCCAATGTCGATGTGACGCGGTGAATTCCTGTGGACGGAAATAAATAGTATATAAACAGTATAGTATATAAATAGTATTATTAAATACTGCGCGCCAGACACTTATTAGTCAGCGCCCAAGCAAAACATCAAGTGCTGCGACTATTTCTGGTATATTCACACTATTATTCACACTGTGGGTACTTGAAGAGCTTTGTTTTGCCGCGATATTTTTGATTAAAGCTCTAGATTTTTTTAAAAATTTTCATCTTTTCTATTGTAAACGGAATTCGCGGCTCTATCAAGTAAATAAATGTTGAGTCTCGGGTTTGGGTGATGACTCAGTTCGCATGTTTAGAAAGCGATCAAGCGTCTTTAGAACGAAATGTGATGTGTGCCACCCTGTTTATAGGTTTTAGGCGAACTGATCACACAGCATTCGAAACAGAGCCGACGAGAGCGAGTTAGAGAAAGAGAGAGATGATGATAGAGCGTGCCGAACGAGAGGGTCAGACAACGAGAGATGTTCTTGGCATGGTGCCAACTGTATGCTGTGTGATCACATCAAGCAAATTCGCACACTCCATTTCCCAGACAACTCCAAAGCACTAGAAATAACATTGATTGTGAGGATCTCAGTATTTTAACTTATGGAGTACAGACATACCTTCGGCAATTATCATCATGATTATTTCCTACAGTACACCTAGGAATACCTATAGTTGTATCGCAAACTGATTCGATGGAGAAAATCTGAAGAAGGAAAAGCGACTCTACGGAAATAAATGTATTTTGAAACTGAGCTGAGAGTGGCGCGGGGCACGAAATACAATTAGAGAGGAAGGGGGAAAACGAGAAATGGAAGATGGGTGTGCTAAAATGGGGGGAAAGAGATGACGGCATGTGTTTGGACTGATGCTAGTGTGGTGCGAAAACAGAGAGAGAGAGAGAGAGAGAGAGAGAGAGAGAGAGAGACCGACTCTTTGAGAGCGCGGTTTCAATTCCAACCCTGGGCCCTGCAGGGGATTACGACCTTGTGATGGTCATCAATCACAAGTTGTGTGTGAGCAAAGACCGGGAGGGGAGAGAGAGAGAGAGAGAGAGAGAGAGAGAGAGAGAGAGAGACTACTATGGGACAAGCCTCTGGGTACTCAGAAGGGTCCCCTGCCCTCGCCTGAGATACTTCCGCCCGTTAGCTCGCTCAGGCATGCTTGACAACACTCGTAGACTGTTCGGCACGGCGTAGACTGAAAGAGAGAGAGAGAGAGAGAGAGAGAGAGAGAGACTTCTTTTAAAGACGGGTATGGGTGTCGACCCCCTGTGGGTGAGGGGAAAACAAGGGAGTGAAAGAAAGAAAGAAGGCTAACGCCTAATGAAGTTATTGCTCAGTGGATCTATGGGACTGCCCTCATAATACACATGATTCCAAACCTACAGAACAGGGTTAGGACGAGAGAGTGTGAAAAAGAGAGAGAGTCCCTCTCGATTTCGCACACTCTCTCACTCCAAAGGCCTTTCTGTAAGGTTGACCGGCCTGTGGAATGATGTGAATAGAGTACGGGGGTAAATGCCACTTCAAAAGCTCTCTTTTTATTAGAATTAAACTTTTGGGAGGCGTTTAACAATAACAAAATGTTCTCATCGCTTGTTCTTTAATGCTGCGTTTATTGTCGCTGAGGGGTCAGAAATGGTCTCGTAATTCTGTGCACTCTCTCACCTGACGACTGGTCGAGAGAGTGTGGAGAGTGACGAGACCATTTCTGACCCCTCAGCGACAATAAACGCACCATAAAAAACCCCCTCCAAAACGTGTAAATTCTAGCCCTACTTCAGCACATTATATCCAGTGATTCAATAATTCGCGGGAAATCCTAGTGAAAAAAGAGCTGCTAGTTTTTGAAAAAAATTTAGCATCGAAGGCGACAGGAATGAACAGTTCGGCACGTACGAACGGATGAATAGAATAGAATGCGAAAATTGCGCGAATCAAATCTAGAAAATATCTTCAACAAAAAAACAGCTAAGAACTGGTTGCTTTGCACAGATCGCATGCAGGAAAGAGGGAAGAAGTCGCATGATTTCAAGCATCGCAAAAAGCCTCCAGAAAGGGGTCCAACCTTCTTTCCGTAAATGCGAAATGTGGAAGGACTTGAAGCACAGATAGGCGAATTCGGAATAGTACAAGACCACATCATTCCACTGACCGGTCAACCTTACAGAAAGGCCTTTGGAGTGAGAGAGCGTGTGAAATCGAGAGGGACTCTCTCACTTTAGCATACACTCTCTCGCTCTAACCCTTGTCTGTAGGTTTGGAATCATGTGAGACGGACAGCAAGGTTCCCCACCTCCGCAAAGGGGTCAGGGGCGAGAAATTGTGAAACTTCCCCCAATTCTTTCCGGAAGTTTGGTCTAACGGGGATGGTTCGAAAGTGTAGATCAAAGAGAGTTGATCTCAGCGATAGTGCAAGAAGATCGAACGTCTAAGTGCACTAAACGGAAGCGATTCCTCAAGGCACTTCACACACAGAGGGGAGATGGTGATCGGTGGTGATTATCACTAGCTCATCGTCTCTCTCTCTCTCTCTCTCTCGGAGCCAGTTTGCCCCGCGGCGGCGGCGCGGATTCACGCGCTTGGCAAGGGCGCAAGCGCGCGCGAGTGCCAGATTGAAGAAGAAGCTCAGTTATCGATTGATATCGGGGGTGTGATCTGTCAATTAGGGATACGGTAGACGATAAGTGGGTGCGCGGTTTACTGCCGCAGTGTCACATCTAATCAGCGTCAATATCGAGACGGGGTGGAGCCATTCTCTGCGCTCTCGATCTTGTTAGAGGGAGATAATAGAACGAAGAGAGAGAGAGAGAGAGAGAGAGAGAGAGAGAGAACACATTGATGTAATTTATCAGAGAAGAGGCGAGGAACCGCACGAACGAGACACATTCCTATTGGACGAACTCGTATCTCTCGGTTTTTGGATTGCTTGAACCTTGGTGCTAACACAGCGAAACAATCACATACTACAGTATCGTTACACATGGTTACAAACCACAGAAAAGGGTCAAAATGAGTAAGCCCCTTCTAGATAGTGCACCCTCTCTCACTCTAAACCCTTTTTCTGGGATCATTCTTGTTGGACGAACTCGTATCTCACAGTTTGGATTGGCTGAACCTTGGTGCTAACGCTCAGCGGAACAATCGTACACTACATTTTCGAAACTCTCTTCGCTGGACTGTGGTTGAACTACAAAGGTATTTAATTCCCGAAATTTAGAGAATACAAATTGCGGAAAACAACACCTCATGCGCGAAATATTCAAATATGATCGTCTCGCATTTCACACTCTATCAATTCATGACTCACTTGCACTATGCATGTCTAGAGCACTAGGGTGCATATCAATTTTCGTAAATGCCCAATAATACTTCTAAAACACCGAATCTGGCTCTAATCGTTGCTGACCGTTTTCCTGTCCATGCTATAAGCGGAGAGAGAGAGAGAGAGAGAGAGGAATATTGAGCGCATACTATATTCGGCGAATATAGTACAAAGGGCCATTTTCGCACGGAATCGTAAACAGCCGCCCCAGGCGCTTTTCCGCGAAAGAAACCCATAAACGGCCAATTCCTCAAAACAAATCGCGAGACTCGCATTTATTTGTATAGGGGAAAGAGCAATTTCGGACCAATATCGGTATGTAAAAGAGTGGAAAAGGGGGGATATTGGCACTTTTGAGCGCGGGTGCTTTACAATTTCGCATCATTTTCGGGGAACATCATTCCTAAAAGCACGTGATGTATATTTCCAGCTTGGATCCACGAGCGTTATTATTCCTCCAGAAAGGGACCAGGGCCGAGAGAGCGGGCGAAAGTGAGAGACCATTTCGGGAGAATAGGAATAATGATGCAGGAAGGTGTGGGGGGGGGGGGGTAGAATTTGATGTGATCAAAATTGATGAATGATGCCTTCGGTCGAGCTAATCAGCGAAAAGCTTGAGAGAATCCGGAATTTCCGGGGTTTTCGGTTGTCATTTTTAGAAATGGCGAAAATTGGGTGTAGTTGAGTATGGATGATTAGAAGAGTGCGAAATGTGAGGAGAACGTCTCTTCATTTCGCACACTCTCTCGTCCTCTGACCTATGTCGATCTGAGTATGTGAAATGAAGAGGCCATGGTCTCACATTTCGCACTCTAAGAAGTGGGCACTAATGAGTACGGTGAGCTTTTGAACTTCCGTTTAGGATATTTTCCTAATAGAAGCCGGACAACAATTCTGGATTGGTTCGCTATTTGTTGTTGCTTTAGTATTTCGAAGGAACGATAGATGAGGAGAACAGAGGAACAAGAAAGATAGGAAATAGATAGGGTTCCCATATCAAATTTGATTGGAAAATGAGGGAACAAAGTACCACAGCGCGTGCAATATCTAGTGAGAAACGGAGAGAGGATTTATGAGTTAGGAGGCCCGAGCCAGAAGACCTGTCGGCACGTATCCCTTAATCCCGCAAATGCGTTGGTGATAAAGTATAAGAATAAGAAAGTGTTCATCTCGAATAAGTTCCAATGGGTGAACCCTCTCCAATAGAGTCACGATTAGGGTTCTCATAGTGGAACCAAATAGAATTTTGCAAAAGTCGGGGGATCATAGATGGAAGACAACGGGTGCATGAAAGTAAGATGAATTGAAAGAATGAGGAGTTCATCTCCAATAAGTTCCCATTGCAGAACCCAATAGAGTCACGATAATTGCACAACCGAGTCGAAATGTGAGACGAAAAGGGGGAGAAATGAGAGTGGCACGATCACATGGAGTTGAACGAACTGAGAAAGAGAGAGAGAGAGAGAGAGAGAGAGAGAACTTTCTAGCACTTGTCAAGCTGATTTGAACATTGGACGCCGGGTTAAGCGCTGAGTTGCTAGGGGATTGGTTCTCATTCATTCCTTGAAGAAAGGTTTTCCAAACTTCTCTCTCAATGAGATTACTTGTGGGATGAGGGGGTTGGGAGACGTTGTCTATTACAAATTTACAAACACTCGTCCGAAATAATAAAACGTCCCGCTGATAATCCGTTCTAAACAACAGATACGGCTGTGAGAGAGCATGAAAAAGCAAGAGACGCGCCGAGGAATAGAAAGAGAGTACACCACCAGTAGTCCATTTCATGAACGTATCATTTTAAAATTGTAATACTAGATGTTGAGTTTTGGGTAAATAATTGGACCAGGCCCCTCCATTTCCATACTTTCGACAGCGATCCATTTATTTACAGGAATTTCAAATTCAAAACTTTGGAAAAGCGTTCTCCTATCAAAAGTTTGCTGCCCGCGCAAGGAATGTGAATGTCGAATCTTTAATCTGCTAAATAACCACTGCGTATTAAAGAGGCCAGGGATGGTCGAACTGGCTCTCTCACTCTCATAAGATAAGATAAAAGAGGAATGGTGATAATTCGAGATGGAGGAGAGAGAGAGAGAGAGAGAGAAAAAGAGATTGGCGTGGATATTCGGAGTGTGAGAGAGAGTGTGCGATATGAGGAGAGCGCAGAGACGCAGAAAATGGAGGAATGGAAAATACGAGAGAAGACGAATGGCATATACAGTTAGGAGGAATATGAGGGTGGGTCAGGATTAGATACTGTACTGTTATCACAAACTGACAGTTTAAAAGAGATAGTTAGTAATGGTGAATTCATTGCTAGTAGTTGTTTACTTTCATGCGTCCGCGAGAGAGAAAAAACACGACAGTTAAAAACTGCAATTATTTGTCATCGTGGATGTGAAAGATGTTTCTCTGTCGACCAAACACTATATAGAGAAGTAGTAAATAAGATTCGCTTAGAGTACCAGTAAAATGGACAAAAAAACTAGCAGAAACCGCTTTTAATTAGATGAATCAATGCCGCGAATGAAATAACACATTACTCGCAATTAAGGGACATCTAAAAGGGAATGCAACTTCGTCTATCGTTTTACAAGATCACGGGTGAGACATCGACAATACGGCTGATAAGGTGCAAAGAGTCGAACAAAAATAGGCCGGATAAAGAACTGAGAGAGAGGCAGTTTGACGCTAACTACTAATGACTAGGAAGCGGCGTCTTAACTCCAGACTTATGGGCTGGACAGCGACGACTTTCAAAGTCTAACCGCCTCGCACCCCTGCGTCTATTAGACTTTGAAGTCGTCGCTGGCCAGCTTAAACGTGTGAAGTCGTAGAATTATTTCCCCATGAGGATTGATAAAGAATGGGTAAGGCATTTCTTTGTCAAAAATATAATGAGATGAATCATCGCTCGAAATAGCTAATATTTCGCAATCAAGTCACAAGCAAACGAAGATTTTGAAAGACGCCGCTTCCTAGTCATTAGCAGTTAGCGCCAAACTGTCTAGGATGTACTACTCCAGAAAATTTGACTCTATCAAATAATTGGCGAAATAGTATGTGAATTGAGCTCGCGGCGTTACAAAAACAAAAACTTCACAAAAAGGCCAAAATTTAATACGCGGTGAGAACGTTTACAAGATATTTTCGAAATCTCTAATTGCCCTCCGCAACTTGCACAGAATGGCCAGAATGCTGCGAACTGTCCTGCATACAGTTCTAGGCTAGGATACACAGAGAAAAATGTATGTCATATTTGGCTCCTGAACTGCGTTTGTATGTCATATATAACATACTGTGTGTTATATATGACATACAAACGCAGTTCAGGAGCCATATATGACATACATTTCTCTGTGTAATTGCCCTCCGCAACTTGCATAGAATCGACAGAATGCCGCGAACGGTCGTGCATATTGTTCGTGCTAAGCTAGTGCACAGAGCGCGAATTATTTAACATTTGCCTCTCTAGTGAACTCAACTCTCTTAGACAATTGGCAAGATATTAGGGGAGAGTAGAGAGCTAACTGTCCCCAATATAGTCTGTGCTTGTAGTTAGCGTGAGTCCTAGTGCGGCGCGGTATGGTGGAAAGGCAGAGAAAGAGAAGGGTGCAAATCACAGGGGGGAGTGAGACCGGTCACCACTCCTCTCTCTCTCTCTCTCTCTCTCTCTCTCTCTCTCTCTCTCCCTGTGTGTAGTCACTCACTCATAACAGAAATAGTTGTAGAAGAAGGGGAGGAAGAAAGAAGGGGCGAAAGGGAGGAATATATATGCCCAGTCGAAACGCGCGGGGCTAAATGGGACAGGATTGCGTGCGCGTGAAAGATGTGAAAACGGGCCAGGGACTGTACCTAAGAAGCATAAGGGCAAAATATGGCGTTCTTGGCAAAATGCCAAAACTGAATGCGTGGTTGCCTCAATTTTCACAGGCTGTCTAATATAAAGAACTAAATACCGACTCGTGTATCACTAATGCGTCTGATAAAGATGTAGAAAAGGGCAGGGGCTGTACCTGAGAAGCACAATACGGCGTTCTTGGCAAAATGCCAAAACTGAATTCGTGGTTTGTAAAGTTGGTTTGTATATTTGTATAGTTAATACCGAAACAAGTATCACTGATACGTTAGATAAAGATGTGGGAAAGGCCTGAGGAGGAGTGGGGACTGTACCTATAGCATGCCCACATGATTCCAAATCTACAGATCAGGGTCAGGGCGAGAGAGTGTGCAAAAGTGAGAGAGTCCCTCTCGATTTCACACGCTCTCTCACTCCAAAGCCCTTTCTGTAAGGTTGACCGGCCTGTGGAATGATGAGCCCCCCAGGAGGGGGGGAAGCTGACTGTCCGACGCTAAGGGCGCAAAACAGGCATACCTACTGTAGTTTTGAACTTGTTCTACTTGTAGTACACTTGACATAGCAATCGATATTGTAATCATATTCAATGAGAAGCATAGAGGGCAAAATAACGATGGATATATCAATCTTTTACTCTACGCAAAGAGAAAAATATGTTCCCCCAGTCCCAGCACGCAAAAAGTGTATTGCATGTGGTACATGATATATTGTACGTTTTCGTAGATGTGGAGTCTTGGGAAAGACACATTCATTAGTTGTATACAAGAACCACGAAATTATGGGACACGGCGTTCTGGAAGAATGCCAAAGCGGAATTCGAGAGCATCACCCAAAATATCTACTTACTTCGCACTCACTAACCATCCGCATCAATTTTCATAGACCCGACAGGATGACCAACAAAATATCATGAAAATTCCAAAAAAACGGAGATACTCGTAGGTCAAGCACTAGCAAAGATGCCATTCAAACAGCGCTACTGAACGGCAGAAATAGGAATAGGAACGACGAAGAATGAGAGAGAGAGAGAGAGAGAGAGAGAGAGAGAGGGAGAGAGAGAGGGAGAGAGAGAGAAAGAGAGAGAGAGAGAGAGAGAGAGAGAGAGAGAGGGAGAGAGAGAGGGAGAGAGAGAGAAAGAGAGATGGAGCAGAATAGAAATGCCATTGGCAGGCGCGCCGCGTCCTTTCTATCTATTCCGGCTGTGATTCACACGCCAAAGCAAAATGATATGAGAAATTTGAATGCGCGCGTACTGTACGGACGTAAAATCGATAATTCAGGGTATCGTTGCGGGATTAAAGATGGTTTTGAATGTGAACTGTGCACGCGAGGTATCGATCACAGATCGCGCACCTGTGTGCGCCGGCAGAGACGCAGAGGACGCGCGCAGGACTCGCGTGAGAGTACAGGGGGACTGTTTCAGAGTATAAGTGGTGAGAGCGGCAGACGACCAGGGTGTGGTACCCCATGGGCACTCGTGCAATGACAGTGTGTGTGTATGTATGAGCGGTCACTAGGAGGGAGAGACGCAGAGGGCAAATAGAATACCCCTCCTGAGATGGGAAGGAAGAGATTGACGGGCTATTCTGGCCGAAGGAAGAAGATTGGGAGAGAGTTACGGAAGGTTGGGGGCTATCTCTCTCTCTCTCTCTCTCTCTCTCTCTCTCAAAATAGAGCTATTTCGGGATCGGGTGAGCTCAGAAATAGACAGTTCTCATGAATTATTGAGAAGATGGAGAAATGAGAGGGAGAAAATACCACTGAAATAATGGATGGGCGCGGACTCTTTGTAGGGGCGGATTATGAAATTAGGGGGAAAGCACATCATTTCAAGCCTCCAGAAAGGGGTCGTGAGAGATAGGGACGCTGGTTCGGTATTTCCCACATCGTTCCACAGGCCGGTCAACCTTACAGAAAGGGCTTTGGAGTGAGAGAGCGTGTGAAATCGAGAGGGACTCTCTCACTTTTGCACACTCTCTCGTTCTAACCCTGGTCTGTAGGTTTGGAATCATGTGTTCCGGTGCCTCTGCCGTAACCAGGCAGCTTTTTCTCTACCTATCTTCGCCGTATCAACGGTAATGCAAATCTCTCGTCCAAAATGCCCTTATGCGAATACCGAACTTGCATCCATAATGAGAGAGATTGTGTGAAAGTGTTTGTGCACGTTCACTCTTGGTCTCTTATTGGAACTATGACCACACGACATTTAGCGAATCTATGTAAATTGAGGTAAACAGAGAGCGTGAAAATACAAATTGGCTATGGTCTCGCCACGAATTCGGCTTTGGCATTTTGTCAGAATGCCGTGTGACCGGCCCGTGGAGTAATGTGAAGGGGCAGATAAGACCATAATTATGGAGATGACTTTACGACGGGTTACTACTGTACACCCAGAATAAATATACTTACTATTGCGGCGTATCCTATACTGAGATATCTATGACACGTAGTGTATGAGGTACTTACAAATCTCTCGTTATCGCGCGCTTTCTCGACGCGCGAATACACTCAATATTGGGTGTATCATACACTAGGTGTCTCATTTAAGTATATTCATTAGCTGTGTACAGATAGCGTGTCGCTAAAGCGATGCGCTGCTGATTTCCCTACAGGCAAGTAAACAGTTGCTGTAAACTCTGCGAAGTTGTGCGCTGCGGAACAAAAACAAAAAAAAATTCGCACAGTTGTGTTTTGGAACTTTGAAATCACAACGAAAATTGGTTGCGGCACGGCATTTGTTTTTTTAATGTTGTAGGCTAAACACAGTAGTGCCGGGTCATTCCACCCGGAAACTGGGCCTTTGAAAATGCATAACTAATTATTATTTAAACGTAAAAATATACGATTTTTTGCATTCGAATGGGAATAAAATTCCCGTTAACCTGAAAATCACCTAATTCGCAGTCCCAGATCCCTTCAATAACACGTGCCCATACATTCTACTTGTCAACCGTAGAAAAGAGTTGTGATTCTACACCATACAGTTTCGGCTAGGGAACAAGATTTCGAAAAAAAATATTTTGCAAATTTGTACAAAACTATTGCGCTTGTACTCAAACTCCTAAGATGTGTTCTCTACACTATGTCCCAACAACTGTGACAGGATTGGTACTACAGAAAACAAGAGGAATTCGGTGTGTGCTACCGCCACTCTCTCTCTCTCTCTCTGCGTATTCTTCTTCGTCTCAAGTGGGGGTAGAGAGGGTCAAAGGAGGAGACAATTGGGAACATGAGAGAACAACGGGATTGGAGGGAGAGAGAAATCGAGAAGAGAGAGAGAGAGAGAGAGAGAGAGAGAGAGAGAGAAGATCGGGAGATGGGAGAATGGGCCGAATAGTGTAGTGGTCAACGAGATTGAGTGCGAGATGAAACTAGAAACCTCCGGGTTGAAAGTAATGGTATCCGCAAGGTACGGTTACCGCAGGGGGGAGATCATCGTAAGGTAACGTAACCCATAGGATGAGATAATCGCAAGGTGCTATCACAAATTCACAAACACTCGTCCGAAATAATGAAACGTCCTGCTCCTAAACAGCAGATACGGCTCCGAGAGTCCATGACAAAGCGAGAGACACGCCGAGGTATAGAAATGGAGTATACCACCAGTTTCACTAACGGATCACTTTAAATTTGTAATACCAGATCCCACGGATAAGAGCTGAACATGCTTCTGGTGCACATAAAGTCCTCGTTCCCCCCATTTTTGGCGATTTTGCGGTAACTATAACAATAGGTAATCATTCGTCGAAAGGTTGGATCAGGGTGCGAACAAGTGGCAGAAGCTGAAAGCAATTGAAGAAACGATGTTTAGATGGGAGTATGAGAAGGGTGGTTAGATTAGAGAGAGAGAGAGAGAGAGAGAGAGAGAGAAAGAGAGAGATGGTATGAGAAGGGTGGTTAGAGAGATGGTGCGGCAAGGTCGAATGGTATTGTACAAGGGGGGTAGAGACAGTGAGAGTGACATGTGTTGTGTTGCTAGGGGGGCATTCCTCTCTCTCTCTCTTTTCTCTCTCTCTCTCTCTCTCTTTTCTCTCTCTCTCTCTCTCTTTCCCTTTTCTTCTCTTTCGCCTGTAGATGATAGGCGAGAGACCTTGAGGGAAGGGGCCATCAGAAAAAGAAGGAACACTTTTTCCCGACTCTCATTCATTTTACAGAAGTGTTCCTGTTGGGGCGCATACCGGCAATTTGCTAACAACTGTTTTGCAGCCTTGCTGTAACAGCTATATATCCGCTGTGTTCGTAGTTTTACAGAGATTGCGTAGATTCACACATCCCTATTGGACGAACTCGTCTTTCACATTTAGTATTGACTAAACCTTGGTGCTAATAGAGCGAAACAATCATACGCTACAATTTTGAAGCACATCATACCAAGCCTACACAAAAGTGTAGGCTAAGATAGTGTTTTTTTTAATTTGAGACCCCGTCGATTTCACACGTTCTCTCCGTCCATTCAGTAGAACGTACCGATCTGTAGAATGCTGTGGATTTCTAACAATCCAACTTCCTCTCACGATGATAATAAGCGTTGGAAGTTCCGCGTAGGAACGCGACAAAAACGCAGATTCTTGTGCAATTCAGAGCGTAGAAGGAAGTTCCACAAACCGTGCCTCAATCCACACGTAAAACGAAGCAATCTCACAAAATGCTTTGTAGCCGCAGCCGTTCGCTTCCTTTTCCATTCCGTTCTATCATAGCAAACCAATTACTCGCCCCCACCCTCACAGGCAGAAAAGTGGTCCTCTCTCTCTCTCTCTCTCTTCGCTGCCGTAGATCCACGAGCGTCCCGAGGGATTGGCGCAGCGACGCTACGTCGTTTCCCAGAAATTCGCCACTGGAGCCCAGGGTATTTGAGGAAGTGCCAATTCCCCTGAGCCCCGGTTCCACGACATATCATTATAGAACTGTTTTTCACTCCGGAAGTAGTCTACTCATCCCACGCTCTACTAATACTATATTTAGTTATTTGAAGCAGCCTATCATACGTTCATCTTTCAACGGTTCACCGAAAGAGCTGAAAGTTTCTGAAACTTTCAAAACTTTCAAGACATTTCTGAACCTATGATGCGTTTCCACAGCTCCTCTTTATTTTCATTGCATTCTTCATGGTCGATTGTCCATTTTCCGCGCGAAATTAAATTAAATTATAACGAATAACGAGCGGAAAAGCGTTCATGAAAAATACCGTATTTTGCTGACAAATATGTGCTATTCGCCGGCTTCTTCTTCCGGTCATTCGCGAATTTTTGCCAAGGATTTCACGCTCGTTATTAGTCATAATTTAATTTAATTTCGCACGGAAAATGGATAATCGACCATGAAGAATGTAATGAAAATAAAGAGGAACTGTGGAAATTCATCAGAAGCTCAGAAAAGTCTTGAAAGTTTTGAATGTTTCAGAAACCGTCAGCTCTTTCGGTGAACCGTTGAAAGACGAACGTATGATATACGACTCCTTGACCGAGTCGAATGACAGTTTATTATAGAACAGTAACCCATTTAAGAACCACTCTTTCTATCTATCTCACGCCACATAATTTCTTCCGTCCATTTAAACTTCCAGAAAAGAGGTCAGAGGGGTCAGAGAGCCTGCGAACCCGAAAGACTAAGCTAGAGGCTTTCAAAGTCCAATTGCGATGTTCCACTGTGCCTATTTGACTGTGAAGTGAGGATAGTGAGAACACAAGCATCATCTCTCTCCGCACTTCGTAGTGAAATTATTTGATGCTCCATCTCAAAGAAGCCAGCCATCTATCAAAGCGTGGGTGCATTGGCACTCTCAGAAGGTGAAATATTTATTTTTCTTTAGATATTCGCACCCAATTTCCGCCTCTGCCGCAGGGCAATCCCACTTCCGCACAATAAAATAACTAGGGAGGGGTTAAGAATGAGAGGGACCCTCTCAAATCCACGCATCTCTCCCGTTCCCTTTCTGGAAGTTCTGAATCAAAGAATGGCAGTGCATCAATCAAGGGGGGAATTGGCGAGATTTACTCCCTCTTCAATATAGGATAAGTGAGTGTGAAGGGGATTCTCTGCAGAATAAGGAAGAGAAAACAACGAATAAATAGAGGTTGAAATTCGGGTAAAAAAGGATCTTCGTTTTTAACACTTTAGAGAGTCTGCGAACCCGTAAGCCTAATATCGAGGCGTATAGAGAGAGTGCGAAATGAAGAGATTTAATCCAATTATTCCGAATACTCAACGAATAAGGAAACGGACTGGGGAAGGAGTGAAAAGTGAATTCGCAAGATAAGGGAACTCTTGAAGAAGACGTCCCTAGGGACGATAAGAAGAGCCTTTCTTTTTCCAAGACTTGGAATGCTTTGTAATTTTTTTCTCTTCTTCTAGGAACAAAAAAATGATGAGCTAAAAATGAAAAATGATGAAAAAATGAGCGTCTTCAATACAAAATATAGCAGGGGACGTAGAGTTCAGTGAGCACTAAAATTTGAAAACAAAACAAAAATGGAAGCTAAAAAAAGAAAAGAGAAGCTTAAAGCGAGAAAATTGACAGACAAAATTTGAGAACCGTTCTCCAGATCACAATAATAGTTTTAAAAAGAGAAAAACTTAGGAGAAAGATTTGCCAAGGAAAAAATCGTGAAGTTTAAGAAACAAATCATTGGAGAACCTCTCTGCAAGAATCCTAACCTCTGAAAACCGTTTTCCAGGAGACTCAGGAATCCAAATTTTCGAGAACCGCTCTCCAAGAATTTAAATCTTTGAGAACAGCTCTCATAGGAAATGTGTGTGTGTGCGAACTGTTCCGCCAAAACTCGATCTGCTAATAAGATATGGATGAACAGTGGTAAATAAGAACAGCAAATTAACAAACGGACCAAAATAATTAGAATCGTTCTCCAAGAAACAAAAAGATGGATATCCAAGAAACGAAATGCATGAAACTTTGGGGGGGGGCATTATCCATGAATCCCAAACCATTGCGCACAATGTGAACGGTTCCGCTCCTCCGGTACTATCCGATCTGCTAATAAGATATGGATGTGAACAGTAGTAGATTAGAGCAGGGAAAGGAATTAACAAACGGATCGGAAAGCGGTTCTACTCGCAGGCAGGTACTATCTGCCTTGCAAGGTACCCTTTGATGTGGCCGACATATGGGGATGATTGAACAATCCGGAGCGTGCTTTGAGGAATAAGCCAGTAGTTTTTTTTACAAAAGACATTTGGGATACGTTTCAGAGGGCGTTGCAGGTTTCACATTTCGATCCCTAAAGTTCCAAAATTCCAAAGCGCAGTGTCACTGATAGAGATGAGTAATAAGCCGGGAAGTGGACTACATCTATTTCCGGAAAAGTAGTGAAAGGTAAATACATCCCTTCATGTAGGGCACAACTCCTGAGGGAATTGCTCGTACTTCCTAAAAAAGTAGGTAAAAATAATTGTTCTGTTTCGTTTGCTAACAAAGGCCGTTTTCTACTGGTCAACTTTAGTAGCCGCACCAAGAACAATGAACCTACTTTTACTGCTCTCTCTAATGTGAACCCACATCATGAAAACGCAAAGTGAAAGGGTGACGGACGCTTCTGCGTGGTAAACAACGGAAGTGCACGTATTTTCGATTATCTTATTAAATGTAGCTCAAGAATTCCATGTGCCTTGATACTCAAATGATCGGGGTAAAGAAGACGGAAAACATCCCACTTTGAACTTGATGAATTTCAGATGAACATTCGCGGAAGAGTTATGGAGGACGCTAGAGAAGATGAGAAATACTTCCTGTGTACGAACTATTCCATCAGGCGAAGAAGTATTTTCAACGGTTAACATTTGTTCGGGATGTGATCAAGAACCCATTCCCGTTTCTGTCAGTCGTCGTGAGCGGTCCCTCTCCATTTTCCTCTGATGGAGAAGGGACTTTCCTAGTTCCCCGGACCCCCTCGTCTTTCTACCAACGACTCGGCAAGATCGGAATCCCCGTCCTAGCCGGCCTGGTCACCGTGGATGGGTATGACCGTTTGATGTTGGCTACTCAGATACCAGTTTCGCTAATTCTCAATTTGATTGATCCTTCGAGCTTGGTGGACTCAAGTGGAAGAAAGATGCGCCATCCGTTCGTCAGGACTGCCTTCAGCCTCACGTAACCTCCCCTTTCCTCCTACGTCCATGGTCCTTCTTCCTCCTTCTTCTTTCTTCTTCTTCCTTCTTCCTTCTTCCGTCTCTTCCTCCAGCAACTTCAAAGAAGATGGTCTGTGAATGGGAAGAAGACCGATCCTCTACCCCGACCCCAGCCGAAATGATCCGTGAATACTGAGAAGAATGATCCTGACCCCTGAAGCCACATCCTCACCTGACGTTACCGTCTGACGTGATAAACATTGTATTGTATTGTGATCAAGAACAAGAACAGGTAAAAAATAAGGAACAAAAACTGGCACAAGATGTACATCATGTACAGCACCAGGAACACGGAATTATTCGTAGTGATTGAAGCGCGGACGTGTGCGTAACTGTTGTTCGAACAAAACGCCTACGAAAAGAGGCAGCGATCATAGTAAGACGAGCGAAAGAAATGCCGAATCGGAACCACTTGTAGAGAGAGGGTGTGTGAGAGAGAGACCCTCTGGAAGCGATTGGGCGATACTTGGCGAGGGAAGAATCGAACAGAGAAGAAGGAGGTAGGGAAGAAGGCAAACATCCAACTATGAACTGGATGAATTTCAGATGAGCGGAGGAGTTATGGAGGAAATAGGAGACGAGGGAAGAAGAATTCATGAGAATGAACTATTTCAAAAGTCGAAGGAGCATGTTCAATAGTAAGCAGCTATTCGGGAAATGTTGCATCTTGAAAATAGTGGACAATGCGGAAGATCATCATATACAAAGTTCGAATTTGCTAGGAGGACGGTTCTCCGACCTCCTCATTACACGTGGACTCGTTTGCTCGCGGAGAAGAGACTGTGCGAGAAGAAATGAACCGTTGGAGAAGTTCTTCTGGCAAATTTGATCTCAGTGTAACGATACACTTCTTTATTTGTCATCTTTTCATATGGTGAAACAACGGTGAAAAATAGAAAAGGTAGTCGTATTGAGTAATGATCGCCAATGATCGGGAACATTGCTGTTGTTGCACAGCGAAACGGCCAGTTTGACCCGACCAAGGGCAGCGAAGTTCACTAAGCGAACTCTTTACAGCGACAAAAAAAAGAGTCCGCCGTCATAGCTCAACTGTTGTTTGTTCATATTTCCATGCAAAGGGTAAAAGTACTATCAGTCTTCAAGCCCAGTCTCATGCTGCGCAAATTTCATGGGGTGCAAGGTGCAAAACAGTTTTATGCATCATTTCATAACTTTTGAAGCTACAACTTCCAAACTTGACACAGGGATTGCAAGCCCCTGTATAAACCGTCACCGTGATCGAATACATTTAATGTATTCGATAACGGTGACGGATAGCCAGAGGAGGAGTGGGATCCCATTTAGAGCACATTTACAATGATTGAAGAGGAAGAAAGGGGAGTCTGGAAACGTTACATTTTTTTAAATCCTAGTACCAACTGCTTTCCGTCAAACCTTCAGCGTCTCGTATAGGAAGCGAAAGAGTGTGTGGAAGTGAGAGGGACTCTATCTTCTTCTCCTCTTGTTCTTCATTCTTCCAGGAGGCTTCAGTTTTTTTTGTCTCAGGCCTTCCATTGTTACCCAAAACCACATCCACATCACATGATTCCAAACCTACAGACCAGGGTTAGAGCGAGAGAGTGTACAAAAGTGAGAGAGTCCCTCTCGATTTCACACGCTCTCTCACTCCAAAGGCCTTTCTGGATGGTTGACCGGCCTGTGGATGTGACATCTGACGTATGCAAACCTGACGTCAGCAGCAATAAATATGAGACAAGATAACTTTGACAAAACTAAACTTTGATTTGTTGTCGTTGTTCTATACATTGGACAGTGATCATAGGCGTATTGGAGTACCACGGTGTCATGGCGTGCTATGCATGGAGAAGGAGAGACAGTTAAGATGTGCGAAAATAATGTTTCAAGTGATCTCTGCTCATACAATGCCTTTTCAATCTTGGTATTTTGCCCGGAACGTGGTAGTATAATGGGTGTAACCATGCGTGTCGTCGATCACACAAGGATACACCACTTGGTGTTCTGCCCTGAACGTGGTGAGTACACCCAGAACGAATGCACCTAATATTGAGTGTACTCAGAGAAATGTATATCATATATGGCTCCTGAACTGCGCTTGTATGTTATATATAGCATACTGACTGTTATATATAACATACAAACGCAGTTCAGGAGCCATATGACATACATTTTTCTCTGTGTGTACCCTGCACTGAAAAGAACCACCTAGTCTAGGTTGTCTCGACGCGTGAATACACTCGATATTGAGTGTGTCACACACGCATCTCATTCATCATCTGTGTATTACAATGGGTGTAACCATGAGTAACGATCAGACTCTCCTCATTCCGCATGTTCTCTCATCGATCAGACAGCGCAAGAGAGCGTGCAGAATTGAGAGGGTCAGATCATTGCGCGTGTCGATCGTTGATCCTACATGTGGTAAATCGCATCATTACAGCGTTCTCACTGGTCAACAAGAAAGCGGAAGAAAAAATGCGGCGGACGATCTACGTCGTGGTCGCAAAACACGATAATAAGACGAATTCGATTACATAATTGAATGCGGGATGTTCCGTTTCGTTTGTTGAACGTTAAGAACGTTGATGTGGCCTTATTTACTATACAGGATCAGGGTATTTTCTTCAGCGATCAGATCTAGTTGATGAACGATGGATTGCATTGATCTTTGCGCTTTGAAGGAAAAGTAGTTAGACTTCAAGAATCCCTCACTGTTTTGAAAATGTCCTCCAATTCGTCTTTTTTCGCAGTAAATTATAGAAAGTGATCTACTAAAATGATTCCTTCGAGAGGCTCATCCACATTTCGACTGGAAAAGGATAATTCAATATTTCATCTTCGTTTCTCTACCTCGTGATTTCAGAGGGGAATAAATCTACGAAATCATAAGTCTAAGCTGGACAGCAAAGATTTCCAAAGTCTAATCGCACCGTTTCTATGCTGCGACTATTAGACATTTAAAGTCGTCGCTGTCCAGCTAAGACTTAAGAGTTGCAACTTATTTCCCTGTGAGATGTGCTTCTGGGGCATAGAATCCGAGTCGACGAGAACGAGTTAGGTAAAGAGACATGCCGAGAGAGCGCGCCAAACGAGAGGGTCAGACAACGAGAGACATTCTTGCCATGGTGCCAACTGGATGCTCTGTGGGGGGGGGGGGGCTTTTGGCTGTGTTCTATATCCCTCCATTCGTAAATCGGCATCAAGAGGCTCGTCTACCCAGTGGACATGCGAGACGACTCTCCCACACTACATGAACTCACCCAGTGGGAAATTAGGTGCTAATTAGATTCTAAAATAAGGTAAATAATTTAATTTGGTATCTTCATTTCGCACACTCTCAACACCGGTCGATTTGAGAGAGATTGTGCGAACTCAAGATATCCAATTATTTGCCTGAATTTCAAACTGTAGTGCTAATTATTTCAGAGTGCGATTTTGACAGAATGAAACGGTGCTTAGAGAAAGCGAGATCAGATTCCTCCACTACTAGGAAATTGAAATGTCTGTCTGTTGGTATGTTTTTTTTCCTTCCGCGTGACCGACCTTTTTTCTGAATAACTTTCTTCAAAGTTGAGCAATCTTCTCAGATCCTTTTGCATATGATAGCCCATCACGAAACACATCGATTTTTATATTTGAAAAATCGATAATTTCATGGCCAAGTCGGTAGCGAGCTCGAATTCAAATCCGAGGGTCGCAGGTTCGATCCCCGCCGGTGCATAGTCTTTTGCCGCATTTTTTCCAAGTGTCAAATGTGGCCCAAACCCATTTTTGAGTAACGAGATTCACATTTGAGCATCTTTTGCCGATTTTGAAGTGAAATATCGATTGATTTCACTTGATTTCACGCGATTTCATGAAATTTTCGCACATTTCGTTCCAAATCATTCCTCATGCCGGCAATCTCGCAGGAATGGAGTTAGAACGAGAGTGAAAGGAAAATTGAGAGTGACTCTCTCATTTTGGCACACTTTCTCGCCCCTGACCCCTTTCTGGAGGCCGGAATCATGCATCCGGAAGCTTCCTAATATATCGCTTCAAAATCGCTCTATCTTTTCGGATCCTTTTGCATACGACAACAGACCAAAATCCCTTTAAAATTTTGCAATATTTAATTGACCAAATCCATAGCCAAGTGGGTTATGCGCTTGACTTACAATCCGAGACCCCCAGGTTCGAACCCCGCCGCGGGCAAAACGTTTGCCGCATTTTTCGCAAGTGTCAAATGCCCTTCTAGCACGTTCTTCAGTAAGGTGAAACACGTTTTCACCTGTTTTGCCGAGTTTTAACATGGAAAATCGAAAATTTCGAAAAGTTCCCAATTGGATCACAGAGCGTGGGGGATCACAGGAAAAGTGTTTTGCGATGTCGGAAACGTGTCAAACACGTTTTAACGTGAACAATTGAAAATTTCGTAAAGTTTCCAAATGATCCGGCGAGCGTAGGGAATCATTGGAAAAGTGTTTTGCGATGCCACAAACGTGTTCGAAGACGCCATGGAAATCAACACACGGTATCCTGCGTTTCCGTTGAGAAAGGCTCGTGAGGCTGAGTGCGATCGAAAAAAGTTGCCACTACGCCACTTCGTGGCTCCGTGGCAACTTTTTTCGATCGCACTCAGCCTCACGAGCCTTTTGCAACGGAATAAGCCAGTACCTCTTTCTAGAGATTAACATTCCCCAACATACTAAGCTCCCCCTGGACCGATCGTGGAGCCGGCTACTGAGTTCTCCTCCTTGGATCGAGCCTACAGCAAGCTTCCAAACTCCCCCTGGACCGAACCTGAAGAATGCTACCAAGGTTCCCCTGAACCGTACCTGAAGAAGGCTACCGAGGTCCCCCTGGACCGTACCTGAAAAAGGCTACAAAGGTCCCCTGGACCGAATCTTAAGTATGTTACTTAGCTCCCCCTGGACCGTACCTGGAGCCAGTTACCGACCTCCCCCTGGACCGAACCCGCACCCGGAACTATGCATAGAGCGTAGTGTACGCATAGAGCGTAGTGTACGCATAGAGCGTAGTGTATTTAACCTCAATACATCCCGGCTAGTTTATTCTCAAATATAGAATACAAAATTGTGACGAAATTGAATGAGATTGCAAAAATTGGTTGAATAAGAAAATACTAATAGTAAGTTAATTTTGCATGCTTCCAAATCTGCTCTTTCGCTTGAACATCATCACACGCGATTCAAATGTGAATGTCCGCCAAACTCCATTGTCCTAAACGATTCTTCATCACTGATCTCGAGACGAGTCAATAGATCCATTGACTCATCTCGAGACTCGACCACCTCTAACATGGGAATGACCGGAAGACACATACCCCGATCTCCATGAATTTTTTACAGTAGAATCAGCTCAAAATTTTATCCGGAAAACTGCTTTCAAAAACTGCCAAATGACATTTTCAAGTATTATTAAAATTATTAAAATAAATATTAAAATTTCAAAATATTTTGCAAAATTATTTCTGACTCGGGATATTATTGCAAATGCTTTATATCAGATATATTGATAGGTTAATGATTTTTTGAATTTTTATTTTTACGTATTTTAGACCTAAATATCGATTTTTCATGAGGGTCGGAAATTTCAAAATGTCATTTGGCAGTTTTTGAAACCAGTTTTCCGGATAGAATTTTGCGCTGATTCTAATGTAAAATTTTCATGGAGATCGGGATATGTGTCTTCCGGTCATTCCCATGTAAGTAGCTAATGTGTCGATCGGGTTCCTAAGGAGATTGACCTCAATCCTTCTCGCCATTCCATTTCTCTCTCCCCCCATCACTCCATTCTCCCCAATATGCTTCTCCTACCTGGGCTCCGATCGATGCGTCCATTTTTACATTGAATTTTACCCGTTACCCCTCGTAAATCGCGTGGAAGCGTAGCTTTATTCGCTGAAACTATGTGTTTTCACCTAATTTAAATGTAAAGTGTCCATGAGATAAATACATACATGAGAGTAGGCCGAGGACACGTATATTTTAAAGTATTTTTCTCAGTTGGTCTCGCCCAACTGAGAAAATAATTGGTGGAGCCTCACAAACGAGGAATGGGTCAGAGACTTACCCGCGTGAATAACTGATAAATTCTGTATTCTGTAGTCTGGTCTCGTCCAGGCATGCTCATCCTTCTCCTCTTTCTCCTTCCACTCCTCACCTCTTCTCAATCGTCCCACGACGAGTCTCTCAAAGTCATTCTCTGTTCCTCTCTGATCTGTGACCCTCCCAAGGAGTGTGACATCTACGAGGGCGTCCCCCAGTGCAAAGTGCCGCCCACCACAACTACACCCACGCCTATAACGCCGTCAGTTTCAAAGCTATTATTTTGAGAGATCTTCAGACCTTGATGCTAATCCCCAATCAATCGTGTATTCTACAAGATTAGGCCACTAATTTTAACCCACAAAACTCGTTGTTTTCTCAGAAGAACACTCCTGTACCGAGAACTGTTGATAATTGTCAAACTCATATGAAAATGGGCTATATTCTGTACATCAATGTGCTAATTTACAGCCCTTCAACGGTCTGGCCGACTCTTCCCACATTTCCCACCTTTCCTCCCTTTCAATTCACCCCTCCTCCTCCTCCTCCCGCACCCCCACTCCCCTTTGTTACCACCACTCTCTCTCCCTCCTCCACATCTTCGCCTTCGGTCTGCTCACTCTTTCCCGATACCGGACCGTGCACGCGCGCTCGAATCATGTGGTAATATATTATAAATTCACAAACACTCGTCCAAAATAATAAGACGTTCCGCTACTAAACAACAGACATGGCTGCGAGAGAGCATGGCAGCGTGAGAGACACGCCGAGGTATAGAAAGAGAGTACACGCACAAGTAGTATTGTAATAATATTTTATCATTCAATTTACTGAGGCTAATGAATGAGGAGAAACCACATAATGCGAAACTATTTGACACAGGTACTTCGACACCGAGACCAACTCGTGCCAACGATTCTCCTTCTCTGGTTGTGGAAACGGCAATCGATTCTCGAGCAGATACCAATGCGAATTGAGGTGTTTGACAGGGGACAAAGAGTCGGAGAAGACGGACGAAGTTTAGCCATTAATTTTTGCTCCATCAATATACTGTACCATATACTTGTATCGCATAAATAACTGTATAAATTTTCGTTAGACAGAAATGCTGGCTGACATATATTATAACCAAGACATTACAATACTCAAATCCGATATAGGAATGTGCTGGAGGTCCATAATAGAAATAATTGCCCCCAATTAGATCAGTTAAATACTACTTTCCCTTAAACGGCAAGCCTTGCCTGTCTCTCTGTTTGTGAGCTCATCTGTCCGTGCGTGCACCTCTACCGAATATCTCGAAAACGAGACGAGGTAGCGACTAGAGACCGCCAAACTGCTATATACGATAGACGAATGGCACAATGAGAGGGGTGAAAGATCTTTTCGAAAATACGATTGAACTGGGCAATCCTATTTTCGTATATAGGAATGACCGGGATATAGGATTGGCAATCCTATATTTCAGCGTTTTGGCAATCATCTGACAATGAGACAAAGAAGGGGGAGGGAGAGAGGTAGATGCAAATCGGTTCAAAGGTTCAACCAATAAACCGATTGGAGGTGTAGTGAGGAATGAGGGTGAGAGGAACGACAAAGGATAGATGATTGGCCATTCCTATATCTCATTTCAATATAGGATTGAATAAAGGAATGGAGGTCTCTACTAGCGACTCATTTTCTTCGCCATAGTGAATTGCATTGACAAGAGACTACTCTCCCAAAAGAGAATCACGCCTGCTGTCCCGGCTATTGGGGCACATTACCTTGCGCCATCAAAGTTGCTACCAATTTTAGTGATATCGGTTAGTTTAAAGCTACGCGATTTTATTTGTAGATATCTAGGGGGACATAAGAGAATTTCGTCACTAGCAAAGCCCTACAGTCACAAGACGTTCCTTTACAGAATCTTCTGGTGTCCTCAACAGAAAAAAATGCTCAGACATTTTCTAAATGTGAACAGACCAAACTACATTTCAACTATTGTATAGCCTACTCCTTGTTCAACCGCACGTTCCTTGTATGATTCAGTCCTCTCGAAAAGGTCAATCAACCGGTTGGTTGCCAGACTTCCGAGTTTGTCCGTGTCTCCTCCATGCACTAACAGACAGAGTATCATGGGCATAAGAATAGAGTAGCAAACACAGGCTCAAGCTCTTGCCACTGGAGTGAAGCAGGAGCAAACAAGGATTGGCCAGGTACAAAAAGAGGACGGGCCCCGCCCTCCCAAACCCGCTCAGTCCTGCGTTCCGCCATTGAGAGCTTTATACTTGCACTTCCTCTTTTTCGCCAGTACATTCTTTTTTATTACCATTGTCATATTTTATGAGACGTTGCGCTTTTTAACCAAATATTGTTTTTTCTGATGTACTATGCCTGTTAGCTAGAAGCTGAGGGAAGTGGGAACAGGGAAGCCCATTGAAATCCCCCCCCCCCCCCCCCCCGATGCGTATTCCTATTATAAATTCACAAACACTAGTCCAAAATAATAAAAACGTTCCTCTCCTTAACAACAAATACGGCTGCGAGTGAGCATGATAAAGCGAGAGACACGCTGAGGTATAGAAAGAGTACACGCACCAGTAGTTCATTTCATGTTTAAGCTTGTACTAGTCGTCCTAACAAAAGCCCGTCCGTTATTCGACAGCATGCTGATGCAATTCTTCGTTGTAGTCGATGCGTGATCCCTTGCTCTTCCTTCTCCTCCTTCCTCTGGTCGTCGCTCAAAGCTGCAACTGCCCCGCATCAGCCTGCTTCCGACCGCCGCCGCCCACCTGCTCACGGTTGGTTCGAGATGGGTACAGATTTATAGGGATATAGACTTATTCTGGCAAATGAACCAGTGGGGATATTTTATTTTGCGCACAAAGAGCTCATACGTGTCTCAATATTTTACAATAGCTAGAAATCACTCACTATTTCACAAGAGAGCCAAGAAATTGGTTCAGATGAATCATGTAGTAATTTCCTTCTGATCGAAGAAAGTGATGACCGCTTGAATTCCTGTTCCATTTTAACTCTTTCAGCCCCTGTCCCCAACCATCCTGTCCCTCTCTCTGTCCTCTTCCTCCTCCCCCTCCACTTTGTCCTCCTCCACCGCTCTGTCCGCCACCATTACCGCCACCGCTGCCACTCCCCTGTCCGATGCAACTTGTGAGTCGACATTTTACTTCCTTAATTTCATCGGGCACAATGTAGGCAATCTAGGAATGGGTGGCCATCGAGAACGAATCCGCAGTAGAGGCTCATGTGGTGTTAGTTTTCGGAAACAAGAAACGGAAAAAGGCCAAGATTTGAATTCCCGCAATTTCTTATCTCAGTTCTCCGTGGAGCAATCGACTCAAAATTTCGTTTATAGATGGGTCGAAAAATCTTATATTCGAAGTTTCGAGTCGATTGCCCCACGGAGAACTGAGATATAAAATTGCGGGAATTCAAATTTTGGCCTTTTTCCGTTTCCTTTTTCCGAAAATTACCACCACATCAATTACGACTACGGTCAAGGTTTGATCGCATCGATGGAAGTGGCCGACTCCTTTAGACTTTGCAAATGGTGGCCCGACTAGGCTTGTGGATCCGTAGATTCAACGATGATTGTAATCTAGGGTGGCTAACAGCGGTACGTGTACCGCGGTACACGGGCAGGGAATATCTGTTTTCGAGTAGAACGCGCATGACGTACTTGTCAAAAATGGAATAATTGTTTCTCAGATGGTGTTTTCTGTCATTTTTGCGGTATCATCTCACTCCATCCTACAAATAAAGGGTCGATGTACCGACGGTACTTCCGTGTGCCGTCGGTACTAGGGTTCCCTTGTTGGAAATGATTCCAGAATTCCAAAAAGGGTGAACAAAGGCCGCCATTGTTTCCATTAATCCCAATAAGGCGCTTTGTGCGGTCAATGGAATTCCATTTCTTATTGGAATTCCAATAAGAAAAAGCCCTGTTTCCGGCTTCAATCTGTGTGACTTTAGCAGTATTACTACTCTACCGTGCACTATTCATTATGACTAGTGGTCCCGAACCTCCGGATTTGTCAAACTTTGTTTATAATTGATATGTAGATAGTTCATCAGCAATGTTGAAAGAACAAATACCATTTGAAGATCTTCCTTCATTTTAATTTTTTTTTGCATATAACCTAATCCAGAACATGCCCCTTTTCTAATAGGCAGTCCTTATTACAACGAAAACATGTCAACGATCTGTTTCACGTAAGATCAAAACAATTGTGCATTTCATCTGCATAGTTCACTCATCTCGCGAGTCTGATTCACATGTCTATCGTGGCTCAGTCGGGAAAGCGGTTGCTTTCTCCTCTAAATGTTTCTGGTTCGAATCCGAATTTTTTGAACTTCTTTTGCTTTTTATAAAAAAAATCAAATGTTTTCACGCGCAAGGTGATAGATACTGTAAAGCTGTAACTTCACAACTGAGAGTCATCGAACTGACTTCACAACTGAGAGTCATCGAACTGAGGCAACTAGGAGTTAGGAGTTAGGGAACTAGGAGGAGAGTTGTGAGGAAAGAGTGATCGAAATAAAATCTTTGTCTACTTCAAGAAAATACAATATTTGTATTAATAATCATGCTCTGTACTGAGCCATGAAGCCTTTCGAGAAATCACTTTTTGGAAACACGTGTTTAGACATCATTTTAGGTGATTTCTGTTATTGGAATTCCATTTCTTATTGGAATTCCAATAACAGACCATTTCCAATAGTCAACCGCTCCATTAATGAGTTCCATTGGAAATGAGGGGAGAATGAAACCATTTCCAATAGCCTAATTTTTCCAACAATGGAACCCTAGTCGGTACACGTGTTCCGTTTTCGCCACCCTATTGTAATCCCTCCATCAGCCTTGCCCACTGTCTCTTCCTCCACTGTGTCCCCTTCGACCGCCCTGTCCTGCCCCTCTACCGCCTCCGCCATGTCCCTGTGGAGGTTTGATTATTATTTTTCTTTTAAAAAGTATTGAACATTGAGATCCAATATGCCTGGTGAAGGTTCTCCAAGGTTGAGTTTGTTTTAAAAAAAACACAAATTGAGATCAAATTTGAACGTTCTCCAAGGTTGCGTTTTTCTCATCCGAGGCAGCTCGAGATAACCCGAAAGAGTATAAGTCCCCATTTCTTCACTATTTATCTTTTCGAGCTTCAGGTTCTCGATTTCCTCCTCCACCCTCTCCCTGCTCTAGATGTGGCGGAGGGGGAGGAGGTGGTTGTGGTGGTGTGGGTGGAGGCCCTCTTCCATCCCCCTTCGGTCTGCCCGGTTCCTCGCTGCCTATTCCAATCGACAACGATCGCGAACCGTCCCTGCCATCACTGCCTAATAGCATCGAGACACCCAGTGGGGGTGAGCTAAACACGTTTATGTTTTATTCTCGTAATACAAACAAGCGAGTCACAAAAGTCGAGGCCGCCTGGAGATCTCAGACACCATTAACGCGGCGTTGAACAGCGCCTTTGGTTATCTTCTAGCCAGACGGGGGCATAGCTCAGTGGTAGAGCGCTCGCTTAGCATGCGAGAGGGCTGGGGTTCAATTCCCCATGCCTCCAAACTTTTTGAAACGGGAACGCGTATTGATATAACGGTGAACAATCGTTTTGTGGTTTTTTTTCTAGAAATTGATTAATTTGTGAACGGAAATGTTTTCGCAAGAACTGCTTAGCAAAAATGGGTTTGGAAATTGCCGTTAGAGAGGTGTTGAACAGCGTTGTAGGCTCGGTTCCATACGGGGGCATAGCTCAGTGGTAGAGCGCTCGCTTAGCATGCGAGAGGGCTGGGGTTCAATTCCCCATGCCTCCAAATGTTTTGCAACAAGAACGCGCAATTGTACCCCACTTCTCTGGTTTTTTAAAAAAAAAGATTGTTTTGTGCATCGCAACGTCTTCGCTTGGAATGCTGCGCAAGCATCATGTGGACAATATCGGGGCAAGAAGAAAACCACCTCTGATTTGCACACTATTTATCTTGTCCCTGACCCCTTTCCGGTGATTTTGCTGTATTTGCAGGAGGCTGTGGTGGCGGAGGCGGGCCCTCTCTTCCGCCCTCGGGAGGCAGCTTCCCTGGTGAGTGTCGACGTACCACATAAAATCATCACAATCGAGACCAAAACATTGATCGAGTTGAAACGGGAATGCGTATTGATATAACAAACAATCGTTTTGTGTTTTTTTTTCTAGAAATTGGTTAATTTGTGAACGGAAATGTTTTCGCAAGTACTTCTTAGCAAAAAAATGCAGTCTTGTAGCAAATACGTTGATTCTCAATCGAGTTCTAAAAGCGCCAGATATGAGAGACTCCCATAACAAATTGTGGATGTCAAAACATTAATTTTGAGCAGGCGGCTGCGGAGGCAGCAGTGGTCCTCCCCCGCAAGGAGGATGTGGAGGAAATTCGCTCCCATCCATTCCCCGAACACCTGCCAGCAACGATTGCTGCTACGGATGCAACAGACCGTGCAGATACAGGTACACAGAGCGGGAAGTCTTCAACTTTCCTTACTCTGGAGACATTGTCTCCAGCTGAGAGAGCATGCAACATCGAGAGATCATCTCTCACTATCTCTAGCCCTCTCTCCCCATTTTTCATGCTCTCTCAGCTGGAGACAATGTCTCCAGAGTAAGTAAAGTTGGAGGCTTCCCGCTCTGAGTAGTTCCCAACCAAGAAGGAGTCGAAGATCTCCAGAAAGGGGTTAGCTTCAGGAGAGTGCGTTAGAACCATGGGGAGGACGAAAAGAGAAAATGAGAGGGATTATGTGTGTTCAAAAATGACTCTATCAATTTCACACATTCTCTCACCCCGACCCCTTTCTGGAGTATTTAAACCATATCAGACGCCGTCGTCTGGCAGTGCACGGTGCGAAGAGTCGCGTCGTGGATGCATCTTGTAGCAGTGCAGAACTGGGACAGATCATTCTAGAGGTAGTCTATTTGCATTTTTTTTCGTTTAGGTTTTTCGTTTAATTTCACTCTCATTTAATTTTTATTTATTCCTGGCTATTTTAAACTGTAATACCCAATCGTTTTGAAATGCAGGTGAATATTTTGGTATTTCCACTCTCATGAAAGCAGAGTTCACTAACTTACGAGATCAGATCAAAATGTTTGGCCGACTATGCAGCACAACATTCAAATTCTGCAGCACATCACATCCGACTCCTCCTCCTCGAAGCGCGCGATCCAATCAGCTGCACAGTCCCGACTGCGATCGCTGGTCGACGTGGTGTGCGGCACGGGCGAATTCTCATATCTCGCCCACACGCACACATTCTGCCAGAGGAAGAAGGGCGGCATCACCTGCTACGCGTTTGTGCCCATTCACAATAGGGAGTTTAGGTGAATCGTAGACTAGAAACACATAACGGAATCACCAAAAAGGGGTCAAAATGGGAGACCTTCTTATTTTTGTCTAATACCTGACACCTTGCTGGAGGCTTGCGCGGGAGTATAAAAATAATGCGAATAGGAAAGTAGACAAATGTTGTTTTTTTTTCGTAGGATTTTTTTTCGTATAAGTTTCCAAAGTGTTTCCTAGTACCTCAGTTTTCCCTTTTCGATACATTCTTCCTCACTTTTTCCTAACAATTCAATTCAGATTCTTCGTGTTTTCTAACCTTATCTCTTCAAATTCCGAATCGTTGCCTTGTTACTATTCTCATTGCCTCATTGTTGCTCATTCCAGATTTATCATTTACTAATTATGCTTTATCTTATTTCATAATAAATATACAATTTGACGACATGTACAAAACATCCGAGAAAGGAATCAGTTTTCGATGGAACGGTGGACGACTACAGTACCTCAGACGACGATTACAACCGTAGTATTATCGGTTACGTCTCGCTCACTTGCCGATGCGGGACACGACCCAATCCTGCGAAAAGAGAACATTAACGATGCAAAGTTCGAAATACGTCAGATCCTAAGCAACAATAGTAATAGAAGAACCCTCAGCTATCAAAGCTCAAAGATCAACACCGGAAAGAAGTAGTCCTAACATTATGTTAGACTGTTTTTGAAGTCCACAAAAAATATTCAACAGTAGGGAAGATATCAAACATTGGCCAAACAAGGCCATTAGTGTTTCGGCCGTTCGTTTCAGACACTGACCTTCTTTCTTTACTGACGTAAAGAAACATATCTCGAAAGGAGTGCAAAATGACGGGGCTGACAAAGATCAAAGACCACCGACCTGCTGGCACAGCGGGCATCTCGCGTTCTGCTTGACCCACTGGTACATGCAGCAGTTGTGGAAGGAGTGCGAGCACTCGCCCCACACTACGACGCAGTCGGAGGGGGCGCCGCCCCCTGCTGCACCGCCGGCTGCAGCTGCTGCAGATGAGGAGGAGAGGAGAGAGGAGGCCGAAGAGGCGGCAAGGGGAGGCGAGGCTGCAATGTTACTTATTTTGACAAAGCAAAATAATATTAAATGATTTGAGCAACTTCCAGAACTGCTTGTTGAGTGTTTACCGTTTGGTCCTCGTGCTTTCGTTTCTCACGTAATTTATATTGTTTATTGGCGCAACGTTTTAGTGTTCCGGAACAAGTATTCCTATATTTGTTTTACAATCTCGAGGATCCGATGTTCGCGAACATTGAAAAGACTTTCCGTACTGTGTTTGGCAGCCGACGTTGTATCATTTCGGACATATTAGCTGACTCGATTTTCAGACATTTCCCCTAACCATTCGCGGGTGTTCCCTACTGTGTTTAGCAGCGGAACGTTTTATTCCTCACCAGTCGCGGGCGTCATCGCCCTACTGCCCGTCATCTTCGGGCCCGTCCCACTCATCGACGTCGCCATCGTCTCCTTCTCGGGCGCCTTCGAGCCGTCCGCCTGGCACCGCAGACACTCCTCTGCAATCGATATTATTAATTACGGTATACGGAATGACGCAATTACGGTATACGGTAGTACAAACAATTCGACTACGGTAACGAATCCATCGTAAGAAATCTATCAGTTTCAATAACGTTCACATTGCGGAACGAAAACCGCATAAAGTGTTTTAATTTAAAGGGACCAGGCAGTGAACAAATAAGTTATTTTTAAATAAAAGAAAATTATGTTCCCGGAAGAATGGCAAAAACCGCATATTTTTGCAATTTTTTAAAAAATTAGTTATGAATTTTCAAAGTTTCGCCTTTTCTCAAAGATAGATTACGGTAGCGACTACACCACAATTCATTACTCTAAAACCAGAGATTTTCATGAACCTTTTCATGAGGTTGTGCGCAATGATTCCGGGAGTGGCCAAAACCCCTACGTTCCTCTTTTTGTTACTTTATCTAATCATCCGACCAATTTAAATAGCTTTCTGTCTTTTCGGAAATAGGCGACGCACCGTTCCTGAGGCTAATTTCAAATTAAAATAACTAATTGTAAAAAAATGCTAAAAATTTAGTTTTTTCTTCATTTTTCATTACATCATAGTGAGTAAAGTTCATTAAAAATTATGAAAATTAAAAATCTGTTTTTGCACGCTGCCTGGTCCCTTTAATTACAAACTAGACAATTTCCAGTTAGAAGTACGCATTTTTGTACGTATCAAGGGGTGGGTGGCACGTGGTCTGTCTACCGTACCCATTAGATTTGCCTGCCGTACCTAGTTCGTTCCCCTCACTACCGTACCCATGAGTTGCAGTCGACAGATGGCGCACGTGTCGCACTCCACGTCCCACGTCCACACCGCGCATCCATTCCATCGTTTGAGAGTGAAGGGACGACTGAAAAACAATCAATAATTAAGTGAATATTGTAGCACACTAACACGGGTGAAAGGGTACCGTCAAGAAAGTTCTTTTAAATTTAATAAACCTAAAAAGCTAACATGAAATAATTGAAATTAAATAATAAAATGTGATCATTTTTTGTTAAAAGTAGCATACCACATTTGTTTCAAACACATTAATCATCCCGCCAAAACCAGAAGGAATTTGTATTTCATCTGTGTTGAGCGACTTACTATTCATCCTTCTTCTCCTCCATTTCGTGTACTTGATCGACTTCCATTCTCACGTCTTACCCTGTAGTGTTGCTTTAAAATATCTCCCGCAAACCTCCAAAAGGAGGTCAGGAGCTAGACCCTCTCGCAGCTGATGGTGATAGAACGTTTGGAACTCCCGTTTAGGAACCCTCACCATTTTTTACATTTTCGGGCTCTTAAACGGCGGTTCCAAGACGTACCATTACCGCAGCTGACCCCTTTCTGGAGGCTTCAAATCATGCGAATCGTAAATATTCAAGGTTAGATATCTTCCAAGGTGCAATGCCAACCTTTCTCCACTCATAGCTCAAGTCTCAAGGCCCATATACGGTGTCCCTTTATCCACGCTCTGTTTGTTCACACTTGAAACATTCACATACAAATCGTGGATTTGAGGGCTATTTCGGAGAGTGTGGAAGGGGTTCGCAATAAAATCAACAACGAAATACCCGTGAATGGAGGTAAAAAACAAACTTCAACCTATTCAAACGTGGAAGTAAAAAAACGCGTGCAACAATAACGGCAGTAGTCGATCAACAAATGAGGAGATTACGGTATTTGCGGGTTACGGCATTCCGTTCAGGACAGGAACGTCTGTCCGGGGAAGCGTTTGTTGTCGACGGCCAGCTGCTCCATCAGCTGAGAGTTCAGTCGAGCAACCGCGTTGACTCCCATCTGAGAATAATAATAATAATAATCATAATTTTAAAAATAACCATAATATTTGAAGAAAATTATCCTACACATGGACAATTTCGTCTGTATTAAGCTGTAGCACGATTCGCAAAAATAATTAGAAAAAATCAGAAAATTCCCTGAACTGGTGCGTTTTATTGATAAACTTTTTTTCCAAGCCTCTTCAGGCTCAGCTAAATGGAGAGTACCACGTGACAAGGCCTACTACGCCACCCCATCTCGTCATATGTCGAAAGGTACGTAAAATACGAAGCCAACCCGCATTGTGAAAATTTTAGGTAAAAAAATGAAAACCCAACCAGCATTTTCGGTTTTTCATGCTCATTTCTGACAAAGCCAACCCACATTTTCATGGGTCAAATAGGTCTTCGCGTGCGAAGATAGGCACTTCTGCACTTTGCATGTAAACCGGATTAACGTAGCGAGAGAGTGCAGGACAGACACATGAAGGCCTCTGTCTACATCCCCCGCTCAATGCTAATTGCGAACTTGCGGAAAACCCATTTGACCTATGCACATTTTCCATTTTGCATGCCCATTTTTGACAAACCCAACCCGCATTTTCGACTTGCCGCATCGCACCCTTTCGAACTATGCATCTCGTAGATTAGTAAAAAAAAAGTACATAATAATGACGTAATCTCCCTCACCTGAACCATGTCATTGATGCTGGCTGCATCCAAACTGCCTCCGCCAGTCTGTCTCGTCATCGTCACAAGGGGATCGGCACTCGCTTTCTATAAAGTCAGTTTCCAATAATCCATACTGCCATAAATAAAACCGATTCGACTACGTCGACGGATGTCCATTTCATTACTCCTTCACAGACAATTTTCTTAAATGATACAGAATAGGGTGGCTAATAGCAGTACAGTACTGCAGTGCACTTGAGGCTCATGTGCACTGAAGTACTTGATTTTGAAGTAGTCAAATGTATCGATACACTCGAAAAAGCGAGAGTGATGTACTGAAATGTACTGTGTACTGCAGTACACGCTCTCCCACAACGAGTAGTGTACTAGCAGTACACTAGTGCACTGGCAGTGCACGGGGCGCATGTACTGCAGTGCACAGTGCATTTCAGTACATCACTCTCGCTTTTTCAAGTGTATCGATACACATGTGTACTACTCAGTGCACGTACTGAGAATGCACTGTGTATCGATACTGCACTAATTTCGCCACCCTAATACAGAACCAATAATGAATGAATTTCGAAAGGTGGTGTATAAGCCGCCCGTCGGGCGGCTTATACACCACCTTTCGAAAAATCTGCAGACGCTTGGTAAAAATCTGCAGCAGAGATATTAAACCAGGCGCAAATCCGAAATGATGTCAGGGTTTGTTCCCTGGAACATACCTTTTGGTCTATGCGCCCGACATGGTAGAGTTTCGAATGTACCGATCGAAAGTACCCATATACTATTCAATGCAAGTTCAGAATCATCAAAGTTTAGTCTGGATGTACCGAAAGAAGAGTAACTATGATAGCCGGAGAAGACAGATAATTTGAGGCGAGCGTGAAACGAGAGTGTGCGGGGTAGGAACTTCCTAGGAAGGAGGAATATGAGACGTGGGGAGATAAGATGATGATACCACGCAATAGCAGGTTTCATGGTGGAAATATAAATTGGAGTAGTTGTCATCTGACGCTATATTCCACGGAGTGCTCCATATAAATTATGACAGTTGAAAAATTCAGCATTAAAAAAACGATTTTCCATAAACTCTCATGGATACTTCGGTTCCGCGATAATAACTTCAATACTCGGTAACCTACCGCAATTCTCGACCGTACCTGGATATACTACCGTAACCCCTCGACCGTAAGTAGACTCTACCGTAAACCTACACCATATCACCATACCCCTCGACCGTACTTGCACACTACCGTACCCCTCCCTACCGCACCTGCACACTAGCTCCGACCCATAGGGCTGCGAAGGAGCACGCCTCCTCCTGCGGAGTGACGTCGACGACGTTGATCGAGCCGATCTTGGAGACGGAAGAGATGAGAGGAGCACTGTAAGAAAAGGGGAGGATACGGTATCGGTAAGAAAGAGTATCGTATCGGGAAAAAGTCGGAAAAGAAACAATAGTAATCATTTAAAACACGGTTCCGTGAAATATTTATCCACCGATCGCCCCTTTTTATGTTATACTATCTTTCCTATTTTCGCGCATTTTTGCACTCTTCCGGTGTACAATAAATAAATGTTACCCTTACTAAAAAAAATTTCAGCGTCGCATGTCAACGTCGTCAGAGGTCCCGTTCGATTCCCCTGTGAACCCGAACCCCCTCTTGATAGACGACTATTAAACTAACCTTACTAAATAATACGCCTTGAAATAAGTATAATGTACTACAACACGGAACGAAATCAACTACGGTACCCCTAGATCTGGAATGATAAATATTGATTGATTACTCTACTAACCGGCTGACGTCGATTCTCCAGGTGGCTCCTCCCTCCGGCAGCTCCACACTCATCTTCTTCTCGTCTGCTCGTCGGGTCAGCAGACCGACCACCTCCGTATCGTATAGAGCCGCCTTGGCCTGAAATTGTATAAATAATATTAATAATAATAATGATAATAATAATAATAATAACAATAATGTACAGCAATATTTTTTTAAAAAATGGCAGTCTCGTAGAGCGCCGCCTTGCCCTGATATTTTTGTAACTATATATTATATTTATTTAATACAACCCAATAGGGAGCAACAATAGGTAAAGAATCGCCTAACTTTGACGTCTTCGTATAATCTTAAAATAATTATTTTTATTTATTTTATACACCGGCAATTCTGAAGAATAAAAGAAGGATAATCGGAGATATCAATTCAGTCTACAACAATATTTAAGCATCCGCACGTATTTTTGATCAGATTGCAATATTTTAAATAAAAATAAATTTATAGTCTTGATGCATATGTCAAATGGGGTTTTCGCAGGTACTTCGTGCAGAAATGCTTAAACCCGTGTGCCGAAGTGCATATTGCACTATTTTCGATAAATTTGTCGAAAATGGCTCGAAATGCATGAAAAACCCGAACTTTCCATCTGCCGAAATGGTTCGGACGGCTTGCAGAAGTGCTTTTCCTCGCTAGCGAAAACCTATTTGACCTATGTATTGATGCGACATGTTTATGCAATTTAGAGGTGCGTACGAGACTGTTGAATACACGGCAGTAATTCGAACAAGTGAAGGCTGCTCACTTGACAAAATGCGTATATTATGTTTTAGACATGTAAATGTATTGTTATAAAACGCATTAAATATTAATAAATAACTCACAGCGACAGCAGCCGCGTCGACGATCGAGCCGCCGTACTGCAGAATGACGACGTCCACGTTGAGACGCCAGTAGTGCGTGGAGGTGATCGTCAGTCTGCGATAGGCAACCTTCAGTATGTTTTCGACAGTAAAGCGGATGACGAACCTATCGTAGTTTTCACCAAAATTGTGCACACATAGAAAATTATAAATTTAGCAAACTAATGAATTTAAAGTTCTCGTGGAACTGCAAACGCGAAATAGGTTTTTAAAAATATTTGCGATTGCAATATACAGCTCGGTCGTGTACGCGTTAGGGAGACGAGGGGGAATAAACCAACTTGGCAATATCCGGAATGGAGCAATCGTTGTCGTAGGAGAAGTGGAGGGCGTCCGCCAGCTCCTCCGCGTAGTCATCGCCGCCCTTGCCTGGCATAGGTCAAATGGGTTTTTCGCAAGTTCGCAATTAGCATAGGGCAGGACATGTAAATGGAGGCCTTCATGTGTCTGCCCTGCACTCTCTCGCTAGGTTAATCGGGTTTACATGCAAAGTGCAGAAGTGCCTTTCTTCGCAAGCGAAGACCTATTTGACGTATGTTACCTGCCATTAAAAATCAATAATTCGTTGTTGACAAAATTATTTTAAAAATGTTACTGTTGACAAGTACAAGGACAATCGTCGAAAGAGCTAGAGGCCTACTGAACAGTTACCGTTGAAACGCCGTTCCGCCAAGATACGCAAAAAGATAGGTGTATGAAGTTTTTTTATTCTTTCAGGGATTTTTTTCTATGTTTTGTTCATAACTAACATTTCAACTACGATACTTCTACCAGAGAGCAACATTCATCGGTATTGAACGACATTCAGGTCATCTTTCTCAACTAAATCACACCCTTGCCTATTAAAACACTTCTCGTCTAATAGAATTGGGATACTAACGAAGAAGAAAAGCACGAGCACAGTTCATTTAATTAATGCTGTTGTGCTGCGTTTCCTCGTGGCGCGCATAAACATTATAATAATTATTAATATATTCTACCGATGAATTGCGGAGATGCGTTGGCAGAGCAATCGACGCTGAACATGAGTCGCTCCGTTTCCTTCGACGTGTCCTCGCACTTAAACGCATCAATATTATTTTAAAATTACAAATCCCTAAACCTTAAAATAAGCTATGTAAACTCTAAATTCAATATAAGGCGTAAAGTTAGTCCTGGAGCCATCGGCATCCGATATGATTTCGCTAATTATCACTAGTCGAGAAAAGACCCTAGATCAGACAACGAAACTGAATAAATTAAAGAAGGAATAAGTTAAAGCTTTCGACGATACCTCGACCAGTTCGCACTTCACTCCGCACAGCACATCGGTGTCTCCGATGCGCACGCGTGCCGATCCGTCCGTCGTCGCCAGCACACCGCACTCCACCCACATCGGACGGTAGTCACCGCAGCTAGAAGAATATAAGTCATTAGCTACCCAAAGTGTAATACACGAATCAATAATGGTTCAGACTGCAAAATGTATGATTGTTTAGCTTCCTTGGCCTCAGACAGTCACACCCCTCCCGAGGAAGAGCTCGTCAGTGACGGTAGCTAATTTATTTGATCAATTTAACGCGCCGCAGCTAAAAAATCGAAGGTACGTTTACCTGCGACCAGGGGAAAACGTTTTGAAACCAGAACGCAAAGCTACGCCTCTCCCATGTTTCATTTACAGGTAAGTGAACAGCTTTTCTCAGAGTGGTGCACGTACCCAATGTTCATGGAGAGCAGCTACTACAGCTAGAAGACAGAATGCAGCTATAAATCAGCATGACTTCAGCTCTGCAGAACTACTTTTTAGCATATTTCTGTCTTCTACCTGAAGTAGCTATGCCTTCCGCGATAATTAGCTTACTCCGCGAGCACTGAGTAAACTCCGACCATCATTAGCTTTCCAAGCCAGCGGTCATGCGCGCGATGGCGAGAAAAATGAGACGAGCAAATTAGAATCACCTTCTGCCGTCGTTGCGGACGCCCTCCTGCACGCCGTGGATGATGAAGACCTTCTCGGCGTCGCTCAGACGGAGATCCATCTGTTAATAACCAATAAATATATATAATAACGCATAAAAACAGGTAAAAAGTGGTCGAAACGAACAAGATTTTTAAATGGTGATGGGAGGTTGAAGAAATTCCTTACAGTAATCTCATCGGAATCTACCACGAACTGGTTTTCTTCATTTCAGTTTATTTTAATGATCTTTATCAAGCAAATAAATTATGTAATCGAAGGGTGTGTGGCACGCGCGATCTTTGAAGCTTTAATGGCTGACTAGTGATCTAACATTGATTGAACAATACACCGCATTTAACTATGTGAGGTATCTATCTATCAAGCATTTGAGACGAATCCTATCGTTCACAGAAATCGAGTAAGTACAATTACAATAAATTATTAGTCGTGGAATGAAACTGTAAAGGACACATGCGGAGACTAGAGTAATCAAGATCGATATCTACAGTATGCTACAGTACTCAATCTTCCTCCCCATCGCTCAGCAAGGGAGCGGGATCACGGTAGGCCGTCGAGTGCATCTTCTTCCCTGCCAGTTCGAGCAGCGCCTGTGCTTGCGGGTCCTGCGAGGAATACAGTACTCATTTTGATCCCATCGATGATCGATCGTCAAACCTTGTCCAATATGCTCTTCTCAGTTTGCTTCACGGCAGGCGGTGGACCAACCCTCCACACCTCCAACGTGTGGATCTCGAAGTCTTGTTCACCTGGAAGCATGAGTCAACAGTTCCATCGAACAAAAGGAAGCCAACCTAGACTTTCGACCTTTCACATATGATTTCGAATAAAAGCAAACAAACTTTCCCCCCATGTACTCATTCGGCGTATGACTAGAAATAGTTTTTAGCATTTACCTCTGAACAACGAAACCACATACCTGCAAGATCGCACTTCTCAAAGGAGCTCGAGTTCGCGAAAGCGATGCCTTTACCGTAATCTTCTAGCAGAAAGAGAGGCCAATTGTCGTCTGTGCCGCCAATGCCCTGAAAAGATACTGTAACCGATAGTATCGATCCGATACCGTCTTCAGCTTACTGACACTATCTGTCAAGGTTCTTTTTTTAAATAACATGATTTTTCGGTCATCGATGATTCGGAATAAAATAATATCTACCTAACTTCGAGAGCGCATCAGCGGTCTTTCATTCATTTTGTGGTCAAATATTTGCAAAAAACAAGTCGCATACCACATGATTTCCCATTGCATCTACCGCATACGTGGGCAGCACTTATCCGAGGCCTTTTGCAGCTAGCCCCCGATCGCCTACTGCGTGTGCACACCGTACTTTTACAAAAAATCAATGAAATAAGCTCTACTTCTCACTATTTTTCTTTTGCACAGAGCCCCGAAAAATCCCAGCCCACATTCGCACAGTGCCCCTGCCCCCTGCTGCCCATGTGTGATCTACCGTCCCACAATGAGTTTTGAAATCAGTTCTCGATAGGTATAACTTCTATACCGTATTAAATCTGTATTTCTCACCATTCCGTTCGGGAGTGTCTCCTGCTGCTGGTTGAGATAGCAGTAATTCTTGCAGTATCCCGTCGCATCGTAGATGCCAATTTCCGGCTCGAGCGAGAAGAGGAAGGACAGCGAATCCCCTCTGTACGTTGGACCAGATTCGAAGCCTGGAATCGATCGATTGATTTAAATGAGAGTTCTTTGAAAATCGTAGTTACCACGGTAGTTTGGAATACAGAACTTTTCAACTATAAGGGTGTCCGGAAAGTTTTTTTCACTTTTTCACGGAAATGCTCCTCCCTCTTTTTCCTATTATCCGCATGGACTATTGCTGTAACACTTTAGTGTGAGGGCCTGCTAGTTACTAATTTTCGAGCTTTGACTAGGGAGATATGACACACATTGTGCCTTCTGTACAACTGCAAACCTACCATACTCAAACCAAAAATTCAAAAGTTTAAATATTTTATCTCGAATAGCAGTCGGAAAAGTTCGCCCAAAGTGGCAAATGAGTCAACGGATGATTGCGGTTAATTTCTGAATAATTTCGTCATCATTACGCAAGAACAAATTTTCAACGTGTTTTTTGAACCGTTGAGATTTTCCACGTAAAATCGGTGGCTATGAATTACTATTCACTTTAAAATGTTTATAAGCCATGTTTGAAGGGAATTGGGGCAGAAGGAGTAGGAATTTTGAAAATGTCGAAAAAAATATTTTTGGCGATTTTCCAGTTTTCACTTTTGAAATCGAGCTGCTCTCGATTTTAGCATTTTGAATAAAAGTAAAATTCACTCTATTCATACTAATAAAGTTGCACTTTATTTGCTTGAATATTCATCTAGATATTGATTTGCCAATTTGAGCTTTTGAAATCGATTAATTTCGTATTGCATCACTACTAGGTAATATTTGGATTAGACAATAGCATAAGAAATTTTTTCCTATTTTTTGTATTGATATAACTAATGAAAAATAGTGACCAGGAGGTGCAAATTTTCTAAAATTTTCGAAAAACGAAAAGTGAAAAAACTTTCCGGACACCCTTATACAAGAAATGGTAAATCCCACGTAACTACTGTACACTGAGCAAGAATGAGTACTTTTAAAAAGGAAAAAAATTCGCTCACCGTGGGAGGCGTAGCAGCCGAATACTCTGCCCTTGGCTGATCGAATGACGATGAGACAGGGGCCCTTGAATATAATCGATCTCAGTAATCTTTCAGAATAACACGTTCGCAATCAAGGTACGGTAATTCTCTCTACTACAGTAATCCGGGATCCACTTTTACTTACTAAAATCTACTAACTAACTAACGCCTTAAACTTAAGAACGCTTAAGTCACCTGTCCATCGACGCGCTGCGACATCTGCGAGAAGCTGGAGCCGTGTTGATTCGATGAGAAGAGCAACTGCCACTTGTCACGGTACTCCACCGGAATATGGGAACGGATCGACAACTGGGCGGCTCTGCAAAAATACTTTAAATAAACAATCAGAGTTTATTATCTAGCATAAAATTACGACAAAGTATCATAGGTCGAAAGGGGCTTTTCAAAAAAGGAAGGAAGGAAATGTGAAAATCTGTGTTGTTTACGAAATTGGGAGGAATATACACAACTCATGGCAGGTTTCGCTTTATCGGATGAATCTTTCGACGTATATTTGAGATCAACCATTTCCAGCATAAATTATGAAATAGTGAAAAACAAACGTATTGAGTAGCGTGGAGTTTCCGGAGAGCTTGGGCACAATTGTCTTCTTATTCCCCAGCAAATCCTTGAATGGCAGATGCACCAACTCGCCGAGCAATCTGGAAATGATACAGTACTTCAAAGCTACAGTAACACAGCGTCTAGCGAATTCCGTAATCCTCAACATCACTAATTACCTATTAGCGGTGAGCATGTTCGTGATGTTTATTGATTTGTCGTGTTGCAAGAAGCGAAGGAGAGCAGAAGATTCGTCAGCGGAGAGCTGGAGGAGAGTGCCCGCACACGCAACCAGAGCTTCTCTCCACTGATAAGGGGATATTGATTGGGAAAAATAGATTAGACATCTTTCTTCACGTTGCCTAATTTATAGAATCCCTTCCCATGGTTGCGCTTGGTGATAATTGCGAGATCAATAAATTCGGATAACCGTAAGAATCACTGATAGGAGATGATCTACAGTACATTGTAGCATCATGGATAAAAGACGCCAAACCATCTCGGCTGCTCTAACCTACATTCTACTTGATTAGTAAATGATTCTTACTTTGGAATCGAAGAGATTCGTGAGAGCTTCGGCTTGATCCGACGATATTCCCTCGAGAAGGTTGATTTGGGAGACGAGAAGAGACGCAGGTAGACGATCCTTCTTCAGCCCTTTCTTACTGTAATTTATGATTAAGCAGTAATAATAACAACAATGCCCTGTCCATATTACACTAAATTTGGGGGGGGGGCTATCAATATGGACAGGATTGTCAATTTCGTTATTATCATTGCCAAATTGCTTGCTTGGATATTCTAAGGAGGTAAGTATTAAATTTCGCAATAATAATAACGAAATTGGTCATCCTGTCCGATTATGACGCTGTAGTAGAAAGTTAAATTTGAAATTGCTGATCAAAGAATTATTGTAGGCGTAATACCGTACCTTCCAAGATTGGCGAATGCTGCTACCGTATGCTCGCCCCAATGAGGTAGAAGTTTCTGGAATTAATACAATTGATACTTCGAGAGGCTATCCAATGGCTTAACATATCTGATCCGATTAGGCTCACATGCAACCCACATCATTTCCCATTACTAGAAACTCCAGAAAGGGGGTCGGAGTGAGACAGTTCGAGAAACTGAGAGGGACTGTCTCGCTTTGCTAAGCTATTTTCGCTTCTAACCACATACTGATGGTTTGGAATAATGCGAAGGTGATAATTCATTTTGTAGTTGGGGATTATACAATGACTCACCCTCAAATCTTGCTCCGAAAGTGTCTCTTGCACAGTAACCTTCTTGATGTGCGATTGAATCGAAAGCAGCTGATCAGAGTTCAAATTACTGAACTTCTCCTTGGTCGTCGATTCGGCTGCACCCATTAGCTCTAAGCAAAATGAATTTGTACAAATGAGCCCAATAAACAGAACGTGAAATAAGTAAATTAAGTCGGATAACTCGTCAATAGTAAATGCCGCAGGCATACCTAGGCAACTCTGCACTCCTTTTCCACAAAACGGAGTGCAGAATTGTCTGAAGTTTAACATCGCTATAACTAACAGACAGAGGAGCTCCTAGTTAACTATATAGTTTGTTGATTCTGGAAACCACAAGCTTGTGAAGTGAGCGAGTTAAAAAGTCAATGAATATAAGCCGCGATTAGGGCCGTTTAATAACATTTGGAAAGAGCTCCTACAGTAATCACACGCACTTGTAACATTTTCAGTTAACAGATTCTCCGCTCTGCCTGACATTCATGTTATTCTCGATATATTTTTCAGAATTGTGCGGTATTTATTTGTCGAAAGGAAGATCTAAAAGATTAGAAAATGTCGTAATTGATAATTTAATTATCTATTTTTTCGCTACGCCTCTTCATCGGTACACTTCCTGCATTTATAATTTTTCTGTCGTGATGTGCCATTTTGAAGATGAAATTTTGTGTTTTTGAATTTCTCACTTCTTTTATCGATTTCTCTTTCTTCGTGCTTATTAAATCAACCACCATTACAGACAAAATGCTAGGCGGAGAACTGGACATGCCCAACTCGAACACCCGCCTCGTGAATATTGATGAAGTGAGTCGCTTTCCTGCGTCTCCTTTTTTTTGCAAAGTGCGAATTCTATTGCATTTCCAGGTGCAATCTACTGCTCGGTCTCAACGAGTAGCTGCACACAGTCACGTGAAGGGTCTTGGTTTGCACCCCGAGACGAGAGCAGCTCTCCCCAAGGTGGGCGTTCCTATAATCCACGTGGATTGTGTCGATGTGTCTGTTTCTGACCAGACGAGGCGAGGCGTTTTACGAGGCCCGCTAGTTTTCGGTTAATCATTCATAGTATTGTTTGCAGGGTGCTGGCTTCTTCGGGCAGGAGTCGGCTCGCGAAGCAGCTGGCGCCATAGTTGATCTCATCAAGCAGAAGCACATGGCCGGCAGAGCTGTTCTGCTCGCCGGACCTCCTGGAACTGGCAAGACAGCCATCGCACTCGCCATTGCACAGGAACTCGGTGATAAGGTGAGCGCATTACGATGGAGACACTTCTTCCTTTTATCGAGCCAAGCAAACCGGGGTGGGAGCGTCTTTCATGATCTCACTGTGTGAATCTAGCGGTCGCCGCTCATGCACTCCAGATAGATAGATTGCTTGGTCTGGTAAGGGGAAATAGTGCCGTTATAGGAATTACTTTCGTTAAATTATTGTTTTCACTTTACTACCAAAATTATTGACATACGTCAAATAGGTCTTCGCTAGCGAAGATAGGCACTTCTGCACTTTGCATGTAAACCCGATTATCATAGCGAGAGAGTGCAGGACAGACACATGAATGACTCTTTTTACATGCCCTGCCCTATGATAATGGCGAACTTGCGAGAAACCCATTTGACCTATGATCATTGATCATTTCTAGGTTCCCTTCTGTCCCATGGTCGCTTCGGAGGTTTACTCATCTGAAGTCAAGAAGACTGAAGTGTTGATGGAAAATTTCCGACGAGCAATCGGTAAGTGATTCGTATCGACTTTTGCGTTTATTCTTTTCTCTGTCAGGACTTCGTGTTCGCGAGAAGAAGGAAGTATTTGAGGGAGAGGTTACGGAGCTTACTCCTATGGAGATCGATAATCCCACCGGGTATGAATCTTTGGTTTAACATTATTTATTTGATATTATTTTGCCATTTGAAGGTACGGAAAGGCGATCGATTCGGTGCGAATCTCGCTCAAGACGATGAAGGGCAGCAAACAGCTCAAACTCGATCCCTCCATCTACGACTCAATCTTGAAACAGCGAATTGAGGTCTGTTTTTAAAATGATCATAGCTTCGAATCTATATTCTAATTGTTCTATTTGTTTTATATTATTATAACATAGCTAAATTGTTGGTCGAAGTCTTGTTTTCAAAAAAAACGTATAGCTTTTTTTGCTTGTGAAGTGTCGAATGTATCCGAATAAATGAATACTGAATACTATCTTACGCACTACTGTAACTTCTCACTCTTTATTCGTTTAGACCGGCGACATCATTTACATCGAAGCTAACTCTGGTGCGGTGAAGCGAGTTGGACGGTGTGATAATTTCGCCAGCGAGTTTGATCTGGAGGCGGACGAGTTTGTGCCCCTTCCCAAGGGAGAAGTGCACAAGACGAAAGAGGTTTCATTTTCTAAATTTAATTAATATCGGTTTCGAGAATTTTATTTGTTTTCGAAATCATTTTTTTACAAGTATTATTCCAAATTTTATTCCAAATTCAGGTTGTGCAAGACGTGACGCTGCACGATCTCGACGTGGCCAATGCCCGCCCGCAGGGAACGAGAGGAGACGTGACCAGTCTGGTCTCTCAGCTCATGAAGCCCAAGAAGACTGAGATCACTGGTGCGTGCCATACTTCCAACAAAAAAAAAGATATTTCTTTGGAGTAAAATGGTTGAGAATGGATCTTCTCTTATTTAATATATTTACTGTTTATTTAATTTGATGTTATTTAATTCCCTGTTTCCAGACCGTCTTCGCTCCGAAATCAACAGCGTCGTCGACAGCCACATTAGTCAGGTAGTGTGAATTTTCTAGAAGTGAAGTAAAGAAGTCTCATATTTTATATATATTGATCATGTGTAGGGAATCGCCGAGCTCGTGCCGGGAGTGCTCTTCATCGACGAGTGCCACATGCTCGACATTGAGGCGTTCACCTACCTGCACAGGTGATTATTTTTCAAACATTTTTTGAGGTTCTGATTAATTTTCAAAAAAAAAATTAAATATTTTGTGGTGTTATGCAAGATATTATTCGTTCTCAAAATACCTATATGTTATGGACGCAGCCAACGGATGGATAATTTGCTTGCAATAATCAAATCTATCATCGCAGAGCACTCGAGTCGTCCTACTCTCCCATCGTCATTTTCGCCACGAACAGAGGAGTGTGCAAGATTCGGTACGTCTCTTTTCCTGCTGTCGGATTAATGCGCAACTATTTCGTCAACAGTTTTTGACAAATCTATTTATAATATTCGAAATTATTTGTATACAAATTGTAATACAATCGATGAGATGCGCCCATTCACGTTTATGTTTCAGCGGAACGGACGAAATGTCCGCCCACGGTATGCCGAATGATCTGCTCGATCGGTTGCTGATCATTCCCACGCACAAATACGACAAGAGCGCCATCTTCTCGGTGAGCACAATACAAACAATATATTTATTTATCGTAAAATAATTATATAAATATTTTTTTTAGATTGTGAAAGTGCGCGCGGAGGCTGAGCAGGTGAAGATGGAGGCGGAAGCACTCGACCACCTCTCCGATATCGGAGCTAACTCGTCCCTCAGGTATTGAAAATTGATAAACACTCGAATGAAATTTCGAAATAATGCGAAAAAGCGGGAATATCGGAAAGTAAACAGGCCAAGCTTATGAGAGACTATCTGAGTGGTTCGACATATTTGTTCAGGAAGCTGGCAGTTGACGAAATTTCCGATTGAAGACTGACAACGCTATGTTGTAGTGCATTTGGTGAGAGTTACTAACGTGCCATTCCGGAAGTTCAAAAATGCTTCTACGCTTCAGGGCAAAAATAGTGGTACTTGTGACGTCACAAAACTTTTTCGTCAAATCGAATGGAATCTTTCCGATTCTTGGTGCAATCGATAGCCCATCAAAATACAACTATTTTTCACTTTCGGAACTTTTTTGATCAGGGTTCACGCAGCCGAGTTATTCTTCAAAAATAGTTTCTCATTTAATTTTCAATACTACTAGAAGTCCTGCAAAATTTTCCCTCCTCCTACTACATCGCACAGCAGTTGCGCACAATCTGTTAAAAATAGAGAATTTAAAAGTTTCTGGCAGGAAGTCAAAAACGAAAAAGTATACGGAAAATCTTAATAAAATCAGTTCTCGATTAAAGCAGTATGAGCGAAATTTCGTGTTAACAGCAATGTTTCTCATTTGAGTTCGCGTTTGCGTTGTTTCTGGTTACAGCAGTGCACACTAAGAGTAAAAAAATGAGAAAATATTCAAATATTTCCTAAACATTAAACCGTTTGATGAGAGTACTTACAGTACTTTAGCTCTCCTGAGCTGGTCGGCTCATACTTTTGCTCATTGAGAACTGATTTTATTAAGATTTTTTGTATACTTTTCCGTGTTTGACTTCCTGCCAGAAACTTTTAAATTCTCTATTTTTCACAGATTGTGCGCAACTGCTGTGCGATGTAGTAGGAGGAGGGAAAATTTTGCAGGACCTTTAGTAGTATTGAAAATTAAGTGAGAAACTATTTTTGATGAATAACTCGGCTGCGTGAACTCTGATCAAAAAAGTTCCGTAAGTGAAAAATAGTTGTATTTTTGATGGGCTATCGATTGTAAAGATTCCATTCGATTTAACGAAAAAGTTTTGTGACGTCACAAGTACCACTATTTTTGCCCTGAAGCGTAGAAGCATTTTTGAACTTCCGGAATGGCACGTTAGTAACTCTCACCAAATGCACTACAACATAGCGTTGTCAGCCTTCAATCGGAAATTTCGTCAACTGCCAGCACTATTTCGATCCGCTCAGATAGTCTCTCTTATGAATTTAAACGTTCTCATTCCTTTTTTTTATACAGATATTACCGTTTAAATTTTTTTTCTCGTTATTTTTTAATGACTCGATTGCTTTCCCGACAAAGCTACAATTGACATACGCGTCTTTTCTCTGCAGATACGTGGTGCAGCTATTGACGCCGTCGAAGCTGATCGCCCAAATGTGCGGAAGAGAAACGGTGACGAAGCAGGATGTTGAGGAGGTACGGTAGTCTAATTTCTATCGATACTTTCAATTGTTATTACTGTAACGATACATGTGTAAAATGAACACTTTGGAGCTTCGTCTCGGTGAAAAATGTACATGAGATAAATTGCTCAATTTATTGATTGATTGAATATTCTTTGCCTCCAGGCGAGTCTGCTCTTCATCGATGCCAAGAGGAGTGCCGGCGTTTCTGCCAAAGAAGAGGCGGAGAAGAAGGCAAAGGAGGAGGCGCGGTCGACGCGTGCCGTGCCCAGACCCGCAGCAGCAGCTGCACCGGTCATTGCTGCAGCTGCTGCGCCTGCCGCAGATGAGCCCATGGAGTGAAGGGGGCTACGGTATCTGTTACACATGCGAATCGAGAACTGCCTTGCCGAGGCGTCTAATGTTCGTCGTTACCTGTTGATTTTATGTTTCACGTTGTTCTAGGTTTCTGATCTCTCTTCACATGCTCTCAGTTTAGACAATTGCTTCGTATCTCTCCTTACCTCAAGTCTCGGTTATTTCATTTATGATTGCTACGATCAATTATCATGCCTGAAAATTCCGTATTTGTTTATATTGTTGCTGTTATAATTGCGAACCATCTATTAGCCCTGTGCTCGAATGATTTCTTTCGGTAAAGACATTGACAATTGATATATTTATTTGAAATTTCTGGACTACCTGTTTGAAACAGGCGTGGTATCTGATTTTTTCTCCTTTTTATTCTGTTACTCGTGATCAGTGATGCTCCCGTTGCTGAATCTAGTCCTGATTGGAAATAAGAAAATTTAGGGAACGGTTAGCATCATTGATCATGGTAATAATATAATTATCATTATTTTCATTTGATTTAATTTGTTTATCGTGTTGAATCCAAATCCCAACTGCCCAATTGAGATCCTCGTCCGTCTCCTCCCCTCGTCTCTCCTCCCACTCCTCGTCAGGATGTCCTCCGCCGCTCCCTCCAAGCTGCCCCTCCTCCTATTCGACGTCGACGGCACTCTCACGATGCCCCGCCTCGACATGACACCGCAGATGAGGGACTTCCTGCAGGCGCTCAGGTCGAAGGGTTGGTTATTTTATTATATTGAATTAGCCTGAGCGTATGTCGAAAACCGTACTCACATTTTCGAATTTGCATTGCCCACTTTGTCGACCCGTGAGTCTGGGGGAGCATTAGAGACGGCTAGGGAAGGCGTTCACGATAGGTACCATTTTATCTTGATTAGTGTTTGTTTGTGACGGGTTTTAAAGTACCGTCTTAGTCGTTCTTTTGTTTCCGAAATGCTGAGTGTAGTTATGTTCCTCGCCCTGAATCTGTTCTCCTCAGGCGTGCCTCTCGCCGTAGTGGGCGGGTCGGACCTGAAGAAGGTGACGGAGCAGCTGGGCAACTCGCTGGAGGACGTTCAGTCGCGCTTCGACTACGTCTTCACCGAGAATGGCCTCGTCGGATTCAAGGTGGGAGGTTTGATTTTTTTTTTGAATTGTAGTTTTTTTTTTATATTTATCGCCTTTCAATCAGATTTAGTATTGTGGAAGCCAGAAGAAATCAAAAGTTTGAAGGATAAATGAATAAATGATGACTTTTGAAAAAAATCCTTTCCTTTTTTATTCGAACATTTATGTACATGTTGTCGTAACCCTGTGGTGTTCGATACAACTAGACGGAATACATCATCTCGTTTCTGCAGGGCACGACCGCATTCCCCATCACCTCGATCCAGTCGAGATACGGCGAGGCGGAGCTGCAGAAGCTGATCAACTGGGTGCTCGGCTACTTCTCGCGCCTCGAGCTGCCCTGCAAGCGCGGCAACTTTGTCGAGTTTAGAAGTGTGAGTTCCATTTTTCCATTTTTTTGTTGAATAAATTTTCTCGCCATCTGCTTGATATTTTCTATGAGCTAAATCTGTGAGCGCATTTTAAAACACTGCTTTGACGCATTAAAACGGAGTTAAATGTCTGCGTTCATTTTAAAACCATTTAATTTATTTTACTTTTTGTAATGCACTAGATAATTTATTTTATAAAAAAATATATCTCTGCAGGGCATGCTCAACTTCTCGCCCATCGGCCGCAGCTGCTCGTACGAGGAGCGCCTGCAGTTCAACGCGTACGACAAGGAGCACGGCATACGGTGATTATTGATTATTTTTACTGTTAATGATGCGAGTTTTTTTGCTAAATCAGGCAAAGTTTTTCAATTTCATTTTTAATATGTTAACATTACAGTGAGAAGTTCGCGGACGCGATGCGTGCCGAGTTTGCGGATATGAATCTGGAGGTGGGATTTCCGGGTTTCAGTATATTGTTTTATTTAATATTTATTGAAGTTTAAATATTTTCTTTATTGATTTTGCGTGACTCGAATATTCGTGTTCAGGTGGCGATCGGTGGCCAGATCTCGGTGGACGTCTTCCCCCGTGGATGGGACAAGACGTTCTGTCTGCAGTACGTGGAGAAGGAGTTCGAGGTCGGTTTTATCTTACAATTTTATATTTTTCTACAATTAAAAAATTCTTTCATTATTTCGGCTGTACGTCTCCTACCTTGTGTTTTGTGATCCGAAAAACGATCTGCCATGGAATCGTTGCTGAAGTAATTGCTACAATTTGCACCCAACTAAGCGTAATTATCCGAATACCTTATTGATTTGTTATTGTAAAATAAAAATAACAAGTGCGCAATCTCATTTCCTCTCTTCAGACGATCCACTTCTTCGGGGATCGCACGATGGAGGGCGGCAACGACCATGCCATCTTTGTCGACCCGAGGACCATCGGACACACGGTGACGGATCCCGAGGATACCATGAAACAGGTGAATAGAAATTGATTAATTAATCTACTCCCCAGGCGCAGGATTTGAAATTTGACACGAAATACAGTGGTGATATGGGGAGGGGATAGAGTATCCGAATTTCACTTGAGCTGACAATGACTTGTACGAGTCTACTTTACTCACTTTACTTTATTTATGTTACTAGTAGTGAAACACTCATGGAAAAAAAAATTGCACTCACAGATTTATTTGTCACAGAGGAGTCACAGATTTATTTGTCTAAACATACAGTCGCCTGAGTACGTCATGCCAGGCCAACATGTAATGATTCACATTTCAGGTTACCGCCGTGCTCGAGGGCCTCATCGACTAATTTATTTATATCTTCATATTATCTCTATTCTAACATATTGTTTCAATTTCCTTTCACCATTTTATGACACACCGCCCATGTCATATCGTGTCTCATGGTCATTTCCTCTTGTGCCTTACTAATTCTAATTAGCTATTTCTGTGATAAGCATTCGCTTGCCTTTTAGTAAATTTATGTAGATAGTCATAGGTGTTATTGGTGTTTGGTAATTTATTGAGCACTGGTTTACTTTATCGGACCTGGTACCCCGTTCTAAAAGAGTGCCCGCTAGATTCACACATTATGATGATGAATGAGAGTCTCGCTCTAGTAGCACGGGTTGCCTGGTCCGCGAAAGGAAACTAGTGCCATTTATTGTTCGTTGCGCTTTGCGCGTTTGTTTTTTTCCCGTGGGTTGTGTGCAATAGTCCAGTGGTGTAATAAACGGTCGTTGGTTGCAGGTAGTAATCGATCGATAATGGCTGTGGTCGTGCCCGTTGCCCGTGGACCGAGAGACGAGTGGGACGAGATCCCCGATGACGAGCTGGAGGAGAGTCTGCTCGAGAGACTGGAAGGGCTCACTGAGGTACGGTTGAGGTGGAGGGTGATGGTACGTTTTGGAACTGCCTTTAGGGACCTGACAATGAAAACACATCAAAGTTTCCAAATGCTCTGAAACATATCCCAAAGAAATCATTGAAAAGATGTTCAGGATTCCTAAACAGCAGTTCCAAAACGTCATTTCACCTGGCGGAGAGCACGGATACCATGATTTTTTATTTGGGTTTTTGTACAATGTGCTGAAAAACACAATGTGCTGTCCATCAAGCACGATGCGAAGCTAACAATTTTAGAACATTTATTTTCTTTTTCTAAATTTAATGAATGCTCGTTTAGGCCGTGCCCGAGTCTCTGCGTACCGCCGTGTGCGCCACCGCGACCTTCAGCAAGAACGCCGTCGTTGGCACGGTGAGTACTTGTACAATATTTGTGAGTTTGTATGTTTTGGAATGAGTTGTCAACTCCTGATCTGGATACTTTTGGGACTGTTTTTAATTGGGACTGATTTTTTACTTTACCGTTTCTGATGTAGTGATCGATTCGGGGTCGTTTGTAATTCTCCCCCCGTTCAGCTCTCGTTCGCTCGTTCCGCAGTGTGGATCGTGGCTACGACGTCGCTCGTCATGTTCCTGCCCTACATCATCGAGAAGGAGCGATCGGATATTGAGAAGACCCAGGTGAGGGAGAATGCATTACTTACATTTATAAAATTTCCATTTATTTACAAAAATAAAAAAAGACCATAAAACAATATGTCAAAATGTTGCTTCATGTGTTTACCGAAGGCGAGAGGGCATGCAAAAGTGAGAGAGTCGATAATTTTCTAGGTTGGTAAATAACGGAGCGGCGTGTTTTGACTTTTTTTGTGTGATCGCATCATTTTATACCTGTAATATCGCCCGGGCCACATAATTCCATGTAGAGAAAGGAGTTTTGCCAATCACTAGCAACGTTTAGTGATAGTGGGAGGCGGTAGTTGTTTTGATTATGGTGAATTTTTAAAATTGGAAAAATAAATAAAATTAAAAAAGTTTACGGCGTGGCAGCGTATTAATCAGTCCCTTATGTTTTCCTATTTGAAATTAAAATTCTGAAACTTTAAAAAAGACGTGTTTCAGATGGCCCAGCAGCGACAGATGCTCCTCGGCCCCGCTGCCTCGCAAATGCAGAAAAAGTAATCGATTGAGTGATCTACCGTATCGCTCTGATGAGAATCAACCATAGGACCATCATGTTTCCTGTTATCCCCTCCCCCATCGTTTCCATTGTTGATCATTAGTCTTGTGATCCCCGTCCATCGCCTTGTTTTCGTGCTTTATAAGTCAAATGATAGAATGTCGATAGTTGTTTACTCCAGTTGCACAGTTTCACTGCAATGATCTACCTGCTAGATTGTTTAGCTGATATTGAATTTAAGTTTGCAAAACCCCGATCGGTCGATGTCGATTTCTATTGTCGCTACAGCAGATCTGACGTGCATTCATTGTTTGAAGAGAATAAATGAGATAGAAAAATAACGAATTTGTGTCGACGATGGCATGGTTGCGGATCCATTATGAATACTTGTAGCTTTGTTCGATGAGAAAATAACATGTTAATAGATATTTCTTACGGTTAGCTATAACAATAATAGCTATTTGACTTTTTTAAAAATTAATTCGTCAACTAGTTAAGTTATTCGCTTCATCTTCACTTGAAGTTTACGGCTGACGTGATAAGTATGATGCATCGATCGATGGTTTTAGTTGAGATCAATAGATATCAAGCGATATTAGTAGTAGATCAATAGATATCAATCGATATTATTGATCTACTATTAATATCAATCGATATTCGCTCAGTTCATCTGGTAGTGCATGATCGCCTCTCGTCTGCTGCTTCGATCCCTTCGGGTGGGCGTGTCGAGAGTGTCCTCGAGGGCAGATGCCACCAACAGACCCGCCATCTTCCTGCCCGCATCGGAGAGGTTGGTATTTATTGAAATGATTTATTTATATTTATTTTCTTCTACTTATAATTTATTTTATGTATATAACGTGGTAGAAATGGTGTAGGTATTTTTTTCTGTTTCGTAGTGTGAATACACTGTGCAAACTATCTTTTTTTTGCAGGGATGGTCAAATGGTTAAGTTCATACATTTTCGTTGGCCCAGATTCTGGGTTTACATTTTTTTGAACCAGGCAGTTTAGAGACTCGAGACCCATCTAGGAATACGCAGAATGTCGAGTTTAGTAAGAATTGTCCCCTATCTGATCTGTTTTATCGAACTTCCGATATAAATCTGACGTGTTTATGAAATATCTGACGTGTTTATGCTAGGCAAAAGAGTGTGTGAAAATGAGAGATCTGGGCCGGGCGAAATGTATGGTTAAGTTAAATGTTACTGTTTTAGGAAGAATGAATTCGCTGAGGTGGAGGTGCCCTCGCCCTCTGAGAGGGCGAAGCAGTCGCTGATCCTGCAGAAGGAGGGAGAAGTCGACCCCATGGAGGGACCGTCTGGTATTATTATTTAAAATAAATAATTATGTATTTATCGTACACTGCAAAGGTGCTTCAACATTTGCATACATAGTCGAATAAATTAAAAGAAAGCATTATTATTATAGAGGAGAATGTGAAGTTTACAAAGTGCCTGGTAAACATAGAAACACCCTCGCGCTTTCTTGGATTTATTTACGCAGCGTGCAACCCATAGGTGGGCACAGGGTACCTTGACTACCGCCTGCAGGGAGTACGACTACCGCCTGCAAGCAAAATTCGAAAAAAATCACTCTTTTCACTGGTAAACACCTCTAAAAGGAGTACTTTGGGGGTCATATGACGACCGCCTGCAGGGCCAAATTGTGATCGGACGACCGCATAGGTCAAAAGGTACGTAAAAAACGACGAAGCCAACCCACATTTTGGCATTTTCAAGGCCGATTTTTTGAAAAATCATACCCACATTTTTGGATTTTGAGAAAAAAATTGTCAAACCAACCCACATGTTCAGTTCTTCATGGCCATACTTGAATACCCAACCCACATTATCGATTTTCCTCAACGCACCCTTTTGACCTATGGACGACCGACTGCACAAAGTTGGATTTTAGCTGCCCATCTATGGTGTAACCTTAGAAATCATTATAGAATAAATAACGAATAGGATTCGGGAATTGCCGATCGACCCAGACGGTCCGTAAACTATGAGAAACCCTTCGACTCCTGCATACGAATGCCCCCCTTCACAATGTTTTGGGGTGTATAATAAATATTTAAAAATTAAAGTATCACACGTTTTAATTAATTAAAATTACCACAGGTCTAAAGAGCGAGGATCTGATGGCTCAGCTGCGACAGGTGTACTATGAGGAGGATCCCGACACTGCTTTGGAGAGGAGTACGGTAAGTGATTATTGATTTCTTCTTATTTCAAAATTCGAGCTTACTCTGAATATTGAAGAAAAATCTATAACGTCGTAATTCTTCCTCTGAAACTTTACAGTTTACTGTAATCGCAGGAGTCTAAAATAATTTTACGAGCCCTATTCACAGGATTCCTCTCGTGAGTCTGGTCGGTCGGCCTTCCGCAAGATCGTCTACAACGAGGGTGAATTGGATGGCAGCGACCTGACCAAACCACCCAGCAGGTACGGTAGACGAGCAATTACGGTGTTGCAACTACAGAAGTCGATTATAAAGCATACTGTAGCATAGTAATTGGTGATTGCTTGTTGCCCCGTGCAGTATTCTCCTAATATTGCCGGATTCAACTATCCAGCCATCTTTATATCGTAATCTGCCAATCTGTTTTCCTTTATCTCCCTGTTGTAACATTGTAACCATCATGCACGCACTCACAACTGATTCTATCCCACTCCCCAGAGAGATACAATCCCTTAATTTGGTAATTTCCCGATTCATTAATTTTTTTTCGCCAGAGTCATGTACAAGAGTTATAGCTGTGACAGGGGATCAAGAGACAATTGACGTCATTGATTGATTGCCATGTAAATCTGTGTCAGATCGAACCCGCACCCATTCGACACGTCTCTCCTTCCGCCGTCGCACTCGCGCTCCCTCGCACCCTATGTGAACCACGTGCCGCTGCTGAGGGTGCTAGTGGATATAGGAGTGGATCTGTTTGAGGTAATTAAAATAGCATTTAATTAATTGAAAATATATTAATTAGTTAGTTTTTGCAATTACGTTTACATTTAACCGAGTTGATCAGCTGTTGTGGGTGTAAAAATAACAATGTGAATTTTTTTTAAAGTATCACTGATTTCAGATCGAGTGCAAGTACCCCGCAGTCCCGCGCCGCCTCCTTCGCCTACCGTATTCTGAGGCGCGATCGAAGATACGGTGGCTGGTATCGATTGGTGACTTGAATTATTTTCTGCTTGGTGGTATAACCTGAATATAAAATCACCAATTAGCGGCATTGTCTAAGATGACGTACTACAAACACACTGCTTTTCTAACGTTGCCAATGAAAAGAGTTTAACGATTGCAGTAAACATTTTTAAACACTTTTCAACATTTTAAAACACTTTAAACAGGTTTCACGCCCGACTCGCTTGGTGAGTATCTCACGAGGAATCCGTTTGTGTTGCTGCAGAATCTCGATGATCTCAAGGTGAGAAGAATAGATAATAGGATAATATCAATATTGATGGATAATGAATCAGTGGACCTTTTCAACAAAAAGGATGCTTAAAATCGTCGAAAAACATTGTTGCACTGCAGAAGATTTTTTATGGAGAATAACCTGTCACACCCCGTGTATTGATACAGATCAAGATAAATTGAGTAACGTAGTCCATAAATACCAATCGATATTCGTTCAGACGCGCGTCAACTACCTGGAATCGATCAAGTTCACTCGGCCCGAGATTCTCAAGCTCGTATCTGAGTTCCGGTGAGCATTTTGTTTTCTCCCTGACAAGTGAAACCAAAGTTCAATATTGAACTCGATTTTCCAACTAAAACAGGAATTTTGTGTGCATCTTATGCGTTCTGACGACATCTTTCCTTTAACTACAAATTCAATCTGGTGTGGGGATAATTTTGTGTGGTTCCTCTGACGAGTATTGATTGACTTGCAATGTTGTACCGATTTTGGCGGCCATTACTCATATTCGTAATATCCGTATAGGCACTATACGTCGCATACTGTAGGTTCTGGCTGAATATCGACGTGAAGACGACGGAGAAGCGGCTGGATACGGTAACGGGCATGTTCGGACTGCGAAAGTCGATGATGAGAAAGGTACGGTAGTTATTGATTGTGGGAGGGGAGGGGGCGTCGGTGGTGATATGTTTTGGAGTGTTCATTTAGTGTTTCGAAACGTTTCTCGAGTAAATACTTTCAAAATTTGTGTTGCCAATGAACGTGGTTTCCTAAAACAATCGCCGTGGAATCTCCCTTTACGAAAGATGTTGAATCGACATTTTTAGATTGAGTAAAAAGTAAACCTTCATTATTTCAGGCGCTTGTCAAGGAGCCGCGACTGCTCATGTTCGGACTCGGACCGATTAAGGTTGGCTCAACATCTAGTTTTAGAAATATACGAATACTCTTCGGAAATAATAAAAAGTTCTAGAAATGATAGTAAAAATACTATTTTTTTTAAATATTGCAGCGCATCTGGGACCTGTTGACGAACGAGTTCTGCCTGAGTGCGGACGCAGTCAAGGGCATGCTCATAGAGGACCCGCGACTGTTCATCATGGGTACGGTAATATTTAAGAGAAATCATTTTGTGATACGAAATTATGCTCATAGGACCAAATCATTGATCAACTTGTTGCTAACATCAACCAAATCAACGTGTTGCCAAAATCAACGAGGCAATGATCTGCTTTTTGGGAATACAGTAATCCATTCGTCCACTTCAGATGCGCGCGTGCTTATCGCAAATTTCGGGTACGCGACGCGCGTGATGCGGCTGGAGAAGGAGCAGGTGGCGCGCAACCCGCTTCTGCTGAGGGTGGCGCTGCACGCACTCAGGTGAGGGGCAAGATACGGTAATTACGACAAAAGGAATTTAGAACTCATTTTTCGATAGTTGATTTCGATTGGTGTAGATCATGCGGGGGAGAGTTCTCGATTTCTGAAAGTGCCAAATTGTAGAGTAAATCAGTTCTCCCTCATTTCGGTTGACTTTTTAAAAAGCATTTTGGACACTTATAGGTGATTAGGAGTATGTACAGTCAACTACAGTATCCTTCACCATTCAGCTACCGTATCCCTATTATGTTTGCGTGCAGGTCTCGGCACGAGTTCCTGCGGACGCTCGGCCGCGCGCGCTACGTGGAGGGACAGGCGGCGAAGGGACTCGAGGAGGGCGAGGTGAGCATTTTGAGATTGAAGGGGAAAGAATGTTTAAAGGGACCTGGGACTGCTATTGAAGTGGCTTTCAGATTAAAGAGAATTTTCTTCGGCACTACTTCTGGTACCCGGACTAGGCCAATAAACATTCGACCATAGGCATAGAATGATCGCAAATGGGATTGTTCGTGGATTTTTCCGGGGTCATTCTATGTTTATGATCAAAGATTTATTGACCTGTTCCGGGCTTCAGCAGTAGTGCCTTTTCTTCCTATTCGTATGAAAAAATCGCATATTTTTACGATTTTTTTTGAAATGCGGCTACAGTAGAGCCGAAAATGAGATTTTTTTTGAAAATTCACAATTAATTTCACAAAAAAACTATTTTTGCATTCGAATCGGAAGAAAATGTTCTTTAATCTGAAAGTCACTTCGCTCTCAAGTCAGTCCCAGATCCCTTTAAACAAATGACAAGTCGCTAAAAAATGGATGTACTAATGTAGTGTTGGGTAGCACCTTTTTCCATACTCCACATTGCCTCGCCGTACCGTAAGGGCCATTCGTGTGGTTAGAGCGAGTAGTGTAAGATTCAATGTTCTCCCCTGGTCTATAATTTACTGATTTCAACCTCCACGGCATATCTTGTTTGGCGCACGCGCTCACTATAGGGGCACAATGTGCCCTTACTGTTATGTATTTCCCCACTTTCTCACACATCATGTTTCCCTCCCTTCCATTACGGAAATTGATCTTTTTTCGGCGACGCTAATGTGCAGTTCTGTAGTAGCAAGACTCTACTACGACGTGTTTTCCCCAAAATATTTGTGTCTTGCACAGTGCTACAAAAATAGTAGTGCTGAGGCATTATATAATTTTCTATATTTCAATTGCGGACTGATTTATTTCCAGATCATCTCCATCTCGGATCTGCTTCTGGCGAGCGATGCCGAATTCGCTGAGAAAGTGGCCCGTGTCACGCCCGCCTCCTACGATATCTACCTGAGAAGCCACTGATCTTTGATCTTTGATCCTTGATCTCTATCATTCCCTGACCCAACCCTGCTCTCTAACTCACCCAAATACTACCTTACGCAATGTTGCCCCCGGTGCTCCCTCTCGTTTACCACAATTGTTATCGTGCTATATATCTCCCGCTCTATGTTGCACAAGGGGATATCATTTTCGAACTCATGTATGTCTTACAGACAATTCTTTTGCAAAATTCCAAAAAAAAGATAGTTCTAAAATGTTTCCCTTTTCGGCGTGACCTTTACGTGAGTCGGCTAGTGGAAACATGATGGGGTTGAGAGGAGAGAATTGTTGACTAGACTACACCACCAAGAAACATGTGGAGGTGGTATCATCACGCTTGCTCTGGTGGGGAAGAGAGTACCACAGTAGACCCCACGAGTGTCATGCCAGACTAGACTACAGGTGTGGGTGATGCGAGAGAGGAGTGATAAAGAGAGGAGAGAGAGAGAGAGAGATGCGCTCCCATTTCCACACTCTCTTTTTCACTCTGGTTAAGAGAGAGCGGGGAGGTAGACGAGAGTCGAGCCCATGGTAGAGACGCCAGCGTGTTTGCGTGCAACGCGCCTTGATTTCTTTCCTTAGGTTAGTTTATAAGGATACCGGGGAGGTGTACCATTCTGGAACTGGTCAACTGGCGGAGAACTATCAGTATTCTACAACGACCAGTCCTAAAATAGTATACCACCGGATACCGACCCAAATTGATTGTTATTCCGTGATCCCCCGATCCTTGTGATTAGTTGTTACTGTTGAATTGTTGTATCTTTATTGCTCAGCTTTGCAATTTTCGGTTTCACTTTTGTTGTTTATTCAACGATTCGACATTTCGCGTAATACGTATCGCTCCGTGATAAAATGTTACGAAACGTAGCGGAACTGGTCGTTTTGGGTGGTCGGGGAAGGTGAGAGAGGGGAAAACGACTCAGGTTTTGTGCACGTACATTTTCCCTTTCTTCCTTGCTATCTTCTCTGTACTATCTCGATTGATTAGAATGCAATCGCGTTATTATCGATTTCTCATTGAAGGTGTATTTGGTGATACTTTGTACTACAAGGGGTCGTCAATCGTAGTCTAGTTCATTGTGATACTCTTTTCGTCCCTTCTTATCTTATCGCCCATCGGTATTTTCTATTCTAGCCATTCGCACTGCCCGCGAATCAGTTCGAATTTCCTATTATACCGAGAGCGAATCCTTTCGCTTCGTTCCCACATAGTCCCTGATTCTTTCTGCTTGTTGGAATCATGTTCCTAACCTCCTTTGAGTGAGACTGTTTGCAACTTTACGCGCACACTCTTAACCCCCCCCCCACCTGGTGGTGGAATGATGCGCTCTTGTTGGATGTCGACATCTCAAAAATTTTCTGGAATTTATAAGTGGGGAAATAATGAGTCAGTTGAAGATGCCGATATCGAGTAATTTTCGCGCTTTGTGTACGTCGTTTCTATTGAGAAGTTCTTAATCACATTTTGAAATTTACTTTTACTGTCTCGACACCTTTTTTTTGAGAATTCGTTTGCTATACCTTTTAAAATCCTCGAGAATAGTTCTTTTTCGTTCAGACACCTCACAGCAATGCCGTACGATAACGTGATTCAGCCCGGAGACAACCCAGACATTACCAAGGTTAGGAAAATCGATAATTGTTCACTTTCGACCGGAATCAATTATTTATCGATTGTTTTATTGTTAAATACAGGAGCGAAAGACGGCGAGTTTCAATCTGTGGAAGATGCAGTGCTTCGTTCACGAGGGAGAAGAAATTGTGAAGGTATGTTACATACTGTATGTAAAATGCAAATGTTTCGAGATAATGTTTTGAAATCTTTGATAATATGTTCAGGCATAAAAATACAAAATCCAGTTCAGATAAACGGCAGTGGAGCGTTGAGTTAAGTTAAGAAAGAATTAAGAGTTAAGTAAGAAGTAAGAGTTAAATTAAGTAAGAACTGACTTGCCATCGTAAATTGGAAACAGTTGCACACGAATCTTATCTTCCTGATCTGGCGGTGTAAACGTAATTATGCGAGCAAAACGTTAATTTTCAGAGACGCAAGGAGATCCTCGACTTCGTGCAGAATTGTCGCGAATTTGATGACCCGATTCCCGCCGAGTTTATGAGCAGAGAGGAGATTATCGATCGAGGAGCGAGGAAGGTACGGTAGATTTTAAAAATTTTTCTGCTAGTATGCCCACGCAGTTGTTTGAAAAAATAGCAGTATTTTCACATAGTTTATAAGCGCCGTCAAACGGCCAGAGAGGTCAGCAGAGAGAAATTGCGTGAAAATGCGAGAGCCTCTCGGTTTCTCTCGCCCCTGATCCCTTTCTGGAGATTTGGAATCATGATTTCTTCTCAGGCAAAGGCGATGACCGACAACGCGGATGCCATCGATGGATCCGATTTCTTCGGAGAGGGACTCTACTTCCAGAGGTACTTTTTTGGCGACTCCTGCTTCACTTGCTTACAGAATGCGTTTCTGACTAGTAATTGAAACCCGCTATGACAGTCGAAATGGCATTTATTTCGCACATTGCTGTAATGAAGGTTTTTGAAATAAATAGGAAATCAAAGAGGAAATTTTACGAGTTCGAGTCAAGTGAACATGAGTACTAAACTATACATTCAACATAGTGTATTTGCAGTCTAACGATCGGACGTGAGCTGCACTGCATGTCCCTCCACTACGGAATGTTCCTGCCCACTATCCAGGTTGGATCTCGGTTTCAGTCTTGCGGGATAAATGCGTCAAAACTAGTGTTGCTAATCTTGTATTCACCTTAGCATGGACATAATTTAAGAAAAAAATCTATTTGTAGATAGGGTTAGCGCGGATATTTACGTTGTTTAGCAGCGAAACGTTTCATTATTTCGGAACAGTTTATTAAAACTTTTTACGATTTCAGGGCCAATCGGACGACGACCAGATGGACGAGTGGATGGCGCCGACGATCGGCCGTGCATTCATCGGCACTTTCGCGCAGACGGAGATGGGACACGGTAAGGAATTGGGGATACGGTAGAGGTTACGGCATGATGGAGGGGATCTCTGATTTTTCTTTGATTCTGTGCATCTTATTGACTTTGTAACCGATCTCTCGATCAAGACAACGTATACCGATTTCCTCATCTGCACCTCAGTGGATAGTAGGATCGAAACAATTCTAGAAATGCATTGCACAGTGATGACGTAACTCTTCCCAGGCTCGAATCTGACCAAACTCGAGACCACGTGCACGTACGACCCGAAGACGGAGGAGTTCGTCCTGCACACGCCCACACTCACCGCGACCAAGTGGTGAGCGCCTTACCGAACTACAGTATCTTTATATTACCGTGAAATGGTAATGTTGCTACCGTAATCTGCAGGTGGCCGGGAGGTCTCGGCAAGACGAGTAACGTCGCCGTCGTGATGGCGCAGCTGTACACCAACGGCCAGAACATGGTGAGGCGCTCGATTGAATGCCATGCCGGTGATTAATGAATGATTATCATTGGGCGTAGCTGAAAATCAGAGAATGTAGTGTAGATGATATGGTTTGGAACTCCCGTTAAGGATTGTTAGGAATGTGCGTGTGGTTGTGAAGGTATCATGAAACGAGATATCCAGGGTCCGCATCCCTTCTTCGTGCCCCTTCGTGATCCCGACACGCATATGCCGTACAGAGGAGTCACGCTCGGCGATATCGGACCCAAGTTTGGTCAGTCAATTTAACGATGTAGATATATCCTAGCTGAGGAGATCTTTGGACACAATAGATGCTCAGTTGGTAGTTCATTATCCATGAACATTTTATAGCGTAGTGAAATTGAACTGAGCAACCCGATATGTCGTCAGTAAGATATGAATCTGGCTTCCAAGACCTTGCCAATATGCAGGAATCAACTCGAACGACAACGGTTTCCTCATCTTCGACAACTATCGCATCCCGCGACGCAACATGTTCATGCGCTTCTCCAAGGTACGGATTGTTACTGGGCGTGGTCGTTCTAATCAATTTATGCGTGATGATATGAGATGCTCTATACATACTATGAAGTTTTGTGGTATAAAACTTATCGACTTTTCGTTTACAGGTACTTCCCGACGGCACTTACGTCAAGCCTCCGCACGCCAAGCTCGGCTTCGGCACCATGGTCTTCGTGCGATCCATCATGATTAAGGTATACTGACGATCTTCTGTGTATAGACTGTGAAAGAGGCTGCTTTCCGTGAAATCGTGGAGAGATACGGTAGGTAGACTATGGTAACTTTCGAGTTTCAGGACCAGGCCACGCAGTTGGGAGCCGCAGCAGTCATCGGCATTCGCTACTCCGCCGTAAGAAGACAGGGAGAGATCAACGAGGGGTAAGTCCTCACAAAGAAAAAACACTAACTTCGCTAATGTCAAAATCCAGAATTTCAAACACTAATGCTAGAGAGCCTGCGAAATCAAGAGAGTCGCCCTCTCGTTATCACACGCTCTCTAATATTAGTGTTTGAAACCCTGGATTTTGACATAGGAAAACACTAACTTTTAGTGTTTTTTCTTTGTGAGTCCTGCTTCTATATTTTTTTATAACGCCCGTTGATTACATTTCCATCTCAGCAACGAGAAGTCAGATCTACTTCATCCTTTATTTTCTTATTGTATCATTTCTATCATACAGTACTCAATTTCAGTGCTGGCGAGGTGCAGGTGATGGACTACCGTACGCAGCAGTTCCGTCTGCTGCCGCAACTTGCGCGCGCCTTCGCCTTCCTCTTCGCCGCGTACGAGATCAAGACACTCTACATGGACGTACGATTCTATTTTCTGCTTGCTTTTGCCTCATAATCTTTGTGATACACAGCAGTCTCCATAATTACAAGACACCCATTACCCAATCCACGCAATAGCCTTTCTAAATATGAAGATCCAGCAAATATGTAGCCATAGAAAGATAAAATGCAGGTGATCGACCAGATCGGGGCGGGCAACATGGACCTGTTGGCTGAGCTGCACGCCGTCTCATCCGGACTAAAGGTTGCGACTCTATTTCTTTTTGTTTGGTGACTTCATTTTATTTGTCCAGAAAAATGTACGCAGACGAGAGAAGAATAACTGGTTTTAACGATTAACAAATTTCAGTCGGTTGTTTCTTGGGAAACTGCTCAGGGCATCGAACAGCTGCGACTCGCTTGCGGAGGACACGGTACGTGTTTTTGTTTCAGATGGACCTGAACCACTAGGACTTCCGATTCGGTGGTGTATCTTATCACTATCGTATCTTCAGTATTACCGGGGTCTCACTCAAGATTCCGCAAATAGATTACCGAACTTGCATCCTTAGTAAACACCATTCGACAACAACGTCTAACGTCTACAAGGAATGAGGGACTTTATTCAGGCTACTCGCGTGCCTCGGCCTTCCCCGATATCTACACTTACGCGGTCGGAGGATGCACGTATGAGGGAGAGAATATTGTGATGCTGCTCCAGGTTGCGAGGTACGATAATATCTCGTCCTTTCCCACTAGCCGTAATTGATCAGAACCAGAATCATTCATCCGTTTCACGCGGGTTGATGATTCAAGTATTTTCTTTTGCGAAACTAGCAGTGTTCATTCAGACTTCTCATTCAGATTCCTTATGAAGTGCGCCAAGGAAGTTACCATTGGAAACGCGAAGCTGGCTTCGATCGGAGAGTACATTGCGAGAAATGTGAGTAACGCGATACGACGATTAGACCTGTGATGGTTGCATTTGGAGTGTGAACTGTGAGACCACGATGTCTTCCTTCCACCCGCACACGCTCACATCAACCGACCGGTGAAGAGAGTGTGGGAAGTGAAGAAATCGAGAGCTCGCACTCTAGTTGCATTTTTCGTTGTTGCTTTGCCGTTGTGAAACTTTGGTTTAATTGTCTAACGAAAGAAGCCCTTTCGTCTAGATTTTGGTCTTCCTCATCTTTGTGTCCGGATATTCGGATGGCGATTGCGTATTGACTACGTGACATCTGCAGGATGCCGGCAAAGCGCGCGTTCGATCGTGGAGACAATGCACCGACGAGGACATCATCCACGACTTTGAGGCTGTCGCCAGAAAACAGGTGGGTACTGCAGGCATGCTGTGGTTTCACAGGGAAATGTGTCTACGAAACCAAAGGTCTGAGCTGGAAAGCGACGTTGTACAAATTCTCAAAACGCCCCGCTCCCCTTCGCCTATTAGAAGTCATCGCATGTCAGCTCAGGAAGACGTAGATATATTTTCCTGGAGTGTTTATGGGACCGATACAAAATGAAAATGATACCATTCAGATTTTCGCGACCTACGACCGCCTCAAGTTCTTCGAGACGACGATGACCAAGAAGGAGGCGTGGAACAAGTGCTCCATCGATCTGTGCAAGACCGCCAGGGTACGGTAGATACACAACATGCATACACAGACACTATCGGTATATTGATTGATAACCTATTTCAGATGCACGTGAAGCTGTACCTCGTGAAGGTGTTCCTGAAGCGTGTTGCGGCGTGTGAAGACGCTGCCTGCAAAAAGGTTTGCGCATTACTATATTTGGTGTGCTAGTTAGTACAGCGAGACGTTCTTTATACAGACTTAAGTGTTCCTCAATGTAGATCAGTGCAGCTTTCATCTCACACACTCGATGTACCTTGATGAACACCTAAGGGGGCATTTTGGATCTCCACTTGCTTTGAGCGTTGTGAAAATCGTCGCGGCAAGCAATATTCATTAATGCAATCAGGTGATGCACACGCTGGCCGAGCTGTACGCCTTCGACATGATCTCATCCGCGTCGGGAGCGTTCCTGAAGGTCAGTTGAGATCGTCCCCATGACGCATGAACCTCATGTTTTTTCCACTATCAAGTGTATGTTGGAATATTATGAACTCATTTTGCGTATTGAAATACAAACTACTACAGGGCGGCTTCATGTCAGAGCAGCAAGCGGACTTGGTCCAGTCCGATCTCTACGAAATGCTTGAGGCGTTGAGGTAGGATCCACTTAAATACTTTTATCTGTCCTTTTGATCATCGTTCTCGTAAAGAAATAATAAGTGATCCGTTAAATGATATCGAAAGAGCGTGAGAAACATGGCAGACAACGAGGCATAGAAAGAGAGTTCACACACGAGCCAATAATTCATTTTGTATACGTATCTTTTCAAAGTTGTAATGGCCATGTCACCATTTCAGACCCGAAGCCGTCGCTCTCGCCGACTCATGGGACATGTCTGATCTCGAGCTGCGATCTGTGTTGGGCAGACGAGACGGCAACGTGTATCCCGCGCTGTTGGAATGGGCAAAGAAGAGTCAGCTCAACCGCACTGAGGTATCAATAATAATTATTCACTTTCTGTGTATGGCCGAGTGAAGAGACGAGAAGTGTTGAATTTTTACTTTTCTTGGCCGTACACACACCCAGAATGAATATACTCACTATTGAGTGTATCATACACTGAGTTAGGGCATCAAGTGTATGATACACTTACAAATCTCTCGTTTTCGCCCGCTCTCTCGACTCGCGAATACATTCAATATTGAGTGTATCATATACTAGATGCCCTAACTCAGTGTATTCATTCTCTGTGCAGAGCATCAACAATTCTATACAATGACGAGAGTCACGAAGTATCATCTACTATTAGTATCATTTATCCATACAATCGTTAAGCGAATTATTGAATACAATCAATCTAAACTGACCATGATATATTCAGGTGCTACCGACCTTCGAGAAATATCTGGGTCCTATGATGAAGGAAGGACGGTCGCACCTCTGATTATCGATTCGACCCGGACAGAAATATTTTAGCGCAAGAACCTCGAGTCGACCAAATTTGTACATTTTCTCAAAGAATCTCAATGAATAATGAGCATGTGCGTTCCATTGTAAAAGTGTTGCATAAAACTAATTCCCTAATTTTCTAGTTTGGTATCTCAAGACAAAAATGTATTTGTCTACGGTAAGCAGTGCAGAGCTACAGGTTAACAATATGGTAACGTTCATACATCTTCCATTACGATATCTTCTCAAATAGGTTAGTAATTGATCCTGCAAATTTCGTTGTCCGTGAGAGTGCTGCCCTCACAGCACCACGACCGCTTGTGGCGATGGTGAGGCACTGCAAAACGGCAATTTGCTCATCTTCTAAATATTTTTCTAATCCTTTTTTGATTCCAAACATAAAACGCCTGCACTACAGAATGCCGTTTACATGAATAGCTATTTTAAGTCAAAAAAATTATATTATGCTATTCAAACACATTGACTTAGACTAATCACCATGCCCCACCCCCGTAATCAGATATCGGTTACCCAAATTTTCTCCCCATAACCATGGTTTCGAAATTCTACTAACATAGGTATGATATTGTGCTCCTCTTCGTCAGCGTCTCTCCACTCCTGCACGCGTTCGTGTTGCACTTCTGCGAGTCGTCTGCGGCGCCTCTGCAGAAGAATCTCGGAATTGAAAAAATAACCCCAATGTGCGGGCACACGCACTCTAACCTTTTCCCTGTTCTCTCTGCCAGACCATCGCTATCTCTCCGCCCCTTCTGACACCCCACTTGCTGAACTGAACTCTTACTGACTTGCCCATTTTTCCTCCCTTTTCCCGTTATGCCTTGATAAACTAAATCTCTCTTTCTTTGACTTGTTTCTTTACTTCTTTTACTCTTTTGCCTTACTTTACTTCTTTTACTCTTTTGCCTTACTTTACTTCTTTTACTCTTTTGCCTTACTTTACTTCTTTTACTCTTTTGCCTTACGTTACTTCTATTACTCTTTTGCCCTACTTTACTTCTTTTACTCTTTTGCCTTACTTTACTTCTTTTACTCTTTTGCCTTACTTTACTTCTATTACTCTTTGCTCTCCCTTCTCCCTCTTTTGGACGTCTACTTTCTTCTTTACTTATCATTTACAAATCATTTCTTCTCCTCCCCTTTGTGGGCACACTTTCCACTGAACCACCTCCTTGATCTACTCTTCCTTCCCTAGCATACCTATCCCTTTTATGCCCGCAAATTGGTGCATCGGCCGTCTAGAATCTTACCCGTTTCTCTCGCGTATTTCTCCCCATAATGTCGTTTCAGATTTCTAAAATACCCCTCCAACCCCTTCCAGAACAGACTGATCATATCCCCCCGCACACTAGGTAAAAGTAAAAAAGGTGCTAGGTCTTCTACACGCAAGGCGGTCTCGACCACCCCTATGCCTGAGGGGCAACGAGAGCCTGTCCTGAGATGATCAGCGGCCTGTTGCGAGGCTATTCTCGTGTTGTGTGCACGTGAATCGGGGACCCCTTTCGAGGCATGTTTGGATGTCGTTGATCCCCATCAATATCTAATTGATCCCCATCAATATCTAATTACTGTCTATAACTCAATTTTCGGTACAAATCTATCCCCACAAGATTATCACCCACTAGCTCCCGGTCTAATTCCCCTCAGGAGATCGAACAATCCCCCGGCTACTGTTAGATCTTCCGAGTCGAATGACGATCCCAACGTACGGATATCTCTACTCGAACAGCTGAATTCGGTAGAGTCAACTCTTCATGAGCTCCTGGCCCAATTCCATTCCGTCGAGCCATCAATAGAAGTAAAAACTAAAATATCATCAATAGAATCACTATTCACACAGCTTAGAGACAAAATCTCAATCTCTACGGTTAGTGGACAACGGCATGGCCTCCGATTATTGACCCCGATCCATTTCGAAGAGGAAGAGGACCTGGACGAGTCGACTACGCATCGCATTTCCGTAGACACTTCAACAGACAAGATAGACTCGATCAGACCCTCGTTCCTAAACACACCAGAAGACTCAATATCTCATTCAGACACACAATCGATAGTATGCCACATTCAAACCGAAGACACTTTCCGTTCCATTTCTCCCCTTACACTCGATTATTCACCTTCCCATGCTCCTTCTTCCCCTCTTTCTCCCACACACAAATGTCATTCTCCCGGTCGTTCGAATGTTGTAAAGGGCGCAACTGTCGAGACCTCTTTAGAGACACACATAAACCATCCACAACATGAACAAGGGACCAAGCATACATCTAGTACAGACATAGACAACAGATCTTCACCCATACACAGTATTGATACAGACACAGACATTTCAACTTCACATGCATCTTCACCGGAGCCAACTATTCGTCGATCGTTCCCCGTTAATTATCACGACAGATCGTATCGTAAGTGTATTCCCAAACTCTTAGATCTCTCCATCACTAACCCTTTTCATAGGCACAGTCCTTCAATTCAATACTGCCACTTCCCTAATCACTATTCTTTTCCTAATACTCCTCATTTTCAAAAAAATAAAAATCCACATAGATACGTTCACACACTCATCGGCCCTAATTTCCCTCCAGACTTCCTATTCTGCACATGTAATTTTAGGTGCCCACTATACAACACTAATGCTTATTTATATCCTACTATTTATGCACACCACATGTGCCTCTGATCCACGCGCATTCATATGTAAATTCTGCCATTCATATGTAAATTCTCTCTCAATCCCCCTCACTCCCTTTTCTATTCTCAACCCTTGTCTTCGTAAGCCCCCATAATTCTGTAAGTTTTAGACAGCCTCTCGAAAGTCCCTCCCATAAGCCTTAGATAGTCTCTCGAACCTCTAGTATCAAGATATCACTAGTTTCCTCCTCTTCATTTATGCTAAAAGTGTGTGGCCGTAGTGCATTCTCTCATAACGGGATCTCCCCAATGAGGCTTCCAGTTGACAGAGTTTGATTGGCGGTCCGATCCATAAGACGGAGTACGATACTCAAATATGAACTCTATCAGCACAGCGATTGTGCGGTAGTCACTGCTGATAAGCAGACTAGCAGTACGCTCTGGACTCATATTTGCTTGTCGTATTTCATCTGTCTTGTGTCGTTTTCGTACCGCACATCTCGGCTTCTCCAAAGTTGGAGACGTGTGTTTCAGAATCATTTCCCCAGCCTGCACCCCTCCCCCTTAACAAATAGTTTATTTTGAAAAATCTCTTTGCTAGCGGACATGAACGATGACTTGTCCGCTAGGAAAGCTAGATTCACACTTACTAACTCACAATTCGTCTCTGCAAACATGATCAAACCCACAATCAAACACTCACATGCATTCTCCCTCCCCTTCCCTTTCTCGGTAGCACGCTCTTGTACGGAGTCTTCGGCCGCACGCTCCGCACGCCTCCGTGCACCCGCCCCACTCCGACCACGCGGTCCAACTGGCTGAAGGGGATAACTAATAGAGCTACAAGTTATCCTTTCGATATCAGTTTAATCAATGGTTACAATCAAGATTGATAGAGTTTGATTGAGGCCATGCGGTCCAAGAGATAAGTGGTACACGCCTTGATCGAGCGATTCTTGTTCAATCAATGATTAAATATGTAGATTGAAAACGTTGCCACATGAACGCAGTACTATCATTAGGAACAACTATATTCAGTAGTAAACTAATTTTATTAAATATAAATAAATGAGGACGGACCACCATCACCGACAGCTACGATGTTCTGAGGAGGTGAGACGGACGGAGACCATTCGGCTTCACTATAAATTGCTAATACCAACGAGATATAGAAAGCAGAGTTAGCAATGATCACTCGTATCACATGATTCCAAACGGACAGGAAGGGGTCAGGGTGAGAGACTGCAAAAGTAAGAGGGTCTCTCTCGATTTCACACGCTCTCTCACTCCAAAGCCCTTTCTGTAAGGTTGATTGGCCTGTGGAATGATGTGCGTATGACACGAAAAGACCGGAAGGCTATCTAGCATCTCAATCTCTACTTACATGAATTGGACTCAACGCAAACGCACGAAAAACAATCATGATTATTAAATGTCCCACCAACATCAACAGCGTCCCATAGCTTTGACCGTTATCGGTAGTTTTTTTATCTGAAAAAAAAAACCAAACAAAAACTAACCGTGGTTGTTTGGTTGGCGTCGACGGCGCTCCTCCCTTCACTCTATATCTTAGCGTGAACTGGGAACTGGTCTGCGCCTTAGCGATCACAACTAGAGTGTCGGTTTCTGTGACTCGTTGACCGCCTCAAAAGGGTAGCATTTTTTATTGCTGTGAGTTCATTATGGTATTCACACACTGTCTATCGATCACATTGGGTATCATCCAGGAAATCAATGACTTTTGCGGTGGCACGCATATCAGAAAATTTACTCCTCATTAACCACAATTTAATTGTACACCAATTGTACATGTTTACTGTCATAGAGGATAACTGCAAAAATGAAAAATAATTAAAAAAAAAATGAAAAATAAGTCTCCAGCTTTTCTTACTCAGGAGTGTTCACATCTCCCAATATTGGGAGACTTGATGTCTCCTTCTCTCAATGTCACATGCTCTCTCATCTGGAGACAATATCTCCAGAGTAAGGAAAGTTGGAGACTTCCCGCTTTGCGTACCTTCCGGTTTGCAGCACAGTCTCCCTCCGGCCAACGAGAGGTCGTCGTGCCACTTCAACTCCACGTATTCATTGCACGAAGGAGCACAGGTGAACCTTAATATGAAAGAGTACTCAGAAAAAAAACTCTCAGGAACAATCCGAGTTTTTCCTATATGAGTAATGTAAATTCATTGTGAAAAACTTACCAAACATGTGTGAGCTCGAATTCCACGTGCTGCGTTGGAGAGGGCTGCATTTTTGAGATTATCATTTCATTTTCATTTTCATTTTTTTCATTTATATTATTTATTTATTTTTATTATTTATTTTCATTTATCATTTTGTGAGGATAATCTCGCAACAGGCTCGGGCTTAGATGGTTCTTGTCTTGTATCTTTACATTTTATGCTCATCTTGATGCACTTTCCAAAATTTCATCTCTTCATAATTCTCATTAGTCTCACCGCTTTTACCCTCCAATAACAGCGGGACGATCCAGAGTAAGAAATGTTCCGCCAGTTCGAGTTTGCGATCAATTCCATTCCGCAAACTGAAATTGACACAAGTCTCTTTTCCTCAACTACGTTCTTCTGACTGATGACGTCAGATGGTGATGGCGTAGTTTGGAGCTTCCATTTAGGTACCCGGAAATATATGCTATCAACTGTTTCGAAATCTAGCCCAAACAACTCCAGGAAAATGTGTTGAGTTTCTAAACGTGTGCTCTAAAACGAGACAGGTAAAATCCCAACCAGACTCCTGAACTCTATCACACAGTCGTCCGCCCAGTCCAATCGGGCACTTGCAGACACTGCAGTTATTCGGGTCGACGTAGCCTCCGTTCTGACATGGAAGAGCGCGACACGTACCTGAAAGGTGGACATGGATTTGAATTATAAAACGTTTATCAAGAGCGTGATCAAACGTGAAAAAACCAAAGCTCGGAAAAAAAGAGTATGTAACAATATCAAACTTACTTGAACAGTACAGCTTGTTAATGTGTTTGAAGTCGAGAAAACTCGGTTCGGATCGACTTCCGATGGTTGATCGATAAAGGACGTCTGAGGGTTCGAGAGTGAAGAGAAGAGAGGATTTGGCGTACGACTGAAGTGTAGCAGTGAAAGGGGCGACGGAAAGATAAATCGTGACCAGTCATGAGCCGAAAAAAACCCCAAATTAGTTACGACCACCTCCAGAATCCGTAAGTTGTGATTGTGATACGAAAACTGCCCTATTTTCTGCACAAAACAGCTCAATTCTCATCACGTCAAGATAACCGCCCTCACCCTCATTCCCGATGGATCAAGTATTATTAAGTATTATTAAGCTACACTGTGCCAACACCAAATTTCCCTCCATTGTTTCTTAAAGATACGTTGTGCATGCTAACTTGTGTTTTGATAAGATTCTTATCTCTGACATTGAGTAGGATGTTTTATTATAAAACGTTGATTAGACGCTCACATTGGCCGCATAGTGCATGACACTGGCGTAGTCAAATGGTAGTCCCTGCGTATCTGCGTCCTAAAATAGAGAGATCTATGTCGTTACTATGGTTCCTTAATGGTATTGAATAGAATATCAGACCTGTATGGATCGTTTTACGAATTGTGACTGTGTACCCGGTTTCATGTTCGCTTGGTTGACCCTGCATAACTTAGTATCACCACCAATTCCTGGATTTGGAATCAGTCGTTCATATTCTTGCTGAATTTTCATGCGAAGCAGACATATCAAATTAAGCTAACGGGAAAGACATCTGGGGATTCGAATCAGGCCAGATCTCTAGAATGGAATTCGATCTCACCGTAGGAACTGGTCTCTATCGGGACGCGAGTGTTCATGCCAGAATCCAAGTGCATGCGACAGCTCGTGAGCAATGATGCCCATCTTAAATTAAAAATGTCATTTTAAAAATATGATTTTGATTATATAACGTTCCGTAGCTTAGAAAAATACCAAACAACATACTATTAATACACATGTTTATTTTCTGAGCATGTTTTCTATTTATAGTGACTTTCAATCACAAGTGGGTTAACATTCTCACTTTGAGTCCTGATCATAACTGCGTTTTTTTTGTTTCTGACAGTAGTGGATTCACCTGCTCGCACCCATAGCCGATGGAAACCATCTGAGCTCCGCCCAATCGACCCAGAGATGACATGCAGCTGCAATTAGTGGTATTGATGAGATTTTAAAAAATGCCAATTTCTACCGGGATCATCTGTGATCAGTGAACAAAGTAGATGAATAAGTTGGCACGGAAAATCTAAGAATCTCGTTCTCAATATTTATTTCTCACCCATCTCCTCGCGCAAACAGCATGTAATCACCGGTTGGATTCGATTGTTCTCTGTAAGTTCACAATTTTTGGTCGCAGAAAATATATAAATTGCCGATTTCAGGTGTCCGAATAAGGTTAAATGCTTGGCGCAGTTCACCTGAACCGGAGACACGTGTTGTTCTCGAATGAACGAAGAGTCTGTGAGATGCGCGCTCGCCACTCAGCTACAAACAAAAATTATTTTAATAATTCAATTTTGAAAACTTTAATTTTATTAATCGTATCCGAAATAAGCACCGTGATAACCAACGATAACTGACCATCGGTCTCCGCAAACTTGTAGTTGATCGTTGTCTGCCATTTCTGCACTGCGCGCGCGACCAGCATCCGACGCCGTCTATTGGCAGCGATGCGCGCAGCTTGCGCCACAGTAAGAATCATGTCGATCTGCAGCACGACAGGTCTATTAACTTTTAATATCTAATGATACTCACGCCCTCTAAAAATGCAAATTTCAAATAAAAATATTTGCATCATGCACTCTGCGCAATCAGTTTTGAAAAAAGGGACCAAATCTCACCTCAAAAAGAGCGCCCGCCACGCGCTTGTTCGGTCCCAATTCCGTACCCGCCGGACCTTCCACCAACTCGATTTTATTCATGTCCTGCAACAATTAAATAATTTCGCTGTGTATTTGGTAAATAACTAAATCATGCGAGCTTTTTTCGAAAAAAAAACATTCGCGAACTTCTAATAGAGATTCTATCGGTATTTTGATAATGAATGTGAGGTACTCACAAAGTTCGTGGCACCCTGCGCCTTGTAGAATTTGTCGAGGATATTGAGCACATCTGAGTAGCTCTGGCCGGGTTTTTGGAAAGCAGCGGAGAATTGATCGATTGATTGCACCATCTGAAAATTGTAATGCATGATGAATGACGTCACTGCCTAGGCGAATTCTAATAGGCACGAAACCCGACAAAAGTGATAGATTTTGGAACAATTTGACAGCGTAGAAAAAACTTGGCGATAATGACTTGTATTTGGGCCATTTCAGAGAAAGATTGTGAGAACTAAATTAAATAGACATCACCATATTTTGTTTGCCAGAAAATAGTACTATACCCACACTCAGAGAAAAATTACTTCGTCACATGCATGAAGTAATTAATTACTTCATGCATGAAGTAATTTTTTTAAAAAAGACGAAGTAATTTTTCTCTGAGTGCAATACTATACTCACCTTCTTCAAATGCGGCGCGGTGATCAGCGCGGTTATCTCGTTGACAATCTGATTCACTGAATTGAGAATGGGTGCTAATGGGTTGGAGATTTCGGGAGCAGGTTCGGGTTCACGGGGCTCCGGAGGAGGAGGAGGAGGTTGTTCCCGCTCGCTCGATTGGTCGTAGTCGGGAGGAGGAATACCGCGGGGGCCCTGCAACCGATCATTACAGTGCATAATGCACTCAGAGAAATGTCTGTCATATATGGCTCCTGAACTGCGCTTGTATGTTATATATAACATACTGTATGTTATATATGACATACAAACGCAGTTCAGGAGCCATATATGACAGACATTTTTCTCTGTGTAATATCAATATTTATAGGAGTCAGGATGCACAGTTTTAAAGTTGGATAATTATTTAGATCAGATAATTTTTCCCACTGCTTGCACCCGTTAATTTATGAGAGAGTAGGTGAAACGATCCAGTGTTGCGCCCGAAGTAAAAACTATATCGCAGAGATATAAATATATGTATACTATTTTGCGTGTTTTAAAAAAAAATCAACATTGTTGTTTTTAAGCAACGATAAAAACTCAATTATGAACGATTTCGTTACTGCGGAATCAGCTAGGAAATGCAAACAAGGAAATCGTACATTAAAAAAGATATATTATTAATAAAAATAATAATAATAATATAATATAATATTTACACTTACAAAATCAGGTCGTCTCCATGGCGTCGGAGGTCCTCGGGCCCATGGAGGACGAGGGCCGCGTGCCCCTAAACAAAAACAAATTTATATCACATTACGAATATTAAATTTCATTCCACAAAAAAATTAGCGGCAAGTTTAACAGGGGACTTAGGTTTCTTCGAAATTGGTGCAAACTAAACTGCTTCGTTTTTAATACGCTGACGAATCGAAAGTTCCGCTCTGTAAAATTCGTAAACGCACTACGAGAACTCCTTTAGGCAATGCATTTTCGTCATTTACAGCGCTGACTCAAGTCACCTTTTTGGTAGTGCAACATTTTCTGCTGTTAAAGAATGATCGACGAACCTGTTTCTATGTTTACGCATAGTTCTAGGTGGAGCTATATTGCGGAACCGAACTACACACAGAGAAAACATACTAGGAATACGACATCAAGTTGGCACTCCTACTAATATAAGTAGGGCCTACTAATATATAAGTAGGGCCTTAGTAGGCCCTACTTATATATTAGTAGGAGTGCCAACTTGATGTCGTATTCCTAGTATGTTTTCTCTCTGTGTAGCTACGTCGACACTCGAGAAATGTAGGCTATCGATTAAATATAAACTATTTCTTGCCTCCTTGTGTCCATTTTGGCTTGCTATAGACTATAGGCCAAAATTGACACAATTGCCCGAATTATTCTCGTAGTTTCTCTGAATTGGAAACTCGCGACCACCATTGGATGGAACCAAACTCACATGGTGGTGGTGGTCCGTCCCGTGGGCCCCATCCACGAGGCCCAAACCCGCCCGGACCCGGTCCGAACCCGCGTGGCCCGAATCCGCGAGGTCCAAAGTCTCTCGGTCCCGGGCCCATCATGTCAAAATCCATAGGCGGCTGAGCGAAACATGCGGAGAAATGGAGCAGAAGGAGAATCATGGCTTGCACTGGCAAGAACCTGCAAAACGGCAAATGTGAACGCTCCTGAAAGAGGTTCGGGTTCGATAGAGTGTGCAAAATGAGATCTCCCGCTTTTACACACTATCTCACCCCTGGCCCAAGTCGGCGATATGCAAATGTACAATGTAAATCAACGAAGTGGTCGCGAAATAGCGAACAGTGCAGCGAAACAGACAAGTGAAACAAACGACGCTCAATCGGCTCTTGACTGGCCACAATCACCTAATAGTGTCGCAGTAATTCACTCATCTCTCTTTCTCTGCACTCTCTTTTCTCTCGTCCAGTTCCGATGCACAAAAACTGATTAGACTATTCGTGTTTTTGCGACCTACCTACGTCATTCAACACTTGAATTCGAAATTCAGGTAAATAATTAGATGAGATCTCTTCATTTCGCACACTCTCTACGCCGGTCGACCGGAGCAGAGAGCACGAAATATAAAAAAAATCTAATTAAATTAATTACCCGAATTGCAACCTCTCCTTCTCATTCTTCACTCATTCTCGCCTCTGGCTCTCGCTCCGAGTGGTCACTCGCTTCCAGTCAGGTATCCTTCTCTTCCCCTTTTGCCGACCCGCAGAAAAAGAGGTGGACTTACAGTAATCCCAGCATGCTACAGTATGATCCAGATTATATATAGACGTACAGTACTTCCATTTTTCTACCTACAGTAGCAAAATTCTTCATAGGGTAATCCTAACAGTATGAACCACCTCTACTGTATCTCCATTCCCCATCTACAGTATCCGTACTACAGTACTCTTTACAGTATGACTCACAACGTTTTTGCGTTGCTCCGTACCGTAATCTACAGTAACCAAATCCGATTTACGGTAATCCGTCTCTGTTGCAGTATGATCCAATACGCCGTGGTCGGTCTGCTCCTGCACGACATCTACCGTCTCTATCAACTGCCGGACGCCTCCGTCTCTCGTTTCGTCGCCCCTTCCCCCGCCCCCTCGGTCGGACCCACGACCCCCGCAGCAACTGCAGCAGCTGCATCCGGAGCCAAGTCACCGCCCAAGGTACGGTACCAGGAACTGGGAACCAGTGAGATTACCGTAGTCCTTAGTAATCTCGCGAGCACATAATCATTTTAGAAGAACCTCGTCGTGCGGGTGTGAGTCGTGTTGAGAAGCGAGCGCGATTACGCAGGTGAAGGATACGTAGGTATCGTATCGGTGTACTATAGGTGAACCCCTCAGCCCATCGAGTGATGACTTAATTTCAGCGTGACGCCAACAAAACGAGAGAAGCCTGAGCGCCCTCTACCGTAACCCACCGTATCCCAATTCACAATCGATAAAGTTCGATTATTATCAGACCCTTGTCATCAATATCAGCTCATTCCGATCTCCCTTATTTCATCATCACATTTCTCTCCTCTCGTATTTGTTATCGCTTTATCTATTGCTTTTGCTCGCAGCCTACACTCGAGTAGTGCAGGAGTGCACATGCCCTCTGGCTCTATGTTATTCGATTTTGTGGGCCCTATCTTCCGCAGGGTGGTGTAACCACGAAGATCCGAAGAAGAGATTGGGCCCTCCGGATTGAACTGGCCTATTCTGCGCTGGTCTTAGCAGTGACTCCCTCAGGACTTGGAGCCTAGAAAAGAGGATGTCTTTACCTTTACCTTTATTATTCGCATATCCCAGCACCCACTCTTAATATCGTGAAGCGAATATCGAACTTTCTTTCCTACTATGCTCATTGATTTTTGTCACTATCACGATAGGAATTGGTGGGATGATCGCGCTAAAGCGTGTGTCCTTTACCCTCTGTTTTCTCTATCGCCTCTCTTTCTCCCTCTCTCCTTATCTCTGCCTGTCTCGACTCTCTTCATTCCCCACACTCTCTACGCTGTGGTCATTTCGTTAGCTATGAATGTGTTTGACGCTCGGCTGTGACATCTCTTGACCACTACTCTTCCCCCAACTTTGATAAAGTGGGAATAACCGCTCCACCTACAATTTTCGTTTTTCATCTTTGCCTGATCTACTCATTTGTTTTCCTCCCCCGCATTAGCGAGGGATGTTTGATCTCGTTTAGAACTGATCACTAAATGGTCGGTCGAGTTTGTTAAACTGCGAGCACCCGTTGAATTCCCATGTTTTCGTGTGGGGAAGGGGAACAGGAGAATCTCATGCTTTTCTCTGACCCCCGAATTGATATTGTGACGAAATTAGAACATGAACTTGTGAGTGCGCGCACACGCGGAATGGGCAGACATTCCTAGCGTCGATGCACGTTAGAAGCCCGTAAAACGATTACATCAAGAGGTGTGATTCGTACTCTGACCCTTTTCTTGCCAGCACTTTGCCCCTTAGAGCGATTACTACGCGTGATTGCGGTAGACTATAGAGGAGTATACGTCATTCCATTGCCCGGAAAAACCTCCAGAAAGGGGTCAGGACGAGAGTGCGCGTAAATTAAGGAGGGACTCTCTCTCTTTCTCACACTATCTCATCACGACCCCTTTCTGGAGCTCGGTCGCGCCAGAATCGCATGTTTCAGATCAGTCGGATGGAGGAAAGTAGACCGATCGAGGAATCCGACACACTACTGCAGCAAAAGTAACGACTACTTTAATTAATTAAATTATTTGCCTCTAATTAGGCCAATAATCTCATTTTACATCATTTTGATCCTATTTCATACAGACTACTGAAAATTATAATCAGATCACTGATAGTAATAATCTCCCCGCTCGGTTCATTTGCATCTCTACGACTAGTCTAGTTTGCTGTTTTGCATACTGTCAGGATGACATTTTGTGTGCAAAAAGAGTCACTCTAGTGTCTGCCTTTGTCCCGAGCGCACATCATTCCACACTTCCACAAAGGGGACAGGGGCGAGATAGTGCGTGAAAGTGAGAGAACTTTGAATAGCTTGTGGAGTGATGTGCGTGACGGTCTTTAATAGAGACCAAGATGTGAGACCACGATCTCTTCATTTCGCACGCACTTCCATCTACAAGACGGCGAATAGAGTGTGCGAAATGAAGAGATCGTGCTTTTCGCATTATAGTCTTTAAGTCGCGGCGTACTAACCCTTATAATGAGCGAGCCTTTCGTTGCCTCGCTGATCATCCCATCCTGTCTTTTCCATGTCAGTGATAAACCTCACGCGTCGCTATCACTCAACCTCGCTCTCCTACTCTTTTCTTTATCATTGTTCAGCTGTTCATACTTTCTGTTCTAAAGTTATTAGTTTTCATAAGTCGTGTAATATGCATCGCATAGGTTTAGCCCGTAAGTAGTTAGATGCAAATGTCGTTTTGTTCAATTTCACAACTTTGCCCCCTTTCGCTTTCTTATCAGCTGAGGCTTACGTAACAATCGTCCGATAATTTTAATTACATGCTGAGAAGGCCTTTTGCCAAAGGTCGCCTCACCACACCACGAAAACACCGTGCATGTTGCGAACCTTTTGATCAATTATTCATCATGGATGAAAGAGGGAGCGAAAATGAGAAAATCGAACGTAAAATGTGCACTATACCTTTAGATATGCCGTTCTCTTAGTCGTATTTTGATGCCTTTGGAATTTTGGTGAATCCTAATGACATTAGTTATTGCGACCTCTTGTATATTTTTTGGTTACCTTCTGTTGAAAAGAAATGTGGAGCAGCACCTTTAAGTTTGTTGTCTTATTGTTCAAATTAATTGGGGCCCTATTGATCTCATAATGCTTTCTTGTTCTATAGACTAGAGCATAATGGATTAATTCTTAATTCTTAATCTGAAATAATCGTCGAAAATTGATACGCATATCTTTACTCGTCTCATTTCAGAATGGAGGATCGGACAAAGTCAGCTCCTGCCCAATCTATTGATGAAATATCGATCGAAACAGATGAATCAACTGTATCAAAGAGGCGGGTTCGTGTTTCATCTAATTTGAAACTTACTTAGATATTACTTTAACAACATTTTGTTATTTACTTTAACAACTTTTTAACGAAAAGATTTATATTATGATATCACAACGGTGCAATATAGGGGTCGGGGGATAATTAGAAAGGATAAGTGAGATGGCGTGACGAGATAGTTGGAGTACTTGGAGTGAACTGGGCGAATACGTGCAGAACAGACCCCCCACGCATGGAGACAGTGCATCATTCAACAGGCCATAACCTTGAATATTGAATAAATATGTATGTAAGTGAACTGAACCTGGTGCTGCTGAATTCCAAACCTGAATTCCGTTTATTTTTCAGTTGCTCATCTCTCTTCTCGTTATCTTCGGAGTCTCTGCGACGTGGGTCTCCGCTACGCAGCTCAGCAAGTATTCGCTCGATTTCGGTAAGTGTTTTTTCCAAAATAAACCTGATCTTTTGATGTTCTTTCGAATATTCTTCAAAACCCAAAATATTCTTTGTTTTTTTCCTGAAATTTTTTATAGTTCTAAAGCATGCGCATGTTTCTGTGTCCGCAAGCATAGAGAATGTTACAAAATACCCTGGCTATTGGATCGTCTTCTTACCAGTTCATGAGTTCACCTCATCCCAATAAGTGGACAATTGTGTTTCCCTGTCTCTCCTGCATCCCTCCCCTCACCTTCCCCATCCTTATTCATTCATATTTAGATATTTCTTTTTTCTTCATCGTTTCTTTAATTGCCGTCACACCCTTCGCGGGTTTATCAAATAAATAAATAAATGAGGTAGTAAACCATTGCATCGCTTTCAGACCCCGACACGTTCAAAGCGCCGTTTTTCATGCTGTGGTTCAGCACAACTTGGATGGTCACTTGCTTCCCCGCCTTTCTCATCTACAATATGTTTAGACGAACGAGTGTAAAGGAGAGTTTCAAGTGAGATCATTTTGATTGTTTTAAAATGAAAATGGAAACATGCGAATTTTGCACTAACTAATTGTAGGGACACACAATCAACACAATTCATTAGATCATATTGAAAACGGTTTACCATGGATTGAGCAATGTGGGAGCTAACTAAAATTGCCTACAACATCATATTGATGATTAAAACGCCTCTCACTGGAAACAAATCTAAACTGTCAGAGCATCGACTCCAATTCTCGGCGGTTCCTTCTTCCGTGGTTTCGGACGAGTGTTGCTTTTCCTTGTGCTTTGGACTGGCGCCAACTACTCGTACTCAATGTGAGTCTTTAAGAAATACTTTTAAAATACTTAAAAAAAACCTCGGCTTAGCATTTTTTGTTGTTGAATAATTTTGCTATTTTGAGTGAGTTATCGTGGTACAATTCAGATTTTTTCGAAACTGAAACGGTAAAATCATTCCTGTGGATAGCCGGGAAACCTGTGAAAGCTCTCTCTTCGTAGCAGAAAGCGAGTCAATGTGTGTGTCTAGGCGAGGCGAATTGAGGAATGCTAGATAGTGTGGCTAAACGAGAGACTGAAAAAGAAAAAAAAAGAGAGAGAGAGAGAGAGAGCTACAGAGCTAGGGAGAAGCGCGCGAAAACAGCGCGCGCTCTGTTGGCCCACTGACAACAATCTGGCTTCTTGTGATGAAATTCGTGTTAAAGTCAATAGTCTTCACCTCTTTTTGCGTAATTTGACCTACCATTCGTTCTATTTTCCATGCCCTTTCCTTGCGAGCACGAAACCCATTAGAAGACGAACGAATTACATGTGTCCGCCGACTATTAGCTGTCCACTAGGGTGGCCTAATCCGGGCCAGCCCGGGACCGGGACCAAAAACGGTACCGGTCCCGTATTCGGTCCCGGTCCCGGTACCGGTCCCGCACGGGTCCAAAAATCCATTTCGGTCCCTTTTGGTCCCGCTGGTCCCGCGGGACCGAAATGGTCCTGCGGGACAGGGGAAGGAAAAATACAACACAGTAAGAGGAATCGCACTTGAATCGTGTTTATTTACATGCAATATCACTAGCAAGTGCTGAAAACTAATATTTATACTTTTTGAAGAAATTTTTTGAAAAAAATTTCATTTTTTTTGAAAAAAAATTTTTCCAAAATATTATGGAAATGTGTTTAGAGGGATCCCTTGTTCCCGAAATGCGATTCCACTTTCACAAAACACTTATCCGGGCTCAAATACTCCATTTTTAAAGTAATCTTAGAGTGGTCCCGCAGGGCCGGACCCGCGGGACCGGCAGTGGACCCGCGGGACCAAAACGGTCCCGTGGGTCCCGGGACCAAACGGGACCGCACTCTCGCTTTTTGAGTCGGTCCCGGGACCACGGAATTCGGACCCGGATTAGGCCACCCTACTGTCCACTATACTGTGTACACCGAGCGCGAACTCTCTAACATGTGTCTCTCTAGTGAACTCAACTCTCTTTGATAGTTGGCGAGATAGTGCGCGTAATGAGGAGGGTAGATAAGAGAGTCCAATTCACTAGAGAAGCACATGTTAGAGAGTTCGCGCTCTGAGTAGTCGACGGACTCACGATTCTCATTCGACTAACAAATGCTACTATTCTGACTACCATTGACTACTACTCTTACCAACCGACGATTATAGAGCCGCTTCTTCCTTGTCGATCTTCGTACAAACCTCTTATTTTGTCAAAAAATAATACGCTTCTAATTTTCTATTTGCATTGAGCTAATTGTTTAGCTCGCCTAGTTCACATCATAGTCGTACATCACATTATCTTATTTTCTCGTCTTAACCTAACTGTGTCCATGAGATCAATTGAATGAAAACAATGCGTATTGTATTACTTAATGTTAGTTTACTTCAACAAAACTTTTTGTCACACTATGCGACATCGTATTTCATGTTTGCCGTTTGTAAATTAGACTAACTATTATTTCTTCTCTAGCCTCAGTAAATAGCATGATTATTATTATTATTATTATTATTATTATTATTATTATTATTATTATTATTACTATACATTAAAGGGATCCGGCATCGAAAAATAAGTTATTTTTATTTTAAAGATTGGAAAATTCTAAGAATATCTGTGAAAACAGCATATTTTTAAGATTTTTTTGAAATTAATTATGAATTTTCAAAGATTGCAAAATTTAGGTATACGGTAGCTCTCGCATCCGCGGACTTACGCTGTTTAGCGGCTGTAGAATCTCAAAAGGGATGATGCCGTAATATTTTTGCGTTTCTTTCTTAGTATTCCTCCTCAAGGATGCACATCATAGTCGAATCAATTGCAAAAACACTTATTTGTACTTTGCTAAGGCCCTTTTTAAAAATTTGCAGCCGCTAAACAGCGTAAGATTTGTGGATGCAGGAGCTACAGTACCTTTGAAACACGATTTTTTGAAAATTCATAATTAATTTTTAAAAAAATCGTAAAAATATGTGGTTTTTACAGATGTTCTTAGAATTTTCAGCTCTTTTGAATAAAAATAAAATTAAAAGAATATAAAATTATGATTTTTTGGCTGCAAACTCCCTTTAAGATCTCTCACTCTCGTCTCTGCCTCAATCGCCACTTCCATCTCCTCCTGCAATGCGGCGTTCGTGTGGATTCTCGCGATGCTCCTTCTCGGAGACAAATTCATGGTGCCCAAGGTGAGTTTGTTGTTACGCAAATTTGGACAGTCCTAGTTCGCTGGGTGCTATCTTTAATAGTGAAACACTGGAATTATTTAATTTCGGCATTCTTGCGAGTCTGTGAAAATAGCGTGCAAATGGGCGATGGTCCCACCAGTAATTGCATTTTGGCGCGTTGCTCAGAATGCCGTGAATAATACTCTCAAACTTTATAACATCACGAATTATTAATAATAATATGTTTTTATTTTATTAAAAAAATATTATTTATCAATTTCAGCTTCTCGCCGTTTTCTTTGCCATTGGAGGTGTCGTACTCATTTCACTCGATGGACAGGTACTGATATTTTTTTAAAGTTTCATTCCTCCAGAAAGGGGTCAAGGGGGGAAAGAGTGTGTACAATTGAGAAAATGCAAAAATGCGCCCGTCCCAATTTAAGATCCGTGACTGGGCCGTGTTATGAATTGTAAATGCTATCACGCGGATTACTTCTGAAGTTTTCTCTTTAGAAATTTTCTTTAGAAAATGTTTACCTATTAATTTTCTCTTTTTCGTTGTTGCTCTCTAATACAGACAATTCAATTAACTTTTATAAATCGGTATTTTTCCAGTTGAATGCGCCATGGCAGGGAATCGTTCTGGCCGTGGTATCGGCGTTGCTCACCGCCATATACAAGGTAATAATAATAATAATAATAATGATAATAATAATAATAATAATAATAACAATATTACCTTGTATATTGCGGTGAGCATATACAATTTTTCCAATCTTGAATTAGTTTTATAATGCAATCTACTTTCGAATTGTTTACAGAGCTGTCCTTTGATGAATGGAAAAAAAACCTAAAGGGAGACGCTCAATTAGCGTTCCAAAAACTGTACCCGAATCATCTTGTTTCGGAGTAATTACCACAGTTATTGATGAAGAGGCTCTTAGAACATGCCATAATCTTTGCTGTTTTTCGATGTTCATGTATGTATCCAATAATCCCGCATATTTCGTCACCTTAAGACTCTAATTCACAGTTTTATTCAGGTCCTCTTCAAGTACATCATTGGCGACGCTACTCTCGGCCAGGTTTCCCTCTTCATGACGTGTCTCGGCGCACTCAATCTCGCCCTCAACACCATTCCAACCTTCCTGCTGGTACTGTTCTTGGGGTTGCATTAGATATGGCGCTATAATAAAAGAAATATCATAATATCATAGTGCTCATCTGTCCGGATCTCTTAGTTCAACCATAGTTATTGGTCTCGATTTGTTTTTAAGACGAGTCTTCTCGTAGACTGCAGGACCCCCGCGCACAGCTGCCAAAAGATTCTGCGATATCAACGAGATAATTATCATAGATACAGTTTTGGACGGAGATAATTAATATATGGTTCATTTTGCCCAGAACCAGGTTTCAGCAAATTAACGGCTCTAGAACCGGCTCTGACGTATCTCTGTTCAAAATGACGCTAGAGTGCTCTGGTTAGGCTTAAAATTCGTAGAAAAATATTTCAAACAACTTTACTGTTGAACATTTTATCGCATCTCTTCTCCTTCTGGTCGAAAAAAAATTTCAAACACCAAAAAATTCGATTTTTTCCGAAAATAAAATCATCCTGAAAATTTTTTCCATAATTTTCCAAAAATAAACGATGGATTCTGAATCTACAAGCCAAGTAGTATATAGATAAATTTAAGACGCATTTGGGAGGTACCCTTTGGAAAAAGTTATAGGTCAAAGTGTGAGCGGCACCATGAAAAACTGAAAAAAATATATTTATTTTTTTCATTTTTACTCTTCCATATATCTTCTACATTTCTTTGTGATAATCCCTGTAACAATTTCTCCACTCTACACATTCCAAACTTGAAAGAGAGAGGTGAAAAAGCAATTATCTCACAGTCAAATCTTCATTTGCTACAGTATCGGTCATAAGAGAGGTTATCTGTGTGGATCGACATATTGTTGGCACTGGGCTAAATTTCCGATGAGATGCTAACAATGCTATAAATTAGCGCATCATGTGAGGAATACGAAAGCACTAAATGCGAAGTTCCAGAACGCGTTTTCGCATCAGGGCATAAAAACGAGCGAAAATGACGTCACCAACAAGTTACGCCAATTTGAATCGAATCACTTCGTACTGTACATTTATGGATTCCTTATCGAAATGCAAATGTTTTTTGGTTACAGAACTTTTTTGATTGGAGTCGATATTAGCGAGTTATTAAGAGAAATGTGCTTCACTCTGTCTTCATAAAGAAGTTTCTCGTAGAACTAGTATTTTTTATTTGATTTTTCGAATTGTTGAAATATTATACAAATTATATTTAAAATGGGAAATGAAATTTTTCCTGGAAGGAAGTCAAATCCAGAAAAATATAGCTAAAAATCGAATAAAATCAGTCCTTGATTGCGATACGCTACCGTAACTACTAATATTCCTACGTATTTTCTGGGTTGAACTTTGCAGACAATCAATAATGCGAAGACAGAAATGTTTTGTGCAGATTTTGCATCTCTTTTCACTAATTTGCCTCACAATGTCGTAAGAGAAAAATTGTACTTTCTGGTTGATTTACTTTGCAAGAATGCGGGTTCCGATTACATTGTCGTAAATGGAAATCATGTTAGATACGATAGAAATAACAGTACGACTTCGGGAATCTCACTACACAAAAACGATGTCAAATCTATCCTGGATTACATTTTGAATAACAGTTTCGCATTTTACGGAGGTACATTCTACAGACAAAATAAAGGAATTCCGCAAGGGAACAATGCTTCCCCTCAAATAGCAGATCTTACTCTAGCCATAATGGAATACCAGTACATTCACAGCAATATTAAAACAGGTCACTCATTAGCATACTCTCTCTCCAGAACATTTCGGTATATCGATGACCTCCTTCACGTATCGAGTAAAGTTGAATCATTTATGGAAATCACTAAAGAGATGTATCACTCGTCTTTATCTCTGGAAAAGACAAATACCGAACCTACAAATACGAGTTTTCTCGATTAAATAAGATATAAAACTTCTTGCAATTCGAATTACACGTACTTATTCACTCTTTGAATAACTTCAAAATCACTCCAAAAAGTACCTCCAGTTTCGCTCCATCAAACTCCAAGTGAGCAGACTTCATAATACCCTCTCTCCCTCCTCACTTTCATTACTAGACTAAATAGTCTCCATGCCAATTGGCAAGTTCAACAAGCCATTTCACACCCATGTTTTGTCAGTATTAAACTCCACTTTTTGCGTTGCTCATAGTATTCTCACAAAAGATTCCGGCATCATTTCGCCAAACAAAGAACCCAGCTATAATGTTTCACAATTCATTTACAACATCACTTTTCATACAAGGATTGCAGTGACCACTAGCCCCCGTGACCGAAAGGTCGTGCAGAGGGGGGAGGTGTAGCGCGATCCGGCTGGTATACGGTATCCCCGCCGCGGGATGGCGCACCGTGAGTGGCAGTCCCACTCGATTGTCTGCACGACCGGCCCAACAAGCCTACGGGGTAGAGCGCCCCTAAAACAGCTCGCGAAACAAACAAAAAACAACAAATTTCCGAAACCCCCCTCCGTTTTCAAACCGTCCTTTGTGAGGAGGGAGAGCAATCAAACGCTTGCTTCCCTTGGAGTTCATACTGATCACATTGGAGTGAAGTGCACAAACAAAAAGTGCAAAATCTGTCCAAAGATCAATTACAAAAGTGGAGTGACGAGTAACATCACAAATTGCACGTTTCTCACAAATAAAGAGACGAGTGATAATTGTGGTTCGAAATTCATAATTTACTGTATCGTGTGTGTGGAATCTGTGGCTTGCAATACGTTGGTGAGACTACTCAGACTCTGAAACAACGATTTTCCAAACATAGACAATCATTCAGTGCGGAAACGGAACTTGGAAATAGACTCAAAACCTATCTGAGTTCGCATTTCAAAGAACCAGGTCATACTAGTGAAAGTTTCACAATCGATATTCTGGACCATGCATCGACAAATGCTGAACTTCTTGAGAAAGAGTTAAAGTGGATAACCGCTCTTTGCACTGCCTATCCTCTTGGTCTCAATGATTCTATCAAACACTTTGGTTACATCAGCGAGAGTATTAATCCCCTAGAAAAACGATCTCACCCCTACTACACTTCACCCATCACAGGTGTAGATCGAAAAATTAGAGGAAAAAGAAAGAAACATCGAAGAAAATCAGCATATCGATGTGTGAAAACAGCAGAAGACATGATATCTGAGATAGCAGCGATTGACACACGCGAACTATTTATCTACGGTAAATCACTTTCACATCATGATTTACGGAAACTTGAATTTTACACCGCGACATCTGAGTTTCAACAGATGACTCATTGTGAAAAAAATAAAGTTTTCTCGGTTGTATGCAATCATTATTGGCGTCATTTCAAAGAGAAGAAATCATTCGATCGAAATGATGAGATGTTCAGAATACAATATTTCGGAAAATTCATGGAGAAATTTAATCTTTCACGAATTTTAAACTCAATATTCGTCAAATCTCTATACATTAAATTGTTCAAAAAATCTGAGAATATTCCGCACATCTCAGTTTCATACTCGCTGCTCCAGCCAACTTCGAATATTCTATGCAATTACGGTTCTTTCTTAAAAAGGCTAACTAGATCAGAGATCAAAAACATAATAAATTCTGATTGCGTATGCTCACAGCATCCTAATCACATCAACGGAAATTACGGTCATATCTGCACTGGAGACACTTCGTTCATAAAAGACTTGAAGATCAGGAAAATTCTCGATAAAGGTACAAAATTCAGATTGAATGAATACGTGAGAAAAAGCGAGATTCATGACGTGTTCTTGTTCGTTGTTCGTGTCTTGTTCTTGTTCGTTGTTCATTCTTGTTCGTGTCCGGCGTGAGGGGCGGTCGCTCGCTCTTTCCCTCCCTTCCCCTTCAAGTCTCCCTGCCAAGCCGGACTGGTCCCCGTGTCAGCGTCGACCATGATCATGGCAACCTTACTTCTGGTTACTCTAAATTGCCTCTCACTTTGTCAAGACTCCCGAATCGTCGAACTAGAAGACTCCCTGGAGAAGATTAATGCTGATGTTGTTGGATTAAGTGAAATCAGAAGATCGAAGGAGGAGGAAATGGACTTGAAATGGAGCAGCGGTCGATTCTACCACTCCACTCGTCTTCACAATCGAACTGCCGGAGTCGGGTTCTTCGTAAGTGGGGAGGTGAAACAGAAGGTGGTCAGATTTAGCGTAATAACTCCCAGGATCTGTTTTATCGACATTGAGGTTTCGAATAAAGTCTTGCTAAGAATATTCCAGATTTACGCGCCGGCCAGTCGAGATGTGACCGAGTTCAGTACATTTCTCGAAGATCTCGAGAGGGAGTTCCATTCGCGAGTTCCCGGCAGCCACCGGTATCGATTTGTTAACAAGGTCATCATGGGGGACTTTAATAGTAAAGTGGGTCATTGTGAACAGGGGGAACTTTCTGTGGGGAAATTTGGGTATGGGGAAAGAAACGAAAAGGGTCAAATGATTGTAGATCTCTGTGAGAGACTACAGTTAAGGGTGGGTAATACTTTCTTTCATAAAAGGGCTTCTAGGAAATATACGTGGGTGTCTCCAAATGGCAGGACTAGGAACGAAATTGATTTAATTCTCTACCCAAAGGGATTGATGGTTAGGGATGTGGGCGTGGTGAAACAGTTTGACTTTTCAACTGATCACCGTTTGGTTAGATCAATCATTTCCTTCCCATATCGATTTCGAAGGGCGGAGGTTAGACCACCAAGGGGAGACTCGCACCTTCAAAATGACTTATTTAATTTCAGTCTAGGACTAGAATTGACACGTAGGAGTGCGAGTCTCGATTACGGTAATGTGGTTGGGGCCATTCAGGGAGCGGGGAAAATGGCAACATCTTATACACCGCAGGGAAGAAGGGTTTCCGATAAGACCCGGGACCTGATAGAAAGACGAAGGCAGCTAAAAATGGACGCGGTAGGGGTATCGAGGATTGAGTGGTTGCTCATAAACAGATCGATTCGGGGATCGTACAAAAACGACCGAGAATAATCGCATCTAGCGTATGTCAACCAAGCAATCTCAATGGGTAAAAGCTATAAAAAGGCAACTGAAAAAATGGCAATTGGGAAGGATAGGATAAGTCGGATTAGGAATGGGGCAGGGGAGTGGGAATGTACTCAAACGGGAATTGAGAAGGCATTTCAGGCCTTCTACAACGACTTGTATGCGGGGGATGGTGGGATTGGCTACAGAGAAGAACTTGTACGGGACCCGTTTATTCCTATTTGTGAGGCTGAGGTTAGAGAGGTACTACGGTACTTCAAATCGGGGAAAGCACCGGGAAAGGATGGGATCACGGGACAAATGCTTAGGGTAGGGGTAGAACAATTGGTCCCAATACTCACTCCTCTCTTCAATACTATAGTTAGGGGTCAAATTCCACAGGGTTTCGGGGATTCACGCACAATTCTCTTGCCCAAAACTGGTGACACATCTCTCACTAAAAACTACAGGCCTATTAGTTTGCTTCCTGTACTCCAGAAGGCACTAACTGGTCTGCTCAACAAGAGATATGCTCCAGTTTTGGATACTAATAAAGGGTGGGAACAAATGGGTTTTAGACGGGGACATTCCACGGTGGACGCCATTCATACTCTCAAGTCAGTCATTGCTTACTGTGTCGATTACAGGCTTCCAATATATTTACTCTTTGTAGATATCAGTAAAGCTTTCGACAGTGTTTACACAGCAGCAGTGTACAAAGCTGTTGAGTATGAGGGTATTCCTTCCGAGGTTGTTTCATTTCTGGCGGGAATCTCTCAGGGTAGTAAAAATGTGGTCGTGGTAAATGGGAAGGAAGTGGAAATAAAAGTAGGTCGAGGTGTAAGACAGGGCGATTGTTTATCACCGAGACTGTTCACTGCAGTTCTGGAGATGGCCATGCGGGAATTAAACTGGGACAAAAAAGGGATTAATGTAAATGGTAGATTCCTCTCGCATATTCTCTTTGCCGACGACGCCGTTCTCATATCTCATGATGAACGGCAAATTCAAGCAATGGCGAAGGAATTGGAGAGGGTATTGAGGAAAGTCGGATTATTGCTAAATGGGGACAAAACTTTCGGGATGTGTTCTAAGGTAACACCAAGGGTGGTGAAAGTTGGTGGGAAGGAGGTGAAACTGGTTGATAAGGCGGTTTACCTTGGTAGCGCAATAGCAATCTCGGGGAAAGACGCATGTGAAATAAGCAGGCGTATTCAAGCTGGATTCGGGGCCTTCCATAAACACAGGGCTTTTCTGGTAAATAAGGGCATCCCAATTTCACATAAACGGCGTCTATTCAATGGATGCATTCTTCCGGCGGTTCTTTATGGGTGTGAAACATGGGCATTGACCAAAAAACAAATGAATCGATTATCGGTGGCTCAAAGGAAAATGGAAAGGTGGATTGTTGGCTGTACTGTGCTCGATCATGTCTCGAATGATCGGCTACGTAACCTTACTAAGGTGACTTTGTTGATACTGCGATGAAGAGAAAATGGTCTTGGGTGCACAAAATCGCTAATGATGATTGCTTGAAGTGGAGCCGATCTGTGATCGAATGGTTCCCACGAAGGAAAAGACGAAGAGGACGACCAACGACAAGATGGAGCGACTTATTTCGAAAAACGATCGGACCGGACTTTCTGAGTGAAGCAAGGAGCAGCAACTGGAACGCCATGCACATCAGAGCTCTCAACTGAACTTCCTTAAATCCTCAATCGAGGATGAAGACCCAATTGAACTCTTGATAAATGTGTTCAAACATTAAAACATGACGCAATTGACAAATCATGTTCCGACCTAATCGATATTCTTGCTTCTCGAGCCAAAACTAAAAATGCAACAGAGCAGTTGAAATCGCGTTTCACTGAACATGTTACAATACAATACAATACAATGTTTATCACGTCAGACGGTAACGTCAGGTGAGGATGTGGTTTCAGGGGTCAGGATCATTCTTCTCAGTATTCACGGATCATTTCGGCTGGGGTCGGGGTAGAGGATCGGTCTTCTTCCCATTCACAGACTATCTTCTTTGAAGTTGCTGGAGGAATAGACGAGATCTCTCTTAGGACCATGGACGTAGGAGGAAAGGGGAGGTTACATGAGGCTGAAGGCAGTCCTGACGAACGGATGGCGCATCTTTCTTCCACTTGAGTCCACCAAGCTCGAATCATCAATCAAATCGAGAATTAGCGAAATTGGTACCTGAGTAGCCACCATCAAACGGTCATACCCATCCACGGTGACCAGGCCGGCTAGGACGGGGATTCCGATCTTGTCGAGTCGTTGGTAGAAAGACGAGGGGGTCCGGGGAACTAGGGAAGCCCCTTCTCCATCAGAGGAAAATGGAGAGTGACCGCTCACGACGACTTACAGAAACGGGAATGAACATGTTAAGCGGAAAATTTACATCAATTCTAAAATAATTAATAAAGATGTTCAAAATATTTCTCGAAATTCATATATAAAAAATTTTCTACATCGTCATTTCGTGGTTACAATGGTAGATAAAGCTTCCGGAAATTATGCATTCACATGCAAGAAACTTTACTTAGAATTCATGGAAAAGGAAATGAATACTTCGGATAACGGTGAGAGAACATACATTCCTATCGTCAATTTTCACCCCGAGATAAAGATAAAGGAACATGAAAAATTCGTAAAAAGTTTTTCACTCTTTCCAATACCCGAGGGAAGTCTCCCTCGAATTTATGGAATTCCGAAAATGCACAAAAATCCTATAAAATTCCGATTCATTACGGGTGCACACAACAGTACATTGAAACCCGTATCAATTGTGCTTCAAAAAGTTCTTAAATTCTTGCAAGATCACTTTAGGAAGTACTGTAATAACATTACAAGCCATAGCAAAGTCAACCATTACTTTTCCATTCAGAACACTTTCAAGGTCATACATAACATGCAGACAATCAATAATGCGAAGACAGAAATGTTTTGTGCAGATTTTGCATCTCTTTTCACTAATTTGCCTCACAATGTCGTAAGAGAAAAATTGTACTTTCTGGTTGATTTACTTTGCAAGAATGCGGTTACATTGTCGTAAATGGAAATCATGTTAGATACGATAGAAATAACAGTACGACTTCGGGAATCTCACTACACAAAAACGATGTCAAATCTATCCTGGATTACATTTTGAATAACAGTTTCGCATTTTACGGAGGTACATTCTACAGACAAAATAAAGGAATTCCGCAAGGGAACAATGCTTCCCCTCAAATAGCAGATCTTACTCTAGCCATAATGGAATACCAGTACATTCACATCAATATTAAAACAGGTCACTCATTAGCATACTCTCTCTCCAGAACATTTCGGTATATCGATGACCTCCTTCACGTATCGAGTAAAGTTGAATCATTTATGGAAATCACTAAAGAGATGTATCACTCGTCTTTATCTCTGGAAAAGACAAATACCGAACCTACAAATACGAGTTTTCTCGATTTGAACATTGCGTTATCATTAGGAAAGCCAGTCCTTTCACTCTACAACAAAACAGACGATTATTCGTTTCAAGTCATACGGTATCCACATTTCGAATCAAATGTTCCCACCAAAATAGGTTTGAACACATTCTACGGAGAAATGGTTAGAATCTATCGCAACTGCAGTAAACTTGACGATTTCATGCTACGCTCTGAATATCTAATTGAGGGGTCATACCCAAAATGTCCCCCCCTCCTAAAAAAGATGCCCGAAATGTCCCCGGAGAAAGTGCCCGAAATGTCCCCTACCCAAAATGTCCCCCCATGCCCAAAATGTCCCCCCTGCCCAAAATATCCCCTGCCCGAAATGTCCCCCCCCCTTCCGAGGAGAGGGAGAGAGTAGGGGAGAGGAGAGAGATAGCGTCCTAGCCTTTGCCGCCAAGCCATTTTAGGCGATATTCAAGGTGCTCGATCTCAGCCGAGAGTAAACCGATCGACATAATTTTTGGTTTCAGAGGTCTTCTTGCTTATCGCAATAAATTGAACCGGGTATTAAGCAAAAATATTAAAATAGAGTCGAGTTACAGCAAGTCAAATATGACCGTTTTCACCCACATAAGGGTGAAAAAAAGGTGGTGAAAATGGTGAATGGTGAAAACATGACCCCATGGTGAAAAAAAGTGAAATTTTTCGATCTCGCAAATTGTAATGAAATGTTGATACAACACATTTCCCATTATGGGGAATTCGATGTCATCAATATTTTCACTTGATTTCGCTTCCTAAAGCGGCAATTGTGGACTGCTTGAGGTTGTTTTATCGCTATTACGGTCGCCATACTAACCCCATCTCGTTTGCCAGGCAGGGAACATGTTAGAGAGTATGTTGGAGAAGAGATGCAGAGAAAGATATCTAGCAAACGAGCGGGTTTGGGAGAGGGGAAAATTCGTTCGCCAGGCGAGAGACAACCGTTATGTGACGAGCACAGATAAAAAATAAAAGTGAATTTGCCTCGTTTACCTAATCAAACGAGCTAGTTTTTACCCAGTGGGGGTAGACTGATAACCACGGGGCGCGAAATCATCTACCCCTAGACAGCGGAGGAGAAAGGAATGATAAGTGAGACTCAAGGTTCCCTCCATCTACTATAAGGGTGTCCGGAAAGTTTTCGCACTTTTTCACGTTTTTGCTTTTCCTTCTTTTCGCCTCAATCGCATGGGCTATTGTTGTAGCACGTTAGTGTGAGGGCCTGCTCTAACTACTTTTCTGGTTCTAGGGAGTTATGGCACTGATGGTGCCTATTGTTGAACAACGAACTTACGAACAACGAACTTACTCATCGAACTTACTCAGACCTGAATTTCAAAAGTTTTCATATTTTTATCTCGAATAGTAGTCGAAAAAGTTTGCCCAAATTGTCAAATGAGTCAATCAATGATTGCGGATAATAAAAACAAAAATAAATTTTCGCAAGAATAAATTTTCAACGTGTTTTTTGAACCGATGAGATTGCGGATAATAAAAACAAAAATAAATTTTCGACGTGTTTTTGAATCGATGAGATTTTCTCCGTAAAAACAGTGGTAAATTTTTTTATTCACTTATAATTGTTTATAAGCCATGTTTGGAGTGAATTGGGGCTGAAGAAATAGAAAATTTAAAAATGTCGGAAAAAAATATTTTCGACATTTTTCCAGTTTTCGACTTTTACAACGACCTGCTCTCGATTTAGGCTTTTGAAAAAAATAGTTAAATTCAATCTATTTATATTTTTAAAATTTTATGTTATTTGCTTTTTAGTATTATGGTTCCTGGGAGTCGGTCCTCATTTCCATTGCTCTCCCTCTGTCTGCAATTTGTCTGTACACTCCCATTCTCTCAGTATCTATCCCGATTCCTGTGATCTACCGAACCTCCCGGTCTGACATTTTCTATAGATCATCTCGAAAAGTTCATTTTCCAGGAGTATATCAAAGGGGTTTGGTACGGCAGCGGATGTGCGACTTTTCCGAGGAAATATGTCCAGGATTGTGAGACTGGGCGATGCGAATGTTTGGAGTGAAATTTTTCTGGGGTTATCTATTTGGGGGGTTTTCATGTTATATTTTTAAAATATCTTTTTTTATATTATTTTTGGCCAAACATCGGAGTATTCTGTGCAATGTGTGTCTGTTCTTTCACTGTGTCCCCCCCCCCGGAACATTGTTGAATGTGTAGTGAAAACAACGAGCCATGAGTAAACGAGAAAAAAGTTTCATGAAAGACACTCGAAAGGATCGAAATCAATGCGCACCAAATGCGAATAAAAAAATAATTGCAGAACATAAGAACAATTTGAATCAAAAATCCCAGCCCTGGTTTTGATTGCCTTTCGAAGACTTGCCGTTGGTACTTTGGCGGGATCTCCATCAGAGCGAAATGGAGAGGGACTGCTCACGACGACTGACAACGATTCGAATCAAGGTTGATTCGTGATTCGTGATTCGAAATTATTGTTGGCCAAAATATCCTTCAATCAGTGCATTTTTCATTATTCCGGCGTGCCGGTTTCCATCTACGAATTATTTGGAACATAATAAACCCAAAACATAAAGATTTGACCAAAAATGAGCAAATAGACACTATTTTCGATATGCGGGACGCCGGCTCCGTTTGAGAGCTCCAACGGAGCCGGCGTCCCGCATATCGAAAATAGTGCCTAATTGCTCATTTTTCGTCAAATCGTTACCTTTCTTTTTCAATTATATGCCAAATAATTCGAAGATTGCATTTTTCACAATTTCGGCACGCCGGAATAGTGAATAAGATAGTTTTTCGCTCCAACGGAGCCAGCGTACTGCATACCGAAAATCGTGCCTAATTGCTCATTTTTGGTCAAAACGTTACCTTTCTTTTACTAATATGTGCCAAATAATTCGTAGATCGCAGTTTTCACAGTTTCTGCACGCCGGAATAGTGAATGGCTTATTTTTTTACAGATAATTCCTCTCACAGTTAGCCTGTAGTAGTACATGATGCGATACAAGCGGACTCATTAATTCACCGTATTTTCTATTTTTAGCTTGATTTCTTTTTAAACAGTTTATTTTTTATAAATAATTTTCTTTTTATATTTAAAATTAATTTAATTTATTCTTCTAACGATTAAATTTTTCTACATTTTGTTCAAATCTGCGGGACGCCGTGAAATGAAAGGAACATCCCGATTTTAGAGGGTCGCCCTTGTCGTAACGAAAATGGGCGCAGGTATGTCTGTGACTTTTTCAAACTTTGACCTTTTGGATAAAAATTCACAAATCACCAGGTATATTTGTGTTTCACTTAAAAACGAAGACCTTTTAAAAAATTCTGTAAACGCTATTCGATAGAGGAGACCTAGATGACCTAGATGTCTCACGCAAATATGGGAATATTTAAAAATCCTAAATTTTCCTCTGTCCCTGAAATTTTCAAAATGCTCGAGTTTCTCCCGATTCCTCTCATAAAAGATTCACCTCCAAATATTGACCAACCAGTTAAGAACAGTGAGATTATGAGAAATGAACACAGCATAGAGAGCAATCAATACTAAGAACCACAAATACAATAAATCAATGGAAGACCATTTTAACATTTTATTTTAACAAGAATAGTCTGTGGAAACTGGCAATATAAAACTGCCCATTTGGCAGACTGGAAGCATTAGCGCAATTCCCATACATGGACCAATTTGGCCAATTTTTCGGCCCTTCAGAAAATTAGTCGTGTTGTATTTTGGTGAACAGTGAGCATACCGAAAATATAGCCGAAGAATAATTGATCGAGTAAAGGCATTCCGCATACCTAATGGAGTTGATCGGCAGCTATGCGGAATGTGTAAGGAATGAAATGAAATGAAGCTATTCCGCATTCCGTTTAGACATCCCTACCAACCAGTCAAGAGCAGCGGTATAATGAGAAATTAACACACAATGGGAAGCGATCGATCACATAATGAAAATGAAATTGATCAATGGAAGATAATAATTGCAAACAAGGGAGAGTCTGTGGATAATGGTAAAATTATACTGCCCAAATTGGCAGACGTGTTTAACCGTCTGTGTGTTTGCAGCAGTCAGTGAACTGACCAAAGTGCAAGAGAAAAAGACATAGTGTGACCCCTTACGCTTTGCTAACCAATTGGGAACTTTTCGAAAATTTCGCTTATGTGGGTGAAAACGGCCATATTTGACTTGCTGTAACTCGACTCTATTTTAATATTTTTGCTTAATACCCGGTTCAATTTATTGCGATAAGCAAGAAGACCTCTGAAACCAAAAATTATGTCGATCGGTTTACTCTCGGCTGAGATCGAGCACCTTGAATATCGCCTAAAATGGCTTGGCGGCAAAGGCTAGGACGCTATCTCTCTCCTCTCCCCTACTCTCTCCCTCTCCTCGGAAGGGGGGGGGACATTTCGGGCAGGGGATATTTTGGGCAGGGGGGACATTTTGGGCATGGGGGGACATTTTGGGTAGGGGACATTTCGGGCACTTTCTCCGGGGACATTTCGGGCATCTTTTTTAGGAGGGGGGGACATTTTGGGTATGACCCCTAATTGAGTACTTCCTGACAATACAGTATCCTAGACACTTGATAAACGCATGTGTCATTAGAGTACTTCGCAGCAACCCAGTTATTGAGATAAAATATGGCCTGTCAAAATCAGAAATTTGTATACGTCTGTTGAGATTTAGAAATCATAATTCACAATTATGACTGTAATAACCTATGATCTTTGATCTTTCCGTGGTCTGATCTCTGAACACCAGACGAGACACAAAGTACCAAACCTACAGGAAGGGTCAAGTGAGAGAGTGTGCGGGAGTGAGAGAGTCCCTCTCGGTTTTGTGCACTCTCGCACTCAAAATCCCTTTCCGGCCAACCGGTGAAGTGATGTGGAGAGACACGAGACATTCACTCAGGTAGATCAATCCCTCTGTCTCTCTCCCTTCCCTCGATTGATTGATCTCTGCCCTCTCAGGCCCTCTTCCCTTCCCTTCCTCTCTCCTCTCCATTCCACAGCTCATTCGCTCACTCTTCTCCCGTGACTTCTCCCCATTTTGAATGTTTAGACTTCTGTTTTTCATATTAGTTCGGATTCTAGTTTTGAGGAATAGGTTGATATCGTTACGCGCGCTATTTTGTTTTCATTTGACACTAGTTTTCTTTACATACCTGTGTCCCTGGGGCTTGTCTACTGACGAGTCCCGCCCCCAGGGAGGCGGTCAGTGTCTAGACCGCAGGGCCGAAACACTGGCAGCCAATTTAGGCGTATTGATTTAGTTAGCTCTTCACATGACTAGTAAACATGGACTTTCGCATACAGTTATACCTAATATTTGGTATCTTTATATTTTACAGTTTTCTTCAGTTTCATAGAACATATTAGAATTAAAAATGTGCGAATTTAGCCAATTTTATAATGTTTTTCAATAATTATTAACAGTTTGACGCGAGCACTTACCGTACATCAACAACCGAGAACTGATTTTATTCAATTTTTAGCTACATTTTTCCGGATTTGACTTCCTTCCAGGAAAATTTTTGTTTCTTATTTTAAATTTAAGTTGTATAATAATTCAACAATTCAAATTATCAAATAAAAAATACTAGTTCTTCGAGAAACTTCTTTATGAAAACAGAGTGAAGCACATTTCTCTGAATAACTCGCTAAGTTCGACTCCAATCAAAAAAGTTCTGTAACCAAAAAATATTTGTATTTCGATAAGGAATCCATCAATGTACAGTACGAAGCGATTCAATTCAAATTGGCAAAATTTGTCGGTGACGTAATTTTCACTCGTTTTCATGCCCTGAGGCGTAAATGCGTTTTTGAACTTATTTTTTGGTGGATCCGTATTCCTCACATGATACTCTAATTTATAGCATTGATATCATCTCATCGGAAATTTTTTCTTTTTTTTGAAAGACTCATTTTGAGCTTTGGTGCTGTAATGAAATTAGAGAATGTTGTACTATTTTATTCCGAGTGTACTATCACATCAACTTTCACCTCTGCAAGCGACATTGCTAGAAAAAAATCCTCCGAGCAAAATAATCGCCTCTTTAATTTCACTGAAATATTTCGTCATCACTACGCAATGACGAGTAATCGGCATTCGATATCAATAATCAATAACAAACGAAGATATCCACATCCTCTAAAAATTTCAAATCGATTGCTCATCTGGTTCAAAAGATACGACAAAACCGAAAAGTGGGAAATGACTTATGACCGATACTGTAGCAAATGAAGATTTGACTGTGAGATAATTGCTTTTTCACCTCTGTCTTTCAAGTTTGGAATGTGTAGAGTGGAGAAATTGTGACAGGGATTATCACAAAGAAATGTAGAAGATATATGGAAGAGTAAAAATGAAAAAAAATAAATATATTTTTTTCAGTTTTACATGGTGCCGCTCACACTTTGACCTATAACTTTTTCCAAAGGGCACCTCCCAAATGCGTCTTAAATTTATCTATATACTACTTGACTTGTAGATTCAGAATCCATCGTTTATTTTTGGAAAATTATGGAAAAAATTTTCAGGTTGATTTTATTTTCGGAAAAAATCGATTTTTTTGGTGCTTGAAATTTTTTTTCGACCAGAAGGAGAAGAGATGCGATAAAATGTTCAACAGTAAAGTTGTTTGAAATATTGTTCTACGAATTTTAAGCCCAACCAGAGCACTCTAGCGTCATTTTGAACAGAGATACGTCAGAGCCGGTTCTAGGGCCGTAAATTTGCTAAAACCCGGTTCTGGGCAAAATGAACCATATATTAATTATCTCCGTCCAAAACTGTTTCTAAGATAATTATCTCGTTGTTATCGAAGAAACTTTTGGCAGCTGTGCGCGGGCGGGGTCGGATTCCTGCAATCTCTCAGAAGACCTGTCTTAGTGTGTTCTATGAAGGAGGTTTTTATTATTAAAGTAACAGTACGCACTTCAGATTGGCTTCAACGTCGAGTACCTCGACGTCACAACCCTTCCGTGGTGGCCACTCGTCGGATCGGCGCTGCTGGGACTGAGTGCGTCATACTTATTTTTTCCCGATTTCATTTCTCTGTCGTTGGTTAGCAAATGCGGAAAAAAGTACTTTATGAACAGCCGTTTACGAACTCTCAAATTAGGTTTCCAGAACGTAGTCTGGGTACGTTTCATCGAATTAAGAAACTTTTTTATTTTCGGATTCCAAAACGGCAGTGATAAAACGTACTGTTGCTACAGCGGCTGGCCTAGAGTTCAATTCGTGCATTGAATTGCCTGCTTACAGTGTTCAACTTCCTCATCAACTTCGGCATCGCTCTTCTTCATCCATTGGTGATCTCAGTTGGAATGCTAGTAGGAATCCCACTCAATACAGGTATGCAGTTTACAATTTTTAACTTAATGATGTGAAAGTTACGTCATTCCTATGCAATCCCATTGCAGTAATCGACATTCTCTTCTCGGCGGTATCCGCGACGGTTCTCTTCATCTGTGGTTCAGTCTGCATCGTTTTCTCCTTTATCCTAGTCGTTTTCCCCTATTCACTAGTCCCATTCTGCAGAAAGATTCCATTCTTTACCGTAGAAAAGTAAATCAAAATTATGCACCGTTGAAATACTATTGAATTGTTAGAGTTTGTAGAGATACTTCATTTTTTCGTACGTTGCTAACGAAAGTAGTGATACGTAATGTAGTTGTGATATTTATTGATATCTTTGAAATTTGTGATCATTGTGTGCCTCGAGTAACTTACTCACGCTTTGGTATTTTTTATTAAATGACACCGAAAGTTTTACGATTTGTCTGTACTGAAGATCAGTATAAATATTATGTTTCTCTCCTACTCACTTGCTTTATGAAAAAAAGATCTGTCTATTTCAGACCACGGAGATATTTATTGAAATTTTGCAATCGTTATCACACTGAATTATCATTTCGCTTCTCTCTTTCTCGTTTTCCGATTAGATCTCAATTCGATATTACAGTTGCGTCTTTCATCTTTTCATCGACGGGTATAATGGGATTAGAATCGGGCAAGGAGTCACAGCTAGAGGCGGACGCGCTAATTGAGAGCAGGTGAGCTGTTTTTTTTGTCTTCGCTTAATGTTTAGTAGAGTGCGAATTGTGAGACCACGATCTCTTCATTTCGCACACTCTCTCGTCTATCGACCGGTCTAGAGATTGTGCGAAATGAAGAGACCGTGGTCTAACATTTCGAACTCTAATGTTTAGAGTGTAAAAAAGATAAGCATAAATAATATCTTACCTTTGAATCGTTTAGTTAGACGATTAACAACATGACTGTGCATGCTGGTGCGTTTTATTTTCTATATTTTTTTATTTGTGCACATTATTCCACTGGCCGGTGATCTCAATAGAAACGGGAATTAAGGGAGAGAGAGTGTGGCAACGAGAACGGGCTCTCCCACTTTTGCACACTCTCTCACCGTAACCCCTCTCTGTAGATTTGGAATCGTGTGTTAGGGGACAGAAATGTGCCCGCCCTTCCATAAATTTACTCGAAAGGTAAGCAAAGTGAGAGAGTATCGGAATGACGATATCATTCCGGCCAATCTGCGAAAATAAACGCAGCACTATGTACACACATAAATGTATTACTTTTTGTTACATATGGGAGGCGAGGATAGGAGAGGAATCGTCTTTAGAAAAAAACACATCCAACGTGTGACATTTTTACGCGCACAATTACTCCCCGCCCGGCGTATGTTTTAAAAGTAATAAATTGCTTTCTCTGAGTGTACTTTTCGAATAAAACACCACGATCCCCTATAAATCATCGAACCGGCACAAAAATCGCGGACAAAATCACGATAAATTCCCTCTCCCACCCTACTTGTCATGCAAAAAGGCTCCATTGTACCGGCCACTTCCAGGTTCCTCCTTTAACTCACGCGATAAATTTCCCCCGATCGCCATTACTCCTTCAAATATAGTTACTTTTGTCAATGAATAAACTGTTGTGATTGTTGTGGTGCTCAAATTATTGTGATCAGTTTCTAACTATGTGCATTACAATCATGATGTTCAATTTTCTATGTGTAATGAGTAATTCATTTAGTTTTTTCTCCTTTTCAGCATGCCCTTTCCGCTTTCCCTTCCGTTATGAAAGATTTTCCCTCCCGCCCTACTTGTCATGCAAAATGCAGTGTAGTACCGGCCAATCGCCGGTTCCTCTCAACAACTCACGCAAACAATTTTTCCTCACGGCATGATTCATTTATTAGAGTAGCAAAAAGGAACCCGGATCTCTCTTCATTTCGCACACTCTTTCGCCAAATGAGCGGTGAAAAGAGAGTGCGAAATGAAGATATTCGGACTCTTTTAACCGTTTAATCATTTTTTTATATATGCCACCTACCAAGCTACTGGTTTAGCGTTTCGGATAATTTATATTTTTTTGCGATAATGATGTTTATTTATTTCGTATATTTGATTTTTACAGTATGACCAAGAGTTGCAAGTACAGTCTTCCGCATTGTCCCGCGAAGGGAGAAGAAGAGACGGAGAAGAGCGGAGAGGAGGGAATACCGAGGAGAAATGAAATATTTATTATTTATAAATATTATATTTATTTTAAATATGTATATTATTTTAACATTGATTTATGTACAGTAGCGGACAAAAGTCTTCGGGCACTTTTTATATCTGATACAACTTTTTAACCCAAAGGGGCTTTGATATGATATGGTAAGACCATATACCAAATCTATTGGAGATTACGATGCAACTATTGGGGGATTGCGAAATCGTTCAGTAATTGCGTCGTGATGACGCAATCGATGCACACTTTTTTGAAGTGCCATTATTCTTACATGGATTTTTTCCCGCTCGTCTAACTTTCAGGATGTTGAGACCTGGCCACGACCTACCTAGAAACTTTTTTTCAAGTTGCTGCGGTGCCGCTACTTGGCTGCAGCCAAGCTGCAAAATGGAGACCTGAAAATCATATCTCGCCGTTTAGACATCGCCCAGACCCGATCAATGCACCAACATGATCGCCATCATGACTACCAATGATCCCGAGAATTTAGTCGCGGTAGGTCACCAATTCCCCTCAGGGCACGAAAAGATCACTTTTTCGCATTATTGTGGTCTCACCGAGGGCCCCCCTGTAGGACTTGCACTAGAGATCTGGCTTAGGCGTGGATTCGGTAGAGAATCTATGGGAGAACCGATTCCTAGCTGCAATATCCGTTTCGTTTGGACTCCTGCCCGCGACGATCGATTTCCGGAAGGACACTGGTTTGGCCACGCCCATTTTCTGCCCGTTGACAAGGTTCTGACTTTTGAGTGTATCTCGGTACTGTGTTAACGGAGAAGGCTGGCAGACCCATCAATGGAATCAGCGTGGCTGGCTCTAAATTCTCATTCACAAAATTTCATCATCACTATGCAATATTGCATCATCCTTATGCAATATTCCTATTTTTTGCGTTTTCTTAGCCGTTAGTGAAGGAATAATGGTGGAAAAAATTCCAATAAAATAAATTTGATATTTCCGCCACTCTAGAGCACAAATTACGTCATTAATTTGCAATATTTTATAATTCTGAGGATTATTGCCTAAGGATGATGCAATATTGCATAGTGATGATGAAATTTTGTGAATGAGATTATAGAGCCCGCCACGCTGATTCCATTGATGGGTCTGCCAGCCTTCTCCGTTAACTCAGTACCGAGATACACTCAAAAGTCAGAACCTTGTCAACGGGCAGAAAATGGGCGTGGCCAAACCAGTGTCCTTCCGGAAATCGATCGTCGCGGGCAGGAGTCCAAACGAAACGCTTATTGCAGCTAGGAATCGGTTCTCCCATAGATTCTCTACCGAATCCACGCCTAAGCCAGATCTCTAGTGCAAGTCCTATAGGGGGGCCCTCGGTGAGACCACAATAATGCGAAAAAGTGATTTTTTCGTGCCCTGAGGGCAATTAGTGACCTACCGCGACGATGTCTAAACGGCGAGATATGATTTTCAGGTCTCCATTTTGCAGCTTGGCTGCAGCCAAGTAGCGGCACCGCAGCAACTTGAAAAAAAAAGTTTCTAGGTAGGTCGTGGCCAGGTCTCAACATCCTGAAAGTTAGACGAGCGGGAAAAAATCCATGTAAAAATAATGGCACTTCAAAAAAGTGTGCATCGATTGCGTCATCACGACGCAATTACTGAACGATTTCGCAATCCCCCAATAGTTGCATCGTAATCTCCAATAGATTTGGTATATGGTCTTACCATATCATATCAAAGTCCCTTTGGGTTAAAAAGTTGTATCAGATATAAAAAGTGCCCGAAGACTTTTGTCCGCTACTGTACTTTATTTTTAATTTGTATGGGGTTCGCATAAGAGAAAAAGTTTACTGACCAGGGGACGAATGTCCGTCGTCATAGTCTAATCGGTTTTATGGATGGTGACAGGGGTATTGGGAGGAAGGGTCAGAGCCAGTTTTATTTGGAGATTATCCGTTTGATCCCCTGTACTATGGGTTTTCGGCCGCTACTCTCTCGCTATCTTTAAAAAATGGAATTTTTTTCTGGAACAGTTTCGGAATTCCTGTAAAGGGCACAAATGAACATGGTCACGAGGTTGGCGGTAGAGATTTCATTTCACTATGCAAACAATGCCTATCATAATGTGGACTCAATTCGAAAACTTCTCTTGTTAGATACTTTGGGGGGGAAGTATCAGTGGCTTAATAATTCAGAGAACAATCGTTGTGAAATATTTAAAAAAAATATAAAATATAAAAAAAAATTATTGTAAAATGCATGTTCCAGTTGATCCTCTCACTGGTGGTCATTATCGGAGTAGCGATCGCATGGGTTTCATCCACGAGATTCAGCAAATCAGCACTCGTTATCGGTCAGTATGTTCAATTTAAATTTAATGCTTATCATTGAAACAATTCAATTTGGGGGGGTAGAGAGTGTTGTGGGGAAAACTGAAAAAAGGAGTTGTTTGTAAACAATCAGTAACTTGCTAGTTGAGCGAACACATAATCTAACCACCGTAGTGGACATGAAGTTTCAGGAGGAGACCCCGTAAAATAATTTGGAAATTTAAGAAATATCGAGTTTAAAAACTGGAAGGTATTTTTGAATCCTTTATGCAGACCCTACCAAGTTCAACGCGCCGTATTTCATGCTGTGGTGGAACACGAACTGGATGATCACTTGCTTCCCCGTCTTTCTCCTGTACAATCGATTGAGAGGAGTCAAAGTGGAGGAGTCGTACGAGTTAGTGCTTCTCCACGTTTCCTACGTTGCCCTTCTTGTTAGCGTTGAAGCGATTTATCTTTCGTACACAACAAATGCCTCTTGACGAGATAGTGTGGCTACACAACGATCTATTTCCATTCCAGCGAGTCCGCTCTCGTACTGGGCGGTCGTCTGTCGATCGGCCTCACTCGTGTCGCCCTCTTTCTCTTCCTCTGGTCAGCAGCCAACTACACCTATCTCAAGTAAGCCCTCATAATTGTTCGCTTTCGACGCTTCATTCAAGATTCATACTTCGGATGATCTGATTATCGTAAGAAGTAACACACTCCAAATTCTTTGTTCAGATTTGCGAAATATCGTTCATTAGTTCCGAAATAAATTACCGAACATAATTGTTGTGCATGAAGACTCTCTCTGAAAAAGTCAACATATTATTACAAATTCACAAACACTCATCCACAATAATAAAACGTTCCGTTGATAATCAGTGCTGAACCACAGATACGGCTGCGAGAGAGCATGAGAAAGCGAGAGACGCGCCGAGGTATAGAAAGAGAGTACACCACCAGTAGTACATATCATGAACGTATCATTTTAAAGTTGTAATATCAATTCTCAGAGCTCTCGCCTTCGTCTCTGCCTCCGTCGCTACCTCCATCCAAGCCTGCAATGTCTCCATCGTCTGGTTGATGGCCATGCTCCTGCTGAAAGACCGATTCGTCCCACCAAAGGTAGAGGATGAGCGAGAAAAAAAGGAAAAGAAAAATAACAAAAAAAGAAAAATATTAAAAAAAATGTTTAGAGATAAATGCAAACATATCCCTTGTACCGGTCATCTTTTGCAAGTGGTAGATTCCTGGATAAAAAAAAAGATTTAGATACTTTAATTTATCCATAATTTGTTCCATAATCGATGTCATAATAAATATTACAATTTAAAAATTATACGCTCATAACATGGACTAGGGGTGTGTGCACTTCCTTTCTATACCTCGGCGTGTCTCTTGCTTGCCATGCATTCTCGCCTATCATTACTGCGTTTAGCGCGGATTAGCAACGGAACGTTTTAGACAAGTGTTTATGAATGTGTAATATACGCTCTATTGCAGCTTCTCGCAGTCTTCCTCGCCATCGGTGGCGTCGTTCTGATCTCACTTGATAAAGAGGTATTAATGAACTATGAAATATCATTAAAATTCGCTGACGATACTAAGAGCATTTTCAACATACTGAGCGGAAAAAAGGCGGTTAAACATATTCCTCAGTTCTCTTCTTCAATAGTGTTCAGATTGGAGATTAGATGATAAGTTCTTTCGTACATTCACTCTTTATTGAGTATCTATCGCCTAAAATACAGTTAGTTGCGAATGCGACAGGAATCAGATGTCCGTTGACAGAGTCGAATCAGTTTTATGAATGGGGTCATGCTTCCAGATTCGTGCTTCCTGGATAGGCATAATTTTATCGACGCTTTCTCCCATCTTCGCCGCTATCTACAAAGTCATGTTCAAGTGGATATTCGGAGACGCGACACTGGGACAGGTGCGACATCATTTCAATCAATTATTTAGCAATCCCTAAACTTAATCGGAACACAGCCCGATGAAATCTTCACAAACGGGTCAGCAGTGAGAAATTGAGTGAAAAAATAGCGAGAGACTTTCCAAAGTTGCTCCTGAGCCGGTTCTGGATAAGGTTTTTTAGGCATCAAGAAGAATGAGAAAAGAGTTATTTTTTAGGATGAGAAATGTTCAAATTTATAAATCAGTGGGTGAAAAAGGATTTTATTTTTATTTTTTATCAGAATATTAAAGTATCAATATACCGTTAAGGTCTCCCTCTTCATGACGTGTCTCGGTTTGATGAATCTCGTGATCAACGCCATCCCCGCACTTTTATTAGTCAGTTTTATTAATTAATAAATATTTAATAACATCTGTGCTGCAGTTGCATACAAGTAGATTGCTGAAACACGATTGATAGTTTAGATTGATAGAGTTAGAAACACATTAGAGAGTTTTATTGTTTTCTTGTTGCAGGTAATTTTCGAAGTCGAGAAGATGGAAGTCGCAGCTGTTCCCTGGCTGGTCCTCGTGGGCTCTGGTGTGCTGGGCTTATGTGAGTTTCTACTTTTTTACTGTTTACTTTTCTTCACAATTCATTTCTTTTGCCTCTTCATTATTTCTACTTAGCACCATAATGTACATGCAGTTCCGAGTGTTTAAAAAGAGTAGATACCGTGTTTTCATCTCACTCGCATAAATATTTTTATAATCAAGAGGTGATGGCATTAGTAAACCCTTCATCAGTGTTCAACTTCCTCATCAACTTTGGCATCGCTCTCCTCCATCCTCTGGTGATCTCAGTTGGAATGCTCGTCGGACTGCCCTGCAATACAGGTACACATTGATGAATATCCAGAAAGGGGTCAGGGTGAGAGAGTGCACAAAAGTGAGGGGGACTCTCTCACTTTCACATTCTCTCTCGAACCGCGTCTGAAGGTTTTGAGAACCTGTGTTATAGTTGTTACATTGTGATGTACGAGATCCTGATCTGGACCTCTGTTTCACTTTCCCGTATAGATTTCTAAAAATATTTTTTAAATTATTTTTTCAATTTTTATATGAGTTTATTAAATTTCAGTCATCGACATTCTCTTCTCCTCCGTCTCTCCCACTCCCTTCTTCATCTCTGGTTCAGTCTGCATTTTCCTCTCCTTTATTCTGGTAGTTTTCCCCTATTCTCTAGTGCCGATTTGTAAGAAAATTGGACTTGCCTAATTGATTTAGTTGCCTAATGGCTAGAGTTACTTCTGAGTAGTAAAAGTAAACGTGTTCAAAAACAATAATATATGACTCTTTGCCAGTTTCAAACCTCCATTGAGCTTAGTGTCATAACGCGTCTCGCATAAATTATCTATGTATTGTTTCGATGCCCCGTTCATGACAGATTCCGCATACAATTGTTAATTGTAAGGCATATTTACCTCTTCTTCTTTCCCTTGTTTTGTTGTTGCAATAAAAATGAGTATACCTGTTCCGCTGTGTCCTCTCGAGGAAATGTAAATTGGGGGCAGACAGTTAGACATAGCGGAAATTGCGTGCAAGCTAGCGATGGTCGCACCACGACTCTTTACATTTTGCCCAGAACGCCGTAACATGAACAAAAACACTCAGAATCAGACAACACTTGATTCCAAACTCCAGAAAGGGGTCAGGAGCTAGCAGGAGCCCCCTAAAACACTTTTGTATGATCGACAATGCTGTAGAATGATGAGTGAGTGGCATGGCTAGTCGCTTATCCCCTCGGTACGGTATAATTACCAGCGTTTCACCCACGACGAAAAGGACAGCAGAAAGGCCTTTATAGCCAGCCTATCCGGACCATTCCGGCGCACTCTTTCTTCCCCCCTCTCTCTCTCTCTCTTCCCTAACTTTGTCCCTCCACCCTCAAGGAATGACTTATTACCCGGTCCGCGGGAGATACTCGCCTCTCAATTATCTAATTTGTCTGCGCTCTCCACTCCCCTTTTGAGGTCGCGCCTCTCTCTCTCTCTCTCTCTCTCTCTCTCAGGCCACACTTGATCTACTCCCGAGATCTTCCACACCTTTCCCTCCACTCTCACTCTCGTTTGCATGACGCATAGATGAAGAATATCGAGCGATTTCTCTTCCTGGTCGTACTGTGCAGCTACGTCGGATACTGTATGAAAGTCGGCGATCGATTTTGTGAGTTTCTTTTTTTTCTGTAGCTTTAATCATTTTACCCAAAATCGAGCCTTTGAATCGGTCTGATTTCCATATCAGTTTCACACATTTCCATTTTATGATTAACGAAACTGCATTTTCGAGATCACAATCTCTGACACCTTCTTGAAAAGACCGGAATGTTTCCCTTTCTTTTTTCCGTGCTTTGGGTTCCATGCGAACAGTAGAACAGAAAGTAGGAGAGAGTAGTGCGAAATGTCAGAGCTCTTCGTTTCGCGAACTCTCTTCGCGGATGAAATTAAGAGACCGTAGTCTCACATTTCGCACTCTAACGCACAGTTTCAGCACGATTGAACTTAGTGTTCAAATTCGATTCAAACCCAACTATCATCTTATGACTTTGAAACTAAGTTAATAGCTTATTTCCAGTTTTGGACGATTCAATTGCTGCTGAATTGGAGGACTGGGAAGTGCGATGGCTGCGAGACGCCGTTAGAAGGGGACGGGCTTTTGTGAGCAAGGTAACATGCAATTATGATCGCGGTTTTGGGTCTCAGAAGTTTTCACATTTGCATCCTGGTTTGATTCTTTCGCCGAAAGCTAAAAACATTGTAGTGAGGCTTCAGGTTGAATATTTACGGAGATATTTGTGGATTTGAGCCCAATCTCTGGAACAGAATCGTCATTCAAAGGGCACATGACCGGACGAGTGTATACATTATTTTATTGGATGTTATTTACTGGGATAAGCCAGCAAATATTATTAAATATAAATATTAAATAAAAATATTAAATATAAAAATATTATTTTCAGGGCAAGCAAGACAATGACGACGACGGCGATTGGGAGTCATTCGCCAAGAGTATTCAGGTAACTTTTTTTTTGTAATTAGGGAATTACAAATTGTTTCCAGCTCTTATTCATCCTAGCTTCCAAATGTGTCCAATGCATCGAAAGAAAATGTTCCTATTTTTTGTATTTTGGATATGATTTCCGATTTAATGAAGTGAATATATTATAGTATCTAATTCAGGCAGCAAATGCGCGCCACTCGCAAGCCTCCTCTCATCCTTCGCCCATTCCGGCTGCTGAGCGGTCGTTCCTCGGAAGCTTCGATGGCAATATGAGTGAGATAGTTTTTTAAATTCGGGTAAATAATTGAATTAGCACTCTTCATTTCACACACTCTCTCACCGGTCGATTGATGAGAGAGTGTGTGAAATGAAGAGTGCTAATTCAATTATTTACCCGAATTTCAAACTCTAGAGTGAGATGTTCATCTAATCTTAACTGCTCAAAATATCGCCCTTCAAGCACATAAGCAAGAAGTCGTGTGAAATAGAGAGATATAGAGTCATTATTGTTTCCATCTCACCTTGAATAGTTTCTGTAGACTTGATTCTCATTTTCGCTTTTATCTCTGTAAATAACACTGTTCGTACGCACCTTCTTTTCGTTCTGACATTTCGACGATGTACCATTTCAGACGGCGCCCCTCCAGTGATCTCGATCGGGCCTCAGTCATTCGGTAGTCTTCCCGATACCCGACCAGCCCCAGTTGTCGGTCACAATCAGTTCTTCTTTGGGCAACCGGTAAGTGTTGCAATTTCAGGGTTGCGAATAGTTGTTTGCATTGCGGATTAGGGATGTAGTTAAATATATCGGAATAATAATATCCTCTCAGTCGCACGATGTTCTTATCTGCATCTGGTATAAATTATACCGTATAATACAGTGTAGAGAACCAGAGAATAAGAGATGAAAAAGTCAATATCTTTTCAACGAACGGCTTTATCCGGGAGTCAAAGAGAAACATTCTTTCCAGGACCCGAACATGTTCATGCAGCCGGTGGTTGTGCCCGTGCAGCGTCAATCCGTGCAGCCGCCCCGACCCATTCCGAGGAGGTACATACTCACAGGGAAATAAGTCTACGACTCTAAGCTGGCCAGCGACGACTTTAAAGTATAATAGAGGCATGAGAGCGAGTCGACTAGACTTTGAAAGTCGTCGCTGGCCAGCCCATAAGTCTAAATTCGCAGACTTATTTCCCTCTGAGTAGACTCTCCTATACAATTCATGAGTACGGGTGTTGTAATCGCGAGATAACAAACTCTCTTGATGTGTTCTCTAGAGATTTATAGAGATTCTCTAGAGAGACACAACCATGAAAGTTTGCGATCTGAGAATGGATGAAATTTTTTTGAATAGTTGTGGATTTTCACATAAGCTCTTACATTTAGAATCTTATTTTCTTCTTTCAGAATCCATGCGCCGAAACCCATCTCTACGGCCACCCCACTGCCTCCTCGGCCGATCCCCTCATCTCCCGTCCCTACAAAAGTAGAGACGCAACTCAACGAAGAAGAGATTGGCGGGACAGAGTTCAAGGCGTTCGCTAACATTCTCAATGTGATTTCATAATTGAGTCAATTAGAATCTGTTTCAAAAGTATTCGAAATTTCGTTTCGCACACTCTATCGACTACTGAAAAGAGGGGGAATGAAGAATCGCAGACTGTTTTTCTATCTATATTTTTGATGAACAATTAAATGGTGTCGTTGCAGCACCTGATCAATCGCCGGCAGCAGATGCTTGCTGCAGATGGAGAGACGATGCCCCCGCCTACGACCACTGCTGCAGCAACTGCAGCAACTGCAGCCCCGAAGAGGAGGAAGCAGATGAGGTTGGGTTATCTTATCTATAGACTCAGAAAAAAGTAGTTAGGATCAGGACGTGAAAAAGTTAATTTACCTGTAAGTGCAATATCCCTTTTTACTAGTGACTTACTCTTACACTGTTTCAATTGGTGTACGATACTTTCCGTTGAAAATCTAACAAGAGCCAAAATAATGATGTGAGCCAGTCCAATGCATCTTTGAATTTTCGAAAGCTCATTTTCTAAATTTAATTAAAATTAAAATTTAATTTAATTGTAATTTTAATTTAATTAAAATTAATTTTTTTTTCGCTGATTTGCAGGCCTCTCAAGAACATCGTTTTTAGCGATTCTGATAGTGGAATTTCGACAGTGGCGAACTCGCAGAAACGGCAAAGTGATCGAAGGAAGACCACAATGCCTCCAATGCCGCCTGGTGGGTATTTAAAATCATGAATGCGCTTATGCGTTGTGTTGTATACACAAAAAAATCTTAAAAGATCATGAGAACCAGTAAGAAGATCTGGTTGATTCCCAGTTTTGAGGTCACGCTCCAGGCAAGTGGGAGTTGATGTCCGAAGGGGAGAGGGATCCTGAGATGGAAGAAGTGCGAATTCCCGATCAATTGCCAATCCCGAGTGTGCTGGAGAGACAAGACGACATAAAGGAGATGAGCTACACTATCGGTACGTATTACGTCATCAACACAACTATATCTTGACTTAGGCCTATAGCTATTTCTAACTATCTTTCAAGGACAATATTGTCAAATAGCTATAGGTTTGACAGTGCTTTTATATCTTGACTTAGGCCTATAGCTATTTCTAACTATCTTTCAAGGACAATATTGTCAAATAGCTATAGGTTTGACAGTTCTATACGGTTGAGGGAGGGGGAGGCTCGTTTGTGGCTTCACGGTAGGGGCCTTTTCAAAATTATTTTCGTTTCCCCTGCAGACAACCTCCCCTCATCGGATCCAGAGGAGGAGGAGCAGATTCGTCTTCTCTCCAGTCAATTGGCGGAATTGGTGCAGAGGATGAAGAAGAAGAGAGATCCGACTGTGAAGAAGAAACCAGCGAAAGCGAGAGTAATCGTAATTAGAAATGTAAAATGGATACTTACTTTATCATTTTATTTCATATAATCAGATAATTCCGTTTCGGGCGAGGAGCAAATAATAGCCCAAACTTAAACAGATGTCAGCAAGACCGAACTCAGATCATATTGTTTAGAATCTTCTTCTATTTCCTTCTTGGTTTTCCATGATTTCGAGTCCGGGAAAAGTGAGCGGAGTCTAGATTTAATCGAGAAGAGCTCTAAATTATTTTGAAGAACAAATGTGTTTTCAAAGCTCTTAACAGGAATTGTGTTTCAGGGCACAGCGGAAGGCCTGGCAAACCGGCAGTACAACCTACTGGCCACTATCACACTAATCAGGTTAAAATAGCGGAATATTGTTCGTTGTATTTATGTTTGCTTTATAAATGAAGACCGGGAAATTTCTTTTTTACAGAGACGGCTCCAAGAACATACTGGTAGACACGGGGCTCGCGACGGACATCAATGGACGAACGGAATTGATACGAAGTGAATATATTTACATATCTATTCTGCTTGCATTAAATTTGCTGATTACTGATATGATAGTTTAACCCTCATTGCCGACTTTTCCAAATACGATTTGTTACATTGCAAAATGTTGTTTCTAAAATAAACGGGAATTAAATATCTAAAATGTCAATTTAGGTCTTGAATTGCTGGGAGTTCCAGCCCCTGCTGTCGACATTGTCGTGTCCACACATGGCCACCCGGATCACACAGGTAATATCATTAAAACACTAAATTCCCACTAACAAAACTAAGAAGGATACTGTATTAACTTAACATAGTGTGTGAAGTATTGTAGTATTGTAGATAAAAATATTTTAGTTACGAACATACTATTTAGGCAACAACCAGGAGTTTCCTGACGCGATTCACTACCACGGCTGGTATGTCCACGAGCGAACTGTGTTCAACCTGTCCAATCTCTTTGATGTGAGTTAAAGAAGGAGTATCACGAATCCCCTGCTTCATCATTCCTCATTTCAATGGCGCGGTCGCTTTCTCCTCGTCCACCCTTATCCCTCCCTATCATTTTTGAATCCCTGCATTCAGGGTCAGTTTGGCACAGAGCCAAACGCGAATAACTTTGTTCAAACTTATCGGTTGAACATGCGGTTTGCGGGGCTCATATCTGGAAACCGATTACCATAACCCGATAGTGAGAACTCAGTTAACCAAAAGTTCGTGGGACACCACCTTTAATGGTCTTTGATGTAAACATATTCATTCAACATGTAGAACATAGTGATCAAATCTACTAACCTTTATGTAGATATAAATGTTATTTGGTCTACTCGATGTGAGTTAATCTACTTGGATACTTGATAAATTCTACTTTTAGACATTCGCTACTTGATAAATTCAACTACTAGGCATTCGATTTTCACATTGACATAAAATATGGTTTTATTTCAGTCTGACAGGGAACAGTTGACTCCTTCCGTGTCACTCATCCGCACTCCTGGTCACACTTCAGAGGACATTGCAGTGCTCGTCAGGTACACAGAGAAAAATGTATGTCATATATGGCTCCTGAACTGCGTTTGTATGTCATATATAACATACAGTCTGCTATATATAACAGACAAGCGCAGTTCAGGAGCCATATATGACATACATTTCTCTGAGTGTATAATCCACCAAGATGTTAACACGATAGTTACAGACACAAAAAAGATAATAAGTTGCTCAGCGAAGATGCTTTATGTAAACTGTGAAAAAATCATAGTCTCATCTTTTATCTATTTCATTTCATTGTTATCATCAGCCAATTCTCAAATTATATGTACTAATTTGAAGGAGCAGCATGCATTTGAGGTTCAGAACACTGTCGACCAATTATCAATTTCTGTTCCTCTACAGAGACGCGGTGGACGAGTACGGTAGTTCACTTGGGAATGTCGCCGTGTCAGGAGATGTATTCGTGAGGAGAGAAGATGTTGAAAACGACAGGTTAGGAAGATAATTGAGGGTGGAACTGTAATTCAAAGTGAAAGAAGCTCAAATTTTCCTCACAAGTAGCACTTGTCAATTCTATTATAGTATTATTAATTTTTATTCGTATTCTTCCTTGATTCTACACAGAGCAAACTCTATCAAATGCGCAGTCAAGAGAGTATCATTTACTCTCACTGTTACAAGCACTCTCACCGACTATCTAAGAGCGTTTACGCCTCGAGAGAGATGCTGATTTTAGATAATTTGCACTCTGTGAACCCTCAAATTGTTCATTTGATCCCGTCGTCCGAAAGACGAAAGGCGGAGTGTGTAAACTCGCTCATTTCATTGAAAGAGTGCAGAGGATTCGCAATCGACGCAAATATTCTAAAAATTCCCGGATCGTCGACAAATAGATGTTTTGCAGGGAGTGGGTGCCGCTATCAGCAGATGTCAAGGCGCAATCTCTCGCGAGACGGACTCTCCTCTGCAAGAGCGACTTGATCGTTCCAGGTTATAAAAAAATAGATTTTTTGAAACAATTACAAAACTATTTGGTTGAACAACATGAGATATCTGAGCAATCGCGGTGACCATTTCATATGTTGAAAGTTTGAAAAGTTTTGTTTTGATTCCGCAAAGCCTGCTCGACACTCTGAGACAGCTCTTATAATAGGCGATCGCCCATCACCATAGTCGACCCTTGCCTATCCATCCTACATTTTTTTCAATATCTGCGCGGGGATTATCTTTATTTACTTTTATATAGTTACTAGGGTTGCCCGTTCGGCGTCGGTTTCGGTAATACGGCGTCTCATTTTCTCTCGTTCTCTCCCCTTTATCAGCCGTATTACCGATCTCTCGCTGAGAGGGTCGTAATACGAAAACCGAAATTGCATCCCTAATAGTTACAACTTTACAATTGCAGGTCACGGCCCGGCTTTTCGAATAGACCATCAGCTACGCTCAAACTTCAAGTGCTGAACTTGCAGAAGAATTTTAGACCCAGATCTTGTATAGAGAGCTTTAGTCACTGACGTTCACGAATTGTGCATAAATTGAGTCGGATTAAGATAATAAATTCAATGACATGTACTTGCCTGTCGAATACTTGTTGCTTTCGAATAATATCATGAGGTCCCGTGGATTTATCGTGATAGCCGAAAACTTCGTTATGGGGTGAGATTATAGGTTGTCACATGATTCCAAACCTACAGACCAGGGTTAGGACGAGATAGTATGCAAAAGTGAGAGAGTCCCTCTCGATTTGACACGCTCTCTCACTCCAAAGGCCTTTCTGGAAGGTTGACCGGCCTGTGGAATGATGTGTTGTGGCTGATATTAGTGCTAAATTTGTCGACGATCCGGACAACTTTAGAACATTTGCTGTAGCTGCAGATGGTGAATATTTGTAAAATAAATATGCATACATCATTGATCCCCAAAGTCCTCCAATTCTGGACTTTCAATCTTCCTGCATGCGTTATCAAACGTTCATATCTCATTGTACCACGTGTCCTACGATTTTCTCGAAGGATCACGCCCAACCATCAAGAATCGGTATCGGAGAAGGGGTTAGACCGAGGAGATAGTGATTATCGCAAACTTTGTGATGAGTTGAGACTACAGATTGTGACTGCTATTCAAACCACCATAGACATGATCAAGACCACTTTGACGGATCATCAAGTTCACCGGTGCGGATCACACATGTGTCTAGAGTAATAATTTGAGGGTTGCACGATTTGTGATGTAGCAAACAATGAAATGCTTCTGTTCAACATTACACAGAGAATGTATCGCAAACTAACGGGATATGGTAAATAGGATACTCATTGGATGAATACAAATATTGAGTTGAGAATAAAATATTAAACTCCCCAATGACGCACTTCTCCTTCAAATGTCAATCCGTCTCTCATATCACTGTCTGCAACAGTCGGAGGATTAGAGAGTGTGTAAAACTAAGAGAGCGGGGGGCTTCACATTTCGCACTCTATCCCTGACACGCGCGTTCTTTGTCTGCTACAAACGACAATTCGTCATCACTGCACTTGCAACCTCTCTCTCTCTCTCTCTCTCTCTCTCTCTCTCTCTCTCGTTCCCACTTTTTCTCATCCCTTCCACGAATTTTGTGATAAGAACCGCATGAGCTCACGATTGATAGAGGACGGCTTGTCCGAGACAAGAGAATCTGCAATCTATAAGAAGCGAGGGGACAAAGGGATCGCACTTACAGACACTCTTAGACTCTCTTGCCCCTTTTATCGTCCACAAAATGGCATTTTGCACGCAAAATTTGGATTTTCAAAAAAAAGTACCCCATTATGGCGATCTGTTTTCTCTATTTCTCGAAAGTAGCTAAATGCCAACTAAATGCATGAGCAAGACGATTCATTTATTGTTCACTACTTCACTTTATTTTGACTGAAGAAGCAGCCAAAACTATGTGTTCATCGCATCGTTGACTTTATTCGTTGAATCAATCGACCGTGTAAGAATCGTTTATATCACTCACTCACTCCCTAAATAGTACTATTTAAAAATAATTTAAAGGAATTTAAATTGTTAGGTTCATTCGTTCAAATCGTAAAAATATGCAAGACTATCGTTTCCCATTTTCTCAGCATCTTATGGCTCGACTTTCTTAGGGCCCGCCTTTGTGTCACATGTGTCCCCATAAAAAGCGCTAATCACACATCAGATACAGTTTAGATCTTGTCTGAAGACTAGCCTGGCCATTGCTTTCCCCAATCCTTGTCTGTTCACCTGTTTTCATCAAGAAATTTTTATAAATATGAATATTATTTACAGATTTATCTCTTCGGGTTAAACTACAACCGGTCCCTACTCATCATGAGGATAGCTGTTGTGTTCTGTGCCCGTGAGTTATTTGCCTCTTATGCAGTGAACAGTGTACCCGACTAGTCTGAAATTGTCTCATCAATTCGCACACTCTCTCGACCGGTCGATGTGTGCGAAATAACGAGATTATTTCAGACTAGTTTGGTAAACTGTTCACAGTATTAATGGTTTACGTACTCAGAGCTCGATGGGTCAAATTCGTCCATGGGACGATGGCTCACAGGTCAAAGTCTGCGAAATAAAGCGATCCAGACTATAAATCATTACAATTATCACTAATACGCTTGTATAAGATCTACTGCGACTCCTCAAATGTAGTGACCTGATGTTTCCAAAAGAGTGACACGTATAGTCAAATTAAGCATTCTTTGTGAATTACTGATAACGCAGACCACGTGTGCAAGTGCTTAATCGTTCTGATAACGTTAATGTCATGCAGCATCAAACATCACATTATGGGTACACACTGAGCAGAGACTGGAGTGCGAAAAAAAAAAAAAAAAAAAAAATTGCGAAATGAAAATGTCTCATTCGGCTTGGAACCAAAATTTTGGAATTCAAGTTCAGATAGAAAACACAGGTTCGGAAATAGTCTCACGGAATGTTCACCGTGAAAAAGCGGGTCGGGAAAAATATACTACCAGAAGGTAACCATTAATCGGTTCCTTATGACGATCTATGCGAGTCGTTCCTTATCATGAATATCAAATCCGACATCAAATTTAATTCCTAATTCAGTGGCGGCCGTGTGTCTCTCTGCTCCTCTTTCCGTTGCCGACTCTGCCGACGTCGCTTCTTTCCTCAATCAACTTGTCCTTAGCGACGAGAATGCAGCGAAATCGGGACAGGTCGTTCTTGCTTACCAGGTAATTATCTTGATTAGTGATTATTGATTATAATGTATTATTTTATAAAAAAATGAAACGTTCTATTCAGAACATGGCCTCTACAAAGACTTTCGACCACGACAATGCGCCTCTGCCGTGAGTTTCTGTCTCACTCCATATTTTCATAAAAATAAAAAAAATAAATATTTTAACAGTCTCTTCAAAGACGTCGATTCTGCCCTCCTCGCACAGCCCACTTACAAGGCGCTCACCGACCTAATCGTCAGTTTCTTCTCTTTCTTATTTTAATATACTAAGAAATACGCTAATTTTATGCGTAACACAAGTAAGTTATAGTCAAAACTGCTCACTCACAAATCAAACAATTTTTTACATGATGATGGACTGAATAACTCTTTCGTATTTGACCGTTAAACAAACTAACTACTGAGTTTTTGGTTTTACAGTCGCAGTTCCCATCTCAAGACGCCAACGTCGCCGACCCGGAGACTCCTGAGAGAAAGCAGGCCGCTCTTGACTTCATCGACTCCCTCAAGAGCACCGCCGTGTTCTCCCAGTCGTGGACCTACCTTCAGGGACTCGGTATGTATCCCTTCAATGATGTGTGGTTCTTTGACGAGGCATCGACAGTTGCCATGCTATTAACTAGCCCTTATCACTTATCTAATTTTCAATCTATATTTTCCAACACGGATACTAAAACGAAAATATTCAGGCCTCTCATCCCCCGATTACGCCGCGTTCCAACAGCAGCTCCACGACCTTTGGTTCACCGTCTTCGCTAGAAACGTGAACAAGGGCAGTTCCGGTGAGCAAATTTTCGAAATATTTATACGCTTCAAGTCCGGCAATGGTTACACTTATGCGAAATGTAAACACGTTTATTAAATTCTTATTTACAGGATTCAAGGGAACATTCGTGGGTGAATTCCTCAAGAAGCAGGTCGTCGGACTCACAAACTGGATCAGGTGTGTTTACAATTCAATCGAAAGTGTATGTTTTGATGCAAGGTCGGTGCGATGCATAATGTTGAAAAGATTCACCAAACCAAGGCAGGATGAAAAATAATTCGCTACACCCTGAAATAACAATTTTCTCTCGCTTCCTAAAGTTCTCATTTGGTGTAGTTCCCCTGAGTCTGTAGTTGAGACTGAGACCTTTCATTCTATCTTCATACAGAAAAAAGGTCTTACATACGGCTCATAAGATATGGGGGTTCTTAACAAAATGTCTTATATATAAGACCTTTTGTTAAGAACCCCCATATCTTATGGGCCGTATGTAAGACCTTTTTTTCTGTGTGTTCCGCCCTTGTATCAACTCCTTTTTTAAGATTCGCTCAGCTCGAGAAGGTCGACGGCGTCAACTACCACGGATGGTTCGCCAAGCAGCCGGTTAGTCCTCTCTCTCGATAATTGCATTTCATGAATCTTATCGGCGCCACCTATTCATTCAGTCATTCATTCTTTGTTTCGTCGGGGAGGAAGAGTGTGGGCGTGAAGAGAATTGTTGGGCAAGAGAACGCTGTCCGTCGACATAGTCCAAGATGAGGGGTGCATATCTTTTGCATGGCATCTTGGGCATTGGTATTCTGTAAGATGTTTGAGTGTCCGTAGTAAAAAGATCGTGCAAAAATGCAACTGGCTATTTTAAGATAATCGAGATATGGGGTACGTCGTAATCACTATTTGTTCCCAACACTGTCGCTGCATTCCCTAATCGGGTCACGATCGGCTCTTATCGCTGAGGCTTATCAGCAGTGTGAGCAACGATGTCGAGGACGCGAGCGATCGTGAAAAAAGGCAAAAGCCTTTGTCGCAGGGCGGGATCGGCAACAATTATGCGCATACACAAAGACGGAATCAATATTAGGAATCGCATAACTTGCTCATAAGTATTTGATTTTATCAGCAAAGGAAACCCTGGATAAGTGCACTAGAAACATGAAGAAATAGTGTTCATCAAAGTTTCAATTTGTTGCAAATGTGTTTGACTGCACACAGAGAAAAAGGTATGAATCCAGCCCAATATACAGGAAATGTATTACATGTTATACATTCGTTGTACATTGTGTTGTACGATGGGGCTGAATTTTTACATTTTTCTCTGTGACTGGCGCATCTACATGATGGTGTGCTTCCTCTTCGGCACGAGTTCCTCAATGCTCCCGTCCCTTTTCTCGCCCTCAATCATCGTCATCTTCCGCTTGCGCACATCGTGGCTATCGATGTGCCTGCAATTCCCAAGATCTTCTCGAGCACTGCTGGGTACGGTAGATATGGGCGCTGTCATTTCCATACAGTGGTTCCTTTTCCTGGAGGCTGCTGGCCCACGGCGTTTTGGCGGGAACAATTTTGAACTCTTGTAAATTCCCTTCGAGAGAATCAGGGGATTGGCAAAATGCCAGTACACAGGCTCTCTCACTTTCTCTCCTCTCTCGCTGACCCCTTCCCATGACTCTTTTTTGATCTACCTCTCTCCTACACCCCCCGTAAAATGCCGTGTGGCCATACCCCATTATTCCGTGCCACACTCGGTTGTAGGGAACACCGAACTCACAGCATTCCATCCTCCTTGTTGTTCATGCACTGCTCGACGAGGACCTCGATCGCCCTCATTTTGTCCGCCAGATGACCGACCGTCGTGCACAGTTTAAGCATGATAGTCTGAAGAATATATCTATGCAACTTCTCATCGTCAGAATGATCTATATTACACACAGAGAAAACATACTAGGAATACGACATCAAGTTGGCACGCCTACTAATATATAAGTAGGGCCTACTAATGCCCTACTTTGTATATATTAGTAGGCCCTACTTATATATTAGTAGGCGTGCCAACTTGATGTCTTATTCCTAGTATGTTTTCTCTCGGTGTATCAGAGATTGATCTTCATTGCCTTTTTCACTTTACGGTTCAAGTAGCTAAAAGTAATAAGCTGCTCTAGGGATTTTCGCGTCTGGGATGGTGAGAAGGAAATTGACCTCCAAATCCTGATTCTCCTGTTCCTTTTCCTCGGAACGTTGCACCTTTAAATAATTTCGTCTTATTTGTTGTTGTCTCATTGCTTCATCTTCATCTGTTGATCACAGGACCATATTCTCCAAGAGTAACGGCCTGACCCTCTTAACACTGCATGCTCTCTCGCGCTGTCTGATCGATGAGAGTGCATGTAGAATGAGGAGAGCCTGATCTTTTTTGCTCACCAGTTCCTCGAACTTCCTCTCCACTTCTTTCACTGATACTGCCAACTTCTCTTGTTCCTCCTGGATCTTCTTATGGGGCGGCTTCCGGAACTCGGTGTTCTACAATAATTTGGTTTTACTACTTGAAATTCAAGTCTTGAATTGAAACCGGCTTTTGGATTTTATGCCTCCTTCAGCGTCACATCAATGTACTCTTCATTCCACCCACTATCTCGTCTTCCGACCGGTCGAGAGAGTGTGTGAAAAGAAGAGTACATCAATCAATGTACATTGATGAACACTGAATCCCAAATTAAACCGGAAGTTGAACGTGAAACCCACTCTGAATCGTCGTTTGAAGTGACCAAACAGTAGGAACTGTATCATGATGACGAGAGGTCCAAACTCTTCCCGGGTTGTCTTGCAGCGGGAGAATGAGGAGATGGCCGAGCGATCGTTGTGCACTGAATGGAGGAAAAGGTTAAAGCTCAATCGAGTTCTATGCCGAGCGGTCTATTCCAAAGCAGCAAAGTCTAGTAAGCAGTCAAGTGAGGAGAGACTCCTAGCGACGAAGCTTTCTCGAAATGAAGAAGGAGGATTGCTGCTGGAAATTCAGGAATTCCGGGGGGGGGGGTCACATTTGCTGTATTTCACGTTTGCTTATCCACTCACATCTTAGAAACCGTTCGTCAACAGTGTTCTGGTTGGTCACAGAGTAGTCGTGTTCGTCAGTGAGCGGACGCGTCTCAGACTCCACCGAGTCCCCGCGATTTCCGAACACCTCAATTCACATTTATTATTTAAAAAGATTTCTCGAAGAGCAAGGATTGATAGGACACACATAGGGGGAGTGGCAAGCGAGGGGTTATAATGGTTGAAAATAATAGGATTGGTGTGATCGGACACACTCAGAAAAAAGGTCTTACATACGGCCCATAAGATATTTGGGGGGTTCTTAACAAAAGGTCTTATACATAAGACATTTTGTTAAGAACCCCCATATCTTATGGGCCGTATGTAATACCTTTTTTTCTGTGTTTAGCGCTGGGTTTGGTACTCACGGCCGCTGTGGCTACTGTCATAGAGAAGAATCCGTGGAGGTGATTGGGCAGACTCTGAGATGCAATCAATAAACTGGATTGGATACGGTACCTTTCTCAATCGATAGGGCGTAGCCACTTCCACGGCCGGTTCACTCACGCCTCTCTTGCGGGCGAGCGCGGGTAGCGAGGCGTGTGGCGAGAGGGCGCACGACGACGCCAGTGACGCGGCGTCGCCTCCAGACTTTTGGCGCGTCAGCGACGTGCGCTTGGCGCGCTTGATCAGACGCCGCGCGGGAAGCATGATGCCCGCGCTGAAAGAGAACAAGGGATTAGCGCTTGAGCGCGGGAAGGAAGACGTTTTCTTATTTCGGTGCATGCTCTGTGAAGAAGAGAAACGTACATGCGACGCTGCTGATCGATCTTCTGCTTGGCGCGATACAACTTCTGGCAGCATAGTCTGAAAGCACATTGTTAACTTGTTACTGACAATTCGGGACTATGTTTCGAAAGAGAAATTACTCTGTGAACTTGTCCATGGCTGGAGACTTCCGTCGAGCGAGATGGAAGCGCGCCCTGAATACAATAGTGTTTATGCCCGTGTCATCTAGAGAACAGAAAGTCAGACACGGAACCGATCGTTGATTAACTAAAACTGCGTGTCAGATGAACTATCACAGTCCACATTGATACTCATGTAAAAATTCTTCGCAATTTCTAATTGAGCGAAGATGCACTCACCAGGCCTGAATAACTTTTGCAGCGAGATTTTGCACTTTCTTATCCTGTCGAGCATTCGCCTCGTCTGCGATCTAAAATAGTAGTTTATGATAATAGGATAGGCGGACTTTGAAGAACAACGATCCTTTGATGTTTCCCTACTTGGTTAGCGAGAAATGTTGACTAACATGCTTGACTAAGAAGAGAGCGACGGCAGTTTGCACCGAGAAAAGCAGCCCGTTCGAGCAATACCCAAAGACGGTGGATATTGCACGACATATTCCTGTTTTCGGCGTGAAGTCGCCGTACCTGAGGTTCAATATTTCAGGTACACAGAACCGAAGCTTTTTATGAGAGAGGTGTAGGCCTACTCTTATTTGGAAGATACACAGCTACTAATTTAAGTGATTGTGAGCCACACTTTGTCAGCACACTCAATTTCGCAGTGATGGCGAAATTAATATTAACCACTCACCCGATGCTCATACTTGTCACGTAGGTGAACCAGAGCGCGTCTCCGAGATTATCGACATCTGATGCTGCAATCAGGAATAGGTTTGGTCGACTGCCGTAAGTGCAATGTTACTTTGAGTTCGGGCATATTCAAAGCAATTTGAATGGCTTCTTACATACTCATGAGAATGAATGTCTATTTTATCTTTAGATTTCAATACTGGGGCTCACCGCCGACAGTGTCGTTCTCCATTCGATAGTAGATCTCGCATTGGTAGACTGCGCAGGAGTGAAGGGCCATGAGAATGAAGGCGAACGCCCAGCAGGGAACGATGTAGCGACTATTAAAATTCATTATTTTGTTGTGACATCAAAAACATCCCCTGAACGTATCCACAATTACCCCTCGTTTCTGTTCATTCTACATGCCACATGTGATCTTACTAGATCCTAGGAATGGATTTGGGCCTCCGCATTACGTTTTCCACTGGCATAAACTGAGAACTTCCCTCAGAACTTACTAGGTCTACGAATGAGTAAGTAAGAGCACTGACTATCCCTTGCTGAAGATCTCCGTGATGAGTCTCCATGCGTGCACGCTCTTGTCCCAGTGAATAGCCCGACCGAAGATGAAAAATCTAAACGGGCCGTTGACAAAGCGAACTCTACCGTAACCATCACCTCATGTGAAGGATTCCTGTAAAGACAAAGTAGGCAGCTACGGTAGCCAGTGTGATAAACAACTCCAACAGGTTCATCGCTTCTTTCATATATTTAATGCGCCCTGTAATGTATAGGAATGCTTTTGGGTATCGGTATATCGGATTACCTCTCCGGAAGATTATCCTCCGCAGCGCAGGATCATTCTCAGTCTGCTTGTGGTCTAATATAATGATTGATTATTCAGCGAAAATTCATACTAAGAACATGCACTCAAGTTAACCCTCCTACTAAACTGAAAGTAGGGCCAAATTACATATTAGTAAAATCTACTTGCATATCAGTCGGCGGGCCAACTTGAGAGTATGTTCTTAGTAGGATTTCGCTTAGTAGGAAAACAAGTGTACGGTATTAAACATGACATATCGGACTACCGTACCTCCTCCGTACTTGCTGTTCGAGACGCAGGACCACACGCGCAGGACGTATTCGGCCACTAGCACGAATGAACCCACAGAACCGATCAAATCGGCGTACCAGTGAAGGTCAAAATCGACGATTCCCCACTGAATTGGAGTGGTAATCGTTTACTTGAATCGTATTCGGAGACTCGAGCACTTCTGATGCCTCCCTCTATTTCCATCTTTATCTGGCTAGCCTTGGGAACCAAAAAAAAACTAAAAAAAACTTTAAAAAAAGAGATGTGCGTTGACTATCGTAGACTTCCAATAAGACTTGGATTTTTAACAGTTATCTCGCTAAGTTTTTTCCGCATTCGCAATTTAATTTACTCACTTTGTAATGGGCAAACTGGCGAAGCCAGTTGACATTGCCCACTTCCCGAGCGAGTGCCGTGAGACAGAGGACGAGGTAGATCACTGTAGTGATATTCTAATACTGCACATTTGCTTGGCACGGCACAATATCGATTAAGGCAATGTAAACTTTTTCGTGATATTTTTTCGTGTCCGTTAACACAACAGAGAATGGGGATAATCAAAAACTAGCGAAAGAGTACTTACACACGTGGTAGAGCACTGCGGGCATGTAGAAGAGGTAGTTCTTCTGGTATCGAGGATGATCGAGGAAGGTGTAGATGCGAGCGCGCAATCTGAAGCAGACATCGTTTCGATTAGAGCTGACCATTCCGCAGTATATTCGCGGAATGTTCCATGTTTATGTTAGAATACAGTATGATTGCTGCAGGGGACGGTAGAATATCTGAGAGCCTTCCATTATTTATCGATCGAACTGACCTAGTCCACTTTGTTCTTCCGTACTGTATATTGCCCGTCACTCTGCTATCCTGAGCCACGACCATTTCTGGCGGCCGTTCTGTAAAAGTTTATATCGGATTTTCACAAAGAAATCAATAATGGCGGAATGAGCGTGATTATGGGCTTCTAATCAGTGTGTCACCTCGTCGCACGCGCGTTGACAGCCCTCTTATCATGCTAACTGCGACGATAAGATGGGAATGTTGAAGTGGAAAACGACGATACTAATCGATGGCAACTTCTTCACACCTTTTCAGCGTTATCGCGCTAATTGATCAGCGAGCGATAATATTATCACCGCCGTAAAATTGCGCCCCGAGAACTGTACAAACTATGACTAATGGCAAAGTGCACAATTATAAACTAATCAGGGCGATGGAAGTGTAACACACGTATACGAAAACGTCAAAGGAGGAAGAAGAGAGTGTGTGAATGTTGACAACAATTTAGGGAAAGATCGAAGAAGGGAGAGGGCCGGTGAGAGATTGTGGGGAGGAGAGAGACGCAGAGAAGCAGACAAATGTGATCTGAAGACTGTGTGAAAGGAGAAGGAAGAAGGGGAGAGGAGGAAAGAGATGGGGGAGAGGAGAGAGAGAGATGGACGATCGTTTAGTGAATGGGAATGCAAAGACAGAAGGACCGTTGCGAAATGACTCTTATGTGAGAGTGACTGGGACATGCAAACATTGACCATTCACCGTGCTAGAACGATCGAGATATTAAATACTAAGTAAGACTCTCAGATTATAGTATCCGTTGGAACTATCGACTAACTACTGTTTTGTCAACGAACATGACGTGTAGATCATACCAATCATCCATATTCCCGATGAAGAATAAAATATCAGTTATTATTATTTCAGGACGTGCAAGTGTCCCTCCAGTTCGGCCTCGAGCTCGCATCGGGAGAGAAGCAGGCGATGCAGTCCAATCTCCTCATCTCGACATCGCCCGAATTCGAGTTCATGGCTTACGCCGTCTGTGCTCTCACTGGAAACATCAATGGCCAGGTATAATCTACTCCACTTAAATAGGTTCAGCGAGCACTGGACTCCTTCCCACGAAACTGGCAGACTTACCTTTTATGCAACTAGTTACATCGGTTCATTACAAAGCATAGTTGATAGAACGTCTCACCCTGATGCTATTGAAATAAAGGAAACTGATAGGGAAATATTAGGGATGTGGCTTTTCCGGGGTATATTGAATAAGTCAGCGTTTTCAGAACTCTTGCCCCGTTATGATCGCCGGCAATCAAGTGGTTCTCAACGTCGTCACTCGCATCATCGACGATAACGTAGTGGTGAGTTATTTTAAACTTACTCGATCAATAGGGTACGACACGCTATATACTACTTGGCCCAGTCAATTCCCATGAATCTGATGTTGTCCTATCTTAGATATCTCATCTTTTTCAGATCGACCTCGCCTCTCCCGCCATCGGCGCTACCTCTGCCACCACCACCAAGAAGCCGACGACGAAGAAGAACGTCCCCGCAGCCGACGCCGACTTGCAGGTACGGTATTTATTACAGACATCGGTTATCGATGATTGATTATTTGCTGGAAAGATTATTGATTGAATGCGGATAATTCACTGTACAGGCAATTCAATATTAGTCGGCCTTGGTGGAACCAAAAATTGTTGAAAAATCATCATCAACAACGAATTATCGATTAATTACTTTTCAGACGCTGGTTGACAACATGAGAGCCCAAGACTCGGACAAGCCTTCCACCTCGCAGTACAAACTCAACTGGGGCAGCAAGCTGGGCGGCAGTCCCAAGCCCACCACCAACAAGTGAGAAATCGTTTCTTCCTTGATGTTTCTCATTTCAGCGGTGTGAAGGAAGCTTCTGGAATGTTGACATTGAATTGTTCAAACTCAAACCAACCCGTTTTCGGGGGTTTACTGCTTTAGAACTGGTCTTTGCAGAACTTTTTGACTCGGAAACTTAAAGTTAATTGTTTTCTAGTCTGATGTCCAATGTCGATGAGAAGATCTTCGACACTCCCGTATACGCCGCACTCAAGAAGGTCTACGACAACGGCATCCTCGTTGCCGACGTGAGAGATTATCGATTGAATATCGAAATTGTACATTGAATAGGGCGATTATCGATTGATTGTTTACTGGACACAAGAATGGTGTGATAGTGATACTTTGATAGGGTGAAGTAGAGGTGAAGTAATATTCAATAGATGTTAATGTAGAAAACGCTCTCTCAGTTTAAAAATGATGTTAGCAGAAGTGAGTGCGATTAAAGAGACTTATTCAATTGCAGGTGTGCACCAAGGAGGCCGACTACAACTCTGGCTTCAAGAAGTCCATCCTTCAGGGCGTCCTCGATGCCTGGTCCACCACCAAGCCATTCCAGCTCATGCACGACTACCTCGTCAAGAAGGGTAAGGGATTGCGTCATTCTTTCATTCTTAGGCAATTCAAAATTATATTGAAGCTGATTTTGCATCTAGAATCCAATAATTCTAGCATGATATATTCAATGCCAATATGATGTGATAATAAATAGAAGAGAGCATGTGTTGCTTATAAATATCATCGCGCTTGTATGCCAAGAACGAAAGCAATCTACACAAACTTTCATCATCACTAGCCAATCCCGTCGTTTACAGGAAAGGTTTCGGCCGATCTGACCGCCTTCAAGACCTTCCTCACCACTTTCTGGTTCGGCACGTACTCTCGCTGCGCCGACAACAAGAAGATCATTGGCAGTTCCGGTTCGTTACTTTACTTAAGGATTAGGATTAAGGACTAAGGACAATAGGGATAAGAACTAAGTTAATAAGGACTTCGCATTACTCCTGACAAAAATAGCTTTGAGCGTTCAGGGTCTCTCCGTGAATTCAATGGTGGAATTTTTGCAGCTATGATGCATTGGTGCTGAAAATTGAGCTACTCGATTAGCTCAATGTTCCTCCCTTGAGCTCCCTTACCTCATTACACAGAAAAAAACTACCTATCTATGCACTCCATTAAGTTTTTACATTATGTGCTGTTGACAATGAGATAAATAAATTTTTTTTTCAGGATTCGAGCACGTCTTCTCCGGTGAGTGGAAGGGCAACACCATCGACGGCCATCACAACTGGATGAAGTGAGTTTTTTTTTTAAATTATTTAATTTGAGTTATTTATTTTATTTACCAAATATAATTTAAATATGTTTTAGGTACTTCCTCGACCAGAAGGCGGGATCCATCAAGTACTACGGCTACTACTCGTATGATGCTGTGAGATCTTTTTGAGTAGATATTTGCTTTCGATCATTTCGCCCACATGCCCTTTCGCCCACATGCCCTCATTTCGCCTCAAAGCCTCAAAGCACCTTGCCTCAAAGCACGAGACAGCTAAATATTAATTAATTGATCATTGCATCATTCTTGCGCAATTCAGCAACTGACCGGAACCTACGAGTACGACTGGGCCGACAGAAACAAGAAGACGGGAGGCATGCTCTTCGGAACTTCCCCAGGTATCTTTCAAATCTCCGGAAAGGGGTCAGTGGTGAGTAACTTGCTCACCCCTGACCACTGTAGGATTGGAATATATAAAACGATAGATTGACTCCCGTCCCGAGATAATCAATCGATATCTACAGTGTTCGACTTCTCGCTGTACACTGCCTGCTCTCTGGCGCACTCCGGTTCGACCGCTTGTCGTTTCACCATTGATGGATACCAACTTGCTGTGAGTATTACGTCATTCCTAGTCAGCCTCCGTAAAGGGGTCGAAAGGCTTCCTTATCCTCCTCTGGAAGTTTTACTATGATTAGATACCGAATGCATTGAGAATTTTGCCTCACAATCAGTACGACAAATAACTATCGATATTACAGGTGACTTCGTACACGCAAGATTGCTCTGGCGGCGGTCTCTGCCTCTCCACTTCTTATCCCGTTGACGAGCTGTGATCTATTCGAGATTAATTATCGATCGGATTCACCCCTTGTTGACTAGTTAACCACCCAGTGTAAATATTGTAAATAAAGCGCAATTTTGATATTGTAAGCGTACAAGGAATATTTAGAATAGAAGATACTTTCTTCAATATACTTTATTAACATGAGTTGATGCAAGTCACAAATAATTTAATCAGAGATGTATAAGTACAAGTAGTACTGCAAGAGTCGACGATACACTGAGAAAGGGTCTCACTGGGAAATAAGTCTATGAAGTGATAAGTCTAAGCTGGTCAGCGACGTCTTCAAAATCTAATTACACAGTGCGCGAACTCTCTAACTTGTCGACATCTAGAGACTCCAAGTTTCATAGAGAATTTGTGAAATAGTGTGTGCATTCAAAACCTAAAGAATGAGCTATCTTGAATCTCAGAGACTTGGAGTCTCAAATTAGAGAGTTCGCGATCTGTATAGCACTGGGGAGAGAGGCGTTTAGACTTTGAAAGTCAGCACTGTCCAGCTTAGACTTATCGCTTCATAGACTTATTTCTTTGTGAGGGGGTTGGCGGTGCTTTTCATACTAGTTTAGTCCGCCTTCTTGTTCCTACTACGAAGCTGCTTCGGGCTTGACACTGCCTTGCGAGCCGGGCTTTTCGAAGACTTCTTCGGAGTTTTCTGAAATACTTCGCAATTGGTGCTAGCTGAGGGAATTGCGGTTTGAATGCTGAGACCTAGAGTAAAGTTGGATCTTTGATGACTGTGCATGCGAATTCGCTTCATATCCGAATTTCGCGAATTTTTAAAATCGATTTGAAAAATAGGCGCAATCGAATTAGTATAGCCTCTTGATATCATTCTCGTGACTGAACAACTCACCGGCGACTGCTCGACCTTCTCCGGCTCAGCTGGGAAGAGCGGGTTTCGTGCACGAGGTGCATTCGTTGCCGATGGAGGAGAGGTGGTCGATCGATTGGTGGGAGGAGGAGAGCGACGGGACCGCGCGGTACGGTAGATCTAAAGGTATACCATATTGTTAATCGATACACTCGTAGTGGGATACTATCGTAACAGCATCATGTGAAGTTCATCATAGTGAAAATCATTATTTTCGATTATAACGTCAGTACTCGATCATCGATCAGACCGTACCTTAGTAGGCGGTTCCGGCGTCTCGCCACTCTTTGAAGCCAGGTTATAGAAGATGTATCCGAACAGCAGACAGGCTCCCCTGGAAATAAAGATGATGAAAACAATCCCATATATTTTCCATTGTGCTGCTAGTTGGTTAGATTTTAAATATTTGCAGCACTGAGGTTAACGTTTTTGTCAGTCTACCGTATCGTCTACCGTAACCCGATGCTTTAGCAATAAAGTTACATACCACACGATGACTACATACTCCGCACGATTGGTGTACTCAGTTCCGCAGATCGCGTACCTGAACGGGAGCACTTATATCAACCCCATTTAAAAAAAGTTGTATATGCTTATTTGATAGATTTTTGTTAATATTTGCTCGAAATTAATACTTTATTATTACCAATCAAGAGGTGACCCGTCCTCGGGCATTCTCAGTTTGCCACCCGGCAGACACTTGAAGTCGAAGTAGCCCTCGTCGTAATTCTCCGCGCACAGGAACAACTTCTTCTGCAGCACCTGTAAAAGGATAAGGATGACTCCAAACCGCAAGAAAAGGGAAGGACGCGAGAGTCTCTTTGAATCGTTGATTGGCATACTTCACACGTTATACCTTGCTTAAGGTTTGAGCAGTCTTTTCAGTAAGGTCTCTCTACTGAAATTATTGTATCATGAATAGTTCAACGATAAGTGTAAATTGATTAAGCAGAAATTTTAAAAAAAGGAAAAACTTTTATTTAATTACTGAAAAATCACGTACCATTCCGGTAGGGGTCTGCACCTTCTGGGTATAATTGCACGGTCCAACGGGCTGGTGGAGACCCTCGGCGACGACCTGCAACAATATTAGATGCCATCACTGGACTTATCTCGTCTACACTGAAAGAAAATTTGCTAGGAGAACGGTTCTTCAAGGTTTCATTTGTTAGACAACGGTTCTCCACCCTCCTCGTTTCGCGCACTCTCTCGTATCGGCTAGCAAACGAGAGAGAGTGCGGAACGAGGAGGGTGGAGAACCATTATCTAACAAATGATACCTTGGAGAACCGTTTTCCTAGAAAATTTGCGCTCTGTGTACTACGAAGGTATCTCTCTTGATATATCAGTTCGTTCGCGTAAAAACTGCACTGAATGAGGAAGAATCCGTACAGCAAATTTTGACTATGTCTGATTTTGACATGGATCGATCACACTGATATTCGAAAAATTGTGTTTAGAACCACAGAAATGTTCTATAGCCAGTAATTTGCAAAATTTCTATATCATACAACGCTGCATTCTATTTCCAAATAGTTCTCACTTTTTTTACTTATTTACAATACTGTAGTATGCGAGCACAAACCTGACTGGGCTGTCCGATGGCTACAAGCACCATGAAGAACATGTACTCTAGGGCAATCGCACACGACAGCTCGTCGAACCACCAACGATTACCTAAAAGTAGTTATCGAAAATCGTTCGAAATTAGTTTTCTTTCTTTCTTTCTTTATTCCGTCAGGGAGGATTGGGTGGCATGATTTGGGTTGTTGCGGGGCAAGAGACGGATGTTCTATAAAATTCTATAGTTCTATAAAATGGAGCCTGTTTTCAATTTCAATATAATTCCTCCCCACTTTCTGTATTCCAGCTCTGTATGATTAGTTAATAATATAAATTTAGAATGAATTCGGATCGACTACTTTCATTAGCAACACCACTTATATTTACAAAATAATTATAAATGATAATTTAGAATTCCTGACCTGTCCGGGCCGGTCCGGGGTGTCTGCTTTGTCTATCTGCTGACCACACGATGACTGCATAGAAGGAGAGGAAGAGAATGGAGGTGATCTCGGAGTGAACCTGAAATGGGGATTACTCTAGCATCGAACATTTCCGGGGGATAGTTCAAAGCCGCATCGGAATCTTACAAGCCCTGACCGCTTGGAAAGATTTATAGTTAGAAGACACATCATCAACGATTAAATAATAGTATTTTCCACATTCCAATTTTCTTGTCCAATAGCATAATGTTTGTTCTCCACCTGGAACATATCGTGGGCGGGGTGGTAGAAGAGAGCGAACTGGATGGTTCCCAGCCAGAAAGCGCCCGTTCCTGCGAGGAATGCGCACAGGAACTCACGCGGGAACCTGCAAATAACTTATTTGCCATGGACAAAGGAACGTTCGTTTGACGTTTGCACTTCAAAGGGATTCAATAAAGCTGGATCACTCTGTATGGACTATAAGGTAACGTTGATGTAAAGCTCTTTTGCGAGCACAGGTTCACCACGAAAAAACTGTATAATTTTTTTTAAACTGGTGCTGGACTCCGCAGCGCATTTTCTATGGTTGTGTTTATTTACTACTTGAGTTTCAGAGCTTTTCCGTTGCCGAGATACCGTAAAACTATGACCGAATCTGCATTCCTATTGAACTCACTTCTTCCAGTCGTACATCTCATCGACTAGATACTTTCGGGAGAGATTCAGAATCCACACGAAAGAGCAGGCGAAGGAAGCGTGGAAGTAGAATGAGTTCCATGGCACCCAGTAGAATCTGGAATAGATCAGTTGTTGCAACTGTTGAAATGTTGCAATGTTGCATGATTAACTTGGTTCGTTGTGTTCATTATTTGCTATTGTTCTTAGTTATTCCGCCAAATCGATTATTCAACCTACCAAGCGACTCGTAAATTATTATTGTGATCAGGAAAAAGTGCGTCAAGGAATAGTGAAATACAAACAGTATTTAGAGATTATCATGTAACTAAAGAATAAAAATGTATTCAAATTTTGGTTCATCATAACATTAGAGAATATTTTTCATTACATTGAACCTACCTATCGAAGATATTGGGATCGGTGTCGTGCCACGTCCACCACACCTCCTTGATGCCCATGATATCGTACCTGAAAATAAATTATTGATTTTTTAAAACCGATTTCGGGACAGTTTTTGAGTAAAACTTACGGGAAATCGAGCATGACTGCACAGAGGCCGACAGCGGGACCCTCTGCCCACCAGGGAAGACGCAATCTGAAGATGAGAAGCGTAGGTTCCGTCGATTTTAAAGCACTATTTGTATATTTAAATTGGATAAACTTACTTACCAAGAAATTAAGTAAGTAAGATCTACTGGTTAGTAAGAATAAGAGCTTAAATTAACCTCTGAACCATGACGTAAGCAGTGTAGTCGAACATGTGGTAAATTCCGAGAAGAATGTAGAGAGGAGCACGTCCGCCGAAGAAGGTCAGAATACCCTGAGAAAGGTATACATTTTACTCCAGAGCAAAACTTCGAGATCACCACTTTTCATCGCTTCCGCACGTTTTTTTGTCACGACTGAGACTTGAAATGGAGGTATGTAATTCGGGTCTGATCATTTCATGGGTGTATCAAGCGGGTATCAAGAAACACCAAGCCTGTCACTAATCAACTGATTGTCAGGAACGGTGGAATGGTTTGGCGGCATTGTACAATTCAAACCGAACCTGCGCCTGCCAGAAGTTGTCCATATCCGGTATCCAGTAGCACAAATTCTCGACGTTGAGGGCGTGAATGGCGATGCCGATCCAGACGTACATGTAGCGACCGCCGTGACGATACGCTGCGAGAGATGATCTTTGATCTTTGATCTAACTCATAGCCTTGCGAAAATTGTGTTCAAAATGCATATCAAGACTGATAGTTTAGAAAAAAAACTTGGGGTAAACGTGAATATCCTTTGCAGTCTAGGTTTTTGCGTAAGTTGGTTATCATGTATTCAATGACCCACGATAGTTAATCTAGAGTTCCTTCTCGACTAAAAAAATATATATTTTCTATTTTTTTCTTACCATGGCAGAAAGTGAGTATGCAGAGGAAAAAGAAGAGTATTTCGCCCGCGAGAAACGACGGATGATTTTTCCAGATGTTCATCGGGTCCTGGTACTTGCAGAACCAATCGGCCAGCTGAAATAAACCATTTTCAATTCAAAAAAGCCCCAATTTACATAAATAGGATTGCGCAATGTATATTTTACAGTAAATGTGTGCACTGTGATAAGTGCATCAGTTGCCTCAGATAAAAAAGTGGTAGCTTTCAGTATCCAATATTTCTAATGTTTGTCATTCAATTCTCCTCCAATCTCCAGTAGCGGTTCCGGGGATGAAAATTTTTGTAGAACAATTTACTCTCTCAGTTTCTCCTGTTTTCTCGCAACTGACCCCTTTATGGAGGTTGAGATAATCTACTGACCTGGACCATTCGTACCGCCTTCTGGTTCCACTCCTTCTTGGTTTCTGCATCTAATTCCATCGGTAGATATGGATAGAGATACGTGTCCATGAGGAAGTCCATGACTCCTGCAAGGAAGAATATCAATCAATAATGGGTTACTGTAACGACGGAAAATCGATAAAAAATCGAAATGTAATGTTAGTGTATCGATCACTTGTTGACGCAACGACGAAAAAATCGAAAACAATGGTGAAACGAAGGAGAACATGTTGACACCGTACAAAGTCCGACGTATTCTGGTCAATTCTCAATGGTTTTAGTGCGAATTGCTAGTCAGCGATTATGAGAAAGCGACGATAACGCATGGTTAAGACTAGGCACTAAATATTTACGATAGCCGATAAGCAGAATTGACAAATCACACTACACAATATAACGTTTTATGTAAGTGATCATTGCCCGTGCTAGTCAACTCTCCAAAAGGGATTGTGAACGAAATAGTGTTTAACAGTGAGAGATTCGCTGATGCTTTGCTAAATACCCCTTTCTGGAGGAGAGGAGCGGAGGAATCTTATGGAAAGGAGGGAGAAATAGAAATGCGCGCCAAAATATTGGTCATTCGACCGATGACTCAGCTTTTTACACGCGGCTATCAGTTGGCTGTGGAAGGAAAGGAAGAGGAAAGAAGAGGGGAGAGGGAGGAAGATTCTTTCAAATGAACGATACCGGCTACAATCAACAACTACTGGCACATCGTTACACCCTCCGTAAATGGGTCGGCAGCAAGAGAGTATGTAAAATATAAAGAGCCTCTCTCTGACCCCTTTCTGGAGGTTAGGAATCGTTTGCATAAGATAAGATCGATAATGTTTGACGATCGATAAGATAAGGTGAAAGCAGTGACTCAGAAGGGAATCGGAGTCTGTGTTTGTACGAGGTAAGGCAGAGAAGGAGCGACTGAGGCAGAGAGAGAGAGAGAACACGGGGAAAGGTCACGAACAAACAGCGATGGACACGAGAGATAACTGGTATAGCAGAGGTGCCGACAGCCAGACGGCGAGGAGAGAGTGTGTACATACGAGAGACCAATCTGTGTTTGGACTGAAGTTATTGAGCATAGCCGTGTTAGATAGGATTCGGCTTTTAGATAGGGTATGACTCGTGAAAAAAAAATTGCATCTAAATTTTTTTAAATCGTGCTTTTCGTATATTTTTTAGATATAACTTCGCAAAATACTCCAAATTTCTCCTCAAGTATTGTGTATACTCGTCCTTTTTTCGTCCAATTATTGATATTTCATTGCTAATAATACATAAATTTAGAAATGCACAGTTTATCGGCACAGATCCGAGTATACAAAAAGGGTTGAGAGCTGATTGTTCGCCGGTCCATTGTCTGTCTCCCCCACTCTTCAGTTGACGATTCGCACCCACTCGGGACGCTCGATCTTGCCATACTGTAATCAACCAATTATTGATCGAGGATACGGTACAGAAGGACATCACTTCCTTGATCAATCAGTTCTCGGATCACTTTGAATAAAACCAAAAGGAAGTGGTATGCTATACATTCTGATCTACATAAAGAGCTTTTGTTACAGAATGCCTGTATCTACAGTATAAACAATTTACAGTATACCTGGATGCCTGTGATAGTCTCGTGGACTCGGCGGTAGAGTGGCTTGCGGTCCTTTGGCTCGGGAATGTCGATCAGGATCGGCTCAGAGTCAGGCTGAACGCTCCCAGAATTTGAATTCCCGCCATTTCATGCAAAGTAGAACGGGAATTAAAAATTCCGGGAGTATGATAGACGTTAATTAAAGAAATCGGCTTTAAACTACACCTTCGTGCCACAACTCTCACTACCCACAACAAAAGGAGGCCGGAGGAAGTTAAACGATTACGGTAGCTCTCACCTTCTCCACGTACACAATCTGCTCGCAGGGCGCCACGACGGCTGCCGTGCCCGCACCGAAGAACTCCAGAATCTGTAGAGTACGGTATTCACATCAGTACACGGTATGACGTGGATACCGTATAACCAGCAATAGCTATCATCGCATAGTGATTTATTTTTATAAGACACTTATAAGATAAAACCATTTTACGATTCTCGGAGAATACGGTATTCCGGGACGCGATATGTCAGAAAATCAATAACTAACCCTTCCATCCGCAGCCGCCTCTTTCACCTCCTTCATAGTCGGGTAGCGCTCGGTAACCTGCCAATTGATTGATTATTGATTTTTTAAAAAGTTTAGGCGCCAAATTCTAAAGATCAAAGTTCAAAGATCACCCAACCTTGAACTCTCCCCACTCCTTGGCGAGCGTGAGAATGGAGTCGCGCGTTACTCCCGGCAGAATGAGACCGCCAGTGAGAGGAGGAGTGACCAGCTCGAGTTCTGGAAGAGATCAAAGATCAAAGATCAAATATAAAGTCAATGTGTTTGAATGACGAGATCAAGGGTCAACCTGGGGGAATGGCAGCCATTGGTCAAGATCAAAGATCACAGACCAAAGATCAATAAATCAATAAAACCCGGAATCCGACTCACCATCGTTCGTGTTCTTCCAGAACAGGAAGAGGTTGCTCGTGCCGGCCTGCAATCGATATTATATTAGATTACTGTAGTCGATTAATGTGAAACTAAAAGTCGATTTGAAAGATCAAAGATCATCTCTATCTGGGATGCAGGTTGGGTATCGTGCATCTCCTTCTTTCTCCTATTCCCTGCACCTATGATCCGTTCAACCAACAGCCCATTCAAATTACGGGCACCGGGCATGTATCCCTAATGGGAACGAGCTGGAAAGATCAAAGATCAAAGATCAAAGACCATACCTCCGTGATCCACTCCTTCTCTCCCCACAGCCAGAGCGACTGCTGGCAGCCGTATCTGCTCGCCTCGTCCGTCACTTTTATCGTCGGCGCGTAGTTGCTGCAAAGGGGGCGGGGCTGCAGCAGGGTATTGTGCAGCAGCTGCAATTACTACTCTTACAACAATTGCTGCAGTTGCTGCAGAATGGTCGTATTTTGGCCCCACTATCCCCACAGCTTAAAGGAATACATCAAAAGTGATAGTGGGGGGGAGGTATTGTAGAATCTCTTTAGGAGCTAGGGATAACACATTATCTAGAACGCTACATTAGAACGAGAGAAATCCTAAAGATCAAAGATCAAATCTACAAAAGAAAATCAAAGATCACTCCTCACCATCCCATCTTGTATGCTCCCACTCCTCCGGGCGCCGCGCGAATGTGCGCTGGGTTGGCGTACAGCTTGATCGGCTTCCAGCTGAGCAAATATCATAGATCAATTATGCAAAGGGATCAGAGATCAACGATCAATTACAGATACAACGATCAAAGATCAAAGATCACGTCTCACCCCGAGGCGTAGTAGGGTCCGACGGGGCAGCACACGACCAGCAGCTTCGCCTCAGTGGGGGTGTTGACGCCCAGACTCGCCTGGAGAGATCAAAGATCAAAGTCCACAGATCAAAGTTCAAAGTCCAAACCCACATCAGTGCCAATGACGAAGGGTCGGATGTAGAGAGAGGTGCCCTCGCCAGACGGAATCCAATCCTGCAACAACAGTATACCTACTGTTTTAAAGTATGCCGCCCCTATCCGATACCGTATTCCTACTCAATCGATAAAGTAGTATACCCAATGCAGCATACCAATACCTATCCGATACAGTAGGTGTATCTACCCTTATCCGATACCGAAACACCGTATCCACCTCATACCACATGCCCATTCTATCAAGTACCGTATACATTTCCGATACAGTATACCTGCTCCTTCCGCACGAGATCCTCAATCATGTGCTCGAGCTGCAGCGGGCAGAAGTCCTGCAGAGGTAAAGATTACGGATCTGTTTCTTTCAAAGATCAAAGATCAGTTCATTTTAGAGATCAAAGATCAGTTTCTTTCAGAGATCAAAGATGATTTCTCCGAGATCAGAGATCAACTTCTTTCATAATTCAAACCGCAATTTTATTAAGAGATCAAAGATCAACCCCGATAGAGACCAAAGATCAATCTTCCTACCGGGAGTGCTGCTCTTCTCACTGACGTCAGCATGCGGGCCATGTTCTTCTCCGTTCGGAACATGCGAATCTCGTTGTCGACGCCTGTGAAATCGCATTGATTTTAGTTTCGGAATCTCTCGAGGGAGGTAGGAATTCACAGAGCGCGAACTACAGTAGCGGACAAAAGTCTTCGGGCACTTTTTATATCTGATACAACTTTTTAACCCAAAGGGGCTTTGATATGATATGGTAAGACCATATACCAAATCTATTGGAGATTACGATGCAACTATTGGGGGATTGCGAAATCGTTCAGTAATTGCGTCGTGATGACGCAATCGATGCACACTTTTTTGAAGTGCCATTATTCTTACATGGATTTTTTCCCGCTCGTCTAACTTTCAGGATGTTGAGACCTGGCCACGACCTGCCTAGAAACTTTTTTTCAAGTTGCTGCGGTGCCGCTACTTGGCTGCAGCCAAGCTGCAAAATGGAGACCTGAAAATCATATCTCGCCGTTTAGACATCGCCCAGACCCGATCAATGCACCAAAATGATCGCCATCATGACTACCGATGATCCCGAGAATTTAGTCGCGGTAGGTCACCAATTCCCCTCAGGGCACGAAAAAATCACTTTTTCGCATTATTGTGGTCTCACCGAGGGCCCCCCTATAGGACTTGCACTAGAGATCTGGCTTAGGCGTGGATTCGGTAGAGAATCTATGGGAGAACCGATTCCTAGCTGCAATAAGCGTTTCGTTTGGACTCCTGCCCGCGACGATCGATTTCCGGAAGGACACTGGTTTGGCCACGCCCATTTTCTGCCCGTTGACAAGGTTCTGACTTTTGAGTGTATCTCGGTACTGAGTTAACGGAGAAGGCTGGCAGACCCATCAATGGAATCAGCGTGGCTGGCTCTATAATCTCATTCACAAAATTTCATCATCACTATGCAATATTGCATCATCCTTAGGCAATAATCCTCAAAATTTTAAAATATTGCAAATTAATGGCGTAATTTGTGCTCTAGAGTGGCGGAAATATCAAATTTATTTGATTGGAATTTTTTCCACCATTATTCCTTGACTAACGGCTAAGAAAACGCAAAAAATAGGAATATTGCATAAGGATGATGCAATATTGCATAGTGATGATGAAATGTTGTGAATGAGAATTTAGAGCCAGCCACGCTGATTCCATTGATGGGTCTGCCAGCCTTCTCCGTTAACACAGTACCGAGATACACTCAAAAGTCAGAACCTTGTCAACGGGCAGAAAATGGGCGTGGCCAAACCAGTGTCCTTCCGGAAATCGATCGTCGCGAGCAGGAGTCCAAACGAAACGCTTATTGCAGCTAGGAATCGGTTCTCCCATAGATTCTCTACCGAATCCACGCCTAAGCCAGATCTCTAGTGAAGTCCTATAGGGGGGCCCTCGGTGAGACCACAATAATGCGAAAAAGTGATTTTTTTCGTGCCCTGAGGGGAATTGGTGACATACCGCGACTAAATTCTCGGGATCATCGGTAGTCATGATGGCGATCATTTTGGTGCATTGATCGGGTCTGGGCGATGTCTAAACGGCGAGATATGATTTTCAGGTCTCCATTTTGCAGCTTGGCTGCAGCCAAGTAGCGGCACCGCAGCAACTTGAAAAAAAAAGTTTCTAGGTAGGTCGTGGCCAGGTCTCAACATCCTGAAAGTTAGACGAGCGGGAAAAAATCCATGTAAGAATAATGGCACTTCAAAAAAGTGTGCATCGATTGCGTCATCACGACGCAATTACTGAACGATTTCGCAATCCCCCAATAGTTGCATCGTAATCTCCAATAGATTTGGTATATGGTTTTACCATATCATATCAAAGCCCCTTTGGGTTAAAAAGTTGTATCAGATATAAAATGTGCCCGAAGACTTTTGTCCGCTACTGTACCTAGCATGTGCCTCTCTAGAGAACGAACTCTCTTAGATAATTGAGCGAGATAGTGCATGAATTGAAGAGACCCCCCCGAAAAATTTTCCGAAAGACAGGAGTGCATATGCAAAAATTTTTTTGGACTATGAGCAAGTTCAGACTGCACCTTTATTTCAGTTCTGTATTTTCTCTTATAATCGATCAATCGAGTCATCACACCCGCACAGCATTCGAAACAGAGTCAGCGAGCACGAATTTGAGAAAGAGAGTGATAGCGAGAGAGCGCGTCAAACGAGAAAGTCAGGCAACGAGAGACACTCTTGGCATGCTGCCAACTCGATGCTGTGCACCCGCCCTCGCCCAAAACACGCTACTCACCTCTGAATGCCTTGAGTCCCTCGAAGATGGTGGGGCAGTAGTGGAGGACCTTGGAGAGCGGGCTCATTCGGAGGTCTTCCACTGGCCGAATCACGGGCGTCTGCCACGCGCCGTTCTTGAAGTCCACCTGGAACAGAGTTACCGTAATCCAGCTATCGTAATCCTACATCCACGGCACCTATCGATAACCGGAGGTTCATACGGTACCTCCAAACATCCGTAATCGCGCTACCTAATCTGCAGACGCTGAATCTATCGAAAACTGAAGGGCATACGGTACCTCCAAACTACGGTGCGCTCGCTACCGTAATCAACATCCACTAACACTATCGAAAACTGAAGGGCATAAGGTACCTCCAAAATACCTTAATCGCGCTACCGTATTCCACAGACGTACAATCTATCGCAAATTGTAGGGTATACGGTACCTCCAGCATGTGGTCGGTGGATACGGTGCCGAAGGCGGGCGTCTCCTTGGGAATGATCTTGGGCGCGGGCGATCGGATGAACTTGAGATTCTGCAAGTACCGTAGTATCAGATACAGTAACCCCGATGGATCGACAACTGGTTTAAATAATAGAAGTCAGCCTAAATCGCTACCATACCTTAGGAATCGTTAATCAATCGATGATCGTTACCGTACCTTGACATGGAATCTCCCGTTGAGACCGCTCGCGTGTCTGAGTTGGCTGGCGAGTGGGTGAAGTGAGGGGACGAGTCGACCACTCATCGTGAGCGAAAATGCGGGGAATGAGGGGAGAAATGAAAAGTAGAATTGGGGGAAAAGTGTCTGGCCAGATTCAATTAGCATGCAAATGGGGGATAATTGGGGCGGATTTTAATGAGAAATCTGATGCAATAGTGAAGCTCGCAATCTAGGTGGCCAACTGATTCTGAATTTACAGTTGCACTTTGGAAGACCTTGGGGGGTACTAGGAGATACATTAGCATAAATCGATCGATTGGATTTGGGGCGAAAGGGGCGTTCTGGTGGGTCTATGCAAATTGAGACAGTCAATTAGGTAGTGCTAAAATAGCCTGTAAATGGGTCATTCTAGTCGACTTTTCCGGAACCCATTGAGAAAAGACAGAGACCAATCCGTGTTAAAGATGGCTGAAAACTAGAAGTTGGCCAACTTTGTTTTGAGCTGGTCAGGGCCGAACTCTGGTATTTATTTCCAGGCTGGATCCCGGTATATTTCCAGCTTGGAATCAGACAGGGATCCAGCCAGGGAATAAATACCAGAGAGAGAGCACGCGAATCGAGGAGACGGAAAAGGACGCATGTTTGTTTACCAATATTGAGAAACTCTGCGCTCTCTCTTGTTTGCGTGCTCTCTCGTCACTGTCTATCCCAAAAAGATGGCCAACTTCTAGTTTTCGGGCCATCTTTAAAACGGATTTGCTGGCCGCTAACATTGAATTTTATGTTTATGTGTTTGGAATTCTTACTTTTTCATCGAGCTCGATCGAACCAAGAAATTATGATTATTATGAAATTATGATTATGATTATTGAAATTATGATTACGGCGAAATTTCTCTAAAGGAAACTACCAAACTATCAATTCAATACTGGCAAAAATAAATTGGAGTCTAGTGTTTAAATGTGACGATTCGACAAATATTATGTACGAGAAACTTTTAAGTATCCTAGAAGTTATAATCGAGTTTCGCGTTCCTATGACCAGAGTGAACATGTCTGGAATGCCTATCCCTCCATTTATAGAAAAACAGATGAAATTTCGATTCTTATACTGGCAAAAGTGGATAACATCAAATGATCCCTTGTACAAGGGAGAGTTTCAACGCGCACACAAAATTTGCATGAAAAGCATGAAAAAGTACGTGAAAAACAGGGAGAAAACAATTTTATCTTCTGCCGACAAAAAAGGGTTTTATCGCTACATAAAGTCGAAATTAAGTGATACTAAAGGTTCTAAAATTGATTCTCTTGTTGGGGTAAATGGGATCATATCTGAAACTGATTCTGACAAAGCAAATTGCCTTGCGCATGCATTTTCAGAGGTGTTTACAGTTGACGATGGGCAAACGCCAATCTTTACTCATGCAAGAGAGGCAATATCAAGTCCCGATTATGATGAGATGTTCAGTAGACATGAAATATGCCGTTTAATAGAAGAATGGAAGAACTCTAGCTGCAGAACACCTGACAATATCAACTTGTTTTTTATCAAAAAAATTGCCGTCCCTCTATCAATTCCTCTTGAAATTATATTTAACAAATCATACGAGAAAACTGAGATACCTAAACGTTGGAAGCACTCTATTATAACACCACTTCGAAAAAAAGCTCCCTTTAATGATCCCTTGAATTATCGACCTGTATCAATAACCAGCTTTTTCTGTAGAGTTTTTGAGAAATGTATTTCGAAGGGGATAATTAATGATTGTGAAAAGTTCGAAATATTCCCAAACACTCAGTTCGGATTCAGACAAGTTCGAAGTGTCGAATCTCAACTTTTAGAAGTAATAAATCATTGGTCGAAATGTATTAATGACGGGGGTAACGTTGATGCTGTATATTTTGATTACGCAAAGGCTTTCGATACTGTAAGTCACCAAAAATTGATAACAAAAATATCAAAAATGGGATTTCCTGTGAAGGTTGTCAAATGGATTGAGGAATATTTGACAAATAGAGTATTTCAAGTGCGGGTTGGTGATAAACTGTCAGATAAGCGTGATGTTACAAGTGGAGTCCCTCAGGGCTCAGTATTAGGACCACTACTCTTTAACCTTTATATTTCCGAGTTACCTAGAATTTTGAGCGGTAATGATGTTTACAGCTACTCATTTGCAGATGATCTAAAAATATTCAAAAAATACAAAAATGATGAAGATGCGGGAGATTTACAAGTCAGCATTGACAAAATTTTAGAATGGAGCAATACGTGGCAATTGAAAATTGCAAACCCAAAATGCAATGTGCTCCACCTGGGCAATAAAAACCAAAAGATAAAATACCAAGTTGGAGATCATGATATTGAAAGTAAAGAATGTATAAGAGACCTAGGAGTAATCATTGATAGTAAACTGTCCATGAAAAATCACGCTAGGGATATATGTGTTAAAGCAGAATCAAAGGCAAATATGATATTTCGAGCTCTACAAACAGAAGATACGCAAACATTAGTTAACGCGTACTGTATCTATGTTAGGCCCACGCTAGAGTTTAGTTCCAGTGCTGCGCGTCCGATAAACTCTACGGATAGGGGAAAAATTGAAAAAGTGCAGAATGCAGTAACACGCCGAATTTTGTATAGAACGATGAATTATACTTATTCCAATCGCCCGAATTATTCTACTAGGAATGAAATGTTAAATATTTCTTCATTGGAATACAGGAGAAATGTTAATGATATTAAAATAGCGTATCAAATGATATTCGGGAATGGAAGACTTTCCGAAGTTATGCCGGATTTCTTCTCACTTGTGAGAACTAGAACAAGAGGAGCTGGTTATAAAGTCGATATCGACATGGCTAAGTTGAAACAGCGCGAAAACAGCTTCGCGCATCGAATATCGAAACTACTAATATCTTTATTGCAGAAAGTCAAACTTCCTACTAATTATTCTGAGTTTACCAAAAGGATGATTGACGAAATTAATTGAGAACGAATATCATTCATTCCAAGACAACCCTTTTCTACATCAATTAACATGTCCTAACATGTATAAATATCTATCATATCTATCTATCTATTATGATAATCTTCCCACATCCGTTTGCATATGATAACTAACCTGAATTACTTTTAATTTTTACAAAATTTAATTAGCCAAATCCATAGCCAAGTGGGTTACGCGCTTCACCAGCAATCCGGCACCGACCCCCGCCGCGGGCAAACCTTTTTCCGCATTTTTCGCAAGTGCCTGAAACCGTTCTAGCATGTTTTTGAGTACCGTGAAACACATTTTCACCTGTTTTGCCGAGTTCTAACGTGAAAAATCAAAAATTTCGAACTTTCTCCAAACGCACCGGTGAGTGTCGGGCATCACAGGAAAAGTGTTTTGCGATTTCGGAAACGTGTTCGAACACGTCAGGGAAATTAACACACGGTATCCTGAGTTTCCGTTGAGAAATGCTCGTGTGTCTGAGAGCAAAAAAAAAGTTGTGGCGAAGTGGCGTAGTGGTAACATTTTTCGATCGCTCTCAGCCTCACGAGCATTTTGCAACGGAATAAGCCAGTACTCTTTGTAGAGATTAACATTTCCCAGCATAATTTACTCCCCCGGACTGTACTTGGAGCCGGCTGCCGAGTCCACCTCCCTGGATCGAACCTGGAATAAGCTACCGAACTCCCCCTGGACTGAACCTGAAACAGTGCCTTTCTTTTAATTTATGTTATTGTGTCGCGTCGTGAGCCGCATAAATATAATTATTAATTTATTGCCAACTCAACACAATTCATTATTGTGTTGCTTACATCTACAAAGGAGAAGAAATCTGCACAGGAGAAATGGCGAGGACTCCTCCCCTAGCTTCGAGATGCGGGTATTTTGCGTCTCTGTTGTTGCGGTACGCCGCACGGATCACATGATTCCAAACCTACAAACCAGGGTTAGGACGAGAGAGTATGCAAAAGTGAGAGAGTCCCTCTCGATTTCACACGCTCTCTCACTCCAAACGCCTTTCTGGAAGGTTGACCGGTCTGTGGAATGATGTGGGATGTGGTCACGGAGAGCGAGGAAGGTCTGTAAACACAATCACTCTAGAATAGCCGATCTCTAGAACTGCGAATAGTCGGATTAGTAATGTGTTGTGGTTGGACTAGTAGTCACTTGTAGCCGGACTAGTAGTCATCTGTGGTCGGACTAGTAGTGAGTTGTAGTCGACTATTGGGTACCCAATAGCCGACTACAACTCACTACTAGCCCGACCACAAGTGACTACTAGTCCGACTATTCGCAGTTCTAGAGATTGTCGTAAGACTAGTAACACTTGGTGGTCGGATACATGCTATTCTAAATAGCACTAATGATTAATTGTCAGGTCTAATATACCAAACATGTTTGTGTAAACTAAGAAAACGATCAAGAACTAACCTTGACACATCTGATCTTGCGATAGACTCTCGTCGTGTCATGGTAACGGCTGATTATCACTCCACTCAAGTGCTGATAAAGATGAATATAATACCAATTTAATCACGAATTTTCATGAGATATACAGCACATATACAAGTTCTGTAATCGTTTTAGTGTTTATTAAATGAAAGATCGGTAATACGACAGATAATACAAACACTGTGACAGGAATGAAATAGAATGAATGTGACAGGAATGAAGTACTTGCGAAATTTAAGGATGCTAAAAATTGGCACATGGGTGAACTGCGTAGACTCATTTCTCTCGTTTTTCCCCGAAATCGGTCAATTTCCTTATTATTAGAGTGCGAAATGTGAGACCACGTTCTCTCCATTTCACACATTCTCTTCACCGGTCAGAGGACGAGAGAGTGCGCGAAATGAAGAGACGATAATACAATTATAAAGCGGAACATAATAATTTCTATTGCGAACACGGTGAATGCTACTCGGAATATTGGAAACTAGCCGGGATGTATTGAGGTTAAATACACTACGCTCTATGCGTACACTACGCTCTATGCATAGTTCCGGGTGCAGGTTCGGACCAGGGGGAGGTCGGTAACTCGCTCCAGGTACGGTCCAGGGGGAGCTAAGTAACATACTTAAGATTCGGTCCAGGGGACCTCGGTAGCCTTTTTCAGATACGGTTCAGGGGGGCCTCGGTAGCCTTCTTCAGGTATGGTCCAGGGGGACCTCGGTAGCCTTCTTCAGGTACGGTTCAGGGGAACCTTGGTAGCATTCTTCAGGTTCGGTCCAGGGGGAGTTTGGAAGCTTGCTGTAGGCTCGGTCCAGGGAGGAGAACTCAGTAGCCGGCTCCACGATCGGTCCAGGGGGAGCTTAGTATGTTGGGGAATGTTAATCTCTAGAAAGAGGTATCGTACGTACTGAAATTATCGGAACGTTTACCGGAACATGATCAAAATGTTCAATTTTTGTAACTTTGCGAAGAAAATAATTTGCGACTCGTGAGTAGGTTCATATTTTTTGTCCACATCGATTTACCGGAAACTACCCGGACATGCCCGGTGAAATGTCTAAAACAAAGGAGAAAATTCAATGCGATAACCGACCAAGTTAGCGAATTGTCATCATTACCGTATACAGCCGGGAAATGCCAGTAATTGCCGGTTCTGTCCCTTTTTTGCAATCGAATTTGTCGCTTTCTGTTACACATTTCACCGGGCATCACCGGGTAGATTCCGGCAAATCGATGCGGATTAATCGAATTAGCATAAACACAAGTCATGATAATGCGTACTCGCAAAGATGCAAATTCTGAACATTTTTATCACATTGCGGTAAACGTTCCGATATTTTCAGTACGTACGATACTGGCTTATTCCGTTGCAAAAGGCTCGTGAGGCTGAGTGCGATCGAAAAAAGTTGCCACTACGCCACTTCGTGGCTCCGTGGCAACTTTTTTCGATCGCTCTCAGCCTCACGAGCCTTTCTCAACGGAAACGCAGGATACCGTGTGTTGATTTCCATGGCGTCTTCGAACACGTTTGTGGCATCGCAAAACACTTTTCCAATGATTCCCTACGCTCGCCGGATCATTTGGAAACTTTACGAAATTTTCAATTTTTCACGTTAAAATGAAATTATCGACATCGCAAAACACTTTTCCTGTGATCCCCCACGCTCTGTGATCCAATTGGGAACTTTTCGAAATTTTCGATTTTCCATGTTAAAACTCGGCAAAACAGGTGAAAACGTGTTTCACCTTACTGAAGAACGTGCTAGAAGGGCATTTGACACTTGCGAAAAATGCGGCAAACGTTTTGCCCGCGGCGGGGTTCGAACCTGGGGGTCTCGGATTGTAAGTCAAGCGCGTGACCCACTTGGCTATGGATTTGGTCAATTAAATATTGCAAAATTTTTAAGGGATTTTGGTCTGTTGTCGTATGCAAAAGGATCCGAGAAGATAGAAGTGATTTATTAGGAAGCTTCCGGATGCATGATTCCGGCCTCCAGAAAGGGGTCAGGGGCGAGAGAGTGTGCCAAAATGAGAGAGTCACTCTCAATTTTCCTTTCACTCTCGTTCTAACTCCATTCCTGCGAGATTGCCGGCATGAGGAATGATTTGGAACGAAATGTGCGAAAATTTCATGAAATCGCGTGAAATCAAGTGAAATCAATCGATATTTCACTTCAAAAATCGGCAAAAGATGCTCAAATGTGAATCTCGTTATTCAAAAATGGGTTTGGGCCACATTTGACACTTGGAAAAAATGCGGCAAAAGACTATGCACCGGCGGGGATCGAACCTGCGACCCTCGGATTTGAATTCGAGCTCGCTACCGACTTGGCCATGAAATTATCGATTTTTCAAATATAAATTGCGATGTGTTTCGTGATGGGCTATCATATGCAAAAGGATCTGAAAAGATTGCGTAAGTTTGAAGAAAGTTATTCAGAAAAAAGGTCGGTCACGCGAAGGAAAAAAAAACATACCAACAGACAGACATTTCAATTTCCTAGTAGTGGAGGAAATGAGCCATTCTTCGCTCCATTGCATCGCCTCCCCGAGTCATTTCCGTCCAAAGTCCGCACGCCGAGCGGTTTCTTCTACATTTTTGTTGAGTCAATGGCATAATTTCCTGAAACAATTTCCAAAATGAGGGAGTAAATAACTACTTTCAAGGCTAAATGTGTTTTCAAAGGTCCACGACTTGGGGGAGATCAAGTATCAGGAGGGGGGGGGGGGGGGTCTGCGCTCTTTCGAAAAATAGAATTGTAAGTCCTTGTGACAAAATCCTTGATTCTTACCCTCTTTGAAAAATGATCCCAAACATATCCTCCGATAAAGTATTCCCCTCTCCCTCGTTAAAATTCGCATCTGCTCCAACATTTTCCACATAAGCTAATTCAATTTTTTACAAATTACTTAGGAATCTTCATTATTTTATTATATTAGTTTTACATTACTAGCAACGTCATTCGATTGAAGGAGGTTAGTAATACCTTAGAGATCTACTTTCACGACAATTAAAAAATGAAAAAAACAGAACCGCCATGCTCATTTCCAGCGATTTCTCATATAATAACATGCAGTATTACACAGAGAATGAATATACTAAGATGAGACACCGAGTATATGATATACTCAATATTGAGTATATTCGCGCGTCGAGAGAGCGTGCGAAAACGAGAGAATATACTCAATATTGAGTATATCATATACTCGGTGTCATATCGCAGTTTTGAATATACTCAATACTAAGTATATTCATTCTGGGTGTACATTCAGATTCAACCGGCAGTCGAATCGCACTCAATGTATTCCTCCACACATAGTTCCATTTCTCCAGAAGCGGTTACGAAACCGAGAGCCCCTCTCACTCAACGCGTTCTCACGCTCACAATTCCTTTCTGGAGGTAGACAAGTAGGACAATGGATAGAAGTGCTTCCTCAAGAAAATATGCCTGCTCCATAGACACTCTCGAGGTGTGTTTTTCAATATTTATTTATTTAATTAATTTTATAAAATAGTATTGATTTTTGTATCACAAGTCATCTTCCTGTTTCAAATGCGCGATCGGTGAGAGAGTGCGCCAAAATGAGAGAGTGCTCTCTCCCAGCCTCCCTCTGACACGCATAGATCGATATTAGGTAGAGAGACAGGGGGTAGATCACCGGAGAGGAGATTTCCTGTTCGAACCTGTAATTGTTCACCAAACCGTCCATTCTTCCTAGTTCCTCATTCTTCACATGGTTCCATTGCCCGGCCGGATCCCCAGAAAGGACACGCTCTTATTATCGCCTGCTTTTCGCGCTTGACCCCTTTCTGGAGATTTTGAACCATACTTAGAACCGTCTTCCATCAGCTATTGCCACTGTTTCTTTGTCGTTTCCGTGTCTAATCGTTTCTGTTTCTTGGTATGCGCCTGACGCCCGCCCTCTTCCTGCCCCTACTGCTGCTGCTGCAGCAACCGGACGCAGCTTCTTCAGCTGCAATGTGCCCGCGTAGCTACCCGTCCGGCTGCGCATGCGTGAAGGTTAGTTACTCATCGTAGCCCAATGCTTGATCTCTTGTAGTTTGATCTTTCATCTTTGCAGGGTCCTCGCGCCCGTCTCATTTTCTCGTGTGTCTCCGTGCCGCTCTCCGACGTCATTCCTGTGGTGAGTGGTGATCGATCGATAATCAGACATTCCTTTCGAGTACTAACAATGATACGCTTCGAAGAGACAGTACCCCACACTGTAACTCTCTCCTGTCCAGCCTAGTGTCGCCTGCGTCAGCAAGGTGTTTTCGAAAGTGGCCTTTGCTTCCAATTTGCGATTGATCGATCGATATTCATACCTCATAGCGGACAATCATTCGTTTCAGCTCTCCGGTCACTCCATCACCAAGCTCAGTCTCCTGAACTGTACGACGCCCGCACTTACAACCCGCCAGTTCAACATCAAGGTCACACACCACAACAGAAAAATCTCCAAACCTCCGGAAAGGGGTCGGGAGCGAGAAACTATGTAAACCGAGAAATTTGGGTGCCCTTTCTCGCCCTCTGATACCCCTCTCGGGAGGATTGAGCGATCCGTGGCCAGATACGGCTGGTGGATTAATGCTACAGATGAAACATGAAATTGGCGAGAAAACTACAAATGAATGAGGAATTTGTGCGAGCAAAACCAACCAATAACACAGCCAATAATCCGAAGACCAATCTCGATGACTCATGAATGAATGAAAGAATCAGGGGGGGGGCGAATTTGCAACGGGTTACTGTAGCGTGGACGTTTATCGATATTTGTAGTCCGATCTTGCCGATTACTGTATTCTAATTTTCTCTCACACAGGGCTTGCAAACGCTCGAGCTCGTTCACTGCGGCATCTCAGCGATCGACTCCGAGGTGATTGTAGTAGTTGATCTTTGATCTTTTATCTCTGTAGTGGAACTTGTGTCGGCCACTCGAAAAGAACGAAACGGGACGACTCGAAACGTGTTCAGACCAATCAATTTTTCGAAAAAAAAAACACCGTCAAATAATTACCCTTGCGCTTGATTTCGTAAAAACATTTAGGCCAAAATATAAAATACAATGAGATAATAAAATAATAATGAAATGAGAAACATATTAAAGGGACAGTAAACACATAAATTCTTGTTCATTTGATCCAATTTTCAAGAGCGACGTAGGGATAGAGGTAGTGTGCGCCCTATCAGATATCAGCCCAAGTGGAGCAGCGGTAAGACGTTAGTCTAGCAATCGTGAGGTCGCGGGTTCGATACCCACCGTATGCTTTTGTTTCTTCCATCGGGCCGAAAGTCGTGGCGAGACCTTGAAATTTGCGGGAATTCAAAAGTGCCTTTACTGTCCCTTTAAGCCAAAACTGTGTGTTGCAACTCAACTGAGAGCTATCACTAGAGTGGCAAAGGGTAGTTTAGTAGGCGAAAGTTTCTATTTTCGTTTCGTCAGTGCTAGAGTGAACGCTGTGCTTTCCACTCTTGCCCGAAGTCATCACTAGCAATAAGCGGTAGAAAGTCTCTAATCTTTCATTTTGGATCTTTGATCTTTGACAGGCGTTCTCCTCTCTCGCTGGCACGCTCAAGTCGCTCTCTCTCGCGGGAAATCGGCTGACGTCACTGCCGCACCGACTGCTGCCCCTTCCCGCCCTCAGACAGCTCGACCTCACTCAGAACGAGGTAATTCCACAACAGTCCTCGATCTAAACAAACGCGGAACAAAGAGGGTGGAGAACCGTTCTCTAACCAATGAAACATTGGAGATCCGTTCTCCTAGCAACTTTGCGCTCTGTGTATAATTGCGTCTACAGAAAATCGAACTGGACGAGAACGAGTGTGGGAGTACGACGGAGCGCCCGGCGGAGACTACCCTCGTCCCTCCACCTCCCCACTCCGTCCCCGAGGTATTACATTTATAAAATGATACGATCAACGTCGAACTGGGACTACCTGTGTTTACCGAGACGAGAGAGCACGCAAAAGGGTCGCCAACGTTCCTGTATGGTAATCAATTTCAATCAATCAATCAATTTAGCATATCAGGCGGTAGTCGCTCAGATGAGGATGGGTCGATAGTCTTCATAAGTTGCAGTCCACCAGTTCGCGCCGATTGCTCTCCTTAGGTCATCTCTCCATCTTGCTCTTGGCTGACCTGGGGGACGAGTTCTACTGTAGGGGGTCCACACAGTAGTCGCTCTGCACCATTTCTCTGTGTCCATACTCCTCACTTTCAATGCCCATTGAGCTTTCCGTTTGAGGCTTTCCTGTACCCAGTCTTTCACTTTGGTGATTTCCCGAAGTCTTTCATTTCTCCAGCGATCTCTCAATGTCACTCCAATCATCTTCCTTTCCATTGCCCGCTGTGTGACGTTAAGCCGATTTCTCTCATTCCCTCTCAAAGCCCATACTTCACTCCCGTAGAGTACTGTAGAAGTAATGCAGCTCTCAAACAGCCTTCTCCTGGTCTTCATAGGCAAAAGACGGGACGAAAGGAGGTGAGACAGTTTGTACAGAATCCCTCGTTAGGAGAGAAACTGTTGGGTGTTTCGTTGTGTGAAAAACAAGATAAACAGAGATTAATAATCAATATTTACTTAATTAATCACAGGCAGTTAATAATACAGGTGAAAAGTGACGAAAGAAGTGAAAGAAACGGAAAGGTTTGGAGTTGGGCGAAAGGTGGAATGAGTTGGTTTCAGCTTACTATTGGAGTAAGTTGGAATGAGATGGCTTACTTTGCAATCGTAGCAGTGGAGCCGGTGTTTGGGTTTGTCGGAGCTGGCACGTCGCCTTGCTGCGGACGGAGTGCGTAGAACACGCGGTGGAGTAGGTCGAAAGGGCGCTCGACCTATCGTAGGACGATAGAGCGAGAAGACGGAGTGAAAGGGAAAGATTCCCAGATAAAAACTAGAAGAATCTAGACGAATAATGACGGAAAAAGAGACGGCGTGAAACGATAAAAAGAAAAAGAAGGAAGAACAGAAAAGCCGGAGCCATTCTTGACGGAATGAGAAAATGCACGTATATACGGTATAATAAGGCAAGTCGTGGTGAGAGTTCTTACGGAGTGAATGTACATATTTGCCGGCTCCGGTTCTGACTTTGCGGATACGGCTTTCTTTTGGTTTCGTTTGGGTTTTTATATATTAAATGGATTATTTATGGTGTTTCGGTAGCGAATTAAGTGTAATTCGGTACACTCCGGGGGTCGGAGGTGGAATGAAGGAATGGTTTTATGTGCCCATGGAATGGAGATGAACGAAGAAATGAACAAACAAAAGGAACGAGCAATGAAATGGTGAAGTACATGATACAGCTAATCGAACTAGATAAGCAACAAATGAGTGGGACAATCGATAACTAGCGAACAATTCCGGTAGCAGAACTCGGATCTTGATGTTTACCGGTTGCTGATCACGGTTCTTGAATTTAGGGATCGTTGGCTGGGTTCAGGGGACATTCCCAGTCGGAATGGTGAATGATGGTTCCATTGGCATCTTGACATCCTCTACCGCATTGGTCGGGATGGCATCTTGGGTTGTGACCTCTCTGAGATAGTGGACGGAAACAGGCGGGGCACCGGTCCTCATTGCGGATGATGGCCTGGCGAGATGCGATGGATGTGACCATACGGCATTCTCGAGAGAGGTGATTTGGAGATCTGCAGAAGCAGCACTTGGGTCCTGGGTTTTGGGGGTTACGGGAGTATGGATGCCCACGGGATCTCAGAGGGGATCTGTCTCTGCGACTGGGGAAGGTTCGATTGGGATGAGACGTGCTGGGGGAAGCAACGTCTCTGGATGTGGATGGGTTATCAGACAGCAGTCCGGCTTGGGTGATCACAGAGAGATTTGATAGGGAACTGGATGAAGAGGGGGTAGTGGGCGCAGACACACTCGTGGTTTCAGGCACCTTGGGTTTGATGTGCTTGACAATGGAATCGAGTTTTTTCGCAAACTTGGCGAGCAACTCGTTTTGGGTTACAAGAAGGGTGTGGGTAGAGACCTGGGATTTCTCGAGACGAGACTGGTTCTGCACGAGGGAACTGAACTTGGCGTCGATCGTGCGGTTGATGGACTGCGTGGCGTCGGCCAGCTGCTGGGTGTAGTAGTCATCCTGGAATGAATGGATTGAATGATAAGGTGTATGGGGTGGATAACTACTGGATTACATGATATTGGAATGAGGGTATGGGGATGGATTTACCTCAAACTCGTTGAATGGTTGAGATGGTTGAAGCTGGGGTAGAGGATGAGATGGAGGAGTGAGGGGCTCGATCGGCGGGTCGGCCTCCTGGAATGAAATGGATTGAATAATTGGAGTTACTATGGAAAGTATTTACATTGTAACCCTCTGGCTTTAGAGATTGGAAGAGATTGGTTTCGCCTTGGATCGAGTTGTCATGGCATGAATGTGATTGGTCTGCATGGATGGGGACTCGATCGGGGTTTCAGTCTCTTCATCTGCATCCAACTCTAGTGGGATTAGCAGATTGATTGGTCTCTCGATGGTTCTACCGTTGTGAGATTTGAGGGTAGCGGAATTGTTGGTTACGGAGAGAATCTTAGCCATGTGCCAACTGGATCTTGGAGTAGTTCCGCTCTCATCGACGACGAGAACTACTGATCCTGGTTTCGGTGTCTGGAATGTGCTTCTGCTGGTCTGCAGAGGATCTGAGCGACTATTGGAGTCTCTGAGATGAGCGATGTATTCCTTCTGCCATCTGGACCAGAAGGTTTCACCGAGTTGGATTGATCTCTTGAGGAGAGAGATTGCTTGCTTTCTGCTGGCATTCTCTTCTCCGGGTGGAATGTACTCATCGGAATCTGTGAGCAGATTGAGTGGGGTGCCGAGACGGGCATTTGGCATGATTAGATCAATTGGACGGAGAACTGTATTATGGAATGCGGGTACTTCTCCTGAGGAGACGTACGATAGTGGTCTACAGTTCAGGATTCCTTCAATCTCGCAGACTACGGTATGGAATTCATCAGGGGACAGCTTGCGCTTTCCGATGGTTCTGTAGAGGGAATCCTTGATGATCTTAATCAGTCTCTCGTATGTTCCTCCTTTCCAAGGGGAGTGTGCACTGGTGAAGTTCCAAGTGACACCATGGTTTGAGAGGTACGAGTTGGATTCTGATTCGCTGGCTTCACTCGAGAGAAGCGTACTCGCCATCTTCAGAGTGGTGGCTTTGTCAGATGTCATGCGAGAGGGGACTCCTCTACGAGATGAGAATCTACGGAATGCCATAATGAACGAGGATGGGAGTAGTGAATCAACGAGTTCGATGTGACTCAGTCTACTTGACATACATGTGAATAGCACGATGTACATCTTGGAATTGTTATTCGATTGGAATGGACCAGCGTAGTCAACACCAGTGTGCTCGAATGGGCGACTTGGGTTGACTCGATCAGCAGGGAGAGCTGGGCTCTTGGGATACGAGTACGGTAGGTTGTTTGTCTTGCGACAAGGAATGCATGAATGGAGTACCGATTTCGTGATCTGTCTGATCCGAGGAATCCAGAATTGGGATTGTATCTGGTTGATTACGGTCTGTACTCCTGCGTGTACTGTGGAATCATGAGTATCTCGAACGATCAATCGAGCAAGAATGGAATTCTTAGTTGGTATGAATATTGGATTCTTGAATTCTGTGCTGATATTGGAATTTTCTAATCTGGATGTGGCTTTCCAAAGATTAGTGGATTCATCGAGGAAGATGTGGTTCTTCTTCACAACCTCATCAGAGTCGCTGATGTGTCTCTGTTGGAAGTTGCGGAGGAGAGTACGGAACGCGTACTTCTTCTCTTCAGCAGTCAGATGAGTGACTGTTGAGAGTGGAATAGAAGAGAACTTGGCTCTGATTGAATCGGATTTGCATTTGTTTGCAATACGAGAGAGGAACCTCAGCACGTATGCAGTGACAGTGACTGGAATTCTGAGGGAGGAGAATGATTCGAGTTTCAGCAATGGTTCGACAGTAGGGACTTCCACTGTTGGATTGGAAAGTGAGTCCAGTAGTGGTATGTGACTAGTGGGGATGGGATCATCTGGCCACAGATTGGCCGTAGATCGGAGCCACTCAGGGCCGATCCACCACTGATGCATTGGATTGTTCATGTCATCGGCATTCAATCCACGGGTTGCATGGTCGGATGGATTGTCTTTACTCCGAACGTATCGGTGATCATGGCATTTGATGTTACCGAGTGACTCGAGTTTCTCTCGGATGTCACAGATGGAGTGAATTCTGTTGAACACGAAAGTGCCCAGAGACTTGGATTTCTCTTGGCGACACCAGTGAAGCACAGTTGCGGAATCGCAGTATGTGTACACATGGATCATGGACTCAGGAAATTCCTTCTTAATGGCCTCAATGGTGTACTGTAAGACGGAATGACCCATGAGGAACGCGTCCAATTCCATCTTTGGAATAGTGGACTTTCCACTTATCGGTGCGAGTCTGGTTCTCGAGATGAGCAACATGGGATCGGAGTTCTCAGTCCAGCTATACAAGCATGCAGCCATGGATGACTTGCTTGCATCACTGAACATGACAATGTGGATTGTCTTTGACGAAGACAGTTTGGAATATCGATCGACTGGTAGAGAGAACTTCTCGATCTCTGTCATCTGTGAGTGGGATGTGTCAGAGATGGAATCGTCAACGGGTTCGTCCCACTTTCGTTCTTCATTCCAGAGGGATTGAACGAGAAGCTTCGAGGGAAGCAATAGTGGAGCGATGAGACCGAGGGGATCGTATGGAGAAGACACTGCACTCAGCATGGATCTCTTGGTCTCTTTGTCTTTCCTCGCAGACAATGGTATTTTGATCTGCAGAGTGTCATTGGATGGCATCCATACTAAGCCGAGGAGTTTCTGAGTTTCTCCTGAAGCTCGGTCGGATTGCTGGATTGTATCGAGGAATGAATTATTGTTGGATGCATAATCACGTAGATTCATATGCATGGAATTGAATAGTTCCTTCGACTGTGGATACAGTATGTCGGAAGGATTGTCATGGTTGATGATGATGTTGTCCACGTACAGGTTCGTGGTCAACTGATGGACTAGATCGGGATCACAGTTCTTGCCGTGTTCACGGATGTGATGTGTGATCACACTGTTCAGTAGGAATGGACTCTGGTTCACTCCGAATGGCGTGACACAGAAGCGGAAGTATCTCAGATTGGATCGACACACTGGCTTATTGAGATCTTTCACCCATAGGAATCGCAGCATGTCTCTCTGGGATTCTTGCAGTTTCACTTGCAGGAATGCCTTCTCAACATCGGCAATGATCAGAGTCTTTCGACTCCTTGCTCGGATGAGGAGTGCTGGAATTTGTTCGAGATCACTTGGACCTGGATGGATGAGATCATTCAACGAGGGTTTGTTCTTGATATGAGCAGATGCATCATATACAATTCTCAATGGAGTGGTCGGCTTATCTGGACGAAGGACTGACTGATGTGCAAGGTAGTGAGTGATACCGAGCACTGGTTCGTTTGGATTGACAATCTCTATCTGTCCTGCTTTGAGTTGATCTGCGATTATGGAATCATAGAACTCAATGTGTCCCTTGGTCTTCTGCAGACTCTTGACATTTGAGGCGAGCCGAGAGATGGCAAGCTCAAAGTTGTCTGGGATCATGGCTGATGCTTCGGGTTTAACTGAGTACTGTACGTAGTACTCATTGTCGACCTTGACAACGGTCTCGTCGAAGTGCTGTTGCACCATTGCATCCTTGGCTTTACGGGCTTCCTTCTCGGTTGTCTCGTATACTCGGGATGCGGAATCGACAGCGAGAAAATGGCGTATGCTATCTTCTAGGGATGGATCAACGAGTGTTGTGGAAGCAGAGACATTGGTGTTATGGGTTTGGATGGACTGGAAGCCTTAGCAGGCTTGGGCTGAAGAGATGGTTTGGATTTAGAGGATGCAGCGAAAGAGCTGTTCGGATTGTTGTTAGCACTCGGGCTATTGATTGGATTATTGTTGAATGAGTATGCGTGCTCTACTGCGCGAATCTCTAGCTCAGTATTGATTTTCTCTTCAATGTGCATGAGCGCCTTAAGCATTGACTCTGGTTTGAACTCATGGATTACTCGGATGTACTTGGTATGTATGCGTTGTACTACTTGGTGTATAATTGGCATAACATTGATTGACACGTCGTCGTTGAGCGCGCACACCGTGTTGATCGTAGAACGAACACACTTGAGCTGGTCTTCGAGCTTAGAAGACTTGGGTTTGATATTCATCAATTGACTCATGAGAGTCGCATGAGTGAGTGTGCTACGGGCATATTCGGATTTCAATCGATCGAGAGTGTGCGAAAGGAATGCGTCCGTTATCGGAATGGATTGAACAAGTTCAAGGGCATCTCCCTTGAGGCTGCTCTTCAAGTAACCGAGCTTCTCTAGATCAGTCAAATCAGTGCGAGAATGAATGAGGGTTTCATATTGGCTTATGAAGGATTGCCACTTAGTGATGTCTGCACCATCGAACGTTTCAATGCGCATTGGGGGAAGCGGAGGCAATGGTTTTGGCTGGGATTGCACGGTGTTTTGATTGATCGATTGGATTTTCAGGAATTCCGTGAATGTCTGCGCTAAAACACTTGCCAAAACGGGCTGGTCGGTACCATCGGGCTTTGAGGCACCGCTGGTTTCGGCTGCGGAACCATCCCGCGACGAGACTGTCGCGGATTCGGACGCTGCCTTGACCGTGGCATTGTGTACGCTCAGTTTCGTGATAAGACTAAGGGCTTCATCGAAAACCGATGTGAGTTTAGCTATGTATCTCTCAATCACAGGAGAAAGTCGTACCTGGTGGATAGGGAGATTCGACGGTCCGTCGTCTTCTTCCATCTTATCGTCCTGTAGCTTCTGCTCGTTGTTCTGTTGTGCTTGATCCCCCATTGTTTCGATTCCGTCGTTGATTGACTGCCACGCTGCGCTGTAATCGGCATGAATGGACTTCAGCTCGTATTTGGCATTAGTGGCCTGGTTGTACAGCTTGGTGTACTCTTCAATTGTTGTGCATGCTTGCACTTGGGGTATCAAGGAATCAGTGGTATCCATGATGGATTTGAGCTGGCGCACGAAAGAGGGGAGTTCGTCATACTTGGATTGGAATTGGGAGGTCATTTTCGGAGTAGTATGACGGCGCGATGAGTTTACGAAAGGATGGTTCAGAATGGAATGGTTTGCCACGAAATCGTTCGCGTTTTTGGAGTTTGCGGCGTTTTCGTCGCGGTTTTCGAAAAGGAATGGATTGCTGCCACGCGGGACTTGATCGGATTCAGAAAAGGAACGATGCACCATGTACAGAATCCCTCGTTAGGAGAGAAACTGTTGGGTGTTTCGTTGTGTGAAAAACAAGATAAACAGAGATTAATAATCAATATTTACTTAATTAATCACAGGCAGTTAATAATACAGGTGAAAAGTGACGAAAGAAGTGAAAGAAACGGAAAGGTTTGGAGTTGGGCGAAAGGTGGAATGAGTTGGTTTCAGCTTACTATTGGAGTAAGTTGGAATGAGATGGCTTACTTTGCAATCGTAGCAGTGGAGCCGGTGTTTGGGTTTGTCGGAGCTGGCACGTCGCCTTGCTGCGGACGGAGTGCGTAGAACACGCGGTGGAGTAGGTCGAAAGGGCGCTCGACCTATCGTAGGACGATAGAGCGAGAAGACGGAGTGAAAGGGAAAGATTCCCAGATAAAAACTAGAAGAATCTAGACGAATAATGACGGAAAAAGAGACGGCGTGAAACGATAAAAAGAAAAAGAAGAAAGAACAGAAAAGCCGGAGCCATTCTTGACGGAATGAGAAAATGCACGTATATACGGTATAATAAGGCAAGTCGTGGTGAGAGTTCTTACGGAGTGAATGTACATATTTGCCGGCTCCGGTTCTGACTTTGCGGATACGGCTTTCTTTTGGTTTCGTTTGGGTTTTTATATATTAAATGGATTATTTATGGTGTTTCGGTAGCGAATTAAGTGTAATTCGGTACACAGTTTGCTCCATGCGAACCATCCGAGTCGAATCCTATGTTCCACTTCTTCAGAAACATTTAGGGGAAGACTAATTGTTCCTCCGAGATAGGTGGCCGATGGAATGAAATTGAACTTGTGGTTCTCGATCACAATGGGAGCTCGGGTCGTGGTGCATGAGGTGAGCAGATCAGTCTTCGAAGCATTGACTTCGAGACCAACTCGAGAACAAGCATCCATCAGTTTCTTCAGCATTCTTTCCAGCTCTGGCCGCGACTTGGCAATGAGGGCCACGTCATCAGCATATTCCAGATGGGTCAGGTTCCTCCCATCGATTCTAAGTCCATCCTTCTCCCAGTCTATGTCGTCCATGGCGAATCGAAGCACAACGTTGAATAGGCGAGGGGATAAAGTGTCCCCTTGGCGGACTCCTCTTCTAACGTCGACTGGAACGAGATCTTCGTTGACTCGGATGAGTGTGGAAGACGACTCGTAGATGCGGCGAAGAAGTTCAACGAGGGTGGGATGGGCTCCGGAAGTCCAAAGTGCTTGCCAAACAGCGCTCCATTCCACGCAATCGAACGCTTTCTTGAAATCGACAAATCCGAGGTAGAGGGGGATACCGTACTCATGGGTTCTTTCTGCTACCTGCTTGATGGCATGCAGGTTGTCGAGGGTGCTGTGCCCTTTCCGGAAACCGGTTTGGGTGTGCGATTCCGCCTCTTCTAGCGAGCCCTCGATTCTTTTCAGAACTACCCTTGTGATGGTCTTGAGAGTAACGGTAAGCAGCGAGATGGGACGGAAGTTGCCGATGTTCGTAGGGTCACCTTTCTTGTGGAGAAGTGACACAACAGCTTCCACCATGTCGCCGGGCACGGGGTCTCCAGCTACCAGGGAGTTGAGAAGGTCGGCGAGAACGAGAGCGAGGTGATCTCTGGAGTGGTAAAGCATCTCGGGCAGGATTCCATCAGAGCCGGGGGAGTGACCACATTTGAGAAGGGACATTGCGTGCTTACTCTCGTCGGGTAGGAAGGGAGGGAGGGGGTCGGGTGGTCTCGGGGTAACTGCCAGTGGGAGCGCCACCGCAGGAGTGTAGAGGGACTGATAGAAGCGTTGCACGGCATCCATTGTGGCAGCTTGGGAGAGAGCGCCAGTTGCTGGGTCGGGAACGAGTAGACGCTTCCGAGATGATTGCAAGTTGAGCATTTCCTTGACGATACTCCTTCCCATTGCTGCTGCTTGCCGTGCCTGAGTCTCCTTTCTCCTTCTGATATCCTCCTTCAGATTCGTGCGGGCTGCATTGCAGGCGACTGAATAGGCCACGGATCCTTGGGGATTGGATTGCAGGTTGTGACGTTGGGCGAGTAGGTTCCGAGTTGTGGCCGATATCCATGGTGGGTTGTGTCGCGCTCTCCAACAGTTGGTTGCCGCAGTCTTGGTGAATGCCTTGATGGTACTGTAGGCGTCGTGGGCAGTGCTGGGTCGAACAAGGGGCAGTGACGCGAGGAGACTTGCGTTGGCAGAGAATGCGGCCCGAGCGAAATCAAACCGTTCCCTGCGTCTTTTCTGCCTCACCTTGTTAGGGATAGAGAGACACATCCGGACAAGGCGATGGTCAGAGTTAAACTCGAATTGACCAACGACTCCACAGTTGACTACCCGCGCAGATGGAGGGGCAGCGATGTAGTCAATCTGATGGTAAGTGAAGCCGTTATTGGAGCGCCAAGTCCAGATCCGGCCATGTCTTCTCTTCGGGAAGGTGTTCCAAATGCGCAGTCTGTTCCTCATGCAGGCCTCAGTGAAAGTGCGGCCGCGTGAGTTCGGTGACTTAGAGGCGAAGTTGCCAACGAAGGTCTCATTTCCGGGCTCCCTCGCTACTCTACAGTTGAAGTCACCGACCAGAACTGGCATGAAACCTTTTGGCGCCCTCTGCAATGCTGCCTCAACCTGGTCTAGGAAGTCATCGTAGTCGTTGTCGCTGTGGGCAGACGTCGGGGCATACGCGCAGACCAGGTAGAGTCGGTGGAGTGGGAGTTGCAGAGTGGCGAGACGATCCGAGAGGCCATGGAACACCGCTCCACGCGCGAGGTGCGGTCGGAGCAGAAAGGCCACACCATAGGACGCGGTGGTACCCCCCGAGTGGTACACTACTGTGCCTGAAGACGTAAGATTGAAGGAAGCACAACCCACAATCCTCGCTTCCTGCACAGCAACGACGTCCCACTTGATCTTGTCCAGGGCCAGTTCCATCTCGACATGCTTGTCCTTGGGAGCGAGCGTCCGTGCGTTGATGGTGCCGATGTAGATGTGGCGACTCATCAGGGTGGCATACAACTACCGCCGGCCAGGGCTTCTGGAAGAGGGACACTGGGCGGCTCGCAAGACGGAGGGAAAGAATGTCCGACCGCTCACTACGCTCTTGAGAACCCAGAATGTATGGTAAACAATGGAAGTTCCTTATTCGGCTTTTTGGTATGATCGTATCATTTTATAAATGTAATATGTGGGACTCGACACATGACTCCAAACCGACAGACAGGGGTCAGGGCGAGAGAGTGTGTAAAAGTGAGAGAGTGTGTAAAAGTGGGCGAGGACCTCTCGATTTCGCACGCTCTCTCTCACTCCAAAGCCCTTTCCCCGTAAAGTATAGTGGGGTGTAGAATGATGTGTTGAGGCTGTGACCCCCAAATCTGGTGACCAATCGATAATGAAAGAAGCGTAGCGAGAACGATTCAGATACTAAAAATTTGTTGGTGTTGGTTGGGATATTGGTAATCAGACATGCATGAAAATATATGGATTGCTCAGTGTGGGATAACCCACCGATAATAGGTTGATCTCTGATCTCCGCAGGTAACCTCATGGACGGACTACGTCTACGAAGGTGTTTTGGGAGCTGGCATCCTGGTAAGACGCGTTAATGTGTTGTAAATCACGTGATATCGATGAAGAAACAAATTTGTCGATGAATATAGTATTCTGATTACGGTAGATCTGACTAGTATTGTGGTATACGGTAGACGATAATTCCACGCCGTTTTAAGGTCTCAATGGGCTTGTTTGTCTTGGCACGCTGTCTGCCCATCAAGAAAAAGAAGAAGCCTGCTGCTGCTGGAGCAGGAGAAGCAACTGTAGGAGAAAGCGAGGGTAATTCACACTCCTGGCCCTTTTCAGGAGACATGTCCAGAAAGGGATCAGGGATGAGACAGTTTATGAAAGTGGCTTGGAGAGTGTATTGCTCTCTCCTCTAACTCATGGAAAAATCATTAGTTGAAAGTGAGTGATAAATGAACAGAGTACGAATGAACTGTTCGTAGCTTCATTTCAGTTATTGCTAACAAGTGAAACCGAAATGGTTTGGGCGCATTCCTCTTCGTTTCCTTTCTCTCTCCAACGCATCGCAGTCAGCCATAGTTAGAACTCAGTGGACGAAAATAAATTTTACAAATTCTTTTCTTATTAATATCACTTTAACTTTAGAAGTGCTGGAGGAATGGTGGATCCGAGCAGTGGGAAGGCCACTGGTGACAGACGTCGATGGCTTCTTTCGGAAGAAGTTTGAGTAGGTTGTTTTCCTGTATTCTTTCACAGCCCCGTCAAATTCGATAGATCTCACATTCGCACACTCTCTCGCCCTTAACCGCAGATTTGGAATTATCATTCCCTAGACAGTAGTGAGCGTACAAGCATATTAATGATGTGCAAAGAGGGGTCAAGTAATATTTACCTGAACGACTTTTTCGATTCCGAAACGCACATGTGATGATCCCCCTCCTCGTCTCTTTTTCAACTTTCTATTCTTTCTATTCCACAAGATTTACCTCTGGAAAGGGGTCAGAATCGGAAGAGCGTGTGACAATGAGAGAGTTGCTTTCTCTCACCGCCGCTGTAGCATCCAATCTCGCGCCTAAGCCCTTTCTGGAGATTTGACCGGGCTGCGGAATACTGCGAGTTACAGCTTCCTCGATGGAGCCGCGTCGGTGGTCGACAAAGATCACGACCGATACTTCGGCGCAATGGTCGGTCTGCTCACCACTGCACTCATCTGCTCTCTGCTGCTGGCCGGCTCACTGTGGGGATCGGGTGAGTGCTACCTTACAACATTGAAAAATCGATCGATACAACAACATTGTAACTGCAAATAAAAAATGCTGATTCCGAGACCTACCTGTGGTGTGTTTACTGGCTGATTCTCTCGCATTCGTGTGCAATGTCGCATTCGTTTCTGTTGCTTATTAGCGGAACGTTTTCATATTTCGGACGAGTGTTTACGAATTTGTAATAGGTGCACTGCGGGGCATCTGGGAGCAGGTGGCGGGCGTGCTCGTGATCGCGTGGGTGCTGCTCCTTCTCTGCCTTGTGAGTAGTTTTTTTTTCTTTAAAAATTGAATTTCGATTGGTGACGTACTTAATGATTGCATTTCAGATGAGCCCCCTCTGGAGGAGAAAGGGCAAACTGCTGTGCGTGGAAAGTCTGCAGGCGGACTGCGTCTCCTGGTGCGGCTGCAGCTGCCGTTGGTGGTTCTGCTGCAGCTGTAAGGACATCACGGCCTGAGAGACTGAGCTTAGGTATTAGTTTATCCCGCCTGGTCGCTCCTACCCTGCCGTATGCCTAAGCTGCGCCCACCACAAATGAGTATTACCGTATCTCCACCCATCATCCTCGATTAGTAGAGCCCCCTTCCGGTTTCGAATGAGTCCTATTTGTAAAAAAACCGTTCCTTCCTCTCTAATTTTTTTACTGTTTTCTGATTTTACTGTTTTCTGTACTAGCTCATTTCACCAATATTGTTACACTATCTCAATGTGTTTCTCGCATATTTACGAAACTAGCTCCGCCCTCGCTACTTTACACCTTAACAGACACGTTATCTATCGATGTTTGCCCTGATTATCGATTGACCGCTTTCCTCTCTCCGTGCACGCTAGCTGTGCGAATATCGATTGAAGTACAGTAATCTCATCTTACCGTATTCTATTCGTTTACTTATATCAGATTATAATTGCTTCTTTCAACACGGGTGAACATTTTCCCCAACCCAGTCGTTTTAGTTGACCCCATCGATTAATTTCGTAACAAATCGACCAATCGAGTACACTTTTTAGTCTTAATTTATACGAATTTGTAGACGTATCTTCCTACCTCGTTAATTTGAAATACAATCCCAACGACGCTTTCTTGATACAAATTCACTTGATGATATCAATCCATAATTCCTACAGTACCCTTGATGAACCGACCAATATCTGATGTGTTGTGCTGTTAGTTTTCAAAATTTCATTCATTTTAAACGCTGTAATTTGTTGGTGATACTTTGATAAACTTAAATTGTGTGTCTGAACATAATTATAATTCTCTTTAGACTTTTACTTATACGTTGGATGCGAAGATAATTTGGAATTAGGAACACTGATATCGAATATCGGTCCCTGTTACAGTTATTACTGCCAGAGTATTTTTATTTATTTATTTATCGTACACCACAAGGGTGCTACAACATACATTCTCCTCTACAGATTTCTTGAAAATGTTGATCGTCATTCTCATAAGTCGCAGCCATTGAAAAGAGGGAAAAAAGTGCGAAATGTGAACTCAAGGTCTATTCCACTAGAGTTCCACTAGAGTTCTGCTAGGAATATCAGTTGGAAACCGCTAAGATGCCATTCTGCTCATAATAGGAAGACACTATAAAGATGGTCTCTTTTTTGTCATCATGCGCATTCCCGTAGTGATTTCCTAGCAGAATTCTAGACGTTTCTTAGTCGTTTTTCTCTCTTGTTGATCTACACTGGAGTCGTAAATACATGATTACACATTTCTCAAAACTACCCTGTTTCGATGCTCAGAGCGAGAATTCTCACGCTTACTTTACTCTGGAGAAGTTATCTCCTGCTGACAGATTGTGGGAAATCGAGAGATCGTATATTATTCTCTCTCGGACACTCTCTCGATTTCTGTGCTCTCGCAGCAGATGACAACATTTCCAGAGTAGGGGAAGTTGGAGACTTCCCACTCTGTGTACTACGCAGGTTATGTATAAGGGCACATCATGATCTGCCAATTTTTTACCAGCTGGTAAAGTGTGCCCTCATCTCATTTCTTCACGCTCTTTTTCGAGAATCTCTAAATCTTTTAAGTTCGCATTCGAGAAATTTCGATTTGCGAGAAAAAGATCGATCATTTTTCTTACCAATTCTAGATTAGGGATACGACTAAAACAGAGGTATCCCACTTATGGCCCATCAAAATACTGCGTCCATTCATGCCTCCAGAAAGGGGTCAAGGGCGAGAGAAGGAGAGAGAGTGAGTGAAAGTGTGCGTAAGATCTCTCTCGATCCCGACCTCTTTCTGGAGGTTTGCAAGCATTTCATATCACCTCTCCCAGTTTATTCCCAACCTACAGAAAGGTTCAGGGCGAGAGAGTACGCAAAAATGAGAGAGTCTCCCTCGATTTTACACTCTTTCTCTCCAAAACCCTGTCTGTAGTGTTGGCCGGAATGTCGAATGATATGCTCGGCCCTTATCTCCAATGCTACGTCCTATTTGCACACATCATTCCACCGCCCGGTCAACCTTACAGAAAGGCCTTTGGAGTGAGAGAGCGTGCGAAATCGAGAGAGACCCTCTCACTTTTGCACACTATCTCGCTCTGACCCTGTCCTGTATGTTTGGAATCATGTGACTAGATACTGCTTGTGCCGATTCTCCTCCAGTCAAAGCGCACTTTTCTTCTGTATTCAATGTACATTATTACGAATGCTTCAAGCAATGCGCGAAATGTGTGGGGGAAGTGAGACAGTCTCTTTCATTTCGTCGCTCGTGATCGCTTTCCGGAAGTTTAAGATTTGATTACCACAAGATTACCAAATCTGCAGTTCTTATATCGTGGTCCGAGTTCACAATGCACATTTGTGAAAACTGTGAAAACAATTTTCACACTAGATTGGCTCGAAACTCAGCAATTTTGGTTATTTTTTCTTCTTTTCATTGCTTTCCTCGTGTGATTGCGAATACGTAGGAAAAAAGGGGAAGCTCAAACATTGATTTTTACGAAATTAGTTGCTGGGAAGACTGACAACCGTCGAGCAGGCCGTTTGTCCGGGGAATAGAGTAAGAGTACGATGGATAGGAGGAATGGAGGGGCGAAAGAGGGAAGGGAAGAGAGTTGACCTGGGAAAGAGACGAGTCATCCCTCTTCCTTTCTCTCTCCTCTCTCTCAACCTCATGCTCTCTCTTCATCTCATTTCGACTAACCGTACTCTTACTCTATTCCCCGGACAAACGGCCTGCTCGACGGTTGCCAGTCTTCCCAGCAGCTAATTTCGTGAAAATCAATGTTTGAGCTTCCCCTTTTTTATATGTGTTCGCAATCACACGAGGAAAACAATGAAAAGAAGAAAAAATCACAAAAATTGCTGAGTTTCGAGCCAATCCAGTGTGAAAATTGTTTTTACAGTTTTCACAGTTTTCACAAATGTGCATTGTGAACTCGGACCACGATAGATTCATATTATTTATTATTACTTGTATTTGTTGTCGGTAGTGCGCTTGACTGAGCGGCGCAAGATCCCGGGCTCGACTCCCGCAAAAGATCAGACCACCCCAACAGGTCTACCAAGCCTGATCCAAGTTGGTGCTGGTGTTAAAACCAGGAGTTAAGGGTGTTGGTCGCCGGCTGGCGTGTTGCCCCGACTAGGAGGGGAGCTAGGGGACTAGTAGGGGGAAAATACCAGAGGTGTTGGCCATTCGGCGTCTGCGTGCTCGTAATTCCTCCCCTCTCCTATTTGAGGTTGTAATAACCTCCGCCCACTTTTGCATTCCGCAATTATTATGGAAATAAATTCGAGGAAATCAGGAATAATTGCGCCCTCTAATTTATTCCTGATTACAGATTAGCACTAAAATATGTATTATTCCCGAATATCATTTTTTGGAAATTATGAATCCATGAATTGGCGAAAATTCCACGTATGACATCCAGTACGAACGAGCATTTTAGTGCAGAGATTTCCCCTTTTTAAATTTTTTTTTGAGGAATGCAATTGTGGGCGGAGCTTGTTACAACCTCGAATTGCCGCAATCGTTTAGCCAAGATTAGTTTGGAGGATAGAGCTTGCAAAATCGAGAGCGTTTCTCCTACCTTTGCATACCACGTCATTCCGCTCGCCAGTCAACCTTCCAGAAAAGCCTTTGGAGTGAGAGAGCGTGTGAAATCGAGAGGGACTCTCTCACTTTTGCATACTCTCTCTCTCTTTTGCATACTCTCTTCCTAACCCTGGTCTGTAGGTTTAGAATCATGTGATACTCCCTCACCCTGACGCATTTCCGTGGGTTTGGTATCAGTACGATGTTTTCGTTTTTGTTTTGCAGACATGGCGGAGGACAACCCACTTGACGGAATTTCTGCATTTGAAAGAAAACTGCATCGGAAGATGTAATTTATTTTTGTGTGTTGTAATTATGAATACAAAATTTGCATAATATCTGCTCCCTTTCAGTTAAAATTGAGAGAGAAAAGATCAATCGATTGTTCCAGATGCGCAAGAGTGTTCATTGTGTCGGCGTGCGCTTACGTTTTCTTACTTCTCATTGGATGGATCGATGACGGTGATTTTAATTATTATTCATACCTCCAGAAGTGAGAGAGTCTGTAACGTGGTGTTAGTTTTCGAAAAAAGGGAATGGAAAAAGGCTAAGATTTGAATTCCCGCAATTTCTTATCTCAGTTCTCCGTGGAGCAATCGACTCAAAATTTCGTTTATAGGTGTAAAAGGGTCGAAAAATGTTATATTCGAAGTTTTGAGTCGATTGCTCCACGGAGAACTGAGATATGAAATTGCGGGAATTCAAATCTTGGCCTTTTTCCGTTTCTTTTTTCCGAAAACTAACACCACATTAAATCGAGATGGACTTCCCCTCATTTTTCCACTTTCTTTCGCGTCTGACCCCTTTCTGGATGTTATGAAGTATTTGGGAAAACTACTTCCGGATCAGTCAACTTGCTATCATGTTCAACATTTAGACACAATTTGCAGATTGCTTATCAACTATCAACGTCACTACTGTGTGCCTCCTCTTGCCATATTTTACGTTTGTTTGCTGTTTCGCCGGGGTAAGTTTTAACATCGAGAAAATTTGTTTCAATCTTCTGTAAAATATGACCTACAGTAGCATGTTATCCATTTTGAAATTGGCCTTTCCCGATAATATGAGCCTAGAAAAAAAGAGAAAAAAAAAGATAATCGATTGGAATCCATTCCATGTATTTCACTTAAAGGGACCAGGAAGTGAAAAAAAAGTTATTTTTAAATTTAAGAAAATTCTGTTCCAGGAAGAATTCTAAAAACCGCATATTTTTGCGATTTTTTTGAAATTAGTTATGAATTTTAAGTTTCGCCTTTTCTCAAAGACAGGTTACGGTAGCGACTACACCACAATTCATTTCTCTAAAACCAGACATTTGCATGAACCGTGGTTGTGCGCAATGATTCCGGGAGTGCCCAAACTCCTGCGTTCCTCTTTTTGTTGCATTATCTAGTCATCCGACCAATTTAAATAGCTTTCTGTCTTTTCGGAAATAGGCGACGCACCGTTCCTGAGGCTAATTTCAAATTAAAATAACTAATTGTAAAAAAATGCTAAAAATTTAGTTTTTTCTTCATTTTTCATTAGATCATAGTGAGTAAAATTCATTAAAAAATATTAAAATTAAAAATCTGTTTTTGCACGCTGCCTGGTCCCTTTAAAGAAGGAGTATTACGATCTTGCGCTCCCACATTCCCCATCATCTATGTGCCAATGGCTCGGTCGCTCTCTCCTCTTTTCCCATTATCCCTCCCTCTCATTTTTGAATCCCTGCGCGTCAGGGTTAGTTTGGCTCAGAGCCAAACTCGAATAACTCTGTTCAAACTTAGCGGTTGAACGTGCGGTTTTCGGGGCTCTTACCGGGGAACCGAGCGTGATAACCCCATAGTGAGAACTCAGTTGACCAAAAGTTCGTGGGACACCACCTTTAATTACTAATCTCCAGAATGGAGTAGAAGGCGAAATAGTTGCGCAAGTAATCTCTATCCCTCCTGACCCCTTTCTGGAGAATAGTAATAACAATGTGTTGATCATTTCTCAGTTCTACGAGGACCTCATAGAAGATCAAGAAAAAGAAATTTGGACGCCCCGGAGAATTAATTGCACCATGTTTACAAGGTCTATCATTTTTTAAGACGATACAATCAAACAAAACAAGTACAAAATGAAAATTCCTGTTTTTACCAAAGGTGAGAGAGCTGACAACAAATTTTTGATTTTTTTGATCTTTTTTATTCGTTTAGCAGTATAAATAATGTCAAGTAGTTCTCACTGCAGTGTAGTTATTATAGTGCTAATGTCTATCACTGCGTTTTAGCGGGAACAATTTTGAACGGCTCTCTTAAATTCCCGTCAAGATCGACTGGAGAATCCCCTGATTGGCGGAATGCCAATACACTCTCTCCCTTTTTCTCCTCCCTCGCTGGCCCCCATTGAGAGGCAGATCCTCTTTTGATCTACCTCTTTCCTACACGCCCTATAAAATTCCGTGTCATCAAGTCGGGGGGAAAGAAGAAGAGAAATGCAAGAGATAAAAATAAACAACACCGACATTCCCGTTGTAGCGCAGCGTTTATATCCATATATCTGATCGGCATTTCCGGCTCATCATTCCGTATAAAACTTGATGAAAGTGAGTTTTTAAACAATTTAATGCTTGTGATTGTGGAAAGATATAAGAGAGACTGTGGTAACTACCTTTTTTTAGGAAGAAAAAATATCGATAGCATAACCTTCATAAAATAATGAACTCACGAATGCAAATTATGTGGTTTAGAGATTAATAAAATAATGAAATTTATGAAATCTTTTCACTTAATGAGCAGGAGAGAGCAAAGAAGGGGAAGAACTCGGCGTATTTTTTCGAATATTCTACAGGATTATCTTCGCTAATACGCTAATTTTGTGCTCACTGATATTCACCGTGTGTTTGATTTTTCGATCATACAAAAATGATAATTTTCAACATACACGGAGGGATCAGGGGCGAGATATTGCATGACACGGAGAGAATCAGATATTCTTAAGGGTCGCCAGCTCCTGACCCCGACCAAATCCACCCTCCCCCAAATGAATTGATGATCTTCATGGAATTATGCTTTCAGAGCTTTGTTTGGACTCTCGCACGATTTGCCCATCCTCGCAAGTGGAAATACGGTATACTTTTTTGTTAACTCTAAGATGCGGACGATCATCTTGAGTCAATCTTGGTGTGAAGGAACGGTAGACGAGGGGAGGAAGTTCTTTATCACTCACGATCTCACCTCGATAGCAGTAAATGAACGCTTTGCGCCACGAACAAACACGTCTCTGCGTGTGAAACGAAAGGGAAATGATACGCTATCCCTTACTGTGATATCAAGTGATGAAATAGATAATTACTCATTGGCCATACCATAACATTTTCCTTTTTTTATTTCTAACAAAAAAACTGAAATGACACTGAAAAATATCGTTCACCGCTGCAAATAATTTATTTGCAATTAAGTATTTTTTGTAAACTCAAATTCACACACGACAACACTGTAATCGACGAAGAATGGAATGCCGGAGTCGCAAAGGTCAACTACATTTCACGATTCATTTCTGTTCTTGAAATATGAAAGCGTGACCTCAATGTAATATTTGAGGTGACAAAGATGCGAATGGAAAAGAAGGAAATTTCGTCGGAATTTGGATCTGACGAGCAGCCACTAGTTCACGTTTTTTTCAACACAAATTTCCTTGCTCACATAGTGCCAATGCCATGTGAAACCTCTGGAAAGGAGGCGAAATAGTGTGCGAATATGAGATGATCCTTCTCACTTTCTCACACTATCATACTTCACCCCTCTTGTCAATACTAGCTTTACCACAATCAGCGATATCAGAAGGCACTACCCATTGATCTCCATGGTCAACGATATGTTTATAACCAACAATCTCTGCATAAAGATTGCACCACTGGGATTATACAGACCTTTCTCATTCCCAGTCATTGATATTGTTTATGTATTTTGTGAGCAATTTGTGATAAGACCTTCCTATACCTTATTTATCAACACGATATTACAAAGAAAGAGACATAGAACTAACTTTACAGGAAAAACTGGAAACATCGCAATTAGAATGAAAAGTTCAGTCATATCGATATTGATGATTTCGATATCAAGAAATAATGAAAGAAAAGTCATCATGTCGGCTGTGCGAAAATTTTCAGCACTCTCGATTCCGCAAACTCTTTCGCGCTGTCTGACCGGCGAGAGAGAGTGCGAAATAGGGTGGCGAAATCAGTGCAGTATCGATACACAGTGCATTCTCAGTACGTGCACTGAGTAGTACACCTGTGTATCGATACACTTGAAAAAGCGAGAGTGATGTACTGAAATGCACTGTGCACTGCAGTACATGCGCCCCGTGCACTGCCAGTGCACTAGTGTACTGCTAGTACAGTACTCGTTGTGGGAGAGCGTGTACTGCAGTACACAGTACATTTCAGTACATCACTCTCGCTTTTTCGAGTGTATCGTTACATTTGACTTCTTCAAAATCAAGTGCTGCAGTGCACATAAGACTCAAGTGCACTGCAGTACTGTACTGCTATTAACCACCCTAGTGCGAAACCAGGAATGCTGGAAATTTTTAAACAGCGCTGGCCATCATGGGTTGGTAAATCTGGAGGTTTTTGGGGAGATATTTATCCAATATATTACAAATACATAATCAGTTCCGGCACAAAATAATGCATATTCAAAAGACTAGTACCTGATTATTTAAAACGCGTTCCGTGTAAGAGCGCAGTGCGAGGCAAGGGTAGGCCGCACAACTAATTCAAAATGATCATACAGGGCTCAAACTTTTTTTACGAATAGTCTTAGGTGGATGATATATATTAAACATGATAGGGACAGAAAATGTCAAATTTTAAAAAATCGATAATTTTTTCCAAAAAAAATTTATTTTTTTATTTTTTTCATTTTGGCACCGTGTTATATATCATTCGAAAGTGCATCAAAAGTTATCTTAAAATCCGAAAAATGATTGGAATTGGGAATCTGGGAAAGAAATTAGAGCCGATTTTCCGTCCAAGTTTTTTTCCTCCAATCGCATCCACCTCACGGGTAAGTTTCATTCGCTCCCCTCCATGACCATTGCAAAGAATGCACCGAAAATACGTCCTCCTGAGATGTTTATATGATTCTACTAAACATTGTACATTAAATACATCGAAATAGGGAGGAACAAGTCATAGGAACATAGGTAGCCAAGGTTATATTTCATCAAGACGACAAACTTCGTCGGAATATCGGCTCTAATTTCTCTCAGTCACGATCAATTTCAATTATCTCGACTTTTGATGCTCTTTCGATTGATATACAACACTACATTCAACAAAAAAATTTGTAATGTTTTTTTTTCGAAAAAAAAATTATCGATTTTTTCAAAAAGTGAAATTTCCTTTAACTATTAAGGCTAAAATGTTCCTATCACTTAATAATCATTGTAAAAAATAAGTTTTCACATTTTACAATGTAAGAACATGTTACAAAAAATTTTAAAACTATTTGAAATTGAACATTTCAAGCGATGTGGTGGTAGTCGGATGAGCAATGCTAAAAACATCACTGAAAATATGAACTTTTTAGTTACTTATCTGATTGTACGATAGAAAATACATAATATATGTCGAAACTGGGAGGAGCAAATCACAGGAACATGGGTAGCCAAATTTATATATCAGCAAAACGACTAGCTTGGACGGAAAATCGGCTCTAATTTCTTTCCCAGATTCTAAATTTCAGTCATTTTTCGGATTTTAAGATAACTTTTGATGCACTCTCGAATGATATATAACACGGTGCCAAAATGAAAAAAATTTTTAAAAAAAATTTTTTTTGGAAAAAATTATCGATTTTTTAAAATTTGACATTTTCTGTCCCTATCATGTTTAATATATATCATCCACCTAAGACTATTTGTAAAAAAAGTTTGAGCCCTGTATGATAATTTTGAATTAGTTGTGCGGCCCCATCCGACGTTCTTACATGGAACGCGTTTTAAATCAATTATGAATCAACTCCCGAATTATTGTGCATTGTCAAGATTTGTCGGACATTCGTCTTCATTCTATAGTCAAAATCGTCCAAATTCTTTTCGTATTCTTGTTTCTTCAGTTTCCAGACGAGATCAGCACTGTTAGAGCAGAATAGCATCTGCAAATTTGGATAATCCCTTAAATTCCAAAAAATATTTAGAAAAATATTTTTTCATCATGCATTGTGAACGTGAGAGACCAAAATTTGTCAATTTTAAAATCAGAATAGAATGCAAACTCGCCCGTTGTCCTAATTGTTCTGAATTGTATCGTAGCGACATGCATCGAGTAAAGTGCGGTTGGAAAAGCTCCTGGATCTGAAATATCGATTTTTGTTTAATTAACTCCTCATTAGACGCAAGTGCAATTACGGGCGGTCAAGAGGGTGTACAAAATTTCAGGTAACTGGTCTATGTATTAACTCGTCGAAAGTATTCGATTTCGAAAATTTTAATATGATTAAAATAAATTAACGATAAATATCTTGATTTGATATCTAGTATAACAAGATGTACTTTTTTCACAAATTTACACTTACTTGTTGTTGAACATACGCCTGATCTCTGGTAGTGAACATATTGACAGAAAGCACGCCGTTCGGGCTCAGAATCTGAAATTTCGAAATTCACAATTATAATTTAGATACACAATTATAATTTAGAAACGAAAAAAAATCCAATTTTGCCTACCTTAAAAATCTTGTAAAATCGAGAGAAAAATACTCTTTTCGGAATTATTATATAACTGCAACTTCACCTGGCTTCAATAATTAAATCATACAGTTTTGGTGTAAATCATATGTGTAGGATGTTTAAGGTGCTTAAGCTTACCTTGCTTAGGATGTTTAAGGTGCTTAAGCTTACCTTGCTTAGGATGTTTAAGGTGCTTAAGCTTACCTTGCTTAGGTTATCTAGAACTCCCGAGTCCATAAATGTGTTCACGGGACAGAGAACCAATTTTGTCACATCAGTAGAGCACGCGTCGAGTAATATTGAATCATAACTAAGATCTGGAAAAAAAAATAAAAATAAAAATGCCACACGATCGACGAAAGAGTGTACGAAATGAAGAGGTGCGGACTCGTTTTAGCACCGCATACACTCAGAGAAAAATTAATTCGTCGCATGCATGAAGTAATTAATTACTTCTGTGGAAATACACTATAACTGTGTTTGAAGTAGTCAATAACTTCGATTGCTATTCTAGCCTTTTTCCACAGAAGTAATTAATTACTTCATGCATGCGACGAAGTAATTTTTCTCTGTGTGTACTATGTCGACGGACATCCGTTTCTTGCCCCCATTCACTGTAAACTCTTTTGTATGCGACACTCCGACAGAATAAAGAAATAATGAATGAATTTCTATGCAAGTTTTCGAGTCTATGCAAGTTGAGGCAGACAGTGCGAAAATAGCATGCAAATGGGAGATGGTCCCATCACGAATTCATTTTTGGCATTTTGCCAAGAACGCCGTGTTTAGACCCCTAAAACTTACTATTATTAACGGCTCTCTGTACGAATTGGACACCATCTTCAATGTACACCTTCACTTTGTCGCTTGTCGTCAGATCAAAGTACTTCTTCGCTATATCAAAAACCGATTGTTCCAACTCAACGACGTCAATCGATAACTGAAAATATACAAAACTATTAATAGGCTATTCGGGTTCACAGGGAATCGAATGGGAGCTTTGACGACGTTGAAAATGCCGCTCAAACCTCCATAAAGGGGTCGGGAATAAGAGAGAGCGTGCGAATCGGGACTATCGGGACTCTCCCTTTCAAATGTCCTCTGCCCCTTACTGGAGCTTTATGCGATCAGGGCAAGGAAATCGTGTAAACGTGAGTGGCTTCTCTCGCTCCTGACCCCTTTCTGGAGGCTGTCTACTCACATTGGCCGGTATCAGAGATAAAAAGTTAGTTGTCGCTCCGCCGCCCATTCCAATCTGCAGAATTATCTGCGGTCGGTGAACATTGGAGAAGGAAAGAGACTGAAACGGGAAATATTCATAATTTCTAATCGGATTCCGCAAGGTAGCCGGGACAGTAGGGGATACTCAATTCTCGTAAGTAAAGTACTTTACGGTTATTCCAACACAGCGGAGAATCGCTTCGCCCCGGCAACAACTCTAATTCTTTTTGCCTTACACCTATCGCATTCTGACGAACCAAGACCATTTTTATATAACGAAAAACAACTGTAATAATACCCCGGTCATAAATCCGGCCGCAGCTTGAAGTGCATTGTATTCCGACACGAGCACGCGCTTGTCGATGCTCCACTGAAGTGGGTCGAGATGGACGGAAGTTATCACTGAATAGTTACATCATCACTATCGTATACGCAATAGCCCAATAGCAATAGCAATATCATTCCAAATGCCAATATTAACAATTCACGAACACTCGGCCAAAATAATTAATTGTTCCGCTCCTAAACACTAGATACGGCTGAGAGAAAACAGGCCTGAGCAAGAAACACGCCGAAGTTTAGCAACACATGATTCCAAACCTACAGGCCAGGGTTGGAGTATGCAAAAGTGGGAGAGTCCCTCCCGATTTCGCACGCTCTCTCACTCCAAAGGCCTTTCTGTAAGTAAGGTTGACCGGCCTGTGGAATGATGTGGCAACAGAGTATACCACCAGTACTCCATTTCATGAACTTATTATTTTAATTTTTTAAATAACAAATTACCATGTAAATAAATTAATAGGGACTCGCCAACCGCTCACCCCTATCTGTGTAGGGTTGGAATTAAAAAAAATTAAAAAAGGTGATTCGCTCGCACGGAATAGAGTCAGTACACACAGAAAACATGCATTACTTTTCATACCATGGACGAGGAGAGGAACCTAATCCATTAAAATGTGTGAAACGTAATACATTTTAATGGATTAGGTGCCTCTCCTCGTCCATGACATGTATGAAAAGAGTTGAAGCGAGCATCCTCTACTGGGTAGAGGATGCTCGCGTCAATAGATAATACAGTAATACATTTTTTTCTGTGTACAGGTCACCTTTGGGAGTGATCAGCTGAGCAAAGGTGAGTACTAGATCGGACCTCGCATTCATGGTGATCAGCCGTTGCGCCATAAACCTGAAAATACGACTTTAAAACATATATGTATAAGGGGATCATACTAATTTTTTTAGGGTGATGGTTCACGGAATTCTACTGGGTAGAGGATGCTCGTGTCAATAGATAGAACTAGAAAGCGACACGACTTAGAGGTCTCACACGAACATGGTAAGAGCCTTTCAAAAGTTATGACGCCAAAAGCGGTATTCTGGCAAGTCTATTCAAATTGTTGCAGACACTCAGAGAGTTCAAAAATAGCATAAAAAGGAGGGAATGGTCTGACCACGAATTAAATTTTGACATTTCATCAAAAAGGCCGTGAAAAACGGAAGATTGCATGAAAAATGTCCTACTTCCTGTTCCATAGAAAGTACTTCTGCTCGACTTTGAAGCACTGTTTGAACGAATCACAGAATTCATGGAGAATTTGCCATTCGGTCGAGGTGAGATTGTAAATGACCGCGAGCTCTGACTGCCTGTAAGCATTAGAGTGCGCAATGTGAGACCACGATCTCTTCATTTCACACACTCTCTCGACCGGTCGGTAGGTGAGAGAGTGTGCGAAATGAAGAGACGGTGGTCTCACTTTGCGCGTAAGCATGTGATTCACACAGAGAAATTTATAAATCAATTCCCTTCATACATCAAAATGTATAAATATTGTATAACAAGTAATACATTTTTAAAATAAATTTTCGTGCATAAAGGGGCTGGATTAATGCATTTTTTTCTTTGTATTCCAAATCTCCGGAAAGGGGTCAGGAGCGAGATAGTGTGCGAAAGTTAGAGTGCCCCTCGCTATCATACACGCTCTCGCTCATGGAACCTTTTCGAGTTTTGACAGGGCATGATACCTCTCTCACAGCGAATTTGCTTAGAAAAGCGCTTGCTAACTCATTTGCTTAGCAAGTCTCTTGCTTATTTTCGGGGGGCTCACTGGGCGAAGTCTCTGTGATCAACCCCGGTCTTGAAGCATACAAGGAGTGGCGCAGTAGGTAGCGTGTTCGACTAGTAATCCGATGATCCTAGGTTCGCACCCTCTCGATGCATACTTTTGCTCGATTTCGACATCTCTCTCACCATTTGTCGTAAGCAAACGAACTTGCTTAAATGTAAGCAAGAAGTTTCCAGGGACCCGTTTCCTAGAAAGATGCTTGCTTATATTCTAGCAAATTCGCTGTGAGAGCTTAATCCAGATTTGGCCTTCCTTTATGAGAGGAATCGGGAGAGACTCGAGCATTTTGAATTTTATCGACGCATAGGAAAATTTATGATTTTTAAATTTTCTCATTTTTGTATGAGAGGTTGCTTGAACCCTCCTCTATCGAATAGCGTTTCCAGAATATTTTTATAAATTTTCGTTTTTACGTGAAACACAAACAAACCTGGTTAGTTTGAAATTTTTTTCAAAAAAGGCAAAGTTTGAAAAATTATAACTCGCTTCAAAATGAAGCTACAGACAAGCGGTTTAGTTTGTTAGATAGAGAAATCACTCAAGTGTAATACACATAGGATTTCGTCATTCTTGGCTCATGCGACGGTGCGGGGCGGTCGCTTTTGCTAATTATGTTGCCATTTTCGTTAAAGTTAAAAGTAGTGGATGCATTTATGTGCGTTCTAGAGAGAATACTCAGTACTATTTATAACCACTGAAGTAAGGTAAGACAGAGGGTGCGTTGTAAAGACGCGCTTTTTAGAGTGCAATCGTGTGGAAAGTGTTAATTGAAAATTTTCTTTCTCAGCCCCATTTGCGCTTGAAAATATTGGAAATAATTTAAAAACAATATTAAAGTTGATTTTGAGACATTTTAGGAGTAACTTTTTTGATATAATAAAAATTAAAAATTTTGAGACTGTAATTTTGTTTTTCGAGGATTTTTTTAAATTCAAGCGATCCAATGTGCCAAAGTTGATTTTAATAAATCATTAATTATTGTAAAATTAATATCTCTTAATATTTCACACTGTAAACATGTTTTTATTATGTTAAACAATTCCAAATGTAATACATTTTCTCGCTTTTTCTTAAACTTCTGGTGGAGTCCACACGTCTTGAGCTGTTCCCGCTACATACATAGAACATATCTCTTTTTGAAAGTGAGTGGCTATCTATACGTAGAAAAAAGTTATAAGGCCAAGAAAACCTTGTGTCTGACGAACGGCGCACGCTCTGACTTCTCTAGCACTCTCTCACTTTCACGCTGTCCCTCGCCTGATTCCAGGCTCAGTCCGAGCACTAACATTTTGCTAATATATAAATTGACTATCTGTTATGTGTTATAGTCATTATTCCCTTAATTACACTGGCGCAGAACTTTTTGCGAAATATTAGTGCTCGGACTGGGCCTGGAATCAGGCGAGAGACAGCGTGAAAGTGAGAGAGTGCTAGAGAAGTCAGAGCGTGCACCGTTCGTCAGACACAAGGTTTTCTTGGCCTTATAACTTTTTTCTACGTATAGATAGCCACTCACTTTCAAAAAGAGATATGTTCTATGTATGTAGCGGGAACAGCTGAAAACGTGTGGACTTCACCAGAAGTGGAGGAAAAAGCGAGAAAATGTATTACATTTGGAATTGTCTAACATAATAAAAACATGTTTGCAGTGTGAAACATTAAGAAATATTAATTTTACAATAATTAATGATATATTAAAATCAACTTTGGTACATTGGATCGCTTGAATTTAAAAAATCCTCGAAAAACAAAATTCCAGTCTCAAAATTTTTAATTTTTATTATATCAAAAAAGTTACTCCTAAAATGTCTCAAAATCAACTTTAATATTGTTTTTAAATTATTTCCAATATTTTCAAGCGCAAATGGGGCTGAGAAAGAAAATTTTCAATTAACACTTTCCACACGATTGCACTCTAAAAAGCGCGTCTTTACAACGCACCCTCTGTCTTACCTTACTTCAGTGGTTATAAATAGTACTGAGTATTCTCTCTAGAACGCACATAAATGCATCCACTACTTTTAACTTTAACGAAAATGGCAACATAATTAGCAAAAGCGACCGCCCCGCACCGTCGCATGAGCCAAGAATGACGAAATCCTATGTGTATTACACTTGAGTGATTTCTCTATCTAACAAACTAAACCTCTTGTCTGTAGCTTCATTTTGAAGCGAGTTATAATTTTTCAAACTTTGCCTTTTTTGAAAAAAATTTCAAACTAACCAGGTTTGTTTGTGTTTCACGTAAAAACGAAAATTTATAAAAATATTCTGGAAACGCTATTCGATAGAGGAGGGTTCGAGCAACCTCCCATACTAAAATGAGAAAATTTAAAAATCATAAATTTTCCTATGCGTCGGGCATCCTCGAGTTTCTCCCGGTTCCTCTCTTATATCTCAAGAATTGTGGGCTTCTGGTGTTGTGTCTTGTACCCGGAGACGGATGTCCACAGCATCGAGTTGGCGCCATGGCAAGAGCGTCTTTCGCCGTCTGGCTCTCTTGTTTCACGCACTCTCTCACTGATTCCCTCTTTCTCTAACTTGTTCTCGCCGCTGCTCTTTCGATTGCTGTGGACGTCCCGGGCACAAATGTCATAACACAAACACAGTACAACAATAGACACGTGATCATACGCACAAACTTCTTAATGTTGACATGAAGATACATCAGTGAGATCGTCTCACGTCGCATCTAATCGATAGAACCAGAGATGGGAGGAAATGAGAGCGAGAGCGTTTGCGTTTTGGCATTTTGCCAGACGTAGCAGGGTGAAACTAGGGTCCCACACGGATATATTCAAAAAATAAACATAACGCCAAACGCCGTGTATAAATAATGGCGAAAACAACTCACGTGTAAGCCCTCCTCTCGGGAAATATCTCCTCCGCGCCGCTGTACCCTTTCCAGAAGTGTGAATTGTGGAAGTTCAAGAGGTACAAAACCTGATTATTTAAACTGAAATGTTTTGATAATTTGTAAAAGGCGAAAGATTTAAATAATTTGTATTGATATATTCATAATCCTACAATGCGGAAATAGTTCTAAAATGGCTCTAATCACTTCGCCAAAAGGAGAAACAAAAAAATCAGTTTGTGAAACTCACAAATGTGCATGTGCAGAGCAACAGGACGATATGCCTGCTGCCACAGGAATGGAACATTCTGGAAAGGGCTAAAATACCGAACCTCCAGAAAGGGGTCAGGCGTAAGAGAGTGTGGGCATTCCTCTTTCTCCATTAGCACCATTCTGGAGGTACGAAAGTATGCGCTGGCAGTAAACTCGTGTATAGCTAACGCAAAAAGCGTTTATATGCGCAGTACAGTGTACCATTTGGAAATACATCGATATGAATACTTATAAGCGCGGCGTTACCGGAAATTAACAACTGCAGTCAAAAAGAAACGTCATTAAGTCACTTATTAGATAGATATTCGGAGGAGATAATAGTGATAGTGTGTTAAAAGAGCAAAAAATTTTTTCGAATCAACCCACAAACAAGGTGTAATTTGTTTCTCTGACTCTCTCCCCATTCACTACTACTTTCTTCCCTCTCTCGCCTGTAAGTTACTTGTTGGTACCTCCGCCAGGCGGCCAGTGATGTGTAGATCACTCACTGTCTTTTTCTCTTTTTTCTCTCATCTTACACAATGTGACGTCATTTGCACAAAGATAGATACCCAACTCCCTTATACAGTCCGGTCAGATCCCCATGTCAAAACGGGGCGCCCGGGGCGACCCGAAGCGACCCATTGACTTTCACAGCAAGGAGAATGAGAAATTCACGTTGAATTAAAGTGCGCTGTGTTCTAGAGGTCATTACCGAACTTTTCATGTATTTCACATAAATTTTAAAAATTACATTAATTATAAATAATTTATTTAAAATGGGCCGCTTCGGGCCGCCCCGGGCGCCCCCGGGCGCCCCGTTTTCACATGGGGATCTGACCGGACTGTATACAAGAGACTTCCCCTCTACTCTCCAATTCATCAACTATCTCGTCAAGAAACCTAGATTGGAACATCAGTGAGAATTAGTGAAGGAACGAAAGGTGTCGAGAAAAGATGCAGAGAAAAGGGGTCAGAGGGGCATCCGTTCTTCGTAAACAGAATGTGTTAGAACCCGGCGTGAATCACACTTTTTCAACTGTAAACGATGTGACACATTTTTGGAAGTTACCAGGAAAATCATCAAAAACCCTGAAAAAAATGTAAATCTTGAGTAGAGGTGTATATGTCCATTATATCACATATTATTATTATTTCCTGCACAAATACACGCATACGAAACCTGATGTCAAAACTCAATTTTAAAATATTGCAAATATAAAATGAACAGAAGTTCCCTATTTATTGTACATTGCCACTAAACGACGGAGATTTGTCTTCATTCGGAAGTCAAATTCGTCCAGATTCTTAATGAATTCTTCTTTCTTTAGATTCCACACCAGATCAGCACTGTTAGAGCAGAAGAGCATCTGAAATATTGAAATTCTTTAAAATTCGAAAATAGCACATTTAGAAATGAAAATTTCTTCGACTTACGGTAAGCAGAGTAGAAAAAAAACTAAGATTTAAATAAGTAATAAATATTTTAATTTTAGAATCAGAATTGTTTTTATACTCACTCGTTGTTCCGAATTGTATCGTAGAGACATGCAGTGGGTAAAGTGCGGTTGGAAAAGCTCCTGGATCTGAAGATACGATTTTCAGTTAATTGAATCCTCATTACATACGCGTAATATGCAACATTAAGAGATCACCATTATCTGGCCGAATTTCTAAATGCTTTCTTACTTGTTGTTGAACATACGCCTGATCTCTCGTAGTGAACATATTGACAGAAAGCACGCCGTTCGGGCTCAGGATCTGAAATTTCTAAATTGTAATTGCAAAATACAAATATCGAAATCAAATTCAATGCATTTTCTCCGAGATCTTCTTTGATCTTGTAAAATTCAAACTGCACATTTAACATTTTCATTTTTTTAAACGATTGGACTATTGCAAATTCACCTTGTTGAGGTTAAGAATATACGGTTTTAAGGTCACCTTGCTAAGGTTCTGTAAAACTCCCGAGTCCATAAACGCGTTCACTGGACAGAGCACCACCTTGGTCACATCATTTGTGCACGCGTCGAGTAGGATTGAATCGTAAGTAAGATCTGTAAAAAAGATATAAACTAAAAATAGAAATGCACAAAAAGGGTACAAACATTCCTATGATCAACTGGCAATCATCTTCAGAAAGGGATTAAGAATTCAAAATATGGCATTTTGAAAATTGATTCAGTACAATTGACATTCTAATAATTTTTTTTAAAAAATGGAAACGTACTGTTTTCAACGGCTCTCTGTACGAATTTGACGCCATCTTCAATGTACACTCTAACTTTGTCGCTGGTCGTCAGATCAAAGTATTTCTTCGCTATATCAAAGACCGATTGCTCCAATTCAACGATGTCAATCGATAACTGAAAACACAGTACTCCACAGGCCAGAAATCTCCAGGAAGGGGTCTACAATGGAGATCGTGAAAATGCAGGAGATGCAAATGAACGTTTTTGTCTGAAATTGAACCTCACAGAGCGATGAATCAAAGAGGAGATATTGGTTTTAGTAAGCTTTTCTAATTTTTCTCATCTTGTTACTGTAATTATTTCTACTCACATTCATCGGCATTAGAGACAAGAAGTTGGCTGTCGCTCCACCGCCTAGTCCAATTTCGAGTATTCGCTGTGGTCGGTGAATATCGGAGAAGGAGAGCGACTTAAAAGGGAAATATTCCTAATTTCCATTTGGATTACGCTATGTAATGTTCCACCAGAAGCATTGTCCTCGTAAGCAGCCGACCTTACTGTTACACGGCGTTCTGGCTTGCGTATTCAAATTGAGGTAGACAGTTAGACAGTGCGAAAATAAGAGAGGCTATCTGACTCAATCAAATTGTTCTTGGCACAGCACGAAAAGTTCGTTGATGAGATAAACATGCCACGTTGTAGTGTGGCCGAGGCTGAGTTGAGGCATGCTATGGAAAAAGTGTGAAAACGCTTCTACGCCTCAGGGCATGACGTCATACGAATTTCCGGTTTTTCGAAAACTTCATCGAATGGCAGAATGAGTGGTACCAATCGATTCCTAATAATATTCTAAGACTTTTTCGACTCCATGAAGTTTTCGCTAATCTTTGATCTAAGCTTGGAAAATTCAAAATAAGTATTTAAATTTAAATTAAAATATTTTTTGCTGTTTCCCTGAGGATCGGAAAAAGTTTTATTCGCGTAATACAATACTATAACATTGATGGTTCAACTATGTAAAGGACAGTTTGTATCGAAGCGACTAAGCTTGTTCAGTAGGCAGAAACCCGAAGTGCACTTGGTATTATGGTGTACTTACAGTAACCCGGAGTATTTTCTAAAAGCGTTGGGAGCTACAGTATCACTTGTAGAATGAATGAGTAACTTCAGGTCACCAAGTGTATGGTCTACCCGAGACCACAGCCCAGCCAGAGATTCCCAAAGAATACTTGAAAATTACTCCGGGCTACTGTAAGTACATCATAATACCAAGTGCACTTCGGGTTTCTGCCTACTGAACAAGCTTAGTCGCCTCGATACAAACTGTCCTTTACATAGTTGAACCATCAATGTTATAGTATTGTATTACGCGAATAAAACTTTTTCCGATCCTCAGGGAAACAGCAAAAAAATATTTTAATTTAAATTTAAATACTTATTTTGAATTTTCCAAGCTTAGATCAAAGATTAGCGAAAAATTCATGGAGTCGAAAAAGTCTTAGAATATTATTAGGAATCGATTGGTACCACTCATTATGCCATTCGATGAAGTTTTAGAAAACCGGAAATTCGTATGACGTCATGCCCTGAGGCGTAGAAGCGTTTTCACACTTTTTCCATAGCATGCCTCAACTCAGCCTCGGCCACACTACAACGTGGCATGTTTATCTCATCAACGCACTTTTAGTGCTGTGCCAAGTCTCTGAACAAATATGTCGATCGAGTCAGATAGTCTCTCATAATGTGTAAATTGGCGATGGTCCCACCACGAATTCATTTGATCCCGGATGCAACTTCTTTTTTTAAACTTTAGTTTTCATTCCGTCCAATCAAAACAATTTCTTACAATTAAATTACAAAAAAAACGATGCGTACCCCAGTCATAAATCCGGCCGCTGCTTGTAGCGCATTGTATTCCGACACGAGCACTCGCTTGTCGATACTCCACTGTGGTGGATCGAGATAATCGGACGTGAGCACTGCAATATTGCATCATCACTACGCAATCACGTTTAGCCGACACCATTCCATTGCTCGATCAAACCTCCACACACAGATAAAAAATGTATAAATCCAGCCCCATCGTACACGAAAATGTATAACATGTAATACATTTTTCATATATTTTCATGCATGATGGGGCTGGATTTATAAAATTTTTTCATTGTCAGTGTGTAGTAGCGAAAATGCAAAATACAAAGATTCTCGCAATTCCGTACACTTCCTAGACTTTCTTCTATGTCTTCCAGCTTTCTACCTCATTTTGAAAAGAGTCTGAATAGTTCACCTTTAGTAGTAATAGAATAGTGAATAGTTATCTGAATACCTTTGGGAGTGTTCATCTGAGCAAGTGTGAGCACTAGATTTGACCTTGCCTTAATGGTGATCATCCGATGCGCCATGAACCTGGAAATTATTTTAAAATTAAATTTAAATAGATAACATAGAAGAATATCTCTGTCTGATCCAATCGATAGATCTAGAAAACGACACGTCTCAGAGGTTTCACACGGAAAGAGTCTTTCAAGAGTTATTGCGCGACAAACAGCGATTGTATGTAAATCAAACAATATATCTCACTTGCCGCCCCATACTGAGTACTTCTGCTCGACTTTGAAACACTCGTTAAACGAATCACAGAATTGATGGAGAACATGACCATCTATTGAGGTGAGATTGGAAAGGACCGCGAGTTCTGACCGCCTGTAAACATGTGATTCCAGACCTCCAGAAAGGGGTCAGGAGCGAGATAGTGTGCGAAGGTGGGAGAGCCCCTCTCGATTTCACACGCTCTCTCACTTCAAAGCCCTTTCCGTAAGGTTGACCGGCCTGTGGAACGATGTGACATGGTTCCAAATCTCCCGAAAGGACTCATAGGGTAATAAGCCTACGACTCTAGACTTATGGACTGGACAGCGACAACTTTCAAAGTCTAACCGCCTCGCTCCCCTGCGCCTATTAGACTTTGAAGTCGTCGCTGGCCAGCTTAGACTTATTTCCCCATGAGGGGTCAGGATCAAAATACTGCGAAAGCTACAGAAAACGTTGTCAGCGTAGTGATCAAACACGAAATCGGTCGCATAAACTTCTTGATATTGACATATGAAAAATAGCGAAAGCGACTCACGTGAACGTCCTCCTCTCGGAAAATCTTTCCTCCACACTACTGTATTCATCAATTCTCTCTTTCCAGACGTGTGAATTGTGAAAGTTGAAGAGGTACAAAACCTGATTTTGAATAATTATGTTATAATACATTTTGATAAATTTCAAATTTTGGAAAAAGCATTTTTTGTTGCATATGCCAGCTCTAAAATCTTCATTTTGATAGACGCGGAATCGTCGAAAATACTGTACTAAATATTCATCATATAATAGAATAATAATATAAATAAAATATAAGAATAATAAGAGAATTGACATCACAATACTCACAAATATAGACGTGCCCAGCAACAGAACCAGATGCCTCCCGCCACATCGATGGAACATTCTGAAGAGGATTAGATGGTGAAACCTAGAGAAAGGAGTCAGGAAAAAGAGTGTGTGGGACATTCCTTTCCCAAAATCTCTCTTTCTCTCTATTGCACCATTCAAAAAATTATTTACTGGCAGTAAACTCGGGTAAAGCTACTAGTGCAACAAGGTTTTATTGGCACAGTATTGTATAGAAAGTGATGGACCATTTGGAAATACACATCTATTCATATTCACAAAGCTTTTGAAGTAGGTAGGTAGGGTCAGGTAGGGTATGCGCTGAAGGAAATTCGAAACTTCAGCTGCTAAATCCCAAAAAGGGATCTCAATAAGTGACCTATTAGATGTAAAATCTGAAGATGAAGCCAGTAAGCGAAAAGTCATTTTTTTGTTCGGAAGCACCCACAAACAATTGCTCTGTGCAACAGGTATCACTTTTTCTGACTCTCACCCCCCCCGTACTACTCCCTCCCCTCCCTCTCCTGTAAGTCACTTGTTGGTAGCTCCGCCACGGACCAAGAGTTGTAGATCACTCTCTCACTCGCTGAATCTCTCTTTAACTCTATCTCTAGTCGTTTTGACAGACATGCGACTTGTCTTTTTGACACGGCAGTAACATGGCAGATCTGTATGTGCATACATTATGCATGTTTAATTTCATGCTTTCTATATTCGTAGGGACAGAGAACAAATTTTCCACGAGGACTATTCTGCAATGTCATAAAAATTTTGTATTTGACCAAATCACTTTGTCGCTCTGTTGTGACATCGTAGAAAAGATCGCTGCAAAATTACACGTCTCCTATTTGTCGTGATAAATGATTAAATGATTAATATAGATTAAATAATAGATTAATAGATAAAATAATAGATTAAATTATTAATTAACTGAACTCGCGGCACGAGTAAGTTGGAGAACAATTTTCTAAGAAACAAAACCTTGGAGAACATTTCTCGTAGCAAATTTGCGCTCAGTAGGAAAAAGTATTCAGTCACCTCTGCCATTTTAAATCCTCCTCTTCTTTATTCTCAACTCTTTTCATTGTTTGTCTTTTGTCGTCCATTTTTCGCCTGTGGCGAATTGTCATCTACAAGTAACAAAAGTATTAAACAATAAGGAATTTACATTTACAATAATGGAAAGTGCTCCTTAAAATTAGTAAAAGTTATTTATAATATCCGGAATTGGGAAATTAAATTGACACGTTACAAAGGAGTGTATCTATAGGTATACGAGTTAAAGAGGACATCATTCCACATGCCGGTCAACCGTACAGAGAGGGGTTTGTTTCTTCGCTCAGAGAAAAAGCATGGGAGTTAGCAAATGAATTACTTACTTTTTAGCATAGAGAGCATGGGAAATGAGGAGAGCCTAAGTAATTTATTTACTAACTCGCATGCATGGCGAAGTAATTTTTCTCTGAGTGAAGAGAGCTTGCAAAATCGAGTGAGAATCTCTCACTTTTGAACACTTTCTCACCCTGACCGGTTTAGATATCAAATCTGGTGAAAGACGCTAAAAACAAAATCGTATCCACAAAAAAAAGAAACGCTAAAAACTCAATCGTTGCCAGAAAGACACTCAACAAGACTCTCCTCCATTTCCCTCTATTGAGTCGTCGCTAGCCAACGCCCCGTTTTGACGGTCTTCATGATGTTTAGGGACAAAGAGGGGGGGAGAAGCCTGGAAAATGAACTTTCATGGGGGGGTGGCTAATATCGCAGTCCAACAGTTCACATTGCAAGGTGTGTAACGAATAGAATATACAATTTAACAGTAGTCGTTATTCACTGGGGTTGATGTTATCCATTGTTTGTTTGTGAGACTCTACCAATACATCCCCAATCTTTTTTGTCTAAGATCTTCAATGAACACATTAGGGATGACTTCTCAAAAAAACCACGTCTTGTGAATGCAGACAATGTTCTTGATAATCTAGGAAACGAGGAAACTGACTTGTGAGTTAAAAAAGTCAATAACACAAGAATTTATCGTTAACCACCGCTAATTTACAAACACTTTAGATATGCATCGATATCGTACCACGTACATGATTCATCACAATTATTCTACGGGATCTATTGAATCGACGGGATGCATTCTATCCAGAAACAGGGCGGTTTTAGTGCCCATTTCGTAGTCGAATCGATTCAGATTTGATAGCATTTCCTCCCTTTTGTGCTCCCAATTCCAATTCTCGCGATTTGAGCAGATTAGGAACTGAAAATAATAATAAATTTAAAATATTTAACTGTATTATTATTTATGTCCATGTAAAAGTAGCAGCGTTTCCATGGCGTTGTTTTACGATTGGATAACATAACCAATGCATCTCAAGATATTTAGCATCTTATTCAATCAAATTTACCGTAGGGGAGCAATGATTTGAGATCAAAGATAAAAAATCTCACCCGTTGTCCACTCTGCGCAATTTTGAGTGCAGAGCAACTTTTGAAGTGAAGGGAGAAGCGACGGGTCACCTGAAAAGTTTTACAACATCTGAAAATAAGAAATACACGAAATTGTAAAGTAAGAAATTAAAAAATTACTCTTGAGCACTACTTCTGCGATTGACGAAAAAGTCTAGATAGGTCAACAATACATTGTGCTTCCTTTTCAGAATGATCTATCCAGTATAGCGAAAAAGTTTCCTTGATGGGTTTAGTCAAGTTTGTAAAATACTGTCATGGGCAATACCATCTATAGCTCACACTCAGCTGTTAGGATTTTTACTTTCACCATCTGTTCTAGATCTCTTTGTTCCCCTCGCCAATCACTCCCTATAAAAGGGATATTCAATATCATTATGTGACAGCGATGGGATAAAGATCTGCCTAATCGCCTCCAGTCGCTATCCGCTACACACTATGAGCAACCAAGGTTATTCGTCCAAACCTTCGGTTGAGAATACAAAAAGAATCTAAAAATTTCCTTGATGGATTTAGCCAAGTTTGTAAAATACAAAAAGAATCTTTACAATCCACTCACCTCATTTTGCAGATTCTCCTGGTCTTTCAGCATCAACATGTTAGCTGAAAAGACTCCCGTCGAACCGACCACCTGCAATAGTTATTGTGTATTGTATAAATAAATATGTGACGAAATTTCTACGAAACATTTAAAACTAATTTAGGATTCCCCAGTTTTCGCGTTTCCAAAGAAGACAACTGGTTTCGCAAAAAAAAAACCCCCAGTAAGTACAGTATACTACAGTTTCCAACATACAGTATCCACTTTAGTACAGTAATACTTTCTCACTTTCCCACACACTCTCGCCTCTGACCCCTTACTGGAGGCCACTAACCTTACTCAAGTCCGCCATTACATTCTCCTGCAGGAACACTTCATGAGGACAGACAATAGAGGCATTGGGGGAGTTGGAACAGGCATCGAGCAGAAGGGAATCGTATGTAATACCTGCAGATCGCGATAGGATGTAATTGCGGTATATTTATGCAATAGGGAAAAATTGTTTTATAAATATGATGCCGGAAATTTCTACGTTATCAATACCCAATATGGCGTCATTGCGTTATTACTACGCAATCAAAATTCCGAACCTTGCCGTGCGGCGCGCCTCACAAACTCGATGCCGTCCATAATGTGCACTCGGACCTGGAAAATCGATATTTTTTTAAAATTTAAACTTACAATTTAAATGTAAAAGATACTAAAATAAATATATTTAAAATAATAATTAAAATCTTAATTTAAAATAAATAAAATATAAAATTTAATTACCTTAGAATTCACGGGAAACTCGAACCACTTTTTCGCGGCCTCGTATACGCTCGGCTCCAGCTCGACGACGTCTATTTCGAGCTAAAATTTAATTTTTAAATAAATTAATCACTAATAGATAACTAGGTAACTTAACTAATTAGTATATCTTCATTCAAATAACTCACATGGAGCGGCATTTTTGCCATGAACGCGGTCGCCGACCCGCCGCCCATTCCGATTTGCAGCACCCGCTGTGGCTCTGATCGATCGAAGGAGAGGCCCTGAAATTCAGGAATCGAATCGCTAACTGACATGGGACACACCACAACTCACATATCCCGATCTTTTTACAAATTTTATGTAGATTCAGCATAAAATTCTAACCATGAAACTGTTTTCAAAAGTTGCTAAATGTTTTTTAATAAATATTTTTAATTTTAATTATTTTTGAAAAAACTTTTAAAAATATTTATTTAACATTTTTTGGCAGCATTCGAATTCAAAAGTCGTAGACTGTATATTTCAATCGAAATATCCATTTTGGGTTTCTAATTTTGCTTATTTATTTATTAAGAGACCCTCCACGAGAGAACGGGAGAAATGGGTAAAGGTCTCGGATGGGCGAAAATGCAACCTACCATCAAACTTTTTTCTTATAACGAGGGTCACGAGTGCTGATCGCCGCCACATCTCTTTGAGCGCCAAAACATTTTTTGACCGAAAAATTACTTTTCGAAATTTTGACCGTTTTTTAGACCCTAAAATAAAGTTTCCTTTTTGATAGCCAAAAGTATTTATTTATACGTATTTTTGCGCGTATATTCCAAATTTACTACCTAGAACTGCTGAAATTTCAATAGAAAAAAGATAATCTCGAAAAATCACTTTTTTGGATTAAAAATCAAATATATCGTGATTTTGTAAAATTCTGTTCGCGCTCTCACTATGATTTTCTGAATCTACATGAAAAAAAGTAGTACTATACTGAATATTTCAGATTTTTAACAACACAGAACTTTTAGATATTTGTTGCCAAAGTTGGGCACACATCGATTTTGTAGATGTATCTCTACCTAATATCTACAAAAATAAGTCCCACTCATACGAACTATCATTCTAAAACTTCATTCTATGTCAAAACTAATATATTGGAAACAAATATACTGAATTATATGATTGCTCTGATACAGTTATTGCACAAATTTCGCTTTTTTTCTTCTTAAAATGCCATCCCAGAAACAATTCTACATAATACTTGTTCCAACGCCTTAATTTAGCTCTATTATTTTAAAATGTAAATATCAATGCGGCCATCATTCACATCGCCCTCTTGATTTTTAAAATCCAAATTTTAACATTTTTCCTATGTTTGGTTAATAATTACCGAGTTTTTGGACTGTTTGTGAATCATGAACAAGAAAATTTGTATGACTTTTATATTCAGGATTTAAGGAGTCAATAATTGTCAGTAACGTATACGGTCAGTAAAAACTTCACCGGAATAACGACGAGAAATTCTTATCAATTTTGGGTTATTCTCATTTTCTCGAAGAGATTACAAAATCAGTTTACAGCAAAGTTTAGGGATGTTATGAACCTTCGGGAGAAATAATTTTCAGACCACTACATGTGAGTCTCATCATCAATGATATGAAAGATTATTGTCAACCAAACTGATTTTGTATTCTCTTCGAGAAAATGAGAATAATCAAAAATTGATATGAATTTCTCGTCATTATATCCTATGTTATGCGAACAATCCTATAGCAGCCATATTTTTAAATTCATTTTAACACTATTTCCTTAGATTTGAGCTGGAATACCAGGACTGACTTTATACGCTAGGCTAGGCAAAAATCGAAAATTTGGTGAGAATTTCCAATAAACGGAGGGTTTGAAAATTAATAAGTTTTTAGTGACCGTATACGTTACTGACAATTATTGACTCCTAAAATCCTGAATATAAAAGTCATACAAATTTTCTTGTTCATGATTCACAAACAGTCCAAAAACTCGGTAATTATTAACCAAACATAGGAAAAATGTTCAAAATTTGGATTTTTAAAATCAAGAGGGCGATGTGAATGATGGTCGCATTGATATTTACATTTTAAATTTCGGCTAATCATCACTGAATATGTAAGTTGTTCAATGCCCACTTCAATTAAAGTTGACATTTTAAAAATCGGAAAAATAATATAATTGAAAATTTTCGTAAATTTCACAACTTCGGCATATCGATTGCTTTTTATGTGTATTAATGATGTTATAGAATGGCTTGAAAAATATTAGAGCTAAATTAAGGAGTTGAAACAAGTATTATGTAGAATTGTTTCTGGGATGGCATTTTAAGAAGAAAAACGCGAAATTTGTGCAACTGTATCAGAGCAATCATATGACGCCGTTTGCGTTAGGATCAACGAGGTCTCAACAGAGGTCTGGAACAGTTAAAAAATCGAAATTGCTCTAAACCCGACGGTATGGCGCCGCGCCATACCGGCGCCCGGAAGGGTCCTATTGTGAAATCGACCGCACCAGCGTCTTCAGCACGGAAAGTTACCCCTAGGAGCAAGTTTAGAGCAGTTTCGATTTTTTACCTGTTCCATCGCCTTGTTGATCCTAACGCAAACGGCGTCATATAATTCAGTATACTCCTTTCCAACATATTAGTTTTGACATACAGTGAAGTTTTAGAATGATATTCGGGTGTCCCACAATTTTTGTCCCTAAATCTCGACTAACAATATTTTTGCTCATAACTTTGACAGATGCAAACGGTCAGTGATCGAAGTAGTCGTCGTTCCTAATAATGACTTTCTTCCATCGATTGGGCAGAGCCATGAAAGCCCTCCTCAGGCGGGCTGAGCCCAGGCGTTAATCTAAGATTGATAGTCGGCGTCGAGATCGGTCCGATTGGCGAACTGATTGTCAGGGTGTAAGCCCGCAAAGAATTCAAAACAGCGATAGTAGTAATGGCTGGTATCGAGAGTATACAACGGTATATTTGACCCCTCTAACTTCAGATTGTCCAGCATTTTCTGGAACATTTTCCAAAAATGGGGTCTTCACAAGTCGATTAAAATTTGAAATTTTGCATATCTCTGGAGACCAAGAGGGGTACTGATGGCGACCTGTTTATGTTGGACAGAGTAGTGGTCGCGGAAGTTGGTGGTCCCATCACTATGAATCTCTTTGTTGATGGGGTCGAAAAGGGAGAAGAAGCAGTTGAGAGATTTATTCTTTCTGTGGACATTCTTGTTTGGAACGGAGTGAGGCCACTCTCCCGCATCCAATCAGCCAGTTTTCATGCCGGTATTGTCATACGTGATCCACTTGATATCCATTTCGATTACCTTGCTGGCCCACCTTATGTTGGCCGGACAGTCGAAAAACTCCCGACACTCATTAGCACGTTTCTTTTCAGTGGAAGCGAAAATACCTTGGTTTGCGAAATTTTTCAGCATTTGACTCTTTCAGTTATGATGCACGATTTGACGTACAATGGATATGGAAGTATAAGTATATGGCCCCATGGGAATGGTATTGGTTTTGAGTTTGAATACCAACACAGTGAGAACAGAGGTTTGGTATAGAAGAGGCGGCGGTCAGAGTAGGGTCTATCCCCTAAGCTGTGGTCTACGGAATCTAACCTGTAGAGCCGAATCTTACACGTTGGCTTACTAGGGGCCGCCTCTAGTATTAATTGCACTAGCTATTCATGAGTTTCCACGGTTTAGTTTCCGTAGAAAATGTTATGGAGCAATATCGACAGAAAGTGGAAAGATGAGTCCTTCGGAAAAATTCGTGTAGAAACCAGCAGAGAGAAGCAATGACCTAGTGCTGATGCTTGTTTGAATAGTAAGTGGATTGTCTATCAAATATATTGTATCACATCGAGAATCGGCCGAAGATCAGTTCTTTACAACTATGAAAATGGCCCGAGGGACAGAAATTGTGGGACACCCTGATAGTTCGTATGAGTGGGACTTATTTTTGTAGATATTAGGTAGAGATACATCTACAAAATCGATGTGTGCCCAACTTTGGCAACAAATATCTAAAAGTTCTGTGTTGTTAAAAATCTGAAATATTCAGTATAGTACTACTTTTTTTCATGTAGATTCAGAAAATCATAGTGAGAGCGCGAACAGAATTTTACAAAATCACGATATATTTGATTTTTAATCCAAAAAAGTGATTTTTCGAGATTATCTTTTTTCTATTGAAATTTCAGCAGTTCTAGATAGTAAATTTGGAATATACGCGCAAATATAAGTATAACTAAATACTTTTGGCTATCAAGAAGGAAACTTTATTTTAGGGTCTAAAAAACGGTCAAAATTTCGAAAAAATAATTTTTCGGTCAGAAAATTTTTTGGCGCTCAAAGAGATGTGGCGGCGATCAGCACTCGTGACCCTCATTACAAGAAAAAAGTTTGAGGGTAGGTTGCATTTTCGCCCATCCGAGACCCCTTCCCATTTTCTCATGGAGGGTCTCTTAAATACATAATTTGTTATGGATGACGAAATTTCAAAATAATATTTAGCAACTTTTGAAAACAGTTTCATGGTTAGAATTTTATGCTGAATCTACCATAAACATTTCAAAAAGATCGGGATATGTTAGTTGTGGTGTGTCCCGTGTGAGATACAGTAGTCTCCTAAAAAAACGAAAGCTTTTGACTTTCATTAATCTGCTAAATACAGAAAAGGTGGCCTACCTCCTTCATGAAACCGGCCGCGATTTGCATGAGGTTGTAGGTGAACGCGTACCCAGTATCGATCCGCCAATTCATGGGCACGAGGTGGTGAGGAGTGATTACTGTAACGTGGTGTGATTACCGTAATGTGGTGTAGTTTCCTACAGCACCATAAAAGTCGACCTTTCACACGCTAAAGGCAAAATCGACAGAGACTCTCTCACTTTCGCATACACTCTCGCCTCTGACCCCTATCTGGAGGACTGGACGCTCACTTTCTGGTATTATGAGGTTGGCGATAGTTAGTGCCATGTCGGTGTTCCGCTCGTACAGTATGAGACGCTGCGCAATGAAGCTGAAATGTTGAGTATTTATCAACAACAAACATTTTTGAGTGATCAATTTGCGGTGCCAAAGCTTCGTAGTAGAAAAAGAGCGATTCCCCAATTTGACCCCTTAAAATCAAAGTGTTTTCATACCGAAAACATACCACTCAAAAATAGGGATGAGCCAAATAATCAATAAAAACTCACTGATTTCCACTACCGTAGTACCGCTGGATCACAGTAAAGCAGTCGTTTCCCGAATCACAAAAGCGACCAATTGGATAGGGAGAATTGAGGGAGAGATTGTGCATTGGTTGGGGCTCGAGTCGTCTAAAATCAATCGATAATTATTTTTAACTGCCACCCCACGCACCCTAAACGGGGTTGGGGCAATCGCAATTCTCAATGATATGTGAAGCACATAAAGTGATACCAGCTCAAGAAATTCTCAACAAAGGTCACGAAACTGAATGATTTCGCGAAAGTGAAGGGGCTAAGTGCTCGAAAGGAGACGAAATTTATCAATAAAACTTTTTTATATTTAAATTATTAACCCTTTTTAATTAGCTAATTATTGTAAAATACCTTAGTTCCACCCTCTCCTCCGTTGACAAATTGACAAAATCGAATTGCGATTCGGGACTCCACAGGAAGAAATAGAAAACGAGCGAAAGCAATGACTGTAAACGAAGTTTTGAATTTGTTGGAGTGAACGAATAACATGTGGTATAAGGAAAGATCAAAGATCAAATAGCTATCTGTCTATCGAGAGACTACAAATCAACTAACTATGTATGACGATTTCTAAGATCAAATTGCTAAACATTGAAGAACTAAAGACCAATGAATACACATGATTCCAAACCTACATACCAGGGTCAGAGCGAGAGAGTGTGCAGAAGTGAGAGAGTCCCTCTCGATTTCACACGCTCCCTCACTCCAAAGGCCTTTCTGTAAGGTTGACCGGCCTGTGGAATGATGTGAATAGCTAAATAGTGAAAGATCAACTCACAAAGCCGGCGATTGCTATCAATTGATGCTTCTTTCCGAATCCCTTCTTACTCCCGCGGTTCTTCTCACTCAACTTTGCCCGTATAGTAGGATTGATCAAATCGGTTCCTGCTCTCTTCATTTCACACACTCTCTCGCCCGCCGCCTAGCGCAGAGAGTGTGTGAAATGAAGAGAGCAGGAAGAGAGGCCGATTTGACCAATCCTACCTAGCAGCCATCTTTCGTCGCAGAATTGCGACGGCTGTCAAACCCACAAATTAACTCATTAGCTAATTAAAATTTATCTAATTAGTCGTAAATTCAAAATGGCAGGTTAGCGTATAACCAACAGGGAAAAAAGTTCATACAGTTTCGTCAAGTTTGAACAAAGTTATAAGCCGTTGCGGTTTTTGTCCTTTGCGGTTTTGTCACCCCCCAAGGGCTATGACTAACATACTATACGATGACACGTATGACTAGTGCAAAGAGAGAAATGGTTTGTACGATACGGAAGTGTGAATAGGCGATCGTACAATTCCATTCATTAAGTATGCTAATTAGTAAATAATTAAATATAATATTAAGTATTAATCAAGAATAAGCCTCGATAAATAGGTCAGGGGAAAAGAAACGAATAGAATTTCATTTCGAAATGGTTTCCCACCTGTTCCAGCTGATCAGTCAAGGAGAGAAGTGACCGCTCGACAAGAGAGAGAGACAGCGGAATGAAGAGGAGAAAGGGGGAGATAGCACGTTGAGTTAGGTAAATTGTGACAGAATGTGTAAATAATATGTAAATTGGAGATGAACTCGACATTGCTTCAATAGTTTATTTAATTTCAAAAGAATTTCAAATTCGGGTAATGTCGGCGTGAGCGCTAAGTAGAATGATATTTATCTTAGAATAGCAGGGTTTAAATAGTGATATTGCGGGGAAGAAATGAGAGAAGAGAGAGTGCAGAGACAGAGAGAACAGATTGAGATAGATAAGAAGAAAGCATATGCAGCAAGTGAAACAAGTTGATCTCTGGACTGACAGAGACACTCAAGGGGCGAAAAAAAGAGAAGGGGCAAGATACAAAAATGGCAAAGCAGATAATGCAAGAATGCATCAAAAGAAAGCCCGCTGCGACTACTCCTTAACACATGATTCCAAACCTACAGACCAGGGTTAGGACTAGAGAGTACGCAAAAGTGAGAGAGCCCCTCTCGATTTCACACGCTCCCTCACTCCAAAGGCCTTTCTGGATGGTTGACCGGCCTGTGGAATGATGTGTTAAATCTTGCTCTTGATGGCCGTGATGGTCGGAAGAGGGATTGACGAGAGACGAGAGGCAGCGAGACGAAGAGTGACATCGGAGATGGAGAGGAGTGGAGTCGATCGGCGATGATAGGAGAGGAGACGAGGAGAAGGAGGACACGATCCACGTCATCCGTCCAGCGATGCGGGCTTGATTGGACGCAATGATTGGAAGACTCGTCGTGAGTCCCTCTGTGATCAGATAGCTCAGAAGGGACAGAACGAGGACTCTCCAGGTCGCGAAGAAGAGTCGGGCAGGGGAAGGCTCACATCATTCCACAGGCCGGTCAACCTTACAGAAAGGCCTTTGGAGTGAGAGAGCGTGCGGAATCGAGAGGGACTCTCTCACTTTTGCACCAGGGGTGTGCGGCAAGGGCTTTTTTCGGCAATCGGCAATTGCCGGCAACTGCCGAAATGAAAATTCGGCAATTGCCGGCAATTTCGGCAAGTTTCGGCAATGCTCAAAAACGTGAAAAAACGACTATTTCAAGCAGTTTTTAATAAATTTCGTCGCGAATTTCAACAACGATTTGCAATCAGAGGTGATAGATATTTCAATTTTTCTTCAAATACTTTGAGATGAAAAAAAAAGAAAACGAAATTTTTTTTCTCGTGTATTTTTATCTTTTCTTCATTTTTCATGCATTTTATTCCGAAATATTGTATTGCCGTTGCCGTCCAAAATCACTTGCCAAGGAATTTCGGCAATGAAAGTACGGAAATTTCGGCAATTTCGGCAACCGGCAAGTGCCTTGCCGCACAGCCCTGTTTTGCACACTCTCTCGCTCTAACCCTGGTCTGTAGGTTTGGAATCATGTGGTCTGTGTGGCCGGAATGAGCGTCGAAGGAGTCGGGGTAAAGAATATGATCATTCGCCATCTCTCACACTCTCTACATCGTTCGGCTGATGGCAAAGTGTGTGAAAGTTTCAGAAGTGTACACATGATTATAAAAAGAACAAGGTTAGAGCGAGATAGTATGCAAAAGTGAGAGAGTCCCTCTCGATTTCACACGCTCTCTCACTCAAAAGTACATTCTGTAAGATTGTCCGACCAATGGGATGATGAGTAGATCTTCATGGAAAACATTGGGGATGAAATCTCGAGAAAAATATATACGCTTAGAGGTAGAGGCCAGTCAGGAATCTTTGTAAAAAAGAACAATAAAACAAGAATTTATCACTAACCACCGCTTAATTTACAAACACTTTAGATATGCATCGATATCGGACCACGTATAGGATACGGTACAATTATTGATCGACGGGGTTCATTCTATCCAGAAATAGGGCTGTTTTAGTGCCCATTTCGTAGTCGAATCGTATTAGATTTGACAACATTTGCTCCCTTCCGTGCTCCCAATTCCAATTCTCGCGATTTGAGCAGATCAGGCACTGGAAAACATATATTTTTATTTATTTTAAAGTAACCTTAATTTTCATATATATCAATAAGTTAAATTAATTATTGTGACAAATTGTCAAAAAAAAAATCAAAGATCAAAGATCAAAGATCGCACCCGTTGTCCATTCTGCGCGATTTTGAGTGCAGAGCAACTTTTGAAGTGGGCGGAGAAGCGGCGCGTCACCTGGAAAATTCAATAATTGATACACAAATTTTAAAATTTAAAATTTCTGAAAAAAGTGAAATTAGAAATAGGTAGATCGATTCAAACACGCCAAAGTTGTATCCTTTTTGCTGCAAAGTAGTGGCCTTGGCTCGTCGACTATATATCATTCGATCCCAGCTCTCACCTCATTTTGCAGATTCTCCTGGTTCTTCGGCATGTACATGTTAGCTGAAAACACTCCCGTCGAACCGACCACCTGCAATAATCAATTTGTGTAAATTGGAAATAATACATACCAAACACACGAACCAAACATGCCCTGAAAGGGGTCCCCGATTCAAGTGCACACAACACGCAACAGACCGCTGATCACCACAGGACAGGCTCTCGTTGCTACTCAGGCATAGGGGTGGTCGAGACCGCCTTGCGTGTAGAAGACCTAGCACCTTTACCTTTTTTTTAAATCTTGAAATTTGTATGATGCGCTCAATTTGTGGGAAAACTATCTTAGTGTTCAAGCGTTTCCAAAGCAGAAGGTTCAAACAAAATCAAACAAAAAACAAAATGGCGCAACTGGATTCACCAAAACTTCCTTTTCACATAGTACAGTATGCTACAGTATCCAATTTACAGTTTGCAATCTAGTACTACAGTAAGCAACTCACAGTATCCAATTTGGTACAGTGGGAATAACAGACCCTCTAACCTTACTCATATCCGCCATTACATTCTCCTGCAGAAACACTTCATGGGGGCAAACAATTGACGCATTCGGAGAGTTGGAGCAAGCATCGAGCAGTAGGGAATCGTATACGATACCTGAAGATTGCGTAATCACTATGCAATAGTGCACCATCGTATTACATTTATAAAATGATACGATCAAAAGTCAAATGACGGAATTCCGTTGTTTACCAAACAGGCACGTACGCGACCCTCTCACTTTTGCCCGCTCTCTCGCTTTGGTAAACACAGGAAGTACCATTTTGACTTTTTGTGTGTTTGTATCATTTTATGAATGTAATATCATCAATAGACAATCGAAAGTTATTGCGTCGTAACTACGCATGGGGGCATCGTCAAAACGCGTTATCACTAGAAATCGAAATTGAATCATCACTATGCAATCCGAATTCCCAACCTTGCTCAGCGGCGCGTCTCACAAAATCGATGCCGTCCATAATGTGCACTCGGACCTGGAAAATCGATATTTTTTTTTAATAATTTATATTTAAAATGTATTTACCTTAGAATTCACGGGGAACTCGAACCACTTCTTCGCGGCCTCGTAAACGTTCGGTTCAAGCTCGACAACGTCAAATTCGAGCTAAAATTGAATTTTAAATTTATACTTAAGTACTAATTAATCTGTTAATTAGTATAATTGTAATTCAAACTTACGTTAAGCGGAATTTTGGCCATGAATGTGGTCGCCGACCCGCCGCCCATTCCAATTTGCAACACGCGCTGCGGCTCCGATCGATTGAAGGAGAGACCCTGAATACTGTAGGTCAGTTTGCGATTCAGGGCTGCTGGAATCGCAAACTGATTTACAGTACTTTCTTAACTACAGAAAAGCGGACTACCTCCTTCATGAAGCCAGCCACGATCTGGATCAGATTGTAGGAGAACACGATACCGGCATCGATCCGCCAATTCATCGGCACGAGGTGGTGAGGAGTGATTACTGTAACGTGGTGTGATTACCGTAATGCGGGGACTATTAATTGTATGGTGTGGCTACTGTAATGTGGAGTACAGCGCATTATTTCACGGCTTATTGTTTGGGTAAGCCTCAAGAAAGGGTTTGGAAGCCAAAGAGCATGATTGGGACCTCTGAATTTCGCACACACACACTAGCATCCGTCCCCTTTCTGTAGGTTACGAAAGTAGAAGAGAAGCTCACTTTCGGGCCGTATGAGATTGGCGATAGTTAGTCCCATGCCGGGGTTCTGCTCGAACATTATGAAACGTTGCGCCTTGAAGCTGCAATGTGTGACAAGTGAAAATGGGCAAAATTGCTATAGCTATGACGGGGCCTAGTAGAGTTTGTAATTCGGGTCGGGTAATTCGGTTCTCACCGGTTCTTTCGACTCAATTTCGAGAAATAAATAGACCCGACACTCACTCTCAAAAAAGAGCAATTACCCGACACCCAGATCGACCAATGTTATAAGAGTTAATCTGAAAAAGCATGAACAGATAGATTACTGTAAGAATATCAATTTAGTAGTAATAATGTGGGTTTGTTGTGCGAACTGTCGTTGTCTCGTTGCACGTAACCTGAAAAAAAACACATTTGGAATCTCGCATATTAATTTAGACATGTCAACATTCGAAAATGTATTAGACAACGAAAGAAGGCTCTAGTAAAAAAAAGCCAAAGTAATGTAGCCGCTTTTGATTCTTTCCGTACTGATATACCAAGAAAACAAACCTCAACGAGTTTTCCAGCTGAGGGTTGATTTTCTTGTGTTCGCCTTGACCGCTAAAATTAAAGGTAGCAAAGTTGCAAAAAGAGCCTGCATATTCCCATAGTCTTTAGAGTGACCTGCTGGTACATCTTCTTGATGACAAAGCATCACTAACCATTACAGTCAATTAGGGTTCAAGCTCTCACTACTTGACCGAACCAATCTGCCGGAGGCTGTGAGAGATAAGAATTGACCACTTGACAGCCTTTGATCGATCGAGTCCAGTTTAGTTCTTATGAACAAGATGGAAAGTCGAGTCCTCAAGGATAGGAATATCTTGATTTAATCAATTCAACTTGAAAAGTCGAGAAGTGAGAGTGGCAGATTTGGACCAATACAGAAATCTAGTGATCACTATCAGATATTTAAGGAAATAAATAGACTTATCTTTGAGTTAGGGGGCTTATCGCGTGTGAATTTGTCGACCAACCATTCTTATCATCAGAATCCAGTGAAAATGAGAGGAGAAACTCACGTGAACATTGAAATTGGTCGATTTGGATGTCGGGTAATGGAGTGAAATCACCTATTACCCGGCATTTCTCGCCCTCTCATTTTGCGCAGTCGGGTACCCGAAGTGTCGGGTAGTGTCACATTTTAAACTCTAGGGCCTAGTACGGAACTAGGAAAGTGTCAGTTATCCTTATCAAAAGCACAGTAACACTCACTCATCTCCGCTACCGTGGAACCGCTGGACTACAGTGAAGCAGTCGTTTCCCGAATCACAAAAGCGACCAATTGGATAGGGAGAATTGAGGGTGAGATTGTACATGAGATGGGGCTCGAGACGCCTGAAATCAATCGATAAATGAAATTAGATAAGGGTTGTCGTCAAATAGACTAAATGTTCGAGAAAGGATACGGCATTTAGCTTTTTTTTCAATTTATTTTATATCTTTATTTGCAAATATACAATTCTGAGGCGAGAAAAGAGTTTAAGGTAGAGATAGTGAAAGTTTTTTTCTACAATTTTAATCAATCAGTTTAATCAATAATTATAAATTAGCCGACCTGAGTTCCGCTTTTTCCTTTGTCGACAAACTGCCAAAATCGTATTGCGAATCGGGACTCCACAGGAAGAGATAATAAACGAGCGAAAGAAAGGACTGAAAATGGTATTTTCGGTTTGTTAAAAAAGGTAAAAGGTAATAGTTCCGTGTTCAGCGTGTTTCCATGTGCGGAACATTGTGCTTTTTCAGTGTGCACGCAATCTAAGCATATATGACATATTCAATTACTCAGTTCTCGGGTTTGTCAGGGGAAAATAACGGTTGATGTAAAAAAATAGAGTTCAGAGACTGACTATCTGACTGTCAAGAGTTCAAAGAGCACCTGACTACATATGTAAGAAGCGTTAAAAGATAAATCCATCTCGATAGGCCAAAGATCAAAAATATGTTGTGAAACTGTTTTAATATCTATAGGGTTGGCTAATAAGTCTTGCACGATTTTGATTTTTTTGAAATTTCTTCCGCACTTCCTTCCCATGTCCTCAAGCAAATCCTTTCTAGTCGTGTTACATGTAGTAAGTCTTCCTCTATTACTGCCCGTCACTTCATGACAAGATGTTGATTACGATGAGAAATATAAATTAAGTAAGTGGGTCAGGTCGATTTCGAGTCGATCTTTTCTTTTCCTTGCAGTTATACGGTGAATCGAGACAGGGCCTAAAACTCGCTATGTACTCGAAGGGTGACTTTCACTGTATGCATTAATAGCAATGACACAGAAATATTTCTTCTGGCTAGTCAGAACCAATGCCTCAAAAATATAAGTTGCGAGCGAAAAATCACGACACGAAGCTTTTTGTGAATTTTGGGGGCTGTCCGATCGAATTTAATATCGTATACTGTAATTCTTTTGAGAGCTTCTATGGTTGTTATAATAGTACAGCTAATTTTAAATCAGGTGCTCTCATCGATAAATTGATCTGCATTTTTTATGAAGACCGACATTGGAGATCGAATTTGACCATTCACGATGTGCCCCAGTTTTTGCGAAGGTTTTATCGATCAGTAAAGGCTCCTATTCTGCAGTAAAAGTCTAATAGTATTGATGTTCAGTAAGGCTTTGGCCTATCTCCATTCACTTCGACACGACATTTCATCAAATCGGGCACCCAAAATTCGAATTTTAATGAAAATTTACGAGTTTCGAAATTTTTGTATTTTTTGTATCTCGAAAAGCGCAGAAGGGTATAGTTTAAAGCATCAGTATTAAAAGTAAGTTATATTGTCAATAAGTAATTTGTGCACAAGTACATCTCGATAGCTTCGCATTTGACATCGTGATTTGAAATCGTTAGAACACTACTATTTCCGAACTTTACGAATTTGGAGAACCATAACTTATAAACTAAATATTGCAGTGGGTCATTCTCACCACAAAGTGAAAGAGGACTGTTGATACTATAACTGATTCTATGCTGAGACTCTGGAAAAAATTCTTGACGCCATGGCTACCACATAATTTTTAATCGAATTTTCCGCGTATTTCAGAAATATAACAAATTATTATATCCAGAAGCCCGAGAGAGACTGAAATGAAACCAAAGATAGAAGTGGTTACTTAACAGTTCTCCTACAAGATATCATGAGTACAAGGCTTGCTAATTAGAACTGCTCGAAAATCGAAAGCGCAAAGTTCACACCTCAAATCGTGCAAGACTTATTAGCCAGCCTGATACGTTTGCATGTCAATGGAAGAGATGAGACAAAAAATATATGGAAAGCTGAAAGATCAACTCACAAGGCCGGCTACAGCCATCAAATGATGTTTCCTCTTCCATCCATTATTTCCTCCACTGTTATTCTCACTTGACTTTGTCCGAATAGCAGCCATCTTTCGTCGCCGCAGTGAATTTCTTTGTTATGGCATTGGACGAGCATGTTAACCCGGTTTCGATTAACTAAGAAGGTACACGAGTGTGACCATAGTTCGCGCAAGAAAGGCCGTAGAGAGTATGTTAAATGGAGAGAGTCCGCTGGTGAGAGAGTGTGTGAAAGTTTCATAGAGGTGTAGTTTCCCTTTCTGCAAGTTTTAAATACCCGATCTTAATGGAAAGCAGAATGAATAGCTGCTCAAAAAGGAGGGTGACAATTATACAATTTTAATTTGCTAATTAGTTAATTTGTGGGTTTAACAGCCCTCGCGATTCTGATCATGATAACACTCTGGTTGAGTACTGTAGGTAGGGTTAGAGCAGATATAAACTTCGTTGCCGAAATGTCACCGCCCCCCCCAATATACCAAGTCTTTTGTTGCTCTTGATATTCTTGAATAGCGAATAAAATCACTTGAGAGTAGCTCGATAAAACAGAGTTTATCGTTAACCACCGCATACTTTACAAACACACTTTAGATATGCATAGATATCGGACCACGTATAGGATACGGTACAATTATTGATCTACGGGATTCATCCTATCCAGAAACAGGGCGGTTTTCGTGCCCATTTCGTAGTCGAATCGTATCAGATTTGACAGCAATTGCTCCCTTTTTTGCTCCCAATTCCAATTCTCGCGATTTGAGCAGATTAGGAACTGAAATATAAATATTTATCACAATCTTCATTTCGAAAAAAAACTATTTTGTATTTTATTTTATAAATGGAGCGCGAGATGAAAGATTAAAGATTAAAGATTAAAGATCAAAGATGAAAGATCAAAGATCGCACCCTTTTTTTTACGATTGGATAACATAACCAATGCATCTCAAGATATTTAGCATCTTATTCAATCAAATTTACCGTAGGGGAGCAATGATTTGAGATCAAAGATAAAAAATCTCACCCGTTGTCCATTCTGAGCGATTTTGAGTGCAGAGCAACTTTTGAAGTGAAGGGAGAAGAGGCTGGTCACCTGAAAAACATTGATCACTTCTTGAAAATGCGGCAATTGTAAAATTGAAATGAAAAAGTTGATTGATCTAGAGCACTACTTTAAATTTGAGTAGCACTAGCCTGGCGAGAAATAAATGCAAGAGCATCTTTAAAGATCGTTCACCTTCTTCTGCAAATTCTCCTGGTCCTTCGGCATGAACATGTTAGCTGAAAAGACTCCCGTCGACCCTACCACCTGCAATATTGATTGTGTATTTTATAAATTACTATTAATGTATCTCGAAATTTCAATGATACTTAAGTTTTGTGAAATTAATCTAGGATAACTTTTTGTTCAAGCTTTTCCAAAGCTGAAGGTGCAAACAAAATGGCGCAACTGGGTCCCATCAAAACTCCCATTCACATAGTGCAGTATACTACAGTATCCAATTTACAGTTTGCAATTTCAGATGACCCACTAACCTTACTCATATCCGCCATCACATTTTCCTGCAGGAACACTTCATGGGGGCAGACAATCGAGGCATTTGGAGAGTTGGAAGAAGCATCGAGAAGGAGGGAATCGTAGACGATACCTGGAGATTACGTCATCATTATGTAATCACGATTACGACACTACTATGCAATAGAGCATTGCGTCATCAATATGCGATCGGAAGTTTTTATCTCATCAGTATGAAATAGGTACAGTAGCCGCCAATATTGTGTCACCTCTACATTTTTCGAATATATCTTTGTTCAAACTAATCGAATCTTTCTAATTTTTTGAGAGTGATTGGGATTTATGATTGCCGATGATACTGTATAGTGGAGGTCGGTCAAATATAATCGTGCGGCCGATTGCTTCATACTCGTTTACTTGCTGCAAATTCGAATTTTCAGTTTTCTCTTTGGCTAAATTCCGAATGGATGCCTATATCTGAATAGGTACGGTGGTCAAATAGAGGAACATTAGGGCTTCTCAATCCACTACTTGGATAGGGTCTCAACTGCCTCACCAGTCGAGCTGGATGTGCTGCAAATGGTACACTTCTGAAAAAGTTTTCGAGTATAATTCTCTTCCTGATGAAGGACTCAAGCTCAGACGTGGCGATTATTATTGGCTAGTGAGTAGTCATGCACTGTGCTAGTATGGACGGGATGCGCCTCTCTTTGGAACTTCCAGCAAGATGACGTCACTTTTGCAGCTAGTGTTTTTGTCATGCAGCACACTTGCTGCATACTTTTTTCTTAGGCGTAAAATTAAAAGTGATGATTCTATGATACCTATTCTTCTCATAAATCAAGTATTGTAATTTTTGAACACTTTTCCGGCCCGCTGTAATAGTTGGAATCTGGGAAAAACCTGTTCAAAACAGCACTTTTGAACAAAAAATATCGAAAAGTGCAACTTTCTTTCAGGTGTGATGGCACATAACTTTCTTCGCAATGGTCCTATCACTCTATTAAATTGCAGAAATATTATTTAGGTATCCAATAACATTTGCTTATCATTTTACGCCTAAGAAAAAAGTATGCAGCAAGTGTGCTGCATGACAAAAACACTAGCTGCAAAAGTGACGTCATCTTGCTGCAAGTTCCAAAGAGAGGTGCATCCCGTCCATACTAGCGTAGTGCATGACTACTCACTAGCCAACAAAAATCGCCACGTCTGAGCTTGATTCCTGCATCAGGAAGAGAATTATACTCGAAAACTTTTTCAGAAGTGTACCATATGCAGCACATGCAGCTCGACTGGTGAGGCAGTTGAGACCCTATCCAAGTAGTGGATTGAGAAGCCCTAATGTTCCTCTATTTGACCAGCGTACCTATTCGGATATAGCCATCCATTCGAAATTTAGCCAAAGAGAAAACTGAAAATTCGAATTTGCAGCAAGTAAACGAGTATGCAGGAAGTAGTCGCACGATTATATTTGACCGACCTCCACTATACAGTATCATCGGCAATCATAAATCCCAATCACTCTCAAAAAATTAGAAAGATTCGATAAGTTTGAACAAAGATATATTCGAAAATGTAGAGGTGACACAATATTGGCGGCTACTGTAGTTACTCCATAATAATGTTAAAAAATATTGTGTCATCAATATGCAATCGAAAGATATTGCCTCAACATGCAATAAGACATTATTGAATCATCACTGTGCAATCCGAATTCCCAACCTTGCTGAGCGGCGCGTCTCACAAACTCGATACCGTCCATAATGTGCACTCGGACCTGGAAAACCGATATTTATTGATTTTCATTAATTTTAATTTAAAATTTAATTACCTTAGAATTCACGGGGAACTCGAACCATTTCTTGGCCGCCTCGTAAACATTCGGCTCAAGCTCGACAACGTCAAATTCGAGCTGAAATTAAATTTAATATTGAACTAATTAATTAATTTAACTAAGAAGTATATATTTGTTAAAATAACTCACATTGAGCGGAATTTTGGCCATGAAAGCGGTGGCGGATCCTCCGCCCATGCCAATTTGGAGCACGCGCTGCGGCTCCGATCGATTGAAGGAGAGACCCTGAATACTGTATGTCAGTTTGCGATCTCAGGGCTTGAATCGCACATTGACCTACAGTAATCTGCTAAATACAAAAAAAAGTTGCCTACCTCCATCATGAAACCGGCCGCGATCTGGATCAGATTGTAGGAGAACACGATTCCAGTGTCGATCCGCCAATTCATCGGCACGAGGTGGTGCGGAGTGATTACTGTAATGTGGTGTGAGTACCGTAATGCAGAGTCTATCACAGCGCATTATTTCACGGCTTATTGTTAGGAAAGCCGGTTGAAAGCTAAAGGACACACATACTTGCCTCCGTCCCCTTTCCTGAGGATACGAAAATAGAATAAAAAAACTAACTTTCGGGCCGTACGAGGTTGGCGATAGTTAGTGCCATGCCGGAGTTCAGCTCATACATTATGAGACGTTGCGCCTTGAAGCTGCAATGTTGCGTATTTGTCAACATTGTGTTTACCAAAATATATGGATATTGGACATCTTCGACAGCAATGAATCATATATGAAATCATAATCATATATGATTCATTCTTGTCGAAGATTAAAATCCAATTTCCTTGGCTATCACTCCACTCTCGTTTCTCCCCTATGTGGCTCTCCCCCCCCCCTTGATATTACCCCTCTTTTCCCCATGCGACAGGATCGATTACGCAAATATCCCATATCTATCAGCTCTATTCAAAATCCGAGGGTATTTTTTCGAAATTGCAGAAAATGGAGGGAAACACGGAAGAGTCTCACGCATGATACTTATCCTTCTCAAAATCAACTCACTCATCTCCGCTACCGTAGTATCGCTGCATCACAGTAAAGCAGTCGTTTCCCGAATCACAAAAGCGACCAATTGGATAGGGAGAGTTGAGGGTGAGATTGTACATGAGATGGGGTTCGAGACGCCTGGAATCAATCGATAATTAGCATGATCTAAATGAGCAATTACGATAATCTAAATGAAAGAATCTAAATCGATAATCAAAATTCATTCGTGAATGCTCGAAAATACGCGGGATTTCAGATTTTAAAAGCGTATTTTATATTTTTTAAACATTTTTTTTATTTATAATTAGATAATTAAGCAAATGATTATAGATAACTTATTCGCCGACCTGAGTTCCGCTTTTTCCTCGGTCGACAAACTGCCAAAGTCGAATTGCGACTCGGGACTCCACAGGAAGAGATAATAAACGAGCGAAAGCAAGGACTGAAAACGGATTTCTGATTTTTAGGAAGGGTAAGGAATGATCAATCGAGTGTTGAAAGAGGAACTATCTAAACGAGGAAAGATCCACAAGATACTTATCAATAGATCAACGATCAAAAATAGTTAAATGTGGAAAAAATTGTTATATATGGAAGTACTAAAGACCAAAGATCAAATCAAATGCCAAGTAGCTTAATATTGAAAGATCAAAGATCAACTCACCAGACCGGCGACAGCCATCAATTGATGCTTCCTTTTCCATCCCTTCTTACTCCCACTGTTCTTCTCACTCAACTTTGACCGAATAGCAGCCATCTTTCGACGACGGACAGAGGTATCTTCCATACATGAAAACATTGCATGTATTCCACTGATCCGCTTATGCCGTTCAAATTTCACAGGTGGCAAGTTCAAATTTGTATATCAGCAATAAGGGTATGCTTTCAAGCTTATGATTGATTCAAGATAAGATTCAAGCTTTCAAGCTCTACAGGGATTCACGAGTGCGGTAATTCAAATTGGTACTTTCCACACGTGAAATTTACGCGCCATTTGCAGCTGGATCAAGATACAAACGCGGTATACGAATACTTCTACCAAATGCATAACTCATTGCTATAGGTAAATAGTCGAGGTTTCGCTGCTCATGTGCTATTCGATGTTAGCAGCGTGTCAATTAGTGATGTTAGATCGAATAATTCTATTCGCGAGAACAAAGGGTTACTCGCGAATAACCCTTTGTTGTTCTCGAATAATCTTTGTTATTCGCGAATTAGATTATTCGAAATAACATCACTAGTGTCAATGAACTAATACTAACACTAATGAAATAATGTGTCAATGCAAAAATACTAGTAAGAAGATACGCGCCTGACATACGACATTCGCGCGGAATACTTTTACGATACAAATATCTCCTCACAATGGAAACAATTGGGGCTATACACTATTGGAAGAAGGATCTCCACACTGACCGAATATAGGGGGTTGGCGTGGAATCATTGATACAGATATCCCCCTGATACAACAGAGAAGGGCGGGGGCAGGGGAGATCTCTTCATTTCACATGTTCTCTCCCCAACCGAGTGGTGTAGAGAGTGTGCGAAATGGAGAGAGAAAGGGAGGGGAGAGAGAGGCGGAATTCCAAACTCGATTCTCACCTGTACCTGCTGATCAATCGAAGTGACCGCTCGAGAGAAGAAGGAAGGCAGGGAATGAAAGAGGAAAGGATGTTGAGTCTATGCAAACTGATTGAGAGACAGACAGATCTCAAGTGCGAGAAGCCATGTAAATTGGGGATGAACTCGAAATTATTTCAATCCAAACGATTCTAAATCTACTGAAAGGGATCGCGGTGAGAGAGTGTGCAAAAGTGAGAGAGCCTCTCTCGATATCACACGATCTCTTACTGTAAACTCCTTTCTGTAAGATTGGCCGGCCTGCGGCAATCATATAATTTATCCACGGCGTTCTGGCGAGTTTATGCTAATTGAGGCAGACAGTTAGAGAGTGTGAAAATAGCACGTAAATGAGGCGACGGTCTCACCGCGAATTTACTTTTGGCATTTTGCCCAGAACGCCGTGTCCGGAACGCGGTGTAATATCTACTGTAAAATTCAAAATAAAAAGCTATGGAACACAAATGAGAGGGCAATTCAGATTTTATGGGCAAATTATAATAATATTCGTATTATAAGAGAGATGAATGAAGATAGGATGAGGCTGAACAAGCTGTGTATCGAAATAACCAATTACATCATTGTTCAGCACGCGGAAAGCTTTATTCCAAACCTCCAAAACGGGGTTTGGAACAAGAGAATGCATGAAAGGGAGAGAGCCTCTCGCTGCTGACCCCATTATGGAGACTTGGAATGAATTGTGGAAAACTTTAGAAATCAGGAACTAAACAGTGTGTAAATGGAGAGCAATTAATACAATTAATATATAAGTGCTATTTTTGCACACGCGCTGATCCCTTTCTGGAGTGTCTGTGGAACAACGACGTTTTTCGCATTGCAAATGGTAGCGGGAAAACATCTAATTATGGATGTTGCGTGACTTGGGGAGAAGCATACACATATTAAACAGGAATCAGGAAAATGCGAGCTACTCAGGTAAGAAAATTTGCGCTCGGCAACACAGTTCCAAATCTCCAGAACGGGCCAGAATCAAGAAATAGAATATTCTTGCTTTTGCTCACTCTCTCAAGGTAGCACTTTTCTGCAAGGCATGTGCTCCGAAGCTCAAGAAAAGAGCCAGGATTGAGGAGAGAGTTTGTAAAAAATGAGAGTGTTTTCTCACTTTTGCATATTATCTCTGGAGAGATACAAGGCTGTGTACTGGGCATGAAACTGCGGAAAGCGAGTCTTTCTTTCTCTGTTCCATTTTTCTCTCTCTTTTGTCTATCAGACACCTTTCTCCCCTTCGCTAATTACCTTATCCCGGTCATACATTAGGTACGACTTTTGCTTTCACGATGTGAAACCAGTTGGGTTTATTCTCTTTTCGAAAATTCAACTGTCTTTTCAGTTTTCGTTATGTGCAACTTGCTACTGTAAAATCGTTTTGCTTGGACAAACACATCTCAGACGTATGTATGATGTGCAACAATCTTCCGACCATTTTCTCATTAGCACTGATCGAATCATTCAACCACACAGTTCTCTGGTATGACTTCAACGAACCTCCTCATCCATTAGTACTACCACAAAGTCCAGTCGAACTTTGCGTGAGGAATCTATCTCAATCAGTAAATCTTCAAATTTTAGAGGCAGTTTGGCTTCTCTTTTCTTATCCTTTTTTTCTCCTTCTTCATCTTTTCCTTCATCATCCTCTGATCACATCCCTCATTGCTTTCTAGCGAGTCTCGGGCTCAAAACCAAAGCACGTCTCCTACAATTTCCCCCATTTCCCCCGTATTTTCGCCGCGTTTCCGAGACTTGTTGTGGCTTTTTATCTGCAACCCCACTTTGTAGTCAGTCTTACTGATATAAAACGGGTCAAACTAAATTGGCTTATGGGTAGAGCCAGTTTGGTCAAACTCACTCCTAAATGAGGGCTAAAATAGGAATTCCTGCGAATTAGCTCAAACGTTAATAAAGACAAATTTAGCGTAATAGAAATGCACGTTTCAGCATGAAAGTTGAATATTGAAAATTTCCCATATTTTCGATTTTTTTGTCTTGTATTTTCTATTTCTCGCAGTTTCTATTTTCATTTTATTTTCTATTCCTCGCAGTTCAATGCAGATTCTTTTCAGTGATTCAGAGATAATTTAACCAGTATAATAATAGATATGTTTTTATCACAAGAATACATTAATGGTCTTCAATTGATCTTCGTTTCCGCTGTGTTTATTCTTCGCTTTTTTCACTGTCCTTCAATTTGCTCCAGCTAGTGTCTTTTTCTGTAATTATTTGCGTTAACACCACAGCTGGTTTCTATTACGCCTTTTGGCAGTCAGAAATAGCGTAATGGAGATCATTCTCCATTCTCGAGAGGGGTTGGAGCGGTCAGCATTACGCCTTTTGGCAGTCAGAAATAGCGTAATGGAGATCTTTCTCCAGTCTCGAGGGGGGTTGGATCGGTCAGCATTACGCCTTTTGGCAGTCAGAAATAGCGTAATAGAAACCAGCTGTGGTGTTAACGCAAATAATTACAGAAAAAGACACTAGCTGGAGCAAATTGAACGACACTGAAAAAAGCGAAGAATAAACACAGCGGAAACGAAGATCAATTGAAGACCATTAATGTATTCTTGTGATAAAAACATATTAATTTAAATATTGTTTGTATGAAATACATGAAACGAAACTAAAACAAATTAAATAAACGGTGTTTTTGTGTCGAAATTTGCTGCTTATTCTAATTATATGAGAATTCCGAAAAAGAGCGTTAAAATATTGCATGAAATGTTAGGTTTGTTGCGTTTCGAAGAAATGCTTAAAACAGCTGCAAAAATCGAAGTCCGGATAGGTCAGTTCGAGCAAACTGGCTCTACCCTTAAGCCAAATTAGTTTGACCCGTTTTATATCATCGTCCATAATGACGTAGTGATGTTATTGCAACATTAAAGCCACATGTGTGCTAAGCCGTAACTGTCTTGCCTAAATTCGGAAGATTCCAAACCCCCAGATAGGGGTCTGGAGTGAGAGAGTGCGTGAATATGAGAGAGTCCTTCTCGGATTTGCTCTCTGTTCAGTTTCGCTGAACTGTAAAAAAATGAAGGCAGCGTCTTTATCTTGATTTGACATGCTCGATTTTATAGTTTCCGAAAAGTGTTGAAATTTGTAATAGAGATTTCCTCGTTTTATTGTTGATTGTTGAACGTAATTTTACGGAAAATGTTTGGAAGATCCTTGCTCTCTTGTTTTCTCTCATTTCTCTCCAATGTCATAGCCATCTCAAATTCCCCTCTCCACCAACATAATTCCGCAGATTCTCTAGAAAATTTCCAGCGCGATTTCAGCGATTTCTATCTCACCAGGCATGTTTCCTGCGTTTTCTAATTGATTTGTACTCTTTTTACTAATTATATTTTAGTGCACTCTGGTCATTTACCTCTTTCCGTAGCTTCAAAGTCGTGTGCTGCCTATGACGCAAATGACATGCGGGAATCGAATTTAGCCACATTAACGGTCATCGATGAATTCTCAATTCGAAAACATCCGGCCGCGCTATTAAAAAGACGTGACAAACAAGTGAAATGAGTTTCAATACATGTAAATGTGCTGTAGTTGTGTCTTGCACTTTCGGGGAGGTAACAAACAAGATCGCGAAATGTTCGACCAGGTCTCTTCTTTTCGCACAGTCGTTTACAAATTGAGAAATCCTAGTGGAATCTTAGTAGGACCCTATGCACATGATTCCAAACCTACAGACTAGGGTTAGAGCGAGAGAGTATACAAAAGTGAGAGAGTCCCTCTCGATTTCACACGCTCTCTCACTCCAAAGGCCTTTCTGGAAGGTTTACCGGCCTGTGGAATGATTTGCTATGGCAAATCAAATTTCCTGGAGCAATCCTAGTTGTCCTAGTAGGCTGCTACAGTGGAATTCTACTAGGAAAATGACTAGGATTACTCAAGGATTTCTGAACCAAAGCAATTCGGTGCGTGAAATAGTGTGCGAAATGAGGAGACCGTGGTCTCACATTTCACACTTTAGTAGTAAAAACGAGGAAACTCTCGGCGGGACTTGATTCAATTTCCCGTTTCTCTTTCTTTTACTCACTTTTGATTTCCGTAGTTTCTACATTTTCTATCCTCGAACTTTTGAGTAGACGGAAAATTAAAGGAAACCACGCCATCCCGCCCCCTCAAACTTCCAGAACGGGGTCCAGAGTGTAGAAACGTATTCTCTCACTCTTCCACACTCTCTCGCTCCTGAGCCCTTTGTGGAGGTTTAGAGCCATGTGAAACCTTAGAAGGAGCGCCACACGAATTCCATAAACAATTTTTTCGCCTCTTCATCCTTCTTTGGAAGAATAATCTCTTCCTTCTCTTGCACTTGTTCATATTTCAAATCGATTCGGGACAATATACTGTAGTTTCATTGAAAGCATCTTGTCAACGTGCACATTCACAATTTTCGGAGCTACCTATACTAATTACAAGCACTTTCTAAATGACCTCTTTGTTCATTGTCTGTTCCATTGTGTATTGATTCGCAGTAATGCAAACTTTCGCCCATATAATCCTATAAAGCTCCTATAAAGCACGTTAGCTAATAGGGCTCCCTCTATTCAAAACACGGAAATTTCTGATTATTGGTCCCAAATTGCCGTAGTTGATTAGCTCAACAACCTTTCGATGTACATCCCTCCGAGTCTTCAACCCTCTTCCTAAAGAGCGATGTATTCATCAAAGTAAGAAATGTTTCTCTAACTCTCTCACATCTGCTTGCTCTCTCACTCCTCTCTAACATCAGTAAGGAAAGTGGGAGACTTCGTGTAGGGGGAATCTCATCCCTTCCATCTCATGAGGGGCTTCCCATTTCACTCTCAGATCTCTTCTCTTCTCTCCCCCTAATTCGCTCGATTATAATAATTGCTCGCGCATTTCACGCGAGCTTTCACTACAATTTACCAACAAACTTTGTTGTTTTGCAAACAACCGCACGGAAGTGTTTCAAATCTCACATCATCCAAGACATGCCTCCAGAAAGGGGTCAGGGAGAAGAGAATGCGCTCAAAATAGAGAACTCTTCCACTTTCTCACACTATATCGATGCAGACCCCTTTCCGGAGGCTTGGAATAATGGTTCCGGCTTGAGCGGATCCGGAAATGGCGTGAGGTGGCAGTTCATTTGCGTGGTAGTGAGAGGGAAGCGGAGGCTAACACTGGCCGACGAGGCACCCTTAATCCCCTAAGGTCTTAGGGCACCCTTAAGGCCGGTTCACCTCCCCCCCCCACCGACCACTCCACGCCCTCCGCCATACAGAGAGTGAGTGATGGGAAGAAGGATGGGAGAGGGACGAATCAGATACGTTTCGGAAAGTAGTGATAGGAACGAGTCTACTTGAATGAGTCGATGGGTAGCAGGGATAGTCAGCAGACATGATCTTTTTTTTCTAACACCTATGATAAATAATGTATGCTGCATGCATATATGAATGGGTCAGTTGCACATTTCCCTTTGTCGCACGCTGCGTTTTGTTCCTTTCATTCTAGAATTATCTTTGTTTCAGACCTGGAATACTAACTTATATGAAAATTTAATCTCGCTACCATTAAATTCTTGTATATTCTTGAATTACGTGTCGCACGTCATTTTGGCGAATCAAAGAGAGGCAGCGATTAGAGAGTACGAAATTCAATTTCAGCACTTTTTATGACACTACGGGAGCGAAACAGTCATACCTACTGTAGTTTTAACCGTATTTAACTTGTAGTACACTTGACATAGCAATCGATATTGTAACCAAATTCAATTTGTCCAGAACGCCGTGTACCAGAACTCATTCTGTGCGCGACCAATTCCGGATATTGGAGCGGGGGCATTTAGCGAGTGCGCTTATTCAATTTAGCCAGAACCGGAGAGTAGACCGAAAACTAACGAGGCAACTACGTACATCGTTGCTTTTCTCCTCACGTACTCATCATGTCGCGCAATATTTCTATTCGATTCCCATTTATTCGACTAGTCGGGTTTTTTTGTACATTTTAAGAGCATCTCTTCACTTCGCGCCATCGCTCGGTAATCGAGGGATGAATTGAAGAGATCCGGCTCGGTTTTGCCTCTACTTATCAGTCTAATAATAATAATTTATCTACGCCCGAAGCGCAACAAGATTTGAACTTGTACACGAAATAAGGGGAAGCACGAAATGAGGGGTCTACTGAAGACTGACTCGGAAAAAAGTTCGCCCTCGTTTCCTGGCAACATTCGCATTACCAAATCGAATTATCCAAAGCCGACTGATCTCCAGTCTCACATTCTCCCATTTATCCGCGTTTTAGACTGGGTTGTCACGATATGCAGGGTTCCACAACGTGCTCTTGCGCCTCTGACGCCTTCAGAAAAAGGTCAAAGGCGAAATAGCACGCCTAAGAAGACATAAAAAATGATCGATTACGAATGATCGATTGCATCTGTATCCCTGCTTGCTTCTCTTCCATAGTTATATTGAAACCACGAGTAGTCGCCCCGACCCCTTTCTGGAGATTTTGGACCAGGTAATCTACGAAAACGGCGGTGATTTTTGAAAGCTTCACTCCCACCCATCTCCATTCGTAAACACAATCTGTGCACTATTCTGGGAAACCCGCTTGAAATTCGAGATGTTTTGTCTGTGGTAGAACATGTGAAGGACAGCATCCACCAGCCATCCCTCCAGAAAGGGGTCGGCAGTGAGAGAGCGGTAAAAAATCGAGAGGGACTCTCTCACTTTTACACGCTATCTCGCCCTGACCCCATCTGTGGTTTTGGAAACATGTGCAACCGCATAGCCATGCAAACGGGGCTAGCTAACTCGTTTAGGTCCCCCCCCCTCCACCCGTCCTCCTTTCCACTACATTGTTTCTTCGAAGCGCCTCTAGAGTATTCCACTAGTTCATTCTCCCCCCCCCCACTTTCCTTTCCTATTGTGTCCACACGTGAAGCTCACGCAACAATTTCATTTTTAGTGCATGCTCCAGACAAAAGAGGAGGTAAAGGTTGAAAAGTGACGTTATGTCGGGTTTTTTCTCTTCAAAAGAGTGGTGGAAATTTGAACTCCCGTTATTTCGTATCTCCATTCGTACAAGTGGTAGTGACGCGAAATTTTGTTTTAGAGTTTCGGTGATCGAGTGAGAGGTAAAACATTGTTTTTTTCTCTAAAAATATATTTGACACATGACTGTTAACAAACCCAATTCGATGACATTATGGGCAAAATAAAAAAAAATAAAAAATGAAAATATAATGAGCACCACCGACAATTTTCATGCTATTTTCACACTTTCAATGTCTCCCTGAAATTGCGCAGACTCACCAGAATGCCGTTCATTCATTCATTCTTTATTCCGCAAGAGTCATATACAGTAATTATTACTCTAAATGGGGTTCAATAGACAGCTGTTCCTCAACGTCGTCGAATGTTCCGATGCTCTGAGCAAGTGTCTGGCACTCTCCATTGCACATACTCTCTCACATCGTCTGACCGGCGAGAGAGCGTGCAGAATGGAGAGGGTTTTACTCGATGTTCCCCTGTCCTCAATGCCCATGCTCCTACGAAAGACACGTTCTCTGATATTTGTTCTGTCTGTCCTCCTCCTCTTCTCTCTTCATCTCTCTCGCCATTCTGGGGAATTCCTTTAAGGGGCGGAGCCAGAGTGAGACTCGGGAGAGAGAGAGAGAGAGAGAGAGAGTCAACCGGTGTTTAGTCCATACTCCTGGCGCGAACCCCCTTGATTATACGCTCATATTATTATTATTATTACTTATTTCGAGAATCCGTGTTCGAGTCATTCATGACGTGTGCAGCTTGTAATTGTATTTTCTTAATTGTTTTAATTAATTAAAATTCAGTTACATAGATGCACAATTGCACCTCACTACCGGCCAATGACGTTTTGTTGCTGCAAGGGCCCGCCAGTACTTCGGTTAGTGTATATTTTTAAAAAATATTCATATAAATTCAAATCTGCCTTTCAAAATACACGCTCTTTATGTAGACACCGTTCCGTATAGACCTCTTGGCGGCTTTGGAATCTCGTGTTTTAAGAGAATTTCTATTTCCGGTTTTCGATTAGCTCGTATTTAGTATGGCTCATTTCCGCTCGATTCATAACACACTCTCATACCAATGTCCACTCACCATATCTTTCCCATGTGAACTGTTCATGATTTTGCCGTCAATAGAGTGGTATCACTGATAATGAAGAGAGAGAGAGCGAGAGAGAGAGAGAGAGAGAGAGAGAAGAGTAGGAACTTCCGATTATCAATTGGTTCAGTACCAAAATACGATTTAAAATTTGGATAATTAATTGAATTCACAAGATACGTGCGAATAAGGACATCTGATGCAAGTTTTTGCCTAAAAAACGAAAACAGAATCATTATTCGGCGTATTTTTCACGTCAAAAGGTAACTCAATTTTCTGTACTGGGAAGCAATTTGCATGACGATAGGGCGACCGGAAAATATCATTTTCTCGGCCCGGAAACCTTTCCCCGCATTGACATAGTGCACCCGACAAAAGGACTCTTTCAGACACGCCTAATTACATTTAATGATGGCAGCGATAATTGCATTTTCGATGAGAAACGCTCTGGCTAATGACGGGAGAACCGCGAGAGTTTATAGATCTCCCGAATATTTTCCCCGCGTCTCCCCATTTCCTGTAAAGCGTGGATTAGGGCGAATTCTGAGAGTATCAGGAGCCGGCTTTTCCTCGCGATCTCTCTCTCTCTCTTTCTGACTTCTTTGCGGGAAACAATACCACTACAAATATTCAAACACATTCGCTCAGTTCCCACGTCATATTCTATATTCCAGTGATTAGAAATATTCACCCACGCAGTGATTACAAACAATACGTAACACATTTATTGTGGGAAACAGTCTGAAATTCGGGGAAAGTCTCTCCATTTCGAACTTTTGTATGATAAAATACCCGGAATCCAAATTCGATATACCGAGTATGTAAAGCAAGCACTAAATATGATTATTACATAGTGATGATGTAATACTTGAATTTCAAAGTATTGTTTTCAGGTAATCGTGCTCGGTATCATCGGCAACGCGTACTGTTTCCGGTTACTGCTAAAAACGTCGATAAACACGGCAATGCTCGTGTCGTTATCAGGTAATCATTTCTCGAAATCACTGGAATCTAGTTATTTATATATTTTATACAGAGAAACGATGAAAAAATGTAAATATGGATGAGGAAGGTGAGGGAAGGGATGCAGGCTACAAAGGAAAACACAATTGGCCACTTATTGAGATCATTTCCCGGAATTCACTGCCCTAAAAATGCGAATTGAAAAGGTTTAATATTGCGCTACAATTGTGGCAGAAATTGAAAGAGGGTTGGAAATTTGGGTAATTAAACCTTTACATGCAATTTCGCCGTTAGATGAGCGAAGACGGAGAGAGCTGAACCAATCGTTTACCTGAATTTCATTTTCTAAATACTAGTATTGCATAGTGATGATGCAATTTCATCTCAGGTCTCGTCTTATGGGACATGCTCCTCCTCTTGTGTGCGCTGCTTCACCACTCCCTCTGGTCAACGCTCCATTTCTCCAACATTTCCGACGAGAGGTAATGTAATTACATTAAAACATTTATTTACAACACTTATTCTAAGCGTACTACAAGACGCACTAGTAGCTCTAGGTACCGCTGTTTCGCTTCCTTATCGTTAGCCATACTCAGAAAAAAGTCACTAGGATCAGGACACAAAGTGAAAATGTTCACTTACCGGTAAGTGAAATGTCTCTTATTTCTAGTGACTTTCACTTACAGGTAAGTGAACATTTTCACTTTGTGTCCTGATCCTAGTGACTTTTTTCTCAGAGCAGTCATTGAAGTGCCACTTTCCCACAACTAATGCCCTGAAAGTGTGCGGAACTTGGCATCACTGTTAGTCTAGTTTAAAAAATTCTAGAAAAGATGCAGAACCGAGAGGGTGTGGGAGAGTGCGACTATTTAACTATCTTTTGCTCTGTATCCACACGGCTCTCTAGTTTAGAAATTTGTATCTCGCTGCTTTCGGAGAGAAGAGATTGGCGAAGTCTATGCACCACTCCCAATTATCATATCGAATTTCACCACTTATCCTCATAGTTTAGGGGGGATTGAAGGGAAATACATCATTCCGCTGGTCGATCATCCCGGAAAGGGTGGTGGAGTGAGAAAGTGTGCAGAATCGAGAGGGAGTCTCTCACTTTCGCACACTCTCTCGTCCCTTTCTGTAGGTTTAGAGGAAAATTGATCGATAATCTCAAATTTCTGTCCTTTCAGATGGGACAGCTGGCAAGTGTCGCTCAATTCCCTACACGAGTGCGCCCATATCACATCGGTAAGCGGCAATATTTCGTTCCGGAATAATTTCCGTTCCACTGCTAAACAACGGAAAAGACGGTGAAGCCCGCGTGGTTCGTGGCGCATTCAATTTGTAAAAGTCACGATGCACTTTAGATATTGGTGTTTGTCACATATCACGGCGCACTGCGCGAACACGCACCGTGGCATTTACGAGAGCGAAATGAGATGAATCTCGTGTTTGTCTCACGAAAGAAACCAATAAGATAAGTAGGCGCACACGTTGGATTCTAATCGTCAACACGATTTGTGTCTAAGATTTCCTCCCATCAACGCCCGTCATAATTATATTACCACCACATAATTCGAACAAAAAGGAGTCAGAGTGAGAGAGCGTGTGAAAGCGAGAGAGTCGCTCTCCATTTGTCACACTCTCTCGCCACTGACGCTTGGAATCAAGTATTTCTGTCATGACTCTATTACCCCCAATCTCCTTCCCTATTTTGATTACGGAAAAACTTCCTGGTACAAGTTATGGTAATAGAAAGAGGGATATCCGGCTCAAGTCTAGCCTGAGATGGAATAAGCCTCCAGAAAGGGGTAGGGAGCGGGAGAGTAAAGGGCAACGTTCCATGTTCTATGGCTTTATCACTCCTCACTCATTTGAATCGGCTTGGTTTGACCATGGATTTATCGAGGGCATATTTTCTCTTTAAAAATAGTCTTGAGAAATTGGAAATGTTTCCGGATGTCCGTCATCTTTTATGCATATGGAAGCAGTCTCCAGTCTACCGATGAGAGAGAGAGTGTGTGTGTGTCATCCGCTATCTCTCGGAATAGCTCAGCTTAAGAATCCCCACCCTCACTCAGTCGGGCGTCACTGAACAGGCAATTCATTTATGGAAGTGGCTTCTATCGATCGAAGATGAAACCTGACCTTTTCTAGGCATTTCCAGGGATCTGAAATGATAAATATCGTATCAGTACTCTCAAAACGGATCTTTACAGCGATATTCGTCAACTTTCTTCTTTTTTGGGATTCACATTCCTCCGTTTTGAAGGGGTGCGTTTGAGGGGCGTTTTGGGGGATTACCTCTCCTGACCTATGCAACTCAACAAATCTTCCAGAAAGAATCAGTTCTAGAGAAATAAGGTGCCGACCACTTTCTGGAGATGTGAAATCTTTCCATGACACGGATATTATATTATAATTAGATATTTTTTTTATTATTATTATTATTATTATTTCCAGACGTGGATGTTGATTGAAGTCTCTGCTGAGCGATTCTTTGCCGTCACTCGTCCCTTCCAACTCATTCGATCACGCAGGGGCAAGCATCGGCGTCAGAGCTACGCGCGCGTCATTGGCGGTAGGTCACAGCAATAAATCGTTCCGCCCGCTAAACACCGCAAGGGCTGCGAGGGAGCGTGTGAAAATGAGAGAGCAGCACATAGTATCAAAACTCTGGCAAAAGAATGCAAGAACCTATTGTTAATTGAAGTGCGAGAATTTCAAACGTCTGTCTCTCACGCGGAAAGTCAGTGTACTGTAGCAAATACGTCACCAGTGGCTAAGGGTAACCGCTGATCGTGCACGCAGAGCGGGAAGTCTCCAACTTCCCTTACTCTGGAGATGTTGCCTCCAGATGAGAGATCATGCAAAATCAAGAGAGCGGGCGAGAGATAGTGAGAGATGATCTCTCGATTGTGCATGCTCTCTCAGCAGGAGATAACATCTCCAGAGTAGGGAAAGCTGGAGACTTCGCGCTCTGAGCACACATCAATCGTAGTCCATGCCGTGCACGGAGCGTTTTAAAATTGAAGCGGGGAGTTTTGTTGACAACGTGCCCCAAATGAATTAGTCGCCTAGACTCACGAAAATTCCGAGTAATGACTTAATGACTACATGGCTAATTCGCGTGGGCTCGTTAGAACTTCGTCTACACCACCGACCAGTCTAATGTGGTGTTAGTTTTCGGAAAAAGGAAATGGAAAAAGGCCGAGATTTGAATTCCCGCAATTTCTTATCTCATTTCTCCGTGGAGCAATCGACTCAAAATTGCGTTTATAGGTGTAAAAGGGTCGAAAAATGTTATATTCGAAGTTTTGAGTCGATTGCCCCACGGAGAACTGAGATATGAAATTGCGGGAATTCAAATCTTGGCCTTTTTCCGTTTCCTTTTTCCGAAAACTAACACCACATTAGAGTGAGAAAAAAGTACATAGTTGGACATTGACGAACATAACATGTAAAGTGCGAAATGTGAGGCCATGATCTCTTAATTTTACGTGTTCTCTCGAACGGAGAAAGACCAAAGAACGACCATAAGGAGACCAACATGTAACATTCTCCTGACGCGACAATTACGCACTGTTCTTAGGAGAGCAGAGATTGGGCGGGTTGAGACGCGCAATGAGGGCTTTTCGAGTGTTATGCGAGACGGGGTTGGGCGGATATTGGTGCCGGCTGCTTCCGGCTTCCACTTCTATGAAAAAACGCCTTTTTTGAAAACCTTCCCTCGCCCGAGAAAAAGACCTCCAGAAAGTGGTCGGGGAACTAGAGAGTGAGGAAACAGACTAACCCCAATCCCTGTCTTTACGTTTGCAGTCTCGTCAAGGATACGTAGCTCTTTAGGAAATAAATTACGAAAGCGTTGGACGATGCAAGTAAAAATCAATCAAATTTATTAAAAGAATTTATTAAATTATTGTGTATATTGCAGGTCTGATCAAACTGCCCGTTCTCATGACTTTCATCGCTTTTGTGCTCACTCTTCCCTGCGTTTTCGAATATACACTGGAAAACTGCTTGGATGCTACGGGAGAAGTCAGCAGAGAGGTTGGTTTTACTGTGTTTTCATTAGAGTGCGAAATGTGAGACCACGGTCTCTTCATTTCACACACTCTCTCGACCGGTCGGTAGGTGAGAGAGTGTGCGAAATGAAGAGGCCGTGGTCTCACATTTCGCACTCTAGTTTTTATTGAAATCTATCGATATGCGCCTCAAAATTGGTTCCGTGTCACATTAATAAGGGGTTTAGAGTGAAATTAAATCATAAATGACCCTCTCACTTTTCCACACTCTCTAGGCGACACCTCTTTCTGCTGGTTTGGAGACGTGGTGTGAATACGGTATCTGCAAGTGCGGAACTTCCGTTTAGGAAAATGCAAAAACCACACTCGAAAACAAATCCCGGAAGAGATCTACGTAGTAGACTGTATCGTTTTGCATGTACATGAAATAGATCGATGCGTGTCTAAATAACTTCTCACTGTAACGCATCTATGCATTCCGCCTTTTTAAATGCTGATGCATCCTTCATGATGCATCCTGATGCATCCATCGTAATTTGTGATAAACAATTTTAAAAACCAATAAATTAGAAAAAGATTGCGAATGATCTCAACGAATGAGTCCCTCTCGAAATGGAGAGGCGACAGCTTGTGACGACTGACAAAAGGGGAATAAAATCAATAAATCAATAAATTACAGCGAGTGCCCACGTGGCTGCTACTCAATCCCCTCTACAAACTCGCCTACCGTACTCTTCTTCTATCCGTTCTCAAGACCTTTGGCCCCTTCATTATCATCGCCCTGCTGTCGGCGTATACTGTCAAGGTGCGAATATCGATTTTTCTAAATTATTTACCGTAGCGAAGAATATGTGTAAAAACCGGATTGGGAGAAAGAAGAATATCTGCTCTCATTTGAAGCGTAGAATCGTCATGATAAACATCGATTGGTTGATTGAAATCGCAAAACCGGAAGTGCCTGAATTTCAGGGATTGCGCGAATCAATGGACAATCGGGCGGCGATTCTGATGGAGCAGGGACAGGATTGTTTATTCTTCTCCGATAAGGACAAGACCAAGAGTTTGCAGGTATTGCAATTTTGAGAATTCTTTGAAAAAAAGAGAATATTGAGTTTCCGAACACGTGAAATGTGTACGTCTAGATAAACATTTCTCGCTAAAGATGTATGAAATTAGCACACGATGTGCGAGATGTGTTTTTAATGGAGCAATATGGAACCCTAGGGATCCGATTAAAAACCCAGGATTTGTTCTGACACATTTTGAGACAGGGAAGTTCCCAACTGTAGCACGGGTGATTACGGGAAAAGAGGGCTGAATAAGTGGAGAATCAAATTTGCCCAAAGATCTCCTTCACTTCATCCCTGGTTGTCCTCCATTTGCACTCACTTTGGTCCTCCATAACTCTTCTCTTTTCGCTTCTTCAAATGCCTTTCGTGGGATGAATTCGAAAAGAAGTTAGAGAGAACTGAACAGGACACATCATTCCACAGACCGGTCAACCTTCCAGAAAGGCCTTTGGAGTGAGAGAGCGTGTGAAATCGAGAGGGACTCTCTCACTTTCGCACACTCTCTCACTCTATCCCTTGTCTGTAGGTTTGGAATCATGTGAGGAGTAGCGGGAAATAGCCAACGGACTCCCCACATTAAGGGGTCAGGGCGAGTCAGTGTGTAAAACTGAGAGATACTCTCGTTTTCCCACACTCTCTATTCCGTATCGCTTTCTGTATGTTTGGAATCGTGCAAGGAGGAAATAGCCAACGGACTCCTGCTAGCCATAAATAATGTGTAGTATCCTGAGAACATTATCCAAGGGGCAATGCTAAACCTGGAGAGATTCTCACGATCCTTCAGAATTGCGTAGGACATTCACACTGCTTCATAAAGAATGTATGTAAGGTGAACTAGGGATAATTCCTGAAAATCGTGTGTTTCAGCGCTTTGGACCCCAAAAAATCTTTCAAAATGAGTCTGTGCTAATCGTATTCGAAACAAATAGTGGAAATATCTCGACTTCTAAAGCGTATTACGACAATGTAGATTCGGCGAAAGATCATAAATAATACATTCTGATAATAAACAAATAATAACTTAAATAAAATAAATAAAAACGTAAGTAACAATTTTCTAATAATCAATAATCGCAGACAATCTCGATCCTTCTGCTGGGCAAGTTTCTCATTCTCCGATGCTGGCCAACAGCACTCGCGATTGCAGGCGCATTCGCCGGATGGGAAGATGTACGTTTAATCAAAATATAATTAATTATTTTTAAAAAACAATTTAAATTACTTTGTCTTTGGGGCCATCGATCTATGTAAACATCCGCTCCATAAGCGAATTTTTTTTCATTTCGAAATCTGTTCAAATTTGCAATAGTTTCAAAGGGGATTTTGCATTTTTTTCAGATTATCCGGCTTCTAATTTGTCTCTGAATCATAACAGAAAAATGATAGCGTCATTTTCGATTAGTCGAAGTGGGACTTCTTGGAAAGGGCTTAGGATTGCAAAACTACAAAATAGTATGAGGAGAGTGTGAGAGTTCTCTCAATTTTACAAATGCTTTCGCCCCGACCCCTTTCTGGATATTCGGCCGGCTTGCGGAACGCTGTGCAGTAGTAGCAGCAGTGCGAGCACACGCTAGAGTCATACTGTCTGTGAATATCAAACTGATTGAATCTAGCCTATGCACTGACTATCGTTACCCGCTGCTACAGTACCCCTTTTTCCAGCAATAAATACACTAAATACCGTAACCCTCTCCTACAGTACCCCTCTCTTTCAGCAGCAAGACTCGCTCACTCCTTCCATTTCTCATCTCCTTCTCTTGCTCAATTCCGCCTCGAATTCCTTCATTTTCGTCGTGATCAAATCGCATTTCGAGACGAGAAGACTGCACAAAATCCGGATGAAGCAGCGCCAGATGGTCGCCGCGCACGCCGAACAGGTACTGTAATTATCGATTTTCGGATTACTGTAGTCCGGATTACTGTAAAATACTGATGACTGTAGCAGGGATACGGTACTTGTTGATATTCGAATATTGATTGCAAACCCCCAGAAAGGGGCAGACTTTCGCCCCTTTCTGGAGGCTAGACTGAGCGTTGGAACGATGTGTGCTGTATTCTGGCCGTAGGCGTACTATGTGAAATATCGAATGATTACCGTACTCCGATTGCAGGTACTGTGGATCGGCAAGGCGCTGGCGGGCGACCGCCTGCTTCTATTGCATCATGACGAGGAAACTCGCGAGACGAGCACCTTTATCGTGCCGAATATTTGATCTTGGATCTTTTGATATACCCAATTCCAAAGTCCGAATCTCACGTATCTCCTATAAGTTCCGCCCAACCTCTAATGAGGTTTCCCCCCATAGCAGTAAGAGCCCTCTAGATTGGAACTAGGGCTTCCTTCTCTATCATCATATTTTCGAAAACTGGTGCGATCAATATTTACGAGTATACAGTAGTGATAGTAGTCCTGCGGCATCAAAATTATTGATTTGTATTTGAAATTATTTTTATTGACGTCATCTTCAGACACATTTCATATTATTGTTATGTACCAATGGCTGACAACTGCGATATAAAATATGTGACTGAGCTTCCGTCGTTCCATGAACTGTTTCAAAAATATGTGCAGAATTAAAGAAAAAAAAGGTTTTTGTTTCACTTTTTAAAAAGTAAAAAAAACAACGGCTACCGTAACTTGAGTGAATGCAAATAGACAACTGATTTAATTGATTATCTACAGTAACCTAAAGAGAAAGTGGTCAGCAAGGGCTGATTTGATGAGGGTTGCATGACCCTTTTTTACCTGTGTTGTATGAATACGGTACTGGTCATAGGGATTACGTCAATATCCCAAGCTAACAAACCATCGCAATTGCTTTTTTTCAAAAATTTTACTTGAACGTCTATTTCTATTCGTGTCATTGATCAATTACAGTGTTCCACGCATTCGACCAACATAATTTACCGCATTTTATCACTCAAACTTATAAATTAGCAAATGGAAAATGTGATGCAATCTGCGGCCACACAAAACAGACTTGGAACAGTGAATAGCAGACGAGGTTATTAAAAAGTGAAAGGGAGAAGAGAGGGACTTCAAACTCAAATCAACCAAACTGTCGTCTAGCAGTAAGAAAAAGAGCAAGCCTGATTTGATGCGAAACAACACAAGAAAAAAAAGAGTGAAAAAGTGGACAATATATTTGGGGGCCAACTGGACGATGGAAAAGAGCCCGTCGAGACTACATAACGGAGACACAATGTTACAGCTTGTAATTAGCAAAGGTGAGAAATCTGATCCAATGATGCAAAGTATGAAATGAGGGCGGAAATGGGGGAAGGGGTGGGTGGGGATGGAGACAGAGATCTTGCATAAACTCCTATTTCATAGTGATGACGTCGTCACGGGCAGTCGCATCGTTCGCGTTGACGTCATCCGCTCACGACCGCATCGCACGACTCTCAGAAGGCCTGAGGTTGTTGAAACTGTTGGCCCGCCGCATACTGCACCTACAACGGGATGGAGTTGTCGGTTTGACACAACACACACCCGGCTACCGTAACCGCAAATTCACTAGACTACAATACACCCCCCATCCATAGTGCAGCAGTTACGCACCTGTTGAGGCTGGGCGGGGGCGGCTCCTCCTCCTCCCTGTCTCATCTGAGCCTCAATCTTGGCCGCCTGCTCGTGCATGCCCATGTTTCTGTAGTACTCTGCCCACTGGGCCGAGTAGTCGGCCTGGCCGGTCGAGGGATTGACGGCAGCTCCGCCAGCGGCAGCAGGGGCTGCAGCAGCCTGGGCAGCCGGCTGTGCAGCTGCAGCGTACTGCTGCACAGCCTGGCCTCCGGTTGCGTAGCCAGCGGGGGTCGACTGCTGCTGCATGGCGAATGCCTGCAACAATCACTCAATTAAGATCACATTGAAAAACTATATTTCAATTTACTGTAGTGGACTAATTACAGTTTATTTAAATTTAAAACTCCTCATACCTGCGGCTGCTGCGCCTGCTGGAAGTAAGGCTGCGCCTGCTGCATGCCGCCGTTCCAGCCGTTCGACTACAATAAGAATCGTTGCACATCATGCCCCATCGTTTCCATAATATTTAATTGAACCCCAATCTGCGTACCGTACTCTACAATAAACCATCTCCCACACATACCTGATCAGGGGCGAAGCTCTGGTTGCCGTAGTTGGCAACGGCAGCAGATCCCATCTGGAAGGGAGCGCCTCCTCCGTTGAAGCCACTTCCTCCAGCAGGGGCTCCTCCACCTCCGAATCCACCGCCCATGCCCTGGAAGGGAGGCACTGGCGTTCCCGGAGCGATGTCGCCCACCTGCAATTAATGCATATCGAATATTACCACTTATAAATTACACACACATGAGATGGACAGTAGAGTGCGAAATGTGAGACCACGGCCTCTTCATTTCGCACTCTCTAGACCGGTCGATAGGTGAGAGAGTGTGTGAAATGAAGATACCGTGGTCTCACATTTCGCACTCTAATGGACAGTTCCCGTGGCTGAGATCTCTTTCTATACTTCGGCATCTCTGTTTTTCATCGAAGATACAAAGTTTTAATAACGAAAAAAAAAACTAAATCAGCAGACAATTTGTAGTATCTACTATTAGGAAGAAGAAAGTCGTACCTTGATGCGAATTATGTGCTGCGCGTGGTGAATCTGGTAGGCGGTTCCCTTGATCACAAACACCTTCTCGGCCGAGTTGGGAGGCGGGTCGCGCGACAGCTCACAGTGAGCTGCACTCTCCGTGCAGATCTGAATCACAACACATTGTTGAATTGTTGATCGTTGTCAACAATGAATATAAGAATGTATTGTTGTCATGTAGGAAATAATTCTAGTTTGCCCCGTTCCTTTGATCAGACTTCTGGATCAGAGAATGATGCATAGTGAGTAGATACATTTCCTTCAGTTTCTATTGCATACATATGACACCACAGAGAGCACTCGCAGATTGCAACCATGCCAACTCCAGGTCAGAACGACCAGAGACGACGAGTAGCAAACTAGCGAGCTCAGAGGGTTCTTAAGATATGCTAGTCTACACTAGTCACCCCAGTAATCGATAAAGAACATGCTACCGCACCTGCTTGATCGTTTCTCCTCCCTTGCCAATCACCAGTCCAGTCTTGTTGGCGGGTACGTGCATGTAGAAGGTGTCTTGGATCTGAGACTAAAGTATTATGAGAAGGAGAAAAATATCGTGTTAGTTGCAGTGAGGACAAAATATAATCAATATATTACCTGGGGTCCCGTCTGGGCGCAGCTCCTCTGGACGAGCTCGGTAATGAGCTCAGTCGCCTTGTAAATCTGCTCGCGGGTTCCCTGGATGACAGCACATCGATCGCTCTGAGACGGATCTGAAGACAAATAGATACTTAAAAATTAAATTACAGTATCCATCAATCCAACTTCTCGACGAAAATCAACTCACCATCAGGCTTGAACTGAATCTTGGTGCCCGTCTCCATTGCGAGTCTCTTGATCGTGTCACCGCCCTTGCCGATGATCATTCCGACCGACGAACGGGGAACAACCACCTCTCCCTGCAATTACATTTTAAAATATTGGTACTATTTAATTGTAAATATATATCCTGTTCACGATAAGAAGCTTCACTATATCAAAAACAGATCTATCAAATACAGTCGTACAGCTCAAGAGGTATCGACTATTTTTTTCTCTCAAAAGTTTACTAATATCTCGAGATATAACCTTGGCCTGTCCTCCTCCTCCACCACCGCCTCCTCCTCCTCCCATCATTCCACCTCCTCCACCCATCATTCCTCCTCCCATTCCACCTCCAATCACTCCTCCGTCGTCGTTACGAGAGTTCAGGAGATCCTGCACCAGCTTCTTCGCAATCTCAATCTGCAAAAAAAAATTCAATCAATTATATTCCAGAAGCGACTATTATTGATTGTCAATTAAATGTAATTGTAGCTTACTCTCTCAGGGTCTCCATTCATTCTGAGCGGCTTCGGAGCGCCTCCGGCCTCGGTCGTGTCCTGAAAGAAACAACATTGCTTAGGGGAAGTGTGACTGAGTCGGTAAGAAACATCATTTCTGCCCGCATAATATATTTTTAAACAATAAATAAATTAAATTCTCACTTGGATCATCATCATCTTGACGCCCGACTGTTCCTGTAGTTGCCTGATCGTCTCGCCGGCTTTGCCAATGATGAGGCCGCACTTGGTACCAGGGATGAGCATGTCGTAGGTGATGGCATTCGGACCGAGGCTGCAAAAGTATACATAAATATTGCATAAATAAATTTTTGTTTTATTTACGAAAATTCCGAATGGTTCGAAGAAGTCAAGTAAGAAAGTTGAAAACTTACGGAATATTGATTCCTCCTCCTGCTCCTCCGCCCATTTCCGGTCCTCCTCCAGCACGACGCGCATTCGCACGCGTGATCACCTACAATGTAAATACATTATCAATGTCCGATCGAGGTCGTCCCTCTCCACACTCCCAAAGTACACATAACTACAACACTACTCTTGTACTCGATCGATAACTTTTGGAACACTACAGATAAAAAGGACACGTTTCTCTACCGTACCAAGCAAACTATCTGGGAGTGGATGAGAGGTGACCACTAGATTCACAATGCGATGGTTAATGAGGGCCCCACCACGGGTTACTTGGTTCGGCAAAGGGAAGAAGTACCGATAAAACTCACATCATGGATGAGCTGCTTTGCCCTCTCCACAGCCATCTTTGTTCCTTGGAGTGTGCACTGTCTCGTGCCGTCACCACTGCTCTCGGGTGCCATTTGGACGCGAGCACCAGACTGTGCCTGGATCTGCGTGATCTCAGAGCCTCCCTTTCCAATCACTGCAATTATAAAAGTTACTTTTCCAGAAATTAGTAAGACTTAATCCAGTTGCTTCTGTTTTGAAAACACGTTGTGAGCACGTCTGTCTTACAGTTCTTCCCTCTCTCCCCGCGATGAAACTCAGCCGAGAGAAGGAAGAAATGTAAGAGAAAGTGTGCAAAAGTCGGGCAATGTATGGGCGTGGCACGTGCATGCACGATGCATTTAGAAACAGGAGTGTTCAATTTCATCATTGCTCACCTAGTCCGACGCTGTTGTCGGGCACGACGATAACCTCGACGACGTTCTCGTGCGGGTTGCCGCCGCCCATCGACATGCCTCCGTTGCCGTAGCCTGCAAATTCTGAGATTTGCGTTGGGACCGTCCTCGTCTCTCAAACGACGACAACATACCTCCCATGGCCATTCCTCCACCCATTCCGCCGAGCGTAGAGATGCCAGACACTCCGTTGTCCATGTTGGCCCGCTTTGCCGGAAGGGCTGCAAAGGTAAAGATTAATTTGTAAATTATAACCGGACTATTTTTTTCGTCCCCACAATATCCCCGTGACACGGAAATCATGATATAGAACAAGAATAGTGGCTCAATGCAAGATGGGAACCGAACGTACGAAACAAAATACCGGCATCATGAAATGATATTACGTGAAGCAACAAATCAGTGAATAAATGTGAAACGGCCTCCAATGAAGGCCAGCATGGGTGCTTACAGTCAGAATCCTCGATCGAGCGCTTCAGTGTTGAGTTGGACGAACCGTTGAGCTAAACAAGAATGGAAATGTGATAATTATATGGAGAACTTCTAACTTCATTTAGAACTTCATTTCAAAAAAAAGAATCAAAGTGAAAATGAATCGCACTGTGAGCATCTCAATAACGCACTTGCATTCGATATGATAATATAAATGCAAGATGAGAACCGAACGTACATAGTATTACAGTTCAACATTCAACCATGACATTCAGCAATTGTGAAAGCCCATTTGATAAAACTAACGATGAAAAAATAACGAAAATAATGTCTGTGATGCACGAATACACGAATTAGAAATCAATTACTGCGACGAAAATGTGTAAATTCAAGGCGACATCAATTCGAAATGATTTGTGATAGCATGGTTGAACACTTGACCCCAAATTGAAGATGAAAGATTGAGAAAATGAGCAGTGAACCAACCTCCTTGGCGAATCGCAAAGCGTCGTTGATAGCTTCGTTGTTGACTAGACCACCAGACATCTGTCAACGGCCATGTACCGGCTAAGTAGAATGGAGTAATCAACGAAGATCGGTCGCCGGACGGAAGATCGTCAGACGTGAAAGATGGGCGAACACTAGAGTCCCAAGCGCGTTTCGCGAAAGAAAACGCGAATCCGCAACGCGTGCCGCGACGTGTCTACTTGGGCCCTACCGTATGCTTGGATTTCCGTACGAGACAATTCAAATATTCGCATCGCAGACTGTCCTTTTTAAATGTTTTGTTTATTATTTTTGTTACATTGTTTATTATTATTTTATTTGGAAAATATTCCTTGATTACGAGGTATGCTAGAAAACCTAAATACATTACATGCGAGCCATGATTTAGTGCAATCCACACTATACAAGGGGATTGTTAAAACAACGAGTGATTACGGTAGGCGGTAAGTCATATTAGTCGGTTGGCTAACTCTAGAGGGCGATATGACAAATTGAGTACGTGGGGAACGATCGATATTCTCGGCTTGGCTCATCGTACGATGATAAGATCAATTTGATCGTTTATGGCTACCGTATACATTCACGATAACTAATTCCATAATCGCTGGAATCAGCTACTCAGACATCTTGAGAGTAGTAACACACCGGTTGATCAATTCTTTATTAATTCAGAGACTCCATTTTTTCACTCCTTATCATTGAAATGAAATCAATTATTAGAAGAGAAAATCGATAAAACATCGCACACATAATTCCACCTCTCCGGCGAACCTCCAAGAAAGGGGGCCAGAGTAGAGAAGGGGGAGAAAAAAAGCAGAATCTCTCTCATTTTCGCACACTCTCGCACTTGACCTCTTTCCGGAGGTTTAAATCATGTGGCAGTGCTTAAAATATCTGGCTCCCTTTAGACAATGTACGGAGAGAGATTGGTTATGATATTTAAAAGAGAAATATCTTTGTAACTTTTTTATCTTTGCTATTTCTGAAATTATTTTCAGAAAGACAGTTTTCGAATAAATGGACAAATTCGGATGCTTCCTTCTTCATCTCAGCAATGCTTCCCACAAGCAGTAGTTGACTAGCACGGGGGCCCAAAGGCGGATAAAAAAGCGGTCCGAGATTAAGCTGCACTTACTACGGTATAATGCTTGATGTAGTCCACAATTTTCATCGCAATACCGTAGTAAGCAATGTAAATTTCACGCATTGCGCTCGTGACCATTATCTGTTCATTTCTCTTGTAGAGGATCTGAATTTTTGAGCTCCCGTGACTAGGAATTTCGACGACTTTCGAGTTACTTTCCGATACTTTCTCAGTGATTTTCGATACGCGGACGGAAATCGGTCTATAAAAAAGGTAAAAAGGTAAAGTTGCTACCGGAATCAAGAGGACTTTACGTCGAAGCGACTACTCTGCCTGGGCCGACCGGTAAGGCCGGTTGCTGCACAGATCTACGTATCCCCTGCTGATCAGGCTTCTGAATGCACGTTACCTTTCGTAATCAAAGTTGCTACCATACAGCACATCATTCCACAGGCCGCTCAACCATACAGAAAGGGCGTTGGTGTGAGAGAGCGTGTGAAATCGAGAGAGACTCTCTCAGTTTTGCACACTCTATCACTCCACTCTCTGCTGGATTGGAATCATGTGACAGTGTCTGTTCCTGTTTGATTCGAGGCTCAAAATCGCAAATTATACAGTTGTACAGCCTAGAAATAAAGACTCGAGTCCCTCATTTTCCCAATACCTCTCCCAGCATTGCGTGACTCTTCATTCCTTCCTAATCACTCATTCCATTTCACTCCTTCTCTTCTTCATCTCTCTCTCTCTCTCTCTCTCTCTCTCTCTCTCTCTCTTTCTCTCTCTCTCCTCTCATATGCGGGAAGAGCGGCGCGCAAGGAACCCACGATATTTCACACACGCATCCAAGTGACACGAGAGGATACGACTTCTATCGTCGATGAGGCGGATCATTAATCATTCCACATCATTCCACAGGCCGGTCAACCTTCCAGAAAGGCCTTTGGAGTGAGAGAGCGTGTGAAATCGAGAGGGACTCTCTCACTTTTGCATACTCTCTCGTCCTAACCCGGATCTGTAGGTTTGGAATCATGTGATTCCAAATCGATAAAAAATATTGCTGGCAGAAATTAGTTTAGTGGTCTAACAACGTTCCTCTAATAAGCCGTAGATGTATACAATGGAAATCCTGAAAATGTTGATAAGCTATTACAAAATTCACAAACACGCATCGGAAATAATAAAACGTTCCGCTCCTAAACAACAGATACGGCTGCGAGAGAGCATGGCAAAGTGAGAGACACGTCGAGGTATAGAAAGAGAGTACACCACCAGTAGTTCACTTACATGAACGTATCATTTTAAAATTGTAATATAGGATCTCTCCAATGACCATTTCTACCATGTATGCTGATAGAGACAAACAAACTCTCTGTACACAGCATTCGAAGCAGAGTCATCGAGAATGAGTTAGAGAAAGATAGAGATGACGAGAGAGCGCACCAAACGAGAGGGTCAGACAACGAGAGACTTTCTTGGCATGGTGCCAGTAGGATGCTGTGCCTCTACCTATACCTTTTAGTTTTGTCAAAAATTTTCAATCTGAAAGCGAACCAGGAACTGTTCGATAATCACATTTGTGATTCAAGTGTTTAAACGCAACCATCCCTTGTCATACCATATTCCCCATCTTTCCGTACACCTATCGTATTCTGTCCTTATCATCTCCCAGTTCTACCGTATTCCCATCCTGGCTTACGGTGCCTACATTGCCACCGTCGTCCTACATTATTCCCATTGGAACCGTAGTCTTACAGTATTCCGGTCCCTACCATCGTTCCACCGTATCCCCCCCTTTCCCATCCTATCTCGTTTCCGGGATCGCTCACTCGATTATGAGATTAGTGTCCCTACACTAATTGATTGTATGTGTGTCTCCTGTTGACAGACCAACCGGGGAGAGAGAGAGAGAGATTCTTACGTAACCTACACCATCTGGCAGGTTTGTTTCCTGGAGAATCATCGGTGTTTCTATCTTAGTTCTCAGATATCGACACAATTTTGAACCAATCTTCAAAAATATAGTGCAAATTTCAGTGCCTAGTGATGTCTCTTTAATCGGAGACACATGATTCCAAACCTACAGACCAGGGATAGAGCGAGAGAGTGTACGAAAGTGAGAGAGTCCCTCTCGATTTCACACGCTCTCTCACTCCAAAGGCCTTTCTGGATGGTTGACCCGCATGTGGAATGATGTGGGGAGTTCGCGTCCTGACGATGACATTATCGATTTACAGTACTTGGAGGCAAATATGACAACATTTCAAAAATGTTCTGCCCCTTAGGAGTGCACATCTAACTGTGCAAATTTTCTCGGGACCGCCCCCTACTTTTGCGGATCCCTAGTGAGTGAAAATGGGCACCACTACTTCAGTGTTGGGGCTCAGCCAGTGTAGAGTGATTTCTGCAAATCGTTCTTTGCGGTCAATTTTCTGGCACAAACTACAGTAGTTCTAGGAATTGAACCTAATTCCGCTCTCGTGTCTCATTCTTACGTAATCTACACCATCTGGCAGATTCACTTCCTGGGATTCACCTGCTTTTTGACCGTCCACATCAAAGGATTAGCGGAGTTTGAATAAACATGACATCGATAGGTCAAGCCTTTGATGCGGCGGTGAAGAACTAATGACAACCGTAGTGCTCTTTCTGTTTGAGTCTTTTTAAAAAAATCCAACAAAATTATTTCAATATTTAAAAAAAAATATTGGAATCGATTCCACGAGAGCATTATCTACAAGAACGCAGTTTTACGATGTAAAGTGAAATATCAGATGATTTTCACACAAAAATGGGGGTCATTCAAACGAATATTATTTTAAAGAGGACTTTTTTCGAAGTGATAAACGATTAAAATGAGCTGAATTAATTGCCTTCGATGGAATATGCAACTACAAAGCTGGGAAGGGAGAGCGAAGCAAGCTGAAAAAGCGAGAAGGTTCTTAACTAGGGTGGTTAACGGCGGTGCACGAATGGGATAAATCTAATTCCCGAAAGAAAAATACAGATAAAACGGTGTTATTATACACAAGAAAGCTTTTTCATTCATTTTTGTACGTTTACTGCACACTACCGTTAGGATAATGGGTTGATGCTCCGACCGTGCATTCACGCACCGTCGGGGCACGTGCACCGTTTTCGCCATCCTAGTCTTAACCCATTTTAGGAGGGTTGACCGTTCTTCTCGACTGTATTTCATCGACTCATATCAGGTAGTCCATCTGTCGACTTTCACCCCGTAATCCACTTGTCATTATTATGATAGCCCATCTCACGCAATAGGAAGCAGTCAACCGATACAAATTGAGACCATCTCTCTCTCTCTCTCTCTCTCTCTCTCTCTCTCTCCCCAGGTGTTGCATTTCAGATGTTGAATTGGCCGGGCCATCTCACAGTCTTCTGGCCCCACGGGGCACACTCAAAAACCTCCAGGAGCGACAAAGTGCGCTCAATATAGAGGGCTCCCTCGATTCCCCATAGTCTCTCGCCCCGACCCCTTTCTGGAGGAGTGTAATAGAGAGAAGGCAGGAGCTCCACAGTGCGAAAACACTAATCCGTCAGCGGGGCCCCTGACTCTTTTCACACCCCGGGCAGGAGTCTCTCATACTCCCCCCCCTCATTCCACTTGCTACCGTACCCCAAGACAGAACCGGGGCATAAACAACCCCTTCCCTCTCCTCTGAATCCCCCTGCTTTGGAGAGCCATTTTTGAGGCCACCAAAAGACATATAGTCTTTACTTATATTATGGCATCTACACCTGTTCCAAACTACTCAATTCAATTCATTTATCTGAGCAGCACATACCTAGAACGTTGTCGAAATGTATAGTTTATTTTTTCGCACAATTTAAACGAAGATATCTTCCAATTCCCACAACATCCGATTTGGGGTTAATCCGGTGTAATTGGCCCGGAATGTATCGTACTCTCTCCCATTCTGACACCTTTCCCAACAGCAATCTGTACATAACCCCTGCCATATCACACCCCGGAAATCTTCGTAATGTGTGAGAGCCGAGAGAGAGAGAGAGAGAGAGAGAGAGCGAGATTCTTATCACACAGCAATGTTTTGAGAGCGAGGCGGGCGCTGTTTGGGACGAAATCGCATCGAAAATGTCAGCGGAATTGAAAAGGGCGATTCTGTGCCTAGCGCGAACGCTCTTGCAATTAGATGTCACTTAGTTCTAACATTAAGGTGTCGTCAAAATGTTTAACAATTCTCTTCATGAGATAATGCGCGAATTTCATACTGAAAATAGCAAAATTCCCTGAATTTGAGAGAGATAGACTGTCTAGATGTCGATATCTCGAGTTCGCACGCCGAGTGAAAATGAGTCTCGTTTATCATAAACTAAAATCAGTCAGAAAATAGATAGTAGACGTTCATCGCGTATTTCTTTTCTTCAAAGTTCAGTGGACGAGAGAACTTTATTATCCAAACTCTAATATTCGAGTAACACGGCAAGGAAGAAACCGGTTTCATGAGAATCCCATGAACTTTTCATATTTCAGTCAAGATAAGCGTGAGTTCGAACTGAATTAATGACGGTGCTTCCACCGTCATTAATATTAACATTAATAATATTAATAATCTGTCTCCGCTCTTCGCTGCACATCATTTAAAAATTCGTAAAGGAATTATTATCGACTTCGTGCACTAGGGTTGCCTGTTCGGCGTCGGTTTCGATATTACCGAACCCCCTGGCGTCTCTTTTTCTCTAGTTCTCTCTTCCTTATCAGCCGTATTACCGATCTCTCGCTGAGAGAGTCGTAATACGAAAACCGAACTTACATCCCTAGTGTGCACGCAAGACAACTACTCTCCCATCTTCCACAATCTCTCGTCGCTCGCCCCTTTCTGGAGGGCGCTTGATATATATCTTCTCGGTCCCTCCCCCTTCCTTCCATCTCTTCCGACTGCGAATAAGCCCCGGCTGAAAGGTGATGCCTCGCCGAATCACGGAGACAATGCTTTCAAAGCCGCACCTGAATCCACGATTCTATTTCTCTCCACTCTCTCCTTTTCACATATTATCTCGTCTCCGGCGAGGGATAGAGAGCAGGGGTAAGTGAGAGAGTGCAGAGATGATGTCTCGTGCATATCTCAAATTCACGTCTCGGATGAGAGGGGGGAGTCATCCCCCCCGGTCCCGAATCAATTTCCGGCGAGTGCACTTACCTGAGATATCCGAATGTGGGGGGAGCAGCGGTGAGGGAGTGTGCGAAACGAGGAGAGGCAGACAGGCAGACAGAGGGGCGAGGGAGAGGCAGAAGGAGAGAGAAAGGAAAGGGAAGGATACGGTAGGAAGGAAGAGGAGGAGTCGGAGGGAGGAGCCACCACACACCTAGCCTTCCCTATCGCCTTTCGAAGCAAGGGAGACGTCAAGCAGGTTCTTATCGCTCATACCGTAATCAACTTGCCTACTGTATTCCAGATTGTTTGAACTGTACTAACGACAAAATGAATTGATTCATCGGATAGCCTACTTTTCGTAATTATTTGACAGCTGGCTCTTCCTCGTTTACTGTATTATTTTTTCCCGAACCTCATATCAGAGCTTATTGCAACGGAACGTGTTGCGATCTTCAGCATCCACAAAAGGGTCAGGAGCGAGGGAGTGTGCGCAATCGAGAGAGCCTTTACACTTGCTCGATACTAACCCCTTTGTGGAGGTGCTTTAACTACCAATTGCCTTTCTCCACATTTCCCCAGTCACTTTATTACAAGTGCATAGCCGACTCATCTCTTCTCTCTCTATGAATTGGCCGGCGTCTCTTCATTTTCTCATCCCTCCCCAAATTGGTAGAAGGGAGAGATAGGGCATAGTCATATCCCCTCCCCCGGCGAGACTCCATGTTTCTAATTTGCTTCCGTATTCCGAAGGGCGAGCTCAATTGAGAGGGGGGAGACTCTTTTCGTACCACCGGTGACCTACAGAAAGGGGTCAGGAGGAATTCTGCCTCGCTAACAACCCCTCTTTCAAGTTGTCTGAAACCACGTGTCGTTGTACAAATGTGCCTCCGTGATCTATACTCACAGTAATCACTTCGTAATGTGCCGTAATCTACCGTAATCCACCCGTGATGTATACCGTAATTTCAGAATATGGCAGACACACGGCCAGCACTCAAGCAGTCCTCATTTCTAATCGATACTCTACTGGAGCCTCACGATGAGCCGCTAGCCCTCATCAAACGGTAGGTCAAGGAACTCTTACATTTAACTTTTTTAAAACATGCTGATCAGATGTTTTGAGTGTCAAATGGGTCCCTGTGAGAGTTCTCCATTGCATTTGGTTTTTTCATGCGATTTGCATGAAGAGAAGTTTCTTTCCGAAATCTTCAAGACTCATGCCAAATTTCGAATTTCCGTGTTTTTTGTGTGTGGAAAGTAAAGTGGAAAAGGGAGGGAGGGGGTTGATACACATTCCTCCTCAAGTACCGTATACCCTTCAGTCCTCGATAATCTACTCATCGCTCACTTGACTAATCACAATACGGTGGATGCAATCTGTCACCTATTCCTATATATTTCGCACAGTCTCTCAATGTCTCTTCAAGTGCTTTCTCTACTCTTGACATCTGGCACAATACGCAAGGGGAATAATGCAACTCCCAGTCAAGCCTCCAGAAAGGGGTCATTTCGGTTCGGTGTAGATCATGCCCACTGGCAGTCTCTTTTTCTTTTACTCTCTTTGTCTTATCAGCCTTAATACGGAGCGCTCGCGCAAAACGCTGTATTACAAAAACCCAAATTGGATCCCTACTGTATATAAAGTCACGCTAGCTCACATCAACTGCTCCTTCGGGAGTCGATAAAATATGTAACCGGGAGGCACTGCTTTACTCATCTCTCTCCACTTTCACACCACGGCTCTCCGCCTTTCTATTCAGGGTGTCATCAGAGATTCAGAGAGTGAAACTCTCCCTATCTCTCTCTCTCTCTCTCTCTCTCTCTTCTTCCTCCCTTCCGAGCCTTTCCCAAAGGTGAAAGCGGGTCCATTGTTTCGCGCTCTTCCCCGACACCTCTGTCTCCCTCCCTCACTCTGTGCATTTTCGAGTGATTCGTAATTATCCACACCGACCGGCGCTGGCACGGCGTTCTGGCAAAATGCCAACATTTTATTCGCGGTGAGCCTATTTTTACACGCTATTTTCGCGTAATCTAACGGTCTGCAGCAATTTGCATAGCCTTTTACTGATTTATCCCCAAATTGACATAAAGTTGTTCCCCAAGCTGCCCCCAAGCTTGCTACCAAGTTGGGGATGCGCACCGGTGATATGCCGATTGAATGGTATACGCAATAAATTACGGTATATGGCTTTTCTCGCTTATTTTGAGGCGAAACCGAGCCACACAGTAGTGTGTTCAATAATTAAGAAGCGGCACCAGATATGAAATACCGGCGGACGCGTCAAAATAGTCTTTTGTGTAGAGAAAGAAGATGAATGAGGAGTGGGAGGATAGTGACGGCTTTGAGTACGGTAACTTCCGGTAAATAGGCGAGGGAAACCGGCGCCGTGGAATAGAGCAACTTCCGGCATCGTTTAGGAGAAAAACAACTGATGATGAAAACGATAATACGCCTTGCACATTATTCAAACGAGACATTCTTATGTCGATAAGTTTTTTACCGCTTTATTTTCCACTTTTGATCTTCACAGATCTCTCACAGACGTCTCAATGATTCCTTCATTAGAACACTCAGTCCATTTTATTGATTTTCTGATCTTTGATCTCTCTCAGGGACGAATCATCACCACTCGCAGCCTCTTCATCCTCCACACAAATGAGCGAAGAGGAGGAGAAGGAGGAGGAGGAAGATGAGGAGGAGATTCCGGATGATGAGGTGGGCTATTCTCCAATCCCGGCCTCCGGAAAGGGGTCGCGGGCAAGAGAACGTGTGAAAGTGAGAGGGCCGCCTCGAATTAGTCTCGCAGTAACACGCTCGCTCTTGGCCCCTTTATGGAGATTATGAACCAAATTGCTAACGGCTTCACGAAAGGAATATCAGGCCTCTCACGTAAGGCACGGGATAAGTATGGTATATTCAAAAAAATCGTGTTGTTTTTTTCTTAAGAATATCGAAGCACTTCTGAAACACTATCGAAAAAAGCATTAATTATAATTTTAGCATTTTTGCTGCTGCAGTAGGCGGCTGCAAAGTTTCAGACGTCATACTTGGACCCGGTGGAAAATGGCTTCAAAATGCTTCAAATTCAATGAATTTTTTTTCTGGGCATCTGTTGGTATGTTCTTAAAATACCCTGAGTAATTTTGCGATAGCTCATTTTTGAAATTCTGAGCAGTTTTTCAGTAATAACTTTTATATATGAAAACATTCACACCCAATTTTTTGATATGTTGTAGCCCTTTAAATTATCTATCGAAGTTATGTTTGGCATATTTCGTGAATCGTGAGTCCTGGTTGTGTTTCACCCGAAAAAACCGCTGAAAACAGCCGAACCGTCGCATGGCACACAGACAGTCAGCGTTGTTGACTTGTTGCAAATGCATCGGACAGGCCTGGGTTCGAGTCCCAGCTCCGGAAAACATTTTTGCTAATTTTTCAGTTCTTCATGGATAGAATTTGACATTTTTTATTACGTATTTATTACGTTTCTATGCGCGCTGCAGCTGCAGCTGTCGTAAAGACTCGGAGTGGAGAGAGAGGCGAACCATATTTATGATATTCAGGAGAAACAAATTCATGGAATACAATTAGGATCAGAAAGGGAACAAAACAACAATTATATATATAGAAAATGTTCGATAAAGAAACCTACATATTTGAAATCAGCATAGTTATTTGAGATATTCAAAGTGATAGTTAAGTTGTGAATATCTCATCCTGCTTCTCCCTAAGACATTCTCTGAAGTCGCCTTCGTCCTCCTCAAGATCCAATCATTGCCCTCCTGCTAATAATATTTATACAAGGAACTTTTATTAGCAATACCTCTTCATCTTCTTCAATCTCTACTGGACCCTTTGCTCCTCTCTTCGTACCTCTTTTCGATCCCCCATGCGAGGTCTTTTTCCGAACAATCTTGCCTTTTTTCTCAGTGGAAGCTGCAAATATTTAACAAAAAAATATACAGTGTAATCTAACCATTTGCAAGTCGTTGTTTCTCCAGTCTCGAAAATAAGGCCATCAGCTGCTTCTCACTGTATACTTCTTCCAACTAGAAAGTTTAAGTTCAATCACATTTTAACAACTTTAAGAATCTGAGGATAACCTTGTATGTATACGCATCCCCTGTCTTATGATCTTCCATTTCCTGTGAACATGCTCGTGGGCACGCTCTTCTCATTGGAATCATTCCTCGATGACGATTTACGACAGCTGCAGCTGCAGCGCGCATAGAAACGTAATAAATACGTAATAAAAAATGTCAAATTCTATCCATTAAGAACTGAAAAATTGGCAAAAATGTTTTCCGGGTCTGGGACTCGAACCCAGGCCTGTCCGATGCATTTGCAACAAGTCAACAACGCTGACTGTCTGTGTGCCATGCGACGGTTCGGCTATTTTCAGCGGGTTTTCGGGTGAAACACAACCAGGACTCACGATTCACGAAATATGCCAAACATAACTTCGATAGATAATTTAAAGGGCTACAACATATCAAAAAATTGGGTGTGAATGTTTTCATATGTAAAAGTTATTACTGAAAAACTGCTCAGAATTTCAAAAATGAGCTATCGCAAAATTACTCAGGGTATTTTAAGAACATACCAACAGATGCCCAGAAAAAAAATTCATTGAATTTGAAGCATTTTGAAGCCATTTTCCACCGGGTCCAAGTATGACGTCTGAAACTTTGCAGCCGCCTGCTGCAGCAGCAAAAAATGCTAAAATTATAATTAATGCTTTTTTTCGATAGTGTTTCATAAGTGCTTCGATATTCTTAAGAAAAAAACAACACGATTTTTTTGAATGTACCACGGAAAATATGAATTGTCCCGTGCCTTACGTGAGAGGCCTGATATACATAACGAAGAGATCAGCATGTATTCTAATCATCGGTTTTGATTTTGATTCTGATGTACAAAAATAAGAGTTTCCATGTTCAGGATGAAACGATGGATGAGGATGGGGAGGAGGAAGAGGATGAGGACACTTCCAAATCGAAACTCGATCGATTATTGAGTGATTTAATGGAGAAACGGGAGGAGGAGGAGAGAAAGCGGGGAAGAGAGACCAATGGGAGTACGGTAAGTATCATAACCAACTTGTAAAGCTTCCGGAAAGGGGTCGCGATATATTCTCTCCACTCTGGCACCTTTGTGGAGGTTTTTACTGAACGGACAAATGCTGAATAAACCCAGTCGTCGATAGATTATACAAAAATGAGAGAGACTTTTAATTTAACGCGCTCTCTCGCTTCTGACCCCGTTCTGGAGAATCCAAATTACTCCTTTTTCAGTCATCGCCGGTTCCCCCTCCGATTCCTCTTCTTTCCAACGGAGTTCCAACACCGCTAGAGTACCTCTCCCGACTGCATCTCATGCAGCAAACAGCCCTACAGTGGCAGCTGCTACGAATGATTCCCGGCGGCGGCGCGGGCACGGCGCCCGCGCCCGCCCTCTGCATGAATGGCGCCGCGCCACTCATGCGTCCGCCCGCCCCACTGCCACCAGCGCGCCGTGAGTTCATTAAAGACTAAGAAGAAATAATAATCCCCGGCCAGGTCACGCCCCCTCTCCTTTCGCTCATGAGTTCCGTTTTCTTATGACAACATTCCTTGATTTTCGTCCATTTCGCACATATACGCGATTGTTAGTGCTGCAGATAAAAAAAATCAATCAATCGTAGTTCGAAATGTGAGACAAGTTCAAGACTTCCATTCACACACTATTTTACGGGCCGATGAATTAGAGAGCGTGCGAAATGAGGAGACCGCTCCTTCACATTTCGAACTCTAAAATCAATAAAATCAATAAATCCCTTGCAGCGCCCCTCACCAGGTTGCCTATTCCAGCTGCCTGCAGAGTTCCACGCAGTGAACTCGGCAACAATACCCGGGGAAACGTGAAGAAGTACAGGTACTGTAACCCACCGTATCCTACCGTAGCCTCGATGTACCATACTCTCGAAGTACAGTAACCTCGTCATTGCAGGTGTGATATCTGCGAGAAGACCTTCTCCAGAAGCAACACGCTGATAACGCACAAGGTAAGGGGGAAATAGAATGTTTAAAAAAATTACCCTTCAAATTGTTTTGACTGTCAGCACACCATTTCCCTATACAACTAAATCTCCAGAAAGAGATCAGACGCGAGATTGTGTTTGAAAGTTAGAAACTTTCCCACTTCCACTCTCTGGTATACCCCACTGGGGGGGACCGTCGGCACCTTTGGTGTCGCCCCCAATGGAAGGGACCCAGGGGACCAGTTGGAGGTACCTGGCCCCTTTCTGGGGGCTTGTTCATGTTGGTGGTAGGTGATTATCGACCATAGTCCGTCCACTCGCCCCTCTCTACCCTTCTTCTCTGTTGCTAGGCCTCTCTTTCACCCGCTTCACACCTCTCTCTCATCTCCTTTGTTTCGTGGCTGAAAGGCAACAGCTCACCAATTCACCCTCTCTATTCTCTGTTTCTCTCTTTCAACGCCCGAGGCGCGACCGCGTTTATGGAGGACATTAGGGTAACTCTACCGGAAATGAAGCAGCGAAATGGGATTCTCATGAAATTCTAGTGATCCACCGGAAAGGGATCGAAGAGCTATTTATCACACCTCTGCTCACTTTCTGGAGACTTGACCGGCCCAATGGTGTGCATATATTAAATTGCCAAATTTGCAGCGAATTCACACTGGCGAGAAGCCCTTCAAATGCGAGCACTGCGGTCGAGCGTTCCGGCAACCCGGCAATCTCACGCGGCACCGGCTCACCCATACTACGGTAGGTCACCCCACCATCACCACACCACCACGATTATCGATTGATTCCGAATGCTAGAGGGTTTCGCGGCTGACACCGAGTGCACAAATACTGAATTATGGCTCTAGACCCCTTTCTGGAGCTTAGAGCCGGCTTTTACTGTCGGTGTCAGCCGGGAAATCTGCTTTGCGCTAAAATAAAAGAGATATCCTGTAGCGACTTGCAGGTTAAGCCATACGTCTGCGTGCACTGTGACAAGGCGTTCAATCGCGCGTCGAATCTACATACTCACATGAGAACCCATCTCGCCAGCTGATCTTTGATCTATGGTCTTCGATCTTTGATCTCTCTATCCCCATTTCTCTTTGTCTATTCACCGAGTTCCGAAATGTAATCAGCAAATTTAGTCATGGCTATATTGTATTGTATGTTGATGATAAACGGAGTATGCTGCGAATTCGTGTTGGTAAAGATGTTGCATGAAATTTGAAACAGACATTCGTGTAATCTGGTATAAAACCGAATAAAATTTCTCGCAAGGTTCATTCTATAAATGTCATGTGCAACTCAAAAATCAAATAGAATTTCGTTAACATATCAACAGTTTGCACTTCACGAGAGATCACAACTAGAGACCGTCCAATAATTGGCGAAACCGATATTAAAATGATATCGGTTTGATTCAGTCCGATATCCTTTGTTACTCGAATGGATGGCGCCCCTATCACTTTTCCATTCAAATATCTCATTCCCACTGAGCGGTCGCTCACCATCTCGTCTCACCATCGAACCATTGTTACTCGATTGGCCAAACGTGTAGATACTCGAATGCCATTCATATATTTCACCCATTCATATATTTTTCCATTTGGATGACCGGTCATTCGTGTATCCCATCCATTCGTGTGGTTCTCATTTTTCGCCATTCGCGTATCGAGTATATCGGTTTGGCGGTCTCTAATCACAACTCTCCAAACCGTTCACTCTCCACTAGGAATTTCCTGTTGGAATACCGTTGTTCTCCTAATTTTGCAGTGCAATTTAAATCTACTCCAACCCCTTCTCCCCTGCACTCACTCCCTGCTCTACTCGTCGTAACGGGCGGTCGCCCGGCCTCCCTCCCAATGGCTCCCACGGAGAAGACTTCTGAGGATAAGAAGGTATCCCGGTTTCTGATGGCATGTAGTACCTTTAAAGTGACTATACAGTATCCCTTCTGCTTCATCATACTGTAGGGATACTGTAACTCGCTGGAGAATAATTATACGTTCTGTGCGATTATTTTGGGCCATTTTGACCTATTTTAGGGCCAAATTTGACTTTTGTAGGTTCCTGATGATAGAAAGGTCCCTGAGGAGAAGAAGGTTTCTGCCGGAAGGAAAGCTCCGGAAGATAAGAAAACATCTGATGCTAAGAAGGTTTCTGAGGGAAGGAAGAAGCAGGAGCCCAAACTGATCCATCTCAAGTGAGTGCTTTCCAGTAAATTTTCCATAGATGCTAATACAAGCGACTTACAGTATCCCTGAAGACAAAAAGGTCCCTGATGGCAAGAAGGTTCCCGAGGACAAGAAAACCTCTGAGGAAAAGAAAATTTCCGATGAAGTTTTTAAGACAGTCACTGATGACAAAAAGGTCCCCGATAAAAAGAGGAAGAGGGAAATCAAGCTCACTCCCCTCAAGTGAGTGCCGGGCTTACTGTAGCCATCGACTTACAGTATCTCTACAATACTCCAGCGACTTACAGCATCCCTATTTCTCTGGCGTACAGTAGCGATACTGTAAGTCGTTGGAGAAGTATATTACTTCTCCAACGATCTACTGCATTCCTATAGTACCTCAGTGACTTACAGTATCCCTAATACTCGAAGATACTGTAGGGATACTGTAAGTCGCTAGAGAAGCATAGTGCAGTACTTTTCCAGTTCCTAATGTGTTTTTTTCAGTATTCCTACCATACCTTTCAGGCCAAAATCTCCCTCGTCCAACGTCGAGCTGCCCCCACTGGGGGTGAAGGTGTCTCTGCCGCGAGGTGGTCTGGCCCGAGAGACTCTCGGGGGTCTCACCATCTCAAGGGAGAATCTGTCCAAGGTAGTGTTGTTCGATCGCATAATTTACAGTATCCCTACCGCTCCACAGTGCTGTTTGAATATTGTGATATGCATAATAATACTTCTCCAGCGACTTACAGTATCCCTACTGCTCCTTTGTTATTCGCGAATAAAATTACTAATGAGACATTTTATTCGCGAATAGCAAAGGTTATTCTCGAATAATCTTAGTTATTCGCGAATAGGATTATTCGATTTAACAACACTATTCGAAGGAGTCGCTGTCGAAGGAGAGTTTCTCGCGAGAGACGATGACTGTCGATAACGACAAGACGCTTGGTGACGAACTCACCAAGACTGTTGGAGACGGCCCCACAATGGAGATTGACGCGGTAGACATGGAGGGGAAAAGGTACGGTAACTACAGTAACCCTGCCTATCTCCGTGCCTACAGTATCCCAGGGCTCGAGTATGAATTGATCCAATGATATCGTACCATATCGATCGATTACAGTATCCGCCCCTACCGTATCTCTCTTGCAGCGTGGAGAAGACTGAGACGACGTCCAACATGTCGGAGATACCCGAGTATTCGGCGCGCGATAACAGCGCGAAAGTGGTGCCCGCGCACGATCCGCGCACTGCCGGCGTGAGAGCGAAGTTGCGCCGAGTCATCAAATCGATTATGAAGGCAAAGTACGGCGGGAATCATGTGAGACCAAAGATCACGTCTTGGAACTACTTAACTTTACCTGACCACGAGACAAGATTCACACAGTGAGATGATGAATGAGGTTCCCATTAGGGTTGTCTAAACGGAATACGGATCGCCGTAATCCTCATTCCACCGGTCTCGCTTTCCTCTGAGCGGTCAGTTATTTGATTCTGCACCTTTTTATTTATGATTATCTAGCACGAGAGGTGGAACCAAGCAACTGTCCAGTGGTTGTGAGTGCGTTAAACATAGAATGAGAGGGGAAATCAAAACGGCAAACCGGTATGAAATCCGTTTAGACAACCCTAGTTCCCATCCCGATTTATCCCGGTTTACTTGGTCCGGTAAAGTAAAGTAGTGCACACATCTTACGTCAACTAGCTTAAACGCAAACCGTAACTAGTTAACAGTAGAGAAGATACCAAAATTTAGTCACAGACCAATCGAATTACAGTATTCCAATAGTGTCGGGGATTTTTAAAAATCAGTTATCGATCACGTTACAGTACGCCTTCGGGTTCAACGACATTGTGAAGACGATCAAGATGGTGAAGAGTGTGCTCGAGAAGGAGCCGGTCGTCGCTCAGTGCAAGGCGCCCGTCGTCATAGTGGGAGACTTGCATGGACAGGTGGGATACAAGCATTGATGTTTAGAGATCAAAGATCACTCGAGCATCAAAGATATGTCACTTTTTGATTTGGTACAGTACGTAGTACGGGTCAATGGCCGCCTGGATCGGGCCACGATCATATTCACTTTGGTCGTTTCAAATGCGCTTATTCTTGGGTTTCGTTCTGATGCATCTGGGCTTCGGCAGATTACGGTGACGCAACGTAACGTAGGGGGTGTACGTAGAATACGATGAACGATGTGCATGCAATCGTACTGTATACTGTATACGGTATTCTTGCATAATACGGTAGTTACAGTACACGGACTTGCTGCGGATCTTCGCCAGCTTCGACAAGGACGGCGTGCCGGGCTGCTTCCAGTGTCGCTACGTCTTCCTCGGAGACTACGTCGATCGGTACGGCACCACCCGATATACAGTAACCCACGATCGATTCGTTGAGCGTCACAAAATGTCAAACAGAAATTATTATCTGTCTAGTTAGTTCAACTAAGTTCTACCAAATCTCAAAATGCTACAATATCAGTTTCTGTTTCAGAGGCAAACAATCGGTAGAGGTGGTGATGCTGCTCTTCTGGCTCAAGATCATCCATCCCAAACAGGTCACATCTAATTTTATTAATTAACTAAATTAAATAAATTAATAATTAGTAATTTAATTACAGTACATGATGCTGCGGGGCAACCACGAGTATCGCGCCATCAACAAGACGTACGGCTTCCACAGCGAGCTCAAGGCGCGATTCAAACCGGTACCGTATACCGTAGACTACCGTACTCCCGCTATGTCGGCAATCGATAACTGACTCTATTACAGATCCAAGCCGAGATGCTCTTCGAGCTGTTCAACGACGCTTTCATGCATCTGCCAGTCGTCTGCATCGTCGGTACGTGATTGCGTAGGGATGACGTAATAACAGTGGCTTGTCACAGTTTTCATGGGAAAAGGGCATTTCTTATTTTTCCTTTATATCCAGAAAATTTTGACAACGTGTCGAAATCCGCCGTAATAACACCGTATTCGGGGATGGAAAATTAAAAGAAATATTCTCTCGAAATTCCAGCCGGCAACATCTTATGCATGCATGGCGGAATATCGAGCAAGATGAAGTCGAGGGACGACCTATTCAAGGTTCGTCTTGCCTTGTATTACCTAGTAATGACGCAATTTCAGATCAAAAAACCGACCCGCGAATCGAAGGAGGATCCGATCGCGTGCGATTTGCTATGGGCCGATCCCATGGTCAACCTCAAGGGGTACTGTAACTCCATGTTGCCGAAACAATCGTAGAGAAACAACGAAACAAAGAACTGTTCCGGCACATAGTCGAAATGCCTTGATCTGTTAATTTCTCACAAGCATGTCTACAATATTCCCTACAGTATCCCTACAGCAATCTCCATGATTAGCAGGGAGCAAAAGAATCATGTGAGGGGCGTGAGTGTGTACTTCGGTGAAGATCAATTGGATGAAACACTCAAGAATCTCGGTTGCAAACTGGTCGTCAGAGGACATCAGGTCAGAGTTCAAAGATCAAAGAACACAGCTCAAAGATCAAAGAATAGAGTTCAAAGACAAAAGTTCAAAGACCAAAGATCATAATTAAGATGATGATGAACGGCTTCAACTTCTTCAACGGGTACAAACTGGTGACAGTCTTCTCCGCGTCTACCTACTATCCTGATAAGGTGCGCAATTTCGGAGTAATGATCAGACTCTCCACATTCCGCATGCTCTCTCATCTATCAGACTGTGCGAGAGAGCATGCAGAATTGAGAGGGTCAGATCATTACTTCGTGTTAATCGGGAGCGAGGCACTTCTTTACTTTAAGGGGTAAGCCCCGCCCCTTTCCCCTCGAGAGGGGTAGGTCAAGAGATCAAGAGGGGAAAGGAGGGATGATAGTGGGGGGATAGGGGTGATAATGGAAAGAGGCGGGGCTTGCCCCCTAAAGTAAAGAAGTCCCGGGAGCGACTTCTTACAAGACCGAATGCAGAAGCTCAGCTCCGCTGGCATTCCTAGATCATTTGATAGATAACTAACAATTGCCGAAACTATCTTTTTTTGTGTAAAATAGTTCCCAATGTATCTTTTTTTTTTTAAATAAAATAAATAAATAATAAAATTATACAGCCGAACAAGGGCGCGGTAATGACTGTGAGTAAGGACGGCCGAGTCGGATTCCGATCGTTCTCCGCACTCCCCAAGGAACACGCCGCGAACAAGGGTAATTCCTAATCTCCAGAAAGGGGCCAGCGGCGACGCTCTCGATACCCCTACCTATAATCACAGTCCCGGCAGTATCGGTGCTCTTACAGCAACCTACAGTAACCAGAATCACAACTACAGAAATCCTACCAACATTAGTCAAAATTACCGTAACCCAATCCTACAGTAACCATAATTACAATAATCCTGTCCTACAGAAATCACAACTACCGTAACCCAGGCCTGCTGTTCCGGGAGTCGCACGACGTGATGAACGAGGCGGATTGCGGGCACGCCGTCTTCAAGGAGGGAGAGAATGGAGAGAAACCAGTGAAAGAGAAGGACAAAACGGAGAAGAAATCAGAGAAGAAGAAGTAGGGTGAGTCGATATTTGGTTACAGTAATCCATCCAACAGTACTCAGGGGTGCCATAACCCTACCCATAGACAAAAGTCAGTAGGATCAGGATACAAAGTGAACACAACACGTTCGCTTTGTGCCCTGATCCTGGTGATATTTTTCTGAGTGTGCCCTTGTTAAAATTTCGATGAAATTAGTAAAGCTTTCCGAGAAAAAATTTATTTTTCAGAGTCCCCGGTCGTCAACAGTTCCAACGAAGATTTCCTTTCTTTGATACAACGAATAAATTCATGAGAAATAATGAGTGCTCGTTGTCAAGAAACTCCAGTTTGCAATAGCTATTGTGAACCCCAAAAAGACCCGACACCGGGATGGAAAGGCCTGACTAGAAATGTAAAATCCCGTATCAGAACAACGTTATTTGAGTTTTCGACTGATTCCGGTAAAAATGGGAAAAATCAATTCACGGTCATTCGCGTCAACGGTATTAATCCCGATCAAACGACACTAAACATTTAATTATTGATTGAAATTATCACAGCTTTCTTCTCGTCTCAATTTATTAATTGTGTGAATACACACTAAACGCCAGTGACAAGAATCGACATACAATAGAATCACTGAAATGGAAAACTAGAGGCTCGCAAAGCGAAGTAAAAAGGGAATAAAACGAGAGCATACAAACAAACACGACTGATTGGAAGGCTTACCGAGTTGATCGGTAACGTGGTGTCAAAATTTCCAATCGAGGAAGACGTTTGAATTCCCGTAATTAAATATTTTCTCGACGCTCAGTGAAACTGGAGACTTGAAATTTTGTTTTTTTTTTAAATATTTTTTCATGAAAAAAATCATAAAATAAATTCAAAATTTCTAGCTCCAGTTGACTTCGAGATTTGTAACTATAGGAATTCAAATGCATCTCTCGATCGGCTATTTTAAACACCGCATAGGAAGTAGGGGAAGTAGAGTTTAAAATTCGGGTAAATAATTAGATTAGCTCTCTCCATTTCGCACACGCTCTACACCGGTCGAGTGGTGATAGAGTGTGTGAAATGAAGAGAGCTAATCTAATTATTTACCCGGATTTCAAACTCTGAGGGGATTTATATACAAATGGATAAGTGATAGTGAAATGACGCATAGGAATCAAGCTTTTTTTATGTTTTACAATACAAACAAGATTATCGCTGAGCACATGCGGACAATAAAACGGTCCATACAATAACTGTTACGAGTGTTGACTCGGGGGATCACAGACGACCTTATTGGACCAACAATAATACAATCGGAGTAGAGTGCGAAATCTGAGACCACGGTCTCTTCATTTCGCACACTCTATCATCAACCGACAGGTGTAGAGAGCGTGCGAAATGGAGAGATCATGGTCTCACAATTCGCACTCTACATCAGAGTGGGAGTAGTAGTAGTATACGCGAAAAACCCGTTTGTCTATCAGTTTAACACTAGAAAGTGGGTGCGACTTGAGACTTCGTTAAGATTGGGGATTAATTTTTAAAAAAAGGTGATTATGATTGAAAGTGGGGGGAGAAGGACTAGACAACTGGAACAATAGGGAAACTAGAGTGAGAAATGCGCGACCGCCGTCTCCTCATTTCGCACACTCTCTCACCCACATCGAGCTGTGAAGAGCGTGTGTGAAACGAGGAGACCTCTGTCACACATTGCGCACTCTAACAGGAGCACTTGGATGAATTTGCAGTTAAACTGCCCATGAAAAGAGATACTTCCGGTACGGAAATCAATCGATATTCTTGTTTTAGAATAGGAAACCCGTGATCGCTGCGAAGCAATATGAGCAGAGGGGCTGGATCCAGAGGTAGTAGTGGGCGTAGTAGAGAGCACTCCAGAACACCTGAAATTATAATGAAAATAAGTTTTAAAAAACGAAGCAGCTAAGCAAGATTTTGGTATTTCGTTGCCTAGTTTTGAAAAGTCCAATCAATATTTAAGCCTTTTCCTGTCTACCATTGTGATTGTTGGAGTGATAACGTATAGCAGATCAATAACCCAAAGCTGCCCGAAGACGTAAATGACGAAAAGCTTTAGTTAATAAATCCCCTGCTACAGTATGTGGCAGTACAGTACCTGCGAGGCGACAATTGTCCACGTCGACACTTGGACGTTGCGTCTCTCGCCCGGAAACTCGCCGGTACGGTAGTACTTGTCGAGCAACTCGTCCTGGAATTAATTGATTGGCCTTTCTAAATGGACACTGTATCATCTCTTCAATTGTATTAAATTTAAAATAAAAGTATAGCTGTCTGTTATCAGCAATACGGTTAAGCAAGTAGTGAAAATGTTGGAATAACAATGATTTTATTGTGTACCACACATGAGCAACCATTTCAGTATTTTCTTTAATCGTATCATTCTAGAAATGTAAAATTTAGCATTCGACTTGGACAGGTCAGAAATCAATCGATATTGTCCCACCTTCTCCTTGTATCTCTCGTAGAGGAAATCCTTCAGCTTCTCCTCGTCCGCCCACTCCGGCTTCACTCTGAACACACGAACAATTTCTATCATCATAATAACTTTTTTTTTATTTCATACGATCATTTCTGTACATGTTGACGCACCCTTGCAGTATGCGATCAAAATTTTAAAAAAAATCAGTGATGACAATTCCATGTTTTTATGTGTCATTCGTACATGTCATGACACAATAAGTATTCATGGCGATGACATGCGTTTGAGTCGCTTTTAGGAGCCAAAAATCAATTATTATGCTTCCTAAACGGCAGATTCAATGCTGCTTTGATAGCTCACTTGTGAATTTTGTAATGCAATCCTATCTTGCTCGTGTCGAGCGGCCACTCGCCCATCATTGCGGAACCTGTAAAATACATTTTAAAATTACCAAAAACGCATCGCCTCACTTGTTCACTTCATCACTGTTTTTACTAGTAGAAAATCAGCTCTCGGATATACCTAACATACATTATTTCATAATGGGCTAAAACAATTTGCATCAAGCGCCTACCGTAATCATCGCAGTGCCGTAAGTTAAAGATTTTTGTTAAAAATCATTTTTTTTAAATATCATTCTCTTTCCAATTTCTTAATATTAATTCCAATATTTATGTTGTCGCACCATTGTGCTGTACGATAAATAAAAAAGGTAAAAAAAGTAAAGTTGCTACCGGAATCAAGAATACTTTACGTCGACAAGCGACCACTCTGCCGGGGCCGACCGGTAAGGCTAGTTGCTGCACAGATCTACGTATCCCCTGCTGATCAGGCTTCTGGGGCACGTTACGATAAATACAATAAATGCATAATCTCACCAATATCCACGACGCATCCCTTGGGGTACCCCAGCGTCGCATCAACAATGTACTCGATGGGAGAGCCGCCGGCGGACCGTGCGATCGATCTGTCATCTGAAATAACAATACATTGCGTCACCACTACGCAATTATCTTTCCATATATGCTTCTTTAATGCTCAAAATCTTTCGTCTCCTCTCTAGACAATACCTAGCTGACGCACAGTTCCATTTTCATCATATTAGCATCTACTTATTGAAGAAAACAACTCCAGCCGGTAAAAAAAACAACCATATTGCATCATCCCTATGTAACACAATACATTCTCACCGCTTGACGGCGCGCACACTTGCATAACCGCGTGCGCGGCACCCGTCCGCGGGTACGCGCAGTGCCGCAGCGGCGCCAGACCTGCAATCAATGGATGGGGTACGGTAAGTCAGCGCATATTTCGGAAAATCGGAAACCGTTTTTTTTTAAAAAAAGCTCACCATTCTTCTCTGCGAATCGCGCAGCGCTGTCGCGGATCATGAAGAGGCGGGAACCTGCATGTCATTCAAAATAACACTTTTCTTAAAACGTCCAAATAACTATTTTTACATATAAAAAGAAATTGGAGTTGTTATCAATTTTTGGGTTTCGAAATTAATTAGCAAGTATTTTGATTAATTAATTTTTTTAAATTTTATTTATTTATTTTTTAAAATTATTAATTACCTTCCGGGTACATCACCACCCAGCCGTAGTTCCAGCTCCAGAAGTAGTCCGAGAGGTGCTTTCTGCAATGAACAATGGGCGTGCTAACGTTTCAAAATGCCACTTCATCTCAAAGAAATCAGCTTGTTGCAATGTAGAGTTTGAAATTCGGGCAAATGATAGAATCACGTTCTCTTAATTTCGCACGCTCTCCACGCCGGTCGATTCTGTGTGAGTGTGCGAAATGCAAGGACTTTATATTTACCCGAATTTCAATCGCTACTGCAATGGGTACGCACACCACTTGTTAATTGCTCCCTCATCCCATCAGTTCATAGCAGCATTCGGCTGCATTGATGTTTATCTGTTCAGGAAGAGAAAAATAAAGGGAGGAGCAAAAGCCGGGCTTTTTTTGTTGAAATTTACATGTCTACTATTAATAATTATGCATATAACACTCGTCTTAGTATCATGTTATATAAATTATTGGTAGCATAGTTGTGATATGATACTACTCTGACAATACAGACTACCGTACCCTATCCTCCCCACTACCGTACCTGAACGTCTCTAGCAGCTTCTCCTTCTTGTTGGGACCTCCGTTGACGAAGAAGTTGCCGTGGCTCGTCCACATCACACCCAATGGGGTGTACTTCCAGATATTGTAGATCACCCACATCCACTGCAATTATCAATCAATAATTTAACAATGCGAGATCCAATATGGAATTTAAATACTGTTATATTTACTGGAAACACATTAGAATCAACAAGGTTTAGATTATGAAAAAGTACCTTCTCTTATTGATTTTTCTATCACAAAAAAATAAAGAGACTCGGATTATCATAGTCTTTCATTACTTGACATTGCCGAGCGTTATTATTTTGTTTAACGAGCATAGTAGGCCCATTGCCACGGTGGTGTTTGCACATAGTTTCAGTAACCCCCTTCATTCTACCGTACTCACACTGCCGGGCACGCGTCCCTTGTTGTGCAGGCTGTTCATGATGACAAAGTGGTCCACGAGTCCGAGATGGTTCGCCAGGTAGAGCACGCGGCTGTTCGCCAGCGCCGACACGTCGTCGCCCGACTCCACCACTGCAATGCATTACCCTTAGACTTGCATACGATCATGGCCCAAACGGTATGCTAAACGTAGGAAGCACGGAAAAAAGATCCTGGAATGTTTGCACACCTAGACCTGTCATGCATTTTCAAACCCGTTTCCAATCGGTATTTTATAGAATAAAATCTGCGCTCGAGCAGATACTTTTATACTAGCTGGATTTTTGGAAAATAACTCTTTTTAAATAAAAAAAACACATATTTTGATCGATATTTGATGTTACCGTACCCTGGAGTCCGCAGAATGCCGAGGTGGCCACCCAGTGATCGTTGACGAACTGGCACAGTCGATTCTCCAACCGGAGGAACAACGGCCTACTGTAATGAGCAAGAATCATTGACCAACAACTAGTTTTTTTCTCAATTTTCCATATATTTCATATTTGTTCACTCATACTAGACCACATTTTACGAAGTCAATCGATTAAACTCCCTCATCAATTCGTGCAGAATAATCACTAACCGGGAGCCACTCGGTTCTTGTATATGAGAAGCATCGTCTTTTTAAAAGTAAAATAAAAAATATTTTTCCCTCATAAAATACTGTTTCGCTGAACCACACGTGACGCGTCGTAACAAGCATACACCTAACCATGCAGTGATGTGTGCGCGTAAAATCACCCGTTTTCCTTATCACTATTGTTATCACGCTCGCTATCAGCCTGAGCAAACTCCGCAGTCATAAACGCGACAGAATCCCAGTCAGGCGACCCATGTTGGACCCGCAGTTTTTGGGGGCTACGGGAGACGATAAGAGGCATTCCGGACCCGCGGACAATGGGAATTAAGCCACGCAATTCAAAACGATTTTGCTCGATTACCTAATGAACGGTTCAAAGCCGACCTATTCAAGAAATAGTTCGATTGCCTAATGATGACGCAACACCATCTCCTCCTCCTCCTGCTCTCACTCACACGTGGCCAGCAAATTATAGACATTTTTTTTTGCATAGTGCTCCCAAACAGCTCAGTTTCACTCAGTTACATGGTGCCCCAAGCATTGACCAACTTCCCAAATCTTTAACTTATCACATTTTAAACTTATGCATAGTGCCCCCCCCCCCCGGGTGACTTTGCCCACGTATGCTCTCACCTCACAACAATCAGCGGCAGCAGCAGGACGAAGGTGGAGGCGCACGCGATCGGCACGATGAATGCAGTCATGAGGAAGAAGTAGACGGCGACTGTAAGGTACCGTAATCCACGCAATGCACCGACCACACCACACGTTTGGGAAACGTCGCCCCCGCATACACCATGTATACATTTTTTCACCCTTTTTTCTACCTAATTTAGAAAGAGCCAGCATAAAAATACCGTATCCATAGCGGAAGAAAATAGTTGGTGTGGTGCACCGTGTACGGTAATTGGGAAAGGTCGACTCACTGCACCACGTGAACATCTTGCGCATGTCCATCGGCGAGCTGGCCGTCTCGGCGTCCGACTCCGCCGTCGCTCCTGAAACAGGGGAGAATACAGTAATCATCGATCCATAATTATCGACACGTCAATAGTCAACCCCCGCACCCAATGACACTATCCCAGTTCCTGACATCAAACAATAGTACTATCTCCACATTACGCATAGGGAAATAATTCAACGAATCGAAAGAATTATACTATCCAGCGGCGGATTTAAAATTCTGCGATTGCCGCTCCGCTGCCTCTGATAGAGGCGATTATTCTTTTAGAGGCGTTGCTCTGTGTCTAGACATTTAGATTCGTAGAATCGCTTCCATGTGAATACTGTCAGTTACCGTAATTATACATGTTCCACTACCGTATCCCTACCGTACCCATTCCACCACCGTAACCCTGCCGTACCTGCTCTACTCCGATCACTCTGCTTCTCCCTCTTCCTCCGGTCGACGCCTGCAGCAGCTGCAGCATTTCTCTCCGAGTTGGCACCAAGTGCATCCATCGTGAGGCGATCGATTCGATCCGACGGCTACAGTAGTCTCACGTGCGGTCTCACCACCCCTGCAACGAATCGATAACTGAAGAGAATCGAAGAGAAATGAATGCAGGGCAAGCATGGAAGATCGAGAAGGAAGATATGGGTGGGCGATGTACAGCAAAGATTAATGAATGCGAACGCGGAGCAGGCATATTAATTTGAATAACTAGTAAGACAATGTCATTCATTCCATGCCCAATCGAGCACTCCAGAAAGGGGTCAGAAGCGTGAAAATTTGCTGGAGTATGAGGTTATTTCTCATTTCTAGGCAATTTCTCAGCCCTTCCTAGGGCTGGGAATCACGTGAGACGGTACAGTAACCGCCAGAGTACAGTAAACCCTGTCGATTCACGCTCAAATATCGACGCGGGAAGAATAGATAGAAGACGGGACGGCAAAGAGCAAGGGATGATTCAGAGATGGTACACCCCCCCCTCTATCTCTCTGCCTTCCCTATCTCCTCCCACCTCTTTTTTTATACGCATGTGGAATAAGGAGCAAAAAAACCGAAGGGCTAATGATGAGATCAGAAAAAAGGTGTGAAAAGAATGGAAAGACTCTCGGAGAATTATAAGATGATCATAGGCAAAATAGGTTCTCGCAAGTGAGAATAAGCACTTCCGCACTTTGCATGTAAACCTAAGTAACATGACGAGACATACACATGAAGACCCCCATTTACATGATCTGTTCTATGGAAATGGGAAAGTGGCGAGAAACTCATTAAAACCCCCATTTAGAAACCCGGAAAATAAAATGAAATACATTTCAGTGTTTAATTGCCTAGAGAAAAGAGCGGAACCGAATTTATATGCAAGAGTTTGAATAATCCTCACCGTAAAAGTGCGAAATAGCGAGGAGATGATAGATCGCGCGATGATAGAATAATCGATGACGTCAAGGGCAGACAAAATATCGATAGTAAAACAATGCGACTCTAGCTGCAAGTACGTCGACAACAGTTTCAAAATCGACGCATCTTCCTTTTTTGCAGAAAAAAACAATAGTGAAATGAGACATCAACGCGAGGAAGAGAGAAATTGTTTGAAAGATGAAGAGAGAGGAAAAAAGAGAAAGAGAGAGAGAGAGAGAGAATGTGAGCAAGAGGAGATGAGAAACTCCACCCTGCCCCAGTGTAAAAACAGCCTCCCGGTCAAAGTGCGAACTATGACTAGCCTCAATTTCCGCTCCCCCCTGTTTTTGTCTCCCGAACTCGGATCTACTAATAAATACCGACAAACATGAAAAATGTTAATGGAAGCTATTTCTCATACGCCCTTTCCCTGTTCGCTCCACCTTTTCACCGTTACGTTTTCATGAATGAGATATCAGCGCCTGAAAAGGCCGAGATAGCTAGAGGCCCTAACCAAAATCTCGTCTTTTGGTTACTCGCCAACAAGATTGTAAAGCATGGAGTACTCGGAGCGCATCATAATAGAACATGTAATTGTTGTAGAACTCGTATTCGAATTTTTTACACACGACAACATTTTTTTTAGTTTAAGAAACCAAAGTTCTAACATACGAGTCACAAAGTTATAAATGTTTCCATGTGACGGCCTGCGTTCTCTTATCGTTTCTCAAACGCATTGATAGTCGAGTCGTTGCTCAAATTCAAATACCCACGGCGCAAACATACACTAAAAGAGGTACGTTTTGCGAACGAGAGCGGAAAATGGTGCCATTTCTGTGGTTCCACCATCCTACCCGCATGATTCCATACCTCCTCAAAGGAGCCGGCAGCGAGATAGTGTGTGAAAATGAGACAGTCACGTTAGCTGTTCCACGCTCTCTCACTCCTAACCCTTTTCTGGAGGTTTGAACGGCCCGTTAAATGATGTGTGGCGCCACTCTTTCTGTGGTTCCACTATCCAATTCACGCGCCTTTCCCTAGACAATTTTTTTTACCACCATTTGGTTTACAACCCAGTATCTCAAGATGGAACCTCCTAAAAAGGAGTTGCCAGAATTGAGTCAGTACACGAAGGATAAAGCAGGCCGAACTCGATTGGCGATCGAGAGTTACTATGCTCAGACGATCACCCACTCAGTCGACAGAGACAGGAGGTTTCTCAAGTTGGAAGAGGAATTGACAGAGGCGGGGGACGACGAGCGACGTCGTCGTAAGGGAACTCACAGTGAGAAGGAGACGGATTTCCTTCGACTCAAGAGAATACGACTCACCATTGGAGACTTTGAGAGTGCTAAGGTGATTGGTCGTGGTGCGTTCGGCGAGGTTCGACTGGTGCAGAAGGGAGACACGGGACATGTTTATGCCATGAAGATACTGAGGAAGGCTGATATGGTGGAGAAGGAACAGACTGCCCATGTGTGTGCGGAGCGTGATATTCTGTCGCAAGCGGACAATGATTAGGTCGTCAAGATGTTCTACTCGTTCCAGGACACGGCTAATTTGTACCTCGTGATGGAGTTTCTGCCGGGTGGAGATCTCATGACACTACTCATCAGACAAGACACTCTATCCGAGGAAGCGACAGCCTTCTACATCGGAGAGGCTGCTTTGGCCATTCAATCCATACACGATCTCGGATTCATCCATCGTGATATCAAGCCGGACAATCTTCTCCTCGACGCCAAGGGTCATCTCAAACTGTCCGATTTCGGATTGTGCACTGGATTGAAGAAGGTGCATCGAACGGAGCACTATCGTCACTGGCCGTGCCAACTTCCCGCTGACTTCGTGGACAAACCATTTGAGAGCAGAAGGAAAGCAGAGACATGGAAGAAGCAGAGGAGAGCACTTGCGTATTCGACGGTTGGCACTCCCGACTACATCGCCCCTGAGGTCTTCCAACCCAATGGATACACGAGAAGTTGCGATTGGTGGAGTCTCGGAGTGATCATGTATGAAATGCTCATCGGTTACCCTCCCTTCTGCTCGGAAACTCCTCAGGAGACGTACACTAAGGTTGTCAACTGGCAGAAAACACTCGTCTTCCCACCCGATATGCCCATCTCTGTCGAGGCAAAGGCTACTATCAAACGATTTTGCACTGACGCCGATCGTCGAATGGGACACATTTCCGGATTGGAGGAGATTCGAGTTTGCCCGTTCTTCAAGCGAATCGATTGCGAGAATATTCGAAAGAAGCCGGCTCCGATCAAAGTGGAGGTGAAATCGATCGATGACACGAGTAATTTCGATGACTTCCCTGATGCTGATATCAAGATGCGTGAGATGATCACTCCTGGCGAAGTCGCGAGGAGCAATCGAGGAGTTGATGAATTCGTCCATTTCACATACAAGAGATTTGATGGACTCACTCAGAGAATGCGATATTCCGATACTTCACTGTCTCGCTGTATCATTCATAGCTACTGTCGTATGCAATCCATATAGCCAATCGATATTCCAAATTAGTCAATCGATCGATCGATTGATCGATGGTTCGAATCCATAATATCACTCTAGACCCCGATTCAATGCCCTATATTCCATTTCCGTTGTGATACACACAGGACAGACTCGTAGTGAACTTTTTTTTCTCCCCCCCCCTTTTCTCCTTTCCTTCCCCCCTTTCCGTCGATCCATATGCAAATCCCCCTTTGTGATATACGAATAACTAGAGCTGATATACATACAGTAATCTCATCTCATAGTTCCATTGTAAGTATACCGTACCCCTGTCTATCCCTGCCCCTTCAACACATTCAATATCTCTCCACTAGGTCGCAGCTTGTATCGCCCAATTCGTGTACACAAATCGTTTGCTTTTCACTTTCTTAGTGTACATTGGAAGACAATTTATAGACAATTCGCACAAAAAAGAAAAATTGAACAGGCAAATCAGTACGGCAGAAAACCATCGCTGTTGCATAATAGTGTGTAATCGTAGTAGAAACTGTGCAACACAAATCCGCATCTAAGAATCGAATAGACCAACACCACTTCCGCCCATAGGTCAAAAAATACGCAAAAAAACGAAGAAGCCAGCCCATTTTGGCATTTTCAAGTCCAATGTTTGACAAAATCCTACCTACATTTTGGAATCATATTGGATCATCAAACGCGAATTATATTGGGGGGAGGGGAACCACACCTAAAAGACCACCTCTTTCGCCTCTGTCTAGTGGTATCACACAAGAGACAGGCTGATAGCGAGAGCGAGAGAATGATGATTACGAGAGGGAGCAGACGAAAAACAGTTAGAGAAATAGTACGTGGAACTGAGAGACTGATAGGAGAGACTAGAAAGGAGTCATCGCGTACAACAATCGTCAACAAAAATCACATAATATTTTTTGCTTAGATTAAACGTGAACAACATCGCATAATGATATGTTTAAAAAGATAATTTCTTCCACCTTTTCAGCACACAGATGCTCACAGGACAAAAGGGATCGGCGAAATATTTTGCGTTCTGGCGAGTCTATGCAAATTGAGGCATGCAGCAAGAGCGCACTAAAACATTTGTGATAGTCCAATTACGAGAGCAATCTCGGAATTTTGCACAGAATGCGGTGAGATCGCGGAACTTGAGCTAGGCGATCTCGGCTATTCAGAAAAAGGTAAGCAAAGCGGAATGGACGCGATAGGGGAAAGAATGGGATATCGAGAGTAAGAAAACATCGTGTTGTTGTAAGTTGACCGCAAGACAAACAAGCGAGCTCTCTCACCCATTTGCGAAGGTTATCTCAACCAGGAATTATGAGAAAAACACCAGTATGACAATGTAACTGTTAGCTATCACTGTAAATAACTCCCAAAGTAACATATTCGGAATACGAAAACTACAACAAATTCTTAGACAGCGTTTACTCGAAGCAGTATGCGAATGTTTTCCTTAGCGTCATGTTTACAGAAAGAATGGAGTATTACTTCCCCGTGCACACTGTAAACGACCAAGCCTCCCTGTTACCAGAAGTCATGTTACTAGTGCTCGTTTCCGTCTCTTCAGATGCAAAAGAAGGCGTCAATCATATCCTATTACGGTGAACTGCAGAGACTAAGCTAAAATTGTAGCAGACAGTCAGATGGTGCGAAAATACCATTTTAGTATGTAGGCGATCTAACAACGAATGCCTTCACCCGGAACGTAGTCTCTATTGTAGGGCTCAGAAAAGCACAGTCAAACACGGAGAAACGGCGTCTCGAAAATCTAAACGCATTCGCGCACTGACTCAGTACAGTGCGAATCATCGACACTCTTTGAGAGCGGTGCATTAATCACCAAGAAAACTGACATCGAAAAATTCGATTGAATCACTTTGCGATAAAAAATGCAAGGTGACTAGTCCAAACAATACCGCCGCTTGAAAGTGCGCACTCTTCTCGGTTCACATGAAGCAGAATGATGGTGAAAAGAAATAGGTCGAAACAATCCGACAAGCGCAATCAATTGCGATAGGAATGAGAAGGCCGAGTATACGGTAGAGTATACGGTATGGCCATCACGACAGCACCACTCACCACAAGAGGGAGCGATATTCTACAAGCCGAACGAGAATAGAACACCATCGTAGACCACTCCCAGTGGTCCCATCAATACTTTAGTCCGCTTCTCTTTCCACATCCACCGTCGGATCGTAAAACCATCCGTTTTCGGTTCTTCAACAAAAAAACGATGCTTTCATGGAGATTGGTGATTTCGGTACCATGGTCCCGAACCATTAATGCCACTAACTAGACCCATTAGTGCAACGGTCCCGAACCACCAGGATCAAATTGTTCCATCTCCCGCCCTCCTTAGACAGAAACTGCCCTAGCAACACAATCTCAACATCGTTTCCGCCCACTGCACAATGTTTAGTCGACCAGAGATGGGGAACTGGAGGGATTCTCGAAACGATCGCATACCATTGTCTTACCTATTCACGGGGTTTCCTATGCTGTCGAAAAAATACTCCTACTCTAAGCGATATTCTTCAACAATTCAACTCTTGTCCGTAATCCCCCGACGGAACAAATAAAGAAAGCTACTAACTATCACGCCTTACCTCCCTGCACTCTTTCATTATTTGCAAGACCTCTGCCTTTCACATCAGACTACACTAGATGATTGAGTCACGGTTTCTTATCCAAGTTTTTTTTCTCCGATAGATAAGGAACGGGAGGGAAAGCGGTCATTTTTATGTGAAAAAAACCAACTGTGCGACGATTTCGCTTCTAATCTTGAAATGAATAATCTTTGCCCTTATAGTTAGTCCCATCACACCATATCGGCTGACCAAGCAATCACGCTACCTATACTGCCTCATTATCAGCTATTAAATGACTGCACTGATAAGCCATACATGTCAGTCATCTTCCTAAGTTTAACAGTGTGTCGAAATTAGATCGGCACAAATTCAGAAAACTAAAGATGCAATCGCAATAGATACGCGCTTTTTAAAAGGCAGAAAGATAAATTGCCCGTCCTCCGAGCGTACGCATGAGAATGTCCATGGCATACAAATTTAAATGAATGGAATACTGGAGAGAGAAAAACAAAGTGACAAACGAGCTGCGGCAGCACTGCGAACTGGCATCAATCGTCGATCGCAAAAATTCACCCAACCCATCGACAAAGAAAGGAACCGCGGGTTCTACCAATAGTCTATCCTCCCACACTTTCTATCTCTAGTGCTTGTTGGGAGCGTTGATCAGGTATTTCGCACGTGAATTAGCCGTTTTTGGAGGTCGGCAGTGTGAGAGAATGGCTGATTGTACGTGTGAACAGGAAGATGAACGTGATAGGCAATGGAAAAAAGGATTGTGCGGCACAAAATTTCAAAACTCCAAAAAGGGGTCAGGAGCGAGACAGTATTCGAAATTGAGAGAGACACGGTCACACCCCGACCCCGTTTTGTAAGTGTGAGCGAACTATGGAATGATGAGATCTGTGAAGATCCCTAAAAACGAATACAATCGTAGAATCCAAGAAAAGATATTTCGTCACTCAAGCCTTCTAATTTTAGCAACCCCTCTACGAAAATAGCCAGGAACTATTTCATCACCCCAATCACCAAGAAATGGTTTGTTTTCTCGATTCACAGTGCGATACAAAATATTCAAATCGGACAATCTTCAGTTTAAAAAATAATAATAATAATAATATGTATGCGTGTTAAAAGGAAACGCGGTTATAAACAAAACCTGATGCAATTCTAGCAACAACTAAAAAGACTCTTCCCAAAGAGTGAATAATGGGAGGAAATAGGAGAGAAAAATTTCGCGAAATAGCGAGAAGGGCGAGGAGCAAAAAGGATGAAACAGGAAATTGCACATCATTCCACAAACAGGGGGTTTGTTAGCCAAAAGGGAAAGTGGGTTTCAACGTCCTACCGAACTCTCGACACGAATCCCCTTAAGAATGGGCTTGGGGTACGGTAAGTTTCAGCCATGATGACTTTTCTAATTTTTACTTCTTTTTTTACTTTTCTACGTTTTCTATGTTACTTATGTCGTGTTTTTCTTGCTAAACTGGTCTATAATATATCGAAACTAGAACGCGAATAGCATAGATCCATAATCGACTTTTGAAATTATTATTTCGCTCGTGAAACATGTATTTTTGTTCTAAAGCATCTTATTTTCTTCTTTCGCTAAACAATTGTGCCCTCTTCAGTTCCATTGATTGTACCAGGCCGTAATCGACCGGTCGGGACCCTCGCACTCCGAATATGGATGTGAAGTTGGAGGACGTAATCAAGAGTGACCGGCGGGACTTGTGAGTTTACTAATTGCATCGGTATCGATTTATTTATTGGTTTATTTAGGAAGGCTGCGCGTGCTCGGTGATTAGAGCACAACCCGAATTGATGTGGCGCGAGGGTGCACTTCGACTTTACGTGGCAAATTGAGACGAAAAGAAGTCAAGAAGGAGATATTCAATTGTCCGTAAAAGTGAGTTAAAAATTTGATTTTATTATGTGTTATGGTTGCAAAACATACTAATTCTCGTTACAATAGCGTGGAAATGTATAGTAAATTGATGACTGCGGTATTTAACCTCAGTTACACTTGGCATAGTGATACCTATAAATACGGGGGAACCTATGCCCATTTTTTTCAATGACAAACATGCTATTGGTAATTCCAGGTCTCGGCAGTCTTCAACTAAGGAGACACTTATCATCTGCGTCGCCACCAACCCGAAGAAGATGCCGTACTGCTCATGGAGCGACTATCAATTCCTAACCCCCCCCCATTGATCACGATAAAGCATAATTTGACTATAGCAGTAGAGTATTTGGGATTGAAATAGCATCCTGAAAGTCTCTAGCATGCTTTTCCTTTAATGTTGCATAATTTATTACCGATATTGTTGATAATGCATAAATGATTGACCATACATCTCTTGTTTCGTAATGGCAGATGGAGGATTGTGCATTATTTGCGAAGCTCCGATACTCCCAGTATGCGAGCTACTATATTTTATCGCAGAATGCTTCAAACTATAGACACCCCCAACGGCTCTAAAAACAGAGTGACGGACGGGGTGGAAAGAAGTTAGGGAAACTCTGGGCGATTTGGGGGTCTGGCTCGTTTTTCGAACTTTTGGAATGCTGTGATTGGAGAAGACGTTGTTTTATGTCGCACGCAGTTCGTGGCATTTTAAAAGGTTTAATTAATTAATTAATTAATTACTGTAACCTTTCCCGCCATGTGCAATACAGCTCCTATGACAAACTATGTTCTGCGTCATTAGATCAGTATAGACTATTACTGACCCACCATCCCTGCGGCGTAGCAAAAATATCCAGCGCATAACATCGATTACTCTTCTAGAGAAAATTACCGCAGAACACGAAATCGCTCATACACGTCTTTTAGAATAAGAAATTCGGGCAAATAATTGTATCCGATCTCTACAGTATAACTTCACCATCATTCGTAAGAAATAAAACCTATGCATGATAATTGCATATCACTATCAGTGTATCCCACCATAACTACCGATTACTGTCATATTTTGAGTGTGGTAACTACACTGTGGTTACAACACGGCGCAGGGGAAGACATGCGATCTTGCAAGAGAGATAATATGTGGAAAGAACTGCCGCGAGTTTACTGAGTTAGAGATCCACGCGAGTGATAAATGACGACACCAGGTTATCAACACCTGTCACATGATACCCCAACCCCCATCCAGAAAGGGGTACGGGCGAGAGAGCATGGACAAACGAGAGAGCTCGCGCCCTGATTCCATTTCGGAAGGGTTGCCTGGGGCGGAATGGTGCACTCTTCTCCCTGTTCTCCGACTAGACTCTAGTCTATCCGTGCTCATTGAACTTCTCTATACATACAAAGGGAGCGGCGTGTACTTTGACCAGCGCAAATCGTATCATTGACAATCCCCTATTGGACGTGATCAACTCGGAGAACAAAGTGCGAAGTATGGGAGAGAGAGAGAGAGAGAGAGGCTCAGTGTTTACAAAGTAAAAGTACTGTAATTAGGCGAATCGTGGTAGTTTATTATGGCTAGGAAACAGTATACTGCCATTAAACAACCTCTATTTTCCTAATTGCAGCAATATTACTTTGCAAATACAGCGGGGGGAGGAGAGTAATTCGAAAGAAAATCTCCGTTCACAGGAAAATACCTGAACTAATCAACACTGCAGCAAGCGGCGAGAGCGCAGAGATGGCAGAGTTCTCGCGCGGCGATTACCGGTGCTTTCGCGCAACGAGCCCACAATGAATGGGCGGTAAGCCTGAGCACGGGAATGGGGGGGGCAGAGACGCAGAGGAGATGGGAAAGACGACTTCTCGAGTTCAACACAACAGGAGGAGCGGGAGGAAAAAAAGATGGGGCCGAGAGGGAGGCGAGAGTGGACAGACTGGCAGCGTGTCGGGAAGAGGGGGGACGAGGGAGTGTGCGGAAACGAGAGAGCGCGTCGATAGATGAAAGCGAGTAGCTGAGATAGCGCAGCGCGCTGTGTCTTTGGGATTGGAGAGAGAGAGAGAGAGAGAAAGAGAGAGAGAGACCCAGTTCAAGAGTTCGAGTTCAAATGGGCCGAACGCCAAGAAAACACAAACTACTCCAAGCGAACGCGAGAGATTATGCACCGGCGCGTTATCTCATTTCAGTAACAGTGAACATGTCTCACAGTGGAGACATCATTCCACAGTATAGTCAACCTTCCAAAAAAATCGAGACGGACTCTCTCACTTTCCCACCCTCTCTCGTCCTTAACCCCTTTCTGGGGGCGTCTCAAACGATGTGCCCCATCCCTGACCTTCTCCTTTCTCTTCTCTACTCTTCCTACACAATTGAATCTCTCTCCCCCTCTTTTCGCCCTTAGCGCTCTTTCATCGTCCCTAGGCCAGAGAACAGTAGAACATTATTCTGCAGCTCCAGAAAGGGCCCTTGGGCTATAGAGTGTGCGAAAATAAGAGAGTTACTATCGTGCACTTTCCCGCTCCAGGCCCCCTTCTATTCGGTGGTCTGGGATGTGGAAGTACACTGTTTACTATTCGCCGCATTTAACGGTGGTCCGCCAGACATGGGTCAAATGGGGTTCTGGCAAGTACAATAGTACGTGCAGAAATGCCTAGAATCGCTCGCCGCGTAATACTCAATTTTCGGTAAATTTGTCAAAAAATTGGTTGAGAATGCGTGATTTCATAAAAAAAAATATCCGTTTGCCGACATAACCATCCAGAAGTGCCTTTCTTCGCTAGCGGGAACATTTTTGACGCAAGCCGTTAGAATAGCGATAGGACCTTTAACTACCGTTTAGGAACCCTCCGCATATTTTTTTTCCAGCATTTGTTTGGAATACGTTTCAGGACATTTCGAAATTTGCATATTTTCCGGTTTCACAGCAGTTTCAAAACGAACCACCACTGCTGGAAGCTAAATGCAAGAAATGTAGTCTCCGACAATACGCGCATTCTTCCCATCAGTATCTCACTGTATTTTCTCTGACAAGAGAGCGAAAGACAAGTGGTAGGTATGCTCGTAAATAATACAGTAGGCAGAAATAGAGTCGCACGATGACAGATGGTGGTATCTGACAGTGAAAAGCGGAAAAGGAAGGAAATATGGGGAAGAGAGAGAGAGAGAGATTGGATAATGACATGCATAGGATAGAAACAGCCATAGTCGACTTTAGGGTTGAGCCGACCGCTTGAAATAGTATACAACATAAAGTATTTTTTTAAAGTTTCCTACAAGCAATTGTTGTTAAAACTGCTAGGTATGGCTGTTCCGCAACTCTTAGCGATAGTATCTCTCAATTGCATACACTTTCTCACTCTTGAGCCCTTTTCAGGAGATTTTACTGGGCTGAGGGTTGGTGTGAGACGAAACGCTAGAGCAGTAGCGCCATGGCTCTTCAACGATAATACAAAAATGATCCACTTTTTTTTTTTTTCATTTCTTTAGCCTACACTAATCCACACTTACGCGCACAATCGTACAATACTATAGGGGCGGGGGCATACGCCAGACAAACAAATATCAAAGGTATTTTCATTTATGAAAGGCTATGACATAATTATCGCATACTGTCTCAAAAATACGACAGAAAACATAATATCAAAGATATTGCCAATATTCGAAAGATGAACGGTTATGACATCATAATCACAGTCTGACTAACATTAAGATACGTCAGGGAAAAAACATCACAGGTATTTTCAAATTTCGAACAATGAACGGTTATGACGTCATCATCGTACGCTGCCTCATTAACAATCCTTTATCATCATAACATTATGTACTCTTGTATTTCATTTAATCTCTTGAAACAGTTCGAGAAAGAATACAAAATAAAAAGGATCAATTTTGAAAACACAACGACAACAACCATTGAATTCAGATCAGCTATCATATTCCTTAGATATCGTACTCTGTGGGGATTACTGTAGATGTTGATTACTGTACGTCGATCGATAAAAAGAGGTATGGTATTTGTGTATATGCACATTGTACAGTAGCATTGCACCTTGCGCAGAGAGCGGATATTCGAAAACGGACTACTAATGCGTGGCGTGGGGTTGATCGAGATTTCTAACGATATCCGTCGGTTTTTGCATAAAACATTTTTGAATAAAATATAATAGTGAATTGAATTAAACTTTGGACATCGAAAAATCGAGATCCGGAAGAGTTGTCTACATGAAAGATTACAAATGGAAAAGAAATGAGAAATGTGAGATGATATAGCAAACACTTCTCCTTGGGTGTAGATCATTCAATACTGCGTGTTTTTGGCTTCATCGTGCTAATTTGTTCAAACTATCAGCTAATTGTATGGGAAGGGGAATTCAAAGAGGAAACAGCTATCTAATAAGTCTGGGGGGAGGTACTGCAATCATGAGATACAATCGATTGATCGATAATGGGAGGCTACAGTAACCACAATGATCGTAGCCTAACGATTAATCGATATCAGGCAACTACAGTACTCTCAATGACAGGCATCAGTGGTGAAGGAGTCATGGCGATCTCCGGAAGGCGAGAGGATGTTGAGAATCGCGAATAGCCAGTGGCCGAAAGCAGCGCCAGCAATGACAGCGACGGCTGAAGACGGGAGAAAATCAATAATGGCTACTACCGTACCGTTACTCTACCGTAGTACAACTAAAAATACATACACAGAGCACGGCCAATAACACTAATGGATTTTACAAAGAAAAAAAACACGCCATGCTGCACTTAGCCCGCAGTTCGAAAGTAACCGATACGAAACGCCTTTGCAACAATGCATTCATAATAAATAAAATAAAATACTTACCCAGCCACGTGTTGTAGGTCATGACGATGAGCATCAGCCAGTAGGCGAGCACCAACTGCAATTATATTACAGATTATATTGGTAAACTATCGATTCGAAATAGCCCCAAAATCTTATACATTCTATGCAACACTAATCTGCCAGGAATTCGACAAAATTTTGCCTGCACATTAAAAAAAAATACACCGCAGCGGTGTGGCCCTATTATATATAAAAAATCCGGATTAAAAATGTAACCTGTAGCGAGTAGAGGGCGGCTTCGACCAGTCTGAACACGGAGAAGGGACCGTCACTACCCGCGGCAATCCTGACAAGGGTATACGGTAAGTGCACATTCAATTACTGATTTTAATTTTTAAATCAATAACTCACCTAATTCCTCTTCTGGTCACGGGCGGCGTTGCCGTCGGTCCGAAGCCATTCTGCTCCTGAACGAAAGAAGCAATTAGTATGGTCGACAAATTCATCAAATGTGTTTTTTTGCTTAGCAAGCTTTGCAACAAGGTAGATGTGTAACTACGGTAAAAATCAATAATCAATAATGCTTTATTTAAAAACAACTGCCGTACCTCTGTCACGTCTCTCAGCGGAACATGGTCACCTCCGCAGCCTCCAGCCTTGGCCGGCGTCTCTGAATCAATCGATATTTTTATAGCAGATCACAAAAAGAGGAGCTTTTCTCCCGACCTAGATGGGCAGCTGAAATCCAACTTTTTTGGGGGCGGTCGTACGATCACAATTTCGCCCTGCAGGCTCTCAAAGGGCCCCTTTTTCAGGTGTTTACCATTAAAAAAGAGTTTTTTTTCGGATTTTGCTTGCAGGCGGAAGGTGTACCCCCCCCCCTGCAGGCGGTAGTCAAGGTACCCTGTGCCCACCTATGACCTAGATACAACATTCTGGACACAACCTCTTGTTCAATTCACATGGGATGTCCGAAATGACAAATTAAAACCGCGGAACATCCAGCGACTTTTCTGCTTTTTTTGCCCCATTAGTATCCAAACTCGTCTCCCAAATGGAAGTAACCATAGAACAAAAAGTAGGTTCTAGGGAACACAACAAGCTTTTGCACTTTTTTGAAACTTCGAAGTGAAATTTCGAAAAAAATCAGACATCATTTCAGGTCATCAAGGCACGGGCAGCGCCTGAAAAAATTGAAAAATCAGACATCATTTTCGATTGTTCACCCAATAACCCTAAAAACCAGACATCATTTGTGCCTTTCGGAAACAAACGTTGTTGGTCTATGGAAGTAACAACAAAGGCGACGCTGGGGTCCCAACGGCGAAATTTTAGGAATACCGTTGGGGCAATTTTTTAAAACCAAATTTAATTTTTTTTTAATCAATAAATGTCCCACCGTCACAAGCCGAGTTGTTCTTCGCCTTCTGGCTATTCATCTGGAGATAGACGCGGAACCACTTGACTCCCTCGTACAGCGCCCCCATAGCGAAGATGATCACACACGAGACGAGAAGGGCTGCAGAGGGGAGGGGATCGATAATAGGAATATACTGTAGTCTATCAGATATTGATTGGAGAGCACAGTAGTCTCTCAAATTGTTATAGTGTACCGCAGTCCCTCAGATATTCATCGGAGAATAGCAAGTACTGTATAGTTTCTAAGATATTGATCCGATATTTTAGAGTACACTGTAAGCTTTCAGAGTTGTTGATGCATCCATTTCCAAAGGGAGGGGGGATATAAGACCCCATGACTCCATTCGTCACAAGACCATGATGATAGATTACAAACTACAACTATCACACTCTCCCTCCCCTCCTGTTGTCTAGTATGCCCTTCCCAAATTGGCTCCCAGCGATAAATGAGTGCACACCCCGCTAATCCGATAAGCGAATATTTATCATCGCACACAAACTCCGAACAAACAACCCATTTTAATGATAAAATCTATTAATGTCACGTGAATCAAAAGATCAAGAAATTTAGCTGGTCAAAAAGATCAATAAATTTCAGTTTCACGAAAAAATCAAAAAAAACTGAAATTTCGCAAAAAGGGGGAAAGGACTGTTATAGTGGTCCATCATTTAGTGTCACCGATGTAGACGAGACCGCCCTCTCCGAATGAAACGATATATCGATTCGAAAATAGTCGAGGGATAATTTAAATCTGAGAAGGCGCTCTCCAGTGACACTAAATGCGACAAATATATTTTAAAAATCGAATACAACTCACAAAGACAGGAGTCGGTTCTCCACCGTAAAAATTCTTAATCCTACGTACAATAGCGTAAAGCGTAAAATACTGAGAATCACACTACTTGATCACATTTCAAATGATAAAGTTTAAATGTAAAAAAGTATATCTTGAAAAATGAATAAATGGGACTCACACAGACAGGAGTCGGTTCTCCACCAGTCGAAGAGGATGACCTCGTCCACTCCGCCGTGGAACCACATCTTCATCATGTGGTGGCCCGCCATCGCGCCGTGGTCTGAAAGTGAGGGAGAATGATATATTTGGTATGGTAGTATTATGAATACTGTATTCAACGGGACGCGATAAATAGGGAATAAGAGAGTATAGCTTATATACTCATTTGATATACCAGCGAAGAACTTCACAACAACATCCCGCGGTGTGTGTGTGAGGGTTCCTTGGTCGATACTCATAGCACGGCTCTCTCACCACCTTCTCTTATCACTCATCCTCAATGTGTCCACTCACGAGGTCAACCATCTCTCACTCGCCCGAGGGCGGAAACCATGGGGTCAAAGACGTAGTACAACCCTAATGTGTTACTGATTCTCTCATAATCATTTCCGATGTTTGTGAAAGGATCATTTGCAATTTCGAAACGATTGATTGGCAATTTGCAATATGCACTCTGTTCCACTCACCATGCGCTGCTCCGTGTCCCTCATGCATTGCATGACCTGCATGCGCTCCTGCAGCAGCCGGGGCCGCGGCGGGCGCCAGAGCCGCCAAAAAGTCGCTCACGTCGTGCGCCAAATCCGAGTTCACCACGTCCGAGGCCAGCTGAAAGGCAGTAGGTTCCGTCATCGCTAGGCAATACCACAGGCCCTCCCCTACACACGTCATACCAGTCACCGAGTCAAACTTCCAGAAAGGTGAAAGTGGCGAGATAGAGTGCTCAAGTGAGAGAAAACTACCCTCTCTTTTTCACACGCTCTCTTTTGCCTAACCCCTTTCTGGAGGTATCCAACTCACTGCAGAGGTCGCATTGGCAATGGCCGTAGCGACGGTGGTCGCCGCATCGCCGTGGTGTCCCGAGTGGTCGGACATTTCTCTTGCTGCAGGTGCTGCTAATGAAGATGATGCTGCGACCGGTGCAGCAACCACACTACTACTGCGACCGGGAAGAGAGCTAACCTGAAATGCAGTCTTTATTAGACATTTCATCGCGACAGAGAGCATTATTACATGGTAGCGAAATGACGCCGCGCAACGAATCACAAGACACATACAAACAAAGAATCGATAAAGAGACATGACCACGGGTGGGAAGAGAATTGCGTAAGCACATGATTCCAAAGCAAGAAGGACTTTCTCACTTTTGCCCACTTTCTCGCCCTGACCCCTTTCTGTAAATTAGGAATCATGTGGAATCACTCGATCGATAAGAGCAAGGCACAGAGTGGGGGTGGAAGAGGCAAATGAGCGTGGTAATCATCACAGAGACTACTAATCAAGAAGACTTGACTTGTTTTGCGCACACAAAATTCACCGGGATGGAAAGGGAAGAGAAGCGATTATTAAAGATAAGAGGAGTGAGGGGACAGAGCAAAAAGATCGAAAGATCATGCGGCCGCTGAATGATGACAATGTGCTGGTACGGTCTGGATCTTTGGATTAGGAACCCTCAACATTTTTTCCCAAGAACACATTTGGGGCATTATTTTCACAGGATTTAGAGACATATATTTTTGGGTTCCTAAACACAAGTTCCAAATCGTACCATCACCGTATACACACATCAGAAACGGATTCGGAAACCTAATAAAACAATCGTGCGTATGTAAATTCGAGTACAGTAGATACAGTAAAACATACAAGTCCATCGAGAACTGACAATGAGAGTAATTGGGATGAAAAGAAGGAGAAGAAATGAGGGCGAATTGCGTCAAGGGGGAGGGGGGGAACATCATAGACCTTGAGAAAATGAATCTCGTGCGAAACCCCTGTCACTTTCAGCGAAACCGACGAAATCGTTCCTATAGCGATGGAAGCAAAAAGAGAAGCCTGACAATGACAATTATCGATCTGTCTAAGAACACGCAAATTCTCTCTAACTACTTATCACAGATGGGGCGGGATAAAGGCAATTGCACTGGGTTGTGTGTGAGTGTGGAAAGAGTTCGAATCCGGCATACTAAAGTGAGGGAATAGAAACCCGGTATTAGTGGAATACTGTAAAACAGTGGTGGTGATATTGCTGTGTACTGTATTGCAACGAGTGATGGATGAGGGTGCGGAGGGGGCAACATTTTGGAACTGACCGTTTTAGAACGTTCGGGAAAAAATGCTCAAAAACATAAAAAAAACACTTTGACACGAGCGAAAAAAATCGAAAACGAGTTCCGAAACGACCAGTTCTAACATGATGGTGTGACGTCGGGTGTGCGGGGGTACGGTACTCAGGAAACTGTAGGTTCGGCGGGTCAGATATTAGATGATGGCCAGGCCCTCGAACTTGTAGGCGCCCTGCAGCTGCTGCTCCTGCAGCAGAACCTTGCCGGAGATGTCGAAGACGGTGACGCACGACCCGACGGGGTGGCCGTCCTGCAGTACAATAATTATTAACTACTTAACCAATTAAAGTAGCATTGATTTAGTTTTAGGAATGGTATTTCACGACAATCGACTACTTAAAACCGTAAAATATGGGTAAAAATCACAATGCAGGGCAATATTCGGCCGATTTAAAGGAGAAAAAGCAATTACTTAAAAAAACGTTTTGATTTTCAGGTGTTCAGCTCATAGATTTTCAAACAAAGGAGAAACAATGGAAGGTTCATTAACCCACCTTCTCCTCGCTCTTCAGCGCAATAATCAACTGGTCGTTGGTGTTGGGCACGAACTGCAATCAGGAAATAATTTTTTTCTCCATAAAATATAAATACCCTGTTGCCCAATCAAACAATGAAAACGCTCACGTTGAGCAGCCGCATTTTAAATTACTCTGTGAAACCATACGTCCACAAGGCGGGTTGGAATAATGTCGATGTAGGTAGGGTTTTTTCCTTCTTCAAATAGTCTTTAGGAATACGCTACCTGGAAGGCTGCGAATCCTCGGGTCGACGGCTCATCGTTCGTGCCGATACGAGTCACGGTAGGAGTCGATTCGAACAATTCATCGGCTGCAATCGATAATAGTACAATTACAGTATAGATGAAAAAGAAACAGGGCCGCTACTCCAAGAATAACTCTAGAGTGATGTCTGCTTCTCTCTTTCTCACACTCGCATTTCCGTTGCTTAGCAGCGGAACCTTTGTATCTTTTCGTAACGCTGTATTATTTTCATAGGTCAAAAGACGGCGTTGTGGGTTGGCTTCGTCGTTTTAAGCACCTTTTGACCCATGACTATTTTCAATGTACAATAACCGACCGACAACGAGGACGTTGCTGCCTCGTCCCTCATCGGCGTCCTCATCGTAGGCCTCGCGAGAGACGCGACGCGGCAGGAAGAACCACTTCCTGCAGCACAGCCAAATTAAGTCACTTTGTGATCTTAACTCTCATTAAACAAGGGGGGATGAGGGGTTCGCGCACAAGATGGCGAAATCACAAGATAAATATCACGAAATCGGACAATCTGGGGAAGCAGGAGCACCACTCATAAAGTGAAAGCCAGTTCGTGGTCACGAATAATATTTGTTCGATGACACATCAAAGATGGGGGGGAATAGCTTACTTGTGGACGTCCGACCACTGCACCGCCTCGTGCACCATGTAGCCCGGCCACTCGATCGACATCGAACGACGCACCTGAGCAGAGAGAACATATAATAGTAATACTAAACATGCTATTATAAGCTATAGATCAGAAATATCAAGCAATACGACATCATTGATTCCAATATATTCTCACGAACAAGTAATTATACCAATGGATAATATATGGATAATACCAATGGTCGGGATAAAAAATGAGCAGTGGTGACAAAGTAACTATTACAATTTTATAATGATACGTTCATGAAATGGGCTACTGGTGGTGTTCTCTCTTTCTATACCTCGACCTGTCTCTCACTTTGCCATGCTCTCTCGCAGCCGTATCTGTTGTTTAGCGCGGATTATCAACGGAACGTTTTTTTTATTTCGGACGAGTGTTTGTAAATTTGTAACTATCACCTCCTTGTACGTGTGCGTCCACTGCTGGTGCTCCACACGGCCCCACGCATCCACGCGCTTCACCTGCGGAGGGACAATAAATACATAATACTCGATCCAACTTCCGAAATTTATCATCTGTGCAAATATTGTGGGTTTAGTTTTCCGTAATGGGAGTGAAAACGACTGAAATTCACATTCCCACAATCTCAAATCGCAGCATATTTTTTAGCGTTCAAACCGATAAAAAATCAAACCAAATAAAAATCAGCAAAAAAAAAACGAAGCCACTGACCCACATAGGGTGGTCGTTGATGTACTCTCCCTTCTGGTTCGTCCACTCCTTGCCCAGGCCGCCCACGTAGAGGTGCGAGTCCTTCACCGTCATCCACTCTCCCTGCAGATTGGACAATTAAAGATGATTAAATACCTAACCACAAGAGGTGCTAAACACAAGGTAGAGGCTCTACCGTAGAGCGATAATTTCTGTTGAAAATCACATGGAACGCTACTTTTTTGCCATTTATTTAACCACATGGTAGACCTATTTTTCGCTCTCTAAAACACAAGTTAGGACAATTTGGGCCGTCAGCTAACAATACCTTTTGATCTGTGGATAAAGTTACTACCGGCATCACGAGGACTTTACGCCGATAAGCGACTACTCTGCCGGGGCGGGGCGCACACGTAGAGCCGGTTGCTTACGGGGACTACGCATAGCTACTGTAGTTGCGCTACGTCGCTTTTTCAATAACAGTATAAACACTCGCGCAGATTTCGTGATTTGCACAGGAAAATGAGTCAAAACAAATAATCAGGAATACGAATAATTGAGAAATTTGACAATTTTCGTGTTGATTCATTACTGTCATTGTTTGCCATTCACATTTGATGGCTGCGCGAGCTCGCGATAGATAATAATGGACGACTTGTGATCCACGCGGCAACGGCGGATCTTCTAAGTGTCTACTATGAATTTACAAACACTCGTCCAAACTAATAAAATGTTCCGCTGCTAAAGAACTGATATGGCTGCGAGAGACATGCCAAGGTATAGAAAGAGACTACACGCACAAGCTCTGGTATTTTCTTCCCAGTGGGATCCCAGTGGGGGAAACCGTCGGAACCTTTGATCTTTCTACCAGTGGGAGGGGAACTGGGATACCACTGGGAAGAAAATACCAGAGAGTCATCCATTCCATGAGCGTATCATTTTAAAATTGTGATGAGCAAGTAATCATTCAACAATTGTTCCACACCTTGAACGACTTGCTGACGTTGCCGGGACCGTCGGCGAGGATCACCCACGGCACCACGTGCACTTCCGACGCCGACGAGAAGTCGTCAATCTGGAATTTATCAAAATATATATTTTAAATTAAAAATACAATAAACTCAATTCCACGTATTCAACACACACCACCATAAAAGCATTTGCACGTGGAGCATATACGTTTCGAACAAACACATTATCTCGGCTTCTTCACAGGCAATTTTCTTCTATACGAACTTCTGTAGGACTAAGTAATCAATAATAATCTCACCTTGTACAGAATGCCGGTGCGGTCGTCGACCGTGAGCAGATTGCGATCGAAGACGACGAGGTCGGACAGCTCCATGGCGCGGCCTCCCGACGAGACCTGCGAGATACGGTAATTATTGATTCCTTGATGAGCATCTGGTATTCATCAAAAGAAGCAATCAATCGGATTGGGTCTCTTCATCACTCGTATTCTATCATGTGCTGACCGGTTTAGAGAATGTGCGAAATGAAGAGATCTCATGTTCAGCCAATTATTTACCCGAATTTCAAACTCTACCTGGTAGGAGATTTAGGGTCATTTAATCGGTGCTACTTTATGTTGTGAACACACGTAGGCAGTAGATTAGGGATTTCTTTTGTGCAGAGTGCACGAACGCCGGTTTCAATGTTTCGATTTTTTTCGAACGGTTTCGATTGTATAGTACCCCTAGCATCACCGACTCCCAAGATCTTCAACTTCTCGCATTTTCAACTTTGCATAGTGCCCCTCGACCAGGATTCTCGAAAATGCAGAGTGCTCCCGGGTGACCATGCCCCACGTATGGCTGTGAATCTGACCTCCGATAGAAGTGACACATCGTCCTTCTGCTCGTCCCAGTCGACCGACACCCGCGAGAGATCCGACGAGACCTGAAAGCAGCACAAAATAAGGCAATGCGGATAAATATCCGAAACGAACAAGGGGGTTTCGCATAATTTAGTTTACTTCAGAGTCTGGATTAACGTCCAGACACTTTATTCATCGTCACAATAGTGGAATACCCGATTTTAACGAAAAACCAGAGAATGGCGTAATTTTAGTTCATCCACTTCAAAGTAGCAACTATTCGGAAACTCTTAACCAGTTGTGTTTTTTTTGTTTTGTTTTACTGTGCACTTGTGGAAGAATCTATAAAAATAGCTAATTTTCCAACGGATCTATTTATTCCTGGGCGCAATTTACCCTATTTCACGAGCACTTCTCGAATAAGAGTGACGTCGCTGCGTCTCTTTCCTCCCACATGTTATTGACTAGAAGAAGAGGAAATACGAGAGAGTCGCTTTTCCACAGTGGAAACCAAAGAGAGGGAGAAATAAGAAAACGGGGGAAATCTACAGCGTGGAAAACGAGAAAATCAGCAGGGAAAGTGTGAGTAAATTACAAATATAATATAATTGAAAGGCGCGAAAAGTGGACAGGCTCGTATGTTGCAAGATATTGGGGGGAAGAGAAATAGTGGAATTCCTCCGAGGGGCGCGAATAAGAGGGATAAGTGCACAACGACAGCCGAGATGCGAAGAGAGAGAAGCATGGATACGTGCTAGTGTAGAGAAGGGAGAGAGTGGAGAGAGTGTGTTAAATGGATAGAGTGCAGAGACGAAAAGAGCTGGGAATATTAAACGAGCTACCGGGATAACATCTTCGAACATAATTAACAAATGGTCGCACAACATTTTGATCTAAAAAAAAAGAACAAATGCGCTCTCATGCTACTACCTAACTCGAAAAATTAGGCAGAAAAAATGGGTATAAAAGTCGGAGAAAAATTTGATGCATCTAGTCGGAGAAAAATTTTAAAAAATGTTCCAGACTTCAAAGTTCCAATAAAAAAGAGACTTTCATGAGTGAAATTGAAGAAGAATAAATATATATATATATATATATATACAACTTACAGTGAGTCGTCCCCTCCTGAAGTAGCTCCTCCACTTCTTGCCATCGTCCGTCTTGCTGTCCTTGTCGAGATCCGTGATCACAGCTATCCGGTAGACGGACGCACCGTCGGAGAGCACCTGTGATGTGGATGATAAGGAAACGCAGTTGCAATCTAGTGCTCATTAATCGACAATTGTTGGGCCACCTGCCATCATAGTTCACAGAGTTCCCTTAATAACGAGTAATAAACGACGGATCCTACAAGATTAGCACAGCCACCAGCGAAAACAGAGTTGTATCATTTTATAACTGGTCATTGTAGAGTCTTATGCTTAAAGGGACCAGGCAGCGAACAAAAACAGATTCGTAATTTTAATAACTTTTTAATGATCTTTACTCACTACGATCGAATTAAAAATGAAGAAAAAAATTAAATTTTTTACCATTTTTTTTACAATTAGTTATTTTGATTAAAAATTAGCCCAAGGAACGGTGCGTCGCCTATTTCCGAAAAGACAGAAAGCAATATAATTTGGTCGGATGATTAGATTCACGGGGGCTCAAAAATTCAGATCCTTTACAAGAGAAATGAACAGATAATGGTCACGAGCGCAATGCGTAAAATTTCCATTGCTTACTACGGTATTGCGAAGAAAATTGTGGACTACATCAAGCATTATACCGTAGTAAGTGCAGCTTATTCGCGGACTGCTTTTTTATCCGCCTTTGAGCCCCCGTGAGATTTTGATTTGAAAAGAGGATTGTTGGGGTTCTGACCACTCCCAGACAAAATGCGCACAACCACAGTTCATGAAAATGTATGGTTTTAGAGAATTGAGTTGTGGTGTAGTCGCTACCGTAACCTGCTGTGGAGATAAAGCGAAACTTTGAACAATCATAACTAATTTCAAAAAAATCGCAAAAATATGCGGTTTTTAGCATTCTTCCGGGAACAGGATTTTCTTTTATTTAAAAATAACTTATTTTTTCGTTGCCTGGTCCCTTCAAAGTCGTATAAAAGAATTAAATTGAAGAAAAAAGACTTCTCTCCCCAGAATAAAAAAAAATATACCTGAGGCTCGCTGAGTGGTCGAGGGTCGAATGGCGGGAAGGTGGTCTGGATGGAATTGAGATGGAGAAGGAAGGAGACGAAGGCGTAGATCATCATGATCAGCAGAATAGCGAGCACACACTTAAACACAAATAGATATTGGCAATACAACCACCGATTCGTCTGGAAACGACGGACTTCTGCCAACCACTACATCGACACTCAACAACGCGCCTCATACGAAGATCATAACGCTCTGGCGGAACAAAGACATTATAAAAAAATTGTCATTGATTTGAAATTACAAAATTGTAATATCAATATTACAAAATCGATAACAAAATCAACACCTCCATCGATATTAGTAGAAAGAATAAGACGATTTGTTGATCTTGTCACGCACTAATAAAGTGCAAGGGCAAGAACTGTGTCTTTTATGAGGGCCGGCATTCTCTAAGAAACGCAGATTTATCGCAATTGCAAGTACACCTGGGCGCCGAACAAATAGGTTTGCATAGTTGACGCGGCACCACGTCAAATTTTTCGAAAGCATAGGTCAAAAGGTACGTAAAAATCGACGAAGCCAACCCACATTTTGACATTTAAAAGCCAATTTTTGAAAAATCCATTCCACATTTTTGAATTTCAGAAAAAAAATGAAAAAACCAGTCCACGTTTATAGTGTTTCATGCCCATTTTTGAAAATCCCAACCCACATTTTCGACTTTCCCTAACGCACCCTTTTGACCTATGTTCGAAAGTAATGAGGAGATCCATACTTTTTATCTTGCTGTCTCCTCTCAAATAGCTGAGTCACGTAGAAACATTCGCCAAAATATAAACACAAAAATTGATTTATATAGGTCAGGAGAGGGCAGAGTCAGCATGTTGCGTAAAAGAATCGAATTGCAGCAAAGTGTGAAAGAGAAAGGAACAACGTTCGCACAGCGCACGAGAACATAATTGAAGATTATCCGATAATACCCGGAATTTGGAGAATATATAGAGAATGTACCATGTAACTTACTTTTGTCCCCCGAAAATCACAAATATAGGTACCGCTCAATTGTTTACCAAGAAAAGCGGATGTAAACTTTTATTTTTGAGCCATCAGTGACAAATTGATAGAGTTCAGGAGAGCGCATGATCACCATATTGCGTAGAAGTATCGAATTGCAGCAAAAAGGAGCAAAAGAGAAAGGAACAGCGTTCGCATAGCGCATGAGCAGATAATTGAAGATAATCCCGATTATATCCGGAATATAGAGAACTGTGGAAAATTGTGTAACTTACTTTTGTCACTCTCCGATATGGCACTCGAGCAGATTTGAACGACTTTCCAAAGGGACTTGACGCGTCCATTTCATCGAGAGGAATAAGAACCTGCATTGTAATGCTATCAAGTACAATTTATCCCACAAAATGCCCCTTTCTCCGGCTCAATGGAATTATATTTTGCGTGAGAGATAGCAGAAAAGGATTCAATTCAGATACTTGTACACTTTGCTTACACCTTACGAACAATTACAGACCGGCTGAGAGTATGATGGATGGCCACACTGATAAGAAAGTTTGCGATTTGGAGAACCCACCTCAGAGCTGTCCATGGGATACCGCCGGTTTTTCATAGGGAGGAACCCGTCGCCTCCAGCCCGTAGTTCTACCCTGCAATTGGGAGACTCTCGCAACATCCAGAAAATGACGTGGAAACCACGTAGCGCGAAAGCAAACAGTGGGAACGAGGGAGCGGCTAGCGGAAGGAACGGTCCAGTGCCAGGATGTGAATCTAGGTGAATCTATCTTGCGGATCGATTGGACATATGCGACAAGAGCACAAAAATCGATAAAACACAAAAAAAATGAAAATTTTGAATTTTCAAAATTTTTAATGAAAATCGCGCAACGTTCCGCAGAAACTGCGCACGAAAGACGCGAGTTAGTAAACAGCGGCAACGGCTTGTTGGTACGGCCCGGCTCTCATAGCCTAAAAGATGGCGCTCTGAACCAAATTTAGAACATCTTTTTAATGTTCTAACTATCAGTGTGTCATTTACAAATTGAATTTGTCAATCAGATTCTCTTGATGATGATTTATATCCTTCCAATGAAACGATAAGTCATACCCTTGATTGTATACTGAAATTAAACATATTTTAAATGCCCAATCCTGATACATCCTACCCTTAAGAAGAAAATTAAAGCAGAAACGAACATAAATAAGCTGGTGGAGACTTTTGAAATGGAATTATATTTTTTTGAAATTTTTAATTTGGTCCGCGTTTTAGGTCATTGACCACGGCCGTAACATAACACTGCGACCGCTTTTTAGCGAAGGGTGTACGGCAGGTCATTCCCCGGAATTCCGATATCCCGGATGAAATTGCAAATTGAACTGTATTATTTGACTTTCCATTTTGATTTGGTTAAAACCAGCTCTCCATTGCGTCCAGACTTTCCATTTCATTCCTAGTAGCGCGGCTCACAACAGGCGGTTCTTTTTTTACCCCGAACCGCCCGGTTTCAACGTCTTCTCCACCTGCCGTTATGAGGTTTCGAGGCGCTATCTCTCTTCTCTTTCCCTATATTTACACACCCTCCTTTCCCGGCATTCGATGTGTTTTCGATTGAGAGTTTATGCGATTGTGGCAATCGATGGATTATTGTTTGCAGAGAGACCGACAAAACCGACAGCCGAGATTCTACGGGTCCTCGTAAGGTGCGCGCGCGATCTCTCCTCGATCGATCCACTCCCCATCCTTCAGAGAGATCGCATCAAGGAGTTCGCTACCAAATGCAAGAAGATGGTGACGACAACGAAACGGCCTGATGAGACGGCCGTCACTACCAGCCCCACCACAGCAGTTCCCAACGCTGGCGGGGAAACCGAGTCGTGAGTTACATCATTGTTTAATCGGGTGTGAAGAGCTTGACTCATCTTGTCATGTATAGTCCACATTCTTCCACCGCCCTTTCAACAACAGAAAGGGGTTTGGAGTGAGAGTGTGTGTGAAACCAAGCAGGACTTTCCCACTGGTGAACACTCTCTCACCATGATCCCTTTTTAAAGGTTGAAATGTGTACATGAACTCATATTGACATAAATATCTCTCTCAAAAATATATTTCAATACGTTTGTCATGTGTCGGAAATGTACATTTGTGGCCACCATCCCGTTTCTCTCTCTCGAGAATCGTTCTTGTTTGTTTTGATATTACGGCACTGTATGGTTCGATATCATTGCCTCGCCGTGGTTTCTGCGTAGTGCACGCCAAAATCAGTATTGCTCACTGTTGCTCAAATTGCCCCCATTTCGCTGCATTTCTCTTGCTATTTTGCAATTTTGATCTATACACGATCTCCATGCGAGTTCCCTATTTTGAGGAACTTGAGCGCTACCCTAATTCTACGGCCTAAGTATTTAGTCTACGACCTTAGTCTTAAGTCTAACGGTTTATAGGTCATGCAGCGCGGAGAAGACGGCGGTCTCCGAGGCAACGACGCCCGAGTTGGAGCAGAAAATGGAGTGTCGACCGCCCATCTGCCTCATTCCCATCAAAGGTATGCGGTTGCTCACTTCTATTCGCCTGTTTCATAACCTACTCTGTTTTTTGTCTCATTGGGATCCCAGCGGTACTTTTGATGTATCTCCCATTGGGTGGGAATTGGGATCCCGATGGGGCAGACAACCCAGAGTATCATCGGTTGATTCTAGAGATGAGCACTTGAAAGATCGAAAATGGAAATAACTAAGCGTTTCGACTCACATTATCGGAAGAGTACTCTGTATCGTTGGTTCGTATTCTTTTTTACGAACAAAAAAAAATTTCGAGTGGTGAACACTAATTGATACGTTGTGGTCCTTGAAACTGCCATTCGGAACGATAACACTGAAAGTCGACCTCACACAGCGCAAAATGCCTTCCCCCAGACCCAACATACACGAAAATGTATTACTATATATTAGAAAATGCTAACGTCTGTCTGTCTGTCTGTCTATCTGTCTGTTTGTCCGTTCTTTTTTTTTCCTTCCGGTCACACTTTTTTTCTCATTTTCCTTATATTTCGCTTCAAATTCGCTCTATCTTCTCAGAACCTTTTGCATATGATAACTGACCAGAAAACCTTTCAAAATTTAAAAAGAAAAATGCGCTAATTTCATGGCCAAGTCGGTAGCGCGCCAGACTTTAAATCCGAGACCCCCAGGTTCGACCCCCGCCGCGGGCAAACCTTTTGCCGCATTTTTCGCAAGTGCCAGAAACTGTTCTAACACGTTTTTGAGTACCGTGAAACACGTTTTCGTCTGTTTTGCCGAGTTTTAACGTGAAAAATCGAAAAATTCGAAAACTTCCCAAATGATTCAGAGAGCGTAGAGGAGCACTACAAAAGTGCTTTGCGATGTCGGCTACGTGTCTGAACATGTTCGAGCTCGTTTTAACTTTAAAAATCGAAATTTTTGAATGTTTGTCAAACAAATCGGGGATTCTCGGGGGTCATAGGAAAAATGTTTTGCGATAAAAAAAGAAGGATCCAGGATCGGTCCCCTGGACCGAACCTGGAGCCGGCAAGCTGCCCTGGACTGAACCTGGAGCCGCCCACTGAGTTCCCCTGGACTGAACATTGAGCCGGCCACCGAGTCCCCCTGAACCGAAACTGGAGCCACCTTCCGAGCTCCCCCTGGACCGAACCCGCACCCAGAACTATGCATAGAGCGTAGTGTCCGCATAGAGCGTAGTGCATTTAACCTCAATACAACCCCGCTAGTTACATGTTATACATGATGTATTACGTATAATATATTTTCGTGTATGCCCCAGGGAAGCCATTTTTTCTGTGTGTATAAACATTTCCCCCGGCACTTCTTCACTTTTCCGGACCAAGCAAACTATTTGGGAGTGAATGAGAGGTGACCGCTATATTCACACCGTGAGATGATGAATGAGGGTCCCACCTCGGGTTACTTGGTCCGGTAAAGTGAAGAATTCCCCCTGCAGAACACACTGACTTTGGTCTGTCGCTGTCTGGTTGCGGCTTTCTGAGTGTGTACCACTTCGGCGTCGTCAAGTGCTTCCTGCGAAATGGACAGGTATCGATTGACAAATGAGTAAATTACGGTATCCGATCGATCGATAAATTAGTAAACTACGTTATCCGATTGATCGATGATTGGGTATACTAGAATATAGGCTCGATGAATTAGATCCAATAGATCCATAAATGAATCACCTACAGTATCCATCCGATTTGCAGCCACTGGTGAGCAAGATTCGGCGGGTCAGCGGCGCATCTGCGGGCTCGCTTGTCGCTGCCATGTTCGTCCTCGCACCGGATGTACGGTATTTTAAATACCGTATTTACTCTGGCAGATATTTGTAGAGCATAAATAAGAAAATGACTGCCACATTTGCTAATTTAACTGCGTAAGTAGCATGTGTGTTCAATATTCAGCCAAGGAAAATATTAATAACTAAAAACAAATAGTTTGGCTTTTGCTCTGAATCTCGTTAATGAGTGTGTGGTGCATTCAAAGTTGTGCTTGGTGTACGATATCGAGTGGGGCCCGTAGCATGGCCTGAAAATTCCACAGATGCTTCCCACATTTCGAAGAAAAATTGAACACTTGCATAAATTTCGTGTGTCCACATTTCGTGGGTTTACAATAACCGAAACCCATCACTGGTTGCAGGCATAGGCCGAAAGGGTGCGTCGAAAATGCGGGTTTGGTTTGTCTAAAAATAGGTATGAAAACCAAAAAAAATTGGGTTGGGTTTTCTTGTTTCTTCAACTAAAATTCTGAAAATGCGGGCTGGCTTCGTCGATTTGTACGTACCTTTCGACCTACGATTGCAGGACATGGACCGTAGCATGGCGGCGATGTGTGAGATGGCGGACGAGCTGAACGCGCTCAAATTGGGCGCCCTCACACCCGGATTCTACCTGGGAGAACGGCTGGTGCAGGTATACATTTTACATTTTACATTAGGGATGGCAAGTCAAGCAAGAGATCAAGATCTTGTTGGGAATTATCTGTTGCAAGATTCTCATTTCTGGCAAGAATCTTGCTTCCCTGTCATTTTCACAGATTTTGCGGTGTTTTCCAAGCAAGAATCTTGCTTCCCACGAGATTCCCACGTTCATTTCCCTCTCATTGTCCTCCTTCGCAAGAAATGAATCGGTCATTTTTCTTGCGAAACCATCCCTATTTTACATTGAACTACTTTATCAGCTGGTCAACTGGGTCGCCATTGGAGTTCTCCTCTGAGTTCGATTGTTCCGTGCGATTTACACGGAAATAAGTATACGGTAGAAGAAAATCAATAATGTATTACTGTAGATTTCTAGACTATTTTTGATGGTTCCACTTTGTAAGGTAGGAATACAGAAAATCATTTTACACGTCGTGTGGAGTGGAAATTCGGTAATGAGAAAAAGATATTTAAAAGAAACTGTCGTAGGTTATGCACAACACCGACCAGACTGTCCTAGTGTACGGATTCTGGTTCGGTGTTGGGCATACTCTCTGAACAGTCTCTATAGCATTTTCTCTTATTTCTCGTATTACGGTTCTCTCGCTCGAAATGCCGGAATATGAATACATAACGAGCGTCCCCTGTTTACGGTATTCATTCTGATTGTGTCAGATAGTGGACGAGCTCCTGCCCAAAGACATCTCGAAGGCCAACCACCGTCTCTTCATCTCGCTCACTCATCACAAGGTAGTTTTTTTTCCAAAATCGGACATTGTCACAAATATCGATTTTCCGAAACAATGCGATTTGAGCTCCTCTAGGACACCGACGACATGCTTTCAATTTAGACAATTATCATCACCTCACATATCAGTGTTTATATATTTTGACTGTGCAGCACAGTCACTGGTAGATACTGCAGTGCAATTCGTTGGATAAAAAAAGTGTATTTAGACGCGGGAGAACCGGCTGGTGTCGGTGTACCAGGACAGGGAGTATCTGATCAAGTGCCTCAACGCCTCCTGCTACATACCGATGTACTCGATGGGACTGACGGCGCCGCCGCCCGAGATTGACGGACAGGTGGATAAACTATTTTGCTTAATTAAAAAAAAAATTATTTCGAAAAAAAATCATTGATTATCGCAGCACCTTAATAATATCTTACTATTAAAACGCGTTCTCTGTAAGAGCGCAGTGAGAGGCCAGGGTAGGCCGCACAACTAATGCAAAGTGGTCGTCCTGGACCCAAACTTTTTTCACAAATAGTCTTCGGTTCAAAGTGAATTTCAAAAGTGAGAAATACACGAAAATTCATCTTTTGAAAAATCGATAATTTTTTTACGAAAAAAATTTTTATTTTCAATTTTTTTATTTTCCTATCGTGTTATATATCATTCGAAAGAGCATAGAAAATTATGTATCAACCCTCATTTTCAAGAGAATTGAACAACAGGGAACGAAAATCGGTAGTCGCAATCAACGAATTTTGGCGATTCTTTGATACTTTATTTTGGATAAAATTGTTCCTATGATTTCCCCATCACGAATCCGATATATATCATGTTTTTGTTATCGTAGAATAAAATGACCACAATTTCGTTGAACATTTCGGTAGTAAAAGTACTCGTACACTCACTAGACCGTGACCACCCAGAAATGAGATTCCACATAAAAGTGATTAGAAAACTTTTTTCAGAGTTTGAAAGTAACTGACACATATGTTATTTGAAAGAGCATAAAAAGTTATGCCTAAATCTATGATTTCAGGGCGATTGAACCACAAGGAGCAAAAATCGATAACCGTATTCTCAGAAATTAATATTTTGGGTGCTGCTCAATATTCGCATATATTTTCATTCTAAGTGATCTACCAGGGCTAAAACTTTTTCCCCGAGCACAAATAGGCTTAACGTAAATTTGGATCCAAAGAAAGTCATAAAAATTTAAATTTTGAAAAATCGATAAAAAAAATTTTGAAAAAAATTAAAAATTTTTTTTTCGAAAATCCTGTCGTGTCATATATCATTCGAAAGAGCATCAACAGGTATGTTTTATTCCATTCTTTCATTATGATCAGCTAACTGGCAGCAGAGAAATTGTGATTACATCATCGCACATCAGTAGCTATTCGTAATGGCATATTTTCGCTCATAGTAACTCAAATGTAATGATAGTGTGGGAAAATACATAACTTTTGATGCTCTTTCGAATGATATATGAGGCTGTCTGCGATAGGTTCAACAAATGGTCCGCACAGCAAAAAATTAAATCTCCCCATAACTTGCGCTTAGGGGTAGTTTTCGATGCTCTACAACGTGGCGTCTTTCGTTTTTCAAGAATTTCACTATTGGCGCCAAAACGGCGCCGCGCCAGAATACCGGGAAATCGAATTTTGGAAATTATCTCTTTCAAAATTGCAGATAGAGCGTCACAATCTCACGTATACTAACAGAATTTGATGGAGAATCTCGCTGACTAATTTATTTGTCGCTAATTAACCTAATTAGACGGTAATTAAGAGTTTTTGACTCTTTATAGTGTGCAGGTCGTGTCATACCTCATTCGAACCGCCTTGCGATTCTGATCCTACTGATGTAATTTTGTTTGGCAAAATTAGGTGGAAAGTACTTTTTTAATAGATTTATTAGATTTAAATGCTAAAAACGCCCAAAACAGTGCCTCTGAGGGCAAAAATGAAATCTACATTCAACAGTACATTATGATTAACAGTTTACTACGTTTTATAAGGTATAATACCAAAATCTCACTTTTTGTTCCACCCGACTCACGTGGGTTCGACCCCCCTCGGCGACGGCTCTTTTGCAAAAAAATTTCATGTTCAAATTAATCTCGCGAAAGTTTTTCTAGACAAAATATTTGATTTATATGCACATTGTGACAAAAGTTGTTCGTTAAAATTATATGTGAACTTGCTTTTTATCGATTTTCAAGTCTAAATCTATTAAAAAAGTACTTTCCACCTAATTTTGCCAAACAAAATTACATCAGTAGGATCAGAATCGCAAGGCGGTTCGAATGAGGTATGACACGACCTGCACACTATAAAGAGTCAAAAACTCTTAATTACCGTCTAATTAGGTTAATTAGCGACAAATACATTAGTCAGCGAGATTCTCCATCAAATTCTGTTAGTATACGTGAGATTGTGACCCTCTATCTGCAATTTTGAAAGAGATAATTTCCAAAATTCGATTTTCCTGTATTCTGGCGCGGCGCCGTTTTGGCGCCAATAGTGAAATTCATGAAAAACGAAAGACGCCACCTTGTAGAGCATCGAAAACTACCCCAGGGGGCAAGTTATGAAGAGAAACAGAGAGATAATTTTGAGCTGTGCTGAGCTCTGTTGGAGAATTGTTGAATCTATCGCGGACAGCGTCATATGACAAGACAGTTTTTTAGAAAAAAAATTACAAATTATTTTTTTCAAAAAAATATTTTTAATCGATTTTTCAAAATTCAAATTTTTATGACTTTCTTTAGATCCAAATTTACGTTAAGCCTATTTGTGCTCGGGGAAAAAGTTTTAGCCCTGGAAAAAGTTTTAGCACTTAGAATGAAAATATATGCGAATATTGAGCAGCACCCAAAATATTAATTTCTGAGAATACGATTATCGATTTTTGCTCCTAGTGGTTCAATCGCCCTGAAATCATAGATTTAGTAATAACTTTTTATGCTCTTTCAAATAACATATGTGTCAGTTACTGTCAAACTCTGAAAAAAGATTTCTAATCACTTTTATGTGGAATCTCATTTCTGGGTGGTCACGGTCTAGTGAGTGTACGAGTACTTTTACTACCGAAATGTTCAACGAAATTGTGGTCATTTTTTTCTACGATAACAAAAACATGATATATATCGGATTCGTGATGGGGAAATCATAGGAACAATTTTATCCAAAATAAAGTATCACAGAATCGCCAAAATTCGTTGATTGCGACTACCGATTTTCGTTCCCTGTTGTTCAATTCTCTTGAAAATGAGGGTTGATACATAATTGTCTATGCTCTTTCGAATGATATATAACACGATAGGAAAATAAAAAAATTGAAAATAAAAAATTTTTCTCGTAAAAAAAATTATCGATTTTTCAAAAAATGAATTTTCGTGTATTTCTCACTTTTGAAATTCACTTTGAACCGAAGACTATTTGTGAAAAAAGTTTGGGTCCGGGACGACCACTTTGAATTAGTTGTGCGGCCCCCTCCGACGTTCTTACAGAGAACGCGTTTTAAGTAAAATAGGCTCACGCACGCGAGGATAAGCACTTTTAACAAAAGCAATTTTTTTCACCTGTTATTTCCAATCTCATCTCTCCGCGCATTTCTTGATAGGTTTAGATTGTCCAGCATTACTGGTCACCTTGCTGTGAATTAGTCATGCGTGGTCTAGCTATTTATCGAATACGTTCTATTTTTCGTTTCTACATGATGCGTCAACTATCATGATATACAATTGCCTGCTTGTCAGCCGTACATCGACGGTGGGTACACGAACAACCTGCCCGACTACTCGGATCTGCGCACTATCACCGTCTCGCCCTTCTGCTCCAAGTGCGATATCACGCCGCCCGACGATGTGGGTTTCGACTGGAAGATGACACTCGGCAACCAGCACATGAAGGTACGGTAGGGGGTGAGACACTTACGGTTACCGTAACCCCATTTCCATAATACTGTCGTATTATTGTATGGTAGGGGATATCAGTTGGGGTTGGTATTATTGCAGCCGGGAAACATGAACATGTTGCTAGATGGGCTTTTATGATTATGCATGCACAGTTATGTTTACCACTCGAAATGACGTTTGTTCTCAACAACGAAACAAAGAGCTGATACGAAACGAAATCGAAACACTTTGTTCTTCTCACTTTCGATATTTCCAGTAATCAATACACACCTAATGCAGGTTAACCTGCGCAACATAGTGAGAGGCGCGCAGTCACTGTTCCCGCCGTCTCGTGCGACGCTCAAGCACTACTACGATCAGGTAGCTTATTTTTTAAAAATATTTATTTATACGCCCCCGAATGAGTTGTCGATTTCTACTGTACTGTACAGCAAAATACCTGACCCGTTTGGAGCAATGTTCCCGAATATTGATCTGTCCTACATTGGGCTTGTTTAATAGACCGTCTGTTCATATTTTTTTTATTTTGCCGACTGACTCACTAGCTGACTAATACCTGTTCGCCACAACCCTATACTATATTCATTGTGTTTTCTAGACACCTAACCATGTAGATCTACACTAATCGATAATTGTATTCCAGGGATATCGAGATGCGTTCAAGTTCCTCCTGGAGAACGACACGCTGGAGCGGGAGACGGGCTCGTCCGTGTAGCAAGACGAATTCCCTGAGTACCCTGATTACCGCACCCCGACTAGCTAATTTTCCCAATGTACAGTAATCCGCATATGTACATTTCCACTAACTGTAGTATGCCTCCGCTGCTCAAGATTGCCGCATGTCCCACCCCCTTTCACCTACTGTCTCTTTGAGTTCTAACCAATGCTTTACGTGCCTGAATACATCAAGTGATTCATTTGTGGATGCTCTAAACAAATTGTACTACACCGGTTACTGTATCACTCATTGGTTTTATCGATCAATTGTTAATCGAGAAAAAGGGGCATTGCCAACGACTGTCATATTCAGGGATATTATGTTTGCTTGAGGTATGCGATAATAAACTGTGCTTTAACTTATTATGAGAAAGTGAACTGTAAACGGTTATCGACCGTTGGTGGAATACCTGATTTATGACGTAAACTTTGTTGTTGTGACGTTACTTTTTTGAGTTTTTGTTTATACCTTCTTCGTTCTCTCTATCATGTTGTCAAACACCTGCGCACGCTGCCGAGAATATCGACGTAATGCACTAGGCTGGAATCTAAGGCACTTCTTCACTTTACCGGACCAAGCAACCCGGTGGTGGTATCCCGGGTTGCTTGGTACGGCAAAGTGAAAAAGTGCCATAATTTAATAAAGCACTTTTAGTAGTATCCATGACTAAATTAGGTTCTGAATAGTTTCTTGTTATGGTTTTTTTAAAAATATGGATTCTCTCCATGGGTCGAATGGAAGCTTCCCTTCACGTGTCTGTTATAACTCTTGTTATGTTAATTGGATTCACATGCAGCGCGCAGAAGTGGTTTTTAATGTTGTTAGACCGAATAATTCTTTTCGCGATTGTTATTCGCGAATAGGATTATTCAATCTAACAGTACTAGTTGTTATCCTCGCGAGCAAGAAACTTTTTAACCTGAGGGAGGTGGCCGGCATAGGCCAAATAGGTTCTAGCTAGCGAGGATAGGCACTTCTGCATGGTGTCCAGACCATGTCGGCAAACGAAAATTTTGAATGTTTCATGCGCTTCTGACCACTATTCTGACAAATTAGTCGAAAAGACGGCAATATGCACTTCGGCACGCGATTTTAGGCATTTCTGCACGAAATACCTGCGAGAACCCCATTGAAAAAAATGACCTATTGTGGTCGGTGTAGACCTCCACCATAGGTCATTTTTTTTGACCAAGGGCCGAAACACTGATCACCATTTGACTAGTAATTTAATACATTCACAACAGTTTTACGTAATATTCTATCTTATATTATCCTTATTCAGGCTCTCGGGCCATTTCTCGATCTCTCTCGGTGTGTCGAGTCTCTCCTCTCCATTCCACTTCTCTTTTCCCTCTCTGATCTCTCTCTCTCTCTCTCTCTCTCTCTCTCTCGGTCACTCTGGCTGCTGCAACTGTGATGCTGCGTCTGATCTGCGGCCGCATCGGTCGCATGTTCACCTCGCTATTCGCCATATTCCAGGTATTTTTATTATTTTATGTATTATTGTTGAATATTTGGGAACGTTTGTTTGACATGCACAGAGCGTTGGTGTATCCCTATTAATGTTTTGTTGACTGAGATGATGCAAAAATAATTTGTTTATCCGAAAAAAATATGTTTGAATAGCAATACTAAAAGGCTGTTTTTGCAGTACTTTTGAATTCACAATTTTTTGCAGAGAGCACTCTGCTTCGCCAACAAACGGGACAACATCGGCGAGCTACCGTTCCACGGTGAATTCTTTCTTTTCTTATTTAATTACCATAGTTATCAGACAGTGATAAACAAAATAGGAATGATAAGTTGACAGTTAATCGTAGGAGTGTCTTGAGCAAAGTTTAAGTTTCTATGGTTGACGTCGCTTCGGAACTAGCGCGGGTGATAGTAAGAATATGCTTTAAAAATTATTTGCAACTCTCAATCACCTGCTGTTGTTCCAGTATTGAATCCTGAAATCACATCTCCAAGTGGTTTTATTTGGCCAATGTGTGACGTAAATGCTTAATGTTGATGTAATTCTCGTAATAAGCTTTATCGCGTGATCCCGGAATCTTTTCCTTTTAAATACCTTTATCCTTTTTTTGCAGTGAAATCGGCAGCGGCCGCTACTCGACCGGAGGATCGAGTGCCGTTAATGTCGATGTCGGATGATGAAGCGCCGACCTTTGCAGCGCATCCGGCTGCTGCAGCTGCTGCAGTCTACGCACCCGGTACGCACTAGGGTCTTCGTCACAGTTTGAAAAAAAACACGTCAAAACGACCTCCTTGCCTAATTTCGAAAACCTAACCATGATTTATCTAATTTAAAAAAAAACCTCAACAAGATCCTTTTACCTTTACCCACCTAGCCTCGGAATCCTACCAGGATTTTTATTGTTACGTATTTTCCTTTCGTTCTTCGTTTATTACTCCGAGGTTGATGGCTCAACACTATACAGAAGCAGCTGCAGCCATTAATTTCTGTCTTTTTCAGCTCGTGCTGCGGACAGTTGGGGCACGCAGAACTGGGACCAGCAAGTGATTGTGGAGAGCAAAATCGAGGAGTTCAGAAGGAAAAAGGTGAGACAGATCGTATTCATTAGTCCGATTAGGATTACGAGATGACATTGCTTTCCAGTCATAATTAGCGTTCTATGATTTGCGTAGGATTAGCAAAATGTTCTCCAATTACGTGCAGTCACGTGAAAATCGAAGACTTGCGAAAATCATTCATTCTACCGATGATCAATATTGGGCTAGATGTTCCTCCACTTATAGGAAATGATTGTGTCTGTCTGTCTGTCTGTATGTTTTTTTTGTTGCAGCGTGACGGACATTTTTCCATTTTCGCCATAAATCGCTTCAAATTTGCGCAATCTTCTCAGAACCTTTTGCATATGATAACTGCTCAGAAAACCTTTCAAAATTTTAAAATAAAAATCCGCTAATTTCATAGCCAAGTGGATAACGCGCCAGACTTTGAAACCGAGACCCCCAGGTTCGACCCCCGCCGCGGGCAAACCTTTTGCCGCATTTTTCGCAAGTGCCAGAATGCGCCCTGACACGTTTTTGAGTATCGTGAAACACGTTTTCACCTGTTTTGCCGAGTTTTAACGTGAAAAATCGAAAATTTCGAAAAGTTTCCAATTGGTGCGCAGAGCGCAGGGGATCACAAGAAAAGTGTTTTGCGTGAAAATTTGAAAATTTCAAAAAGTTCCCAAATGAACCGGGGAGCGTGGAGAATCGCGGGAAAAGTGTTTTGCGATGTCAGAAACGTGTTTGAACGTGTTCTGACACGTTTTAACGTCAAAAATCGAAAATGTCGAAAACTTTCCAAATGATTCGTAGAGCGTAGGGGATCAGACGAAAAGTGTTTTGCGATGTCACAAACGTGTCTGAACGTGTTCTAACACGTTTTAACGTGAAAAATCGAAAATTTCGAAAACTTCCAAAATTATTCAGAGAGCGTAGGGGATCACAGGAAACGTCTCTGAAATTGTTCTAAAAGTTCTGAACGCACTGTATCCTGCGTTTCCGTTGTGAAAGGCTCGTGAGGCTGAGAGCGATCGAAAAAAGTTGCCACGGAGCCACGAAGTGGCGTAGTGGCAACTTTTTTGGATCGCTCTCAGCCTCACGAGCCTTTTGCAACGGAAATAGCCAGCACTCTTTGTAGCGATTAACAATCCCCAACATCCTAAGCTCTCCCTGGACCGTACTTAGAACCGGCAACCGAGCTCCCCCTGGACCGTACCTGAAGCAAGCTACCGAGGTCCCCCTGGACCGTACCTGAAGCAAGCGACCGAAGTCCCCCTGGACCGTACCTGAAGCAAGCTTCCGAGGTCCCCCTGGACCGTACCTGAAGCAAGCTACCGAGGTCCCCCTGGACCGAACCTGCAGAACTATGCATAGAGCGTAGTGTACGCATAGAGCGTAGTGTATTTAACTTCAACACATCCCTGCTAGTTAGCTATGTAGGAGAGAAGATGGCTACGTACATATACCGAAAAGTTCGTTTTAGGGAACAAACCCAGACAGCTTTTGGACTTTTTTGAGGTGAAATTTCGTAAAATGAGACATCATTTCATGTAAGGCGGCTGCAAAAATTGAATAATCAGCTATCATTTTCGATTGTTCACCCTAAAACTCTAAAAACCAGACATCATTTGGGACATTCGGGAACAAAAGTTTTTGGCCTATGCCTACGTAGCGAGAAAAAAAGCCACAACGGCGGTTCGATAGCGATCCACAACTCTACAATTTTCGACATTCCTAGCCCGATGATTATAAAAGTATGTTTCAGACCGAGCAGTCTCCCGCCCCTCAAGAGGAGTCGGTCGACTTCTTCTCCGACATGACGCCCACGCTCACCAAGCCTGTAAGTGAAGCAGCACTATGACATAGTGATGACGAAACTGTTGAATCGGACGGTCGATGTGCACATGTGATCATGCTACTTTTCTTTTTTAAAATTGTATTTTCGTATAAGAAGTCAAATATGTAAGAGAGTGTGTACACAGAAGAAATCTTTTGATAATATTTCGGGGAAAATGCTAGATGTAGTCAAACCTGCTTAAAATGGAGGGTATATCCGACTTTTCCACGAAATGAGGAAACAGTCGTTCCGAAAATATACTTTATTGTGACCTGTCTGCATGAAGTGTACCGGAATCGACTAATCGACTCCTATCATCTTCAGCGAAATGAGAAGCAGTTTTAAAATGAAAATGCACTGCAGAAAGCCCGTCTGCCCACGACCGTGCGACCGCAGCAGCAGCGTCGCAATCTCTTCGAGTTCTCCGAGGGTGCTGCAGCTGCAGGAGAGGTGCGTCGCACTTGCTGCATTTATCTCCTTTCACTTACTTACAATTTCTTACCTACGTGAGTGTAGCGAAGGAGTAAGAAACGGCAGAGGAAGTGTTGCGAAAGAGTGAAATTGGGGGATAAGAGCTCTTTACTAACTGCCCTTTCATCCGTGGGCAATAGTTTTTCGATTGTGGTAACTGAACGGCGCATGGAGGAGTGTTATGTAAAGGATCGCAGACAAGGTCGCCTGTAAGGCGCCAGTGCAAACTTTTTTGCTTTACACCTTATGGTTCTCCCTCATTTTCTCTCACATAGTAACGCAAACCTCTCTCGGCTTCTCTAGTGATACAACGACCATTGTCGATGTTCTCACACCGTTTACATGAGGATCGTAAATCATCGTTACTATCCGTTTCGTTCGCGAACAGTTGACACTATACTTGCGAGAGTTGGGTAACTGAGTACTATCTCGAAGGAGTACTCCGTGATTTATGAATCCATTTTGTGCAAAAATGGTTGCCGCTTTTTTCGAGGAGAAATATCATGGTCCCTTCTTTGACACATCTCTTGTCCTTTTCTTCAACACTAGCTCTATTTCTTGGGGAACAATATTTATCATTCGAATGCATATTAAATGACAAGATATGACAGAGGAAGTGACAAATATGCATAGACTGGCGTCGGACTATGATACCGAGAAGACAACTACTCATGACCTACATATAATAAGCGAAGCGAGTGAGGCACCGTGCAAGATTCTAACAAGAAATACTACTAGAAGACGCTATACACAGGGAACGAGCGAGGAATACAGTCCATTAATGAGATCAATGTCAGAGAATCGGGTGGGAGGAAGGAGTTGAGAGAGTTGGAAGATGAATTCTCAATTGTTCGCGAACTTCGTTAGATGGCGATAGCGTGATTGGTCACTTTGCGCGCGAGACAGTCGAGCGTTTGCCTCACCTGGAATTATGGAATTGACTATGGATTTACAGATCGATTATCAGTGCTGCTACCATTTCCTTTTTTCGCATCATGACTCCATTGATAGTGATAGGGACATGATAACGAGGTCACGAGGACAGTGTGACGCAATTCGGGAGTTTGGAAAACCCGCAGCCTGTCTGCACTTTTGAATTTCGATCAATGGTGTAGTATGATAGATGGTAAATATTGATTACCTCGCGAGTCGTGCACTTGCGCTCGTTGCGAATGAGCTCCTGGAGCTGCAATGATGGCAAATATAGATTTATTTCGAATAGCTTTAATGGGAATGCTATTATTATTCTCCAATCATGCTTGACCTACCAGACTCTTTTCGACGCTCTTGAGGCAGACTCGGTCGCACGCGGCCAGGTCCTTGCAGCAGGCCAAGATGCGGGAGTGAATGTTGCGACCGCACTCGGATGTGATTACTGAATTGTCGGATTGGTAGATACCGCCAACGGACTGTCCGAAATCTATGATTTTTTCGAGTGAGAAAAAAGTCTACCAAGTACTTTACAGATTTGGGTGGAAGACGTTTAGCGTTGTTATGGTTATCCAGCAAATGAATCGATGTCCATATTTAGTCGAGGATATTGGTCAACTCTCGTACCGCTCTGGCAGATCTCTGCCTTGTCATCGCTGGCCGCCTTCGCATCCGCCTCCTTGTCGCCGTCGATGATTTTCTCGACGCCGGACGGAGAGGTTGACTACAATTAGACGTTCATTATGCGGTACACCTTACAGAAGTTGAGTCGTCGTGCGCGAAATTTCTTTTCAAGGACTGGTTCGTGTCGCGACAGTACTTCACCTTGAAAGAGGGGGTCGTGTGCTCGACGGTTGTCGTGGGCGCTTCAGTGCTAGGGGCGGCAGTCGAAGCGGACGCCGCGGAGGAGTCGGCGGTGAACTTAACAGAGCAAGGTCACAATATTGATGGTAGGTATGTTGGTCTCGTAGTCAGGGATATGCTCGTTACCACTTACTCGTCTCTCCTCACGCTCTTGCTGCGCAACCTTGGCGGACTCTAGCGACTCCTTGAGGCTGTTGAGCTTGGCTATCTCAGAGTCGGTCATTTTCTGAACGACCAATTATCGATTGGTTAATGATCAATTGAAATGATGGCCTAACCCCCCTCCACGCTTACCTCCTCTTTGCACTGATCGATCTCCTTCTCGTATTGGCACACCTCCAACTGCACGTCGACGCGCGCGTCCCCATCTCGTTCCATTTTTATCTACCAAATTAGATAGGTATGATAAATTTAGTACAACGTTAACGATCGAATAATGGCTTAACGTCAATCACTTGATTAATTATCAATCTAATTCTGTTTCTTCAACTTGGTTGTTTTGACTGTTGTATCTACCATACCTCTCGGATGTAGTGGTTGATGCCCAGGACGGGGTCAGCTCTTAGTGACGGGCCGAGCACCGGGATCGAATCGGGACTTCTCCAGGCGCATCGCTCACCATGTCGGTCTCAAATACTCGTTCTTTATTGATTTGATAGCACATTTTATAATATTATGGATTAGAAAAGGCGTGATTAATGCACGCGACAAGGAAGAAATCTGCCCATGTGTTTGGGTGCGAAAGTATCTCTCAATAGAACACCCAACACTTTCACTCTTCACTTTAGCGATCCGGAACAGGGGTGAAAGGGATTGGAGTGGGGCAAAAAAGGAGATGGTTGAGTGATATTGATGCGCGTAAGTGAAAGTGAAACCGAAAGTCTTTTCTTTATGGCAGTTATATTAATTAGAACACTCGTTCTAGCTCGCACTCTCTGCAAGGTCCTTGAGAGAGTGAGGATGATGATGTAAGAGCGATACATTGTATGTGCAATAAGGAAGAGGGAAAAGGATGGGCACTTCGTGACATTATGGACAATTCTTATTGTAATTTCCATGGACCATGCGTAGGTGGGAAATATACTGGATCAGAGTGCTCACCAGCTTGAACTATAGTTGACATGGACGCACAGCACAGCAACATCAGACTCTTGCTGTTGATGAGTACACCAGAGACGAAAGTTCTTCTGAATGTACAATGAAGCAAGGGGGTACAATGAAGCGATGTACAATGAAGCAAGTTCATAACCAATTCGTAGGCTACATTAGATATTTACCTTCCATCGAATGCGTCGTAGGATACATGCGAGGTGCAGTTGGGTCGCCACTCACAGGCAGCTGCACAGTGATAGGGAATGAAGGGAGCACAAACAGCCTGAAGTAGCACACTTCATTAATACCAATTCATGATAGACTACATGACCCTTGAAAATTCGCTTTATGTAAGAAACTATAAAATAAAATAAATGCAAACGCACCATGTTGCTCTCTAGTGAGAAGAGTTTCTGTCCGACGTAGCATTGGATGGCTGCATTGACTGCGAGTGGAGCTAGAAGAAGAAGTAACAGCATCCTGCAGTGGGATGGATAGTCGATGAATGTGATAGGGATGAGATTATCCGATTATCCTATCTGTGTAATGGGTGGAATGATTAGAATTACGACTTGAAATTAGGAAGGAGCGATAAGGAAATGAGAAAAGAACGATAACAAGAAGAGTGTAAAGGTACGTCCCGTCTTTAAGCTGGGCTTGCATGTGAACACTGCTAACTAAGTATTAAAATCAAGAGTGGCCAGAAATAAATGTGAAGGGTGTGGATGGGAATGACCGCGGTTCGGCAGGAACGGCACGAAGTGACTGGTATGCAAACGGGATTTAGGAAGAATGAGGGAGGAAAAGGAGAGAGAGAGAGAGAGGCGTGAATGAGCCGAAACTAGCAGTAATAAAAGTGTGAAGATGAAAACGAAGCGAGCAGTGAAAGGGTGTGGGAGCGAGCGGCTAAATGGAATTCCGAACGCCGCTGCATAGAGGTTAGAAAGCGATTAGTGAAAGTTTGGTGGAATGGCAAACGGCCGACTTTCACTTGCGCGAATGTGAACAGAGCTGTTGCTGCTGGAAAGAAGTAGATGAATGGTGTGGCTGAAAGGGGGTGGCAGGGAGAAGTTGCTTGAAACTGTCGGCTCCGCCCCGTTTTAGCGGGATGCACAATGTTTTTGAAATTGAAAGAAATAGGGCGAGGCGGCGCCTGCGCCTCCGAGGCGTGAAGCATTCAATTGTCTGCTTCCGGGTTGATCTTCTGCGCGACCGGACTTGATATTATGACAACCGAACTCCTATTGTGTGGGTTAGTGTCGAAATGTAGATGCGATTTGTATGGATGGCGCAAGGAAGAGAAGGGGGGGGGAGATTTATGAATACATGTGAGGAGGGATGGATGAAGGAGTGAGTATGCCTATTGATGGTGGGGACAGATGAGAAGGGGAACCTGTTAGCAGCCAGTAGTTGAGGATGTGCGAGTAGAGGCACACTGGGATTAGGAAGTAAGAAAGGAGAGGGTTATGGAATGGAGGAGGATACGGGTCACATAATCTCTCCCCCTCCTACGAAGCAAGGGAAAGTGGAGGGTTGAGTAGGCATGACCAGCGGTTTTCTTACTTATTCCTGAGCCTTATGCGAGATGATGCACATCGTGGATGCGGTTTATTCAATACGAATAGGAAATATATAGTGGTCACGAATAAACATCCTGTATTTGTCTAACACAAAAATCGTAAGTTTATGCAAAATCACATCCCGATTGCTGGTGAGGATGTCAAGCTTTTTTTCCTATAGTTGGTGTCTGATCAGGACTTTCACCAAATGGTCATTCCCGCCGCATGTAACGGAAACATTGATCTTTCCCACTTTTGGATTGTCAAGAGAGTGTTACAAGGAAAGATGCGATGATTCCCAATTTAGTGGAACAGATAGACTCAGTAATTCTAATGCAACCGCTAGTTATATTTATGTTAAAGCATTTTATTAGCCTGCTCAAAGTTTTCGAGTTCTTTCTTGATTCTTGGCCTTGTCTCCATAGATCAATCGTTAACAATCATGTGGTATGGACACGAGGTAGGGGTGTTGATTCATGACAGGTTAAGTCAACTGAAGGTTTCCTCGAGAAATAAGTGTTTCGTCCTTGCCTAAGGTATTGTGTACACACGGGGGAATGAGATGCTTGTCACGATAGGGATGGGGTCTAGAGTAAAGGAAGATTATGGGAACACACTTGAGGGTCGAAGGCAAAAAGAGAGGTCAGGCAAGCGAGATTACGATCTGCGAATGGCGGTTGAAGCTTATTTTGCGTTTAGAGGTCGGGCTGAGAATTTATTACAAACTGACATGTCGTAGCCAGAAGAAAGTACCTATGAAAAAAGTGACGCTACTAAGGAAGGATGAAAAGTGAAGACTCATGAGCGCCACTGAAAGTAAACCCTTTGTGTTCTGACATAAAGAACTCATCTTTGACGTATTCTCGCAATTATGCATTTGTGTTTTGTGCATCACAAAGTTGCGAGAGTCAGGACAGGCTTTTTAGGTGACTGACGGACAAATGTTCTCGTATATTCGCTTGCTATTTCCATCGTATGACCGATGAGAGAGCAGGGGAATCATCGGAATAAGTAATTCTCTCTCTCTCTCTCTCTCTCTCTTTCTCACTCTCCCTTCCCTCTATCTGTTCGCGGGGTGTCTAATTCAAGGACGAGCAGAAAATGGTCGAGAGAAGCGCCGAAGGGCAAATGTGCAGCGAGTGTGTGTGTGTAATGCGGAAGGCGAGAGAGCCGTTTAGAACGAATAGGGACAATAAATTAGACCTGTCATAGTGTAGTTTGGTCCGGGCATTTAATTTATTGGGTACTGTTTCGAAGATGTTTACAATGCCGGTTTTGAGAAAATGCGTGCGCTATTTCGATAGGGGCTTTTGTGGTGTTTCGCTGGTCGATTTCGCCAATGCAGGCCAAGTCACTAGGAAGCGGTAGCTTGCTGTCACTTTGATTTGTGCCGTTGCAGGCTGATCTCGTGATTCTCGACGACGACGACGTGCTGGAGGATCCGGCGTGGGGCGAAGCAAACATTGATGACCTCTTGGATGAGGTAACATTCTTGCTTTGTGGAAGATGGGAGCGTGTATAAAGGAGAGTCGATGATATCTCGTTTTTTCCCCATACTCTTACTATGGATAAATCGTTCATTTGAAAGTCCCTCACGTCAACTTTTTTTTGTGCTCAAGCCCCACTTTAGGAAGTTCTCTAATTTCTTACGTTTGTCTATGTAGCTCCTTATTTTTCATGAATGTCAAATCAGATAGTTCTAATGCGTGTCATTTGCTTGCAGCATCGCCAGAAGCGTCGCGAAGAACGCGTCGCTCAGCACGCACGACGCAACGAGGAGAGGAGAGCGACGAGAACAGGATCCACCTGATCTTTGATCTTTGATATCCGATATGAGTCCCCTCCCCCTCCATCTCCTAGAATTTTAAATCCCGGAAAATAATTGGATTCGATCTCTGCATCCTGTGCACTCTCTCATCATTCATCCTCACTTTCTGAAAAGCGGAAATCAAGAGATGCAATCCAATTATTTTGCCGATTTTTAAATTCTTTCCTTCCTGATGCTCCAGTGTACATAACTCACGCAAAACTCGAATGTATTTATACCGTAGCCTTAGATAATCTAAGAGATAATTGGGGTTCACGGGTGTTTGGGTTTTACCGAATCCATTTAATGTGAAATCACAAAATAATCACAAAAAATGTGAAATCACAAACATCAATATTTATTGTGTATAAAGTGTGATGATAAAATAATTTTTAATCGAAATAGAAAAGAATCTGTCGAAATACTTCTTGACACACGCAGACATCAGATGCTGCTTCGGCTAGAAGGCACCCCTCCACTCCCTCGCCTAGCAGAGATACCTGTCTACTGGATTCGGTCAATGAAGGAATGAAAAGCGATACCACCCGAGTACCAATCATGAAGATAGCGACTGGGCGTGCAGGATGATAGTGATGATACACATCGGGGTGCATCGGAAGAGTACTTCTCCGAACAGCTGAATACCTGAAGTCAAGAAGGTCACTGAGTCACTGAGCCGAAGCCTTACCACGACGTACGGGAACTCGATTTTCACTGCTCCGTGATGAGTAGAGATATGATAATATACAGGGGTTCTACACGGTGCTTTTCTTTTCAGAGCTCGCCGTACCTCAATTCCCCGTTCTGCCCTTCAGAGCTTGGCCGCTACTCGAAAAGTGCAGAAGAGCTTCCGACGACGCCACGACTGCAGCGATCACATGCACTCTCCACGCTCATCGATTGAATTACGTCTCCCTGTCAGCCTGAGCTCCACGGACATCTCTTGCGCGAAGCATCGATGGGCAGGTCACGTGCTGCGAAGAGAAGACGACATGTGATGTATTCGCACCACACGCACCCTGTAACTTCTTTCTCCGTCAAGGGCGGCTTCCTCTGAGATGGAGCTGCTCAATCGAGGAGCACGCCAAGATCCTCATGATCGTCTGAACTATTGCACGTCGCGCTCTCGAAGCAGAAGCAGTGTGAGGAACTGTGATTCATGCGGCTCCGCCACTGGTCGACTAATCAACGAAGAGTTTTTGATTTCTCGATTGCCATGAAGCTATGATACAAAGGAGACCGCACTTTTTGTATTGAATTCTGATGTTTCTTATTCAAATTCTTTAGCCCTTCCTCGTCCCCTCTTATTTGTTCTTTCCGATGCGCTAGATGATTGTTCATGCTGATGACGTCCCCATCGCCATCTCAAGTCGTCTTTCTCCCTTCTCTTCTCCCTTTCCTCGGTCTTCTCAATCCTCTTCTCCTGTCTAGCCTCTTCTCTCCTTTCTTCTCACTCCACCTCTTAGGTGATGAGGCGAGACGATGCAGAATTTTTGTACTTTGGGCATATTTCATGGAACGAATCGCCCAGTTTTCCCATAGAACGAGATATATTTTAGTCATCGGCCGGGTAGGTCATGAAATGGCTCCCATTCAAGGCCCATTCTTCTCCAAGCACATACACTCTCTGTAATATAGGCTCTGCACTCTCCGGAATCTCCCCGCTCTCTCAGTGTCTCTCACTCGCTGTACGGGAATAGAGTCTTCGGCAATCTAGCATTCTCTCCATAGGGTGCCTCTCCTCTCTCCACACACACAAAAGCCTCCTTCTTCTCCTCTCCTCCTCCAGTTCTCATCAAGTCCCCCTCTCCGTCTCTCTCTCTCTCTCTCTCTCCCTTCCACTCCTCTAGTTCTCATCAAGCCCCCTCGCAGAAGCTCTCGACTCGCTTCATTTACTCCTCCCTCTCAGTCTTCGCCCGCTTTTCTCATCATCTTATATTTTGTTGGTTTTTTGCGATGTTGGTTTTCTTTTTCCCTCTTTCATATTTCTTCTGGGAAATCTAGGGGGAGAATTGGCAGATAACATTTGGATTAATTAATTTAGATTTGCAAGATTTGATCAAATTTTTTTTCAGGTGCTAACTCGTAAATACCTGGAATATCCGATGTTTGTTTCCAAAAAAAATCCAAATCTATTTCTTTTTCACCCCCTATTCCCGATTTGAGAGAATAAGTTTGAAAAGAAAAGTTTCGAGCACATTTTCGGGCACGTTTTAAAGAACGTGCCCGAATCTCTTCGCGCTAAGGGAGCGAAACTTCATGTCTACCACTTTTCTGACACACAACTATAAAACTATAAAAAAAAACTTTAAAAAATAACTATAAAAATACATATTTATTCGTAAACCAATTCAATTTAGCATAAACTCTGGGTATACCCCGTCATCTCCTTCCTCTTCTTCTCCTCTCTCTTTTCTCGCCCAGTCGTTCACTTGTTTTGCCATCAAACCACACGCTTTTTCTAGTGGCGGTCGATGTCGCGCAAGCTCTCATTTACTCGTGTGCTTTACCCGCTACACACAGAGAAATCCTACTAAGAACAGGCACTCAAGTTGGCCCCCCTACTAATATGTAAGCAGGGCCTACTAATATGTGAGCTGCGCATACTCACATAGTAGTAGGCGGGTCAACTTGAGTGCCTGTTCTTAGTAGGATTTCTCAGTGTGTAGCTTTACCTTGCCTCGCCAGGGCAGTACTCCTCCTTCTCCATCCGTCCCATTTACCTGTTGTTTTTGTGTTATCATCCCCCCTCAGCTTGAAAACGGAAAGTTGCTTCTATTTCAAAAACAAATTACCATGGCTGCTAAGTTAATTGGGTACTTGACTCAATATCTTGGATGTTCTCGGCACTATTATTTTTACTTCCTGCGATCGCTCACCGTGGGAAACTGGTCTGTCTGGAAAAAACATCTTCCAGTTAGTCTATGCATTACCTATATATTAGCGCCGTCTCTCAGAGTGTTCTCTGTCACAGCGTAGCTAAATGCAACAAGACTTACCGGGAAATAGGTTGATATCACTGCTACACGAAGAAGAATATGGGTGTAGGTTTTAATCTATCGTGCATCTTATTTTGGGAACCAGATAACAATATGCCCGTCATGACTATCGTACCACTCTCTTTTTGTCCACTTCATTAGTTGGATATTTCCTTTATATTCCGATTAACACATGGGTCAATCATTTGGATGATATGGAAGAGCCGGGTTACTACTTTGAGTTTCAACCGAGGGATGTATGAACGTCAGAATCTGCTTGAAATGGTCTTGTTGTTGTGGAACAGACCCCAAGACTGGCATTTCGGATTTTCTTTCTTTGAGAGCGAAATCGCGTGAATTCACTACCAGATTTACGTAATTGCCCCCGAGATGACGTGGGCCGGCTCTGGATCTCTAACAACGTTTTCCTGTTGGCCTACCGGGTCCAATTGACAACAAGTTCTGTTAGGTGAAGGCACGTTTTGGAACGTTAGGATTTGTTAGGGACACGATTTCGAACATTTATGTGGTGTTAGTTTTCGGAAAAGGGAAACGGAAAAAGGCGAAGATTTGAATTTCCGCAATTTCTTTTTTCAGTTATCCGTGGAGCTATTGAATCAAAACTTCGTTTATAGATGTAAAACGGTTGAAAAATGTTATATTCGAAGTTCTGAGTTGATTGTTCCACGGAGAACTGAGATAAGAAATTGAGGGAATTGAAATGATGGCCTTTTTCCATTTCCTTTTTTTCCGAAAACTAACACCACACAACAATGGTATTTTTTGGGTTTCTATACGGAAGTACCAATACTTACTCGATCACGAGTACTGCTCATCCGATTGTGAGATTATCCACAGTAATAACCGTGCCCTCTCGCTTAAAAGTGTTGCGAATTTCGTCTAGAACAAATACGTATTTGTTCTAGACGAAATTCGCAACACTACATCATTCCACCGCCCGGTCAACCTTACAGAAAGGCCTTTGGAGTGAGAGAGCGTGCGAAATCGAGAGAGACCCTCTCACTTTTGCACACTATCTCGCTCTGACCCTGGTCTGTATGTTTGGAATCATGTGAATATCTGCATCGCCGAAGAGCGCACATTTAGTGGCTATTTATCACACTGGTCTCATCATTTTTCTACTTCGCAAAATCTTCGTGATTTATTGTTACGCCAGCAGCTCAACGATAATGCCTCGATTTTATAAAATACAAAAAATGCAAAAAAAACACTTTTTTTTAATTGCGAAAACGATTTATGCAGAGACGTTCCTCGGATGAGCCCCCTTCCCCCCGGGCGAACCAGAGGAAAACAGAGGGAATGAAAAAAGTGGGGTGGGAAATCCTTGTCATTCCCAGGCACGCGCCTCTCCACTGTTATTTTCCCCCATTTTCACTTGCTTCTCCTTTTTCGTGTTTACATTTTTGTCTCCTTGGCACTTTTACGCCCTTTTCCATCTATAAAGGTGGCAGGGGCGAGATAGTGCGCGAAAGTGAGAGAGAGAGTCAGACCCTTTTCTGGAGGAGATTCGCTAATCGTCGCATTACCTGCGAGGGCACGCACGCTCTCGTTTCCCCTCGTCTTTTCCCCTGCACTGAATATCCAATATCTTCGCGTCTCCCTCTCCTCTTCTCCTCGTCTCCCCGCAGTTTCCCTCCTCACCCTTCACAAGATCCCCCCTCTCCTCTCGTCTCAATAGCTTCCGGAGGAGAGCCGTCGTTGAGTTTACACGACCGCAGCCGGGTTATAGTTCGTGTGCCGCGCACGAGATGTTTTCGCGCGCGCGCGCCAGTCTCGCGAGCCATCCACACCATTTCTCACCCCATTGTATAGAGAAATATCTCTTCCAGAACCCAAAGGTTCGTCGACCAACGATCCTTTTGTCAGTCAGTCTGTTCCAATCCGAATTTGTGCTAGATTTATCAAGTCTCGCATCGTCGGACGACTAAACGCATCCCTTTCTCCTTCTCTTTCCATCGCTCAACACACACACATTAGGCTAGAGGAAGACGAAGAAGTCGGCTAATTGAAAGATGCACAGAGAGAGAGAGAGATTTGAGACGCGCAAGCGCCTCCAGATAGGGGTCAAAGCGAGAGAGCGTGTGGAAGGGGAGAAAGTCCGATTTTGCGCGCTTTTATTCGTGAAGCGTTCCTAATTTTTTGCGACAATGTTTTTGAAAAAATGCAGAAAATTTAGCAGTTAGCGTTGAGATTAATCATCAACCATTTATAGAGGTTTTATCCATAGGGGAATGATGCGGAGAGAAGCTTCGAGAATCGGTAAAGATCGTAGCCCTCGAAATTGACCTTAAATTGAGATACCCCCGAGTCGCTTCTTCTCCCCGCCACTTGCCCTTCATCGTTTCGTATTCAAGACTCTCTCTCTCTATCTCTCTTTCTCTCTCTCTCTCTCTCTCTCTCTCTCTCTCTCTCTTTCATTCAGAAGCGCATGCACACGTGGTCTCTCTTCCCACTTGCACCGAACCATCTGTCAGCAGTTTCAAACTCTCTCTCCATTCCGCTTCACGTCACACCCAAAATCTCCAGAAAAGGGCCAGGAACGAGAGACTGTGACTAAATGAGAGAGTCTCTCTCAATTTCAAGCACTCTTTCGTCTGTGGCCCCTTTCTGGAGGTATCTGGTATCCTCCCTTAGTGTATCTCGCTTTCCCACACTCTCTAATGCTTCTCGATTCTCTCTCTCTATCTCTCTCCCCCCATATAATCAAGGATGCTACTATGATTTCTATTACACACGCACACACTCTCCCTCTCAGTTTCTCTCTCTCTCTCTCTCTCAGTTTCTCACTCTACAGCCATGAGAAGGGGATTCTGAGCGTGAAAATTGGCCGTTTCCGAGGCCAATTCATCACACAGGGATCAAATTTGCTAGCAAAACCTCACGGCGAAATAAGTCTACGAAAAAAATGGTCTAGGCCACTTTAAAAGTTTAATTGTTACCCCTGTCTCCAGCCAAAGCGAGTAGACTTTTAAATTCGTCGCTCGGTGCCCGAGACTTTTCGATTCGAAGACTTCTCTTCTGTGAGAGGAAACCATGGTGAACGGGGATTCCGATGTTATGGAGAACTTTAGTCGCTGCTCTCTCGAAATCACACGCTATTTCTTAATTTTTGTGGTTTTCCAATTTTTTGTGTGTTTTCCTTTAGGATTTTGAAGCATCTGGTGCAATAAATTGCGGGATGATCTCATAATTCGTTCATAACTCCCTGACATGCGGAGGGCTTAGGGAGGCTTAGACACACGCCGAAAGTCGTTTCAGTTTTGAGAAAGCGAGAGAGAGAGAGAGAGAGAGAGAGAGAGAGGGGAGAGAGAGAGAGAGAGATTTGCGCTTGTCACGCTCGATTCTGCATCGAAAATGAAGGGGGGATAGAATTTTATATGGGATGAGGGCGTGCAAAATCGAAATACAGATGCGAAATTCCATTTTATTTAAAATGCTACAAAAAGATAGCAAAACGGCAGAGTAATTCTAAACTGATGAACTATCATGCTCAATTTTGAAAATAAACTACTTATATTTTGGAATTTGTCCGCCTTTTTTTGTAAACCTTACCCAAATGCGGGTCTGGCTGTCGTTTTTGATGGTCCTATCGATTAATCCCCTTCGTTATTAGTCAATACGTCCATCTATGTCCTTTTATTAGAAGAACTCACCCTCGAAAAGCGTTTACCTCATTTCCTCGTGACTCGCATAAATATTATTATTATTATTATTATAAAAGAGTAGTTGCTCTTCATTAATCCACTTTGAATCTCCACGTTTCTTCCGTGTTGCGGCGTGATGTTACACACACTTTGTGGAGGGTTCTCTGATCGACTTTGGAGTCACTTCTCCTCCTTCTCCCCAATGAAACAACCGCAAACAGCACAAAGTTAACTTGCGAGTGAAGCACGAAACCACGTGTCTGCTTAGAATCATTGATTTTTTTTGTGTTTCGAATCTCATATTCACCAGTATTTCTTACTCCTTAATCCTGCTAATCCTTGCTTATTCCATCTCCCGTTTTCTCACGAAACATCTGTTCCAAAGCGCAACAAATTAGTTCTTTTGGAACATCAGGACCCCAAAAATTGAAACTTTACAATATTCTGACTAGTACTCCAATCAAATCCTGGGAAATTGTGTTAGGCGTACCTAAGTTCGTCAGTGACCGCTGAAAATCTCCTTGATTGATTCTCCTTTGCCTTTGACTCTGACTTTGCTCTCCATTCCACCTCCTTCTTTCCCTCTCCCCCGTTCCTCTATTTCAACTTTCCTCATGCGCACTCTTCTCTCTCTCTCTCTCTCTCTCTCTCTCTCTCTCTCTCTCTCTTTCTTCTTGATTTCATTCATTCATCTCTTTCTCTCTTTCTTCTTCCTTCTCTCAAATCTCTCCCATCATTATTCACTCACTGACTCAATGCTTTGCCCTTTGTTATTAACTTTACTTTAGTATTAAGCGTTCCGATAGTTTGCTAACGTTACAAATGTTACTAAGTACTCTCCTAACTCTTCCCGGAATGTTTGAACAGCGTTTACTCTAGTTTCTATTCAGAAAGCTCGTGTTCAAATCGGCACGCGCGTGATTCTTCTCTATTTTGAGTCATCATTCCTGAATATGAATATCTTCTGATTTTACAGTTCCGTATTTCTAACCGAGCAATAGGGTCCCAATTAGGGTTCTCTTATTGGAATCAAATGGAATTGTTAAATTTGGAGAACAAAGGAACGCAGACCGCAACGCGTGCGAGAGAGTGTGTTAAATCGAGAGGGTGGTGATCAGTTCAATTCCAATAAGTTCCAATAAGGGAACCCTAGTACCAATCAAGTGAATAATTTCGAGTAGTACTAACTGCCATGGTCAATGATCAAGTTGAATAGAATTATGGGTGTAGATGCTTACTAAATACTTGTGTATACACTTTTTTTCTATACCATAGCGTGTCGCTTGATCTGCCATATTCTCTGGCTAGCGAAATTTGTGTTTAGCCGCGGAGCGTTTTATTCTTTTGCACAAGTGTTTGTGAATTTGTAATAGATTACTTGCGTATCCATTTATTCGCTGTTCATTCCATTAGCGCCCAATTTCACCTGCAGCATTGATAAAAAACTCTTTTTCAGGTGTTTCAATCAATAGAATAAGATGAGCCTACCGTAGTTCGTCCATCGCTGCTTCGGTTAACGACGACTACCGTAATCTGCTGCCGTTCCTCATGGGATGCCGACTGTCGCGGACACGATCGATCGATGAGTCGCCCGTTCAGACGAATGGTACGGTACCGGGCGAGTCTATGAAACGTGAGAGAGACGATTAGAGAGAATGAGAGAGAATGAGAGAATATAGAGAGAATGTAGAAATATAGAGATATAGAGAGAATGAGAGAGAGAGAGAATCGTCCAGAATGGTACGGAAATGGAAATTGAGAAAGAACATCGTGACTGAAAATAGCGTCTAACAGTTTTCATCACGAATCAATTTTGGATTTACCGACGATTAATTTTAAATGATTAAATATGCAAATAATTTCGTACACTCTCTATGCTGATTGATTAAACCAATTACTCGAATTTCAAAATCTTGTGCTTTAGGAGACGGTAAATGTTGTCCTTTCGTCTCTAGTGAGCGGTAGAACAATCACGACATTCTAAACCGACAGACAGGGGTGAGGGCGAGAGAGTGTGCAAAAGTGAGAGAGTCCCTCTCGATTTCACACGCTCTCTCATTCCAAATGCCTTTCTGGAAGGTTGACCGGTCTGTGGAATGATGTGGATATTGATCAAGTAAAGAGTTAATTTAGTTTATTAATGTTATAGAGAACACGAATCGCGAGGAAAACGGAACTAATGGAACCGCGATTAAAAATGGAAAATCACCCTTGCTGAGGAAAGATTCGCCCGCGGCAAATCTCGACTGTAACAGGTGTGATATTATTATTTTAATGAAGCAACGTTTAATTCCATAAAATCACTTCGAAACGTAACTCTCAACTCCGTTAGCGGACGTTACAAACGTACCATCTCCGTTTCCATACGAATATCAGAAAGAAACCATAACCTATCATCCATTTTCGAAATTCATAGTGTTGGCTTTCCCTTTCTTTCTTCACACAAGCTGTTTCTCTCGTGATCTCACTCATGATGAGTGAGTGAGTGGGAAGAGGAGGGAATCCATCACATGTGTCCAACTGATAAATGTTTGTCGAGCTTGCCGACTGAGAGAGTAAACAGAGTCTCATGATGCTATTATTTTATTATTATTTTAACTATTATTATTTTAATTATTATTGTTATTATTATTTTATTATATTAAATATTATATTATTATATTATTATTTTATTTTATATTTTGGGGCTATTATTTTAACTACCACGAAAAAGTTTTTGTTCGAAATAGTTGGACCCCGATTAACCACACTAACTTAGTAAATTTAGCAATCATTAAAAGTAAATCAAACTATAATAATTAATTGAGCTAATTCAGGAACGGTTCTGTGCCGAATCGAGCGCCGTCAAATGGTGGCACAAAGCCAATAGCGTGGGTTTTTATGAACCACTTTTTATTTTAAGAAAACTGAAAAATTATACACATGCGAAAAGTTTTTCAAGTCTTTGACCGGAGCCGAGATGCCCAGTAGAGGGAAAAAACGTTATCTGTGAAATTTCCCGTGTATTAAAACTAATAAAAGGTAATAACATATTGAGTAAAAAGCAAGATGATACATATTCGAAAAAAGAATAAGAATAATATTTTTTTTATTTTGCAGCGAAATCGAATCAGCGTCGCAAGCCGAATTCTTCCGGATGTTAGACGAGAAAATAGCCGGGGTAATAGATTTTTTAATCAATTGAACAAAAATTCTATTTGAAGTAGTTTACATAGATCTGTATTTATTTTACTATGTGCTATTGATAGACAGTAAAGAATGAAATTCAGGGACCCGAACTAGAAGAAATCGACGAATCCTGACACGAAAAGCCACCGTAATCTAGTTCCCGTTCACTAATCATGTCTCATCTCTCGGGTAACTCAATCATTCTCACACATTTCCCGCCCTCGTGCCGACAGCTCTCACCGCGATCCCTACGGTATACTGTACTCTCTCTCCGTTTATCGATTAGTCGGATAGTCTAGATAATCGATCGATTGATTTCGTCATCGTGATGTGTTCTTACCTACTCGTGCCATCCGAACAATGTTAAAAAACATGTGCACCATTTTTGCCTTTCCGTTCTTGATAAATTTGTATTCTTGATAAATTTGTATCATTGTATCGAGGAACTCAATTCCCTCGACTTCTTAGAGTCTAGAGTTCGAGAAATAGCAAAGCATCAGGTTGCATAAGATACTAATGCACCTCTCTTCCTTACCGGCCTTACCGGTGAGCCCCGGTAGAGTAGTCGCTTGTCGATATAAATTCCTCTTGATTTCGGTAGTAAGTTTACCTTTACCTTTACCTACCTCTCTTCAGCGAAAGAGAGCTTGCAGCTGGCTTACCGGCTTGCCCCATCTAGCGTGGTAGCTTGCTACTGTAAAATCGCTTGACATGGAACAACTTTACCTTTTCAGCGAAAGAATGCGAGAAATGAATCATCCAAGATCAAAGATAAATCAAAATCCCTCCCAAAATCGTCCCTTGGAGAATAAAGATTAAAGAAATGGGGAGAGCGGAGACTGATTTGCCTCTTACAAAATCCGTTGTTGCGTAGTTTCTCGAATATTTGAGACGAAGAGAAACAAGCTTTGAATGCATTTATCATTACCATTTCACATAAGAAATACTCTCAATTGGCGATCATCGAGCCACTGGCGTAGTTGTCGGGTCGGGTACGGTACTGCCGTGCAGTCGGATCTCCGACCGGCCGCCACGGTGTCGGTCGCTGCTGCTGCGTCTTGCGACCACCTGCAGCAAGGGGACTACGACTGTCAAAAAAAAGATATTTCATCGATGTTCCTCTCTAGAGAGCTCAACTCTTTTAGATAATTGGAATGATAGAGAATTAGCATTTGTAAACACACAATTTCAGCTGCAGAGAAAACATTCGAAGAGCTAAAATTCAAGTCTCCTTGCAATGAGTCTGACTCTTCTCATTTAAATAGTTTGTGAACGTTTAATTTGCCCACCCTTGACTGCCCGTTGCTTCATCGTTCTCTTCGTCGGTCCATGCAGTGCTGGTTGCAGTCGGACGGGTGATCTACCGTATCGATCGGCCGATTGTGAAGATCGAAGTGGTCTACGAGGATGCGACCTGCAGAACATCGTTTGGCAGTTGTTCCTTTTCGGCTCTTTCGCTTAAAATCCATGAAAAACCCAAGAAAATTGTCTGTTTCTCTTGCTAATGTTTGTATTCGTGGTTTCAGGAGTCTCCTGAAATGCCCGATTGCGACGTGAATATGGTGACAAAAGCGGTTTAGAAATTCGGAATTCGTTTTTGTGTGCTTACATTGATCGTCCCTGTCTGGGGGCGGATACCACTCGGCCGTGTCGAGGCGCCCGTCGTTGTCTGCCGCCGCCGCCCGCAGTGTACGGAAGAGACGGCGAGAGACGACCGGGTCTGCAGAGTACACAGAGAAAAATGTCTGTCATATATGGCTCCTGAACTGCGTTTGTATGACATATATAACATACAGTCTGTTATATATAACAGACAAGCGCAGTTCAGGAGCCATATATGACAGACATTTCTCTGAGTGTAGGAATGCAGGCTTCTATATTCAAATTACTGCATTAGAGTGAGATATCGGTAATACGGACGATGAGGTACACCCGCAATATCGAACCGGCATCTATATGACACAAACACTTATAAATTACTACCTAATCTGAGATATGTCGCTCAATTTTACCGTCATTTTACCTTCATGAATTTGAGGCCGAGTTAAAATGTAATCGATAAAGAGTTACCTATTAATTCCATCGGGGGTAGCATCAAATGGCGCTCTCCTGTCAAGTCGACGGGGCGAGGGAGTACGAGCTCTTCTGGAAACGAAATTAAGCCGACTATTATTCGCATCCCATTCAACTGATGAAGAATGTGCTAAATTCTCGTTGGACTGCACGCTAAGCAAAAGAGGCATTAATCTCATTATCAAAGCGCGTATGAGGATAAACACACAGAAATTGTATTCCCCAGACCTAACTTGCACGAGAATCTATTTTGTACATAGCTCATTCACACATTCGCTCTCTGGTTATTCCGTCAGAGTATTATATAGTACATATTTTCGTAAATAGAACCGAAGAGAAGAGATTGGGCCCTCCGGATTGACCTGGCCTATTATGCGCTGGCCTTAGCAGTGACTCCCTGAGGACTTGGAGCCTGGATAAGGGGATGCCTTTACCTTTTTTACCCTTTATTTTCGTAAAGTTGGGAATGTGGGAATACATTCTTCGCCATGGAACCACACGGAAATGGAGGTACCTCTCTCACCTGCCCTCTGCCGCTCTCCTCGTCGTTCGTGTCTGCAATATCTCTGCAGAGGAGCGAGCACGCGACATCGACCGGTCACCACGACCTGTATTGTGTTCCTTATGATTAATACCCGGCAACACAGTATTATGGCCCGTGCATTCTAGGACAACACTCAATGCACCGATTGTGAGATCGGTGGTGTGCTGCATCGGCTGGGGGTCGAACTCACGAGGGGAGAGAGCTATGTATTGCTAGTCTGCCCTCTTACCGACTGCGCCAAACGATTAAGCTGGTCCGGCCTGTTCTCAACACCCCTATGATCCTCACACTCCATTTTTCTCACGGGTTTATGCAAGGGAGATATATATTTTGCGCAAAAACTATCGGTAAATTCAACAGCATGTTCTTTTATCTGGTTAAACTCTACGCTACCGGGGCCGAAGTCGGGCGGCGTGTAGAGTAATCGACGCGGTGAGTACGGCCCAGGCCGACGATCCGGGGTGTTCCTAAAGAATGGGCTACTCTGATTTTAAGTTGACGATCCGGGGTGTTCCTAAAGAATGGGCTACTCTGATTTTAAGCTGACGATCCGGGGTGTTCCTAAAGAATGGGCTACTCTGATTTTAAGTTGACGATCCGGGGTGTTCCTAAAGAATGGGCTACTCTGATTTTAAGTTATATTTGGATAAGTTTGCAATTCGGGTTTGCATTTCGCTAAATATCTTCATTCCTTTGATTTATCGACGGAAATTTGTTTCATCTTAATAAAAAAAACTGTAGCCAGACCTCCTCGCTCCTCTGCTCTTCGATTTTCTTGGAGATGAACGGTAGTGATAACTGCAAGACATGTTCGATAATAAATCAAATCATATAAAAAATAAAGATTAAAGATAATTTAAATTAAAAGGAGAAAGAATAAATATTGATTTGTTTCTGACCTTCCATTGGGTGACCCCTGTTTGACATACGAGTCTCGACGAGGGCGTTGGCGGGGCGCCGAGTAGCCGCGTCCTGAATAAGCCAAATTATTGATTCCGGAATGTGTCTTATGATTTTTTTCCGTGCACACCTCATCTTCCACTCTCCACTCAGGTGAAACCCCAAAAAATAGTCAGTGAATGTGAAATGAAAACACTCCATTTGCCTGCTCGTGAGCTCTAGCGGGTGTTTAGAAGGCGGGGGTTTTCGGGTGAATTTATCGCCACTCTCTATCTTTTAATGAAATTAAATGAAATTGAAAAATGAATTGAAATGTATAATACCCGACTGAGCTCTCCTCGGTGGACTTCCCTTCTCGGTCCACTTCGGATCCTTTTCTTTTGCCACTGGTTTATCCTCCTGAAAATATTCCCGCATTACAACCAAAGTGAAATTTTCATCTCACAACCACTTTTCTTTCCCATGCTATAACTGAACGTAGAAGAAAATTTTCTTTGTATTTGTAAGCATATTATTAAGTGCACTCACAACATAATACTGATCCACCCATGCGACTCTCGTGTTCTTTTTGAAGGCCTCGGCGCCCTCGCGAGGCGGAGAATGGTATCTACAATAAAAGGTGCTAGGTCTTCTCTATGCGTTGTCGACCACCCCTATGCCTGTTAGCAACGAGAGCCTGTCCTGAGATGATCAATGGTCTGTTGCGAGGCTAAACACAGAGATAAATCCTACTAATTGTAAGAGCAGGTACTCATATTGGCCCGCTTACTAATATGTAAGTGGAGTATACTAGGGTGACGAAGTCACCCTACTCTGAGAAAAAAGTCACTAGGATCAGGACCCAAAGTGAAAATGTTCACTTACCTGTAAGTGAAAGTCACTAGAAATAAGAGACATTTCACTTACCAGTAAGTGAACACTTTCACTTTGTGTCCTGATCCTAGTGACTTTTTTCTGAGTGTAGTGCGTTCTCGGTAGGTGCACTCGGCAGTGCGACGGTGTATAAATACACTAAAACTCGAGACTGATGTACTGAAATGCACTGTACACTGCAGTACATGCGCGCGGTGCACTGCCAATTCATTGTATACTGCTATTACATGACGCGCTATGGGAGGGCGTGTACTTCATTTCAGTACATCACTCTCGCTTTTCCGAGTGTATCGACACATTTGGTTTCTTCAATATCAAGTACTGCAGTGCACATGAGACTCAAGTGCACTGCAGTTCTGCATTGCTATTAGCCACCCTATCTATCTACTAATATATATGTTGGCCCACTTTCATTTTAATAGGCGGGTCAACTTGGGTGCCTGTTCATATTTGGATTTCTCTCGTAAAACTTGTTCCGCTGAAGTCAAATGTTTGCTCTTGCAAGCGCGTACATATAATCATGTGAACACACAAACAATTTTTAGGTTTTTCCCTTTTCCGGAAAACGCTCACTGTATAATACGCAAATGGTGCTTGTTTAGCTGTCGTGAGTAGAAGTCAACATGATTTTTCGATTGAGGAAATTACGAGAACTAGTATAGCAAATATACAACAATACGAACATGGTGGCAAAAAAAATAGAATCCGAGAGATCGAAAAAGAAGGTAAGGTATCTGTATTTTGGAAGTGCTTGTTCTGTAAGATTTCTTTCTATTTACATTAGGCGTTTATTGAATCATAGAAGAATCAAGTTAATTCAAAAATGACGAGAATTACGGAGTACAACCTACTCAAAACGTAAAACGTCACTTCAAAATAAAATTCGTCACATTTTAAAATATATCAATGTTATAAAAATCGCACCGATTATGATGGGGGACGTCGTGTGGCCGACCGACTGGCTTAACCGCTAAAAAAATCATTTGAAACTATATACATTTCAAATGGCTCTGCATTAATCAACGACGTTTGAGTTTAAAAAAAATAAATTCTACATTCCATAAGCAGAAGGAAAATCGAGCAATCATATTTCTCAAAAGATGAATCAAATAACATACGGATAATATCGATCACCTCCCTCGGTGTTTCGTCTCTCGTCTCTTCAACGACTTTTCGTGGCAGATCCCTCTTAACGTCGCCATTGATGTACGCACGACGGAACCACTGGCGTTTCAGATCTTGAAGAATGAAAATGTGGTAATGAATAATGAAAATATGTTAATTTTCTATTATTTTAAGTGGAAATGAACAAGTGTAATAGAGGAATTTGTAAAGTTGATATTTCCATAGGCGAAATTCAACGGTATGCTGCTAAAAGGTGTCTCTGTTATCCCAAGAATTTTGGGAGACTTTTTTTGATCAACATGGCTATATGGTATACCTAACTTTCAAGACATACCTCGATCGGTCCTTGGCATTCCTCACTCGTCTTCTTTCCCTTGTCTTCTCGTCGACTGACAACGCCGTCAATACCCTCTTGTCCCTCCCCTGTTTTGGGTAAGCGTAACCATGACCACTCGAGACGCCGCGAGTCTTTGAGAGGGGGGGGGACCCGGTATTTTCCTCACTGATAGCTGAACTTGGAATCAGATCCAAAGGATGGCTTAGTCTGTCATCTTCTTATTGTATCATACGAAAGTATTTTCGGTAAAGGGAGGTGAAATTTGAAATCAAAAGAGCCAAATTTAAATTTCGGTGGCTAACGGCGGTGCGCGCATTGGTGCGGTCACGACTGTGCATGAAAAATACAGATAAACCATTCAAAACGGTGTTATTATACATGACAAGGGTAGTACTAGTAGGTATATGCACCGACGATGCATTCACGTATGGTCGGTGCACGTGCACCGTTTTCGCCATCCTAGTATAGTATTCCAAAATATCATTTGGCTCTGTAGGCTCATCGCTGAACCGGAAACTTCTGGCATATTCTGTGCCTGTGCTATCACTACGCTGTTCCCTGGATATATCCGGATATGGATATCTGACAAAACTGTACGATCGAATTCCAGAATTGTTCATAAACACACCCACACTGCGTGACCAACGAAAGACGAGGGCGGTCGGCGAGAGATAAGGGAAATTGAAGAGGATTAGACAAATTGATTAAGGAGAGATAACGTGAAATGAAGAGAGCGCAGAGAAGGCGGATACCAAGCGGTACCTCATCGAGAGTTTGGACAGCCGATGGTGAGTATTGAATACAAAAAGGAGTGGAAAGCGTAGCGAAACGGAAGTGTGGAAAGCAATTCTCATTTCGATAACATTTCTCCCAATTCGTGATATTCGCTCTAAACCTATTGTCCTGTATAACTTTTTTTATGTGAAGCAACCTCATCTAACATTTCAAAATGTTGCTTTAATTATTCATCCAATAACAAAAAAGATAGCTCCTCATAGAAGGAACCTTCAGGGCCGGATGTTCTCCTGATCTCATTCTGTTCAATGATATCATCTTATAGTCGTTGAAAAAATTGAGTTCAAAAGAACAGCCAGTCACTCCTTCTATGAACTTTCTTAAAATGTAACCTTTCCACTTGCCATGTTAGTGAGACCCGACATTTGCCTTTATAAAAAATGCTACCAGTTCCAATCTACTGGTTTTGTGTTTCGCAAACTTAATTTGTTGCGATAAAGATACATAAATTCCAGAATGCGTCTCGCTCTCATTCTCGTGGTTCTGCTCTCGTTGGCCGTCCAACCGACGAATTCATTCGATTTCTCATCTATTTCTTCATTCTGGGAGACGGTCAAGGACAAGGTAAGGACATTGCATGCACGTCGAAATACCGTGATTTGACGCTACGAAAATGAAATAGTTATGTTTGTTTTAGATTTAACCTTAATATACTTAGTAATGCTGATAGTTGCTATTTTAGCTGAAGACGCATTTCAAAAAGTGATTTATAAATTCCAGATCACCACCTTCATCCGTGGCAACGGCAATAGCACTATCACCGATGAACAAGCTGACTTGCTGGAGGTAAATAGCAATGGTCACAAATTTGACAGGAGTACGGCCCTTTAAGTTCTCGTATCTTGGAAAACGACACACAGAAACAAGAATCTCCCCTAATCCAAGACATAAAATCTTGAAGAACCACAGGATTATCAATCGATAACATAAACTTATTTTCCAAATGGGATTCAAACTCCTTTTAGATTTTGAACAACACGCATACTGGTTCCGATGACTTTCACAAGAAGCTTCTGGAGATTAGGGAGTTGGTCAAGGATCAATTGAAGGATGCAGAGAATTCGATTGACAAGAAGGCACTCGAGAAAATGCTCAAGGTTAAAATTTATTTATTCGTAATATTACATTATTATATTTGATATATTTTAACTACATACCAGAAAACATACCAGAAGGGTTCTGCAGCAAGGTGTGGGGAGTTTTTGAACGTGATAGTCGGGCATCTTTCTGCACAATAGATAGTTCATTTCATGTAACTAACTGTTGGCCAAAGACCAACCAAATCTTTCAGAAATTCGGAAAGAAGATACGTGATCACATTAGAAAGACGGGCGACAATCTCGCCGAAGTCAACGAGAAGCTGCACGTCGCCGGTCAATACTACCAGGGAGACATGATACTCACCGAGTACGGTACATTAGGGACTACTGTAGACTGGGAAAATATCGATCGAGTTCTGGTTTTTCTAACCTTTTCAGACAAAAAACTTTAAAAAATATTTGCAGTAAACAAATGGCACAGATGACGGATGAGAACGTGAACAAGCGACAGGCTTTCGTCGACGGGTACGTTGTGGGGATGCAAGTTCGCTTTTCGTATTACGACTCAGCGAGAGATCGGTAATACGGCTGATAAGGGAGAGAGAATTAGAGAAAGAGAGACGCCGTATTACCGAAACCGACGCCGACCGGGCAACCCTAGTACGTTGATAAGTCTTTTCGGAGAAGCAAACCCGAGAGAGACACTTGGGGGAATAACTTTCGGAGAAAGGACATCTTCGAAAAATATTTGTTTCTATTCTTACATTTGTTTCAATTTCTCAAGCCAAACTCCGATTTTGCCGTCTCGCTATAATCTATTCTGAATGAGCGCAACATTTTTTTTCAGAACCGTCGGTCGCAAGTGGGGAATCGTGTACTACTCGTATGCCTCCGGAATCCGTAAGCAATTTCGTTTGTCTGTCAACACTTGGTGCATTTTCAAGAAAGAATTCAGTCAGAAATGAGAAACATGAACTTACGTTGTTTAGCACCAAGGACGCCGTTGCGGTCGTTTAAATTCGAGCAATTTTCTCATTGCAGAACAGCACACGCGCACTGTTTCTGACCTCGCCATCAAATTCTGGCGTGACAATACCTGCATCGACTTTGCTCCTTCGACTACGCAACCTAGAAGAGTAAGTGGCATCATTTGATGTCGACATATTAAAAACCTGTGAACGATTGCCGAAGCGCCTCCAAGCTCTCTACACTCTGTAGAGGTTAGGAATGCAAGTTCGGTTTTCGTATTACGACCCTCTCAGCGAGAGATCGGTAATACGGCTGGTAAAGGGGAGAGAACGAGAGAAAAAGAGACGCCGTATTACCGAAACCGACGCCGAACGGGCAACCCTAGTAGAGGTGGTCTAAAACAAATGGATGATTGACAAAACGGGTTGGCATACAGTGCAGTACCGCTGATCGTTGCATTATCGGTGTACGATACACCGGTGTACGGGATACAGTGAGAGCGTTGCACCGGAATGCACATTGAAATGAAACTTTATGAGTGAAAATGAATAGAAGACTGGTTGAGGAGTGCACCTATTCTAGATCAACGTCTTCGAAGGCCAGGGATGCTACTCGTATGTCGGATCTATTGGTCGTCTGCAGGAACTGTCACTCGGACAGGGTTGCGACTCGGTGAGAATCAATTGGTCGCATATTACCTTATTGTTTTCTGGTAGTGCTAAACGGCATTCAAGAAGAAAATATTCTATTAAATTCAATGTTTTCACATCATATTTAGTGAGGATAGGTAGGCACTCTTCAATGTTGTTTGTGACAATGAATAGGGTATATTCAGAAAGTTCATTATCCGTTGTGAACGATGAAAATAAGATCAGCTTTGTGCTGCAGGTTGGAACGGCCGCTCATGAGTTCGGCCACGCTCTTGGATTCTTCCACGCTCAATCGAGACACGATAGAGACGATGCCATCACTCTCATCCCCGCCAATGTGCAGGTAACGTTAAGGCATTACTCAACATAGGGTGTAAGTCAATTGAGAGCTTCATAACTATTTACTTAGCTTACATAAACGTTATGGATTGACTATTTATTAGGGTTCCTGGTTTTGTGCAATTTTGCATGATTGATCATTTTTAACAGTGGGATCAACCTGATGAAAGGTATTTTGGAAGGAGGTTTTGTGTCACCTGAAACCCCATTATATTCCCTCAGTCGCTCTCATTTTGTTGATTCGGAGCGGTTGATATTTACCGCTCATAGCCAGAGAAGAGCACAAAAATGAGGGTTTCAGGGACACCAGAAACCCTACTATTTATTTTCGCAATATTCATAAATAAAAGGGAAAGTGAAGCGATGACTCGGCGATATCGCGGATCATTTGAACAGCCGCTTTAGAGATTTTGTGATCTTCTCTTATGATTCGTGATTGTTTGCATGATTCACTAGTGTTGCAAAAACGTAAGAAAAAAATTCACCATTTCCAATGCGTATGACCAAAGTTTTTGATTCAGCAGGAGCACAAATTGTTTCAGAACAAGAGGATATTCAAGCATTTTTGTCTCTTCAAACTAGTTTCTTGTTTCAGAATGGCTGGCTCGATCAGTTCAACAAGGAAACTACAAGAACCAACAACAACTTTGGATTCCCCTATGACTACGCAAGTGTGATGCAGTATGCTGGCACCAGGTAACATATTCAACATTTCTCGCTGAAAGTATATTTTGTGAAACGAATCGTTCTCTAGCCACTTAATTCACCACGTTCTCTTGTTTGTTCACGAAAATGTGAAAATTTGGAGCGACGTTTCTCTGAGAAACAAAACCGTGGAAAACACCTTGGCGAACTTTGTAGAAGAGTTTTAAAAATAAATTTTGCCCTCATGCTGCGCTAATTTCTTCGGGGAAATTTCCCCATCAAAGGGTGGAAAACGAGTGTAACTCAGCTCAAACTGAACGAAATCTCTCCAATCAAAAAGGAAAATGTTCCGATCGTGCCTTGCAATCCCTGTATCAAGTTTGGAAGTGGTAGCTTCACTTGGAAGAAAGTTATGAAAGGGTGCATAAAACTGTTTTGCACCTTGCACCCCAAGAGACGCAGCATCAGTGCTGAACGCCCTGTACTCTCGGATATTCAAATGATAGAAAATGCACGATGTGAGTGAGACACCATCAATTGCAGTGCCTCCAGCAACGGCAGACCCACCATGATGGCTAAAATCCCGCAATACCAAGTGCGTTACTGACCTGATCATCGATTAATTAGCGATGATTATTAATTTATCGATCGATAATTTTTATCAGGACACGATGGGCTCCGACATTGTTTCCTTCATTGACGTATCGATGATGAACACGCTGTACGGATGCAAGGGTAATTATTGATTAATTATTCATTTTTGAAATTGTCGAGTGCATTTTCGTCCGAATGACAATCAAATAACCCGGTTTCTCTCCAGCATTTTCAAATATCATAGCTAACATATACGAAAATAGTATACTCGTTTTTTTTCAAATTTAAAAATTGTAATAAATTTGCATATTGCAGAGAAATGCGCCGGTTCGCCTACGCGTTGTCAGAATGGCGGTTTCCCGCACCCAAGAGACTGCACAAAGTGCCTTTGCCCGTCGGGATTCGGCGGAAACTTCTGCGACGAACGGGTCAGAATTTATAAAAAAAATCAATTTTTTAATGTCAACGCTATCAATATTTGCATGTTTCAATCAATAATTATCTATGAAAAATCAATAATTGCAGCCGACGGGATGCGGAGCGAGCCTTGTCGCCTCGAGAGATGTGAAGCAGCTCGTATTCCAGGTTAATGCTGCGCTAATTTCTTCGAGGAAATTTCCCCATCAAAGGGTGGAAAACGAGTGTAACTCAGCTCAAACTGAACGAAATCTCTCCAATCAAAAAGGAAAATGTTCCGATCGTGCCTTGCAATCCCTGTATCAAGTTTGGAAGTGGTAGCTTCACTAGGAAGAAAGTTATGAAAGGGTGCATAAAAATGTTTTGCACCTTGCACCCCATGAAATTTGCGCAGCATAAATCTTCAAATAATTTGAATAAAATAAAAATAATGTAAAATTATCTCTATCTGCAGGTCGGAAATCGCGACTACAACATTAAGGACCAGTTCGTCTTCTGTAATTGGTTGATTACGGTAAGTCATTAACTCTTAATCGAAAAATCAATAATACGTTTACAGGCTCCCAACGCATCCGACCGTATCCAGGTGACCATCACGCGATACGAAAGGTTTGTACAATTGTATTATCGATTTTTATTAATTTTGTTTTCTCAGAAACGCCTGTACATCGGGTTGCGTGTACGGAGGAATCGAGCTCAAGTGGAGAAGGGACCCGACCCAGTCCGGATCCAGGTTGGTACCAATATGAGTTCAGCACGGGTACCGGTAGTATGCACTTTGCGTTAGATGTCGGTACATTTTTTCGCAAAGTAGCTAATACATAATCCATTACTAGTAAAGTAGAGCAAACATAATTGGGAAAACATTAATGGCATTTTTGGAAATTTCGGTATTCTACAAGAAAACATATTTCCCTCGACCATGTGCAGTCATCCACTGTTGAAGAAATCGTGAAAACAGACCATGAACTTGAATATATACAAATAATTATGTATTTATGAGAACGATGGAGAATAAAAGTATTAAGTATAAGTATTAAGTATAAGTATTAAGTACAAAGTACTATTAATGTAATGGATCCTTTATTCCAGATACTGCTGTCCAAACGACATCAACGAGGTGGTCACTTCGGAGACGAATATTCTCCCCGTGATCGGATTCAATCGATACGGGCAGGAGTCGTTCACTCTCAATTACCGAATCATCAATTAACTTATTCGTTGAATCATTAATTAATTCGTTGAATGAAGTGTCATACAAAGAGTCAACACGTTACATTCTGTATACATATCGTAGTCAATACCACAGTCACGGCACTGCTGATGTGGATGTGTAGATGGTCTCCTTATGGGATACGATACACTGAGAAAAATCCTATTAAATACAGGCAATCAAGTTGACAAATGTGAAATTATGGCCTACACATATAAGTTGGGGTAAACTTTGTCTTTTCATTGTAGAATTTCTCTCATTGCAATATTTTCCCGTAAAACTATGCGTCTTCCGCTGAAATCAAATGTTTTCTCTTCCGATCATGCATATGTACAAATAACATGGGATCCGCAAAAGTCGGGGACGGTTCGGATGATATTTGTTAACATAGTAAACACATTTATTAGTTTTTCTCTCCCTTTTGCTGAAAACTAACACTGCATGATACGCAAACGGTGCTTGTTTAGCTGTTGTGAGAGGAAGTCCACGATGAAAGTTCGCTTGACATATTGCGAGATGAAATGAGATAGTTGCGGTTGACACTCGATTACATGTGCACAACAAATCCGGATGTGAATCCGTAAGTGCGACATTAACACTGCTCCGGTTTTTTCCTGTGCAGTGCACGTCCATCGCACGTTCAGTGTACTGACTCTCTTACATTTCTTCCCTCTCTCGGCTGAGTATCAGTGCGGCGATAGAGGGAAGAACTGTAAGAGAGACGTGCGCACAACGTGCAAACGAAAACAGGAGTGTCTGATCCCGCCACCACGAAAAGTAATTGATCCAGAGCCAAAGAATCCACTATGACCTCACGACTGCTTCGTATCCCGCCCACATTGCCCGTTGGAGAATGAAGAATAAAGATTAAAGAAAATCAAATCGGTGTATGAAATAAACATATTTGCATAAGTGACTAACAATAAATCAGAAACTACTGTAGGCACAAATGGCTCCGGGACGCTGGCATTAGTGTGTTTCCATCCGGAGATTATGTACAGTAATCCGACGATAATCTACCGCGACGACAACATATGCAATAACAATACACACTAGGCAAATAACCGAGACGAGGCACTTTGAGTTGGGAGATTCTCCAAATTCCACAGACATTGTCATATTGCCCTATATTGCCCTATATTGCCCCATTTGCCCCGCCGATTCGTACAAATATGTTCCGGTAGTTCCCAAAATCATGGGACCAATCGTTATCTGGTAGCGCAACGTGTCGGATTTGTTCGGGAAACCTTTCATACAATTTTGAAAAGTCATTTTCGGATCGCAAACCGGAAGTTGTTGCAAAAACGAGCCACCCTTTGCCCGGTTGTCTACTACAAAGTCGGTTCCCTTTCCTATTCGTCCAACTGGATAGTGATCGGACTCTCCTCGTCCTACATGTTCTCTCGTCGACCAGACAGTGCGAAAGAGCATGCAGAATTGAGAGAGTCAGACCATTACTCGTCCAACTGGTCTTACTCATCGTCCCTCGACTATTGAAAAGAGGCGATCAACCATTGGAGAGCAAATTGGATCATGCTTTTCCATCACCACTTTTCGTGTGCTCTTTCATGTGAATTTCCTTCGCGAGAACAGCATCGCTTCTGTGTCATTGGCCAAATGCCAAGTTGGCTAGCGATTTGATCAGATACAAGTAGAGCGAAAAGAAACCGACAAGTGCTTCCCGAACTCTCCAGAGTTTGAACTCATTTAGTTATTATCTATACTCTGATAAAAAAAGTCGCTAGGATCTTGACACAAAGTGAAAAAGTTCACTTACCTGTAAGTGAAAGTCACTACATAGAAATAAGAGAAATTTCACTTACAAGTAAGTGAACCTTTTCACTTTGTGTGTTTTGAATGCCTGTTTTTCTCCCAAGCGCCGCACTACAGCTCTTGAATGTTAGAGATTTCAGATCGTTTAGGATTTTTTATTTCCTGGTTCTTACACTTACTGATTCAGCCAGATGTCAGAATGGAATCTGCTCACTGTTCTTCCTCTTTACACTTCATTTTGTGCGGCACATCACAATTGTAGCTGGAATTTGTAGCTCACCGTAATTCATTGTTCGAAAACATTTTACAAAGTCGTAGACATTGACGCCTTCTGTGGATATCAAAAAGGCATTAATGAAGACAAGGCGTACCGCCAAAATGTCAAAATAACTAGTGGTGGTGTTATGTATTCGCTATTTACTAAGCAGTAAAAGCATAATACGAGAATTGCGCATGATAGTGATAGTAGAGTAATATTTTTCCGCTTCTTTGACGGTATTACGTTTTTGTTTTGTCTTGTTAAATGTCATCCTTCCATTCGGCGTTGGGGGTTGTCGACATTTGCATTAGAGTTGAGTCACACAAAATTCCGACAATTTGCTCCCGGATAGTGTAGAATTTACTACGGCAACGCATTTCTTTGCCGATTTTAATTTAACCATTTGTTTTGTTAGCTTAATACATGTATTATTAAGCTCTGAATTACAGTATATTGTTAGGTGAAACATTTTGTTTGCAATATGAACCAGGTGAACCCGTAGCAATACCTTACCGAGTTCGAGTTTTGCGTGCTTTCCCAAAGGTACCGACCCCATGACGTAGTCTCGAACAGATTGGATCATCTTTTGATCTTCCACTGAACACCCCATTTCTCTGCTCTCCTATTAGATACCTTTACACCCCACATCATTCCACAGGACGGTCAATCTTACGGAAAGGGGTTTAGAGTGAGAGAGCGTGCGAAATCGAGAGGGACTCTCTCACTTTTGCACGCTCTCTCGCTCTAACCCCTGTCTGTCGGTTTGGAATCATGTGACCCCCTCTCCCGGACAGTTCAGAGCGCCCATTCAGTTCCAAACCATTGCCTCCCTATCCCGTCCCCTCAGGAGAGAAAGTGGACGGCGTAATATTGGTTCAAGAGCCACGATCTCTCTCTCTCTCTCTTTCTCTCCCTCTCTCTATTTCTATCACTTTTGCTGATCTCACCTTGGGGGAGGGAGGGAAGAATAGACTCAGTCACAGTCCCTCCTCCCTTTCAGCGCTCAACAAGGGTTGTAATCGAGAGAGAGAGAGAGAGAGAGAGAGAGAGAGGAGGTGATTGTTCGTTCGTTCTTCAAAGATCTAGAGTGGGGGGAACCACACCAAACACTGTCGGCCAATTTCGCATCGCGCGCCCAATCATAAAACCCGCGTAGCCACTTTAGCGGGTGATGGCAAGTTTTGGAAACTGCTGGTTCGCAATCCAAAAAAATATGTAATAACGCTGTGAAACAAATTGTCTGAAAATTCTTTTAAAGGTTCCTTGACATCTCAGCACCCATAAAATCTCCACTTTAGTCATCACCCTTCCACTTCCTATCAAATGTAGACTTTTCGTCCACGATCACCTTGACTTGACCGTATGTTCCCCAATTTTCCGAGTGTTCCAATCTTTCGTTCATGTGTTCAAATGAGTGAACGGTGTTCATTCAAATGGGATGTTCCGCCCACGCCAAAGATTATCATCCCTCGCTGAACCGTTACTCATACCCAATTGGACGCATGCCGATTATACTGGCTAAGGATTAACTAAACACTAGGTGTTAAGTATTGAGAGTACCAAAAGCGTGGTCCAGATATCCGTTATCTTAATTAATAATATAAGGTTTAATTATTAACTTAACACTAAGTATTAATTATTGAGCGTCGACCCGAACCAGTTATCCCTGTTCGTAGATGCTCTTTTCTGCTCATAGACTCCACCCTCGCAAATCTCACCGAACCATCTCCCCTTCGCTTTCTTTAGCCATCTCTCTCTCTCTTTCTCTCTCTCTCTCTCTCTCTTTCTCTCTCTTTCTCTCTCTCTCTCTCTCTCTCTCTCTCTCTCTCTCCCTCTCAAGAGTGTGCGCAACCATAATAGGCACAACTTTCAAATCAGTGACCATTCTGTGCTCATTTAGTCAATTGTCTTCCACCCCCTCCCAGTCATCGGTCAAATGATACGCACGCTCGTCAACTAACGAGGTAGTTCCCCTCCCCCGAACTCGGCCGAGAGAGAGAGAGAGAGAGACGGACTATTTATTAGTTCCTTGTGTATCCGCAAAAAACATGTGCGCATTGCGTGAGTAAAGTGAAAGGTACTTTCATATCTTCGTTTCTTTCCCGCCATGGTTTTTGCATCAAAACACAAGCAATGATATCGCCCCTATCTTCCCTTTCTACTACAGTGAGAAATGTGAGACCACGATCTCTTCATTTCGCACACTCTCTCATCCGCCGACCAGTGAAGAGAGTGTGCGAAATGAAGAGACCGCGGTCTCACATTTCGCACTATACTTTCTACTAATTATTTCACACTTTCACCCGCGTGCTGTTCTCAACTACGCATTTTCTTGTTGAAGATTGTAATCTAACAAAGAATCGCTCGATTTTTCTTTTGCTTTTGCCTTTTATCGGTTACACCATTTTCCCTTTCTACGCTTATATTGACCAAGCAAGCAAAAAAGGATATATTTCTGATACTTAGAACACGTTTTAACCAAAGCTATCTGTCTCTATTTACATTTATGTTAGGATAAATCTGTACTGTCTCATATATCACTCTGGAATAAAGATATCGCAATTTTGTCTAACAACGAATCATTCCCGATTTTACTCATTGTTTCGGCCTTATATAAATTATTTTATTTAATTATATAGATGTCCGTGCAAGTGTGGGACAAGGAATCGACCGATGACAAACCGCCGATTTCTATGGACACTAAGAGTGCGCCCGACCGCCCCTCACCAGGTTCGATGCACCGAATTATTTCACACATTGAGATGACAGTAGTGTGACATCTTCGTAGCCACTTTCATTTTTTCTAAATATTAAGATATTATTTTTGTGAGTGTTATTTCTTTTTATAATAATGAAAAAAATTCAGAACGCGCTCCGAAATACACGAGGCTGCATGGATTTCTGACCATCTTCGTTATAGTCTACCTCATGGAAGTGAGATTATTGCTTATTCGAATTGTTTTTTGAAATTGCAATTGAAACAAAGTAAGCACACTAATTTCTGTGATAATCTATACCTATTCACAATAGTTTAGTTAGTCAACGTTTTTAACGTTAATCAATGGCAGGCGATGGGTGGGATGTACATCGTGTCGGCAATTCAAAATATTGAGAAGCAATTTCAACTGCCATCAAGACTCTCTGGCATTCTCGTATCCGCCAGTAAGTTTCATTTTTCTTCTCCCTCAGAAAAAGTCACTCGGATCTGGACTCCAAGCGAGGAACTTTCCCGTAAGTGAACCGTCTCTTATTCTAGTGACTTTCACTTACATGGTGTCCTGATAGTCACCTTTTTATCACAGTATTAGCCCTTTCAAGTAAATGATCAACTTGTTGAACCAATTTTTGATTTGAATGTGTATGAGCACAGTAGGAAAAGCGGGTAGATCAATCGTGTTTATCCGATATTCAACCAATTTTCTGAGAACTTTGTACATGAATTGGAAACGTTACAGGCGACATCGGCTACATTCCCACAGTTATTTTCATCGCCTACTTTGGAGCACGGGGAAATCGGTATTAATTTGTTTTTGTTTGAATTATATTTGAAAAGTAGCATTTTTAATTTTTTAAAAGTTAATTAGCTTTCTTAATTAACAAAATAAGGATTAATTAATTACATTTCAGCGCTCGCTGGATCGGTGCTGGTACTCTCGGAATGGCAGTCGCCTATCTCCTCATTGCCTCTCCTAACTTTCTCTTTCCCACGCCTATCCTGAAGAAGGGCACTTTTGCCACCATTAAGGTAGAAAGAATGCTTGGAATTATAAAACGTTGAAACATGTACAACTAATTACATGTTCTCGCAATAATCATTGGTACTCAGTTGCGCGAGGAATCCATGATTGCGAAACAAGAAAGTGTTGCGAAATCGGGGGAAATTTGGAGGAATCGCGAATGGTAAATGTTAAAAATATTTCAGGAATCTCTGGAGCCCTCGAATGAGCTTCTCTCGCCCACAGCATCCATCGCTCTCCTCCTTCGATATCCCCTCATCTCCGACCGATTCACACCCGCCCAAATGAAGAATCTATCGAAATTCACCGTAGAATCACCGGCCGATTTAGAGGTGAGCACGTGATTTCCATCAATTCTACTCACATGGAAGTCTACGAGTCGAAAAGTCTGTGCCACCAAGCGCTAATCGCTTCGTTCCAGCTCGTATTCCTTTAAAGCCGTCGCTCGGCAACCTAGACTTTTGGGCTCGTAGACTTAATTCCCTGTGAGTATCAAAGTTGGAGAACCTGCAGACAACAGTTTATCGATTGGTTCAGGGTTCATTTCAGGTTGAGGTCAACAACAAATCGTCACCCTACATGGTAGACTACGGTCTTTTGCACGAGGTTGGTTCAGTTGTTGCATTCCGGCAACTTCTGTTTATCGATTGATTTCTGCATAGTTCTACGTCAAATTGGTCGATTTTCGACATGTATTGTTTTCTTGTGACAGTGTCCATGATCCAAGTCAATTCTCCCATCATTTCCTTCCATTATTACCAGTGATTCGCCATGTGTCTTAGTAAATCATTCATTGTCCCTTCCACTCCTTATGTCTTTCTCCCCCTCCCATTCCATTTACCGACCCTGGTGTTGATCTATGAGAGAACTGAGGGAGAGAGATAGAGAGAGAGAGAAAAAGAGAGAGAGAGAAATTAGATGAGACACATCACTAACGAACGTCTGCTCGACGAATGAGCTCGATATTAGCAGGGACCCGCCGGTGTGCGAGTTCCGAAACAGTACAGATTAGGTCGAGTATAGAATGCGCCGGACGTACATATTACGTTGAAAAATATCGTTTATTGAGCAAAGAACCAATATTGAGATATTTCGATATTATCCATAAACATTTTAATTAGTACTGCAAGTAATAGTGGTCGACAATGCTATAGGTATGACTGTTACGCTCCCTTAGCAGCAAAGTTTCTGGGTTGCGGAAAATATCACAACTTTCACATAAAGAAGCACACTCAGAGGAAGGGAAAATACGGGTTTGAACGAAAAAAAGAATCAAATTTGAAAAAACATCGATTTCAGGCTGTCTTGGAAGGCCGTCAACTCCTAAATTCAACTGAAAATCGCGATGCTTCCAAATTCCGATCGCTCTTGGCCACTTTTATCTCGAGACGGAAGGATATGGATGGACTTAAGGTGCGATTTATTAGACAGTAAACATACTTTTTTTTTGCTTTTTCAGGACGAGACTTTAAATTTGCGGGAATTCAACGGTACCTTTACTGACCCATTAAGCGTAATTAAAATAAAACAAAACATCCCGAAAGTGTTCAGAAGCGACGATTGTCGCAGCTGCTGACCCCTTTCTGGAGTTGTGGAATCATGAAAATCGATAATTATTCAGGCAGTTATGTCAGCTTCCAACGCGCCCTTCGCATTCTGCAGCAGACTCGTGAATGGAATGCAGGCTAAAATCAGGGTGAGAGAGGTATCTTTAATTATCTTAATTACAAAAATATCTTAATTAAGTACTAATTACTAGGCTAGATTTATATATGAATGGCTAGATAGCAGACAACTTGAACTTTTTCTAGTGCTGAAAACGTCTCCAAGTCTCTAGCTTCAATGGTATCCCAGATTTCCAGCTGCATGATTTTTCGTCTATGTTATTTGTGCAGAACAGAACATTTGGGAGAACCAAACATTAATATTTCCGGTGCTAGATGTGATTTAAAATTTCACCCGGTGATTTCTCATTGATCTCTGACTGCAACTTACTCTTTTGTCTCATAACGTAGCAGGGGAAATTGGATATCACCGCCCTGTCGCTGATCTTTCTCTATTAATCGTTGATCGTAACGAACCTTAACATCTCTCTCTCTCTCTCTCTCTCCCGTCCACTCAATGACATCCTTTCGCGTTCTCCTTCCCTTTTTTGAATATGGCACCAAACATCAGCGCAGAATGTGCGTACAGAAGTGCACTAATTATACACAGATAGAAAAAAGGAAAGATGAGACGCGCAAACATTGAATTTGGTCTAACCTGGGTATCGCAGGTGAAAGATACTATTTTTAAACATTATAATCGAAAAAAAACTCAAAAAAAATCTGATAATTATGGCCAACATATTTTAGTAATATTTACCTATCATGAAAATTTCAAAAATATTACAACTAACCCATCTCTGGATTGGTAGGGGGTTGTGAAGGAAATAATCAATGATGAGAAGAACTTACGCTAAGGGAGCGAAACAGTCATACCTATTGAAGTTTTAACCGTATGTTAATTGTAGTACACTTGACAATGCAATCGATATTGTAACCAAATTCAATTAGTGTTTCAGGAGCATAAATGCATGAATGGCGATGATTCCAACGGTCCCTTCATCGTTTTCTGTCTTGCGCTACTGCTGCTGGGAATTGGAAGGTGAGTAAATTGTAGTAGGGTGGGCGTAATGATTTTTACTATCATTTGCTACCAACTAATATTATTTTTAAGCGAATCATACACCGAGAAATGTATATCATATTTGGCTCATGAACTGCGTTTGTATGTCATATATAACATACAGTATGTTATATATGACATACAAACGCAGTTCAGGAGCCAAATATGACATACATTTTTCTCTGTGTATGAATTATAAAATTTGAGAACCCTACCCTGGTCCCTCGGCGTTCCTCTTATCGACGATAACGTCTCCAAGAAGAGCATGCCCACCTATTTTGGTGAGATTTTATCCGATACCTTTTGGTTCGCTTGAAGTATTCGTAGAATTATCAATACATCGTGGTAAACGTCGACAGTCAAAATTCATTTTGCAATTTACATTTGTCTACGTTTTTCTTAACATTACTCCGATTCCAGGTGCGATTTCGTTTATTCGCATTCTCGGCCCGATTTCTGGGTTTCTCGTCGCAAGTTTCGTTAACAAACTCTACTTTGATTTCCATCGTAAGTTATTCCCGATTTATCTCATTTCTTCTACTTTTATCGGTTCATACAATAATTCTTTACCATCTCTGATTGCTCTTCCCCAAGAAATAAATATTCCAAATTTACGATTTTACGTGACTTCCGAGGATGGAAAGTAGCGTCAGTTCTAATTTACCGTATCTGTCTATTACAGCCCCTGAGTATCTCAAACCCGAAGACTCGCAATGGATCGGCGCGTGGTGGCTGGGATTCATCATTATTGGTCAGGATAAGGATCTCTATAAATATGGTTTAGAAAAAGACATTAAAATATTCCGTAAAATATTTTTTTTCGAATATCGTCGAACATCGCGGTAGGAGCTTGTGAACTCCTCGTTGAACATTACTTAATTAGTCTCGATTTGGTTTTTTCTCGAAAAAATCGAAAATATAATCAGTTGTCAATGACCCCTAATACCGTAATCCCGTGGCACATAGCTCAAACGAACAATTTCTTAATGATTTTCTTTTCAGGAGTTATGACCATCATTCCCTCAATCGCCCTCTGCCTATTTCCTACTGCGAACGTGAGGTGAGTGCAATTAAATATGCCGATCCTGATGTCCCCGACACGAAAATTATGTATTCATTAAAATAAATAGTTCACAGTATATTAGTGAGTAGAACTGGTATGACTGTCTTACCGCCATAAAATCGCCCCTTTCACCTTCTTCACTTGTGTCTACTATCGAAAATTTCGATCATTGGCTCGGCGAAGATACCGAGAGCCATTACAACCTTTTTCAAGAGAATTGTTCTTCACCGCTTTAGTCATACCACCAATTTCGATGCTGATCATCAATGAGAGCTAACAAAAGTAGCTTGGAAAAAAAGAAATTTGAGACTCAAAGATCCGAATTTTAATTAAATTATAAAATTAAAATTAAAATTTAGCGTGACTTCCGAGGACGGAAAGCAGCGCAAAATCAACTTCAACGATAAACATCACGACGCGGAGAACGCAAAGAAGGGATTTAGGGAGAGGATCAAGGGTAAGAAATTTCAAATATGGATAGATACCTACGAAATGGAGAAAAATATAAGATCATTATTTTTTCAGACTTCGTTGCCACTTATCGATCTGTTTTGACTTCGAAAATTTACGTGTATTCCGCAACCGGCAGGATACTCGACATCATGGCGTTCAAGGTGTGCTTTTATTTGTCTTTTTTCATTAACTATATTATTTTTGTCGTTAGGAATCCGACTAATTGTTCAAGAATTCATAGAAATGTGCATTTCAGAACATTTCGACTCTTATATTTTACATTTCCTAATCGGCAGATTAAAATGCACCTTCACGATCTCTCGGATCTTTTTTTCTTTAGTTTTCTACCTCTTTCTCGGAATTAACAAAATAATTGAAATAATATTTGCAGGGCTACATCGTATTCCTTCCCAAGTATCTCGAGAACCACTTCGGCATCCCCAGATATCTTGTGCACCGATACATGGGTACGTTCGACATTTCTTGATTTTATCCCCAATCGATTTTTAAAACAAATAAATGAATTAATTTGCAATGGTTTCAGCAATCTTCGGTGTGTTCGGCTTCGCGTTGGGATCTGGCATGGGAGGACTTCTAACTAGGTTAGATTTTTTTAAAATTTAATCCTATATTATATAAATTCTTCGATCAATCGCATTTGGCGACGGTTGATCGTTAGAATGATCTATATTTTGAATATCGATTAAGCTCGTAAACGCAAACACATCAAGAAGACATTGCGTTTCTGCTTTTCAATTTAATATTGAAGTAATTAATTAAATGTTTTACAGAAAATTCAAATTGAACGGCAAACGAGTTGCGGCCTTCGTTTTTCTCGTCTCACTGGGCAACATCATCATGTATTCTTCCAAGATCTTCATCGCCTGCGACTCATCTCTCGCCGCGATTGGAAGGGCGCACGAGTGAGGATTACTGTGGCTATTATTGATTAGTAAAACACCGTAATCTCTGAAAATTCGATGGAGGACACAACATGTAGACCATTTAAAAATCTACATTGAGTTTGAACTGCAGAGGAAATTTTAAAAAGGTTGTTTAAAAATGAAATTCAGATCCACGAAGTACAATCTTACCAAGGTGTGCAATGCGGATTGCGCGTGCGATGGAGCCAAGCTGTATCCAGTTTGCGATGAGGTATCTTAGAGTAACTAACGGGATGCCAGTGGGCACTATTTATACCCCTTGGAACTATTTTTTATTCCGATCTCGGCACCTTATCAGCCGATATCCCGGTCTCACAATATTCCCATTCGATTGATCTACGGACTACGGTAGCAATACAGTACCTCCAAATCCTTTGCAGTCGGGCACGCCCTTCTTCTCGCCATGCCACGCTGGTTGCCGCGAGGTCTTCAAAAAGGGTCCTTCGCTGGTGAGTAGAGTGCGTTATTCGGGTCGGGTATTTGTGAAATGACCGGTACCTTTTTCTCATTTTGCGCGAAATGAGAAGACCCGACACCTTCGCTAATTTACCCGATACCTTTTTTGCTCCGGCGTCCTTAAATCAACCATAGTAGCGACACCTCTGTCCTAAATAGCGAATCTGGACTTGTCAGTGGCGCGAGAGCTTGCGAGATGCTGTCGTGCTCTTAGACAAGGCCGCGGCTTCAAAGTCGGCGCACAACATATATCCGCGTTTCACTTGAAAAGTTGATTGGGATGCATAGAAGATGGTTCGACGCGTTTTTTTATGATGATGATTTTATGACGGCGCACTAGCGAATTTCATTCGAGTTTGAGTTGATCTGGAAAGATCAAAATCATCACACGAACATATTTAAGAATAGCTAAAAAAAAAACTGTCCCTTTTCGAATTTGTATTTTTTCCTTTTCGAACGTATTTGAGGGATGTTAACTTGCCCATTATCGCGTTTTAGACATTTTTACACGCCTAACTCATTCAGCACAAAATGAATTATGATTTGAAACGATTCTGAAGGACAAAAGTTAAAATGAAAGTACATAGGGGGAGTGCGATGAGGGAAAATACCACTTAGGATTGATAGGGTTAAAGAGGGCGAGAGAAATCGATATCGGAACTGTCGTCAACAGAAGTACCCATGATGATGAGGATGCTTACTTATGGACAACAAAAGTAAACCTCGCCTGTTTTAGCTGAAGGTGTATTCCTCTTAACGCGAGGAAAGACCATCCTCGAGGAAGGAGAGAGGTTAAAATGATAGGGAAGATGCTAATTCTTATGAGAGAAATATTCTCAGCCAAATTCATAGTCAAATCAACTCGATAGGAGCTGTTTTCATATGCCGGAGCAAAACCGGTATCGGGTAATCGAGCGAAGGTGTCGGGTAATGCCTCCCAATCATTCCGAGCAGGCGGGTCAAAAAGGTGTCGGGTCGTCTCACTTTCCGCACTCTACTGGTGAGTAATCAGTTCGCGATACGAATATTCCCGTCAACCTACCCTACCCACCTACCGTACCCTTGCAGGATTTCTCGGCCTGCGCGTGTGCTGCGGGGGGTAGCGTCAGCAAGGAGTGGTGTCAGACCACGTGCAAGCCGGCTACCGTAGCCTTTTTCTCTACCGTACTCCTGGGCTCGTTTATCGGCGGCCTGGGCATCGTGCCCGGCCTACTTATCCTCATCAGGTACGGCATAGATGCCGGTACTACTGTAGTTTACGGTAGTTACGTAATTATCGATTGACGGCTACCGTAATCTCAGATCCGTCCCGCCCGCCTCTCGATCCGCCGCTCTCGGCCTGCAGGGATTCCTCGTCTCACTCTTCGGTAGGTCACAGACTCCGCTCAGACTGAACTCAAATTGACTAGGAGAACGATTCTCCACGGTTTCATTTCTCAGAGAACGGTTCTCAAATCTCCTTATTGTACATGATTGCTTACCGAAAGCGTGTGGAATGAGGACAGTGGACAGCCGTTCTCGAAGAAATTAAACCTTGGGGAACGGTCTCCTAGCAAAATATGCCACGGCGTTTTGGCGAGTCTATGCTAATTGAGGCAGACAGTTAGAGAGTGCGAAAATAGCATGCAACAGGGAGATGGTCTCACCACGAATTCACTTTTGGCCTTCTGCACAGAACGCCGTGTATGTACGCTGTGCACAGTACTCAATCGATACTTTGAAAAATCCTCTTTTCCCATTCAAGATGGATCAATGTCCAGGTACTCTTCCCTCTCCCATCATCTGGGGTATCATAGTCGACTCTACGTGTCTCATCTGGGAGAAATCTTGCGACGGATCGCGCGGCAGCTGCAGCATCTACGACCCCGTTGCACTACGATACAAGTAAGTATAATGTGGTAATCGATGAATAACGTGCTACCGTACCCTCAAAACATGTTGCAAGTTAGTATACTGTAGTTGCTGTAATAATCACTAAGTAAAGCCCTACAGTAACCCAAATTATAACGATCTACTTTCATTCCGCAAGCACATCGTTCCTCAAGAAAGGGGTCTGAGTTAGGATGCGAAAGTGTGAAGTCCGCTGATCACTTTCTGGAGGTTTGCCTCTCTGGTATTTTTTTCCTAGCTGGATCCCTGTCTGATTCCAGGCTGGAAATATACCGGGATCCAGGCTGGAATCTTCCCATTCCTTACCGGGATCCAGGCTGGAAATCGCGCGATACCGGGATCCAGGCTGGAAATTATACCGGGACCCTACCTGGAAACGTCTCCAGGCTGGATCCCTGTCTGATTCCAGGCTGGAAACGCGGATCATACCGGAATCCAGCCTGGAAATAAATACCAGAGCTGCGCTACCTATAGGAAAATCTATAATATTACCTACTCAATCTACAGTATTACCTGCCTCTCAGTATACCGTAAGCTCTCAAACATACCGTACTCCCTTCAGATTACACATTGCTTACATCACATTCCGTCTCATCGCTCTGATCTCCGACGTACTCGTCTATCGAGAGGCAGACTCAATCGATATCATGGAAGATGACGTCAGCATGGAAGAGGTGAGTATCTACCGTAATCCTCAATTATCGCAAACTATGAATCGATCACACTGACTATTACAGTAACCTTCAGACGCCAGAAAAGGTATGTGTAGAGAAACGCACCCTTTCTTCCCAAAAAAGCTTCCACTCTTTCTCAGTACCAATCGATATTGGTTCAATCACCGCAATCTTTCCCTCCACGCACATAGTTACTGTATCCTATCTAGCTACCGTATTCTCTTTCATCATTCATAGTACATCATTTCAGGTTGCACGGGACTCCATCAAACTACGTGATCTCTCCGTCAAACACTAATGTGATACACCTACCGTACTCCCTGTGATACCTACCGTATCCTTACCGTTCACATAACTTGATCTCATTCACTCACTGGTTGCTATTTGTATTTTTCTGTTATTTTGACACTTGAGACGAGTTAATTGTGATTGCTAAACACATCGATGCTCCACCAAAGGTGCAATTTACTACTTATCGCTACTTTGTATAACTTGTTAAATAGAATCTTGATAAATAGCTCAGTTCACGATAGCTTGGAGACTTTATATCGTATCATACTCGATATTTACACAGAATGTGATTGCAACTGGATTGATCGGGTATGCTTAAACAAGTTTTGGCATATTAGCAGGGAGTGAGGGGGAGAGGAGGGGTTGGATCGATAAGTAATGTGTGTCAGTAGGGGTTGTGGTGTGGTCGGGTGGGGATACTGTAATAACAGACGAGGGGGGTCGAATAGTTAGCAGTGTCGAGAGGAAACAGAGACAACATGGAACAGAAACTGTAGCAAAAAAAGAAGAAGAAGAAAACGAGCGAATGGCGCCTAGACGGAATCGGGATTTCTTATCGGTGGGTGGGTGGTACACTGTAAGTGGTGAAAACAGACGGGACGATTTGGAGACGAAAAAATCGATAATCGTACCTCGTAAGCTCGATGAACGATCTCTCGAGCGGGCGACGCGCGCGCGCACGCGTTCCCATCCCAGATACGGTAATGTACGGTAACGCAAAAGAGTGTACGAAGAAAAAAACAAGAAAAGGCGTGGAAATCAGGAGCTAACACCACAACATTTCCACCAAAGAGGAGTAAATATTTGCGCAAGGCAGAATGATGTGCAAAATCGGGGCTAGGGTGTGGGTGCATCTAACGAAAGCTAGCCAATACTATTCCTAGTTACAGGAGGGCAAAACAAACAAAAAAGACTGGAAAGAGAGGGACACGACTGGTGTGCTATTCCTTGCATGGCGCGCAATTCTGGCAATGAAAGATGACTGGGGCTGTGTGTGTGGTTATCTGAAAGCGACTGGACACTACTACCGTGTGCTATGGGTGGAAAGAGAAATTAAAAAAATAGAGGCGTAGTTGGTAGTGAGGGGATTGCGTGGAGGGACAACTTCTGCGTGAGGGGCAGGGGTGTAATGGTGGGGCGGGGTTTGGTGAGGGGGGTAAACTTTCCTAATTACTATAGTATTACAGCTAGCATGGCAAAGCTTTCGTCCAAATGAAAGTAAAGAAGAGAAAATAACGCAATAAGTGGGTGGGTGGGGATACTGTCGTCTACCGTAGGCCTATCGATTATCGTGGATTGACTTGTGAGGAGGGCGCTGACGGGGGCTGCGGATAGACTACCGTACTCAACGAGTTGGCAAAGTTGGTGGTTGCCGGGCAGTAGGGTGTGGATGCTGCAACAGCTGCAGCTGCCGCAGCCTCAGCTGCAGCCGACTGCAGCACCTCCTGCTGCACGGCGGCTGCAGCTGCAGCGAGCGAAGGAGACACGGAGGAGGAGGGAGCGGAGATGGCAGAGGGCTGCAATGCAAGACTGTATACGTGAGAAGAAAAAAATCATTTCTTAATACGGTACTTTACGGTTACTGTATTTTTAAATTGTGAGGTAATGCCCATCTATTCACGCCGTTTCTCAACACGATAAATGCGAATCTCATGGAAAACACTTCCCAACCGAACCACCTAGTCGCCCTACGAGAATCGTCAAATGAAGTTATTAAAAAAATTAAAATACATATTTTCGAAATTTATTTTAATAACCAACATGGTGTAGGTGGACGGGCGCAGCTGTCGCAGGCAGGCTCATCTTGTGCTGCTGGATCATGCCCGGCAGACTGGCTAGCACCTGCAAAGAAAAGCATGTTTACTTGAACTTCAAACGGACATCCATCTTCTGACCACCTTCAGAGTTATGATTCTTGTATTAGACTCTGACGGAATTAAAAATGAGCGAAGGCGTTAATTTATCAAAATATAAGATTAAGGAATGGACAAATCGTTCAAAAAAAGAGTGAAATTCGAACCTCAGGCGTCACGTGCCGTTTCAGATAGGCGTTCTGCGTCTCCAGCGTCGACACCTGCAAGAGCGGTAATTAATAGAATAACAAAATGATAATGAATGAACAACGATACTCATCACATTATTGATTTATCGGTAATTTTCGACCGATCCGTGCATGGATTACTTCGAATCTTTGGTGTTTGCGTGTAGCCCCACATGATATCGATTGTTTGTTGTTTACATAGCTCACACTAGACATATTTCGTGCACTTCTACGTTCACAAACAACCGTACTCGAAAACGCGATAATTTTTTTCCTTTCTTTTAAAAAGATGCAACAACAAAGTGTGCTAACCCTGCTCTCCAGCTCCGCTATCGTCGTTCGCAGTATCTCCACCTCCTCCCGGACGGCGAACGTGAGATGTGTCTTCACAAGATCCTGCAACGCCAAACACACTTTCAACACGTTTCTTGATTTTTTTCTTCACTTTCAGCACTTCAGATAATAATGCAAATCTGATAGTAATGCAATGTACAACTGTATCCAGCTCAATTATTGATTGACCAACACAAATTGGAAAAGGAAGGAAGAAGCAGAATAACGCACCATCGCCTGCTCGATCTTGTTGTCTATGGCGGCCGCATTGCTCATCGCGGGAGCCGCCGACGCCCTGAAATCGTGTACACATTTTAAATGGAAATTAATGTGGTGTTAGTTTTCGGAAAAAGGAAACGGAAAAAGGCCAAGATTTGAATTCCCGCAATTTCATATCTCAGTTCTCCGTGGAGCAATCGACTCAAGACTTCGAATATAACATTTTTCGACCCTTTTCCACCTATAAACGAAATTTTAAGTCGATTGATCCACGTAGAACTGAGATATGAAATTGCGGGAATTCAAATCTTGGCCTTTTTCCGTTTCCTTTTTCCGAAAACTAACACCACATGGAACAAACAAAAACAAAGACCATGTCTTGCGACCTTCACCACCCACCCTAATCAATCTTTTAAAACAGTGCGTGTGCATACCCCAAACCACGAACAATTCAAAGACGATTTTCATAATCTGTCAGAAGTTGGAAATTTTTTTCTCTCCAGGTTTTGACTTAATCTTAATTTATTTGGAATGCTTCGATACAGCACGATGAAAAAGTAAGAATGTCAAAGGAATCATCATAAAATGTAATATAAACGGCAAGCAAATCCGAATAAAAGATGGCTGAAAACTAGTTTTCGGCGGGCTAGAGAGTGACGAGAGAGAGCACGCGAATAGACGAAACGGAAAAGGACGAATGTTTGTTTACGAATATGTCGAAACTCTGCGCTCTCACTTGTTTACGTACTTTCTCGTCAATGCCTAGTTCGCCAAAAACAACTATGTTTTACACGGATTTACTAGTCACTAAGAATATATATTTCACGTTCATTTATTTCGCATTCTTAATTTTTTTCATCGTACTTGGTCGAAAAATCCCAGAGAAATTAAGATAATCTTAAAAAGATTAAGTCAAAAAATAGGCGAAAAAAGATGACCAAGTCATTTTGACATTTCATGCGTTTAATATTATAAATGTAATATATAATCAACATTTCATATTAAATGGGGGGGGCTACTTACGGTTCCTCCTCGACAGCAGCCGGGGGCACTCCCTCACTGCCGCTCCTCGTCATCTCGGGAGAGGGGGTGGAGGAGGGAGCAGAGGGAGGAGAGGCTGTGGTGGATGAAGGGACGAAGGAGGATGAGGGCACTTAATAGGAAAGTATGATGGTGCTATCAAGTTACGGTATAAGTGTGTTCCTAGGAGAAATAAGGACAATTTTTCTTATTTTCGGAAGTTCACAAACACTTGTTATGCTTACAAGGGAAGGTTGCATACATAACTTGGAATTTCGGAATGAGTCACGATTGTGTTGATAGGTATACCTACTCTTATTAGCCACTATATCGTTCTCTCTCTCATCTTTGCCAATATCCCGCGTGTTGCCCAGACATTTTTGTACAAGTATGCAATCAAGATCAACGACTCACCAGCTCCGATTGCCGTTCCTCCCATCTCATTCGACCCGATGGGCGTCGTTTGCGTCATCTCCGACTGCTGCATTTGATGCACTTGCTGTTGTTGCTGCTCCCTCTCCGGCTCACGGATCTCCTCCACTACGATGGACGACTGAAATATCGAACGCCGTTTTCCGGTTGATACATTTAATTTTAAATAAGTAAATTTAAAGAAGCTACCCGTCGAATAGGAGACCTAAATATCTGCCCATATTAGTGGGATTTTTTCACTTTTAAAAATAAATTTTAAAAGCCACTATAATCCAATACAAGTCCATATACATACATTATTCATCAAAGTACAGTATGCACGTACCCCCATACATTTTCATCGCATTCCATCACTTAGTATTGCGAAATCACAATCCGGTCTGTTATTAGATCTAGAAAATGTCTACCGTACCCTCACAACACTGGTGGCCGTCATCTGGGGCGGCGCCATCGATGGCACGACGGGGAGTACGGTAGCGGCGGGCGGGGGCATCACATCAAACGTCATCGATGCAGTGGAGGGAGAGGGCGTGACGGAGGAGGGAGCGACGGTAGAGATCACCATCACGGCGTCGGAGGAGGGAGGAGCGACTGGAAATCAACTAGTCATTAATTAAAATTTTAAAATGATGTTCACGTTCATGTAATATGCTACCAGTGTGTGCACTCTAGCTTTAAACCACGGCGTGTTTCTTGCTTTGTCGCGCTCTATCGGTAGCAGAACACGTGTTTAGAAGCGGCATACATGGGCAGCAGGGGGCAGGGGCTATGTGCAAATTTGTGCTGTGATTTTTCGGGGGCTGTGTGCAAAAGTGAAAATTGAAGAAAAAAAACGAGCAGGGGAGAAGGTAAGACGACACCTGTCCGCCTTAACTTAACTACTGTAGTTCGTTCGAGCGGGCATTAATGTTTCTTCCCTGTTATGAAATATTCAATTTATATACTTTTTCAATCACGCTACAAAAATCGTTCGCCAATCTGCTTAGTAGATGGCCTTTTGGGAGGAGTAATTCCCCTAAAAAAATCAGGCACAAATATTTCGTATTGGAGGAGAAATCAGCCCCCGACTGTTTTAACACCGAAAAGGCTTATTTCAGTCGGGGGCATTTATTTCAAAAAATAGGAACAATTAGAATATGCGCTTTAGCGCATAGCTGGTGGAGGACTAGTCGAATGCCTAAAGATCGACAATGACTAACGGGGGCTCTGTTTTATCGATTAACAGTCACTTTTAGAGTTGGAGCGCATCTTGGGTCAACTTTTAATTTACAAAATGATAAGGTATTATTCTTTCTTGTTTTTTTTTTCTTTTAAAAAAATTTTTGGTTGTTTAAACTTTACAAATTATTATTTGCAACAAGTTAATTCGACAAATATTTGATCAATTGAAGAGACGACGTTGTGTCAGTTATGTGGGGGTCATCGAGCACAGGGGAGAAATTCTCGAGATTTCCATCGCTCTCCATGCGCGGGTTATTGTGCTCGTCCCCTTCGATTCCAATGGGTGCACGATGTGTCTCTAGGGGGGGGGTCTAGCTACCTCTTTTTTAAGAGGAGGCGGGTGTTTGATTTTAGCTGATTATTTCGCCTTTTTTTAAAATTTCTTTTGTGGAGTGACTTGGCACGCGATGAATATTGATTCTATAGCGTGAATATTGCCTGCTATTTTTTCTAAGAAATATAATCGATTTTTATACGCAGGAAAAAATCATTTTGCGGGTTACGGTAGATTTTTTTTAATTCGCGGTTTACGATAGATCGGGGGCTATGTGCAAACGCAGTCGTAAATCGGGGGCTGTGTGCAAAAGGCCTCGGATAAGTGCTGCCCAAGTATGAGAAGCGGTACGACTTTAAAAAATTACAACGAGTGTTTGTGAATTACAGAATAGTCGAAAATAAATAATTTAAATTGGATTTGAATTTTTAGTTTCAACATACGATTGGTAAACGTGATTTTGCGCTTCTAGAAAAAGAAAAGTCGTGAGTCTCGCACCCTCGCATTACCATTGCTGATAGATATAATACACAGTACTGACCCGATTGGACGACTACCGTATCCGTGGGTGGGTGGGCGCTCGTGATGGTTACGGTAGTGGGCGTGGTCGCCATCCAGTCGCCGCCCTGCTGCGCGTGCACTTCCGTCTGAAAATTGACTCGATCATCGTGTGCTTACAACAGCATATCACAAAAGTACTCCATAGTACAGAGAATCCACTGCGCCGTCAAGATAAGTGCATATCTCCCCGATTTGCACAGTTGGAGAATGAGGATTAAAGATTAATGAACAGACTAATCCTTCTCACACCCGGTTTCAGGTGCGTATAATTTACGCCAGATAGGAGAAGAATTTTGAACCGAAATTTGTCCACCAGCAAATCGGCTTACTGCTAGAATGCACGGTTACAATGACCAGCATTCCCCCACAACAACATTCCGTATCGAGTAATGCTAAAGCAAATGTAACGGTACTTGCCGTCTTTGATCTGGGCTCGTGGGAGAACCTTACCTTTTATCCCTACTAGTTACTATATCATTACACCACAACATTAATCTCTCAAAAAAGTATGTAAGCTAAATGACTGACAAACGTATAGGGCGGGGTGGGCATCTCCGATATGCTTGAGGGCGTTCCGTGTTGGGGAGTGGGCGGGGCGGGCGCTATGGAGGTCACCACTATCGTCGATGACTCCTCACGCTACAATAAATGCATTTATTTTTTAAAAAAAATTAAATAAAAATTATATTTGAAATGACAAGGATCACTTCAAAATATACAAAGAGAACTATTAGTGCTCCTTCGATGCCCAGAATCGCGACTTTATACGTCTCCAGATGACAATAAAAAGCCACGTTTCGATGTGGACGAGGCAAGATCTTGCTCGTGCTTATAGCACTTTCATCGTTGAGGAAGATAAATCGAATGCTAGTATACATCCCATCCTAGTGAATCAACTTAAATACGTTAAAAATTCGAAAATAAATCGAGAAAATGGATAGAACATATAGGAATAGAACGAAAAGGCTACAGATTTTTTTTGACTAGGCAGTACTACTATAAATAGCCCGGCACTACTGCTGAAGCCCAGAACAGGCCAATAAGTAGTCGAGACGCTCTTGAAATGAGCTTTTCAAATGACATTGTTCTTAAATTATTTTTTTGATGCTTCCGGGCTTCAGCAGTAGTGCCAATAGCCCTAGTTATTTAACTAAATTAAATAAAAAATAAACCTGGGGAGAGTGGGTGGATGTGGGCGGCGGGGGCTCGGATGCCGTAGTAGAGACGGACGTCGATGCAGTTACTGTCACCGTACCTGGAACGTACCAAGTCACACAATGAAGGAGCACCAGAAATAAACACCCTTTCGAATGCGAAATATACATCGCTCGTGATTGGGGTGCGATTCATGTACCGAGCACAAATAATAAACTCAAACATATGGACATATCTGTGCGAGATGTCCAGCTCACAAATATTTACTCCAAAATATACGGGTCCCCGGCTGGTTTTTTAATGAATATTTCTACGTGTCCGCGCGATGTAAGAGGGGTGACAGGGAAAATTCGAGATGAAAAGGTACGGGTAACCGCATTTTCTGAGGATTTTTTTAAATGTACGGGTCCCCGAAACCAATTATGACAGTCCACTGAACCGGCGCCCAGGTATGCATATGGAAGGCTAAAGCCAGCACTATCCTTCTGCTCTTCGTTCAGCCGTCACGGTTTCGGTCACGACCGACCCGCCATTTTAACCACATTCAGCAGGGTTTGTTGCCCAAACTCTTTTAACCTGACAGCCACAATATTTGCCTATTTTTTTTAAAAAATCGTCAACTCAACTAGTACAGTGCATTTTTCATTGCATAAACACGATTTATATTTAAAATATTCACGAATTTACTCATCAAACTTGTAAGACAAAAAAAATTAAAAAGAAGTTCTCACCGGCCGAGTCATTCTCCTTATCATCGGTGAAGGTGAGTCCTTCAACTGGTTTCACATCCTCCCTATAGTCCCAGCACTTCCACCGGCCACGCGTGAACACGCCAGGCACTCGAACCACCTAAAATAATAGTAATGTTCAATAGTCTGCTTGAATTTAAATTAAATAAAGAATTTAAAGACAGGTGCAGAGTCTTTCAACCAAACACGCTACTTTTCCGGATTGCTTAAACCGCTTGCAATTGGCGCGCGAGTTGAATAGGAATAGTAAATTGTGTCTTGTAAAGTTGTAAAGAGCGCACCTGGAACTTCCTCTCCTTGGGGATGGTGGCAGAGGCCAATTCGGCATGCACCGTGCTCTCCTCAGTCATTCCCATGACTACTTTAGTCGCGAGTTCCTCCTCGCCGTCGTCGTCTGTATCCTCAGCACGAACGTCTTCTTCTTCTACTTGAGAAATGTCGTCGCGGACGGGCGTCACCTCGCACGCTAACACGACATTCTCCCCTGCGATCGATGGAGATTTCAACACATTTAGAAAAAAAGAGCGGGAGAGGATAGGCGAGAGAAGCGGCGGAGAAGCATAGCAAAGCGCTCTCACACTAGTCACGCGAGTTCCGGATAGGATAAAGGTGCGAACAAGCATAAATTAAGTGGAAACTAGCAAGTATAATGAACTTTGAGGGCAAACGACCGGAAATAGACTAGAGTTTGCTCACCGAGGCAGAATGAGCTAGTGGAGGCATTTCCCTGCGAGAGACAGACGGGCGTAAGCACTACCGTATCCTGCTTCTCTATGTAGCCGGGGCGCGTCTTCTTTCCTGGGTCAGACTTTAGTTAATGAATTTTTATTTATTTTTTAATTTTTGAATTGAACAGAGTGTTTGAGAATTTGTTATTTAAAGAAGAAAACATTCGACTAGATCAAAATATTATTTCATCATTTGATTGATTTATTATTCCATAACATACGTTTGTCTTTCGGGTGTTTTTTCGGGGGGGATTCGGGGCTGATGCATGTTTTGAGGCAGCTGAGCATTCACGGAAAAGATATCCTGAATAAAATTTAAAAATTAAAGATGATAAGAAGGAACCAAAAAAAGGGCAAAAAAAGTGAATCGCGAAGGGAGTCGTAAACAATAGGATAATCAGAGATAGATGGAAGCACGGAGTATTGAAGTACCAACTGACTGCTAGCACAACCAAAGCACACAAAAATGAGTGGGAAGTGTGGGAAAACGGAAGGCTACAGGGAATTTGAGCCTTGTTTCCACGGGAAACCGACTAGACTGTGAACCACATGATTCCAAAGCTCCAAAACGGGAAAAAGAGCTAGACCCCCTCAACCGACAACTTTTGGGAGCTTCGGAATCACCTCATTCAATAGGCCGATCAACTTTACAGAAATGGGCTTGGAGTGAGAGAGCGTGGGAAATCAAGAGGCTCTCTCACTTTTGCACTCCCTCTCTCATCCAGACCCCTTTCTGGAGGTTTGGAATCATGTGGAATCGTGTGGGTAGGTCATGGATGAACGAGAAAAGTGATGTTATCTTTGCTGAATCACGGTGCTATTGATAAACGCCCGTCTTTCCATCGAACGTCTCGCAGAGATAAGATTATTTCCCACTGAAAAACGCGGGAAAATAAGACTTAAATTGATTAATGAACATTCATGAGGAAAATTATACATTATTATAAATACAGAGGTGGAGAGGGGGAATTTAGAGAATGCGGAATGTGTAAGGTGTTCCTAACGAGAACCAATTGGAGGAATCATCTCAAGAGAGACGAAGGAAATTGAGAAAAAAGGGAAGTGAGTAAGTCATCGTTGAGCGCGTCATTAGTGAGATGGCACGCGATGGTGGGTAGGTCACAAGGATGGTTCAATCATATCTCTCTCTCTCCCTCTCCCTCTCACTCTTGCTCTCTCGTGTGTGTCTATGTTGTAATGTTGACCGGCCTCCCTCATCGCTCGCTCTCTCATTCACCTATTTTTCATGTTTTCTTTTGCGTCTATCCACTAAATGCATGTCGAATGGCATCGTTCCGAACATCCAGAAAAAAATAAGGAGCGAGAGGCAAAAGCTCTCCCATTTTTGTATACTATCTCGCACCTGACCCTTTTCTGGAGAATTCAGAGGGACGCGAATTTCATGTGCGATAGAGAGGAGCAAACTTTTCTTCTGCCATCTAAATAGTCCGGGGGAAGACGGATTATTCTAGCAGTGTAATCCGATTAATGAAGTCGTTCGCTGACTTCCGGAACACTTTAGTGCCGAGAGTTCTTAAGTGCTCCATTTCTTGCTAGCAAAATTTTTAACACTTTCCAGATGCGAACGTCTGCACATCATTCCACCGCCTTTTTCACCATGGGATGAATTTAGAAATATCATTGCTCACGTTATTACTGCTGATACACGACACGATCTGTAGCATTGATGAAAACAGTCATAATATTTATCATTTGCAAGGATGTGTAAATGTTTAAATACTTTTTTTTGAAAAAAAAATCTGCGAATTCTCAGATGCCTCCAGGAATCTCCTCGTTTCCTCAGTTGAACACCTCCCGTTTGTGCAGATTCACAAGAACAGTCAGCACATCCAAATTCGAAGTCTGCAATTTTGAATTGATTTTGTATTTACATTTCCACCTTTGCTTCGTGATTACAATCTGCACATGATTGCACATGATTCCAAACTTACGGACCAGGGTTAGGACGAGAGAGTGTGCAAAAGTGAGAGAGTCCCTCTCGATATCACACGCTCTCTCACTCCAAAGCCCTTTCTGTAAGGTTGACCGGTCGGTGGAATGATGTGATTGGCGCTCGTTCGGTACAACGTATACTGAGGGTTGTGCGGATCCACTATTCCACATGGTCAGAAAGATGTCACGGGCGAGAGATCTAGCTAACACTTTCTCTCTCACTCGCACTCCATTTCTGGAGGATTGTCCTCAAACCCACTTTGTTGACGTGGAACACGCTTTGGAGGTGTTCGTACAGGTCGTCAGCCGATCCAACGATGACGTCACACGCCGTGCAACGAGTCTGAATTTTGAAAAAAATATTTACAATATCACAATTAAGTTATTTAAAATTTTACAAAACTACTATTCGTGCTTATGCCCCCACGAAGAGTTCGAAATTCTATGTGACAAAGTGCGCGAAAATGAGAGAGTTGAGGTCTTGTTTTTTTTTCCTCGCGAGAGTTCTTGCGTCGTGTACTAACCAGTGAGCCATTGATGTGCTCGTGGAACTTCTTCAACAAGGTGATGCCAAAGTCACCCTGAAACAGATAAATCAAACTGTAAATATAAATGTAAAAAAAACAGAAGTAAACAATTCATTTCCCGCGTGTCTGACATGATGCAGAATTTCTCTCAAGCAGTTACTGGGTAAAATCGGTAAACGAGAGCTAACCTTCAACATAGTGATGGTCTGCTCGATGTGTTCGATCTTAGAAAGTTTGCCGCCTGAAAATGGGTGCTTCTACTGATATTTCGCACATGAATACCGAGAAAAAACTCGTAAAAAGTGTTTAAAAAATCTAGCGAGATACTTATAGACGAAATGTGAAATGTGCCTACCAGAGTACTATCAGTTCGTGTGAATGAACTAGGGTTCGTTAATGAAACATGAAAACTCAATTATACAATGTAGAACAATATGCGCCTGAATTGTTCCACTTTATATGACGCTGTCCGCGATAGATTCAACAAAAGCTCCGCACAGCTAAAAAATGAAATGTCTCCGAAACATGTCCTGAGGGGTAGTTTTCGATGCTCTACAACATCTTCCATTTTTCATGAATTTGACTTTTGAAATGGCGCCGCGCCAGGATATAGTGAAATCACTTTTTCCAATATTTCTCCTTCAGTGTTGCAGATGGAGAGTCAAAATCTCACGTGTACCATCAGAATTTGATGGCGAATCTCGCTATGTAATTCATTTCTCGCTAATTAGCTTAATTAGCCTGTAAGTAAGCGTTTTTGACCCGTTAAAGTGTGAACGTCGTGACATAGCTCATTCGAACCGCCGTGAGACGCTGATTCTAGGGATATATTTGTGTGGCAAACGTACCTACGCAACAATGTTTTTGAGATCATTTTAATGAAAAATAGTGGACAATATATGTTTTAACACTATTGACTTGAATATGTTAGTGCTAAATTAGTTTTCCACTCTAGTAAATGCATTTCCAACATAAAGTTTTCGTTTTTCTATTACCCGATTCACGTGGGTTCGGATCCCCTCCGTGACGGCTCATTTTGCCAAAAATTAAATTCTGAAAATATGCAATGAAAAAGTGTTCTGTGGTATTACTTTGTGCACTTTAAAATGTTATTTCATTTTTTTTCATGCACTAAAACACCTTTTTCCAACTCTTTCAGACAAAACATCGAACGAAAAACATAGTTGCGTAGGTAGGTTTGCCACATAAACATATCCCTAGAATCAGCGTCTCACGGCGGTTCGAATGAGCTATGTCACGACGTCCACACTTTAACGTGTCAAAAACGCTTAATTACAGGCTAATTAAGCGAATTAGCGACAAATGAAATACATAGCGAGATTCGCCATCAAATTCTGATAGTACGCGTGAGATTTCGACTCTCTATCTGCAACACTGAAGGAGAAATATTGGAAAAAGTGATTTCATGTATTCTGGCGCTGCGCCATTTTGGCGCCAAAAGAAAAAAAATCATGAAAAATGAAAGACGCCACGTTGTAGAGCATCGAAAACTACCCCTAGGGGCATGTTTGGGAGACATTTCATTTTTTAGCTGTGCGGAGCCCTGTTGGAGATTTGTTGAGTCTATCGCGGACAGCGTCATATGATTAAGTTTTCATGTTCCATTAGTGAACCCTAGAATGAACGACAATTACTTCCTCTCGCTTTGCCCTTAGCAGCTTCCTGGACCATTTTGAAAATAACACCGTAGAATTCGTTGGAGGGTCGCAGATCAGGCGACGTGATACGAATATTTCCATATTTCTCCTTGAGCTCGTCAAGTCTCCCAAAGTCCTCATTGAGCCACCTGCATACATTTTGCAATCAATATCAGCCAAATAAATCTGCATCCTTTCCATCTACATTCATCCCTTTTCGCTTGAAACACAGGCAAACATACAAACAAACAAACTCGTAGAGAAATCGTGATAGTAGAGAAATTGTGATTCATATTCAAGGTGAGGCTTACTTGACAGAGAGGAAGGGGTCGAAGCAATCGACCAGAATGTCGTTGAGCGCGCTCCAGATGGCATTTTGACGAGATGACTAAAAATAAATCGATAAATTGAATCTTGGAATTCGAAATTTAGTCACTTCATTTTTTTAGAGATGTAGTGAGATTTTGAGTGCGTAAATCATCGTAGAAGGTTCGCACTCTGTGTTTTATTACTTCATTTGACATACCTTCTTTTCATGTTCCGGATTGGTAAGATGGCAGAAGGCAACTTTGTAGTTGAGCATCAGTTGATCGCAGCATGCACAGTACAGATACTTAAATATAATGATTACATCGATGGGGGCCAAGACAAGAAAAAGGCCAAGATTTGAATTCCCGCAATTTCATATCTCAGTTCTCCGTGGAGGAATCGACTCAAAATTTTGCATATAACATTTTTCGACCCTTGTACACCTATAAACGAAATTTTGAGCCGATTGCTCCACGGAGAACTGAGATAAGAAATTGCGGGAATTCAAATCTTAGCCTTTTTCCACTCCCTTTTTCCGAAAACTAACACCACATTAGACCACAGAAGAAACCGAGGTCGTTCATCAGTTGTGACCCATCGATGCAACCTTCCATGTTATAGTTAACATTTGATGTACTTTATTTAAAGAACTATTTTGATCGATGCTTTAGATTTCATTTATTACCAGATGTGTTTGTTACGCTCTCACACACTATTGTCAAGCTGTGAAAGTTATACTTGTTATATTATCGTTTTCTTCTTAAGATGCATAAAAAACTTTCTTAACTGTTCTTACTCCTGCCACTGACCCCCACGGAAATGTGTACCCGTGCCCGGGCAAGGGCGCGGAAGATTACGGTAGGCTACACCCGGTGCCCGGGCAGGGACGCGGAAGATTACGGTAGGTTACACTCGATGCCCGGGCAGGGGCGCGGAAGATTACGGTAGGTCACACTCGATGTCCGGGTAGGGACGCGGAGGGTGACCTGTGACTATTCGGAACACTAGCCTTCCACAACGAAAATCACATCCGCAGACTGGCGACTCGCGAGGTGCGGCACGGGAACCTCCAAATGCACACACACCATCATGTCACAGCTCAAAAACTTTAGTCGAGCCAGTAAAACCGGGCCCGCAGATATGAACCATTTTTTTATATAAATTTTCGCATGCGCAGCCTTACCGCTACCGAGTTGGAAAACGCGTGTCAAATGAGGCACAAATTTGGCCAAAATTTGGCCTCCGGGGACAGGTATGTGGCACCCTCCATATTTCGACCATACCATCGATGTAATCATTATATTTAAGTATCTGTACTGTGCATGCTGCGATCAACTGATGCTCAACTACAAAGTTGCCTTCTGCCATCTTACCAATCCGGAACATGAAAAGAAGGTATGTCAAATGAAGTAATAAAACACAGAGTGCGAACCTTCTACGATGATTTACGCACTCAAAATCTCACTACATCTCTAAAAAAATGAAGTGACTAAATTTCGAATTCCAAGATTCAATTTATCGATTTATTTTTAGTCATCTCGTCAAAATGCCATCTGGAGCGCGCTCAACGACATTCTGGTCGATTGCTTCGACCCCTTCCTCTCTGTCAAGTAAGCCTCACCTTGAATATGAATCACAATTTCTCTACTATCACGATTTCTCTACGAGTTTGTTTGTTTGTATGTTTGCCTGTGTTTCAAGCGAAAAGGGATGAATGTAGATGGAAAGGATGCAGATTTATTTGGCTGATATTGATTGCAAAATGTATGCAGGTGGCTCAATGAGGACTTTGGGAGACTTGACGAGCTCAAGGAGAAATATGGAAATATTCGTATCACGTCGCCTGATCTGCGACCCTCCAACGAATTCTACGGTGTTATTTTCAAAATGGTCCAGGAAGCTGCTAAGGGCAAAGCGAGAGGAAGTAATTGTCGTTCATTCTAGGGTTCACTAATGGAACATGAAAACTTAATCATATGACGCTGTCCGCGATAGACTCAACAAATCTCCAACAGGGCTCCGCACAGCTAAAAAATGAAATGTCTCCCAAACATGCCCCTAGGGGTAGTTTTCGATGCTCTACAACGTGGCGTCTTTCATTTTTCATGATTTTTTTTCTTTTGGCGCCAAAATGGCGCAGCGCCAGAATACATGAAATCACTTTTTCCAATATTTCTCCTTCAGTGTTGCAGATAGAGAGTCGAAATCTCACGCGTACTATCAGAATTTGATGGCGAATCTCGCTATGTATTTCATTTGTCGCTAATTCGCTTAATTAGCCTGTAATTAAGCGTTTTTGACACGTTAAAGTGTGGACGTCGTGACATAGCTCATTCGAACCGCCGTGAGACGCTGATTCTAGGGATATGTTTATGTGGCAAACCTACCTACGCAACTATGTTTTTCGTTCGATGTTTTGTCTGAAAGAGTTGGAAAAAGGTGTTTTAGTGCATGAAAAAAAATGAAATAACATTTTAAAGTGCACAAAGTAATACCACAGAACACTTTTTCATTGCATATTTTCAGAATTTAATTTTTGGCAAAATGAGCCGTCACGGAGGGGATCCGAACCCACGTGAATCGGGTAATAGAAAAACGAAAACTTTATGTTGGAAATGCATTTACTAGAGTGGAAAACTAATTTAGCACTAACATATTCAAGTCAATAGTGTTAAAACATATATTGTCCACTATTTTTCATTAAAATGATCTCAAAAACATTGTTGCGTAGGTACGTTTGCCACACAAATATATCCCTAGAATCAGCGTCTCACGGCGGTTCGAATGAGCTATGTCACGACGTTCACACTTTAACGGGTCAAAAACGCTTACTTACAGGCTAATTAAGCTAATTAGCGAGAAATGAATTACATAGCGAGATTCGCCATCAAATTCTGATGGTACACGTGAGATTTTGACTCTCCATCTGCAACACTGAAGGAGAAATATTGGAAAAAGTGATTTCACTATATCCTGGCGCGGCGCCATTTCAAAAGTCAAATTCATGAAAAATGGAAGATGTTGTAGAGCATCGAAAACTACCCCTCAGGACATGTTTCGGAGACATTTCATTTTTTAGCTGTGCGGAGCTTTTGTTGAATCTATCGCGGACAGCGTCATATAAAGTGGAACAATTCAGGCGCATATTGTTCTACATTGTATAATTGAGTTTTCATGTTTCATTAACGAACCCTAGTTCATTCACACGAACTGATAGTACTCTGGTAGGCACATTTCACATTTCGTCTATAAGTATCTCGCTAGATTTTTTAAACACTTTTTACGAGTTTTTTCTCGGTATTCATGTGCGAAATATCAGTAGAAGCACCCATTTTCAGGCGGCAAACTTTCTAAGATCGAACACATCGAGCAGACCATCACTATGTTGAAGGTTAGCTCTCGTTTACCGATTTTACCCAGTAACTGCTTGAGAGAAATTCTGCATCATGTCAGACACGCGGGAAATGAATTGTTTACTTCTGTTTTTTTTACATTTATATTTACAGTTTGATTTATCTGTTTCAGGGTGACTTTGGCATCACCTTGTTGAAGAAGTTCCACGAGCACATCAATGGCTCACTGGTTAGTACACGACGCAAGAACTCTCGCGAGGAAAAAAAAACAAGACCTCAACTCTCTCATTTTCGCGCACTTTGTCACATAGAATTTCGAACTCTTCGTGGGGGCATAAGCACGAATAGTAGTTTTGTAAAATTTTAAATAACTTAATTGTGATATTGTAAATATTTTTTTCAAAATTCAGACTCGTTGCACGGCGTGTGACGTCATCGTTGGATCGGCTGACGACCTGTACGAACACCTCCAAAGCGTGTTCCACGTCAACAAAGTGGGTTTGAGGACAATCCTCCAGAAATGGAGTGCGAGTGAGAGAGAAAGTGTTAGCTAGATCTCTCGCCCGTGACATCTTTCTGACCATGTGGAATAGTGGATCCGCACAACCCTCAGTATACGTTGTACCGAACGAGCGCCAATCACATCATTCCACCGACCGGTCAACCTTACAGAAAGGGCTTTGGAGTGAGAGAGCGTGTGATATCGAGAGGGACTCTCTCACTTTTGCACACTCTCTCGTCCTAACCCTGGTCCGTAAGTTTGGAATCATGTGCAATCATGTGCAGATTGTAATCACGAAGCAAAGGTGGAAATGTAAATACAAAATCAATTCAAAATTGCAGACTTCGAATTTGGATGTGCTGACTGTTCTTGTGAATCTGCACAAACGGGAGGTGTTCAACTGAGGAAACGAGGAGATTCCTGGAGGCATCTGAGAATTCGCAGATTTTTTTTTCAAAAAAAAGTATTTAAACATTTACACATCCTTGCAAATGATAAATATTATGACTGTTTTCATCAATGCTACAGATCGTGTCGTGTATCAGCAGTAATAACGTGAGCAATGATATTTCTAAATTCATCCCATGGTGAAAAAGGCGGTGGAATGATGTGCAGACGTTCGCATCTGGAAAGTGTTAAAAATTTTGCTAGCAAGAAATGGAGCACTTAAGAACTCTCGGCACTAAAGTGTTCCGGAAGTCAGCGAACGACTTCATTAATCGGATTACACTGCTAGAATAATCCGTCTTCCCCCGGACTATTTAGATGGCAGAAGAAAAGTTTGCTCCTCTCTATCGCACATGAAATTCGCGTCCCTCTGAATTCTCCAGAAAAGGGTCAGGTGCGAGATAGTATACAAAAATGGGAGAGCTTTTGCCTCTCGCTCCTTATTTTTTTCTGGATGTTCGGAACGATGCCATTCGACATGCATTTAGTGGATAGACGCAAAAGAAAACATGAAAAATAGGTGAATGAGAGAGCGAGCGATGAGGGAGGCCGGTCAACATTACAACATAGACACACACGAGAGAGCAAGAGTGAGAGGGAGAGGGAGAGAGAGAGATATGATTGAACCATCCTTGTGACCTACCCACCATCGCGTGCCATCTCACTAATGACGCGCTCAACGATGACTTACTCACTTCCCTTTTTTCTCAATTTCCTTCGTCTCTCTTGAGATGATTCCTCCAATTGGTTCTCGTTAGGAACACCTTACACATTCCGCATTCTCTAAATTCCCCCTCTCCACCTCTGTATTTATAATAATGTATAATTTTCCTCATGAATGTTCATTAATCAATTTAAGTCTTATTTTCCCGCGTTTTTCAGTGGGAAATAATCTTATCTCTGCGAGACGTTCGATGGAAAGACGGGCGTTTATCAATAGCACCGTGATTCAGCAAAGATAACATCACTTTTCTCGTTCATCCATGACCTACCCACACGATTCCACATGATTCCAAACCTCCAGAAAGGGGTCTGGATGAGAGAGGGAGTGCAAAAGTGAGAGAGCCTCTTGATTTCCCACGCTCTCTCACTCCAAGCCCATTTCTGTAAAGTTGATCGGCCTATTGAATGAGGTGATTCCGAAGCTCCCAAAAGTTGTCGGTTGAGGGGGTCTAGCTCTTTTTCCCGTTTTGGAGCTTTGGAATCATGTGGTTCACAGTCTAGTCGGTTTCCCGTGGAAACAAGGCTCAAATTCCCTGTAGCCTTCCGTTTTCCCACACTTCCCACTCATTTTTGTGTGCTTTGGTTGTGCTAGCAGTCAGTTGGTACTTCAATACTCCGTGCTTCCATCTATCTCTGATTATCCTATTGTTTACGACTCCCTTCGCGATTCACTTTTTTTGCCCTTTTTTTGGTTCCTTCTTATCATCTTTAATTTTTAAATTTTATTCAGGATATCTTTTCCGTGAATGCTCAGCTGCCTCAAAACATGCATCAGCCCCGAATCCCCCCCGAAAAAACACCCGAAAGACAAACGTATGTTATGGAATAATAAATCAATCAAATGATGAAATAATATTTTGATCTAGTCGAATGTTTTCTTCTTTAAATAACAAATTCTCAAACACTCTGTTCAATTCAAAAATTAAAAAATAAATAAAAATTCATTAACTAAAGTCTGACCCAGGAAAGAAGACGCGCCCCGGCTACATAGAGAAGCAGGATACGGTAGTGCTTACGCCCGTCTGTCTCTCGCAGGGAAATGCCTCCACTAGCTCATTCTGCCTCGGTGAGCAAACTCTAGTCTATTTCCGGTCGTTTGCCCTCAAAGTTCATTATACTTGCTAGTTTCCACTTAATTTATGCTTGTTCGCACCTTTATCCTATCCGGAACTCGCGTGACTAGTGTGAGAGCGCTTTGCTATGCTTCTCCGCCGCTTCTCTCGCCTATCCTCTCCCGCTCTTTTTTTCTAAATGTGTTGAAATCTCCATCGATCGCAGGGGAGAATGTCGTGTTAGCGTGCGAGGTGACGCCCGTCCGCGACGACATTTCTCAAGTAGAAGAAGAAGACGTTCGTGCTGAGGATACAGACGACGACGGCGAGGAGGAACTCGCGACTAAAGTAGTCATGGGAATGACTGAGGAGAGCACGGTGCATGCCGAATTGGCCTCTGCCACCATCCCCAAGGAGAGGAAGTTCCAGGTGCGCTCTTTACAACTTTACAAGACACAATTTACTATTCCTATTCAACTCGCGCGCCAATTGCAAGCGGTTTAAGCAATCCGGAAAAGTAGCGTGTTTGGTTGAAAGACTCTGCACCTGTCTTTAAATTCTTTATTTAATTTAAATTCAAGCAGACTATTGAACATTACTATTATTTTAGGTGGTTCGAGTGCCTGGCGTGTTCACGCGTGGCCGGTGGAAGTGCTGGGACTATAGGGAGGATGTGAAACCAGTTGAAGGACTCACCTTCACCGATGATAAGGAGAATGACTCGGCCGGTGAGAACTTCTTTTTAATTTTTTTTGTCTTACAAGTTTGATGAGTAAATTCGTGAATATTTTAAATATAAATCGTGTTTATGCAATGAAAAATGCACTGTACTAGTTGAGTTGACGATTTTTTAAAAAAAATAGGCAAATATTGTGGCTGTCAGGTTAAAAGAGTTTGGGCAACAAACCCTGCTGAATGTGGTTAAAATGGCGGGTCGGTCGTGACCGAAACCGTGACGGCTGAACGAAGAGCAGAAGGATAGTGCTGGCTTTAGCCTTCCATATGCATACCTGGGCGCCGGTTCAGTGGACTGTCATAATTGGTTTCGGGGACCCGTACATTTAAAAAAATCCTCAGAAAATGCGGTTACCCGTACCTTTTCATCTCGAATTTTCCCTGTCACCCCTCTTACATCGCGCGGACACGTAGAAATATTCATTAAAAAACCAGCCGGGGACCCGTATATTTTGGAGTAAATATTTGTGAGCTGGACATCTCGCACAGATATGTCCATATGTTTGAGTTTATTATTTGTGCTCGGTACATGAATCGCACCCCAATCACGAGCGATGTATATTTCGCATTCGAAAGGGTGTTTATTTCTGGTGCTCCTTCATTGTGTGACTTGGTACGTTCCAGGTACGGTGACAGTAACTGCATCGACGTCCGTCTCTACTACGGCATCCGAGCCCCCGCCGCCCACATCCACCCACTCTCCCCAGGTTTATTTTTTATTTAATTTAGTTAAATAACTAGGGCTATTGGCACTACTGCTGAAGCCCGGAAGCATCAAAAAAATAATTTAAGAACAATGTCATTTGAAAAGCTCATTTCAAGAGCGTCTCGACTACTTATTGGCCTGTTCTGGGCTTCAGCAGTAGTGCCGGGCTATTTATAGTAGTACTGCCTAGTCAAAAAAAATCTGTAGCCTTTTCGTTCTATTCCTATATGTTCTATCCATTTTCTCGATTTATTTTCGAATTTTTAACGTATTTAAGTTGATTCACTAGGATGGGATGTATACTAGCATTCGATTTATCTTCCTCAACGATGAAAGTGCTATAAGCACGAGCAAGATCTTGCCTCGTCCACATCGAAACGTGGCTTTTTATTGTCATCTGGAGACGTATAAAGTCGCGATTCTGGGCATCGAAGGAGCACTAATAGTTCTCTTTGTATATTTTGAAGTGATCCTTGTCATTTCAAATATAATTTTTATTTAATTTTTTTTAAAAAATAAATGCATTTATTGTAGCGTGAGGAGTCATCGACGATAGTGGTGACCTCCATAGCGCCCGCCCCGCCCACTCCCCAACACGGAACGCCCTCAAGCATATCGGAGATGCCCACCCCGCCCTATACGTTTGTCAGTCATTTAGCTTACATACTTTTTTGAGAGATTAATGTTGTGGTGTAATGATATAGTAACTAGTAGGGATAAAAGGTAAGGTTCTCCCACGAGCCCAGATCAAAGACGGCAAGTACCGTTACATTTGCTTTAGCATTACTCGATACGGAATGTTGTTGTGGGGGAATGCTGGTCATTGTAACCGTGCATTCTAGCAGTAAGCCGATTTGCTGGTGGACAAATTTCGGTTCAAAATTCTTCTCCTATCTGGCGTAAATTATACGCACCTGAAACCGGGTGTGAGAAGGATTAGTCTGTTCATTAATCTTTAATCCTCATTCTCCAACTGTGCAAATCGGGGAGATATGCACTTATCTTGACGGCGCAGTGGATTCTCTGTACTATGGAGTACTTTTGTGATATGCTGTTGTAAGCACACGATGATCGAGTCAATTTTCAGACGGAAGTGCACGCGCAGCAGGGCGGCGACTGGATGGCGACCACGCCCACTACCGTAACCATCACGAGCGCCCACCCACCCACGGATACGGTAGTCGTCCAATCGGGTCAGTACTGTGTATTATATCTATCAGCAATGGTAATGCGAGGGTGCGAGACTCACGACTTTTCTTTTTCTAGAAGCGCAAAATCACGTTTACCAATCGTATGTTGAAACTAAAAATTCAAATCCAATTTAAATTATTTATTTTCGACTATTCTGTAATTCACAAACACTCGTTGTAATTTTTTAAAGTCGTACCGCTTCTCATACTTGGGCAGCACTTATCCGAGGCCTTTTGCACACAGCCCCCGATTTACGACTGCGTTTGCACATAGCCCCCGATCTATCGTAAACCGCGAATTAAAAAAAATCTACCGTAACCCGCAAAATGATTTTTTCCTGCGTATAAAAATCGATTATATTTCTTAGAAAAAATAGCAGGCAATATTCACGCTATAGAATCAATATTCATCGCGTGCCAAGTCACTCCACAAAAGAAATTTTAAAAAAAGGCGAAATAATCAGCTAAAATCAAACACCCGCCTCCTCTTAAAAAAGAGGTAGCTAGACCCCCCCCCTAGAGACACATCGTGCACCCATTGGAATCGAAGGGGACGAGCACAATAACCCGCGCATGGAGAGCGATGGAAATCTCGAGAATTTCTCCCCTGTGCTCGATGACCCCCACATAACTGACACAACGTCGTCTCTTCAATTGATCAAATATTTGTCGAATTAACTTGTTGCAAATAATAATTTGTAAAGTTTAAACAACCAAAAATTTTTTTAAAAGAAAAAAAAACAAGAAAGAATAATACCTTATCATTTTGTAAATTAAAAGTTGACCCAAGATGCGCTCCAACTCTAAAAGTGACTGTTAATCGATAAAACAGAGCCCCCGTTAGTCATTGTCGATCTTTAGGCATTCGACTAGTCCTCCACCAGCTACAGTAGTTAAGTTAAGGCGGACAGGTGTCGTCTTACCTTCTCCCCTGCTCGTTTTTTTTCTTCAATTTTCACTTTTGCACACAGCCCCCGAAAAATCACAGCACAAATTTGCACATAGCCCCTGCCCCCTGCTGCCCATGTATGCCGCTTCTAAACACGTGTTCTGCTACCGATAGAGCGCGACAAAGCAAGAAACCGTAATCTTCCGCGCCCCTGCCCGGGCATCGAGTGTAACCTACCGTAATCTTCCGCGTCCCTGCCCGGGCACCGGGTGTAGCCTACCGTAATCCAAAGACCTCCGTGCCCGGGCACGGGTGCGGACCTTACAAATGAGGACTGAAATGCGAAATGACACTAGTGGCCGTCAGGATGCGCGCCCGGTTTCACAAGATGGACTAAAGTTTACTCGGGAACGCTACCAGTACTCGCTCGCTCCTTGCCGCCTTCCTCGAGTCTTCAGGATGCGGACGTGAAAAATGAAATAATTAATTGGCACATGTCTGCGGACCTGTTTTTCCGTGCAAACATTTTTTAAACTTTCCAAAAAAATCGCACAAATTTGACCAAAATTTGGCCTCCGGGGACAGGTATGTGGCACCCTCCATAAATGGAAATAAATAGCACAGAGAAATATCCAGTTTATTGTCAGATTAGTGAAGTCGCACGCTCACTTCTTCATCATTAACAGCCTTCTTCAGCCCATTGAGCAGCAAAATTTTCGACGGCGGGTGCTGCATGATGTGCCTCGTGCGAATTTCTAAATAAAAAGTTTTTTTCGCACAAATTAAATTGGCGGATGTTCGGAATTTAACGGTGATCGACTAGAAACAAAAGATTCGAAGATCTGCCCCAGGAGTTGGTGACATTATTGGGGATTCTTTACCATGTTTTTTTACTCGAACTAACGCTCGTACGAAAAACAAACAAACAAACAGACAGACAGACACACTAATATTATAGTTGATATTGGCTTACCAACTGCCTCCATCTCGTCTTTCTCCATTTGAGCAGAGGATCAGTTCCATTCTTCAGCGACTCAAATGCGTTCATGAAGAACTCAACGAAGTCTTCCAGCCACTGAAATAGAGAATTTAATTTAGTTTAGAAAATAATTTCAAAATTGTACGAACCTCTCCTCTGTTTCGTCGAATTTGCTTCTGCCTGGCCTGTAAAGGAAGTTTTGTATCTTAATTCAATCATATTTCATTCCAAGTAGTCCGTCATTCTGATCGTAGAAATTAGGTAAATTTGGTAATGAGTAGGGACCGATAGATAAGGATAAGGATAAGGTTAAGGTTAAGGTTAAGTTTAAGGATATCGATTCCATTTCTGGACTCAATAATTCGAAATACCTTCTCCTCCTTAGTCGGTTTCGCCGTCTTCTCTTTCTCTGTGGTTTTGGTCTTGCCGGAATCCTGAATGGATCGATTGGACTAATTGACATGTGATGTATGCTAGTATGAAATCTTTCAAACTGCTTGAATTTACTCAAACTTACCATGGTAGAGGCTTCATGGTTTTTATCCGACTTCGAAGTGGAGTCAGTCGATGAATCTTCCAGGCTCTGTAATTCATTTTATTGCATTCTTGGACTATTGTCTTATTTATCCAGTTTTAAACTTTATTTTCGATCGGGAACGTGTGTGATTTGAACATTTTCGGGGTTGTAGCGTGCACTCAGAGAAATGTATGTCATATGTGGCTCCTGAACTGCGTTTGTATGTCATATATAGCATACAGTATGTTATATATGACATACAAACGCAGTTCAGGAGCCATATATGACATACATTTCTCTGAGTGTGGTTCTGGGTCGGAGAATCGAATAATGCTCGTGTCCCAATGGAAAAAGGGAAAAAAACATGAGGTGGAAACTACCTTCATTTTCTTCTCCAAATTTTCAATTCTTCTCTCCATTTCATCATGCTTCCCTGACGCTTCTTCCATAGAGTGCATCTCCTAAAAGATAAAAAAATAAAATATTTTGACAACCTATGCTAGGATATCGAAAACATCTTCAGAAGAGGCTTAATTGAGTCATTTACCTGACTAACCCGCATCAGTTCCTGTTCTATCCCTTGTGACTCGGATAAATATTATTATATTACAATATAACAATGGACTACCTTCTTGACGTTTTCAAGTCTTTGCGTCCTCTCTTTTTCCTTGTTGGAGTGCTCGAAATTATCAGTAAACACGAATGGACAACCTTTCCCGAAGCGAGTGCGAAGCTCATCTGAAAATGCACGCGATTAAATGAAAATGCATTTGCTAGTTGATCTAGCGATTTAACATACTCTTTCGCTACTAAACCCCTTTCTGGATGTTTGAGTGGGGGGGGAGATGCCCCGTTTTCACGTGGGGATCTGACCGGACTGTAAAATCACTTACTTCAAAATCGACAGAAGGGTGAAAATGTGTGCAAACGTAAGAAAGCCCTTCTCGATTTTACATGCTTTCCCACTCTAATCCCCTTTCTGTATGGATAACCGGCACGTGGAATGATATCAATAGTGCTTTGAGAATCATGATTCATGATCAATAAAACAAACTAGAATCACGTACCCAGAGTGAAGGATTGCGTGGAATCCGTAGGTTTAGCGTTATCCTGCATGAACTGAAAAGTAACCGATCAATAATTTTAAAAAAATAATTAAAAAATAAATTAATTAATTAAACTCACATAGAACTGAATGTCGCTGTCGAACCACTTGTTTCTGTACCACTCCTGGACTTGCGGTTCCGTAAATGGACCCCTGTGAATGACAAAAATTATCATTACTATTACAAATTCACAAACACTCGTCCGAAATATTAAAACGTTCCGCTGATAAACAACAGAAACGAGGACGAGAGTGCACGCAAAAGCGAGAGAATCAGACAACAAGCACACCACAGGTAGTACTCGAAGTGGAACGTAGTATTCTAAATTTGTAATAGCAAATAGTAAATAACTGCCTATTAGGACATTTCGAGTATCTAGTCTTGGAAATCAGATCATTTAACTGTTTTCTTTAGCACTTAGAAACTAAACAAACAAATGACGGATAAACTAACTTGAGAACATTCTGCTTATCTTTGAAGTAGATCGAGTCCGACATTGTTCGATACCTTCGTTATCGCTTTCTGAATCTGAATAGTATCTTTTGAAAAAAGAACAAGTAATATTACAAAACGGAATAATCATCAATTGCCAGTCTAGATATCATCAATAATTATGTATTCATAGTCGAAACAGTAGTGGTCTCTTCATTTCACACATTTTTCCCGCAATTTGGTCGATCGAGATAGTAGGTTAAATGTAGAGAGTGTCAACCACTCAAAATTATAGGGCATCGACAGCGAAAACAAGGACAGCGAGCGAGAGAAAAAGCCAATAGTGATGGAGCGAGGGAAGAGGGCAACACTTAAATACAACGGTTGCGTTCATTTTAGGAAGGTAGTAAATCGTTTTTGCTCGTAACGGTGAATAATCGCACGGATTAGGGCAGTAAAGTGGCTAGATTAACGGTGTGCTGGCATTTCCCAGCTGTTAGAAGAGTCGAAAAGACGCGGTAGTAAAAATGCGGGAATAGTTGACAGTCAGAAACGCAGAAGTGCGAAGTTAGAGAAGTAGAGAAAGGGGTCAGGAGATGATAGATCTTGGGGGGGGGGCTCTCCGTAAGGTCGTAAAGGAAAAGGACAAGGAAAATGTATGCAAACACTCGATTTCGTTTTTTCTTGCCCTTTCGGTTACCTTCCTAGTACTCTGGAGAGAGGAACCTACTCCAGCAATAGGGAACGACTGGTTGGCCATTTCGCAAGGAGAATGCAAATGAACAGATGCTAATCGACGACCATGACACTGATAGAGGATTCTGACAAGATGTTGTGCTTAACTTTTTCGTTCCGTTAATAACGAAAATATTGTGTATAAACAGCCCAGCACGCTAAGGCACCATATAAATATTAACGTGATTTAATTGTGTGCTCTCAATAGCAGTGGAGTCCAAACGAAATACAGTAGACATTTAACTTATTTCGTTCAGCTCGTTCGCTTCTTTACTACTTTACCACTACACCTTCTAATCGATCAGACTCCCCCCCCCCCTCCAGCGGATCAGGTTATGTGCATGGAAACGTCTCGACGAAATGTCCTTTATCAAAGGAAGTAATGAAATGCACAAAACAAAACAAATATACAGTTCTAGAATTTCTCCTATATTTTTTCACAGATGCGATCGGCATTCTTTCATCATCGGTTCGAGATATTTTCCGAACGTGGGGAGCACCTGAATTGTATTTGATAACGTGTGAACCTTATAATTCATTCCTTATAATTATAATTCAGTCGTAAACATTCGTAACGTTATAAACTTAGTCATAAGTAACCGTAACGTTCGAACATTGCAATTAGTCTAAAATCTACCTCTGTCTTGTTCAGCGGACTCTGCTTCGCCCACTCCAACAACGCTGGATAGACGTTTCCGTCCCTTCGTCCCAGCACCGAGCGCAGTTCGAGATCAGAAAAGTCCCAGGAATCAGCGAGCGCCACTGCTTCCGGCCTGAAATTCGCAATTGAAACACTTTATCACAAACCCCAGAAAGGGGCCTAGAATAAGAGAGAGTGATAGTGAGAAATGCTCTTTTGATTCATGGTCGCTTTCTGAATGGACCTGTTTGTTGAATGATGGCGGAATGTGATTGTTTTTGTTGAGATTCTTACCTCAATGTTCGCAGCATTTCGTAGATGTCGCTTTGAATTTGATCGGCTTGTGGCTCGGACAGATATCCACCCTGGAACACAATGCTTTTTTTTCATTTTCGAAATGGCGAAAACACCAATGGCTAGTGACATCATTGGGATCCCAGTGGGGGAAACCGTCGGAACCTTTGATCTTTCTCCCAGTGGGAGGGGAACTGGGATACCACTGGGAAGAAAATACCAGTAGTTGTCCTTACCTTCATGAAGTGTCCACTTGCTCCAGAGATGAGATCGAATGCGTACAACTTCGCAAGTGTGTGCATTACCTAGAGAAGATATAATTTAAAAATAATCTGCCAGACTACAGACTATTTATTGAAACATACGTTGCAAAATAGCTAAAATGAACTAACCTCTCTGCTTGCCGGGTCTTCGCAAGTTCGCACTCGGGCGAAGAAATTTTTCACGAGATACGTCTTGACGTGCATCTGAAGCGATTTTAGTAATCCATGAAGGATATTGAATAAGATTACTAAGACATTTTGGTGATCCGATGATTACTAGTAGCGAATAACAGAAAGCACTGATCATCGGTGTGCCTAGTCTCAGTCATCGATAGTCATTGAGTCATCTTCTGAAATCTTCAAGTGAATAGTTCTCACCCTCGCAGCCTTGCACAAATCGATGGAGCACGCGTTCCACGCCTCCTTCTTCTTCATCGTTTTTAGCAAAGACTGGAGACGATCGAAGGAAGAGAAGATCTAAGAAGGATTTATCAATCTATGATATAAAAGAATAAAAAGGCAAAGTTTCTTCAATGCAAGGCCTATGTCATTATTTGCTCAAAATAATCACACAATGTAAGACTTGTCGGTACATACAATATGTTTAGTCAATAAATGTAACAATACTAACCATTTTTCTTGCGACCACTTCGAAGTCGTGCACGATGTCTTCGTCTGAACAAGTTTTCCATGATTTGACGCGAGAAGTGCCGGAATCCTGCAAACATATTACAAATTGGTAACATCACGTATTGTTTCTACGGTAAATTCCTAAAGTATGGATGTCAAATAAATCTATGAATCGTCCAAACGTATAAATTGTTGTGCTCTATCCAGTGATTAGAAATACTACTCACCTTGCGGCCAATGTACTCGGCGATTTCCGCTAGATTAGGAGATCCGGCGCGTACTTCTTGAGCGATCTTCATCAGGAATCTAAAATATAAAGGCGTTTTCTTCTTTTTTTAATACAACTGAATCATGATTGAGGCAGGGGCGTACCTTGCGACTTGAAGCAGCATGACGATATTTTCTCCCTCATAAGTGCATCCTCCAACCGAGTACGTGTAGATATCAGGGAAGGCCGAGGCGCGGGAGTATCCTGTGTATTACAAGTATAAAATACTGCGTAACATTTAGAGCTGCCTGTGTTGAGTTTTTAGTCTGATTCTCTCGCTTGAACGTGCCTATTCGCCATCATTTAAGTTGCTTATATCAGCGTAACTTTTTAAATTCTTCGGACAAGACATTAGCAATACCCGACGATCGTAAGGCTTTTAGGATATACATAAAACTCACCATGTCCTCCACACGACAGTCTCGATTGCTCGATTCCCTGTGCCACGTCCCACGTAATCACTGCCTGCAAGAAGGTCAAATGTATAAGTAAATAATTTTTTCTCTACCTTATTTGGATTAAGTATCTTGCTAAACGGGAGTTTCGTTTGTCGAAAGCAGAATTTGATTGCGCTAGACACAGGTGTTTCGAATGAACAAACCTTCAATCCGCAAGATAGAGCGTGCAGTTCCGCCAGCAATTCCGTATTCGCGCTATCTCTGATTTGCTTTGTTACCTGCAAGTTAAATGTTGTCAGCTTCTTGTCCCATTACAAAACAAACATTCTCATTTTGTTTTCGAAAATTATTTGCTCACTTCGTAGTAGAGCGCCTTCACTTCATTTGTAATATTACTTGTTCTTTTTTCAAAAGATACTATTCAGATTCAGAAAGCGATAACGAAGGTATCGAACAATGTCGGACTCGATCTACTTCAAAGATAAGCAGAATGTTCTCAAGTTAGTTTATCCGTCATTTGTTTGTTTAGTTTCTAAGTGCTAAAGAAAACAGTTAAATGATCTGATTTCCAAGACTAGATACTCGAAATGTCCTAATAGGCAGTTATTTACTATTTGCTATTACAAATTTAGAATACTACGTTCCACTTCGAGTACTACCTGTGGTGTGCTTGTTGTCTGATTCTCTCGCTTTTGCGTGCACTCTCGTCCTCGTTTCTGTTGTTTATCAGCGGAACGTTTTAATATTTCGGACGAGTGTTTGTGAATTTGTAATAGTAATGATAATTTTTGTCATTCACAGGGGTCCATTTACGGAACCGCAAGTCCAGGAGTGGTACAGAAACAAGTGGTTCGACAGCGACATTCAGTTCTATGTGAGTTTAATTAATTAATTTATTTTTTAATTATTTTTTTAAAATTATTGATCGGTTACTTTTCAGTTCATGCAGGATAACGCTAAACCTACGGATTCCACGCAATCCTTCACTCTGGGTACGTGATTCTAGTTTGTTTTATTGATCATGAATCATGATTCTCAAAGCACTATTGATATCATTCCACGTGCCGGTTATCCATACAGAAAGGGGATTAGAGTGGGAAAGCATGTAAAATCGAGAAGGGCTTTCTTACGTTTGCACACATTTTCACCCTTCTGTCGATTTTGAAGTAAGTGATTTTACAGTCCGGTCAGATCCCCACGTGAAAACGGGGCATCTCCCCCCCCACTCAAACATCCAGAAAGGGGTTTAGTAGCGAAAGAGTATGTTAAATCGCTAGATCAACTAGCAAATGCATTTTCATTTAATCGCGTGCATTTTCAGATGAGCTTCGCACTCGCTTCGGGAAAGGTTGTCCATTCGTGTTTACTGATAATTTCGAGCACTCCAACAAGGAAAAAGAGAGGACGCAAAGACTTGAAAACGTCAAGAAGGTAGTCCATTGTTATATTGTAATATAATAATATTTATCCGAGTCACAAGGGATAGAACAGGAACTGATGCGGGTTAGTCAGGTAAATGACTCAATTAAGCCTCTTCTGAAGATGTTTTCGATATCCTAGCATAGGTTGTCAAAATATTTTATTTTTTTATCTTTTAGGAGATGCACTCTATGGAAGAAGCGTCAGGGAAGCATGATGAAATGGAGAGAAGAATTGAAAATTTGGAGAAGAAAATGAAGGTAGTTTCCACCTCATGTTTTTTTCCCTTTTTCCATTGGGACACGAGCATTATTCGATTCTCCGACCCAGAACCACACTCAGAGAAATGTATGTCATATATGGCTCCTGAACTGCGTTTGTATGTCATATATAACATACTGTATGCTATATATGACATACAAACGCAGTTCAGGAGCCACATATGACATACATTTCTCTGAGTGCACGCTACAACCCCGAAAATGTTCAAATCACACACGTTCCCGATCGAAAATAAAGTTTAAAACTGGATAAATAAGACAATAGTCCAAGAATGCAATAAAATGAATTACAGAGCCTGGAAGATTCATCGACTGACTCCACTTCGAAGTCGGATAAAAACCATGAAGCCTCTACCATGGTAAGTTTGAGTAAATTCAAGCAGTTTGAAAGATTTCATACTAGCATACATCACATGTCAATTAGTCCAATCGATCCATTCAGGATTCCGGCAAGACCAAAACCACAGAGAAAGAGAAGACGGCGAAACCGACTAAGGAGGAGAAGGTATTTCGAATTATTGAGTCCAGAAATGGAATCGATATCCTTAAACTTAACCTTAACCTTAACCTTATCCTTATCCTTATCTATCGGTCCCTACTCATTACCAAATTTACCTAATTTCTACGATCAGAATGACGGACTACTTGGAATGAAATATGATTGAATTAAGATACAAAACTTCCTTTACAGGCCAGGCAGAAGCAAATTCGACGAAACAGAGGAGAGGTTCGTACAATTTTGAAATTATTTTCTAAACTAAATTAAATTCTCTATTTCAGTGGCTGGAAGACTTCGTTGAGTTCTTCATGAACGCATTTGAGTCGCTGAAGAATGGAACTGATCCTCTGCTCAAATGGAGAAAGACGAGATGGAGGCAGTTGGTAAGCCAATATCAACTATAATATTAGTGTGTCTGTCTGTCTGTTTGTTTGTTTGTTTTTCGTACGAGCGTTAGTTCGAGTAAAAAAACATGGTAAAGAATCCCCAATAATGTCACCAACTCCTGGGGCAGATCTTCGAATCTTTTGTTTCTAGTCGATCACCGTTAAATTCCGAACATCCGCCAATTTAATTTGTGCGAAAAAAACTTTTTATTTAGAAATTCGCACGAGGCACATCATGCAGCACCCGCCGTCGAAAATTTTGCTGCTCAATGGGCTGAAGAAGGCTGTTAATGATGAAGAAGTGAGCGTGCGACTTCACTAATCTGACAATAAACTGGATATTTCTCTGTGCTATTTATTTCCATTTATGGAGGGTGCCACATACCTGTCCCCGGAGGCCAAATTTTGGTCAAATTTGTGCGATTTTTTTGGAAAGTTTAAAAAATGTTTGCACGGAAAAACAGGTCCGCAGACATGTGCCAATTAATTATTTCATTTTTCACGTCCGCATCCTGAAGACTCGAGGAAGGCGGCAAGGAGCGAGCGAGTACTGGTAGCGTTCCCGAGTAAACTTTAGTCCATCTTGTGAAACCGGGCGCGCATCCTGACGGCCACTAGTGTCATTTCGCATTTCAGTCCTCATTTGTAAGGTCCGCACCCGTGCCCGGGCACGGAGGTCTTTGAGCTACCGTAATCTTCCGCGCCCCTGCCCGGGCATCGAGTGTAACCTACCGTAATCTTCCGCGTCCCTGCCCGGGCACCGGGTGTAGCCTACCGTAATCTTCCGCGCCCTTGCCCGGGCACGGGTACACATTTCCGTGGGGGTCAGTGGCAGGAGTAAGAACAGTTAAGAAAGTTTTTTATGCATCTTAAGAAGAAAACGATAATATAACAAGTATAACTTTCACAGCTTGACAATAGTGTGTGAGAACGTAACAAACACATCTGGTAATAAATGAAATCTAAAGCATCGATCAAAATAGTTCTTTAAATAAAGTACATCAAATGTTAACTATAACATGGAAGGTTGCATCGATGGGTCACAACTGATGAACGACCTCGGTTTCTTCTGTGGTCTAATGTGGTGTTAGTTTTCGGAAAAAGGGAGTGGAAAAAGGCTAAGATTTGAATTCCCGCAATTTCTTATCTCAGTTCTCCGTGGAGCAATCGGCTCAAAATTTCGTTTATAGGTGTACAAGGGTCGAAAAATGTTATATGCAAAATTTTGAGTCGATTCCTCCACGGAGAACTGAGATATGAAATTGCGGGAATTCAAATCTTGGCCTTTTTCCGTTTCCTTTTTCCGAAAACTAACACCACATTACTGAGATTTGCGATTTTCCGAACTTCGCCCCAATATTAGGCTCTTTTCTAGGGGAGAGGGGAGATTACACTAGTTGTCTTCAACATTTTTGGACCATCGATTTAGAATCTCCATTGTGATTAGAATTGATGTCACCAAGTCGCATAAGGAAATCCACGATCATCCCTTCGTGTATTCGATGTACTTGTCAATTTTCTTTTGCGCGCCTCATACCTCATTTGCGCGATGCAATTATGCGCAGTTTTGAGCATTCTTTTCCGTTGCGTATTCATTAGTCATTGTCCTAGATGTATTTTTGCTCGCCACCATCACACGTTTTCATTATTTAAGAGATACAATTACAAAACCTTATTCAAAAGCTCCAGAAAGTTGTCAGACGCAAGTTTACGGAAATAATTTAAAGATATGCTCATTTCTAGAAACCTCCCCCAAAAAGCACCGGACCCGTTCTGGATGTTTGACTCAGCTGTGAACAAAGTTCACAGTTACATCGATGCGTCTGTTACGTAAAGTATTTTTGAAAGATTTGAGGTTGCGCGCTGAATATTATCTTTCATTACTTCTCTAAGAACAAGGGAGCGAAAGTGATGCGATCCACAAATTTGGAAAAAAAGCCATCGGTACATAGGGAACTGGGCCCTGATTAAAAGTAAAAGGGGCACCTAAACCTTGATCAGAGCGACTATCGTTTGGACAGCTCACAACCGCAAATGGTACTTAGGACATCTAATGTCACAATAGGAAAATGACCCAGTGAGAGTGATAGGTCCCCACTGGTCTCCTCTGACATTGCTCCTCTGACATTGACATACTCCTCTGACATTGCTTATTCGAGAATTATTTCCAAAATTTCCAGGTCTCGGAAAAATACCAGGGCGATTAGCTCAGTTTAGAAAATTCGGGTTACTGTAGGTTTCCTATTATGATGTTTTTATTATGATAGGTTTCCTATTATGATAATACGGTAGGTTACTGTAGCTGGGAGTATTGTAGGAGGATAACGGTATGCCGCACAGATATTACCCACTCGAGATCTGCCTCAATCAACATACCACGGGCTAATATTCTTAATTTCGTATTTTCAGGATTCGGTAGAAAAAAATGGACCGGATTATATTGTTTTCGTTGAGCAACCTTGTGGTTAAATTACAGTATGCGACTTTAGTTTTGGTGGATACAACTCCAAACTCATTTTGACCATAACCAACGAAATCATTTGGGACACGGGGCTCCACGACCTTTTTTAAAAAATATATATATATATATCCATTTTTTTAGAACACCGGCTCTTCCCAGTCCAAATCGGAACGAACCGGAACGGAACCGAACTGAACGAAAGGGCCAGAGGTGTGAAGTAACATGAACTGGAAAATAGACTCGATCAGCGCCCGATTCGGCTCTGCTTCGCTATGCTAATAGGCGTTTGCAAATTCGAGAGTCGTTTCTCCCCCGTTCCGAATGGGTTTCCGCTTTCCGGTTTACCGCCCCTAATATAGACTCTTTTCAAGTCATACACAGTCCAGTGAATGCACACCGCGCAAAAACCACAATTGTTTCGGACGCCGCGTCCACTTTGCATTCTAAATTCTACACACAATGCGGGGGTGAAAGCGAGCAAAACATGAGATGACACGCTACACGTTCGAATTGAATTGTCCATTAGCCATGCTGCGATGTCATTCAAACGTAGCATGAGGGTGAGCTCGTACTCGGTGCGGTGGGCGGAGGAGCACGAATCTTGATGACATGATAACCTGAAAATTGAGGGAATATCATTTTTCATTTTTATACATCATCAATTCTGCCAACTCGATAACAAGGAACCCCCTTTTTTTAAATCACACACATAATCCACAACATGTACATCAGTAAAATGAAAGATTTTGTCATCCTTCGACTAGAGGCGTTGACAATTGGCGACGACAAGCGTAAAAAATCAAACGGTTCATTCTAAATCATCGGTGGCACGAAGCTCTATATTCATTATTTTATACAACTGCTGGCAATGAGTAGATGTGCTCACTAGACGCGAAAAGGCACAGCCCATCAGAAACCGCAAATTACTAGCTTGGTACAGTCAGAGTTATCGAGATAACCGTTCATTTATAGCACCATAACTCTAATTCTTGGCAAGGCAAACCGCACGCGCAAGCCACGCCTGTTGGCGCGGCAGAGTGGGTAATAATATACTCTTGAGTTTTTTCTATCGTAAATTCAAAAGTTAAAATAAATAAATAAATTAAGAAACATTTTTTAAATAGGTGGCGCGCTCTTGCGTGAATTGAGCGCACTTGTATGTAAAACAGAACTCACTTGCACTGATTTCGATGGCATGCAGCTGTTTCGAGGCATTCTTTACGAGGGCGCTCCGCGTTGACGATGACAGGGCCACCTCAAAGCACCATTAACATTCACGCCTTGTAGCACCAATAAAACGCGCAAAACGTGTGTAGAAGGCTACAGGCGCAATTAGCTGCCTCGTCTTAGCAATGAGCGAGAGAAATAAAACGAAACAAAGCATGTGTAAGCGAAAAATATCAAAAAAATCAATAATAATAAAAAAGCGCATATAAACGTTCCGAGGCTACTCGTTCCGCGACTACTTGCCCTAAATACAGGAAAACTACAAACACTCGTTCTTAAATTTTAATTAATAAGTAGAAGTAATTCTATAAGAGGACTTTTGAACGCGCCTAACAAACAGCATTTGCTCACAAAATTGATGAATACTTATAAGTATCGGTGAAATGAAACAAAGAAAATTCCTGTATTTAGGGCAAGTAGTCGCGGAACGAGTAGCCTCGGAACGTTTATATGCGCTTTTTTTTTATTATTATTGATTTTTTTGATATTTTTCGCTTACACATGCTTTGTTTCGTTTTATTTCTCTCGCTCATTGCTAAGACGAGGCAGCTAATTGCGCCTGTAGCCTTCTACACACGTTTTGCGCGGTTTATTGGTGCTACAAGGCGTGAATGTTAATGGTGCTTTGAGGTGGCCCTGTCATCGTCAACGCGGAGCGCCCTCGTAAAGAATGCCTCGAAACAGCTGCATGCCATCGAAATCAGTGCAAGTGAGTTCTGTTTTACATACAAGTGCGCTCAATTCACGCAACAGCGCGCCACCTATTTAAAAAAATGTTTCTTAATTTATTTATTTATTTTAACTTTTGAATTTACGATAGAAAAAAACTCAAGAGTATAGTATTACCCACTCTGCCGCGCCAACAGGCGTGGCTTGCGCGTGCGGTTTGCCTTGCCAAGAATTAGAGTTATGGTGCTATAAATGATCGGTTATCTCGATAACTCTGACTGTACCAAGCTAGTAATTTGCGGTTTCTGATGGGCTGTGCCTTTGCGCGTCTAGTGAGCACATCTACTCATTGCCAGCAGTTGTATAAAATAATGAATATAGAGCTTCGTGCCACCGATGATTTAGAATGAACCGTTTGATTTTTTACGCTTGTCGTCGCCAATTGTCAACGCCTCTAGTCGAAGGATGACAAAATCTTTCATTTTACTGATGTACATGTTGTGGATTATGTGTGTGATTTAAAAAAGGGGGTTCCTTGTTATCGAGTTGGCAGAATTGATGATGTATAAAAATGAAAAATGATATTCCCTCAATTTTCAGGTTATCATGTCATCAAGATTCGTGCTCCTCCGCCCACCGCACCGAGTACGAGCTCACCCTCATGCTACGTTTGAATGACATCGCAGCATGGCTAATGGACAATTCAATTCGAACGTGTAGCGTGTCATCTCATGTTTTGCTCGCTTTCACCCCCGCATTGTGTGTAGAATTTAGAATGCAAAGTGGACGCGGCGTCCGAAACAATTGTGGTTTTTGCGCGGTGTGCATTCACTGGACTGTGTATGACTTGAAAAGAGTCTATATTAGGGGCGGTAAACCGGAAAGCGGAAACCCATTCGGAACGGGGGAGAAACGACTCTCGAATTTGCAAACGCCTATTAGCATAGCGAAGCAGAGCCGAATCGGGCGCTGATCGAGTCTATTTTCCAGTTCATGTTACTTCACACCTCTGGCCCTTTCGTTCAGTTCGGTTCCGTTCCGGTTCGTTCCGATTTGGACTGGGAAGAGCCGGTGTTCTAAAAAAATGGATATATATATATATATTTTTTAAAAAAGGTCGTGGAGCCCCGTGTCCCAAATGATTTCGTTGGTTATGGTCAAAATGAGTTTGGAGTTGTATCCACCAAAACTAAAGTCGCATACTGTAATTTAACCACAAGGTTGCTCAACGAAAACAATATAATCCGGTCCATTTTTTTCTACCGAATCCTGAAAATACGAAATTAAGAATATTAGCCCGTGGTATGTTGATTGAGGCAGATCTCGAGTGGGTAATATCTGTGCGGCATACCGTTATCCTCCTACAATACTCCCAGCTACAGTAACCTACCGTATTATCATAATAGGAAACCTATCATAATAAAAACATCATAATAGGAAACCTACAGTAACCCGAATTTTCTAAACTGAGCTAATCGCCCTGGTATTTTTCCGAGACCTGGAAATTTTGGAAATAATTCTCGAATAAGCAATGTCAGAGGAGTATGTCAATGTCAGAGGAGCAATGTCAGAGGAGACCAGTGGGGACCTATCACTCTCACTGGGTCATTTTCCTATTGTGACATTAGATGTCCTAAGTACCATTTGCGGTTGTGAGCTGTCCAAACGATAGTCGCTCTGATCAAGGTTTAGGTGCCCCTTTTACTTTTAATCAGGGCCCAGTTCCCTATGTACCGATGGCTTTTTTTCCAAATTTGTGGATCGCATCACTTTCGCTCCCTTGTTCTTAGAGAAGTAATGAAAGATAATATTCAGCGCGCAACCTCAAATCTTTCAAAAATACTTTACGTAACAGACGCATCGATGTAACTGTGAACTTTGTTCACAGCTGAGTCAAACATCCAGAACGGGTCCGGTGCTTTTTGGGGGAGGTTTCTAGAAATGAGCATATCTTTAAATTATTTCCGTAAACTTGCGTCTGACAACTTTCTGGAGCTTTTGAATAAGGTTTTGTAATTGTATCTCTTAAATAATGAAAACGTGTGATGGTGGCGAGCAAAAATACATCTAGGACAATGACTAATGAATACGCAACGGAAAAGAATGCTCAAAACTGCGCATAATTGCATCGCGCAAATGAGGTATGAGGCGCGCAAAAGAAAATTGACAAGTACATCGAATACACGAAGGGATGATCGTGGATTTCCTTATGCGACTTGGTGACATCAATTCTAATCACAATGGAGATTCTAAATCGATGGTCCAAAAATGTTGAAGACAACTAGTGTAATCTCCCCTCTCCCCTAGAAAAGAGCCTAATATTGGGGCGAAGTTCGGAAAATCGCAAATCTCAGTAATGTGGTGTTAGTTTTCGGAAAAAGGAAACGGAAAAAGGCCAAGATTTGAATTCCCGCAATTTCATATCTCAGTTCTCCGTGGAGGAATCGACTCAAAATTTTGCATATAACATTTTTCGACCCTTGTACACCTATAAACGAAATTTTGAGCCGATTGCTCCACGGAGAACTGAGATAAGAAATTGCGGGAATTCAAATCTTAGCCTTTTTCCACTCCCTTTTTCCGAAAACTAACACCACATTAGACCACAGAAGAAACCGAGGTCGTTCATCAGTTGTGACCCATCGATGCAACCTTCCATGTTATAGTTAACATTTGATGTACTTTATTTAAAGAACTATTTTGATCGATGCTTTAGATTTCATTTATTACCAGATGTGTTTGTTACGTTCTCACACACTATTGTCAAGCTGTGAAAGTTATACTTGTTATATTATCGTTTTCTTCTTAAGATGCATAAAAAACTTTCTTAACTGTTCTTACTCCTGCCACTGACCCCCACGGAAATGTGTACCCGTGCCCGGGCAAGGGCGCGGAAGATTACGGTAGGCTACACCCGGTGCCCGGGCAGGGACGCGGAAGATTACGGTAGGTTACACTCGATGCCCGGGCAGGGGCGCGGAAGATTACGGTAGCTCAAAGACCTCCGTGCCCGGGCACGGGTGCGGACCTTACAAATGAGGACTGAAATGCGAAATGACACTAGTGGCCGTCAGGATGCGCGCCCGGTTTCACAAGATGGACTAAAGTTTACTCGGGAACGCTACCAGTACTCGCTCGCTCCTTGCCGCCTTCCTCGAGTCTTCAGGATGCGGACGTGAAAAATGAAATAATTAATTGGCACATGTCTGCGGACCTGTTTTTCCGTGCAAACATTTTTTAAACTTTCCAAAAAAATCGCACAAATTTGACCAAAATTTGGCCTCCGGGGACAGGTATGTGGCACCCTCCATAAATGGAAATAAATAGCACAGAGAAATATCCAGTTTATTGTCAGATTAGTGAAGTCGCACGCTCACTTCTTCATCATTAACAGCCTTCTTCAGCCCATTGAGCAGCAAAATTTTCGACGGCGGGTGCTGCATGATGTGCCTCGTGCGAATTTCTAAATAAAAAGTTTTTTTCGCACAAATTAAATTGGCGGATGTTCGGAATTTAACGGTGATCGACTAGAAACAAAAGATTCGAAGATCTGCCCCAGGAGTTGGTGACATTATTGGGGATTCTTTACCATGTTTTTTTACTCGAACTAACGCTCGTACGAAAAACAAACAAACAAACAGACAGACAGACACACTAATATTATAGTTGATATTGGCTTACCAACTGCCTCCATCTCGTCTTTCTCCATTTGAGCAGAGGATCAGTTCCATTCTTCAGCGACTCAAATGCGTTCATGAAGAACTCAACGAAGTCTTCCAGCCACTGAAATAGAGAATTTAATTTAGTTTAGAAAATAATTTCAAAATTGTACGAACCTCTCCTCTGTTTCGTCGAATTTGCTTCTGCCTGGCCTGTAAAGGAAGTTTTGTATCTTAATTCAATCATATTTCATTCCAAGTAGTCCGTCATTCTGATCGTAGAAATTAGGTAAATTTGGTAATGAGTAGGGACCGATAGATAAGGATAAGGATAAGGTTAAGGTTAAGGTTAAGTTTAAGGATATCGATTCCATTTCTGGACTCAATAATTCGAAATACCTTCTCCTCCTTAGTCGGTTTCGCCGTCTTCTCTTTCTCTGTGGTTTTGGTCTTGCCGGAATCCTGAATGGATCGATTGGACTAATTGACATGTGATGTATGCTAGTATGAAATCTTTCAAACTGCTTGAATTTACTCAAACTTACCATGGTAGAGGCTTCATGGTTTTTATCCGACTTCGAAGTGGAGTCAGTCGATGAATCTTCCAGGCTCTGTAATTCATTTTATTGCATTCTTGGACTATTGTCTTATTTATCCAGTTTTAAACTTTATTTTCGATCGGGAACGTGTGTGATTTGAACATTTTCGGGGTTGTAGCGTGCACTCAGAGAAATGTATGTCATATGTGGCTCCTGAACTGCGTTTGTATGTCATATATAGCATACAGTATGTTATATATGACATACAAACGCAGTTCAGGAGCCATATATGACATACATTTCTCTGAGTGTGGTTCTGGGTCGGAGAATCGAATAATGCTCGTGTCCCAATGGAAAAAGGGAAAAAAACATGAGGTGGAAACTACCTTCATTTTCTTCTCCAAATTTTCAATTCTTCTCTCCATTTCATCATGCTTCCCTGACGCTTCTTCCATAGAGTGCATCTCCTAAAAGATAAAAAAATAAAATATTTTGACAACCTATGCTAGGATATCGAAAACATCTTCAGAAGAGGCTTAATTGAGTCATTTACCTGACTAACCCGCATCAGTTCCTGTTCTATCCCTTGTGACTCGGATAAATATTATTATATTACAATATAACAATGGACTACCTTCTTGACGTTTTCAAGTCTTTGCGTCCTCTCTTTTTCCTTGTTGGAGTGCTCGAAATTATCAGTAAACACGAATGGACAACCTTTCCCGAAGCGAGTGCGAAGCTCATCTGAAAATGCACGCGATTAAATGAAAATGCATTTGCTAGTTGATCTAGCGATTTAACATACTCTTTCGCTACTAAACCCCTTTCTGGATGTTTGAGTGGGGGGGGAGATGCCCCGTTTTCACGTGGGGATCTGACCGGACTGTAAAATCACTTACTTCAAAATCGACAGAAGGGTGAAAATGTGTGCAAACGTAAGAAAGCCCTTCTCGATTTTACATGCTTTCCCACTCTAATCCCCTTTCTGTATGGATAACCGGCACGTGGAATGATATCAATAGTGCTTTGAGAATCATGATTCATGATCAATAAAACAAACTAGAATCACGTACCCAGAGTGAAGGATTGCGTGGAATCCGTAGGTTTAGCGTTATCCTGCATGAACTGAAAAGTAACCGATCAATAATTTTAAAAAAATAATTAAAAAATAAATTAATTAATTAAACTCACATAGAACTGAATGTCGCTGTCGAACCACTTGTTTCTGTACCACTCCTGGACTTGCGGTTCCGTAAATGGACCCCTGTGAATGACAAAAATTATCATTACTATTACAAATTCACAAACACTCGTCCGAAATATTAAAACGTTCCGCTGATAAACAACAGAAACGAGGACGAGAGTGCACGCAAAAGCGAGAGAATCAGACAACAAGCACACCACAGGTAGTACTCGAAGTGGAACGTAGTATTCTAAATTTGTAATAGCAAATAGTAAATAACTGCCTATTAGGACATTTCGAGTATCTAGTCTTGGAAATCAGATCATTTAACTGTTTTCTTTAGCACTTAGAAACTAAACAAACAAATGACGGATAAACTAACTTGAGAACATTCTGCTTATCTTTGAAGTAGATCGAGTCCGACATTGTTCGATACCTTCGTTATCGCTTTCTGAATCTGAATAGTATCTTTTGAAAAAAGAACAAGTAATATTACAAAACGGAATAATCATCAATTGCCAGTCTAGATATCATCAATAATTATGTATTCATAGTCGAAACAGTAGTGGTCTCTTCATTTCACACATTTTTCCCGCAATTTGGTCGATCGAGATAGTAGGTTAAATGTAGAGAGTGTCAACCACTCAAAATTATAGGGCATCGACAGCGAAAACAAGGACAGCGAGCGAGAGAAAAAGCCAATAGTGATGGAGCGAGGGAAGAGGGCAACACTTAAATACAACGGTTGCGTTCATTTTAGGAAGGTAGTAAATCGTTTTTGCTCGTAACGGTGAATAATCGCACGGATTAGGGCAGTAAAGTGGCTAGATTAACGGTGTGCTGGCATTTCCCAGCTGTTAGAAGAGTCGAAAAGACGCGGTAGTAAAAATGCGGGAATAGTTGACAGTCAGAAACGCAGAAGTGCGAAGTTAGAGAAGTAGAGAAAGGGGTCAGGAGATGATAGATCTTGGGGGGGGGGCTCTCCGTAAGGTCGTAAAGGAAAAGGACAAGGAAAATGTATGCAAACACTCGATTTCGTTTTTTCTTGCCCTTTCGGTTACCTTCCTAGTACTCTGGAGAGAGGAACCTACTCCAGCAATAGGGAACGACTGGTTGGCCATTTCGCAAGGAGAATGCAAATGAACAGATGCTAATCGACGACCATGACACTGATAGAGGATTCTGACAAGATGTTGTGCTTAACTTTTTCGTTCCGTTAATAACGAAAATATTGTGTATAAACAGCCCAGCACGCTAAGGCACCATATAAATATTAACGTGATTTAATTGTGTGCTCTCAATAGCAGTGGAGTCCAAACGAAATACAGTAGACATTTAACTTATTTCGTTCAGCTCGTTCGCTTCTTTACTACTTTACCACTACACCTTCTAATCGATCAGACTCCCCCCCCCCTCCAGCGGATCAGGTTATGTGCATGGAAACGTCTCGACGAAATGTCCTTTATCAAAGGAAGTAATGAAATGCACAAAACAAAACAAATATACAGTTCTAGAATTTCTCCTATATTTTTTCACAGATGCGATCGGCATTCTTTCATCATCGGTTCGAGATATTTTCCGAACGTGGGGAGCACCTGAATTGTATTTGATAACGTGTGAACCTTATAATTCATTCCTTATAATTATAATTCAGTCGTAAACATTCGTAACGTTATAAACTTAGTCATAAGTAACCGTAACGTTCGAACATTGCAATTAGTCTAAAATCTACCTCTGTCTTGTTCAGCGGACTCTGCTTCGCCCACTCCAACAACGCTGGATAGACGTTTCCGTCCCTTCGTCCCAGCACCGAGCGCAGTTCGAGATCAGAAAAGTCCCAGGAATCAGCGAGCGCCACTGCTTCCGGCCTGAAATTCGCAATTGAAACACTTTATCACAAACCCCAGAAAGGGGCCTAGAATAAGAGAGAGTGATAGTGAGAAATGCTCTTTTGATTCATGGTCGCTTTCTGAATGGACCTGTTTGTTGAATGATGGCGGAATGTGATTGTTTTTGTTGAGATTCTTACCTCAATGTTCGCAGCATTTCGTAGATGTCGCTTTGAATTTGATCGGCTTGTGGCTCGGACAGATATCCACCCTGGAACACAATGCTTTTTTTTCATTTTCGAAATGGCGAAAACACCAATGGCTAGTGACATCATTGGGATCCCAGTGGGGGAAACCGTCGGAACCTTTGATCTTTCTCCCAGTGGGAGGGGAACTGGGATACCACTGGGAAGAAAATACCAGTAGTTGTCCTTACCTTCATGAAGTGTCCACTTGCTCCAGAGATGAGATCGAATGCGTACAACTTCGCAAGTGTGTGCATTACCTAGAGAAGATATAATTTAAAAATAATCTGCCAGACTACAGACTATTTATTGAAACATACGTTGCAAAATAGCTAAAATGAACTAACCTCTCTGCTTGCCGGGTCTTCGCAAGTTCGCACTCGGGCGAAGAAATTTTTCACGAGATACGTCTTGACGTGCATCTGAAGCGATTTTAGTAATCCATGAAGGATATTGAATAAGATTACTAAGACATTTTGGTGATCCGATGATTACTAGTAGCGAATAACAGAAAGCACTGATCATCGGTGTGCCTAGTCTCAGTCATCGATAGTCATTGAGTCATCTTCTGAAATCTTCAAGTGAATAGTTCTCACCCTCGCAGCCTTGCACAAATCGATGGAGCACGCGTTCCACGCCTCCTTCTTCTTCATCGTTTTTAGCAAAGACTGGAGACGATCGAAGGAAGAGAAGATCTAAGAAGGATTTATCAATCTATGATATAAAAGAATAAAAAGGCAAAGTTTCTTCAATGCAAGGCCTATGTCATTATTTGCTCAAAATAATCACACAATGTAAGACTTGTCGGTACATACAATATGTTTAGTCAATAAATGTAACAATACTAACCATTTTTCTTGCGACCACTTCGAAGTCGTGCACGATGTCTTCGTCTGAACAAGTTTTCCATGATTTGACGCGAGAAGTGCCGGAATCCTGCAAACATATTACAAATTGGTAACATCACGTATTGTTTCTACGGTAAATTCCTAAAGTATGGATGTCAAATAAATCTATGAATCGTCCAAACGTATAAATTGTTGTGCTCTATCCAGTGATTAGAAATACTACTCACCTTGCGGCCAATGTACTCGGCGATTTCCGCTAGATTAGGAGATCCGGCGCGTACTTCTTGAGCGATCTTCATCAGGAATCTAAAATATAAAGGCGTTTTCTTCTTTTTTTAATACAACTGAATCATGATTGAGGCAGGGGCGTACCTTGCGACTTGAAGCAGCATGACGATATTTTCTCCCTCATAAGTGCATCCTCCAACCGAGTACGTGTAGATATCAGGGAAGGCCGAGGCGCGGGAGTATCCTGTGTATTACAAGTATAAAATACTGCGTAACATTTAGAGCTGCCTGTGTTGAGTTTTTAGTCTGATTCTCTCGCTTGAACGTGCCTATTCGCCATCATTTAAGTTGCTTATATCAGCGTAACTTTTTAAATTCTTCGGACAAGACATTAGCAATACCCGACGATCGTAAGGCTTTTAGGATATACATAAAACTCACCATGTCCTCCACACGACAGTCTCGATTGCTCGATTCCCTGTGCCACGTCCCACGTAATCACTGCCTGCAAGAAGGTCAAATGTATAAGTAAATAATTTTTTCTCTACCTTATTTGGATTAAGTATCTTGCTAAACGGGAGTTTCGTTTGTCGAAAGCAGAATTTGATTGCGCTAGACACAGGTGTTTCGAATGAACAAACCTTCAATCCGCAAGATAGAGCGTGCAGTTCCGCCAGCAATTCCGTATTCGCGCTATCTCTGATTTGCTTTGTTACCTGCAAGTTAAATGTTGTCAGCTTCTTGTCCCATTACAAAACAAACATTCTCATTTTGTTTTCGAAAATTATTTGCTCACTTCGTAGTAGAGCGCCTTCACTTCATAAGCTGCGAAGAGGAAGGCGAACGATCTCGCGAGTTGTGGGAGCAGACGGTACTGTTGGGTACGGTAGTCGAGAATCTGCACTTCACCTTCGCTGAAACAATCCATTTTCGAGGCATGATTGAAGCAATTATTATATTCACACACTATTTCATCAACTATCTGAGAAAGTTGGCCTGTCGTACTCTAAGAGAATTAGCGCTCTCTGTGTATGATGCATAAACTACGACTTACCCTTCGTTGATCTCTCCCTGTCTTCGTACAGCAGAGTATCGAATGGCGATAACAGCAGCTGACCCGAGCTGACTGGCTTGATCCTGTAATGCATGAATAATTTGTATGCCCAATTGCTCAGCCCCAATCACACTGCTTTCGCCACCAGGTATCTTCGTAATACCTTTTTAACTGCAAGAATCAATCTGTTTTGACACGATAAAAGATTGACTGATAAAAAGCCCCCTATCTCATAATTTCCATGAGCATAATTGTGTCTGGGAAGTGACGAGGGTGTGTCATGTGATAACATGCTCTTCTAGATACCAGGCACAATGAAAAAAGTGCAAGGATGACTCACGCGAATCATCAGCGATCTCACGAGAACCATCGCGCCGAATCCCAGCTTCGCATGAGGAGGAGCGGTGTACGTTCCATTTGGCTCTACCTGAAATACTCTTCCGGTCATTTACGTTAGCCTAAGGTTAATGTTAAGGCTACACATGATTTGGTACAGCGATAACATTCTTCCAATATCTTGGATTTGAAGAGCCGCACATACCTTGGAGTACTTCATGAACATGTTTCTCCTCGGGATGCGGTAGTGGTCGAAGATGAGAAATCCGTTGTCGTTGGCGTTGATGCCCAGCTTGGGACCGATGTCTCCCACGGTGATTCCGGGAAGAGGAGAGTGAGTGGCCTCGTCACGGAGCGGAACCATGAACAGATGAGGACCCTGAATCGAGAAGATGAAACTTGAATGGATATGCATGGTTCTGCTGTGATAGAGTTTACACAGTGGATGAAAGCCTAGCAATTGCAAATACAAATTGCAAATTGCAAAATAACTAGCAAAAGCAACTACAATTGGTGCTGCTTTTAATTCCTACCTTGTTTTCTCCGTTTGTGTGCAGTTGAGCCATGACTGAGGCATGACTCGCGCTCTTTCCGAGTCCTCCCGGCCACCTGAGCAATTTTGTGTTTGGATGTCCAAGTATTTATCGAAGACACAATTGTTTCTTTTAAACTTTGGCCGGAACAAATTGTAGACGACACCTATCTCTTAATTTTGCGCACTTTCACCGGCCTAAGGATGAATGATCGTGCAAAATGAAGAGATTATAATCTCATATTCCGCACTTACAATCACTCCCATCGATAAGAGCCTCTCACCATTTCGCGGCACTTTTCGTGGGAGTGTGAAGGACAAATTCCTGCGTCGTCGGATCGTATGTCGCCGTCGTTTCGAGCTTCGAGAGATTGGAACCTGAGAGCAATGATATTTATTGATCAATAAATCAATTATTTAGCATTACAATAACTTTTTGAATTACGGAACACAAATGTTATGGAGCAAAATGCTATTTTTTGTAGGTGACAGAGAAAATAGGTGACAGAGACAATATGAGAGGGAAGTAAAAAAGTGAAAAAATCGCCCGATTCAGTTACCTACCGTGGCCGAGTTCCGTCTGTGCGAAAGTGCCGAGAATGGACATGCTCGCGGCCTTGGGGAGCCACTCTTCCAGCTGTTCCTCGTCGGATTGATTCTGAATAATAAGGGTTCTGGTTCGTATTCCTGCATTTGGAGGGAAATAGGTAATACAGCTGATAAGACGCAAAGAGTCAGAGAAAAGGAGACCAGTAGATGGAAAGCACAAACGCGAATCGGGAATTATCAATTGAGACCGACTTCAAGGGAAAAGAAAAATGCGGATTCATGATGCGTACCTGAATTGTGGGAAGGAACATGCCGTAGTGCAGCGAGAGGCAGTGCAGCTCACGACCGATCGCAAGGCTGCAAAAGGAATCGTGAATTAGAGAACGACATTTCTAAAACACTCGGTTTGACGCTATTTTACACCCCTGTTGCAATATGTCCGGAATCTTGCAAAGGAAAGATCGGATATAACTAATACGAGCACAACTAACAATTGGTAGAGTGGTCCTTCATCGAAGTAGTCCGAGATGTCAACGCAGTCCACATGCTTCATCATTGCAGTGCACTGCAAAATCGGCATTTTTTTCTCAGAAAAATCTTCCCCGATCGAATAAAAAAATATTCTTTACAGAATTATGCAAATTAAAAAAATGTACAGTACCTTTCTCGTTGCGCGATCGACGATTTGGTCTCTGTTGAGGAAGCTCGGGTCCACCGGATCATCGAAATCACTCTGTGACTGGACGTACTCGAGAATCTCTTGGCGTCTCTGCAAAGTAAGTTATTTAATTAATTCTTATGTTAACTAAGTCATTAACTAAAGAATTAATAAAAATTCTGTGCAGCACAAATGATTCCGTTTCGCATTCGGACGTCCATATGATATATAATAAAATTTGTAGATATTAAATAAAAATAAGACCAAACCTTAAGTTTGTATTCGTTCTCGTAAACGAATTTGCGCATGTTGTAGAGATTGAAGCTGGCCGTCAGGCGTTCCTGAATATTTTGAAGTAACTTTACATCTTTTGTTCAAAGAATGTGATAGTTCTACACAGAGAATGAATATACTAAGATGAGACACCGAGTATATAATATACTCAATATTGAGTATATTCGCGCGTCGAGAGAGCGTGCGAAAACGAGAGAATATACTCATTATTGAGTATATTCATTCTAGATGTACAACAAACAATCCACAACGATGATTACTCCCCAAAAAACAGCCAATTATCAACCTCAAAAGAGTAACAACGGAGTCCCATCAATACACTTCTCGTCAAGTACCAAGTACATCTAATGGACGGCAAAATTGAGCGCGCATTAATTTATTGCATCTCCTTGCAATCATCGAAAAATATAATGTAAATTACCTTGGTGATATCCGGGTTGTCGCCATGCTGGACGATATTGTAGTAGGGGGATGTCGGCTCGATGATGGAGATAGTCGATTCCATTCTTAAACTTTTGCTTAATAATTCGAAAAAATGGACAAATAAGGGGATGGAATCTGACAATGGAGAAATGTTGCGGCGTTATCAGTCTCGGCGCTAGATGCTAGATTATAAAAGGTTGAGAATCAAAGTGTGAGGTACGTGGAGATCGGAGGAGAGGAGATAAGAAATGAGATCGTCGAGCACAGATCGACGGAACAAGTGCGAATGATGTGCAGGACAGGGGACAAAGTATGCTCCGAGGCACACAATGGCTTGTAGCGGGCGAAAATGTCTGAGACGAATGTTTGTGGAGATCTCATCAACGATCACACATATTTGGGACAATATGGACACATTTTAAAGGATCAGTGCAAGCAAATATTAGTGCACAGACCGGGAATATGGTGTGCAGGTCAGGGGACAAAGTATTGGAGGCATAGAATGGCTTGTAGCGGATGAAATGGTCTGAGATGTTTGGTGAGGACATTTATGAACACATTGTAGGGACGTTGGAGACAAATGATGATTAGAGACATCAAAGTGCACGGACAGAGTAGGGGAGAGGGGACAAAGTATGCTGGGAGAGATGCAGAATGATGTGTTGCGGACGAAAATGTCTGATGCTGCGCAAATTTCATGGGGTGCAAGGTGCAAAACAGATTTATGCACCCTTTCATAACTTTTTTCCTAGTGAAGCTACAACTTCCAAACTTCATACAGGGATTGCAAGCCACTGTTGAAACATTTTCCCTTTTTAATTGGAGAGATTTTGTTCAGTTTGAGCTGAGTTACACGAGTTTTACACCCTCAGAGGGTGGAATTCCACCCATGAAATTTGCGCAGCATGAGATTGTGCGGCTGTGTGTGTGAGGATCAAGTCTGCGAACATCACAATAGGAAAGTAGGCAATCACCCGGACAGTGTTCTCTATGAAACACTAAAATAAAATATGTTTTATTTATTGTTGTTCCTGCTCTGATGAAATTAATATTTTAATTAATATGTTAATTTTTTTTCTCTGATTAATATGTTAGTTTAGTGCTCCCTAATTGACTACAGTGTGACGAATGTCAGATGTTGATATCATCACCGATAAGAGCGTGATGCGTGCTCGATCACAGGTGGAGATCGGAGGAGAGAGAGGGAGAGAGAGAGAGAGAGATCCTCATGATCTCTTGCAGGCTCAGCTATGGCCAAGACACGGGCGATAAGAGATCGTGATTTGATAAGCCGAAGCACTATGATTCCATGAGATAATGATGGCAGAGCGAAAATCACGCGCGCAGATACGTAGTGTAGCCTCGCTCTACTATAGGAAAACATTGTCAATGACGAGTTGATCAACTTTTGATCTGATGCATATGCCCATTTGCGTTTTTGTGTGCGTGGTTCTCGAATATACACCTGTCTATGCTTTATTTACAAGTTTGCAATGATGTGTCCATGAATTTACAAGTATTTCTATATTATCACATTGTAGTGTTTAAAGATTTGGAGAGGTGTACTGTACAGAAGGAGATTTGACAAAAGTGAGAGTTTAGAGATGCGATCTTCCCTCCTTCATCATAGGTTCCAGGTATTTCCCGAATGTAGGAAGAACCTGCAACTTAAAATATTTAACTACAAAATTAAGGGCACAGTAAGCACACCACCGGTTGTTGTTGTAATGGCATCTTTTAAATTTGTTATATTCACATACTGTTCTCATTACTACACAGAGCGGGAAGTCTCCAACTTTCCTTACTCTGGAGACAATGTCTGAATGCAAAATCGATCTCTCGCCCGCTCCCCCGATTTTGCATGCTCTTTCATCTAAGGAAAGCTGGAGACTTCCCGCTCTCAGTAAGTTTTTACCTCGTCTAGTTCTGGTTTAGGGGACTTTGCTGCGCCCATTCGAGTAGAGCGGGATAGACGTTTCCATCCCTTCTACCCAGCACAGACCGTAGTTCGAGATCGGAGATCGCCCAGGAGTCCGCCAGAGCTACTGAGTCGGGTCTGAAAACACGCATACACACAGAGCGCGAACTCTCTAACATGTGCCTCTCTAGAGAATTCGATTCTCTTATATTCAAGAGAGTCCGCTCTCCGCTCTCTTCAATTCATGCACTATCTCGCTCAACTATCTAAAAGAGTTCGTTCTCTAGAGAGGCACATGTCAGAGAGTTCGCGCTCTGTGCAGAAGCACGTCACATGCAGGAGTGATCATAATGGAATGGAACTAGCACTCGATGAAAAAATACCTGATCGCAGCTAGCATCTCGTAGATTCCCAACTGTACTTCATTAAATTGTTTTTCGGAGAGGAATCCGCCCTGAGAAATTTTTGAGTTTTGCAGGCAAAGAGTAGAGGCAAAGGCTCAGAATCAAGTTTATTTTTTGTTTATTCCATTCTTCGTAACCGAACCTTCATGAAGTGTCCTCCGCCTCCTGAAATCAAGTCGAATGCGTAGAGCTTCGCGAGAGTGTGCATCACTGTTCTGCTTGCTGGATCTTCACAAGTTCTCACTCTGGCCAGGAAGTTCTTGACGAGGTAGGTCTTGACGTGCATCTATTTATAAATCGAATTTCCCATATCTTACAAAATGTGCACGACATATAATATCAGATTTCATCGATGATAGTGCGAATTAGGGTGGCAAACGGCGGTGCGCGCACCGGTGCGTGCACCGCGGTGCACGAACGGGATAAATCTAATTCCCGAAAGAAAAATACAGATAAATCATTCAAAACGGTGTTATTATACACAAGAAAACTTTTTCATTCATTTTTTGTACGTTTATCGCACACTACCGTTAGGATGATGGGTTGATGCACCGACGGTTCACCGTTTTCGCCACCCTAGTGTGAACATCAGCTTGGAAGACATACTCACCCTTGCGGCCTTGCACAAATCGATGGAGCACGCATTCCACGCCTCCTTCTTCTTCATCGTTCTTTCGAGAGTCGTGAGGCGATCGAAAGTTGCGAAAATCTGTAAACCATATACCACTTCGTGATTGTCCATATGTATCCAATATATGACGCTGTTTCACAGCGTTCTCCGACGACAGAAAAGGGTCCAGGATAGGGGCGGCGCTACAGTACCCCTTCGCGCCCCCAGTCCAAGGGGGTCGTAGAGCTGAGTCAGATTGATGACTGGGGATGGGAGGAAAGTAGTAGAGATGAGAATTTTTCTGATCTTCATTTATATAACAAAAAAATTGTAAATTCTTTATACGTGATAGGAAAAAATAAGAACCAGCTGTAGACAAGGACTCTTTCAACCGTTGTCTATTTAACCGATTATTCAATGATTAATGTATTTATTGGAATGGAAATGGCAATAAATATGATCAAGAAAATAACGAATTAAGCACACTAAAAAGTATAACAATCATAACGAGTTCAATATGAGAGAAGCGTTGAGAAGTGGCTCGGATTCATTATTCAATTGAATTGAAGAAGGAGGAGTTGGTTGACGGGAATTTACTGCTGAAATGGAGGAAGGATCTTTAGAAAGTCAAGACTTGATCTGTAATCTCTAATGTTCACTCACGTCTTTTATCGCAATTGGGTCTTTGTTCGAGTATCTCATCTCCTATTCATTTCGCGATCGACGCCACAATGAAGAAAACGACGCATCTCGCTATTTATCCCTGCAATAAAATCAATTAATCCCTCTAGACTGGTTAATTTTGATCATTTACGGAGGTGATGAGTGTGTAGACCAAAGGCCGATACACTGATCGCCTTTTAATTAGGCATTTATTTGATCTCGTCTTAATTATTGACTAGTAGCTGTAGTATTTTAAAACACTTTTACTTAATATTTCATCGTTGACCTCTGTACCTCAAACTCGGATTCCAGAATTGTTTCTTCGCCAGTGCATTCCCGTGTTGGCTGCAGTGACAACGTTGACTTCCGAGGCTGAAATAAATCGATATTATCTCGTATCCTCAGTTGATACTGTACCTTTCTCGCTCTTCGTCACTTTGGTGGTGGTGTAATGAGAGGCGACGAATCGGCTTCGAATGATTCGCCATTCAATAACCGACGATCCATTTCCTCCTATAAGTACAGTAATTTATGAATCAAAAATCGATAATTACAACTCGTGATGTCCTGTACTCCTCCTTTTCCGCCTACCGTAACCTCAATTAATCAATCAATCAATCGAATCACCTCTTCATCATCTTCTTCTTCTAATCCCAGCATCGACAATTTGTCTCCACATGAGTGATGGTATCCTGCAAGGGACAACGAATGAGTCATGTTACGACTGGCGGAACACAAAATGATTCTCTTTCCATCCAGTGTTATCGGAGACCCACCCCAAATGACACTATAGCCGATGATTGGATTAGATCGCTTGATGGTTCATTGAGTGAGGAACGACAAATCGATAAAGGTGTCATTGTTTGACAAAATGTTTGGATAAAATCGATAGCTCCACCGCTTCTCTCACTGAGGATACACACAGAACTAACCAATACATACCATATAAAAAGCATACGTAGACTACAAGAATTAATCGATAAAAGGTGGTTACAGTACCTCGTCACGATCTCTGTAGCTTGGATATTGAGATGACCTGGTAGATGAATCGGAAGTGAAGGAACCTATTGAGAGAAACGATGATTGGGAGAGGGAGAATAGAAAGATGGAGAAGAATCAAGAGGAGGATGAGATGGAACGGCAGAGAGTGAGGAATAGAGATCGAGAAATTCGAGGTTGAGCGCTTAACCATCAGGAAGGGACGTTGATCTATAATATGCACAATTATTTATTATTTATGTAGCAAGACAAGTTGGGAAAACTGGTAGAAAATTGTTTTTTTCTGATTTACCGTTGATCACATCGAGTACTGATATAGTAACACAGGTTTGGAAAAGTGGGAGGAAACATTTTTTTTCTGTTTGGAAGTTGTCAAATTCCCCCATTCTCCTCCTCCTTTTCTCACCTTTTCCTCACGACAATATCCTCATCATCAAATGCAATTCTTCCATTCCATCCATGCATTCTCCCATTCGAATCGTGATTGTGACGAGTCAAATTTTGTGTCAACATCTTTCGTCGGAATCTGAACGAGTACGGTAACAATCCAATCACAAATTGAGTTTATTTCACAAATTATAGTCTGTGGTTTACAATTCTAACCGATTGGATGCCTGCGATCTCCCACTTTCTTGTGAGTATCTCTCAATGGGTCGAGTGAGGGGATTGATCGTCCCGAAGGAAACCCCATTGGCCGGAGTGAAATACGCAGGAATCGAAGTCTCCTGCAAATGAGAGAATTATCGATTGATTAGATCTTCGTAGTTGCAATCGATACTTCACATGCAAATACTTACCGTATTCTTGGCTCTTTCGACGAGTCTCTTCAGAATGGACGAATGGCCTTCCTTCGGTCTCGCAAGAGATAGTGTCGACTCACGATTCCAACCTGAGAAGATGGAAATTCAGAGGAAAAGTTCCAAGACGTAGGGTATTTACCAAGAAACACCTTTTCTTCTGTGTAAATTCAAAAATAGGAATCATACCGAGTTTGGAGTTCTGCATAGCTATCATAGCAGCCAAAGTGGTGTTGTTGAAGGACGAACATCCACCAATCTCCCTGCGATAAATCAATAGTTTATAATCTGATCTACCTTCTTTATGAATCCATATTTATTCCTGAACAAGGGTTGGAAAAATGGATACCTCCTGGGGAAAATGTATGGTTCCTCCTCAGTCTCATAATCAGGATAAGAGGGGGAGAATACGAATCCTGTCCTTCCAGTCAACCAGAAAGTCGTCATCGCGCCCTTGCCCTGAAGATAAGAAGTGAATAAGGCGATAAAATAAGAAACACTAAGTCGTCCATGGGGAAATCGTAAAAATGTATGTATACAACGCGTGATTGTGTCTAAATAGTGCAATAATAAATCTGATGTACGTTTACATTGAGTATTCCTCTCTCTTCCAATTCAAATCCATCGACTGAATTGAGTACTCGATGAGTCGACGACGGACAGTGCACATTCTACGCTGAAAAAAGTTTTAAAATCAACTACTTTGTCTTCATTCTTATTAAGTTCACGTGAACTCCTAGCGAAAATCACAGTGAGCTGGAACGTATCTAAATTTGCAAGTGTCCGAGTGAATAGTAAATGATAGACTCACGTTCTCCATTGCTTTCCATTCGACTCGCTGTGTTGATAGTGTCTCCGAATAGACAATATCTGCAATTATTCAAATTACTTTTTAAAATTTCCAATTTTTCAACAAAATGGCTCAGCTTAGAGATAGCTTCGCAAGATGCCCACCTTGAAGTGATGAGACAATTGGTCGACTTGAGATTACCGTGCACTTTCAGTTCACTCTCGTGCAGATAGATCATTCCCTGAGAGAAGAGAGCGATTATCGACCGGAGGTCAACAACGAAAATATGTGTGTTATCATTAATACTGGCGAGTAAATGTGCAAATATAAGAAAAGGGGAAAATCTAACCTTAATAAGAGCTTCAACCAAAGAAGCGATGAATAGATGGTCCAATTTGAGATCTCGATTCCGTAGAATGTCCATGAGAGATGACTTGGCACAGAATTCACGAACGACACAAGCGGAATTTGAACGGACTCTCTACAAATACATACATCTATGCTGACCAGGGACAACTTCTAAGTCAGATAGGAGCAAGGGAACACTCTCGTTTACCTCTGAATCGACGAGATAGAGACTTGTAGTGGAAGTAATACACTAGACGATTCTCTCCAACTCCTTCGATTCAATATTCCAAATCAACGCCAATTACTTCTCAACTTTGAGATTCCTGCAATAATGATGATTATCGATTGATTGCACAATTACGGTTGATATAGAGATATCTTGTAGTAAAATTTACGCTACCATAAGCAAATGTGGGAATATATATATTCGCTCGAAGGCTAAATGGCACACTACCGTACCTTTAAAATCAATATAAGCTACCGTATCCGGTCAATCTTCGATCGAATTTACCGTATCCCTTCATTCTTCGCTCACCTCTAGAAGGCTGCTGAAATTACACTCGCTAGCAGTCCGAACAGCAGGAAAACTCCCATGAGGATGTATACATCTGAAGAGAGACGTCATCATTTAGTCAGAGAATAAATGATAATATGTTAGCCAAAAATGGATGACAATGTATTGGAAAATATCAGACTGCAAACTACGGTTCTGACTGAAAGAGCAAAGAAACCACCCCAACCCAGTAAGTGTGGTTACCTGAATTATTTAAGGAGATTATTTAACAAGTGATATATACAAATGGAGACATCGTATAATCCGTGTTCCTGAATAAACGGAGTATTGATTCTATAGGAACTATTTTTAGTTATCTTTCACCAATAAGACGTAGTAACTTAAAACCTTATTCTTCATTAGATTCTTTTCCATTTTCCTCCTCTCCTTCTTCGTCTTCCTCCTCCTCATCGTCTCCCTCACTTTCTCGCTGTTCCTCCTCTTCCTCATCGTCAGCGTAGAGACCTCTCGGAAGGTTGAATCTGCGTGATTCTCCTGCAAGTTAAGGCATATTAATCATATTTCCAAATTGTATCAATTTAGATGAATTTTAAGGGAGAGAAAAATAACTCACTCAATAAGGACGATGTGTCAATCAATCAATCAATTTATCATATCAGGCGATAATCGCTCAGATGAGGATGGGTCGGTAGTCTTCATAAGTTGCATTCCACCAGTTCGCGCCGATTGCTCTCCTTAGGTCATCTCTCCATCTTGCTCTTGGCTGGCCTGGGGGACGAGTTCTGCTGTAAGGGGTCCACACAGTAGTCGCTCTGCACCATTTCTCCGTATCCAAACTCCTCACTTTCAATGCCCATTGAGCTTTTCGTTTTAGGCTTTCCTGTACCCAGTCTTCACTTTGGTGATTTCCCGAAGTCTTTCATTTCTCCAGCGATCTCTCAAAGTCACTCCAATCATTCTTCTCTCCATTGCTCGCTGTGTGACGTTCAGCCGATTTCTCTCATTCCCTCTCAAAGCCCACACTTCACTCCCGTAGAGTACTGTAGACGTGATGCAGCTTTCAAACAGTCTTCTTCTGGTCTTCATAGGTAAAAGACGGGACGAAAGAAGGTGAGACAGTTTGCTCCATGCGAACCATCCGAGTCGAATCCCATGTTCCACTTCTTCAGAGATATTTAGGGGAAGACTAATTGTCCCTCCTAGATAGGTGGCAGATGGAATGAAGTTGAACTTGTTGTTCTCGATCACAATGGGAGCTCGGGTCGTGGTGCATGAGGTGAGCAGATTAGTCTTCGAAGCATTGACTTCGAGACCAACTCGAGAACATGCATCCATAAGTTTCTTCAGCATTCTTTCCAGCTCTGGACGTGACTTTGCAATGAGTGCCACGTCATCTGCGTATTCCAAATGGGTCAGGTTCCTCCCATCGATCCTAAGTCCATCCTTCTCCCAGTCGATGTCGTCCATGGCGAATCGAAGCACAACATTGAAGAGGCGAGGGGATAAAGTGTCCCCTTGGCGGACTCCTCTTCTAACGTCGACTGGAACGAGATCTTCGTTGACTCTGATGAGTGTTGAAGATGACTCGTAGATACGGCGAAGAAGATCAACGAGGGTGGGATGGGCTCCGGAAGTCCATAGTGCTTGCCAAACAGCGCTCCACTCCACGCAATCGAAGGCTTTCTTGAAGTCGACAAATCCGAGGTAGAGGGGGATACCGTACTCATGGGTTCTTTCTGCTACCTGCTTGATGGCATGCAGGTTGTCGAGGGTGCTGTGCCCTTTCCGGAAACCGGTTTGGGTGTGCGATTCCGCCTCTTCTAGCGAGCCCTCGATTCTTTTCAGAATTACCCTTGTGATGGTCTTGAGAGTAACGGTAAGCAGCGAGATGGGACGGAAGTTGCCGATGTTTGTAGGGTCGCCTTTCTTGTGGAGAAGTGACACAACGGCTTCCACCAAATCGCCGGGCACGGGGTCTCCGGCTACCAGGGAGTTGAGAAGGTCGGCGAGAACGAGAGCGAGGTGATCTCTGGAGTGGTAAAGCATTTCGGGGAGGATTCCATCAGAGCCGGGGGAGTGACCACATTTGAGAAGGGACATTGCTTGCTTAGTCTCGTCGGGAAGAAAGGGAGGGAGGGGGTCGGGTGGTCTCGGGGTAACTGCCAGTGGGAGCGCCACCGCAGGAGTGTAGAGGGACTGGTAAAAGCGTTGCACAGCATCCATTGTGGCAGCTTGGGAGAAAACGCCAGTGGCTGGGTCAGGAACAAGTAGACGCTTCCGAGATGTTTGCAGGTTGAGCATCTCCTTGACTATACTCCTTCCCATTGCTGCTGCTTGCCTCGCCTGTGCCTCTTTTCTCCTCCTGATATCCTCCTTCAGATTCGTACGGGCTGCATTGCAGGCGACTGAATAGGCTACGGATCCTTGGGGATTGGATTGCAGGTGGTGACGTTGGGCGAGTAGATTCCGAGTTGTGGCCGATATCCATGGTGGGTTGTGTCGCGCTCTCCAACAGTTGGTTGCCGCAGTCTTGGTGAATGCCTTGATGGTACTGTAGGCGTCGTGGGCAGTGTTGGGTCGAACAAGGGGCAGTGACGCGAGTAGATTTGCGTTGGCAGAGAATGCGGCCCGATCAAGATCAAACCGTTCCCTGCGTCTTTTCTGCCTCGCCTTGTTAGGGAGAGAAAGACACATCCGGACAAGGCGATGGTCAGAGTTGAACTCGAATTGACCAACGACTATTGGACGATGTGTGTTCGTGCTCTATCACAACCCTGAGAACTCGCTCCAACGTGTCTGAAACGCAAGTAAATCGTTTCAGAAGCTTTTTCAGCCACTTGTGACTGTTTTCGAGCCCCTGTTCCGAAAAGTAGCCTATGGTCTTCTTCTCACGCGCAAAAGTGGTTAAGTGAGAGACCGTAGTGTGTAATAGGACTTGCTCATGAGCAGTAGGAACCACCTCGGGATAGGATTTTGCAAACTGCTGCACATGGTTGTGCAGCTGCACAATCTCACTGGGAGTGAGGAATCTGGGCTTAGCCAATTTTACAATGCTCGAAAGGCTGGAATACGCAGAAACAAGGGAGGGAGAGGGAGCGAATCCTAGTGTCGCTACACACTGTTGTATCGTTTTAAGTGCCCGTCGGGTCATCCTAGCATTGAAAGGCTGGAATGATCCACACCGGAACACTTTGATGGTCTTCCAAAACTTGAGTAGTGATAGGTGCACCTCTCCTTTCCCTTTTATCAACCGTTCACAGAGTGGTCGGTCCGCTCTCAGTTTATCAAGATTAGCGTTTGACAACACAAGTGCACTTTTCATCCCCTCAACTCTCTTCAAAATTCTCTTCTCTCGGGCTCTTGCACTCTCGTCAGAACAACTGTCACAATTGTAAGTGTCAGGTGCGGAATGGCATTCAAAATCTGCTCTATTTACACAGTACGACGAACAGAACGCATGAATCTTATTACCACAATTTACACAAACAATTTTCTCGTTCCATCCTTTCCACTCTGGAATCTCCGCAGATCGGGCTACACAATTCGGGCTGTCACAAGTGGGCACCCTTATCTTTGCCGAAGTTCCCGATACCCCTGAGCATATTTTTGACATGAGGAGACAGTCACGAATCTCTCTCTCCGACTCAGATACCCACACCTCTGCACGCGCCACACTCTCATCGTATACACTCATTCCTTCGTCTACCGCACCCAACGCGCTCACTCTCACATCTATGTCTGCCCGACGGAGGTCCTCATTGATCGTTGCTATCTCAAGACAGGTCAATAGACGTCCACCTTGCGCAATGATAATATGAACAAGGGGAGGCCACATATTGCTGGGTGTGAGGGGTATTAGGGGTTTCCGCACGCAACAATGGTGCCCCTCAGTGTCACCCTCCCCACCTCCGTCAGGTACGGTCAATTCGTACGCGTCACATGATGCCATGATAGAGTGAAGAGTGCGCAACTCGGACTCATGAACATCTACTCCTTTCCTCCACTTACACTGACAGCAAGGGTATCTACATCCACACGCCATGATTCCCATCAAAATATTGGCCATTTTTCTATCGCACGCTAGAGAAAAGTCTACTTCCACAGTGGCACCACAACATACTACGGTATTAACAGCGAACAGTTCAGTGAGCACTTGTCCGAAAGCAGCACTAATTGAGTCATATGACTCACTTCCATAATAAGCTCCAATTAGCTGCATATAGCGCGGACTATTTCCCTTCCCGGAGTTTATAATTGCAATCATCAACATAACAATTCCTCCTCCTCCGTCTATGGCAATTCCGCACCACACCTTCCCTTCCCATTGTCCACTCAGGTCACATGCGCCTCCCAATTCATCCACCATTCGCTGCAGCGACTCTCTTACATCTATCACCGTGACAGTATCCACTCTCTCCTCTCCTACATCGCGCGTAGCCACATATCTCTCTCTGATGGCATCAATCTCACTCTTATAGACATTAAACGTGGATGTAGCTGAGGGAAATATGTCAAATCCCTGAGTTTTCAAGAAAGCCGCAATCTCTCGCCGTTTAGTCCATGAGATATCGAGAACCTTGATAGAAATCATGTCACCAGATATGTCCAACTTTGGAGACAACTGGGAACCATTAGTGCGCGAAATGAACACATCGTGAAGCAGTACTCGCAGCACTCTCTCGTCTATTTTCCCGTCCACATCTCTCACCATGGGAACAATCTCTTTCTCGATGCGCTCACGCTTCCTCTGCCTATCATCGCCGCGGGTATCCGAGTACAGACACTGCACTTGTCGCATGGCGCGTCCTCCTACTTTGCCACTAAGCTTGGAAATGGAGCGGTTCTTATCTTCCTTATCTTTCACTAATAGACAGCTAGCCTCTTCCATCTTCACTCTCTCTGCTTCTAATTGAGCTATGCGCTGATGTAGAGCGGTCACCTCGATTTGTTTTCTCGATATTGCAGATAATACCTTCCTTAACTCCTCTTCCTTAACAGCACAATCAGGGCACGGACGACGACGATTTGTGGTAGTTGAATGCGGCGTAGAGGTGGTGGAGGAACCTGACAATCGAATCAGTAATATACCGTAATGTCCATCATTGTGATCACCCATTTAAATATGTAAATAAGAGACAACTAACAATCAGGTATCGATTGGTGTAGTACGCGAGAGGGAAACGGCTTACGGAGCGGAGACAACGAATGGGCTGAATGAGTGTAATGGTGCATTTATTTATTTTATTTTCTTATTTTATTTCTCCCAGTACCAATTTCACTTCAAAACATGTGAATATGGAGCACATTTTGAAATTTATGATTAGAAAAATAATAAAGTGATATGATATATGAAAAAAAACTACGAACCGAGAGGAAAATGACTTGAATGGGTTCCTTGTGGTGTGCCGTAGGAAGTTGAAGAGAGTGACCGCGTCGTCTTCGCATTATTGCTTGATCCTGAGTGTTAAACTCTTACGAAATCACTTCAAAACCTGTGAATATGGAACCCCAATGTAAATTTACGATTATAAAATTATTAAATAACACAGGTGTGGAACGTGAATTTTGAGGCAATTCGATGACTAACTAATAATTATATATGAAAAGTGTACAAACCGAACGGAATATTATTGGAAGGGGTCCAATTTGGTGCAAACGGGGACGACGAGGAATGAGATGAGACGGAGCTCGGAGTATCGATTGATCCTGAGCATAGAACTATTACCGATTCAATAAGAGACAATTAACTGTTAGGTATCGTCGATTGATGTTTAATGGGAGATGGAGAAGGATGACGGGGCAGAGACGATGAATGGACTGCGAAACCTGTGATCATGGAGCCCCATTGGAATTTTATAATTATAATTATATTTTATTACTACAATATTATAATTTTTTGGTTGGTTTTTACCCTAGGCAACCCGATCTAACTTGATCATGCCCAAATATAAATGAAATGACGTTCCATCAAGTACAAATAACGAACAATTGGTAGAAGCTGCACGAAATGCTGCAGAAGATGACGACTGGCTCCTCGAGGGTCGAGCAGTTGACTGAGGAGCGAATGAATCTGATAATAGAATTGATAATACACCTTACAACGCATACAGGAATGGAGACTTATTTCTATGCCAATTCGATGACTATCTAATTATTATAAATGAAGAGGCTACGAACCGATAGCAAGACGAGTGGATACAGTCCAATTCGACGCAGAATTTGATCGAGCCGTGGGCGGAGTATCGATTGAGCCTGAGTTTAATATCATTACAAATCCACAAAAAAACAACCTGTACATATGGAGCCCCATTGGAAATGGAATTTATTATAATGTTATCCGGACAACGTTTAGCATGTTTTTGACATGGTAAGAAGATTTATTTACTGCGTTTAATATAAATTTAACTAGATTGCCGGAACCTAGATTACAAAAAATGGCATTATTCCGAAGATGTTTGGCATGTTTTGGCATTTAATCATTACTTATTTACTACATTCAAAATACATGTAAAAATTCAAAAGTCTGCACCTATTACTTTGCAAACAAAAGGTATGGAGCGCGATTAAGAGCCAATTCGATGGCCAATTAATAATTACACATAAAGAAGCTACGCACCGAGAGGAAAATGAGTTGAATGAGTCCTCTGTGGTGTCCCGTAGGAAGTTGAAGAGAGTGACCGCGTCGTCTTCCCATTATCGCTCGATCCTGAGTATAAAATCATTACAAATCCACTTCAAAACCTGTGAATATGGAGGTCCATTGGAAATGGAATTTATTATAATGTTATCCGGACAACGTTTAGCATATTTTGGAATGGGAAGATGATTTATTTATTGCGTTCAACATACATTTAACTAGTTTGCTGGAGCAAAAGATTTACACACCTCTTGAGGAGCCGAGGGCGGGTAGGTGGGACCTTCGTTCCGGCAGCTTCTTCTCCGTCTCACTCGCTTAACAATATTAGTAATTATATTTGCTACCTTCTTTTCCTAATTATAATTATGAAATACCTGGACGGAATGAGAATGGCCTCCTTCCCCTTCTCGATTCTTCGTCCATTCGAATTTAGAATCGTGAAAAGTAACATTATTTTTTACACCTTTTTATAAGTATCATGAGGAATTTGACCTCTTAGTAATTTTCATATCAAACAAATCAGATGTAAACAAGATTTATATAGATATATATTTACAAAACGGCTTTTTCAACAGAAATAACACGATGAATGATGCTACATGACATTTACCCTCTCGGTTCACTCGAATCTAAAAATGTGACAAGACAAGTAATATTCTACAGCTAGAGACTACAGCTAAATGCTAATAAACATGCTAAACTAATCAGTTATTATTCTCCTATCGATTTTAGTTTGAATAAATCTTCTATTACTATACACAGCAGCAATTTACAGGGAATATTTTTGTAACAAACACTTTGCCAGATCTAAATGACATATGACACAATTACCATCCTAGAACTCTTAGATATTCGTGCACAGCATAAATAACGTGAGAAGGGCAAGGGGGTCGATCACAATCCAGATAGGGCAACAACATGGTTGGTGAATTGGGGAGTGGGAGGGGAAGGGGTGGGGACGCCGTCGCAGACAGCACCCGTGCTTCATCGAGTGCTCGCTGCTGCTCGCGCCTTAATTAATTATTTAATTGTATATAAATAACACATTTACAACATATTGTTATTTTTATATTTAAATACATTGAATATTTGCATTTATTTTTCTCATAATAAAATACATTTATAATTATTTTTATTTTTTAAATAATATTTTTTTAGCTCACCTCTGCCTCTCCGCATGCATTCTCCTGACCATTGGGTCGCGAGAGTATTGAGGGTAGGGGGCCTCCGAGTGAGGCCTCAGCCGATACCAGTCCACTTCACTCCTGATCAAATTTTCAAATACATTTCTTACACTATACACATTTATTTCGCAAGTTCATCTAACGTTTATAGAAAGTTATAAAGCAGCATTTTCCACTCGTTCATCATTATTTTCAAGCATTATCATTAATTTATACTCACAATGGAGGCACGTTGTGCACCGACTGCCCGGTCCCTCCCCTTCCATTGTTCACACGCAATCTGAACAAAATTCAAACAATTCTGCACTGCTCATAAAACCTATGCTTTTTTATTATTTTATAATCACAATGAACGCCCGTTGTGCACCGAGGTTTTTATTTGCAATAATATTTTGAAAACAACACATTTCTCAGCTAATTTTCCATTATTCTGAGAACATTTTCGTTTAAATAAACCATTTTACCTCTTCTGTCCATCGTGATCAACCATCTCCTGATCCACGGTTCCATCATAGCGAGCAACGATAGGAAGAGTGTCTTGAACCTCAGTAGCAGCAACTAAAAGAGAGAGTTATTCAACCGCAACAAAGTCAACAAGTTAAACACAGCCATACTCACATGCTGTAGAAGTTGCTGCCTCAGGGGTATGAACATCTCCGACTGCAACGACTTCAGATGGTGCCGTTGGAAGACCCTCGACTGCTTCTACGTCCTTCGAATCATCATAGTCGATTATCGCACCTGCACATACAACTCACAATTTAACTTACAGCAGAATTCAAACCTGTAACTTCCTCCTCCTCCTCGTCTCCATACATCCGGAGAAAATAATAGCCTTCACCGTTCTCGTCCGTCGCGAGACATCTGAAAACTAAGTGTTAGCCCTACTACACAAGGAAAGGAACAACTCACATTTCTAGTTCTCCCATTTGAAAGATGAACAAACAACTAGTTTGAGACAATCGATCGATAAAACAGTCTCTCAGCACGCAATCTAGTTGTTTAAATACTTACAGTAATCTCGTGTGCCAAAAGGAATTTCCGTGCGAGAGACAAAAATATTCAACTTAACTACGGTAAGTTTGGGCTTTTTTTTCGCGGGAAAAATTCAAATATTTTTGCTGCCTCTAACCCTTTTCTGGGAGTTTGTTGGGGGCTCTGAACGCCGTGTGTTTGCGTTAGGATCAACAAGTGTCAGGAACAGGTCAAAAATCGAAATGGCTCAGAACTTGCTCCTAGGAGTAACTTTTGACGCTGAAAACGCTGAAAACGTTTTTAGCGTCCAAAGTTACCCCTAGGAGCAAGTTTTGAGCCATTTCGATTTTTGACCTGTTCCAGACTCCTGTTGAGGGCTTGTTGATCCTAACGCAAACAGCGTCATATGAATGATCACACCAGTTTCCTAGTAACCGCTTCGAAGTCGTGGATGATATCTTCATCGGAGCATGTCTTCCATGATGAGATACGAGCAGTCACAGCGTCCTGATGTTATCGATGAGTAATTTTTAAAAAAAAATCAGAACTTGACAGTAAGAATTACTTACCGGCTTAGCGATGTACTCGGCAATCTCAGCGAGCTTGGGGTTTCCACTTCTCACTTCCTTTGCAATCATCATTAGGAATCTATCAAATATTCTTCTTTCCTTGACATTACTTTGTATATGTGTCCTATTACACTCTTCTACAATTTTCACAGTAATTTTCATAGGTATGCTACCTATTCTTTACGGTACCTCGCAACCTGGAGCAGCATGACGATATTCTCTCCTTCATACGTGCATCCTCCGACCGCGTAAGCGTACATATCGGGGAAGGCCGAGGCACGAGAGTAACCTGCGTCCTATTTAATTAATTTCATTAAGCGATCTCATCGATCCCTACTTCTACGAAGGGATCCACTCACAAAAAGAGAGTTTCACAACAGTTTCTCCTTGTTTCTCAGATATCGGACTTGTCAAGACCCATTTTGCTGATCACCTTGACCCTTTACCCTTTCACTTACCATGTCCTCCGCAGGAAAGACGAAGTTGCTCGATGCCTTGAGCGACTTCCCACGTGATCACGGCCTGAGAACGGAATCATATTACCTCATTAATGCTTCTGCCATGCCGAACTTTTCACTTTATGTCTCTCATCCACCGAAATGTATTGTAAAATAGGCGAATATATGAGCAAAAATAGGTGAACAACCTTCAATCCCGAAGAGAGTGCATGCAGTTCCGGTAGCAGCTCCATATTGGCGTTGTTATTGATCTGCTTCGTGACCTGCATGTTAGAACTGATTATCGATCGGTTATGCCTCCTTAAAGTGCTCGTTCCGGAGCTGCACAACCCCCAGTACGTTAAAAAGGCAAAAGGTAGAGGTGTCCCCTTATCTATGCTCCAAGTCCTGAGGGAGTCACTGCTAAGGCCAGCGCATAATAGGTCAGTTCAATCCGGAGGGCCCAATCTCTTCTTCGGATCTAGTTACCATCGTGGTTACACCACTACCAATCTTTACTCATTCGAGCGCCTTGGTGAGGCGGTGGCGGTATGCACAGCCGGGAATCGAACCCCGGTGTGGAACGGAATAAAACTGGTAGGGCGCCTTATTGATATACCAAGAATATTTCAGTACGTTAAGACAGCCCTTATCACTCGAACCCATTGGAGAGTAGCGCATTAGATGTGAATTATGACGTACTTTGAAGTAGAGTTCCTTGATCTCATACGCTGCGAAGAAGGGAACGATCTCGCGAGTTGCGGGAGCAGCCGGTACTGTTGGGTACGGTAGTCGAGAATCTGCACTTCACCCTCGCTGAAATAATGCAAAAATTGAGTACAGTAATTTTGTTGTCAAGCAGTGCGTCGTGGACAAAGTAAGGATCGCTGGAAAAGATGATGACGTATTACAAATTCACAAACACGCATCGAAAATAATAAAAACAACAGATACGGCTGCGAGAGAGTATTCTAAATCTGGAGACGTGCCGCGGTATAGAAGGAGAGTGCACCACCAGTAGTCCATTACACGCGCGTATAATTTTAAAATTGTAATACCCTTCGTTGATCTCTCCCTGTCTTACAGCAGAGTGTCGTACAGCAGAGTATCGAATGGCGATCACTGCTGCTGCTCCGAGTTGGCACGTCTGGTCCTGCAGTACTCGCGGGGAATAATTCTACGACTTCATAAGTCTAAGCTGGCCAGCGACGACTTCAATGTCTAATAGAGGCAGGGGAGCGAGCCCATTAGACTTTGAAAGTCGTCGCTGGCCAGTCCATAAGTCTAGAGTCGTAGACTTATTTCCCTCTGAGTAAACACCACTTTGCTGAACAGTAATTACCAGCATTTTTATACTATTCGGAACAATACTACAATCTTTATCACAAAGAAGGCTATTTGAAAACTAGCGGGGTTGTATTGAGGTTACGCTCTATGCGTACACTACGCTCTATGCGTACACTACGCTCTATGCATAGTTCTGGGTGCGGGTTCGGTCCAGGGGGAGCTCGATAGGTGGCTCCAGGTACGGTCCAGGGAGTGCCCTGTAGCCGGCTCCAGGTTCGGTCCAGGGGAGCTCGGAAGCCGGCTCGGAAGACTACGCCACTTCGTGGCTCCGTGGCAACTTTTTTCGATCGCTCTCAGCCTCACGAGCCTTTCACAACGGAAACGCAGGATACAGTGCGTTCAGAACTTTTAGAACACTTTCAGAGATGTTTCCTGTGATTCCCTATGCCCTCTGAATCTTTTTGGAACTTTTCAAAATTTTCGATTTTTCACGTTAAAACATGTTAGAACACGTTCAGACACGTTTCGAACATCGCAAAACACTTTTCCTGCGAACCCCTACGCTCTCTGAATCATTTGGGAACTTTTTAAAGTTTTCGAATTTTCACGTTAAAGCGCGTTAGAACTCGTTCAGACACGTTTCCGACATCGCAAAACACTTTTCCTGTGATTCCCGACACTCACTGGTGCGTTTGGAGAAAATTCGAAAATTTCGATTTTTTATGTTAAAACTCGGCAAAACAGGTGAAAACGTGTTTCACGGTACTCAAAAACGTGTTAGAACGGTTTCTGGCACTTGCGAAAAATGCGGCAAAAGGTTTGCCCGCGGCGGGGGTCGAACCTGGGGGCCTCGGATTCAAAGTTTGGCTCGTAACCCACTTGGCTATGGATTTGGTTAATTATATTTTGTAAAATTTGAAAGGTATTCTGGTCGGTTATCATATGCAAAAGGATCTGAGAAGATTGATTGAGTTTGAAGCGATTTACAGCGAAAACACGAAAACTTCCGTCACGCGGTTAAAACTCGGCAAAACAGGTGAAAACGTGTTTCACGGTACTTAGAAACGTGCCAGTAGCACTTGCGGCACTTGCGAAAAATGCGGCAAAAGGTTTGCCCGCGGCGGGGGTCGAACCTGCGTCGGTCGGATTTGAATGTCGCGTCCTTTAACCACTTAGCCATGGATTTGGTGATTTAAATTTTGTAAAATTTTAGAGCAATTCTGGTAAGTTATCATACGCAAAAGGTTCTGAGAAGATAGAGCGAATTTGAAGCGAAATATAAGGAAAATGAGAAAAAAGTGTGACCGGACGGAAGGAAAAAAAAAAGACAAACAAACAAACAAACAGACAGACAGACAGACAGACAGTCGTTAGCATTTTCTAATATATAGTAACGCGGACCACAATAAGAACATAACTATTCCTCCGAGACGGGCAATCCTCACTCCACGCGTCATATCGTTGCTCGCATAAATGTGAGAGTAGTTTTTATGAGACCATCCACGAGAGGTCGGGGGTACCTCACGGATGGCTTTTTTGTAACCTGTCTCAATAACTTGGGGATGAAGTCAGGATCACAAGTGCTGATATTTGGCCAAGTAACTAAGGTTCTGGGTCCTGCCCCGAAAAGTTACAGTAACCCCACCTTCCGACATCGATTTTTTTACCATTTCAAAAAGTAGGTTTTTATAGGTTTTCTAGGTGTATTTTGCGAAAAAAATAACAATGAAAATATTTTCAAAGCGATCTGATAACGATAAAAGGTCAAAAATCTGAAATTTCTCAGTTTTTTTACTTTCCTGAAAAAAAATTCCACACGTTTTAAAAAGTCACTCAAGTTTTTGGATTCTACATCAAAAACTATGTATAGTATAATATTTCGTATGAGGTTTCGTGCGCATCGCCGGTTGTAGCAAAGTTAAGAAAACCGCGTCTTCAGAACAATTGAAATGCAGGGATGATGAAATCGAGAGGATTGTAATTTCCTTTGCACTTGTTTCGCTTACTACTTCATTCTAATTATAATTACCATAATATAGAAAGTGATAAAACTTCGATCTGAGTCATATCGAAGTTTTAAAAATATTTTTTTGGTTGTTATTTCGATTTTTTCCAAATTATTTGTCTTACCCCCTTATGTTTAAATAAATGCGATCTATCTATTTTATTCATGTTTTAAAATTAGTACTGAGTGATATCTACTATAAAAGAACATAAATTAACCGGGTATTACAACCCGCGAATTTTTAAAACTTGATGCCAGGCAACCCAAAAAGTCGATAAAATTTAATTTTAGTAGAACTTTATTTCGTTCGCTCAAATTGTGTTATATTACCTCGGGATATGTTTATTTGTGTTTATTTGGCATGCCAAAGTGTATCTGGGGTGTGTTTTTGCTACCTGAGATCCTAGAATGAAAGTTTCCGTTCTCGAAGACTCTCAATAAGGATGGCCTAAACATTATTTAGAGTTGGCCTCGTGAGAAAAATTACCAATTATTCCCTGAAAATTGGAGAAATGACCTCATATGAAAACATATCGGACATTAATTGAATTCGAGATCTCGAAATTGCTTCGAAAATTCGAATCATTTCCGATAAAAATTTATGCATTAAAATATTTTGAAGATTTATTAGTAAAACACATTTTTCCCATAACAATAACTTCTCATACCACGAAAACGACTGTATAGCTCAAACGAATTTAGAGTCTCTTCAATAAAACATGCAACTTTTCGAAAATTCAAAAATAGGCAAATTGAAACATAATTTCAAGAATTTTAAGAATTTCGAGATCTCGATATTCCCCTTTGATCAATCTTCTCGAAAATAAAAAAAAATTGATTTTTTTTTCAGGAAAACCAAACAAGCAATACTAGTACTACTGACTCCAGCTATCAGCAATACTGACTCCGGCTATCATACATTGACGAAAATTGGTGTATGAACTAGGATTCCCTAATGGTACGAAAAACAAAATATAAAAAGTTGAACAATAAAAATTCCATTGTGCCATCTTTTATAGTTGGTATTTCGTGTATCATTAAGGAACCCTAGTATGAACCAATGTGAATTCGATTATAACCTAAATGACATCTATTTATATCTCTCATTCCGATACCAGCAGTTATTGAAATTTTTGCAACTTGTGGATTGTTCTATGCTCACTGTTTTTCAACTTCTCCAAGGTGTGTGTTTTCTCCAAAACGGCCGTTTTCCAAAAAACGAATAGAAATACCAGGGGGTAAGCGAGAATCCGTTTCACCGTAACGGGGAGCGAATTGCATTTGCCCTCCTGCCCCGAAAAGTTACAGTAACCCCACCATATTCAAACAGTAAACCATAACTCTTGCCAAGCAAATCATTCTCAACAACAGCAAATGCAATTCGCTCCCCGCGGGAACCAGGAAGATACGAGTGTTCTTCGATTTTAAGCAGTTCCGGGAACTTTCAGAATTCGGGTACTTCAAAATTGGACTAAGTTTGGGCTTTATTGATACCATCCTTTTTGAGAGTCTTCGAGAACGGAAACTTCCATTCTAGGATCTCAGGTAGCAAAAACACACCCCAGATACACTTTGGCATGCCAAATAAACACAAATAAACATATCCCGAGGTAATATAACACAATTTGAGCGAACGAAATAAAGTTCTACTAAAATTAAATTTTATCGACTTTTTGGGTTGCCTGGCATCAAGTTTTAAAAATTCGCGGGTTGTAATACCCGGTTAATTTATGTTCTTTTATAGTAGTTATCACTCAGTACTAATTTTAAAACATGAATAAAATAGATAGATCGCATTTATTTAAACATAAGGGGGTAAGACAAATAATTTGGAAAAAATCGAAATAACAACCAAAAAAATATTTTTAAAACTTCGATATGACTCAGATCGAAGTTTTATCACTTTCTATATTATGGTAATTATAATTAGAATGAAGTAGTAAGCGAAACAAGTGCAAAGGAAATTACAATCCTCTCGATTTCATCATCCCTGCATTTCAATTGTTCTGAAGACGCGGTTTTCTTAACTTTGCTACAACCGGCGATGCGCACGAAACCTCATACGAAATATTATACTATACATAGTTTTTGATGTAGAACCCAAAAACTTGAGTGACTTTTTAAAACGTGTGGAATTTTTTTTCAGAAAAGTAAAAAAACTGAGAAATTTCAGATTTTCGACCTTTTATCGTTATCAGATCGCTTTGAAAATATTTTCATTGTTATTTTTTTCGCAAAATACACCTAGAAAACCTATAAAAACCTACTTTTTGAAATGGTAAAAAAATCGATGTCGGAAGGTGGGGTTACTGTAACTTTTCGGGGCAGGACCCAGAACCTTAGTTACTTGGCCAAATATCAGCACTTGTGATCCTGACTTCATCCCCAAGTTATTGAGATAGGTTGCAAAAAAGCCATCCGTGGACCTTCCTCCTGAGCCCCGGCCTCTCCTGGATGCTCTCTTATGAGAACGGAGAACCGTTTTCTTGCAAATTCTGGTAAGTGTAAAGTGAGATATTTTTCGTGTACCGCAGGAACTCACCCTAATCATGAGCAACCGAACCAACACCATCGCGCCGAAGCCGAGCTTCGCGTGAGGCGGCGGGATGTACGTTCCATCTGCCTCGACCTTCAATCGAAATGTCTTTTCAATTTAAGAAACTCATCATTCTCTTGATGTTTCAGTCATACTTGTACATGGCTTTCCGTAAAGCTTATTGTGATATTGATGCAAACCAACCTTGGAGTACTTCATGAACATGTTTCTCCTCGGGATACGGTAGTGGTCGAAGATGAGGAATCCGTTGTCGTTGGCGTTGTTGCCGAGCTTGGGACCGATGTCTCCTACAGTCACTCCGGGCAAGGGAGCATGAGCATTGTCGCGGAGTTGAACCATGAACAAGTGCGGTCCCTGAAAAAAAACAAGATTTGAACTGTCACCCTAAAAAAACAAGATTTGAACTGTCACCAAACTTTTAAAAGAATTTTTTTTCAGCGTGTTCAGTGCGCCAATCCCTAATGAATTTAGACTTGCTGTAATAACCTACCTTGCTCTCTCCGCTCGTGTACAATTGAGCCATCACCGCTGCGTAGTTGGCGCTCTTTCCGAGTCCTCCTGGCCACCTAAAACGAGTTCGCAAATGCCAGCTGGGGAAATGCGGCCCCCGGCCACCTAGCTCTATCACTTCTTTTTAATATAACTTGAATATAGTGCAACACTAATCTGAGTCCTCGAAAACGTTCCCTTCATGTCACTTATTATCACAGTCTTGCATTGTTTTATTATAATCATCGCTCAAAGGGAGTTTGCAGCGTAAGTAGCGACCGCAGGGGCAAAATTCAAGGTACTTCCTAAAATTGTAATATTAAGCCTATCCCCTCATAATTCGAGTGCTGAATCCAATGAGAGCACAAAGAAATCAAAAATCACGAAAGAAAATAACATTAAGGCGTTTTCAAAATTGAACGAAGTTTCACTGATCCTACCGTATTTCCCATCAATGGACTGTTCAATGGGTTGTTCGACTGGGTCAGACTTTATATTAAAAATATTTTTTCTTCACATTTTGCAGTTTTATACGCCCGATTCTTGGTATTTCCTGTAATTAAAGTTATAATCACCCTCGCCCCTCCATTTGTCCCTCTCCCCTCGACGTTTCTCGCCAAAATCTATTCATAAAACATCTCACTGAGCGTCTGCGAAAAAACAAAAGTGAAGCGCGTGTCACGGACAAACGACCCATTGGAATTGAACGGCGTTAGGTTAGAAAGAAGCGCAAAAGTCGAAATATTAAAAAGGAAAGGAAGAAATTTTGGGGACATTGCATTAAAGTGGTCTGGTAGGTCAAAGCGCCGAACATGTGATGTGATTCGAAAGAGAGCGATTTTCCAGAGGCCGCTGCAGACAAACGACCCATCGGAAATGAACAGCCTTAGGTAGAAAGAAGCGCAATAGTCGAAGTATTAATAAGGACAAAAATAAATATTGGGGACACGGCATTAAAGTGGTCTGGTAGGTCAACGCGCGGAATATGGGATGATTCGAAACAAAACTATCATTCACAGGTCGCTGCGGACAAACGACCCATTGGAATTGAACGGCATTAGATTAGAAAGAAGCGCAATAGTCGAAACATTGATAAGGAGAAGAAAAAATATTGGGGACACGACGTTAAAGTGGTCTGGCAAGCTTTTTTATGTAAAGAAAAAGGAGTGGAAATAAAACATCAAAGTTTCAAGCGAGCAAGGGCGGCGGTAGGCGAACAAACACTCAGAATGGTTGCTTATGTTGTTGGTCATGTGCTCATACGAGAAACACCTCACTAGGACCGCACACGCGGTCCCACTTCGCGGATTTTAAGCGTAAGTCCGCGGATGCGAGAGCTACCGTATACCTAAATTTTTCAATCTATGAAAATTCATAATTAATTTGTAAAAAATTGAAAAATATGCGGTTTTCACAGTTATTCTTAGAATTTTCTGAATTTTAAAATAAAAAATAAATTATTTTTCGATGCCGTATCCCTTTAAAAAAACTATATGCTTACCATTTTCCAGCACTCATCGTTGGCGTGTGAATCACGAACTCCTTAGTCGTCGCGTCGTAAGTCGCCGTTGTCTCCAGCTTGGATAGATTCGATCCTGCCCATCGAATAGATTGTTGCATATATATATATATATAAAAGCAAATGTTTAGGACATATTTGGTGGTGTAGATAAGGAGGGACGGGAGCGGAATCAAGAATTTATATCAACAGTTATCGCTCGGTTGAGCATGTTCACATCACAGGTGTGGACATAGATGGGGGGGGGACAGGCCTGCACGATATCCCAACGACGACAAGAGAGTTATGGTATTAGATTATTTCTCACCATGCCCGAGTTCGGTCTGAGCAAAAGTGCCGAGAATTGCTTTGCTTGCAGCCATGGGAAGCAAAGGTCTTTCTTTCACCCACCCCCCCCAATTATTTTCTTTTCCGATGTATATTGATTGGAAAATTAAGTACAGCACGAGTGATATGAATCGGGAGTAAATTATCGGTTTTCATCTTACGAGTTGTGGAATCGTTGAGGTGTAGGAAACCAATACGGAACACATACACACAGAAAAAAAGTCTTATATGAGGCCCATGACCCTCTAAAAAGTCTTATTTTTAAGACTTAAGTTCTTATATATAAGACATTTGAAATGGGCCTAATATAAGACTTTTTTCTGTGTGTACCTGAATAGTGGGCAGAAACATTCCATAGTGCAGCGAGAGACAGTGAAGCTCGCGACCGATCGTCAGCCTGAAAGTATTGAACAGAAAAACTTTAAATAAAATGAATAACTTGCTCGATATGTGGAGGCCAAATAATATATTCTTTAAAAAATCAGTAGGATTTGAAGACCAAGTGAATTCGCGATTTTTTTGAAATTTTAAAGAGTAGCTAAAATCTTACAACTGGTAGAGTGGCGCTTCATCAAAGTAATCAGTGACATCAATGGCATCCAGATTGTCGACCATCGCAAGGCACTGAAATTATATAGATTGGCGCTCGAATGATTATCGAACATGTCTATACCCAATGAACTCCTTAGTCCGGTTAAAAAAAACAACTGAACTGGTCGACCAATGACTTATACTGCTCAGACAAGATTTCCGAGTTTTAATCGCGCTCATAATGGCTTATCAGATGTGAGAAAAAAAACTACCTTTCGACGTTCTGATATTGCAATTGTAAAATGATACGTTCATGTAGTGAACTACTGGAGGTGTACTCTCTTTCTATACCTCCGCGTGTCTCTTGTTTAGTCATGTTCTCTCGCAGCCGTATTTGTTGCTTAGGAGCGGAACATTGTATTGTTTTGGATGAGAGCTTGTGAATTTATAGTTCAATATGAAACACTTCTCACCTTCCTGGTCGCACGATCGATCTGCTCGTCTCTATTGAGGAAATGTGGATGGACGGGGTCGTCAAACTCTCTGTGAGACTCGACAAACTCAAGAATCTCTTGACGTCTCTGCAACACTTACAATGTTGAATATTATTAATGCCACAGAGTTGTCACAGGGATTCCACAATTTCTATAATACGCAGTAGATACTGTGGATGCCTACATAGTAGGGTTGCCCGTTCGGCGTCGGTTTCGGTAATACGGCGTCTCTTTTTCTCTCGTTCTCTCCCCGTTATCAGCCGTATTACCGATCTCTCGCTGAGATGACCGTAATACGAAAACCGAACATGCATCCCTACTACATAGACAGATTGTAACATGGAAAGCATAATAACGCATTCATGAATGCGCCACCAGAGCACGGAAGGTCCACTTGATCAATTTATGTTCAAACGATGGTAAGCGTCTTGGCGGGTCTGCGGCAATGGAACTTACCTGGAGTTTGTGATCATTCTCATAGACGAAACACTGCATGTTGTAGAGATTGAAGCTGGCTCCTTGGCGTTCCTGAAATGTTATGTCGTTCTACGAAGAATTCAATAGTAAGATTTGAACTATCTTCATGATTGGAAACAATTAGAGAATTGTGTCTTGACCTCTCTCTGTCGCTCCATGCGATATCGTATTTTGTGTTTGCTGCAGTCACTTTTAGTCTAACCTCTTTCTATATATTATCGATTAGTACATAACTCGATAAATACATTCTATTAAAATATATCTTGACTCGCCTTGGTAATGTCCGGATTGTCTCCATTCTGAATCAGATTCTTGTAGCGGTGAAATTGATCGGAAGGTGAACTATCTCTCTCCATTAAACCTGAATAAAACCCCATGAAAAATCTTCGATCTCGATCATGAGCCGGAGAGTCCATCATCAAAGATATATCACCAAATCTTCGATGGAGAATACAGTATTAATCAATGTCGAAGTGTAGAAATAACTGAAAGGAAATGACAATGCAAGCAAAGCAGCCAATAAGTACGAAAATGAAGCGACCCTAGTTCTCCATTTTATCGGACGCTTCGAATTTTGATGTATAATGCTCTCGAAGAACATTGCGAGCACGGGGGAGAGACGAGACTTTTAAATCGAAGCTGATAAGGGCGAAAGCATGGAGTGTAATCGGCATTAGCACAATACTGTTGAGATTCACGCAGAAAATCGTTCATTATTAAACCAGCAGAAATATGTACAGTGTTTTGATAGCAGCTAAAAATAAGAAGTGACGTGAACAAAGCGAGATGAAATCATTTAAAGCTGGGGCCCACCGGTAAAGAAGGTTGCGTTTGAGGACTACGAATTGCCTGCTCTCCAGGCTTCTGGGGCACTTTCACACAGAAAAAGTCTTATATGAGGCCCATGATCCTCTAAAAAGTCTTATATTTAAGACTTAAGTTCTTATATATAAGACTTTTGAAAAGGTCATGGGCCTAATATAAGGCTTTTTTTCTGTGTGTTGGCAAATGAGAATTTGAAGACAGTCGTTGCCGTGATAGAGATAAACTGAAGTGTTGTCGCTGTACTCCTGCACATAAAATGAATACACTGAGTTAGGGCATCTAGTGTATGATGCACTCAATATTGAGAGTATTCGCGCGTCGAGAGAGCGTGCGAAAACATAAGATTTGTAAGTGTATCATACACTAGATGCCCTAACTAATGCTGCGCAAATTTCAGGGGGTGCAAGGTGCACATTATTTTTATGCACCCTTTCATAACTTCTTTCCTAGTAAAGCTACAACTTCCAATCTTGATACAGGGATTGCAAGCCACGTTTGGAACATTTTCCTTTTTGATTGGAGAGATTTCGTTCAGTTTGAGCTGAGTTACACTCGTTTTCCACCTTCAGAAGGTGCACATGCACCCCATGAAATTTGCGCAGCATCAGTGTATGATGCACTCAATATTGAGTATATTCATTCTGAGTGTACTCCTGCTACACTGTATGGAATTTCGCCTTGAAGCATCGATTTTCGGACAAATATAACGAAACCAATTATGTACCAATTTTGGCTCCTATAATACAATTTGCTAATAGAGCTCCGCTCAGAAACAGAAATCTAGCTCAACTCAAGGAGGAGCTCAACTTTCTTCTACACAGAGAATGAATATACTAAGATGAGACACCGAGTATATGGTATACTCAATATTGAGTATATTCGCGCGTCGAGAGAGCGTGCGAAAACGAGAGAATATACTCAATATTGAGTTTATCATATACTCGGTGTCATATCTCAGTATAGAATATACTCAATAGTAAGTATATTCATTCTGGGTCTAGGAGTTTTCGATGCTGAACAGCGTGACGTCGTTCTCTGTTTTCTCTCTCTCATAAATATCGGGGCCCCTCCACCGCTTCCGAGGTTCCTCCCGTCACTTACCAGTCCCGTGTGGTTGACAATATCACTCCAAATTTGATAACGCTGAGATAAGGAAGCACAACGATCATCAGCACAGCTTTTCACAGACAACTTTTTTCCAGGGGTTGTAAAACTCACACAAATGAGCACGATAAGCTAGACTCTGCCTGAGACTGACAAAATATTTCAGAATGATACACACTCATCCAGTACCAAACCTCTTCATTCTCTCCGACGTAAGAACGAGTGATGTGGAGGAGTCGGGCAGAGTTTCGCAAAGTTGCGACCCTACACAGAGCGCGAAGTCTCTAACTTGTCGACATCTAGATACTCAGTCTCTTGATGAGATAGCGCATAAATTTGAGAGAGTAGAGGGTAAAGTGAATATAAGAGAGTTTAGTATCTAGAAGTCGACAAGTCAGAGCGCTCTTAGTAGACGCAATAGAGCGGCGTCGTCCATCTCTACACAGAGCGGCAAGTCTCCAACTTTCCTTACTCTGGAGACATTGTCTCCAGCTGAGAGAGCACGCAAAATCGAGAGATCTCTCACTATCTCTAGCCCGCTCTCCCCATTTTGCATGCTCTCTCACAAGGGAAGACCGCATACTTAAGGTGGCGGTTCAGAACGACATAGAGCGCGATCGATTGGTATTCCGAAACCATTTCGAAATCAACATACCAAATCTGCTAAATGGCCGCGGGGCATGAGAAAAATCGAAAAAGCTTTCGCGCTATGGGGATATCGCACCATTGAAAATGCGAAGGAACAACTGGTCGAGTGGTGTTGAGGTAAGAGGATTGTCTTGGGAGCGATGAGTTGACAGTTCTACCCCATCCCGCTGCAAATTCTTTTGCTGTTTTAGCGATTATCTCATAGCATTGTTATGACGAAACATCCATTGGTATCCATTAATATGTCAGTTGATATCGATGGTGTGTTATGCCTTCTGCGCTAACATCATCTGACCCTTCCTGACATACAGATGGTTCAAGGCTGGATACTTTGATGAGCGCCTTCCTTCATTCCTGACACCCACGCATTTCTGCTTTAACTCTCGGGTTGACATCAAATGCGAGATCGGTGGATGAATTAATGATCACATGTTGAAGTGCATCTGTTTCCATAATTTCGTTATTGAATACCAAAGATGTGAATGAGCAGCCATAATGTGTAAATGTGTTAACTCACTACCAATGGATGTTTCGTCATAGCAATGCAATGAAATAATCGCTAAAAACAGCAAAAAGATTTGCAGCGGGATGGGGTAGAACCATCAACTCATCGCTCCCAAGACAATCATCTTACCTCAACACCACTCGGGCAGTTGTTCCTTCGCATTTTCAATGGTGCGATATCCCCATAGCGCGAAAGCTTTTTCGATTTTTCTCATGCCCCGCGGCCATTTAGCAGATTTGGTATGTTGATTTCGAAATGGTTTCGGAATACCAATCGATCGCGCTCTATGTCGTTCTGAACCGCCACCTTAAGTATGCGGTCTTCCTTGTCAGCTGGAGACAATGTCTCCAGAGTAAGGAAAGTTGGAGACTTCTCGCTCTGAGTACGGATGAAGACACGTCGTAGGGTGTGGCAAGCCGGTACCTCATCATTCTGCATATGGTAAGTTCACAAGCACTCGTCCAAAATCATAAAACGTTCCGTTCCTAAAAAGCAGATACGGCTGCGAGAGAGCATGGCAAAGCGAGAGGCACGCCGAGGTATAGAACGAGAGTACACCACTAGTAGTCCATTTCATGAACGTATAATTTTAAATGTGTAATACTCTTTCATCCACTACTCTCATCTAGAGAATTTGCAACGAGAAGCACTCCGAAAGCCATGCAACATATTTTTGTATATATTTGCACACTGGAAATTATATCGGCAATGTGCAAATTGTTTGGGATCCGGCTTCCCTCCCCTGCTGCAGTTAGATCTCAAAATATTCGGAGTGAAATCTTCCACTACCGTCCACTCCAAGTCTCGAGTGCAGTCTCTCTCTCTCCCTCTCTCTCTCTCTCTCTCTCTCTCTCTCTCTCCGGAAATTCCCACTCTTCTCCCGGGTACTATTTACACCTTCATCCTAACCGAATTTTGTCGTGAGAATCCGCGATCTTTTCCTCTTCCCTCCCTTCTTCTACTTTCTCTCTCTCTCTTTCTCCGTCTTTCATCAGCATATAAATGTGCACCCCCTCTCATCCTCTCACGAAAGTTGATTAATTCTCTCTCTCTCGTTGAAAGTTGTCGTGAGACTGCGAAAAGAGAGGAGAAGTAGAATGGGAATGACCCTTTGATCTTAAAAATACGTCACCGATGTTGATGTCGAATTCCGGATTACCTCGAACTACAGATGCCCTACCATGATACCCTGAGTTCGAAGAGACCACCTCTGACCACGAAGATACCTTCCTGCAGGCTCAATTGCCTTAATGTCGGGATAAATCTTTTTCATTCATTCATTGTTGAATGAATGAAAAGATTTATCATCTCTTTACAGATGATCTGAATAGAACAATGGGCCAAGGATTGTGGAACGCACATTGTTCTAAACGCCATGAAGATGATAGGGCTTGAGAGTGGGAGAATGCTTCTGGATTTTATCAGTCTCTGTCTCCAAACCTTTGTTGAAAACGAATGAAATGGAGAAAGTCCTCTTCCTCGGTGTCCCTCCAACGACCAGACGATGACAGATGGGTTTATGACGATTGATCTACTCTTCCTACAGCCCACCCACCCCACCATCATACTCCCAAGAAGGAGAATATTATCGATTTTCACATTTATCTATGTTCGTATCTCGTTGCGCTCTCGGGCGTCGATAAAATATATATAGAATGGGAATGACAATTGCGTATCGACGAGAGAATCACTTATAATCATCAGGAATTCTTCAATGTTATGCCACCCTGAGGTTCTGGAAGACTTTGGGACTGGGCCAGATATTGACTGTGAATGAAGGAAAACTGCATGAAATAATTGTAAAATTATATTTGAGATTATATTACTACACTAAATTCTACTTGTCTACGTTATGTTGTGCTGTCGAGGCCTCTCTCTTATGCTGCGCTAATTTCTTCGGGGAAATTTCCCCGGGAAAGGGTGGAAAACTCGTGTAACTCAGCTCAAACTGAACGAAATCGCTCCAATCAAAAAGGAAAATGTTCCGATCGTGCCTTGCAATCCCTGTATCAAGTTTGGAAGTGGTAGCTTCACTTGAAAAAAAATGAAGAAAGGGTGCATAAAACTGTTTTGCACCTTGCACCCCATGAAATTTTCGCAGCATAACTCCGTCGCTTCCTACCTTCGGGCCACACACAGAACACGAACACACACTCCCAGCCTGGGCAACCATCCCCAGCGCCGACCGCACTACCCCACGGAAAGTGAGGGGGGGGGTGCATCATCATTTAATTTTCATTTAATCAATTTTATCAGCTGTGTGAGGGTGTTAATTCAGCTGGGTTGCCATCATAGTTGTCCATTTCGTGTGATCGTGTCTTGCGAGTTGCATGAACTGAGGACCGGCAGCGTTGACGAAGTCGTCTCTCCATCTCACATCATTCCACAGGCCGGTCAACCATCCAGAAAGGCCTTTTGAGTGAGAGAGCGTGTGAAATCGAGAGGGACTCTCTCACTTTTGTACACTCTCTCGCTCCAACCCTGATCTGTATGTTTGGAATCATGTGCATCTCTTAGCGGGTCTTCCTCTCTTCCGCTTCCCTCTTGGTGTCCGACCTGATTCCATCGATCGTGGGACAATTTGGAGATTCTCTCTACTCATATCCATTTCCCATATCCATCATCATTAGTTGCTTCTAATTGTTGTTCCAATTTGTGAGCATATTTCAATATCAAGCAAGAGTCTGCAATAAGGTGAATACCGCTCTTTTCAGTAGACGATGGCGTCCTCATTCCAATTCCCGGTTCCGGTTCCAGTTCCTGCGCTTCCCGGCGCTGGAAATGTAGGTAGAAGAACGGACAAACAGCCCAGAAAGAAGGAAGAAGAAGGAGGAAAGGGAGAGAAAAAGCGAGCTGCCAAAACGCTTTTTTGTTGTTTTCCTTTGCACGACGCGCCAGGCGTGAATTAGACAAGCCCTGTCTTTCTGTCTGCTTTACATTTTTGGGAAGCATTTTGTCGTTATCCACATGATTCCAAACCTACATACCAGGGTGCGAGAGAGTGTGCAAAAGTGAAAGAGTCCCTCTCGATTTCACACGCTCTCTCACTCCAAAGCCCTTTCTGTAAGGTTGACCGGCCTGTGGAATGATGTGTATCCTTCTATCATTACTTGATGAAAAATAAAGCCAATAGTGCTGTCTTTGTTCTGTTTCACACCAATTACTTTCCAGTCGGACCTCAATATCATATTCACACGTCATATGTTTGTCATTTGATGGGACATTTATTTTAAGAAAAATATAAATATATATTATCTATTTTCCATTTTCTGACTACTGAAAATGTACTGTTGATCAACAGTTTTATATCATTTCAATTTTCGTATTTCCGTGATTAGAGTATTTGTTATACGCTTTTTCTGGGTTTTCAACGCCCGATGTGCTCCCAATTGTTGTACGCATCGCATGTCGAATCCTACAGCAATCGGGCGCACAGCATCGAGTTGGCACCATGCCAAGAACCTCTCTCGTTGTCTGCCTCTCCCGTTTCGCGCACTCTCTCGCTGTTTCCCTCTTTCTCAAACTTGTTCCCGGCGTAACTCTTTCGGGTGCTGTGCACATCGGGCGTTTTTGCTGAGGTCCCGAACGGAAAAGCGCTCAGCTTGAAGAATCGGCGCTCGTCTTGCAAAATCAAGCGCACAACGGGCTCTCACAGCCGTATCTGCTGTTTAGCATGTTTAGCAACGGAACGTTTTATTATTTCGGACGAGTGTTAGTGAATTTGTAATACTAGTGCTGTTAGATCGAATAATCCTATTCGCGAATAACAATGCATTATTCGCGAGTAGGATTACTCTATCTAACAACGTACAAAAGTAGCATCATTCCATCCCAGTAGAGTGCGCAATGTGAGACCACGATCTCTTCATTTCACACACTCTCTCGACCGGTCGGTAGGTGAGAGAGTGTGCGAAATGAAGAGACGGTGGTCTCACTTTGCATCCCAGCACATTCAATCCTACAGGAAGCGGTCCGCATCATTCCAAAGTTCCTTTGGAGTGAGAGCGTGTGAAATCGAGAGGGACTCTCTCACTTTTGCACACTCTCTCGCCCTAACCCTGGTCTGTAGGTTTGGAATCATGTGGCGAGCTAACGGGTAGAATGAAGATACTACCTCTCACTTTCTCGCTTTCCTGGTGGTTAAGAGAGTGTGATTCTTCTTCTTCTCTCTAACATCATTGCGCTCTTTTGTAATTAATGATGCCCGTTTCCTCCCAATTCCCCCTACGTCTTCCTCAGCCCGTAATAGCTACCTGCCCAATCTCTCTCTCTCTCTCCCTTCTCTCTCTCTCTCTCCCTTCTCTCTCTCCCCATCCATCCATTCTCTTCTCCTCCTTTTCTTCCGCCTCCCCAAAAAAAGAGAAGAAGAAGAAAAAGAAGACTGGGGCAATCGCCCACAGATTCTCCCTGGAGACGCGCCAAGCATCCATGACTGGCGCCGTTCGCGTGTCTACCTGGGTCCTCTTCTACTACAAAAGTACACGAATCGATGGCGCAGTTGCGGTGTCATGGGTCATCGACGTGCTTGTCGAGAGGCGGCAATATCTGTGCTGCAATATCCGCCCGGCTGAGAGGGGCTTGTGGAGAAGATGATAGGATGGAAAGTGGACAGGGAGAGAGAGAGAGAGGAAGAGAGAAAGAGAGAGAGAGAGATTGCGAGTAAGGAAAGGAGAAGAAGAAGGGAAGAAGAAGGAAAGGAAAGGAGGGGAGGGAGATATGTCCAGGGGTCCTAGGAGAGTCTTGTCTCTCCGTAGTTGGTGAGAAAAGGAGTGGGGGGAGAGCGAGGGGAAGAAAGAGGGAAGAGGGGGAGAAATATCGATTCCCTCTCTCGTCTCTCTTTCTCTCTCTCTCTTTCTCTCTCTCTCTCTCTCTCTCTAGTCGCCTTAGGCCCGTGCATGCGTCAGCCCCCCTCGGGCGTCCGCGCCATGCTTTGACCTACCGTGCGTGCGCGCTCTCTCTCTCCTCCGCTTTCTCTCTCTCTCTCTCTCTCTCTCTCTCTCTTTCCTAATGTGGTGCCCTTATCGACTCGCCCCAGGCTAGAAGGAGAGTTTCTAACGAGGAGTAGTAGCAATCCTCCCCCATCTCTTTCCTCCCCCTTTTAGTTCTTCCCCGACCCTCATTTGGCGCATGTGTGTCGAGGTATATGTGCGTAGACTGACTACGCGTGTTATCTGGAAAAGAGAGAGAGAGAGAGTGAGAGAGAGAGAGAATCCCCCTCTCCATTTCACCCACCCCCCCTTGGGGAAACCCGCGCCCCCCGTTCCTTCCATGCGCTTGTTCTCTGTTCTCTTGCTAATTATGGGGATAGATCTGCGGACGAACTTATGGACTCAATCAGGAAGCTTTTGCTCTCGGCCGGCTCATATTACATATTCCTCGATGCGCAATTTGCCAGCCTCCAGAAAGGGGTCACGAGTGTGCAAAATGGATAGAGATTCCATAGATCCAGACCCCTTTATGGAGCTGTGGAATCATATGCATTTCCATTTCCAAGATTGCGCGAGCGTCGAAAAAAAAAGAAAAACAGAACAGCGGAATCACTTTTACTCTTTTTCTTTCGCGTATTGCAGCGTTCTGGGCAAAATTCCAATATTGAATTCGTGGTGAGACCAGTGCCCATTTAAATACTTTTCCCGCGCTCTCTAACCGCCTGTCTAATTTTGCACAACCCATGGATTTCGTGGCATAACACACACAGAAAAATGTGTAAATCCAGCCCCATTTTACATGAAAATGTACAAAAAATGTATTAAATGTAATACATTCGTTATACATTTTGTTGTACGATAGGGCTGGATTTATACATTTTTCTCTGTGTGCATGATATTTACAGCAGAATGGTTCTATAATTGTTATATTTGTTCCAGTTCACTGAGTCACCAAATGCGAAACGAGTCTAATATAAATTGTTGCGGAGACTCTCCTCATTCTACGTGCTCTCTCATCGATCAGACAGCGCGAGAGAGCGTGCAGAATTGTGAGGGTCAGAGACTCGCTTCATTTCGCGTTGTCACTTGCCTTTCCACGTCTAACTTGTCACGTTGTTCAATTTCACGCCGTTTTCTAGTCCTGAAACTCAATTTGAAATACACAATTGACAAAATTTAACAAAAAAGGACTCTTGCAAGAGTTATGATGGCGTTCTGAATGAAATGCCAAGGATATATATTTGCTCTCTCACATTTAATAATTGAAGGTGTAATTGTGATAAATAATATTATAATAATATTATTATTACATTCGTGATGAGAAAATGGCCTATTTGCACACTAGGATTAAGTCTCTCAATGAGATACAAAATCGTCCTTTTCGATTTCAGAAAACAAACATTTTCGCCAGACATTTGAATGCATTAGAATCGCCAGACCGCTGTGATACGAGATCAAGGTGTGATTGAAAAAAATACGAAAAAATACATGCAAAATGGCTGCGTAGTCTACGCTAATTGTATATTGCGCTAGAGAGCGAACGGAATTGATTGCGTGCCGATTATTTCTGCATTATTTCTTATGTGTTGCAAATTGCAGCCTGCGCGCATAGGAATTTACAGACGTCTTTCGTCTGCTTTTTCCTCCATCCCTCTCTCTCTCTCTCTCTCTCTCTCGCTCTCTCTCTTCTCCTTTCCGCATTGGTTTCCGGCCGTACTCGATTCTGCGCATCCAATGCATACATTATCGGCTTGCAAATTACACATGGAACAAACCTTGGTTTGTTATAGTTCGTTGTTCTAAATCTTTTTTTGTACTCTGAAAACGCAATTTAGGTACTTTTAGGTAATTTAGGTAATTTAGGCTACCATAAATGTACTTTGCAACGCAACTAATTGCCCGACACTCTAATCATTACATTCTTTCTCATGAAACTAATTTCCTCCTATTCATCTTTTTAAATCGTTATCTTTCAAAGTCTAATCAGAACACTACACATAGCGCGAACTTCAACGTCTATATAGTATGTGTTGATGAGATGTGTGTGAAATTGAGAAAGTAGTGGGAGAAATTTCTAGAATATAAAAAATGGGAGTCTCTAGATGTCAAAAAGTTCGTATTCTCTGTACTCAAGATAGTTTGCTGTTAACTCGGAAGTACTTCCTTGATCCAGAGTGTGAGATGCCACAATGCAGGTTCGGTATTGGACACCCTTCCTACTGTATCCATTTCTGTGACTCTCTTCGGCTTATCAGCCGTAATAATGATCTCTCGCCAAAGGGATGTAGTAAGGATATGGAACTTGCATCCCTAGATGCCACTCGACCTTTTGCCTATCTTCTCTTCCCTCAGGGGCAATTACTTGTAAGCGTGTGAGGGAGTGTTTGCATACTTGGTCGACGTCGACGCCTCTTCTCTCAATCGACCTAAATGCTGTAGTGGGACATCACATCATTTCGATAGACCCGCCTCTATTTTAAAGCCAACTCCTTAATATTCTACTTAGTACATATAATATTGTATATTCTAATGTAAAATGTACGTCTATTTTAGGTATCTAAATGGCCTAAATGCTGTTGTAGTACATAACATCATTTCGAGAGACCCGCGTATTCTATTTCGAGACCATTTTATATAGATTTCTCTTCTACTTTACGAACCTTCATGAACGATTAATGATGTTGTAGAACTCGTTTTCACCGTTTTACATCATCGAGTGGATCTTGCTGGCTTGTGACACGTCAAAGTTTTAAATTCTGACAAATTAACGATGAAATTTGATCCCACTATTAGATCGATTTTCATTATTTTAAAGAGTTAAAAATGAAATGCGCATCTTCCATTTCTTCTTCTTCCATTTTACAATCAATTCAATGCTTTCACCTCCAATTCGTCATTTTCGCCCCTTCCTTCCCTCTTTTGGCCGCTCGCCCAAGATCGATGTCACGTCTGAGAAAGGGGAAGAAGGAGGAAGATGCTCATGCTTCTCTCTCTCTCTCTCTCTCTCTCTCTCTCTCTCTCTCGCCTCGTCATTTCGACCCCCTGCCCTCTGTGTCCCTTTTCGCTACTTTCTTTCTCCCCCCATTTCTCTCTCTCTCGCTTTTCCCCCTTCTTTCCCCTCCCTTTTCGCGCGAATACTCGCTAATGATGGAGTCGCGACGCTGCCTCCTCGAGATTTTCGTAAATACTTAAGTGCCTAAATGCTTAAATACGTAAATACTTAAATATGCAAATTAGAGACGTCGTTCTCTACGCGTCTCGTCGTAGAATAGAAGTGCGCCGTCGACGTTGCGAGAGCCTCCCGACAAAGTAAGTGATCCTTAAGCCTTATTTTAGTTTATGGACGGTGTACTTAAGCATGTCTTAAGGATAACTGTATAACTTACTCTAACTAAGTATGCCTTATCTTACATATCTTAGTCTAAGTGTTAAGACTTTGTTTTTTCTGCCTTTACGTCGATGAGTGTAGAGTTTTGTGTCGCTGATTCATCGACTTTTACATTGCGATAGATAATTGAAGACATTTGGGAAGGGGTTATCAAGCTAAAAGTCATTATTTGTATGTTAGGCTAGCCAGAAGTGAGTCATTAGAGTTTGTAATTCTGGAAATTGGAGCAGATCTCTTTATTTGGCACAGTCTTCAGTGGAATCAATATTGATGGGTGAGAGAGCGTGCGAAACGAAGAGATCTGATCATACTATTTCCTCCAATTTCAAATTCGATGTGTCAGCAAGTGTCTGGCTCTCTCCATTTCGCATGCTATCTCTCACGTCTGACCGACGAAAGAGCGTGTAAAATGGAGAGGGTCTGACCATTATTTCTATGACTCATTGTTTCGTTGAATGGTGGAAAATCGCTTGGAAACGGGGGTGCAATTGTGATTCGTGAGTAAAGCGAGGGAGGAAAGTGTAGAGTTTTGTGTCACATACTACATTTTAAATAATAATTGAGAACTAATTAACATAATCACTAAATTAAGGTCGGGATGGCGGATCTCATGCCGGATCTCTCTCATCTCTCTGCAGAGGAGAGAGCCATCATAGAGGAGGTGCGTTTAAAAAGTGGACACATAAAATAATCAAATTCCTTATCACAAGCCGATTTTTTTCCGGAATTTTAGAACCGTTTTCAGAACTTCATATATTTTCTTTTTCTTAGTTTATGCCGCACTTATGAACTTATGCATATGTTCATCCCGTTTGTCTATTCCAAACTTATCATAAATGTTAAATTATGCATAAAAATATTTTAAAAATATCTATTTCAGGTATTTCAACGACAAAAACAAGAAGAGGCGCACGAAAAGCAGATTGAACAGTGGGTTTTTAAAATATTTTTTTGTTAAACGCATATTATTATGCTAATTTATTATTCCCTCCATATCCCGGTGCTCAGCTCTCTGTGATACAACTTTTGAACTTTTTTTACCTTTTGAATCCGGATGTGAATGTTCCCAGGACTTGTTTGATGCACTTTTTCTTTCTTGATATATTTTCGGGTCCCTATTTTCGCTTTTATTGTTGTTGCGACCCCATTTCTGGCGATATAACACTTTATTTATTTATTAATTATTATTTATTTATTCGTTACACCCGAGAAGTGTGTGATGGCAATTAACACTGTCATAAATGACAGTGCAACAAAGCAAACCGGCATGTGTCCCGACAGAGTAGTCGCTGGTCGACGTAAATTCATCTTGATTCCGATTCGACTTACAATTAACCTTTACTTTTTACTACGTACCTGTCGCCTGCAAACCATCTTCATTGTGTTATCTGAGGCGACTCACGGGCACTTCTCTCTCTCTCCCCCCGTCCGAGACGACATCCGGGCGCTTTTCCCCCCTCCTTCTCATATGATTTGTGCGTTCTCCTCTCGCTCTCTCTCTCTCCTCCACTGGGCTCTGCCGCTTCTTCTTTTGCCTCCAGGGACCGCGATTGGGGCTCTCCCCTCGAATGGAGAAAGATATGTGCATATAGGGGGCATCGAACGACAAGATTTCATGACAAGGAAATAAAACCATTCTGCACTTTCCATTCGAGGAGAGAGAGAGAGGCTTGAGTGGGACGCCTTCAAATGAACAAACGCTTCTTTCGTAATAGAGGAATTTCGGATTATAATAATAACATTATTATTTATCACAATTACACTTTCATTTATTAAATGGGAGAAAGCAAATATATAACGGGGTATTTGACAGTGTTGTGACCTAAGAGAGCTAAACTAGTAACTCAATGCATATTGCAAGACTATTACATTTTTCTAATGGATGATGCAAATTAGAAAGATGTAATAGTGTTGTAATATTGCTGTCTGTATTAAGCTACTAGTTTAGCTCTCTCATAACTTATTTCGTGGTGCATATCACATTCTTGATCTGCTTATAATCCACAGCAACTGTCACATACATGCAAAGTCAACTTTTTAAAATATATTTACTTTAACAATGATAGTATTTTTTTAACTATCCTCAGACTATCAGTATGATTTTGTTTTGCTTGCACTACACGAACATTTTGCTGATTTTGCTTTATGTTACTACAAGTTTTCTGTATCTGGGCCTTATTATCATTAGATGACCGCTCGTCGATTGCCTAGTGATGATGTCATCCCCTTCGATCGGTTGAGGGGGAGTGGGAATAGGATATTCTCACAGCGCGAGTCCTTCTTCGTCTTCTTCCTTCGTGGGAGTGAGATGCTCTCTTACCTCTCTCTCTCTCTCTCTCTCTCTCTCTCTCTCTCTCTCTCTTCCTTCTTCTTGTAACCTCCAGAAAGGGGTTGAGTAAGAGAGAGAGAGAGAAAATGCGCAAAGTGCCGATCCCTTTCTGCTGTTCTCCTAGGGCTATGGAATGGAAGAAGATGTATGTCCCCGTCATAGAAGTGAGATGTTCTCTTACCCATTCCTCTTCTCTCTCTCCTCTTCCTCGTTGTCCTTCAGAGGAGTGATATATCCTCTCCCCTCATTTTACTCGGCGTCGAGTAGTGTTTGCTCCTTTCGAGAGAGAGAGAGAGAGAGAGAGAGAAGCATCGTCGACCCACGAGGTGGAAGGAATATGAGAGAAAAATGTGTACGGAGAAGCCGCTCAACTGAAGAAACACAGGGGAGAGACTATCGGAACATGCCAAATACTCGTGGCGTTAAACTAGATAAAAGCTTATCTCCCTTAGTTATTCTATTCGAAAACAATCCTCAGTCCGTAATAGAGAGCAAGGAACTTTCAGAATTTGGGCCTGCAAATCAATATAAAGTGGGGAACGTGATGATTAGAGTATTATGCTGCGCAAATTTCATGGGTGGAATTCCACCCTCCGAGGGTGGAAAACGAGTGTAACTCAGCTCAAACTGAACGAAATCTCTCCGAACAAAAAGGAAAATGTTCCAAACGTGGCTTGCAATATCTGTATCAAGTTTGGAATTTGTAGCTTCACTAGGAAAAAAGTTATAAAAGGGTGCATAAAACTGTTTTGCACCTTGCACCCCATGAAATTTGCGCAGCATTAGAGTCTAGGACTTTCTGAACGTAGTGCTAGAGGCTGGATTTTTTTGAATTTCTTACAATATTCTGGAACTGACAAAAATGCGTTTTTCGTCATGCTGCGAAAACGCGCGTAGTATTTCTCGATTTGTCGGAGCCCAGAGGAGAAGAAGGAGAAGACGACTGGATCTCTCTCTCTCTCTCTCTCTCTCTCTCTCTCTCTCTTTTCGGTCCCGTTGTTTTGGCAGCGCCGCGCGAACGAACAGAGAATGGGGATCGTAGTGCGGAGAAGGGAGAGAGAGAGAGAGAGAGAGAGAGAGAGAGAGAAGAAAGGAGAAGGAGATCGACCATAGTTCTTTATGCATGCAAATTTGGCTCGAGTCAATTTAGTGGCAGTACCAGTTGCAGACATTAGTAATGGCTTAAGGGCAGTTAGATAGTTCAAATTAAAAAGGGGAACAAAACACAGGGTTGATTCGATATCGTGCGTGCCCTCTTATGCTGCGCAAATTTCATGGGTGGAAAGTGGAAACCCCTTTTATCCACCTTTGCATAACTCTTTTTGTTGTCAAACTACAGCTTCCCAATTTGATACAGGGATGGTAAAACACGTTTGGAACATTTTCCTTTTTGATTGGAGAGATTTCGTTCAGTTTGAGCTGAGTTACGCGAGTTTTCCACCTTTTGATTGGAAAATTTCCCCGATGAAATTTGCGCAGCATTACAGTACACAGTCAACAACGAGTCCTTCAAAGGCGGTCACTATTATGGCTGACTCGGCCATCTGATTGTAACCGCATTCCGTCCTTCTTCGCTTGCCGTAGTCGACTGGCAAATCGAATCACTCCGCCTCTCTCTCTCTCTCTCTCTCTCTCTCTCTCTCTCTCTTTCTCTCTCCTTTGCTCTCTTCTCTTCTACAATAAGGAGTCGAGACCGAGTTGTGCCCCCCCGTCTCTCTCTCTCTCTTCCTTTCTTCCTCTAGTAATGGCGCGAAACTCGGAACGAGTTGCACTAAGCGACAGATTGGGGCCAAGACATGGAGACTTGAATGAATTACCAATTAGAGCGCCACGATCTGAGAATGAGAGATTGTATCACATCTAAGACAAACAAGATTAATTAGCCATTCATTTATTTATCAGAAAGTATATTCAAAATAATATTTCAATGGGCAACTTTGTTGAAAAGAGCGGAAAGAAGAAAATGTCATTTTCGAATCTGCGGCAACAATTGGTCATCGTTGTTGAACTACACCAAATCACATGATTCCAAACCTACAGACCAGGGTTAGAGCGAGAGAGTGTGCTAAATTGAGAGAGTCCCTCTCGATTTCGCACGCTCTCTCACTCAAAAGGCCTTTCTGGATGGTTGACCGGGCGGTGGAATGATGTGAAATTATACAGAATTGTGTTCTTCTCTGCTAATGAATAAAGTGCTTCTAAAGTTAAAATAATAATTTTGTTTCAAAATTAATCCAGTATTGTTCAGGAAAGCGGATAAGGAGTTGGACGACATCGAGAAGCAGATCACAGACAGGAAACAGACTGCGGCCAAGTTGGTTGGGACGCAAGACGATGCCATCTGCCAGATATGTCAGGTGAGATACGATGAAAATCCAACCATAATTCATACATACAACTCGAATAATGATCTCGTATATGGTGGGACGATGAACTAGGGGTATGAAATTTCCAGCGACAAGTAACAAGTGGGTAGGTAGAAGTATCGTCCAATAGGGGCTAGACAGGGTTACATGAACGATAACATTAAGGAGAGTTAGGAAGGAGTCAAACAGATGAAGTACGTCGTGCGCCATCAACAACGATGCATTGGATGTTCGACAATATATTGAATTTGAGAAAAAATGAATATATACTGCAGGTGACAAAGTTCGCCGACGGCATAGGCCATAAGTGTTTCTTCTGCCAGCTCCGAAGCTGTGCGAGATGCGGTGGACGGTCGCAGAGCAAGGGAAAGGTGAGAAAGATGAAGCAAAATATCGGAAACATAAGACCTCACTTCAATTGACTAAAGAAGCCAAGAATGATCCATTCCCTTGACCCTGTTCCCTTGAGTTCAAAGATCCTGACCACCCCTGAACGCGAAGCTACCTTCCTGCAGGTACATTTACCTTGATGTCAGGATAAATCTGTATCTGTATCTATAAGACCGGGCAAGCTGCGCATAGTTTACAAACAATATTATATGTTCAATTAGCTCTTATTATTAAAAAAAATGTGAAAAATATGGTGTTGACAAAAAAATGCGATACACGGTCAATGATAGCCACACTTTATCATGCCTAAAATACTCAATGTTTACGAACGATCTATTGGAAAATGAGGCCCTTAGAAATAGCGGTACAGTAATATCGCTGGATTCTATAATGAATCTCCTACAAAAAACACAGAATTTCACTGGGCCAGGTTTATGACTAAGCTCCGTAACGCGACTTGCGTAGTCCCTCTATTACAATTTTAAAATGATACGTTCATGACTACTGGCATGTGTACTCTCTTTCTGTACCTCGGCGTGTCTCTTGTTTTGCCATGCTCTCTCGCCTATAATTCCTGCGTTTAGCACGGAGTAGCAGCGGAACGTTTTATTATTTTGTTTCAGACAATTTGGGCGTGTTCGATGTGCAACAAGAAGCAATCGATTCTGGCGAAGACGGGTAAATGGTTCAAGGACGATACGAAATTGAGCGGAAGTCCAATGGACGGGTCAGTTACTCTCCAAATATGCAAATTACTTACTTACTTACTTAGATACTTAGAAGATTCATCTTCATCGGCTGTTGCCGTGTGGTTCACCATTAGGGATGCCAAATGAAGAGATTTTCGCGAAATGAAGAGTGGTGAAATGAGAGGGGGGATTAACTCTTCAAGAAGAGGTGAGCGGTCGTTCCCTCTCTTGAAGAAGAGGGAACAGTGACGAGGCATTGTGCTCTCATGGCTGCCACAACATGCTAATTTGGACTTACTTCAGACATCCACACTAATCTCATGCTAATTAGAGATTCACGCATCATTTCGATTGAAATATCAGTCGATTGACACTATTTGTCTTCTTGAAGAGGGGCCTCACTCTTCATGAAGAGTAGAACGACCGCTCCCTCTCTTCTTGAAGAGAGGAGGGAATCAGAATTCCTTTGTTCGGGGAGAGGAAGATCTTCATTTCACTCTTCATTTGGCATCCCTATTCACAATTCCTCCATTCTTCTCTATCGTGAGCGCACGTAGTCCAATGTAATATGCAAATATGACCAGTTAAAACCAATAACAGAGGCCTAGAAACTCGATCGTGTTGTTCGATCGGCTACAAACAAATGTACGATTCCTAATTATAAATTCGGTGCTTTAATTGGTAGCCTCTCATGAATGTAATAGTGAAATGGAAATATATTATTATATTATTGAATATTATATATTATATATTTATTTATATATGCAATCGCAAGGAGGCGCGGTACCAAAATTTATAAAAAAAAATGATTAAGTTGTGATTGTGACACGATTCACCATGAAAAAAAACTGCTCGATCCTGAGCATAAGAATCCACCATCATGTCAACCTATCACCTATCACCCAAATCACTAAAACCTATCACCCAATTCACCGATGGAGAATAAAGTATTAAGTATTACTTTTACAGTCCGACGCCCTCCACCTCCAGCACGAATCTCGATGGCTACGGTGGTCCGATGGATGGAATGACGCCGAAAGGATCGATGACGACCTTTGGACCCGGCCAGCAGATGATGCAGCCCATGCAGCAGCAGCCGCTGCAGCAATCATCCATGCAAGTAAATGTGATACAGCAGCAGCAGCCGGGACAGATGGGATTGCAGCAGGGTGAGACAACGTTTATTGCATAATCAGTAATTGCATTTGCATTCAGTCCTTCAAGAAGGTGTCCTGCGTGAACAATGAAAAGCACTAGGGTTCTCTTATTGCAACTGATTCCGGAATGCCAATAAGAGCAACGAAGGAACTCAGACAGCGAAGGTGGTGAGAGGGTGTGGAAAATGAGGGCAATGGAATTCCAATGGATTTCTAATGGAATTATTTTCCAATAAGAGAACCATACTCTCGAACCTTTTTGGACCGGGAAATATTGATATCTTTTCTTTGCAGGTCCCATGTCGCAACAGCATCAGCAGCAGGGAATGGGTCCAATGCAGCAGCAGCAGCAAGGCGTCAGCCCTGGCCCCATGAACCAAGCAGCCATGCCCGGACAGATGAACCAGCAACCCATGAACCGACACGGATCCGTGAGCCAACCCGGGCCCATGAACCCGATCGGACCGCAGGGTATGCAGCAGCCCATGCAGCAGATGCAGCAACCTCAGAGCATGCAGCAAGTGCAGCAGCAACAGCAAAGGCCGAATGGTGCACCTGTCGGAGCCAATCAAGTGAGTTGCAATACATATTTTCCTCGAAAATGTTACTATATTCGAACCGTATGACTTCTCCCTCAATGCAGCAGCGCAGATTTCGCGTATTTATCTTGCCTGACGGCAGGGTGTTATTTCAGTGGTCATAGGAACCCAAAATGTACAAATTTCTTCTGAAACGTACCTCAAGCAAATCCTGGAAAAACGTTGAGGGTTCGTAACCGGCGGTTCCAAAACGTATGAATACCGATCGTTGTTAGCAATTTAGACGCGGCAACCACAGAGTATCTGGTAGGACAGGTTCGGGGGGCGGGGGTGACAATTCCGCAACCGACATTTCGGCAACGAGGTTCATATCTGCTCGAAACAAACCTACATTACTCCACCAAAGTGTTATCATGTTCAGCGTCACGAGGGCTTTCAAACTCACAGAGTAACTAATTAGCTAATTAAAATTTCGCTAATTAGTCGAAAATACAAAATGGTCAGAAAAATACAGCAACAATCCGAAATGGATGCAGGTTAGCAAATAACCAGCAGGGAAAAAATTCATACTGATTCCTCGAGTTTGAGCAAGGTTATAACCCGCTGTCATAATGTCGGTTGCGGAATTGTCACCCTCCCGGTTCGGGATAGAGGATACACAGAGAAAAATGTCTGTCATATATGGCTCCTGAACTGCGTTTGTATGTCATATATAACATACAGTATGTTATGTATAACATACAAGCGCAGTTCAGGAGCCATATATGACAGACATTTCTCTGAGTGTAGAGCTTCATCCCCTTCACAAACCATCTTCTCGAAAGCTCTATCACCTCTCATCAATTTCCGCTCGCGCGTTTTCATGAATACTGCTTCAACGATGGTCGCTCTAAACTCGTGTCATTTCTCAGTCGGGCGAGCCCCATATTAATCTTTTCCACCCCTTCTCTCTCTCACTCACTGTCTCATAGCGAGTGCAGCTCCTCCAGGGTCTTTTCCCTTCTCCCGTTTCGCCCTCTCGGTTCTACCCTATCTCCTGGAAGCGCCCCTCTCTCCAACCAATTCTCCTTCCTCCCCATCTCTCTCTCTCCCTCTCTCTCTCTCTCCCTCTCTCTCTCTCTCTCTCTCTCTCTCTCTCTCCCAGAAATGCCCTCCACTACCTCCTTCCTTTCTTCTTCTTCTGCTTCATTTTGGGTACGTGTCCCTTCCTTCCCTCTCTCTCCCTCCCCATCCTCTCCTCCTTTATTACTATTCTGCCCTCACACCCCGAGAAAGCGAGGAGTTTATTAGTGCACTCGCTAGTTGTGAGCGAGCTTAAAACAGGGATCAGCAAGTATTACAAATATAAAATTATACGTTAATGATATGGACTACTGGTGGTGTACTCTCTTTCCATACCTCGTATCTGTTGTTTAGGAGCGGAACGTTTTATTATTTTGGACGAGTGTTTGTGAATTTGTAATATATCAGTCTCAGTGAAATGGGTCTGCGAATTATGAAGTCTAGACTCCAGACTTTTAAAAAACTCTATCGCTTCTTTTGTAGGCAGTAGAGCGGGATACTTAATCTGTTAGAGCCGTAATAGACTTCTGGATTCGTGGATTTGGCTTTCGAGCACTATTACATGTAGTAGTCATCGAAATAACTACTGTTAGATATTAGAAAACGATTTTCAATTTTTGTGAGGCTGTGAGGCTCACTTTTGTGAGGAAACGATTTCAATTTTTGTGAGGCTACAAATCGATTTCAACATCGACCTCAGAATAGTTATTGTATGTAATGTAATTTCACAATTCAATTTGCAGCCTCTGCAGCAGCCGCAGCAGATGCAGCCGGCTGCATCGACCTCAGTGACTGCTGCACCTGCTGCAGCTGCTCAGGCAGTGACCAGCGGTGTAACCAGCCTGTTCAAGGGAATCACCGGCGGAATTAAGGTATAGGAATTTATCATATTTGGCAAAAGAAAGAGTAATATATTTTGCAAAAAAAAGATAATTTGTTTTCTTCGTAATGAATGACGTTTAATTTTTTACCGTGTAAGCTCATGTTTTCTGAAAGATTACAAGAAAGCATTAGTTCTACGATTATTGCACGTTGAAATTTTCAAGTTACAGGGCACAATCGATACGGTCACCAAATCGACGACCGCGGCAGCAACCACGAATGTGCAGCAGACGCAGCAAGGTCATTTTTTATAAATTCACTTTAAAATCATAATTTCAGTCTGAAAAATATATTACGAGACTATTATGAATCAAACCGTGCTTGAGTTGGTAAAATAGGAAAGATGTTTAAATATATTATTGATTTGCAGCAGCCAGCGGTCTCCAGCAGCAGCAGATGGGCGGTCCGATGCAGCACATGCAGCAGCAGCCGGGAATGATGCAGCAAGGCGGGCCTATGCAGCAGCAACAACGTCCGATTGGCAGCGGTCAGTGATTTGGCGATTAGTAGAATGTGCGTAAAAGTACTACTTTATCCTCCTGTGTGTGATTGCGATTTTCTTGGCCTGATTTGTTAAAAAAAATTGCTTTTCAAAAGCTTTTCGTACTATTTCTCGATTCGCAAAAGAGACATGCTTCTCTCTTTCTCTCTCTCTCTCTCTCTCTCTCTCTCTCTCTCCTTCTCTCTCTCGCGCTGAACGCCATTTCGGCCCTCCCCCATGTTTTCATCGGCCCAGAGCCCCCCGAAAACTAATTGGATCCTCCAAGTGAGAGTGGAGGAGGGAATGGGGAGAGAGAGAGGGCTAGTCTGGACGGACAATTTAATTATGACATCACGAGTAAAGTATTGACAGGAGGACGCAGCCTTGCGCAGTTGTGAACTTCAGTTTTGCAAACTAGGGACGGACATTGAGAGTAGACTGAATGTTAACCAGCACTTCGATAAAACAGAAGGCGCCACAGTTCTGCCCTTTACTACACTATTTACTCACATTTCTCCGTGTGTTGTATATATTTTTATTAAACTGTATAGAAACAGAATAATGTATGACAATAAATTTTAATATACATTAAATGGTCTTCAGGTGTTCAACAGCGACGAGGACCGCACGGTGATGCGCGAAGGCAGACTACGATGAACAGACAAGGATCGATTGAGGTACGGTATACACTGCAATCGATGATTGATTTTTTATTGAACGTGCCAATTAAGAAAATGACAGTTTCATCGATTTTGTGTTGCTTCCTAACTATAATAAGTCTTTTATCAAGAAGCTATTCGGGTTCACAGGAAAACGAATGGAAACTTTGACGACGTTGAAAAGGCTTAGTATCTTCGGTTGTATTGTCGTGCCTAGCTAGAGTTGAGATAAAATATAGTTTTCTAAATCCATTTTTTAAAATTTTTAGTCCGGTCAATACCGCCAGGACACGAACGGCAGTCTGCCACAGGGGAGAGGCGACGGAGTCATGAGGAAGGGCAGAAGGTGAGTATTGCGTCATTCTTAGGCAAGAGTCATGAGGAAGGGCAGAAGGTGAGTATTTCGTCATTCTTAGGCAAGAGTCTTGAGGAAGGGCAGAAGGTGAGTATTGCGTCATTCTTAGGCAAGAGTCATGAGGAAGGGCAGAAGGTGAGTATTGCGTCATTCTTATGTATATCTTTATCGCAACAAAGTAAATTGTGCGAACATAAAAACCAGTAGCAAGGAACTGGTAGGCGACAATATAAAACGGCGAAATGTCGAAGAGAGGGTAGATGTCGTCGCGATTCGACGACCCGAGCTGAGTTAGGATAAAAGAAGGAGAGAGAATAGATTAGAAAAGATAAGAGACGGGTAAAAGGGGTGCAATATGTTTAAGAAATAATGTTGACGAGAGGGAAAGAATTCCTTTCGGCAGAGAATTGAGCAACGAATAAGTTCGATGAGAAATGAAGTTTTTAGACAGATTATCTGTGGCTCGGAACAGGGGAGTTTACGAGTAGCACCACGCGTACGAGAGAGGCGATGCTCGAAAAGCAATACTTAATCTTTACAAAGTACTACTGAAATTTACTATATTATAAATTACACACAAAATTTACTGTGCTGTCTCTGCCTCGGTGTGTTGACGCTGCCGTTCACCGTCATTCCTGTGTTTAGCAGCGGAACGTTTTAATATTTGTAATGACTGCAGAGAGGAGCGGCCAATCTTCTACACGGACAGTGGCGATGTGGCGGCGGACGGCAACAACACGCCGCTGAGGAAAACCAGCCATCGGTACGAATTTCTACAGTATCTTCCTTATATCTATCGGGAACTGATTTTATTAAAATATAATCGAAATTGATGTCATTATAATTGTAATTTGGTAAACTTGACAGGCCACGACAGACCGGCAACGATCTCACAATTGATGAACAATATGGGTGAGCGTTAGAATATTAATTATATATTTAAATAAAAGTATTATATTGGTTAATTAACTTAATTAATAATTAAGAATGCTTTTTCCAGTGGTCAAGGCACCTCGGCCGGTCCAGTCCCCTCCCCTCACACCTCATACAATAACCGAGGTATATTAAAAAACACTTTTTAAAATTGAAACATTCAAAAATTGAAAAGTTTAAAATTTTAATGTGATAAATAGCTCCGTGAACTGACTCATTTTTCATCAAAAGAGCGTGTGATTGAACTATTGCATTGAAAAGGGAGCTGGAATGAAACCACTGGAAAAAGAGAGAGAGAAAAGAGAGAGAGATAAGAGAGAGAGAAAAAGAGAGAGAGAAGAGAGAGAGAAAAAGAGAGAGAGAAGAGAGAGAGAAAGAGAGAGGCCTTTGAATATATGGTCTACGCAGAAAGGACGATGAACGGGAAAGAGGGGGATCCATCCCCATTGACCATCCTTCCTCCCTTTCCATTACTCTCCTCTCTCTCTCTCTCTCTCTCTCTCTCTCTCTCTCTTTACTAATGCCTACCCATTCCGTATGTATTGTCGGAGCTCATCAGGCCTTTCTCTCCTCTCTCTCATTCTCCCGTGCCGTTTGATCTACTAATTTCTCTCGCCCACCCTCAAAAGGCCCCCATTGCCCAATTTTCAAACATTCACATTTCGTCATTCGACGGTGTCTAATTTCAATATCGTCTATGCCGAAACATCAGGGGCGTTAGCGATGGAGAACTTGTTGAAGATGGTAGGAAAACCCTGCCCCCCTGACAGCCCCCGATACCCCCATTTTAAGGCGTCCACGTTGATAAAACTGGTCGAAGATTGGGGGACGTTTTGCCAGATTATGAATATTTTTCGCGCGTCTATATTGGGGGTGATAGATAGCGATGGTAGCTTCACTGCCGATGCATCATGCCAACATGGGGAAGTGAAGGGACTGACTCTTTTCCCCGAAAACGATGAGTTGCCACATCATTCCACAGGCCGGTCAACCATACATAAAGGGCTTTGGAGGGAGGGAGCGCGTGAAATCGAGAGGTGCTCTCTCACTTTTGCACGCTCTCTCGCACTGACCCCTATCTGTCGGTTTGAAATCATGAGTTGCAGCAGAATTCCGACGGACTCGCTCAATTCGACAGGACGAGAACAACAGAAGAGGATCGATATCGGCACGATTGAACGAGGTGAGAGACAATTCCGTGTTGGGACACCAATGATATCGGTTCTGACTAATCGAGGAAGATAAATATATGAGAAAAAAAAGTAGTTATCACGATAGTTTTGATAATAATAACTATCTGTTTTTTTTCCTTCTTTACCTCGTCGAATCCGGAAAACCAATGCGCCGTCCAGGTCGCCCCCGTTCCTCCTCCGTCAGCCACTGGCGTCAGGAAGAAGACGCGACTGCATCGGTTAGATTGTTATTCTTAATTTAGTTAATTTGCGAAATTCGCACAAAAATGTAGTACACAGTTCATTTGAATTCAGAAAGACAGTGTGCGAAAATAGGGTGAAATGAGCGATGGTCTTTCGACGGATCATGTTTTGGCAAGTTGCCAAAATGTTATGCATTGCAGCCAAATGCGGTCGATGTCTTCGTCAGATGAGGAGGCGACTCCGTCGACGATTCAACCGCCGCTGGCCACCGATGCCATGGGACGGTGAGATCGCATTACAATACAATACAATAATATTTATCACGATAACATCAGATGATGATTTCAGGGGTTAGGATCATTCTTCTCAGTATAGACGGATCATCAGTATAGAGATCACATTATAAATAGAAAACTAGAGTTTGAAATTCGGGTAAGTAGTTGGATCAGATATCTTAATTTCTCGCACTCTCTTACGGCCTACAGAGAAATGAACAGCGAATTATTTCTCCAATTAATTTCAAACTCTATGCAAAATGATACGAACGTTGGACAACATGGCAATTCTTGGTAGTTTCATGCGCAACGTTTTTTCTGTAAGAAAAATAACTCGTTCTCGGAAAAAGGATACGAAACTGCGCGAGTTCTCGCGCTCGAAAGAAACCCAATGAGGAAAGGGGAGATGTCTTCTTGCCGGGTGTTGTCTGGCAGCTTAAATTAGGTTTCTCGGGAAGAGAGAGAGAGCCAGAGAAAGAGAGAGAGCGAGAGAGAGAGAGAGATCTGCAGCCCATGCAGCTCGTGCAGCAACCCTATCTATCTTTGCAGCGGATGCGACCCTCGAATCCCTCGGGACGACGCGCAGCGACTGCCGCAGGAGTGCACGTCGGAGAAGGGTCTGTGTCAGTTCCCATCGTTGTCATTTTACCCCCACATGATTCCAAACCTACAGACCAGGGTTAGAGCGAGAGAGTGTGCTAACATGAGAGAGTCCCTCTCGATTTCGCACGCTCTCTCACTCCAAAGGCCTTTCTGTAAGGTTGACCGGCCCGTGGAATGATGTGCCCACGAGAGAACAGTCGATTCATACCCGCGCACACTCTCCCTCTGGCTGTTCTCTTTTTTCCCTAAGAACATCAGCCTTATTTCCATGCTCTCATGCCGCGCAAATTTCACAAGTGGATGTTTTAAATTTGAATATTTAACTTGTGAATTTTGCGTGGCATTACTCAGCCTGCATTCCTAGCATGCACCTTGGAACCCCCCCCCAATATACAAATGATTACAACACAGAGGTCCCTGTGCTATCTTTGATTCGATTTTGTTGCACCTTCGACAAAATGGCATAAACTGCTCGAACAAAAGGGAATTCCGACACACTCGTAACTTCGTAGTTGCCCATATTTATCCCCCATTCCTTCAATGTTGTTGATCCGCTTGCTGCGATGGTTCGGATTTTGCCTGCCCGCTCCAGGGAATTCAGGTCATTTTAATGTTGGAAAATACAAATAAATTAAAATTAAAATATTTTCAGATCTGCTCCGGTACATTTACGGCAACGACCTGGGCCGCGCAAGTAATGGAAAGAGGCGTGAGTTTTATTATTTATTTATTTAAAAAATGGAAAATAAAATAAAATATAATTGCCACTAATTGTTTCTGTTTCCATCTTTCTGAAAAGTGAGCTATCCACATGATTCCAAACCTACAGACCAGGGTTTGGGTGAGAGAGTGTGCAAAAGTGAGAGAGTCCCTCTCGATATCACACGCTCTCTCACTCCAAAGCCCTTTCTGTAAGGTTGACCGGCCTGTGGAATGATGTGTATCCTTTCATACGTGCTCTCTTCACTGCGCAAATCAGCATGCTTTACTCGTATTTCCTCTCATTCCTTCTCTCTCTCTCTCCACCTCTCCTTTTCTGTCTCAGAATTGCTCCCTCCTCATAGTTTGTAATTGGAAGAGCGCAAAGAGAGAGAGAGATGGGCAAGAAGAAGAAGAGCTACAGGGAATTGACTGAGGAGGACTGCGAAGGAAGAGAGAAATAGAGAAGGAAGCGTGCAGTCTCGAGCCGTCTTTTCGCTGCTAAAATTCGCTCATTTTAACCAGTCTTCGCGCGGACTATTTGAAAATGTACCGAAATCTACAGCACATTTTTTCTCATACTACAAGATCACTTTTTCGCTCCCATAGCATATTAGAAATGGTTTACTTTCCACTAAAAAATTTGTGGTACCGCCGACTTTGTACTGAAAAGTCCCTTTTCTTGCCCAAATTTCCCTGTTTTCCGCCTCGATCGACAACGATTGTCAGGGGGCCTAATGGGTGACTGGCGCTGATGCAGATTGGAGTGGAGAGGTGGAGGGTCGACGACTAGAGACCAAGCGGAATTGAGAGAGCGCCAGTCGCTTTTGGCAGAGACGCAGAGGGCGACGATAGAGTGTGCGAAAGTGAGAGAGCGGCCGGCGGTTTTCGTCATTTTGTGCATGCATGGGTCGACGACGCCGGAAGCAGTCGGAAGACTCGCGCAGATCCGTCCGATTCGCCGCCCTCGCAGTCATCCATGAGGCATCCATAGAGAAGGGTATACGGTAGAAGGGGGATTACGGTAGAAATGGGGTTACCCTTGGGTTACGGTAAAAGACTTACGGTCGTTAGAGAGGTAATGCTTCTATAGAAATGGTTATACGGTAGACATGGGTACGGTAAAACGGGGGTTACGGTAAAAGAGTTACGGCCGTTAGTGTGGTAACACCGAGCTCAGGCATTCCCTACTAGGACTTCCATACTTTGAACGCGATAGCTTAATTTGATTTTTTAACGAAGAAAGCATGCGCGAAAATATCGGCAAAATACTTTGTAGTTGTAACACTAGCACCTCTCTAGCTAGTCATTTATTTTAATCAATAATATATAAATATGTGTGCAGGGCAAATGGAGCGGGCGCGGTCGGTCGAGGAGCGATTCCCACCCACGAGCACGAGAAGACCATTCAGCGCCGCCGGTAATTGCTTATCGAATACTGATTTTATTTTGAAAAGTACATAATTTTATCTATTGCAAGGTTTCACGTCGTCTCCATTCGCGAGAAGTGGGGTGGTGCCGGGAGACGCGCTCGCTACCAAGATCCGCAACCATCTATCGGTTGGTGATGGTTGTTACTTCCTTTCCTTAAAACCCTTTTCTCGTCACAGAGAAAGTGAATGAACTGCAGCCTACCACTTTCCACCGTAATCCATTCCTGTCCTAAACAACTCGAAAAACGTCCATTGCTCCTGCCGAGAGATCAGTAGACAGTAGAGTGCGACCACGGTATATTCATTTCGCACACTCTCTCACCTACCGACCGGTCGAGAGAGAGTGTGTGAAATGACGAGATCGTCGTCTCACTTTTCGCACTCTAGTCGACAAAAGTTGTGATATTTTACGCTCTCGATATTGCACGCGCTCTCAGCAGGAGACAGCATCTCAATAGTGAGAGAGGTAGGAGACTTTTCGCTCTCTCCTATCTTCCACCCACCGTAAACCCTCCCTTCCGTATTCATTGGTATTCCGTCATGAACAAGTACACCTTTGAATGGGGGGGGCGCGAGACGGAAGTCCGAAATTCTCCATCCACCCTAATCCCGTTCAGCAGCCGGTTACATGGCAGCCCTCTGCCGATGGTCGTCGTCTCATCGGCCACATTGTTCTCTACCGCTCTGATACCATGCCGAGTGGAGATCTCGGTCTGAAGGTTGGTCAAGGGCAGAAACAAAAACAAGGGCCGAAAAAATCTCTATCCCTTGAAAACAGTTTCACATAATAATTGCTCATCTTCAGCCATTCGAATCACTTTTAACACCACAGTTTGACTATATCTTGATTACCGTATCATGTTTCATATTGTCTATTCCAGAGTGTTCCTATCTCAAATGCCAAAATATAATGGTATCATCTCTTATTCTTCAATCCAAATCCCCCTTTAATTATAACCACATGTCCAGCATGTATAAATATCTATCTATCTATATCTATCTATGTATGCTCAGGTTGTGGGCGGCCGACGGTCGGACACTGGTCGGTTGGGCGCATTCGTGACACAAGTACGACCAGGATCAGTGGCAGACACGATTGGAAAACTGCGGCAGGGTGAGCACGTTTTTTTATTCAAATGCTTCGAAAACTATAAGCGAGGCAACGAATTCTTAATTGATTTCATATCAAATCATTGTAGAGGTGCTATCAGATGAAGATATGAACCCAAACAAGATTCCGAGTCCAAACAACTTCATAGAATTCACATAATGAATATATTTGTTCTACAGGAGACGAGGTCCTCGAGTGGAACGGGCAAGTGTTGGAGAATGCGACGTACGATCGGGTCTACGAGGTCATCAGCGCCTCCAAACACGACCAACAAGTGGAAGTGATCGTCAGCCGATCCGGATCGTGAGTTACTTCACTATTTGTATTGTAAATGAAAGGAAAATATGAAATAGTAAACCGAATGGGATCCAGATGGGCTAATACGTGCAGAAGATACCCCGATTTGTGGAACAGAAGCATCATTTAAAAGGCATATGACCTGACGCTTGAATGATTTAAAAACAAACAATCTTCAGCATTCCTGGCGGCGATGACTTCCTTAACATCCGTTCCTCCTTCCTCGCTCAGCAGCAACAACTACAACCGATGCAGCACAGTCCGCTGGGAGCTGCTGGCGGGATGCAGTACGTGCCGCAGCGCATGCTACCCGACCCGGGCGCACTTATGCCGCAGGGTGAGTTCATTTATCGATTGATATTTACCATAATCGCTTCCACGAAGCGCATATCCACTCGAATGGCTTGACATGACAAAACCTTTGCAGATCTTGACTATCCTCTGCACACGCCGCCCGGTCTCTCGCCCCATCACCACTCCATGGCAGGCTATCCGATGCAGCAGCATCAGAATCAGCTGCAGCAGCTACTGTCACACTCCCAGTCAGCCATCCTCCCATCCGCAATCCACGCCCATGGAAGTCCCCACAAGAACTCCGTGCCCATGTACTACGGTGAGCAGGATTACCTGAACGGTTTGTGGAAATCATTCGATTCTTTAAAAGCAATGACTGGGCATCGGCATAACGATGTATCAAATTTTGGATTCGTCAAGGCAATTGACTTTTACTGGATGATTCAGGTGGTTCCGCGCACTCCTACAACGCTCCGATGCAACAACTTCTGTCGCAACGCGGACAGATATTCGGACGGATCGAGGTATGCAATGGGGGTTACATTCTATTTTTTTTCCATCCATCAATTAAGCATGTTCACCAAACGAACATGGCGTTATTTGGCTAAACTTGTTTTTGAATGAATACACCTTCTAAAGCATCTTCTCCTCAGATCGCCTTGTATTACTCCGTGCAAGACCGCGAGTTGACTGTCAAACTCATTCGTGCCATCGATCTTTCTCCACGTCCCGACGGTGTTCCTCGCAGTCCCTACTGCAAGCTCTTCCTACTGCCAGATCGGAGGCAAGTAGAGGCAGAAGACGACCATAGACATGTTCATCAGTTTTGTTCTCGAACAACGAAATATCAATTGTTCGAGAACAAAGGAGGGATAACAACGAAACAAAGAACTGTTCGGAAACGGAAAACTGTTCTTTTTTTAAAAACTGTTCTTTTTTGTTTCGACTTTCCGAGTGGTCAACACTAATGTTCATGAAATGGTCGTTGCAGAGTAGCCTCCGTGAAAATGGTCATCGCTGTACTTTTCTGTCCATCTACTATGCTTTAATGTCTTGTCAAAATTTGTTTAAGCAGTAAACATTAAACGAGATAATTGCAGTGAGAAGTCTCGTCGTCAGTCGACCGTTCTCGTCGAGACGTCGATGCCCTTCTGGGACGAGTCCTTCTACTACCAAGGACTCAGTGAAACCATGCTCGTCGATAGGATCATGGAGGTACACACTGAAGAAATCTAGTCAAGAATTGAGTCATCTACACAATACACTGAGATGCGACACCCAGTGTATGACACACTCAATATTGAGTGTATTCGCGCGTCGAGAGAGCGTGCGAAAACGAGAGATTTGTAAGTGTACCATACACTTGGTGTCCTATCTCAGTGTAGGATACACTTAATAGTAAGTGTATTCATTCTGGGTGTAGAGAGTCTTCCGGGGTTAGCTCGCAGCAGTACACTCCGAAGCCGGACATTACGGCGGACATCGAGGACGTTTAACATACAATTCTGGTTGTTGCAGGTGACTTTGTGGGACTACGACAAATACGGTACGAATTCGTTCCTGGGAGAGGTACTCATCGACTTCACCGAGGTTAGCAGTTATTAAAATGCACATTCGCAAAAGCGCAATGGATCAAGATTTCAATTTAATGGATGAAGAGCACACTCAGAAAAATGATAGTAGTTTTTAACTATCATGATACTTATGGTGGGCATATTGCTAATAATATTTTACTATCACGTGCCCACCATGACTATAATGATAGTTAAAAACTACTATCATTTTTCTGAGAGCAGCATTAGAATGACCGTTGCAGATCCATCTTGATGGAACGCCGTTGCTGTACACCTTAGTGGACATGGATGATGAGAACCCGCTGAGAATGGTGAGATGTCATAAATTGAGTAATGGTCTGACTCTCTCAATTCTGCACGCTCTCTCGTGATGTCTGATCGATTAGAGAGCACGTAGAATGAGGAGACTCTGATCATTGATCCATAAATTCATTAAGTTCGCGAGCAATATCTTATTCCATTAAACTTGAAAGTAGCATTGATAGTCTTGATGCTACTAGTAATTTGCCCACAATCATTCTTCTTTGAAATCTGTGGTTGCGTAATTAATATTGGCGAGAACACACAGAGAAAAATGTATAAATCCAGCACCTTCATGCATGAAAATATATGAAAAATGTATTAGATGTTAGACATTTGTTATACATTTTCATGTAAGATGGGGAATTTTTCTCTGTATAAATGTCGTCTAAATGTTCGAGTCGTTTGCAGAGACTTCGTGAGCGGCGAACAATGAACGCGACGCCTCGACGACCTCATTCCGAAGCCGGCCATTACGGTGGACACCGAGGACACCCACTCGGTGAGAGATACGGTAGATCAGCTCGAGTAAGCGATCGTAAACTGAAATTCTTTCATGGAATACGAACATTATCGAATTATAGATACGTTCGAACCCATCATCGACTATCCTCATGAGAGGCGGTACGAGGACCGACAGGTGAGCGTTATTAGTTTACTTTTTTGCATTGCTAAATTAAATGCAAAATAAAAGCACAACTAACTTAGTGGTAGCTCAAAGTTTAAGGTATGTAAAGTGTACTTTTCAAATTGCAGTACTCGGACAACAACACGATGCGTCGATCGCGAACATATGATAGAGGAGGTCGGATAGAGGAAGAGCGGAGACGGGGTGAGAGATTGAACAAGACATTAACTCGATGAGTGTAAAAATTGTGGCAGAATCAATTTCGATAAACAAGTATTTAGAAACATGGGCAACGTTTGGAAATAGTTAAGGCTAAGTGTAATTGATGGTTCAATAGATGGCGCTCCGCTCTCTCCTTCTCCACGAGAGGGACCGATGGATGGAGAGGATTGGACGCTACAGAAGCAGGTAAGCAGATGAGATTTCCATTTCCATATAGAGTTTGAAATTCGGGTAAATAATTGGATTAGAACTCTTCATTTCGCACACTCTCTACACTGGTAGATTGGTGAGAGAGTGCGCGAAATGAAGAGAGCTAATTCAATTATTTACCCGTATTTCAAACTCTATTTCCATACATTTCCAGGCCTGAGCGATTAGAACAAAAGACTAAATTACCATTAAAAGAGGTCGATCTGTCTAGCATGCGTCTCTCTAGTGAATTTATTTTCTGGTTTTTAATAAAATCCGCCATCCTATCTAGTTACCATCTTTTACGCGCTCGCAAACTTTCTAAGAGAGCTAAGTTCACTAGAGAGGTACACTTTTGGAAGTTCGCGCTCCGTGTATCTAGTTTCCCCCTTCTTTCCCGAATACTAAACATTTCAGAAAGGTTAAAGCGAATTACATTTCCTCAAATTTGCAGAAATGTCTTACGCTGCAATTTGATCCCAATTATTTCCGTTGACATGAAACTGCCCCCGCTCTCTCCAAGTGCTTCTTCATATTTCACTTCTCATCTTGCTTATTGACTTCTTATTATTCACAAACTTCACACTTCGAAAATAGCTAAGAATATACAAAATATGTTTTTAAGAATATAATTATATGCTGAAGAACCGCTTGCAGAACTCTGGGTATCTCTCGGACTATGGACACGCTCAAGCTCAGCCACAGGCCAATAGATACAAATCAAGAAGACCACGAAGTGCAACTGCGTTGAGATGTAAGTATTGTTATATTATTCTTTCTATTCCTTAGTTTGCAGAGTGTATGTTTGTGAAAAATTAGACTACATCGATTCATCGATTTTTTTGGGGAAAGATACCAAATATTTCTTATAACTGAAAAGGATAACTGAAAAGCAAAGAGAAATAATATAATCAAAAAAAATCTGCAATTGTAGTAACAGCCGCTGAAATGTCTGCCTCCCGCATGTACAGTCGATATCTGCCTGACGAACCTCCGCCCAATCAAGACGAACCGCCGGACATAGCGAGGTAAATTGTCCTTACGCCTTAAATCTTAATTATTATGTCTACCCTAAAATCTTATCCTATTATCTTATCATTAAAAAACTATAAACAGTTATACTGTTAACTTCATGTTACTACTCCGAAGATCAATAAAGTGCACGTAAAATTAATTGGAAAATTATATTTTAAAAAAATTGGTTTTATTCATGCGCTAGTCGTCATGGCTACTTCACACACCGATTGGGGCGCGCTAAGATTCTCATTTTCAATTTCTTTCTTTCTCAAATTTACTCTTATTCTCTACCTCTCTCTCTCACAGTATGTCGTATTGCGAAAGCCTATGCCTATAGCTCCTATTTCCTTCTACACTGCTACGCTGTTTATGCGCATTAGCTGTGCCTTGCATCAATAATCATCTCCACTAAGGTTTGCCGACTAACGCATAGGCATTTTATTGACTCAAAACAGTTTACCCGAGTGCTTTTTGCCGAACCTCCTTGGACTTCCTTGTTTTTGCCCCGCAACCCAAAAAATGCTGTAGCAAGCGACGCAAAATCGGGGCGGAAGACGTGATTCCCCTCTCCCATCTACAAGATTACCCTTCTCTCCTTCTGTGAGAGTGTGTAGTAATGAGAATGGATGGGGGGGGAGATGTGGGAGGGGGGAGGGAGACGCGCCCCCTCCTTCCATTCCCCCTTTCTCCCCCTTTCCATCCCTAATCTACCCTTGTCCCTCCTATCGTTTGCGTCCATCCTTCTCGTTATTTGGAACGAGGAGCCGAAGGCGGAAAAGGGAGGAGAGAGCTGCACTGAACGAAGAGATTTCAGTTGAATTAGGGTACCCGGGTCGGGCTCCCAGGCAGTTTTAAGGTACCCTGCAGCGGGTTTCAGACGGTTCCGGCCGCTACTCTTATCCTATGGTGCATTTAGATGGTCTAGACGAGAACGCCCTCGCTCGCGAGGGCGCTCGCGTCGTCATTATTGTTATAATATCGTCCAACAGTACTCAACTGCAAATCCTGAACGAACATTCGTTTTGGCAACCATTTTTGAAATGAATATAATTTTAACCGTTAGATTCAGTAGTAGTTCACGTGAATTTCCGCTATTTTTTTCTTCCCCTTGATGACTTATGATTGGACTCTGCCTTCTCCCACATCATTCCCATTGCCTAGACTACATCTCTTCCATTCCCCCTGCTCTTTCCTCTCTTTCTATCCGCTTCCTCACAAACTCGAATTAGCCACATTTGCTAATTTCCAAAGTCGAAGATTTGTGACTACTCAAAAATAAATAAATCAGTTTTCGATAAGTTCCACACGCTCTCTCATCCTTTGCGTCTATATCTGTTGATTTGAATTAGTCAAACCCCTTGAGATTTTAAACAGTAAGTTATGCCTATTTTGAAGATTGGGTGTGTCGGCAAGAATGGATCCTCGGTCGCCGAACGGTCGTGTGATGGCGGAGGCAGGCGGGTACGGTAGCGATGGCAGCGAGACGCTCTCCGCCCACTCCAACCACTCCATGCCCATCGTGAGGTGCGTTTTCCACGGCGACGTTTCCCACAAGGCGACGTTTCCCACTCTTCCTTGTCAAATTTTCGACAGGCGACGTATCCTAATTCCGTTGTGCGCCTGTGGCCACAAGTTGTTAGCTCTGCGTGTGCGTGTGAGTAGGAGGCAATCGAGTTTCGGGCGGCGGAATGAGACGAGGATGCGAGAGAGTGCGTGAGCGGAGGAGGGCGCAGGGTGGTCAGAGTGGGCGAGAGAGTGTGTCAAATAAGGAGAGTAAGGAGACTTGTCGTCGCGCCTTTCCATCTGATATATCGAACGTTGGCATAGAAACTCCGCGCCGCGCCGTCGCTGCTAAGAGAAAGGACTAGAGACAGGTAAGACGAAGTACGCGCTAATTCCTATTGCGAGGCTGTTGGGTGTCTACTAGGGTTGCCCGTTCGAAGTCAGTTTCGGTAATACGGCGTCTCTTTTTCTCTCGTTCTCTCCTCTTTATCAGCCGTATTACCGATCTCTCGCTGAGAGAGTCGTAATACGAAAACCGAACTTGCATCCCTAGTGTCTACCAACCAAAGGATCGAAAATCCGCCCGCACACTTTTAGGAACTTTTCTAGGTACTTACTTTGCCGATGCGGCACCTCAATTTTCATTAATATCATGTTCGATAGTTAATTTGATTTCCCCACCCCATTCTACTTCGCAAGCTAGCGTAGTCTGAAGCTCGCGTATATGGTATACCCCTTTGACCCCGTCGTAATACGTTCGAAGATCCCCCGACCACATCCTACTTTCATCAGGCTATATCTTTTTTTTTGCTCGGGTGATCAAACATCTCGTTGACGATCGAAATTCATTTACGCCAGTTCGGGAGAATTCCCCCGTTCCCAGGCCCATATCAAAAATGATTTCATATCTAAATCACAAGGCGTGTGAAAACAGAAAATTGCCGTCGCGTGGCGATAATTCAAACCTCATGTGAAAAACGTCGTCTTTCGTCTCAACATGTCATTCGGGCTTGTATCGTTTTAGAATGGCAGCTTTAGAACTCGCTTTCCAAGACTTTGTCGATTATGACAAAGTTTTCAGATAATTTCAAGATCTTTGGCGATAGTTCCAAAAAGGCTAATACTAAATGATAATCGCTTTGCCAGTAGAGATAGCGCGCTATAATAGCCTTCGCGTTTTTCTCTCTCAATTGTCCATTCCATTGGTAGTAGTGTTGTTATTTGGAATAATTTTATTCGCGAATAACAAAGGTTATTCTCGAATAACTCTTTGTTAGTCGCGAATAACCCTTTGTTATTCTCGAATAGGATTATTCCAAATAACAACACTAATTGGTAGTATGAGAATTGAAAAGCCCCTCTCCCCCAACCCCCCTTCTGGAGGCGAGCTTGAGTGAGAAAATAATAGAGACCCTCTCACTTTTACATACTCTCTCACCTGACCCCTTTCTGGAGGAGAGATTGAGTGATGTCCTTATGCAGGACGATCAATCGTCGCCGGACGGCGGAGGAAGTGAGGGCGGAAGAAATGGCAGAGGAACAAGAGGAGAGGAGAAGGGAGAGGAACCACCATCATCGGTGAGTTCAAAGCCTCGTTGTTATCTCCAGAAAGCCTCTCTAGTTTGAAGTATAAAAGGTGTTTAACAAAAAATATATTTCAAGTTCATTGCGCTGGAGACACTTTAGACTAAATCGTTTTTCAATATTCAAAAAGGTGAAGTCATCCCTTTATCTAAGCTCCATGTCCTGATGAGGTCACTCATAAAGCCATTAAACCAGAATGTGTTAATTCAATCCGGAGGTCAATCAATATTAATAAAAATAAATAAAATATTTGTAGCGACGACGATTCGCATCGTGGTCGTAGCAGCGAGAAGGGCGGCAATGGCAATGATCTGCAAGCGATGAAAGAGAGGAAGAAGAGTCTCATGACACGATTCATTCCTGGCAAGGGAGCTGCTGCTGGTGGGTTGCCCGATTCCTTCAGGGCGAAATAACGTGCGAAAACGATATGCACTGTTATATGAAAAAAAGTTTAAAAAATCCATAATTCTCGTATCTAATGCGATGGCAGAAGGCGCAAGCAGTCCTTTCATTCACTTTTCACCCTCATTCACCCACAATTTCCGCTTCTGTCGTATAAATAAATTATATATTGCACACAAAAACGGTAGTAACTGATAGTAGTAGTTGGCACATCACTGGTAGCCACAGAATCTTATCCCTGGCCCATTTCTGGTGGTTTTTTCGCGAGAGAAGCACATCTCATTAAGCACTAAGTGGCTTTACTGATTCACTGAGAGCGCGGTAGGAAGAACAATCCAATTATTGCCTATTGATGACGAAATTCCAGGAAAGCGCACTGGCTTTGCTCGATCCGAAGAAGTCGGCATCCCATCGATGGGAGGAGCCGTCGGAGGAGCAAACGGTTAATATTGTATATTATTATAATACAATTTATTAAAATTTTTTTTTTTAAATCAATAATCGATATTTGAGGCGGCGGAGGCAGCGGGACATCACTGGAAAGCCGTCTCCAGGCCCCTTTTCTTAAGCAGACGTCCAAGGAGTCCACCGATAGCAGCTATAGTGACAAGTCAGTACTACTCAGTAGCACGTAGAAATATGCGTAGTATGATTTCTACACAGAGCGCGAAGTCTCCAGCTTTCTTTACTCTGGAGATGTTGTCTCCTGGTGAGAGAGCATGCGAAATTGAGAGGTGGAGACATCACTTCTCCTAATAACTGGAGACATGAACTCTCCAGAGTAAGGAAAGCTGGAGACTTCGCTCTCTGAGTAGTCGTGGTGGGTTCAAGAGTGGTCTAGACCGGGTCGTAACCGGCACTCACCAAAAGCTGATATCTATTTATTTTATCGGCGTGGAATATATCTAACAACAGAGACGGAAATTTATCAAAAAGTGAGAATGTCATAAATTAAAAATAAGTAATTATGTAAATAAATTGCAGCTGGCAGCCGGTAGTGCCTGACGGGCAATTGGGCTCCTTCATCGACAACCTCGGACCGGGACAGGTAAATAGATTAATTAATTAGGCTAATTACTTGCTAATTAGCATAAATATCGATCGATTAATTGCAGGTTGTGGGACGTCAGGTGCTTGCGTCACCAGTCCTGGGAGAGATTCATTTGGGCATCGCCGCCAGTAGATCGGGTATGCACATTCTAAATCTTTTTAGAATAGTTTTTAGATTTTTTTTGAACAATGAGTCCGAATCTCTTCATTACTCGCACATTTTCGTTAAGCGACGGGTTCACAGAGGTTGTGAAATTAAGAGATCCCGACACGTTTTGAAAATGTTTCCTCAGTTCGATATATCATCGAGTTGATTTTTTGTGGCGAAAGTTGATCTATGATCTTTGTCAGGCATTGATGTCGAGGTCATCTGCGCCAAGAATCTCGTCGTCAAGTCGGGCGTCAAGATGAGTCCGGGTTTGTTTTAATAAAAATATGTTTTATTAAATTTAAAAAATAATAATAACGAGAAGATAGACAAATAACAGAGACTTTGGTGATTCACCAAAATTTTCCTTGAAAATTTCAGATGTGTGTATACTACTTTTCGCCACAAATCACTTTTGTTTAGTACTGAATGAAAGTTGTAGGAAAATGTAACTCTTACCTTTTTTCATCTGCTCACCTGCTTACTTAGAAACTGACGCGAATGATGCGTGCAATTTTTCATAAAGCCAACCGAAAGACAAAATCTTTCTAATTTTTTTTCATTATCGTTCCTTTTCTTTTTTAGCAATACTCATAAATAAATAAATATATATATATATATATATATATATATATATTACAGCACCGTACGTCAAAGTCTACCTGATGGAGGGCAAAACGTGCGTGGCGAAGGCAAAAACGAATGCAGTCAGGTGAGAACAGTTGCGAAGCGGATAAATCTCCAAAAAGGGGTCTAGAGAGATCGTGTAGAATCAAGCGATGCTCTCATCCTTATGTGGTGTTAGTTTTCGGAAAAAAGGAATGGAAAAAGGCCAAGATTTGAATTCCCGCAATTTCTTATCTCGGTTCTCCGTGGAGCAATCGACTCAAAAATTATAGGTGTAAAAGGGTCAAACAATTTTATATTCGAAGTTTTGAGTCGATTGCTCCACGGAGAACCGAGATAAGAAATTGCGGGAATTCAAATGTTGTCCTTTTTCCATTTCCTTCTTCCGAAAACTACATTGCAAACTCACTCCAGATCCCTTCCTGGAGGATTGGAACTATGTGATGTTGCATTTTCTAGCGCTGCATTATTATTTATATTATATTTTATATTTAACAAAACAAAAATAAATAAATACTATATTTTCAGGAAGACCACCAACCCTCTCTTCCAACAGCATCTCATCTTCCCTGAGAGTCCTCGGGAGAAGATGCTTCAGGTTCGAAGAAGTTCATTTCTCGATTAGCAACCACCACTTGCAGGTTACTGTACTCGGCGACTACGGTCGGATGGAGCGCAAGGCGTTCATGGGCATCGCTCAGATACGGTATGTGATCGAGAGTATTGATCGATTATTGATTGAATAATTATAGACTGGACGATCTGCAACTCAGTTCGGAGCCGCTCATCGGGCTGTACAAGCTGTTCCACTCCTCCTCACTCGCTGGCACCGGTCCCGTCCGGAAAGACAGCGAGACGAGTCTGGCCGTAACCGCCCAATAGTACCCTAACCCCGATCATACGGAAGTCATACCACACCGATTATCGATTGATCATTACCGTAGGCTTTGCGAGCCCCTAGCTTCAAGCAAGACATGTCCGAATCTCGTGTTTTCTCCCCGCAACTAACCATGAGACTAATCGATACTCCTCTCGCTCAAGATACCTTAATCTACCGTAATCTCTCTCTATCTGCGCACCATGTTAGGGTCGTTTGTGCACGCATAGCCATCGCCTAGCCACCCTAGAGAATATCAAAAGACAACACACATTTGTTTATGTTAGATTATGAGTCGATAGCTCCTCTTTTGCCCGATCGTCCACTGGTCTGCTTTAGTCTCTTTCCTGTTATTCGCTTATCCCCGATAATAAATCCAGTACTTCCATATTTATCATAGTCCGTTTCAGCTTGCTAGCACCAAAAACATTGCCCTATCCACTCTCTTGTTTCCCCACTACTGCTCCACCACTTTGACCTACCGTATTTGATGTGATAGTTACAGTGCATATGAGTGGCCCTTCTACTGCGCTAAGGACCAAACCCACCGAGCGACTAGTTTGCTTACCGTATGCCAAAGGTTGTGCGCACGTGCACAACTCATTGTGAAATGACAAAAATCCTTTTTTTTATTTATTATCCATTTTTTCTCTTAAATTAAGCTCCAGCTTCCTCTCAGGGTCTCGTGCTTTTTTCTCACAATTAGCTTCATAAATACTATAATTATGTTGGTTGTTACTAGTGTTGCTTACTACATTCCTAAATCAATTCCTCCCTCCCCCGATGATTATCAACGCTTCCGGCTGATAAAGTTGTCTGTAAAACTATATTCTTGTTTTTTTAAAGCAGCAAACAATTGTGCCCTGCGAAACACTACAGCACAAATTGAACCACATCTTATGAAATATCGTTGATGACCATGAAAAAACATGCATAAGACGTTTTCGCAAGAATGGTGACATCATGAGAATGGACGTGTTTACTCTAAAGCGAATACACGCTCAATGATTGCCGAAACAAATATTGAAATGATATTGATTGTACTCAATCGTATACGTTCTCTTATTTCTTCCTTCTAATCGATTCATTTCCCGCCATCTCAGCGCTAATGGGGTAGATCTACTTCAGCTTGGGGGGAGATCTACTTCAGCTATTGGGGAGATCTTCCGTCTGGCAGTGGGGAGATCTACCTGAGTCTGAAGTAGATCTACCCAACAGCTGAGGTAGATCTACCCAATAGCTGAAGTAGATCTACCCAATAGCTGAAGTAGATCTTCCCCCAATCTGAAGCAGATCTTCCCCTTCTTTTTAGAATTCCTTCCTCCCCTCATTGCCTTTTGCGCTGTATTTGAATGTATATTATTACTTATTAAGATAAGGACGATATAAAGGTTAATGACGATTTTATCTACACGAATCAGAGATACAAAAGATAACAGAATCAGAATCTTCTAATTATTCACAGGACGAGTAGACGTTTGGTGCATCACTTAGAAGTAACGAAAAATGAACCTGCAAAGATATAATCAGTACATGATATTAGCACATATTTTATGTTTATAAACTCCACATTAACACACTACGCTACATTTCATACCCTCTGGCTCCCGTTCTATATAGTTTCAATATCGCTACCGTATCTGATCACTCCATGAGTGCCGTACCCCTTGGAAATACTAGAAAAGAGCGAAATTACTTACTCTTTTCACAGTATATCAAAGTCAACGTATTAGAGTGTCCTCTGGTCTCTTCTCATCTACTCTCTTGACCACCAATTCGAATCTGCAATGAGAATGAGAATCAGGTGAAAATGGACGCGTCAATTTACCGCCAGTAGATTATCTCTTCTATTGCGTCATTCCAACGCAACTACACCAGGCACAATCGATATTTCTACCGTACCCAATCGCCTTAAGACTACCGTACCCCTTGGAAAGGCTATAAAAGAGCGAAAGATTTCACCGTAAATGGCCGAATCTTCAACAAAAAAAAGAGATGAATACATTCCAATCTTCCCTCCTTCACACTTTCACATAGTACAGTGATTCTGCAATGAGAATGAGAATCAAGGGGCGATGGAGGCGAGAACTGAACAACAGTAGATCGACCTTTCTATTGCGTCATTTTTACGCAACTATTCCAGACAGAATCGATGTTTCTACCGTATCCAATCACGGTAGGACTACCGTACCCCTAGGAAAATCGAGAAAATAGTCAAACAACTCACTTTTTATGGTATAATCTCCTAGTCGAAAAAGATATTAATAATCTATTCACTCCTCTCCTTCACTCACCCGAAAAAAAGTAATTCAATCTGCAATGAATGTGAGTGGAAGGACGAAATCGACGCGACAACAGAACACTGCTAGATCAACTCTTCTATTGCGTCACTCTTAGCAACTATTCCAGACACAATCGATATTTCTACCGCACCCAATCGCCGTACGATTACCGTATCCCTCAGAAAGGCTAGAAAAGAGCGAAAGATCTCACCTTAAATGGCCGAATCTTCAACAAAAAAGAGATGAATACATTCCAATCTTCCCTCCTTCACACTTCCACATAGTACAGTGATTCTGCAATTAGAGCGTGTAGAAGGACGAAATGGACGCGTCAATTTACCACCAGTAGATCATCTCTTGTATTGCGTCATTCCAACGCAACTATACCAGGCACAATCGATATTTCTACCGTACCCCTCAGAAAGGCTAGAAAAGAGCGAAAGATCTCACCTTAAATGGCCGAATCTTCAACAATTTAGTAAAACTCTTTTAACAAAGTGCAATCATACAGTATTCCTGCAATAATAGTTAGAATCAAGTGGAAGTGGACACGTAAACTGACCAACTCTGCTATTGCGTTACCCCTACTCTATAATTTTGATACAAGTCATAAGTAACCAAAGATAATTGTAAGCCAAATTAGAAATATTATGCCAGGCATACCTTTCACAAGTGGTGATCATTCGATCACACCAATACATCAATTTATTCATTTTCCTTTCCATTCTTCACGTTTCTTTTCTTTTCGCTAAAAGTAAACTTATATGGTTGAATAAGTTAATAACTCACAATAGAGAAGCGATCTGCATTCGGGCTATGTGCAGCATTGTGCAATGGGTGAGGCTCTTCTCCTCGACGTCGACTTTCTTCTCCATATCACAAGCTACCCAGAAGAGATCTCAAAGTCAAGGTTACATATTGATTTGTATGTGATAGCAAACCGATGACGTGGAGGAACCACATCTTAGGTAGTTTTAGGAATCGAGTGGACTTTGACTTGATCCTAGCCGTATACAGGTGCAGAGTGTCACCCACAGTCTGATAAACGAACTATTTGAAACCGATGTAAAGAAAGGAAAGATAATACCTCTCTGATCGCGGCATAGACCACCAGTGTAAGCAGGTCGTACAACAGCATTGTATCCGAAGTAACAGACAACTTGTACACGATAGTGTGCATGTTGACTTCATCAACTTCATCTTCTCCCTTGGGAATGTCCACTTTGAATTTCTCTTGCTCCTCAGTCGACATATTAGCGAGCTTGGTCTTGGAGAAGCACATCTTGATATTGCCACTCTGAGAGCAATTTTATTAACACTTATTTGGCAAATATTCGTTAGATTAAAATCTGATATACAAGATATTGTTCTCACCACTCTCTCGTCGCTCTTCTTCTTCTTGGACTCGCCCAATCTTGAGTGCAATCGACTTAGTTCTCTATTTGCCTGAAATTAGACTATAAATGTAACTTTACGTTCTGTCAGCTATTGTGAATATTTACCGAGTGATACAATAGGTTAATATTAAGGAAATCACATTGAATAGAGAGACGGATAGTGTCTTGATCAGGAGAGGCCATCCCTCCTCGGGACTCATCTGTTGCAAGATCGATAATGGAGACAAATCGATCGATCGATAGCCAAGAGTAGCTCGCTTTGCGTACGCGTCCTTTAAATAACTTAAATAAAATTGAAAACCCTAGTTTTATCTTTAATTTGGAGAACTGTTAAATTAATGTTGTTTAAATTATCCAAATATGGAAGCACATTAGAACTAACTGAAGCACTCCTCAATTGTTCTGGAGTCTTTTCGTGGATGAACTGGGCGAAAATCTCCTCGACATCCAACTCTTTGTTGCGCGTGTACACAGAACGTGCACTTATCGAGGGCACCAATGAGTGAGCATCGTTCCCCTGGGAATCAATAGTTAATAGACAGCTGTATAGCTGAATTATTATAAATTAGAACGACAGGTCAAAGGGGGGCCTGACAGCGAACTCTCTCACAATGTTGGAAATATTTTAGCATAATTTAGCATAACTGTACCAATGATAGTGCCTAACATGCTAATACGAACCCTACACAGAGTTCAGCAGTTTTCTACGTCATCTAGAGGAAAAATTCTGTAAAAAAAGAGGAAATATCACTTCTGTATCCACTTGTTCCCTCTCCACGTATTGTTCATCATCTCCTTGTGTGGTTGGAGTCGGTTCAAATGCTACTTCTCTCATCTTCTTAGCTGGAGTTCCCTCAGTCTCTTCATCCATCAACCTCGTATCAACCTCAATTAAACCCAAATACGGCAAAAAAAGTCAATCGTTGGACAATCTAACCGGCTGAAAGTTGAATTCTTCAGGCACAGGATACTGCCCCTGAAACATCTGTGTGCCATACGGTAGAGGGTAGTAGGCGCCGCCGTAACCAGGAGTATTGAAGACTGACTGCATTTTAAAAAGTCACTTAAATTGTCTAAGAATTGCATTATATTTATAAAAGCTATAAAAAATCGTGTGCGAATCGGTTAAATTATATTTCCGCGAAACTGAACGGTTTCAAATGTATTTGCTGTAAACGAAACGTGACCTGAGTTGCTTGTTGAGCGTATCCACTGGCTGCGGGGAGCACTCCGATCGATCTCACGCCTCCTCGCCCTCTTTGTCCACGTGCCTTAATTAGACGTTTATTGCTAAATTCCATATTATTTTAACTATCAGCACTTTTGAATTAATACATTCTAACTTCTTGAATTACTGAATTAATACAAAACCTACTACTAATGCAATTAACTCACTGGAAATACGACTGGAAGCCCTCCTCGTCCTCCCATCTGTGCTTTTAACATTGAGCTACCGTACAGACTATTTAATTGAAAGTATGGAATACGGTGCATGACCAATTCACAAAACGTACATTAACAAAATCATGAATCGTGAATTGTTTATCCACGAATCCAAGAGCAACAAAATCAACAATGATCAACAACAATAAAGACTATTCTAACGATATCTTCAATTACAAAGTGGAATCAATATCTATGTGTGGCAAGGTCGTCTACCGTAGTCAACTACATATATGTAGTTTCCAAAGTCAATAACAGCGCACACGCCGAATACGAGGCTGAGAGGAATACGAGAGAACGACGAATTGAAAGTTGCGCGCACGATCAACCTACTCTCTTTAATAATAGCATAACAGGAAGAGATTGCGCGTGTCGTCTGATTGTTGGGAAGAGTGGAAATGAAATGGTCATAAGCGGAATCATCAATGGACAATGTTTGGACAATCAAATACCAATCTGAACCAGATTTGACAATGTATTTGATCAGACCAAATTGAACACCGTGGTGAATGGAGTTGTATGAAATCAATGAACTCCTATGTACACCGGGATTATTATTGTCACAGCAAATCATCTGTCCATTTAAGTTATGGCGCGCGTACACTTCATCGCCGGGTTTGAGCGCAAGAGTCTCATCAACATCATCCCTCTTCACGCTACCGTAGTCAGTGGAAGTGCGCAGAATTCCGATTCGGGACAAGAACCTTTCTTGGGCGTCATCTATAGCGAAATTGCACAAGATCATTAATCTTTCAGCTAGTTTGTGACACGGAAAAGTAGACACATAACGCATACCGAGAGATCCCGACTCCGAACGGCCCTTCAGTTCATACGTTATCGTCTGCCAGAGGGAGAAACTGATAAAACCGATTCCTATTAATTCAGCTCATAAATTCAATACCGCCAACTAAGAGTAGAATCCACTCCTGTCACTACGTTGGCCGGGGTTCTCGCATTCAAAAACGAGAAAAGGGATTCGAACAGGGATCCATTGACATCTACCAGAGACCCGTACTTCCCAATGAGCGCTTCCATATGATAGCATAGTATCTCAATATTTAATATTAATAATGAAATAACCGATTGAATTTAAAATTCTACCAACTAAAATCGAGCTACTTACATGCCACTTTGCACTTGCAAAGACAGAATCATCGTAAACTCGCAGAATCTCTCCCAAGTGCGCGCAAAGAGTACCCACAGAATGTGAGATGCTTTCAAGTCGAATAGATCTCATCGCTTGACATAAATACGCAGAACAGAGAATAACCTAAACAACGGCTCACATACTATAGAATTCAATTAGCACGCCCATACTTACAATAGCTACTTCAGGTTTGTCGTATATTCCCTCAAGAGCAGCAATCGCACATATCGTAGACAAGAACTGAATAATATTGAACTAATTATGCATTCCAATGCAAGGATAGTCACTAACCACGTCCCTCACACCTCCGAATACCTTCTTTAAAGACTTAGTTGGAGCTGGGATGAAATCGGGAGTCGTAACCTTTATTTAGTTAAATAAAATTTCCATTATCTAAACTTTTCTCTTAGATATAGGCATATGATTACCCTGTCCACAATAGTCAGAATGTCCGCCAGCCTCTTGGACGACCACTTAGGTTTCTTTTTAGCTTTAGACGACATCAGAGTGGGATGGACACCTAATCAATTGTTCTAAGAAGTATAGTGCAAAATAAAATCAATTACTTGTAAGGATCCATTTAAATATTCCCTCTGATCCCATGTGCAGCCAATCGGTCGAAGTAGCGTAGAGTGGGACGAGGATGTTAACAACAGACTGCCCTTTAAACCCGTTTCTACCCCATTGCGCGTCGTGCACTGTGAGCAACCCGGGGGATGAACTTTCCCTAGCTGAAACAAAAGATAAGAAACAAAATAATTGTGTTCATAGGGATACAGATTCGGTATATATATACCAACGTAATACCGATACCGCCTGTGCAAAAGGCGGTTCTACACACACCGAATTTGCATCCCTAACCGTCTATGATATTATGTATACTAACTAACCCGGTCCAGCATAGCACTTGATTTTTGTCTCTGGACAAAGACAATAAAAACAACTGCAGCTTGTAGTTCGCCCAGAGAAGTTAAAGAACTTGCGCTTTGCCTGTTATGCCAGTTGTTTTCAGTTTGAAATACTAACACACGCAAATAGATTAAATCCAAATAAAATAATAAGCAACCGGGTCATCAGCAGAAACGTCAACGATTTGGCCGTTACATGTTCCCTCAGCTGCTAAAGTCTTGAAGACGTCGAGAATCCTATGACACTAAATATTTAAAACTCCAAATATTTAAAACAAACCACGCTAGAATACGATCCAAGACTGCAGTAGATGGTTCAACTGCCCCGATGTAAATTGCAGATAAGAGTATATTTACAGGAGAGGATCGATCTATCGAGAATAAATCTAGGCAGCTAAGGCTTACCGTCCAACACTTTGCCCTACAATTAAAACATTTAAATATCACGCTACTCACGAGAGGTTCCACACAAAATGACATAATTCCGGCAGAGACCAAGAATTTTGCAATCGAGTTTTCGCTGATTTCGGGTTCAATTGGGTCCAACAAAGATATCTGTGAGGGGAGATATCATACAATTCAAGACTTTCCTCGAAGAGATGCGGCTACTTTAAGCACAACTCGCTAGCTTTGAGCACCTTTTTTGAGTGTTAAATGGAGTTTCTGTGATTTATATTCCAGGTAAATGAAAATTAAGCCTAGATCGAAGCAAACACTTCTGACAGAGGTGCTCAAAACTAGCGAGTTGCGCTTAAAGTAGCCGCATCTCTTCGAGGAAAGTCTTGCATTGCATAATTTCTCCCCTCACAGATATCTTTGTTGGACCCAATTGAACCCGAAATCAGCGAAAACTCGATTGCAAAATTCTTGGTCTCTGCCAATTTCAAACCGAGCCTCTCGTAAGGGCGTGATAAACATTTCACCATTCATAAACCGTTTTTATTACACCAAAATGTTGAACATAACCTCTTCGACGAAGGTATTTCTACCCCATCTGTGTGGACTTGGAAGTGTAATTGCAGCAAGTTGGGCTGCACACCCTAAACCATTCCAGTAAGCTTGAAAGAGAAGTTGTTTTTCACAAACGTTAATGAATCGTCGCAGCCAAGGGGCGCACATTGGAGAGAAGACCGCTGTCCCATTACGAATTGCTGTGTGCACATTAAGAACAGAATGGCCGAAACGAGAGATCAGTTTACGAATAGAATCCGTCAAGTTCGAATAAGAAATGGACCCGGAATTCACGGAACCACAACGACACCTAAATTCCAAGAGTAAACTATTAACACGGGACAAATAAACCTAGCATTCGCCCAATCTCCGGCACATGAAGCGCATACCGTGACCTTACGAATCGAATCGCGATGCAATTTGATGAGTCTTACAATGGAAGATCTCTGGAGAACGTCAGTAACATTCAACGACAAGTAGTCGCTAACACCTAAATTTTCCATGAGGATAACACAAAATTGGAATATAATTTAACCTCTGTCTGGGAGAGCGTAGCGCAGTATAAAGGCTACGTGAAGCAGCGTCGACACGGAAACGCCTGTCCCATTTCCTAACAATATATCCATAAAACCGTTTGACGACTCTCAAGCGAAAATCAGCTAAGGTATACTACATTGTACATATATAAAAAATAAAATGTAAATCTAATTAAACCATACCAAACCATAGAGAAATATCACCTATTACTATTACTTTTCATCAACCTATTCCTGATTGTCACGTTAAATAAGGCCTCCCACGAATATTTGGTCACATAGACCGCCAACGTAGAGTTGGTCGTATTTTTCATGTGTACTGTATTTGGCTTATCGAAAAAATATGGAGCGCGCACACTATCGTTAGGGGCAATTTCTAAGCATTCCCTTACGAAAAATTATTATATTTTAGATGAAAACCGATATTATCCATAGGGGGAAACATTATTATATCGTTGGCAGCTTCATTTTCCTCCGTTCATTTTCCTATTTTCTTGTCCTAGCACGCGTTGCCTGTCGATTCTTGGTACCTTTGCGGCCATTTAAGCGCCAATATATCGATTTATAGATTACGGTAGAATTTCGGATGCATTGCAATGTGCTCGGGTGAGCGCGCCCAACAACACTACGTTGACAGTCTATGTGACCAAATATTCGTGGGAGGCCTTCTTTAAAAGCGTAATATATTTTTCCAGGCGAGAAAATAACTGTAAAATGTAATACATCACGCAAAAAAAACTTATAATTGATCACTTAGTTGATCTATCACGATAAACGACCTTGCCACACACGCAAACAAAACGGAAATTTACTTCAGAGAAATTCGATTAAAACAATTGATTCTCAGCTATTTATAGCATTCACTATACAGATGCACTACTTTAGAAGCTTCCAGAAGGAGCGGAGCTGTGGGACGGAGGGCCAATACCAAGGACAAGAAGGGCTAGTCCCCATGAGAAACAAGTGGGTTTCGCCAACGGGGGTAGGTGCTTGAAAAATGCAGGGACGTTGAAAAGAATGGGAGAGTGCGGGAAATAGGAAATGCAGTCACAATGTAGTATATCGATTCTCGCCTTCACTTCTCCGGACTAAATGATGCTACGCCCTTTAACCTCCAGAAAGGGGTCAGAAGGGAAATTGATTGTGAATGCCAAAGGGACCAGAGGAAACTACTTTCCTTCTACGCTCCCTCCGTACTGACCTTATTCTGGAGAATTTAAATGGGTGGTACAATTATTTCCTCTTATCGTTTCCGTTACATAAATCAAAGCAATCTAGATGCTGACCTTTACAAATCACTTGTGCCTGTAAAGGTTTGGACTCTTTCCTAGTGATGTAGGCGTGTCCCTCTTGTACATCCAATATACTCTGAATTTACAATGCTAATTCTCTTTTCAGTGGTTTATAAGAAATTCTTCAAATTAATATAGTTCCCACACTGGTCTCAAAATGGTTGGCCCCGTCCCTCCTCCCGTTTCTCCGCCCCTTCTAGCACTTCAGCAGTGCCTAAAGTCCTAAAAATCCTAAATCAAATTTTAAATCAAACCGCTTGCTGCAGAAGACCCGTCCTCCGGCGCGGCAGCAGGCCCCTCCTCCGGGCGCGCGTCCTCCTGTTCCACTTCCATCCCCTCGTCGTCGTCCATCGGTGGATAACGAGCTGTAACATGCACGTACATGCAACGATCGCTAAAAGATAAGTCGCGGTCTGGTACGGCGTTTCCGGAATTAGAAGATTCATGACGGTTCAGCATGATTATGTCGATATGCCATATCGTGATTATACAAGTTTTATAATACAACCAAATTACTCGCAAAGAGTACCGAGCGTTTTGCTTGTCAAATAAGCATTGCACTAACATGTCCTCAAATAAATAAAAACATCCTATCCCGTTTAAGAAAAATATATCCTTTTAAAGTTCCAACACGCGAGTGGCTCGAATTTGCGACCCCCTCTCATCAATACCGCCTCGCGCAAAGCTCGATCAATCCATAATATAAGCGTCAAGAAAAGAGTTCATTATGCAACCAACAGTGTGAATGAACACATTCATAATCAATATCAAAAACATTACACACCACTAATACTGTTATAAAATAATTCTAAATATACACACAATAACTGAGTCACCGTTACACTTTTTGGCACGTTTAAATCAATATAAAACCGTATTATCAAAATAAAAACATACCGTCAAGCTCCGCCTCCATTTGCTCCAGCAACACTGCGTCGTCTTGATTGGCGTCCGCGTTGCGGCTGGCATCCGGCCGCACATCGACCTCTGAAGAAGCAACAAATTGTAAATAGTTATTAATAATTTCCATATAATATGGTGCCAACCCTGGCTACAGGTGTCATGTACGGAGCCTTCAAACCTTTCACTAACTCAAAACGATAATGCACATACCAAATGCCACTGAAATGAGCACTCAATCTTTAAATATGTAAAATAAACAATAAACATTAAATAACGAAACTAATTGACATTATCGGTATCATACAATATAACCAATACATGTTATCATCATACCTGCTTCCCGACGACCTCGCAGCAGCCCACTATACGCACGCCCGCGTCGCCCACGTCCTTGAAATTATCCTTTACACAATGAATATTAAGTACATGCTATTTCAGACCAAATAAATTATTTCATTACTCTTCAACATCACTGATCGCTTCAGATTATGCGTACTAATAACGAATAATGAAACCAACCACTCTCCCTCATAGCAGTAGCTCACCTTCAAACAGAACAGTTGAGTGAGTTTGCTAGACTGCAAGCAATGAAATATCGAATTATCGGAACTACGAATAGAGCGAAACATTCATGAACAGAAGGAAAACGGTATGAAGCCTATTTTTAAACAAAAAAAAATAATGTTAGCGTAACGAATCAATCAATAAATCGATAACGCACGCTTGGCAGCGCGCTTTCGCAATTAAACAATTCCATCTACCTGAGTCTGAAGTAGATCTACCCAACAGCTGAGGTAGATCTACCCAATAGCTGAAGTAGATCTACCCAATAGCTGAAGTAGATCTTCCCCCAATCTGAAGCAGATCTTCCCCTTTTTTTAGAATTCCTTCCTCCCCTCATTGCCTTTTGCGCTGTATTTGAATGTATATTATTACTTATTAAGATAAGGACGATATAAAGGTTAATGACTACCCAACGTAGATCTACCCAACAGCTGAAGTAGCTCTACCCCATAAGCGCTGAGATTCCTCAGTCGTTCATCGGTCGATGCCTCTCCCTTTGCTCTTTCTCTTTCTCTTCCATTCGAGTCTCGCAGTGACTGACACTTACAGGGTTACTTCTTCTCATATCCTTTATTCAATATTTGAATTTATATTGATCTGATTCGCATGCATAATTAGAGAAATGCTTGTATAAACAATAGTGTTGTAAAATCGAATAAAACTGCATTATTCGCGAATAGAATGTGTTCGATATATGATAAAAACACTGTTATACAATCTGAAAAGTTTTCAGGACCTCGCAAGCTCTCTTTTCTCTGAAGATCTCTTCCTCACTCATCTCAGTAGTGACTTTATCGATCGAAATGTCAATCCCTGTGACAACTTCTACAGGCACACATGCCCGAGGGACTTTGTGCAGGCAGAGGAAATGTTTGAAAAGGTCTATTTAAACTTGTGCAATTTCGAAAAATAAATTAAGATTTAAGACAAAATCGCAAGTGGAAGCGATCGATAAAATTCGGTCTTTTATGAATGCGCGTCGAGTGAGTCACACAATACCGGTACGTAATATTCGGGTGTCCCAAAAGTTCTGTCACAAAATCTCAACAAGTAGATTTTTCGTTATAACTTAAAGAGGTGTAAACAGTCAGTGATCGAAGTAGTCACCGTTTATACTAGTCACCTCCTACTATCGATCGCGCAGAACCATGAAACTCTTACTTTAGAAAGACTGGTCCTGGAGTCAAACCAAAATTGACAGTCAGCGTTGAGATAGGTCCGATTAGATAACTCTTTTCCGGAGCAGATGTCCGCAATGGTTTCGAAACAGTGATAATTTATGGCATTGGTATCGAGAGTATGCAGCGGCATAGTTAGTCACGTCTGCTTTGGATTGCCCTTCTTTTTCTGAATCGATTTCGAAAAATGAGGTTTTTGCCGGTCGATCATACTTTCAATTTCTTCCTATCTTATGAGACCAAGAAGGACTCTGACGACGACCTCTTGCAGTTGGGTAGATAAGTGGTCGTCGGTGATGTTGGTGCTATGAAGAAGGGGCTCCACGTAGATGGGACCAGGAACGGAGGAGAAGAAACTAATCAATTCATGATTTTTATGAACTTTTTTCTTTGATACGGGCTATGTCTTCTCTCCTGCACGCAATCGATCCAGTCTCATGTTAGTGTTGTTGTACACGATCCACTTCATATCCATATCGATTACCTTTCTGGCCCATCTTTAGTTGGCTCTACAGTCGAAAAATCCCTGACATATAATAACACGTTTCTTTTCCGTGGTGGCCGAAATGTCGCGATTTACTGCATTCTGTAACTTCGGGCTCTTCCAGTTCTGTTATGCTATTTTATGCAGAGTGGATATGGGAGTATGAGTGAGTGCCTCCGCCAGAAGGGCATTGGTTTTGAGATTACTTGCCTACGCAATGAGAACGGACAGTCGATTTCGGAGAGGGGACGCGCAAAGTGTGGTCTGTTTTCGCGGCTGTGGCCTCCGAAAGCGAACGCCAAATGCCAACACTAACAAAGTCGTATATTAGGGGCCGCCTCTAGTTTGGATAGCGCCAGTTATTCCTTGGTTTCCATGTGTTTCCTACCATTGATAAATTCCTAGAGCAAAATCGATCAAAAGTCGGTTGATGTGTACTTCGGTAGAATTGATGTAAAAACTAGGCCAGTGAAGCAGTTGACTAGAACTGAGGCGTGGTTGATTACTAAGTGGACAATTTACCAAAGCCATTATATCATCATGCCTATAGATCGATAACATGTTCTATACAACCATGAATATAGGCTTTGTGACAGAACTTTTGGGACACCCTGATAGTACTACTGCTATTTGGGGCAAGAACATGCACATTTTATCCCAAAATTGGAACGAGAAAGTATCTTGTATGGTGGCGAAAACGCTACACTGTTCCGACAATACATGAATGTTCCGTCGGAACATCTACCATTTATTGGTAAGAAGAGGAAGATCTCTCTTCGAAAACACCAGAAAAACATGCGCGACGAGTTTTTTGTAGCGGCTGCGTACTGGTTGGGATCTCGACAAACTCAATTATGAAGACGAGCAACTAGTCTTCCGAGTTCTTCGAAACTGGTAAATTATCAGTGACCGCTCTAATTGCGCCAATTAAAATGTATCGCTGCAAAGTTGCAAAATATTCGGAACTACTTCACCGACCACCAACCATAACTGATTTTCATTTCTCGTTCAGTCACTCATTCTTTGGGTCTGGTCATGGAGGCTGGTCCGATAAAGTGAAGTAGTCTCAAATATTCCATCATTATTTTATAAAACTCTTCGTTGATGCAGTTCTGCGGCTACCCTCTTCGCTCTGTTCAAAGACGTCGTGATCATACACGACAATGAGAAACCAATCGATATGACCAAGCCACTTATTATGGACGAGTACAAACTAAGTGGAAGAGTTACTGAGGAAACGATAGCACGAAATATCACTGTAAGGAATGAATTTTTTAAATACAGTCAATATACACAGTAAAAAGTATTTCTTTAGTGTAGATGAGGAGAAGATTCACGAAAACAATTTAGATTTCATGCATTTTAGTTTAGATTGACCATCGTCCACGGCATGCATTACAATAAATATGTTTTCTGTGTTATGAATTATTATACAATTTACTCCTTATGCCATTTTCTGAAAGTAATTTGGCTCTTTTTCAGATGGCAGCAACGTATCTTGCAGAACTAATAAATGCGACTGCGGATAAATTTCATCTCGTGAATGATGTAACATATTTACGTCTGCATTGAGGATAATATACTCGTGTTTCAGTTCATTTCAAATTACTCAATTAAACTCGAGGATGAGATTACTGTACTCGACTTGGTGGAAAGGTATTCCTAGGGGCATTCCAAGTCTAGAATTCAATTCGTATATAAATTTGTCAGAGAAGGAATGGATCACGAGGGCGCAAAGGCTCGCATTGCCGCTCTCATCAAATCCTTCATGGAGGTGTACCACGAAAAAATCGAGGTGAGAAAATCGGAAGGATTTCGAAAGATTAAAAAATGTCCCTATTTGCAGAAAGCTACGTGGGGCTCGCGTGAGGACAGGTTCGGTGTCACCCGACGATACATTCTTGAATCCTACTTAACAAACATTACATTCGCTGTGAGCGGCAAGCAAATGTGATTATTACTAATCGATCTATATCAGGTGTTCTTTTCGAAAGAATACTCGCTCAAAGCGGGCTTCCAACGGGCGGTTCTGGAAAAGTTCAACGCCGCTTTCGTTGAGGAGTATCGATCGATGTGCGACACCTCATTTATCGATTGACTGAACGTTACCGTACTCAATGATACCGTACTCAGGTCGGAGCTGCGTCAGCTGCCGCGGCTGCGTTTGCTGCATGCAGCAATGCACGCCTTCGCTGTGAGCTTGCGCGACCGACCCGACAGGTCTTATTTTTGTTGTTGTTGTTGAAATGTGGTTGACACTAACTATCAGAAATTGTTCACCCTTAGCAGTAATTATATCAAAATAACCGAAATAACAATACATTTTACCTTTTATATACTTAGTTTGAGAGAGCAGATAGGATCATCCCCGTACATCGCCAACAGGATTTGCGAATCAGCTGATTACGGGCTTGCGCATCTAGCGTAGTGGCTTGCTACAATTTATATCGCTTGACATAAAACACCTTTACCAAAATCAAATCAAATCATTTATTCAATCCTCAGGGAATGGGCCTGTTGAAAGATGCAATTGCACCATACATCGGGGTATCTTCTGCAGATGCTTTACCGTTACCGTTTACTTTTAAATTAAAAGTTTTAATTATATAAAATTGCAGTGATCTGGTAGAGTTCCGTCTCGTCAGTTCCTCCTTCCGCATCCCCGAGATCTCAGCAGGCAGTACTCAGTCGGGTCGATGGAGTCTACGCGCTAACCAACTAGTGACCATCCATGCAGCATTCACTGCACCAACACCCGCACTTGTCAGTTTATTTTTTAAATATGGGTTTGAGACTGGATATACCTCTTGTAGATGCGCTACTATTCAAACATATTTTTTTAAAGATAGAACAGAAAAAAAACACATTAGCAAAGACTCAATTACTTTACACTAATTGAGTCTTGAGTTATTTCCAGTACGGTTTCGTTGGCGTCATTTTCGCCCATGAAGTCTACCATCACAATCAATTCGCGCACGAGGAATACATTGAGGATAACAGGTATTTAACGATGCTGTGGGAAGTACGATCCACTATTCGAACATAATTTTCCCATTATTTTCATAAATATTAATATTTTACTTTAGTGAACACGAAGCAGCGAGGGGTTGCGTGTTTTGTCATTTCGATCGCGTTTGCTCACGATTTAGTGAGGTGACTTATACGAATCCCTTTTTCAAATCTAACTTTTCCGATATTTAAATGCCTTGAGATCATGTGGAAAGATTTAAGTTTCATAGGGAAAAGCTGACGAGTACTTAAAACTTGGAATTGGTATTGGTATCGAGTCTAATCCTTGAGCTATTAAATCCTAAAATTATCAATCCTAAAGACCCTCATCCTTAAGACCTTAACGTTAATCCTACAGACAACATGCGCGAGTGGAAATCAGACGTGGATGGAGGATACTGCTGATATCTATGGAGTTCAGATCACCTACGAGGCATTCCTCAGAAGCATCGGAGATGAAATCGACGTGAGCTTCTCTTATAAATATAAAATCATACGAGCTTTTCAAAGTATTCCTCATTATGTGAGTTTACCAAAAGCGAAAGGTAGTAGGCAACATAAATAGACCTTTTGGCCGTTATTGTATTATATTATTGTTGTATAACTGCAAGATCAATAACATAGCAATCTCTGTCTCTCAGGACATTGTGTATCCGGAATTGAACATTACCAATCGCGAGCTTTTCTTCTACTCTCTCGCCATTTCAAGTTGCAATCGATTCAAGGCGTTCGTTATTTTTAAATTTAACAAAACCCAAAAGTCGGTGTGAAAAAATTCCTTGACACACGTGAATTTGTTATGTAAAGGTAGATAAAAGGGGGGACGTGGGATAACACTACTGTGTTACAATGGACAGATTCGGTCTGGTGTGGTAGTGAAACCTGCGTCGTAGTAAAATTCAACATCCTCCATTATCATATTTCGTGAAATACATCTTAGATGTAGCAACATTGACATACTTTTCCGCTTTTGCAGTTCGCAGTGGCGTACAATTGTTGTCGAGAATGTAGGAGTCATCAAGGACGACCACAATGGATTTCTCTATCGTGTCAACGGAATGATCGGGCAGCTACCCGAAGCAACGAGGACATCATTTCAATGCTACGATGATGATATGCTGACCTTCCCGCAGGTAGAATACATCTCCAGAAAGGGGTCAGGGCGAATCCTTTCCGATTTAAACACTCTCTGGAGCCCTATCTCTTTTTGGAGATTCGAACTATGCAAAGTTGCTGGGTGAACACTGGACAATTCTTCAGAGTGGCCGGTGTCCCGCCTTCTCCGATGACTTGGCGTGAAGAATCGAGTAGCAGGACCATGAATTAACATGAGCACGAATAAAACATTTTGCAACGAAAACGAGAAGTCGCTAAATAACCACTGCAGTATAGTATACGCACTCAATATTGCAAAAAGAGAAAGAGTTTGAACAGTATTGAGTCGTGGAACCAAAACAAATTAAAAAAGATGTCATGAGTAATTTAGTGCCAGCGTGTCCACAAGAACCACCGACGTGGATAACCCATCGTCTATTTACGCTACAAAGAACGCCATGCCGAACACTTTCACTTTCGCATGGAGCTGGAGAGCGATTCTGCACCCGGCGGGAGTCGAACCAGCGACCTTCGGATCGTCAGCCCAACTCGCTAACCACCAGGCCACGAGAACAGATGTCTGCATAGCGTGCGGAGAACGCTTTATCGCGAGGCGAGAGATCGCATAGGAATACACGGCGGCTTGGCAATGTTTGCAGAGAGTCGGTGACTCACAATCAATCGATAATCAGGGCGAGCTAGGCTTATCGATTAGAAGTCAGGGCCGAAAACTGGATCATACGGCACCATGTCGGCAGAGAGCGGCTTTTGAGCAGGAGGGCTGGAAATGAAGCATTTTTTTCAATAAATAAAGTAAATTCCCTGTGTTATTTTTTCAATAAATAAAGTAAATTCCCTGTGAATATATTTTGACCTACCTCGTTAAACTGGGACGCGTGTCGTATAGCGACTGAGCATTGTAGATCATCAAAATCGTCGCGGCAGCATTCAAAATGAGGAAAATTATGAGGAAGATCCTATCGAGAGTTCGAGCCATTACCTTCCACTCATCACAGATCTGAAATAGAAATGCTATCGAGGGGAGAACACATTATCCCAACTCTGCAAAAGGGGTCAGGGCGAGTGAGCGTGCAAATATGAGAGAGATTTTGCACGCTCTTTCACTTCATACCATTTTCTCAATGATTGATCAGCATTTGGAATGATGTGAGAACGGAAAGATAGAAGGGAAATATATATGGAACGGGGAGGAAAAAGCTGGCAGGAACGAATTTGCGGGGGAATGAAGACATCAAAGGCGCTATTCATTCTCAGCACATAAGTGTCGAGAGAAGGAGAGACGCGACTATTTACTAGCAACGCGATTCTTTCTACTCGCATACACTGTGTGAAAGGAAAATTACAAATATTACAATATTTTGATCGTTCCTTTTCAATGTTAAATGGGGGGGATGATAATTCCGCAACCGACATCAGACGCTATAACTGCTCAAACTCAAGAAATCTGTGTGAATTTTTCCCCTGTTGGTTATCTGCTATAACCTCCATCGATTCGGCTTGTTGCTGTATTTTTCTGACCATTTTGAATTTTAGGATAATTAGCGAAATTTTAATTAGCTAATTAGTCAATTTGTGGGTTTGAAAGCCCTCGCGGTTCTGATCATGGTAACACTTTGGTTGAGTAATGAAGATAGGTTTAGAGCAGTTAAAAACGTTGCGGAATTGTCAGCACACGTTAAATCTTATTCTAATTTGCGTCATCACTCACTTTGCTCTGTTGTTGCTCGTTGTAGATATTAGCGGAAATCATAGCGAGTTGGCTTTGAATCCGTCTGAAATACATTTATAATACATTTATAATTTATAATAAATACCAAACCGTGGTTTATTCCCTTTAACCATTGTAACTTAATGGTAGTAAGTTCATCTTAGTACAAGTAAGCAATATGCTGTTTCAAAAACTTCAAACCTGAATAGATGAATTGAGTCGAGCCCATGCTGTTTGCACATCATTTCATCCATCTGGAAAGATTTTTTTAGATTATCAATTTATAAATTGCCCCCAATTGCCCCAATTCACAAATGATTCTGCATTCCACTGTCCCTCATCAAGAAAGGGGTTAAGGACAAATGTACCGTCGTTGTTTCACTGATTTTTTTCTTTCTGAGTCCTGACCCCTTGCTGGAGGTGTACAATTATCGCCCTTATTGGCTTTTAAATTAAAAAAAAAGATAAACTAACATTCTCGACATTGATCAATCGTAGCTTCGAGTCTGCAGCTCCGTGTGGCTTTCGCTGATATCCAACTATGCCAGTGAAACCTGCAAAGATTCTGAAATTTGAACTCACGGGAAAATAAGTCTACGACTTCATAAGTCTATTTAGACTTTGAAGACGTCGCTGGCCAGCTTAGACTTATGAAGTCGTAGACTTTTTCTTCTTCTATTAATAGGTACATGGGAGCGAGCCGATTAGACTTAGAAAGTCGTCGCGGTCCAGCTCATAAGTCTAGAGCCGTAGACTTATTTCCCTCTGATAACGGTAATCTACCCGACTGCTTGCACCTTTAACGCGATTCAAAGTGAAGTTTCGTACGGCAAGCAGAATTTCACGGTCCAAACAAAGATCTACACTCAGAAAATAGAACACAATCAGATGGCCAAATTAACTTGTTCACTTACCTGCCTCTTTTTTCTAGTTACTTTCACCGTAGGTAAGTGAACATGCTTACTTTGTTTTTTGACCAAGTGACTTTTTCCTCACAGCAGGGGAGAGTGTAGGAATCAGAAAGGAATACTTATCTTTCTAGATAGTTTTTTTGTAGCAATAGATACCCAGAGTACGAACTCTCTAAGTTGTCGACATCTAGATAGTCCAACTTTCTTATATTCAAGGTACTTCACCCTCTACTCTCTCAAATTCATGTACTATCTCGTCAAGAGACTGAGTAACCTTGCCTTACTCACTTGTATCACTGCTCGTCATAGTGCTCTCCGTCGCTGGCTCATCCATCTCGAGTTTCTGTAGTCTGAAAGGAGATGTCGTCAATATAGACATAGTTCCAGTACAGCTTTTAGATAATGCAATACACGACTCTATACGTACCGATTCGTTCGCACACACATACTGCGTCAGACCAAACATTTTTTGTCAGAATGTTGCTCAAATACGTCAATCAAGATTAAATCTAACTTACCCGAGGTAGGTGGGAAGGAATTTGAGAAAGAGCCAGCGCTGCCAACTTCGCATCGGAGCAGTGAAGGCTTGTCTGAAACAATGAATCACTCAACGAAAGCAATCTGTAATGAGGCGTGTGAAGAACATCGTTTGAAACACCCTTCTTCATTGTTTCAACACGCCGGCTATCGATCTTTACTTCATTTCATTACACAGTCTCGGTGAGTATTTCGATTGAACCAGTTTGATTGATGTGCATATGCCGTTTTCGAGCCTATTAATTTCAAACACGTTTCTCACCGTCGATAGATGTTTATTGTATAACAGGAAATGAAAATGGAGGCTGTTATCATGAAGAGTGTGAAGAGTAGGTATTTACCTGTAATCGATAATTCATTTACTATTTCTATACTGACGACAAAGTTCCATCAGCTTGTAAAGTAAGCTATACTTCAGGGCTGAAATGTTGTTGCTAGAGCGGCGGCTTTTCCTCCTAAAATTTGGGAATAAGCTCGTCGTAAAATTGTTCACCGATCAACGGCAGCACCAGCGAAGTTGGCGGGATGATTTCGATAAGAACCAAGTAGAACACAGAGAAGGCAACGAATACCTGTCAATCGATCGATTTATCGATTAAAATACTACTTGAATTATCGATTGAATATGGATAAATACCGAAATGGAGAAGGTCATCTTGTGCTCGATCGGAGGAACGACGAACACGAAGGAAGTTGTGTTGGCTGCAAGAGGAATTCATATTCATTGGAGAAGAGACAGTAGCTTTTGAACCATGAGGGATGCTGATTAGGTGATAAAAAAATCCCTCTGGCAGTTTTCCCCTGAGGTGCCGTGCCTTAGCAGCCGTGTTACGGATCTCTCATTGAAGATGCCGTAAAATTACTTCCGAACTGTAATCCTTATCTACGTACGATGCGCAATTTGTGTACAGTATGTGTACATAAAGCAAGATACGCACCAATAAGCAGGCAAGGAATCGTGAGCATCACAGTGAAGAAGATTGCTTTCCGTCTGAATTTATTGATTTTAAAATAAATTTCAATCGATAACTGATCGACAACAAATTATTGATTGCCCTTCTCACCTAATTGTAATGTTGAAGCGTATGTCGATGTAGTATTGCTGACCACAGCAGCCTGGATAAATCTGAGCATATCGGGCAGAAGTTGCGTTGAGAAGATCCCACTCTGCACTTCTGAAGAATAATTGGGGCTTGGATAATAGCAGAAAGAAAAATAAATTTAAATAATACGTCGGATAGATTGTTATCCACCAAATTGTCGAAAATTGTTGCTTCTTGGACATAAATATATATGAAATTTAAAAAAAAAGAAATCTCACTCGTGAAAGAAACTGAGTCCGAGCCCGCGTTCGAGGTAGGTGAATTCGATGCCTTGATGATCGGTCTGAAAATTAATCGAATTTTCTTGCACAATTGAGATTGTAGGCTTCGATTATAAAAATAATGTTTGTAGAGCAATTGGAATATCACAAAAAAAACCTTACCCTTTTTAGAATCGGATCCTCCATAATGGGAGCAATTTGCTGCATGTCGAGTGTTTGACCTGAGCCGAGTATTATTTTACAATTGTAACACAATAACTCTTTGTAACAAAAATTGATAATTGTAAGTAAAAATCTCACCGTCATTTGACCATCCGCCGAACTTGAGAAAACATTCTTGCAGATCGTAAGGAAAATATTCGATGTTTATCTAAACAAAAAATTAATTGTTATAACTGTTTTATAGAACAGTTATGTTTCACAAAAAAAGCGTTAGTCGACAAATAGAAAAAGAAAGCTGACTTACAGGACATAAACTCTTGTAGATCGAGGGCGGCATCCAGAATACCATCCCTGTGTATTCAACGAGAATCAGCGAAACAACAGTGATATGGGGTTCTCCGTCTGCACTGAAATGACCATCATCATTTCAAGTTATATTTTTCATTATGAACCTTCCACTAAAAACCCTAAGAGAGGCATATTTTCAATGTACCTGGTAAACACTATTTGATATTCAGAAATCAGAAGTCGCTTGAAAATTCCAAAGAAATAGAGAATCCACTCACTTGTTATACAATACGATATCGGGTGTCCATATCTGATCAGACGGCACGTGGATCTTCTTCACTCCTCCCCATTCAACCGGATTCCACATCAACTTTCGGTCTTGCCATTGCTGAAAAATCAAATCTCTCTCTCCACTTTGTTTTCCTCATATAAGCACACCTTTTCTAAATGGGGCATAATTTACAATGTCATTTATAATTTCCATTGCCGCACACAGTCTTTCCCGTGTGTTCATGTTTTTGATAATCGAATTTTCAGAGTAAAGGTATTACACAGGGTAGGCAGCAAAAGTTAAATCGGATATAATAAATCGATTAGATAACTGACCAAATCCAGCCAGAGACTCGTAGTGAGCACTTGATTGACCTCGTCCTGAAGGCAAATTAATTTTGAAATAATTTTTTTAAATTAAATCTCTAACTCTTTCCGATTTATATTCTTCTGTTTCTCTAAACCTCTCCATTTGTCATGTAGCAAGTGCGTCTGTCCAGGTCAGTCCCTCACTCATCCACTCGTCATCCCCAGTGACAAGTGATGTTCTATCTCACCTTGCAAGCCCTCTCTCTCTCTCTCTCTCTCTCTCTCTCTCTCTCTTTCTCTCTTTCTCTCTCTCTCTGTCTCCCTATCGCTGTGATTTCGCTCTTCTCTAGGGAGGATTACTCAGATAGTGTCGAGTTACGCCGCCTATTCGAAATGTGATCGGGAAAAGATCGAATTGCGTCTGTTGGTTGAACGGAATCGCGCCGATCCAGATCTGTACACATGATTCCAAACCTACAGATCAGGGTTAGAGCGAGAGAGAGTGTACGAAAGTGAGAGAGTCCCTCTCGATTTCACACACTCTCTCACTCCAAAGGCCTTTCTGGAAGGTTGGCCGGTCTGTGGAATGATGTGAGTAATAGCTATTGATTGAAATTCGTGTAAATATTTGTATCAGATTTGTAATTTGCCCACTCTCTCACCCATCGACCGGTTTAGAAATCGCTGACATGTTCTGCTTTATCTAACCTTCCAAGCCCTAGATCAGTAACATCGAAGCAAATAAGCAATTTTAATTTTTGAAATGATATTCTATTCTCATTCTCATTGGAAAGTTTTCCACAAAATGCACAATGTATTGTGAACAACAACACAGAGAACAACGACCAGACGATGACAGATGGGACCACGACGATTGATCTACACACTGATTTGCCCCTATCGCAACCTCCCCCCCCCTTCCCAAACGATACTTCCCATAGTTATTTTCTGTACATCGTTCGTGTAATCACACATTATTCCGTTGCGCCTTCGGGCGTCGATAAAATATAATAAATATAAAAATGCTCACCACATCAATGAGACGACACAGTTGAGCGCCAAATTTGACGAGGAGAACGTCCGAGGCGTTTCTGCAAATTTGGTTTTGTTACTTTTCGTTAATACATAATTTGGATTTACTCCCACAATCAATTGGCATTGAAATAGGTACGTATACATATAGGCAACAGCTTTTCGGCAAGATGCACTCATCATGAAGAACTCACTTGACGGGTCGCACGTTCTTGTTGTAGTCTGACAGCAACTTCTCGAGTAGCTCCGACACATACCGATCGCCGTTTGTGAAATTGACAGTAAGTACTACTGGAATATTGAAACGTGTCATTCGATAAATTAATTAATTTCCATTTTCGTCCCCTTTTTCTGGTTGTACAAAAAATATTCAAGTATCTAAAGCCATGACGAGCCACGGTATCAATCTGCTGGAGTGTTCACATGTTTTTTCTTTCTATTCTCATATTATTGTAATTTGATGCAACATTGCATAACATGCAATTTTTAGTTTTTTTATCAGAAACAATTTTAATTCTATAACAATTTTAATATATTTTGTGTAATACCGTCAAAGTCAAACTCACGAATCAATGCGGGAAGCGCAGTCCATCGTGCTTCCCTCATCCGGCCGCACTTCTGATGAGATGCAAAATAGATGGGATTGGGAGAGTTTCTCGCCCTCTCTCTCTCGCTCTCTCTCTCTCTCTCTCTCTCTCTGCCGCCTCAAAGGAGGGAATGAGATGCGTCAAGGAAGAGATTGAGAGAAGGGTGAGAGAATGGACGAGGTGGAAATACTATCTGATGGAGAGAGCGAGGTCGCTTGAAAATATTACTATTACTGGTGGCAGAACTACATATTGGAAGACTAGGTAAAATGTTTTACAGAAAAGGAGACAACAATGTGATATTTTTATCACCAAACCGGCTTCTTAATTGGTGTGCTGCTTCACACTCGCGATAACATACATAAAGGACTATTTAGGAAGGAACTCGAAGAAAATATAGGGCGACTGGCAAAATAAGAAGAAGAAGTCTGAGTATCAATGAGGCAAGATTTATGGAAGGCTCAGTGTCACAACAGACATGGAAAGAGAGAGAAGGAGAGAGAGAGAGAGAGAGAGAGAGAGAGAGAGGAGGAATCAGTTTGGAGCGAATTTCGACTAATTCCAAGCGAAAAGCAGGCTTAGTTGACTCCTTCAAATTCGCTTAGACACTAGGCTGGAATGGCTAACATTGCTGACAGCAATTGAATAATTGTTGAAAGTTGCGAAACGTAGCTGATCCTGATTCCATTGATGAGTCTGCCAGCCTTCTACGTTAACTCAGAGCCGAGATACACTCAAAAGTCAGAACCTCTTCAACGGGCTGAAAACGGTCGTGGCCAAACCAGTGTCCTTCCGGAAGTCGATTGCCAAGGGCAGGAATCCAATCGAAACGCTTATTGCCCCGAGCAATCGGATCTCACATAGATTCTCTACCGAATCCACGCCGAAACCAGATCTCTAGAGTACGTCCTAGGGGGGCCCTCGGTCGGACAACAATAATGCAAAAAAGTGATTTTTTTTGCGCCCTGATAGTGAGGGCAAATGGTGGCCTACCGTGACCATATTCTCAGGATCATCGGCAGTCATGATGGCGATCATTTTGATACTTTGAACGGGTCTGTGCGATGTCTAAAAGGCGAGATATGGGTTTCCGATCTCGATTTTGCAGCTTTGCTGCAGCCAAGTAGCGGCAATGCAGCAACTTGAAAACTTTTTTATGGGTAGATCGTGGGCATGTCTCAACAGCCTGAAAGTTAGGGGAGCAGGAAAAAATCCATGTAAGAATACTGCCCATTCAAAAAAGTGTGCATTGAATGCGTCATCACTACGCAATAACTGAAAGATTTCGCAATACCCCCATACTTGCATTGTAATCTCCAATAGATTTCACATACGACAACTCAATAATCAGATCGAGACGTCTTCGGGTTCAACAGTTTTGACAAAGGTAAAAAGTGTCCGGAAACTTTTGACTGCTACTGTATATTTAAAAAAATATATGCATGGGCAATTCACAGGAGTGGGGGAGCCGGAAGGGAGTGATTAATCTCAGTTCACAGTTCATTTTGGTCACCCCACCAACAAATGAATCGTCTGAAGACTCGTATATCGGCCTCTAGAATCGCCGGTGGTCGGTCCCGTAGCATTTCATGGTAGGACGTGTGGACAGATAGCCGACCACGTAGCATTTTGTGTTCCGTAGCCAAAGATCGAAGCTGTGGTCGGTCCCGTAGCATCTTGTGGCCGGCCGTCGGCCGGCCACAAGACGGGACTGACCACCGGCGATTCTAGAGACAATTCGTTTCTCCCGACATCTCGTTGTCCTCTACTCATCTCATCTTTCTCAAAATCTCTCTCTCTCTCTCTCTCTCTTTCACTCTCTCTCTCTCTCTCCCTCTCTCTCAATCGCAGGTGGTTCACATAACTTCCTCGTTAAATTTCTTCCCTTCCCTCTTTTTGATGGTTATGACCGTGGCGAAATGAAATAAGGCGCATATTGGCCGTGAACTATGTCACCGTTTATCAAGAGCTGAAAAGCTGCGAAACGGACTATGATTTTTATTTGATTTTTATCGGACTTTTATAAAGAATATCTATATTGCAATACTGTGGCAACAGGTTCAACTGCAGCCCACGCTGTTGGCTGGTGTTCGAATGAATGGACAGTCCTGGAAACATACATTTAGTTTTTTTTAATGATAGAGTCACTTACTGGTTCAGGACAAAATAATATCGAACTATCGTCGCTCATCATCATGTTGTTGGTAATTTTCCGGTGATCGGGAGAGACGAGATGATTCCATAGTTGCTTCGCCACAAGACTATGTTCATATTTTACATTATTCACAAAACCTACAGAGAGGGTCAGAGTGAGAGAATGTGAAAAAAAAGAAAGAGACCCCTCTCGATTTCACACTTTCTCTCACTCCTAAACCCCTTTCTGTAGGGTTGGCTGGCCTGTGGAATGATTTTTACATTTTGTTCGACTGGGAATTCACCTGTTGCCGTAGTTACTTAGATGAAACGAGTCACTTGAATAAAACTCAGCATTGAATGAGTTATCATCCTGAGATACAAAGAGTGTTTTGCACTATTGAAATAGACAGGGAATACGTTTCGGAGAGGTATCCAAAGATCATCGAAAATGTGCTGGATAATAACAGCGTGGTCCTTGCGAGCAGCATGTCGGTAATAGGAAACCAGCTCCACGCCAACCTGAAAGAAAAAAATCAGCAAAGAGCATCTTATGCTGCGCAAATTTCTTGGGGTGCAAGGTGCACACCAGTTTTATGCATTTACAGGGGGTGTAGGAGAGAGGTAGATCAAAAGAGAGTCATAGGAAGGGGTCAGCGAGAGAGGAGAGAAAGTGAGAGAGCATGTGCCCCCCCCCTCTCCAATACCCTTGCTGCCAAAGCAAAACCACCGATTCGACGACGTCGACGGCCATCCGTCTCTTGCCCCCCATTCACAGTTATAATTCTTGAACATGATTCTGACGGAATAAACAATGAATGAATGAATGAATGTGTACTGGCATTTTGCCAATCCCTGATTCTCTCGAAGGGAATTTACGAATCCGTTCAAAATTGCTCCCGCCAAAACGCCGTGAGGGGGTTGGTTTGCCGGAGAATGCTGCGCAACGTTTGCCGGGCAAACATTTTGTCGTGTTCATTCACACCGGCTCTGATATAAATGTCACAAATAACTGGCCTCTCGATACTCCTCTATTCTTCTCTGGGCAAGCAGCTCAAAGTTGCCCACAGCACAAGGAATTGTTAATCTGCAATGTTGAAGATCAATTCAATTTCGCGTTGAGATCCTCACCCTTTAACAATAATCTCAGTTCGCCACATGAAGTCGAGATTGGTCATACCTGCGATGAAGAAATATCGGGAATTTTTTAAAAAGTTGATCAGTCTCTACTAAGCATTACAGTGAGGTTTCATTGTTTTAAACCATTTTGCACACGTCATCACATTTAAAAAAAGAATACTGTTTATACCGAGGAGTAGTATCATTAATTTATTTTTCTCTGACCTACCGATAATAGAGATAATCGTTTTCGGCAGTGCTTCTTGCAAAATTTGAATGGCTTCAGTGATGTTACCCTTGTATTCTGCCTTGTTGGTGCCACCCTAAAAAATCATGTTCAAACCATTGCGTATGCTGGTCACATCTCCAGAAAGGGGACAAGAGTGAGACAGCGTGTACATCAAGAGGGCCTCTTTAACTTTAGCACACTCTCTCGATCCTGACCCCTTTCCGGAGTTGTATAGTCATCAATACCTGTCCGAGACAGTAGCCTGTAATGTCTCTTGTACCGATAAAGATGTTGATAAGTTTCCAGTCTTCACGGATAGAGGAACTCTAAAGATAAGAACAATCAAGACCTCCCTTTTTATTTCCAGTTACCGGATATTTATTGAATCGTCTGATCAGTTCGCGGGCCTGCCGCGGCATGTCATTAGCCCACCTAAGCGAAATCAATCATCAATCATATTTTATAAATACTCGATTGATTCATGAACATTTTGGAAGAAATAGGCAAACCATCATTAATAGGTGAAAGAAAAACTAAACATCTTTCTGGCGTAGATATTCAGTATAATATATTCAAATAAACTCGCATTCCTGGCATGGCGACGTTCAGATTTGTCTCCGTCTCTTGCAATCCAATACCAGTTGAAGAACCAATCAGAGAAGGATTGAGATGACGAAAGACGTCTGGAACGCTTTTATAATTTTCTTTGTATTTATTCGGCAAATATCCGATAGCTGGAAGTGACACCGGAAGTTCCTAATTATCAAATAAATAAATATATTATCACATTGCTGCTGTTTTCGAGGGGAACATCCAGTTGCACGAAGTACAACTCTAGCCTGTTGCCTAGAACGAAGTTATATCCGATAAATTACAACAAAAAAGTAAAGCAACCTACTGGCAAGAGTGAGATGGTCCTCGAATGATCCGTCTCCTCCCATTATGAAGCTGTTTCCGACAATGTTCCTTGTGTCATTCGACGCTCCCTCCATCCCAGAGGTTGAATACGAGCGAAAGCCCGTCTGAGAAGGTAAATAAATAATTAACAAATTTCCAAAATAAATGGAGTTTTTTCAGCGACACTATAACTATATTAGTTTTAATAATAAACATATCTGCTTGATAGTGTTTTATTTATTTTGTACCAAAATTTTTTTTAAAAAATAGAGCAACGCACCGCATATGAATCGCCCATTGCAGCAATGTACTTCACATCAGCTGGCCGGACACGATTCGCGTCGATCGGAGACTAGTAAATATCAGCCAATTAAAATAAGATAACAATAATAATTTTGTAAATTACTCATTTAGTTAGACTTGTTGGTAAATAAGAAACTCACAATAGTGCTGGGGTCCAACAGACCTTTCTCACATTGAAACTCTCCATGAATTGGCAATCTCAAGACATCGTTGGCTTCTGAAAAATGGGAGAGAACCGAGAAAAAATGCGTCCAACTACCTGCGAAACTTTTAAGCTGTACAAGAGAATCATCGTTGCTTCCGCTTCCTGAAAAAAATTTTAAAATTAAATTTATACCAGCCTGCCCTTACCATCGTTATTGATTAGCGAAAGGACAAAATGGGCCAGAATAATCGAAACTATGATTAGAATTGTTACGAACACCAGAATTCTGAGTCGTCGGATTACTGTATCCTGAACTGGATTCGTTTTTCGCCTTATCAAGAATCGTGAACGAACCTTCCTCTCATAATCCGCGTATGAGTTCCCATGGGTAGCCTGACATAACGTGGTTGCAAGCTTATGAGAGTTTATGAGAACACGTACCGATAGTATTGGAATGTACTCCTCAGCAGGCATGATAGTCTTCTGACCGGTTTGGTCGGTTCACACATGACACTGTTTTTATACCAAGTGACGCATCTCCGAGATAAGGCCGGCGCCTGACCGGGAGAAGTCATTTGCATAGCAGCATCGACACCCGTCAATCATGGAATGGGTTTTGTGCATTGAGCAAACCGAGAAAGTACTCAGATCAGCACCGATAATACCATTTGAATCCTGGACATTGGTGTCGAACCTTCGATCCTAACTCTCCAGGAGGACACCAATGCCACTAGACGTCGTTCGGAAACTCGATATGTGTAGAGACAGCTGCAGAGTGCACAACAGATTGTACACAGAGCGCGAAGTCTCCAACCTTACTCTGGAGATGTTGTATCCAGCTGAGAGAGCATGCGAAATTGAGAGATGGAGACATCAAGTCTCCCATTATTAGGAGAAGTGAACACTCTAGAGTAAGGAACGCTGGAGACTTCGCGCTCTGAGTATGGTGCACTCGCTAGAGTACACGTGCACCGACTAGATCTATTTGTCGCTATATTCTGATAATGATAAAATACACTAGAACAAGTATTATGAGTTGTTTAGGATTCACGACGAGTTTTGTGCGGTCCAAAACAGATCTGCAGACCAGTGAGTATGAACCACGCCAATCACCGTGCAAAGCACAAACCGTTGCACACCGGTTTACTGATTGCAAAGGATTGAAGTGATCAACAAAGTTACTGAGTAATAAGTGAGTCAATCAAATGTGAAATCGCCTGACACCAGCTGAGGAAACACCTGATAGTTGACTAATTTCATGCGTTTTCTATGCAATTCTAATCGGCCATTTTTAAACTGTGACATTTAAAAACTCGAAATCGATCTAGTACGTTCACGAGGTATGATGCACTAACTAGAGCGAACGTGTGCCGATCTCAACTTCCTATTGTTGTGCTATTCTGACAGTGAAAAATAGCAAAAAAAGGTTAAGATGAAATTATTCATGACGAAATGTTGTATAGTTCAAAACCGATCTGCAGATTAGTGCGACACATTTTTGCAGCTAAACAGTACGAAACCCGTCAATCACTGAGCAAAGCACAAACCGTTGCACACTGGTTTATTGACGGTGTGGAAACTGATTTGCAAAGGATTCTGATGATCAACAAAGTTGGTGAGCAATGCTGCGCAAATTTCATGGGTGGAATTCCACCCCCTGAGGATAGAACTCGTGTAACTCAGCTCAAACTGAACAAAATCTCTCCAATTAAAAAGGGAATTGTGCCAAACGTGGCTTGCAATCCCTGTATCAAGTATCGAAGTTGTTGCTTCACTAGGAAAAAAGTTATGAAAGGGTGCATAAATCTGTTTTGCACCTTGCACCCCATGAAATTTGCGCAGCATAATACGTGTGTCAATCAAAACCTGCTAAGAAATCAGCTGAGCACGCAGCTGATCGTTGACTAATTTCAAACATTTTCGAAAGGTTGAAAAGGGTTGAACTAGGTTCAGAAGAATTCTGGTTAGTTTGCATACATATCCGGTACGGATCCGACCATTTCACCGTTAAGAAATAACGGTTTAACGTTAAGTATTTTAAAGATGATTGAAATATGTGGACGATGTGCGATCATTGCCAGATTATTTGACGCCTAGTTCACTGTTCACTAGAGTTTGAATTTCGGTAAATAATTGGATTAGCTCTCTTCATTTTACACACTCTCTAGGCCGGTCGATAGGTGAGAGAGTGTGTGAAATGAAGAGAGCTAATCCAATTATTTACCCGAATTTCAAACTCTACTGTTCACTTCATTGACGCATCAATTACTCATGTTGCTGATCATTTCATACTGCGCAAATTTCATGGGGTGCAAGGTGCAAAACAGTTTTATGCACCCTTTCATTTCTTTTTTCCTAGTGAAGCTACAACTTCCAAACTTAATACAGATATTTCAAGCCACGTTCAGAATATTTTCCTTTTTGATTGGAGAGATTTCGTTCAGTTTGAGCTGAGTTACACTAGTTTTCCACCCTCGGAGGGTGGAATTCCACCCATGAAATTTGCGCAGCATCAATCTCTTGCAATCAGTAAACCGGTGTGCAACGGTTTGTGCTTTGCACGGTGATTGACATGGTTCGTACTTGTGTTTAGCTGCAAAAATGTTTCTTACTGGTTTGCAGATTCGTATCGCACAAAACAAGTCATGAAGAACCAGCTCAACCACTCATAAGTTCTTGTGCACTTTATTTTTGTCAGAATCTCACTCGAAGAATTGTAGATGAAATTGCAGTATTTGCACTGATTCGACGACGCCAACGGACACCCATCACATGATTCCAAACCTACAGACCAGGGTTAGAGCGAGAGAGTGTGCAAAAGTGAGAGAGTCCCTCTCGATTTCACACGCTCTCTCACTCCAAAGCCCTTTCTGTAAGGTTGACCGGCGTGTGGAATGATGTGCAATCCTTCATTCACAGTTGTTATTCTTCTACATGTCATGTATACACGACATTGACCAAAAAATGCATGATAAATTGTTTTATCAAACTGCACGTATCAAAATCAAAGGTAGATGCGAGGTCGGATTCTTCTACTTATGCTTAGTGATAAGTGTCGAGTAAATTCAAAATTTCTGGGCCCATTGGAGACACGGGATATTCCAAAGAAACGAAGGAAGGGTTCGGTCACAATCTTAAATAGATCGATTATGTCTAAAAAATAAGTCGATTTACTTTTCGCGTCGGGCTTCGAAAGAGAAAAATGAGTGACAGCATCATTGGTTCGCATAGAAACAGCGGCTGGAATAACTTATTTTGAAATGATCATTTTCCATTGTTTAATTTGGCTTAGCGTACAAGAAAATGATCGAAAACAAAACGTTGTGGTACATATATTCTCCTTTTGCATTTCGAAAAAAAGAAACAAAAAATTAATAACAGAAAATTATTAATTTTCGGATATTAATTTTCGGCCGTATCTCATCTACCTGATCAGATAGACATACTGAATTTGGTTTATGAAGTATACGCTGGAAAAAATAAATTGTGGGCAAAGTTTCACTAGTAGCCGAGATAATACTAAAAAAACAGAAATTTAGTGCAACTTTTCCCACGTACCCGGAAACCCAAGCAAAATAGGCACAACAATGCTTTAGCGCTTTCAACAGCTTACCCGGATAAGTTAAAGCGTTTTATGCTGCGCAAATTTTAGGGAGTGCAAGGTGCAAAACGGTTTTATACACCTTTTCATAACTTTTTTCCAAGTGAATCTACAACTTCCAAACTTGATACAGAGATTGCACGCCACGATCAGAACATTTTCCTTTTTGATTGGAGAGATTTCGAACAGTTTGAGCTGAGTTGCTCGCGTTTTCCACCCTCAGAGGGTGGAATTCCACCCATGAAATTTGCGCAGCATTAGTTAATGAGAACGCCATTTACCATGTTCGCAAAGCGACAATAAGCTAAAATTGATGCCGGTAGAAATGAAAAGTCAAAGACCATAGTTAAAAGAAGAATGACGAGAGGACTCACGTAGAATATGAGGATGCCAATTATCTGTGAATATGTAATTAAATTTATAGAAACAATTAAATAATTTTCTCTTTAAATAAATGTGTGAACGAGAAAGGATACAGTAAGATATTTGAAGGCTAATTTTATTGATGTGTTATTAAATTTTTATTTTTTTTTATAATTGGATACCTGAGTAAAGAAAACGGCAACCACTGTGTTCTTCATAGTCTGTGTTCTTGAACTAGTTCGGTTATGGTGCTGAAAGCAAAAGTGCCTTTATCAGCAAATAAGTATGGGAGTCCGGAAATTTTATTTATTCCGTCACTCATTTTTCGTTGGTAACGGTAACTACATTCATCAACATATTGCAAAGAATTTAGATTATTTCTCTGTATTTGTTGTTTCTGATTTTTTGTTTTTTTTCTCATTATTTTCTGATTATTTACAAGAAGGTTTTTTAATAAATTCGATTCTTTGATGATCATATCTACCGCTTTCAAGAGCTTTCTTGGCAAAGTAAAGAGTATAGCTTAATAGAGTTAAATTATGGTATTATAATCACATACTACTTGTTGTCGTATCATCAGCGCCGAGTGAATGGCTAGCAAGCATACGAAAGGTGTTATTAGTGTAATTGACAACGTGAGAATGTGCACTTCTGAACGAACATAAATCACTCTAATAACGTTCATAAATTGCGTAGAAATAGAAAAATCAGTATAAGGTGAGAAAAATCCGCGAAGATGCTTACCGTAGATGAAATACTCTGGATTCCCGGGTGAGCCGAACAGGAAAATAGTTCCACTTCTGTGCGTCAGCCATGCAAGCTCGGATCGCTCAATTTTGGATTCATTTTAATTATCAAAAATTGAAAAACTTTAATTGGTTACTTAATTTTCCAACCTGCAACAACTCTTCACTATCATCCGAATCTTTGCCGAAATGAGCGAATCCGAACACATTCATCGATAATAAAACGCACTGTGCCAGCATGATGACAGCTTGGGTTCTGCAAAATTTTTCACGATTAACGTCTCTTTTTCTATACAATTACTTACCGATTCGAGAACCGAATCTTTGACTGTGTATTAGATACAATCATTTCATGCATTCGAAACAGAAGAAATTGAAAAGGAGGAATAACAGCGATTACTGTGAAGGAAAGTGGAATCTGAAAGAGTTTTCGGAGTAATGGTCAGACCTTCTCCATTCTAAACGCTCTCTCATCGGTCAGACGGTGAGCGAGAGCATGTGAAATGGAGAGAACCAGACTCTTGCTCAGTTTTCGCTTATGATTTTGAGATTGTGGTGAGAGTATCGAAAAGCACGAGTTAATGAAAATTTTTGTATAGGGATAGCTAAAAGTAGCGCACGTACTCATGCACTGCAGCACACGTTTTCGATATGACTATTACAATTTTAAAATGATACGTTCATGACATAGACTACTGGTGGTGTACTCTCTTTCTATACCTCGACGTGTCTCTCACTTTGCCATGCTCTCTCGCAGCCGTATCTGTTGTTTAGGAGCGGAACGTTTAATTATTTTGGACGAGTGTTTGTGAATTTATAATAACCGAATGACGGAAAATTCATCGAGGAATAGATTCTACATTTTTTCTTAACAATCAAGACACTTCACGGTACCGCTGAAAGGTGATTTTTTGTTTGTTTTCATACACAGAAAAAAAGGTCTTACATACGGCCCATAAGATATGGGGGTTCTTAACAAAATGTCTTATATATAAGACCTTTTGTTAAGAACCCCCATATCTTATGGGCCGTATGTAAGACCTTTTTCTGTGTGTACCATCAACATCCAATGAGGCAAGCCTGTTCTACACAGGGGTCCGCCACAGTAGAGACCAGCGTACGGAATAAGATTGACCATGCGAAAGAGGAACGAGAAGTTGAACTCGTGGACAAGAAGGCAAATCTACAAACGCCCCTGTTATTTCGCAGAGTAGCTCTGAATTTAAAACTAGCCTGGTTCACAACATATCCCCACTTTATATCGGTTCCGTAGGTACCACTCTTGTGCAGGAGGATGTAGAAAATGAGCGGATGAACAGTTAGAAGGGATAGTAGTGGATACCACTTCTGGAACCTGTGATGCGTATTTTACAATTAATCAGTGAATTGGTACATTAATTCGTACGTCCAGATCGGGGTCGGAGGTAAGCAAGTCAATATCGATCTTCACGCTCTCTCATCCCCGACACTCTACCTCGAAATGTGGGGAGAAGGAGAGACTCCCCTCATATAGGGCTAGAATATCCCGTCTAGACGATTTTTTTACCAGACAAATGGTATAGACGCCAATTCTGTCTGCACCATAAGGTCGACCAGTGACATTGAAAAGAGGTAGCTTACGAGTTAACATATGATAGTGCAAAGTGGCGGTCCCAATGGAAGTTAAATTTAAGAGTGGTGAAATTGTCGACCGCGCTGGGTATCATTCTGATTGTTATGAAGTATTGAGTCGATTGACGAATTAAACGAGTGAAATGCTGATATCTTGTAACAAAGTGACGGTGTTCTGAACCTTGTGGGAGCCAATCAACCATTTTAGAATTGGCGCGAACGAGGAAATAATTCCACATTTTCAATCTCATTTATCCTGTTATTCATGGGAAGAAAAAGTTCATATTTATCACGTCAGACGTTAGCTTCAGGTGATTCGGGCAATGATAATACACACAGAGAAATCCTACTAAGAACAGGCACTCAAGTTGGCCCGCCTACTAATATGTAAGTAGGGCCTACTAATATATAAATAAGCTGCGCATACTTACATATTAGTAGGCGGGTCAACTTGAGTGCCTGTTCTTAGTAGGATTTCTCTGCGTGTACATTACCACTTCCGTCTATTGGACTTTGAAGTCGTCGCCGTCCAACGCTTGCTTATGAATTCGAAAACTAATGCGATGTTACAAATCACGGAATAAATCAGAAAAAAAATTACTCAAATTTTGATGTACTCATGCACTTCTGTTGTTATTTTTAATACGGATCTTTTCCAAGCTTTCTCAACGCCGTATTATTTGATTTCTGTCGACGACATCACACCTCGTGAGTGTCAAATCGACCGAGGAGAAAAGGGATTTTTACATAGTAGTAGGCGGGCCAATTTGAGTGTCTGTCCTTAGTAGGATGTCTCTGTGTACTTCTCAGTTTTTACGAATTTTTTTGGCTGGCTTCTAGAAGAGGATTGGTCTTCTTTCCATCTTATTTAAACCACCAACTTTGAATTGCGAGGGTAGTAAACGAGATTTTCGTAGTACCATGTGAAGAACGGGGAAAGGTTCTTTCTAGCACTTCCACCGAGCTCGAATAGTCAATTAATTTAAGAAATTGCAAATCTGATATCTGAGTGTACAACACATATCGGTCATTCACACAATGACCAGAGGGCGGCGATTCCGATCTTTGCGTATCGAATTCAGACATCACTCGGTCACTTCGCCATGCGAAATCATTACGTAAAACTACAACAATAGTATTATCTACACTTAATACTTAATACTTTATTCTCAATCGGGAATGAGATGAGGACATTTATCTTGACGTGATGATGGATTCTTCGGCTCAGGATTGAGCTGTTTCGTGTGGAGAATCAGGCAGTTTTCGTGTGGCAGATAGATATTTATACATGCTGGACATGTGGTTATAATTAAAGGGGGGATTTGGATTGAAGTATAAGAGATGACGATAGGATCTTCATTATTTGATTTCGGAAATCATTTGCTTTGAGAACTCTGAGTATTCGGTTGGTAATTTCCTTTTCTGTAATAAGGATATTAATAGTCTAGTAATCCTATGGGCAAAACTATTTTCGCATTGCTTTGACTTAGCCATGTCGATGGTGATCTTGTATCCAGCTCCACGGGTTCTTGTTCTCACAAGTGAGAAAAAGTTTAGCATAGACTCAGATAATATTCCCTTTCCAAATATCATCTGATATGCAAGTTTAATATCGTTTACACACCTTCTGTGTTCAAGAGTGGAAATATTACGAATTGCATTCCTAGAGGTATAATTAGGACGAGTCGAATAATTATAATTCAGGGCTCTATAGAATATTAGGCGTGTAACTGAGTTTTGTACTTTTTCAATTTTTTCTCTATCGGTTGATTTTATAGGACGCGCAACACTCGAACTAACCTCTAATGTGGGTCTGAGATATACACAATATGCGTTCAACAGCGTTTGAGTGTCATCTGACAATAAAGCACGGAAAATCATATTTGCCTTTGATTCAGCTTTAACACATATATCTCTGGCAATCATAACTTACGGATTCTGGAGGTGGCTATAATATTATTTCATGTCGGCTCCAATATTTCTTTGCATAAAAGGGAGAAATAGTGACGTCCATCTCAAATTGGCGAATCGCAATTATAACATATAGTCAAAACTTTTATTTTAAATATGATATGATGGTGACATAATACATGTTTTCGTATTCTCAGCGCCGAATGAGCAGCGAGTAAGCATACGAACGGTGGAATCTGAGTAATAGACAACTTGAGAATTAAAGAAGGAGTATCACGAATCTCCTGCTCCATCATTCCTCATCTCATATGTTTCAATGGCGCGGTCGCTTTCTCCTTGTCCACCCTTATCCCTCCCTATCATTTTTGAATCCCTGCATTCAGGGTCAGTTTGGCACTGAGCCAAACGCGAATAACTTTGTTCAAACTTATCGGCTGAACATGCGGTTTGCGGGGCTCTTATCGGGAAACCGATTACCATAACCCGACAGTGAGAACTCAGTTGACCAAAAGTTCGTGGGACACCACCTTTAAGAAGTGATTTATTTTAATAAAATATTATTCCCCGTCGTCTCCAATATTTCTTTGCATAAAAGGGAGAAAGAGTGACGTTCATTTCAAAGGGGCGAATCGCAATTGGATCTGCCATGTAAATAGAGAGCGCTCTAGAAAGGGACTGCAAATTGAATTAGACCTGCCAAGATCCATTCTGAAAGAGCGGAGAAGACGTACGAGTTTGATAACAAATACAAGATATTTGAAGCTGCTCAAATTTCGTGGATGGGAAACTTTTTTTCTGACCATTTCATACAGCTGTTTTCCACCCTTTTATAATATTTAGAGAGTGGAATTCCAAATAAGAATTTAGCGCAGCATTATTATCATAGTCCGGATTCTACACGCAGAGAAATATGTCTTATGCAAGACCAAATAAGCACGAAAATAAGTAATACATCATGTATAGCATGAAATCATTCCATTGCAGTTGTTTTCAGAAGCATTCGGAAGATAAAAATCAAAACAGTAATTTGATTTTTTATTTCTTCGTTCTCATTTTATTTATTATTTTATTTTCAATTTCTGAAATCGTCGTGAAATCGTTTCTGAAAACATAAAAAATACCTTTGCAAAGAATTGTTTTGTCTCAAAATGGAAAAAAATCCCCTGAGAGCCAATTAGTTACAATAGATAAAATTCCGAAAATAACAATGTTCCAGTAACAGTACATTTATTGAAAGAGAAATGGCGAATAAGAAGTGGAAACGAAGACCCTCGCAATAAGCCCGATTTCTATTCTAGTGTCTGCGTCCAAAATTGACATCTCCTTGATTATGTATGATTGAATATCAGTCTCTATTTTATTGTACACGTGTTCATTCAATTATGGCTCCCTTGCTTATATTATTAACATCAGGTCCACTCAAAAATACGTGAGTTCTCCTTTTTCGCCTGCAAATACTCTATTGGTTCTTGTGAGAGTGAGTGGGTGGAAAGTTTTCCCTCTCTTTCCGCTCGAGAAGAAGAAAGAGAAGAATAAGTAAGCAGTCCCTCTCTAGAAAACAAGAGTCTCTAACTAGCGAAAGTGCTTCTGAATCGCTATAATCAGCGTGAGAGTAGATGCTTGAACAATATATCCAATATATTGCCCTCCGTAGAATAGCCTCGCCCATATTTCGCGAGAAGGCAAACCTCGGTCTTCCTCTCCTCAATTTTCCTAATGAGACTACTCTCTGTGTGCGCTCGCACAGCGAAAACCCGATAAAGTTAATGAGCTGCTCTCTCTCTCTCTGTCTCTCTCTCTCTTCTCGAGGAAAAAAGGAAAATTCCGCGTGACATCCCCCTGCTTTTCTCGCTGCCGTTGCTTTCATATGCAATTATATCGACAATGCTCCCGATTGCATTAGTGAATATGAGAGAATATCTGAGTCGATTGAGATTCTCTCAACAGGGGCCGTACAAACAAAACCTAACCTATGCTGAAAAGTTGCTCCTAGGGTAAACATTGGCCGTAGAGACCGAAAATGGACATAAGAAGTTTCATAGATCAAACCCGGCTGAGATATGTTTCACCACATGTCCAAAAGTGAAATTTTCAACTTTGACAGAACGCATCCAAACCCCCTACATAGCTATATATTATGAAAGCTCTCTCTAAAATAAACATTTTTCATGTTATGGCCAAGTGGCTAGCTCTTCTGTGAAAAAAGTTATTATTTTTTCAACGAATAATTTTTAAAAATCAGTATCACGGCGTATTCGGCGGCACTTTTAACTGTGTCCATTCGATTGCGCGTTGAAAATTACCCCCGTGCGCACAAAATTAGCAAGATTAATTTTATGCGACCTGATCAAATCATTAGGTGAACAAACCCGACTGCTCAAAAACGAGGCTATTTTCAACAAAATAATTTTTTTTGAATGTATACAAAGCTCGCACAGCGAAATATTTCGTAGAGTCACTAGAATACATAAGATGAAGAAATTAAAATTAAATCTGCTCAATTTGGAGGAAAATTTTTTTGAGCTCAAACCACGTACCCCGGGTCATGGTCCAAAACCCGGAAACTGTTTTTCATTTTTTTGTCTCTTCCGTTCGGCATCTCATACCAAATCGTGGTATATATTATTTCTACAGCATACACGGTCACATATAATACTCTAAACAGGGAATCAGTCGAAAAAAAATTCTGCAGATTTCACCATGACCCTGGGTACGTGGTTTGAGCTAAAAAAAAATTTCCTCCAAATTGAGCAGAGTTAATTTTAATTTCTTCATCTTATGTATTCTAGTGACTCTACGAAATATTTCGCTGTGCGAGCTTTGTATACATTCAAAATAATTTATTTTGTTGAAAATCGCCTCGTTTTTGAGCAGTCGGGTTTGTTCACCTAATGATTTGATCAGGTCGCATAAAATGAATCTTGCTAATTTTGTGCGCACGGGGGTAATTTTCAACGCGCAATCGAATGAACACAGTTAAAAGTGCCGCCGAATACGACGTGATACTGATTTTTAAAAATTATTTGTTGAAAAAATAATAACTTTTTTCACAGAAGAGCTAGCCACTTGGCCATAACATGAAAAATGTTTATTTTAGAGAGAGCTTTCATAATATATAGCTATGTAGGAGGTTTGGATGCGTTCTGTCAAAGTTGAAAATTTCACTTTTGGACATGTGGTGAAACATATCTCAGCCGGGTTTGATCTATGAAACTTCTTATGTCCATTTTCGGTCTCTACGGCCAATGTTTACCCTAGGAGCAACTTTTCAGCATAGATTAGGTTTTGCTTGTACGGCCGTATCTCAATCGACTCAGATAGTCTCTCATATATCTCGTGTGAAAAACAAACCGCGTGGGAAAGAACCGCCTGTAATTATGCTGAATATACAAATGCGTGTTCAAACATCTGATTGACAGTCACAACTGCGAGAAACGCTTGATAGTGTATTACAATTTTAAAATGATACGTTCATGAAATGGACTACTGGTGGTGTACTCTCTTTCTATGCCTCGGCGCGTCTCTCACTTTGCCATGCTCTCTCGCAGCCGTATCTGTTGTTTAGGAGGGGAACGTTTTATTACTTTGGACGAGTGTTTGTGAATTTATAATATAGGACAAGTCAGTTTTTTTTCCTGAGATCATTCGACATCCTAGCGAGAAGCAGAGAGAGCATGTGGATGTGAGAAAATTTCCAAAGATATCTCTATCTGACCCCTTTCAGGAGGTTCCGGAGGGTGTCCGGAGCCTCCCTATCCTCTTTCCCCCATTCCCGTCATTTCTCCATTACCAAGTCTTCATCGTTTCTCTCCCCTCTCTCTCTCTCTCTCTCTCTTTCATCCACATCATGTGACTTGGTTATGCTGTCCGCTCTGTCAATTTTGAGCAATGCTCGCAATTTCTGAAACCTTTTTCGGCTACAATTAACACAGAATCTCGTCAAGTTCAAAAGCTGTTTGGATAGGAAAATTTGATAAAAGATAAAAAAGTTAATTCAAAACCTTCGTCGGGCAATAATTAACTCGGAGCTTCAAAAAGTTCAAAGGATGTTTGGCTGGGGGGGAAAAACTTTATACTCTGAGAAAAAAGTCACTAGGATCAGGACACAAAGTGAAAATGTTCATTTACCGGTAAGTAAAAGTCACTAGAAATAAGAGACATTTCACTTACCGGTAAGTGAACATTTTCACTTTGTGTCCTGATCCTAGTGACTTTTTTCTGTGTGTATAATGTAGGAAAAAGTAATGCTGAAACAGAGAAGACATGTTAGCGTGCGATGTAAGCATTCAGCAATCCACATCATTCCACATTCCGAGTAATGATCAGACTCTCCTCATTCTACATGCTCTCTCATTGATCAGACAGCGCGAGAGAGCATGCAGAATTGAGAGGGTCAGACCATCACTCCACGTTCCTCTCTAACTTCTGTAAAGTGGTCAGAGATGGGAGCACTTTCTAGAGATTCATAATAATCTGAATCTAGAAGATTCTCTAGATGTCCAAAGGATGAAAACACCTCAGATTCGTTCCTCTCTCATCTCATTTTTATAATGCAATCATGTGCTCGCTTGACTTCTTCTTCCGCATTTCTGAGATAGTCCGGATTAGGAGTGGCGATAAAAATAAAAATAAAATCATAAATCCATCGGAACCACTTCTCAGAGCCTGATATAACCCATCTAAAACTTCCTTAAAGACACGGAGGCGAATAAATCCAGATTCCCTACAAGAGAAATGATCGTATGCTTGTCACGACCATAACGCATACATTCCCGTTGCTTACTACGGTATTACAAATTCACAAAAACTCGCCCAAAACAATAAAAACGTTCCGCGGCTAACGAAACATTCCACTGTCGAGAGAGCATGGCAAAGTGAGAGACGCGCCGAGGTATGGAAAGAGAGTACACGCACCAGTAGTCCATTTCATGAACGTATCATTTTAAAATGGTAATATTTATGTGAAGTTAGTTGCAGTAGAAGGCATTATACCGCAGTAGGAGCTGCTAATACTAATCCGCCTTTGAGCACCAGTGGAAGAATGTTCTGATATGATAAATGTTATAATTATAATAATATTATAATTATTAATAATCGTTGAATCCCATCTTTGACATCTTGCCGCCCACTCAGTTCCACAGTTATTGGAGAAAAAAAGGTGTTTTAATAATTGATGAGCTATGCGATTCAAATGATTACAATCCTACCGAAAAGAGAAGCAGAAAGAGTCCCTCTCGATTTTACATATTCTCGCATTTGAAATCCTTTTTTGTAAGACTGACCGTCGTATGAAATAATGGTGATTTCGCATTTATTTGTCCACATATCCCATTTGATTCAGTGTGTGAACGGTCGTTTCACAACACCCATGAAATCCGTATACAGAAAGCATAGAGAAAAAATAGAGAGAGATAGGGGAAGAATCAGAGGAAAGAACGATCGGGATATAAACTCTCTCTCTCTCCTTTCCTCCCTCGATTTTGCCCGTTTCGTTTCCCTTCTTCTCCTCTTTCCCATTGTGGAGAGAGAGAGAGAGAGAGAGAGAGAGCAGTCAGAGCTCGATCCCCCACTCTTTTCCTCCTCCTCTCCTGTTTTCATCGTGGATCCAACGGGCGGAAAGTGGTTTCAGAAGCTGGAGATTCTTGTTTTGCTGACACTTTCCTACACACCCCCTGCCTTTTTCTCACGACTCTCTAAACAACTTTAGAATGCCTGAATCAGAAATCACCTTTTATATTTTTCTAGCGCTACGCTAACCACTAATTTCGATGTTTTTCGAACACTGTTTTCGCGAAAAGTGGTCATTTTATAACGTCTTTTGCAAAAGTTCTAAAAATGACCACTTGTGAAACGATAAAGCCCCTCATCCACGACCCTCTCTCCCCCTCCGCCCCTTGGCGCCTTATCGATAACACTTTTGGTGATAACACTTTCCCATCTGATCTCACCCTCTCTCTCTCTCTCTTTATCTCTCTCTCTCTCTCTCTCTCTTCCTCTCTTTCCTTTCCTTTCCTTTCGCTCCGTTGCTTTCTCCGTCCCTTCTGACGCATCAGAAGAGCAAAAGCGTGAAAGAGATCGACGTTCGAGAGCTGTGGTCGACCTTTCGACATAAAGAGTAGGTCAAGCGTCTCTCTCTCTCTCTCTCTCTCTCTCAATAATCGATTCCCCCGTATCCCGGTGAGATCTCCCCTCGTCGTCTCTCTCCCTAGAAACACACCAGACAATTTCATCGAGAGAATTCTCAAGGGATAGTTGCGGGCGCATCACGCGCCCGTTCCCCTTTCCTGCGGACACTAAACATTTCCCTCTCATGATTCCAAACCTCCAGAAAGGGGTTAGGGTGAGAGAGCGCGAAAAATTGAGTTAGTCCTTATCGATTTCACTATCTGTCTCAGTACGTGGGTATGTAAGGTTGCGACCTGCGGTCACTAAACATTTCCCTCTTATGATTCCAAACCGACAAATAGTGGTTAGGGCGAGATAGCATGCAAAAGTGAGAGAGTCCCTATTGTTTTTACACGCTATCTCACTCCGAACCCATTTCCGTAGGGTTGCGACATGAGAAATGATGTGGCGCGTTCCCGTTCCTCTCTCCTACGGCCACTAAACATTTCCCCCTCCACTGCGCCGATGTGTGAAATGGGAATTTCTGCGGCGGCCCGAGGTATATTGGTTTGCTCACTGGTCTCATTCATTTCGCACCAGAACGGCTATTTCCAGAGAAGAGAGAGAGAGAGAGAGAGATTCCAGAAAACATTGCTGAAATGAGTATATCCCTGCGGCTCGCAGTGCCATCCCATCCCAACACATCATTCCACAGGCGGTTAACCCTAGAGAAACTCTGGAACTTTTCTTCCACTGGTAGTCCTGTACGGTTTCTCCTACTTTAATTCACCGGGATTGCGGTTGGAGAAAAATACCAAAGAATGAGTTTGGAGTGAGAGAGCGTTCAAAAACGACAGGGACCCCTTTTTCTGTAGTCTTTTGGAATAATGTATTTCTCTCTCTAAGATTTGTGGCTTCCCCTGTCAAAATCGCTCCCTGTGTGTCTCTCTCTTTCAATATGCTTGCTTCCTGTGTCTTTCACAGTCCCCCGTTCTTTCCCTTCCTCCCCTTCTCCTCTCCCTTCCATTCCTCTCCTCCCCTCCTCCCTTCCCCCCTCCTCCTCTCCTCCCTCCTCCCCTCCTCTCCCCCAAGACCCGAAGCCTTCTCCCCCCCCCAACGTCACTCTCCCTCATCGATTTTGCCTCTGAATAAGGAGAGAAGGGAGGGGGAGACTCTAGAAGGAGGGAGGAGCTCCTCCCCCCTTCTCTCTAGGTCCTCCTCCCCCCTTCCCTCTCCCCTTATTCACTCTTTCCCCCCACCCAGGACGTCTCGCGACTCCGTCTATGGGATGTGGCGACTCGCCGCCATCCTCCTCCTGAGCCATGCAGCCGCAGCTGCAGTCTTCTCAGGTACGCAGCCGGCTTTTAGGCCGGAGCCAGAACCGGCTTTTCCTCTGATAAAAATAAGTCTAAAACACCACAACTATAAGGTTGCTGGGGACGACCGCGTCTACTAGACTTCGCAGTTGGCATCGTTAAACATATGAATTAGGGGACTTATTGAGTCACCCCCGGAGCCGGGAAATACAACGACCGTGGTTTAGAAGGCGGCGGCAAGAAGGTGGACAAGTTCACACAACAGCAGCAGCAGCTGATTGATGAGGACATCGCGCGCGAACTGGAGTTGGGCGAGCAGCTGAAGCAGAACTACCTGGTGAGACTAATTGACGGCTCAACTTTTTTTCATTTCCCGGCTCTATGCATTTCGCGGCTCCAGAAACACTGGCTTTCGCGAAAAAAAGGATATGCAAGCTGTGATTACTTTGCGCCGCTTCGTTAGATTTTATGGCGAAACCTTCTATTTGCCGGCTGCTTTTATTCTCCGGTTCCGGCTCTGCTTCAGTATAGCTTCTGTCTCTGTCTATTCGGAGTCGATGTCTTCTCATCCCATTTATCCTCATCCCCTCTTTTCTCTTTCATCTTTTTTCCTTCTTCTTCCTCCTCTTTTCCCGCGCCCATTCCCGCTAGTTTTCGCTGTAGATTTTGGTAGTGCTGGGTCCCGCGCGGAAGCGGCACGGTGACGCAAACGGGTATACGGTAGAATGACGTAGACGCGTGTGATCGACGTTGCTGTGGAGACGTGCGACAAGAGATCACGTGATGAGCGGAGAGCGCAGACGGCCAGCGTCTGTTGAGAGAGCGCGCGAAGACGAGAGAGTTCTAGGCTCTTGCACTTCATTAGGCTATGATTACGGTAGTTCATTCCGCGATGGATCGCACTTTGCATTTTGGAAATGCGGCAAAAGTGCAGAGATCTAGTATGTAATTATCCCCCTTCTCCCCTTTAGAATTGACTCACGCCGTGGCTCTTCGGCGTAATGAAATGGGCTTTTTGCCACGCCAATTCACTTTCTTTTTCCTTTCTGGGAATTCCAATGTCGCGAAAAATCTCATTAGAATTCGCATACTCCGCAACTCATTCCCAGACTGAGAATTGGCGTTAAAAGTCAGTTGGCGATAGCGGGAAAGTACCGTTTCCCGAGGACGCTAGATCGACTTTTGGTTGTTTTCTGCTGTGCCTTCGCTCACTTCACGTCTCTCTCTCTCGTAGCCAGAACTGGCCGAGTCGTCGGAGTCCTCATACCGGACTGTTGCCGTAAACAGCCCCCCCCAAGCGAACTCCTCCTCTCCCCTCTCCCTACCGTAACCAGCGACCGTGAACTACCGTATTAGTGCAAAGACACTTCCTTGAACAGAAAAGAGACAGAGCGCCTCTCTTTTTCTCCAAACTTTCCTTACGCACAAGGAGATGTGGTCTAGACGCCTCCTACTGAGAGTGGGAGATCTCATTTCCCAATACCAGGAGAAGTGAAATTAGTCTCTCTCTCTCTCTCTCTCTCTCTCTCTCTCTCTCTCCCGCTCTCTCTCTCTCTCCCTCCCGCTCTCTGTCTCTCTCTCTCTCTCTCTCTCTCTCTCTCCCGCTCTCTCTCTCTCTCCCTCCCGCTCTCTGTCTCTCTCTCTCTCTCTCTCTCTCCCTCCCTCCCTCTCTCTGTCTCTCTCTCTCCGAATATGCCCAGTGGTCAATGTGATATCGGAAATAAAGGGGCCGAAAAACGCGCGTCATACCCCCATCGTTTTGTGCGCTTTTCTGAAGCCTCCTGAGTACACAAACCGAAGCTGGAGAAAGGAGATACGGGGGTATGGAGGGCGATGGCAGAGGCAAGGTGAAGGGGGATTCCATTTATGAAAATATTTTGAAAAATAAAATCCACCATTCAAACAGAAAAAATATGCAATATTTGGCTTCTGAATGTGTTTTATGTTGCATTTGGCTCTATTATGCAAGCGGGGGTTCAGGAACCAAACATTACATTCATTCTTCTGAGTGTTATCAGGCCCACGGGGGCTCAAAGGCGGATAAAAAAGCGGTCCGCGAATAAGCTGCACTTACTACGGTATAATGCTTGATGTAGTCCACAATTTTCATCGCGATACCGTAGTAAGCAATGGAAATTTTACGCATTGCGCTCGTGACCATTATCTGTTCATTTCTCTTGTAGAGGATCTGAATTTTTGAGCCCCCGTGAGGCCAGGAGGGAGGCACGGCATTTTACAGGCGGTGTAGGAGAGAGGTAGATCAAAAGAGAGCAATGGGAAGGGTTCAGCGAGAGAGGGAAGAAAGTAAGAGAGACTGTGAACTGGCATTTTGCCAATCCCCTGATTCTCCATTGGATCTCGAAGGGAATTTACAAGAGCCGTTCAAAATTGTTCCCGCCAAAACGCCGTGGGAAGTGACAGTTTTCAGTTGCTTTCTTATTTTTCTGCCCTGGTTCTATTATATCCTGCGGCAGGAGCAATCTATTGAATGGAGACAGATTTCGCGAACGACTCTGAGAAAAGCTTGATTAGATGAGGAGAGAGAGAGAGAGAGAGATTCTGCCGAATGAAGAGAGTGAATCGGATGAGAGCGGGGAGGAGGAGAGACATAACTAATCCCCCTCGATATACTACGGTAGGCGTCTCGAGACGATTCCCAATATGTCTCGGATTGCACATATTCCGTCTTTTTTCGCATTAGGTTGGCGGGAATTTCCTCCGTATAGTACAAGGGGAAATGGCGTCCTCGTTAACACGCCTGCTTACCGGTGAGCCCCAGCAAAAACTTTTTCTATTTTACCTTTTTTCCCGTTTCAGGCGGAAATTTCGCAAATTCCTTTCCGAAAGGGGCCCAATAATCGGCTTATCGTCACTGTCTCTTATCACAGTCATCATCTTCACACCAATTTTACAATCACTTTATGGCGAGGGGAAAGGCGAAACTGAGGGGTCGACATTTGGTCAACAAGAACACATAGATAAATGCAGTAGACAAATAATAAGCCTTTTGACATCTCATGAGCCTCACAGTCTTTTTTTCTGTGTCCTCTGTTTTTATGCTTGACATGTTCACAATCACTTTTTGTGGGGGCAGGAGGTCTTTTTTCAACAGCCACTTCACCCTGTTCTTATTTGACACGGGAACCTGACGCGCCGGCAATATTGGCAAGCTTAGCGAGTCTTCTCCCCTCTTGCTTTTCTCGTCCCTTTTCCCTCCTGAGAGAGAGAGAGAGAGAGAGAGAGAGGACGTCACTCTTCTCTCCCTTATATCGACCGACATACGCTCTTGTTGCTTGTAGTCTCTTGATAGTGGGAGAGAGAGAGATAGAGAGAGAGAGAAAGAGAGAGAGAGAGAGAGAGAGAGAGAGAGAAACGGGCGAGGGGAACGAGGGAGAGTTAACTTCCTTAGTTCGAGTCTGATAGAGCCCAGAGTGTGTAATTTTGATGGGGTTTTTAGCCAACTTAAAGCATCATTCGCAAACATTTCTAAATTGGTTCATCCCCGTAACCCATTCACTCCAGGTTAAGCGCCTCTAATGTAGAAATGCGTCGAATTGAGGTCAAACGCATCCTCGTGATGCAAATTATGCGCGCACACATTCTTACGCAGCACATGATGTGTGAATGCTAAGCAGCTGCAGTAGCTTCTTCATCTCTTCAGTGAAGATCTCTCTCTCTCTCTCTCTTCCTCTCTATCCCACTCTTTGTTTGCCCTAGGGGAATTAGCATGATTATTAGGCTCGTTTGTCGGCGTGGGCGCTAGCAGACTATGGTCTCTATTTAGAGGAACCTGAAAAAAAAGATAACAGAACAGGTCACAGCATTCGAAACAGAGTCGGCGAGAATGAGTTAGAGAAAGAGAGAGAGATGTCGACAGAGTGCGCGAAACGAGAGAGGCAGACAACGAGCGAGGTTCTTGGCATGTTTCCAACACGATGCCGTGCAGGTGAAGGGTGACATTACTCAGAGAATCAATGATAGTCGCCCACACTAACACTATCATTCAGTATGTTTGTGAACCCACGCAAGCGGGGGCCAGAGAGGGCCTTCCATTGTCAAGATTCCTCCCCTATTCAATCATGGACAGATATTTACGACCTCTCTGGAAGGCTCCCCCGCAACGACCCTACTGCATAACTAACTGCACCACAGGAAGTTGTTGGGGCCGGGGTTTCTTCGAGGAGAGAGAGAGAGAGAGAGAGATTGTGACTTTTGCCCTCTCCAAACTAGTCAGGACTACTGGGGCAGAGACTTCCTTATTCAGCACTTGGCCCTCACTAGACAAGGAATCGAGGGATTCAAGAAATTTTCTATCGAAAATTACATTTTCTGAGAAATCTGTTCGTCCTCGAAACTCTGTAACAAATAATCGGGTTTATGGAAACCTGAAGCATTCTCACCTGCCTTCTCAGTCAGCTGAAATAACTCGTTAGTGTGTGAGCGTCACAACGGGCGCTGACAAGTTCTGTCCCTTCTCTCTCTCTCTCTCTCTCTCTCTCTCTCTCCCTTCGCTCGATTTGACACTCACGAGGTGTGACGTCGACGGACAGGGCTCACGGGACATAATATGGCTTTAGAAAGCTTGTAAATGATCAGAGACGATGACCTGTACAAATGACAACCAAATTTTGAATACATCATAAATTTGAATTCCCGCTTTTATTTTTGTGCGAATCTAGGTTCCCAATGAGATCGGATCTTTCCCGTGGTTCCTAACATGGCATGGGTTTCGAACTCATAAGTCTAAGCTCAACGACGACGTGTTCAAAGTCCAACAGACGCAGGTGGTGGTGCACTTAAAACTACCACTTAGAGAAATTCTTCGTAGACATGTGAGGAATGACTCCCCCAAGTGACTACTGTACTCTTGAGCTTCAACCGTGCGTGGCACACACCTTGGCGTATGTGCCCTCATTAGTCTCGATGCGTGCCTACTCATTAGAGTTATATGCGGTTCCCGCTGACGAAGAGCCTCATTTTAGGTTTACGCACAAACCAGCAGGGAAATAAGTCTACGCAATAATGAATCATAGCTGGGGAGCGACGACTCTCTCATTATGAGATTATAGAGTTATTTCCCACTATAAAAATGCCTTCGTATCTACCCTTATTACCACTATAGACGTCTCACTCATTAGAGCTATATGAGCTAGAGCTAGAGCTAAGCTATTTTCATGCGTATGTCTTACTCATGAGAGTTATATTCAATGTTGACGGACGTGTTCATACCTTCATGAATACCCTCATTACTCGACGACCTTCTCGGATTCATCGCATACTCAAATAGAAGCGCGTCTTAATTGGGCGTCTCACATGGACGTCATCAACATCTTCTACTCTCGAATTTAAAGAAGGAGTGTCAGCTAAATATCTTGGCACGATTACCCTGAGGGAGGGAGGTGGAATACTGTATGAACAATCGTCCGACGTCAGCGATGGAACTCGCTGTCTAGACAAATGCGCGTATGCAGATGGGCAGAAATTAGCAAGAGTGCAAATCCTCCCTCCCCTCCTTCCTCCCCCAGCGAGGGAGAAAGCGCACGCAAATTGGACACGAGAGAGAAAGTTGACCGATAGATTTGTTTAATCGCGCACGCGTGCGCGGCAACTGAACCTGATTTCCCTGAGCACTGTAGCTTCTTCGCACACGCGTATTTCGCTTCGGAGAAAAGATAGACTTTCCAAATTTTGGATTTCTATTATCCTTCACATGGGTAATCGATTAATATGACAAAGTCCACATCCTATTTTTGCTGACATTCCTTCTTTAATTCCAGGCTGGAATCAGACATCCTTGAAATTACACCGGGATCCCGGATTCGAAACCGGGAAAGAGACGGGGATCCATCTTGGAAATAAATACCTTCGAGTCTTCTCTCCACTACGAAATTCGTCTTCTCCTTCGATTCAAGCAAAGCTTAAAATAGAGGGGGAATATAATGAAATGGATATGAGACCCGCGCTCGTTTTTGCTCGTTCCGCTCGTTTTCTCTTCTCCCTTTCTCGTTCTCCATTGATTCTTCGCGTAGGTATTTCCTTTCTCGTGCCCCCATTACCGTCTCTCTCTCGCTCTCTCTCTCTACTCTGGGACTCGCAAGAGACCAAACCATCAAGAACAAAGGGACGGGGATAAATGTGGGCGTTGAATCAAAAGGAACGTGTAGAAGCCGGCAAACCGAGAGCCGGGAAGCCAGAGCCGTGAAATAGGCCATGAATGTGATAATAAGCGGTTCTCTTCAGGACTATCTGGTTCGTGCAGAGGCCGAGGCCGCCCAGGAGGATGAGCAGAGAGAGGAGCAGGAGAAGGCCGTGGCCGATGAGATGCTGAGAGAGGTCAGAGCCGGAGCCGGGAGACGGAGCCGGAACCGGCAAATAGAATTGCCTCCGGGAACGCGGATATTTTGTCCTAGAGTCATCTCATTTTGGTGGGAGGAAGAGGAAATGAAATTACTCCCGAACGGCGGCGAGCCCATTTATATTTTTTTTCACTTTGAAATGGGTCTGGGTAATTTTGAGAATTGAATTTATGAGAACATCACAATAGAAGAACAGTCGGGGGTAATTCTGTTTGCCGGTTCCGGCTGTATATCCTGGTTCAATACACATCAGAATATTTAATTACTGGATGTCTAGACGATGTAGACGACGAGTACTGGTGGAGTTCTGTTTTTTGACTAGACAAAGAAATACGTTATTGATTTATTGATTGAATAATAATCATGATTAAATTTTAGATTATTTTAATAATTAATATATTTCAGGCCCAGATGGAAGCGATTCTGCAGGAGATGGCAAAAGCACAGGCGACGTATGAGCAGATGGAAGAGGACGAGAAGGAGGTGAGAAAGAGAGAGAGAGAGAGAGAGAGAGAGAGAGAGAGATGAGGTGAGAAGATGAGGACAAGAGATGGAATGAGGGCTCCATTTCTTGTGAAAATAGTGCTCGCGTCCTGACTTTGACCTGTACAGTCCTTATTCCGTACGAATCCATGCTTTAGAGCAATGCGTCATGTTTTTGCTCTCCTTTTAATCCCATCTAAATTGTCCTTTACGATAAAACGAGCAGAAATACGCATCGGAGCATGAAAAGGCTTGTGGATGCCAAATGCAATGTACCATTATCAGAAATGCTAAGTATAAGAGGCATTAAGCTAAATAATGCTAAGTAATAAGCTAAGAGGTGCTAAGTAATAAGTCTATTTCTTTAAGATGTCTCCTCGTGACGTCGCTTCGGCACCTCTCGAGGAGGAGAAGATCCCCGTCGCCCCCGAAGTTTCCCAGAAGAAAGAGGAACAGCCCAAGCAGGGTAAGTAGTTGAGAACTTATAGATAACCTATTTTACTTAAATAAGTTTTTTTTTAAAATGCGCCCGTAACTACACAGAGCGCGAACTCTCTAACATGCGCTTCTCTAGAGAATTCGATTCTCTTATATTCAAGAAAGTCCGCTCTCCGGTCTCTTCAATTCATGCACTATCTCGCTCAATTTTCTAATTCGTTCTCTAGAGAGGCACATGTTAGAGAGTTCGCGCTCTGTGTAGTGTGTTGGTAGCTGCTTGAGTTGTGTTTGCTACAAAAGTTTGTTGAGAGTATCCCATCTCCTAGGAGAAACTTTCTTAGCCTGAGAGGAAGGAGAAGCCATCATCAATTATTGATTATATTCTCCCGTGAGCTCTGCTCTCGTTGTTTCTACACTGCTCCGGAACCCATTCAATTGGATGGGACTCAATTGAAATTTAATGCAACCCACGTGTTTTCCGTTCCTATTCAGTTGTGCAGAATGAAGTGTGGGAGTGACGTGAGATCAATGTTCACCTGCTCTCTCTCTTTCTCTCTCTCTCCCACCCCTTCACATTCACAACGCCTTTCCGAGAAGCAGTGTTTGAATACGTCAAGGGGGCTCATTTATCCTCCTCGCCTATTTGCCGGCTTCTTCACGACTGCTGAAAGCATGCTAGAATATTGCCTCGAATGAAGATGGGTAGGAAGAGAAACTTCCCCTCTTCCTTCCCACTCTCATTTGCAATTCTATGGTATATCCTCTTTCTAGCAGCAGAAACTTCGTTAGGATGAGAGAGAGGGGAAGAGAGAGAGAGAGAGAGAGAGAGAGATAGAGAGATGTCTCTCAAGGAGAATGACGAGAACGGAAATTGAGAGGGAGAAGGGAATATAGATGACGTTCACACGCAGAGAAAAGTGGCTTCCCCAGACCCAACAAACAAGAAAAATCTATGATATATAATACATTATGGGATATATTTTTGTGTAAGCTGGATTTGGAGGACAACATTGTTCTCTGTGTGTAGAAAAGTACTATTTTAATTAGTTGCATAGGCAAATCGACCGTCGTCTTTGCAAGAAAGATATGTGAAGAAAATCAACTAGTTGCAACTCCACATTTCAAAATCGAGCAGATCCGAAACCCCTTCCCCTGTTCTTTAATCCACTAGAGAAACCCCCACTTCCACGAGTGAAGGCGTATCGTCTTGCAAAGATGTTTACCGCACACACTGTCGCGCCATTTGTAGTGTGCAAATTGGCGTTGCGGGAGCAAATACAAAACATAGTTTATCGATTTACGGAGAATACAAACTCTTATTTATCGATTTTCGGAGAGTACAAGATAGTTTATTGATTTTCAGAAAATAAAAAAAAACAAATTATTGATTTTGCAGAGGAGAAAATCGATGAGTCCTTCGACGCTCAACTGCCCAAGACTGCACCCACAGCACAGAAGAAGGGACAGGTAAATTTTATTTTCCTATTTTTTGTATTTCACATTCTTGGAAGGAATGGGGATGTAGATGCCATTTCATTTCACATTTTGTGGAAGATTTGTTGTTATGAGATGTCTTTTCATTTCACATTCTTGGAATGGATGTGTATGTTCATGGATGCGAATACCTGGGATAGGATGGCTACTTGACATTCGGAGATCTTTTTTAAAAATTTGTTTAAATAAGTGTGCACTCTGAGAAAAATTCATTTTCTCAGATCAAACATGCACGAAAATGTATTTCATTGCTGTGCTATATCGGTTTGCGGGAAGAGATTTTTTGTATGCATAATGTTCTGTCTTAAAATGTTTATCATGGCAAAACTTATTTCTATGTCACAACAAGGGGGTGGAAGTGGGTACAATAAAAAGAAAAAAACAAAGAACGACTTAGAGTTTGGCCATTACATTACATTGCTGTTTTATATATGTTGGGTCTGGGGGAAGACATTTTTGTATAATTTTCGTTAGAATGGTGAATAATAGCCTTACGAGAGCATGAAAAGGTGGATCAGATTTTATGTATAATGTGCTCTTCTCAGAACGAGTTTGTTTCCTTCGTGGATCCCGATGCGTCGAGACTCACCAAGTCGGTGCCCTCAGTCGACAAGAGAACCATCGAGCAGGTACCCATTTACTCCCGATTCGATTACCATTTCCGCCAGGAACAAATGCATACTACTCACAGAGAAAAGTTTTTTCCCAGACGCAAGATACAACATATTTTCGCATATGCTGGGTCAGAGGGTCACTCTTGTTTCCTGTGTGTACCGACGTGGCTCAGAAAAAGAACCAAATTCAATGAATGACAGTCAGGACTACTCATAAATATGAAATTGTTTAGGTACGCATCCAGGGCGCCAACAAGGGCGGACATCTGCTCTTCCTAGGTGAGTTATTTTTATATTTTAATTATATCTGAAAGTGAAGAAAAAGGGGATTCTTGTCCATGTCTCTCATCGTAATTGTCGTTGCATTGTTGAAGACTAGAGCATCTAATCAGCTATTCATGCTACGGCTTATTCTCTCTCTCTCTCTCTCTCTCTCTCTCTCTCTCTTCTCACCTCTCCGCTGCCTCATTTCTCTCTCTCCCATATATGTATCATAGCCTAGACAAAAACATGCAAGAAGAGGGAAATAGAGCGAGGGTTTCAATCATTTCTTGTCTGTTTTCACCGTCTAGACCTACTATAATCTGAAAGCGAAATGGCTTGAATAAGAAGTAAAGATAAGACAAAAAGTTGGTATTCGATTCAGAAAATGAGGGATTACGGTAATCGATATGTTTTAGCCGTCGGCTGCGTCATGGCAGTAGGCATGGTGGCCGCACTCATCGGAGGACTCATTCGCTACCGGTACCGTACACTTTCTTTTATTGATTTCTTAAAGGGACACAAAGTTATGAGCGAAGGCTTCTCTTTCTCAAAAGCGAGGAAACCTTAAAATAGGGGCCGAAACCGGAGAATCCTCTCCTTCTCTTTCTCTCTAAAGCGAGTCTTCATGATGTGTTTGTGCGCTTTCCGAGAAATCCCACACTCTCGCACAAGATAGCTCCCGGAATAGGGAACGCGGCGAGAACCGGACACTCGCGAGCCGGGAATTCCGGCCCGGAACCAGAACCGCTAAATGCGTGATTTGCAGCAAGAACCGCGAGGAGCCCGACGACCAGGAGTACGCTCCCTACGCTGGCACCGGCCCGCGCACCAAGAAGCCCATCAAGGTGAGCGGAGAGAGCCGGGAATTGACGCCGACCGGGAAATACCGTGAAATCGAAAGCCGGTTTCTAGGGCGAGAAGGGCGACGACACACTGGCCTACAAGGCGCAGCTGCACCACTACCAGCAGGCGAAGCAGAAGATCATCTGCGGAGAGGAGAACGCCGGTATGCAAATAATGCCTTTATCTTTAATAGTTTTAAATAAAATTGTAATTTTAATGACGTATTAATTAAATTTTAATCAATTAAAATCATTATTCTTCAAAGGGTGATTTTGTATCTTGACGTTTTGGTGGATTCTTCTGCTCTGGATTGAGCACTCTTTCCAGCTAACATGGAGGACAGGAAACTCGAATACCCATTGCAAAAATTGTAAAGAATCTAACTCTAACTGTAAAACACACAAACAAAGAGACAGACAGACAGATGAATTTTATATTTTTTATAAATCAATAACTTGCTCAGGAGTGGCCGGTGACTCGGATGATGAGACGGACGAGATCGATGATGAGAACAACTTCTCCGTGTACGAATGTCCCGGACTCGCACCCACTGGAGATATCGAGGTAAACATGGTAACGACATTGAATAAGGCGCATTTAGTGCGCGTCTTGCCGAGACTGCCTTCAAAGCGAGGGACCATCTCGTTCCGAGAAAGCACTCTCGTCTAGACCAGTGACAGCACTTGCCCAATTGAATAGAGGCAGTGAAGCTATTACTATGCATTGTTCAGACGCGTGAGAATAATCTTTTTCCCACTTCCTCCCTATGGAAACAATTCCCCCTTTTATTGCCTTGTTGCGAAATAGTAATAATGCATTCCTAGTTGAGCTACCGATTATTCAATAGCCTAACCTTACTTCCATGGTAAACATTTGTATTATTATTTCCCACTTTCAGGTGCACAATCCCAACTTCGCTGCCGATCGACCCTGAAGTTCATCATCCTCTCACTGATACGAGAATGATGACCCCCTCCCCATCCCCTTTCCAATCCTATCCTGACCTCACTCTGACTCTCGCGCCTGCTCAGTGCCCTTTGGGCGACCACTCCACGCCCTGTCCATTAGCTCCCGAGCGCCAGTCTTTTTCTGTCCGACCTCGCGCTCTCGACTGATCATCGTTGTGTGTGTCTCTGCTGTTAGATGTGTTCTCCTTATCCACTCGCTCTCTCCCACTCGCCTCACACTTCGACTCCACAAGCAGCTCGTCACGTCCGCATGTCCCCAAGTGTGACTCCATGTGCAATATTCGTGTTATGTACATACCCTCGCAGTAGGCGGGAAAAAACTCGGGTTAATTTTTATAAGCGTGTATCTCCTATTTACCCAGATTGGAAAAACATTGTATTACAATAATCATTACATAGATCCAGGACAATATCCGCCAACGTCACCGGCGCACGAATAGTCTAGTAAAACATGTGTGAGTGATGTGCCGGCTAGAAGACGGTCGTCGTGTATGGTGTGGTGTGTGAGCAGCGAGACAGTGCGGAGCGTGCAGCTACGTGTCGAGATCTACTAATGATGTGATGTCGAGAGCAGCGAATACGATTGAGATAGACAAAGCTCGTGAGAGAATGCGAGAGACAGTTGAGTAGCTTCCTCAAACCCACTGAGTATCGCGTCCTGAAGACGAGTGAGTGTCAGCCCCCCCCTTATACCCCAGTATTAATGAGACCGGTGACCTCCCCCCAAACCACCCAGTTCGCATCATTTCTAGGCCCGAGTGAGAAAGTTCCCCCGATGCCCCTTACCCCCTTTGTCGCCCCAAATCCCAATTGAGATTTCTACACAGAGATTGATCGATTATCCACACTCCCCCACGAATTGTTAGACTGTTTTCCACCCATCGCTACACGTTTGTGGCTAGAGAGAAGAAGAGGAAGAAGATTCACATGAGACGATTATGGGATAAAGTTAATGGAGACTGTTTGATTGAGCTGAGTAGACGACTGTAGAGCATGGAAAGAGCATTGCTGATGTGTGGGTGATTACTGTAGCCTTCTTCAGCGGGAGAAGATGTATACACAGAACGCAAAGTCTCCAGCATTCCTTATGTGGCGTTAGTTTTCGGAAAAAGGAAACGGAAAAAGGCGAAGATTTGAATTCCCGCAATTTCATATCTCAGTTTTCCGTGGAGCAATCGACTCAAAATTTCGTTTATAGGTGTAAAATGGTCGAAAAATGTTATATTCGAAGTTTTGAGTCGATTGTTCCACGGAGAACTGATATAAGAAATTGCGGGAATTCAAATGTTTGCATTTTTTCATTTCCTTTTTTTCCGAAAACTAACACCACATTACTCTGGAGATGTTGTCTCCAGCTGCGAGAGCATTCTAAATCGAGAGACGAAGACACTTCCCCTAATAATTGAGAGATGTGAACACTCCAGAGTAAGCAAAGCTGGAGACTTCGCTCTCTGAGTAGAGCGGAGATGCGAGTTTCAACGATCCGAATGATGTCTAGAATAGAATCGGACAGGAATGACTGGAGCCGGTCGAATACACTCTCAACGGGACAAACTTATAAACTCAAAATTTTTTTTAAAAAAATCTTTGAAAACTATCCGTTATGGAAATATCTTGAGCTTCGTGAAAGTGAGAAAAATCAAATGTGCTGATAACGTCATTTATGGCGTCTGTATTCCATACACTATCATTTACGGAGAGTACATATTTTTGCAGACATACCTTGCATGCGCACGCTATCATTCAGCTGATGTGCGATACGTGCTCTTATCGAAAACATCCGGATTGCAATGATTGATACGAAGGAATGCAACACGGCACAATTGTAATCTTTACCACAGCTGGTCAATAAATCAAGGCAAGAAACGTGAGCACCCGTATGCGAAAAGTCTCGATATATACAACAAAAGTGGAGGGAGTGGCAGTGGTTCAATCAAAGTTCAGGCACATAAGCTCATACTGTCTCAATGGTGTAAATCCTGGGTCGATCGACTACTTTGTGTTCTTGCCATTGGAGTGACCATGATGAGGAGTATTGACGTCGGAATTGGTCGAGGAGAAGATATGCGATGCAGATGAAAGCTACGGTGAGATGGAGAAGAATGGCCGAGTTGAGGAGGAGTGGAGTGTAGAGACCGCCGAGCTGCAAGCAAAATAAAAAATGGGTGATGGAACGTTTTGGAAATGCTGTTTGGGATCCCTAAGATAAAAAAGATTCGTTTTTGAAACGTATCCCAAACAAATTGTGGAAAATAACATATTGAGGGAAAAAAACAGCAGGCCCAAAACCTCCCATCACCAATGGGGTGGACCCGGTCCACGTCAAAAAAGCGACACAAAGAATGTTCCATCTATACTGCACCGTTTTCTCCCGGACTAGTATCGAGAGTAAATCAAAAAGAGAGAGAGAAGAAGAAGGAGAAAGAAATACCTTGATGAGAGTCATGATACTGTCTTGCATGTGGACTTCGATGTGGACCCAGAAGATGGGAGCCATCGAATTGGGAAGGGTCGACGATTGACTGCAATGGAAGTTGTTAATAGGGCGAGAGACCAGAAGGTGGTGTTTATCGATCTACGGACTATTTGCTGGATATTCGGGTGTCCCATAAGTAATGTCGCCAAATCTCAATAGTGATTTTTTTCGTTATAATTTGAAGAGGTGTTAGCGGTCAGTGATTGAAGTAGTCGCCGTTTATACTAGTCACCTTCTCCTATCGGTCGCGCAGAACCATGACACTCTCACTTTAGAAAGACTGGTTCTAGAGTCAATCCAAAATGGAGAGTCGGCGTCGAGATCGCTCATATTAGAGAACTATTTCTCAGAGTAGATGCTCGCAAAGGTTTCGAAACAGCCATAGTTGCATAGTCTGGTATTGATATTATATAACGGCATAGTTAGCCACTCTCACCTCAGATCGCCCAACTTTTTAAAAATGAATTTCTAAAATGGGGTATTTTCAAGCCAATCATAATTTGATCTTTTTTCTAGCGTAGGAGTCCAACAAGAACTCTGATGACGACCCCTTGCAGTTGGGTAGATAAGAGGTCATTGATGATGTTGTGGCCAAAGTTAAGGATCTCCCAGTAGATAGAGCCGAAAATGGAGGTGAAGAAAATGAACATTTCATGATTACTTTTGATTTTTTTCTTTGAGACTGGCTATGAGTTCTTTCCTGCAAGCAATCGGTCCCGTCTCATGTGGGTGTTGTCGTACATGAGCCACTTCCTATCGTTATTGAACACCTTATTGACCCGTCTCCTCTTTACCCGACACTTCCGAAGCATGCAAATTCGCTACTTTTCCGTTACAGCAAAAATGGCATGATTGGCGGCATTTTGTATCTTAGTGTTCTTCCAGTTCTGAAGTATAATTTAATCTAGGACGGATGTGAGAGTATGAGTGACTGCTTACACCCCAGGGTAATTGATTTTGAGTTTGCTTGCAAATGGAGTGAGAACGAAGGGTTTGATGAGGAGAGAGTACAGCAAGAGTGGGGTCTGTATAAACGCCTGTAGTGTCCGAAAGCGATTGCCAAATTCCAATTCTAATAGAGTCGCATTTTATGGGCATCCTGTAGTTTCGACTGCGCCAGTTATTCATTGCTTTTCATCGCTTACTTCCTAATGGGGAGTTACGGGAGAGAAAAAGAGCGAATCTGAGTTTATGTGTACTTAGGGAGAATTGATGTAGAAACTAGGAGACCAAAGCAATCCAATAGCACTATACGTTGTTTTGCTACTGAGTGGTTTGTCTATCAACGGAATGATATCATCATGGCTGTCGATCGATAACTCGTTGAATACAATAATGAAAATAGGCTTGCGACATTACTTATGGGACACCCTGATAGTTATGTCTTGAAAAAAAATGACGCAAGGACAAAAAGACAGTCAGGCAGACAGATTCCAACTAATTTAGTAGTACAATCCGAACCAGCACCGGTATGCACACCATGAAAGGCGATGACAACGCAAGTAATTAATTAAATTTCAATCTAAACTGACGTCATATCTCCTCGCGCCAAGAGGATATTCATCTGAGTACGGAGATCAGCGTGGACCAGGCTTCCCATCGTCTAGAATGGTCACATATTGATTTTTATTTTTGATAGTTTTCACTATTATGCTCTATGATTGAAACCTTGAATCTACTACGGAAATTAGATTTGTTTGAACTGTCTAGAGTAAAAGCGGAACATACTGGATTGACGGCCCATTCGACCGGTCGATGTTTCTCCTCATCCGGATGTTGACCGGCGTAGGCCGAACTGAAAGACGAAAATAATCATAATTAGTGATCAGACGAATCAAGAAGTGGCGTTTGATTATCTCAGTTCATAATGAACATTTTTCGAACAAACTAGAATGCAACGAGCTTTTGTATCTAATCATCACGGTAAGCAGAAGATAAGATGCATCGAAGATCGAAGGTCGATAATTTATCCGCTCACCTCACTTCCTTCGGTGCCCACAGCATGTGCGCTGGCGACATGAAGACAGCGAACGGCATTCGGGTGAGACGACCTGAAGTTGGTGTTTATCGACCAACGGACTATTCTCTGGAAAATATGTCTTGAACAGAATGACACAAACGCAAAAAAGACAGGCAAGCAGATGAATCTGAAATAATAGTCTTTAGAATGCCCTATCACCTGGAAGAACTCGCAACGGATAGAACCCAGGCGGACTGAAGACTGTAGGGCCATAGTGTGAACCGTTGCAGCAGTTGTCGCAGAAGTTATGTTCTGGAAATGACTTGAATAAGACAGATATCCTTGGAGACTCGGGATGTTTCATGACATGGTTTGCTTTTGTTAGTTTTGTGTGAGATAAGCGGTTTGTTCATTGTTGTACATGTTGTCGAACCCTTGTTGTGTACGATTAAAAAAGCTATCGAAAGACAAATATAAGCCGTTTTAAGCGGGTGAAAGTGAGTTTTACCTCTTGTGCACTCCACTTTGGCGCAATGAGTTTGATTCGGATTGTAGAAATGATCTTCGGGACAGTTGGGCCACATTGGAGCGTAGTCCTGATATTAGCATAATTTCGTTCGGAACGTGATCTCGTAAGGCTTTCCATATATTCCCCCTGAACAATCTCCTTGATTCCAATCCCCTCTGACGGATAATGAGTGGATGAAAAAAATATATATATTGATTTTCTATGAAGCAGACCGTTTTTCGTGCCTTTTGTAGCAAACTGTGATTGTGTTCTGCTCCTACATTCTTCCGTTGACCTTTTCCAATGATATCAACTCACAATTCCTTCCACATTCTCGTATCGCATGCCAAAGTTCTTCTCTATGTTCATGTTGTATTCGTCCCGATCCAATCGATAAACGTACGTCGGAACGCCGTCGTGAGAACTTTCTTCGAAGAAATCAAGTGGAAATGACCTGCAATTGTTCTTTTCTAGAACTCAACATACTACGACCATCATAGAATGTAATTGTTGATTGTGCTGATTGTTTTGTGTGTTACCATTTGTTTTGCATGTTGCTTGTCTTAGTCTTATGCAGAAAGCGGTGAGTGAATAACAACAAACGAATACAAAACGCGTAAACGATATTTTGCCACGAAAAATAGAAAATAATAATCACCTGCCGAGATACGATCGGAAGATGTTCAGTTTATCGTTGTGGGATAGGAAGGGCTTGTTGAAACCTCCGTCTGAAGTAATTAGTTAAAAATCAGTAGTTTGTTAATTAACATGTAACCGTTGCTGTTGGTGATTATCGCTGCATCTCCCATGTACCATTCCATCTCTTTCTTGAATCCATAGGAGACAATTTTGGTGACGTCATCGGGGTTCGCCTGCCCCGTCTGTACACGGTACTCCGGCTCGTACGAATTGTTGTACTGAATTTGCAATTTAAATTTTATGTAGTTAATAAAATTTTAATCTACAACACTGCAGTGGTGATGATGGGGATAGTGCCCGAAACGCATCCGATAAATCTGATCCAACCCTTCCACAACGTTTCACGCGGGGACTTTCGCGGGCAAGAGAGCAGAGAGCGGCAGAGAAACTAGTAAACACGAGAGAGCGTGTGAAAGCGAGAGAGCGCTAGACAGCAGTCTCCGCCCCTTTGTTGTTGTTTACTGTTCGGCCGCCCCGGATTTGAAAACCCTGCACATCAAAACCGTTCAAACGCAGGAGTCCCTATTTAGGGGGTGATGAAACGCTGTGCCTTCTCGTATGGCTATGATTAAGCACTCTAACTAATTGATTCCTCATGATAACTCAGTATTCCCTCTTCAATTCGTTGTTTTACTGCAATGATGAATAAAAAACTCACAAGCGGCAAAAGACCTGCGTGAGGGTATTCCGGTAGTTTAATACCGAATAGAGTGCCTTGCATCGTTTTCGTGATCTCCTGAAACACATTTCTAAAAATATTCGTGCGACTCATAGGGGAAATTGTGCGAGCACGCAAATTAAACGAAAGATACGAAACAGTAATATATACAACAGCAACAGTAAGGTTATGCGGGATTCGGTGACACATCTGTACATCTGTGTACTCTCCATTTCACACACACTCTCGTCCACAGACCGGTTGAGAGAGTGTGTGAAATGAAGATTATGTGGTGTTAGTTTTCGGAAAAAGGAAATGGAAAAAGGCCAAGATTTGAATTCCCGCAATTTCCTATCTCAGTTCTCCGTGGAGCAATCGACTCAAAACTTCGAATATAACATTTTTCGACCCTTTTCCACCTATAAACCAAATTGTGAGTCGATTGCTCCACGGAGAACTGAGATAAGAAATTGCGGGAATTCAAATCTTCGCCTTTTTCCGTTTCCTTTTTCCGAAAACTAACACCACATGAATTCCACGTAAAGGAAACATCTCCATTGGTTGAGGCACTGACTTTGACCATCTTGGAGTTGAGCAGTGAAATGAGAGGATCCTCGAAGGACCTGAAGATGAGACCACCCGCAGTTGCAGTTCTGCAAGTGCAGGAGTGTGTAATTTCCTGCCATTGCACATCATTTTACTCCCTACTGCTTCAGGTCATCAATGTACATCTATGTAGTCTTCATTTCACACACTCTATCGACCGGACGGTGGACGAGAGAGTATGTGAAACGAATAGCGCATAGATGTACATTGATGATCACTGAAGGGGACATCATGGAGGTTTTAACGGACTATGTCGAATGATTCGATTTGACAGCAAACCCGAAATTGGATCAATATTACAGGAAGAATCATAACTTACTGTACGGGTCCTGATCCGGCAGCGAGAAGCGAGAGATCGAGTACAGTCGACATGAAGGGATTCAGGTCGTTATGTGCTGCGATGTATGCGATTGCCTGAACTCAATCAATCTATATTTATAACGTCAGACGTTAGCGTCAGGTGACGATGTGGTTTCAGGTCGGGATCATTCTTGCCTAAACGTTAAAGATTTGCAGATTTACATATTTATCGTGGACCTGCAGGACCTGCAGGCAGGTAGCTTCGTGGTAAGACGTGGTCAGGAACTTCCAATTCAGGGCAATGCCTAAACTACGCGAAAGAAACGTGAAAACATTTTCCAAAAATAGTGCGTACGTGAGATACAATTGAAAAACAGAACGCACTGCGTAAGCGACATTCGGGACGACAAATAGATCGGATTCCTTGCAAGTCGGACACGATTGCTCGCTGTTGAAGTGCCAGAACCGACGGTTACGGTAGCTGAGAGAACGTATCGTATAATGACGAAATATCTTTTCTAAGAAAGATTTGTGCTAGGATAATTAAGATATATTTTTCTTATTTAAAAATAATGTTTTTTTACCTGACTTCCTTGCCGTCGCTCGACCACGTAATGTTTTCTTTGCGTTCCGCGCCGCTGAACGATACAATTTACAAACATGAACACATTCCTCCTTCAAATATCAATTCGACGTGTCTTGTATTGTAGGCAAACAACTACGAAACGGGTACATGAAATCCCTGAACTCACACATAGGCATAGGGGCCGTGATCTTGAAATCGAGGCATCGCACCTTCGTAGATCATCTGTTTTTGGGAATATTTTAATTTTTTATATGAAAAAGAAGATAAATCAATATTTTTTGATTGCTTACTTCATACGGATTAGTGATGTTCCAAAGATAGAAATTGTAGATGATATCAGCGGGATAATCTGCCCACATTCTAGTCGTCAGTGGCAGAGAGCCATCCTCGTTTTCGCTGCCAATATTAATTTTATATTATCTTCTTTTTCTATTCATTATTTTATAAGCTTAACATTATATTTTTTTAAATCATTTCAAAAACTCACTGAAATCGGAATATTTCGGCCAAAATCTTGGGGAACGCTACATATTTGCCGAGTAATAGAAGAAAGCATCCAATTAAAGCAGGAATTGTGAAACGGAAGAGAACTTTCCGCCTTTTTGTCGAATGAGAAGCCTTCGAGACCGTCATCTTCAAGTCTTAACTTTGTCTATTCGTTCACCGAAAAATGGAGCACAATTGATGAACACAACAGTAACATATTACATTTATAAAATGATACGATCAAACAAAATGCCGAACTGGGACTTCCTGTGTTTACCGAGACGAGAAAGCACGCAAAAGCGAGAGGGCCGTCATTGTTCCTGTATGGTAAACAACGGAAGTTCGTGATTCGGCTTTTTGGTATAATCGTATCATTTTATAAATGTAATACACACAGATGCAATCAAACAACATTGCAAACAGTTTACTCGCGCTGAGCCGAAATGCATTTTATCACAGAGCGACAATCATGAAGAATGTGATACTTTTTCACTGTTTATATAGAATTGAAATCATCGTAATCATCCTGGTATTACGGTCGTTGATAAGGACGGGAATCCACCTCGTGGTCGTTTGACATTTATACATCACACATGGGTGGAATGTGGACGATAAGTGAGAGAGAGAGAGTAGTATCGCACTATTCTCTGTCAATATGTCTAAGGTTTCGATGAGCGACGACATTCCTTCCAGGTCTGGTGATTAACCACATACGGTTCGTCAAAAGTGTTACCGGGTACACTATTTCAAACTTCCGGAAAGGGGTCGGGGAATACCCTCACAATTGTACACCTCCGCAGGACAGAAAGATATGGGCTCTTGACATTTCAAGCTAGCTTTTGATAACAATGAATTACTGAAGATATGCAAAAACCCAAACCATTGGCATCAAAGCGCTCAAGTCAAACAAATTTATCGTTCAGTTCACAGACACCCGAAATAAATATTTCATAACATCGTTTCATAAATTTCTAGGCACAATTCGATCATGACCAGGCTTCTCCAGTTTCTTCATTGTGCAGTGTATTACTCTTCCAGCTTAAAGTGCCTGAAAATTTGTTTTGTTTTTTTTAAAAAATATTTTTAATATTTTATGAAAAATTTTAATAATTCTTATTTTTTTTAAATCTCGTCTTAATCTCTTAACAGGTCACAACATGAACACGAACATAACATGAACACATCTTAATGTGTTCATCCATTGAATCATCATCAAATGCATAACTAAACGTGCACTTATGAGGAACATCTTGAGGAAAAATGAAATTACTCACTCTCCGGGGAGTCTTTAGCGTACAATTCGGGGTACTTTTGTGCAGGGGAAACGTGGTCGAGATCAGTTGCGAGCTTCAATTAAAATATTTTTAAATATTTAATCAATATAGGTTCAAAACAATTCCGTTGTTAGTTGCTAACCTTTTTAACTTTGACAAGACGATCCTTCTCGTCTTCTACCGTAACATTGTATGTGTATTCCGCATCGATCTGAAACATTTGTCATAATTTTAAGATTCCGTCTTGAAAATGAAATCAAAGCGAAAAGAGTCGCTTGTCGTGTTTACGACTACGTTGTCTAGTTTGCTGGAATGTATCATTGACTACACGTGGTCAATTGATAAACTGCGCGTTTCAAGTCGAAACCCACACAAACAATCAGAGGAATGTGATTGCAATTACGACGATCAACCGTCAAGAAGGAAACAATCACCCATCAGCTACTAAATTTATCGACCCTTACAATCCGTCAGAATATCGCGAACTTTTCACGCATCTTTTCTTGCTCGTTTTAGGCTATTTTCCTTATAATTTATGTTAGGTCATTAGAGACGCATAAGAAACTACTAATGCCGAAGAAATTAACCAAAAATATAAACTAGGGAATTAGCCGCACCTCTTAGAAGGTCGCGGAATTCTGCGAGCTGTTTTCACGCAGCTAGACAGTGACGAGAGAGCACGTAAACAAAGAGAGCGCAGAAATACAACAACAACATTGCTTACTTTTCCCTCTCCTCGTTCCGCGTGCTCTCTCGTCACTGTCTAGCTGCTTGAAAACAACTCGCAGAATTCCGCGACCTTCTAAGAGGTGCGGCTAATTCCCTAGTTTATATTTTAAGTTAAATTCTTCGGCATTAGTAGTTTCTTATGCGTCTCTAATGACCTAACGCAAATTATAAAGAAAATAGCCTAAAACGAGCAAGAAAAGATGCGTGAAAAGTTCGCGAACTTCTGACGGATTGTAAGGGTCGTATATCATTTGTGTAAAGATTGATGACACAATTGAGAAAGAAAATCGAAATCAAATGACAATCTACTAGTAGTTTCTAACAAAATGCTCAAAAAAGGACTACGATTTCAAGAAATGATTTTTTCTCCCATAATAGATTTTCAAACTCACTTCTTTATCTTCATTCATCATCCTCATCCGCCTCCTGAAGCAGCAGATTGCAATGGCAAAGAAGATAATCGTGATTATGACGAACGACCAGCCGAGAGCCATCGCTACTGTTGGAACTGTCTCAGCGGACAACTGAAAAAAATCATTTGTGAAATTTTGTTTCCATCGAGATCGCTCATGAGACCCCAGTAATAACAATGAACGTGATTCACAATCAGACTTACTTCACAGCTAATAATTATTTCTAACACACATTCAAGACACAAATCATGAGAATAATCGATAAAAATACGTGCAATTTGTTGTTTGAAAGAAGCGTATGTATTCACCTGAATGAAATCGTGTGCGTACGGCTTGAGATTGGCGTTGATTTTGGTCCAGAACGAGGGCAGGAACGAGTTTCGCATGTGAGTTGTCATACTGAAAGAAATGATTGATGAAAATGTATCTCTCGCATCCTATTCGACAGCACTCGCGCGACCTTTTACAAATTTTTGCACCACAAGAAATCAATATTTCTGGATTGACGTGGTTAGATGCCAATGATAGATAGATATCCTTGCCGAAAAGGAAAATCAATAAATGACTGACAGAAAGCTTGCGTCGTTGTAGATGGGAATGCTGAGCTGCATGTTGAAGATTGCGTGCACCGTACCACCAGTAATCTGTTAAATCAACCATTCATTTAGGCTCATATTGAACTTTCGATACATGTTAATGTTTTATATATTTCCGATAACGTTAAAAATGGGCACACATTTTATTTAATATATTTGCAGCTAATTACTGACTTTTGCTTCCCAAGCTAGTTGTAACAGTTGGAAAAATGTTGGAAAACGTTACTAATGTTCAGATGCGAGAAACAGACCTATATTTGCCCTCTCGTCTACACAAACAATTCTGATGACGATTACCTCCAAAAACCATAGCGAAAAATGCATTTCAGGAATGTGTTTTTCGCCTCAAGACAAAAAAAATGGAAAGAAGAATATAATGCTAACCGTATTGATCCACCATCTACCAGCTTCGTGATTATTCTTGTCCGGATGAAGACCGACCATCGAGTTTATCACCTGTAGTTAAGTTAAGATAACTTATATGTTTAAGAAATACAGACTTAAGTAATTAAGTCGTTAAGTCTTCAATCAGCACAGATTTAATAGAGGCAACCGTGAGATACCGCTCAAATGGAGACTCACCTGTGGTGGAGCGCCGGAAAAGTGGGGTTGTGAGAGAAATGCGGCGAAGGGCATGCGCTTGTTGAGACCTGCAAATATTGATTGTAATTAATTAATCGATTAATTAATTCGGACAGAAGTAGACTGCTTTGAGATTAAGCAATATTTGTTCTAAAAACGACGCCCTTGAATTGCTCTGGTTTATCTATGGAGACTTGATCACCGAACTTATGTAAATATTGATTTTTTTAATTTTTGATAATAAAGTAAAATACAAACCAGGGAAGCATCGGAGAGGAATGATTCCGGGTGGCAAGAAAATCGTGTTTTGGTAGTAAGAACCGTCGCAGCAATCGTTGCAAAAGTTCACACTGAGAATTGTTCGTCCTCTTTTTGAACAATTTCGTCTTGTTTTTATGGTTGTCTTGCTAGTATTATCATATTATTGTTTTAATAATGAATTCTATGCCAATGTTTAATATTAAATGGACGACACGCCATGTATTCTTTTTGTGTATCTTTGTGTTTTACAATTTAATTTGTTGCGATAAATATAAAGATCGACTCACTCAAATCTGCAGTCGATATCGGTGCAGTCAAGATTCCATGGCTGATATTTGTGGGACGGTTGGCATGTAGGCCAATCGGGGAAATAATCCTGAAAATTGGAAATGAATTTTCGAAAATGAAAAAAATGAAAAAAAAATAAAATGCGTGATCCGCAAGTATGCGATAATTTAGAAAAAAATATTTAAATATTTCCTAGAACGAGAAAAGGATCCAAAGCACTCACTACGTGTTCCAGATTCTCATATCGATATCCGATATTTTCCTCCTTGTTTGAGTCGTAGGAATCCTCCTTGAACGTCAAGACGGTAACGTCGATGCCTTCATACTTATCCAGGTGAGAATACTCCATGTCGAAGGCTCTGTTATCATTAACTTTTAAACATGACATCATAGTTTTTGTTTGAGCAACTTCCTTTCCCAAGCAGAACCCATACACGACAATTGGGTACTTGGCTTGGGTAAATATCAAAAAAAGAACCTGCACGAGAACGACTGGAAGTTCTTGAGTACATCTGTTTGCTCGAGGAAGGGCTTGTAGAAGGTGCCGTCTGAACATTTCGAAAAAATTATGTCTGAAATTCTTCAGCAATGTGCAAATGAAGCGCTTATCCGTTCGTCTATTAGTGGAAATATATAAAGTGCAGTTCTAAAAATGGCCTTCATTCTTTTTAGGGAGCAACATTTGGTCATTTACTTGTTGAAAAAGAATTCGAGAAGATCTGTTCAGCGTAAAAAGAGCGGATCTCGGCGACATGATTAGATAATAACCAACCACCGGCTCCCTTGATTTCGGCTGCTTGTCCACTCCACCAACTCAGCTTGTCCTGTCCCGCCCACTGCTCGATCTGGAAGGCCCTGAAAAACAATTTGTTAATAAGTTTATTGTGCAAACGGAAAATGCGAAATGCGACAAGCTCGAAATCACAACTACGCTTATAAAATTAATAGATTAATTCGGAAAAAAAGATAGGTATTACATCATGGGGTCGTCCTGGCCGGTCCGCAATAAGTAATGTTCGTCGTTGGTGTTGTTATACTGGAACAGATTATTTTCCGCTTTTTAATTAATGTTGGTATACTGCAATTTTCTTCAAAAAATACTCTTTATAATCGTAACTTTCTTTGAATCGATTTTGAAATTTTCAATAGATGATTAATTCACTTACATGCGGGAAGTATCCCATATAGGGCACATCAGGAACGGGCATTCCGAATAGAAGCCCGCCTCCAATGTTGATGACCATTTGTACGATGTTACTGAAATGAACTGACTGACGTCAGAAATGAGCCTCATAATTCCCAGTCAACATTGCATAAAAGGGTCGTAAATGGCAGTGTCTCACGTACTCGCGCACCTGACACCTTTCTGGGCTATAATGTTGCGTTTGAGAAAAACGGACAGACCTATTGATAACATCGATGAGCGGGTCATCAACAGCGTCAAAGAGAATTCCTCCCACTCGCACTGTCCTGGAAGGGAGATATACAGAAATAGTGTTCGAAAATTTAAATGAAACTAGGAAAATAATGCGAACCTCATCGGGACCTCTCCAATTACATTCATGAGCAGGTCGAGTACAGCCGCATTGGCGGCAGGCATGTCGTTCTGAGCCTTCATTGCCATTACAGTCTGCAAATGTGGAATTTAGTCAGTTCATGAAAAAAACATTTATATTTAAAGTGATCTTTAAAAAATACTAGTGTCGTCAAACCTTTTCACTTTAGTTGTTGTTTTATTTTATATTTTGTATCTCGTGCCGCTGTGATTGACATCAATATTATTTATATTATTCCTCATTTCGCCTTGCAGAATCATGATCGCCACAAAAGGTGTTATTCCGTTCTAGTCTGTTATCTCTTTTCCGCAACATCGGAAATTCCCTGTTGACTACAGTGTAGTGTCAATCCCTTCAATCAGTTTGTGCATTATCAGTTTTGCTCGGTCGACTTTCTATTTCCCGTTAAATGTGCCTACTGATAACGAGGAATTCTGTGATTGCTTCCTCACTCGAATGATGTGCCAATCAATAAGTGAATCAGAGAGAGAGAGATGGGGGGGAGATAACAGGGGGATTAGCGGCATAAGCCGACAGCGGCTCGCAACACTGCATATCGGACTAAGTGAACGCATAGTCAGCATAGATAGTCAGTCACCTGATCCACTACGCTTTTCCCGCAAAAGAGCCGCAGTTTCTTCTCTTTTTTAAAATAAATTTCAATTAGAATTGAAGGAACTATGCCCAAGAAGCATTGTTGGCTCTGTCAAGACTCATTACTTTTAATCGGATTCAGTTAAAGTAGTGTGAAAAAACTTGTAGATTGTTGTTAGTCATCTAGCATCGTATTTGTCTAGATTGCAACTAGGAATTCATGTTAGTGCAAGCAATAATCGGATTTGGGAATGATTGACTGATAAAGACTCACAGCATATCCGGCGCTCGGCAAAGTGACGACATCATTTTCAGTGCATCCCTTGCACGACCCTTCAGTGTCAAACAACCAAGTCTTGTTACTCCGATAGTACACCTGGACACATAGGTATTACATATATGCATTTTACAATTTAGCGTTTTAATACAAAATACAAAATTAATAATATAAATAGCATAATTAAATTATGATGTCACCCTCGTTCCATCGTCCAGCCATTGTATTCCCTCCTTGAACTCGGTTTCACTGCAAGGAACTCATCAAATAATCGATTGTGCGTCCCGCCACCAATACGGCACCCGAATGAGTAAAGATTGATGATATAACCACAAATGTCAAGAAGATCCAAAGAAGAGATTAGGCCCTCGGGATGAAACGGGCCTATTCTGCACTGGCCTTAGCAGTGAGTCCATCAGCACTTGGAACCTAAGAGGGTAACTTTTACATTACCTTTGCCTATATCACATCACTGTGATCGATCATTTTTTATCGCCAATACTTGTAAGACCCCATATGTTTTGGGCGTAGTCTAGTAATGCTCATGTGCTTGCCATGTCTGAGCCTCCTCTGATCCGATCATAAATACACTGACGTGTGCATCCCACGACACAACAACATGAGGCAATTAATTCTTTCTAATTAACTCTTTCTAAGTAATAGTTCCTTCTAATTAATAGGTAATTAATTACGTCAGTGGGAAGTGGAGGAAGAATATAGTTTTGCAACAATTTTTAGCTATACTATAACAAAAACTTATAACAAATATCAAATCATATTAATGGGGGAAAAAACTAACATGTATGAGAATGGTCCGACCTCCACGAGATGTGCCATCGCCCCTTCGTAGATCATCTCGTCAACATTTGTAATGTTGAAGAAGTAGAAATCGTACCGCGCCAGTTGGGGCAGTTTCTGAATCACGCAGATAAATATGAAGACTACCAATAAAATCAGCTAGCAGACGTCATTCAGTGGCAACGATTTTGAACCAGAGTCTAGAATGTGAACGATAATAAAATATGACGATTATGATTCTACCGTCTCGAAAAATCAAATCACCTGCCAGAATCCAGTGAGTTTCGTGTACGAGCCATCCTTTTTCTCACTGCAAACTAATTCCATTAAACTATTTCATAGAATTGTCATTTAACCAAGCCATGTCATATGGATTGTCATTAAACTATATCCTACCATAGGTAGTGTCATTAAACTTTGCAAAGAGATATGCGTTATCAATCAATAATGGCGTGAGATTGTCATTAAACGGCAAGCACCGTAATTAAAACATTGAGAGGCTTATGCGCTGTCAGTAAAGTATGCGAAGATAAGAAGAAAGAGTGCGCACAGAGAGAACTCCCACTAAGAACAAGCACTCAAGCTGGCCCATCTACTAATATAATAGTAGGTCCTACTTAAATATTAGTAGGATGGGCCAACTCCTGTTCTTATGTGGGATTCACGGGTTCATCAATGTACATTGATGTACTCTTTCGCACACTCTCTCGACCGTTCAGTGGACGAGAGAGTGTGTCACATCATTCCACCGGCCGGTCAACCTTACGGAAAGGCCTCTGGAGTGAGAGATAGTGTGAAATCGAGAGGGACTCTCTCACTTTTGCGCACTCTCTCGCCCTAACCCTGTTCTGTAGGTTTGGAATCATGTGGTGTGCAATGAGGAGTGCATCGATATGACACTGAATGGGGCATTAGAATGATTTCTCTCACAGTGCGAAAACGGTGCTTACATGAGCGGAATCTGTGACTTGACCATCGCGGGAAAGAGCGAGCTCGGAAATGCGATTAGTAAGACGAGTGCCAGGGCCAGGATGAGTAATCCCAGCACGATCATCGTGATTGTGCAGCACATGGGTCGCTTGGATGACGCCATCTTTCCGTTCTTTGCAGCAGCTGCAGCCGCTGCGCCACCCGCGATCTGTGAACCGACAAAGCAAAATATTAAGGAGCACATCTCGGGAGCGAGCCAGTGAGCGACCGTCCGGGTCAGGCTGGAAAGAGAAAAGATTTGAGTGGGGGCTACACGATTTGCGCCGGCATTTATGGGTAGCGAGATAAAGATGCGAAATTGTGTAGGGAGATGGGAAGAGAAGTCACAGGACTCTCCGCGCTCCTCGCGATCTCTAGTGGAGAAACTGATAAGAGCCGAGGCAAAAGCGTGGATGCTTTCTGATTGAGCGAGTCATTATGACACAAGGCGGAAAGTTATTGTCCGACAGATTGCCTTTCACGGAAAAGAACCGCGCATAAAGGCGTGATCTTTGCCTGGAATCTCGACGTATTTGCTACGTGTTGATATCAAAATCTTTAATTTTATAAAATCTCAAAGCACGCCATTTCTTATCGGCAGCTGTCCTGCACTGATATCAATAAAGCCGAGAGTGATGAGAGGTAGTGCCGATAAATGAGTAGCCTTCCATGGTTTCGTGCTGCTTGACTGAAACAAAATCGCCGATAGAGAGTGAAAATGAGTTTTACTAAGCACCACTGCGATAGTACTGAAAGTTTATTTTTTGTAGTTGGTTATAGAAAAGTGGAGTTCCAAGATAGAGAATTAGCACAATAACAAACCGGTAATCGTGTACTTTCCATTTATCGATTGTTTTCAGACATCGTCTCTCCCATCCCACCGCTGTTGCCATGCGTCTCTCTGCCCATCACAAACTGCATTCATCCAAATCTCTTCCCCTCTTCTCTCTTCTTCCCAATGAAACTCGGGCGGGTAACCACGGAAACTGCGCTAGAGAGGACCGCGAAAGAATGACAGCCATAGAGAAGTCCGGCTTCTGCCCTTACTTCTTCCTCTCTCCCTGTTCCGCGCACTAATTTCAGACCTTGGCGCTAACGAGCAATACCTACATGGCTTTATCCACATAAGCGTTGTAGAACTTCCAGAAATAGTCATAGTCATTAGTAAACTAAATTATTTGCATAACTTCCTCGTCCAGCAGCACTCTCTTGTTATTTCCATCCGAATTTAGCTGTGATAAATTCAGGAAAGCGATGATAGAAGGACGATGTTGAGACAATTTTCATTATATTTCATCCTTCTCTACGCAGAAGCGTCAACTTCGTTAAATGACATCACAAAATGTCTTCGCCCTTCTTCTAATTGTGCGATTGATGGTTGGTTTTTTTTAAAAATTCATAACAGTAAATTCTATTTCTAGAATCGTCTCGACCGAAAATCTTGGATGACGTGATCATTTCATCAGACGTTGTACCCTTTCTGCATGTCCATGACTGGGCTCAAGTAATTATTTGAACCTTTCATAGAAGAAAGGAACTTTCCATAAATTTCTCGCTACGATTTTCTCCGTGTTTCCAAAACTATAATGACCTTTCAGGACGCCAGCTCCGCTTCTGTCCTCATTTCCGATTTGATCTCTCAACTATCCGGCCGCAATTCTTCTACTGCCCGAATGCTGGTTAGATATTAGAAATTGATAATATTAAATAATAATATTATTTATCATAATTACACCTTCAATTATTAAATGTGAGAGAGCAAATATATAACGGGGTATTTGACAGTGTTGTGACCTTATTATATATTATTATTATTATAAATTGGCGACTATTTGCCGGTTGCTATTTTCAGGTTCTCGAGGCGGGATACTATTCCTCAGTGAGTTGGCAGTTATCGCAATGCACTCTTAAGGAATCGACGAGTCATGACGCCACGGGTTCACTCGAAGCATCGCAGTCAAGTTAGTATCATTTACTTGTAAAAATCTTCTTAACATTATTTATTTTGAGGAGTATGTGTATGTATTATAGGGTGCTGTACACTGTTTCTTTTCTTTTAATTTCCAGTTTATTTCTCTGACTTTCAGGCTCTCCAAAACCATACGTCGTAAATCCTCTCATCTCACTACAAGTCCGCGAAAAGCGATCTATTGATGAGCAAGGATCAATCGATATTTCATCCGTTATCGATCCAATAAATTCGACATTCGTGCCGAGCGTCCAGACTAGGATCACATCTGGTCTGCCGATTTATCGATTCGACGGGCAGTCCTACACTAATACACCTGGAAAGGTAAGTGTGTTCTTCTCAATTTGATGTCCTAGTGTTAGAAGGTGTAAATGTCGTTCATCTAATGCTTCGCAAATTTCATGGATGGAAAGTGGAAAACCGTAACTTTTATTTTTCCCAAGTGAAGCTTCAAAACTAATTTTAGCTTATTTACAAGAATTTTCCAACAATTAAATTTGCGAAGCATACATTGCAAGCTCGAATTTTAGGTACTTTCTATCGGCGACGGTTGCTCAATATCGTTTCGAGTTATGCACAATCTCACTAATGAAGATCAACGAAATTTGTGCCGGTGAGTCTCCCTTTCATATTTGTCTTGATTGTTCCTATGTACATTTTCAGAACCTCCTCCCTCATCTTCACGTTGTTGCCGACAAGTGAGCATCTGCACAATGGAGATGCGACCATTATCGATCTGTCAAATTGCAATGTCAGTTCACATCACAGTCAAGACAGGAGCTGAAATGGCGAGCCTAGGAAATTATTATTTGACTAGCGCTGAGACACCAGTCCGTCCAAAAATTTTATTTTTTTCACTAGATAAATTGGGAAATTAAAATTGCAGAACTGCACTGCCCTTCCCATCTCACGGCAATTCGTCCGTCTCTGTCCATTCGTTGTGGTCGATGGAAGGTATTTCCCACTATTCTCTAGATCTCTCATTTCCCAGTTTATTAACTGAACTTCAGCGGATCAAACAGTGGAAGCAATTTTATCCCTAACACATCTTATCCTCCCGATTCTATAGTGGACCTTTTATTGAACGATACTTCAACCAATCCAAGTATGAGAGGAGAGTTGAGTGAATCTGATGGAATAAGAACGACCAGCAAAAATCAACGCGGTACTACTTCAATGAGAACCATGACAAACTCAAGCTCCACAAGAAAGCCAACGACTTCTGGGACAGACTCTACTCAATCCCTTGAAGATCCGGAAAGCAACATGTCAAATAGACAAGAGACATCGACGATGACGTCATCAGCAACATCCACGCATTTGACGGATCTCACGACTACAAGTTTGACACAGCAACCGGAAACGACAACGTTGTCAACATCGACGAACGAACCAACGATTGAGAAATCAAGTATGACTAGAACTAATTATGCAAATAGCAATCCAATAACGACTAGTAGTCCACTCACAACCATTACAACAACTGATATAGTTAGCAGCAGGTTGAAACCAACAATGAGGTGAAGGAGTCTTGTTCGTTGGGCTCTGAGAGAGTATCGATTGCTTGTTACAGTATACCAACCCGATCGACTACCGCGCGTCCTGCAACGACAACAGCAGCGCCCATGAGTACTAAGGAACCTGAGCAGGTAATTTATAGAAAATATTAACTTGAAAAATATATTCTACACTATCATATCAGATCTCTGTGCCTGTCTCTCCCAAAGTTCTCGACTCTTCAAGTGATGAAACCGCCAATATTGAAGTACGTCGTCTGTTTCATATCAATCGTCTTATCAAGCTGAGAGCTAGGAGTACATGCACCTAAGAGAATGTAATTAATTCTAAGATTTGGAAGACGCTTAATTTCAGATGGATCTTTCTTCGCTATCGAACTTGTCGTCAGCATCGATTCGTAAATGCGTGCTCCTGAGTACAACGGGCACTCACTTCGACGTCAATTTAGTATCACTGAATAGAGTGAGTAGGATAACACATTCTAGCTACGACTGATAGTTATTGTGTCCATACCATGAGAGCTAAAACTGCTATAAATGTTGAGTAATGCAAGGGGTGTGAATTTATGCGATTCATGAAAGGTGTGACGCATTCATCTGAATGAGATTAAAAATTTAATTTATTGCAGACGGCGTCAACACTCACTCTCTCCATACATCAATCGCTAATCCAAGGAGAAGCAACCGCATCATGTATCTTGAGCTCGGGAGGTAATTATTGAACACCACATCTTTCATTTTTTTTTGTAATTTATTAATCTTTTTTGTATCTCTCAGGCGGCGACATCTCTCTAACGAGTTCTACTCCGCTCGCTTTCCTTCCTCTCGCAGACTTCGTGAAAACATCGGATGGATTTATCTCCAGCATTCGAGCAAATGTGGAGCGGAAATATTTATCGGTAATACGCCCATTGAAGTAGATAAAATTCTGTTATAATAATGTAAGAGTAATGGTAGCCGCAATAATTGAACATTTTGCGCCTAATACGGACATATGATATTATTTTTTTGCAAATGATTAACAAATTCAGATATCCTTCGCGAAGAATCCACTGGATGACCGATTGAGTGGCGTGCCATACTGCTTGTCAGGTAACACAATGGTGTTGCATTTATCGATTCAGACAATCTTACCCTCCCTATTTTTTTTAATACTATATATACCCCCTTTTGCAATAAAATCGAAGTTTGTATATTCTATCACAGCGAACGGTCGTCGGTTCACCGCATCTGTTCGCAATTCTTCTATCGAGTGCGACATTTCTTCTCTCGCCGACGTTGGAGACTATTCCATTTATGGAGTTCGATCGGAGATGCTCGAGAACGCGACACGATTGTACCAGTAAGATCTTGATAGCTATTTCAGATAGTACTTCAGAGTAGGCCAGCAAGCAGTAGGTATGCTGGAGTCCCTTCCCGGCCCAAAATAAAAAGTTGTTATGTTTCAGAGATCCGACGCGTGTGCTGATAACGGAACCTCGCACTACTACGTTGACTACAATTACTACGGAGAGTACGAGCACCGAAACAACGACGTACGTTAATTTAGTTGGCCGAAATACATTTTCTCATCAATTTGGAACTGATATAAATGGTTTGATTACAGAAAGAAATTCTGGATATCCGAATTCCCGAGAATATTTTAAAAAAAATAAATACAGAACCACATCAACTACGGCGACTCCTACAACAAGGATAACTTCATCTACAACACTAAAACCAACGTCGATGAATACTGTTCCAACCACTACATCAACTACGACGACTACAAGTAATTATTAGAACAATATCCAAACAAGGACTTTAAAAACGTGCAAGGAAGTGTAATAGGTGTGCCTGAAAGTTCCTTGTACAACCTAAAAACATCTTTTCAGAGGCAGCATCAACCTCGACTACTCGACCAACGTCGACTTCCACGTCAACGACCTCTCGCAAACCACCTACAACTACGACGACCACGATTCTGCCTGGTGTGTCAGCAGCGTTATTTGTATTCCATGAGGCACGATGATGATGAAGACCGATAGATAGAACGTCAATGTGTCAAGCCGATGGTTTTGAAAACAGATTAATATTGACATTTTGCCCACCGATCCTTCACTTTCAGAAAAAGCACGAGCGATTGTGTAGAGTTTACTGGGAACATCTATTTCTGTGAAATTGAGAAATCCCCAAAGCGCCCTAAAGCGACACTGATAAATATTGTATTATTGTATTTCAGTCTTCTCCTCCATCTCCATGCTGGACTCCCTTCTCGGTCTCGAGTATTCGTGTGACTCGTGCCAACTCCCTCTATCTTCTATCGTCTGCGCAGACTTTTTCGTTGAGCACGCTAATTTCGGAGGCACGCTATTCAAAATTGATTTCTCCCTCATTGGAACAACTTCTTGTTTACCATATAGATGATCCGATCGAGATGAAAATGTTGAATTCGTACTCATGTCTCGACGTGTGCATTAGCAATTTTACGTATTTTACAAAAGTATTGCAGCCAACGCTACTTGCACCTCAACCGGACGTGGTTTGCTCATTTCATTTGGCGGGAATGCGTCTGTTCGAGTGAAGGATCGACTGGCCGTCATGGAGATTTTCAAGGAACAGCTAAATGCCGATTCAATTGTGAGTTTATCATAGTTTTCTATATTTAAAAAAAATTCAAATAATTCAAATTGTTGGAATTCTTCAGCAACATCTGGTCGTTGATCCTCCTTCCAATGCAGTCTCTCCCGGCTTCACAATGTCTCACACTCAGGTGATCTACATAGAGAGAAATCATGCTAAGTGTAATACAGTTTTAAAATATTACGTTGATGACATTGACTACTGGTGTGTGTACGGTCTTTCTATACCTCGGCGTGTCTCTTGTTTTGCCAAACTCTTTCACCAACGGAATTCATATTTAGCGGCGGAACGTTTTACTATTTTGGACGAGTATTGGTGAACTTGTAATAGGCACTCAATTTAACCCGCCTACTAAATTGAAAATAGGGCCCAATAATATATAAATTGAGACTACTTTCATATTAGGAGACGCTCAACTTGTCTGTCGTTATTAAGATATCTCTCTGTGTACGGATGATTGGTTAAAACACTAGCTTGTTTTCTATAAATGCATGTTGAGAATAAACTCAGGAAGTCATGGTGTGCGTTGCATCAACGGACGTCGAACTCAAGCAGCTCACGGGTTCCGGTAATAGAGAAATGACATATAGATGGAGCACCGACAAAAGTGAGTGTTGTTGTAAAATGTGGATAACTAGAAAATAGTAAATTCGAGACGATAGAGAAATGAATTAAAGGTGGTGTCCCACGAACTTTTGGTCAACTGAGTTATCACTGTCGGGTTATGGTAATCGGTTTCCTAATAAGAGCCCCGTAAACCGCATGTTCAGCCGATAAGTTGGAACAAAGTTATTCGCGTTTGGCTCTGTGCCAAACTGACCCTGAATGCAGGGATTCAAAAATGATAGGGAGGGATAAGGGGGAACTAGGAGAAAAAGACCGCGTCATTGAAACATATGAGATGAGGAATGAGGGAGCAGGAGAATCGTGATATTCCTTCTTTAACTTTCAGCGTCTACTCCTCTCTTCAATACGCTTTCGGTAGAGCACGGCAGAAAAGTTACGATCCCTACAAGTCTTGTGAGTTACTTTCGTAACCGGTAGAATTTTCTTAATTTCTTCTGTCAACTATATAATTTTTCGATTAAAAATAATTGTTCAGTTGTCCATTAACCGAACGACGGCAATTTTCGTGACTGCGTGCAATTTCGCTGAAAAATGCACCAATCAATCGGTGGAAGTACTGGTGTCCGATTCTGCCGCCATCTTTACTGTATCGATCGCAGGACTCGATTCAAGGTTCGATTTGTAATTTAACGATTTAAATATAATTTTAAAAAGTAAACTTGATTGAAGTTTGCGAAGGTTAGCATTGGTTCTTTGCAGAACAGTAACAATTTCATCGACGAAGCTTGCCCTCACCGCAACTGCCTCTTTCATTCTTTGCAATGCAACCTCAGCACCGTCACATGTTACAGTAAGACCAATTTCTCATTGACCCGTGATTTCAATGAATTCATAGCACGAATTCCACTCGTTACAGTATTCCTGGAAGGTGGACGGCGCAGAGTACAGCAGGTCTGCCAGTTATCGCATCGCTCCCTTCTTCTTCACACCCAACACGACGGTATCTTTATGTTTGATTTGAGCACCATCGTGACGGACCTTTTTTCTGAATAACTTTCTTCAAAGTTGAGCAATCTTCTCAGATCCTTTTGCATATGATAGCCCTTCACGAAACACATCGATTTTTATATTTGAAAAATCGATAATTTCATGGCCAAGTCGGTAGCGAGCTCGAATTCAAATCCGAGGGTCGCAGGTTCGATCCCCGCCGGTGCATAGTCTTTTGCCGCATTTTTTCCAAGTGTCAAATGTGGCCCAAACCCATTTTTGAGTAACGAGATTCACATTTGAGCATCTTTTGCCGATTTTTGAAGTGAAATATCGATTGATTTCACTTGATTTCACGCGTTTTCATGAAATTTTCGCACATTTCGTTCCAAATCATTCCTCATGCCGGCAATCTCGCAGGAAAGGAGTTAGAACGAGAGTGTAAGGAAAATTGAGTGTGACTCTCTCATTTTGGCACACTCTCTCGCCCCTGACCCCTTTCTGGAGGCCGGAATCATGCATCCGGAAGCTTCCTAATAAATCGCTTCAAAATCGACAACAGACCAAAATCCCTTTAAAATTTTGCAATATTTAATTGACCAAATCCATAGCCAAGTGGGTTACGCGCTTGACTTACAATCCGAGGCCCCCAGGTTCGAACCCCGCCGCGGGCAAAACGTTTGCCGCATTTTTCGCAAGTGTCAAATGCCCTTCTAGCACGTTCTTCAGTAAGGTGAAACACGTTTTCACCTGTTTTGCCGAGTTTTAACATGGAAAATCGAAAATTTCGAAAAGTTCCCAATTGGATCACAGAGCGTGGGGGATCACAGGAAACGTGTTTTGCGATGTCGGAAACGTGTCTAACACGTTTTAACGTGAAAAATTGAAAATTTCGTAAAGTTTCCAAATGATCCGGCGAGCGTAGGGAATCATTGGAAAAGTGTTTTTCGATGCCACAAACGATTTCGAATACGCCCGGGAAATCAACACACGGTCCTGCGTTTCCGTTGAGAAAGGCTCGTGAGGCTGAGAGCGATCGAAAAAAAAGTTGCCACGGAGCCACGAAGTGGCGTAGTGGCAACTTTTTTTCGATCGCTCTCAGCCTCACGAGCCTTTTTGCAACGGAATAAGCCAGTACTCTTTCTAGAGATTCACATTCCCCAACATACTAAACTCCCCCTGGACCGTACTTGGAACCGGCTACCGAGTCCTCCTCCCTGGACCGAGACTACAGCAAGCTACCGAACTCCCCCTGGACCGAGCCTGAAGAAGGCTACCGACTTCCCCCTGGACCGTACCTGAAGAAGGCTACCGAGGTCCCCCTGGACCGTACCTGAAAAAGGCTACCGAGGTCCCCCTGGACCGTACCTGAAGAAGGCTGCCGAGGTCCCCCTGAACCGTACCTGAAGAAGGCTACCGAGGTCCCCCTGGACCGTACCTGAAAAAGGCTACCGAGCTCCCCCTGAACCGTACCTGAAAAAGGCTACCGAGGTCCCCTGGACCGAACCTTCTCCCAGAACTGTGCATAGAGCGTAGTGTACGCATAGAGCGTAGTGTACGCATAGAGCGTAGTGTACGCATAGAGCGTAGTGTACGCATAGAGCGTAGTGTATTTAACCTCAACACATCCCGGCTAGTTTTTTTTCGAGATTTCCTTCTTGGAAATGTTCATTTCAATATCTATCAAACCTCCAAATTCAGGTGAATCTGACTCTCGAAGGGCTGTACTCCCATAACGACAAGAACTACAATGCGAGAGATGGAAGAGTATTCACAGTAAGAGCCTAAAACGCCTAAAACGCATGCAATTATTTCTTTGCGTTACATACAACGGGAAAAAAACAGTGTAACAATTTCTGCTCAGGTTGAAGTGGACGATCTTGTCGCTATCGTGGACGCTTCGCAGAGAACGACACCTGTCGACAGCCAAATCGTCTGTTATTTCACGCTTTTATATACGCTATTAGTTGACTAAATATATGAAAACGTTGCTCACGCCATAGACTAGACCATAGCCCATAGTAAAACTAATTTCAGTCAATAGACGCCTCTTCATCGTCGGATCCTAATTTTGCCTCGGGGAGAGTCATTCACTCTTGGTCGTGCATGAATCTTACAGGTAAGATTATTTGAGACAAAGAATGTCTACCGTACTGCACACTGCGTTCCTCCACTACTAGGGAATTGAAATGTCTGTCTGTTGGTGTGTGTTTTTTTTTCCTTCCTCGTGACGGACAAATTTTTCGTTTTTTCGCTATAAATCGCTTCAAACTCAAGCAATATTCTCAGATCCTTTTGCATACGATAACCCATCAGAAAACATTTCAAAATTTATTTACAAAAAATCGATAATTTCATGGCCAAGTCGGTAGCGAGCTCGAATTCAAATCCGAGGGTCTCAGGTTCGATCCCCGCCGGTGCATAGTCTTTTGCCGCATTTTTTGCAAGCGTGAAAAGTGGTCCAAACACGTTTTTAAGTAACGAGATTCACATTTGAGCATCTTTTGCCGTTTTTCGAAGTGAAATATCGATTGATTTCACTTGATTTCAAACGATTTCACGAAATTTTCGTATATTTCGCTCCGAATCATTCAACATGCCGGCAAACCTAGCAGGAAGGGGTTTGAAACGAGAGAACAAGGGGAATCGAAAGGTACTCTCTCACTTTGGCACACTCTCTCGCCCCTGACCCCTTTCTGGAGGCTCGGAATCGCATATGGGGAAGCTTTATAAATTGCTTCAAAATCGCTCTATCTTCTCGGATCCTTTTGCATACGACAACAGACCAAAATCCCTTTAAAATTTTGCAATATTTAATTGACCAAATCCATAGCCAAGTGGGTTACGCGCTTGACTTACAATCCGAGACCCCCAGGTTCGAATCCCGCCGCGGGCAAAACGTTTGCCGCATTATTCGCAAGTGTCAGATGCCCTTCTAGCACGTTCTTGAGTAATGTGAAACACGTTCTCACCTGTTTTGCGGAGTTTTAACATGAAAAATCGAAAATTTCGAAAAGTTCCCAATTGATTCGCAGAGCGTGGGGGACCATAGGAAAAGTGTTTTGCGATGTCGGAAACGTGTCTGAACGTTTTCTAACACGTTTTAACCGGAAAAATCTAAAATTTCAAAAAGTTACCAATTGATTCGCAGAGCGTGGGGGACCATATGAAAAGTATTTTGCGATGTTGGAAACGTGTAAGAACACGCCCTGGAATCCAACACTCGGTATCCTGCGTTTCCGTTGAGAAAGGCTCGTGACGCTGAGAGCGATCGAAAAAAGTTGCCACGGAGCCACGAAGTGGCGTAGTGGCAACTTTTTTTCGATCGCTCTCAGCCTCACGAGCCTTTTTGCAACGGAATAAGCCAGTACTCTTTCTAGAGATTAACATTCCCCAACATACTAAACCCCCTCCTGGACCGTACTTGGAGCCGGTTACCGAGTCCTCCTCCCTGGACCGAACGTCAAGCAAGCTACCGAGTTCCCCCTGGACCGTTCCTGAAGAAGGCTACCGAGGTCGCCCTGAACTGTTCCTGAAGTAGGCTACCGAGGTCCCCCTGAACCGTTCCTGAAGAAGGCTACCGAGGTCCCCCTGAACCGTTCCTGAAGAAGGCTACCGAGGTCCCCCTGAACCGTTCCTGAAGAAGGTTACCGAGGTACCCCTGAACCGTACCTGGAGCAGGATACCGAACTCCCCCTGGACCGAACCTGGAGCCAGCTACCGATCTCCCCCTGGACCGAACCTGCACCCAGAACTGTGCATAGAGCGTAGTGTACGCATAGAGCGTAGTGTACGCATAGAGCGTAGTGTACGCATAGAGCGTAGTGTACGCATAGAGCGTAGTGTACGCATAGAGCGTAGTGTATTTAACCTCAACACATCCCGGCTAGTTTATGCTTCTAGGAAATTCGAGATGGGATGAAGTCTAAAAGTAAAGACTGCTCATTCCAGCTGTACCGGCTAGTAAATCGACCTCCTGTGACCTACCGCCCTCTATCAACTACCGTGCTCCCATCCTCACAATACCGGCTCATTCACTGCAGCCCAATATGAGGTTCGATATTCGATATGCATCAAGCAACAAAGTACGTTTCAGACTGAGTTTCACTGACACACTGAAATCTGTATACATCACATCGTTAACTGCAACGTTGACTTCGGTTGTCGACACTATCGCAGCGAGGCGAGCATATTTAAACTAAAATATATTTTAAAATAAATATTTAGATCGCCCATCATCCGCTTCGAACCACTCGCAAAGGAGAAATTCAATACGGACGAATTTGTTAGGTGAGTGAGACTGTGGTAATCGAAGTGAGCAAAATCTTTCAGAATTCGCGCCTTCGTTTCAAGTTCTTCGGGAAATCTGAGTGCGATCTGGCAGATTTCACTTGATGACGGTGAGAATCGTTTGCAATTCGAAAATATCATATAATCGCTAAAATGTTTTCAGTTGACGTTGATCTGTCAACGTTTCTACCGACGCCGGTTCACATCTTCTCGCAGGTGAGATATTGTATAATCGGTTAATCAGATCAATTCACTCTTGATTTGTTCAGGAGGAGCTTACCGCAGCCGACTCAGTGGTTCTGTCGATGACGATTCCACCCGGAGGACAGAGCACGTCAGTTTGCAATCCATTTCATTATTGTTAATTGAAGGGATTCCTGATCAAATTTTTACATTGCTATGACACATTTGCACTTTTGTCTTTACTCAAACCGTCGCATTGATGTTATGAAACACTAGAGTCATTTAGCACTAACCCAGTAGTGTTTTCCGTACATTGACGAAAACTAAATGGTCGAGTACCAAATGTCCCGTGCAGATCTCCTTCGTGGCCGGGTCTGATGTCGGGTCGTCTCTACTCCATCTCACTTGTGGCTATGAATGATGAGGGAGAGGCTGCGGGCTACATCAATCTTCAAATAAACTCGCCCCCGACCGAAGGCAGCATTGAGGTCATACATACATCATAATGAAATAAATCGAACTAAGAATGGACACTTAAGGTTGACCCTACATTAGTAGGAATTAGTAGGCAGATCAAACTTAAACATTAGTAGGCAGATCAACTTGTGTCCCTTTTATATACATTAGTAGGCAGATCGTTAGTCATTATTAGGCAGATCAAACTTAAACATTAGTAGGCAGATCAACTTGTGTCCCTTTTATATACATTAGTAGGCAGATCGTTAGTCATTAGTAGGCAGATCAACTTGTGTCCCTTTTTTGATAGGATTTCTCTATGTGTATGTTTGCAATAATCCAATGAATGTGAAGAATTTCGATCAATTTGCCATTGCAGATTTCCCCGTCTTCCTCCTCCCTCGTCGCCCTCTCTCCTTTCTTCGTCTCACTCGGGGACGGATGGACAGATGCCGATACGCCTATATCGGTCACATTCGGCATTCGGGCGATCAATTCCGACGGTGAGTTTGTAGCATGGAGGTGATTCTTTGACTTCCCATATTACTCCGATTTCCATTTCTCTCACTCCGTTGCGAAGCGATTACTTTCTTTTCCAAAATTATTTTAATTCCGTTTGTAGTATCAGAACGCTAAGGTTCTTCCTCGGTCTCATACCTTCCCTCGTCCCTCTCGACCTCATCTCCACTAGTCCTACCATCTGCTACAGTGAAGGGGCGACGATGCGGAGACAGAGTGGCATACTCGATTATCGCTGAGGTGCACAACTCGAATTAATTAGCAAGTATTTTAGTTACATTCGTTTCCATCATTTGTAATGACTTCGCTGGCCATAATGAAATGTAATGCCATCCTCAGGCAGAAGAAGGAAATTTTATACGGAGGGCCCAAACTAGTCCTCGGGTCTAAAATTTGATGAAGAGTGATCTTCTTGAGGTGTGCGATCGCCTCTTTGCCTGTTCCTCTCAAGAATCTTCCCCCTTCATCGTCGCTCAATCCTCCAATCTCACCGCAACCATCGCCACTCTGACACAACAGATCGACGACGAGATCGATAATGGTACGCTCAAACGATGAACAAAAAAGAAAGGCATTTATAGAGGAGAAAAGCTGAGAAATAGTTTCCGTGTACTCATCAAAAAGGTTAAACCTTGGCTTACATCTGTAATTGTTTACAGTAAGTTTAACATAAAGGGTATCAGGCAACAATTGGGTCGCCCTCCGGCTCCTCGAGGCGATTCGTGCGGAGACCTGTGCAGATACTATGGACACGAAGACGGCGGATAAGATCATCTCCAGTCTGGTCGATAGTGTCGATGAGAGCAGGTGAACAGAATTGGAAGAACATGATTACAATAACTTTGATTTTCTGTTTAAACATAGATCGCCATTGCCATTCAAATACTCAGAATAATGGATTAGTATGAAACTCGATGAATATTTTGATTCAATTGTTCATGGTAGCTACGCCACAGTGTTTTCAATGATACGTGAATATTAACTCTATTAAGTGATTCGTCCGAGTATCGTCAAGTGATGACTGCAGTCACTCGCACGATGTCCTCCCTCTCACCGCCCGCATTAGTCAAAGCATTCACTTTCGTCGGACAGTACCAGGTACTTATTCAATTGCTTGCTGAATAATACACTAGCATGAAGCCCAATCGAGAAGGTATCCCTATATCTAACGAAGCGGACTAGGTTTTTTAGGTCCTTGGGGGGGGAGAAGTGAAGAGGTCAAATTGCAGCGTCTGATGGGCATCGAAACGGCTTCTTCTTTGCGGCGCAAGCGATCGACGACAGCGCCGCCATCCACTAATGACGTATGTTATTCATATTTCTATACCGATCATTGTACGAGCTGGAGATTTCGCTGAACTTCTTTCAGGAAAAATCAATCTTTATCAGGATACACTGCTTCCCTACTTCGACACTCTTCTCAAAATGAATATCTCCACTTCGCTGCTGTCGGGCTACTTTCCCACCATAGAGGCCTATCTCTCCGCTAGTTGCGCCCAATTGGACGAGTCGACGCCGAGGATCATCACTCAGACGGTACCAAAAACTAGCGGGGTTGTATTGAGGTTAAATGCACTACGCTCTATGCGCACACTACGCTCTATGCATAGTTCTGGGTGCGGGTTCGGTCCAGGGGGAGCTCGGTAGGTGGCCCCAGGTTCGGTCCAGGGGGAGCTCGGTAACTGGCCCCAGGTTCGGTCCAGGGGGAGCTCTGTAACTGGCCCCAGGTTCGGTCCAGGGGACCGAACCTGGAGTCTTCTTTTTTATTGCAAAATATTATTTCCTGTGACCCCCGAGACGCCCCGATTTGTTTGGTAAACATTCGAACATTTAGATTTTTCAAGTTAAACTCGAACATGTTCAGACACGTTTCCGACATCGTAAATCACTTTTCCTGTGATCCCCTACGCTCTCTGATTCATTTTGGAACTTTTTGAAATTTTCGATTTTCACGTTAAAACGCGTTAGAACACGTTCGGAGACGTTTCCGACATCGCAAAACACTTTTGTAGTGATCCCCTACGCTTTCTGAATCATTTTGGAACTTTTCAAAATTTTCGATTTTTCACGTTAAAACTCGGCAAAACAGGTGAAAACGTGTTTCACGGTACTCAAAAACGTGTTAGAACAGTTTCTGGCACTTGCGAAAAATGCGGCAAAAGGTTTGCCCGCGGCGGGGGTCGAACCTGGGGGTCTCGGATTTACAGTTTGGCGCGCTACCGACTTGGCCATGAATTTTGCGCATTTTTCTTTTTAAATTTTGAAAGGTTTTCTGGTCAGTTATCATATGCAAAAGGTTCTGAGAAGATTGCGTGATTTTGAAGCGAAATATAAGGAAAATGAGAAAAAAATCTGGACGGACATCTGGACAAAAAAAAACGAACAGACAGACAGACAGACAGACGTTAGCATTTTCTAATATATAGTAATCGCCTTGAGGGGATTGTTTCAGGAAGTTTGAGGGGACTATTGTGAAACCCATGGCACCAGCGTGTCCAGCGCAGAAATCTACCCCTTGGAGCGTGTTTTGAGCGATTTCAATTTTTGACTTTCCAGCGGTTTGTTGATCTAACAGCAAGCGGCGACATATTCCTTATTTACAACGCAAATGATCTTGCAGGGCAAAATATTCACGACAATCCAAGCACAGGCCCTCGTTCCAGCATCGACCAATTTCGTTTCCACGAAATTCACTGTGGCCGGAGCGAGCAGTGGAGTGGTGCGCTCACTTTTCAAAATCGTCTTGTAAAATACAATTTTTTCGTGGTGCTCTGAGTTTTGTCCTCACAGAAGTGAATTCTTTTCCAAATATTGCCAGGATTCAAAGGGGGTCATTCATCAATCAAATGCCCTTTTCAGATCTCCTTCGATTCTTCTGTCGTTTCTGCCTTCTCTCGATGGAACTGTGATTCCTCCTCGCAGTGTCTCTTAACCTGTCTCGGTTCTTACAAAATCGCATTTGCTGCCGTGACATCAAGCCACTATCTACAAGTCAATATTTTTTAAAACTTTGATTTTTAAAATAATAAAGTTGCAGAACTCACTATTCTCCGGTTCGATGAATCTGCTCACAGGCAACAGTAGCGTCTCGAATCTGTTCAAGGTGATCATTTAAGATGAACAATATGGCTTCCGAAACATGGTTGAACGAATATTGAACTCGATATTTTTACCAGATCTACTTTATGAACCCGATGAGTGGAACTATCGTAACTGAGAGTGTCATCTACACCATCAACGTTCCGTTGACGAGCTACTCGGCAACTAGCTATTACTCGGTAAGGAAACAATTTTGTACGAACAATGGACTTGTATCGTTGTGGGGTATACCATTGTGTCGATCGACGCGAACTTTCAGTGTTTCCTTCGTGTGTCTTCATCCGTTTCGTGGTCGCCCTCATTCTGCACAACTGCGAAATACGCCGTCAAGAGTGGATCTTCTTACTACATGGAATGCACTTGCAGACAGACTGGAGTGCTTGGGTGGGTAATCTAAAATAGTAGACTATCATGATTCGAATGCTGTGGGGTGTGGAACAGTGGGATCCGAAATGGTCACGTCCTTTCGCAAACCTACCAGTCAAGAGAGTCTGTCACTAGGCTATTTCTGACCCTTCAGTGACACTGTTCACATCATTATGAAGCGGAAGTTGAAAAGAGCTTTTCAGTGTGTTCTCGGTTGCTGCGCCAACACCGCCCGTTGTCTCTTCACACAACGAGATCCGATTGACGATATCATTGGTGAACTATCTATGTTGAGGCACAATCATGCATAACCAGCTTTCAGTCTTCGACGGTCACTCCCACACTCAGTCAACGATCCACGTTGATAGGACGACTGTGCAATGCAACTGGATTGCGGTCGACCAGGTACCAAATGCAATCTAATAATTCGGAACATTCAACCAGTGTATAAAGGGACCTGGCACCGCAAATGAAGTGAATTTCAGATTAAAGAGAATTTTCTTCCGATTCGAACGCAAAATTCACATATTTTTAAAAATCGCATATATAAAATCGTAAAAATATGTGATCTTTTTGCGTTCGAATCGGAAAATTCTCTTTAATCTGAAATTCGCTTCATTTGCAGTGCCAGATCCCTTTAAATTGAATATGTAATCGCAGATGATGTGTCAACATTCCTAGATTCATCGACCATACTTCGATTGGCATTTCCACTGTGGGAGTTACGATGCGGCCAGCGACAAAGAGTGATGATCTCGCGAATAATTACGTATGATCCACTAACATCTTTGAAAATACTCATGAACATTCAGGCAATTCAATCCATTCTTCGCGCGCTCGGAGTCGACGGAGGCTTCATTGCTTATGATTCGATCAAAATCACGAACTTCACTTACGCTCCGATTCTGAGAGGTAATGGACAATTAGACAATTTACTGGTACTAGAGTCGTAAATCATATTAGAACCATATTCAATGCATCTCTTAAGAGCTTGCGAACGATGGATATGCGCGGAAGATGATCGTCAACGTGGATGCTTCCTTCTCGACGATTCTCGGAGTCGCCAATTCCACCGCGCCCCTCGTTTCGACGTGGAGCACTGCTGTGTATAGCACTCTGAGGATATCGCACTACAGAATCAAGAATGTGCTCATTGAAAGGGGTGGGCTCAGTTATGCGTTTCAATGAAAACTTATCTCCGAGTTCGCTGCACCATTACTCATTACTTTGTCGTTTGAAAAGCATATTATATTGTCAGTTGCCTTTGGTAATTAGGAAAAGTTAACATGTCACCGTCGTTCTACTTTGTGACTTTTTTTGCGTTCACAATTATGGTATTGATCAGGCGTGGTCTTCAACTTCACCTTCACGTTGCCTTTCAACGAGGAGAACGAACCAAAGATATCCGCTGAGGTTTGGAAAGGATGGAGTTTAAATTATCGAAAAAGACAGCGATCAGACGATATCTGCATACCGCTTGACTATTTTTCAAAGTGCAAAACTGATTGCGCTTTGGCTGATTGCAGGAGCTATCGAAGATGCTTCAAGAAGAAGTTGCGTACGGGGAACTCGAATTGACATCGGGAATGAAACTGACTGTGACAAACATCACAGATGCGCAAATCGTCATTCTTATACCATCTTCGAGTGAGCTTTTTTTCTAAATCATTTTGTGAGTGCAAGCGGAGGGGGTTGACTTGTCGTAAGTTGGAGACCGTACAAAGAAGTTCCGAAAGTCCTTTGTTCGACATTCCTCTTTTGGAATGATCCTCTATTTTACCCAAACAAATCATGATTCAATTTCAGAGAGCAACTCACTTGTGTTGGTCCTTGTCATCGTCATATCTACCATACTACTCCTGACCGGATTGTACATTGGAGGTGATTTGTTTCAAATGAACTAAATAAGCAAATGTATAAATCAGGCGCCGTTCTCTTCAAGATCCGTGCAGATTTTCTGTTGGAAGAGGAGAGGAAGCGGTTAGTCAGAGTGTCACAATTCATCGAAGGTGTCATTACCATACAGGTTCATCATGGTCGATCCATCTACTCTCCATCCTCCTCCACCCATGTATCCGAATGATGTAAACATACCTCCCGAAGGTTAGTGTTTCATACATTTGTCATCTAATATGCCTCATTTCTTCGAGTGTTGTAAATATTAGAGAGATGGGCAGGTGCAAACGGATCTAATGATTTTTTTGAAAAATTCCAATTTGATTTCAGACCCCCGTGATCGCATTCGCGTACGAACTGCTTACTGATTATATCAAGAAATACTCAACTCGGTTGCACTACTTCCTTCCCGGTGTTACATCTTCCATGCGTCGTATTTTCCCCCATATGCATAAATACATTCATTTCGTTACTTCTCGCGCCCATATTGCATGCCGTTTCCATTACTGATATTCTCGACTGCCTGTCCGTGTGTATCTTTCCTTTTCTACTGTTTCTCTCCATGTTTCCTTCGTGGGAAGCGATCATTGAAGAAAAGGATACAACAAGCACAGGAAAAGGAGAGAAACGGTCGGCATGATCTCGGACCCCCGATCCAATTGGCATGATCTCGGACCCCCGATCCAATTTCTCGGACCCCCGATCCAATTTCAATTGCCGCCTATTCGGGGATTTCTCATAATCTCTACCTTGAGCTCCGAAAGAAATCGGATGACGGCTACCTCAATATAGGATCCCTCTACACGGAGAGATGAATAACTCTCGAGCTCCCTGGTGATGCCGTTGACAGAAGTAAACATACATACAAATAGATTTCTTCCATTTGAGAACTTCAGTAGTCTTATCATCAAAGGTGAAGAATTCAAGTTGACGAATTTACGTTCACTCTGATCACGGAAAATATTCATACCGAGCCATTCACTTTACAAGAAAGCAACGCAACTGAATAGGCACACCTCATTTTCAATTCTCGAACCCCATCTTGGCCAAGTTATCTTCTACCCAAATCGTCCGTTCCACCGTTGTGACCGGCGCCAAATTAACTTTTACTCGAGCGAGAGCAGAAAAATGAACGGGGTACAAAAGGCGCTAGCCAGCGAGTCACAAACAGTTTCTTTCTATTAGCCCCCTCACTTTCCATCTTCTCCTTATTTAAGCACAAAATAGTGCCCTTCCGTTGTATAGATTCCTAATCCTTACCGTATACCCTGAGATATAGATTCCAAGCGTTTTCAGATGTCTCAAGAGACGATAAAGACGATGTCGGTGCCCCATCTGATGGCCTACATGGCCATGGTGCTCTCGTCGGTGGCCGTCCTCTTCACCGTTGCATTCATGCCCAATCTCGTGATCAAGGTGGGTTTTCTTATCAAAGATTAGGAAACGACTTAACCAGCACGGCAGAATAGTTATTTGTCGCCCTTAAGTCCTCACGATTCCGGTAATATCTTATCTCTTAGGTTGACTTCGTACTGTTGTAGATCAACGGCATCACCAGGGAGCTCGAGAGCAACATGAACGAGTTCCGCGCCATGGAGCACGCCACCAAGTACGTATAGTACAAACAATACGGTCAAAAAACGTAAATTCTGAGAAAATACGAACAGCGATGGACGACTAAAGCAATAGGGTCTTTCTGTTCGAACATCATCTTATCCGTTTCCTCTATCATAATTCTTCTCTTCAGCAAGGAATACCGTTCTGTGTCTCCCTTCGTCGGCCGTCGTCGTGACACGAGAGAGGCCTACGGACAGTGCAACTGCAATCCCGATGCTGGATGTCCCGCGGGAGTTCCCGGTAGGTCACGCCTTCTCCGCTAGCATATCTTCTCAGAGGAAGGATGTGCCGTCTAGAAGCCTGGCATCCTCCTTTTATCTTCGCATTTTCATTAGAATGCATGAACATTAGCGCTAAGGGAGCGGAAGAGTAATAAAACATCGGGATATCAGCAGATATTAGGATACGACTTCAAATAAAGCGGATGTTTTGCATTGCAGGCCCGCCCGGTCAGCCTGGTCGTGACGGAGAGGACGGACTTGCGGGTCCCCGTGGAGCCAGAGGCCTGCCCGGAAACTCCCCCGCCATCACGTACCACGAGCAGAGGCAGTGCCGAGTGTGCCCCGACGGACCTCCCGGTCCTCCCGGCGCCCCCGGAGCACCCGGAGACCTCGGCCGTCCTGGAGACAATGGACCCCAGGGAGAGAAGGGACACGACGGATTCCCCGGCAACCCCGGCTTCCCCGGACAGCCCGGAGAGCACGGACCCGCTGGTGCGCCTGGACCCCGTGGACCCGTCGGTCAGGACGGATCTCGTGGAGGCAAGGGACAGCCTGGAGCTCCCGGACCTCGTGGAGCGCCCGGCGCTCCCGGTCACGTCGCGGCGCCCGGTGCACCCGGAAATCCCGGACGCCAGGGACAGCCTGGAGCTCCCGGCCTTGGCGGTCAGCCCGGAGCCCCTGGAGCGCCGGGATATCCCGGACGCGCTGGAGAGCGCGGACATCCCGGTCCCGACGCGACCTACTGCCCCTGCCCTCGTCGCACGACCGCCGGAGCTGCAGCGACCTATTGAGGGGAAAAGATATGATAGATGCGATAAAGACATTCTCACAGATTAAATATGTATGCAACAGGTGAAAACGGATGAGAATACCAAGAATGTACTGAATTATTTGCCACATAGGAAGGGGCAAATTCTTGATCTTTCTCACGAATTCTTCAACATCTATAGAGACAATGGCAAACTTTGGCACATCATGTTCATTCGCATGGAATCTCGTCAACTGAATGTCATCAAACACATGCTAGCGAGGTCTCGGAACTTTGGAACTTGGAAGAACGTTTCTCGATGTGTTCCATCTAAAGTTTCCAATTGTCTCTTGCAGGGAGCCCTCACTGTTCCCTCTCTTGAATAGGAAGAGGGCAGATACTTGAGTGAGAAACGATGGCGATCAGACGACATTCATTTGGTGGGATTGAATCTCTTCTTCTTCATCTTCCCATCCATTCAGCGACAGCGATCAAACAGATGAAAGAGCTAGAAGAGGAACCGAGAAGAGCACATGCAAGGACACCGCTTCCCATTCTGAGAGAGAGGGAGAAAGAGAACAACAAGACACTAGGGACGAACAAAGAAATGGAGAGATTGCCTTATTGAGGGAGATATCATCCCATCGCACAAAATTCGCTCATAATAATACATTGGGTTCGTTTTTAGCACCGAAGGATCGTCTTACAGCTATTGTGTAGTTTCTAGAAAGGATCTATAGCTTTTTTATATTCTGTTTCTTTGGGTATTGTTTCAGCACTTAGAAGGGTGTACGTAATAGAGATGAATCATTTGAGCCTGGAATCCATCTTGTCCAGCAGACTTCCACTTATCTGTGTGTTCGACCTGAGAATTGCCCTGACCTTCCCGCTCCTTCCAGAATGCCCCCATCGAGATTCCAGAGAGTGCAAGAGAGGTTGAATAAGAAGTGTTGAGAGAGAAGTCGACGGAGTTCCCTGTGGAGAGGAGAAGAAGAAAGTGACACCACTCGATTGTCCAAACTCGGAAGGGGGTGATCCAGGAGAGTGGGGCGCGCTAACAACATCGTAGTCTCCGCAAGTACCTTTCCAATTTGTTTTCCACCCTGAGGGCAGGGAATGGGTGGTTCCTGAAACGCAAGCTCGCGTTTAGTGGGGTGCTCCTCTTACGACGTGTCTCTTTCTTTGTGAGCGGTGAGTTCCGGTTGAGCGCTAAATGACCACATTTGGAAGCAGCGCGCCCTTCTCGTTTAACACACATGCAAGAAGTCATCTCTCTCCCTTGAAATGGCACATCGAAAGCTTCCCGCCTCGGGCAAGGAAAGAAATGTTGTGTTTATCGTTTCGGAACGATGGCGAGCCCTGGCAAAAAGTGTGGACAAGGACGAAATGCGAAACCGCAGATCCCGTCCATTTCGGATGTCTTCGTTGCTAAGTCCATTCGGATTTCACCATGCAGAAGAGTTCGAAGAGCGAGCGTGCGCATTCGGAGGTCACCTTGCGACTTCACAGTGGGGATTGACAGGGTGTATGTTTGCACAAAAGCGTGTAGGTTGTACCAACACACTTACATAGGCCAGCAGAGATTATGGAGAGAGAGCGAGAGCGGTGAGAAAACGATACTAGATTGAAGTAAGATGAGGCAGAATCTCCTCGTTGCACACACTCTATTGTCGGATTGCATGGGAAGGAGATCATATAGAGGAAGTAGACATCTAATGCACTTGGCATCGTACCGGTGTGGTTCCCAGATCGAATTCCGTGTTGGGTCGGATCGTGGGTTCATTTCAAGGTACACGAGACAGCGACTGGCACCGATTCCCATTCATTAGGAAGGAGTGTATTTGTACTCTAGTCCTTGTAGCACACAAGCCATACTAGACACAATGGATCAGATGTCCAGTATCTCCTATGATGACTCATCAAGTCGAAGGGTCTAACAGTTGACTGCATAATTCTTAATGAGGACAGGCACGAGCGTAAAAAATGTGCGGTCCGCGGATGCTACCATTGCATGTAGCGCTCAATTGCTTCAAAGTTCATTGCATTCTTGTGGTAGAACATATCTCCACGAAATCTTCACAACCATCATACACGATGGGGCTCACATATGGTCACATATTCTCTTGGTGAAGAAGTGTGCAGGAGAATGCCCTTCTCCGTTTCGCTCTCGTTGATCTTTCCCCGTCTTCTTCTTAGTGCTCTTCGCACCAACATCTGGTCTCCGGTCTTCTCCCCCGTTCCCATATCACTTATCACCCTATCACCGTGACGTCATGTTCCAATCCCTTGTGAACCCCCCAATCCTCGATTGCTCTCCCACCTCAATCGATCAGATGGCTTCTTTTCTGCATTCGCCATCGCAAGAAGCCCAGGGGGAGGGGAAAGTGGGCGGGTCGAGGTATAAAAGGGACGCGCCCCGAGGCAATGTATAGACATCGTGTACCTATCTCTCACTCCGCCTCTCAAACTCACCGCCTTTTCTCGCTCGAGAAACATTCCCTTTTCGCACGCCCCCTCATTCTTTGATTGTTCTCATGCGTTATATCCAGAGTGTCATCTTGATTCTGTGAAATAAAGAGATTCAATTATTTACCTGAAATTGAAAATATGGGTCTATCACCCATCACCCCATATGTACTAGTCAGCCATATCAGCCACGAGTTCTCCTCTTTATAAGTTCGCTGTTGATAAGAAAGATCAAATGACGTTCTTCGTGTGGTATGAATCACTTCGCGCGTTCTTTCCATCCCTTCTCATTTCCTCTTTAGTTGCCGGCAAATGCGCTAGTTTACTCGATGCATTGATTTGAGTTGCGAGCCCTTAAACGTTTTCCTTCATTGATTGATCGTACTGTTGCAATTCTAAAGTGCGCTGTCATACCAGATTGATCCTTTCCGAGATTACGTTCTAAATGTCACAAATCTTACAGCGAAATGGCCTCCCTCCGACTCCTTCTCTGCTTTGCTCTCCTCTCATCCGTTGCCTCTGCCTGGTCATTCGAAGAATGGGCAGCGAACGAGTTGCTGCCCCGAACGAGAGATCTCGTGAGACGACACATGGTCGGATCGAGGGTAAGCACCATTTATTTTCATTCCACATGCCTGTCAATGCTACAGAAAGGGGGTTAGGGGGGGGGAGAAGGTGTAAAATGGATAGGGGCTCCCTTTTGCGCATTACCTCCCCATGATTTTCTTTTTGCAGGTTTGGAATCATGTGATTTCGTTCGCTCACTTTCGAGTTTACAGCAGCTGCATTAGTGTTGCCAAAAGTTCCTGTAGTAACAAACTCTAAAGAACTCGCTTCGATTTTTTCATGAGCTTTCCCATCATGGTGACCAACGTTTGGGGTATCAAAAACTTAAAAACAACTCTTAGCATCATTGTATGGCATCTTGCGCGAATGAAGCGCACACGGCTAGCAAGCACGTTGATGGTGTTTGCGCATCGCGCGCCTCCTCTGCCTCCCCTGTCTAGACAAGAGACGCGCACTGTGCGGAAACCATCTCTCCTTTGATCGTCTTCCTCCTAAAATCTAAAACAGAATTGAGGAATTTCGAAAAATTGCAGATGTTCCTAACGGAGCCCAAGAAGGAGATTGATCTGCCCGAGGGAGAGACCGAATTTGTGAAGAAGGAGGAGAAGTCACTCGAAAAGAGCAACTCCTCATCATCTTCGTCGTCGTCGTCATCTGAAGAGAAGAAGGTAAATTTTTAATCAATAATTTGTTTAACAGTAGGACAAACTATTTATTAGCTCAATCATTGCAGGTGCCCGTGAAGAAGGAGGAAGTCGTTGCTGTCACTACTCAGGTATCCTTTTCTTCTATTCTAGTTCTACGAGGCAGGGCAAGGATAAGGGTGATTTCCAGCAACCGTCCTCTTCTTCTTCCTCCCCCTCTTCTACTGCCTCCCCTACCACGACCGCTTCGCCCGTTGCGAAGAAGTCCACTGAGGAGGAACTGGCGGGAAAGATCGTCGATGTTGCAGAGGTATGGAGTAGGGATGGTGCAATCATGAGTCGGAATTTTTTTTGAATATCTGCTTACGTATGAGGTAGCGATGACGCAATCTACAGTAGAACGGGCACATCCTAGCACTGGGTTGCTTGAAGATTAAGGTGATACTGATTACTGATTTGCAGGTTCTCCGTTCGATCGTGGACAAGAAGGACGGAAAGAAGGTGAGAACTTCCTCATACTTCTGGAATAGATAGATCCTCTGATTCGATATTACAACCAGATCGACCTATTGTTGTACATTAAATCTGGAATTTACTTTATACCCGTCCATTATAATTAATCCATTTCCACTCGTAGGACAAGTCGATCGCCGAAGTCAAACTGGAGAAGAAGTTGGAGAAGATGCCGTTGATCAAGGAGACCAAAGTGGACGGAGGAGTGGCTGTTGAGAAGTTGAGAAAGGTTTGGGCTTTATCGATTTGCTACTGAAATCAACATCGATCGATTTTCCTTGTAGAATGTCTTCACAATAATCTTTGCAGACGACGTCCCCCTCATCTGTTCTTCCCACCGGAGCTCCCTCAGCTGAGGTTGTGAAGCCGGTTGCTCAGTACAGGAGGTAAAAATGAAGCAACCTTATTTCCATGGTAGTATGGTCAGACTTTCTTTTGCGAAATCATTATGTGACCATTTACATCTGCTAACATCCATCTCTTCAGAGTCTCGTGCGACATGTGCCTCAAGGCCTTCCAGGGCCTCAACTACAACGTCGTCCAGATGAAGGTACTTTAAAAAGAGTAATTAGCACAAATAATTATTCTTAATAATTGCAGAAAGTAGCTGAGGATATGGTTGTGAAGGATTGCGAGTCGCTTCTGTATGGAGACGAAGAGGCTATCGAAGCCTGTGTTGAGGTACGATGATTCCTATAGATTTCTGATTCGGCACACCCAATCCGAGCTAAATGGTATACGTACAGTAGAATAGCGCGGCGCAGATCAACCTGCATCGAATAGTTCAGAATAATGTGAATCCCGAAACAATAAGATCCGATACGCATGACCTTGTTATCTGGATCCGGATTCATCATGGTCGAACTGTGGTGCCGATGTTTCCTGAGATTTCTTCCGTTGGCTTTTTGATTTCTTTTCTCTCTTCTTTTCGCCAATCTCAGCTGATCCGTCTTTTGTGTGTGAGAAGCGCTTGAAACAACCCGGCGAGAGATCAAAGATGAGCCGGAGAGAGAGAGAGAGAAAGAGAGATGACCGCATAAATCCGAGCAAACATTGATGAGCCAACGGGAGCAACATGCCCTTTCTATCTCTTGTGCTCATAGGGTCAACAAAAAAGCGGACACTGTTCCGATTGGAAACTGAGATCTTCCCCTTTTGGATACAGAGAGGGGATCCATTTCACAGTGGGCAAACACATAGTTGCGAGCAATCTGCAGAGCGGGCAACGAGGATTGGGAGGGAACAACTCACGGGGAAATTCGTCCACGACAAAAGTCAAACCTGGCCAGCGATGCGTTTAGACTTTGAAAATTGTGCTATCCTGCTTAGACTAATGTTTCCGTAGACTTATTTCTCTGTGCGAAGCTTCATCTAGGATAATAGACACAGAAAAAAATGTATTACTTTTAATACATGCCATGGACGAGGCGAGGAACCTAATCCATGAAAATGTATTAGGTTTCATACATTTTCATGGATTAGGTTCCTCTCCTCGTCCATGGCATGTATGAAAAGTAATACATTTTTTTCTGTGTGTAGAAAGTGCTTACAGGGTCCTTTGCAAACTGTTACTGTGAAAACACTCAATTAGTTAAGAGATGTAGCAGGGCAGCATGCAAAGTAAGAATGTTATTCCAGGTTATGCTGCGTAAGATCGACGAGTATTACAACAAGTTCGAGCCCATGATCCAGACGAATAAGGTAATAAGTAGATTCAGTTGGATCAGACAACTCTTCAAAAGTTAAAGTAGCTAAGATTTTTCAAATTAATCATGGGTCGATTTTTTTGTTTTATTTTTACATAATTTCAGGCCTGCGTCCGCCTTGGCATGTGCGCTGCCCATCTGGTCACCAACCAAGTGCCCCAGTAATCCTCCGATTACGGTACTCCACGCGAACCTCAATCCTGCCCATCCCTAGTACGGTAGTGTCAATCAGCTTTAATCTCTATTCTTATCACCGCCCTTTGTTCTCGCACATGCCCTCGTATCTCCATGTGTCCTTTTTCTCGCCAAGTTTGTTCAATCGTTTTCTAGCATACTCACTTCTCTCTTTTTCTTCCACTCTCGTGTCGTGGAAACACAAACAAAAGAGAGCAATGAGAAAAAGTGATTGGAGGAGTCAAGGGCCTCCCTATCCATTTCAGCACTAGAGTGCTCTCTTTTTGCAGCAAGCTTTTTGGGCACCCACTCTTAAACCTCTCTAACTATCCCCTATCCCGTCCCCCTCGAGTCCACATTTTGCCACTGTCTGCAATAAGTAATAATAATTCGTAATAATAAGTAATGATCTAATTTATTCCCGTTGTTGCTTTGCTCATGTGATAAATCGATCGAATCCGAATTTTATCGGATACAACTCAGATAATATCATGCGAATCAATACATTTGTTTTCAATCAAACACTATGGATCTATAACACATGATTCCAAATCTCGAGAAAGGGGCCAAGGGCGAGAGAGGACGAGAAGTAACAGAGAACTCTCATATTTGCATACTCCCGACCATCTTTTCTGGAAGTTTGGCTGAGTTTAACTGGAATGATGTTATCACAGACTATAGATGGGGACGGAATCAAAGGAAAGGAAATGTGAAGTAGCTTCACAATAAACTGTCCACTCATCGCAACACAATGCAGACACAATATGATATTGCCAATATCATAGATGCATAAATCAAAATTTGCACAATTTCGTACAATTTCATGTCTCTATACAGAATTTGGTGAAGAAGGAGCGGAAGGAATTCGAGATGCAGTGGATGGAGGTGTACTGGACGTCACAATAAACTGGATGAATGGGGTCAGGGGACTGGGACGGGGACTGGGTCGGGGACTGGGTCGGGTTCAGAAATTGGGTACATAGGTGAGGGAGAGCTTGCGGTCTCTGCCGGTCAGACAACACGTCTTCACGAGGGCAGCAGTTACTGTGTACGGATCGCAGTTAGAAGAGGGACGGCGGTCCTCGAAGTAGCCCTGAATGGGGAGAGTGAATTATGTCCTTGCCCAGTGAATCTCCGGAAAAGGGTCAGGAGGCAGTTAGTAAAATAATTCGAAAATGCAATTGTTCTCACATTGTATGATCTTGTTAGCGATTTTGGCGTGATAGACTAATCGAACGCAAATTAAATTATTTACGCTAGTTGAAACACAACTCTCTGTGTATCCTTTTCTAACAAGTTCGATGGACGAAAAATATCATTTTCGCAACACAAGGTCGGTGTACTCACAAACTGATCGTCGAAGGTCTGCTTGGGTATCCTAATGGAGCACTGTCGATTAGCGACACCGAAGGAGAAAGCGTCGATGGTCTCCGTCTCGTGAGCACCCGTGAGACGACTGCAAATATTAGAATTATGGATATCAGTGAGATAAATCAAATGATAATCAACGTAACATCTTTGAATCGTCTATCTGTGCATCATCGATATGAGCTGGTTCTTTCATAATTACTAAACATTTAAAGAATTTTGAAATTTGTAAACCTTCCGATTACGTGTCCACCTGCCCTAAGAAGAACGATCGCTCACTTCTCTCCTACAGTACTCCTCCACTTCTTTTAAATTATCGATTTTCCCCTCACCGTTCATTGTCTCTTCCCCCGTGGGGATCGTAGTAGGCAATGTGCTGGTTGTGCACCTCGGACAGCTTGTGAATCGCCTCCTCGATCACTCTGCAATAAAAAATATTCATTTATTTTAATTTTAAAACTTCTGAAAATAATTTTCCCTCTCTTGAAAATCTCGGATCGTCTCTTCTCAGCGATGAAATTCGTGCTAAGAAACACTCCATCTACCGTCTCGTCGAAAGAGTCAACGCTGCCGAATACCACCTCATGTCTACCTTGGAATCATCTACTTCTATTAGAGTGCTGGATCTTAGTCGAAGGGTTGGGGATGGTTTGAGGGTATCGTGCCGGGCCCGACTCTCTTCCAAGCTTTTCTCTCTGGCCCCAGAAGCTCGTCCCAAACCAACAACAACTACTGCACCGACTCATTCCCGAGTGTCTGTCTCCCAAGACATCAAACTCGATGAATCCACCATCTCTTTGCTCTCTCTTGGCCCCTCATTTGTACCTTCTCGTCCATTCCCTCGTGATATTCATTTTACCCTCTCTCTTTCTCTCCATTCTCTATCTCAATCCCTTCGTTGGAAGGCCGTTGACCGACCCAGTAACCCTTCTCTCTTTGATCCATTGCTTGTTCGCTGCAAGTTTCCCCGAATGTTCTCCAAAGCTCCACCTCCCAGTCTCACCAGTGATCGTCGTATTATTCATGCTTCTTCTCTTATTCGTGATGTAATCCGCAAACACTCTTCCGTCCCCATTGCTCACAACATCACTAGAGATCAAAGATCATCCCTCCGTTCACTGCGTGATTCCGTTGCTTTTGGTTCCATTCGTATTTCCCGCACTGATAAGGGAGGTGATTTCGCTATCCTTCCCACTCAGCTAGAGTTCGACATTGTCACTGTCCACCTTTCCGATGCCTCTCTCTATGCCCCATCGAATCGTGTCCATTTCAATGCTTGCTCAAAGTCACTTGCTTCCACCTTCAATCGAATTGTTACTAGACGGGGTCTACCAAACAAGCTTGTTTCTCGTCTCACCAACTCAAAACCCCGCCTTCCCACTCTGTATGTCCTATATAAATCCCACAAATTCGATTTCTCCACCTCCTCCACCCCCTCCCATTTCAAAATCCGTCCCATAATTTCTGGATGTGGTGGCCCTGCTGATAGAATCTCTTGGCTACTTGCCGATATTCTCACTCCACTTCTCAGTTTTGTCCCTCTCCATCTCTCTCAATGCTCACAAGTTCTCACTGCCCTTCACTCTCTTGCCCCCTCATCCTCATACTGTTACGAGTCGTTCGATGTCGAATCGTTGTACACTAATGTTACCAACAGTGAGGCTGTTAGAGCCGTCCTCTCCCTTCTCTCTTCCAATCCAATTCCAACTTACTGTCTCTCTCATTCCGATATTTCCACTCTACTCACCAAGTGTCTCAAGTGTGATTCCTTCTCCTTTGCAAATGTAGTCTACCGTCAGAAACGAGGCCTAGCAATGGGCAATCGGCTGGCTCCCCTCCTTGCTATTTCCTACATGCATCACATTGAATCCTCCACCCTCCGTCACGGCATTATATGGTGTGGTAGATATATTGATGATTACTTGGTTATTGCTGCCTCTCAAGGTGAGATGGATGAGTTTTTCCGTCTTTTGAATCTCGAAGGTGCCCCTCTTGTCAAATTGACAAGAGAGAAACCAACGGGAGATTGGCTACCGTTCCTCAACTTCCAGTTACGACTGGAGAAGGTAACGGGCAGATTCACTTCCAAGTGGTATCGTAAGCCCGCCAATAAAAACATACTCATCCATCAATCCTCAAACCACCCTTCCCATCTCAAGCGAAATATTGTCCGTAATACCATTCGCACTTCCGTTCAGTTGTCATCCCAGGAGTACCAGAGAACGTCGAGAGAGCTTGCTCTATCGATTTGCCATTCCAACGGCTACGATCCTACCGTACCCCCGAGGAAACTCGGTTGGTCAAAAGGTCGCTCTCTGACTCCTCCCCCAGTCCGCCCCATCTTCTCCATACCATTCGTTTCCGATGCTTTCACCAATGATATCAAAGACGCTCTCACAAAGGCGGATCTGGATGTTACTGTAATAGAATCGATTGGCCCCTCTCTCCTCTCTCTCCTCTCCCGTAACCGCTATCTCGACTCCTTCTATGTCCTTGGTGATCGTTGTTGTTTCTGTCCTTTCAACAGAGTAGGAACCTGCCAGTTAGTAGGCGTTGTTTATCGTCTCGAGTGTACTAGTTGCTCCGATTTCTACATTGGTCATTCCGGTAGACCCCTCCATGCACGTGCAGCAGAACATTATTGTAACGGTCGCTACCCCCTCACTGTCTCATATTCCAAAGAGCCCTTCACTCGTCATTCCATTGATTGTCATAACTCTCTTCCTATCAGTCTGTCTGGTACAGTACTCTACATTGAACCCAATATAGTCAGACGCAAAGTTGCCGAAGCCCTTCTCATAAAGACCCACGACCCCCCTATCAACAGTCGCTACGAGTTGACTGATGATCTCACTCCCTTATCCCTCCTCTCTTTATCTCTCTAGCTTGACCCCACTCTCTCCTCACTCACCACTCTCTCCTCTCTCTCTCCCCTCACACACTTGTATTATCATCATCCTCAATCCACCTTCTTTTTCTCTCTTACCGATTCTGTATCCTCACGTTTTCTCACTTCTGTTTCTTCCCCAATGTATGTCCATTCTAGGTAATTTGTCACTGATGATGGGCCTAGTGCCCGAAACGCGTCTGACCCGATAAAATCTGATCCAACCCTTCATGTACTCGTATGGCTATGATTCAGCATTCTAACTAGTTCTCTTGAAAATGACAAATTCTATAATGGTGCACCCCGTTTTCCTATTTAAAAAAACGGAAACCAAATTGCGTTTCTCCAAAGAATCCATCCATTATTTAAAATCTCTATTGGAAATATTGATAGATCGACTGGAAACTGACTTGTATCCTCCCGGTTCTCTCATTGCTTGCGTCGAGAAATTAGCATGGCATCCGGCACCATTCCAGTCGCCCACGACGGGTTTCGGATCGAGAGAAACGATGACACCAAAGTCCTGTGAAGAAAATCGATAAATGACAATTAAACCTTAAAATTTACCAATAAAATTATACCTTGAATGGTCTTGCCATCTCTCCCTCTGATACTGTCAGAGATCTAGGTATTCATTTCTCTAAGAATTTGAACTTTGGGTATCACATCACACAAATTACTCGTAAGACACGCTCTATGTGTAATCTAATGTTGAGATCATTTCATACTAACTCCCCAGATATTCTCATGAAAGCATATAAAATTTACATACGCCCGCTCCTTGAATCGAGTACGGTAATTTGGAATCCTACTGCTATCGGCCTAGTTAATCGTTTAGAGAATGTTCAACGAGAATTCACTAGAAGAGTTCTCAAGCGTAGTCGCCAGCCCCCTCTGTCCTACCTAGACCGCCTAAAATTACTATAAATAGAGACCCTCGACCCTCGAGTATCGCAGGGCTTTAAGTGATATGCAGTTTGTTTATGATTCCATTCATGGGCACGCACTGTTGGAGACCACTAACCTATACTCACTAGCTCCCTTAGCACGTTCTCTCCGGTTCGCTCATAGCTTGCGCATTTCGATCCCTTGCAGGCTACCAGTCTCGATTTCAACTTGTGCAAGTCGATCCATAACGCTCTGGAATAACCTCCCCTCCCGCCTAGTACCTGCCCCCAAAAAAAACCCCTTCTCAGTAGGGCTCCGAAAAACCCCCAAATTAGTTACGACAACCTCCCGAATCCGTAAGTTGTGATTGTGACACGAACACTGCCTGATTCACCATGAAAAAAACTGCTCGATCCTGAGCCGAAGAATCCACCATCATGTCAAGATAATCCCTATCACCCAAATCACCGATGGAGAATAAAGTATTAAGTATTAAGTATATTATTAAATTAATTTGAACTCACAACTGATAAAATACAAATTCGATCTAGTTAATGGAAGATCGCTTATTGTTAGACAGAGCTCTTGCTATTAGAAACCAATTGACGTTTTTGGAATGTATTAGAATACCGATTAAAACATTTTATTGAATTGACAAAATATCTAACCTCGCATATTCGATGCAGGATGAATCTGGCCATCCACAGCTGGTCGCCCATCTCCATTCCCTCGCATGGACCAACTTGGAACTCCCACTGAAATGGAGAACACTGAGGTTTTCGTATAATTTGAAGCAGTGTTTTATGACACCGATGTACTGTGCTACACTCTGGGTATTATAGAATGCTTCCTAATCTGAACAACTCCTCAAAATTGAAACAATCTTCTGTAACCACAATAGAACACGGAACTACCAGTTTTCAAAAAAAAAATATGCATGTACCAACTTTCGAATTTAGTAACATGCTGTTCCACTCTGTGAGAAATTCCTGCATGGTTGTGTCTACGTAATTTTGAACAGCAATACAGTATTCCTCATCCCTGAAAACCGTAATTATTGATTATTGTTCTCACCTGAGACGGCATGCTCTCCGCATTTGTGCCGCTCATCTTGATGCCCGCGTACATGCAAGCACGCGCGTGCGCCTGCAGAGAAACAATCCATAAATACAGTATCGCCAATCGATAAATACAGTAAAGAAATACAGTAACCGCAAATCGTTAAAAACAGAATCAACAAATCGATACATACAGAATGACCAATCGATAAATATCACTCTGTAGTAAATCAATAATTCACCTCGACAATCTCCCTGCCATACACTTTGTCCGCGCCGACTCCGCAGTAATACGGGCCTGCGAGAGTAACGGACATTAGAATCATTTCAAGGCTATGTATTTGGTCAATTTGAGATGCATCCACTAAGTCGATCTCTTCTTCCATTTTTGCAAACAGATTTGGCATCACGACGTATAAACATTTATTCTAAGATATTCGCCGAAGCCACTGCTACCGCACTTTGATGCGTAATAGTTTACAATATAAATCATGTAAATTGCTATAGCGGCTACAGCCATGGAGCTTGAACAACTACCGTTACCCAACGGCGTAAATCATTGCTACCGTACTCTACTACCGTACCCCACTTCCGTACCCTGGGGCGCGGGGAATCCTCTCCTCGGCCACCCGAGCGGATGCTTGTCCATGTCAAGCAGCGTGTACTCCTGTTCCATGCCGAACCACGGATGTTGATCGTAGGCCTGAAATAATAATCATACTATCAAAATCAAATCAAATCAAATTTAGTCAAGCTTCAGGACATGGGCCTGTTGAAAGATGCTTCTGTTCCATAGGTCGGGGTTTCTTCTACACGTGCTTGCCCAACTCTAATAATTATAAGGCAGTTTTTGTCAGAAACTCATTATCTAGAAACATGTTTGCTAAATATCTAGTAAATTCGAGGCGTTAAGATGGTTTTGGTTTCGTATCTGACGAGTTTTAATTGTGGACGAGAGAATAAGAGATCTGCGTCAATTGCTAATTCCGGTTCTACACAGTGAACAAACGGTTCTCCCTTGTTTCGTTGCTTAGAAAACGGTTATGCAGCCACCAAACCTTGGAGAACCTTTCTCCTACCAAATTTGAGATCAATGTGTGAGCATCGGCTATTAATAGGAAGTCAAATCCTTCCACTTATCAGGGAATGGTGAAACCCTGATTCCCCGGGATTTCACTCCTTTCAAATCCGATTCACTCACCTTCTTCATCACCTCCACACACTTGGCGCGGTTGTTCGTGGCTGCAAAATTAATCGTTAAATTGAGCATAAATCTTTTTTATAGTTTGTATGGGCTCGCTGCAATTCTGTACCATGTCCGTTGACTCTCATTCCCATGAAAAAGTAGAGCGATAGAGAGAAATAGAAAGGGAGATAGAGGGACATGGGTGTTCACAGTTCACTGATGCGCGTCTATCTCTTGATCTTTCTATCTCCTATGGTCGCAAAACCGAATCAAAATGTGCACTTGCATTCACTAATCACGCTCAGAGAAAGCAGCTAATGGCATTATGTACGATTTTCGCGTTCGAAGAAATGAACTCTCAGAGACGCAGAGTTTAGCAACCAAATCATCCTCACTCTCTCTCTCTCTAGTCATCTCTACCTTTAATCGTCGCTATTCGCTTATCATCCAAGCAAAGTGCAGGAAACTCTTTCCGCACTCTCTAACATTAGGGTTCATTTTTAATGATTACATCATGGCAAGGTCATAATCACACTCACCAGTCGGCTTTCCGTTCTTGTCGAGTGTCTCACACAGCGCGAGCTTGTTCGGACCCGGGCTGTAACAATATTACTCACATGGAAATAAGTCTACGAATCTAGACTTATGGGCTGGCCAGCGACGACTTTCAAAGTCCACACGCCTCGCTCCCCTGTGCCTTTTAGACTTTGAAGTATTCGCTGGCCAGCTTGAAGTCGTGGACTTATTTCCCTCTGATTGTGAGTAGCATATTGCAGTTTAATAGTTTATACTTTATCACGAACCCATTCGGGATTTAGAAATATCTGAAGGTAGATTGGTCTCCTGGTTCCCTAGTCCAAGAATATGTCGCAATAGACTAAGAAGAGACACCATAATGCTGCGAATAAATTTTTTTTCAAATGAATAGAAATTTCCCCTATTATAGCCTAATCGATTAAAGCAGCTACGCGCATCCAGCTATTGCATGTAGTTTTGACTAAACCGGAAATGCCCTGATGTATCCTAAACAAGTATAGAAGCACATCGTAATACCGAAATATTTGTAATTTTAAATGAACCGAAAGTGCCCCTGATTCAAGACTCGCGTCCAGTTAATAAATTCTATTGGACATGAATCGGAAATGGCCGGAACTACCCCCTCACCGGAATGGATCTCTGAAGAGGGCGACTGGCTTCATGAACACATCAGATTCGTCTCCAATCGCCTGTCCAGTTGAGGTTCCATCGAAGTTCCAAACGGGCAGATCTGAAATCAATAATAATAATAATAATAATAATAATATATTCATCGAGTTATGTCCTAATCGATAATAAGTGCAATAGATAATGATGAAGTACGCTCCGCAACCAAACGTAACAACCTTTTTTTCAATCCCAAATGTGTTTATTCCGCTATCTACGGCAAATATGCAAATCTCAGAATTCATCTGACTAACCACTGGCGGATTTGGGTTCGAAGTCGAAGACCTTCGTTTTCGCTCGCAGATACTCGCCCGTCCCGTCCACCCACACGTATTTCACCTGCAATTATTGATTTTTCACCAATTATTCCCCAAATTTCGTCATCACTACTCGACGAAGTTACTTTTAATCAAAGAAATTCCGGAACGCGCCAAAAGTTTCAGGTCTAACTTTTCAACATAGAACCTTTTGGACTGATCAACCCTTGTCGATACTGCTGTTCATGTTTTCTACTTTTGTCTTTAGCACAATCCATTTCCAAATAGACAAAAAGAACAGCCCATATTCGCGAGAACCGCCTTTGGTGTACAAGATGCGATACCCAAGTAACTACAAATCACAGCCCATCTTGCAATGAATTGAACCCAGGTGGTCAGAGAAGGTAGCGATTTCCCGTTAGATCACATTTTGAGCTCTCATTGAAAGGGTGCAAAGATTCGAAGAAAGGGGATAGAATTGACATCACCACGTGACGATATGTGCGAGATCTGTACCCCTAAATCTTTCAAGTTTGCCGCACGCTTTAGAAGCACGCTTAATAGAGGTCGAAAGGTGGAGAGAAGAGAGGTCCAACCAAGACAGAGGTTAAGCACGTGAGGAATGATTCATCACTGTGATACAGTTCTATCACTCGCACATTTTGGTAGGTGATCAAGAGTTGCCAGCCATTTTACCCTATGTATTCCCACCATTTGATTAAGGATCGATCAAATATTTTGTGAAAGTGTTTTGAAAGACACAAATTGCTAGTCAACGATTGAGATTCTATCAAAATCAGCATAAACAAACGACGATTTTTCGAAACTTATTTTGACACGGAAAGATCAAAGACCAAACCTGGACCATTCCGCTCTGATCCAGTCGCAGGTACTTGTCCAGCACGTCGGCGCCATCTGCAAAGATCAGTGATCAAAGATCAAAGATCATCCACAAAGATCAAGGTTTAACTTTAATTGATTCGTACCCTGGCTCTTCCCGCATGCGATACAAACGGGGGAGGGTGGGAGAGATCATAATCCTGCCCCCAATCCGGTTGAGTATGTTTACCCTCTTCCACTACTAAACCTATTGCACTCGGTGCCCCTTCTTCCCACCAACCTCCAGAAAGGGGTCAGGAGCGAGATATAGGAGAGGAGTGAGAGAGTCTAAGATATTTGTAAGTCTCCCGCCCCTGACCCCTCTCTGGAATTCTGACTGCGTCCTTCAGTTCTCTGCTTGTCTATAGTCGTTCTCTGGCCTACTGATGACGTCACCGCTCCTCTGCCTAGCTCGGCGATAAAAACATGAGGATGGAGGGGGAAGGAGAGAGAGAGAGAGAGAGAGAGAGAACGAGTAGGGAGGGGGAATTCAACGATCCTACACGTTGAATGGATAGATCAAACTGTCAAGAGATCGACGGGCAGTCAGCCCGACGACCAATTTAGTCATACGAATAGAGATTGAAGAGAGAGAGAGAGAGAGATCTCCCGTTCTATGAATTGGAGCTTGAAATTCGCAATTGCATAGCTTCAGTTCATACGCTCTCTTCACCGTTTGGTTGATGAGAGAGAGTGCAAAGTGAAGAGACGGAATCCAATTATCTACGTGAATTTCAAACTCAGAGTGAATAGAGTTTCTCTCGTTTTCGTCCTTCAAAGATTGCCCAGTTCACGAGTTCAAAAGATGAGATGAATGTGCAGAGAGAAAGGAATGGAGAAAATTAGTTATTGAGAGGGGATAGAGAGAGAGAGAAAAAGAGAAAGAAGAAACCAATAAAGATTTCGAGGTAGAGTGGAGAGATTCGCACGCAATTTGAGAGTTTGGCAGGACGCAATAGGCAATCTATTGCGTAATGGCATAAAGCGATAGATTAGATAAGAAAGCCATCTTCCTATCGGTAAACAGTGCTATTAAAACAAGTTACTAGTAGAGCAAAGTTATTCCACTACCAGTAACAAAGCCAGAAATGCAAAAAGCTATGACTTTTCGCTTTGGAACTTCAATAAAACTCCAGAAATAGCGATGTATTTCGAAAATAACAGGAATCTTCGGGGGAAAAGTGGGTGCAAACGTACTCACCAGTGTATTTTCGTTTGAGCTCGATGGGCATGGTTGGAAGGACCTGGAAATGAACGGATTGAACCCAAAAAGAGGAGAGTCACGTGAACGCGCAATGTGCTCTATGAACAGACGCAAAGAAGAGAGCGACGGTCAGTGAGAGATCAAATGGAAAGAAAGAGAGAGAGAGAGAGAGAGAGAGAGAGAGAGAGAGAGACGGTGGTGGGGACAGGAGAAAGAGATGAAGGGACGAGGAGGGGGATAGTGGGAGAATGAGAGAGGACAGAGATGGTGAGGAATGATCCCACAACACACACACTCCACACTACTACAATATGCGTACTCTCTCTCTCTTTCTCTCTCACTCTTTCTCTCTCTCTCTCGTGGATTTGTGGTGTGTGCATTCAATTTCGGATTCGACGTGCACTCAACTCCCATCTCGCAATATCCGGGGCATTAAACATCTTTGCTCCTCTAATTCGCACGCACATTGCTTAGTCGTGTATAAATATAGAATGATTCGAGCTTTTTAAATTACAAAATGGTCGATTCAGCGTATTAATACTTTTATAACACCAAAGAGCATGCAAATGTGATAAGGGCACGAACTTCGGAACGATAAAAAAAGTCCCCATTTGGGTGTTTTTTGAAGTCATTTTTAAAAATTCACTTGATAAAGAGATGTAGTTAGCCTAACTCTCTCAAATCTCTCCGAGTTGATACCTTGTTAGGGAGGTGTGATCTCTAAATATTGGCGTGGAGATCGCCCTGCGTGTTATAGCACCAGAGATCACGCGCAGTACTGGCCAATAAGATAGATAAGATAGATGGAATAATGAGATATCGGGGTGACTCTGCAGAGAATGGTAGTGGTACGTTTTGGAATTCGAAAAAAACCAGGTTCTGCGTGTTCTTAAACGTGCCTCTTTATAAATTCTGCGAGAATTTGCTGGTGTTCCTAGCAGGAAGTTCACAATAAATGATACCACCGAGATATCGTCTCTAGTGTGCCGCTAACGAGCTCTTGTAAAAATAGATTGCTTACTGATTCTAAAATAACCTCATTATCCGCTCACCGATGCATAATAAATTAGCCGCTTACGCTTTATTTGTGGCTTCTAAGCTCAAATTGTTATTTCAAGCGTGAAGCTGAATTACGGTATAATCAGGGAAAATGGGTATCGTGAAAAAGGTGTTCAATGACTACAAGAACGAAAGTGTATTTTACGGTGATAACCTCCGTTTTAATCAGGCATTGAAGCACGAAACCTACTTGAACGCGGAAGGAAATATTGCTGGCAAATAGAGAAGTTCACAAAGTTCAAGACTACCGCAATTGGATCAAAAGAATACCATGTTCCAAACGAACCTGAACTTCAAAAAAGATAGTGAACTTCTCACTTTGCAAATATTGCTTTGCGAATCAGGAAACATATGGAAAAAGGAAGAAAACAATTTTGGTGCGCTCTAGGGACAGATGGATCTCTGATATAGCGCGAGAGAGAGAGAGAGAGAGAGAGATGGAAGCCACGATTTTTTTCGAGAGAGAGAGAAATGGGGCCACTCTCAGAGAGAAGCGAGACCAAAGAATCACACAATCAAAGCACCGAAAACTGAGAGAAACAGAGAACGAATGATTGTCAGATGAGAGGAATCGCGCGATTTCCATCCTCCAGAAAGGGGTCCGGAGGCTAGAGAGTGTGTGAAAGTGAGAGGGACTCTCTCCTTTTGACAGGCTCTCTCGGCTCAGACCCTTTTCTGGAGGTTTAACGGGAGGTGAAATGATTTGTGAGGAAACGAGTGGGGGAGGAACTATTTATGCACCCAGGGAAAGATAACGCCGGCGTCAAAACTCAAGCGTGGTACACACACTCGGCGTTCTTTGGCAAGTTGCCAATTCGTGGTGGGACTGGCAGGGGGGTTTAGGAGAGATGTAGTTCAAAAGAGAGCCTGTCTTTCTATGAGAAGGGGTCAGCAAGAGAGCGATTAGATAAAGTGAGAGAGATGTTTTCGGGCTCTATAATTGTTTACGTCAATTTGCACAGTCTAGACGGGACGCTGTAATCAGCAGCGTGTGAATATGTTGACGGTAGACAAGCGTGCCCCGACAAACCTCCAGAAAGGGGTAGTGTGAGAGAGCATGAAAAAGTGAGAGAGTCCCTCTCGATTTCACACACTCTCTCACTCCAAACCCCTTTTCGTAGACCGGCCTGTGGAATGATGCGAAGAGAAGCAAGAGTGGTTTGAAAGGGGAGAAGCATTTCATTCACTCTATACACGATCATAAGCTTAAAATTGCCCAGTGCGCGTGCGAAACATCATTCATGCTTTTCACTTATCCTATTGGGGATCCATCGAAACAAGACTCTTCATCTGATCCACACATCAGCAAACAGTCGTAATGCTCCTAGCAGTCCAAGGGAGAGAGAGAGAGAGAGAGAGAGAGAGAGAGAAGAAAAGGGCAAAACACACTCCTACACTCTAGTGCGGTGGAAGCCATAGCATTCAACAGATACGGAAATTTGTGTTGGGAGAAAATGTACGGAAGTGAGAGAGCCCCTCTCGATTGCACACGCTCTCTCGCACCTTACCCCTTTCTGGAGGTTTGACAGATCTGGGGGACGATGTGAAATGGAAGAGAAATTGAGAGAGAAATATAGTAACTCTCTAAATGTGCCTCTCTAGTGAGTTGGACTCTCTTGTATTCAAGAGAATCCGCTCTCTACTCTCCTCATTACGCGCACTATCTCGCCACATCATTCCACAGACCGGTCAACCTTCCAGAAAGGCCTTTGGAGTGAGAGAATTTGTGAAATCGAGAGGGACTCTCTCACTTTTGCACACTCTCTCGCTCTAACCCTGATCTGTAGGTTTGGAATCATGTGTCGCCAACCATCTAAAAGAGTTGAGTTCGCTAGAGAGGCACATGTTAGAGAGTTCGCGCTCTGTGTAGGCAGATCCAAGGGAAAAAGATGCGACTACTAGAGGGCAAAACACACTCCTACACTCTAGTGAGCAGGAAATGATAGGTGCGTGAGACGCATAATTCCCCATTTCGGCCATCCCTACAGAAAGGGGTGCCGAGTGAGAGATGGAGTGAAATTGAAAGGGTTCTCTCGTTTTCGCACGAGCTCTCACTCCTTACCCCTTTCTGGAGGCTTGGCAGACGTATTACAATTTTAAAATGATACGTTCACGAAATGGACTATTGGTGGTGTACTCTATTTCTATACCTCGACGTGTCTCTCACTTTGCCATGCTCTCTCGCAGCCGTATCTGTTGTTTAGCACGGATTATCAACGGAACGTTTTATCATTTCGGACGAGTGCTCGTAAATTTGTAATAGGTCGATGTGTAATGGGATAGAAATAGAGAGAGAAATGTTCATGCACGAGAGTGTGGGACAGATATCGATGGAATAGGGAAGTGAGCTGAGCTCACAGAGTTCAAAAAGTGCAAGGATACAGAGACCAATGAGCGAACAAATACTGATCTCGAGCTAGAAATGGACGGTTGCACACAAAGGAGGGTAGTGAATTACAAGATTATGATCAATTATAGCGCATTTACTTTTACAAAATTGCCATTGATAAAAATGTTTAGAAAAGTGCAACGCCCAGTAAAATACAAATAACATCCTGAAACTACTATTTAGTTTTATCTTTTCGGGGATCTCTAGGGTTGTGAAATTCGCCAGAGGAGTACGGTAGGATATCGATCGATCGATTATCACACAGTACTGTATTGACTGATTGTGAAATTGATATACTGAATGTCGAGTGTGATAGGTATTAGTGTGTACGTTTGAGATTATTGATGCATATCCTGAAGACGATGTTTATTAAATTGAAAGTATTTCGGTTAGTCTGAAATTATTTCGAACTTAGTCATACCTGACTGTGAGATGCATAATATTGATTCAGATTGAGATGGGTGCAGGAAACATTTCCCTCATTTCGATTCGGGGCTTATATTTTAATATTATGTTTATTATACGTTTTGTTTTACAAATCTGTTTAAAACAAATGTTTTTACAATTTTTTTACCAAATGATTATTCAATTATATTTTTCCCCAATCTCCAGAAAAATGAATCATCTATTGAGTGTGTGCGTGATTTTGTTAAGGATTTCTCAATCATGACAATTGAATTAAGTGTTTTACATGTAAATTCAACCATTGTGACTGCGCAAACACCCATTCTCTCTTCATTCTCGCTCTTTTCTCACATTCCGAGTGGTCGCTCCTACCTCCCCGAGTTCCGAATGGCTGAACCCTCGATGACGATCATTTTCATGATGGTTAGTTAAGTTATACATTGTCAGAATACTGTACTCTATCATCGTGTCAGATTGCTGATTCTATCGCTTCAGATCGGTGCTCCGCTCGCGTATGTGCTGCTAATGTGCGGAAAGAAGAAGAGGAGTGTAAAGGAGACCAAAATCGCGCCGAAATCTGACGTAAGATCAGCTATTTAATTACTGATAATAATCAATACTTAATTCATTACAGAATGACAGCAGTTTCCTTTGCGAAAATTGCAAGGAGCTGCATCGCGGCATGACGGGAGACTACTACTGCAACGCGCCCAAGTACTTATTCGAACTCTGTTGATACTCACTTTTTTCTCTCTCGATATTACGATGCTACAGTACACCAAAATTGCAGGAAGGATGACCCAGCGGATAAACCGGTGGAGGAACTGGACGCGGTGGCATTGGTGGAAGCGATCGAAAAAGGGTTGACGCGCCCCCAGAAGGATGACGAGTCGATTGATGTGAGAAATTTAGATGAAAAATCAATAAAACACTCGTTTAAGGACCACAAGACGGATTGGGGAAAGACGCAGCCTGCTGGGAAGGAAACCACGGGCACCGAGAAGAAGACTGAGGGAACTCTCCAGTTGAAGAAAAATTGAGAATGAAGAAAGAAGAGAACCAATTATATTACTCGAAATGGTTGATTTCTATGGTGACTCAACGAATAAAGCATTTCCAACAGCCTCAAATTGTTAAATGCAACTCAACATTGGTATAAACGAGTTCGCGGGAAATTTTTAAAAAAAATACATTTTGAGTTTTGTGAGATGCAAAAACGGCAAAATATTCTTCCCGAATTCTCTGAATCTTGCATACACGTAATTTGTTCATTTCCACCGTACTTTTCGAAATGTTCGAAATCAAAGTTTCCTTAAGAGGACACTCGAATTCTCCAGACTGCTTCAGAAAAGTTTTAATTTACATGAAAATTAAATCGGAAAAACATTAATAGTGAGGAGGGTAGTCAATAGTAAAATTTCGAACAGATCGTCAAATCTTCTTTATTGGATGAAATTACTCATAATTTTAAAAACAACAACAAATTAATCATTTAATGTGCGATTTTTCAAAACATTTGATCGATTGCAGAAGTACAACAATCATCGCAGCAGTGGAAATAGTACGGTAGAATAAAAAGCAATCGATAAACGATCTCCACTTCAATATTGATTGGTGCCACCGTGACCTCTCGTACCCTGCAACACATCACCATTTACTTCTTGAATGCCGCAAATAAGCAACATCTCTATTGCATCATTCCTATGCAATCTCTCACCATCGCTCTTCCCCTGGACGTTCCTCCTCCTCTGTAGTGCGGCCTATTTGGCTGCTGCTGCTGCAGCTCCATTCGTCCTCCTACAGCAGCTGCAGCATAACTGTACTGCGGCTGCACGAAAGGACGTCGCGGGTAGGACTGGTGCTGCGGGCCTGAAAAAGTGCATACACTTCAATTATTCATTCATTACTTTACGTATGTAGATACGATACACATCATTCCACAGACCGGTCAACCTTACAGAAAGGCCTTTGGAGTGAGAGAATTTGTGAAATCGAGAGAGACCCTCTCACTTTTGCACACTCTCTCGCTCCAACCCTGGTCTGTAAGTTTGGAATCATGTGGATAATGACTGATACGAGAAGATATCCAAAACAATATCAGTAGGATGTTGTCTGCACATAGAATGCATAAACTGCGATGTGGAACCCAGTGTGCACTCAATATTGTGTGTACGCACGAGGCGAGGGAGTATGCGAAAAATGAGAGGATTGTATTTATCATACACTTCTTGTCGCTTCTCAGTGGAGAAAACACTCAATACTTAATGTGTTATGCTGCGCAAATTTCATGGGGTGCAAGGTGCACATCAGTTGTATGCACCCGTTCATAACTTTTTTCCTAGTAAAGCTACAACTTCCATACTTGATACAGGGATTGCAAGCCACGTTTGGAACATTTTCCTTTTTGATTGGAGAGATTTTGTTCAGTTTGAGCTGGGTTACACGAGTTTTCCACAATCGGAGGGTGGAATTCCACCCCTGAAATTTGCGCGGCATCAGATCTGGATGCATACTAGGGTGGCCTAATCCGGGCCAGCCCGGGACCGGGACCAAAAACGGTACCGGTCCCGTTTTCGGTCCCGGTCCCGGTACCGGTCCCGCACGGGTCCCAAAAATTCATTTCGGTTCCGTTTGGTCCCGCTGGTCCCGAGGAACCATTTCGGTCCCGCGGGACCGGGGAAGGAAAAATGCAACACAGTAAGAGGAATCGCACTTGAATCGTGTTTATTTGCATACAATATCACTAGCAAGTGCTGCAAAACTAATATTTATACTTTTTGAAGAATTTTTTTGGAAAATTATTTTTTCGAAAAAAAAATTCTTTTTTTTTTGAAAAAAAAATTTTTCCAAAATTTTATGGAAATGTGTTTAGAGGGTTTCCCTTGTTCCCGAAATGTTATTCCACTTTTACAAAACACTTATCCGGGCTCAAATACTCCATTTTTAAAGTAATATTAATACTCCATTTTTAAAGTAATATCAGACACTATCTGATAGGCTCGAGATATGGCCGTACAAGGAAGGATAAAATACCCTGAAAAAATTATACTAGGGTTAACTTTCTGCCTAGAAACCGAAAATCGACCTTAGAAGTTGTGATTTTCAAACCCGGCTGAGATATGTTTCATCACATGTACAAAAGTGAAAAAATGAAAAACATTTCAGCGCAAACTATACCCCAAATTAGATAGTAATTCTTATAGAACATCTCGTGTACATCATTTTCACTGTTTAAAGTGAGATTAAAACTGAAGTATGAAAAAAGTTATGAAATTTTGAAATTTCAGAAAAATTTTCTTGAAAAATTTTTCCACACACGGGGGAATATGGATATGTTTTTTGGATTTCTCGTCAAAAGTTACCCTTGGTCGAATTTTTTTGTCGAAATCGATTGGGCCCGTTGATTTTTAATAAATTATTGAAAAATAGGCCTTTCTGAATTTCAGCATTTTTCGATTTACATTTTTTATAGTTGTAGACTGTAACTGTTCCGAGTATGTTTAAAACATCTCTCACGTAATACAAAGCTGATTAAATTTCATAAACGATATTTCCATCTTGTACTTCAAATTTTAAAACATATTTCAACACTATTTATAGCTTATTATAAGCCACCCACCAGAAGCTCGCACCTGACCTCGTACAATTATAATTGTGTATGCCGACTTAGTAACATTTACAGTTGCAATGAGGTCTAACTAAGATTCGTACGAAATCTGATATCGCAAAAAAGCGTATCTTGCCTTATTGCTGATAACTAAAAGAGGATTGTATGTCTGAATGTCTGTTTGTATGTTTTTGACGTACAGTTTGCAATCGAATTTTCACCATTAAAGCCGCTTTTTCTTCTCTAAACGTTTTGCATATATTCCTTCACTAATAGGACATTGAATTGTTTGTATGTATGTTTGTCTGTCTGTCGGTCTATCCGTTTATTGTTTTTGTGTTGCAGCGTGACGCATTTTTCATTTTTCCTCTAAATCGCTTCAAATTTTGCGCAATCTTCTCAGAACCTTTTGCATATGATATCTGATAAGAAATCCTTTCAAACTTTAAATACAAAAATTCACTAATATCATGGTCAAGTGGATAACGCGCCGGACTTCCAATCCGACACCCCCAGGAGAGGTGTTTTGCAATAAAAAAAAGAAGTGTCTAAACGTGTCGGAGCTTGTTTTAAAATTTGAAAGCATTCTACTTTGCGTTTCCGTTGAGAAAGCTTTGTGAGGCTGAGAGCGATCGAACGAAGTTGCCACAGAGCCGCGAAATGACATAGTAGAGAACTTTCAAATTTTAGAACATGCTCCGATACGTTTAGACACATCTCATTTATTTCAAAACAATTTTCATGTGTTCCCAGACACTCTCCTTTGTGTTTTGGGCGAAATTTATAAATTTCGATTTTTCGCGACAAAAAACCGAGTCGGACACATTCAGAAACTTTTCAGACATCGCAAAACACCTCTCCTATGATCCCCCAAGCTCCCCTAATCATTTTGGAGAATTTCGAAATTTTCGATCTGTCGTGTTAAAACTCGGCAAAACAGGTGAAAACATGATTCACGTTACTTGAAATCGTGTAAGGACGCCTTCTGACACTTGCGAAAAATGCGGCAAAAGGTTTGCCTGCGGCGGGGGTCGAACTTGGGGGGGTGTCGGATTGGAAGTCCGGCGCGTTTCGCGATATTAGTGAATTTTTGTATTTAAAGTTTGAAAGGATTTCTTATCAGATATCATATGCAAAAGGTTCTGAGAAGATTGCGCAAAATTTGAAGCGATTTAGAGGAAAAATGAAAAATGCGTCACGCTGCAACACAAAAACAATAAACGGACAGACAGACAGACAGACAAACATACATACAAACAATTCAATGTCCTATTAGTGAAGGAATATATGCAAAACGTTTAGAGAAGAAAAAGCGGCTTTAATGGTGAAAATTCGATTGCAAACTGTACGTCAAAAACATACAAACAGACATTCAGACATACAATCCTCTTTTAGTTATCAGCAATAAGGCAAGATACGCTTTTTTGCGATATCAGATTTCGTACGAATCTTAGTTAGACCTCATTGCAACTGTAAATGTTACTAAGTCGGCATACAAAATTATAATTGTACGAGGTCAGGTGCGAGCTTCTGGTAGGTGGCTTATAAGCTATAAATAGTGTTGAAATATGTTTAAAAATTTGAAGTACAAGATGGAAATATCGTTTATGAAATTTAATCAGCTTTGTATTACGTGAGAGATGTTTTAAACATACTCGGAACAGTTACAGTCTACAACTATAAAAAATGTAAATCGAAAAATGCTGAAATTCAAGGGCCTATTTTCAAGGGCGAAAGGCCTATTTTTCAATAATTTATTAAAAATCAACGGGCCCAATCGATTTCGACAAAAAAATTCAACCAAGGGTAACTTTTGACGAGAAATCCAAAAAACATATCCATATTCCCCCGTGTGTGGAAAAATTTTTCAAGAAAATTTTTCTGAAATTTCAAAATTTCATAACTTTTTTCATACTTCAGTTTTAATCTCGCTTTAAACAGTGAAAATGATGTACACGAGATGTTCTATAAGAATTACTATCTAATTTGGGGTATAGTTCGCGTTGAAATTTTTTTTTTTTTTCACTTTTGTACATGTGCTGAAACATATCTCAGCCGGGTTTGAAAATCACAACTTCTAAGGTCGATTTTCGGTTTCTAGGCAGAAAGTTAACCCTAGTATAATTTTTTCAGGGTATGTTATCCTTCCTTGTACGGCCACTGTGGGGGGAAACTCGATCCTCTCAGATAGTCTCTGATATTACCCGCGGGACCGACAGTGGACCCGCGGGACCAAAATGGTCCCGCGGGTCCCGGGACCAAACGGGACCGCACTCTCGCTTTTTGAGTCGGTCCCGGGACCAATCCGGTTCCGGGACCACGGAATTCGGACCCGGATTAGGCCACCCTAATGCATACTTTTTCATGCTACCAATTTCGTGCATTGCATCATCCCAATGCAATCGTCTCACCTCGGGGCGGCTGCAGGTTCATGTGCTGCATGTACTGCGTCATTCCTCCAACTGCATTAACGCCACCTACAATTATTATGTTATTTACTCAGCATCAACAATGCGTTTCCTATGATAGCTATTACAAATTCACAAATACTCGTCTAAAAAAGCGCTGATTTGGAAAGACGTTACAACAAGAGGGACGCCGAACTATAGAACGATCTTTTTTGATATCGCAATTCGAATTTGGAGTTTCACGCCGGTGCACTCACCATAATTCCCATTGTGTTCTCTTTGCCGTGAAGTCGACCAGCCGACATTCGGCATCGGCATGTAAGAAGAAAAAGTGATCGAGCCTGGAAAAAGTTTTCACTATTGTTTTCTATTTGTATACTTGCAAATATTGTGATAGTTTACCATTTACAGCAGGTGGTGGCATAAACACTGGTCCTCCGGCCAGCTCCGGCCGGTCGAATCTTCTATGCTGCAGCTGCTGCGACAGCTGCAGCTGTCGTGCCGCACGGTCGGCAATCGACGGGGCTGCAACAATATGTTCTAAACAATAATAATAATAAAATAATTATCTACGCCCGAGGCGCAAGAGTAAGCGATGTTTCCTGCGTTTCACTGAAAACAGATCAAAGAAATTACAAATATTTTCAAAATATCTCACCGACTTTCTCCTCTTCGCACATCTGCAGATATTCAGTTGTTTTTCTGCAGAAAGGGCAGGCGAATGTGGATTTGTCCATCGATAATTCCCTCGCGCACGCCATGCAGCACATGTGTCCGCACGCGGGAAAAGCGGCGCGGACACGCGGATTCACGCACGCGCACACGCCGCACTCGCGTGAGTATTGAGTGGAGAGAGCGTCGCTGCAAGTATTTACTTTATTTTTATATCTACAACAAATTGAAAAAGAATCCAGTCAATAAATCATCTTGGGAAGGTCAAATTCTGAAATTTGGAAGGTTTGGCTCATTCACCTACGATTATCCTCCTGACGCATTTTGTTCACAGCTTCCCGCATCTTTGTTCTCTCTTCCTCTAATTTCTCCGGCCACACAAGGTATTCGAATTCTTTTTGTGATTTGGGATACGCGACGGAGCCAACCCCGACGGCGTCCATAATTTGATGCAGATTGGGCGGTGTTTCGGCATTTGAGAGTAGCGCAAAGCTCAGTTCTTCCGGAATCGAAAACGGATCTCCTGTAAAGTTGCATTTTGAAAAATAAAGGTTGGATACAAATCACAATGCACAAAGAAGAAAAATCTGCTACATATGGCTCGTGAAAGTCGTTTGTACATTTTGGCCTGATTTGGAAGACGTGTTCGTTACTTGTAGACGTGACGTTTTGGAGCCGTGAATCACATGTTTTAATGATTATAAAAATCAATAATTACCAGGTCTCGCAGTAGTTCTGGTCGGTATTTCAGCGTTGCTTTCCTCTCCACTAGGCCAAATGCGATAACTAAATTTGACTATTTTATTGCATTTGCATACCGTCTATTTCGAGACAAATTTTTGATCCACTGTCTCTACCAGTTTTGTTTTAGATATTTAAAATAAAAAATTCAGTACTAGCGATGAAAAAATAAACCAGCAATTGATGACTTTTTCGCATTTATCAAAATTCGGTCGAAATCGGGTGAACATAAATGATCCATTTTCTGGATCCGTGAGAATAAGTAGATCGTCACTGGTCGAATCCTCCCAAAGAGGAAGCTGTAATTAAGTAATTAAGATATTTTAATTCCATCCAATTAGGGATTATTTGTGTGAGCTTTCCGATTTACTTTAGAATTTTAAAGAGAACGGAAATCAATTTTCATTTACACGCTTAGTTTTTTTCGAAAAGCTACGTAGCTTACCTTAGCCATAGAGTCTAACTGCGTCACTTTTCGCCAAGTCAGTTCCTTCAAATTCAGCGCCCACAGTATACCTCCGCTCATGCAAAATGCTTCGTCTTGCCACACAACGAAATTAGACACCCTGAATAGTTGTTGCGTGTTATTGATCAAACCGTACTAAACGAATTATCGAACCGGTTATGGCACGTTTTGGAACTTCCGTTTAGAAATTTGGAACTTAAACAGGTTTCTAAACGTTTCTGAAAAATATCCCAAGTAATATATCGAGGTTCCAAAACGTCCTATCTCCGTCTATTTTAGGCGTAGAAAAACACCATTTTGAAAAGCTTACTTATTCGTCTTGAAGAGTCTCAAATCTCCTTTCGCAGCCACCTTTTTCGGTTCTTCATTCGAATTGTCTCTAATCGAAATGAGACAAGGGTCACTAACGTCGTATGAAACACCCTCATACTCCAGAAGAGGACTCAGCGATTTCTGAACGATTTTAGGATTTCGTCATTTTTTCGAGAGACATGTAAGCCCCTTCTAATCCTATTAGAAATTAGGCCATTCTCTGAGAAAGAAAATCGAATTCAAATAATTACAAAATCAAATCATAGGGAGAGTGGGATACGGTTTTTGATCGATTTGGGCGTAGTGGATATAAAAATGTATCAAATTGTGGAACGAACCTTTGTTTTTCGCAGAATGTCTACTGACACAACACTCTCCTCTCTCGTACGCAGAGAGGCCATTGGGGGAATAGGAAAATTAACTGCAAAGCGGAGAAGAATTGGAGTGCTGGAACAAAAAAAAAACATACAGACAGACAGACAGACAGACACAATCATTTCCTATAAGGGGAGGAATTGGAGTGCTGGAACAAAGGTAATGTGCGAGAAATTATGTTCAACTAAATGAGAACAGTAAATGGGACGCAAGTCTGCGTTCATTCTATATAGACGCTGGCTAGAGTCCATTCATAGCGTCATGCACTGATGAGATCATGCCTGGTATTACATATTTACGAGGACTCGTCGGAAATAATAAAACGTTCCGTTGATAATCCGTTCTAAACAACAGATACGGCTGCGAGAGAGCATGACAAAGTGAGAGACAGGTCGAGGTATAGAAAGAGAGTACACCACCAGTAGTCCTTCAGTACACCAGTAGCACCAGTATTTCATGATGTAATAGTTAGAGAGAGATAAAGAGAGATCAAACGACGAGAGAAACTGCTGGCATGGTGCCAAGAGCACGTTGTCCGGGAGTACTGTAGATGAAATACGAAATGAGCCTCAGACAATCAATATTGGAGATCTACGTCATGCAGCCATGACGACATCATTCTCTCAATCTCATAAATGAGGTTCGGGTTACTTTTCTACAGTACTCAAAGTTCGATTGTATTGTTTCAATATGTCAGCTGATGCTTATCGGCATATCCCCAACCCCATTTTGGACCATGTCAAGGGGTTCATATTGTTAAAAATCGATATTGAGTTACAGTACACCGGGATCAGGAATTAGCCCCGCCAATTTGATGAGTCTTTATTTAAAAATTACTGTATCTTAGATTCTCCAGGTTGTACAAAAATATAAAAAATAATAATTTGCATACGAGAATTTGTCCAGTCGAGCCTTAATCGCCAATTACAAAGACACATACATACATACATACATACATAAATATATATTTATCCTGACATCACGGCAAAGGGCCTGCAGGAGGTATCATTCGGGGACAGAGGTGGTCGTCAGGATCTTCGAACTCGAGGCAACTGGGTCAAGACATGAGAAAATGCATTATAATGAACGATGAAATTCGACCACCACGGCTCGTCGCCTGCACTCCAAGAATGCGCGCGCTCTTCGCCTTTGGCCCCGCCCACTTTTCGAATTCGCGTACACCACTTTTAAAAGGATGATAACTTTCTTTTACTTATATTTAGGGACCCCCAGCTCCGCCCACCTCTCTGTCGACATGGAAACACAAAAAGGCGGACCATGTTAAGCACAGCCCGAATTCTTCACCAAACTTGACAAATGAGGGCTTATTCGATAGTTATTGATACAATCTATCAGCTGTGAGATGCGGAGGTCGCATGGATTTCACTAAGTAGGTCAAAATGCAAAATTAATGTTCAAGAATGGTGCATTTCGGCACTTGAAGGTTGTGCACAAAGCTCCGCATTTCACCGTCGATTCGTGTTATATTTCTACGCCGAATTAGCAAAAAAAGCTAAGAAAATATGAAAGCGCAAATTTGTGCTTCGACTTCAAAGATAATAGTACGGGCGTATTTATTTCAAGAAATTTCGGGCATAGGAGACCGCTAAATCAATTTGAGAAAAGACTCCGCCCACATATCTCTAGTCCCACCTTTTCGCCCTCCACCGTTGTGTGCGCGAAGCATGGTTTTTGGGCTCTAGCGCGGCTCAGAGATGGAATATTGACAAACGGCAAAAAGTATGATATTATTACGACTATTACGAACACATTTCACGGCGTAAACAGCTGTAAACATTGTAAACACGATTCGAAGTAAACAGCTGAATTCGGTTATCGACCTTGTGGTCTCTACTTATATTTTTCATAATATTTTTCATGAAAATGGATTAACAAGAATGCAGAGAATTATAAATTTCGAAAATATTGATAATATTTTGAGTTAATTAAGAAGAACGGCGAAATGCACGCGATTGCGGGTTTAAAAGCATGATATTTTCTGATCGAAGCGTTGATACAACTTTCTGTTCGAAAAAAATCATGAGATATTAGTTCTGCGCATCATAAAATACCAAGAATTTTAAAACCTGTATAGTTTAAACAAAGTTATCATCGTTTGAACGAAAAGAGTCGCTATTACGCAATGTTCTCTCACTTTCGCATGCTATTTCTCAAAACCGGCTCGCGTAAAGCGCGGCTTCGAGTGTAGTGATATAAGCCCGGGCTTATTTTCGCTCCCAAGAGCGCCCATTAAGCAACCATGGCAAGCATGTTTGACCCTGTTTGAATGGACAAAAGGCGTGAAAAGGGAGGCGAGTCGCCTGCCTTTCGGGTTCCATAGTCTCGGCTTGCGACGGGCCGTGGCCTGTCAGTCGTCGAGGGCGGTTCCTTTCCATTTCTATCTGATGGATCTTCCCAAACTTGCCCTCTCGCCTATGCATTCGACTAATAAACAAAATCGAATTACAAGCACTCCAAAGCAACAAGGCTAATGTAACTTAGATAAAAGAAATTCAATTTATAAGCGCAGCGTCTTTTTTGGTTTGCCGCCCATGCTATTTGCAAGTTCCCGCTGGTCGCGTTTTTTATCTGTCTACCTCAGAGTACTCAACGCTATCATTTGTTTTCCCCGAGTTTTCGGGGGGGGGAGAGAATTCCGCAACGGCTTATAACTTTGCTCAAACTCGAGAAATCTGTGTGACTAACTTTTTCCCTGTTGGTTATTTGCTAACCTCCATCGATTCGGCTTGTTGCTGTATATTTCTGACCATTTTGAATTTTCGGCTAATTAGCGAAATTGTCTTTTTGCTAATTAGATAATTTGGGGTTTGAAAGCTCTCGCGGTTCTGATCTCGATAACACTTTGGAGGAGTTATGTAGAAAGGTTTAGAGCAGTTAAAAACCTCGTTGCGGAAATGCCGCCTTGCGGAATTGTCACCCCCCCCCCGAGTTTTCAGCGTTTCTCTTTTTCCCTCTGCTACTTTTTAATCCATGATAAATTTCAGGATGGCAACTTATCCCATCATTGCAACTTTGCTGTGCAGGGAGGAGAGCGTAGCTCAAGTAGAATTTCTACGCAGAACTAAGGTTCGGTACTTCATCCATTAGTGAAATTTACAACAACAAAAATCGTAATGTGCTTCGTTCAGAAATCGATAAGTTCCGTACTTGTCCATGAAGGTGTTTCTTATGATGTCAGTGACCCTTCACTGATTGTGATTCAAGACAAGTCGAACGAACAATCGAGAACAGTGAAAACGAAAGGAGAACTGAGAACATTCGAGAGAAATATGTAAGTTATCATTGATAGTACCAACAATTATTTATATCAGTGAGTAAAACCGCATAAATTGTCTTCAAATCCGTACATCATAATGCGAAATAATGACTGAGTATTTCACGCATAATGTTAGGTATTACAATCCTCAGCTATTTACCTTCTCCCTCATGCTCTATAAATTGTAGAGCATGAGGGAGAAGGAAAATAGCTGAGGATTGTATAGAGCAATTCAGTCGCTGCAGAGTAGTCGCTTGTCGATGTGTAATCTTCTTGAATCCGGCAGTAACTTTACGTTACCCTTTGCATGTACTTAAACAATTTACAGGACATCTAATTTAATTGTATGGCGCGGTGAAGCATACTGTTTCAATTCATTCATTATGTTCTTTGGATCTGAAAGAAATGACGTGGAGCAATTCCGTCTGGTAAATAGCTTTCCATTTGAAATAAGTTAAGCTTCAGAAAATGGCGTTCTTACATTAAAAAACACACACACACTCTTTATTGTGCAGTTTAAAAACTTAGCAGTCTCCGCCCACTTAGGCGATACGGTCGTTAGTGCGAATTAGTCCATCTTTCGGAACATTATATTCCCTACTAAGGCAGCCATCTTCTCTACAATTATTTCATTCTTATTTCATAAAGCGTGCTATTGAAAACACATAATTAAATCGCGGAGATATTGATATGGCGTGTTAGCGTTTCGCCGACTTTTCGCACAGTAGGTTCGTTATTGAAGGAACTGAAAATTTACGCACAATTCACTTTTGAAATATCTCATTGAGCACCGATTTTTTAAAATATTTTAATCCATGTTCATATGCATAAGAAAATTTGATTTATCTCGGTCCAGGTTCCAGGACGGGGCATTTAAGAAATATCCGGCTGCAACGCCAGAATCATCATTACTCACTGTCGGCTAAAAGTGAAATAGAATGCCCAATGTGGGGCCAAATGTTTATAAAAATTATTCTTGAATTTTCAATTGATTTATTTTCCGAAAATCAGCAATTCTTAAAAATGAAATTTTAAAAATCAAGAAAACCATAATAACTACTAGGCTGTTGCAAAAGTCTCGCGTTGCAGGGTATGAGCATCTTTATTCCTACCATCTTTTAAGCTGAACCAGTAATCATAGAAATAGTATACTATCACACCACTGGTAGTCCTATTCGCACAACTTATGGATACCACCTTCATAGAACGCCGGGGTCTATATTTTGTAGAATCCGGTCAACTCGTTCAGGATAACGACTCAGGTATTGAAGTTCTGTTCTCTGATGAAGTTGTAGACGGTGGGGAACAAGTTATTTTCTTAAAAGGTAATCCCTGATGAATAAGAAAAATGTGGTAGGATGGTCCTGCAATACACCGCCTATCCAGAATTGGTCGCCCTCGCAGAGTGTAAGCGATGCCGTGTTGAAAGTAAACATTTGCCCACAACTCGCGTCTCTTATCGACTTTGACCTTGCCTTATTATATATCAATGGTGTACACATGTGCCATGTTAGTGGTGCCCTTGAGTCGGAACTCCCAGTACTGAGCACCCCGGGTGCTCCACACATTTCAAAGCATCATTTTTTGACTACCGAAAACTGTGTTTGGGAACATCGTCTGCCTTCTAATCTGCATCAACCCACCGGTGTTTGGGAAAAAAGTGAACACTCAAAACGCGACAGGACTTTTGCAACAGCCTGATATAATAGTGCGCACGTAAGAACGCTTGTCACATTTTTGATCCCATGTGAATAATATATACCTTTAAACAATGTTCGGAATTATAAAAAAATTAAATTTCGGACTAAAAAAAATTCGGACTTGGAGTACCTGAACACCGAAAGTGCACACCTAAACTATTTTCTTACTGTCCTGATATTGTTGAAACGCGTTCCATTTAAGAGAGCCGGATTTTTTTTCGGGGAAAGATTATCTTTTTTTCAAATACAATACAATACAATATTTATCACGCCAGAACTTAACGTCAGGTGAGGATGTGGTTTCAGGGATCAGGATCATTCTTCTCAGAATAGACGGATCATTTCGGCTGGAGTCGGGGTAGAGGATCGGTTTTCTTCCCATTCACAGACCATCTTCTTTGAAGTTGCTGGAGGAATAGACCAGATCTTTCTTTCTCTTGCAATTGAATCAACCAAGCTCGAAGCATCAATCAAATTGAGAATTAGCGAAACTGGTATCTGAGTAGCAAACATCAAACGGTCATACCCATCCACGGTGACCAGGCCGGCTAGGACGGGGATTCCAATCTTTTCGAGTCGTTGGTAGAGAGACCAGGGATCCGCGGGGACTACGGAAGTGCCCTCTCCATCAGAGCAAAATGGAGATAAGAGCAAAAGTCGACATTTAAAAGTTGTAGCCATGAGCGATGATTTTGAGAAAGTTGTGCCGCCTGCCCTAGCCTCGCACTGCGCTCTTACATAAAACGCGTTTATTAATGCTTATTCTTTTCAGTCTCCACTTTTGGAAGAATCAACAAGCGACGATCTCTTGATGCTCACGAACGAGGAAATTGGATTGTTTACGTTCACCCGATTCCGACCTAATCTAGAAGAATGCGAGAAAGTTATCACATACAGGTGTTTACTTACTATTTTTTAAACGCGTCGTCGGTAACGGAGCAGCGAACGTAGAGAGATAATCGCATCATTCCACAAGCCGATCATTCTTACAGAAAGGGCTTTGGGGTGAGAGAGCGTGTGAATTTGAGAGGCACTCTCTCATCCTAACCCTGGTCTGTAGGTTTGGAATTATGTGATGATAGAACAGGGACTCAAAATGGTCGCAGGAAGTTCCACTGGTTACAGTCAATGTTCAAACCTTCACTTTCTTTTCTGGTAACATAGACCATTTCTTAGTAATTGTTCTGGCTTATCTAAAGTCTTCTTAAACATTCGTTCTCCCCGACTATTAGATTGTGCAGACCCGGACCCCGTCGAAATTTGTTGATCCTACATAACGCAAACATCGTTACACAGAGAATGAATATACTAAGATGAGACACCGAGTATATGATATACTCAATATTGAGTATAGTCACGCGTCGAGAGAGCGTGCGAAAACGAGAGAATATACTTAATATTGAGTATATCATATACTCGGTGTCTCATCTTAGTATAGAATATACTTAATAGTAAGTATATCATTCTGGGTGTACTAGTGAATTGGAGAAAGAAGCATACCACACATATTCATTGTCGATTCCAGTTTTCGAATCTGGCCTCGTGGTCAAGAGTGGAGATTATTATTTCCGATTAGAAGAGAGGAAAGACCAGGTACTTACTTTATTCTCATTGAAATATTTCTCTTCGGCATATTAGTACTTAATACGATATTCTCTATGGGGGATGATGATAGGGATTATATTGACGTCATCTTGAGAACTCGGGAGGAGGTCGTAATTTTGGTGCCCTACTGAGAAAAGGGTTTGGGGGCGATTACTAGTCGGGAATTGAGGTTATTACAATTTTAAAATGATACGTTCACGAAATGGACTATTGGTGGTGTCCTCTATTTCTATACCTCGACGTGTCTCTCACTTTGCCATGCTCTCTCGCAGCCGTATCTGTTGTTTAGCACGGATTATCAACGGAACATTTTATTATTTCGGATGAGTGCTCGTAAATTTGTAATATTCGCCTGCGTTTTTTAACGTTAGGAGTGTCACGCAAATAGTTTTTGGGGGTTCATGCATGCTAACTTTGAAATGCGGATGTATCGAGGGGTGAATCACGAGCAGATGTTACTGGTGTCATCTAATATAGAGTGACGTTGGTGGTAGATGATTCTTTGCCCAGCCGAGACATTGTCGTAGTCGAGGGTCCTTTAGGAGGAGGATTCATTATTTCATTTTAACATATTTTGTTTCCGGTGATGTTTAATTACGCTTAAATAACTTACAGGAGATGCAGTCGCTATTCCTGACAATATATCACGCCTCTCACGAGAGACTCGAGACAAATCGACTATTTCGTGGTACATTGAAAAAATCGTGTTGTATTTTACTTTTGAATATTGATTGTTATCACCCCCTCTATCAGAAACAGGCGGTATTAGATTTTTAGGCCGCTCCTGAGCTGCAGCAGGCTGCTGCAAAGTTTCGGGCATGCCACATTGGAGGAGTGAAAAGTACCTTTAAAATGCTTCAAATTTCATGAAATTTGAAATTTAAGCATCTAAAGGAATGTGCTACAACTTCCCCACGTGATTTTGATGGTACTCCTAATTGAGCTTCTGAGCAGTTTTTGTGTAATAACTTTAACATTTCGCCTAAAAAGCAAACCATATCTTCACAGTTTGTGTAGAATTCAATTACGCATCGAATAAACATCAAATGTAGGAAAATTTCTGTAGTCCTGTATGTGCCCCAAGCGAAAAACCGCTCTGCGCAGTGCTGCGACCACCTGCATTCACTCATCCAAGTTGCTTGCGATTTAGTGATGGACTCTGAAAGGTCGGGGGTTTTTCCACCCCGAGGCAAAGTTCTTTTGCTGTTTTTTCGCAATATTATAAGGTGTTTTCAGACACTTTCCGATGCCGTACATGTTATTTTTGCCGCTTTTTCATGCCTTTACAGCCTTCAACGAGGACGTTCTCGTCCTCTCAAACCCCGTCTCGCTTAAACTTCGCGTAAAAACGTGGAAAAAATGGCGTGAGGCGCTCCCGAAGCTATTTTGAAATTAACCGTGACCCTCCGCGTAGAAGTAGATCTTCCAGCTTCCAGAGACGTCCTCACTAGCGTGTATCAACCGAAGTGAGAACTCACGTCGTAGTCTTGTCGGCTGGGGCCGTTCTTGATAGTTGACGACTTGGATTAGATGTAGTCGATCCGGGTCCTCTGCTCGAAGTGGTACCAGGTGGGCGATATTTGCCGGGTTGACCAAGCTGACTGGCGAAGATTCTTCGAGCTGGGAGAGAGAGGAGCAGGGAGACTGTCGACCGCCCGTCACTAGACACAGAATGAAGAAAATTTGAGAAAGAGGTAATTACTTAATAATCTTTCGTTCTGGAAGAAGATGAAGGAGATTTCATAAAAGTGTGTGTTAATGAGCAGAAGGAATTCATTTTCAATTTAAAAAAAAAGAAGTTTGTAAACATTATTTCGCCGTTCCATTTTTCATTTTGTTGTTGAGGAGTGTTAGCTTGTTGATTTTTTTTGTGAGATGATCATCACTTTCGTTATTTTTATTTCGAGTTTATGAAAATATTATTTAATGGAGGCATCAAGAAGAGTCGTTCAATAGCATCTTATTCGACGTCTGGAAATGCATGAAAAAGATGCAAAAATAACATGTACGGCATCGGAAAGTGTCTGAAAACACCTTATAATATTGCGAAAAAACAGCAAAAGAACTTTGCCTCGGGGTGGAATCGAACCCCCGACCTTTCAGAGTCCATCACTAAATCGCAAGCAACTTGGATGAGTGAATGCAGGTGGTCGCAGCACTGCGCAGAGCGGTTTTTCGCTTGGGGCACATACAGGACTACAGAAATTTTCCTACATTTGATGTTTATTCGATGCGTAATTGAATTCTACACAAACTGTGAAGATATGGTTTGCTTTTTAGGCGAAATGTTAAAGTTATTACACAAAAACTGCTCAGAAGCTCAATTAGGAGTACCATCAAAATCACGTGGGGAAGTTGTAGCACATTCCTTTAGATGCTTAAATTTCAAATTTCATGAAATTTGAAGCATTTTAAAGGTACTTTTCACTCCTCCAATGTGGCATGCCCGAAACTTTGCAGCAGCCTGCTGCAGTTCAGGAGCGGCCTAAAAATCTAATACCGCTTGTTTCTGATAGAGGGGGTGATAACAATCAATATTCGAAAGTACATTTTTTCAATGTACCAGACTTATGTCGAATCTCTCGTGAGAGGCGTGATATATGCGTTATTTGACCGGACGGAACTTCCGCGCAGTGTCGCTCGAGTTTTGACTGCAATTGGAAACGGTTCCATTCCGTATCCTAAATCATCGAACGAAGTGGAACGCCTGTGTGGGCTAAAGCGAACAGAATCAGAGAAATTGAAAATACGAGAAATCGTTGAAGAATTGCGCCAAGATGACAGGTACCAGTATACTTTTACCTACATAATTATGCCAACTAATACATTTGAGAGCGCCCACTGTGACTTTTGTAATAGAAAAAAAGATGTGACGTTGACATTGGCATGTCAAAAATCTCTTTGCTCAAGTTTGTATACATTTCAAATTTGATTTCCCGTTTTTATATATTGTATTAAATACAATATTAGAGCAACTGTAGGACAAAAAGTTAGACGTTAGACTCACATATTCTGCATAAAATTAATCGTTGCAGCAGTCAAGAATGTTCTCTTCTCTCCTCACGAAAATGCGGCATCTGCCGATCTCCCAACCCGCGATTGCGCGTAATTTTCACAGCATGCGGCCACGTCTCTTGCATGGCCTGTGCTCAGGAGCTCTCTTTCAACCTCCCTGAAATCAAATGCCGTTTCTGTGGGAAAACCACCGAATTTAAGCGTCTCTTCGAAGATGAGGAAGAAATTGCAGCAGCTTAAGAAACTGTCGCAAGAATTTTATTTTTGAGCAAACACCACTAATAAAATAGCTTCAACAAGGCCTGAATTGTAATACAATGCACGTGTGAAGATACGATTTGTAAAGTAAATTTTTTTTCCTGAATTCTCCGAATATTACAGATCATATACGTACAGTAATTTTCGTATACTTCGAAATCAATACTTTGGTTTGACACGCCGCGCATTTTTTATGTACAACTCCTTTGAATTTCCCCCCCCCAGATCGTTCCGGAGTAAAGTTTTAAATTTCTGTGAAAAAGCGATAAAACATGTTCAAAAGAATTTCGAGTGAGGATGGCTAATTGATATATGTTTACATTTATTTCTCAATAATATACAATCAAAATTATCTCCTTTATTAATCGCTCAACCAGTGAAAAAATAACAGCATAATCATTTGTTGGATGAATTTTTAAATGAAAAATCTCCATGCCAGAAGATCAAAACGACAGCGTAGCAATATTGGACATACAATGTAAGTTATAAGGAACAGTACAGTAGTACTCAACAATCGATAAATGAACGATCTCCGCTTCAATATTGATTGGTGCCACCGCCCCGACCTGCCGTACTCTGCAACCCATCACGATTTTCTTTTTGAACTCTAAACCACCCAGTTGCATCATACCTATGCAATCTCTCACCATCACTCTTCCCCTGGACGCTCCTCCTCCTCTGTAATGTGGCCTATTTGGCTGCTGCTTCAGATTCAATCGTCTTGCTGCAGCAGCTGCTGCATACCTGTACTGCGGCTGCACGAAAGAATGGCGCGGGTAGAATTGATGCTGTGCGCCTGAAAAGTGTCCAATTTCATTCACAATTCCCAACAGCGGAGATGAACACAAAAATGTCAGTAGACACTCTTTCATTCAACCAATTTCATGTATTGCGTCATCCTTATGCATTCGTTTTACTTCGGGGCGGCTGGAGGTTCATTTGCTGCATTTGCTGCGTCATTCGTCCAACTGCATTAACACCACCTGCAATTCTTATCGTATGTGCTTCAGTATCAGCAATTTTTACTACGATTTCGTTGGTATGATGACACGAATTCACAAGCACTTGTCCAAAAAAAATTTAGAGTTCCGCTGATAAACACAGAAATGGTGGCGAGTCAGTGCGCCTCAATAGGAGACAAACCTAGCTATACAAAGGGAGTACCTAAACATCTAAGCCGTTTCATGTACGAATCAATTTGCATTACAGACACTAGCCTTGCCGTTTCATTCCGGTACACTCACCATAATTTCCATTGTGTCCCCTTTGCTGTGAAATTGGCCAGCTGACATTCGGTATGGCCATCAGAGGGGTTATAAGACCTGGAATGGAACATGTTCCCTTGCCCGTAAGTGAAACGGCTCTGTAAAACCACCCTCAACGTACAGATATGTGAGCATGTTCTCCGTGTCGTCACCCTAGTGACTTTTTTCGCACAGTACTTTTCCTCTACTATTTTCAATTGCTCATTTTGCGATCACTTACCGTTTCCAGGTGGTAGCCTAGAGAGTGGCCCTCCTGCCAACTCCTGCCCTTCGAATCTTTTCTGTTGCTCCCGCACTTGCCAAACTGCACGATCTTCAAACTGGGGGGCTACACCTGCAGCAACTTTCTTAACATTTTTTCAAAGAAATTTTGAATATTTTAAAAATATCTCACAGATGTTTTCAGTTTCGCACATCTTGAGATATTCGGTGGGTTTTCTGCAGAAAGGACAGGCGAATGTGGATTTGTCCATCGATAATTCCCTCGCACACGCCATGCAGCACATGTGTCCGCACGCGGGAAAAGCGGCGCGGACGCGCGGATTCACGCACGCGCAAACACCGCACTCGCGTGAATATAGCGTGGAGAGAGCGTCGCTGCAAATATTTAAACGTCGGGAAAAAACAAAAAGATCTACCCACTTCTACTGCTTTGGTCATTCGCGGAACAAGAACTTAATTTGAATTATATGTATGCAGCGAAAAAGAAGAGAAAAAAGCTAAAAATGAGTAAAGAAAGGGGGTAAAATTGAGGGGGTAAAATACATAATTATGATTATTAAAGACGAAGATTATTGATTCGGTTTTTTCACCTCTGATTATCCTCCTGACGCATTTTGTTGACAGCTTCCCGCATCTTTGCTCTCTCTTCCTCTAATTTCTCTGGCCACACAAGGTATTCGAACTCTTTTTGTGATTTGGGATAAGGGACGGAGCCAATCCCTATGGAGTCCATAATTTGATGCAGATTGGGCGGTGTTTCGGCATTAGAGAGTATCGCGAAGCTGAGGTCGTCTGGAATCGAGAACGGATCTCCTGTAAAGTCGCGTTATCGAATGTTAGAGATGATTTCTGAATCTCGTCTCTCTTAAATGTGGCCCGTTTGAAATGCACGGATATCACATGTAAGATAAAATGAAACTCAGAATCCATCTATATCGGACATTTTTATAAGTCCAAAATCAATAATTACCTGGTTTCTCAGTTGTTCTGGTCGGTATTTCAGCGTTGCTCTCCTCTCCACTAGGCCAAATGCGATAGCTAAAGTTGACAATGTTATTGAATTTGCATACCGTCTATTTCGAGAAAATTAAGATACGTTTCTACTCCTTTTCTTGATGTTCTTTTAGTAGTTTGGAGATATAAAAAAACAAACCAGCAATTGATGACTTTCTCGCATTTATCAAAATTCGGTCGAAATCGCGTGAACATAAATGATCCTTTTTCTGAATCCGTGAGAATAAGTAAATCGTCACTGCTCGAATCCTCCCAAAGAGGCAGCTGTAATTAAGTAATTTACCTATTTTATATTTTAAAACGTTTTGTTTCTTCTATTGTGTACTGTTCCACCAGGACAAATGATGTGATGCAACTAATCGTAAGGTAGAAAGCTAAAGAGAACAAAATCTTTTCTGTTTGAGAAACCGAGGTTGTTCTGAAAAATGTAAGTAGCTTACCTTCGCCATGGCGTCTAACTGGGTCACTTTCCGCCAAGTCATTCCCTTCAAATTCAGTGCCCACAGTATACCTCCGCTCATGCAAAACGCCTCCTCTTGCCACACAACAAAATTGGACACCCTGAATAATTTATGCATATTATTTATTGCCAATAGAGCCAGAGAACCTGTCAAATTTAAACGTAGAAGGAAACGTGTATGCATAGTACGATAATTATTTTGAAAAGCTTACATATTCGTCTTGAAGAGTCTCAAATCTCCTTTTGTGGCCATCTTTTTCGGTTCTTCGTCCGATTTCGCTCTAATCGAAATGAGACAAGGATCAGTGACATCGTACGAAACACCCTCATACACCAGAAGTGGACCCAGCGATTTCTGAACGATTTCATGATTTTTTTTGCGAGAGATGAGTCGCTGTCCCTTCTAACCCATGTACAAATTCCCTCGGAAAGAAAATCGAATCCAAAGAATTACACTATCGTATCTCACAGAAAAGTGTGAGATACATTTTCTGATCGATTTAGGCGTTGTAGTTATCGAAATATATCCAATTGTGGAACTACCTTAGTTTTTTGCAGAATGTCTACAGACACAACACTCTCCTCTCTCGTATGCAACGCCATAGTGAGAATAGAAAAATTAAGGATGAAACTGCAAAATATAGACGAATTGGAGCTTTAAGGAGCAGGAACAAAGGTAATGTGCGAGAAACTGAGTTCAAACAAATGAGAAGAGTAAATGGGACCCAAGCCAGCGTTCATTCCATATCGAATAGACGCTGGCTAGAGTCCATTTATAGTACTACACAACATTCGAAACAGAGTCGGCGAGTCAGACAACCATAGGAAGTGTTGGCATGATGCCAACAGCAGGCAGTGATACTACGGTATGAACGCGAACTGCGGTCTATTTTTGCCGGATATGTTGAACATGAATACACATTCTCACTATAGATTGACCCAAAAACTCGAAGTCGGTCTGTTGAAAACACGAGTATACGAGGGCACTATGCAAGAAACCTCTCACGCATGAAATATCTTATGACATTTATCATTTTTCGAGAGGGACAAAAGAGGGTACGGTAGGGGGATGCTGGTTTACAGGAGGGTACGGTATCAGGAGTTGAGGACTCGATAGAGCAGACGGTAGGGCGCGTGACGACGGTAGACAAACGACCATGTGGAACATTAACTTATCCTCTGGATCCTTCCACACAGAGATTCTGCTCTTTACGTGAATGTTGAAAAATAACGCGAAAGACAGTTACATTTTATATGAAACCTGGGTTATACAAGTCAATAAAATTATGGAAAACACCGAAAACAACGTCAATACTGTTGAAAAATTAATACGGGAAGTAGAAGGAACACGCGTATACGAAAGAGAGCAAGCCATGGGGATATTATCGATTGCAAGATTTAGAAGCACACATAATCAACAAGGCAATACAGATTCACAGGTACAACGAGATTTGTAAATATTACCAAATTCATGGAAATCGATGGGCACGGAGAACTAATGAGATATCACATCACAACTGATAAAATCTAATTCAATAATGAGAGGTAATTACGAGAAGAGGAAACACATATCTGTAAAAGAAATACATCACAGTTTGTTGATCAACCAACACCGAAAACCCTCTCACCAAGTGAGCAAACAGTAACAAAACTAGTAACAATACTATCGGGCTTAATACTCTCATCTCTTCTTCTTCTTAGATCTCCTCAAAACTCGGGCAGATCCACTCTGAATGCCTTCGCAAATGGCGGTCCCATCTGCAGCTGCTTTGTGTACACATCCACGTTCAGCCGCGCCACCATATCCTCTGAATTATTGATTTTCAATAATTATTGATTTTTGTTCTCCCGACATGAAATCATCACGTATAATTGCATGCGGATACTCACGAGACGGACAAACCGAGGCGGTATGCATGTTTCTTTTAGGAAAGTTATGCGTTTGGGGAATGGAAAACGGCTCCCCCTACGGAAATGACGTCACGGTTTCCAAAAGACATTCATGTCGCCTCCAGTTCATAGACTCACCGATATTCCTGGCGGGAAGCTTGTCGGGATTGTCGTCCTTGATCGACTTGGCAACCTGCACAGAAAACAATTAGCTCAATCATGACCGTCCATCCTTCTAACTAGCGTAGCGTTCTGCATGGATCATATGTGGGCAGCACTTATCCGAGCCTATTTGCGAGGTGCCCCCAAATTCCAGTATAAACCATTGCGGGGTGCCCCGAAAATTCGAATAGTATTCCTACTTCCCGATTTTTTTTAATATTCTGAGTTTTGCACGGTGCCCCCGAAAGCCCCGACCCTCATTTGCACAGTTCCCCTGTACCCCCGCGCCCACGTATGGCATGGATCTTTCTCCTGACTAGTGAGCTCATTCACGCATGTCAGAAGAAATTCAAATGGACAACTAGCAGGGATGTGTTGAGGTTAAATGCACTACGCTCTATGCGTACACTACGCTCTATGCATAGTTCTGCAGGTTCGGTCCAGGGGGACCTCGGTAGCTTGCTTCAGGTACGGTCCAGGGGGACCTCGGTAGCTTGCTTCAGGTACGGTCCAGGGGGACCTCGGTAGCTTGCTTCAGGTACGGTCCAGGGGGAGCTCGGTTGCCGGTTCTAAGTACGGTCCAGGGAGAGCTTAGGATGTTGGGGACTGTTAATCTCTAGAAAGAGTACTGGCTTATTCCGTTGCAAAAGGCTCGTGATGCTGAGAGCGATCGAAAAAAGTTGCCACTACGCCACTTCGTGGCTCCATGGCAACTTTTTTCGATCGCTCTCAGCCTCACGAGCCTTTCACAACGGAAACGGAGGATACAGTGCGTTCAGAACTTTTAGAACTATTTCAGAGACGTTTCCTGTGATCCCCTACGCTCTCTGAATAATTTTGGAAGTTTTCGAAATTATCGATTTTTCACGTTAAAACGTGTTAGAACACGTTCAGACACGTTTGTGACATCGCAAAACACTTTTCGTCTGATCCCCTACGCTCTACGAATCATTTGGAAAGTTTTCGACATTTTCGATTTTTGACGTTAAAACATGTTAGAACACGTTCAGACTCGTTTCTGACATCGTAAAACACTTTTCCTGTGATCTCCTACGCTCTGCGCATCAATTTTTTTTTCGAAATTTTCGATTTTTCACGTTAAAACTCGGCAAAACAGGTGAAAACGTGTTTCATGATACTCAAAAACGTGTCAGGGCGCATTCTGGCACTTGCGAAAAATGCGACAAAAGGTTTGCCCGCGGCGGGGGTCGAACCTGGGGGTCTCGGATTCAAAGTCTGACGCGTTATCCACTTGGCTATGAAATTAGCGGATTTTTATATTAAAATTTTGAAAGGTTTTCTGAGCAGTTATCATATGCAAAAGGTTCTGAGAAGATTGCGCAAATTTGAAGCGATTTATGGTGAAAATGGAAAAATGTCCATCACGCAGCAACAACAAAAAAACATACAGACAGACAGACAGACACAATCATTTCCTATAAGTGGAGGAACTCCACGCTCCCATAATTTCTAGCTGGCAGTTTATCAGAGGTAACAACTGGCTCGTCTATCGCAATTGCTGACCCTTCTGAGCATGGCTGCCGTATCCTTGGTCAGATCCGACGGATCTCCGGCGCTGTTGAATGTTGATCGGAGGAGAGTGTTGAGACGCTCCATCTGCAAGTGAACTGTGGGTAGATCAATTGTTTCACAAAGAAATTATTACTTCACGAGATAGTATTAAATAAGGGAGCGAATCCAATGAAATTTCCAAAACACCCAGTCAACGCTAACAGACAGATTTGATACTTTTTAAAATATAATTATGTAGATATAGAGCATTTTAAAGAGTGAATACAAAACAATTGTACATTTTTTTATTATAAAAAAGTACTTACGTGCAAGTACAAGATGTTCTTGAGCAATGACGCAGTGAAGATGGGAACGAGAGCGCCGGGTCGTCTGTCTCGCATCGACTGTTGAACGATAGAGGTCATCTCCTACAAGCACGTAATTCATTTATTCATTCATTCATTCATTCATTATTTACTCCGTCAGAGAATCGCATACAAGACAGTTAACTAAGAATGGGGGCAAAAAAACGGAAGCCCGTCGGCGTAGTCGAATCGGTTTTATGCATGGCAGCAAGGGTAATCATGCGAATGGCTCTCTCAGACCCGAATTATAAGTGACATATGGCGGCTAAACCTTATTCATCACGCCAGGACAAAATAAAGATCAGTAATTCCGTCTCTCATAGAGCACTCAACATAGGCAATCTATAAACACAGTTACAATAAGGACTAAAGTTACACTAACCTGGAACTGGTCCTTCATCTTGAACATTCGTGCTCGCTTCCGATCGAAAACTTCGTCCAGGATGAATCGGAGATTGGGCTGCTGCTCGTACGCTGGCTGGATCTGCAGAGAGAACTGGTTACGGCTACCGTAATCTAACATCAGATTACAGTAGGACCATCGTCACGCAACGTCATTTCAAATGAAGATACACAAATACTGGCTTTCTCTCCTTTAAGATTAATTAACCCACCTTGAATCGATCACCCTCCATGAGATAGTCGAGAACGAGGCCACAGATGCTTCTGTGGCAGCTGAAGGACATTTATGTTTGCATTTATTTATTTTTTTCAAATTCGCAATTATATTTACCGCGCGCTGAACATCACTGCGCTCGCCATGCGGTGAGATTTCTACCGTACATTTTCCCCTCTCCTTACCGTTCTACCGTATATTTTCCCCTCTCCTTACCGTTCTACCGTATATTTTCCCCTCTCCTTACCGTTCTACCGTATATTTTCCCCTCTCCTTACCGTTCTACCGTATATTTTTCTCTCTCCTTACCGTTCTACCGTACATTTTCCCCTCTTCATACCGTACCTCACAACACTCTTCCAGTAGTAGTACTCGCTCCTCTCACTCGCCTTGTCCAATTCTATCCTCAGATAAGTATGCAGAGCGTCAGCCATGCGGAACACGTCGTTCGAGAACTTCTGTAAGGCAATCCTTTGATATGCATGCAATGAGATGCAATGAAAATGAAATGAATTCAAAGAAATCCTAATAGCAAGCTAATCGTAAGTTTGATTCGTGAAAAGTGAAAAAAACGGAAGAAACTATTCCCATTTCCGTTAAAAACAAATGACATCTACGAACATTATCACGTTGCAATGTACGCAACATTGGGTGGCACTAAATGCGTTTTCACCACTTACCCCAGTAGCCTCTCTCTTGCTTGATCCACGCTGGAACTTGACTACCTCATCTTGCCGTTCGATCATCAGCGCTCTGAAAAATGGCGCAATCAACAAACATTGGTTTACGATTTTAAAAAAACAACTAAATGTAAACATGAAAGTGCTGAGAACGCTTATACATGGTAATGATAGGTTTAACACCCGTTTGTTAACTCTGAAGAACCAGATTTGCGAAGAAAGAACCAGCGCTGCGGCAAACCGAGAATGAAGGTTGGGTTTGTCAAAAATGGGCTTGAAACCCCGAAAATGGGGGTTGGGTTTTAATTTTTTTCACAAAAAAAACAAATCTCAAAATGCGGGTTCGCTTCGTCGTTTTTACGTACCTTTTGATCTATACCTAGATGACAAGGAACGCTCTCTCTCTCACCTCAACTTCTTGTACTCGTTGGCCAGTTCAGCTCTGCTCCAACTCTCCTCATTCATTCTCTTCTCCCACTTCATCGAATCCGATTCCAGCCACAATCGCTTCTGCTGTCGCACGTATCTACAATTTGTTTAGTTGCTTAGACAACGTTGCGATTAAACTACAAACTACACTTTTTAGCTATCCCCATACAAGTCCGGGCCTTTACAGTATACTGAATACTACAGTAGTAGCAGTATGAAATGCTACAGTATCCCGTTCCTACCGTACCTTCTGCACTCATCGATCATCTTCGAGCACCGCGGGCACTTGAGGACGATCTCTCCCGCCGCGATCTGCTTACGCACCTCCTCGTCCATCAACTGCAAAATGTAATATTAGATAAATAAACAATTTTTTAATACATTTTTCCAATAGCAATCGCGCCACAAGACAACTTTTATCGATTTATATCTGCCAGGATACCGTTCTCCCATTTTTTTCTGTCTCTTTCAATAAGAATTTAACAATTATCGATTTATATCTACCTGGCTACCGTAACCCGCCCCCACCGTATACCTTGTAGGGGAAGATGTGGCTGCACTCGGGCATCTGGATCAGTCGATGCAGCTCCTTCGTCTCCTCGTCGATCGGCGGCAGCTTCGACTGCTGAAATTGACGACATTTAAATATATGCTAATTAATGTTTAAAAAAAGGAAAAGTAAAAATAATAAAGCACCTCCAGCAGCGTCTTGTACTTGAGCGTGTCGCACGATCCGCAGAGCGCTGCATAGAATGATAATTATTCAATTGAACGCAAAGCTGCGCGCATGTAAATGTCGCACACGACAAAAGATACAAGTGAATCCACCCCTCGTGACTATCCTATACAGAAGCAGGTTGAGTTTCACGCATACACTTTTTCTCCTAAAAACCGTAATATCAATATCTTTCACTCAAAATACCATATAGTTTAAAATATTTGATCTTTTCCCATAGTTACTATACTTTTCGTGGCGTCTACCAAATAAACAAATACCAAATATGTTTCCCTACTATTCATACTCACTGGTAAGTGCAACTCACCGGGACCCCAGTCGTCTCAGTGTTGAGACCTTGCAACTGCAAATCTCCCCCCCTAACTACAGTAATCCTCTCACCGGGACAGATCTCTCCGCACAGTCCGAGACAGCTGTGATTGCATCTCAGCAGCTTCTGGCAGGGTCGATTGCACGGAGGAACGTCGCACGCCTCGAAGCATCTGCACAACACACATATTCATCCTTCGCCTTATTATGGAAATGTTAAACATATCATGTGAAACTGTTTCGCTAGTCTGCAATATCCGGTCACCAGTAGACAAGATCAGATCAACATCAGTAGATCAAATATCACTTAAAGGGCATATTGATAGATTCGATCACTCGTGGCAAGTTGAATTTTAATATAAATTTTTAAAAAATATTTTAAATAAATAAAATCACGAACTTCTTGCTGCAGCTGCGGTGCTCGCAGTGGTTGTCGCACGACTCGACGCACAGCACACACGGGTCGGAGCAGTCGCGAGAGTACGTCAACTGGAAGGGGGAGAATGACGTCACAACAGGAATGCGCATGCAAACTCTAAAGATCAACTCACCGGTCCTCCCTTCGTGTTTGTGCTCACCGATCCGCACCGCTGATGCGAGCAGCGAGTTCTGAATCGACTCGTTCAACGACTTTTTATTCGATTTTGAGCTACTCTGATTAATCTCCCGCCCAGTTTTGCGAATCTCGACTAAAAGCTCGGCTCTGGAACATTTTCTTGACCTGTACGACTAGTCTAGAGTGAGAAAAAAACAATATTACAGCAGGTTGGTTCTAGCAGCAGCGATCCATACGATTCACTAAGTGTTCCGAGTTCAAAAAGGTTGCGAGAGCAGCACAGTCTGCTCCTTCCTCCTCCCCCTCCCTCACCTGCACGACGCCATGCACTTGCACGGTCGCCCGCACTGTCCCTGGCAGCCGTGGCCGCACGGCAGCTGCAGCGTGCAGCGAGCGTCGCACTCGTGGGCATTGAATTCTGGAGAAGAGCAGGATAATTACAGTAACGATTGTGTGGTTTGAATTTCTCTCCCCTCGCCTTCCCTACCCAAAAGCAGATTATCGTTTATTCTTCCTCGGTTCTTTAATTGCCCTTAGCGGGTGTATCGAATACATAAATAAAAATTACAAGGAGGAGGTATCCATCAAATCTTGGTTAACACGTAATGTTGCAGCAACATACAGTATCCGTATAAATAAAATAGCTCGGCCGAAACGGAGTAATCCTAGTTAGAAACAACATGATCTCTGTAGAGTTTAGCATGACAATTCTTCAAAAAAAAAATCAATCGATAAACTCACTTTTGTAGCACGCTCCGCAGCTGAGCGTGCACCGATGGCCACACGATGTCGGCTGCTTGCACGTACTCTGAAATCAATCAATAATTAGATTTCGAACCACCCCATACACCTAAGAATCCATGGAGTATTCGTAACTGATCAATAAACAATCAATAACTCGCCCTGCACTCGTTCTGATCTTTCCTCTTGAAGCATTCGATCTGGGTTAGGTGAGAGCACTTAGGCATCTCGGAAGGAGTGAGTCTCTGAAGAGGGGCAGATAGAAAATACAAAAAAAAGAAGAGCAAATTTACAAAACTTTGTAGGCATATTTTACGAAGCAGTTTATTAACTAATTAATAAATAGTTTCAAACGTCTACTTACCGTACACTTGATGTGGTTCTTGTCCTCGGAACACTTCTTCTCCACTTGGTGGCCACACTCGCCCGTAAAGTACACGATCTACAAGAGAAGTCAATAAATTAAAAATCAATAAGTCGATTCTACCGTAACCAATCATTCAATCATTAAACGCCCATCGTCGTCTGACCGATTACCCCTCTGATATGAAAAATTAAATGATTGATTGACAGTAACCAATCGATAATCCGTCCCCTCACCTGTTCACACATGGTCGGACAGGACTCGCCGCACTTGCATGGACACTTGTGGCCGCAGATGAGACGCTCACTGAAAGCATAATGAATACTATTTGGATTTTACAAATGTGCCTATCACACATTTCGAACAGAAAATACATTTACAGCGGTGCCAGATTTTTCGTTTGCAAGCACAGATCAAACAACTATCTCCAAGAGGTGCGAAAGTACAAGGTAGGAGAATGTGGACCGCCATTTCACGGTAGTCCTTTTAATCCGTGTTTGCAGATCTAATGCGAAAGTATCTAATTATCAAGTTCATCATGTCTGTAACGGATCTAGACATACAGAAAGAATGTACTACTTTTCCAGTAAATTCCGCATATTTATCGTTCTAATTGTGCACATTCTTTGTCGCTCCTTACGATATTTAATCATTAATTTTAGCCTAGCATACTTGTACACATTATTGATTAGCATATAACTCGATAAGTATATTATTAATATTATTATTATTAACGTACGGGCAGGGTTCGTAGCAGGCGGGCCAAGCAACACCGAGACGGGGATTGATCTTGTTGCAAGGCACGACCAGCTTGTGCCCGCACTGCGGATGGGTGTACGGTGTACCCTGCAATCGAGACACCGTCAGCATATGCTTGTTTCGTTATTACATTTATAAAATGATACGAACAAACAAAAAGTCAAAATGGTACTTCCTGTATTTACCAAAGCGAGAGAGCGGGCAAAAGTGAGAGGGTCGCGTACGTGCCTGTGTGGTAAACAACGGAAGTCCGTCATTTGACTTTTTGGTGTGATCGTATCATTTTATAAATGTAATACAAATAATGCATTTATAACAACTATACACATGAAATTCGGCGATATTTTAAGTAAGTAGTTTAAAAAAACAAAACAATCTCTGCATTTTTTCAAAGGTTAAATGTTCTCGAAATCGTGTATTTGCTTATAACTAAATGGTTTTCAAGCTCCTTTTTCAGCCATCTCTGATCAATAAACATCTCTTTCTCAACGCGAAGGGTATACTGTAATTTCGTATCGATTCATCACTCGCCTGCTCGCACTTCTCCATCGTCACGCAGTCCACACTGCACTTGTTCTGGCATGCGTGGCCGCAGTCCAGCACCACCGAGCACGGCTCCTTGCATCTGGAGTGACGATTACGTCATCCATAGGCAATACGGACTATCAAAGCTTGAAGTTTGCACACAATCCCTTGTCAAGTTGCAAATTAGGGTTTGTGTGAGAAAAAAAAACTTTGCCGGCCCCGGGTCAGCACGGGGTGCTTGGAAAATAAACCTAAATGCACAGGCAATACAGAGATAATGGGAAGTTTATTGTTGTAAAAATTGGTTCATGTCGGACTATTTTAACCAAATCGATGATGGATGCCAATAGATACCTAGCCAGTGTTCTCGCTCCACACTCGCATCTCACAGTGTGCCCGCAATCCAGCTCGATCGTCACGACCTCGTGGCACGAACCGCAGTCCTGCGAGGCAATACTGTACTCATTCTCGATCAACAGCCGTCGCAATAAAACTGCATTGAACGAAACTCTACAACATTTACTGCCAAAAGTTAGTTGCAAGCAAGCCCTATATGAGCGTGCATACTCTGCTCTTGCCCCTTTCTCCCCTTCTCTCTCACCTGCGTACACTTCCTCTTGCATCGGGCGTCGCACTTGCTGCACCTTTTGATGCATTGTTCCTTGCACGTGTAGTCCTGTGATATGTGAAATTAAATATGAGAAAGTATATCTCACGCTCTCTTCGAAAATAAAAAGAAGAAAAACGCGACAACGAATTTTTATATTTTTTGATAATTATTAAAAATAAAAATAGTTTCCCCGTCCGCTCACCTGCCCGTTGGCGTCGCAGTTGAGTCCGTTCTCGTGTTGGTACGGCGGATGGCAACTGCAATAGAAACGAATTGCGCAATCCGAGACATTAGTAGACCACTGGAAACCTAAAAATGACGGTTCGATTCAACGTAAACCTTCTGATACATGTAGTGTCACTGGTCAAGACGCGACCGCCATCTCAGAATTAAATGATGCACCCAAAACGAGAGAGCATTGCATTCGAAGAGTGAGGTCTCGTCTAGACCAGTCACACTAAACGCATTCTAAGTAGTTTGCTTGAAACACGAAAGTGTCGGCTCGATTTGTCTTATCCCTTCCCATTCCCCCCACTCACGTTGCCTTGCATCGATGTCCACAGCTCATCTCGTATCTGCATATATCCTGGCACCCACTGGCCGGCGTGAGCCGTTGGAAGTCCGAGTTGATCTTGATGCCCTACAAGTATTATACAATATAATATTAAATTTACGTAATTAAAATATTCGATTATTTTCACTGAACATCGACTTATAGATCAGCACATCACTGCTCAATTGCCAGTTATCCAGACCCGGAAATAAATTCGTCACGAAGGATTTTTATCGATATCGTCGTGAATCTCAACCCAATGGGCTCAATTTAAAAATGAAATAGACCGTTTAACATAAATAAAACGGTGAACCTGTTCATATCCGTGTCTCTGGCAGACGACGGGAATGGCGTAGTCGATGAGATGGGCGTTGTTGAGTGAATTGCTGAAAAATTATGCCGATGTGATTGCACCCTTTCCTTTGCTCAACTTTTCGCCCTTTCGAGCAACATCAATCCGCCTGTTCGTAAATTCCAGTATATCTGAGGTTAATTTTTTTTTATTTATAATTTTTTTTATTTAAAAAAAATGGAATCAATTGCTGTCCGATCAGGGATTTCCTACCACAGATGCCAAGGCACACCACAGGTAATTGAAGAAGAATCAAGTATTTTAAATTAGTATTGTTGCGCCTCGGGCGAAGATAAATTATTATAGAATTAGATTAATGCCTGCAAAGTTCAGAGTCTGCACTCACACGATATCATTCCACAGGCCGCTGTAATTCGCAATGTCCTCAAAGTTGCCGATGACGTACATGCCGTGCTGCGCACGCGTCAATCCGACCGTGATGCGATTCGCAATCTGAATTCGCTCTCCCATCAATCAATAACTCCTTCAAAATCAATCAATAATTCGATTAAAATCAATCAATAATTCCTTCAAAATCAATAATTTAAAAATAATTGCTCACCGCAAGGAATCCGACGCCACCGCTGTGCGATCGGACGAGCGAGAGAATCATGATGCGGTTCTCCTGCAGCGAAGAAGAGGTCAATCAATGTTTCCTCATACCGTAATCCTACGTCTACCGTATCACCACTTCCTGTCTACCGTACCTTTCCCTGATATCAGTCAAGCGCGTACAAACTGGATGTTCTTGCTAGTTAGGACCTATTTGACGTCAAGTGCTACCGTACTCCTACCGTACCACCTCCTTCGACTACCGTACCTTTCCCTGATACGAGTCGACCGTCTCGACTGCCACATCTCTCACTGGTCCTCCCTGGCACGACAGCTGTCGCTTGATCTCCGTCACTTGCGCGCCGTACATGCCGATGATTGTGACCTGCAACCAAATCTCGTTTCAACTCAATTCAACTTAAATTAAATAGATACATTCAGTTTACAATGCAATGTAATACAATATTTATCACTGTCCTTTTAGGGGCGCTTATCAAGCGTTAGGTTTCGCGTTAGTTTCAGACATTCAGATTAGTTTCCCGACAAATATAGACAGTGGTGCTCACGAGTCCCGAAATTCGGCAGCGCGGGGGGGGGGTCGACCCCCCCCCCCCCCCCCGCAACCCCTACTCTTGCGGGGGGGATCCATAGTACAGGCAGCGGGGACATCAGTCTTCACATTATTTTGGATCAAATCTATCGAAAACAGTGTTATTTTCACATTTTCACCCCGCTCGGGGTCGCCGAATTTAGGGACTATGAGTGTCGCTCTCGAAGCGAGATGATGTAATCTAGCCCTCGTTCCTGGTGTAATCTACCCCTCGTTCATTGCTTCCCCCGCTATCCGTTTTTTGCATGAATGTTGCGATGGGCAGAGTGTAAGAGGATAAAGCAGATTCTCCCCAAAACTTACGCTGCTGAGAGGTTGCCCACAGAGAGAGTCTGTCTCAACAAGTGGTGCATCGTCAATCAATCGAACCCACTACCACTGAACCACAAGTACAACCATTCGTCCTCGACAGTCGACAGTCTCCCTCGTTCCCTTCCCCGTCTTCACACCTTCCATTTTCTTCCATCATCTGCCCCGACTCAACAACGGGAGAATCAAGGAGCAGAAGCAAAAGGGAGCAGTGAGTAATCTTACACAATTCTTCCGTCCCGTCAGGTTGCGCTTCGTCCCTCGTCTGTCGCGAAGATGACAGACACCGCATCGAGGCTAGTCGAGAATGCGAGGAAGAAGCTCGACGACCTCCTCAAGCAACTGGCCAAGAAGAGCTATGGAGTCAATCGCGAAGACAAGCAGGCAGTTGCAATCCTTCTGGAAGGAACTGGACAAGACATCGCCTCTCTGGAGCACGCGATTAAACAAGTGACGGAGAAACTGGTGGCATACGAACTGCTGCTTGGACGGATCGAAGATCAGCCCAAACTGGAATCGGAGAAGCCCAAGTTCGAACCGATTCAGAGAGGAGTCCTTGAAATATCTGAAGAGGCGTCGAATGCCCTGGCCACTCTCGCGACAACGGAGAGAAGTCTCCGACTGGCACTCCAAGGATCTGTGGAAAAGAAGGACGAAGTAGACGACGAGGATGAGGACGAGGAGGACGAAGAAACAGAGGAGAAGGCGGAAGGAACGGCGCATGTTTCAAGGGAGGAGAAGGGAGAGGCGACAGCTGTCACACAAATCGGAGTGGAGAGATCGGCTTCCATCCCTCTCCCACGCCTGGAACTCCCCTCGTTTGACGGCAGAGGAGAATGGCGACAATTCTGGTCCCGCTTCCAAGAGTCCGTGGAGAAACGGAAGATCTCCGCTACGAACAAGCTGCTCTACCTCCTTCGAGCCCTCGATGGACCCGCGCGTGAGCTGGTGGCGGGATATGCCATCTCGGACGAGGCATACCCCCATGTGGTGACTGCGCTGCAGGAGGAGTACGGCGATGACAAGATGCAAGTCACACGGCTCCACAGCGAGCTTCTCGATGTTCCGAGAGCCAAGGAGACCACTGCGTCCTGCCACCGGATCATTCAAGACCTCCAGCGAATAACTCGCCAATTGGCTTCTCTCGGAGAGAACCTGGACCATGGATTCACGGAGACAACTGTGCACAAGAAGCTTCCCCGGTGGATGCTCGAGAAGATTTTCCGAGAGAAGGACAAGAAGGGAGCCAAGTTCACGCTCAATCGGCAGTTGGATTTCTTAGCAAAGGAAATCGGGATTAAGCGGCGGATGGAAGAGGTCGACGGAACCCGCTCCGCACCGACGAGAGTACACGCAGCAACTGTCGAGCGACCTCGGAGAGACGAACCGAGGAGAGAGGAATCGAGGAGAGAGGACACGCGGAAGGAGGAGCCCAGAAGAGGAGAAGCCCCCCGCGGTTGTAATCTATGCAACGGGAATCATTTCGTCCTCAACTGCCCCCTCGACGTCGAGCAGAGAAACAAGAGAGCATCGGAGCTCCATCTCTGCTTCGGATGTCTCGGATCCAGTCATCTGAGACAGGAGTGCCGATCCAAGCGCCCCTGCGCGAAATGTGGAAGGAAGCACCACACGGCAATCTGCAGAGCGAGGACAGGGACGGCACCCAACTACAACGAGAGAAGACCGGCGAGGCCATGGAGAGCTACCGGAGCATCCATCGTCGATGATGAGAGGAAGGTCATTCTTCTCACCCAGCAGGTCAAGGTCGTCAACCCGGCGACAGGCAAGGAGGCCCACACCACGCTCTTCCTCGACGAGCCAATGCGAACTTCATTTCCGAAGAGCTGGTAGAGGAGCTGGGACTCCGCCCTCTCGCGACGAACACGATGGACGTTACCGTGTTCACGGAGAAGAAGGAGAGCTTCGAGAGCGGAGTCTACAAGGTGAAGGCGCTGCAGAAGGACGGCACCTTCATGGATCTCACGCTGTTCTCCTCCCCACAGATGGCTGGCAACGTGACCAGAGTAATGGACGACGACCAGGAGAAGAGGCGTCCAGTCACGGAGACTGTCAAGCCAGGAATACTCATCGGAAGTGGCCAGTTCTGGGACATCATCCTACAGAAAGGAGAGAAGCTCCCCTCTGGACTCCGATCGATCAAGACTACCTTCGGACGGATGATCACCGGAGAAGGAACAGTCGCCTCTGTCCAAGCCCAAGAGAAGAAGGGAAAATCGGAGGAAGAGGAAGTGCTCGAGCTGGCCAAGAAGTTCTTCTCGATGGAAGGTGTCGGGATCACCGACGATCCGCACCTCAAGGATGAAGAAGAAGCCCAGCAGCATTTCGACGCAACTGTCACGCGTGGAGAAGATGGTCGTTACTCAACAAGACTTCCCTTCAAGGATGCAACGCCCAAGGTGGCCAACAATCGAGTGCTGTCAGTCGGACAGCTACGATCAGTCGTCAAGCGACTGGATGAGATGGGACGTCTGGACGACTACGACGCCATTTTCAAGGAGCAGTTGAGTGATGGGATCTTGGAAGTGGTCGAGAACGAGGAGGACCACATCGGCGTGGTATCGTATCTCCCGCACCATCCTGTCATCAACGACGCCAAGAAGAGCACCAAGATGCGCATCGTCTTCAACGCGTCCGCTGGAGCAAAGGGACTCTCGCTCAACAAGGCACTCTACCGAGGAGACGCCCATCTACCGCATGCTGCCTCCATGATCATGAAGATGCGAACGAAGAAAATTGTGATCACTGCAGACATCAAGAAGGCCTTCCTGCAAGTCGGATTGCAGAAGGAGGATCGAGACGCTCTTCGGCTCGTCTGGCTCAAGGACTGCAAGAAACCGATGACGACTGACAACGTCGTCGCACTCCGATTCACCAGAGTGCCGTTCGGAGTCATCTGCAGCCCTCATCTACTTGCTGCCACGATTCGAAGGCACCTCGACGAGGAGGGAACACCGCTGGCTGAGGAGATCAAGAGGAACCTCTACGCCGATAACATCATGTTGGGAGCGGACACCGTCGAGGAGGCATTCGCAAAGGTGACGGAGACGAACACAATGTTCAACCGAGCGAAAATGCCACTCAGAGAATGGACGAGCAACGAGGAGACTGTCAACAAGGAGATCACGGATACGCCCGATGAGATGGCAACCACCTTTCTCGGAATCGGATGGAACATCAAGACGGACAAGATGATGCTCCGCAGACATCGGGAAAGCCACTCACGAAGAGGACGATTCTATCGGAGACGATGAGCACCTTCGATCCGATGGGATGGATTGCACCCGCACTGCTCGCTGCTCGTCGCTTCATGAAGAAGATCACGGTAGCGCCATGAGACATACCACTGACAGCAGAACAGCAGGAAGAATGGAACGCGATCACGAGCGAGCTGGCCGACAAGGAGATCATCATCGAACGCATGACTCCAGTGATCAACGCCCAACTCCACGTCTTTTGTGACGCCTCAGGAGCTCTCGGGTACGGCTGCGCCGTATACCTCCGATCGAGCACTGAGGAGGGAGTGAAGACCCATCTGCTCATGGCGAAGGCCAAGGTCTGCCCCAGCTCCGAAGAGAAGGCCATGGAGAAGGAGAATGCGAAGGCTGCAGAGAAGAGGATTACTGTTCCCCGTCTGGAGCTACTCGCGGCAGAAGTCGGCTCGAGATGCGGCGCTTTCGTCAAGAAAGAGCTAGCCTGCAGGATCGAGAAGACGGTGCTGTGGACAGACAGTCTGCCTGCTCTCACTAGGAATGGTCGCGAACTCTCACCGAGCTTTCAGGATGATATATAGCACATTCGATAGAGCTCAGCGAGATTAGACGAGATTTCGGTTTTTAGCTGCTTTCCCTGAAGGAGCTCCGAGTTATTGAGGTCCGAAGTTTGACCTATTTTCGCATAGAACCAATGGCTCGGCGGAGGACGCGCCTATCTAGTGTATCAAGCTCTCTCGTTATCATCACCATCTGGTGTAGTGGTACCGTGCTTGCCTATCAAACTTTTGGTCCTGGGTTCGCTTCCCAACAAGGTCCTTTTTCTTTTGCTGTTTTTTCATCACAACTATCATCTTTGATACCGTCCTTCAATTTACATGTATACAATTTACATGGATGAAGCGAATGAAGCTTCAATTTACATGAAAGAATAGCTACAAAAAGCGCATTTCGCGCAGGTTTCATGTTTTCATAATGTCTTTCGACCCGTTTCGGATAGTTTCTCACCTCCTTGCCCGTTTTTCCCCTTCCCCCTCTTCGTCCGACCCAATGTCCCGATCCGAGTCCAAGCTCTCGGACCATCTTTTCCTGATCCTGACCCAAGCCGCCATCCACGAGCTGGATATCGAAGAGGAAGAGGATGTGATGATGGAGGACGATCAAGTGGATCCCGATGTCTGCCTCAACGACATCGCCGATCGAAGATTCTTGGCCGACTACACTCCAACCAAGACTATTCGCTTTTCTGGATCTACTAGGACTCCAGAAGAGGTAAGCCATTTATTATAGATTGCTTCGTTTATCGTTCATAATTCGCTCATTTCCGTTGAAAAATTTGTATTTCTGTATTTATTACATTTATACTGCAGGTGGAGGAAGCCATCCACTATCGCTGGGCCCTCGACAGCGGAATTCCCCGTAATCGCGAGACGGTCAAGCGTCGTTTCCGATGGGTCTCATCAGAACACGACTGGCGCAAACTGCTTGGATTCGAGAAAGCCGCCAAAATCAAGTCGGATCGTCTCGCCAATCTGTACAACCTTGGAGTTGAGCTGAAGGCCATTGTCTACGAGAAACTCGAAGCAGGTTAGTGGCCTTCATTTTATTAATATGTAGTATTCATAAATTAGAACGTTGAAACAATTTGGTCGGATGTAGTCACTTTTATGCCCCCTTCACTTCCATAACTTCGTAATCAGAACAATAGTAAAACTTTGGATTCCCGTGATTTACAACAAAAAAAATTATTGAATTTTTATTCCCTTAAATTTTTTATCAAATATCCATTTTCATGGGCAATTGCAGGTGTAATTCTGCACGATGCCCAATTACAAGAATCATTAGAAAAGCGTAGAGAGGAAATTGACCTGAAGACAGCCAGTTATCTCCTGAGAGGCAAATACAAAATATCTAAAAAGGCACCACATCACTTTAGCTATTACTTCACTCGACATGGGATAAATTTCACTAACGCTAGTTCCACTTCAAACTACCGACATCATAGTTTCTTCCCCAGAGCGGCAAGGCTATTAGTGAAGTCCAGAGAATTGATCAGTTTCTCTGAGTGACTCGTTATTAGATTGTCATTGTCTTCCTACTGAATTCGTTTTTAATCTAACTTAATTTTGTACCGCGTTTCTTGTGATCGCATAAATATATATATATATAAGAAATCGCCCTTGGACTGCGAGACAAGCACTCTCTTCCCGATTTCCGAGCCGGTCATTCATGGATAACGAAATTCAAGAAGATGGCAAGGATTGTCTCACGACATATCACCAAGATGATCATCAAGAAAGTGGCGTTGGATCGGCAGAAACTCGAAGATGACTGCAAAGCGTGAGTGAAATTTTCATTCTGTTTATGTTATTTGTTTGATTTTATTAATGTATTTCGCCGTGCTAGACTTGGAATTATAATTAATTTAATTTGTATTCCAGGACAGTGAAGGAGGTTCGCGACTTCATTGCGTCCAATCCGACCATCCCTATCTTCAACTCGGACCAGTGTGGCGTCAATTTGGAGATCTACTCGAAGAGATCATTGGCCATCAAGGGAGAGAAGATGGTCGAGAGAATCGCCGATTCATCATCTGCCCTTACCCACTCCTATACTATTCTTCCCCAGTTGTTTTCCGATGGTACTCTTGGCGAAAAATTATTTGTAGTCTTTGCCGAAAAAGGCGGTCATTTCCCCCCTACCGTGAATGTATTCTCTGCCTCCAATCTTCACCTTGTTCCCGGTAGTTCTCACATAATGACCAAGTCTCATATGCTCGATTGGCTCGCAAATTGTGTCTTTGTCCCCTCCAATCCGACTTCTTCGTACATGATAGTTGATAGTTGGCCTTCCTTCCGTGACCACAATGCTATCAAATCGGTGGCATCTGCCGCTGGGCATACGGTAGATATTATTAACCTCCCTGCCCATTCCACCTCGTCTATTCAACCCCTCGATCTTCACTTCAATCAGCAATTCAAGGCTGTTATGAAGCGAATTTGTACATATATTATCGCTTTCTCAATTGATTTCCCCATGAAAACGCGTAACAATCGCGCCAAGATGCTTTCCCTTGTCTTCCACCAGATGAAGGCCCCGGTCTTGAAACATTCTCATCAGTATGCTTTCAAAAAGGCCGGATTCATTGAAGTCACTTTGCCCACTGATTTCCCCACTCCTGCCCAATATATGTTCCCTAAAGACGTTGTCACCACCTGTGAATTTCCTTGCCCCGCTACCTCTTTCATTCGCTGTGCCCACTGCGACAAGCGCCTTTGCTGGGGCTGCTTCGTCACGAAATATCACATTTGTTGATTATTGAAATAAACATTGTTCGTTCATGTCTCTGGTTGCAAAAAAACAGCAAAAGAAAAAGGACCTTGTTGGGAAGCGAACCCAGGACCAAAAGTTTGATAGGCAAGCACGGTACCACTACACCAGATAGTGATGATAACGAGAGAGCTTGATACACTAGATAGGCGCGTCCTCCGCCGAGCCATTGGTTCTATGCGAAAATAGGTCAAACTTCGGACCTCAATAACTCGGAGCTCCTTCAGGGAAAGCAGCTAAAAACCGAAATCTCGTCTAATCTCGCTGAGCTCTATCGAATGTGCTATATATCATCCTGAAAGCTCGGTGAGAGTTCGCGACCATTCCTAGTCAGCCAGATTCTGCAACCGGAGAAGGAGCACAAGAAGTTCGTCGCGAATCGAGTCGTCAAGATCCAGGAACAAGGAGTGGACGAGTTTCGATACGTCCCCACCCACGACAACCCCGCGGATCTCGCGTCGCGAGGATGTACAGTGGACGATCTGAAGGCGAACTCTCTTTGGTGGAAAGGCCCCCCATGGCTACGTAAGGAGGAAGACTCGTGGCCAGTCACCCCACATGGATACTCAGCTCGGCCCAAGGAGGATGGAGACGAAACGCCGGAGATGGCAACAGTCGATTCCGAGGTCGAGAAGGTCCACGCCGTCATCACCGCCGCCATCGTGAACAAGACCAAGTACTCAACCCTTGTGGACGCGGAACGATTTTCCACCTTCCGCCGGATGCAGAACACCGCTGCATGGGTACTCAGATTCGCCCGTCGCGTAAGTGGAGCGGCAGGAGTGGAAACGAGGAGCGACTTCCTCAAGCCGCATAACCAAGAAAGTGAGATGAGGATCCTCACTGCTGTGGAGAGAGATGTGGCTGCACGGCTACTCATCGCAGAGGCGAACAAGGAGTTCCCTCCCCATCCCGATATCATCCGCAACTTCGGCCTCGAGAGCGACGGCGACACATGGAGAGCGTATGGCCGATTGGTGAAGACACCGCAAGTCCGCCGTTCTGGATGCCCGTACTTCATCGACCCACGCTCAGGATTGGCCAAGCTTGTCGCCCGCAAGGCCCACGCGGAGCGATACCACGCTGGAGAGAAGGACACGCTCGCCCATCTCCGACGCTCCTATTGGATTCCGAAAGCCGCGCGACTCGTCAAGAAGACCATCGCTAACTGTCCACAATGCAAGAGGGACAAGGCGAAACCATTCGAGCTGCCTGAGATGCCACCGCTGCCGGCTCGGCGCGTCAATCCGTCCCGACCGTTCCAGAATGTCGGAGTCGACTACCTCGGCCCGCTTACAATAAGCGCATCGCGAGGACGAAAGAAGGTCTGGGTCGCACTCTGGACATGCATGAGCACTCGCGCCGTGCACCTGGAGATCGTTGGAGACCTCAGCACAGCATCCTTCATACTCGCAATGAGAAGATTCGTCGCCAGGAGAGGACGACCAGACTACATCATCTCGGATCACGGGACGAACTTCGTCGGAGCGGAGAAGGCCACGAAGGAGGCATGGAAGGAGACTGTGACCGATGAGGAGGTCATCTCGTACGCCTCCAAGGAAGCGATCGAATGGACAATGATCACGCCTCGAGCTCCATGGAAGGGAGGATTCTACGAGAGGATGGTCGGTATGGTGAAGCACGCCTTTTGGAAAGCCGTCGGAAGAAGGATCCTCACAGGAGTGGAGCTGCACACGACCATCACGGAAATCGAGGCAATCCTCAACTCGAGACCGCTCGTCCAAGTGGATGATAGTGGACATGCCCTTCGACCCATCGACTTCCTCGCACCAGTGGCCAGCACTGGAATTCCCCGTCGCCCTCTGCCCACCCTAGCGTCAAGGCTGAGCGAGCTCAAGGAGCTCTGGACTACGACGACGGAGCTACTCGATGACTTCTGGAGAGAGTGGCAGGATCACTACATCCCATCCCTCCGAGATGTCCACCGAATGGAGCACCGTCACCCGCGGTCTCGTCACGCTCGAAGCCCTCGAGTAGGAGAAGTGGTGCTCGTGGTTGACAACCTTCTTCCACGCGGCTGCTGGAAACCCGCAGTGGTTGTCGAGCTGATCTCATCAAGCGGAGGCGAGGTCAGAGCTGCCCGAGTGAGAATGCCCAACCGGAGAGAACTGGAGCGAGCTGTGAATCATCTGCTTCGAGGTCACGTCTGACGAGGATGAGAAGAGGCAACAGACCAAGCTCGAATATCAGGAAGATGCCAGGAGAGCAGTCGATATACTCAACGAGGAAATCATCGTCGTCGAGAGAGATACTCCGCAAGAGCGAGTGGAGGAAGTGATCGAGACGGTGAAGATCAAGAAGAAGACGAGGAAACGGAAGAGTGCCGGCGCATCCAGTCGAGATGAGGCACCTCGTCACTACAATCTGCGACCGAAGATGAAGAACGCTGTCGCAACTGTGATGCTGCTTATGGCCCTCTTTGCCCCATCAGAAGCTGCTCAGTGCAAAAACAACGCGGTCCCCAAGGGAGGAGTGATCGTCCACGCTGAGAACTGCTTGATAGGAGGAGGGCCAGTAGTCTATCAGGCTGGGAACTCCCTCTGCTACGTAGAGAAAGCCTGCAAGAAAGAAGAACACTTGCGAGTCTTTTCGGCAACGAACGTGTCATGCGGAAGTGCCTGCAGTTGCCCGGAGTGGAGTGCTGGATGTGCACATTACACGGGCGTGGAGACGAAGAACTCCTCGATGAAGGACTCCGGCGTGATGCAGATGATCAAGAGGATGGAACCACGGGATATCTGCAGCTACGTGCCCAAGGAAGGATGTCTCTCGAATCCGCACACTCGTTGGGTCAATCGAGTGGAGCTCTTTGACGGCACTCAGCATCCAGTAGACGAGCTTCATCTCCGCTACCGAAACCCGATGGAACCAATCTGCGTGGGAGAAGGAGAGATGAAGACAGGAACCCGCCAGTTCTGTTTAAAGAACAAGTGCGATCCAAGCAACGCGACCAGGTTCTGCCTCCACCATGAACAAGAACTGGTCCTCATGCGATCGGGAAATGAGCAAGTCGCGATTCGAGCATGGGGAGGCAATTGGAACGCTGTCTATGGATTCCCTACCACGAAGTTCAAGTGTGAAGACTGCAGTGTGGAATGCACCAAGGGAGGAGTGCTCGTCACCACGAATGGAGCACCTCGCCTTCTGGAAGCATGCTCTCGCAATCGATGTGTGAGAACGGAGAATCCCGAGAAGACGGAGAAAGTCACTTTCCCACATGGAGTCACCGTTTCTCCCTACGAGGTCAGCATCACCGTCTACAAGGGAGCCGAGGAGACGTTCAAGAAGAAGCTCAACTGTCCCGCTGGAGCCTTCTGCGAGCAGATCGAGTGCACGTTCTGCTGGGAGCTCCTCACGAACTTGCAGTGTGCACCACGCACGCTCATCATCGGGCTCGGAGTCTTCCTCTACTTTGCGACCGCCATCCTCACCATCATCGTCAACTGCTGCTTTCTCTGCGCTGGAGGAGGAAAGTTCTTCTGCGGCCTCGGGAGGGCTATCGCAGCGGTGCTTCGATGGATATGGAGAAGGAGACCTGGGAAGAGAGGAGCCAGAGGAGCCATCCAGGACACGCCGAGAAGGAACAGGAGGCCAATCATCAAGAATCTACAATGGACAACGATGGTGGCTCTCGTCGTGATGCAAGGAGCGAAAGCCTGCGACGTGGCAACGACGATCACGGCGAGTCAGGAGAGTTACCTCACACAGTCTGGCAAGCTCACCTGCGTCATTGAAGACATCGTGAACTGGCCTGCCGTTTCGACTGGGATGACCGTATGCCTTCTGATCGGAGATGCAGCCTCCCGACCTCTCGCGACAGTGGAGATAGAAGTGGTCGAGATTGTCCTGGAATGCCAGAAGGAGACGCGGTTCCTCACGCACCCCTACCGACCGGCAGTGGCATCCTCGAAGCGCTGCCCGTCGGCTGGGTCGTGCACAGGGAACAAATGTGCCACCTTCAAGGACGGAGAGGCGATCCCGGAGCTGGGAGAGGCTGCACAGCACCCTGGATACTCGGTATGCGCCGAATCCTGCGGTTGCGCCGGCTGCGGCTGTTTTTGGTGCAGCGCAGGATGCACCTTCTACCGGCCGCACGCAATCGTGGATTACGCGAGGACGTTCGAGGTATTTCATTGTCCCTCGTGGAAGCAAGTCGCGCGACTACTGGTCCGCAAGATCGAACCTACTCGGAGCCAAGAATACAAGGCGAGAATAGGCTCTGGCCAGGTGGAGGAGTATGAAGAGCTTCACGTCCACGTCAACAAGATGGTCACGCCCCCCTTGCCCATGCTCGACCTTTCCTTCGTCAGCGATGGAACAACGACTGCCTACCTCGAGGATCCCGAAGCAGTCGGATGCTTGCAGTGCACCACCCCGACCAACTGCTCGTACCAACGGCGGTGCTGCAGCTGCACCACATACGATGAGTTGGCCCGATGTGACTGCTCCTCCGGTAACGTCGCCGAAGACTCAATGCGAAGTGGAGCGCTGCCTCGACAGCAAACGCATTGGCTGAAGATGGATACTAACCGGGTCGTTATGGAATCAAACGATACGGAGATGGAAATACAAACAACTGTCAAAGGCTGGAGACTTCGACCTGTCGCGGAGCTGTCGACCTGCAAGGTCCACAACACATCCGTGACCGGCTGTCATTCCTGCAGAGAAGGAGCCCAGCTACAGTACACCTGCACGTCGTCTTCGCACCATGCCATCGGCCATGCGAAATGCGGAGAGACGCTGGAATTCACGGTGGAGTGCTCGGAACAACGAGAAGAACGGACGACGGTAATCAGCTATGATCGCACGAAGCTCGATGTTGAATGCGAGCTTCGGTGCGGAGTCAAGGGTGATTCGTTCCACCTCAACGCCGAATTGCACATGGTCGCCATCCTCGGAGGATCAAGAATCGACACCGCGACCCAATCGATCCCCGTCATCTTGACCAACATCCTCGATCTAGCTCTGACTAGATACGAATACATACTCATCATTGTAGTCACCATCATCTGTTTGATTTCGTTTGTTAACGTCAGAGCCCATCGTAAGACAGACTAATTTGTTAATTCGTATCGATCGATATATATTTCTATCTATCTCTTGGATCTGCCCCCCCGGAGTGTCGCTCTCGAAGCGAGATGATGTAATCTAGCCCTCGTTCCTGGTGTAATCTACCCCTCGTTCATTGCTTCCCCCGCTATCCGTTTTTTGCATGAATGTTGCGATGGGCAGAGTGTAAGAGGATAAAGCAGATTCTCCCCAAAACCTACGCTGCTGAGAGGTTGCCCACAGAGAGAGTCTGTCTCAACAATGAGCATCACTGAATATAGACTTCTAACTGCAATATGGTCAACGCACCACTGCACCCAAACTAGTTTTACGGTCAAGTATTATCAATCCCGAATCATACATTTTAAAACACACACAATGTGGGTGAACAATTTTTTGAAGGCTGCATTTTTGACACTCGAAACCAATCTATAAATTTAGTTAGAATCAATTCAAATATGGCCAATTTTACGGGAATTGCACTATAGATCTGCCCAGTTTATATATTTCGCAATATGTGTGGAACGAAAATGTATGTCCCGAATTCTCCCCTCCCTTCCTCACCTCGGCCGCACTGTACTGTCCCTGCATGAGAATGTAGTTGGCGAGATTCCTGCACATCTCCGCCTCCACGCTGTTCCTGTAGAGAATCATAAATGGCAATGATTGAATAAATCAATCAATAATCCGCTGTGATGCCCACGTTCCATAAATCAGGAAATCCCCTCGTACGCGTGGGGGAGGGGCGTTGCAATGGGATTCGAAGTGGTCAAGCTAAACCACAAGGGAAGTGTAACGAAATCGAAAAAAAAATGTCGAGCCTGGGTACCGCTGATTTAAAAAAAAATAACAATAATAATAATAATCAATTTATAAACATCTGCGAACCTCTTGCTCATCGAGTCGCTCACGGTGTCCTCGGGCACATTGTGGCTCCAGAAGAAGAGATTCGTCGCCATTCCCTTCACATCCGGGTACTCTTTCACCGACGGCGCGTCTGCCAACCTGCAACAAATACGTCATAAAAAAAGCAAATGAGCTCACTTTCACAGCCATTATCGTCTTTCAGTAGTGCATGTTCTATATGCGCAGTTGGCATCTCATGATTCACGTCACTGAGCTACAGCACCCCACGTGCTGCTACGTTTTGGAATCCGACACATTAACTCAAATATTTGTCAATGATGCTTATCAGGACTTTTCAGAAACTCTTATTGCTGTCGGGTTCCCAACTTCCCACACGGACGTTTCCAAATGTTCCATAATCATCCTGGCCATATCTGATATTCAAAACTCGGTCTGATATCCATCGCTCAACTACAGTACCCCCAGTACTGTATCCCACTCACATCTTGTAGAAGTAAGGTCGCACGACGTGCTCCGTCAGCGGCGTCAGCATTCGATGTTGCAGGCCGAGCGTGTGGAAGGGATAGCTGCAATCGCAAATTATATATTAGATTATTTATGTATTAACACACAGTCGATAAAATTGACACCTATCGCTTATTCTCTTCAAAGTACATTGGTGCAACCGTAAGGTACCAGGTGTACCGCATTTGTCAGCCGTGGTACTAAACTGACTTCAATAGTCAACGAGATAACCAAGGGATGTGAGACAGTTTGAATGCATTTGCACTGCATGAGTTCGTTTTACTGTTAGTATCGTGGCAGATATACTTGATGACTCATTCTCCATCATTTCGCCATTACTCACTTGTTCTTGACGAGTCGTTCGAAGAGGGAAACTTCCATATTCGCCGATTTCGCCAGATGGTGCACAGCTGAAATAATAAAATAATATTTTTTTCGGAATAAAATTCAACACTGAATATTACTTTATATTCATATTAATAAGTTTTATAAACAGTTCTCTTAACAGAGCAGATATTTCGACGTGATTTCCCTTTCCGGATCAATCACCAATCTGCCCCACCGCCAAATTCTACCGTACCCGTGCTCGGTCGCAGCTGCTGGTGGTCGCCGATGAAGATGGCGTGCTGCAAGCTCGGCACGATGGACGCCAGCAGATGTGCCTCGAGCACCTGAGACGAAAGCACGGGATTACTGTAGGCCGCTCTTGCCACCGTACACTACCATAATCGATCACTCTAACTACCGTAAGCGATCACTCTAGGTACCGTACCTCGGCCGCCTCCTCCACTATGAGCACCTTGGGTCCGATCTTGGCCAGCAGTCGCCGACGCTTGGCTGATCCGGTAGTCGTCGCGCCAACAATCTACAGTAACCAATCGATAGAATACAGTAGTCAGTAAACTCTCAATCTACCGTAGCCCCACTCACGAGTGCCTTCCGCAGGACGTCCGCTCTGCACTCGTCGCCGGCCTCCTCGCAGCGCGTGCACGCACGCTCGTACTCGATGCACAGCTTGTCGAGGGAGTCGCGCATCGCGCGCGCCAGAGAATCCTAGAAATGAATATACGTTACGGTAATTACTGGGCCTGAATGATTAGCCCCCCCCGTGCTAAAGGACAATGTGAAGAGGTGTATCACGCATATCGTGATGACCACCATCAGCAATAATCATAAATACCACAAAACACCGCTGAAAATGAAGAAAATATGTATTTTTAAAATAAGGAAATCAGGGAAAATTGTGTTGCTACCACCGTACCTGCCAGTGGATGAGCAGCTTCCATCTCAGCTCCTTCGGCATCGTCCTCACGTCTCTCGTAGTGCTCACTTCCGTCGCCGTCAGCGCCTCCTTCTGCAATTGCGTAGTGATGATGCAACGTTCGTCAAGTGCTATGGGGACAGTGAATTCTACAATAGCACCATGTATTTGCATCAAGACCGCACATATCTGCATCACCGAATTCGGAAGTGGAAAATCAACGAACACTCGTCCGAAACAACAAAAAAAGTTCCCACGATAAAAAAGGAAAAGCGAGAGAATCAAACAGTGAGCATTCATGCACATCATTTTAAAATTTAAATATGAAATGAGAAACGTACCGCGAGTATATACTGCTTCTGCTCGGCCACGTCCTTGACAATGTTCGGGTCGACGCACACTAGCTGCATTTATTATATTATTTACTTTTTGCATTATTAATGTTATAAAAACTACTCCAGAAAGATATTTTTAAACGAAATAAAAATATGCTCACCCGATCGCTCTTTCCACTTCGCATTCCCTGCTTCTGCATCTTCGAGAAGATCTCCACCTTCAATGCACACACTTACATATTTCCCGTTCTGTTACCATCAAACTCTATTAGCATCGCCTGCTTATTCGTCATCGACGCAACATGAAACAGCCTGGGTCAGTTTGAATCCCTATCTCTCTCTTTCACATTCCTGAATTCAAAATCAAACACGGCCGGAATCACACGCTTTTTTGGCTTCGGCGCAGCACAAAATCTCCTTGTCCAGTAGTATTCCCACAAATTGTAGTCCGACGAAATGCTTCGTGCAGCAGACTGCGTATCCCCTTTTCATAACCATAGACCAAAACGTTATGAACCAAGACAGCACTTTGACATTTTGAGGTGAGATTTCGAAAAAAATCACCCAAAAAATATGGAAAATCGGACATCATTTTCAATTTCATACAGATTCCTCGAGTTTGAGAAAGTTATAAGCCGTTGCGGAAATGTCGGTTGCGGAATTGCCACCCCCCTCCCCCCTCCAAAACATCATCTACCGTAACCCCCCCCCCTTTCTCCTCATCATCCGTCACTCCTCCTCCGTTAGGACCTCCCCCCCCAATCGAACTTCCATTTTAAATTGAACTTTAAATATTAAACATATTAAACTTCAATATTAAACAGAAGCTCTATATTAATATACTGGGACCTGTTTTGTTTTCCAACCAAGTGTAGTATCATATCCCATCTACCGTAACCCTCAATTCCCTCTTCTCCTCTCATCTACCGTACCCCACCCCTCTCCTCACATCATCCGTCACTCCTCCTCCCATTCTCCTCAATTTCTTCTCCTCTTCCCACTCCACTTCCACTTCGTACTTCTCCGCCGATCGTCTCCATCGTTCCTCCTGATCGGCCGACTTCTTCTGCGACTCAGCAATCAACTGCAAGGATGGATAATAAAATGAGAAAAATCGATAATCAAGGGCGAAAAATCGATAATCAAGTAAGATAAAACGATAATCTGAAGCTAAGTTTTGTGACCTTTAAAACATTTTTTTAAACACTAAATAATAAAATGTAAACCCACATTCATCTTCGCGAGCATCGCCCTCAGTGTCGCCTGTACAAAATAGACATTATTATTATTCAAATAAATAAACAGATACAAATATACATTTATTTTTACAACTATTTTGCTATTTAATACAAATCTAACATCGTCATCGTCGTTGCCCTCTTCCTCTTCTCCATCTTCAACGGCGGGTTCTGCGACGGGCGGCGGCGCCACCTGGAATTTGAGCGTGCGCCCGGTGGCTTCGTGTTCCAACAAGTCTTTACAATCTAACAATGCTTAATTCCATGTTAGCACTCTCTTTGCCACTACAAACTCACTGCATCGCTACTCGACTCCTCTGAATCCGAGCTGTCCGAGTCGTCTCTCCACCTTTGTCTCTTCTCCAGTCGCTTTCGCTCGTTCTTCTCCTGGAAGACATTGCGTCATTACCACGACATATAAATACAAATCTAAGCCGGGGGTTACCAATTTAGAACTGGTCTTTTTACGCTATTGAAATAGGTTTAGGATACTTGAAAAATGGTTTTGAACAGAGTTATAAAATGATCGGTTCTAAAACGGAAACTCCCGGTAGAAAGATTTGGATTACGTAGTGATTACGTAATGAATCATCCTCACGAACCTTCTTCGTTTCCTTGCCCTTTAATGGCGATTTCACCTTCGACACCGGTTTCCTCCTCTCAGCTGAAACACGTCTATTTCATAGAAACTACTCTGTATTCAACAAACACTCCCCGACCTTAGCATTCACTTGTAACAAAATATTGCCTCTCGAATTCACCTGGTTTAGACAATTTTCTTCCAATTAAAAATATCAAGCAATTTAAATACTTGGTCTAAATTTAAAATTAGGCGTGTACGCAGCCGCAATCAATATCCCTAAAACTCATGCATCTAACACCGATTTTACTTTTCTCCTAGATAAAACGTCATTCGTCCATTTCCTCAATTCAATTGTCCACTCACTCTTTCTCGCTCCGAAATCGTCGACGTCGCTATCGTCTCCCGGCATGTCTCTCTTCTTCTCGTAGTCTTTATCCAGCAACCAGCAAGCCAGCGACTCGTCCAGCTGACAACACAAATTGGATACATAATACACCAAGATTACTTAATCATCCAATCTCTCATTCGGTCATAACAGCACAGTATTGAATCACGAATTAACCTGGTCTAGATCGAATTTGCTCCAAAAGAGCTGCTAGCATTTTAAAAGAAATCTAGATTAAAAATTAGGGTAGGAAGTCTATTCAAAAATTCCTTGTAACACATTCTAAACAAATTGTATCTAGTGGGCTAGACGAAATGCAATAACTCACATTGAGTGGATTACCAGACGAATCTCTCATGCCCGCACCCAACTGTCGAATCTGCATCTGGTGAGACGGATCCATAACTTGGCTGTAATGAACGACGGTTATTACGTCATCGCTGCGTAATCTATCTTGTCTGCCATCTAGGGCTGCCGGCGCGGTATTGGACAAATCCGCCTGCAGTCTTTTTCCTCTGAGTGTTCTCTTTATCAGCCGTAATAAAAACTTATCGTCCTAAAGGCAGTTCTACCAATATCGAACTTAAATCCCCACTGTCATCTACCGTAGTATACAAAGATACCGTAATCTACTCTCACCTCAAAGCACTAAAATTCATCACTTCCGTTCTGCTCGCTCTCACAATTCTGACTGCATTCAGAAGCTTCCCGATCGCGCGACGCTTCTTCCTGCAAATATATGGACGTTTTATGATATTAGCATACAGCGATACATCTCAAAATTAAGGTGAACTATTTGCTAGGTATCGATGACCCATGGTGCGTTTTGGAACTTCCGTGTAGGAATCCAATATAAAGTGTGCATAGTCCGTACATTTTTCTCGAGGATTCATAAACGGAAGTTCCAAAAACGGACTACCACAGATCGATGTTCAAATACAAATAGACGGCGGATTCAAGTAAATAAGCCATCTATGTAGACTGTAGACTCTCCCCAATCCCTCCAAGTTCCGCCCCTACTCACGCCATCTCCGTCCTCTTCCTCTCATTGTTGTTTGCACTCGCCAGCTCCGGCTCGTGCTCCTTCATCACGTCGCCCAGCAGACACGAACTGTAATTTATTTTACTTCAAAAAACTAATTTAATTAATCTCGAAACTGAAAATCTCATTTAGCAGGGCAACCTACTCAAGGGCGAGGTGTTTTCAATCCGCTAATACTCCTCATACGAGTAGCTCACACAATCAATATTTGCTAAATTAAGAAAGTGAAATAATCACAATTTCTTACCGTTTTATCTCTTCGCTCTCACTCCTCGATCCGAGTCGCACAATCTTGGGCGCCTCAGGATGCTCCACTCTTTCCAACTTGCGGTTGAGCTTCTCCAGGAAATGGTCGAGCGCCTGAAAACCATGTGTAATCTTGATTTATTTTAAATTAAAATAATCACCTTCAATATTTCATCGATAGAATTTTAAAAATTGTAATACAGTGAGAATTGCTGCAATTTTTCCTTTTAATTTTTTTTAGAAAAAATCAATAAGTAACCTGATTGGAGAAGGTGACTATGAGAATGGGCTCAGTCATTCTCCACTTGATTCGATTCTCAATGATCGCAGCGACAATCTCCACACCAATGTGCGTCTTTCCTGAAATGAAGAAAGACGTGAATAACGATAGTACCAGGTGTTTTTATGCTTCAGAAAATATGTAAAAGAAAAAAGGGATGGCAGCACCGTACCCGTGCCGGGCGGTCCCTGGATGATGGCCAGCTCTGAGGTGAGCGCGTAGCAGACTGCTTTCTGCAAGGGAAACGTCCGATAGAGGGCATACCAAATGTTTACACAAAAACAAAACTCCTAGAAACAGTAATCATAAGAAATTGCCCAAAAGAAGATACTCACGGACAGTAGGGGAGATAATGAACAAAATATATAGGCAATATTTGTGAACATCGAGAGGAGCAACAATATAACTAATCAATAATCACGAATAACGGACTCTCTGAGTTTCGTCGAGTGAATCCGACTTGAATTCCTCTTCGAGCTTCGCCACGTTGTATAACTTATCGCCAATTGAGATCGTATCGAGGTCTGAAGAAAGAAGGTTACAAAATCGACTCTATGCTACATGCTATTCATTACAGTATCCTCTCTACCGTACCTCTCGGATTGGGATGCGAGATGGTCCGTCCTCTTCCAGTCAGAAAGGCGTCCTCCTCGTCCGTATTGAAGCCGTCGTCAAAGAGCGAAGATGGATCGGCTGTAGAAAATATCGATTAATTCGTCCATTGCCAGGGATGAAACGCTTCACTTCAGCATCACATAAACCGAGCAACATCATGACCACGTCAACGCCTCCTCTTTTCTGTTACCGTAATCCTACGCACACTACCGTATTCCTCACCCCCATCCTCCCCTACCGTACCTCCTTCCTCGGTCGTCACAAATTCGGCAGTGTCCTCGTCTTCGCCGGCGGACGCCGATTTCGATCGACTCGCGCGCTCCTTCTTCTGCACAAACAATAAGGATCAGAGAGCCGCATTTTAAACGATGAAAATGGAGAAAATACGTGGATAGATTATTGTTATTAACAAACAGAACTCCCAATTAAATACAGAATGGCAAACATGCATCATCGTATGCTGCAAGATGATCCATTTCTAGCCATTGTAAATTCAAATGCGAACAAAAATTAAATGCCGCCCCCTCCCACCTTCTTCTTCTTCTCGTCCGCCTTCTGCTGCTCCTCCGCAATCATCTTCGCGTAGAGAATCTGTAATAATATTACAGTAATATAGTTTTATTTTATATTGTGTAAAATATTAAAAAAATTAATTAAGATAAATGAGTAATTAATTAATTAATCTCACATGTCGCTCCTTGTCCTCCTTCTGATCCTCCTCCGACTCCTTCGCTCTCATGTAGAGCGGAAGACGCGTGTTCCGCTTCATGTGCACCAGATATCTGACAAGGAAAGAACCAGTAAGATTGCAGTTACAAACGGTGGTTAATTGTTTCCCAAATCACACTGGTCAGTTTCTTGTACATTTCAGTGAACAATGAATACACTAAACAGTGATTCTAGCAACCTATTCTGTAAAGATTCGAACCAAATTCGCAAACAACGACAGACTTCACAAATCAATATGCATCCACTACCGTATCCTTATCTGCACCCCTACCGTACCTCTCGAAAGGGAAGACGGTGTACTTCTTCATCTTTCTCAGTACGTTCAGAACATGTCGATAGGCCTCGAAGTAGGAAGAAGGTTCGGCCATATCGTAGCTCTTCTCCTGTGAATGGCAGAAAGTTAAGTATGCAATAACATTTTACAGTAGGGACCACTTCTCTTTACTAATTACTACTTCTGTTTTACCTCTCGATAAGTTAGTATACAATCAAACACACGATCTTCCTTGATTGCCTAGTGATGACGCAATCTCCCACTCTCACCTTGTCAATCGGCGTCATTCCTCCTCTCAGTATTCCTCCCTCACACTCGTCGAAGAAGCTTACGCCCAGTCGGCCGTTCCACGGCTGCTGCAAATATTATTGACTATTCATTCAGCAAACACGACTACAGTTACCCACCCCCTCGTCCTGATATCGATCGGCTATCCATCCAATGTGGAACTCGCGCTCAAAGTTGTCCGACGAGAGAACCACACACTGAATTGTCACATTATAAAAATATTGATTTACAAAAATATTCTTGAATCAAGAATACCAAAATGTCTCACCTGACCAAACTTCAGTTGTCGATCATCGCGTAGCGTGCACAGCACATGGTACTGGAAAAGGAAATAAAAGTAATATTTCATTTCAGAATCTGCGCTCGAATAACAAAAATATTTTTAAAAAAATTAAAAATGTACCGGTAACTGGATGACTCGCATGCGCAGTCCATCGAGTCCCTTCACTTGCAGTGCACCGACCGAGACTTTCTGCGAATATACCATTGATGAAACACTAATCAGGCAGGATCAAAAATCTTTATTATTCTAAATTAAAATAATTTAAAATTGATCTCACCGAGTAGATCTTCGTCTCGTTGTTGCTCGTCAGTGGAGAGCCGTCACCGCCTTTAATATATACATATTTATTTCAAAAATATCATATTTATTCGTAGGCATGTCTTTATCTAAAATAGAATGTGGCACAATAAACACACATTCAAGCTTGAGAGAGTAGATGCCATCTCTGAGAGGAGACACCTGTAAAGTATGGATTCCATGAAACGGCCTGGATAACCATTGTAACAATCAATAATCCAAGCTCTCTACTCCTACAGTAACCCACCATATCCTCCCTCATCAGTCGGAACTGCACATCGAGGTAGTGCTCGTTGTCGTTGTACACTCCGTCGAGCAGCGCTCGACGCATGTACGGTACCTCTGCAGAGAGATCAATAAATCGATAATCAACCGGTAGATCACTCATGCACCGCATAGAATGCTTAGCATATTTTTTATTATAAAAATAATTTTACTTCCATACATAACTGATTGATTAAACGCGCACGAGACGTGCCTACTGTCAACGATATACCGTAACCACGTAGATATAGTAATTAGCAACGTACTGGGACGGTATAGGTCATCGTAAACGGGTCGATCGGCCAGCTTACGGTAGCTCACTGGAGGCGCCGAAAATTCACACTCGTCCCATGCGAAACTGCAAAATTAACTAGTACTAAAAATATAATTACTGCTGTCCATGCAGATTTTTCGCATTATCAAGATCGTCTGCTATAAGCAGGTGCAACGAACGGTGATGGCACGTTTTGGACCACATGATTCCAAACCTACAGATCAGGGTTAGAGCGAGAGAGTGTGCAAAAGTGAGAGAGTTCCTCTCGATTTTACACGCTCTCTCACTCCAAAGCCCTTTCTGTAAGGTTGACCGGCCTGTGGAATGATGTGGGACGTATCGTTTAAGAACCCGAAAATATAAAAGTTTCTCAATGTTCTGAAACGTATCCCAAGTAAATCCTAGAAAAAAATTGACGATTGCAAAAAACGGCAGTTCCAAAACGTCCTATCACCAACTGAATACCGTACTCACATTGGCACATCCTCTCCCCGCCCTCTTCTATTCATATTCTGCATCGCCCTTTCGTGTCTCCTCTCGGTGAACGCTCGATCCTGCTCCGCGGCCCTCGCCTGCTCACGATACTGCTCCGCCTGAGGGGCAATATTAATTTTTTTAAAAATTTATTTCAAGGGATCCATTTATAAAATATTCCACAACTTTCTCAGCAAAAAGAATATTTTATGGGCGATATTCGTCTGATCGTGAAGAAGAAAAAATTGGAAGTGTTATTGAACAATTTTTACTAAGAAAATCAATAATGCAGTATTGACCTCTCTTTCCTCTCTCTGCCTCCTCCTTCCCTCCTCTCTCACTCGCTCCTCCTCTTCTCTTCTACCGTACTCTTCATCCATCCGTCTGCTATCGTATTCCTCCTCTCTACCGTATCCACTCTGATCATCGTACTCCTCGCTCCTCCCTCTTCTATCACGACCTTCATCGTGACTGGCGCTACCGTATCCATCTTGCAGACGGTCGTTACCGTACCCATTCCCGTCTCGGCTACCGTATCCGTCCTTGTTTCCCTCAGCGTCATACACTTCTGTCGTGTCGCTCTCGTCGGTGTCGTACGGATCGTACTTGTATCGAGAGGTGGAGCGACTAGCAGTCTCTGAAATCGGTTAATATAAAATCAGTGAAACACCAATCGCGCGGGGTTCGCCATCCTCATTAATTACATACAAAAGTTCTTCGAATGAACAATATGATATCAAGATTTATCGAGAACAAAAACAAATTAAATTAAAAATGAAACAAAATTAAAGAAGAGATCACATCTAACCGTGGGCACTGCTGGTCTGTCCCTGCTGTCTGGACTGACTACCGTAGTCTTCTCTTCCTCGGTTACTGTACCCGTCGTCTCTCGATGATCCCTGGTCACGCGAGCCCTCTGCACGTGGATGAGTCTGAAAGAAAACAAAAATAATTTTAACATACTTTACACCGCCTCATTTAGAGTAACACTATTATTTGCCACGGCACGTTGATCCAACAAAATGTCAATCTAATATTGTATTGGTGAGAAAAAAAATACTGTTAGAAATAGATATAGTTATTCATAAATAGATTAAACTTAAATTTAAAAAAAAACTCACGGCTAGATACTCCTCCAGAATCGATCGCACGCTGTCGTAGTAGATATCCGAGTCCATCGTCTGATAATTTAGATATTCTAGTGTTTTACTTCATTAAAAATTGGTTACATTCATATCACATTTCACTATTAGGCAACTCTACTTTCAGAGTTTCATTTCACTATTAGGCAACTCTACTTTCAGAGTAAATCTAAAATTTCATATTACAGATATTTAGTGGAGAAAACAAATCAATCGTCGATAGAATGTGTCAACCTACCGTAACTTCAGAGGCGACTCTGCACAAGGCCTGGATTCGATCGTGTCCGTGATACTGCCAGAAGATGCCGGGGAGAGAGAAGACTGGCTTCTCCATCAGTGCCCACACTCCGAACTGGAAGAAAACATATATTTTATTTATTTTTAAATGTTACAAAATACGACAGTCGAACCTCCGCTTTTTGACCCTCTTAACAGTTGCTTGAATGAAAAACAATTTAGTGAATTGTTCTTTTTTTAGACTATCGTGTCATTGGCATGCGAACGTGTGCAACGAGAAAGAGAATGCACAAGAAGCGGGCTATTTTTGAATCCTCGACTTGTATTTCTTTTATTTTTTTAAAATAATACAAAATACGGACCGCATAATCGTTGAGAATGTTGTGATGCGTGAGCTGGCGGAAGGCGCGCAGCAGCAGGTGGATGCACTCATAGACGCCATCCATATCCTGCAATTAGCATTATTATTTAATTTATTAATTATTACATAAATGCACAATAGATAATTGTTCCAACGGCAGTATTGGGTCTACTAAATAGCAAGTACAAAAGTGAGGTAGATAAAGCATGTTTCGCAGCTAGAAGAAGAGTTTACATACAATATCGATAGCTATTGTAAGCGTACTACAAGTAATTGTTTTTTTACAGTTTCGCTCACTTAGCGCCATAATACTAGTAAATTCATAAAATATTAATTAATTAATACCATTACCAGTTCGTGGACAGTGGCGGGACTGAGATTGCCGAGACGGGCCCGCTCCTGTTCCGCCCTCTCTAATCGTGGATGCAATCCCTCGAGGAAGTTCGTGCGGACTTCACTTAGCAGACTAAATAACAACAATAATATTTGCATATTTACAGATCCGTTTAAACTTCAATCTGGCGGGGAAAATAATAAATTGATATAAAGAACAAGAGACATGGATATATCGTTGTTGTATTCGTCCACCCGTAATTCTTCCATTGAGCAAGTACCGTAACCATCCTAGTTACCGTACCCAGAATTGAGCATCTGTTCGGCGATCTTCTTCCTCAATGCAACCGATTTCTCCTTATCTCGAGCGTTCTGATCGGGCGGCATGTTCTCGGTGGTAAGCACGAACAACGTGAGCAGCTTCAGCATGTCTGCAATTTAGAATGGAGTCAGTTTGCGATCGTTATCATACCGTACTGAATAGTTATTATTGTAGCTTGCAAATTACATACGTGGCGGTTTTTTTCTCAGTGTTCAATGTAGGCAAACTAGGTTATTTAGATAGGCAGCGAAAGTTTTCTCTACGAACCTTGTGGCTCTCTTGGCAGCTCCTCCAAGCCGGCGAAATCGACACTCCTGTTCATATCTTCTGCCTGAAACGAGATGAATCATCTCAGATGATGTTTCCTCCAATTCTCGGCGCCTCGGGCGTAGACCAGTTTATTTGCATCCGTTATCTCGTGCCACAAAATCCCGTACAAGAGTAGCGAGAAGGGTAGGATGATTGTGGACGGTAACAAGAGCGCCAGCCACGGTCTCCGAAGTGAGCGCAGGTTTCTGCTGCGGGGCCGGAACCTCAAATTAGACAGTTTCATGATTGCAGTCCACCCTATTTTGAAATAAGAGTTTCTGCGATCATCAAAGGCACGCAAAGGTAGAGGGATTGCAATGTCCACATTCCGAATATATTGTGTGATCGTAATACGATCGTTGCCAATGAAATATGGTAGCGTTAAAACTGTCTTCACCTCGTATCGATCGACGACTCTCCTCTGTCTACCGTAATCCTCTTCTCTGCGCTGTCTACCGTACTCATCCTCTTTGCGCGGTCTACCGTAGTCCTCGTCCCTATTGTAGTGTCCGTTCGATCGATTGCCATAGTCGTCTTCTCTACTGGCCTCTGTAAAGAAAGTGTAAGATTTAGTACGGTATCGATCTTGTACTTACCGTACTCAACCAGACTCTCGACGGAAATCGACTCGAGAGGATTGTACTCCTCCATGACCTCCTTGATGTTGTCCAAGTCGTTCTCTATCTGTTCCCACGAATTGACGGCTGTGAAAATACTTTTATTTTTATTATTATTATTATTATTATAGTAATACATCATTATGTGCATAATTATCACAACGAAGCCATACACCATACAGTAGAGATCCCACTAACGTTAATAGTTTGCAGTATTACTTTGGCTGCACTGTAAGTTTCACTTAGTTTGAATACAAAATACTGTATATAATTAAATAAATATTATAACATTGCTCACCGAGTGACTCCTGCACCTGGACGGCCTTGTGAATGTAGACGAAGGCAGATTCTCCGAACAGCGGCTGCAGATAATCCTCGTAGAAGTCGTGAAGAGCTGCAGTCAACAATTAAGTATCGATTAATTATTTTATTATTTTAATTATTAACTAATTATTTCAAACATTTTCATATACCGGAAACTACGTTATTTCGGGACTCCAAACTGGTCTGAAAAATATATCCATTTAGTCTTTTTTTCAAGCAATGAAAATGTACGGAATATTTTATCGACTCACGAATGTGCGACGGAGCTACGTGTACTCACAAAGAAAAAACTCTTATAGAGCGAGAGTTTGAAACTCTAATGATAGAGAGCGTGCGAAAAACGAGAAGCGCGTCTCGGTTTCATGCACTCTGTCAAAAATTAAGAGCTCCAAACCCTCGCTCTGGGCATACGGAGTTTAAAACTCCTAGAGTTTTTTTCTTTGTGAGTATGGGAAACGGTATGCATTAGACCAAGACTCTTCATTGGGGAGTGGTTAATTGGACGACCGAGTCGACTCATCTCCAGGGGGCATACCCAAAGGTCTCTAAGGTAATCGGGGCAGAGAGTGGGAAAAGAGGATGGTAACTAACGAAAGCTCCTCCCCCTCCTTGGAAAAAAACATTGCTTCATATTATACTACACAGTAATTTACTCAAACTTGAAACGAGTCACGAGGGAACGATGCCTCCATTATAAAATAATGCGAATAAACTAACTCTGATCATTGATGACTATGAGGAAGGGCATGTGCAGACTTTGATCCATTCTCTGTATGCCCTCGATCGCTTGACGGATTCTATCAGTCAACTGCAAATGAGACATCATAAGTATTTCAGGAATAACAATTCTACAAACATAGGTCAAATAGGTTCTCGCTAGCGAGGAAGAACGCTTCTAGACGTCGTCCGAACCTCATCGGCAAAAGAAGAAAAAAATATGTATGCATTTCTGCTAGTCTTCATTAAATTTATCGAACATAACTTGATTTTACGAATTTCTGCGTGAAGTATTTGCGAGAACTTCATCTAACCTATGGCTGGTGCAGTTGATGCATGTACATGCATGTACCTTGTCTTGATCTACTCACCCATTCCACGTTTTCATGATTCGGCTCGTAAATCATACTGCTGAAGGGGGTTCTTCTCAGGATCAATCCCTGTCTCGCCGAGATTGAAGTGACCTCACGTATGAAGTTGCTGAAATCAAAACTTATAATAAACGTGCACTACAAACCGCAAGAGACAAAATCCCGAACAGGCTGAAATTTAAACGATTCTTCCTTCGTTTCCATTCAACTACATAATTCGGCAATCCAGCCCGATTCATATAAGTACAAAACCTATTCGAGCCAGTTTATAGGCAGCCCTCACAGTCATGGAAATGAACGAAAAGCAGGGAATCCCGGGATCAATGACACATCTGTGGTCGATTTCACATCATTCCAACTCCCCAGAAAGGGGTTAGGCGCAAGACATTTGATATAGATAGAGAGAGACCCTGCCACTTTCACACCCTGTCCCGGCCATGGTCGCTTTCAGGAGCCTTGACTGCACGGTGAAATGAGGTGTTTGATCAAATAGGTGCGAGGAAGAGAACTTACTTGGCGTACGAGAGGTTCTCCCTGAAGAGACGACTGCCGAAGAGGACGGCGAACCACTCGCGTGGACGCGGCTGCAACCCCTCGCCATCACTGTCGCGATTCATCGCTTCGATATCGAAGAACAGCCGACTTCGCTCTCGATTTGTCCACTATACCCGTGTCACGATCGAGCTGGGAGTGAACAAATTGTTGCAGTTTGGCACAAAGTGCGACATGGATTAATTGACAAAGGAAAACTTAACAAGGTAACCGTTAATTTAATAAAATGTAAACAAAAACAAATTTCAAAACGGAGATTGAACAGACACACCACTACCGTAACTTCAGATGTATGAGTGCGATCGTTTACTAGTGTTTCAAAATATTTTTTAAAAGTATTTTCAAATAGTATTTTTTTAAATTTATTTTCCATGCAAAATCAATTTCACTCATCTCCTTGAATCAAGAAATAGGCATTTTTTGTTCATCTTTATATATAAATGTATCAATATGCAGTAATGCAATTGAGTGATCTCAAGTGCAGATGCAAATGCTCTTGATCAGTGCTCCAATAATGACAATTGTTATCGATTGCTCTCTATCAATCTTCGATCGCATGGACATTTGGACTGTAGAGATTTTTACGCGTCATCGGGCTTTTAATTAGTCCGAGGCGACACTTCTCACGCCTCCTTATCAATTCCGTCGACAATCAGATAGAAGAGGCATTTTGAAGTCGGGAAAGGAGTTTTGGCGAGGCTGGCGAAATATCTCAACATGACATGCATGTTATCGTTCTATCTGATAAACCGTTCAGATTCTGCCGCCCATTCTAATACAGTACTGAATGATTCGAGATTACGGTAGATGCAAATCAATCGAATAACATCACTGATCAAGTGTAAATTGGATCATGGGAATCACCTCTCTCGTAATGCCCTTCCATCACTTTCACACCTCGGCTCATTGGAGTTTTTACGATCTTAGCAAACACGACGAAATAATTATTTCACACTCTATCTCTCTCTCTGGCGCGCTCTACGAAGGCGTGAAAATTTGATAAGCACTGGCCCTCGTGGCTCTATGGGCTCTCCCTAATTTGAGTCGACAAAACATCGCCGGATGTTAAAATTGCCAGTGACTAAATGACTCGTGATTGTCGTTTTGTGTATTGCTCACAATACCTATGTGCGTTTTTTCGTCCCAGATAGGTTCAGTGGTAGCAAGGTTCCGTACATCTTTAGAGGGTCTGGAACGCAAGATGCATAGAGCTCGATTGCTCCCTCTTTTTTCGCCTGCTCGTTTCTGACTCCCTTCTATAGATGACGTGTACCTTGAGCTTGCGTGCTTCAAACTCCATCTCATCTACAGTCACTAGAAGCATCAAAATGATCGATAACTCATTCTTCGGCGTACTTCGACTGTAAACCTGTCATCCTCTCCCTCTCAATCGTTCATTATCAACCCATTCTCCTTCCCATTCCTCCTCCTCCCTTCTCCTCACTTATAATCAACCAATGAAAATTGACTGAGTCATTCCATTTTATTGGTCTGCTCGTGGAAATTTCGGCTTGAGTGCGCACTCTTCGCTTCAGCTGATTCAGATTCATCGATTAGCTGTAGAGTTTCCCAAATTTTCTTTCTTTTTTTCTTCGCTTGAAACCTATCCAAAGTCGTCCACAATCTTATCGCCAAAGATTAATTTGTTTGCGCGTTAACCCGGTAAAACCGATTTTCCTCCTGCAAAGGTTCTGCCTAAACCTATTCAGTCTAAAGTTCACCCATCGATATGTAAATTTAGATGCTCCTTCGTCCATCTCTCCTTCTTCTTCTCTTCTTTCTCCTTCTTCACTTCGTTATTCCACTCGAAATAGAGGAAACCAGTGATCATGGATCGAAAGTGACGAATAAAGTGAGCAGCACATTCAAAATTTTCAAATATTGTATTTTTAAATTTCTCTGTTTTCCAGGTCGATTCCATCGATTACACTGACGCGGAATTCTTTCTCGAGATGTTCGCTGATGTGAGATTTACTTTAAGCATCACAAATTTTTAAAACTATGTAACATACCGACCGCAAGGACCGCAAGGTGTGTTGCCGATTTTATGCAAATGTTTGAAAAATATGTTCAATGTATCCACTGATGTCCCAATAACATCATCCTTTTTGCCGTTTGTCGATATCTTGTTTCCGAGTCGCGCTATAGCTCGATAACCATTCGCGCCGATTGACAGAATTGGTAACGAGAGAGAAAGGGGCGCAGTTTATCTGCATCTCTAAACTCTGACTGATATTGAGAGCGGCTTAGCGCTTCCCTCACGTGTTCCCCCGTGGCTCAGGTGGTTGAGCACGGGCTTTATAAACAGAAGGTCGCAGGTTCAAATCCTACGGTTTGCAATTTTTTTTGCTGATTTTGTAAAGTACTTAAAATTCAAATGGCAATTCTGCGCATTAATAAAATTTAATTTGTTTTCTTGGTATAGATTCCTCGAGCTAATCCACACAAACTGAGAGTTGCGCAGCTGTACCGATGAAATGGAAGTGCTCTAAACACCTACTATCGAACCTTTCAATCAATATTTGATCTACTAAATGTTGTCAGAACATGGTGCGCAAGGTCTCATTTGTAGAGTTTACCGAGAGCTCTCGAATGAGCTTTTGAACGAGGAATTTGACTCAAAATGAAGCTTGCCATTTGATCGGGACACTTCTCGCCTCACGTGAGGACAAAAAGTGGGCGGAGCTTGCGCTGGCTAACTATGTTTTACTCTTCAATAGATCCCACTAGAATGCTTGGAATCACACCGGAAGAGTGTCACAGAATAGGTGCGAAATGGTGTTTTTCGTTGACCTGTGTAGGAATTGTGCTCAATTCACAAGATTAACACACTCTATCAGCAATACCTTCCTTCCCAAAAAATCTCCATCCCCTACCTCACTCCTTATAAGCACAGTTCCGCAGCTCCAGGAAGTGGCCAGGAGAGGGGAACAAATTCTGACCCCTTTGTGGAGAAACGTACCATAAATGTGGTCTCTTCCAGGACGCCTCTCCTCCCATTCCCTCCCCTCCTCACTCTGATCATTCCACTCCGCACGGAGTCAGTCTCGCCTCTTGGAAGTTTGACTACGTCAAGGAGCCCCTCATTCTCTCCCTCTTCATCGTCCTCATTGGTCTCTTCAAACTGGGTAATTTCGTCATTCTTAGGCAATCGATAACATCATTCCAAAACACCAAAAAGGGGTCAGGGTAAAAGAGTGTGTAAAAGCGATAGAGTTCCTCTCGCTTTTGCGCACTCTCTTACTCTCATTCCTTTTCTGAAGGCCTGTGCAATGATGTAGGCATTACGTCATCACTACGCAATCTTCTCAGTGTACCACCACACTCACGGACTGCAGAAGGTCGTCCCCGAGTCGTGCTGTCTCATTCTAATGGGAGTTGCCATCGGCACTCTGTTCATGTACGTTTCACGCTTGTCACAAAGACCACAGGCATTGACACGGAGCGATGGGTCGTTTTTGGCGGTAGACAAACCAATATTATGAATACGTCGTCATATTTCACTTGGTAGGACGACCAAATAACAACTTCTCAATGTCTCACTTCAATCAAGAAGGCCTACACCTTCCACAGTTTCGATTGCTAGCATGAAACTACAAGCGACCCACAACTTTTCTGTATTTCAATTTTCCAAAAGTCAGAGACGAGCTTTTTTCCAGAGGCAACACTGCAAATGTCAAGTTTCTCGAGTTCAATTCCAAGACTTTTTTCTTCTTCCTTCTGCCTCCGTGAGTTGTCTGAAATTATAAAAAAAGGTAAAGGTAGTTCCGTCTTCAGCATGCTTTCATGCGCAGAACATTGCGCTTTTCAGTGTGCACGCAAACTAGGCATATATCTGAAATTAAGATCATGTGTCTGAAGTTAAGATATTCAAGTTTTAATTCATTTAAAAAATACTTTTCAGGATCATTCTCGAGGCCGCTTACTCTCTCAAAGAGCGCGCATTCATTGACAACTTCGGCACTATTCTACTCTATGCAGTTGTTGTGGGGTTTCTTCATATTCACGGAAACGCATTGTAACTCAAGCTCAAAAATTCAAAATGAAATCAGTGTAGAGTGCGAAATTTCATACCACAATCTCGTCTTCGAAATGAGGAGATTGTGGAGGATGCAAGAGAGTGTGAAAAAATTGATCTGTACCGTAACCTTGGCTACCGTAACCTCCTTCCCCTCAGGGCACGATTCTCAATATCGCCATGATCGGCGGCGGTCTCATCGCTGCATCTGCACTCGGATGGATGGGAACCTTCCAGGTTCGAACATTTTTTTTCCTGAAATCGAAATGAATTTCAAGTGCAAAAATGCGTATCTTTGCATTGATTTTAGCCATTTTTAAGTTCCATAAGTTTACAAATCCAGATCGATTCCCTGGATTGTCTCCTCTTCGCGGCACTCATCGCAGCTGTGGATCCCGTCGCGGTAATTTCGTTTATCGATTTTCTGGGTTTCCTAAATTTGCATATTTCAGGTTCTCGCCATCTTCCAAGAGGTCGGCGTCAACAAGATGCTCTATTTCATGGTCTTCGGGGAATCGCTTCTCAATGGTTAGTGCTTATCATTTCGCGATCTATTTGTTTCCATTTTGTTCCTCTATTGATTTAATTATCTCTTCAAAAATGCGGTTGATGATAATCTCATGGTTAGAAAAACTATCGAATTTGTTCAATCCGGAATTTTCATTTTCCTTTACAATGGCGTAAGCTAATGGACTATGGTGATCAAAGAGGATGATCATGGGATAGTGCGTAAAATTCAGAGAGCCCTCTCGATTTCGCACGCTCTCTAACTCCTAACCCCTCACATCATTCCACAGGCCGGTCAACCTTACAGAAAGGGCTTTTGAGTGAGAGAGCGTGTGAAATCGAGAGGGACTCTCTCACTTTTGTACACTCTCTCACCCTGACCCTTGTCTGTCGGTTTGAAATCATGTCCCCTTTCTGTAGAACTGACCATTGAATGATTTGGGCAATTCCAGATGCGGTTACTGTCGTGTGCTACACACTCGTCAACGAATTCAGAGAACTTCCGTCAATCTCATTTGCTGACGTAATTATATTTAATTATCATTGTTTAATTGGGCAACAATTCATTCATTCATACCTTGCAAGATCCAAATATGTTTCATATGGTCAAAATTCAAGCTCAAATCAAAATGGCAGTATTCCGTTACTCTCAAATCATCTAACTTGAGGTGCTCACTGGCTGTCTCTCGTTCATCTGTGTCTCTCTTGGCGGAACTCTGATCGGACTCACTTTTGGCCTGCTGTCAGCAATCATCACTCGATACACAACACATGTTAGAGGTGAGTCCTTACTTTGTCTCTATTCCCGAATTCACTCATTATCGATTTTCTGTTTCAATTGAAGTTGTGTCAACAAGATGCCCGTTCATTCGACTAGTTTGCAGTTGTCGAACCTGTGATGATGTTCGGCCTCGCCTACCTCTCCTACATGTGCTCCGAGTTATTCCACTGGAGTGGCATCATTGGGTAGGTCATTTCAGTTTCAAATTAATTTGTTAGCTAGTAATTAGTAATTAAAGTAATTAGTAATAGTAAATAAGCTAGTAATAAGTAAAAAGTAATTAGCTAAGCTAGTAATTAATTAGCTAGTAAATCGGAGATACCTTCGGAATTGTTTCGGTGGTATGTTATCAGTGATGGGTTTCCAGAATTATCAGTAAACGTTACAAACAAATGAGATAATCTTAAAAGAACCGATAGCGGAAAGAGGGGAAGCAAGTGATGATTTTCTGGGAAAGCCGTTTCTGAATGCTGGGAATACCGGACATAACTTGCTTATCAGCTCTGTAGTTCGAATCTCTGATTATCACTCTAACAATCAACTAGACTTTCGTGGACAGATACTGACGTATTGGGAGTGAGATGGGAGTGTTCTGTTCGTCAGAGATGGTTTGATAAGGGAGGCTGTTGCGTATGAATGAGATAGGAACGATGATTTGGAAGGTACACGAGAAGTGATTGATATTGTTGAGCAGCAATCTTCGAAATAATCAATACGCAGGATTTAGAAGAAAAGTACTGTAATATTGAGGTATAGGATGAACACTTTTTGTCAATTTCAGCATTCTCGTGTGCGGTCTGGTGCAAGCTCACTATGCCTGTGGAAATATCTCCTCCAAGTCATTCATCTCCGTGACCTACTGCGCCAAAGTGCTCAGGTACCGTACCTACAAGATAGATACGGTAGCGCAACATTTCGCAGCTATTGACAGTATCATTCTAGAGTTGTTTTTTTAAAGTGTTTTATTTGATCTCATTAAAATATATATTTTTTGTTGTAATTTTACGAAATTAATTTGAATTTAAATTTTTAATTTCTCATTTCAGTTCGGTATCCGAATCGCTCATCTTCATTATTCTCGGAGTTATGCTCGTAAATGAGAATGCATGGTTTGTTTACTTTACATTGACATTTATAATTTGAAAAAGAAATCTAAAAAATTGATAGATTTCGTGAAATAAAGAGATCCTGACACACGGTTCCAAACCTGCAGACAGGGGTCAGGGCGAGAGAGTGTGCAAAAGTAAGAGAGTCCCTCTTGATTTTAGTCATAAATACAGGTTCTGGGACGACTGGCATCCTGCATTCACGCTATGGGCTCTTCTTCTCTGTCTAATCGTGCGAACGATAGGTGCGTTTCGCCTTCAAACCCGATTGTCAAACCTTCATTACAGTAGTCTTCGCGCTGACCTATCTCGCCAATCGATCGACCGGAGGAGTACGGTACATTGCGATGAAGGAACAACTAATCATGGTAAGACAGTATCATGAATACACTCTCCATGACGTCACGCCTAATATTATGATTGCATACGTATGACGTCATAGTGATTCTCGAAAGATACTTGTTATTGCCTAATCATGATGCAATCACAGGCGTTCGGCGGTCTCCGCGGTGCTGTTTCCTTCTCACTCGCCTTCATGATCTCGGACAGGTCTGGAACTTTACCTTCTCCTATCACTTTCCAGAGGCACATGGGTGTTGAAACTCTAATTTGTCACGTCGGTCTCGACAGATGATTTAGTGTATCACAAATACACAAACAAAATATTCTGCTGATGCCGATGACGCCGAGTTATAGAAAGAGAGGACACACACACCATCAGCCCATTTCATGAAACAATCAATCAATCAATTTATCATATCAGGCGATAATCGCTCAGATGAGGATGAAACTATTATTCTAAAATAACAAAACCCGAGTATTACAATTTTAAAATGATACGTCCATGAAATGGACTACTGGTGGTGTACTCTCTCTCTATACCTCGACGTGTCTCTCACTTTGCCATGCTCTCTCGCAGCCGTATCTGTTGTTTAGAACGGGTTATCAACGGAACGTTTTATTATTTCGAACGAGTGCTCGTAAATTAGTAATACACTAGAAATGGTTCAGTGTGTCTACCAAGAGCACTCTGCTCGCAGCCACTTACGTTGTCATTCTGTTCACCGTCTTCGTTCAGGTAACATTTTTTTCTTCTCCAAGAAGGTTTTTTTTATTTCTTTCTTTCTTTATTCGATCAGGGAGGATTGGGTGGCAGGAAGTGGATTGTTGCGGGGCAAGAGACGCAACGTTATCCCAAAATGAAATAAATAAACGACTTTTCAGGGCTGCACCATCAAGCCGCTAGTTCGTTATCTCAACATCAAACTGGCGAGAAAAGACGATAAAATGCGTCTTTTTGTGGAATTCAATGCTGGAATGATCAGTCACCTATCGCAAGGTTGGGCGATAGCATTTTGACGAATCAAAATACAGCCTTCCACACATGATTCCAAACCTACAGACCAGGGTTAGAGCGAGAGAGTGTAAAAAAGTGAGAGAGTCCCTCTCGATTTCACACGCTCTCTCACTCCAAAGGCCTTTCTGGGAGGTTGACCGGTCTGTGGAATGATGTGTTCCAGGAATCGAGGACCTCTGTGGCTACAAGGACAAGTCGATGTTGGTGAGTGGAAAGGGAGCATCACAATTATGGAGACTTCCTTCCTTGAATTTCCGCAGAGACGTCAATTTCATGGGCAATTGTGTTCGCAGTTTACAAATAACGCCTCCATGTCTTCCAGAATCAATGTTCTCGCTTTTCGCGAGCCTACATGCGACCGGTCCTTGAGAAGAACTACAAGAAGGTAAGACCATTTTTAAACAAAATTATTTTCTAAAATTCTAATTTAATTTAATTTAACAATTTAGGATCGTCGATCTCCAGAGGAGAAACTGCTGGAGATGGACAGGGCGGTTACTATCAGGTTGGGGGATTGAAATGATCTACCCTATGGAACTGAAAAAAAGGAACTGAACTGAAATATACTGAAAAAACAAACAAAAAACAAAACTAAAGTGACCAAAAAAAGAATTTAATAAAATTTTATAAAATTTTAAAAATTTTATGAAAATTGAAGTGCACAGTGCCCTACTACTGCTAGTTAATATTCAAAAGAGATCTAGCGCGTCAGGTGCCGAACACATCGAGCATCGGCCGCTAAACATGCTACGGAGCGCAAGTCTAAGACACAACTGGGTGTAGAACTCGTGGGCGACGATGAATCACCGCCAGAATCGTGCGCGGCGACACCTTTAGCACGTAGTATGCGCATATATCAACGAAAAACAAGATTCGTTTAAACACCAGAATACTAGATAAATAGTAAAGAAGAACGACCCAGTCAACTCGTGTTGACCCACCGAACTACAGTATACGAGTCTCATGCTAAATGTCGGCTCCCAATTTTCCGGCTCTCACGATGGTGGTCCCTAAAATTGAAGAAGAAAATTGCAGTGAGAACCTTCGCAAGAATTCCTCCATTAAGAGTTTCAAACAGCAGCAAGAAATCGAAAGACTCACTGAGGAGTTAGTTTTTTTTTAAAATTTTATTTTAATTATTTTTAAAAAATAAAATATTTGTAGAGGCTCAATCTCTCGTGATATGATTGAGGAAGAGGAGCGATTCATTAACAAACGACCGTCTAATGAAGTTTCTCATGAAGAGGTTTCGTTATTCTCATTCGTTATTTTCATTTACTCTTCCCACAGACGTTCATATTGTACTTTTTTACAACACAAAAAATAAATGTTCAAAAATTTGTCTTTTTCAGGTGGAAGCGCTAGTCCAAGAGATGACGAAAGATTCTGAGCACATTCGAATGCTCATCAGAAATCCCCTAGATGATGTAAGGCATTTTTGTTTAACAAATTTTGCACTTTTGTTTCCTTTCAAAATGTCGTTGCACACTAAAATCAGACAATGGAAACAATTGTATCCTTCTTCCGCAAATGTTTCGAAATTACCCGGATCTTTGCTAGAAAAAAAACGGAGCGTCATAACTTTGGGGCGTAATTAAACGCCCTCATGACGTCGGTTTTTAATTGACGATCTTCACTAACACAACACCCACATGCACACCCACATTCCTATGAAGAAGTACTGTATGCCGGGATAGAAAATCAATAATCAATCATGATTCAGCACTACCGTAATCGTAATCTCGTGGAGGAGGATGAGAAGGAGCAGCGAGAGGCTGCGCGCATCAATCACATGAGAATGCTGCAGATTCGAGCGGAGGAAATTGGCGGCAGCGAGTCAGTTCTCGATTGATTATGGTAGATTACGGTAACTTTATCGATCTTAGAACCCGGAAACGGAACATGTTCGGCTTGCATCGACGAGGTGCCAAGAAGCAGAGCATGTCGAAGGGACTAATCCAGGTCTCGATGGGCACGTTAGGAGTGCGGGCGATTAAGGAGGTAATCGATAATTAGTCTTAAATTAATCGATAATCAATCGATCTTTCCAGATTCCGGAGAAAGTTGAGGAGCTCGAGCGGCGGTTATCCGTAATCGACGTAAGTCGAACTTTTGATACTTTTGCAAACCAACTTGTTACCGCCGAATTTGTACTCCGCACTACTCTAGTACAAATTGCCGATTGGAAAATGACTATTTACGCGCCACTCTTTAATGACGTTGTTACTTTATAAATAAGTAGTCGCTCCCTTTTCAGCTGCAAATTAAGCAGTGTTCGCTTTTGCACAGGCACAGAATGCAATTGAGAGAATTCTGCATCCCTGGCCTCTCCTCATTTCGCATACTATTTCTGCTGTCTGGCCAGATAGAGAGGTGTAGATAATCTGGTTCTTGCAACGTCATATTTGCTGTTTATAAATATCCCCATACGTCAGGAGCAATCTACAGGAGGCGACTCGGAGGCTACAGTCTGACACACATCCCGTATTTGTCATGCTTTCACGTGATTCCATACCTCCAGAAATGGGTCATGCCCGGGAAAGTGTCTGAGATTTGCCGAGGAACCTCTTCTTTTAAGACATACTTTGAATCTTTTCCCCGAAATTATCCATCAAATTTAACTATGATCTCTTATTGTCATTTACTTGAACATTCCGAATTATGTAACGATGGTTGCATGAATTTCCGTAAGCTTCTTCAGATCGTGCGTGATCTTTCCTTTTAGATATTATGCGGAAACGATTCATATTTGCGCCCCGCGCGTATTATTGATTACCTCTCCCACCTCCTACCATAAGCACAGTGGTCTACCGTAACCACAATCATCGTCGGGAAAGGTGACGGGACTATAGTAGCGCCCACTTTCCTTCCCCTTTCCTTTTTGATGAGTTACGCCCACTTTACTTGACGCGCCCCTCACAAAATGTATCGACTCTACGCCACTTTTCTCATCGACCCAAACTCATAATAGCTTCTCACTTCACTTTCGTCAGTGTTTTCACAAGCAAACGTATATCATTTCCAGTCCGTTATCAGTCCTTTTATCCCCGACCGAATGGTGTTTCCGACATTGTCTGACTACTTCTCACGATCTTTCCTCTCTGTTTTCCTATTAAAATGTAATTGACCACAGCGTGGATAAAGTGTTTTCGTAATCTTTTCTACATCAATATGGTCTTGAAAAAACACTGCATCATTCGTCTGCACCTGTTCCGATTTTCGGAAAATATCGCATTGTTTTTGCGCTGTAATCTTCTTGTTATTCAATCGATTTCTGTCATTTGTCGTAATTTCGATTATTTTACGTGTCAGATGCGAACTTGGCCCACACTGGTTACCTTCTGGATTCTGTTGCTAGCATTGATATTGGAGTGAGTGTCATTTTTGTTTTTGTTGTTTGAAAATGAGGTTGTTTAAAAATATATTTTGAAAATATTTAAGATTAAGCTCCGCAGCGTCGATTTCGCCGCGAATTGAAGACAACGATGATGACGTCACTCGCGCCGCCCTATCACACTTTATGTTCAAGTAATATCGGATTTTTTAGTCATCCATCCCAACTCGGTATCCAATAAGTAGTACTGTATTCCAATTTATCCTATATGAGAAATCATTCTGCTCCTTCTCGGGAATCAAATGACGTGATTTTATTTTTCTAATCAAATCAATAATGACACTAACACAGACGGCGTCTTGGCGTGAGGCTTCCCAATCTTCTGCGGATCAGTGACCATCGAATGAGCAAACGACGACTCGGTAGGTCAACGAATATCTGAGGAAGGGTTTTCAAATTTGTCAGAAAATAAATCTTGGAGAGCCATTTTATTAGAAAAATGTGCGAATGGTAAAATTTTGCCATTGTGTGCACTGTCTCTGTATTTTTCCAAGTAGGGCGCCAGCCTGCCTCCCAATGGATCAAAGAGTAAATGTTCCGTGGGTTCCTATTCGAGGATTTATTGGAGAGCGTTTTCCACTCTCATACTTGTGCGCCGAATCAATTGACTCGCGAGAACAAGTAGATTTTAAAAACATATTGTCTCGAAATAACGGGAAACTCGGCTGATCGTACGCTTATAGTCCATCTACCTTGAGTTACCTCGAGTCCACCTTTAACCCCGGCTAAGTCGACGGGAATCGCTGAAATATTAGCTAAAATTGAGTCAGAGACAATATTTTGTGACACAGATATGCCCACTGGGGCCCATGGAGCCTTTTGTCCTATCCCTCATTGGGAGGTAGCCTGATTCGGTAACGACACGTCAGAAAAAACTTGTCTGAATTCTACTTGACTCATTCACAACGTGCCAAATGTCAAATGCAATGTACAGTTCTTTCTTCCTGTGCAATATCGGCTATGATGTGGCGCGCGAGTCCGCAAAACACTATTTGCGAGAAATAATGGATAGTAAAAAAGGGAGGAAATGAGAACTCACCTCGGCCCCTTCCGCCTCTCGCTTCCCACACACTTTCCACTGGTGAAGGGCCGAAAATGGCAGAGCTCCCAGTCATTATTGGCGTCCTACCCTTATCGACATTAGTCCCCGGCTATAATTACCATGTGATAATGAGTCTAAAATTAGTGGCATGGGCACTTTTAGCTATCAGCGGAGCCCGATTACGGTACTAATTGGTGGTGATCACGCGATTTTAGAAGGAGAGATTATTGATAGGCATAAAACTCCAAAAAATGAATTGAATCAAGCGAAGTTTTTTGTTGTAAATTCGAGAAAATACTCTTATCGGATACAATGGATAGTTTTTCGGCAATACAATTTGAATAGTTAAATACATAATATTTTTCTTTTACAATAGGTTACAGAGAATGGCGTACCTGGCGATTTTACGATTGTGGATGATTGACAAGTCTCGAACATTTGATGTATCTATCTAAATGCAGAACTTCTTCTTATTCCTTATACAACACATTATAAATTAGAGAGGACATGAAACTTAAATTGTGAAATTGTGATCTTTGATTTTCTCAGGTGTCCGTCTGCCCAACATTCTCTTCCAGCGAGACGGCGCTGGAGTCTCCAAAAAGGCTTCGGATTGATCTTTGATCTTTCCCCTATTCTCTGATCTCTCTCAAGTAGACCGGTGCTGTGCTCGCTTGTGTTATTCACCCTTCGTCCCTTTCCACCAGTGTGCATTAATCGAACAACTTTATCGCATAAATAAACTGTACGATTGTTTGCGCCAAGAGCGAAATTGAAATTTTAAAAAAAGAAAAAGAAGTAAACGATCTCTTTCCCTAGAAATACACCTGCAAATGAGTCGGGAGCGAGATAGCGACAGAAAAAGAGACAACTCCACTATAACACTCTCTCCCTCCTGACCCCTTTCTGGAGGATGGAACGGGTGGAGGATTGACAGGTAGTTGCGAACTCTCGATTCCTCGTTTTTACACATTTCCCCACTTCCAAGGTTGGAATTTGGTCGAGCCAAATTAAATTTTGTTTGGTACAAGTTCGTACTTTGATCTCGCCATTGCGTCATCACCAAGCAATAGTCTCGACTCGAGAAAGGCAAGAATCGCAAATGCAGCCGGTCCTGCAACGATTTCTACCGTACCCGTTTATCTTTTTATCAATTACCTGCCGTCAGCAACCAAGCGAGTCGTGTGAGGAACGAGGAGAGTAGAGCGAGGCCTGAGTTAGGAGTCTCTCAAACCCGGCTCAAGTAAATCCATAATCTTACCTATCGGGATGGGCGTGAGGGCGGCTATTGATAGGCAGGCGAACTTGATTGAAATGATGAAAGAAGGCCTTCTTCCTCTACGAAGGGAAGCATAGAGGAGACCAGAGAAGAGAAGAGAGATCTCCTGTAATTACAATACATTTTATGTAATTAATTGATCATACCAAAATAATAAAGCGACCATCATTTTCTAGCAGCGAAAGCCGAAACAACACTGATACCATCCGGAGCCGAGACTCCGCCCCCTTTCGCCTACGGCTCTCAGCGTCTCAGACCCGTCTCGTGTAGCACCCACCGCCCGTTCACCTGGCCCCCTCTAGCTCCCTCTTCGTTCTCTCATGCCCGAGCCACCTTCCGTCCCCCTAGAAGTGCCCTCCCCACCCGACCAGACGACGCCACTGGTCCCCGTGGTGTCCCCTCCCTCCCCGGTGCGTCGCCGATTATCTATGCTTCGAATATTGCTGTGATAGCCTCCTTTTATTCTGCGGTCCGGTCAAGACCAAGGCCGGACTGGGCGTCAGTTTTCTTTGTGCAGGGCACTGCTACCGACGGAAGGTGGCCACATAATGAGAGACCAAATAGTGAAATTCTTTTAAATACATTGCTACTTACAACATTCCAACGCAATATGATCTCTTTTTTCGTGCTTCGCGATAGTTATATGGAATCAAAATTCAGATGCGCGTGTTCAAACAAAATCTAGTTCTATCATCATAATCATTTCCCTAACTTCATTTTGATGATCGACGAATTATCTTTTTTTACTCGATAGAAACATTGCCTAGTGATGACGTCACCACGTCAATGCTTTCAGATATTGCCTAATGATTATGCAATCTCACCGTCGTAGTAGTTGCATGTGTCCATGCTACAAGAGGAACTGTCTGCTCAGGAATTAAATTGAATCCGGCGATGAGTGAGAGAAGAACTAGCAGAGGAGGAGCGAGAAACTGCTCTATCTGAGAGATGAGATTGCGTAATCAATAGGCAATCGAGGTCACTTTTGGCACGTCTCACTATGATGGGACGGCAAACCGCAAGGGAGTCAACACCACAGAAAGCGGGTTTCAGTGAGATGGCATGTAAACTCAAGAAATAATCTCTCACTTTGCACACTACTCTCACCCTGACTCTTTTCTGTGGGTATGGTTTCATGTGCGGTCCTACCGGCCTATGTTGCAATTAGTATTGGTCCCGCACAGAATTTCCTTGACTCAGTGCCAGCAATCGCCTACCGTACCCCGCTCAACTGCGCTCTGATGACGAGTCGTTCTTTGAGGTAGATATGCAGAATCTTGTAGAGCACTGGGAGGAAGAGTCCAGACAGCATGAAAGGATAGAGAAAAGTAGTGGATCGACTGTGAAGGTCGTGGTATGTGCTCTCCATAGAATATCTGGGAACAGAGATCAAAGATCAAAGATCAACTATTCAAAGAGTTCAAGCAATCTACAAAAAAAGTGCCTGGGCCAGAGAGTGTGCAAAAGTCCTTCTCGATTTTTCAAGATGCCTTGCTCGAAAATCCTTTCAGTGGGGTTTATCGGATTGTCGAATGATGCGACAAATCAGCTATTTTCAAATTGTGAAAATTGAAAATCCCACCTGGCCCTCAACCAGTGGTTGTTAATGTCGAATAGCGGGTAGGTCCACCACTTCCACGGTTTGACGGGACCCATTGTGTAATGAATGATGGCTGGCGAGATGAGGGAACGGCCACCATTGAGATAGTACCTGAGGGTATACGGTAAGTGAAGGGTCAACCAGGGAATACGGTAGAATACGGTAGTCTCATATACTTGGTGCTTCGATCAAGTAGTTTTGGCTAGTCAGGGGAGACACGCACGCGATACAATAAGATATCTTGAGCTCATGAGATGATAATGGCTAGACTTGCTTTTGGTCTACCATTTGACTTTAACGGCAGAGTAAATATTGGTTACTTACATTCCAATATCATAGTTGTAGACGGCGGAGAGTGGGCGATAGGGATAATCACAGGGTGGAGCCTGTAGAGATCAAATATCAGCCCTGTAGATTATCCAAAACCACCGTATCATTCTCGAGAAACATCGGGCCACGTTTTGTCTGCGGGAAGTACGTGTTGAGAAAGCCCTGAACTAAATGATGATCATTGATCTTTCTCGAATCATTCGATAAACCTGATCGCCTCCGTCATAGGACGAATAGTTGTACAGCGCCGATTTAGCAATCATATCATTATAGACCTCAAATTAACATATTGGACAAAATTTAACATTTAAGATACCTCTATACTCGGTTTGAACACGAAAACACCGGAATTCATCATGTCCGAGTGTCTGCAATGTGTGGTGAACATTTGAAAAACCTGCAAAAGGACACTTCCCATGCCGGGAATCGAACCCGGGCCGCCTGGGTGAAAACCAGAAATCCTAACCACTAGACCACATGGGACTACGAGATGGCCGGCTGGAGCGCGCTACAAGAGAATGAGGGAGATGGATGTAAGGTTGCGCAACAGCACAAGCAATCACATGATTCCTACTTTCCAGAAAGGAATGGGAACTCGAGTGTGCTTACAGAAAAGAATCTACATCACTCCCTTCACTCTCTAGCGACCCATTTCTGGAAGTTTGCCGAGTTTGTGAAACGCAACACACTGGGAGAGATTATCTCGCCGATTTGCCTCACTTTCTCGCTCTTCTCTGGAAAGCCCTTTCCACTACTTCACGAAATATAATTATTGTGACCAAAGTGGACGTCATTTCATTTAGGTCCTTTTAATCACCGCAGTTGCCTTTTCAACTCAGAGTGAGAATGAATATGTGAAATAGTACACGAATTTCTCCTTTTATGCACTAGGATATGTATACTGTCCTCAATTTTGATCTTGTGCTTACAATTGAAGATCGGCGCGATTAGTATCCCAAAAAGATAAACTGGGAAAAAAAGATATATTTTCAATTTTTTTGTTACATTGAGAAATCTCAATTAGAATGAAATGGGCTTAACTGACAAAAAGGGGAGAATAATGTGCAACTTGTCTGGTTCTAGTTCGTCTCTCACACTTGAATAAAACCGCTCAGAAGAGCGGGGCGCAGGGCACCAAAAGTGAACTTCCAGCGTCCGCGGTCCTCAAGCCCGAAGGCAATTTCCCGCTCGCGCCTCGCTCATTTCCCAATCACCGCAGTTGCCCGTTCAAAGCAGAATGAGGGATCATGTGAAATACATACTACAGAAATGATCCTGTGAAGTATGATTTCAACGTGAGAAACGAGCGCAGGGCAGCTATAGCCGACGCGCGCGTTACGCGAGACGGGTACGAGAGGGAGGGAGAGCGCCCGCGAGGGGGCGGAGTTTGGGCCTCTCATCTCGCTCCTATCCTCCCTTCTCTTCTCTCGTTGCGCTCGCACACATCTCACTCGTTCGCCTAGGAATTCACATCTCTGGTAGTATAGTGGTTAGTATCCGCGCCTGTCACGTGCGAGACCCGGGTTCAATTCCCGGCCAGAGAGAACTTTTTGCTTTTTTATTCCTTATTAACCTGATTGCAGCACAGAAGCTGCCACATTTGAAGAGAGCATCGATAGGGCGCAAGGGCAAGACATCCAAATCCAAGTGAACAAGAGAGGAGTAAGATGTCATAGCCCATAATCGAATTTTCGTGTACTAAAAATGACTGATTAAAATAGATTTCAATTTATCAGAGAGAGAAATACCTGGAACTTTGTAGCCTTATGGTCTGCAATGAACGGAGTATCAATTTTCTCTGTTCGCCTAACATCCACGTTGTCATTTCTGTAGAATTACCATACTCATTTATACAGTTCAATTTTCCATCTACCGTAACTCGTCCACCGTTTCATTCGAAATGTCTTCCGTAGCAACAATTACGTACGGTATATGAGGATGTAGTTCACGAAGGGTGTACGCTATAAATCTGTTTTCTAGAATTCGCAAAGCAATAATACTCAAATCAAAATATTAAACTCACCGAGTACTTTCGCTGGAAGAGTATACGACTCCGAAGTGAGAGTTGAAACAAAAGCAATGTTGGATTCACTTGTAGAAATAGCAAAGTGGACTGATATGAGAAGGATGCGCCATTTCATTACGATAAGTTTAGGAGTCTATGAAGAATACGGGATCAAACCGGTCCGTAATAGGGAAAGCAGTGTGCCTACTTCTCGTCCCTCTCTTTTTGGCTCGTGTATCTATGGAAACCTCCGAGTCAAAACTGGGCAATGATGTACAACGAGTGTGCACACACACATAAACACAGAAACGACACACATAAAAATACTTTTTTAACCTTTTCATTTTTTTGTGCAAATGGCGACAATTAGACAACACTAGAGTGTGTGCAAAGAACATAATTGAAACTGTGAAGAAGAAAGAATAATAATATAAAAGTTAAACGAATCAATAAGATACCTAAATTATCTTTCAAAAAGAGACAGTGGAGCAGAAAAAGAAGAGGTAATTCTATAACAGTGCAAGAAAGGAAATACGATAGGGAAAATCCGGTGAGGCGATTTCCAAAACACAATACGTTACACACAACAATGATAAATCGAGTAAGAATACGAGGGAAATGGAAATATCACAATAAAAATTGTATGAAACAAATAAGTGAATTCAGGGGGGAGTCTGAATCGGGTCACCGAGGCTAGCGTATATTATTGAATGTTTTTGTAGAGTCCGATTTTTTTGACAGAAAAAAATGTAAAGGGAAAACTATCGATAGTCTTGAGAAAGCGTAAAAAACGACAGTACCAGGCAAGAATATACAGAAAAAAGATAACGTGGATATCCATTGTAAAGAATGAGTGAGGATACGGTAATTCTGAGATCAAAGATTATCAAGATTGGTTCGGGTTGAGGAGGGGAGGGGACTACACGGGCAACTACGGTAACGAATGGATTGAGAAGAGCAACAACAGAATAAAGTCATACGGTATTCATTAAAGATTCAGAGTTCAGCTAAAGTTATGATGGGCGACAAAAAGATAACGTAATTTTACTGAAACTTGCCGTTTCACTCGAGTAACAACAGGAAATATATACTTTTTTTTAAAGAAAAGGAATGTAAACGAATTCTACTCCGATGGATTTCTAGTGATATAGCCAAAAGTTCTCGTCAATTATTATAGTGTATGCTCTGGTTGCATCCACTTTCCGATATAGTTCTCGTGATAATACTGTATCTCTCTCAATCGGGTCAAGCTAGACGGCGTCTCAAGAAGACGAAGTGACTAGAGTTGAACGATACGAATCAATGGGGGCAGTGAATGGTGTGGATAGGGGGATGGCTTGCTCATATGCGCTGATGGTTGTTCCAAGTGTACTGCTTGTTGAAGGTCTTGATGGGCCGACCACCGTTGTTCCACTTGTTGTTGTTGCTGTACGGCTGGTTGTACGGCTTGTTGTAGCCGTTGTGGTTGAATCTGAATGGAACACAAAATTATCGATTAGATTTTGAATAGTAGTGGAAGAAAATAAATTAATAATTGGAGTATTGCTGAACACTCACTTATTGCTATAACCATTGCCGTTCTGATTGTTGTACAGCTTCGAGGTGTGGACACCATTCTGAAATCGTTACCATCATCATTACTTTTTTTATATAGGTTGCATGAAGATTCCATCAGGCATGTAGTCAAATAAAACCCAGAATATTACAGTGTTACTTCATCTCTGCAATTACAGTACCTGATACGGTTTCGAATATCCTCCTCCGTTACTTCCATTCTGTGAATATCCTCCTCCATTCTGCACCGGCCTCATTCCATTCATCGCTCCTCCTCCATTTCCGTTGCTAATCTTGATCGTGTTCTTCACCAACGTTGGGTGCGACGTGGAAGCCATTGATGACGTCACGCCGTTAGTGCCGCCTGAAAAATTAGTGCGTAGATTATAAATTTTAAAATCCTTTGCTAAATCTAGCCCCACTCAAAAATGGAAAACAAGTAATGTCGCAATGACAGTACAGCAGTTTCGTCATTGAATAACGCCACTGCATACAAATCAGAGCATTTCCTATGGCAATCACTTCTTCCTGGCGGCAGATTGAATCAAACCCGTCAGGTACACAGGATTGCAAGAGAGATGCACCGGTGGGGAGTCGAACTCGCGACGCCCGGGCGATGGTCACACCACACTACCACCAGACCACGCGAGATAGATAGTTGCTTGGGCAAAGAGTGCACCAAGAGATTGAAGACAGGAGACAAGAAAGCGCGGCGCACCGTTCTTTGGCGCCGGTCGGAGATCCTTGCGGGAGTAGAATAGCAGATACGGATTGCTCGTGTAGTTGCTCAGTCTCGATACCTACAAGGTAAAAAAATATGATTTTTGCAACATTTAAAAAGAAAATGCAAATAAAAAGTAGTAAAAATTTCCGCTCACATCTTCATCGTCAAACTTGAACCAGCACTGATTATCGACCGACCTCACGTAGGCAACGTAGTGACCGTGATCCACCTGAATATAGCATGGGGGTTAGTTATACTCAAAGCTTGATACATGGAACTGCTATTAACAATCTCCACAGTATGAATGATTTATGACGAATGAAGAAATGGGGGTCAGTAGCTTGTTCTATTTTCGAAAAATTCGGTAGTGGCGCACGTAAAAACACAAAGACAGGCATATCGTTTTATATAACACAAATTAGTAGTACTCACAGTGGATCCGAGATGCTCCACCACTCCCGTGAGTGTGTATGCAGTCTTCACCGACTCTCCCATCTCTCCTCCTCCCATCGAAGCATCGTATGTGAATCGAGAGAGGTCCAGCTCCTTCTGAAAGGGAAAAATAAGTAGACCCATCAGAATACGCCTTTTCCGCCTATTCAAGGACACTTTCACATACATGAAACAATAATTGCCGAGAAACGCTCTTTCCTACCGTAGGCTCTCTACCGTAACCCCCTCCCTCACCTCCGCCCCAACGGGCTGTCTGATCTTGCCACCGTACGCGTTGAATCTCTTCAGCTGCACGATGAGCACGGCGGGCGCACGCAACACGCGCGTCTGCCGCACGGCCTGCGTCTTGCGGGCGCATCTGAGCAAGCGCGAATGAGTCTCTTATCGAGAGGACCAACGAAAGAAGGAACATGCATGTCACGCGCCCATTTTACGCTTCACATTTTCGACAAAAATAAACTGGCCCGCCCAAAGCCAATAATGCACACGGAAACCCCTATCACGGTATTGTATAAGTGTTTATGTCTATTAAAAGCATAGGTCAAAAGGTACGTAAAAAACGACGAAGCCAACCCACATTTTGACATTTTCAAAGCCTAGTTTTGAACAACCCAACCCACATTTTTGGATTTTCAGAAAAAAATTGAAAAACCAGCCCACATTTTCAGTGTTTCATGCCCATTTTTGAAAAACCCAACCCACATTTTCGACTTTCCCTATCGCACCCTTTTGACCTATGATTAAAAGCGCAAACTTCTTGCAGGAGAAGGCAGCGATGGTCTCGTTCCGAAAGTAGTCCTGCACGAGTGACGTCAGGGGAATCCGATCTTCCTGAAACAATTCATTCACAACACAATTTTGTTAAATTACGTGTAGTATAAAGTAATTTAGAAATTATTGAAATATAAATCAATAATATCATATTTTTTCTGTCCCTCACCTGTTTCCGTCCCAGCGCGACGTTGAGCTCGCGAATGCGCTCATAGTTGATGTAGGGCGTGCTGCACGACTGACACGTAACTGCAAAGGGCGATTATATAATCAATCGATTGCAACTACGGTACCTACCCTAGACCATCACTAACTGTACGTCCCAGGGAGACACACATAGTAGGTGCATGTTACCGAGTTACGACTAGTCCGTTGCTCCCATGGTGGATTCATGTTTCACGTCGGACATAAATATCCACCCTTCCAGTCTCGTCCCCATTCTCAACACTCACCCTGATTCCTGAGTGTGCCTCCAAATATCTGCTCTATCGGCGTCGACGGCTTCAGCTTGTTCGTCCTGCAATAAATAATATTTATTGTTTACATAATTAATACTATTTTTAATATTTAACAAATCTCGACCCCTCTCTTAATTAACCTCCTAATCTCTTACTATGTTCATCATAATTCTTCCCTTCTGCACATGTGCACTATGCTTCTCTCAATGTCTCTCGTCTCCTCTTCCTCTTCCTTCTCACTTCCTGCCTCCCTCCTTTTCTTTCTCTCTCTCTCTCTCTTTCTCTCTCCTCCCCCACCTTCAAGGACAACAGCTGCACTGCTTCCTTCCCCTCCCTTTTCCTCTCACGACTATCATAGACCAGGTAAAAGGAAGAGAGTGTAGGCTAGACATTGCGTGCGCTCGCACGCTTTCCCTCCCCACTCTCGCACAAAGGACACTATTGCAGACTGCGCGAGAATAGTAGAGAGAATAGTCCTCAAGAGCCTTGAAACACTCCTAATCGCATCCTACTCTCGTCATTTAGCGCTCATGACTCACAGCATTGTTCCAGTGAAAGATCAAACAGCGCAAATTAGTGCAGTGGAACCACATTCAGTTACGGAGAGGTTGACAAGGTAGTAAGTGTCTAGGTGTCGACATTTTGGGGGAATTTTTTTATAATTTTTAAAAATTCCAAAATATGGGTTGGTTATTTTTCAATTTTTCCCTTCAACAAAAACCCAAAATGTGGGTAGGCGTTGTTGTATTTTTACGTGCCTGTCGTATTTTTACGTACCTGTCGACCTATCTCTCACGGCATTCACCTACTCCTTTTTCGGTTTTTTTCTACTCATCCACTGACAACTTCCCCAATCTCGATCCCCCGTCTTCCTTCGATTCCATCTGTTTTGACTGCCTTTCTTCTCTCCACGTGCGTGTTTCTTCTTCCAATCGCCCCCTCTCCCTCCTCTCCTCTCTCGTCTCTTGTTTATCACCTTCCCCCAGTGCATCGAGTGAGTGAACGACCGATCGACAGAAAGGCGACAGCAATGCAGTGACATAGTGAGGAAAGGAGGAGAAATACACCCAGTCACGATAGTCCCGCGTAGACAGACAGAGAGAGGGAGAGGGAGGGAGAGAAATAGACAGAGTGGGAGAGAAGAGGTCAAAACATGCAAATACTTCCCTCATTCTACGCAACAACAACTAGATCAAACAATCAAAAAAGAATCAATAATCCATTCTAGCTTGCAATATGCATTTATTGCACTGTAATAGTCCCTCATGCATCGTCCCCCTTCCCATCTAAACGCTTCCAGCATTCGATATCTTGTGCAAACAGACCCCTCCCATTGCCCTTTGAGACCAGTCGCCCCACTCTCCTCTCTCTTCTTTCTTCTCTCCCTCTCATTCTCGACTGTCTAGTCATCAGATGGACGAACACTTCCTGCCCACCCCACTCCCCACTCTTTCAATGATCAGGAACCGCCCGTTTGTTCAAAGATTAAACGCATACAATGATAAGAGTGTCACGAGAATCCCTTCCCAACACTGTTTTAAACTTGCACCCAGAGTAGACCCATTTTAATTTTCGGACCATAACCAGAGTATTTCACGCGGTGAGTCCGAGTTTCAATAAACGAACAAACGAATTGTATACTTAACACGAAAACTGCCTGATTCAACACACAACACAGCTCAATCCTGAGCCGAAGAATCCATCATCACGTCAAGATAACTGTCCACACCCACATTCCCGATGGAGAATAAAGTATTAAGTATTAAGAATACAGTGATAAACGCATCAATGAACACATTTCCCAACATTTTCAAATTCGTATCCAGTGTAGACCCAAATTATTTCACCCGGTTATTTCCAGTTTCATCAATATCATATTAACTGACGGCAGTTCCTTGTTGCCGTTCTCCCTGTTCCATCCGGGCGGCGGATCGATGGCGTCGAGCAGCAGCGACAGCAGCTCGTGCGCGTCCTCCTGCATGCCGAACGAGTGCGACGGGAAGATTCCTGAGAAGAGCCAATCGATAACTGATGAGTACGGTAATCATAGTTGTCAGACTCCCTAGACCAGAATCATACGTGGACAGCACTTATCCGCGGCCTTTTGCAGCTAGCCCCCAATCGCCTACTGCGTTTGCACACAGTTCCCGAGCCGTACTTTTACAAAAAATCAATGAAAAAAGCTCTACTTTTCACTATTTTTCTTTTGCACAGAGCCCCGAAAAATCCCAGCCCACATTCGCACAGTGCCCCTGCCCCCTACTGCCCATGTGTGACCAGAATAGTCGATTGCAGAGTGCTACCGTAACCCAATTTATAGTATTAATTACTGAAAACATCTCAATTTTGTCTATTTCGAGTGTCACCCCATACACCCGTAAAATGAATTCCCAAATGCGCCCTGCTTCCGGATCATCATTTCTATATATTACAGTAGTGGGAGATTATGATTTTGATAGTGTAAGAAGCATGATTATGATTAGGTTGGCATTCCTCCACCTATATTATTATCTATACAAGTCTCCGTAATCTGGCAGCTCCTACGCACAAGATTAAATCCCTTCCTTCCGTCAGTCAGTCGGGCTTCTTCCTCTTCTTCCCCTCTCCTACCCTCTTATTTCACCCTAGCTCTAGGCACAAATCATCATTCACGTGGCTCATTACCTTCAGTCACTAATGACACGTCTGGCAATCAACGCTAGAGAGGGATGCACCATATACACGCAAGGAATCGAAAAGGTCAGACCCACGGGATTAATGAAACCTTCCCAATCAATAATCTAACAATACTACCATACTCACTCCTCAAATGGGATCCAATCCACCGTGTCTCCATCGGGACCTGCATTCGGAATGTCTTGTTGAGATGGTTGTCACGCAACGAACATGCCACGCACGCACCTTGGTCACGGCGACCTGGAACAAAGGATAATTTAACAAATAAACTTTATTTTCTAACTAGCAACGCAGGAGCCGGGTATCTAATGGTAATTTCAAAATTGGAAATACCGTAACCTACAGTTGTCGATTGCCACCAACTACCGTAACCCTTCACTACCCAATCGATCCGTCTACAGTATGCACACTCACAGTCGACTCGATGTCTCTCGACGAGATATCTCGCGAGGGGCGCCGTGTGGGTGATCATCTGCAGGATCACATTGAGGAAACAGTCGTTGGCACGATTGATTAGGCCCGTGCCACGCTTGCGCTCACCCTGAAAAGCAATATGCATTAATATCGATCGAGTATGACTTGATTCAGAAATACTGAATATGAAAAAAAAGGATTAAAGAAATAATAATAATAAAAAGTAGTAAGTTCTAAAAATATAATAAAAATAGCAACTGACCAGCCAACTGGCTCCATCCCATCCCCACTTGCTGCTAATCTCCTTCTCCATCACGGGATACGTCAGCTCCTTCTCGCCCCGCTCCGACAGCAGCCGCTTGCGATTGGCTGAAATAGACGGCGCATTTGTGTTTCATCCTCCCATAATTATGCTACTTCAACTCTGTCGCTCATTACAACTTCCGTCACTATGATACCACTTCCGGAAATCACTAAAAAGCACAAAAAACCACTGTACCCTTGGTGACGGTGACGCTGCCTGCTGCACCCGTGGTTGCTGCCGATATCAACGTTGTCGAAGCAGTCGAGGAGATGAGCGTTGTCGACGAACCATTTAACGTCGGCTTTGCGACGCCTACAGTTCATTTTTACAACAACAAAAAACATTTACGCAGTGATCAATCGCAAGGGAACAAAACAGTCATGCATATTGCATTTTTTGTCATAAATTCGAAATAGTTTAAACTGATTTTTTACTGCACTCACCATTGGTCTTGGGCAGCTTGGGTCCGAGCAGAGGTCCAATATTATAATCTCCATCGTCATCACTACTGTCGCTCTCTTCCTCTTTCTTCTCCTCCCTCGGCCGCTTGAGTGGCGGAGTCGCGGGTCCGACTCGAACTGCAGCAGATGCAGCAGTCACGGAACGGGGGATGAGAGGAGGCGGAGGGGGAGGTTTGGCTGCAGATATTTTTGCAATAGATATGTTAATTCAAAATATACAAATATAAAAACACAAACATATTAACGACAACCACTACACATGTGGGAATATTTACAATCGCATGTCGAGCAAAGGGAAATTTTCACTAAAACGTGGTCATTCTTTTGTTGGATACACGAAAGCCAAGTAAAGCGCTAAAGAAAGGGAGCCGGATAGCCCCTGGATACCTAGAGACAAGCAAGAGAGGGGGGAGTAGCAGACAAAAATAGCACCATCCCTAATAAAGTCGCAATTTAAACACATCAATAATTTTACAAATAAAAAATTTGTTTTAAATACCTGCAGCTTTGGCGACGAGCGAGGGAGGCGAAGGGAGGGGAGAGAGACTGTTTGCAGCAGTCAACTCGGCCGGCTTGGTCACGGTAGTCGATAGGGTTTCCCTGTACAATTTGAATCAATGCTTCAACCCGTCACATCCGCGTTTCGCGCATGTGACGGGAAACCATCATAGTTTGATTCCGTACTAATTTCTGTATGTTCTCTAGCTAACAATTATAACAAAAAAAGTGCCACTCACAATTTGATTCTCTTGACAGAACTGCCCACAGATTTCCTTGTGTCGACGATTTCATCGCCATCTTTCGTCTTCTTCTCATCACTCTTCGTATCTTCCTCACTATCACTCGACGCCTTTCGCTTTCCACTCGGAAGGAGTCTGCAGGAGGAAATTAATAAATGATTGAATACCAAACTCGAAATTCTATTTACATAAAAATATATAAATACCATTCAACAAATTAGCAAGATCTGTCACTATTCATACCTCGTTTCAGCCTGCATACTCTTCTCTTTCTCCATTCTTTCCCTCTCCACATCCTCAGGTTTTAGATCGAAACGGGACTTTCGGCTAGAATACGGTATTTTGATCAAATGAGATTTGCCAGAGAGTCAAGATTTCGACAATAGAAAATGAATGAATACCGTCTCTCTCTTATCAGTATTTTAAGCTTAAATTTTACAGGAAAAAAGAATTTTCCGACAATATGGGATATGGAGCACGGCACATCTCTGTTTCACTTTACAATTAAGTACAGAAGAAGAACTGACGGTGGGAGTGGTGGAGGCTGTTGCAGCTTATGCGAATCTCCATTGATCACAACGGAGCGTGGTCGGAGATCTTCCGGCTTGGCCGCTACTTGACGAGGAACGAGCGATGAGATCTGAACAGTTTATTTCATTAGACATTTTTATTTTTCTTCCATTTTGTTGTTGCAAAATTCTATATTCGATTCCCCAAACTTTCAAGTTTTCACGCATTTAACTTTTGCAGAGTGCAAGTGATCAGAATAATAGAAAATGCATAATTCCCCCGGATGATCGCACCAACGTCTGATTAAAAGCTAGCAAAAACAATCGAAGAGGATCAGAAAGTCACCTGTTCCTTCTTCACTGGTGTCATTGACCCCGCTCCTCCACTCAAACCGGGCGAATCCACGCCAATCAAGTCCTGCATTAGCATAAATTGCAATGAATCAAGAACAAAGAACATTATTGAACAAAGAACAAAGAACGAAGATGTGGAAAACATTATCATATATTTATAGATAATTAAATAGGCAATTAGAATTATACCTGAGTGTACGAGATAGGCGATGCCATTGGCGATCCGGAGGATGACGAACCAGAGTCATGGTGGACACTGGAGCCTCTGAAGTTAGATCAACCATCTTATGTTTGCATTTTACAACAGTTCGCCTATCCTAGATTCTACTTGATTCTGTGATGCTGATAAGGATCTCTAGCTCAAGGTGATTGATAGAATGAGAGCTACGCAAACCTGTGAGAGGAGATGGGTGATCCAGTGGTCGACTTATCTCCGAATCGAATCTTATCCGATTGAAGCACTGAAAAGTCAATCGATTAGCTATCAAATAACTTAACAGTGATACGAGAGCGCATAAATGTTATGATCAATAGTAACTACCTGTACACTGCACGTCTAGACTCGATTGCACAAATTCGCTGGCGCAAATCGTGCCCACGGAGGTGAAGTCGATTCTCGCCTTCCGCACATCATCCAATGGGAATTTCTTGAGAAAGTCCACAGACATTCCACTCCTAAACAATATTTAAATGTAAAAATACGAGAAAATAATGAACAACTAGAAGAATTCGAAGAAAACTGTGTGCAATTGCTTTGTCATTCTAACAGGCAAATATAATAGATAACGAATACAACTCACGTTCAACAACCCGTTGAGTGGAGTATAACAAGCAACGGGGCAACTTTAGTAACGGCAGGCAACAACCAGCATCTCCCGATGTCGCTTCGCAAGACCAGTAGAGAGCTGGCTCGCGGAAGTGGCGAGAGAACGCGAGTGTGTGTGGTGCGCAGTCGATCGATAATCGACTCACAAGGGAGCGCACTAGAAAAAGAAGAAAATGAAAGCATGATGCGACAATATAAGTAATTAAACAACGCGAAACAATCGATTTGAAACGGTTAACACGCCAAACGTTTCAAAGTTGACGCTACATTTTCAACGGTCGCGGCCCCCTGTTTCACGGCTCTGAGCTAGCTGGTGTACTGTATATACAGGGTAATCGTGGTAGGATATTTTTTCACATGCTGTTTTATATTAAATGCTTTTATTAAATTTAAATACATTTACATTTTTGTTTCTTTTTATTTTCTTTCATGTCATGTGCAGAAAATAATTTAGAATGATTTATGAGAATTCTTTTGATTTTCCAGAGATGTGATTATCATCTAATCTGAATTATTTATATTTAAAATTATATCAATTTCGTACTTTATTTTTATTTTCAGTATTAATTGCGTCTCCTGTTCAGTCATCAAATCGGAACGTGCAAATGTCGAGAACCATGCAGACAACAGAATTGAGAACACAATTTCACCCCTTGCTTGTCGAATTTGGTGTATGGCCGTCTAAAAAGGGATGAAAATGCCCTGAGGGCATAATATCGAGAACAGAATGAGCATTTCCATCGATGATCATAGTCTCATTTCCTTCTCTTCGTCGAAATCTCTGTCGGATTGCTGCGTTCCCTTTCTGCAATGATCTACCGTCGAATATGTGTCATGCCGAAAATACAAATACACCGTTCCGAGAAATAACCCACCTCTCAAAACATTATCGTTACTCGCGCGTGGTAATCGTCGCGTGGGGTGTGGAAGGCCTCATCTAATACTGAGTCATCCAATTGGCCCCATTCCAAGAATGTTTCTCGAGAGGAATTCTAATTGTCTTCATGGGAAACTAAGTCTACCAGCACACACACGTCTAAGCTCTATAGCGACGACGCAATGTTATAGGCAACAGGGAGCGATGCGTGTCGGTAGACTTATAATTCGTAGACTCATTTCTGTCTAACCCTCTCGTTTCGCGCGCTCTCTCACCCTTTCTCTAACTTGTTCTGCTTCGAAAGTACTTCATCTCCATTGCAACTGCGTCAGTCGTCCTCCTCCATCCGACTCCCATCTGTAACTCCGCAGAGGGGCCATCAATTTCGAACAGCTATTTCGCAGTCCTCCCCCCATTTCGCGGTCCTGCATTTTACGGCTCTCCTCCCGATGCTCAACTATTCCACGAGCTCATCGACCACATGTGGAAAATCTCTATTTTGATCTACCTGAATGCGCGCCAAAATTGGTCCTCAACCCTGCCCCATTCATCGCATTTTATTGAAAGAGAGGTCGGTGCCAGCAACTTCTCCATGCCAATTACCTAGTGATGACGCAACCGGAATATGCCTACTACTGCTTCCGCCAGAGCCAGAGATCGTAATTACTTCCCGGACGTCCCGGACGGACGACTCTCTCCTTTTTTCAGTGCTATCTTGTTGCCAAGAATGCAAGCACTTTCTAGTAACAATGTAATAACTCTCCTTTTATGTCCTTTTTTATCTGATACCAGAGGCAGACAGAAAGATTGCCACTCCACCCGTGAATCAAGTGTGATAAGATCTGATAAACGGACATGTTTTCGAACCGCAAATAGTGGCGAGGGGGAGGCTGCCAAAACAAACATGGTTCCTCGTGCATAATCGCAGTTCCGTCCGTTTTCGAATGTGTGAATTTGTCGCTCGAACAACGATGTGTTTAACAGTAGTGTTGTAAGATCGAATAATTCTATTCGTGAATACAATGAGTATTCGCGAATAATGGAATATTCTTCGCGAATATTCTTTATTATTCGCAAATAGGATTATTCGGTCGAACAACGGCGTCTCCGTTTTACAATCGTTTCGCTCATCGTTGAAAGTGTCTCTTTTCACTCCTCCTTCTCTGGCTCTCTCAATTCTCCCCACTCTCTAGCCGTCTCTAACCTCAGAGCACTTGAAAAATAGAGAGATTTACGCTCACGATATCAGATTGCAGTAAGCCACACCGTTATTTGGCTGACCCTCCGTACTACATACTCATCCCTCCCTTTCCCTCTCTGTTACCTTCTCTCGTGCACCTTTTCCCCGCAGATAATAATCCACGGGTCTTGAACCCCTCACAGAGAAATAAGTCTACGACTGTAGACTTCCCGGCTACCGAGCGACGACTTCATAAGTCTACTCGCTTCAATTTGAGGCAGGGGAGCGGCATTTTTAGACTTTAAAGTCGTCGCTCAGTAGCCAAGACTTCTGGAGTCGTAGACTTATTTCCCTCTGAGCCCGTTGAAAACCATTCCTTAGAGTCAGGGCTAGTTTGATCGTTTTCAGGACTCCTCGAGATAGGAAATTCTCTCGCTAGAAAATCCAATTTTAAGGAGGACTTTTGAGCCAATTCTGCAAGACGTTCCCTCATTCACCCTTTGCCTGTTGAATCCCTACGTCATCGACGTCGATTCCCACCGTCCCCCTCTCTATTCATTGCAGCCACGGTTCTCTGACTGTGCATTTCACTCCCCTTTTTATATCGCCATTCAACCGCATCAAAATAGTCGCAGCTCCTATACTGATTGCATGCGAAATCATCGTTTTTCTCAACATTCGCGTGAATTTGTTTGTGATTGTAAGCTGGATGAGGTAACCAGAAAGGGGTGAGAGAGCTTGCGGAAGTGAGAAAGTCCCTGTCATTTTTGCACATTCTCCCGCTGTTTACCCCTTTCTGGATGCTTGCCCTACCTGCGGAACTATACGGTAAGTTCCTGCTTGCATGCCATCAATGTCACCCCCAGTCTTCCATCCGAACTTGATCCTAATCCCCGACTCTCACGATTTCACAGTACTTACAGGGAAATATGTCACGAATCCACCATAGCTGGAGTTCAACGTCTTTCAAAGTCTAATGGTACCCTCCCATGCGCTTTTGTACTTTGACGCCGTCATCCTTCATGCATGGGAAAGACCTCACCACATGATTCCAAACCTACAGACCAGGGTTAGAGTGAGAGAGTGTGCAAAAGTGAGAGAGTCCCTCTCGATTTCACACGCTCTCTCACTCCAAAGGCCTTTCTGGATGGGTGACCGGCCTCTGGAATGATGTGCCACGGCACATATCTCTATTTTCACCATGTTATGCTGCGCAAATTTCATCGGTGGAAAGTGGAAACCCGTTTTTTTTCCACCTTTGCACCATTTTTTCCTAGTCAAGCTACAGATTCCAAACCAGATACACAGATGGAAAGCACGTGTGGGAGATTAAAAGGGGGAATTTCCTCGACGAAATTTGCTCAGCATAAGACTGATGGGTTCGTAGATGCATTTCCGTGTTAGTTTCCTCCTGCCATGTTCGGTCTACGCTCCTTTGCAAAATTAGCGTCACTCAGCACCCGATGAACAGACAACACACACACGAAAAGAGAGAGAGAGAGAGAGAGAGAGAGAGAGAGAGAGACTGCCTATCTCTCTTTTTTCCTTCCCCTTTTCTTCTCCTTCCTCATCCGCACACCATGAATACCCAATACATATATGCAGCCTGCACACAGCGCCACCCCCACTGGTTTGATATAAATATTCCATTCCAAATCCGACCACATCTCATAATTTGTTGCGGATATTGGCTCTATTGCTGAAGCCCCAGAGTCAATCGAGCCGATCATAAGCTACAGATTCGCCTGCATTGACTCATGTCAATGCCCCCTGTTCGGGGATTTTTGGTGTATGAATTTGGAATTCAATTGGCATTTGCATGTGTGTGCAGAGATCTCATCCGGGTGGGTCTCTCTCTCTCTCTCTCTCTCTCTCTCTCTCTCTCCCCCACCGGAAGTAATCTCTCCGTCACTGTTTTCTGCAGTCAACCAATCACGACATTCGTCGGTCCCTGCTGAATCTTTCATACAGCAGTCCACCTTCGCGAAAGATCACTCTACCGTAACCCCTGCGGTTGCCATTCTCCAGAAAGGGGTCAGGGGTGAGAAGTCGTTCTCCCTGACCCCTTCCTGGAGGGCTGGAATCATGTGTGCAACAGTTCTCCGATCGCTCCAGATGCGATTAGTCCCATGTTCTCCTATGCACATATCTGCATAATCTTCGCGTGATCTGTCGTCACATTTTTCTATAGAATGTTGACATCTAGATACACTTTTTTACTTGATATAAATAAGATACGAGACATATACTTTAGATATATTTATGTAGCTTTTTCATATCTCGGATGCGTTCCCGTCCAGCTAAATATAGGGGGGGGATTTTATAGGGTTGTTTCTGTCTAGGTTTTAGTGCCCTCGGGGGTGATCTATCACATGAACGGAGTCTGAGAAGATATGCACTTATCTGACGAGTCGTTGTTTACTTGGGTTTCCCTCAATTCTCAGTTACTTACGACCGAAAACACCTCGGGAAGCGCGGGCATTTTATGTAGTACACACTGGGGATGTTCGTGTTGTGTATAGTCTATGGTAATCTCTTTTTTCTCAAACTCGGACTATTTATCAGCGCTTTAATCGCCCTGTTGTGCCTTATGCCACGCAAATTTCATGGGGTGCAAGGTGCGAAACAGTTTCATGCACCCTTTCATAACTTTTTTCCTTGTGAAGCTACAACTTCCAAACTTGATATTACAATTTTAAAATGATACGTTCATGAAATGGACTACTGGTGGTGAACTCTCTTTCTATACCTGTCTCTCACTTTGCCATGCTCTCTCGCAGCCGTATCTGTTGTTTAGCACGGATTATCAACGGAACGTTTTATTATTTCGGACGAGTCCTCGTAAATTTGTAATACTGGGTCGAATAAAAAGGAGAAATGTTCCAAACGTGGCTTGTATCAAGTTTGGAAGTTGTAGCTTCACTAGGAAAAAAGTTATGAAAGGGTGCATAAAACTGTTTTGCACCGTGAACTCCATGAAATTTGCGCAGCATTAGCGAACTTGCATCTCTGGACACCCTTCAGCCACACTTCGATGTACGCAACGAAAAAAATTATGATGTGCGCATTTCGTTTAAAAAAATCGCAAGGGGCAATGATGTTTAAACATCGGTCTTTCGCTCCCCCCCCCGTTGAGCTCAAATCGCATCAAGTTTCACGCATTAGATCCTATTTCCCGCCTCTTTTTACGTCGATATGCATCGTTGTTTCCTGCACAAACGGCACGCTGTGCCGTGAAATCACCCCTAGTAATCGCTGACATTTCGGAAGAGCGGCGAAAAATCGACAGGTGTTCTACACCGAAGTTCACCTGTGTCCACTGTTGCGCTGTGACTCAAACAGCATCACACTTCTTTTCACGACTTGCATTCTATTTTTCACAAGGTTCGACGGCCCGGGCATACCTCCAGAAAGGGGTCAAATACTCCTGCTCCCTTCCTGAAGAACTATTGGAAAATTGGCGCAACGAACTTTCGATCCTCCCGACGCCTGCTGAAAAAGTTGCAGTATCGGCTATAAAACATATTCGTTCTCGGTGTCGTAAACTTTTTGCTCTTGTCTCTCTCTGACTTCTTCTTCTTATTACATCTACTCGATTTTATCTCCCCATTTCATCGCCTGATTGCACCAAAAAGTGTGCATTTTGAATACGAACCGAATCATCCCCGCAAACCTCTAGAATACGGTCAGAAGCGAGATAGTATGGAAAAAGAGGCGTTTTCTCAAGATTGACCCCTTTCTCGATGCCTGGAACTACATGTATCATCACATGATTACCTAGTGATGACGTAATATTTTTGGTGACCATCGTAAAATGGTGTCTCTCTCTGCATCCATCAATCATCCTCGACAGAAGTTCGCCATTTCGACAACAACCTCAGATTTGTAATGAAAACCGCACTCCTTCATCATTTTTCTTAAATTTTTCGCAAAATCTAGAGACACCGACTAATTATTTATGAATCTTGCCATTTTGTGAATAATATAGTGCACTCTGACGTTCGCATTCTAATAATCCCTGTCCTCCTCACTGTTTATGCTCTCGAACCCGCGAGTTTTCGGTCTCACTTCTCCCTCTAATTCGCACCCTCGCCCCGTAATTCGATGAGCACGTAGAGACTACCGAATACTCATCATCCCCTTCTCCCCGCCCCCATTCCTCCATTCCTCCCAGCCTCTAGGTTCGCACTATTTTCTTCATCTAAGCACCTTTTGTACCCCCCTATATCCCGCTCTCTGATGACTAAAAAAGCGGCAGTCTAGCGCCAGAAATCACTCTTTTTCACGCATATATGCGCCGCTCGTTATGTGCGCACCCTGAAAATGGGAATTTCTGACATTTCCCGTTTCCCTATTCGCCCATTCACAATCACATTTCGCAAATAATGTGCACAAAGATTGGCTGTCTCTCTCTCCAGTTATGGATGCGCTCCCACCTTCCTACGAAAAAGCTAGGTTATACGAATAACGACGACGTTTTGCAGCGGCATGAGATTCTGGCCGATGCCCGCTATTTATCTCGGCTATTTTCCGGCCTGAAACTCGACATTTTACGGCTTTGGGGTGCATCAAAACGCGAAATCGTGCAGATTTTAAAGGATATCGCGTCGGAATCACTGAATCTCTTGTCATTCGTCTCACCAATCGCCCAATGCATGCAATATTAGTAGAGAGAGAGAGAGAGAGAGAGAGAGAGAGAGCAACGGTCTTAGTGGGCGGTATATTCTCAATACAGATCCATCACAGGAACTGGTTTTCAGTCACCAATTCTATCTTTCCGGAAAAAAATCCCAACGTCTTAGTAACTCGCTAGAAGGAAACTACAGACATCTTTAGGGAAGTTTATGGAAGTAGGACTATGGGAGGTGTATCAAGAAAGGCCGTTACGAATCCGTTTCAGAAAAAAATTGATAAAAAATGCAAACTTTTTTTGAGACGATTTCATTTTTCGCAAGATGAAATCGTTACTAGACCAGTTCTAAAATGATATACCTTATGCTGTTCCAAACTCCCAAACTGCAATTCGAATCTAGGTCTAATCTAGAACATGCTTCAAATGCTAAAATGAAAATTAACTCGGAGAGGGAGTTCCTCTTCTTCTGCAGTGTTCATCTGAAGTTGACATGTGGTCTCCGCTCGTCCCCCGAGAGAGACGAGAAACTCAGTGTTGTCGACTGAAAACACTGCTGCCACCATCTCATTTGCCGCTGTCCGAACGTTTTCCCTCCTCCAGAAAGGGATCAGCAGCGAGAGAGTGTGCAAATGTGAGAGAGCCCTCCTCTTTCACTTGTGCATACTCTTTACACATTCTCTCGCATCTGCCCCGTTTCGGGAAATTGGCTTTAATATTGTTTCGCTGTTGGAACATCGCTCCGACGCTGCCCATGTAGAATTTCCAGAAAGGGGAAGTGATGGCCGCTCGAAATGGAAATTGTTTGATATAATTTGTTTACTCTTTTGAAAACTTAGTAGAAATTATTTTGTCTCTCAATTCTCATCCCTTTCTGGAGAGTTCACTGTACTATGCAATGATGTCGCTGCCGAACATCATCCCGACGTCATTTAATGGCCAGTTTCCCTCCCAATCTTTTTTCCTCCATCCAAATGTTTCATTCAATCTCTTCTACATCTTCTCCTTTCATCGCCCCTCTTTTTATCCCCTTTTATTCCCCGCATAATCGAGTATTTTCTCTATTTTCAAGAGCGTCTTCCATGGAGTCTTCGAGATTTGTGATCGCCCCACGTACTTTTGTTGACTTCGGAGCGTTAATTAGGGGGGGGGGGGTGAATATGCATAGCTCGATATGGAAGAAATACCGCACATACTTCCGCATACCACCCCAAATATCAAGTTACCTGATCTTTATGATATTTGGAAGGGGATACTTCAGCACATTTCGAAACTTTTTTTGTTCCTAAACGTAGGTTACAAAGCCTATCATTTTCCTTAATTCCTACTCTATTCGACAAATGAACGTGCGAGTGTAGAGCATTTTTCCATTCTAACAGGTTTTTCTCATCCTCTATTTCTCATTTGAACGGCTCATTCAGAAACCGCTCGTAGACAGTGTTGACATGATCGTGTCTTCCCTATTTTTCTTGTATTCTCCAGATTTTCCCCTATGCGCATCTCATTTCGCAGCATAACTCGAAATTGTCACATAATCGTTTTCGAGGAAATACGACCCAAACTCCGCCCACTCCTCAGGAAGAATGATTGAATGAATGATGCAGCCTCCTACAGTCCACCCTCGCGATGCCTTTTCAAATACAAGCCCCTATTTCCACCCTTGCTTTTACACGTATATTTTTCATTCTCCCTGTCGAGGTTTTGCATAATTCGAGCCGCGTCGCATAATTTCATTCACAGAAAGAGTCCTGTAGTCCGCTTTTTTCTCGCGAAAATATCGCATAAGAAGCGCCATCGAAAGCTATTATTCGCGCATTCTCACCTTTGAGGACGTGTTAAATTATTTTGCCCATCTCCAGAAAGGGGTCATCTCGCTTCCCCGCACATGCGAACCCGGCACATGGAAATGTGCCTAGATACGACTTTCGGCTTCTTGGCTACCGAGCAACGACTATAAAAGTCTAATAGTTTCGGTTGAACGGCATTTTTAGACGGGGTCGTAGACTTATTTCCCATTGAGCTCTTTCTGGAGATGGAAATGGAAAAAAGGGAAAAAATGGGATGAAACATGCAATAATCTTCTCTTCCATATCTCTCTTTGTCTCCGCCCACTTTCGAGGACCAAGCTCCCTTTCACCCGTCTTTCATCTACTCAAAACCACGCTTCCTTCTCCTCATCTTCTCCCGCTTGTTCTTTCTTCCTTCCAGCCGCTCATAACTCGCCTGTTCATTTCCCCCTTCTCTTAACTCCTCAACCCTTCCTTAACCTTAAATTTAACCATGAGAACCTTAAGTAATGCTGTTCTTTTTCAAAATTACAAATAGTAGTGCGTACTAGGCGATAAAACTCGCAAGTACAGCAGTTCTCGTTTGTTTATCGCAATGGTAAATTGATCTCGAGTGCCTTTGTAGCGGGAGTCAATGCAGAGAACAGATCTGCCGAAAGAAAACAAAACAAAACCCATCTGCTGTCTTTCTTTCTACTGCTCCCCCGCATTGTTCCTAGATAATCGTGCGGCGCAAGGCACGTATCCGTTCAGTAATCTGAAAAAGCAGTGATTGTTTTGCATCCCCCACGACGCTAATGTGAATACACATTGCACGGGAGACCCCTCCGTGAGATGGGAACACTTCCGTATCAGGGTCTATACAGATTAGATTATTACGCTTGGTGATATCAGAAATATGTGAGCGAGATCTGGATCGGATTAGTGGAAAACGAAAAATAGGTGGGGTTTAATGACGGATTTCAATCACGAGTTTCTCCCCACCCCCGACTTCCATATCTCATACATGGAGATGGAGATAAAAATAACGGCTCACGCAACATTTCCTGTCCTATCTATACACGCAAAATGTGATCCCGCGGTTTTTACAAATGTGCACGTTTCGCAAATCCCGGCGAGATAGTGTGCGAAACGTGGAGAGTCATGGCTACGCCACAAAATAGTGTTTAACTTGCTCATGCATGCATTGTTCACCTCCTCCCTCCTCTCGCCGTCCAATCTCTCAATCATTTTTTTCCTGTCCGCCGAGGTTTTTGCTCCACTGTATGCTTATTTTTCGTGACAACGATCGTCTTTGTGTAACAGATTTACAGAATATTTCCAGAATGAATGGCTCTTTTGGGACGGAGAACCGTGCCACAAATGGATCTGGCCGACCGCCTCAGGTATGCTAATTACAGTAGTTTACAAATAACTGTTTGAATTAACTTTATTCTTCTATGTAAAGCCAAGAGTACAACCATGTGCACAACCTACAAATAACATACGGAGTACAACCTACAAATAACAGTAACCTTTTCATGATAGTACTACAGAGTTCACGTGGGAGAAAACTATAGGTCCTCCTATTTTTCTCTGTTTTGGGTTCAGTGTATCTTCGTCGTTTCTCTGCACTCAATACGCAGTCAAAACTCCGGAAGAGGGGAGTTATTTTGGAGGAGAGAATTTCCAGAAAACATTATAAACTACGCTTCGTGCATGCACTATTTATGGTGTTTTACGACGTAAGGCGTAAACATAAAGGGTATTATTTATATACACAAAAGCAGAATACGTAAAGCAGGAAATAATAACCAGTTTCAGGGGCAGATTCTAGTTTGGATCTTAGATATTTGAATTTCGCGACTCTTGATTAGAATGCCATCAGAGAGATCAAACAATGATGAAAGTGCGCGAGATTTTTCGAGATTTCAATTTAGCCCAATATGGGATTCTTGCGGGGTTTCTGATGAGTAAAATGTTGAAAGTCGCTGAAAGAAAAAATCCGAATAATTTTTGTAAAAATAGTGTACAATATGCAAATTGTAGGGTCCGTTCGGTCTGGCGCCGCATATCTTCTTCATCGTTATGCATCTCTTCATCACTATGACACTCGCCATCCTCGGCAATTTACTTCTCGTTTTCGTTATTATCCGAGGCAACAAAGTCGCCAGGAGACGGCTGAGCCCCGTTCAGGTGTGATTTCCAGCATCTAGAATGGGGTCAAAAATAAAAACTCACAGGGAAATAAGTCTACGAAAGCATAAGTCTAAACTGGACAGCGGCAACATTCAAAATCTAAAAGCCCCGCTCTTGTGCGCCAATTAACATTTAGTTGTCGCAGGCCAGATTAGACTTATCGAGTCGTGGAGCTATCCCGCTAATGTTTCGCCCCTCTCTGGAGAATTTAGCGGCCGGTGAAACGATCCGCTAGTCCATGTTTGATCCTTCGGGAAACGCATTTCGAATGTTTATTATCTCGCTCCGAATTTTCCTGGGGCCCTTTCGCTCACCCTTCCCCATGAGGGACCAAAGCTGAACTCTTCCGAAACGTTTGCGCCCCTTATCAACAACGAAATCTTTCTAAACTAAGCTCTGAGCTTAGACTACAAATTTTGATCGACGAGCTCTATGTCGTGAGAGTTTTCAGCCCCGAAAAGGCCGTCCCCTCCTTATCCGGGTCCGGAAACCGCATTAGCCTGCACTTCCCCTTTCGGATTGTTGTCAATACGAAACTTGTCACCGGAAGAGGGCAGTCTGGTCCATTAAGGTACAGGAACACAGTGAGCCTGGGAAAATATGAAAATACGAAGTATTTTTTCTTACATTGTTTATTCCGTCAGGAGACTGGATTAATAAGGTGGGTTGCTAGGACAAGGTACGGATTTCGGTCAGCATGTTTGACTCCTGTTTCGCTCTTGAAACGCTTTTGTAGGTTCTATGTTTGGGCGCTGCAAAACGTAGTTTCCATGATAACCATAAATTACCTTCGTTCGAAAAAAAGACAAACCATAACAAGGAACAAAGAATGCCTCTTGTTATTTCGTCTTTCGTCTCTTCCAGCACTTTGGGTGATCATTGAAATCTGTTTTTACTGTCAGGCCTCTTTTTTGTTGTAAATTTGCCGTGCTGCGGCGCTCCTTTTCCGAGAGATAGGGCATCTATTAATTTGTTCCTCGGTAAGAGGGAAGCAGAAAAACAAGAGCGACAGAGGCGGAAAATAATGGAGTGAGGGAGAGCAATGGTGATTTCCCACCCACGAACAACATTGCCCGTTTTCGATACGATGTCGCTCCTCCAGAAAGGGATCAGGGTGAATGAGTACGGAAAGTGAGAGAATACCTCACGGTTTAGCACAACTCGTTCACTCCTACACTGAGATATTATTTTCCAGAAAGGGGTTATGAGATCGCGTGGAATGAGGAGGGTGGAGAACCGTTCTCCTAGCAATTTTTTCCGAGTAACCACTTTCTGGAGATTAAGCCCATTAGATTGGAATGATGTGCATGCTCCCAGACGCGTCTCGAAGTCAACAATCACAAGCTACTATTCATATCGCAATCGGAGAACGCATTTCTCTCATTGTTACCATTGCGGCAGAAAACAATGTGACTAGGTCACCCACTCACTTTCTATATTATTATTATTAACGACAGTTTTTTTTGTAATCGAGGGGGAGCCATTTATGACCGAGGAGTGGGCAACACTGGCCGAAATGAGCTAGGGCAGACAGCAATTTGCGAGAGTTCCTCCCGGAAGTCATTGGAACAAGGGGAAGGTTAATTAGGCGAGTGTCCTCGGAGTTTAATTATCATAAAACCGACGTTCACCCATGTGGGCGCACTTTATTGAACCTATGAAAGTGTTTTGTTGCTTCCTGAAAGATCTCGTAAAAGTGCTAAAGCCCACTCACACTTGTGAAGAGGGGTCAGGCGAGAGTGTGCTAAAGTTAGATTATTTCTTTCACTTTCTCGCATAATCTATTGTCCCTGACCACTTCATTCCACATGCCGGTCAATCTTCCAGAAAGTCCTTTGGAGTGAGAGAGCGTGTGAAATCGAGAGGGACTCTCTCACTTTTGCATACTTTCTCGCTCTAACCCTGGTCTGTAGGTTTGGAATCACGTGTGAAGCTGGGGTTCGTCAGGGCTGTGGGAGGAAGTATCTCCCTGGGGGTGGGGGGGGGGTACGTGAGGAAGCAAACTAGACGCGGTCAATTGGCAGCCCACCCCTCAATCTTTCATTGGTCGCTCCCTGGAGAATTGCATAATGACCCGGGACACGTGCTTGCTGCTGAATAATCACACCGTGTTAGCATTGCAAATATTGCTTTTGAAAGATCTCGCTTGTAAAAAAATTCTTCCTGTTTTCGCACGCAAACTCATGATCGAGTGGAAAATGCATGTGGTAAAAGTGGCGAGTCGATTATCAACAATTGAATAAAGCCAGTCGGCCGGAAGCAAGAGGAACAATGCAAAAGTGTAGCTAGAGACAATGATGATAGAGCAAAGTCCCATTGGAATGGGTTATAAAGTTTTACTAGTAATTTTAAAAAATCGATAAATAATTAATTGTTCAGTTACTTCTGCTACACACGTGCACCGCCGATTTCCTCTTTGCTTTCTTCTCTTTGGGCACCGAAATTCGGCTGGTGAGTTTCGAAAAATGGCAAAAGGCAAAATATATTCAGAATGAGGAAACGAGTTTCAACCTCTGCCTGACTTCATAAGAGTCTCACTGAAACATTAACATCTCGATCGATTCTCGCAATAAACTTTAGAAAAAAATCTACCTTGGTGGAATTCTCAATAATAAAGGGATTTTTATTTAGTCAAAAAATTTATTTTCATAATTGCAGTTGGCTGCCTGGCCGATCTTCCCCGGTCCCGATTTTCTCTGTTCGGTCGTTCACTACGCCCAGATGGTCCCACTCTACGCATCTCCATTCCTGCTCGTTGCTATCTCTGCCGATCGATATCAGGTACTGTACCGTATCCTTAGTGATTACGGTATTCGGTATCTACACACAGTATGTCTAATAGAATATTGAAAGTGAGGTTCTATTCGTATGGCTGTACTCTTACCGTATCCCATAGTACCGTATCCTCTAGTGCATACTGTCATCGCATCTCAAATAGGCGCTCATTCGTTATGCGGAAGGCCTCTTTTCTCTCTCCCATTCAGGGAGTTCCACATCGAGAATCCTCCTCGTTGTGTTTTGCAGTGACGATCCCGTCGCATTTACCACAGTGCACCTGAATAATGTAGTAGTGTGCGGCTGCCCTGTATTCAATGGCCAATTATATTCGTGCGAAGACCCGGAAACGGTATAATCATCGTTCTTTTCACATCATAAAACAGGCCCGTCATACATACAGAAATGGGGTCTGGAGTGAGAGAGCGTACAAAATAGAGAGGGACTCTCTCACTTTTCCACACTCTCTCGCCCTAACCAGTTTTGTTTTGCAGCTGAATTTCTGATTCATCAGAAAATAAACCGGAAGTGGTCACTGAGTTTTCCCAGTCCAACATACATTACTACTGTCCATGAGTCAAAACACATACTCATTGCGTCCATCCAAACCCATTCCTATCAAATTCCGCCCTCCCCCAACCAAATTTCATGTGTTCTCAAATTACCGGGTATTCCGTGCTCACGCACAAACAAACACACAGCCTTGCTCAAATATGGTGGAGCGCGCGTAAATTTGTATTTGGCCAGTCCTCAGAGATCAGAGTACACCAATAAACGAAGGGAAGAGCTATAATTTGGTCGCACGCGCTTTCTCGCTATCTAGGGACGTGCCATTTTTACTTATTTTTATGCGCATTCTACAATAGGATGCGCGAAAATAGCACCATCGGGAGGCTATAACTGAAAATTTTCCCTATTCGAGTTGTGCGATCCCGATTTAGATTCATTAAGTAGTACTGTACATAAATAGTGAGCGTGATCTCTTCTAGTATCCGTCATTTTACACGCATTCCTCAGACCAATTAGTCTTCTCCTTCTCTCAGAGTTATGAATGCATAATGATTTTTCTCTCTCTCTCTCTCTATCTCTCTCTCTCTCTCTCTCTCGATCGTCGAACATCGACGAAATTATTTTCGATGAGCATCAAGTTCACAATCGCAACGAGTCTCACCGTGTTCTCCCTTTCACTCGCTCAAAACATGACTAGCCCTGAGGCAATGAAAAGCAATTGAGCAAAACGAGAGGGAGGAGGTCTCAGACTCAATCCAGAATCAATTACTACAGTCGAATGAGCACAGACATAAGAGGGCAAAATGGGAAATGCGAAATACGCAGAGTGAATTGACTGCGAATTCGAACTGGAAAGACCTTTCAAGGAAGAATAAAATTATTCCAATTTTATAGGCTTCTTCTTTTGAATAGTACATGAATTATTATTTCATAATAATTGCAATTTAATATTTCTTCGAACTGTGCGATGCTCACTGTGCATTAGAATTAAAAATAAAAATATTCCATTTTCATAGGCTGGTATTGACTTCTTCTCAATTTTGAATAGTACATGAATATAGTTCATAATAATCTCAATAAATATTTGTCAGAACCGGAAGTGACCTTTCCACCTGCAGGCTATTTGCCGGCCGCTGGACAACTTCCGGCAGTCGCGATACCGTCGACCCAACTGCCTTGCTGCAGTCGCCTGGGCTGCAGCGCTGCTGCTGTCCATTCCGCAGCTATTCGTCTGGCAGATGGTCGAGTGAGTGAAATTGGACGATATTGCGTCATCACTAGGCAATATTTGAGCGAATGGTTGCCTAGAGATGACGCACGAGAATTGTTTTTGCAGCTATGGCAGAGGTCGAGCGTGCCGCACGACCTACGGGCAGGATCAATTGTAAGTTTTTTTTAAATAAATAAATAAGTTTGGACGGAAGAAGAAAGAGATAATAGTTAGGGTTCTATTATTGGAATCTACAGGAGATGAGAAAATTCGAGAACAAAGAAATGCAAGCCGAAACGCGTGAGAATAAGCAAATAAGATACGTGTGTTGTGTTCCCCAAACCCTAAGCATAGTGAATGCAGTTGCATTCCAACTATCTATTCTTATGAAGGACAAAAAAGAAAAAAATATTTACAAAACTGTTTGCAGGTTCAAAACTTTCTACATTCTTCTCTTCAACGCACTCGCTTGGCTATTTCCCTCATTCCTAGCAGCCTTCTTCTACTACATGGTAGGTCTCTATATTTTTAAAAAAAAATTTACACCTCTACTTTTTTATTCCATTCAGTTTTAGGTCAAGGGATAAATCCGGAATCGGCTAGAAAATAAACCCAAATGAATAAATTAAATACAATGTTGTTTACAAAACCAGGTGTGCAAAGCTGTTTGGATGTCTCATCGACCAGAGAAGATCGTCAAGTGCGAAGAGAAAAACAAGTAAATATTTTTTTGAAATCTGATTCTTTCAAAATTGTTTTCTCATCTTTACAAGAACCCGCAGAAAACAAAAAAAATCTTGAGTAATTTTGTGCACACGAATCTCATATTCTCGTTTTTGAAAAATATCTAGAGTAATGGGAAAGCCCGGAAAATTTGACGCCTGGGGGAAATAAAAATATTCAACGATATAACAATTAATTAAGCATGATTACGCAAACGTATATTGACAAGCTGCGAGAGGCATCGTGCGGATACAGAAGACAGAACTCGGAGTTTGACAGGTAGCTTTTAGATAGATGTATTGGCAACTTTTAGATAGTGAAGGAAACCCATCTTGCAAAAAAACCCATCTTGTACCCAGGATTGGGTTTCAACTATCTGCGCTTGGACTATTGTATATATCAATTGAGTAATTGACGAATACGGTAGATTGGCCTATTGAAAGATCATCAAGACGGTAGATAAGAATGGTTACGGTAGAAGTTGATTAATGAATGATTACGGTACAATCGTTGCAGGAAGCGGACCCAAACAGTGAGATTGACGATGACGATCATCGCATGCAATTTCTTCCTGTGGGCGCCATTCTGCATAACGAACGTCATCCAGGCGATATCGCCAGAGTTGATATGTGGGTTGTGCTTAAAGAAGGAGTATCACGAATCTCCTGCTCCATCATTCCTCATCTCATATGTTTCAATGGCGCGGTCGCTTTCTCCTCGTCCACCCTTATCCCTCCCTATCATTTTTGAATTCCTGCATTCAGGGTCAGTTTGGCACAGAGCCAAACGCGAATAATTTTGTTCAAACTTATCGGCTGATAAGTTTGAACAAAATTGTTTGCGGGTTTGCGGGGCTCTTATCTGGAAACCGATTACCATAACCCGACAATGAGAACTCAGTTGACCAAAAGTTCGTGGGACACCACCTTTAAGTAATCACTTGAATTTATCTACTAAAAACGCCGTACATAACAGTCACTCTTCTATTTATTTTTCATTCCACGTGGATTAGAGGAGAGATGAGATAGACAGAGATGAGATTACGTGAGCAGAGAATAATCGATGGAGATAAGATGTTGCCAACGTGTCTCGATGTGAATAGTAGTCTCACAGATTAGACAGGAATAGAGAAAGTCACTCACGACGAATTTCCTCGATTGCAGCAAAAGAAGCGCTAATCTTCTTCGTTATCTTTGGCAATCTCAACTCGTGCGTCAACCCGTGGATCTACATCCTCTTCAATCGCAAACACGTCGCGCGCGCCTTCTGCGGCAGCACGAGCAAAGGTAAGACAGCGGCAGATGCACCCGCCGCACCGCCACAAACACACCACCGATCGAAAATCAATCGATAATTGACATGACTTCCTGTCAGACTTACACGACTCGTTCCTACTGACCTACGGTAGTTGGAAGGTGATCTACTGAAATTTATCGCTCAATCTTTCTCTTTTACTAACTCCCTCTCTTAAATTCGCTAAACAACTTCGCTATCCTATTTCCTCTTCGGGTTTCCAGGGCTTCTTCCTACTATATTGCGTGTGTCTTTTCTCCTCTTACAGTACTGCATGCATTCTCTTTGCCCCTACCGTAATCATGCTTGCGTATTGCTTTCCCCCGCTACCGTACTCTCTGCTTCAGGGTGCGTCACGCGATCGGAAACTGACGCGCAATCGCGAATCAATGGCGGCAACTATGCGCACTCGTCCTCCACCCTCGGCGCCTCCACACTCGTCGTGCACACGCACCACGAGCGCGCCAGCACAGTCTACACCTCACTCGCGCATACTGGAGGAGCTGCGACGGCGATCGGAAGAGAAGCAAGCGAGTACACTCCAAAGACGTCAATCTCGACTGACAAGGTAGTTAGAGACACCGGAATGGCCATTACTAGATAGAGATCAATGGGCTTGGTTATGTTGGAGTTAATAATCAAGGCAATCTGAATGAATGTGCACCTGGACAAGACCGTAACATGATTTAGTTGTTAATAAAAATCCGCAAAAAGTTTTGACCACTGAGCGGATCGAACGCCCAACCTTTCGATCTGGAGTCGAACGCGCTACCATTGCGCCAAGCAGTCATGAGTGGACAACCGAGAGAAATGGTAGATGAGCGTTGAAAGCCGGGATTTCGAATACAATTCTGGATGTACAATCAGTAACAAAAACATTGCAGGGTCACGTCAAGTTTTCGGAAGACGACACATCTCCCAATTCTTCGATTGGGTCCGTTCAGGTACTTTAACTCACGGAAGAATGGTAACGTTGGTGATTGAAATTCATTTCAATAGAAATTAGCATATCAATTTTACTATATTTTTAATTCAAATTACTCATATGGTGAATTCAGGACCGAAAGGGATACATGCCGATCAATCTCAATAACAACACTTACAAACGTCCCCTTCGTGAGAGCATCTGAATCGACCGAACCTCTGGTCTCACCACGAGACTACGGTAGCTCAATGGACGAAGATGATACTGTAACTACGGCGCTTATCGATCTGTCCGATACGAGTATTGATTCCGCCACGATAGGCACTTTTATCGCTGATCTCGCTAGGAAAGGACAATCATCATTCGGTAATGACTCTGCAATATTGATTGATCGTATACCGACTTCTTCCCAATCTCCCTTCACGAATACTGTAATTTACGTTTGATTGCTTTCCTGAATTTCCATTTCACGAGTTCACCTTCCTATCGTAATCTCACTAATTTATTAGACGAAAAACGCAATAACCCCCAATCGATCTTCTTCTACTCAGCTACGTGTATAAAACTTTCTGCTATCGAATCCATATTCACTAAATTGCAGCCACTGATCAAGAATCGATTTAAAAACGTAATTATAACAACAAATATCAACGAGTATTTATAAATGGTGTCATTAAAAAAAATATGTTCTCTGTGCCACGTTGAGCCAAGATTCCCTTGTGATCATCCTTTTGACTGATTTATCGCGTCCATAAACAATGTTTGGAAAGTGACAGACAGATACACATACGAAACAACAATGTGCTTGTCGAGCTTTATATTTCAAAATTCAATCGCTCATCTCGTATTCTTCTAGCATGAGTTTGATGGCTTGATCAACTGGAATATCTTTCGGCGAGAAATTCCAAAATTCTCTGACGCTGACACAGTCCTGAAAGAGAGCATCGATCCTTAGTTTATAGTTTATAAATTTACAAATAGTTTATAGTTTAGGTGTGGGCTTTGAGTGACAAGGCTTTGAGTGCTTTGAGTGACAAGATCGAGTGACAAAGAGCGCCTCAATGTCACCCTGATTATGAGGAAGATCGAACGTCGAATGATTGGAGTCACCCTTCTGGATCGAATGAGGAACGAACGATTACGAGAAATCACCCAAATTTGAGACGGGAATAAGGAGGCACTTAAACGGAAAGCGAAATGGGCCTTGAAGATAAGGTGAATGAAAATCAACCATTGGACGCGGGCAACTCCGATGTGGACCCCCTACAACTGGAAACGCCCCCAAGGCCACCCCAATACCCGATGGAGAGATGACCTGAAACGAGCAATCGGGCCCCAATGGTGGAATGCAACTAATGAAGAATTCCGGCCCATCCTCATCTGAGCACTATTGCCTGACATGATAAATAATTGAATTGAATTGGAATATAGTTTATAGTTTCTACCGTAAAAGTGGTACGATAATATTTTCGTTTTGTCACCGGCATCCGATGCCTAAACGTCCGCTCATTCATGGTCGAATTAATTTTTAATATTTCCGAGTGGGGCCCTGGTTTGGCAGAATGCCAAGACGCAAACTCTCTAATTCCCTGTTGTCTATCGATCAGACGGGAGACACTTTTCCCACGCTCGAATAACGTTGGCCGTTGGGAAATCGTAGAGATAAAGGAAGCTCACCTTGATTGCGAACTCCAATTTAATTTCTGCTGCTGACATGTCTGCTGCTGACACCCAGAGTTGAAGGTAAACATAAAAATAAATGTTTCAATTTTCTGTGTAATAATCGTTTTAGTGTTCGCGAAATAGTTAGACAATAATAAGTACAGCAAAAATAGAATATTTTAAAGGGCCTGAGATAGATACTTCCGTGGTATGAATAGCTTTTTAAATTGAGAACTCTAAATGATTAAAAAAATGAAAACAGAACAACTTGCTTTTAAGCATATAAAAACTAACTAACTTTCCGCGGTGAAAATGCATTTCCGAATTCTCTCAGAACATCCAAGAAAATGGGGTAAATATCGACTCGAAAATTTGACATTCCGACAACACAATCTCTAGAAAATTCAACGCTTTGCATACAATAACAAAAATGTACCTCATATCGACGAAATTTTGCATCTCAAACCAGGTGTAAATATTGTGAAAAGCGGATCGAAAATGGACATTGACAATCTGAAGTGAAAATATTATTGGAAAGCTCGCGACCATTCTTTACATACTTCAATAGAGGATTCTCAATATAGAGGATTCTCAATATTACCTGTTTTTCTTCATCAGACATATTCTGTGCGGTGATCCGGGAATTTGTAGATGATGTGTGGTAGGATCGGTAGACCACAGTAAATAATTCACATCTCTGAATATCTGGCTCATAATTTCATTTTCAAATATCTCTCTTGAAAGCCGTGATATATAATATAATATATATCTATATTATAACATATATAATATATAATATATAATACGTGATATATAATATATATTGTCATGGGCGATAGCTCCCATGGCTCAGCTGTTTCTAATTTCACTTTCGTATAAGGTTCTAGATCCTTTGTCCCCGTTTGGTTCTCCCTATAAAAGGGATATTTCCTTTCACTCATTGACAAATTATCGGATAAAGCTTGCCTAGTCGCTCTTGCTGATGTAAAGAGTCCACACCGTAGTCAACCCAAGACCGCGTCCAGTCTTCGGTTAGCAATATCATATATTGCTCACCTTTACTAGAGAAGAATCTGTGCTCAGAGCTTCGATGCATCGAAATAAAGTCCTTCGATCTTCGTTTTCTCCTTGCATCCTGGGAAAAAATCAAAAGAATAATGTGATTAGTTTAACGAACACATACAATAAATAACAGAAGACGAAACGCTTAACATGATATCTACATTTGGAGTGAAAACGAGAGTTTGGAAAGTGAAGAGAGTTAAATTTGGCGCCTAAAATTCGAAGAACAGTCCTTAGCCTCGCATCGCTATAATTGTTGAAATGCTATGATTTCTAACTAAATTTGTAAGGATATTGGCACAAAGCATGAGTCGTGGGCGCTAGTTCTAATTATTATTTATGTTTGCAATGCGTGGCCCCGCCCTTAACTGAAATGACCCAACATCTCTCTGGCAAATGAACCGTTTTAACAACTACCAGTTCTCTCTTAAAAGAGAGAACGGGTAGCGTCATTTATAGAAGGCTGATAATGAGATAATTATTCTCATTGATTACTGATGGAGTCTTGCCATAGGGGCTACTTTCTTCATAACTGTCCCGAACCTCTAAATTCCACATAACTGTGTTGTTTGTGATCCAGATATAATCTTAATCTATTATCTTTCCATTTTCATCATTTTTGTTCATCCATCCGAGTCAAAAATGAGGTTTAACTATTCATTATTCATCCTCGTGAGATTGTAAAGCAACACAGGACTTATATCATGCAGGTACCAATTCAAAGAATAATTATGCCAAAAATGGCCACATTTGAAATGTAGATTGACGTGAGAAATTAAACAATTAGAGGATGCTGCATTCAAAAAACAGCAAAAGTTTTGACCACTCATTGTACCAGTGTCACGTCAAGTTTCCGGAAGACTACACATCTCCCAATTCTTCGATTGGGTCCGTCATTTTTTTTGCAGCCACTGAACAATTCTTATGAATGGATTCGAAAAAATAACAACAAATAGCAACCAGTATTGTTTAAACGACCATTTTCTCTGTGCGGCATTGTGACCACCCTTTAACTGATTTATCGCTGCCATGAAAATGCTTAAAATAAAAACAAATCTACTAGACAAAAAAAGGCCAAACAAATCTACTGGAAGACTCTGCCAAATGACTCCAACATCACCATCGATTTGTTCTCTTCCCCAATGGAAAATGTCGTCATTAGAACCATTCTTTATTAACATTTTGTCATGTGGAAGGCTCGTGGCATTGTTTATGTATCATATGGATGATGCAAAAGATGGAAGAGACTGCGAGGAAAAGCGTAGACAGTAGGTCCTTACGACCGCCAATTTGTATGGCTATTTGTTCGATGCGCCATTCCCTGAAATGCAGACATATGAACAGAAGAGAATCCCTTACCGAGGCGCGAGGGCCCTTCCTCGTCTTCGAAGATTCGACGAAATTCTGTTGCCTTTGTGCAGAAAGGACAAGGGAAGGTTAGTTGCTCGACCGACAGTTCCTGCGCACACGCGATACAACAGATGTGTCCGCACGCGGAGAGAATGACGCGGACGCGCGGATTGGCGGATAGGCACACGCTGCACTCGCGTGAGTACCGCGGCGAGGGAGCGTCGCTATAGGAAAATCAATGATTAATGAAATACAATGATGTAATAATAATAATATATATAAATTCCTTTCTCGAATGATGTTCTCATAAGGAGTAATCTGTATTGAAGAAAGGGCTGGCTTTTCACTACGCAATTCCATAATGCCTTTTCGGATCTCTTCTTTTTCTCCTTCCTCTCTGTCTGGCCAATATTGACGCAAGAATTCATCGGATGATTCAGGATACGGTATCGACCCTTCTCCAATCGCCGTCATAGCTCGAAACACCTTTTCTGGCACTTCCTCGGACGATTTACTGGTTATTCTAAAGGGAATTGCAACAGGGCGTCCTGCAAGAACGTTTAGTCGAATAACTATATATTCTTTTTTATTTAAAACTATACTTAAATTACATAAGAATGTTTGATCTAGTCTCCATCACTCTTCTATTCATTTTTTTCTTCCATACCGACTATTATACTTGATGAAACTTGATGAATATTTTACCTGCTCCGGAAATTAATATTGTCGGAATTTCTGCCGACGGCTCTCTTCCTTTCCACATGAGGTAGCTGAATTAGAGTGCTCCACAAGATTATTTTCAACTATTTTCTTTACCCAAAATTAAAAAAAAAATACAGACAGAGAACAGTACAAAGGGTATAATAAAACTTTTTCATCATCGGCAAGATACTATTTTAAAAACACAGAGAACGTGATAACTAACTGCGGAAATTCGAATTTTAATAATCCTCCTGTAAATTGACACAGTTATATAAAGGCTTGCCTATATCCAAACTTCTTTCTTCAAATATCAGACGGAAATAAGGAACCTGCAGATGACAACTTTTTCGCAATCCGTGAAGTTCGGTCGAAATCGGGTGAACGTAAAAAGTCCCGTATCTTCATCAGAGAGACGAAGCAAATCGTCGTTTGTTGAATTCTCCCACATTGGAGTCTGTAAGATTATTAGATTTTTTCTATACAGATATAGTAATAAGTCGCGTTACCGTAGCCGCTATATCATACGGTGGGATGTGTTGTCAAGTCAGCTCTTTTAAATTTAGTGCCTTGAAATATCCTCCAGCGACGCAATATGCGTCGCCACGCCATACCACCATATTGGATAATCTGCAAGTTCAGATTTTCTATAACTATCCGCAATTCGAAGACACAACTGAATAAACGTGCTCACGTGTTTCACGCGTTTATTTTGGTAGACCTCTATATCTTTTTAAAAGTATTTTACGTGACTATTTATTTACATGATGGTGAAGATACTTTTGTTTGCGTTTTTGTTCATATAAATAAAAAATTTTCCCAACTGACCCCTTCCTTTCAAAATGTTCACATCCCGTTGTAGACACTCTTCTGGGCTCTTGGTTCGGTTTCTCTCGAAGTAAAACGTGTGAAGGATCGCTGAAGTCGTAGGATACACCCTCGTGTACGAATGAATGAAATGGATTCAGTGTTTTCTGAAGATACGTTAAAATATGTTCAAAGCAGCCCCATTTCCACCGAAGATCAAATTCAACTCTAATGTTTTTAAAGAAAATGAAATTTCGAAACTCTTCTTTCAAATTTCACCAAATTGTAAGCTCAAATATTTAAATGCTCCAAATGATTACGAATAAGAACCTTTATAAAGCGCATATAATCAATTGATGCGACGCTTTCCTCCCTTTTAAGTATCGTTGCGGCCATTCTGAAAAATCGCACATTAAAATGCAAAAACGAATTTCGGAAAATATGCAAATATCACGAGGTTACATTTTAAAAAAAGCGTTATCGATTCGTTGTCACGCGTGGTCAATCACACGATTCCAAACATACAGGCCAAGATCAGTGTGAGGGAGTGTGCAAAAGTGAGAGAGTTCTACTCGATTCACACGCGCTCTGGCTCCCTACCCCATTCTGTTGGGTTGGCCGACCTATGGAAAGATGTGGACTCGTCGTGAGCGGGCACTCTCAATCATAGCATCCGAAGGAGTTACGGAGAGAGCAAGTTAGAGAGAGGAAATCAGCGAGAGAGCGCGCGAAAAGAGAGAGGCAGACAACGAGAGATGTTCTTGGCATGGTGCCAACTCGATGCCGTGTCAATTGCCATGAATGAGAGAAGAGGGAATGAAGAGAAGAGAGGGGACAGTCTTTCTCTTTCATCTCTCCTCTCTTGATGGTCAGAACTTGGTATATTCTCACTCATCTTTACCATTTAATCCGCTTCACAATCTAGTCCAGATCACAGTAATACAAATCACATGATTCCAAACCTGCAGACCAGGGTTAGAGCGAGAGAGTATGCTAAAGTGAGAGAGTCCCTCTCCATTTCACACGCTCTCTCACTCCAAGGGCCTTTCTGTAAGGTTGACCGGGCTGTGGAATGATGTGAAATATTTAGGTGAATTCAAACTGACAATGAGTAAGAATGCGATATTGACGCTAAAAAAGAACAGAGGTCTCTAGTTCAAATGAGTGTACTATTCGTTCTTTTTTACAGTTTTTTTCCACGCTCCTTACCTAAAATGACGCTACTCATACCTGCGCCAACGGAGTCGATATTTTTTGACCAGAAAAATTTGCCAAAAAGTGCGGGAGCCCGGAGTCAATTTTTCTCACGAAATCTGCGGGACCGTAATACTATTATTTTTGTTCGGCTAGTATTCAGTTTTTTAAACAAATAGTTTCTGTAAAAACAATTTCAAGCCTTTTAACGGATTTTACGATATTTTTTTCTTAAAAATAACTCAAATATATACATACAGTAATCTTACAATAATTATTCGTTTTTTACTGAAAGTATAAATACAGTAGCGGACAAAAGTCTTCGGGCACTTTTTATATTTGATACAACTTTTTAGCCCAAGGGGGCTTTGATATAATATGGTAGGACCATATACCAAATCTATTGGAGATTACGATGCAACTATTGGGGGATTGCGAAATCGTTCAGTTATTGCGTCGTGATGACGCAATCGATGCATACTTTTTTGAAGGGGCTTTATTCTTACACGGATTTTTTCCTGCTCACCAAACTATCAGGGTATTGAGCCATGGGTTTGGCTCAACACCCTGATAGTTTGGTGAGCAGGAAAAAAATCCGTGTAAGAATAAAGCCCCTTCAAAAAAGTATGCCTCGATTGCGTCATCACGACGCAATATCTGAACGGTTTCGCAATCCCCCAATAGTTGCATCGTAGTCTCCAATAGATTTGGTATATGGTCCTGCCATATCATAGCAAAGCCTCCTTGGGCTAAAAAGTTGTATCAAATATAAAAAGTGCCCGAAGACTTTTGTCCGCTACTGTATTTATACTTTCAGTAAAAAACGAATAATTATTGTAAGATTATTGCACGTTTTTGAAGGAACACATTTTCTCAAAATTATAATTTAACAATATTTTTCGAGGCCCACGAGCAGGCCCCTGTCGTGCTTCCCTCCAGACCAGACAAAGTTTATTGGTTACCCTATTATCGGACGCTGCTCGATGGGAATACTTTACTAGAAGAGAGCCTGTGGGAGATATTGATTCAATGGGTGGAAGAGCAGATTGGATACGCCCATGCGGGCGGAGACGTGGGAGGAAAGTGGAAGAGAAGAGAAAGATGAGAGAAAGGAAAGGGGGGGAATGGTAGAGGTAATTGAAATTTTACTAATTTGAATTTTAACAGATCGGACCTAAATAAAATTGGAATAAATACAATTAAAGTATACAAATTAAAAATAATTTCAAAATGAGAGCCGGGGAAAAGAGGCGTCGCATTGGGGCGCACTCATGATTCGTGCAGGCTACTCTATCTCTCTCGCAGATTTGTATGTACGAGAGACCGAGAAGCGTAATTTATTGAACAGTGAGAGAAATTTCCTCGTTTATTATATCGATGGAGTGTTGTCATAAGGACTTCTTTGGTGAGAACGGCCCCAAACCTTTATATTCCGATTTATTTTGTTGTTTGCAGACCGAGATCGATCTCTTCTTTCCGTTTCCATCATTTTTTTATCAACGGTCCGAGTCAAAAATGAAGTTTAACTACATTAATAGTCCTCTTGACATTGTGAAGCAACACATGATTACATGGGGGACCAGTTCAAAGTCTAATTATGCGAAAATTTGCCACATTTGAAATATAGATTGGCTTGAGGAAACAAATAATTTGAAGATGGCCCATTTAATAAACAGCAAAAATTCTGACCACTGAGCGGATCGAACGCCCAACCTTTCGATCTGGAGTCGAACGCGCTACCATTGCGCCAAGCAGTCACGTCAACTAAAGCAAGAGAAGTGACAGATGATGAATGATGCGAAGAGAGAATTAAGATAAGCAGAAGGCAATTGCAGGGTCACGTCAAACCTCCGGAAGCTGAAAACTTTAACAGGAGGAAGAATGGTTGCGTAGCTGATTTGACGTATTTCCTCAGATTTAAATACTCAAAATCCAATCGTGAGAGCATCTGAATCGACCGAACCTCTGGTCTCACCACGACAATCTGCAGGCTACGATAGCTCGATGGACGAAGATGATACTGTAACCACGGCACTTATCGATCTCTCCGATACGAGTATTGATTCTGCCACTATAGGCACTTTTCCGATCTCTATAGGAAAGTACAATCATAATTGTATAATTACTCGAATGGTCACAAGTTCGACCCCCCGTGCCTGCAGATCCACCCAACCAAGGGGGTTAAGAAATGTTGGTAGTGATTGGTAAATCACGATCCAAACATGCCTCGAAAGGGGTCCCCGATTCACGTGCACACAACACGAGAATAGCCTCGCAACAGGCCGCTGATCATCTCAGGACAGGCTCTCGTTGCCCCTCAGGCATAGGGGTGGTCGAGACCGCCTTGCGTGTAGAAGACCTAACACCTTTACCTTTTACCTTTTTACTCAAGAATATTGATTGATGGAATCTTTATTCACTAAATAGCAGCTACATATCAACCACTGAACAAGAATCGATCCGAAAAAGCAAGACAGCAAACAACAAAGCAACGGGGTATATATGAAATAGTGTGTCAAGAAACATTGCAGTATGTAATCAGGGGGAGGGTGAATACGTGAGGATTGGGGGGAGGGAGGACGATAATCAATCGAGGGGGCGGGACTTGGCTACTTGCCAAACTTGAACTTGATGGGTGCCCGTGACTGGCCGCCCTTGTTGAGGATTGTCTGCTGCTCAGTCTTGGTCACGGCGTCTCGCTCCCTCGCCAACTCCGCCCTCTCTCGTTCCAGCGCACTCTTCTGTGCCAGCATCGACAGACGCTCCTCGTTCTGAAATGCACAACGATTCCCACCACGAACAACTTGCGGGGCCGCCCACGGGGATTACGGTAGCTCAATCTCTGACGGGAAGAGAGTGGGGGCCTAGAGACGGCGATAACAGAATGAGGGAGCTATCGATAACTGACACGATTGTAGTTTGTAGTGGGGTGGGTATGGTAGGCAAACCTGAGATGTGTGAGAGAGGGAGAGAGAGAGAGTATGAAGGCCGCTCATCAATCTACTCAAACCAACCACATGTGTCTGTCCTCGTCATCCATGACTCGGACTACCATAAATCTCTCTGCGGCAATCCTTGGATGGAATAATCCCTGGCTGATCGAGAAATGAGCGCTGATTACGGTGTCTCGGTTCACTTCATTACACACACACACACAATATTCCGACTACTGCAGATCGCAAAGAGGCGCTGTCGAGTTTGCGAATAAGAGAGAACACTCACAAATTTCCTCTCACTAAGCTCTGCCTCCTGCAATTTGCTCTCCAACTCCTTCTCGAGCTGCTCACAGCGCGTCTTCGAGTCCTTCTGAAAAGCGAAAAATGTGGCAAAATGTTCTGAAGAGAGTGGGATTCGAACCCACGCCTCCGAAGAGACTGGTGCCTTAAACCAGCGCCTTAGACCGCTCGGCCATCTCTCCACACACGCACTTCGCTCTATCTCGTCAACTAGAGATTACTCTCGCGCTCGCCTGTGCCTGTCAACACTACACTCCCGATAATCGCGTTTCTTTCTCCTCTTCTCACTCGGCCAAAATATCGCCTCTCTCTGCCACTCTCTCGAATCGCATACCCTACCCCCCTACTGATTGATATTGATAATATTTTTTTAAATCAATAACTGACTGTGAATGGTGTGTCTACCGTACCTCTCTGGCGGCGCATTCTGCCATCTCCTCCTGCATCTCGTGCTCGATCTGCGCCCGCAGCCTCGTCTCCATCTCGGTGCGCGCGGCCGCGATGCGCTCCGACATGGCCGCCTCCAGTTGGCCCACACGAGACGTCACCTGCAGGGAGGGCAAAGATCAGATCAAATTTTAAATATAATAAATTTAATTGAAACTGCTACGTTGGTCAGAAGTGAACAGTACGCAACAAGAGGGATTAAAGAGCACAGCGCGGCGCTTTCACGTTTCAGCTGGATATCAATCTCAGAAATATCAGAGTGGAGGCCGTTAATACGGTCGCAAATAGATAGAGATCGACTACCCTAATCCCACTCTAACCCAATTCCAACCCCACAGTATCCCTCTCCTGACGCACCATAATCTCCTCTACCTCCTCTCATATACCGTACCTGTTCGGTGATTCTCGTCTCAATCCATGCAGCTGCAGCCTCACTCAGTCGGGAGGCGTCGAAGGTGGCCGATTCCAGCTCGCGCACGATCTCACGAGGAACCGCCTTGGGAGAGGGCGAGCGACGACTGCAATAATTGTAATTACATTTATTAGTATTATGATGAGAAAAATACAATTTTACAAGCACACGCTGGTGCAGATTTTAGGATTGAAGATACAGGAAAAGACACGCAGATTTTGAATAATGGCAGATGACTAAAAACTGTGTAACCATTTAACATTGTTCACCTCCAATTAAATACACGATTTTACGCTGAACCTCGACCAAATTATTGTGTAATTGTTAACTGATTGAAAATCCCCATAAATAGTGTGTGAACGTACTCCCTCAAACGTTTGATTTTTTAAAACCACAGGTGTATTTGTATTTAAATAGTGTATTTAAACATACTCTCTCTCCCTCTTCTTCTTGAGCAGACTTCCGAGTGAGTGGCCGCCCTCCTCTCCTCCACTCGCAGACTCACTCCTATCACGACGACGGCGATCTCGCTTGCGGTCGCGGTCCCGTCTGGAAGGGATACGGTAAGATACATATATCGATCGACATAGACAGTAATCGACAGTAAACTCACAGTAGTGTCAGTTCTTTACATGCAGTTAAGTTTAATCTAGAAATACACGGGGCTTATAGAAGTTTCAGTGCCCTAACAACCAACGATGGAAATAAATCAATGCGGAGATTACTGTACTTACCTCTCTCTGTCTCTGCTCCTCGATCGATCTCTTCTGCTGTCCCTGTCGCGATCACGACGCGGGCTCCTACTCCGACTACGAGCCATTACTGTATCTGAGGGATTACGGTAAGAAGGCAAATGGATCGATAATAAAGTATTCACAAGCGCAATCAACGCATTTGATTAGAGCATGAAAATCACGAGATCATTATGGAATTCATCATTTTATGCAGTCAACAGTGAGGGACAATCAGTGAGATCTGAGGGAACAAACGTCATTACAACAATCATTATTATAAATCATAACAAAATAGCGACTGCAATCACATTAATAATCGATAATCAGAATACAACAGGTGCGAATAAATGAGGCGACTTTAGAGAGGGAGAGAGGTATGTGAAACGAAATCAGTGAGGTAGTACCCGAATGTACATATTGATTTTGCGAAATTTAAAACTTATTGTGCATTTCGCTTCCCGAGCTTCGGCTGTAGTGTTAACCCCAACACAAAACGTCGGGAAGCGAAATGCGTGCTAATACAAACAATAACAAGTGAAATTGGACATAAATCAGCTTGGATAGAGTCGTGTGTCAATTTAATATCATAAGTTTCACGGTGCACCATCAAACTGAGTCCAGGGGGGAAGGGGATCTCTTTGGTTAGCCTAGTGTGGGAGTACCGTAATGCTGCGTTTATTGCCAGCGAGTGTTCAGAAATGGTCTCGTCATTTCGCACACTCTCTCGCCCGATCGGCAAGTGTGTGAGGAATGACGAGACCATTTCTGATACCTCAGGGACAATAAACGCAGCATGATGATGCAAGTGATGACGTCACTGTTCAGCAGTCCTCTTCCTCTTCACAGTGGGCGGAGGTTCGTTCTCTCCTCCCTCCTTCGCTGCTCCGTTCGGCCTTTTCATATGAGGAGGGATGGCTATCCTCACCCGATTGGGCGCATCGTCCAATGGGTCGGGCAACGGAGGACCACGCGCATTTCGAGGCATCCATCTACACAGTTAATCGATTACTCGATAGGCAGTGATTGTCAGGACTTCCTAAATTTCCCGATTTCGCAATTATCACCCCATCCCACACATCCCCTCTCCCAGTCCAAATGGTACCAAACTCTCCAGTCTACTGCTTTCTATAGCGAAAAAAAGTTCTACAGGGACAAAAGCAGCTTGCAACATGGATTTCAATCGCAAAGTTACTCCTATGATGTGGTAAAACACCTGTTTCAGTTAGGTATTTACTATTACATTTGTAAAATTGTACGATCAAACAAAATGCCAAAATGGTACCTCCTGTGCAAACAGCGGAATTTTTTTTGGTATGTTCGTATGATTTTATAGATGTACTACCATCGACTCACTTGAGATTCTCCTTCTTGAGCATGAGAAAGGGCGGCTTCGCAATCCCCATCACTTTGCACTGAATGATGGCCGCTCGCGAGAGGCGCACGATGCACTCCTGACCCTGATTGAGATCATCTGCAATAATACATATTAAAAATATTAATATTTTAAAGAAAACAACAATACTACGTTCCACTTCAAGACGCGTTCGCGTGAACTCTTCCCTCGGTACTGAGGTTTATCTGCTGAACGTTTAAATATTACACAATCTCCTGACATTTGAGCGAAAAAGAAATGTATGGTATACTATATGCAGCCTACTTCACGGTTGTCATTCGTTAAAAAAACCAGGTATCGATAGACATTGCAGGTGCGACTACCGTACCTCGATGGATGGTGCACATGTTCATGGCGAGCATCGTGTGCTTGATGTCTTCCGTCTCGATGCCAGTCACAGCGGCCAGCGCAGCACACGGCGCGTCCTCCAGTATCACCTACAATACCAATTTTGCAACGCAAATATTCATAATAATATTAAAAATTATTTTTATTTTTTCCTTACAAAATAGGGAAAAAATGTATTACATTATTATTGTTATTTTTTAATAAAAAACACAGCCAAAAAGGGGCTCAATCTCTTCATTTTACACGCTCTCTTCGCAGGTTGGATGACGAGAGTGTGTGTGAAATGTCTTGCAAACAAAACTCTAATTTCCCTACCAATTGCCTATTGATGGCACTTTGCAAGACATCGTGCTACTCCTAATCACATTTGCTTACGCCCCCACCTCTCCTCTCCCTCCCCTCTCTCCCCTCACTCGCTCTTCTCGTCTCCATTCCGAGCGGTCGCCATGGCCGACGAGGAGGTATTATCGATTTTCCCCATTTTTTAGGTTGTGATCCCTGCCTCTTCCTAATATTCCGAAAGAACTCGTCCAACTCCTTCAAAGGAAGTTACACAGCCTTTGTCACAACTATCGTACTCCATCCCCCCTCAAGCTACAGTACACTTCGCACAGACTCTCAATTAAGCTAATCTCCGAAGCCATCTTCAATGTTTTCAAGAAGCCCCTCAAACTGATTGTGAGCGAGCACTACACAATAATGAAGCACGAAATGCGAGTGGAAGACAGCGATACAGTAAAGGTATACGGTGGTTCGCACCAACTATCGAAAACTGTTGACTGCTTTTCAGGTCAATCTAACGCTAAAGCGCGGACTCGTCATCGAGATTGAGGAGGATAGCGCCTTCCGTGCCTTTCTCTCGTAAGATGTCTACAGTACTCGATCTACCGTGATCTAGCTACAGTATCCTCGCACTAACAATATCTTACTCATCAGGGTGGGCGATATCCTGCTCGTAGTCAACGAGAAAGTGGTCGCCAAGTCCGATTTCAAGCTCACCGACTTGTTCAGAGACAAGAGCAACAAGGTATACGGTATCCCCGAATGAGCAGGCCAATCAATACTCATCGCCTACCATATACTCTACAGGCCATCAACTTCACGTACATGCGACTTCGAACCTACTCAAGCGACTCGGTAAGGCTCTACTGAGTACGGTATCTACTTGCTCATCAGTTATCGATAGAATAGTCTACCATATGCCTGGCAGGTGCCGTTTGATGACGAGAAGAGGGAAGGCTACGACTACCGCGTCGCCAACTTGTACTTCTTCCACAAGACTCAGATGGGACTCGTCCTCATGAACAGAAACTCGCGTGTGAGTTACAGTACCAAAGTTACCGTACCCCCACCAAACTCCTACCGTAATCTACCGATCTCTCAGGTTATGGTGGCCGAGGTGCTGCCCAAGAGCGTGGCCTCAATGTGTATGTTGGTGGGGGACACCATACTGCACGTGTGCGGCAGGAGGCAGACAGACGCGACCAAGGTGAGTCAGCCCCTCCAACGAGGATTACTGTACCAAGCTCCGCCCGCTTGATTACTGATCACCAACTAAAAGAGAAAACAACTGAAGCTGCTACTTGAGGCACTCAACGCGATCGCGGTAGAGTTGGCAGAGAGAGGCACGATCAAAATCACCATCGAGAGGCCCATCTCCGACTATGAAAAAGCCAAAGTTGGCTACTACATCGGAGTGAGTCCGCATCGATCGATCGATACCGTATCCACCCGCTACCGCACTCATAATCTACATTGTAGCGGCGGGAGATGCGCGACCCGTACATACCCGCAGACTGCGTCGACTACATGGCGGCCGCGCTCGCGCAGCTCAAGCACAGCGAGGGAAAATCGATAATGAAGTGGGTACTACCGTACCCTGCGAACATACCGTAACCGTATACCGTACACTTTTCAGAATTCCCCATCTGATGGTGTGCACGGAGAGCGCGCGTGTCGGCTTCCACGACCGTATGACCACCGAGAGCGTCATCCCGTCCGATATTCAAGACGAAACTCTCATCAAGGTATACTGTAGACACGATCGTTCAATATATGCTTACTACAGTACTCTATGCAGACGCCAGCTCGCGTGCAGATCATGCCGCAGCCGCAGCCGTCGTCGAACGCGGCCGACACGGAACGGCTGGAAGTCAGCGCCATGGTATACTGTAGTTTATCGACGACTGACTTACTAAACCCCCAATCATTACAGAAATCGATAATGCCCTCGGTGCACGAACGACCGACGACACCACTGAAAGAACCGATCAAGTAGGGAGAACATGCATACCGTAACCACCCTAACCCCCTCCCTTATTCCCCCTTCCTTATTCTGGCTTCTTTGCAGAAAGAGCAAGGCGGGATCGAAGAAGGTGCCCGAGAAGAAAAAGCCGCTCCTCTCGAAGGAAATCTTCTTCGGTAGGAAGAACAGGAAGAAATCGGCTGAAGCAGTAACGAAGACAAAGAAGAAGAAGGTATTGATCCCACGCAATCCTATCGTAACCCCGATACCGTACTCCAATCCCCATAAATTAAAAGGTGCCGACATCAGACGGTCTCCTACCTTGTATTTTCGAAAGCGAAAAATTGGTCTACCATGTATTTTTGGTCTAATAAATGGCAAAAAGTGGTATACCACATACTTTTCTATCGAAATTATCGCCCTACATTGTGCTTTCGCTGCTCTTGGAGATCTGTGCCAACCCCAATATAAATGCCGTAATCCACCCTACTGACTACCACCTGATTTCAGAATAAGAAGAGCACTGACACGACTGGGCTGGAGACAGAGGTACGATTGTTCCCTCTACAGTTACCCGGTTCTAATCTACACCCCATTCAGACACCGTAATCGAAACGAGGATTTGACGGGCGCCCCCAAGGAGCGCGCAATGGATGATCAAATTTCAAAAACCTACTTCAGTATTCGAGATAAAACAGTGATTATGAGTGAATTGTTTTACATCGCAAGATACAGTATCCCTTGGAAGGGACAAATGATAATGGATAACTGACCCGCTCATCGTCCAGATACTCGAGAATGCGCCACCACCAATAGGAACGGTAGCTGACCTGAAACGAGACTATATAACTAAAAAAAACTCAAAATGAGGATGGTTCGAGCATCAAAAATTACAACTACTATTTCTAAAGTCTACGCGCTGTTTACGGATGAAGGATACCGTAACCTACAGTGTGCTACAGTACCTTTCCCAGATCGGACAGCGGCTTCTCCGGCGTGCCAACCCAGCCCTCGCGACGAGATAGCTCGTAACCTGCCGGGGGGGACTATCATTACAACCCTTCACACGTGTTTCGAAGGGAGATAGTTTTTCCAATCATTTCACTTTTTAAACATAAATACTAGTGTTATTATTTGGAATAATCCTATTCGAGAATAACAAAGAGTTATTCGCGAATAACAAAGGGTTATTCGCGAATAACCTTTGTTATTCGCGAATAGAATTATTCCAAATAACAACACTAATAAATACGTTTGCACACTTACTAATCTGAATGAGTAGCTTGCCGTATCCCTTTCGCTGGTAGGGAGGGAGGATCATGATGCATGCGAGATTGTTATCCGAAGTAATTTCCTTCGAGAAGTGGCCCATCACACGCGCGCCCGACGACGTCACCTGCACATAAAATTTGGGCTAGATATTCGACATGGAGTCGGGGCCGCAAAGGGGCCAGAAAGTTCCACAGCGGCAGTCCGCGTTTGAGCGCACCCGCTCCGGTTCAAAGAACCTGTCCAACAATACAGTACCCACAGGTCATGTAGAGGTATACTGTAACTTGCCCCTACCTCCACATACTCTATCACCAATCCACCAGTATAGAGAGTGAGAGAAATGAAAAGAGCTAATCCAATTATTTACCCTAATTTGAAACTTTATTAAAAAGCAGCATCGTAAACTGACGGAGCAAATACTCCCACCTTGTTTTTTTGAGAGCGAAAAGAGGAGTGCAACGTATTTTTGGTCTGCTAAATGGTTAAAAAAAAGTAGGCTACCACACGTTGAAATCGAGATTATCGCTCTATCTTGCATTTTCGCACTTCTTGGAGAGGTAATTAATTTGTGCCTACCTCGCAGAGAATGTAGAAGATGAAAGTGTCGACGTCAAAGTAGAGCGTCTTGTGGTCGAGGAACAACTTGGACAGCAGACACAACGCCTGGCAGTACGTCTGCAACACAATGCCGTGAAATTTGAACAAATTTTCGATACCAATTGTGTATTTCGCACGCACTGCTATGAAGCAGGAAGCATCTACAGGGCTAGGTCTGAATTCGCGGAGATAGGCGTATATTTCTTCATCAAACTCGGAGATTCGCTATAAAAAAACCGTGCATTGCCAGCTATCGAGAAATCTAGTTAAAATAATGAGATAACGTTGCTTTTGCTACACTCGACATGCTTTCCTCCTCAGTTTTCAATATGCGCACCAGGAAAGGTTGATAGGGGGCAAGAGATTCCACGTAAGTACAACGCTCGTTTATCGATCCACTGACCTTATTATGCTTGCCAATCACTTCGTACATCGCGAGATTGGGTCCGTCCCTGTAGATCTCGTCGCCCGGCGGCTCGAAGTACTGGCACACCGACTGAAAATATTTTTTTTAAAACTAAATATAAATAAAAAAATCGTTCACAAAGCCCGCATATACCAATCACGGCATTCCGTTCAAGCACAAATATCGAATTCGAAAGATCTTGTTCATTTTTTAAAAATATTTATTTTGTCTTAAAATGTAATTAATAACAAAACCCACTCTGTGCAATTTCATCTCCGTTTCGCAGTCCGTGTACACGAGACAGAAATCGCAGACAAAGAGAGCAGTGTGTTCCGTGTCCTGAAATTATCATGAAAATTTATTTATTTATAGTCAACAAGACATTGGATCATAACCTCTGTTCTGATCGAATTATGTGCAAGGCATTCATGATTCATACCATAGACCAAAAACTTTTGTTCCCGAATGCCCCAAATGATGTCTGGTTTTTATGGTTTTTGGGTGAAAAAGCGAAAAAGATGCCTGATTTTCAAATTTTCAGGCGCTACCGCGCCTGGATGACATGAAATGATGTCTGATTTTTCGAAATTTCACCTCAAAAAGTCCAAAAGCTGTCTGCGTTTGTTCCCTTGAACGGACTTTTTGGTCTATGATTCATACGAATTACAATTATTTGATTAATCCGATCATCATTCGATCATTCGACTAGTTATCCCAATATTGCCATATCAATATTTGTAGTTGAAACTGACTGCCATTCACATACTATGTAGTCATCGAAAGTTGCCAATGAAACGTAGTTATGAATCATGCACATACATTTTCGTTGGCCCAGATTCTGGGTTTACACTTTTTTTTGAACCAGGCAGTTTAGAGTCTCGAGACCCATCTAGGAATACGCAGAATGTCGAGTTTAGTAAGAATTGTCCCCTATCTGACCTGTTTTATCGAACTTCCGATAGAAATCTGACGTGTTTATGAAATATCTGACGTGTTTATGCTAGGCGAGAGAGTGTGTGAAAATGAGAGATCTGGGCCGGGCGAAAATGTATGATCATGCAATACCAACCCCTCTCCACGCAGCATCTTATCCTATCTGTCGGCACTCACATTAGACACATTTCTTGCACTTCTATTTGATTGGTACACTACAAGAAAAACATATTATTACCTTGTATGGATATGGGGAGAAGTACCATGTGTTCATCTCGTATCCATTCATCACCACCGATTCGATGTTCCGCACCTTCGTACGCTGACAACGAAATCAATAAATACTGTATCAATATTGGGGGTACTGTATCGATACATGCAAATATATACCTCTTCGTGTTCCTTTTCGAGTCGTGCCGTAGTTGCATCTTGGTGGGACTGAAATTGCACAATTACGTTTACACAAAAATAAATAAAAGGAAATAGTTATAGACTGTATGTGCTCCCAGCTATTTCATGTGCATCACAGTGCCTAATTTAATTATTCTAACTTCCTACTGCACAGCACTGAACTACCCGCACTACGCACCCGTTACGATTTCAATAAGTTACAACCTTTGTACTATGTGCATTCACTAGCAAGGAAGCCACTCGACTTGACAAGTGGCCTTTCTAATAGGGAACAGTCTACAACACGTTAAACTGACATTTCATTAAATAAAAAATTGAAGGATAAAAGAAATATATTAAAAAAGTAACTCACATCGACCTGTAGATGATGGAACTCTACATGAATTCTCGTCTGCGCTCTCGTCTTTGCTCCATCTTTCTTATCCATTTTGCCTGAATAATCAGGTTTTTTTCACACTATATTAATCAAAAACGAATTTACATTGTTCCCGATAGTTATTTCCAGCTAACGCTTATTGTTAGCACTTATTATGATTGTTGTTCTACGCCACATGTGGGCAGCAAATTATAGGACTCTTTTGCAGAGCGCTCCCGCCCCCGTTTCAGTCTATTTCATAGTGCCAGCATAGAAGAACTACCGAAAACTTCAATCTTTGCCAGTCTTGAGCTTTTGCATAGTGCCCCGCTATCTGGTTTCCCCAAAATGCAGTGTACCCACCGTGCCCAAATATGTCCTACGCCTAAGCAATGTAAAAATCGAACGCTCTTGCATATAATATACTATTTGAAAGTACTAGGACAGTGTAGTAATAGGATCGTGTCAAGAATCAAACTAATTATGTATGATAGATTATTGATTAATTGAATGATGTGTGCACACGTACTAGCAAACGGATTTGCGATGGCGGGGTCGGCGCATCTCTCAATAAATCGATCTCGCTCAATCCACTCATCCAATCTGCAACGGAATATCGATTAATTAAGAAGAAACTTGTTTTTCTTTCCGTTAAAATGTAAATTCGTTTTAGATTAAAGGGAAAACCTGATAATTCAAGCAAAATCGATATGAAAGATGGACCAACGACGACAGCGCAGACCATAAGGGCTTCTGATTCGGGAGGAAGCATTGACCTACCCAAATCTTTGTGGAAAAGTACAAAACCTGACCGTCGATCGTATCCGTAGTAGTGGACATAGTAGAGCTTGTGAACCTTGTCGCTCGACGGAGTTTGAGACTGAAAATAATAAGAGTAGAACAAATATCCAATAGATCCAGAACGATTTACACGTCGGATATAATTTAATGTGAGGACCATTGAAAGGACAGAATCCATTTAATTTAAGAAGTAATTACATCATGGTACCTTGTCGCTGGGTTCTTTCGAAGACTCGATGGACTTTGGCTGGGATTCAGATCTCGATTCGGCTTGAGAAGCGGCCGAGACGTTACTCTGAAGGATCAGAGTTATATAATGATGCAATCCTAAAAATTACAAACGAATCTAAATAAATAAAAGATGGGTAAGTGTAGCAGCCAACAACATTGACCTCTCGCTTTTTGCCGTTGACAAATCCGTATTTTTTAAGTCACGGTTGTGTATCAAACCCGGCAGAGATTTCTCAAAAGCACCAGATTTTGTTTCCTACACAACCGCTTTCAATCTTCCAGGCACAATCGTTGATAATAGTGCTTCCAACCTTGGTTTCGTCCTGAGACAACTCTCGATCGAATCGCAGCCGCTTCTCGGGCGGTTCACGGGTCGCATCCATCCGATGCTGCTCCAATTTGCGGTCGCTCACTTCCTTGATCTACAATAGAAGAGGCAATTGAGGTAAGATTGAGTGAACCAACAGCGATCAGAGGCTTTCAAACTCGGTACCGACCATTTTCGCTTAATGAAAACGAAAGGAACAGCGGGCACGCGGTAAAAAAAACAGCTGCCGATGTTGATCAACAAATGAAAAAAGTCAATCAGCTAAAACGACGCTGCTAGGAAATGAATTGAGCGAAGAACCTAGACATAGAATACATGATTGAACCCACCGCAATGATCTGGACGGCTAGTTTGATTTCTGTGGAGTCGGTGGGGGTCGTCCTCTTCTTGATCATGTAGTATTCTCCTTCAATCAAGTCATCTCCCATCTGCAGGGACAATACTACCTGCCCCCCTCGCTTCTTCATCTCTTCCCACTGAAAACATCCACTTTACAAGGTGCACAAATCGCGTCACAAGACGTGTAATAGCTAATAAACAGGCTACCACGTTCCGGAGGAAACGTAGATCAATAATATGATATCAAACAGCAACTAGACGGCTTGAAAACAAGGAGAAAAGAGAGAAACGCGCGCGCAATCGAATTGGCAATTGGCCAAATGGCGAAACGCGACGCGACCGCAACGTGTTTTCGCGCTATGACGTAACGAGTCACTGAGTCATACTCATGATTCACCCAGAGAATTACTATTTGAACATTCCTATTATAATTATTTATAAAGAACGGTGGAAGAAACATTATCGAAATAATCAGAATATCACTTAATACAATAGAGAAAATGTGCCATCGGAAAGCCACGCAAACGTTTAGTGCACTGCGCAAACTCCGCCCCCTCTCTCTCCTCTCTCCCCCTTCTCTCATACCCGGCTCGCGTAGAGAGAAGCGCGCGCTTTTGTCGAGCGTGCGTTCAACAGCCGCGTCTTCAGTAAGGGTCAATTCGTACCTGAATCTGAGTATGATGAGACTGGGCGATGAGTTCCCGTGACTTATAACGCTCGGCTGGCGGAGGCTGCAACCCCCCGTTTCAGTCTAGTCTGAACCAGATACTGGAGACCTTTTGGGATAGGAAGCTTGACTTCTTTTGTTTGATTGAGTACTTGATCAAAAGAAGGAAACTTTTTGTTCCATTTCCCAGTCAAATCACCAAAAAAAGGGGTTGAGATCGAAAAATGGTGTGCGAACGAGAGCGTTCCTGACCCCTTTCTAGAGGATTCGAAAAAAATGCGAGGGAAAACAACAGTTTGAATCAGAGATCTCGTTTCAGGAGAAGCAGCGCCCCAATGAAATGGTCGAGTAACTCAATAGTCAACAATCACACAGACACCAACTTCTCACTTAATCTATCTACCACTTTCCACAGAGCTTCTCAGATCGAGGTAATTTTCCCCGAAAAAATGCTCCAGAAAAGGATCATGATCGAGGGAGCGTGGGAAAGTGAGATAATCCTGCAGGCCCTCTCAGTCCTGACCCCTATGTGGAGCAGTGTCTGGGCAATTATGGGTCCAGGATCCTCGGATCTCGGGGATCCATCGTGTCCTAATCTGTCACAGATCTAGACGTTCCTTTCATCCTCCATTCCGAGAGAATAGATCAATATCTGAATGTATTTATCTCGCATGAACACCTTGAGGCAAACCTTCCCTCTCATTCAGTCAATCTATCCGCTTCTTTTCCTTACTTTGCACCACTTTATGATCTTTGATCTTTACATACGTGAACTTTATCAACTAGTCTCCGTTTTTAATCTTTCATCTTTGCAGATCTTCGACCTCCTCAGATCTATCCATCTAATAAGTTAATTTCTAGCAGAGAACGTACATTTGCGATTCTACCGTAAATCCAGGATTTACCGTACTCTCATTCCATACTCAGTGATGCAAAGAATTGTCTTTGTTTCGATTCAGTGAAAGTACTAACAGCTCTGACCTGACACAGTGATAGGAAACAGCGGGAAAAGCTGAGACAAGAGAGAATAGAGAGAATAGTGAGGCAAGGTCACTTTGACCACTTTAGTTCTTACTTCGTTTCGCACCCTCTTTGCTTACTTTTTTATCTGTATTTTCTTCCTCAAAGTTTACAATGGCGCTGACTACCCTGCGATTAGGACGATAGCATTATAGGCATCCATTTTAATTGTACAGTGATTTTGTTACGGTGTGAGTACTGTAGGCATATTTAGCTCACTAAACAATTTGTGCAGCAACTTCACTCGGCTAGGAAAAGTCATGGGAAGCAAGCGATCCAAGCGAAGCCGAAAAGAGAAGAGAATCTCTCAGGTAAAGTTCAGAGATCAATCTACCAGCCAATGAACCCCTCTGTTCCTCTCTTCTGACTCCTATTTTACTGCCCGCGCTTTCTCAGTAATATATTTCTCTGCTCCCTCTTCACTTCCATTTCACCCACTCGTCTCCACATCTCTGGTAGTATAGTGGTTAGTATCCGCGCCTGTCACGTGCGAGACCCGGGTTCAATTCCCGGCCAGAGAGAATGTTTTGCAAATTTTCAGAGAGCTCAATCTTCAGACGGCAGTGTATCAGAGGTCGCAATGAAGCTCGAGGAATGGTCAGTTATCCATTCATGGGGACCGTAAGATTTGTTCATATCTTTTTTCAGTGATATCCCGACCCCGATCGAGACCGATACGGTAATTGACGGTGTAATCCTCGGTGACATCGCACCTGGTACGTGCCGATGTGCTTGGGCTACTTACTGTATTTATAGGATACAGTATGCAGTATACTTAATCTGATTTGTGCCCATTCCAGTCTCTCCCCTCATCACTGCAGTACGGGCCTCGTGTATCCCAGTGCTTTGTCGGTCGGCCTCCTTTACGAGAACGGGCGAGTAGACTGAACTTTGGTATTTGATCTTTGTGGTTTGATCTTTGATCTCTGATCCTTGTTTTCTGATCCTTGATCTCTTCAGCCCGTCCCCTCAACCCCGTTTATCGAGATAACGATGATCTTCCGCCCGGTGTCAAAGCCTCTCGCATTCCCGTCTATTCGCCTGCCAAGTATGCAACTGAGAGAGGTGACTGGCGCCGCGCCGATCTGGCGCCACTCTTGCGCCAAACAAAAATCCTTGCAGGCTCCGACACGAATATCGACTCCTCCACTTCCAACAACTCCGCGCCCACCATCTCATACTGTGGTACGACATTAATCGTAGATTTGTGTTCTGTATGAATACTTTAACGGATAGTGGAGTACTGTAACCAAATGTAGATTATTGAGAGAACGAAAAAAAGAAGAAAAAAAGGTGATTACTGTAATTCTGTTCTCGATCGATTGCAGATGTTGATACGCCTGAACTGACGAAGCTATCGCTGGACTTTGAGTACGAGGATAACGCAGTGGAATGGATGAGCGCCGCATCCAGTTTGGTACGGTAGCCTATTATCGATTTTTTTGTGATACTGTGTTCAATTATCGATTGTTCTGAGACACGCTATTGACGTATCGAGTACAATAGAGTAGTTCTCACAGTCAACCCGAAACCCTTCCAAATTCTCACCCTACAGTAATCTGCACTTACCGTAACTCCGTTCAGTCCTCGATTGCGCACGACGAGAATTCCGGCTGGACTGTGGAGTCAGTGTCGGATGATGGCATCGAGGTTGGCATATTATAATTTATATTTTTATATTTAAATAATATTGATTTTCCAGTTGGATCTCGGAGCGCCTGGCGAATCAATGAGACTGTCTACCGTATCGATGCCGCAGTGATGATTGTCAATCGATATTATAATAACCTACATACCGCATACTCGTGTTCGGATAAAACGGTGCTAAAGATAGTGTTCCAAGAAAACAATTACACAGCATAATTTGCTCGATCCGCCCACGTAAACTATTACATTTATAAAATGATACGATCATATCAAAAAGCCGAATAACGAACTTCCGTTGTTTACCATACAGGAACATTGGCGACCCTCTCGCTTTTGCGTGCTCTCGCTTTTGCGTAAACACAGGAAGTCCCAGTTCGACATTTTGCTTGATCGTATCATTTTATAAATGTAATACTAGTACTCTCTGTTTCGAAAGAACACCATTGTCCTCCATTTGCACGTGATAAAGGCCAATCATCTCCCTTTTTTTCGCTCCCTCGCTTCCGTCGTCTTCTTAGAATGCAGCTGCCTGAGAACAATCCGCAGCAGGTGCAGCAGCTGCAAATTCTCTCTCTCTCTCTCTCTCTCTCTCTCTCTCTCTCTCCTCCATCGAAACTCGTGCCGCCTTCCTTCACATAGACAACAGCCACGAACCGACGGTTCCGAAAATGGTAACAGAAAGTAATTCAACCAAATACGCCTAGACATGTGCAATTTTCGTCCTCCATTCAATGTCCGTTTCAATTTTACGCCTTCTTTCGATCACGTTTCGTTCATGACTCATTTCGCATTATTTCCCTGTTCAAACGGTCTCAATTTCACACTTCATCTCATCCCTTACCCCATTCTGGCAGTTTGAATATTTTTTTCCGACTGTCCTCGAGGCACATTGAATATTATGTGTTGTACACAAACAGATGTTGATAAATATTTGCGTAAGTCCTCTCAGGCATTCGCAATTCTCATAGTAATACGCCCGTTTCACTATTTTTTTTGTATAGTGCTTTCAAGATTCCTGACTTTCCAAAAGAACGAATTTCATGCTGATTTCTGGTAAATAGGTTAACTTTCAAAGTCCCACACACATCATTTTGCGTACTGCGAATTGGTGTCACTATAATAAGTCGAGACGGGAGTCCAAATTTAGCTCCTCGATATATTGTCTCCCCTCCCTCTTTCCTCTCTCTCTCTGTCTCTCTCTCTCTCTCTCTCCTCCATCTCTTCTCCCAATTATGCTTCCATTCATAAGTCAGACTCTACGGCTACCTCCACTCTCCCTTTCCTCTTATTTTGATCTACTGGCACGTTTTGGCGACAGGCATCTCGGCATCCGACTAGGTTCAGAAATAGTCAATTTTAAGCATCTTCTGTTCCAGAATTCTATCTTAGAAGGTTAGGTTCCGAAGAGTTCGAACACTATTCAGATATTCCAATTTCACGGTCGGATTTAGGAATAAAATTGTTCTCAATTGCCCACTGTTGCACACGGAAATATGTTTTCCCCTGACCCATGCTTCACGAAAATTTAATAAAAATAATATATTATGCAAATTATGTAATGAATGTTGGGGTCTGGGGATTTTTTTGTCTGTGTGGTCACACCGCCCGACAAAAATAGGTAAAAAAATGTGTGATTCCTGTTGTTTGACGCCGTTGCGAACTGCGTTCTCATCATTTTCTAACCGTTTTTTCCTCTTTCGTAGGAGGAAGAAAGGTAATTTCGCGAGGAGAATCATCGCTCGCTTACGTGGTATTACCGTCGACAATCGAGCGTGACTCTAATTCATTGTACAGTCGTGCACAACCTCCTCCCCTGCACAGAATAGTGAACACAGCGCGCGAATTTTCTTAGATGCCGACATCTAGACACTCCAAGAGAATTCGCTCTGTAACCTCTTAAATACCTGCACTTTCTCTATGAGATTTCAGTTATTTAGATCACAAATTCTACGTGATCTCGCACTCTGTGAAACGTTGACCCCTACGTATATTTACCTGCACCCTTCTAATAGTCCGACAGCGTTCAAGTGGCAGACAGGGCACATCATTCCACAGGCCGGTCAATCTTCCAGAAAGGCCTTTGGAGTGAGAGAGCGTGTGAAATCGAGAGGGACTCTCTCACTTTTGCATACTCTCTCGTCCTAACCCTGGTCTGTAGGTTTTTTTTTAATTTTTCGAATTCGTCTACATCTTTGTCACCATTCGGGAATCCCCTCTGTACTATCTCTGTTCACCGAAGCCGGCACCATCATGATTCCTCTCTGTCTCCTCCCTCATTCTTCTATTTCCCTCCCCCATTCTCTGCCTTCACAAACAGTATTTACAGTACGCTCGACCTGCTGTCCCTCTTTTCCCTCCTCCTCCTGTCTCTCTCTCTCTCTCTCTCTCTCTCTCTCTCTTTCCCCTCCCATCTTCAGACTATTTTTGAACATGTTTGTTTACTACCGCCGCGCGGATTTATGATTCTGCACGAAAATCTCCCTTTGTTCCGCTTATGGAAATAAGTGTGGCTAGTATTTAGTCGTGGTGTTGACCCCTAGTTCCCAGAATATTTCAAAGATGACTTTTGCTTTTTCAAAGATGATTCCTCTCGATGATTCGCTTTTGCGTACAAACTGTAGGGATTGCTGGCTTTTCTATAAACGAAAACAAGAGTTTGACAGTCTGAGCTCAGATGAGATAATACAACTGTTTAGAGTATTCAAATTTTGCGTTATGATCTGACCCGTGTTGTTTTACCCTGTTTTTTTAGTTCAACTCCGGTTTGGTCTATTCACATAACAGCACTCTCCTAAACTTTCAGATAGGACTCAGGGGCGAGAGAGTGTGCTTCTGGGCACGAACGTTTTTTTCTCTGTCCCCTCTCCTGTTCACACACTATCTCGCTCATGACCCCTTTCTAGATGTGCGGAATCATGTGTACCTCTTCTCTAGAGAGAGAGAGAGGGGAGATGTACAAAAACAGTAAAGTATCCGAGGCAAAGAGCGAGAAATGAATGAGATGAGACGAGAGAAGAGAGAGAGAGAGAGAGAGAGAGAGAGAGAGGGAATGGAGGGGAGGGATAGTCAACCCCTTCATTGCATCATCACTACGTAATTCTGCTTCCGGTTGCGGGTTTCGATGCATTCCAAGGTCGGCCCATCCGTCTCTTCCCTTCTCTCTTCTCCGCCCCGACGCCGCGGCCGCAAATTCCAATTCCTATTCAACGGACGGGCAGGACTTCACGGACGCATTGAGAACGGAGGGTGTGAAATGGAGAGAGGAGGGGGAAGGGATTTGAGAGGAAAGGGGAGGAAGTAGGGTGCACCTATAGGTATATTAAGGAATATATTAATTGCACCATGGAATGCTCCAGGCCGAGTTGAGAGGCCGCGAGCGCTTGAAAATGTTTTCCTCTATTCGTATTGTTTTGCTGAGCTTTCTGAATATTTGCCTAATTATTAAAACAACTTGTTCGCTGATTTAAAAAAAAATATTTTTAAAGCCATGCCATATCCTGACCGCGTGTTGTTCTTCTCAATCTCACCCTACAAGCACTCAAGCATCTTTCCCTCTTTTCCCCCCTCTCTCATAACTTATTTTACTTTTCGCCTCCCTTCTTTCCGCAATTCCCCTCTTTTTCTCCTCGTGTCCCAACCGGTCACAACATGAACATCATTCAACTGTCCGAATCTCCAGAATGGGGTCAGCGGCGAGACAGTGCTGGAAAGAGAGTCCTTTTCGTACAGTCTTCCGCCCTGACCCCTTTCTGGAGGCCAGAATTTAAGTGAGGACTCTTGCCTTCGTATAACTTCAAAATAGGGCCAGTGGCGAGAGAGTGCTGGAAATTGAGAGGGTAGCTGCTGAGTGTGAGTGCTGGAAATTGACATGTTGCTTTTATACAGTCCCTCGATACCGACCCCTTCCTGGAGGTGCGAAATCAAGTGAGTACTGTTGCCTTCCTTTAGCTCACGCGCGCGCCCGATTTCCGATGCACATTCAGAAATTTCATTGCTTTTGTTCATTGCGCGCGCGCTCGCACAAAATTATGGTTTGCCCTAATTGCTATGCGACTTTTCCCTCCTCCTTCTTCATCTTCTTCATCTTCCATTCTCTTCTCCCCCTGATTCTCAACACACTTGGTAACTTCTTCTTCTTCTTTCCTCCTCCACCACCAAAGCGTGGGAATCCTCAACTTCTCGTCCCTTCTCCTCCCCTCTTTGGTTCAACTCTCAAAATCTCACACACTGTCTCCATGCGCTTTCGCCACTAACTTCCGCATATTTCAAAGTTCGTATCGGAATGGCGCGAAAATCGATCTAGGGGAATACCTTTTAGGAAATTTTAGTCCTAAAAATCGGTTATGCTTTCGCACTCTTAGATTTGCGCAATCAAACTAATCTGGCGCACCTCCCGGACAATGGTATTTGATAAAAATTAGATTTTCATTATTCATTATTCGTGATGATCTGGTAGGTCACTTCTTTCCGGTAGCCAGACATACCGCAAGTGTTCATCGAACATTCCCCTCATATCATAACATCGTCTCTCTCTCTCTCTCTCTCTCTCTCTCTCTCTCTCTCCTCTTTCGCCCATTAGTCCACACCCTCACACGCCCATCCCAATTAGTGGTCATTCCCCAAGGCTCATTTCTCACTACTCTCGATGTAGTCGGAGGTGGCTTTTATAGACATACACATCATTCCACACGCCGGCCATCCTTCCAGAAAGGCCTTTGGAGTGAGAGAGCGTGCGAAATCGAGAGGGACTCTCTCACTTTTGCACACTCTCTCGCTCTAACCCTGATCTGTAGCTTTGGAATCATGTGCATATCGTCTGCATTAGCTGTTTAAGCGGTGATACATATGGGAACGTTCTCTGAGCAATCTTGAAGAAACTCTAATTTCTCCGGGATACTCAATTCTGCCAGAAATCAATTTTTTTTCACAATGTTCCATAATGGAATTGAATTGACTGAACCAAGATTGTGTTGATCAAAGCCCAAATGTACCCTTCAAAATTTAAAGCCGGGTTCGTAACGGTCACTTTTTGAACAACAGGACCCGTCGCTTTACTCCAGGATTTTTTGGGAGTACATTAAAATAATGCTTTCGGGGTTCCAAAACCGCCCCACACAGAGAATGAATACACTGAGATAGGACACCCAGTGTATGATACACTCAATATTGAGTGTATTCGCGCGTCGAGAGAGCGTGCGAAAACGAGAGATTTGTAAGTGTATCATACACTTGGTGTCCTATCTCAGTGTAGGATACACTCAATGGTAAGTGTATTCATTCTCGGTGCATCATCCGTTGTTTTCACGCTCCAAAATCTGTTTGTTTTCTCACTGTATTTGAACACGTCGCGATGACGAAGCGTGTGGACTTTGCCGACGTCCTCTCATTTATTTCCTCCCCTTCTCTCTCTCTCTCCATTCCTAAATGACCCCTCCTCGGAGGGTGTCCATTTCTGTTTGCCCCCTATTCGCAGCAGGCTCTGTTCGATGCAAATTATACTGAGTACTACTGATCCTTATTTATTGGCGCTGTGTGTTTAGTTTACCCAACATTCAAAGAAGTTACTACTTACTATTGTTTCAAACACTCTGCCTTCGTCTTCCAGTGCGTGCACCATTACCGAAAAATTCAAAAAAACGGAAAATTAAGAGACTTATCAATGTATCCTGATCTCAGATAGTTCTGGAACTCTTCATCATCCTCTTCTTTCTTCTCCTCTCATTCCTCATCCTCAAGTAGTCGCTCTCTAAATTGGATCACAGCGTGAGACGCTCGTGTGACAATTCACTCTCTTCATTTCTCTCTTCTCCTTATTCATCTCCTGATTCTGATTCTCTCTATTCACTTTGTGCGCCTATTTTAACCGCACTGCAAACGACCGAAAATTACATTGAGACGTCCTTCAGGGCGACGAAAAGTTTTGGAACTAAATTTTAAGAATTCCGACGACTATTCACGTAATTTGTTTGTGATTTTGCTGAACATTTGACGTAGGTTCGACGTTGCTAATGATTCTGACAGAATCATCGACCAAAACCTTGACAACTACTCTCATCCCTCTCTGGGGATCGCTTACTTCCTTCTGATATTTCCTCCTCCTTCTCCTTTCCATCTTCTTTCCCTATGAATACTCGTCTAAATGGTCGTTTCGGATCCCACGATTCGCGTGCATTCATTTCGCACCTCCGATCTCACGCTCGCACAATACGAAATCCCTCCCCGAAGTTTCGCCCCGATCGATAAACTACTCCCTCGCCTTCCCTTATTTAATCGATCGGAACTGCAAGAGGAGAATCATGCGAAAGCAATGCTCGCTTTGCTATTGAATCTCGATTGGACGCGCTCTCTCACCGGCCAAGTGGTCTAGTGGTATGATTCTCGCTTTGGGTGCGAGAGGTCCCGGTTTCGATCACCGGCTTGGCCCTTATCTTTTGCCGCCTTTATTTCTTATCTAAACATCGTCTTCTTCTATTAATTGCTCTGCTGTCATTCGAAGTAGCTTTCAACCACATCTGGGTGAGCCGTAATACACGCTGATTATGCTGTAATTTCAATTTCGTGAAATTTATTTAATTATTTAATTTGAAAAAAATCGCTAGTTTCAAAATCACTGGACGCTGCGTTCTGATCTCATTCTCAAAGTCCGCTGTTGCACGTGTCTCAATTTGATTGTCCCTCTCTAATTTCATTCGTTTCATCTCGCACCCAATCGAGTTTGTAGAGAAGCACTGAGAAAGACACAAAGAAGACAAGAAGAGGTGGTTCGACTTCTGTCTCAGAGAGTTTGAAATTCGGGTAAATAATTGGTCTTCATTTCACACACTCTCTCACCAACCGACCAGTGTAGGAAGTGTGCGAAATGATGAGAACTAATCCAATTGTTTACCCGATTTTCAAACTCTAATGTTTCACTCTCCACTAGTGCTGTTTGATCGAATAATTTTATTCGCGAATCACTCTTTGGTTTTTTTTTTTTTTTATATAATTATTCCATTTAACACCACTACTCTCCACGCATTCTCTTCGCTTCCCCTCCCTCGTTTCTGCAGTATTATTGTGTGGTCTGGAAATACGGAAATTCTTTAGTCTCTTGCAGCTGAATCATAGGAGAAAAGCATAGTTTGCGCGCTTAAAATCTGCAATATTCCGGGCATGCAAAACTTGCTGAAGACTGGTCCACCTTAATAGGAAAACGACTGCTACCGCAAAAAAAACAGTTTGTAGTTTGTATTTTAAGCAAAATCTTTACTTGCAACTTTCCCTTGCCCATCGTACTAGTACTCTCGTGCACGTCTCCCACAAGGAAGCTCCTTCTACTCTACGATCTCCTCCCTAGTAGGTCAAGTGGTGGTGGGGAATCGGCCTTCTTTCGAGTGTTTTCAACGTCTCCCTTGACGCACTTCTGCCGGCTGCTCACATGAGTGTCATGAGGCATCAAACTTATCAGAGTCATTTTAAACGAATCAGAAAAATAGCTGAGGTTTCACAAGTGCTTGTGGTTTCTGATCCGCTTTCACAAGCTCAGGTGAGCAAAGTATCTCTGAATTTACCTGCGCAGGAAACTCGGATTTCTTTTGTTTTGTTTTCTGCGCGCCCAATATACGACGATGATTCATTCGAGATGAAATTCCTACAAACCTTCCTTGAAGATCTACGCGTTTCACATCATTCCACAGGCCGGCCAACCTTACAGAAAGGCCTTTGGAGTAAGAGAGCGTGTGAAATCGAGAGGGACTCTCTCACTTTTGCACAGTCTCTCGCTCTAACCCTGGTCTATAGGTTTGGAATCAAGTGGTTTAGTAGGTTGCCTCTTTGGAATTGCAAAATTCGAGCCTACGATTGTTTGTGGCATCTGTCTTGTAACGAGTTTGATTTGCGATATGTACTGTTGCGGAAATCGATCTACATGAAAGTTCACATATCAAAGTCTCCAGCTTTCCTTACTCTGGAGTGTTCACATCTCCAATTATTAGGAGAAGTGATGTCGTTATCTCTCGATTTCGCATGCTCTCTCAGCAGAAGAGAACATCTCCAGAGTAAGGAAAGTACAAATCTTCGCGCTCGCGGTAGCTTTTGGTCTGACTGTCCTACTACTCCCTTCCCTCCTCCCCCGTACACTGATATCATTCGACGTATCACCACTGCTAATCGGCTGTTTTTCCGCGCCGCGATTGTTTTCACATTGATATTGTATGTGTGTGTAAAGCCATAATTTGCCTCAGAGTCTCTTTCTCTCCTCTCTTCTCTCTGTTCTTCTGCCCCCTCCTCCTCCTCTCCCTTTTTCTCTTCTCCCCTTTCCGCTCCTTGACAGTCCTACAGGAAATGCTGTTATTCTCGTCGGCCCTGCGCTTCTTTACGTCTTCTTTGATGGAGACACACTCTGAACATGCGTGTCCAGAGGGAAAGAGTTGATCATATCCATTTGTATTTCCATATGTTCAGTTACCCACCTATTCTGTTACGCGGGGGAAAACGTTTGTAAAAGTTACTAGTTGTAGATGTATCAATTGAGGCCTGTTGCGCTCATTCGTTTATGGACAAACTTATGTTTTTGGGTTGTGCTGTCCATTGTAATCCAGTCCGATTTCAATAATTTCACTCCCTCGCTAACTTTTCTGAAATTCGATTCTCAAAAGTTGAACTCGCAGGTTCGTTGAGATTTGCTCACTTAGCACTTGTCCATCGAGTGTAGGATACCTCTACTGAGGGGAGAGAGAGAGAGGTGCGGGACCTTTCCATTTGAAGGAGTGGGGGGAGAGGCAGAGTAGGTAGATACGCGATATGCTACCGATCATATTTCATCACTTTTCTGCATGGAACCGATACATTCATTCACAAGGCACCTTCTCCTCCCATCTTCTCCAAATGAAAATGCTTACATTGTTCCGTCTTTTCAAAAATGGCTTCAAAGCGCGATACTTGGTGCGCTCCCTGTCTTGCTAGAGAATTATCTCAAAACGAATTAAAACGTTTTTGCCGAGTGAATTGGCTTCGAATGAAAACTAGGCTTACCACCATCAATACCTGAGTCTATCAGACTTTTTCCTTCGAATTTCATCTTCGAACTGTCATCAAATCCCTTCTCGCCACTGTCTCTGACAGCATTCCTTTTGCATTCACAATCAGAAGCAGCAAGAATCTCTCTTTCATCATCTTTTCACCACTTCCAGACAATCGGATTGTCTGCGCGTGTTTCAGCTGCTTTTTTTTCTCTGCAATCTGCTGAATGCGACGATGAGCTTATTTCCTGGGGAATGCACCGAATAGAATTGTATCAAAACCAGTAACAATTTTAAATGAGCGGATTTCCATGTCTAGATCTGAGATTGCATTGCCATACGAATGTTCTCATCAACAACAATAATTCACATGTGCTGTTGATGAGTACTATAACCTGATAATACAATCTCATAATTGGACACTGAAACACATCTCTTTGAACATAGTGCTAATTATGGATTCACGTTAATGCCCATTCCCAAAAAGTATTTAACCAAGTGGGAAACTCCATCTTACATATTCCTACCATATTCCTTCCACGTCACGTTCTGCGTCATGGATAGTTCTTCAATCTCGTCAATTTCTTCCGTTTACTCCGTTAGTCCCACGTGTGATTCGTCTTCTACTTCTCCTTATTCGTTAGTTGCCGATTCAGTCTGTTGAGATGAATCTTCCTTCCATTGACACTCCTTCTCTCCTTTCAATAAGCGAGATCTTCCGAAGATTTTCGATCACAGTAGACATCCAATTTCCCAATCAAGCATGTTCATCGAATCGTCAACTTTTCTCATGATTTAGTGCTTTTCACATATCTGGCTGTTATTTCTTCTGCCATACTTGAACATCTAGAAGTGGTTTATCAGACAGCCGTTTGCATCTTCCTGATCCACTTTGACTTTCTTGCACTTCTGGAAATCTTCTACACGCAGGAAAGAAACAATGCGACGGTCTATAAGGATCATACTACATACGTTCATCGACGATGCTTTGTTCTTCGTGCCGCCCTTCTCCGTACTCTTCATCCAATCAGTAGTCTTCGTAAACACAGCATCACCGCCCCACTCGTCCACTCGTGGATTCATACGCGATGCCCTCCCCTCCTCTTCCCTCCCTCCTTTTCCTCCTCTTCTTCTTCTCTTCTTCTTCGATGCAATCTGACGCAGTCTATCACGCGAGCCGCCTGCGAGAAATCTGCGATACTTGCGCATGCACACTGCGCGCACTCCAGAGGGAGAGAATGGAAGAGAGCCCCACTTCCTCCACCCTCTTCGATCGTACTCGTAAACATGAGAGTGATGCCATCGATCCACTCCTGATGGTGCGTCCAGAAGCACTTCATTATCTTTGCGCGCTGATCCACACTGTAAGATTATGTGACTTGATCTCATCATTGACGGTTTCCATGAGCACCTGATTATGCCCGGAGTAAGGGGTGTTGAGCTAGGTGAGGATAATGTGAGATTATGATCAAAGAGATTGGTTCCTTAATTATGATTTTCTACTGCGCGAAGATTTCTAGCACGTGCATTATGAATCCACATACTACACAATTTTGAGATTCAGAAATACATTATTTATTGTGTTCAGTGGAATACATATCCTCTTATTTTGCTCGAATATCTAAATTTGAGATGCATCCGTTTCCTACCTTATTCTCCGTTGTTCTTCACTCCAACACCTTCATCCATTTTTACGTTCAAAGTTATGAGTCGGCTGAAAACTGTCGCTGACCGTAGGCATTATAGCAAGCAGATGCCGGTCGTCGGAGTGCTGGATGGCGGGATTATGGGAAGGGGTTGCACTAGAATCTCTCGATCGTTCTTCTTGAACTTTCCTTCTCTCCGCCCTCTCTTCTCCTTCGAATAATATCCTCCTTCGAATGCACCTTTTGTCCTCACCCTTCGGACTAACGAAAGTCTCTTCTCTTTTCCTCTTCACCACACCTTCTCACCTCTTTGTCTGCGCATTTGGACCGAAAGATATCTATGTTCACACGTATTCGAAATGTATCTCACACTACCTCTTATATCTTAATTAGTAGAGCCCTTTACGCAATTCAACAGCAGTTCACATTTTTTTGTTGGGAAATTGTTTATGTGCGCGTAAGGTTTACGTTTCTTCCAAGTAGGAACGTCTAAATATCCGCTCTGACAACGATGCTGGGATGCCATCATCCTCTAGTAGGTGCTAGTATTAACTAATTGGGCAAATTAAGACGCACATTAGGGGAGCAGGAAAAACAACAGAGACGATTATAAATGACGAAGCCAGTTTCCCCGCGCTCCATCCACGGAAGCTTTTCGTACGTTCTCGCTTTCTAATTTCCATGGGATCTTTGATCCCGTTCCGACCACCTTCTCTATGCTGCAAGTGTCAGTTCATGAGAATCCCGGAAAATATTTATGCTACTACCGCTTTTCAGAAGTCTGTAGCTCATATCGCGTGAGTATATCCCGATTGTCTTGGTCGATGTTCGAATAGGAAGTGTGAAGCGATGTTTCGTCGATGTTCGTATGATATTCGTCCTTTCACATATGCTTCCTGCTCTCTCTCTTCTCCTCCTTTCACTTGCTCATTCAATATCATCACCAATCGGACGCCCAGACTGCAACATGGTGTAGAGAAAGAGATTGCATACGTGAATAGAGGAGGAGGGAGAGGAGGGTGGAGGAGGAGGATGAGAAGGAGAAGGAGGAGATCTCCTCCCTCCTCCTTCGAAGGGAATCCTCCACTTCCCTCCGTTCCTTCTCCATTCCCGAGAGAGGTGTTTGTAAGTGTGCATTTCTCAGTGGGACGAAGAGGTCTCACCTGACTCGCCACGCAATCCGTTGACGCGCTTTCTGAAGGCACTTGAACAAGTTCCAAGGACTAGTAAGGGCGTCATCGCCCGCTCCACACACATAACCATCGTATTCCGTGGAACATTCCTGTCGGGTTTTCTTCTTCTTTGCTCGCATCATCATATTTTCGCGCACATTGTTAGTGTACACTTCAATCACATTTGAATTTGCAAAATTCTGTTTTTGTTATGTCACACACGAATAAGATGTTTGCAGTCTTTCGCTGGTAGTCGTTCCTTTTGAAGCAGGGATGGAGGAGAATGGCACCTCTCCATTTCTCGCTCCATTCAACACGATAACCAGCACAGAATACCCGCCCGGCCACGTCGATCACACACTCAAGTACCTCTTTTTTTATATTTTGTCTAGACAATTAATACCAAATTTTTGATCTTAGACAGTTTTCTGATGAGTTCCGTGACGTCTTCGAAAGCTATTGCAGAATCATTTAATGCTACTTTGTTGTGTCTTAGGTTATGTATAGTTTAGGTAATTTTAGGTTACATTTAATTGTATGTGGAAAATGGAGAAAAAACTTGATATCTCTTTTTTGCAGACGAACATGGTGGTTTCTCCTGCTAGGAATCGTTCCGATCATCTGCATCTCCGGCAATGTTATGGTTGGTTTCACAAAAGATTGAAATATTGATTGTATCGCCTAAATAACATTACTGACTTCAATTATGCATCTCCATTCATCTCTAAACGTCCACGTGTTAACTTTGATCGAGGTAGGGTGGAGGCGAGCGTTGGTACCTGACACTTGTTAGCTGCTATTCAAAACAAGTTGCTTTCAACGTTCGCCGCGTGCCAAAGTTGCAATAAATTTTGGAACACGCGACTATTTGCTCAGACTCGTGTTCCTCATGTAGAAAGCGCGACTCGAGCTAAGTAATATCACGAAAATAGCGCGTCGACACATGCGTTTTCTTCATCTCTTAGCGCCTAAGGAAAATACAGAAAGTGAGCACAGTCTCTGTGTCGTCACCCCTCTTTAAGCACATGTTTCCTATCTTACAAAAAGGGGACATGTACACTTGTATTCCCGGTTCTTAACCTTTCTGCAGGCGGCTATGCAATGATTGTTTGTCTATAGGCAGATTTAGCCACAGTGTCTATTGATAGATGTTTGATTGTAATTGACATGGACAGCACATGCTATTTCTGTCCCCATTTATTGTCCCACAAGGAAGCTTCGCAAACTCAAGTGTGCAGTTCTGCTAATAAGCGCCGGCTAATTAGTCCAATCAAAGCTCTCGGCAAGCAACAAGAATCACGGGAGCTCGGAACTGATGCTATTTCCGGGGATGAAAAGAACCGTGAAAAAGTGCATGAAAGATGCCTTAACATCCGCTTTGAAAGGATCGCGCGGCACACAAAAGCGTGTGAAAATGGACCAAGAGAGTGAGAGAGGGAGACTCGAGAATCAGAGCTCATGAGAGGAAGAGAAAAGGAAGATGAAGAAGTATCGTTCGCCAATAACACTCTGTACAAAGGTGTGTGGCACAGTGTGGCACTTTTTGGCACTTTTTGACACTTTCTGATTTTCACCTCAAAAGAAGCTAATTTTGAGGCATATCTTGTTACAAACTGTTTCCTATCTCATTTTACGCCATGATTGCACAAAAAAATAAAATTAATTAATTAAAATGACGAATTTTAAATGGTTTAATTACGGGGTCGAAAAAATATCGAAAAATATAATCAGTTATCAATCACCCCTAAGACCGTAATACGCGCTTCAAAGAGGTGCGATTGATAACTGATTTTATTTTTTGACCGAAGCTATTGAACCATTCTAAATTCATTATTTTAATTGATTAATTTAAATTTTTTGTGGTTTGTTGGAGGAAAGTAAGATAGGAAACAGTTAGTAACAAGATATGCCACAAAATTAGCTTCTTTTGAGGTGAAAATCAGAAAGTGTCAAAAAGTGCCAAAAAGTGCCACACTGTGCCACACAGTGCCACACCTTTGTACAGAGTGTTATTGGCGTACGATATAACGTGACTCACGATAGTTATACAAGACAATTCACATTTAAAAAGGGAAATAAGCATCTATCGCTGTTACTGTACAACTTTGTGATACCACAGAGTATGCACTAACATAGCAACGCTTGTTGGGACGGGCAAATGAGGCGAAGTTTTCCAATGCGAATGATTGCCATGAGTGTTGTTGTTGATAGATTGATTACCAGCTGCCGACCAGATAGGGAATTGGTGTGGAGTTTGCGGTTGGGACCTAAGACGGTTGATTCCACTGTTTATTCAAAACTGAGATGCCTCTACTTCCTTCCAGGTGATGCTGGCCGTCTGGACGACCAAGTCCCTCCAGACTCCTACCAATCATCTGCTCGTCTCTCTCGCCGTCGCAGATTGCATTGTAGGCGCCTTCGTCATGCCTTTCAGCATCTATCTATCGGTAAGACGATTATCGACTGGGTTTTCGAGAAGCGAAGATTTATTTAACATGCCGTTATCTTTAGAATATATAAGAAAATTGTTTTTTTTGTGAGAAGGTGCCCAGAATCGAATCTCTCGTTCATCAAGAAGTAGATGTCCCGCAACCTATCTTCAATGTTATAAATGCGTTTGAATCATTACGATGTTAGTAACCAACCAGTATTATCTGATTCGATAAAGCGTTATTCTTTCTTAAATCAGGTCAACGATCTCCACTGGCATCTCTCCCTGCCCGTGTGTCACATCTTCTGTGTGATCGATGTGATGGCGTCCACTGCCTCCATCGTCCATCTCGTGTTGATATCTATCGATCGGTGAGCCGACATACCAGAAATTAACCCAATGCCCAGTCACTCAAGTCAGGAGCAGTGTCCCAGGTAGACTGACAGAACTCAAACTCTCACTTAAAAAAAAAAGAAAAAAAAAAGTAAAAAAAAAAAAAAAAAAAGAAAAAAAGTAACGCTACTTCACGTGGGATTATTGTAATAGTTGAATTGGGACTACCTCCCGGCAGAATATATAAAATCGAAAGAAACCAATGATTTACATAAAATTTTACTATTTCCTCGATGCAGATTGGTGGCAGCGACTAAACCTGCAGAGTACAAGACTCAGAAGCATCGAAAAAGGGTTCATCTCGCTATCGGATTCACTTGGGTCTTCTGCATTCTGCTCAGTTTACCACTCAGTAAGTGCTTTATCACTTTTCCCAACGGAATCAAGCGAAATATCAGTGCAAATTCATGATACTACTGTCTAACGAGAGTTTGAAGAGGATGAGAGTAGTAAGATACGAAGAGTGCAAGCAGAAGAAAGTGAGAAGATGAAGGACTTTGAAGTGCCTGGGAAAGGCGAAGCTCATTTGTAGGTGGGAGAGAGGAGAGAAAGAAGCGATAGTAGTCAGGAAATAGTTGATGGGGAGTAAATATATTTTACAAAAATAAAAGAAATCTGCGCAGGTTTCAACGTGAAGACGGCGGAAATGCTGGAGAGGGAACATCACTGCGGGATTTATGCACCTGTGTGAGTGTGTATTATTTACCAAAGAAACAAGTAATATATCTCTTCCGAGCTTGTAACTATGCTCATGAGTATCTCCGCCAACGGCGTGGAGTTGCCGGAGGAGCTTGCGAATGAGTTTTCGCCCGCACATATTCGCAAACTTATCCGATAGTTCCACCTGGCGGATCCGAGACACAAATTAACAGATTGAATACTATTGCCTGTTCAGGTACATGCTGCTATCGTCGATATTCGCTTTCTATCTTCCGTGCACTACAATGTCCATCACTTACGGATACATCTTCTACACTCTCAGGAAGCGACTAAGGGCGATTCAGCTGCAGGTCTGCTATTAATGCATAAGAGCCGGATTTGATATGACAAAATAATCTTTATCTGGAATGTTGCAGAGTAAAGCAGTAATGTACGTAGGTAAAAATACATATTTAGGAAATGGCTGGCGGACAATTCCTCGGATTCGGCGCAGACGTCGGAAATATTACAACATCGGCTATCGAGACTGTGATCGGTCAGTATTATCACCCCATATGTCTGCTACATGGCACTTTTACGGGAGGACTATTGAGTTTGCTGAATTAAACGCTTCCGGTTATGAAACGTGATAGGAAAATTACTAAGTTCACGTACGGTTTCCAGGAGTTGCCCCTCGCAATCGTAACATGATCACATGGGAGAAGCCGCTGCTGAGGAAGATTGAGGAGACGGCTGCGGAGCATGCAAGTTCATTGGGAGACTCTGAAAGGGAACAGGTCACTTTTCTCTTCTTCTTCATTTCCATCTTTAACCTACCCGTGTTCTCCACTCAGAGAAAAATTACTTCGCAATGCATGCGAGTTAGTAAATAAATAACTTACGCTCTCCTCATTTCCCATGCTCTCTATGCTAAAAAGTAAGTAATTCATTTGCTAAGTCCCATGCTTTTTCTCTGAGTGTCCCAAGGGCACAGCGTAAAGTCAGGAAGTACCTTAACGTTGCTTTTGCTTTTACCTTCGTATTGTGAATCGTTACTAAAAATTGACCACTTATCTAAAGAAAGACGAAGAATTGTTTTGATACAGAGTCGTGCATCTGCATACAAATTTATAATTTCTTATTCTGCAGCTGCAAACGATTCTCGAGGCAGTTCATCCTTCTTCTTCCGGTAGTCAAGAGAACACGACGTCGATGATCTACGATGATGATCGGCCGCCGTCTGTGCTGCTAGAGGCTGTTACACTCTATCAGGTCGGTGTATGGACGTATCAGTTGTGCCTTCTTGTAATAAGCACTATTTCCTATGCAGTAAAACCCTGTATTTACTTGGAATGCCGCCATTGCCTCTTGTAGGAGCCGGAGTGCTCAACCTCTTCAGCGGCTGGGCCGGTACTGGAGGTTCCACGGCCGACCTACAAAAAGAAGTGAGTGAAGCGGAGTAAATATACCTTACAATACGAATACGGATGATCATTGGGTAGTCTTGATTTCCTCTATACAACTGTTCATTCCAGTGTTCCCCGTCGGTTCTCTGAAGCTTTCGCTGGCCGAGGCAGAAGGAACTCCTCAGTTACAGCTAAAGTTGCCAGCAAGCGAAGGTAGACATTACCATGATGTACAACTTTCACGTGATTATACTCAGGCACTCAATGGTTCCTGAGGCCACTGCGTCACCCATCACTGAGGACTCGAAAGCACTACACTCCCTCAAACCGCCACTGGTTAGCCCCTTATTCCGATTCTTATAAAACTACTTGATTCTTTTGAATTTTAATGTGAAGCTTCTGTCTATCAGTCCCAGCTTTCATGTTTTCTAGCTAGCATATTTCTGTTTCTGTTCTTTTAGTATAGTCTCAGAACATTTTTTTTGCCGAACATAGATAGTGTTTTCCTGCTTATAGCGTCGTTTCCGCTCTCTTCCCTCAGTCCTCGTGGCGACTGAGGGAAGCAGAAGCTCCCGTTCACACTCAACGCTTATGGTGAGTAGAGAGTAGAGTGACGCGAGGTGCTGCACCCCTTCGATTATGCAACACGAGTGTATCTTAACCATCAAGTTGACAATATTTATACGATATGTAGGCTGAAGTGTTGCACCTCCATCTATCCATTCACACCACGCTCTGTTTTCTCCCACTCCACAGCGTGTTTCCCAGATTGTCCCTACTCATTCTCCGCACATAACTAATGAATGCGACCTTCGACCCCATCGTGCATTGAAGTCTCCATTGTTGAGATCATAACTAATATTCACGGAGATTTCAGTGCAACTAACTCGTCAAATATATTTTAGTAATGAGTTAAATAAGTAATTTAAGGTGGAAACGCGTAAGATGCGACGTCTCTCCGAGATAATATCCGACTGGGAGCGACCCTCTCGCTCTTCCCTCTCACATTTGTACTCCTTTGCGAGGAGAGAATCGGTGTATATTGCAAGGAAGAAATTGGCCGGATTGAAGGTTCGTAAAAAGATATAGCAAACGACAAATAGAGTTTCAGTACATTTTTCCAATTTTCAAGTGAAATCAAGAACCTTTCAGGATTGGGCGTTGGATCTTCTCGCTAAGTTAAAATCGAAGCAAGGAATGGCGATCAGAAGAGAAGCAAGGGCAACGAAACTCGTAGCGACTGTTATGTGTGAGTGAATAATAATTAGAGAAAGACACAGCATAAACTATTCCAGAAATAGTGAATAACGAAGTTGAGAGAGTACACGTGTATTCAACGGGATTTATGATACAGAATTGAGAATGAACAACGGAAAACCAATTGCAGTGGTGTTTCTCGTGTGTTGGATGCCCTTCTTCACACTCAACATGGTCAAGATCTACAAGCTGTTTATGAACAACTGGCCCGAGAGCTATGAGGTAATTTATTGATTTATTTTTGTTGTTGCATGCTCTTGAGAGCAAATTCGGAAGAGTGAACACTCCATACAAGGAATATATTTATATTCATGTTGAAGCATATCTCGTAGGAGAAGTAGGAAGTGAACATTTGAACATGTTCAGACATAACCGTAACATGCAACTAGACTGAGATACCCAGATAGAAATATAGTAAACACGTGATTTGTAGTGATTTCTTGCTCAGCATCTGTGAAATACTCATAACTATCAATTCTGTTCTTCAGGTATGGTTCCACTGGTTTACGGCTCTCGGATATCTCAACTCGTCTATAAACTTCTTCATCTACGCTGCTATTAACCAGGTTAGTCAAATGCTACACCTCACGTGGAAACGAAACATTTTCTCTGACGTCATTAAAACATACTTTCGATCCGAAGAAGGTAGACTAATGCATGAAAACATCAAATGCATTACTCGATTGCAGAAGTTCCGTCATTCATTCCGTCGTCTTTTGTGTGGAAAGCGGAAGAAACGAGAGAAGACGAGATGGCTTGCGCCCACGAGTAGTGCTGGACCCGGTGAGAAAGATATTTGAAATAACTTCCTCGAAAGTGCTACCGTCATTCCCTCATCCTCATTCACAGAATTTATCGGTAGTTTCCACCAAAAGAGCATTTCTCGCTAGCTTTATGAAGTGGAAGGTCGATCTCCTCTTGCAATAGTGGCTTTTTCCTGATAAAATGAGGGACTGTCGTAATGAGTTCATTCATTTGTTAGAGTTGAGATATCACCTTTTGCTACTTCAAATGACAATTCATTATTCTAATCTTCCTTCTATTCTCAGGAGGAGTCGCTGGCAAGTGTGGATGCACTTCAGCTTTCGGTCGACTGAAGAAGGAAGGCGGAAAGAAGGGAAGATCTTCGTCGGGGTGAGTGAACTATCTAGAGAAATCGATTGATATTAGATCTATCGATAGAGAGGAAATGTTTGAATAGATACACACAGCACCCTAGAACAGTTACCACCTCACAAGTCAACAGTGATTCGCAAATGACATTCACCCAGTCTAGTATAGTACTCGTAATTCACTGTTACCCCAGTTTATGCACTGTAGGAACTTAGAATCTCTTATCATATTCTTCACAGCATCTCTCATACTTTCTCCACACATTTGTTGCATCTCTGTAAATTAGCAAGCGAAAACATCACTATGTAGGTGTTGGAATAACATCGAATTTCATTCTGCCACCACGAAAGCGTGCCCTGTTGTAGCTCTCGAGAGTTCGCCGAGGCTCCTCCTACAATCGCCCTTAGTCGGCGCAGGTAGACCGCGAGAGCTACCGTATACCCCTATCAACATACCGTACTACTCTTCTCTCATGCTCATGCGGCCTACCGTACTCTCCTTTCTCCTCATACCGTATCTCTCTCTCACTTCCTGCTCATGCTTAGCTTCTCGTGTTCCTTCCCTCAGCTTCTATCGTGTCTTCCACTGCACGAACAATCTCTTCTTCCTTCCTCTTCCGGTCGAGATCGATAAGTGTGTGCCTGGCGTACGGTATCGTCGTAGTGTATATACGGTAATAGATGGGACGGTGGTACGGTGTGTTCCACCGAGTGGATCGAGGACTGATTATATTCCGTTGCAGCGCGCTGCGTCGATCGTCGATGCTGCGACCTGAGATAGTCATCGACGAGGTCACCCACTCACCCAAACACTGCCAGTCAGTGAGCATATCGGGAGGAGGAAACACTACATTCCGGTGAGAACAGTAAATCACAAACCACATTCCCTTTATGTCTCTTTTGCTAGCAACTTAGCTAGCCGAAGAATGTAATATGCCAAGAATATGCTATTCAGACACGTTTACATTAGATGTTTAAATGCCATTGATCTACCATGTTCGGAGAGATTATAATTTAAAAAAAGAAACAGAATAAATGCGACAGAGAGACGACGGTGTCGCCGCCCAAGCGATGGCGGGCGTTCAAAAAAGCAGCCCGTAATGTGTAAGTTGGTGGCAGAGTGTGGGGAAGGCATGATGGTGCACGTTTCGCTTCGCACAGTGCATAAGAGCATGCGTTCGGAATTTTTGTGAAAATTTGCTCTTCGATTTTCCTTTTCATTTTTTTTTGATTTAACAAATTACAGTCGATCTTCGGATGACTGCATGACGATTCGACGATCGTCGTCTGAGATCATTGGAGGTTGGCTGTCTCGCTTTATCGCTTTATCCCAAGAATCAGTGGTCGAGAACATGCAATAGTTGCCTTTTATCATAAGCTTGAATAACTAAATTTCACTAATACTCATGTGGAGTTCGCATAGCGATTATAAATCTTTCAAATGTTGCAGAAAGTCAATGTTTCGGGTTTGAGAAAGACGAGGCTGATTTGTCAGGTATCCGTCTTCCCTCTAACAATTCTTCGTCTGACAAACGACGAGGATCCGGAATGTCCAATTCCTCAGCTTCACTCGCAATCCACGACCAGCAGCAGCAACTAGCAAATCAGGTATACTTTTGACCAGTCGATAGTAAAAACCTTTTCATAGAGAACGAACCCCATTACTGAACATCGGCAATTACACAAATTTGGAGATAGTTACTGATTTTTTATTGCAGAATTGACTTATCGCATGTAGATATAAGCCGATAAATAAAATAATTTTGTATATTTTCAGAACCCCCGCGTGCGCTTCCAGACCTTCCAAGCACAAATTCATCAACAGCAGGTCGATTTCGAATTCGAAATTTTCGTTTGATCGCTGCTCTCTTTCTGAGCCGTCTTTCAATGCATTCCTGACTGCCTCTCAACTCTCAGTTATCGATCCACTTTTGTGTGTGATGACAATGCCCATATGACCTACTTTCTTTACAGTGGCGCAATGTGACCTTCGTGTAAGTATCGATCGAATTATATCAGAGTTGTTGTTCTATGCACTGCTTATCGATTGCCTGTGATGTGCCGATTCCCCACGCACCAAATTTCTCCGATGTTGCCTCCCTTGCATGTCTCCTTTGCCTGTTGTGTCTTAGTACTGCATGATTCCGGGTTTTGCGGCCTGAGATTTCGTCATCATTAGCGAATCTAGCCGTAGATGCACCTCCCCAACTTTATGGAGGTAGTTTCTTACAAAAAAGTTCAAAATAAGAAATCATCGCTATTCGTTCTTTCTATATAGAGAAGCTAACTCCAGTTCCTTTTTTCGCTTGACATCTCTGTGCGTGTGTCTCAGTAGCCTCACGTGCTTCCTTCCAGGACGGCCTCTGTGTCTCCGCCGCGCTCCCCGGCGCCAATTCGGCGCCGATCGACGGCCGCCGAGACGCGCGAGGCGCTGCTCAACAGTCAGCGGGCGATTCTGGCGGCGCAGGCAGGCGCGGCGCCGGCGCGATTCTTGTGCCTCGACCCCGATCTGGCTCCGAACGACGAGGACCAGCTACTCTAGAGGCGGAAACGCGCTTTCTCAGTCCTCGATCGATAAGAAAAACTACAAGCAATCGGGTCTAATTCTACTTTGTTTTCTCTTATTTCTCTTGCTTTTCTGCCACTCTGAGCTAGGCGCTGGTTGTATTTTTGGTTAATATGCCGCACACACACTGATGTGGTGTTGGTTTAGATAAGAAAAACGGTGGAAAAATAGATATTTTCAATGATTTTGACGGTAAAGCTTGACTAACACCTCATCAGTCTATTGTCAATGGTTGCCTACACTCAGAAAAAAATGTATTACTTTTAATACATGCCATGGACGAGGCGAGGAACCTAATCCATGAAAATGTATTAGGTTTCATAAATTGTCATGGATTAGGTTCCTCTCCTCGTCCATGGCATGTATGAAAAGTAATACATTTTTTTTCTGTGTGTAGCTCCGTTCTCCACTATTGTCTTGGTTTATGTGATAGCCTCTCATCTCCTTCTCCTTTCGGTGATATTCGTTTTGCTACTTCCGTTTACTATTCCTCCTTACTTTTTTTCGATGCTTTGTTTGAGCGCACGATTATCTAGAAACATTTTCGGTTTCCTAAATGGAAGTTCCAAAACGTACCGACACCCTTCCTTCTCATTCCGATCTCTCCAATCACCCGGTATTTTGCCCGGGTACTTCACCGTCTTTCCACTACCACTTTCGCTGGCACAAATCGAGACAAACTGCGTCTCTTCCTCTCTCAGTCTTCATCTACTTCTCTTTTCCTCTCTCACAAACCCCGTGATTCCCCCTCTCCCCGTTTCTTTCCACGCATTCAGTGTGAGAATAGGATTAATTATGCTCCAGTGAGAGCGACCCATCCCTCCTCTCGGGGATCGAGTATACAAATTGTAACCTTATTCTATTCTATGATATTCCATTCCGTTCACAAAATCAGCAAACTTTCCATAAAATCACATTGTATTGTTGCGGGTTCCACTCAGTTTATCGCTAGCACTCACATTTTCTTACTGTGTAATCTCTATGAGATGGATTGTATGCGAAAGTCTAAATAAAGATTTTTCATTAATTTACATTTCTTGAAATACAATATACCGAACAACAAGAATTTGATGATGAGCGTGAAAAATGTGAATAAATTATAAATTACTTATTTGTACAACCCGTAAAACAACAAAATAAAAACAACAGAATTGGTACTTCGCTACGCCACTACAGTATCTTACAGTATCATCTGCGCTGGGTCAACGTCCCGACAACCAATCGATGATCTTCAATGGTTCCCATAACCGAGCATTCCATTCCGCATTCTGACCTGGTCAGTCAACCAAGTTCTCATCCACGATAACGGAGATGACATCTGGAGAGCTCTTGCGAATGGACCACTTCCTCTGACTGGACCACCTTGAGGCATACGCACGCGAGGAGTAAACTCATCATCATTGGGATACTGATTATTGTCAGTTCTCGCCGACAGCTCGTATGGTTTTCCGTACCGTGTTCCAGCGTCCGCGCGATCTTGAGGAGCGGATGCAGACGCGTATGAGCGGAATCGCGGACGATCAGGTGAGGTGTAATCGGGATAGTCAGCTGAGTTGCCACGCGGATGGATGAGCGGCGCGCCTGACCGCGCGTATGCCTCGTTCCGGTCTCGATGGCCGTATGAGCTGTGATGGTTGTTTGGCTCACGCGTGCCGCGCGTATTGTCCGTAAAGTCGTGGGTGTTACGCGGGCTATGGCAGGGAGAAGAATTACCGCGCGACCCACGCGGATAGTTATCTGGGTGTGCACCCGAACGCGAGTAGTCAGCGTGATGAGAAGTGTCGTCACGCATGCCATATGAGACGGCTGGCGCGCCGGAGCGCGCGTAGGTTCTCTGCGGCTCTCGATCACGCGGCGAGTGCGGAGTGCGGTTGTTATCGACCGATCGGGAGTTGCACCATGCACAAGGACACATCGGATACTGTCGGACCTGCGAAGGTATAAGGATTATTAATTCCTCGTCAAAAGCTACAACTATAAATATACGGTTACTCCGTTACTTTTATCGAAAATAGTCAAATTTTTGAATTTCGCACCTCGCGATTTCTCGAATTCTGTCGTTTTGCTCGCTTTACGAAGGCTCGTTGCGATTCAGCTAGCATCTGTAATATTTTCGTATAAATAAACGAAAACTAATCTTCGATCAGCCTATTAAGAGTATCATGAGTGTAATCGAAGCCAATCAATATGTCACAATTACATACCCTTGTATCTGCCTTTCCCCAGGCTCTCCTCCAAGTGGGGCAATAGAGTGCGCAATGTGAGACCACGATCTCTTCATTTCACACACTCTCTCGACCGGTCGGTAGGTGAGAAAGTGTGCGAAGTGAAGAGACCGTGGTCTCACTTTGCGCACTCTATGGGGCAACACAAACGGCTCCAATGGTAACCTCCACTGAGTATGGGGGACTAGTAATGGAAACCGATAGCGCCTTCGAAGTCCCCCCCCCTTGAAAAGAGCCAGGGTTTCATGGGGGAAATACCAGGGTAGTACGATTTATCTTGTGTCGACTACTGCTTGTTGATTGGCTTTCGACTACCGATTAGACCGCTCGAAACAAACTGACCTAGCGAACGCACAAACCTTCCTCTTCGCCTGCGAACGCGCAGTCGGAGCAGAAACATGGAGAGCAGCTGCAGCTGCTGCATGGGTCGGCGATGCTGCAGATTCAATTTCTGCTTTCGTCGGAGCGGTCGTAGAATCCATTGAAGCAAGAACAGTAGTATGCACTTCAGTAGTTGACAGAGAGGGAGTCGTTACCTGAGAATATTAAGTAAGTACTGGAACAATTGTTGTAGACAATGTTATCTGTTCCGTGCGGATGCTGGAAATCTGTAAGGAGGATAATGAGATGAATTGTCTACCTCTCTCTTCTTTCTTTTGCCTTGGCCCGCAGGGCGCATGCCATTGCAGCAGAAGTTGCAGTACGGACAGCATCTGGACACAGAGTTGTATTATATCTGTCCCGTGTCTTGAACAGTTTGACTAGAGGTGTACCATTTTTGCACTCTGGTAAATGCAGAAACCATTCGATTATGCCGTTGATTTAGTTACAAACGACGAATTCTATAATGCTACTGCCCTGGTTGCAATAAGGAAATGCCCGATGCGCAGACCAGTGCTGCACATGAGCACTACATCGACCGGGGAAGAAGGGAGCGGATTTACCTGTTGCAGCAACATCCACAGCCGCGGAAGCAACGACGCTGCGGGCAGCACATGCAGGGTCGGGGTTGCTGCAAGGGGCGTACGCATCAAGGAATGTTCTGTTTATCAGAAACAAGCATCGATTGTTCGACAATGCTAGTGAGGATTATTCGCATTGCACATCATTCCACAGACCGGTCAACCATCCAGAAAGGCCTTTGGAGTGAGAGAGCGTGTGAAATCGAGAGGGACTCTCTCACTTTTGTACACTCTCTCGCTCTAACCCTGGTCTGTAGGTTTGGAATCATGTGATTGCAAACAGCCCGCTTAGCTGTCGACAGAAAATTGAGGATATTGACAGCGAATCATCTTGAATACGGAATGTTTGGCTGTCTTGACATATTTTAGTCTATCGCACCAATTATTTATTTATAATAAAAGGCTTCGTCACTTATTACAAATTTAAGATACTACGTTCCACTTCAAGTACTACCTGTGGTGTGCTTACTGTCTGCTTCTCTCGCTTTTGCATGTTCTCTCGCCCTCGTTTCTGCCGTTTATCAGCGGAACGTTTTAATATTTCGGGCGAGTGTTTGTAAATGTGTAATACCATGTCACAGCACGGCATGCAGCAGCCGCAGCATCCGCAGCAATCGCAGCAGCATCCTCCTGATAAATAGAAATTTAAAAAATATATATATATATATTATCTAATGGCCCGAAATACTTTATTTCTGCCATTCAAAAAAAACTGCACTGATATCCGCAATGGATGAAAAAAAATTAAACCAACCTCCTCCTCCACCGCCTCCCCCGCAACAACAGCAACTGAAATATGATATTTTAAAAATAAAAAAAATAATATTAATAAATCATCTCACCGTCTGCCGCAGCCGCAGCCACAACAATTTCGACGCAGCCTTTGCCCGTCTGCGGACTTTCCGGTAGCCGTGCGGTAGAAGGAGGGGCCTGCAAAGAAATCGGTAAGGGAGTTTCGGTGTGTCCAGGAATTTTATTTTTTTTTCAAATTAAATTTCACTCTGATTCGATATTTATTTCCATTTGTAACCTCTTGGCTCGGCGACTTGACGTCACGGACACATCCAAAAGGGTGAGAAAGCAAACAAGTCTACAAACAAACACGAGGGAGCAGGAATGTTCTCACCTTTCTTAAGAGAGATCCTCTTGTCCGTGCCATTGTTTCCTGGATGGCAGCTACTGTCTACTTGACTGCAGTCGCAGGCGCACTTAGAATCAGAATAAGAAGGGGAGGTCGTAGTGCTCTTGATCTTTCGTACACGTATCTTCTTTGGACTGAAAGAACAGAACGTTTTGTAAGCAAGCATCGAATGGAGAGACGCGAATTTCAGTTTCCTAGTTTATGGCAGACGAGAAAAAAACAAAAAAATGTTCGAACTTTGTTATGAACATGAAATTAATTTATTTTTTGGTATTTTATGTGCTAGTTATCTCTACCATTACTTTTTTTAAAGTAATGATAATATGATGATTATAGTTTATCACATACCGCATTGAGCTTCTGAAAGTAGTAGTGGCGGTTGTGGGGGAAGGTGAAACCGGTACCGGCTGGCTAGGCGCCGGCGTGGTCACAAGTGCTTCCACACCAGCTACCACTGTGAGCGCCGCGGTCGTGGTACCATTGCGCAACGGAAGGGCTGTCACTACCAATGGGACAAAGATCGTGAGGAGGATCCTCATCCTTCCTCGTCTGACGCTGATCAAGGATACTGGCGTGGCAGATCTCGCGTGGCACCGCCTCCAAGAGATCCCGATCTGCTTGATCGGTGTCGGGTTCCAGGTTGAGCCTGCCGGACCCGCGGAGGAGAGATGCGCGTGACGGCCGGTTCCCACGATGAAAAGTGTCAGATCTCAATGCGTGAAATCTCGCGCGCCCATGGGACAACGTGGAATTGATGACAAACAAGCAAAAAGAAGTATGGGAGGGACGGCGATACTTCCGTCATCGTGTGAATATCACTGAAATATATTCGAATCAGGGGAATCAGATTTTCAACCTTTTCCGGCTAGAGCAATAATGGTGATCAGCAGATACTTTGTATGTTGTCTGTCTCCAGGGCTTGACTATTCATTACGCAATCATCACGCATGCCGGCCATCGAAAGGGTAAATGAAAGGGAGAGAAAGAGTACGGAGGTGGGGAGATAGGGGATCGGCTAAGGACATTCTTGTTCCAAAACGACTCTCCTTTACGTGTCTACCCTCTATGAGTTATCCCCTATCTCTTGCCATTCCAATTATATTGCCGGGTTCTTTTTCCAAATACCCCCAATGGAAGGTGAAAAGCGAAAACAACGGTATAAAAAAGTGGTATAAAAGGGTGACCGGGACAATGAATGGCTGACCGGCCAATCGACCCCTCTGCGAAAGGTGAGTTCATTCTGTTGGCACCTCCTTATTTTCCGATAGAATTTAGCATTAGTTTTATCAAAATGATTATTTTACTTGGCTCTATGGTTTTTTTTATTTTCTTGGACCCAAGCAATACTATATTTTTCCCACAATTAGTTCTCTGTATTTGCAGATGGACGTCGCAAAGGTCGTCACCGTGACGGTCTTTGCTGCAGCTGCAGTATCCGTGCTCTCCTCACTAATCATTGCCAGTGAGTTACTTTCCGATACGAATGGTCAAGAATTTCACTTTCTTTACCCAAGCGACAACTGTCTTATTTGATTCATCGCTTATAAAAACGTAACTGCCTCTTGCAGGTCTGATGCTACACGACATCAACTCCTTCTGGGATGCGCAATTGCACGATCTGGGCGAGTTCAAGGTGAGCTATTGTTCTTGATTAATTAAACGAAGTGTTAATTGGTCAACCTAGCTGTGGAAGAAATTCTATCAGCAGTTTTAACTGAGAATCATTGCAGTTCTACGCGAACGACGCTTGGGACGAGCTGATATTCACGAACACTCGCGCGTCCGGCGCGTCATCGCCCGTCCGCACGTTTGTAAAGCGAGCGGCTAAGCTGCCCGCGCACTGCGCATGCGCAGCAGGCCCCAATAATTGCCCGGTGGGACCCAGAGGACCGAGAGGCGCGCCAGGAAGGAGAGGTAAAAATGTTTATTTCTTGTGGCTTATTCATCACCGGCGGAATGGCTGAGTGGTGTAAGCAACTGCTAGTCATTCGAAGGGTCACGAGTTCGATCCCCGCCGAGGCCAACCAAGCCTTCCATCCACCCCGGGGCGGTAAATTGGTAGCAACTTTGATTGCGAAAGGTAACGTGCCCTAGATGCCTTGGGAAAGCTTGGGTTACGTAATCCCACGTTGCAGCTGGCTTACCGGCTTGCCCCATCTAGCGTGGTAGCTTGCTACTGTAAAATCGCTTGACATGGAACACCTTTACCTTTATTCATCACTTTACGATTGTGGCATTTGCTTTACTGTATAAACATCAGTGACCTATCAAGAAAAATCAGTACTTGGTGATTGAACCTTTATTGCAGGACCGGACGGATTGGATGGAGTGGACGGTGCATCGGGAGCCCATGGCATGGAGATGGCAATGCCCGCCAGCTACAGGGAGTGCATCGTTTGCGCGCCTGGACCTCCCGGAGAGCCCGGAGCCGACGGAGAACCCGGACTCAAGGGCAAGCCTGGCCACATCGGATACCCCGGATTTCCCGGCAAGGCCGGTCTGTATGGTCCGCCCGGTCCCAAGGGAGATGCTGGGGAGGACGGAGCCCCAGGAAACGATGGCTACAGCGGGCACCCTGGAACCAACGGACGCGGCGGAAAGGGCGCTCCAGGAGCTCCGGGTAGAGTTGGACGTCCGGGAGCCCCTGGTCACGCTGGTCGTCACGGTTCTCGTGGTCTGGACGGCACTCCCGGTCCTCAAGGACCGGCCGGATTCGCTGGACGCGACGGAGACCCTGGAGCTAACGCAGAGGACGGCGCACCTGGTACTGTCGGCCCTCCTGGAGAGGACGCGCAGTATTGCCCTTGTCCGAGACGCGTAAAGGACGGACCCAAGGTTGATTTCGAGGCCATGATGGCAGCTTACGCAAATGCTGGATTCGACGCCCCAGCTCACGAACCGCCAGCGACTTATCAGGTTAGTAGTCAATAAATTCGTAGTTAATTTAGTCTTGAATATACCATTCGCGGAGGGAGAGTTCTCAACTATTCGCATTGATTTCAGGAGAAGCCGGCGCATCACAAGCCCGAAGCCCAAGGATACGACCAGCCATCGGCACCTGTCAGACAAGAGACCAAGAAGCCCGCTCAACATGGCCACCACCAGCCTGCAGCTGATGCATACGTGCAGCCTCCCGTGCGGCATCAGGAGAACAAGGGACACCCGAAGGTCGGTGTTCTTACTATTGCTTTAGTGGCATGGGTAGTTATAATTATAATTCAGCAATTGATGAAAACTAAAATAAATTTTGTTGCATGAGCGGAGTGATTTACAGCCGAAGCCTGTGCACCATCCTCATAAGGGAGAGCCGGCTCACGCCCACGCAAATAATGGAGGTTACGCCCAGCCGGTGAAGCAGCAGCCCGCTGCGCAAGGATACGATCAGCCAGTACACGACCAGGTTGGTAGAAGTCTATCATGATCTCAGTTAGGTTCTCCATTCCCTGCAAGATCTAGATGTGGATTATATTTCATCGAAGAGTTATCTTTGAGTAAAGAGTTTTTATTAATTGATTGAAGAGATATTCTTCAGGAGCCGCAACATCAGGGTTATGAGCAGCCGGCGCAGCCCGTCCAGCAGCCTGCACCCGCTGCGCAGGGATACGACCAGCCCGTACAGCAGCAACCGCAGGAACAGACTTACGATGCGCCTGTTAGTCATCAGGTACAAGTTTTATAGATTGGTGTGAAATATTAGTAGAATTGTTTTCTCCAAATAAGATGATTCGTGAATAGTAAATGATTTGCGTCATTTAATTCAATTGACTAAAATCGTCAGGGTCAGCAACAGCAGGGATCGGGCGAGTACATGCGCATCCGTATGGAGGCACCGTACGAGGCGCCCGTGCTCAACATGCACGCCACCGCGCACCAGGTATGTCTGACGCCGCTTTGCCGCCGATCGGCCCGGCGCACGATAATTTGACGAAGCATTGCGATTGCAGGGTCATGAGAACGACCGTGGATACGAGCCCTACCCGGAGCCGCCAATGATGAACGTCATGATGGGATATTAGAGGAAACTCAGCAACGTTGACCCGGGATCCATCAAATTTTGAAATTCTGCTTCATTTCGCTCAGTTTTCTGAAAACAGGCCTCATTTTCATGTCAATTGATCTAATCGTGTATTTCATGTGTAACTATCCTATCGATCTGGCGATGACTATTCGTCGCGGTCAATAATTAATAAATAATGTAATATTTGTTGTATAACGGGCTGTATTATTTTCAACAAAGACGCTGAAAGATCATACAATCTGCACGTTTGAAATAATCAAATGAATGTGTGATAGATTAGACAGACGACTTCAGAAAATATTTGTTAAATCATCTCTTTGAAAGAAATGGCCAACTTGAGTGGAGAGATAGCCGAGTTTTGTAAGGAACAGTTCATCATGCGAATGGTCTCGTGCTCAGGACACGGCCTTTCGAAGCTGTGGTGAAAAAAGTTGGCAGTAACTTTGATTGCGTAAAGTAACGCGTCCCTGAAGGCGGGATAGCAGGGGATACGTAGTCTTCGTAAGCGGGCGACTTTACCAGTGGGCCGTTGCAGGGTATACTAGATTGATCCCGGTAGCATCTTTACCTTGAAAATTAATTGTTTTCTAAGGTGTACCACAAATGAATAGACAGTGAGAGTTTGATTGAGATTGAAAAATTGCCAGAAAATATGTATATGCAAAAACAGCAAATGAAAAACGGTATTGCTGACAAATACCAAGCCACTTTCGAAATGCCGCGTACGAGAATCGAAATAACAATCATCATGATCTCAATGAATTATGATATTACGTCTACTTAGTGGGAATATTCCAAGAACATAGAAAGCCGGGTCAAATATATCTTGTATTCTGCGACTTTGCTTTTCAAATCGTCGAATTCAACATCATACTTCGAAAGTGAAAGTTGGGTTGTGGTCTCCACTTGAACTGCTCAAAATGAATATTCTTTCACTGAACTTCAACCACTCATAACCCACAAATTAGTAACAATGTTTACCTCGTGTTGCTTACACCCTCAGCCACTCATCGTCTCCTCTAGGTCAGATCATCACCCCGGATAACAAGCCGCCCCGTCAATGCCAACCTGTTCCCAGCTAATCGGCCGAAAGAGTGCAGTGTCTCAAGAGAGGACAAGGACGGCTAAGGAAGAGAGACAAAGAGGAGATGAGATACCACGAAAGAAACGACCATGTTAGGGCAAAAAAGAGTGAAAATCAAGGATTTGAGAGGTTACGAACGGGAGGAGCAAGGATAACACCCCTCGCTCACCTATATAAAGCCGTCACTGCGAGGAAAGAACAGCATCGAGCTCCGCATCTTCTCTACAAGGTTAGCTACTCCTCGATTTAATACGTTGTAGTATGCTCATGATGTGGGCCTTCTGATTCTGCTAGTGTCCAAGATCAATTGATTGCCTTCAGATGACTCTCGGCAAGACTGTCGTATCAATCGCCTCCGTGTCTTCTGCTGTGGCCATCATCGGCTCACTCGTTTCCCTCGGTAACTTTCACTTTTTAATTCTTTCTGTTTTACTCTTGCCCCTGAAGCATACTGTAACTCAGTTATCGATCGTGACTTTGCAGGAATGATGTTCACCGACCTGCAGCACTTCCACGAGGAGCGCATGGGAGACATGGACGAGTTCAGAGTGAGTAGGAATCTCGAATATTAACAGATACTGTATTATCGATTAGCAGCTCAATCAATAATCGATTTAGATGTACGCCAACGACGCCTGGGCTCAGATGATCCACGCGAACAGCCTGAATGGATTCTCCGCAGCTCGTCTTCCCTTCGGTAGGTCAAGCTCTACATTTGAGGAGCTGATTACTAGTCCAGTAGTTATCCAGTTAGTACCCGCTCTCGCAAACATTCGCTGGGATACAGTTGCTATTGTGCACATGCCTATATCGTGTTCTAACTTCTTTCCAATTACAGAAGTCCGTGGCAAGCGTTCTGCATCTCACTGCGGCTGCGCCAAGGGCCCCAACAACTGCCCCGCTGGTCCCGCCGGTCCTCCCGGCGCCCCTGGAGAGGCCGGACTCGACGGAGACAACGGAGCCGATGGACAGGCTGGCACTGCCGGCATCGCATTCAGCGAGCAGGCCAATGGAGGAGGATGCATCTCGTGCCCCGCTGGAGAGGCCGGACCCGCTGGTCCCGATGGAGACGTCGGAGAGCCCGGACAGGACGGATACCCCGGAGAGTCGGGCAGACCCGGATCCAACGGACAACCTGGAGCCCAGGGAGAGCAGGGAGACGCTGGACGCGATGGAGCCCCCGGCCGCGACGGAAGACCCGGAGGAAGAGGAAAGAATGGAAAGAGAGGACAGGGAGCCGCTGGAGTTGCGGGAAGAGTCGGAGCACCAGGACACAGAGGAAAGAACGGAGCCCACGGAAGACCCGGTCTATCCGGCACTCCCGGACCTCAGGGACCTCAGGGAGTAGCTGGCCAGCCTGGACTCAGAGGAGGCGATGGATACCCCGGAGAGCAGGGAGGCAGCGGACTTCCCGGAGCGGACGCCGCCTACTGCCCCTGCCCCCCTCGGTGAGGACGTTCGGATGTCATTTGCTATTTCGTAGACGGTTTTGATCTCAATATTCGTAAACTTTCTCTATTCCTTCTTTGACAGTTAGAATGAATAGCAAATTTACTTCATTAGCATCGTTTTATGTATTGCAGCGTCTCTCCCGTCGCCTCTCCCGCCTACGTTGAGCAGTCGCCTGCCACTGGATACGAGGCTCCTGCACCCTCCGCCCCCACCTACTCCCAGCCCCCTCAGGAGGTGAGCAGTAAAGCTTGACATTTCGCACACTATACCTTCCGGTGATGGGAGTTATGAAGATGAAGATCAGTAGCACATCTAAACACACACTATGCGATGATACGGGTCGATAGTGTGATAGTTGGCAGTCCTGTTACTGAATTGAATTGAGTTTAAATAATTTACAGACGTACATCAACAAGCCGGCGCCCGCTCCTCAGGGATACTCCCGTCGTCGCGCTGCATAAGAAGGAGGAGAAAGAGCCCTCAGGGCGAATCAATAAGAGAATCTATGATAAATCACATTCGCTGAATATTCTATCGTGTTCCCACACCGAATTATAAAAGGAAGGAAGTGATTCATATGTGAAAAATAGTCGTGACATGCAGTGGTATCGACGTAGGCGAAACGCAGTACTCATACAATTGCCCCCATTGCAATTTCAAATAAACAGTGCTTCAAACAGTGCTTTAGAACAATTAGTCTATAGTAATATGGGCTCTGTTTTAGTTAACCGGGCCCATGGGATTTAACCGCTCCCATGGCATTTAACCGGTCCCATGGCAGTTAACCGGACCCAACGAAATTGACCGGACCCATGACAGTTGACCGGACCCAACGAAATTAACCGGACTCATGACAATTAGCCGGACCCATGTTCAATCAAAATAATAAACCGGACCCATGACAGTTAACCGGACCCATGAAAGTTAACCGGACCCATTGCGAAAAAAATGGCAAATACGAATAAATACGCGTAAAGATCGCCGATCTTTACGGCCCACAAAGTGGGTCTTGTGGTTGACCCAGAGCTGATCGTAGCCGGACTGGAGATTCTTTATCCGTCCATACGCCGCCCACCCATCGGACACGATGAGAGTCTCTGGAAAACGTATTTTAGATTTTCAATAGGAACCAAGTTTCTAGTTGACGAAGTAAAACTTACGGGGGGCGACGTGATAAACGTAATGTCGTAAAATTTAATAAATACAATTTAATGTACATTATGGAGAATACATACAATTTCGACAGAAAAAAAAGGAAATCCAAAATTTTTACATTGCGTAACAATCTGTTCCGTTGGGTCCGGTTAACTGTCAAGGGTCCGGTTAACTGTCATGGGTCCGGTTAATTTTCATGGGTCCGGATATTTTTTTTGACCAAGTATGGGTCCGGTTAATTTCGTAGAGTCCGGTCAACTGTCATGGGTCCGGTCAATTTCGATGGGTCCGGTTAATTGTCATGGGACCGGTTAATTTCGTTGGGTCCGGTTAATTCCCATGGGCCCGTTTAACTAAAACAGAGCCGTAATATGTATACCATCGTCCTCCAATAGCTTCTTGAAAGCTACATATTCCCGCTAGCGGCGTCATTTTTCTGTGGCTCACTCGGAGTACCCAACGCGTTGGTTTCATTCGTTTTTTTGTTTCTTTTGTTGTCGTTTCGAAATTCACTAGTTCAATTCCAATCTCAGAATGGCAACTTTGCTGTGCAGGGAGGAAAGTTTCGCACAAGTTGACTTTCTCCGCGAAATTAGGGTTAGTTTCTATGTTTTGATTGTTCTCGATGTATAATAATCTAGTGCAATGTATTGTTCAGAAATCGACAAGCCAAGTACTTGTTCATGAAGGCGTTTCTTACGATATAAGTGATCCTTCAGTCATATTAATTCAAGACAAACCCGATGACGAACCTAGAAAAGTGAAAGCGAAAGGACTTTATAGAAGATTCAGAAAGGAAGCCATTAAAGGGGGTTTGCAGCCAAAAAATAATAATTTTATATTCTTTTAATTTTATTTTTATTCAATAGAGCTCAAAATTCTAAGAATAACTGTAAAAACCGCATTTTTTTGCGATTTTTTTGTAATTAATTATGAATTTTCAAAAAATCGTGTTTTAAAGGTACTGTAGCTCCTGCATCCACAAAACTTACGCTGTTTAGCGGCTGCAAAAGTTTAAAAAGACCATAGCAAAGTGAAAATAAGTGTTTTTGCAATTGATTAGACAATGGCGAGTATCCGTGAGGACGAATCAGAAGAAAGAAACGCAAAAATATTACGACATCGTCCCTTTTGAGATTCTACAGCCGTTAAACAGCGTAAGTCCGCGGATGCGAGAGCTACCGTATACCTAAATTTTACCATCTTTGAAAATTCATAATTAATTTATAAAAAATCGTAAAAATATGCGGTTTTCACAGTTATTCTTAGAATTTTCCAATCTTTAAAATAAAAATAACTTATTTTTCGATGCCGGATCCCTTTAAACACTTTTGTGTAGAAGAAATAAAGGAAAATTGTAATCAAATCTGAAAAAAATACATAGTTCTATGTGTATTGAATTTAAAAAAGGAGAATTTTTTTAATGGAACAAGAACATGGTGAAAAATTTTAAAAGGTTAATTAATTTATTCTTCTTTCTCGTGAATTAGTGCTCAACAGGACATCTAATCTGGTGGTGTGGCGTGGCAATGCATACTGTGTCAGTGATGGTGTCTTGTGGTTGTTGGATCTGAAAGAAATAGCCTGGAATATTATCATCCATCGAGACTCCAGGGCTAAGGTAAGTAGCACATTCTAGTATTTTTCATTGCCATGATCCACGCTATAATTATTGTTATAGTCATACTATCTAAAAAAAATTATATGTAGACATTTTCAGTATCCGCTTTGCGAAGAATCAACAAGCGACGATATCTTTATCCTAACAGATGAGGAAAAAGGGTTGTTTATGTTCACCCGATTCCGACCAAATTTCCACGAATGCGAGAAAGTTATCATAATGAGGTTTTGTATTTACTAACATAAGGGATTAATAACGAGTTCTCATGGTAGATGTAATCTGAACGGTGGCCCAAAAATAATTTTTTTTTTATTCTTAGAAAGCTAGCTGTTCATCAATCCATACGCGGCCGTATTCTATTTATCGATCTTATATTCTACTTCCATTATCTCTCTATGAAAAAACTGAGGTTCCATTACGATAGGACTCATACACGAGATATCGTACGCCAATAACACTCTGTACAAAGGTGTGGCACTGTGTGGCACAGTGTGGCACTTTTTGGCACTTTTTAGCACTTTCTGTTTTTCGCCTCGAAAGAAGCGAAGTTTGTGGCATATCTTGTTATAAACCGTTTCCTATCTAACTTTCCCCTAACATAGCACAAAAAAATAAAATTAATGAATTAAAATAATTAATTTAGAATGGTTCAACTGCCAAGATCGAAAAATAAAATCAGTTTTCAATCGCACCTGCTTTAAGCGCTGATTACGGTGTTTGACGCGATTGAGCTTGATTGACAACTGATTTTATTTTTCTACTTTGGCAGCTGAACCATTCTAAATTAATTATTTTAATTGATTAATTTTAATTTTTTGTGCTATGTTAGAGGAAAGTTAGATAGGAAACGGTTTATAACAAGATATGCCACAAAATTCGCTTATTTCGAGGCGAAAAACAGAAAGTGCTAAAAAGTGCCAAAAAGTGCCACACTGTGCCACACAGTGCCACACCTTTGTACAGAGTGTTATTGGCGTACGATAGTTATGGTTGCGAAAATGACACGACGGGTCACCGGCTCTTGTGTCCCGAAAATGAGAATTATTATGAGCAAGACAACCTGAGTAATTCGTGATCCAATTGTCAATGAAACATAGAAAGACTTTTAAAGAAGTACATTTTATTCCATGCGCTGATGTCTGAGATGTACATTTTGACTCATTTGAATAACTGAGAAAAAGATCGACCCGGGAATTCAACATACCAGTAGCTTATCAGGTAAAGTATCCGGGCGAGTGTCCGTCTATGACGCTCTGGCTCATGACGAACAAATAAATACCGATCAGTGGAGTTGTTTTCACCATGGTACACACAGAAAAAAGTCTTATATGAGGTCCCTAAGACAGATGAAGGATATATATATATATATATATATATATATATATATATATATATATATATATATATATATATATATATATATATATATATATATATATATATATATATATATAGGGTTGCCAAAAAGTATTGATGCATCGATTCAAGAATTAAATGTCTTTTATCTTCAACGAAGGCAAATGAAACTGAGTGTGATGTTCACCTATGCTCATACGGTCATACAATTTATTATATTTGACTGTCATCAACCTTGCTGACATAACGAAGTCGGCCAGGGAGTCGGTGGGCGACGCGCCGTTTGTATTTTGTGCTAATATTATCCAATGTTTTTGTGAAGGCTGAGCAAATGCTGACTCGAGGGGGTAGTAGAGTACATCTCCTTCTACAAAAATGTCCACACGGAGAAATCGCGCGAATTTAGTTCCGGCGATTGGAGGAAAAATCGTTGAAATGAACCCTCATAATTGAGCGAAAGCCAGTTTTGGGCGATTTTTGAATGCTGAATCTTGCAGGAGCGTCCATGTTTATCTTTTGATATCAAAATAGGATCAGAGATGAAGGACGTTCTCTACAATCACCTTCATTAGATACTCCTTACAATAATATAGCGAATTTTTGAAAAAAAGAAAAGTATTAAAAAGTGAATTCTAGATTCCGGATCTGGCCTCGTGGGGAAGAGTGGAGATCAGAAATTTCGACTAGAAGAGAGCCAAGAGAAGGTTCTTACTTCAGCTTTATTTGTTTCGCTCTTTGCCAATTGTCAATCCATTCCGTTGACTCTTAAATAAATTACAGGAGATCCGGTCTCGATTCCGGATAAGATGCTGATACGTTACATGCACACAATGCCGCTCTCAGTTCATCTAATTCATCAAGCAATAGCAAATGGTTCCATGCCCTACCCCAAATCTTCTCAAGAGGTGGAACGTCTATGTGGGCTAGAGCGAACCGAGTCTGAGAAAGCAGGAATACGAGAATTAGCAGAAAAAATACGAGAAGATGACAAGTGAGAACCATTATAACTCAAATTTAGTTATTCTTCATTCGGTGATAGTATCTTAACAATTCTTTTACATAGATGGTTAACAGAGCCGTGTGTAGTATTATTTTTGCTGTTGCAGCATAGGAGACTTATCCACTCGATTCTCACGAGAGTGCTGCTTGTGTGCATCCGCGAATCCACGCGTACGCGTCATTTTCACAGCATGCGGCCACATATCTTGCATGGCCTGTGCTCAAGAGCTCTCTTTCAACCGCCCTGAATTACCTTGCCCCTTCTGTGGAAAAACCGCCGAATTTCGACGTATCTTCGAAGACGAGGAAAAATGTGCAGCAGATGCAGCTCCCATAGCTGTCGCAAGTGCAGCAGATACGGTCGTCGAGCGTGATGAACGACAGCTCCAGCAGTCGGAACTACACTACAATGGACCGGAGAGAGTGGGAGGAGCAAATGAAATTGGACAATTTCTCATTTCTCCTATCACAATGAGAGAACCGAATTGTGAGTATTTCTTGGATTTAGAAAACAAGGCTACGATTTACCTTTCACACATTATCAATCTTTGTTTCCAAGCCGAAAGAAATCGGCCCGAGATTAGAGAGTGAGTGACAATGATAAAGACTCTCTCGCTTCTACAAACTATCTCCCTTTTGACCCCTTTCAATGTTTTCTGACAATAAATTGTGACTCTTGCCTGGCAGATCCATACGCCCCTATTCTTCTGCGGAACTCCTGGAACAATACAAGACCTACACCAGATGCGAATCAAGTGATCCCCTATCCACAGCAAGTTGGACCCGGAGGATACGCTGGAGTATCGTTTGGTGAGTAATTTATATAAAAAAAGTAATGACAGAGTTTCTGCCGGGAGCAATAGATAATCCTCTGCCAGGGCTCACTCGTAAGGTTGACTTCGTACGTATTAGTTATCCAGGCTTTTGCGGCACGTTACTTTGGCTTACATCTTTACTGCGGCCTGAGGGGAAGGATGAACATTAGACATAATTGAACAATCTCAGGCCATCCGTATCATCAGTATTACACTCATCCATCGCCTTTTCCATTTGGAGTTGGAGGAGGAGAACCCATGCAGCAGCTTCAGCCACAGTTCGGTGCTGCTCCTTTTGGAGGAGAAATGTGGATGCAGCAGCCGCAACAGCTGCAGCAAAACGGAGGACCGCACTACTCAGGAGGAGGAGCTCCCATGGGAACAGGGACGGTAAGAGATGGATTGCATAGTGATGACACAATTCAGTGGATTTCAAGACAAACTGAGTAGAGACAAATTACATTGCGATGGCACAACAATGATCGAGAAATTGTAATTGCAGGACAATGGAGTTCGAGGCTACAAATCAATGTGGCGATCGTAGGGAGGAGCAGCGAAGCCTATCTTTCGGCAGCTTGTCTCGAATTAATATGAGCGAAGGGTCACTGATATCGTAAGAAACGCCTTCATGTACAAGTACTGGGCTTATCGATTTCTGAACAATACATTGTGCGAGATAATTAGAGATCATCAATAATACAATTTTTTTTAAAACCAACCCTAATCTCGCGGAGAAAGTCAACTTGCGCGAAACTTTCCTCCCTGCTTAACACAGTTGCCATTCTGAGATTGGAGATTGAGCCGATGAATTATGAACAAAAAATATTAGAAAACGAGAAAAAAAACAAGTAGTGCAAAAATGACGAATGATACCAAGCGCGTTAAGTACTCCGAAAGAGAACGAGAGAAATGACGCGACCAACGGGTAAATCACGCCTCTCACGAAAGTCTTGGCTTGATTCTGGCACAGACAGTTTCGAAATCTTTTTTTTCGAAATCGCGTTTGCAATCTTTTCGGGAACCAATAGGTTCTAAAATTTCCGCGCAGTATTATGCCACAGAAATCGCTCCTCGAATTCATACTGACAATGAAGAACCTAGAAAAGTGGAAGCGACAGGAATTCCGACAAGATTAGAATTAGAATTCCGACACAAGTTAGTTATGACAGATATTTGGGTGTAAAAAATGAAAATTGGATTCTATTCTATTCTCTGTGTATTTTCAACTGAAAAAGAACTAGTGAAGCCGAGATCAATAAAATTATACAAAAACATCACTAAAGCTTCCGAAGATTCACTTATCCACGCTTTCCTTGTATTTGAATATTCCACAGGTCATCTAACTTTGTGGTGTGGCGTGGAAATGCGTACCGTGCGACTGATGGCATTTTCTGGGTGTTGAATCTGAAAGAAATGAGATGGAACAGTCTCCAACATCGAGACTCTAAGGCTAAGGTAAGTAGCACACTCGAATATTTTTTCTTGTCTGTATAGGATGTTCCAAATTTTAAAAAAAAGGTAAAGGTAAAAGATAAAGGCATCCCCCCTATCTAGGCTCCAAGTCCTGAGGGAATCACTGCTAAGGCCAGCGCATAATAGGCCAGTTCAATCCGGAGGGCCCAATCTCTTCTTCGGATCTAGTTACCTTCGTGGTTATACCACTACCAATCTTTTCATTCGAGCGCCTTGGTGAGGCGGTGGCGGTATGCACAGCCGGGAATCGAACCCCGGTGTGGAACGGAATGAAACTGGGAGGGCGCCTTAGACCACTACACCACTTCGACCACTTAAATTCCCCCCAAATTTTAAGTATTATGATTTTAATCATAGTAGTAATGCAACTATTTTTCAGTATCCTCTTTTGGAGCATTCGACAAGTGATGATTTATTGATCCTCACGGATGAGGAAAAAGGGTTGTTTATGTTCACTCGATTCCGTCCAAATCTCCAAGAATGCGAGAAAGTTATAATATACAGGTTTTACTTACTAATCTAAGGGATTAATCACGAGAAGTTGCTTGGTAGATATAATGTGAATAGATTATTTTGTTTCATAGTAGGGCCGCTTGGTTAATCCAACGGCCATTGTATTCTCTTCGTATGTAAGATCTGGAATTCTATCACGATAGAATTTATCAACGCGATGTACATACACAGAGAATGAATATACTAAGATGAGACACCGAGTATATGATATACTCAATATTGAGTATATTCGCGCGTCGAGAGATCGTGCGAAAACGAGAGAATATACTCAATATTGAGTATATCATATACTCGGTGTCATATCTCAGTATAGAATATACTCAATAGTAAGTATATTCATTCTGGGTGTAGTTAGCGTTGCGAAAATACAGTATGATTGCGAAAATGACTCGAAGGGTCAGCGTCTTTTCGCGCCTATTAGGGATGCAAGTTCGGTTTTCGTATTACGACTCTTTCAGCGAGAGATCGGTAATACGGCTGATAAGGGAGAGAGAATTAGAGAAAAAGAGACGCCGTATTACCGAAACCGACGCCGAACGGGCAACCCTAGCGTCTATCGACGGAGGCAAAAGTCATGGGTCGAAAATTTGCGTCACGCGAGTGAATACTCACGGGTCGAGGAATGTCGAATAACACTTTCGAAAAAGTCAAGAGAAGGAATATTAACATTGTGATAGCAAAACAATCTGATTAATTCATTATGCAATTGTCGATAAAAATCGAGACACTTCAAAATAAACTTCATTTTATTCGATAGAGCTCTTAGCTCAAATGTAAACAGTAGGGTTCCCTTGTTGGAACTGATTCCGGACTTCCAATAAGAGGAACAAAGGCCCTCTCTGCTTACATTTGCTCCATTATCCCCCGTTGTTCGGTCGTTGGAATTCCACCGGTATTGGAATTCCAATACTGGATGCAAATGAACTCTAGTTCTCGTCTCATTTTGAAACCGACCGCTCCACTCCTTTGTTCCTGTTATTGGAATTCCAATAGCCAATGGAATTCCACTGCCCGGCCATTTCCAATAGGCAACCGCTCACAAAATGAGGGGCTATTGGAAATGAAGAGGAGGCAAATGAGATTCCAATAGCCTAATTTTTCCAACAAGAGAACCCTAGTAAACAGCTCTTCGCGGTCACCCATGAATATAATAATCATAAGAGAAGGCTTTCGAGAATCGCTATTTATGCATTCTATGATAGACATCAATCGATAAAGAAATTTAGTTAATGTGACGAGACAAAATCTCGGGGAAAATTTTTTTGGACAATATTAAAAGTGCATTCCAGAGTTCGGATTTGGCCTTATGGGGAAGAATGGAGATCAGAAATTTCGACTAGAAGAAAGCCAAGACAAGGTACTTACTTCAGCTTTACTTGTTTTTCTCTTTGCCTATTGCTCTCACGGCGAATTTGCGGGGCATCTAGCAAATATTTTTCTAGATAACGAGTCTCTGACAATAATTTGTTTAATATTTAGCAAATTCCTTTGTTTACGGAAAATAGCGGGTGAAATCGAGCAAGAGTGTGTATCGATAGAACATGAACTTACAATTAGCTTCTGCTAGCCGAGCGCGCTACCACTGAGCCATACTAATAATGCTGCGAGGGTGCTAATTGGGACCCACGTGACAGTATTTGACAGGCGAGAGCCATCAAAAGTAAACAAACGAATTGCTAAGCAATTGAGTTAGCAAACACTTTTCTTACAATTAAAAAAATACACGGTGAGAGTAGTTGCCTTTCACGTCTTCCCTTAAATAAATTACAGGAGATCCGGTTTCGATTCCGGATAAGATGTTGGAACGTTACATGCACACAATGCCGCGCTCAGTTCATCTAATTCATCAAGCAATAGCAAATGGTTCCATGCCGTACCCAAAATCATCTGAAGAGGTGGAACGTCTATGTCCGCCAGAGCTAACAGAGACTGAGAAAACAGAAATACGAGAAATCGCAGAAAAACTGCGCGAAGATGACAAGTGAGAACCATTTTAACTCAAATTTGTTTTACTGATATCATGAATATGAGAGTATTTCAAGACTTTCTTCCATCGATGGTTTACATAGCGTAATATTATTTTTTGCAGCACACAAGATTTATCCACTCAATACTCACGGAAGTGCTGTTTTTTGTTTATCCGCGAATCCACGCGTACGCGTCATTTTCACAGCATGCGGCCACATATCTTGCATGGCCTGTGCTCAAGAGCTCTCTTTCAACCTACCTGAATTACCTTGCCCTTTCTGTGGAAAACACACCGAATTTCGACGTATCTTCGAAGACGTACTCTTCATTTCACCCACTATCTCGTCCACTGACCGGTCGAGAGAATGTTTGAAATGAGGAGTACATTGATGTTCATTGATGAACACTGAATCTCGCATAAATATTGTATGTATACTGTAAACATGATTTCTAACCCTCTCCATTTCATGCCTATTTCTTATATTTTTGCGATCACCGTCAGTCCTTATTGTTTGCATATTTTCCACGATTAAAAAAAAGATTTTAAACAGAATATTTGAAGATTATGCGAAACTAGTACACGTGAATTGCGCTACATATTCCGCAAGTTAATTGTTTTATCGCGGGTAGCCACAATCGGGGATACTCTCATTTCTCTCCATTCATTCTTCTCTCACTCGCTTCTTCCCTTGTCGATGAATCGGATGCACTTCTGGCGATGGACGTACACCTGTATTTTAATTTTTTATTGATTGATTTATGAAAATTGTATTACTTTGGCTAGACGGAAGTACTTGGAGAGCAGCGACATGGTCATGAATGTGAACACGAAGACGAGGGCTGCAAAGAAAAGTTGACTAATTTAAATGAATATAAAAAAGTTTAATTAATACATTAATTTTATATTAAATCTTACTAATGCGTCCGACGTCGTCGGCGCGCATGTGGAGTCCGTCGCGGAATCGTTCGAAGAACATTCTGTAATAACGGGTTACGGTGAGTACCAATTACGGTAATACATCTACCGTAACTTCTGTGTTTACCTCTCCTGGAAGAGCGAGGCGAGATAGCACAGCGAGTATATCATCATACAGAAGATGATCAGCGAGAGCAGGTCCTGAATGGAAGAGACGTTCCACCGTATCTCGACGCTACAGTAACCCACCGTCGTCTCGAGCACTGGCTTGGTCCACTCCTTGAGCGGTCGATAGGTGGATCCACTCTTGGCGTAAGTCTCCTTGCAGATTTCGCAAGTGTTCGGGTTCTGTGAGGTCGCCACCCACTTGGAGAGACAAGTATCGTGGATGTCACCCATCTGGAAGAAAGAATGGATTACGGTAAGATTAAAGGAAGAACGGATTACGGTAGGATGGAAGGCAGAGCGGATTACGGTTAGATTGTGTATGAAAGGGAGGAGTACGGTAACTTTCAGATATGATTGGACGTCGTAAACTTAGCCAGCGCAAACTCCGCCCACTTTTTGTCTTCACGTGAGGCGAGAAGTGTCCCGATCAAATGGCAAGCTTCATTTTGAGTCAAATTCCTCGTTCAAAAGCTCATTCGAGAGCTCTCGGTAAACTCTACAAATGAGACCTTGCGCACCATGTTCTGACAACATTTAGTAGATCAAATATTGATTGAAAGGTTCGATAGTAGGTGTTTAGAGCACTTCCATTTCATCGGTACAGCTGCGCAACTCTCAGTTTGTGTGGATTAGCTCGAGGAATCTATACCAAGAAAACAAATTAAATTTTATTAATGCGCAGAATTGCCATTTGAATTTTAAGTACTTTACAAAATCAGCAAAAAAAATTGCAAACAGTTGGATTTGAACCAGCGACCTTCTGTTTATAAAGCCCGTGCTCAACCACCTGAGCCACGGGGGAACACGTGAGGGAAGCGCTAAGCCGCTCTCAATATCAGTCAGAGTTTAGAGATGCAGATAAACTCCGCCCTTTTCTCTCTCGTTACCAATTCTGTCAATCGGCGCGAATGGTTATCGAGCTATAGCGCGACTCGGAAACAAGATATCGACAAACGGCAAAAAGGATGATGTTATTGGGACATCAGTGGATACTTTGAACATATTTTTCAAACATTTGCATAAAATCGGCAACACACCTTGCGGTCCCTACGTAAACTGTACTGTCGAATGGTCGCGGTATTAGGCGGGAGTGTAGATAACATAGAGAATCCTTGAAATTTGATCTTTGATCTCTGTTTACTGACCGTTCCGGCGCATCCACAGGGGCGAACCATCTCTCCCGTCTCAGACTGGCAGATGCGACAGGCACGACGCTCCAGGGATGTTGTACCGGCGGAGGAAGAGGTCCTGAACGGAAGAGATGGGTTACGGTAGCTGACCTCCATTAAGGGAACGGCGGGTACGGTAGAAGGATCGATAAACCGTACTCGATTCGGGATCGGGTGCTGAGGGGAGCGCTGTGTTCAGCATGGGCGGTGCGGAGAGAAGTTGATGAGGAAGAGGTGAAGGCGGCCGCTGAGAAAGAATATCGATTGATTTATTGATTTGGAGTTACCGTAGTCTAGAAGTATACAGTAATCCGAAAGAGCTCACAGAATCGTCTGGGTCTGTTCGAGTAGGGGGCGGTGGAGGTGGACGAGACGTCGACCGGTCGAGACATTGGAAAAGTGTGCGAGTGAGAGGAGGAAAGGAGAATTGGTTCCTTCATTTCTTTCAGTACGTTCAATCCAATCAAAGATATATTCAAAATGAGTGATAAAGTTTTATAACCCTCTTTTCCGCTCACTTATCTTTCCCAAAATCCAGAATTTCTTTTGTCACATTCATTAGCTTTGCTTCGCATTGCACATAAATACTTTATTTTCAGTGAATAATTTACAATAAATATGACATAAATATGTAAATAAGGCTACACAGAATATGTAAATGCTTTAGATACTCAATGTCCCCTGCCATAATTGTTGGAAGGCCGCGGTCCGTATCCTCTCTGTGGAGGCGGCGCCTGACTCCAGCGCTGCGTTTGAGGCGCTGGGTAACTGGAGTGGCGCGACGGAGGCGCCGCGTGTCCGCCATACTGCGAAGGCGGCGGGCCGTATGAGGGCGCGGCGCCGCCATTTCCTGGCGCGGCGCCGTAGCCGGGCGGAGGTGGATAGTAGGCATTGGGAGTTGGGTAGGAGGGCTGCTGCTGTGAGGAGGAGCCAGGAGATCTGCAATTTTTAATCTCCGTGTTAAATATTTCTGGTCTCAGCGATTGAAGGCTGACGATTTCCTATGTGCTCAATAAGGTGAGCTTGCATCCTGACCGGGCTGCTGGTAAAAAAGAGAACCGCTACTCACACGTAGAACTGTGACGGGTAGGGTTCTGGTGCTTGAGTTGTCGTAGATGTTGTGGTGGTTGTCGTGGAGGTGGTCGTGTACTTGGACATGTTCGGCATCTGACAATTTTAAGATATGCCACCGGAAACGGAAAATATCTAATGCTTTGCGCCAACTCCCCAGTGAGAAGTGCAGAACGAGAAAATCGAAATAGAGTAAATTTGGGAAAAATAATAATCGAAAGAATCGACCTTGAAAAACGGCATTCCCATTCCCTTGAACATCTCCTCCATCCCGTCATTCATATCGTCCATAAACATTCGACCTGTAATATGTGCTCATTCTATGTTAAACAGGAAGGCAAAAGAAATCTAAAATGAAATAGGTTCAATAGTTTCCGATGCAAAATAAACTAAAAATACAAACCCTGCTCGGAGTTGGGGTCCATCCAGTTCATCTTCATCGGATAATTCTGGTTATTGTTGTTATTGTTGTTATTATTGTTATTTCCGTTATTGCTACTCCCATTTCCGTTATTGTTTCCATTATTGCCGTTTCCGTTCTGGCCATTATTGTTATTGTTTTGGTTGTTAGTATTTCCGTTATTGTTGTTATTGTTCTGGTTATTCTGGTTGTCCTTCTCGTCTTCCTTCTTCGTCGGTTCTCTTATTCGCTTTCGACGTTCCTCCGCCTCTTTCTCACGTTCTTCTTGCTGAAGAAGATAGTGAAGAACAATCATTTTATCATTTTTCCTCTTTCTATTTGTAACTGCGTTTTCTTTGAACACGCATGAATATATATATAAGAACAATAAGAAGAGCCTTGTTTCCACAATGGTTTTGTGACTGAAGGATTGTCAGGAGAACGATCGCGTAGTGCTCTTTGCCAATTTGGTAAATTCGCCATGTGGCCGCTTTCCTGACAATCCTAGCATTGTTTTCCGATTTTCTTTGATAAAAGCCGTGAATGTTGCCTGACCTTTCTCTTCTTCTCCTCTTCTTCAATCTCCCTCTCGATCTGCTTGAATTCATCCTCTAGATCGCCTCCCTTCTTCTTGTCGTCGTCTCTTCTATTGTCCCTCCGATCGTCTCTATAAGGTAAAAGTTAAACGTAATGGGGTTGCTCAGATCAGTCGATTACTCTCTGTGATAAGTAAAAGTGTTTATAAGGGCCACATAAATATTATTGATAAGGAGACTCCAAAGCGTCGAAATTCATTCATTAGTTTGTGTCAGTCCTTATGAGCTTAGATCAATTTCAGGTCTACTTGCATGAGTGGGAGCCAAAATGGAAAGCTTGAAAGAATTGAATTGCAGGTGTCTGACCTCTCCCTGCTTCTGTCATCTCTCCTCTCGTCTCTTCCTCCTCCATACTGCGGATACTTCTGAGGCGTTGGCGGAGGCGGCGGAGGTGGAGGTGGACCTGATGAAGATGTCAATTAAACATTTCAAAAAGTCTGGAGCTCTCAATGTAGCTGAGTTCTCTTTACGTATCCCATTTCAATTATGAACACAGTGACAGAGAAGAAGATCATTTGAAACAATGAATATAATACTGATACCGGGTGGATACTGAGAGTACGTGGGCGCATGTCTATTCATCGGAGGACGTCGATCATATCCTCCTCCTCCTCGATGAGAAGGAGGCCCGTGGTTCCATGATTGACGAGAAACTCGCTTCTCCTGTGCGGAGGAAACTTTTTAAAAATTTAAATCGGAATGTCTTATCAGAACAAGACCAGGTTGTCAAAGCATCTGAAAGACCTCCACTGGAAGATGCATGCTACAGAAAATTATCGATCGAATTAATAAGAAATATGTAAATTTCAATCCCACTGAAACTAACAGTTCTCGTCGGATCAGCTCGATCGATTGGCCGGGCTGAGAAAAATGGGAGCGCCAGTAGCAGGAGGACGAATATTCTCATGAGTGCCTGATGTTGATATTTTATAGAAAATTGCTGAATATTTAAGTGTACCTTCTCTTCGCTGAAGACTTTCGAGGCGCCCTCAAGCGCCGTCTGTTGTTCTCTCTTTATATACCGCAACTTCTCCCTGGATCCAAACGATCGAGGGGGAAAGAAGTTGTTCTCTCCCTTGTCCCCGATCTCTTTCATCTGATCGCATGCCATCACACGGAAACAAACAGTGTCTCTTGCAGGGGTCGATTACCGAGACAATCGAAAAAGCTGTATAATTTATCATAAATATCGCGAATATTTACAGACAAATAAGCAATTGAACTATGGACTACTGTTGTGGTTGCATCACTGAAGACACACAAATCAAATCTTCAAGCAACGGTGGTTTCTTCGTCGTTCGGAGTGAATGTAGTCGGCTCGGCTGTCGTAGTGATGACGTCATCCTCATCGTTTTCATCATCTGATTGATCCTCACGATCCTCCTTCACCTGCAATCGGAAGTGGATGAACAAGAGATGAGAGAACTTGAGAAACAAGGAGAGTTTTGCCCTCATGAGTGAAAATCCAGATCTCGATCGCTGATATCGGTGCAACCAGATACCGTACCTCGCCCTCTCCATCGTCCTCTTCATCCTCGTCGTCCTCCGTGGTAGTCTCAGGAGCGGGCTCGGTGGTCGTGCTGGGTGCCGGAGCTACCTTGCGGAACCTGAACGGGTATTGTATCTACTATTGAAAAAGCACCACGATAAACACTTGGAATTGGAAAGATGTGTGAGACTCAACTGGGCTTGGCACATATTATTCCAATAACTAAAAATACTGCTGAAATGAGACATCGTAAAGAAAATTTCTTTGAATTTAAAATTCCTCCTGACCTGAACAGGATCTTGCTGTCATCAGCAGTGGTTGTCGGAGTTGCAGCAGTCGTAGAAGTGACGTCATCCTCCTGGTCGGACTTGTCGCATCCGCAATCCTGAAATCAGATGTTGATCAATCAGCTAAGACAATATATTAATCAGTAATTGTCTTGAGGATACCGTACCTCCTCCTCCTGCTCCTCTTTCGGTTCCTCCTTATCACAAGATGCTTCCTCCTTCTGCTCATTGTCACAGCCACAATCCGACTCGGGTTTGTCAACCTCGAATGAATCGGAAATAGATTAGACAAGACAGTGTTGCCAGTGAACAACTTAGTCAAAGCGTTTTGGTGAGTCGATGATATTCGGGGGAAGATTATTGGAGAGTGCCAAAATTGCATTGATTTGGTGATCGATCACAAATTAATTTCGAACAATTTGTTCAGAGCGCTTTGTCAGTGGTGATTCTCCGATATGTTCAAGATAAGAAAGGGCAAGTTTAAGCACCTGTTCCTCTTCCTTGCAGTCGCAGTCCTCCTCATCGGCCTTCTCGGGCATAGCGGCACGCTTACCGCGACGGATTGAGGAGTAGTCGGGTCTGGAAGGGATATTACCTAGGAATGACGTCATAATTCCGATAATTTTTAGAGTGAATGTTGAAATATGAAGTACCTCATGGCCTTGTTGACTGCAGCCTTTCCTCCGACGTTCCTGCGACGTCTGCAGCAGCCGCAGCAGCCACAACCGCACCCGCAGCTGGAAAGAGAAGATTCAAATTGCAGAGAGTGACTACATCGAATTTGCTGCGGGTTAGCTATCGCTCGATTTGTTTCATGTTTTTGTTGTTGAGATCATTAATATGGTGCAATAGTCGTATTGCGGTATTTGTAAATGTGAACAATGTCTGTTCCGCTTTTTGAATCTTCAAATTAAAGAAAAACTTACCATCCACATCCGCACCCGCAGCATCCGCATCCACATCCACAGCAGCCGCAGCCACAGCAACACGGCTGCAAGGAATAAAAAATCGATAAGTTAACCCCTCAAGTGATCTACAATAGACCCTGCTGGTAAAAGTAGTAGAACGTACGCAGCAGCAACAGCAGCACCGCTTCGCCTTCTTTGTCTTGCTCATCTTGGTCGCAGCTGCTGCACGAGTCGGAGAGGATGAAGAAGGCGGGGCTGCAGCAGCTGCAGAGTAACGAGAAGCAGCTGAAAGTAGTGTTTGCTTTGTCTATATTGTTATGATATGATTCTTCGTGATGAAACATGCTAAATTCCGTAGGTCTTCGAAGTTGAAATAGCGATAACCATAATCACCCTGTTCTTTGTCCATCTCTTCTCCTCGAGCAGCGCGGAAGTTTCCTCGAGCGGGCGAGAATCCTTGCGGAGCTGCAGCTGCAGCAGTTGCGGAGGCTTGCGACGCACGCAGTACGAGAAGAAGGAGCCCGACGGCGGAGAGAGCGACTACACGCATACTTCCTGTGGTTAGCGACAAGTTTTAATCAAATCACATATCTCTCGAATTTAAAAAAAAAACTCTCGAGAAAGAAAAGTAGGAGGAAAGTAGGTAATGCATTTTGAGTAAGGAAGGTAGGGTATTTCACACACGTCGATAATGAATTGCTAATATGTAAAGATATTGAATGTTGCGAGAATGATTGTGAGATGTCTTCCCATCCACCCCTCATCTCTTATATATCCCACGTGAGGCCGGCGCTTGCTTTTTGCCTCAGCGTGAGGAAGTAAGTCGTATGGCATCTCTTCTAATCTCTTCTCTTTCCACCTTCCGCCCTCTATCTCTCATCGGTATCGAACTCCTTCATTATGCCACCACACCGCTTCTTTGTCTCCTTCTGTTTGTTCACACTCTTCTTTCTACCCGACATCCAACGGGATCCCCGATGGTAATACGATACTGTGTTTAATTGCCGCCGCGCCAAATGCCCGGAGGGGTTTCGTCCCTCCGTTGTTAGCACTATTATCAGCCCACAAAATCCGTCTTTTGCAGGGGGAGGGGAGAAGACTCGACTCTTCGGAATCAAGAGATCAATCTGATGCAAATGAATGATAAACACGATGGTCCGGCGTCCCTTCCTATTGATAACGACAGAGGCCGTGTGAGTGATAAGAGCACCAATAGCGACCGAGGCCACGAGTGATCGCAGGCACTCCGCTAATTCTAATTATTTCTCACTTTTCTGTATAAACATGATTTCTGCACCCTAGTGCACTGTAGTTTACAAGCTGTTCCAACGGTGTTTGTCCAATTCCGATACACTCATGCGCACTTACAATTACAATAACAATTTCAATTACAATTCTTACAATTGTTAGTATATACTTACAGTCTTTTTCCAGAGCCGATGCTCCAGAGAAGGTCTGAGAGTGTGTAAATAGTGAGAGCATACTCTCTGCGATCTCTTGATTTCGGCCAATATCTCTCTCCTGTACTTTTGATCTAACAAGTGCCCTCGTTGTGCACACCAAGATCGATTAGTGGACAAACAGTGAAAAGGCACACTGAGATCAAATTTGCCAAGAGTATCTATATCCAATGTTTCCTTTCTTAGAGAACGGTTCTACAACTGCCCTCCTTCCGCACGCTCTCTAGTTTCGGTGAGCAAAGGTGAGAGCGTGTGGAGTAAGGAGCTTTGAGAACCGTTCTCCTAGAAATTTTGCACTCGGTGCTGTCTCGCTTAGGGTTTTACGAGCACCGTCTGTTTTTCACTCAGCAGGTACACCTTATCAAATCTGTTATCGATTTAAAAAAAAATTGAAATTTGGATACCCCTAACAAATGGCCCTGTCGTTGTAATGATATCATTACAAAAATGCAATTTTCAGCTGAAATGTGGCAGTTCTTTCACACGAAAGTAGATGACATCGTGCTGTTTGAGGGATGGAAGGTCGATCAGCCGAGTGGTTAGTAAAATTATGCAATTTTTATCTCCCCAACTTCCCTTTTGAACGTATGATTAATGTTTTTAAAACACTCAATTTTTCTGGACTTTTGCGTAGTCAACATACTTTTTTTATAAAGAATTCGAAAGATTTTACGCGTGTTTGCAGTGTTTTAATTCAACCATACATGTTTGAGTGATGCTCCTCGCGTGCGCGATTACTTTTGTCGCCGGCATTGGATTCGAATTCGTGAAATTTGCAAGAAGGAAGATTGTGAGAGCACTCAAACAAAGACAGGATCCGAACTACAGCCCATCGTGAGCGACTTTTATTTGGGTTTATATATTTGTAATCATAGACAAAACAAATGCTGAACAAATTTCTTAGATGAAAAGTTCACATTTGAGAAAATATACTGTTTCACAACAAGGCATGTTTTTTTCCTCAGATCTATGCTTCACTGGGAGGTACCAAATAACGGGAATTCAAATTTATGATTCCACCTGCGAATTTTGCATAAGAAAACCCTGCATTTTCCCTCTCACTAGAACACCTATTATACTCTGAACTTTCAAAGGATAGCGAGTTGTTGACTACCTTGGGTTGGACCAACTCAATCTTGAGGCAGTGCAACTGTATGATCAGATAATTAATCAGATCATTTCTCTGTGGCTTGACTTTCGCAAAAATCTAATTAAAAAAAGCGAAACATATTTAAGTCACATTCATCAACGATATTCTAGTCCAATCGCCGCTCTCTTCACTGCACCTCATCTCGTCGGGACGGCGTTTTTCGCTCTACAGGTACTCATTTAAAAAAAATATATATATTTGCCCACTTTTATCATGATGGTAGTCGTCAATACATACTGATTAGTCTAGTCTGATCTTTTACTCAAATTGCTGAAAACACAGCGATTGTGCACTTTGCTAATCAGTTGGCGAGGGAAGGTCGCATATCAGATGAACAATTTGAAGAACGCTTTGTATATATTTATTGGACTAGCGGCAAAATCTTTTGCATTGCTGTGCGAATATTTGATTGACAATATCAAATCAATATCGTACGTACTGAAAACATCGGAACGTTTAACGCAATGTGATCAAAATGTTCAGAATTTGCATCTTTGCGAGTACGCATTATCATGACTTGTGTTTATGCTAATTCGATTAATCCGCATCGATTTGCCGGAATCTACCCGGTGATGCCCGGTAAAATGTGTCAAAGAAAGCGACAAATTCGATTGCAAAAAAAGGACAGAACCGGCAATTACTGGCATTTCCCGGCTGTATACGGTAATGATGACAATTCGTTAACTTGGTCGGTTATCGCATCGAATTTTCTCCTTTGTTTTAGACATTTCACCGGGCATGTCCGGGTAGTTTCCGGTAAATCGAGGTGGACAAAAAATATGTACCTACTCACGACTCGCAAATAATTTTCTTCGCAAAGATACAAAAATTGAACATTTCGATCACGTTCCGGTAAACGTTCCGATATTTTCAGTACGTACGATATGTACATCAGTTCTCTATTTGCAGTTATCCGTCGGCTATGTTCTGATGTTGATAGTGATGACCTTCTCTGTGTGGTTGTGCCTCGCTGTAATCGCCGGAGCAACAATCGGATTCGTCATTTTCGACGGAAGAGATTGAAACATTCTTAATTGTTATACAATTCAATAATAATATGCTGATAAACAAAATTATAATACTATTTATAATACGGTACATACAGGAACTGACAGATTCATTACGAAAATTGTTGATTGCATAGCAAACATTAGGGGAGAATAGGACTTATGATGTTATGGACTTGCAGTTTACTCCATCACCCTGAAATCGCTGTGGAAAAAATAGCAACACAAAAACAGCTAGTAATGTGCTAGTGAGTGTCGCAGAGTGCGAGGAGAGAAAACTGAAAATACGGAATGGGCGTAGAGAGAGCACTCCATCGGTCACATGATCTATTCCTTATCACATTGGCATTCGCGAAGACGATCTTTGATTGATGATTATGATTATACACTACTTAGCCAGAGAGAAACAGTGGTCACCGTCACTCTGTCTGGTGGTTGAACACCTATTTGCGATATGTGTTTCATTATGTCGATATTATTGTTCGGAATAGATCTTCTTGCATTAATAAACAGCTCGTATCTGAATTCGTGACTTTACGTTTATTTATTCCTTTGGAAACGAAAACTTCATACTTTTACGTCGTATACTATTTTCTACTAATGGTAGAAAAGCCTATCTACTGCTTGAATTAGGCGAACATTCGATCGAAAACAGCTGCCATTCCTCTCCCTTCCCCTTGATTAGATTTCTAGTCCTTTTTCGTCAATCAGATTCTTGTTTTTCATCTAAATTTGTTGTTTGAAAAAGTTCAACTGACCTAACCACTCCTGGGGCCGTCACTGACGAGCTCCCTCCAGGAGGGGCATAACTGTCTGAAGCTAAAGGAGCGAAACAGTCATACCTACTATAGAGTAACTTATTCAACTTGTAGTTCCCTTGAAATAGCAATCGATATTGTAATCAAATTCGATGATAAGTACATTCTATTCGGTAGTTCCCGTTAAGAAGATAGATGATTGATTCTTTGCATAGCCAAGCCAAGAACAAGCAAATGCAATATCAGCTAGCATGCGAAAGCTGACGCCTCTCGATGCGTCGACTCGTCGCAAGATCGTTCTTCTCATCACTGCTCCTGCAATTCTCGGATGCGCGATGCTCCTCGTGGGCAAACACATCATCTTCCCAAAAATAATAGCGGAGATTTTACGTCTGCGGTGAGTTATCTTTCAATCACAGAATGGATGCAATAAGTAAATAAAGCGATATGTGATAGCATATTTGAGATTCATATTTCTAAAAAAGTAATTGCTATCTGTGCAGTGAGAACGAGGACGGTTCATTACCACTTGTGACGAAACATTGGGCGAACTATCCGGCTGATCTCGTGTTCAACTTCTACATCTGGAACATCACCAACTCCTATGAAGTACAATTGGATACTTTCTCTAAACATTTGTAATATATACTGTAATACATCTATGAGGTTTCACAATATATATGCTCATTCTTATTGAAAAAAAATACGCAGATGCTCTACGAAGGTGCACTGCCCCGAGTTGTAGAGCAAGGTCCTTATACTTACATGTGAGTGCAGGTCCTTGTTTCAAATTACCCTCCGTCTAAGTTCAAAAAAAAAGATAATCTTTTACAGAAGCTTTTTTTAGTTGTGGAGAGAGCAAGGACAATTTAACGTGGTCGAGTGACGGAAACGAAGTTAGGTACGTTTTTCCTCCAAAAAATGAATAATTATCTCTTTTTGAAATAATATGTTTATGCATTAAACTCGACTAACGCAAGACATTTTTGAGAGAGTCTGTTAAAGCAACTTATATCTCAGCTACCGTAATCGTCGTTTCTGGCACTGGAGCAGAACTCTGTCATGCCCGACGTGTACTGAAGCCGACCAGTTTGTCGTTCCTAACCTCGCTTATGCAGTCAGTATTTTGTTATAACACTTTTAAGTTAAAAACTAGAGTTGAAAAACTAGAGTTTGTTATATGGATAACACTGAACTCAACACTATGAGTTTCCGGAATATTTTAATGTTCATGCGTACATTATCGACTTTGAAACGTACTCAGGAGATTTTTTTGGTTACTGTAATAAGGAAAATACAATTAAAATGCAGGCATCGGCTTACATTGCTTCTCACAACGACGTCCACACATTTATACAGACATTACTCGATCTGGCGACGCTCATAACCGGATCGAGCCCAGTGCAGTGAGTATTATCATACACGTAGATAAACAGAATCGAATGTGATGTGTATAACATAAACCTCAAGGCATCAGAAAAAGTTAAGTAATTTTAATGTATGATGCATTTGTTTGAGAAATATTAAACAACGAGGAACAACTTTTTTTCAGTACCGTCGAAGCGGGCGAGTTTATCTTCGAATCCTTCCATGATCCGCTCATAGCGCTGCAGCACTCAACGTTGATTAAAGTAAGTTCAAAATTCGTTTCAAATTTTATACAAATTATTTCAATTTACTCTTATTTCTCATTTCATTGAATGGTTACTTAGATGATTCTGGGACTGATGAATGGAACTCTCTTCGGTGTGACCTTGCCCAACTACCCCCATGCCGGGCTCCTGCCACTAGTAAGACTTTTAGAAGTATTTTTTTAAAAGTCAAGCACAAAATGCAGTACAACAACACGTACGAACGAGAATTTCGCGTAAAGACCGGGTTGGAGAATCCGGACGCTTTGGACAAAATCGTCTCCTATGGTGGAACAAACTCGATCAACGGGTACATTGGAAAATCGATAACGGATAGCACTGGTAAGTGACACATCATTTTTTTCTTTTCATTTTTCACAACGTATCTAATGACACATATCCAGTTGGCGGCTTCGGGAAGCAATTCAGGACGCACGACGATAAAATCAACGTATTCCGCTCTTATTTGGGCAGGTAATCACTGTTCTAAATTGCTCTTTGTTGAAAGGCTGCTATATTCACAGCTCAATCAGTTCATAAAAATAATTAATTGCACGAATTTGTTAATAAATAAATACTTAGTTGCATGAATTTGTTAATAAAAGAAATTAATTTGTTAATAAAAAAAATTAGTTGCATGAATTTGTTAATAAAAAAAATTAGTTGCATTAATTCGTTAATAAAAAGTTGTTAATAAAATTTTTAAAAAATAAGAGAAATTGATTTTCTTAGAGTTGGGTACATGAGCATCGGTGAATAATCATAACTGAAGGTCATTTCCACTCGAGTTTGCGGCGGAAAGTACGCACGAGGGAGTGCCTGTGTTTGTCTATCGACTACGACGAGATGCCTACAATACGAATGTGGAGAGGAACTTTGGAATGCGATACGAGAATGTGGAGGGCATTGTGAGTGATAGAGAGCACACACTCCAATCGTCTGTTCATGAGAGTCATCATGAAAGAAATCATCATGATAGTACTAGGGTAAAAAAAGAAAAAGAAACGGGAAAAGTATCCTGGAAAATTGTGGCCAACAAGGTCTCAATTACGATTATTAGATGATTGGATCCTGCGCACTCACAGTATACATCATTTAGAAGATTGATGTTGTTTGGAACAAAGACTCCTCCCTTAGCAGTGATTACATTGTATTCAGAATATTTTAAGTAAATAACATCAATTTGCAATGATTCAGGACTACGCGCCAATGTGGCCAAACTGTCCGTCCGATCACGTTTACGATCCAGAACATCCCCAATGCGTCAACGTGGAGTGCACCAAAGGTGGGTAATGTCGGAATAAAATATTAAATATATTTTTATACTTTAATTAATAATCTGTAATCTATTCACGTTTTTCAGAGCGTAACTTCTGCAACAATTGCTGCAACGGTTCGCACTACGGGCCGACTGTCTTTATTCCGCCCGGATTCTACCCCTTGCGAGTGTATCCTGGTAAGGTTTAAATGTCATTATGAAGACGAAAAAAAATAAAAATTTTTTTAAATCTACAAAATCAGGTCGCTCCGGTCCCATTCCATTCGCTGTAATGCTATCGCCGGCACACATGCTGTGGGCACCGAAGGAAGTGAGGTGAGCACACTTTTTCAAAAACTTTTGTCTGGACTCTTACCATGTACTTCAGTTTGCGAACAAGGTATTCGAAAACATTTTTTTCGAATTAAATGACTTATTTTATTCAGCTCCGCCTACGTCGGACAGAGTCCTGATGAGGACAAACATCGACCGTTCGAATTCCTAGTCAATCCCGTTTGTTATAGTTTTTTCATTGGGTTTTTTGCTTTTTGGTTTTGTTTTCATATTTTGCAATGCAAATTTCGAAAATAAATAATTTAAATTTTCAGACTCTGGGCACTCTGGTGGACGCCGATGTTCGTGTACAGATGAACATTCTCCTAGCCCGCGGCGAAATGACGTCAGAATTTACGAATTTAAAAAAATTAACTTTAACAAATCAAATACACATTTAGTCAGTCCTCAACCCTCCCCAATGCAATCGCTCCTGTGTTCTACTTGCATGTGGATGTACAAGTTCACGAGGATGCTAAGTTTCTTGTCAAGGTTCGCTCTTTTATCGATTCCTTATCCATTCACAATTCACAGTACGTTGCGTCAATGTATGATATGCATACATATAACGAGACTAAATCGATTAATTTCAGATCGGTGGTCACTATGTCCCTCTACTCCTCGATCTTTCCATTATTGTCGTTCAATTTATCGTATTCATATCTCTATTTCTGCTGTTGTTAGGCCAATTTGTTCGGCAGTGCCTCTCAATCCAGAGAAGAGACAACATTGCCGATTTGCCGAAGGTGTACACTATTACCATTACCTAAAATCAAGAACGCTCTAAATTTGTTTCCTTTGTGGTCACTACTGCTGAAGCGCGGAATCACCAAAAAGGAATCTTAGAACAATGTCATTCGAAATGATAATTTCAAGAGCGCCTAGACTTCAGCAGAAGTGCCTCTCTGTGTTGTAATATGTTACTTGTGCCGCCTAAACTCAATCTAATTTCTCGTTAGGCTCATCTTAGCGGGGATTATCACCCTTGATCTTGTGATTGTTCGGGTTCTTCTATTCTCTTACCAGTGTCATCATAAAGAACATTCTTCATCAGATCGAAAAACGAACCAAATATCAGTGCAGAAAGGAATGCGAGACATGTATTGACACTTGCGGACACGCACATGATCAAAACACACGGGCAACCTACTATTTGTCTTCAGATCAAGATTTTTTTTGCTCACAGGGAGCACAATTATCGAAAGAAATATGTGATTTATGCAAATATTTATGTTCTTGGCTGTTTGTGCACTTTTGAAATGTGTTAGCCATTATATTTCTAGTTTATCTGAATGTTTTATTCCTACTACTGGATAGAGTTTGAAATTCGGGTAAATAATTGAATTAGCACTCTTCATTTCACACACTCTCTCGCCAATCGACCGGTGAGAGAGTGTGTGAAATGAAGAGTGCTAATTCAATTATTTACCCGAATTTCAAACTCTACTACTGGATTCGTTTTCCCAGTTTCGTCATTTGGGTGTGAGATACTTGGCCTTGAGAATCTCGAAGGAGCATTTCAGCTGCTTGTCCACGCACTACAAAATATATTAATTAGTAAAAAAAATTAATAAAAATTTAATTAGTGATTTAACTGTAAATTGAGTTAGTTACCAGAACGGCAGCGGCGTTGTCGAATTGGCCACAGTAGTGCGGCGCACTGAAGATCGTCACCTGAAAGTACTGTAATTAGCTTTCGCTATTGATTTTCCACTCACCAATTTGCGGCCAGCGAAGAACTCGTAGCCGTCCTGGACCACTTGATGAGCGCGGACAACCTGATTTTGAGTACGGTATTATCCGTGATTATCGATCGCCGCCTCACCAGATCGATCTTGAGCATGTCGCACTTCTCCTTGAGTGCCTGCTCGCCGAAGATGTTCGAGGTTCCGCGCGGACTCGCCTGAGAGATTATCGATTTTCTCATCCGGGTACGGTATCGCACCTGGAATCCAGTGACGCCCGGCATGGGGTCCGCCCAGAGGATGTCACACTCGAGTGTGCGCGGCAACGGGTCGTCGAAGGGGCGGGCGATGTTACTGTAAGAGAGATCAAAGATCACTTCCGGTCCACTTCCGGTTCTTCGCTTTTCTCACCGTAGATCGTCTAGTTTGTTGAGCATCGGCGACAGGCCGCCGTGCATACACAGAATCTTCTCGCCAACGACGGCGGCTAGGGGCATGACGGTGAAGACGCGCTGAATCGAATGATTATTTATCCGAGTGGAGTACGGTACCTTTCCGAATCGATCGATAACTGAGCAGAATGGGGTACGGTACCTGCTCCCCGCATCGTTTTACCTGAATGTCGTCGTAGACCTGCTGGATACCGTACCTCCGCAGGCACTCCGGGAGGAAGCCGTAAATCTGAATACGCGATCGATAACTGACTGGCAAATACCGTAACCTCACCGTATTGATCGACTTCAGTTCATGGTTGCCTCGGAGCAGAAAGAAGTTCTTGGGATAGCGGAGCTGCAATGAGAAATTGATAGTACAGTAATCCCAGGTACCGTACCTTGTAGCCGAGTAGGAGCAGTATCGTCTCCAGATTGTGCTTGCCTCTGTCCACATAGTCGCCGAGGAAGAGGTAGTTGGCGGTGGGCGGGAATCCCGTCTGGAATGGTATACGGTAATGATACAGTACCCGGGAACTGGAGGATACTGTAGGTGCAATGGGACAACAATTGAGTACTGTAGTCAGGGCAAAATCGGGAGTGATTACAGTATCCGGGTCGGCATACAGTATACCTTGTTGAACAGTCGGAGGAGATCGGCGAATTGTCCGTGCACGTCACCGCAGATCTTGACGGGCGCCTCGATTTCGATGAGAGCCGGCTGATCCAGCATCAGTTTGTATGCCAGACCTAAACGATTACGTCATCATCAGGCAATCGATTTGTCCCAAGTTCACTATAGTGATCAAGTAGGGTCAATTACGGTAGTTCTTTGCACCGTGCCAAATACCTTAGTTATTGGCACTGTGCCAGGTACCGTACTCACTGCAGATGTAGACGATCTCGCCGGGACTGATCTGCGTGGTGAGCGCCTTGTCCTTGTCAGTCGATCGAAGCACACGCTCGATCAGCTCTTTCGGCTCGATCTTGATCGGAGTTACTGTAAGCGATCGATTGATACACTGTAATCTACTGTACCTATGGCCAATGTATCGATTAGCGGGTGGTACGGTAATTGATGCACGAATCAGGGTATGCGTACCTTCAGAAGAAGCCATGCTGTCGAGTGAGGAGGCGAGTGACCGTTCGAGAGGCGAGTTAGACGAGAGAATGAATGGAGAATGAATTGAGAAGAACGAAAAGAGAGGAGAAAAGTGCAAATGCAGATGAGTTTGCAATGTATAAGGATTGCAAATTAGGACGAACATTTCGGACAAATTGGGAACATAGGTAGTTTCTCAATTTTGTCCATTTTGTATCGAATTTTGTGCAGAATTCTCTTATTTTCATTTTTACATAGAACAAATTAACTTCTTTAGTTTTAATAATATTTTGTCAGATTTTCTTTCATTTCGAAGGGTGTGAATATTTGCAGAGATGTGACTGATCTCCTGTTGGAAGTTAAGAATATCGCGCAGCATTTAGTTGGCACCATGCCAAGAACATATTTTGTCGTCTGACCCTCTCGTTTGAAGAACTCTCTCGCCTCTTTCTTTCTCTAACTCGTTCTTGGCGACTATGTTCCGAATGCTGTGTATTGGAGCATGCTCGGGTGAGGAAGAACTGTGTGACGAGGACGTTTTAAAATCTCTTAATGTAACATCTCCCTGTAGCACACATTTACGATTTCCGAAACATTTTTTATCAGTATTTCCAGCGTCTACGCGTGGACTACTACAAACTACAGAAAATGCGCTTGATGGGTTGCGGATTTTACTGTGTACATTCTGGATGAAGGGGGTGGAGGAGAAGGCGACGACCGCGCACTAATTCTACTTCTTGTTCGCCGATGACTCCCTGCAATTCCAATTTAAGTTAAGGATTCTTATTTAGGCTTAAGGACTTATTGGTTCTTAAGGGCTTAAGGCTAAACCTTACATGGGTTCGGCCGATCCCGTGCACTTGCCCGTCATCTCAGGCGGCAGCATCGAGGAGCCCTTCTGCAATATAATCAGTTTGCGGTTCGACTATCGTATCCTCTCGACGACTACTGTACCTCCTTGTCGTTGGCGACCTTCATCATGCTGCTGCCCTTCTCCCTCCTCTCCGCCTCTGCCTTCTTGTCCTTGGCGTCCGCCTCTTTCTCCATCTGAAAGAGTACGGTAGGGAACTGTAGGGTATGGTAAAGTACGGTAGAAGATGGAAAACGTACAGTTTCGGCGGTGCGAAACACGATGTAGTCGTTGACGGTGTGCGTCTGAATGATCGTCTCCTTCTTGGGCGGACTCTGAACAGATTGCGTCATCACCATGCAATCACTCCATTACGTCATCACTATGCAATCGTTCGATTGCATCATCACTACGCAATACCTCGGGTGGCTTGTCCATTCTCGAAGCGCGCGTCCTTCGCTTCAGCGACGCCAGCTTGTCCATGCGCGAGCCCACGTTGCCGTACGAGCTCTGAAGGGATCAAGGTACAAAGTACAAAGATCAAAGATCAAAGTTCAATCTCTGCTCACCTTCTTCGTGCTGTCTCTTCTCCTCACCGACTGCTTGGCTCTCGGGCGTCTCTCGAGATCGTCGTCAATGTCATTGTCGCGCGAGGTGCGCTGCAAAGATTAAAGATCAATGATCAAAGATCAAAACACCGAAGATCAATCATCTTTCCAACCTTTCCCGTCTTCTTCCTTCTGCTGTTACTGTTCCTTCTAAGGCTGGGCTCGTCCTAAAAAGGGAACAATAACATTGATCTTTGATCTCTATACCGTACCTTGTAGTACTTTGAATTCAGTCGACGACTGGGCTCATCGCGAACAGTTTTCCGCACACTCATCATCCGCGATCTGAAATATCGATTATTTCAAATTCAATATTTGGCGGGAACCTTTGCCGCGGCGTCTGTCTAGTATCGTCGTCCGAATAGTCATCCTGTAAATAGCAAATGTCTACATAAGTAACCTACCGTATCCTACCGTACCTCAGATTCATCATCCTCCTCATCCTCCTCCTCCTCCCTCTGCCGCTCCCTCTCCCTCCTCTTCCTCCTCTCCTCGTCGCGCTGATTGCGCATCTTCGTCTTGACAGTCGCCTAAAGCACAGATTCCGGCTCTCAGTATTTCCCGGCTCCAGCGAGTCAACACGCACCCTGATCTGCTCGGGGGTCTTCTGCTGGTCAGTATCCTTGTAGATCTGCAACAAGAAAGCTATTTCCTGGTTTTAAGGAATACCGGCTCTGAAATAAGCTGATCCTTCCCTCTTACCTGCGCCAGTTCCGCCTCGAGTCTCTTCATCTTTTCCATCTGCTCCTTCCTCTTCTTCTCCATCTCATTACGCTTTCGACGCTCGCCCGAATCGTCATCGTTCTCCAGCTTCTCGACAGCCTAGTTAATTAAATAATTAATTAAGTAATTAACTAAATATGCTAATTAGTCCACCGTCTTCTTCTGCTTCGCCGTCGGGTCCATCGTCTTGCCGATCCAGTCCAGCGGCGCCGTCTCGTCGATCTGAAAGGCATCAATCGATATCAGAAACGGTATACAATAGTCGATATCAGACAGTATACGATATTGAATAGCTGATACAATATACGGTAGTCGATATCTGATACAGTATACGGTAGTCGATATCTGGTACAGTATACGGTAGTCGATATCAGATATAGTATACGGTAGTCGATATCAGATATAGTATACGGTAGTCCATATCAGATACAGTATACCGTAGGTGATATCAGATACAGAATACCGTAAGTGATATCAGATACAGTATACCTTAAGCGATATCAGGCACAGTATACGTTAGTTCACCGTAGTGTATCGTAATACGATACTTCCCCTCACCCGGTCAGTCTTGACAATATCATCGAGTATCTTGTGCAGTGCTTGGTAGTCGGGCGTGCAAGTGAACGTCATCTTCTCAATCATCTCAATGGCGGCCAGGAATCTCTTCGGCAGCTTCAGGTCTGAAACCGTAACCGTTAAATATTAACTACCGTAACTTTCTGATGATAACTACCGTACCCGCAGTGTTTGGCTTCGTCATGACCTTAACCTTGAGATCACAAATCTTCTTGCGGTCGACGACACGACGCCACAATAGATTGTCCTTGTTGAAGTACTGTAATTCAGTTATTAAAATCAGTCATCGATAGCCCTACCGTACCTCGAGCATCATGAAGCACCACACTTCCATGTCGTCCTTGCGGCTCTGCTCCTGCTCCTTGTGGCAGCCGATGGACGCGAACTTGACCGTGCCCAGGAAGCGGACGGTCTTGCGCGGAACACTGTAGATACGGTAATGGGTTACTGTAACTGACTACAGTATCCCATCTTACCGTAGTTTGCCGTCCTTCTCCATGTATCTTCTCGCAATGCCAAAGTCGAGCATGTAGATCTTGCTCTCCTTGGGCGGTCGACCGATGGCGAAGTTGTGCGGCTTGATGTCGCTGCAACCGGAGAATAGGGAAGTACATCCGGGAAATAGAGCAGAGCCGGGATCTAGTATACAACTCCCGCACCGATGAATGTAGCCGACGATGTGGAAAGCCTCGATGGCTCGCAGCGTCTGCCGTGCGATCTGGATATTCGTGGACGGCCTGAAATTGAGGCGCTTTATTCCGGATACGGTTTGGCCTAATAACCGGCTCTCAATATTTTCCGGATTAAACTCACGAGGTCGGGATGTTCTTCATCATGTTCTTGCTAATATCAATGAGCGAATGCGATATCATCTCCATGACGATGTACTTGAAAGTGTCCGTCTTGCCTGGAATGGGATACGGTAGGCACACTGGAGTATGATAGATTTGGATACTGTAGGGAATAGCAGGACGGGAGGTCTTATCATAGGGTACGGTAGGCATATGCGCAAGTGTATGGTGCTACACCCGCGGCGGAACGGCATGTTTCTTCGGATGATTACGGTAGGTCACTTAAGATGGTACGGTATTCTTTGCACGAGTATTGCCGATCTAGTCACACGTTACGGCACCTCTTGTTACATGGGTAAGGAAGTCTCTTCGCCGGCTCTCGTAGAGGATTACGGTAGGTAGGTAATATCTCACCCTTATCAACCATTTCGACAAAGGAACTCTTGTCGACGGGCGCAGTGCACTTCTGGATGTCGGAGAAGACGGATCCCTCGACCTGAACATTGATCTTTGGTCATTCATCGTCATGTTGATCTTTCTGACCTTCAATCGATTGAGCAGTTTGCGCTTCTGCGGGTCGAAGAACTCGGTCTTCATGGCATAGTGCACGTTCTTGTTGTTGGACGGGCAAACCTACAATGGGATATTGTAGGTACAGTAGTGCTGTTGTGTAGTACGGTAGATACATTATGCTAATGTACCGTACGCGACCACCGTATATGCATTAGGTTATTGTATAGTGGAGTGTGATAGGTAAATATACCCCTATACCGTACTTTGACTACCGTATACCTTGTAGACGTCTCCGAATCCGCCCGATCCGAGTATGCTCTCGATGACGTAGCGGCACTTCTCGCTGTCCACAAACTTGCCGACTTCCAGCTTCTTGCGCTCCTCCTGCAGGGTACGGTATGAATACAGTATCCTGGATGCCGACCGATCGACAACTGGCTACAGTAACCAGACTTCCTCTCATCACAGACTGGCCTTTTTCTTGGGCGTCGGGGGCGGCTCGGGCTTCTTCTCCGCCATGGCTGCTGGAGTACTGCAATGAGGATACGGTAGTTCAATACCCGGAGTGGGGGATAGAGGGGGAGGATATCGTTCGTTGAGGGGTACGGTAGACCGAGCAGGGTGGGGAGGGGATCCTCCAGAATGGCGGAAAAGGGTTGAGGTAAGGGGGGAGTGGAAGGGGAGATCCTCCTGTTAAGGGAGGGGTGTTGATCCTCCTGATCAGGGTGGGGGTGGAGGTCCTTCTGGAGAGGAGGGAGGTCATGAAGGTCCTCCTGAGGAGGACGGGGATGAGGAGGTAGAGGTCCTCCTTACCTGTGGCCTCGGAGAGAAAGAGCTGGCGACCCCTTCGGAGCGAGTGGAGGAGTGGAAATGGATGGAGAGGAGAGGAGAAAAGTAGAGGATGGGTGAGCAGAGAGTGCAGGGAAAGAAAGGAGGAGTGAGATAGTGAGTGGAATAGAGAGAGCAAGCAAGTAAACAGGCCAATCGCACGTTTCACGATACAAATTACATGGTAAGTTGGGATTATGCCAAACTGATTTGCAGAAAAAAGTATTCGTTGTTTCGCTGTGGATTTGATCATATTGCAAACGGTTTTCATTGGCCATGTCGACTCAGCCAATCAAGCGATAACAACGTACCATTTGCATATTCGCTTGTAATGAAAATACTAGGATAAATTTTAAAACGTATATTATCTGTTTCATTTTTACAATGGGACGAAGATGACTGAGGCTGGCTTGTCATAGCTATCAACGACGCACATCATCTAGTTGGCACCATGCCAAGAACTTCTATCGTTGTCTGACCCTCTCGTTTGACGCGCTCTATCGTCATCGCTCTCTTTCTCTAACTCATTCTCGCCGATTCTGTTTCGAATGCTGTGCGACGAGTTGGATCTGGCCGCCATTGTTAGTCTTTAGAATTTGGTTCTCAGGATGAAAAGTGTGTTATGCAAGAGCAGCTTAGCATGCACGATAGAATATGCGGTTTTCGTTTGTTTTCGATTGCAGAACTCAGAGTTATGGAAACTGAATAATTTATCACTAATTAGTGGCTGGAACTGTGACGGGGGAATCCCATTCACGCCGAATCTCATCTTGTACGTCTTTGACGAGCTTCTGTAAAAAAAATATCTGAATAGAATAAAGGGTTTCTTGCATGCAACAAGAGAACAAATGAATGAGAGAGAGATTTTGAACGCGTTTGCAAATCAAATGAGGCCATTTTGTTTTCACTAGCACTTTTGGTTAATTCTTGATCTATCCAACCCACTTTTAGATTCTTCTCGAACATCTTGGACAGTCGTGCCACTGCTTCGGTCTCGTTCGTTCTCATTTTAATCACGGGGGATGCATCGAGTTTTATCGTCGGAGCGGGCTGCAAATTGTTCATACGAGATATGAATGTGTTTTATCTTTAGAGAGGTTGTAAGGTTTAAGCCCAGGCGAGCACAGAGAACATGGTCAGCGCCAGTTGTGTGATTTTCACAAGAAAAAAAGCTAGCAACAGCTACATTACGTAACAGTTCATGTAATATTCTCGACTCACCTCGAAATGCCATTTGATAGGCATGGAAGTAATGACAATGAAGAGAGAGATGAGGAGGAAAAGAGAGATCGACCGCATTTCACGAAGAGATCGAGGGAGAATGAGATGATGATTGAATTTTCAAAACAATTTTTTGTCGTAAAAATATTCCATTTGATCTCCAGCTCTTATTGTAATCATTTTTTGCGGTTTTCAATGCTAATGTGTTAAGTGAAAAATGCTATAAAAATCGTTACAAAATATATGTAAGTGTTGTTATTTCTCTCGGGAAATCATTTTTGATATTTTATTACTTCCTTCTGACAACATCATCAGATTTTCCTGTCGCTGAAATGCTTTTTTTGAAAGGTTGATCGTTGAAGAATTGTCGAATGATTGGGATTTTCGCTAGACATCGTCGGAAGGCTCCACGGTATTCGACACTTGAGAAGTAGAGTACGAAGACGTTCATTGAGTATGAAGCGTTGCAAGGAATACCAGCAATTTCTTCACCGATACACATTGCGATTCCTGCGAGATCAATATTATGAATTGTTATTTTACGAAATGTTATATCAAGAATGTTGCATTCTTCTCATCATTTATTATTGAATTGCACCAGATTCTCACTGATTATATCTTTGTTCCAGAGAAGTGGTAAACTAAGTTAACTCAACTAAACTTGCTAAAACTAACTAAACTGACTAACTAAACTTAACTAAACTTGCCTCGCAACCGCAGTACTGCTACATTAACGACGATAATGAGAATGCTCGCCAGCCACCCGCAGATGACTACTGCCATTATGACGAAGATTGTACGTGAAATGCGACGAGCACGGCGAACGTCGGCCGAAGCGTCTTAATGGTACAGTATATAGACCTCTAATTCAAACCGTCTGTTGGTGTGCCTATTTTTCCCAATTGAAACTAAAGGCGCACTCCTCTTCGAAGTCCATCAATCTTTTCAGACAGACCGGCGCTGTTATTAATTGATGAAAGCCTGACTGCAGGTTTGTATTAAAAACACGAAACGTTTCATACTTTTGGAGAGCTTCCTCAATTCCCTCCATACTGCAACGTAAACGCAGAGTGCCACGATGTACACACTGAGAGAGGTCAGTGCCCATAATGCTGGTCCCTGGTAGATCTCTGGCGGACTGCAGATCACGCTGCTGCAAAGACAAGATTGCAGCACCTGTAGCTGGGACTGCAGCCCTTACTGGTCTTCGAAGTATGTGACGGCAAAGTAGTATTGAAGAGAGGCGTATGCGAGTACAGCTGCTACATGTTTCTGAAGAGCTTATATTTATATAAAAATATGTATACACATAATGATTTCCACCAATGTCTATCTTCTAGGAATGTTCACACTACTGCTCTCATTTGTGCTAAGCCATTGCGTCAATATTTCTGTTGCCCCAAAATAAACTTCAATGTACGCACCGCAAGATAAGCACGGACGTTTGTGTTCACGGCGAATGCTTTAGATCGCACGGCGATTAATCTGTCGATCGAAATGGATAACACGAGAAATGCGCCGAATGATAATCCGAAGTTGGGAACAATCTGGAACCACCAATGTCTAGGGCTCAAATTTTGCAAGAATATAATGACAATAGAAACTCGAAAAGCTTTTAAAATTAAAATAAATACTGCATACACAATGTGGCAATATTAATACAGTTGCTCTAGAGATCTTGTCTCCTATGGAAGTATGAAAAATTGAGAGAGAGATCGCCTCTTCCCTTGCTCTCTCAATGTTAAATGCACACTCTGCAGGAGACACCATTTCTAGAGTAAGAATATGCGGAGACATGTTTTGCAGCCATGTGTATTGAAAGCATACCTGTAAAATGCAGCACATAAAGCTAGAGATTTGAGGATTTCCAGAGAAAACAGGAATGATCGTGGGTAAATGTCCGAACTGTAAATTGCTGGTAACTAATATGCAAAGAATATGCGTTTCACCATGTGTAAAATATCCGCCATCGCGGAGAAAGCAATAAGCCAATTGCAGGTTCCATGAAGTGCTCTAAATTATAATCATATTTAAATATTTGTCTATTTCACGGACACTGAAGCAATATTTGGCTAGAAAGTCAAGATTCCGCCCAAAGTCATACAGGTTAAAGATTAAAAATATATTTGAATTATTGTAATATGAAATTCGAATTGACCCCTTACTTTGATGAAATCGTGGCTGCAACAATTAATGAATTCGCGCAGATTGCGCACATCATGAGAATTGCATAAATGGAAGCAAAATAATGCATTACTTCCAGTGCCATTTTATCAGACTTCACAGTGAGCTTTCACGAACTTGTTATGAGGAAATGGTTTGAGCGAGGGAGGTGACTGGAAATAAACGGAACTAGGTCTACGTTTTACCACGCCACGTCTCATAATCTGTTAGGAGATTGATGGTGAATAACATACAAGTGGGGGCGATTCCTAGCAACTCGTTGTATTTTCACGCACAAAAAGCTGTTGCGGGGTAAATATAAACTAACTTTGCTTGATTTATCGTATCTCTAGAAAAACCTATATTTATTGCTTCATTAATGTGTACATTTTGAATGGAGAGAATTAGATATGAGGAAGCATCGAAGAGGTCCTTTCTAGAGTTTCCTCTAGAGTCCACTGGGGATGGTCTTCGTCGGCAAACGCGAAGGCCCTGCCGATATTCACAGCACTAATCAACACGCTCACCCCCAACTGGAATTGACTCCCCACTTTTCGTCACACTAGAGCATCTGAACACATGGGAGATGAGCTCCTTCGAGAATCCCACCCGCATCCCGATTGTGAAAGGAGTGCATCAAGGAGAGAACATTTCCCAAGCTGTCCATCGCCGCCCTGAACTGCATGACGGACCATATTCTCATTTACAAGAAATGATGATTGAAGGTTGGTGTTTCCATCAGTCCAAAGAAGACACAACTAATTATAAATGGAGCCTTCTAGCGAACAAATTGAGTGTGGCTATCGTACTCTTCGCTAATAAGTTCAAATCACTATGCTTCAAGAAACGGACCTTTTTTATGTGCCGAATCCGATCGGATCTGCTCAACGCTTACGCGAATGGCCTCATTTTGATTCAATTTATTTCGATATAATCAGCCTCAAAGGTGAGGCACTTCGAGTCCACCTATCACTTTCCTTCAACATGACAAAGTTCTGTGATTGCAAATGCTATTGAAAAACGCAGTGAATTGGATATGTCACAACTGTCACGAACGTTTCAGAAATCCTAACAATTAGATGAAATGCGTGTTACATCGGATAATCAATTTCAACATTTAATTATTCACTAATTTCATCCGGATTTAGCAGTCGATGATATGCTCTTTTTGAAAGCTTGATCGTTGAAGAATTGCCGAATGAATGGGATCGTGCCTAGACATCTTCACTCAGAAAAAAGTCACTAGGATCAGGATCCTAGTGACTTTTTTCTCAGAGTTCTGAATGCGCCGCGATATTCGACACTTGTGAAGTAGAGCACGAAGAAGTTCATCGACAGTGACGCGTTGACGGGAATTCCGGCAACTTCTTCTCCAATGCACTGTGCGATACCTGTGAAATTACACTCATCAAACATAATGGATACAACCGAGACAGCTATTTTTGAATGCGAATAATTACATTTCTAAATTCGTTGGAAATGTGGGGTACTTATTATTTGAAATAAATTCGGGAGGAGGGGATGAAGTGACGAATTACTCGCCTTCCAGATGCAGTACTCCCACGTTGAAGAAGATTATGAGGATGCTCACTAGCCAGCCGCATATCACAACTGTCATTATGACGAAGATTGTGCGAGAAATGCGACGGGCCCGGCGAACATCCGCCGAGGCATCTCAACAGTGCAGACCCTCTCTTCATTTCACACTTACGTGAAAAAGATCACACGCGTAAAACTATACTGCATAGATAGCGTATGATTCCCAACTCCCAGAAAAAGGTCAGGGTTGAAAGAGAGCGCGAAATAGAGCTAGAGAGCGAGAAAACAAAATGCACGTACTATTGGAGAGTTTTCTGAGATGTCTCCACACGGCGACGTACACAGAGAGAGATACCACGTATACACTGAGCGCCGTCACCGCCCACAATCCCTTCGCCGGTCGCTTTTTTACTCGCTTTAACCACTTGGCCGTGGTAGATTTCAGGCGGGCTGCATATCACGCTGCTGCAAAGTCAAGATTGCAGCACCTGCAGCAGTGGCTTCAACACTTAGATACGTTTCTTCGTAGAATGAATAGGCGAAAGATAATTGGAGAGAGGCGTACGCGAGTTGGGCTGCGAAGTGCTTCTGAAGAGTTTTTTCCTTGTTCACCAGTTGATTACAAAAAAGGGAAGAGGGAGGAAGTTGTATGAAACAAAAGAATTTGAAACATTATCTTGCGACTCATATTCAGCTACTTCTACTTCTCATGATCTCGAGATTTGTGCAATACAGTAGGCCTCATGAGGTAACTCGTCAGTGACGGTCAAAGACATACCGCGAGATACGTCCGAACTCCTATGTTGACAGCAAACGAAGAGGATCGGATGGCGATTAATCTGTCAATCGATATAGACAAAACTCCGGAAGTCCCGGACGACATCCCGAAGTTTGGCACGATCTACAACCATTGATATGCCCTCTTCACTATGAAGAAATCGTAATGAAAAAAATATGGAATTCCGTATTTTTTTTCAAAGAATTTCCTTCGTTTTATATGCACTCAAATTGTGAGACTGAAGGCGGTGCGATGCATGCGCTATAATTGAATGCATTAACCTGTAAAGTGCAGCATGCGAAGCTGGATATTTCCGGACTTTCAAAGAAATAAACGGGAATAATCGTCGTCAAGTGTCCGAACTGCAATTTATTTATACACGTTGTTATGTTGCACCGTAAAACCTCCAGAAAGGGGCAAAACACTCTGACTCCCTTAAAATGCACATTTTTTTATCCATTTCACATTTCAAATTTAAAATTGTACCATGTGAAGAATGTCCGCAAATGCGGCAAACGCAATGAGCCAATTGCATGTGTTATGAAGTGCTCTAAATTGTATAAAATGTGTGTTTAACATTATTCAATGTAGAAATGCTCACTTGGACGAAATTGTGGCAGCAATAATTAGTGAATTCGTGCATATTACGCCCAGCATCATCAGTGCATAGATGGGAGCGAAAAAGTGGATTACATCCATCGCTATTATCTGTAGACTGCACGATTTCACGCGCTTGTTATGGGAAAGTGGCAAGAGCGAGGGAGAAAATGGTAAGGGTAACTAAGTCTGACCGTTTTTCCACAAGTGAATTCCCAGACTGTAAGCTAGAGTCGCTGATCGAAAAGGGTTATGGTAAAAAATGTAGGGGTGTTTCCACATAAGTGGTGTACATTCACCGATAAATTTTATTGCGATAAAGTTATTTATGACTTTCGCATGAATTATGCCGATCTCCCATTTGTCGCAATACGATTTTTTGTTCTCAAAAAATAGAAAACTACTTTCTCACAATGAAAACACTGCTAATACATAATGTCATGCCTACCACGTACGGCTCCAGTACAAAACCGTAAAAGCGAATTTGACACATTTCTGAATAGCTCTCGGGGTCTCCCACAAGGTAGGCCCACCACTATCGCTTACAATCGAAAGTCGACGATAACACAAACGGAAATCGGATGGTCAGTCACATCGATTTGACGTTCGGCAAACGCCTGTACCAATCACTTCTGGTGCACACTTTGTGCGTGTTTCCTTTTCGGTGATGTGTGAAATACACTCCGAACGGAAGCATAACTGGATTCACATGTATATAATTGCATGTCAGATAAAGTGTTTTATTCGATTGATGGCTCATTGGAGAACCACTCGGCGACATTTCAACTCTGAATCATTTCGAAACATATTCTCTTCTCATTTCTCTCTACAATTCACAGTGTAGCTACATATTTTCGCAAAAAAAGAAATTTCTTATGCTGGTGCTTATTGAATTCACGCTTTCCAACGAAGCGTTTAACCCAGAGCGCTTTTAAGTCGCTTAAAACATTCTGAAATGAACTACTACTTTTGTCATTTTTATGTACATATATGTACTCATTTATTGCTTAAGCATTTGAGCAAAAAAACGATTCACATCCGCGAATGTTTCTCCCTAATTATGTTAGCTTTTTTGAGCATGTAGAGCAGCTCAAATATAAATCGGAGGAGCATGGCGAGATTCTGCCGACATTGCACAAAAATCATAATCTCCTTTTCCATGTATAAGGTTGATGCAAAAGTTCTTGCCGATTTTTGCGAAATAATGTTTTCGTTCTCCTTTCGAGGTCTGACTCCTTTGGAAAGTATTGTTAGTGGCAACTAGTGCGGCAAGCATTTGTCTTTAAAACGCGCACTCCGTAGTCTCTTTCAGCCTAATAGTAGTAGAACTACAACTGATCAAAGTTGGTGGGTCGTCTCCCATGATGTACCAAATGTCGGAGTCATGATCTGCGTAGGGCCAACCTTTCCGATTGAAACGTCTATGAATTGATAGGCAATACTATAGGGTATGCATTTATTGCTTAAGAGCGGATTCGACTGCAGTATCCTACTAAAATAGAGTTCTCAAAGTTCAAGGTCGGAATTTCAGCATACTTGTTTGGAAATATTTCAACGTCAAGTTTATAACGAATGGAGCTTGATCTCCCTATTCTAGTGGGAAGTGAATGAGATGTCGTGTATTATAAGAATTGCTGATAAGATGGCGGCTTCGGTTCTATATAAAGAGTATATGACGTCAGCACTGAGGTGTCAATTTCGCAAGGCCGAAATTGGGGTTCGCATTAACGTTTCCCTTGACAAGGGAAATTGACTGATGAGATAGACCCACTAATGTATAGAATAACCATTAGTGTATCAACTGTAAAAAAAGAAGTGGTCCGCGCAAATCGAGTTTTAGAATAGAGACCGATTAATGAAATCTCTCAAAACTACAATTTCGTCATTTTCCGCAGATTTTTAAATTTTTTCAAAAATCAATTTTATTTTCTTTTAGAAGATGTTAGTCTATGATGTTGAATGCTGCGATAAAGAGCCTTGTATACTAAATGCTTCGCACGTGTGCAGATTCAGAATGCTCTATTCTCCGAATAACTGGGCATCATTTTTGAACTATCACTTTTTCGAGTAGTCCTTGACTATTTCTATTGTAAAAAAAGTTTGAAAGCCCTGATCCCCAAGTTCTCTACATGTCTGGAAAGGTGAGACATGTAGGTATTCGCTATCTTGTGTGCACAAATGGGAAGCAGTTGAAAAGCAGAATCTATGTGTCTGGATGTTTTCCCAAAAAAATACGATCTGAGTAAAAATTTTATTTTTAATTTTTATCCCAGATTCAGTAACCCGATTCTCTTTACCTATTATCATTATAATGCTGAAGGTTAGCTCAATAAGAATTATTGATGGCAGGTCGTAGGTATTTCCAACAAGCGAAATCGGCTAGCTCAAAGTGTGGCCTCAAAATCGGCAAGAACTTTCGCATCAGCCTTATATGATAAATTGTAGGCGCAAATACAAAATAATTTTGAAAAATGTTATGAGCTGCGATTCCATATTTTTTCTCTTTTTTTATGGAAAGAATGTCGTATCTCGAAGATATCATCGCCGTTTTTGAGTCACCCAGACAAAATATCTTGCCATTTCCCCTATATAAACCACTATGTGCACATTCATTTATCGAATGATGAAGCTTCTTCTCCTCTTGTTAACTTTCTGCGCTATTTCCTACGGAAAAAAAGCAACTAGTAGTAAGGTACGTTTTCCTATCTATTACGAAATGCTGCCTTCCGATTCTGCAGAATTTGTCATTAGTTACATTCCACAATTAGGCCCGATTCGTTCGTCGAGTATTAAGACCCTAGGGCGTTTCTTGCAAATCGTAGTCGAAAAAGTGTCGCTGATAATATAAACATCTTATTGTTAAATTTAAGGAGGCTTACCACGGAACAAGCTGCAACTATCACAAGATGCTTCTCGCTCTTCATGAAGGTTTATACAGGTCAATAAACACTGTAATAAATATTTGTACAAAAGTATTTCAGGGGAAATCGACTTTCATAAGCGAGGACCAAGGGATGATGATGATGATGATGATGTGATGTATGAAGAATTCGGACAGTGCCTGGTGAAACTCGATGGAGAGGTAGGAAAACTCAATATATTATATTTAAAAGAAAAAAAAAACAGAAATGAGGAAAACTTTTTCGTCTAATTATCTTATTAGTTAATTGTTGTATTCTTTCTGTTTAATCTAAAAAGTTCGCTACTATTATTTGTCAACAAGTGTCACTTTGCAGGTAACTGCTGCAGTAGCTACTGCTGTAAATTTCGATCGTGAAGAGGGTATGAAATGGGCAGCAAATTTTTTTGGAAATTGCGCCAACAATTACTTCAAGGTAAGCATAAATTTAAGTTATTCTCAATTTACTCACGCTATTCCCTGATGTGGTCGCGGAATATATAAAATAATTATTACTGGTGAAAAAAATTAATAGTGTTACAGGCCGCAACCAACCAAACAACTGATCCTTCATATAATCTGAAGGGTTGCTTGGAAACTGTGGACTATTTAGTCCGCCTGAGAGGACAGGGCGCACGTACACGAGAATATTAAAATCACCAATCGATGCAATTTTTTTCTCGTTCTGCGTGATTTGATAAAATCAATTTGCAAACGAACAAAAACAATACAGAACAACAGAAGATAAAAAAAACTCATACGCAGGGAAATACTGCACTTTGAATTGGATGGTTCTAGCGATGAATGACGATGAATAATTCCCCCTTTTTCGGTTAAGTATCGGTTTTACTGAATACCTCTTTAGATAACGTCTACAATGGCTACAATCATCGCTGTAAACCACAACCGTAGAGTAGCCGTACCAGAATTCTGAAAAAGAAAAACAATTGTACCATCAATTATCACAAGTTTAAAAAGTTGTGATTTTTAAGTGTTACTTTATAAAGAATAAAATATATGTTTCAGGATGCAATTGATCAACCAGTTGATCCAGAATATATATATTTTTAAAACTTAAGTATCGGTTTTACTTAGTCCCTCTTACTGAGTGACTTCGTCACACTAAGAGTAGAGGGAGCACGAATTCAATAAATAAATAAGCATTCTTCATTATCATTCGGACTCACTGTTAAATCTGAACGAGCGATACATTTGCTACTCTATTTTATGTGCACACCTTCGGATTTTCTTGATATTTTCTTGAATCTTATCGTTTTATAAATGCAATATCGTTGCGCGCACCTCCGTTAACCATCCTACCTCAGAGAAGAGTGTATATCACCCGACTCATAACATGGATAGAACCGAATGTATTTGATTTCATTTCATAACATAGTTACGAACAAAAAGAACTATATGTATGGCAAAGTATCATGAGCGGTAAATATAAGCTATCACAGCTCTAATTGGTACCAGTTGTCCATCTCAGAGAATTTATGAAACTGCTTCAGAATATTGGGCGAAAATCTTTATCCCTTTTTTAGAAGTCTTAGATTTCAGGCGCAGATTATAAAAATCCAAAACTGTCATGAAACGTGATTCCGACCGTGGAAATGTGGTTGTTTGATTGAAAAAAAGAATGTCTTATCTCGAAGACATCGCCTTTTTTGAGTCACCCAGACAAAATATGTTGTCATTCACCCTATATAAACTATTATGTACACGCCCATTTATCGAATGATGAAGCTTCTTCTCCTCTTGTTCATTTTCTTCGCTGTTTCCCACGGAGGAACGCACCTAGTGCAGCGGCAAGTATTACCCATCTAAAACCTCACTCATCTTCCGAGTCCGCTGTGCCCCCCCCCCATTTTTATGCCTTATTTAAGGCGGCTGACCCAGGAACAAGCGGCAACTGCCACAAGATGCTTCTCGCTCTTCATAAAGTTTTATACAGGTCTGTAATCACTGTAATGTATTTCTACGAAAGTATTTCAGGGGAAATCGACTTTCACAAGACAGGACCAAGGGAAGATGCTGATGATATGCTCTATGACGAATTCGACCAGTGCCTTGCGAAAATTGATAGAGAGGTAGGCGAACACTACGCTACTTAATAATAAGAATACTGCAAACAATTAATTATCTTATTAGTTTTAAAGGTGAAAAAATTCTGGCCGTAATTATTTTTAAAAATAATTGTTGCTTTACAGGCAACGGCTGCGATTGCTATCATTGTGAACGACAATCGTGAAATAGGAATGAATTTGGTACCTGAGGCTCTCGGAAAATGCACCAGCAATTACTTCAAGGTGAGCGTTAAATTACGTTATTCTCGAGTTATTCTTATTTTATCTCCTCACTCATCCTTACAATATTAATATTTTTATTGTAAAGTAAATATTCCAAATATGACACTCGTTTCAGCGCGTCACCAATCAGACAACTGATCCTGAATATGCTATAAAAGGCTGCTTGGAATACGTGGATATACTAATCCGCCTTAGAGGAGAGGGTGAACGTACACCATCATACTAAATTGACAAATCAATAAAGCATTTTATCTGAATGACTGTTTTAATTGCAATTTTCAAACTTTTTGGCAACATAAAAGAAGAAAAGCAACGAAAACTAATACTCGGGGTAATTCTGATCTCTGCATTGGCTGGTTATGGCGATCATTCTGAAAAATGTACTTTATATGGTTATATGGTTATATAGCTTTATAGGATCGTGCAATATTCAAATATATGAAAATTCGGGCTCCCAATCGAAAGATACATCCCTGTGTAAGCGATGAAATTCTAAAACGTAATTGTGTGAATGATATATAGTACGACATTCTTTCGAATTGTTGTCAGTCCGTGTGAGCTGAGTTGCCCAACTTCGTTTCGATCTGATGGAGAGGCGACATTCCCGCCCCCTGATTCATCCATTTATTAACTCTGATGCAAGAATCCCTCCTTGTTCCTGGCAGGGCTTCGGAGGTACACGTTTCGATCGATAGATTTAAATAGTTTCACGAAGGTCTGATGAACCCTAGATTCTTTATAACTAAAAGGATGACGGGTTGCCTGGATTATGACAGTGGCTGATTTACGGGAAGAGCAGCAATGTGATACGAAAAAACTGAAAACGGAGATAAAAGTGTCTTCAAGAGTAGTGATGTATGAACACTAAGCCGAACAACCGACTGCTAAGACACAATGAAGTCGAAAAGTTTGAAAGGTACCAAAGAGATTATTTTCTAAGGAATAACATAATGGGACGATCCTTTTTTCTGCAGGAGCATATGTTTTTCAGTGATTTGATTAGATTTGATGATTTAACACCTGGAGCAACTGTGTGCGTGGAATGCTCGAGAATTATCATGAAGATAGTTTAACATGACAAGGGAAAAATCATGATTCACCTCGAAAAAATCTCATCATAAAGGGTTGTCTTCTAGTAAAGTTTCGGAGAAGAAATGATGAAGTTTCTTCTGCTGTCTTCGCTGTTCGTGGGTCTCTCATCCGAGATTAATCTGAGGCCGAGGTGAGTTGTGCCTTTCTTCTTTGGACAGTATTCCTATTCCGCGCAAAATTCCGCCCTTCCGCCCCAATCCCCCGGGGGATAATGGAGTGAAGCCCGGATGTAGATTTTTTATTTTGATTTTTCATCTTTATCTCCCTGGTGATGAGTCTTACCCTACAGATACCTGACGAGCAATCAAGTGAGTGAAATAAAGAAGTGTGTCGATATCGTGCTCCACGGTCTTTCGGGTGAGTTGAAAAAATATTTAATAATTTATTAAATATTTTTAATAATTTACTAATTGTTTTTAGAAGAAGCACGGCCGTATGTTTGTTTGAGTTTAGAAGTCGTTTATCAAGAGGCTATTCGGGTTCACGGGGAATCGAATGGGAGCTCTGACGACGTTGAAAAGGCTCAATATCTTCGGTAGATTTTCATCTGAAGAACGAGTCATCTGGAATGGTTTTCGAAGTGAGGATCGGTCTCTTCACACACAGAAAGAAGTCTTATATATAAGATGAAAAAAGTCTTACATGCGGCCCACTATCCCTGGGGGGTCTTACATTTAAGATGTGCGTGATGTCTTACTTCTCTGTCTTCAAAGGGTCTTGAATGTAAGACATCAGGTTCTTAAATTATGGAGCTTGCCCCCGCTCCCTCCCCCCCCCCGCTTACACCCAGCGGGATTACGGTACCCGTCCCCCCTTCATCCTGCTCTTTGGAGTGAAAAAGCAAAAACACATCACATTGAGAATAATACAAATTTATCCACACTAATCCAAACAATGTAAAGAAAAAAACAACATCGATTGAGATTCTTCTCCTTTGGTAGTGCAGATTTGCACTTCTTCCTTCTCACTTCCTTTAGTGGGCCGGTAGAGATCCCGGGGAGAAGCGAGAGATCCATCTACAATTCATCGATTAATATATGATATTCGCTATCGTACCAGATCTCAACCAACTTATTTGTCACTTCTTGAACTACTATATTTACTATTTATCACAAAGGAGACACTATTGAACTCGTCATTCTCCACGCATTTCTGGAGAAACCCAAGTTAAAAACCCTTAAATCTCACTTTGATTGCTTTACGTGTGGTTCATCCGTGCATCAATTGACTACAATAACTAGAGACCTCCCATTGAATGGCGAAACATAAAATGAAGTGAATCAAATATCATTTGTTACACGAATGGACTTGAGGGGATCTTTGAATTTAAAGGCCCTATCATTTTTCAATTCGAAGATCCCCTCTCTGACCTCTCATTCTCCCTCCCCTAGCTCGGCTATGCTGTTTTCATTATCTGATTGGCCAAATGAATGGTTATTCGATTTCCAATCATATACTTTCTCCATTCAAATAAAAATCGCCAAAAAGCTACCGTAACCCACCGAGTAGTTGATGGCCTGCGAGAGGAGCGAGAAGCGGCCGGGAACGAAGTAGAAGACGTCGTCGTCAGAATCCCCGCGATCGCACCTGAATACGGCAGATATTGCATCATCACTACGCAATCGCATAAAAGGTGTTCCATCACAAGCGATCTTAAAGGTGGTATCCCACGAACTTTTGGTCAACTGAGTTCTCACTGCCGGGTTATGGTAATCGGTTTCCCGATAAGATCCCCGCTAACCGCATGTTCAGCCGATAAGTTTGAACAAAGTTATTCGCGGTTGGCTCTGTGCCAAACTGACACTGACGCGCAGGGATTCAAAAATGATAGGGAGGGATAAGGGTTTACGAGGAGAAAGCGACCGCGCCATTGAAACATGAGATGAGGAATGAGGGTGCAGGAGATTCGTGATACTCCTTCTTTAAATAAGGAAGCTATCGCGCTAGATGGAGTAAGCGGATAAGCGAGCTTCAACGTGTGATTATGCAACGCAACCTATCCCAAGGCTTCTAACTTTCATTCCGTTGCATCATCATTATGTAATGCGCGGGTCCACTACTTTGAGAGACGAGATAATTCTAAGACACCAATGAAGTTCAGAGCTACTCCAATCAGTTTACCACGTTTAATTATAAGAAATAAAACAAGCATGCTCACCATTATCTCTTCCTTCTCCTCTCATCTATTCTATCGAAACCGCTCTGTCGCTCCTGAATGAATTCGTTCGTAAGTTAATTTTGCCAAGCTCGTAAAACGTTTTCTAAGAACGAAATAAATATAACAAGTAAGTGGGACCATGTAAACGGTCATGCGAACGCCAAACAATTCACCCAATTTTATTATTGTTAATAAAGCAACCGTACTCACCTTTCTCTTGTTCTCTTCTCCCATCTTCAATTCCTTCTTCTTTCAACTTATCTTCTCTCCTCTCCAATATGTCGCTCCTGAATGGATTGGTTCGTAACTTGATTTTGTCAAGCTCGTAGAGCCTATTGTAAGCAAGAAAATAAATCGCGACAACGCCCTGCATATGCGACGGTAATTATTACGGCGAAATTAATAAAGACATAACTGCGGGAGCGTTTCGGAGTCATACACAATCAAATTAACATGGCTGAGGATGGATACGTTTGAGGAAGAATACAATATATCGTGAAATTCGTAACAAAAATCAGCAGCCGTCAATATCCCTGTTATAATTCCTACTTCGGCCATGAAGAGCACTCACAAGAAGGGGAAGGGTATGGACACGTTTTCAACATAGAAATCAGCACCAATTCAAATGAAACGCATACGAAATCGATAAAGAACGAAAATAAATTAAATGTTCTTGAGGCGAGGTATACGGTATGCCACCGCACCACGCGCACACCACCTAATTTATCGTTTACTGATTTTATTAAAAGTCTTATATACAAGACGTCAAGGTCTTATTTTTTAAGACCAGAAAAAGTCTTATATTTCAGAAGTAGACTTCTTATATATAAGACCAGCTTGTCTCAGATTGGGAGGGAGGTGGAAAAAGTAAGACCTTTTTCTGTGTGTGTTGTCGGTGAATGAGTGGAAATGAGAGACGATCTCGATAGTCGAATAGGCAATGGCGAAGGGTCCATCCGTTAGAATCTCGTGCGAAACAGGGATCTTGGATTGAAGCTTGAGCCAGAGTCCTCCAAACTCGAGTAATCGATCTTAGAGAGAATCAACGAGTATACTAATACTGAGGATCAATTCAACTTGTAGGTCATACCCATTACACGGCGACCACTCCGGCTTGTATGGGGATTCAAGTCTTCTGTAGTCGATAGTAGAGACGAGGGGTACTAGGGAGCCTGGGGCTGAACTAGGGGAAAGTCCACCTCTCCATCGGACGAAATGGAGAGGCGACCACTCGTGACGACTGACAAAATCGAGACGGCCGTATGATCAACGCGAAAAAGCCGCTGGTTACGACTGCGTGCTAAGGCTTCATCACCACGTGATTGCGAATTTTCTCGAATTTTTAAATGCATTTAACGAATTTAGATAACTGCCGCAATGGGTGCCTTAAAGTTTGCGTTTCCCGGAAAGTCCGATGAATTTACACATTTCCTCGTCAATTGCACCGTCGACTACATGGAGGTATGTTCTTTCAATACATGATTTTATTATATACATTTTAAATAAAAAAGAAAACAAATATTCCAATCCGATTATACAATCAGAAAATACAACTATAATTCTGCAGGTGGTAACTGGTCAAGCAAAAGAAATGCCTCACAGAAACTGTATGGAAGATGGACTGAAAACGGTATTAATTTTTTCTCTTGTTCGCTCATTTCAAAATGACAGAAATGACAGAACCTCACGCATAATAATTCAATTTGTTGCTTCAGCTGCTGTTGAGAGGAGAGGGCCGTCCGCTACATTAACTATTTACCAGCTTTCTATTTTCTTATTATCAAGGAAAGATAAATATTTTCTCTTGGAATATTCTTGCATGATTTGAACCAATTTTACGTAGCTTCAACCTCTTTGCGGTTCATGGTCCTTTCTGTTCAATTCTTGTCCTCAACCATAAACTTGTTTTGAATAAGTCAACTCTTCATAGATGGTCTCTTCAAATTTCATTACTAATTCCCACGCCTATCTCTTTTGAAGCCTCTCCCTTCACCTCCATGTACTTCAATCGATCGAAGTTGTTCCTCGCACTGCCACTGACCAGCCGGATATGCGAATTTACCCCCCCCCAACCCGCTCCGTGCTTTCCTATTTTTGCCATCGTTTTCCATATATTGTCGTATTCGAAGATGCATTCAGCTCGGTAATGTAGTTGGTCAAAAAGTCTTGGATACTGCACCCAATTCATCAATGGATACGGCAGAGAGCTGATTGAGTATCATAGGAAGATACTCGCATCTCACCACTACCGTAATAATAAATAAATCATTTATCTACGCCCGAGGCGCAACAGGATTTGAAATTTTACAAGAAGTAAGGTGAAGATATGGGCTCTCCGAATTTCACTTGAGGTGTCAATCGTTTCAATTCTTGTAATATTTCGGTCATTTCCCCCCATTCACAGTTAACTTTCTTGTATGCGATACTCTGACGGAATAAACAATGAATGAATGGAAAACCTGCCAATCTTCGCCGTCATCTGCATGGCGGAACCAACTCCCTTGCACTTCCGGTAGCGACGGAGAATGTTATTCTGAGAAAACGAGTGGGTTACGAATCTAGCCGACGAATTTCCGAATCTGACACACTTAATCATGAAAAGTTCCAATTACTTCATGCATTTTTTTTTCGCTGCTCCGATCTCTGCTTCGTTACTTGCTGGGGTACTTGAGAGTCCAGGGGTGAGTTGCGAGCTTGGCTCACCTTACTATCTTGACCAAAATAACTCAACAATTTCTCAAGGGCCGATAAGCGTTCTGCTATGCAATCAGGACGCAGCCGCAGTAACGCGTCGTGTGGCTTCAACGACAGCCTCAAATGCGCCAATGGAGTCTGCGTGTCGGTGGTAATCTGATCTACCGAATTCTGGTAGATCAGTAACCCAGCAGACTGCACCGCGGCACCATCGAGGACCTGCAACAACGGTGTGTAATGGCAACTGCAACTACGAGAATATTATACATATTATGAAGTTTCATGTTATTCCCTAAACTCTTCGTTGCCATTGCTAATCGTATCAATTACAGAGAGATGTTTCGCCCCGTCCTTCCATCTCTCCCATCACTCCTTCATTCTTCTAGCCAGAGGTTTGAAAGGGATACCATTTAATTTTTTAGTGTTATTCACGCCTTCTTGAATTGTAAGGCAAATTGATGTGATGAATCGCATTATCAGTTCCGTTTTTATTGAAATCATTCGAGGTATTCATCATTCAATTTGTGAGGAATGATATAAACGGGAAATGAAAAATACCAAGAGCATCTTCGACGACGAGAGAGTTTATACTTCTTCTGGTCTGCTCCTCCCCATCCGTCGGACTAATTCAAAGGGAAAATTATCTCAACCATCCCACGCTGCATAGAGGAAAAATAAAATACGTCTCGCAATCACAAAGCGGTGACCACCTATTAAGCTTACAGGCGATAGTCCAGGAGTTTAGTTTGTCATTTTTTTGCCATAAATGACATTGTGATCAGCAAAGTGTGTCGTACATTATCATTATTTAGATACCTCAGCATTGATCAAATCGCCGAAGCCAAAAGATGCTTCTCTCTCGTTATGGACTTCTTTTCGGGTTGAGCAATGCCAATTTTTCTTACAGTTCATTCATTTTGCAGCCGACTTAAAGACAGATAGAAGTTTATTTCTCATGCACGATCGCTACCCGTGCTTCGGAAAATTGAATAAAGAGGTAAATCACGAAAAAAAACACTCTAAAAAGAAAGTAACACTGTCAGGTTTAATCGTTTCTTTTCTAATAGAATAGTCCACAATTGGAATCGTCTAGATGATGATATAAGACGGGCGAAACTAATTTTTCCAAGAGAGAAGCACAGTTTCATCAAAACTGTGCTCTATCGAACACTATTTTCACAATTTATCGAATTCTCATGATTTTTCAATTTATGATGAATTTGCGAAATAATTTCACGTACATTTTTCACGCTTGTATTTCCTCGCACGTTTTTTCCCATTAAATTTATATTGTTAGTTATCGTTGTCATCATTTAAAAAAAATGATATTTTACTAATATTTTATGTGAACACATCTTTCAAATATAGTAACTATTTTATTCCATAAATAGAGGAGGGGGAGGGAGGTATCTTCTTTGGCTCGTTGACGTTGTTCTGTCGTGCTTCTCTCGCTCAAGATTATTCATTGATGCCGGTTGAGATGTAGCCATGAGGAGATCTGAAATAGAGATGCAATAGATTTTGTCGCAGAAAAGGCAGTTCGAAAACGCGACAAACCCCCTCATTCCCCCTTCTCTTCCCCTCAGTAATCGGTTGTGTTTCATATTTTGTCGCAGAAAAGGCAGTTCGAAAACGCGACAAACCCCCTCATTCCCCCTTCTCTTCCCCTCAGTAATCGGTTGTGTTTCATATTTTGTCGCAGAAAAGGCAGTTCGAAAACGCGACAAACCCCCTCATTCCCCCTTCTCTTCCCCTCAGTAATCGGTTGTGTTTCATATTTTGTCGCAGAAAAGGCAGTTCGAAAACGCGACAAACCCCCTCATTCCCCCTTCTCTTCCCCTCAGTAATCGGTTGTGTTTCATATTTTGTCGCAGAAAAGGCAGTTCGAAAACGCGACAAACCCCCTCATTCCCCCTTCTCTTCCCCTCAGTAATCGGTTGTGTTTCATATTTTGTCGCAGAAAAGGCAGTTCGAAAACGCGACAAACCCCCTCATTCCCCCTTCTCTTCCCCTCAGAAATCGGTTGTGTTTCATATTTTGTCGCAGTAAAGGCAGTTCGAAAACGCGACAAACCCCCTCATTCCCCCTTCTCTTCCCCTCAGTAATCGGTTGTGTTTCATATTTTGTCGCAGAAAAGGCAGTTCGAAAACGCGACAAACCCCCTCATTCCCCCTTCTCTTCCCCTCAGAAATCGGTTGTGTTTCATATTTTGTCGCAGTAAAGGCAGTTCGAAAACGCGACAAACCCCCTCATTCCCCCTTCTCTTCCCCTCAGTAATCGGTTGTGTTTCATATTTTGTCGCAGAAAAGGCAGTTCGAAAACGCGACAAACCCCCTCATTCCCCCTTCTCTTCCCCTCAGTAATCGGTTGTGTTTCATATTTTGTCGCAGAAAAGGGAGTTCGAAAACGCGACAAACCCCCTCATTCCCCCTTCTCTTCCCCTCAGTAATCGGTTGTGTTTCATATTTTGTCGCAGAAAAGGCAGTTCGAAAACGCGACAAACCCCCTCATTCCCCCTTCTCTTCCCCTCAGTAATCGGTTGTGTTTCATATTTTGTCGCAGAAAAGGCAGTTCGAAAACGCGACAAACCCCCTCATTCCCCCTTCTCTTCCCCTCAGTAATCGGTTGTGTTTCATATTTTGTCGCAGAAAAGGCAGTTCGAAAACGCGACAAACCCCCTCATTCCCCCTTCTCTTCCCCTCAGTAATCGGTTGTGTTTCATATTTTGTCGCAGAAAAGGCAGTTCGAAAACGCGACAAACCCCCTCATTCCCCCTTCTCTTCCCCTCAGTAATCGGTTGTGTTTCATATTTTGTCGCAGAAAAGGCAGTTCGAAAACGCGACAAACCCCCTCATTCCCCCTTCTCTTCCCCTCAGTAATCGGTTGTGTTTCATATTTTGTCGCAGAAAAGGCAGTTCGAAAACGCGACAAACCCCCTCATTCCCCCTTCTCTTCCCCTCAGTAATCGGTTGTGTTTCATATTTTGTCGCAGAAAAGGCAGTTCGAAAACGCGACAAACCCCCTCATTCCCCCTTCTCTTCCCCTCAGTAATCGGTTGTGTTTCATATTTTGTCGCAGAAAAGGCAGTTCGAAAACGCGACAAACCCCCTCATTCCCCCTTCTCTTCCCCTCAGTAATCGGTTGTGTTTCATATTTTGTCGCAGTAAAGGCAGTTCGAAAACGCGACAAACCCCCTCATTCCCCCTCATCTCATTTCATCCTTTCACTCAATCGTCGCGGCGTCGAGCGGTTGTTTCTTCCTTCTCCGATCTCACATCACGAATGGCGGACATTTACTCAATAAACGACGATCAACTAACGATTTATGGAATAATTAAGGTGAGGGGCAGTTGATATCTTTTGTGTTTTTGAAAGTCGTATACATGATAAGCAGCACTTACAGTCCGGTCAGATCCCCATGTGAAAACACATCGCACATTAATTCAACGTGAATTTATCACTATCCTGGCTGTGAACATCAATGGGTCACTTCGGGTCGCCCGGGGCGACCCGGGTGACCAATTTCCACATGGGGATTTGACCGGACTGTATAGTTTTGCCATTCGTTCACATTAAAAGTTATTGTGTTGCATATCGATTATGCAAAGCTTTCGGCACATACGTTAGTTCATAGATCCTCACCTTAATTATTCCATAAATCTTTAGTTCATCGTCGTTTATTGAGTAAATGTCCGCCATTCGTGATGTGAGATCGGAGAAGGAAGAAACAACCGCTCGACGCCGCGACGATTGAGTGAAAGGATGAAATGAGGTGAGGGGGAATGAGTGGGTTTGTCGCGTTTTCGAACTGCCTTTTCTGCGACAAAATATGAAACACAACTGATTACTGAGGGGACGAGAAGGGGGAATGAGGGGGTTTGTCGCGTTTTCGAACTGCCTTTTCTGCGACAAAATATGAAACACAACCGATTACTGAGGGGACGAGAAGGGGGAATGAGGGGGTTTGTCGCGTTTTCGAACTGCCTTTTCTGCGACAAAATATGAAACACAACCGATTACTGAGGGGAAGAGAGGGGAGAATGAGTGGGTTTGTCGCGTTTTCGAACTGCCTTTTCTGCGACAAAATCTATTGCATCTCTATTTCAGATCTCCTCTTGGCGACATCTCAACCGGCATCAATGAATAATCTTGAGCGAGAGAAGCACGACAGAACAACGTCAATGAGCCAAAGAAGATACCTCCCTAACATACCTTTCATCCCGAACAAACTAGATAAAATTTTGCAATACAAACCAGCCTGAAAGTGGACAAACATACAATGATAACAGCAAAAAAAGAAAATGAAATAAAAAAAGAAACATCGAAATATCGTGTTAGAACAAAATCTAAACGTTCTTCTCTTTAGCTGAAGAAAACGATGAAGCGCGATATAAAATTTCACAAAATAGCATAAAATAGGTGATTGATAAATTTTGGAAAAAGAGCGTAAATTATCTTGCACATTGAGATCAGTTTTATCGAAACTTCCATTTCCTCTTGGAAAAATTAGTTTCGCCTGTCTTATATTGTAAGCAATAGTAGTATCAATGTTTTCTCGAATTACATCAAACACATTAATTTACAATCTTTCGTTAGATACATATCTACCTCATCAAATGTTATCTCTTTTTCTCAGCTTTTCTGAGAACACCTTCTTTGTCACTACAGTACCCGCCAAAAGTATTGCAACAAATTTCAAATCGTCATAACTTCTTTTAAAATTGAGATAGAGACCTGCGGTTGGGAGCGTTAGATAGCAAATGATTACAAAATTATTTCGCAATAATGATTGTTTATCCTTCTTTAACTTGTCATTTTCGACATTCCGTTTGCTGAGGTGCGGTCGCAAAAAAAATTCCATTCTCACATTGTTTTTATGTAAAAGCTCAAACACTTGGTGGTGATAGAGTATCCATTGTAGTATATATTCCACTAAACGTGCCGTTTTTTGGTTTGCGAATAACGCTGGTAGCATCATTTCCCAACACCTCCGAAAAAATCGGAAAATCGTTTATCTCTCGTCTCAGTAGTGCTAGAGGTCCCAAATTTTGCAGAAACAATGAGAGTATGGTAGAGCACCTCCATGAAAAATTTGAGCTCGATCGGTCGCTTATTGCGAAATTTTGAAAAATTTCGAAGTGCCATTTTTGCACTACCAGAACTCACCACTACATTTAGCTAAAAATCTGATTTTTTGCCATGCTGTGCAAGTACTGTCAGGCATCACATTCACCAAGATTCGGGGCCCTGGAAATTTGTTCACGGCTGCTGGAGTTGAAAAACCGTCTAAAGTCGGGATGGGCGGAGCTTCGTAAATGCAGGCCGAGCAAATTCACTCTTTCCTCAAGAGGTCAAGAATAGATCCAATTCGTGATATTTGTTTGACAAAATGTGTATGTATTATAGAAGAAGCTTTATTGAACTGATAACCATGTTAAATTTCAGTTTTAAAATTACTGTTCGAGAAAAGTTGCATTTTTCGCACCCCGACTTTCGACGGTTTTTCAACTCCAGCGGCCGTGAACAAATTTCCAAGGCCCCGAATCTTGGTGAATGTGATGCCTGACAGTACTTGCACAGCATGGCAAAAAATCAGATTTTTAGCTAAATGTAGTGGTGAGTTCTAGTAGTGCAAAAATGGCACTTCGAAATTTTTCAAAATTTCGCAATAAGCGACCGATCGAGCTCAAATTTTTCATGGAGATGCTCTACCATACTCTCATTGTTTCTGCAAAAATTGGGACCTCTAGCGCTACTGAGACGAGAGATAAACAATTTTCCGATTTTTTCGGAGGTGTTGGGAAATGATGCTACCAGCGTTATTAGCAAACCAAAAAACGGCACGTTTAGTGGAATATATACTACAATGGATACTCTATCACCACCAAGTGTTTGAGCTTTTACATAAAAACTATGTGAGAATGGAATTTTTTTTGCGACCGCACCTCAGCAAACGGAATGTCGAAAATGACAAGTTAAAGAAGGATAAACAATCATTATTGCGAAATAATTTTGTAATCATTTGCTATCTAACGCTCCCAACCGCAGGTCACTATCTCAATTTTAAAAGAAGTTATGACGATTTGAAATTTGTTGCAATACTTTTGGCGGGTACTGTATATGTGACATCGTATCTCATGTATGCCGTTATTTTCACTTAGTCTCAAATTTATATTACAATTTGCTATGTAAATTGCATGATAAACAATATTATTAAAGCCTTAAGACTGTGTAGATAAAACTTTGGGCGCAAGGCACATAATTGCAGATAAATGCTGCTTTTGCTATTATGTTCGCTGGTAAAGACAGGATGAAGATCACTGAGGTGTTCGGAAACTGTACCAGCGCTATTCAGGCGTTCGGAAACTGTACCAGCGATATTCAAATTATTATGAGTTGAATTATTCCTATTGAAGAGCATAATCAACCATACAAGTGGAACTCCTTATGGACATGAAATGTGCATGGGCTCTCTGGCTGGACTAGTCTCTACGAGAGGAAAGGGCGCACCTATTGAAAGAACATGATTTCATAATTCAATAAAGCGTATTCCTTCTGCGTTATTGAGTTTTATTTGAACACTCTGGACAATCTCTCTTGTGACAAAATAACAATTGATAATCAAGAGAATTAACGACTTTCGGATAATTCCAATTCTTTCATTTCCACTAGGGTGACGAAATTAGTGCAGTATCGATACAGAGTGCGTTTTCAGTACGTGCACTGAGCAGTGTATCGGTCTATCGACACACTCAAAAAATCGAGACTGACACAGTGCATTTCAGAACATCACTCTCGCTTTTCCGAGTGAATCGATACATTTGGTTTCTTCAAAATCGAGAACTGCAGTTCACATCAGACCCAAGTCCACTGCCATAAGCCACCCTAATTTCCACCGTCAAATCCGGAGAAAGTGAAACTTTTCGGGATTTTCTCGAAAACCCAAAAGGCAAAAAAAACTCGTTTTTCCTCCTTCATTTTCTCTCCCACATCTTAATGCAACGGTCGCTTTCTCCTCATTTTCTTCCCTCGCCCAAACGCGAATAACTTTTTCTATACTTTTCAGACAAAAATGCGGTATGTGGGAATCTAATATAGGAAAGACGACGATTATCCGGAGAGGCGCTAGTGGACTAGTCCTGATACTCCATCTTTAATCCATATTCAAAAAAATGGTATTTGAGGAATATGAAAATGATTGACCGAACCTAGGGGCCGCAACGTGATCTGTCAATTTCATGCCAAGTGGTAGAAACTGTGTTCAGATGAACCGCTGAGGTCTCACAAACATCATACTCTTTGCCGTTTGTCGATATCTTGTCTCTGAGCCGCGCTACAGCTCGAAAACCAAAACGGTTGAGGGTCAGAATGTGGGCACTTTCTAGCGATGGGCGGAGTTTGCGTTGATAATGAGAGAATGAAGAATTCCTATCTGATCGTGTAGCAAAAGTCAGAGTGGAAAACCATTGCCAACTTGGCTCAGTGGTAGAGTGATTGCACGGAGCGCGGATGTCGCTTGTTCGGTCCCCATCCTTTGCAGTTCTTTTGCACATCACCCAAAGTGTTGCAAGTTGAGCCGCTAAACACCGTAAGTCGTCATGCCAATGAATATTACCGGACTATTTTCTTTTAAAAAGTAGCACAATTCAGCGTGGAAACTAAATTTGATTCTGTTTTCTCTAAATGGAACAGACACACCATCCCCACGAACTGCGAGATGCGCAGCTATGTGCCTTTACTGGAAGTGCATGAATTGCCTATTCTCGCTAATGTTTATCGATGTTTGACCTACTTAATTGCATCAGAGCATGGTGCGCACGGGATATGTTGTAGCCCCTGCCAAGAGCTCTCGAATAAGCCCGAGCACGAGGTTTTTAGTGAAGAATTAAACTTGTGCTACTTATCCGCCATTTTTCGCCCCTTCCATTAGCGTCTAGTGGGCGGAGCTTACTCCCCCTAACCGAACCCAGCACATGTTCATTCACGTGGTGAAATGATGCTATCATTCCGCAAGTAGCCTTTTTGCAATATGAAATTAATTTTCGCCTGCAAAGATAGGCGACCCTTACAATCCGTCAGAAGTTCGCGAACTTTTCACGCATCTTTTCTTGCTCGTTTTAGGTAGGGACCGCAAGGTGTGTTGCCGATTTTATGCAAATGTTTGAAAAATATTTTCAAAGTATCCGCTGAGGTCCCAATAACATCATCCTTTTTGCCGTTTGTCGATATCTTGTTTCCGAGTCGCGCTATAGCTCGATAACCATTCGCGCCGATTGACTGAATTGGTAACGAGAGAGAAAGGGGCGGAGTTTATCTGCATCTCTAAACTCTGACTGATCATGAGAGCGGCATAGAACTACTTTCCCGTATTCCCCGTGGCTCAGGTGGTTGAGCACCCGCTTTATAAACAGAAGGTCGCACGTTCGAATCCAAGGGTTTGCAATTTTTTTGCTGATTTTGTAAAATACTTAAAATTCAAATGGCAATTCTGCGCATTAATAAAATTCAATTTTTTTTCTTGATATAGATCCCTCGAGCTAATCCACACAAACTGAGAGTTGCGCAGCTGTGCCGATGAAATGGAAGTGCTCTAAACACCTACAATCGAAGCTTTCAATCAATATTTGATCTACTAAATGTTGTCAGAACACGGTGCGCAAGGTCTCATTTGTAGAGTTCACCGATAGCTCTCGAATAAGCTTTTGAACGAGGGATTTGGCTCAAAATGAAGCTTGCCATTTGATCGGGACACTTCTTGCCTCACGTGAATACAAAAAGTGGGCGGAGCTTGCGTTGGCTAGTTTTAGGCTATTTTCTTTATAATTTGCGTTAGGTCATTAGAGACGCATAAGAAACTACTAATGCCGAAGAATTTAACTTAAAATATAAACTAGGGAATTAGCCGCACCTCTTAGAAGGTCGCGGAATTCTGCGAGTTGTTTTCACGCAGCTAGACAGTGACGAGAGAGCACGCGGAACGAGGAGAGGGAAAAGTAAGCAATGTTGTTGTTGTATTTCTGCGCTCTCTCTGTTTACGTGCTCTCTCGTCACTGTCTAGCTGCGTGAAAACAGATCGCAGAATTCCGCGACCTTCTAAGAGGTGCGGCTAATTCCCTAGTTTATATTTTTGGTTAATTTCTTCGGCATTAGTAGTTTCTTATGCGTCTCTAATGACCTAACATAAATTATAAGGCAAATAGCCTAAAACGAGCAAGAAAAGATGCGTGAAAAGTTCGCGAACTTCTGACGGATTGTAAGGGTCGAGGGACAAATTCGTTGATAAATGTCGCAACATCACCTCTGTCGTATCTAACTATATGAAATTCATAGGTATTACTGTTGTATTACTCAGTTCAACAAAACTCTTTGTCACATTATGTGACTTCGCATTAATTTTTTGCCGTTTCTTTACCAGATTAACTATTATTTCTCCGTAATGTAGTAAGCGCAGAGAGAATCTTTCTCCGCTTGTCTCTCCGACCCCTCTTCCATAGAGCCTCTCCAGATAATCGTCGTGTTTCCTATATTAGATTCCCACATATCGCATTTTCGTCTGGAAAGTTTGGAAAAAGTTATTCGCGTTTGGCTCGTTCCAAACTGCCTTCCCGAACAGGGATTGGATTCAAAATGTGGGCGAGGGAAAAGGAAAATGAGGAGAAAGCGAGCTGGGGAAAGCGGAACAAAACAAAAATAGAAAAAGGAGTGTTTACCTATGTGCGAGTGTTGCTCATGCTTTTAAAATTGCTATAGAAAAAGGATGTGACGCATCCTCATTACAAGTTCCGTTTGAATTTGAATGATTTCGGATTATTAGTCATTCTTTTTGTGTAAAGAACATAAAAGTGGAAAATGGAAGAATCAGCCCATCTTGCACGATGAAACTTTTTGTTTTCCTTCTTGTAATCATTTCGATCTCCGCCGGACAACGGCAATTTATCCTCAGGTGAGTCTTTCTCTTTTATGCATTCTTCGAACCGTTTGAAGTATATTACAAAAGAAATCTCTCGAAGATACGCACACTGTGATTCAGCAACAAGGCATTTCTGGCCAGAGAGATTTTGGCACAATTCCAGAATATTTTTGAATTTTAATGGACGTTTAATCTCCACCCTAGCGTGGGTCTAGAAATGTTGTGTTGCACTACCCTACTAATCTAGATCTAGGTGAAATATCACACCACTTTTCTTCGAGTAAATATCGCGAAAGAACACTATTAACACAGAAGGGAGTACGACCTGGAGTGCCACCTTTCTTTGCCTTTAATTAAAATGGGATGTGTTGGGAATGAGAGGAGGAAGCTGTCTCATATTTATAATAATTTAGGTGGCTAAGTAAGGAGCAAATCGACGAATCTAAAAGATACTTCTCTCTCGTGCTCGATTTATATTCGGGTAGCGCAAATACCAGTAGTCTTACTCTACATTTTTTTTGCAGGCAATGTCAAGAACGGAGATGAACATGGAATGCTCATGGGGGAAATTGTCTCCTGCTTCGGAAAACTAGATAAAGTGGTGAGAAACAATCATACATTGAAGCAAGTTTCTTCTTTGGGTGTCCGGAAAATAAACCCTTCAAATCTTAAGACACAGTAATTCGTATATGTGTTAATTTCAGATTGGCTCTTTTATCGAAATTTTCCGCACAGAAGAATCAAAAGTGGACATCGCTGGGATGTTTGGTAATTGCACCAGCAACTACCTCAGAGTAAGTAAATATATATTCAAGCAAATATATAAATATCGGCTATTCGCTTTTAAATTATTACGTTATTCATTACAGGGCAAAATAAACCGAGCAAACGATCCTTCCTTTTCAATCGAGAGCTGCTTGACCGCTGTGGGAGGATTTATCCCTCTCATAGGAGAAAAATCTCTATCATAGATGCATCAATAAAGATGTTTTATTATGAATTGTTCACAAGGGATCCATGCTTTTGAGAATGCATAATGATGAAACAATATTAAAGAAGGCCTCCCACGAATATTTGGTCACATAGACTGCCAATGTAGTGTTGTTGGGGGCGCTCATCAGAGCACATTGCAACGCATCCGAAATTCTACCGTAATCTATAAATCGATATATTGGCGCTCAAATGGCCGCAAAGGTACCAAGAATCGACAGGCAACGCGTGCTAGGACCAGAAGATAGGAAAATGAACGGAGAAAAATGAAGCTGCCAACGATATAATAATGTTTCCCCCTATGGATAATATCGGTTTTCATTTAAAATATAATAGTTTTCGCAAGGGAATGTTTAGAAATTGCCCCTAATGATAGTGTGCGCGCTCCATTTTTGGTCGCATTTTTCAGGTGTACTGTATTTAGCTTATCGAAAAAAGATATGGAGCGCGCACACTATCGTTAGGGGCAATTTCTAAGCATTCCCTTGTGAAAACTATTATATTTTAAATGAAAACCGATATTATCCATAGGGGGGAACGCGTTGCCTGTCGATTCTTGGTACCTTTGCGGCGATTTGAGCGCCAATATATCGATTTATAGATTACGGTAGAATTTCGGATGCGTTGCAATGTGCTCGGGTGAGCGCGCCCAACAACACTACGTTGGTAGTCTATGTGACCAAATATTCGTGGGAGGCCTTCTTTAAAGGAGGAGTATTATCAGGATGGCAAGAAAGTCTTGTCCGTTTTGAGGTGCTAACTTTCAGCTTTCGGTTTTCGGCAAGTTCAAATTAAGATGCCTTGTATGTATGGTATGTTGTAGGAGCACTAGTGATTAACAACTTTCAACGTTGGTGTTATTTGACTCTCCCTCGAATGCTTAGATATAGTGAATTTCAAAGTATCTGATGTAGAGGCGAAAATGCGACAATTAAAACAATAGTTTTCTTTTCGTGGAGAATTTTCCGAAGAAGCTATGCTTAGAGCCACTTCTAGTGTCAACATTCCTTTTTCAAAATAATGTGAGAACTAAACGCTGATATATGTATGCCAGAAGTTATGGCACTCCAGATGTGATGCGATCAGAAAAAGTAGGGTGACGATGATTTATAATTACAGTGTCCAATGCGATGCTATCGAGCTGTAATTGTTCGCAATATATAGACTAGTGATATGACTAACCGACACAACGATTCTTTCAAACAATGTAATTCCCAACTTTTTGAAACACGAAAAAAAATCAAAAATGTCGAAACTCGCTGAATTTCGGAAAAAGTCCATTTTTGGGCGCCTTAATCGATAAAGTGCTCTGCCGAAGTAGGTTTAAATCAGCCAATGTCCTACTAACCAGTAATACTAAAGGACATTTACTGCGTAATGAGCGGAGAAACGGAATGCCCTAAAATTTTAGCACTTTGTGAATACTCATTTTCGATCTCGAATTTCGGTCCTTCATCTTTTTTTTTCCTTCTTTCTAATTTCGGTCCTTAATCCGACAGTTAAAGTCAAGTTAAGTTCTTAAGTTCACAAGTTGCCGAATGTTTCCCAATGCTTGTCAAAAACCTGCTCTGGCTTTCGTCTCTCAACATGGCACCAGGCTGACCGGAGCCCCAGTCACAGCATGCGAACCAGAGTCGACTAGAACGATTTAGAGAAAGAGAGAGATGGCGAGAGAGCGCGCCAAACGAGAGGGTCAGACAACGAGATACGTTCTTGGCATGGTGCCAATTGAATGCTGTGCCAGTGGGAGGCAATTTCCCCCACTGGGTTGCAGCCCAGCAGGTGTGAATACCAGTGTGGATGGAAAGTAAATGAATGAATGTTTTGAGGAGATAGATGAAAGGATATGGAAACTAAATAATGAATAAATAAATATTAATTAGCATACTACGCAAAAAAGCAGGAAGATAATGAAGTGCGTCTTATACTTCTCAATCAATCACAATTCGCTTCGCCAGAGCTCACTAAAATCTCTAATGAAAGCGACTTTATTAGTTTTACTAGATCCTCTTTATTAGTTCTTATTAAATGTGTTAAAATACAAAAATCCAACAGCCTAGCTAGGCTAGTCTCCAATTGCGAGAGTCAACTGCCTTGTTTCACAGGATTCCAAACCGAGAGCCCTTCAGGGTGAGAGAGTGTGCGAACGTGAGAGATCGCTTTGCACACTTTCTCATTCTTCACTCCATTCTATAGTGTTCTTGAACAGAGAATCTATAACTGATTGTCACTGTTCCTTCAAGAAGTGAAATTATTGAATTACTTCCATTTCGCGATCCCCAGACCTCGTTTGCCGGGATAACCCTATTCTTTTTCCCCTACAATAAGTGAATATCCAATCGATCGTTCAACAAGATACTGAAATCAGAGCAGACTCACATCTTCCAGTTGGCACCATGCCAAGAACGTCTCTCGTTGTCTGACCCTCTCGTTTGGAGCGCTCTCTCGATATCTCTCTCTTTCTCCTATTTGTTCTCGCTGTTTCTAAGGCTGCTAGATTCGTATGGGTCGGTTCGTCCGAAAGTTGCCGGCGATCAAGAATTGACTTTTTATACTCACAGGGTCCATGACTCCATAAGTCTAAGCTGGCTAGCAACGACTTCAAAGTCTACGAGTAGGGTTCCTGGTTTCAGGTGGTGAATATTCGACCTGAAACCTCTCCCCTTCATTTCTCTCCACACCGCGTCCACCTATAGGTCGAAGTGAAAATGGGGGGAATAGGTTTTGTGTTACCTGAAACCTCCCCTTTCCCTGAAACCCTCATTTTTGTGTTGTTCATTGGATATGAGCTGTGCTCATCAACCGCTCGGAATCAACAAAATGAGAGCGACTGAGGGAATATAATGGGGTTTCAGGTGACACAATACCTCTTTCCAAAATACCGTTCACCTGATCAGGTTGATCCCACCGTTAGGATTGAACAATTAGGTGAAGTTGCACAAAACCAGGAACCCTATCTACGAGACGCAGTGCAGCAAGTCGTTTAGACTTTGAAAGTCCTCGCATGGCAGCCGAGAAGTAGACTTATTTCCCTCGTAGTACAGAGCTACCGTAATCTCATTAAGAGGATCTAACGATGAGCAAGACATACATACAAGTACATACAAGAACAATTCGGACAATTTATTCAAGTTTAGAATTGCTTGAAGCGAAGAGCTCTCTTGTACATTTTCTTGCTCTCCAGTGCTCTTTTGAACACCCTGCAGATAAATAATCACTTTTTTTGTTTATTGGGAGCGACAATCCTAAGTTTCACTTACTCGGCAAGAGAATTCGTCCTTGCCCATTGAATCGAGGCACATGTCGACGGTCATCTTGTCGTTGTGCATCTTCCGCTTCCAGCACTCTGTGAAGATTACGGTAAGCGGTCGTAGGTGGATACTGTAGACTACTGTAGTGGTTACTGTAGATTACGGTCGGATACTGTAGGTGTAGTGGATACGGTAGGTTACTGTACCGGCTACTGTATTGGTGTACAGTATCAATTTCTGTGAGTGACCTACTAGCATCTTCATATGCGCACACTTCATCAACCGACTTCTTCTTGAGCGCCTTCCTAATAGCTTCACGCTTCTTCTGCAAGAGAAATCATGAATAACGTACTCTTCAGCTTCAGTAGTACCGGCGGGGTTACTGTATTGGACGGTCTCAGGAACTTACGGAGCAAAATACGGCATTCTTGATTGGGTCCTCCATGCATTTCTCGATAATCATCGGATCTCTCATCGTGTTGAATCGGACGCATTCTGAAAAAAAGGAGAGGATTACTTTAGGAAGGAGTCACAGATTACGGTAGGTGCTCATCAGGGAGTACGGTAGGTCAGCTCACCGGGCGTATCTTCCTTGCACTCATCTTGGATGGATCTCTTGCGAGCCCTCTCGACAATCTCACGTTTTCTCTGCAAGCGATCGATCAATTCTTCTCAGCGAATACGGTAGTCCGACAGTATCGATTGGCCTGCTTTTCACAGCGGAACCTCAATTTCACCACACTCACCGAGCAAAATACGGCATTCTTGATGGGATCCTCCATGCATTTTTCGATAATCATCGGATCCGTCATTGTGTTGTGTATCACGCATTCTGGAAGGGACGGTTACTGTAGAGCAGAGAGTACTGTAAGAGGCGGAATTTCGAGTCTCGCAGTACGGTAGGCCCGCAGGAAAAGTCGGAGACTGTAGGCTGTAGGACTGTAGCTACGTAGGCTCTTAATACGGTAGGACGGGAAACACCGGAACAGAATGCGGTGGGTCTGGATGGGGCATACAAGATTCAGTAAGCGAGGAGGCATCATTGCAGACGAAAAGTACGCCTGGATGGGGAATAACAGATTGCGGTAGGTCTGGAGGGGTCCGTTAAGATGTCGGCAAGTCTGGAGAGACTGCGAGAATTAAGGTAGGTCTGGAGGGGTAGGTACAGATTACGGTGGGCCTGTAGATAGTGAGGATTACGCTAGGTCGTGAGGAGTAGGCACAGATTGCGGCAGATTTAGAGGGGCTGTGAGGAGCATGGTAGGTCTGGAGGGGTAGGTACAGATTTCCGTAGGTCTGGAGGGACTGTGAGGACTACGATAGGTCGGGAGTGGTATGTACAGGTTACGGTAAGTCTGGAGGGACTGTGAGGATTACGATAGGTCGGGAGGGGTATGTACAGGTTACCTTAGATCAGGAGGGTCAGTAATGATTACGGTCGGTCTGGAGAGACTGTGAGGACTACGGTAGGTCGGGAGGGGTAGGTATAGATTACGGTAGGTCAGGTAGGTCATCTCACCGGGGGTATCTTCATTGCATCGCTCTTGAATTGCGGAACAGACGAGAAGAGAGGCAGCAACCGCCACGAGCAGTCTCATAGTGAAGAAGTGAGAGGAGAAGAGAGGAGGGAAGGCACGGCCCGTTAAACAAGAGGAAACAAACTCGAAGATTAACCGCGCTCTCGCAAGCCGTTCGCGCGCTTTTTGGAATTCAAAAATTAACAAGGTTCCTTAACAAAGAAAACTTGCGTTTTTGGCCATTTTTGTCTATTTTCTTACTTATTTAAGAAATTTCCCATTTAATATTGGAAAAAAAGATAGCCGTGTAAATAATATTGGAAAAAAGATAGCCGTGTAAACAGAGAACAGCGTATACCCAATTTCGGCCCGCTTCGACACCGTAATCAAAAGTTATCACGCTTATACGAAAAGTACTTTTTCAATCTCTCCTTAGTTGAACTCAATTTTCTTGAATGCATTAGACTTTTCCCTTGTTTTCGTGGAACCAAACGATGAATAGATCAGTCAGGAACTATTTAAGATTGAAATCGTCATGATGAGGAGCCTTATTAAAAAAGTATCACGTTTCTGCGTAAAATGAGTTCACTATTTTCGTATTAATCGATATTTTCTTTGATCTTTGACCATTTGGCTAATTCTTTGTAACCAAATCACAGTATTTACATTAGATAATTATTCACAAGATTTATATCCGATTGCGACATCGCAATAAAAATGAATCTCCTGGAAAAGAAAACAACTCTTAGTCGCAATCATATGTTTGACACAGCGAACCGAAATCTGGGCGAGACCATGAACGAGATTTCATAACGCGTCGCGTGCGTTTCAGGAGTGGTCTTAACCGGCCGTGAAGGGCTTTTGTACTCGGGAGAAGGGGTGATTTCAATAGGGATTTGTCTATTTGACTGAGGATTAGAACATTTGCATGAAGAGAAAATGACTTTGAGGTGATTTTAAACAATTTCTGAGGCAAATCACACGTAGCACGAGCATGAGCTGATCTTGTCAGTCGGAAATAATCGAAATCCACTAGCTCACATTTCATTCTTCACCAATTGATAGTGTCACGATTAAAGAAAACAACTCATTTCGTGGTGCATGTAGGCTATGTTTCTTCACAAATGTTATCGGAAGGAACCGCATGACCGAGAACAGAAGAAAATAGCAAGTATTGTGCCATTTGATAGTTCTTGTCTGACTCTCAACGTTGTCTACTGTAGCTATTTACAGTAATACCGATCTATCACTTTTGAATTACCGACCTCATTTATTTGCACTTTGCACATTTGCAAAATATAATCAAATGTAATATAAAGTATTATCGCTGAAAAGTACTGTACGATTAATTTTATTGATTGATTTATTTTGCCAGAGCACGGTTGACAGCTGTCTCCGAAAAAAACAGTTGTCGATGCATTCCGTATTCTTACTGTAAGCCAAAAATTCTACCTGTTTTCGCAATGTTGTTTCTCCGCGCTTTACGTTAAAAGTTGATTAAATTGCGCTTTTTTAAATGTTTTTCCCGCAATGACTTAGGATCGACATTCTCTAAGGTATCCACGCTGCTTCTACCCCGCACACGCCTGTTTCCTCGGGTTTTCACGCCCCCTCTTTCTTTGCGTTCAACAACGTTTTTTTAGCTTGCACATGTTTGTTCTGAGCTATAGCTGCTCCGCCAACGCCCTGCTGCCTTTGGGAAAGTGCAATAGATGTTGATGCTGCTCAAGCGTGCGGTCTTCGCTTGATCTCACGCTTTCAAACGGTTGAGCGCAGACCCGGTGTTAACGCTTTTTTTCGCGCTCGCGAACCGTCGCTTGGCCCGTTTTTTCTTGCCAATCGCGATTATTTCGCTGGTTATTACTTGGATATAGCTAAGGAGTCTGTCACGCCAACCGTTGCGATCAATGGGGCCAGCTAGCGAACGCGCCAACCTCACCTGAAGCGAGAACATCTGTTCACTCCACGCGCTTTCAACTCTTTGCTCCTCTCACTTCTGGCACCATACCAACTGTCGCACGGTCTTCCACTAGTTCCCCAGCTCATTGTTATTTATTTTCCTCGCTTTATTGGAGTAATACAAGCCCATTCACCGGCACCCTCGATCTTCTATGTATCATGCCGCGACATGGAGGTTTTACGCCCGCCTTTCTCGTTTTTCATTGATTATATTATTATTAAATATCAGAGATCGATCGATAATTGTTTAAAGGCAGCTCCATCCAACACGACTGATGCAGCAGCTGCAACACCTGCAGCACCTGCAGCATGCCGGCCGCGCCCTCCGGTGAGTCCCCATTTCATCACTATTACGCACATAGATGGGCAATGGTTGTTGCTGGTAGGTCAAAAGCGGGAGGGTCAGTGACAAAACCTGGTGATTTTGAGCAAGATGCAGTAGGGTCTGATCCAAAATCGTAACGGCGTGAACCGAAATCGGGAGGGTTTTCGGCAAAAGCGGGAGGGTCCTGTTGCTGGCTACACCCCAGCTCATGTATGATTACGCGCTCTCCGGTTTCTCTATGTAATAGCTTGCTGCGGGGCTGCAACTCCTGAATAGAGCAAGGATGTGGCCATCGGCAATACGGCTGCTAGAACATACCAACGCCCTTTGGTGCAAGCTAACGACATTTATAAGTTGATTTTGGTTCGCTCGTTTTCAACATAACGTTTCCCTTTTGATGCTCTAGATGCAGTAGCAGCACGTCGCTCTCTAAAAGCTGATTATTGATTGAATCCGGCCTCATTACCTTTGCCACGATTGCCATCAAGTTATATTAAAACTGGATATTGGCGTGTTTATTTTTGATTGATTTAGTTTCGACCGGCTTATCATCATTCAATGCTACCGCTCCTTTCAGTTTTCATTTAATAACCAATTAATTGTAGCAGCGATCCTTGCGATTTTTCGATAGCGGCGAGGCATTCCACTTGTCTGAACAGCACCTTTAGCAGCACCGCGCGTTTCCATGTTTCGCCGAACATATTATAATACTTATGATGATAATGCAAGCGTCAAGTAGAACTAGTGGTAGCTGGAGTGTTATGCTATAATTGATATTTCCTATTGCAGCACGACCAGCTTGGGTAGAGCGCGTTTGCATACATGTAGTATGTAGTTTAATAATGTTTACATAAGTAACGCCATGTCGATACACCATACATGGGCTAGGCCATAGCCAGCAATAGTACCCTCCCGTTTTTTTACCATAAGCCAATCAGATCTGTGGTCCTTACAGTGATGGATTTTATCCTTACGGTGGTGGATTTTATTTCTTACCTTCTCGCATTCGGCCTTCCCGCAACAGTCCTTGCTCATCTATGCTCGATAAGGACGGCCAGCCTCACGACTCAGCAGCATCTTTATTAGAACCGCGCGCTTTCATGTTTCGCCGAACGCATAATAACACTTATGACAGTAGTGAGTGCCAGCTTCTTGTGTAGCTAATGGAAGTTGGGTGTTGTGGTATTATTATTAGTTCCGATTGTAGCACGACCAGCTTGAGTAGAGCGCGCTTGCTTACCTGTATTATTTAATTTAAAAGTGTTTACATTATCTGTGAAAGTAATGCTACACTAAAATTCAGATTGTTGATTGAACACTGGTCGCCGCCCTTTTGTTAAATAATGCTGATTCCGAATCATACCTGCGCGTACTGTCCATGTGAGAAAAAATCGGTTACCGGTGTACGGGTCCGCGGCCACCACTCTCCACACCGAAACGTACGGGTCCGCGGGCGACATGGGTCAAATGGTTTTCAAATGGCTAAAGTCGCGTGCAAAAGTGCTCTCAGGCCATAATTTTGAATTTTTCTGCTCAATGTAATCATTAATTAGGCGCCTAAGAAAGGTAGCGATACTCATTCCTCCACCCGAAATGTCGAAATATCAATTTTTTTCTACGGGTCACAGGCCTAATTTCAAAAAAAAATTTTCTCCACGGGTCCATTTATTTGCTTATTTGCGATTAAGTTACTTCTGAAAAGCGTATTTTTAATAAATGCCACCCCTTTTTGTGTGATTATTGATTCAAAAAATGATTGTGAATACAGCGACTTGATCCATGCGTTTTCTCGATAGGGACGAAACCCACCGCACGTAGCAGCACCACCTTTATTAGAACCACGCGCGTGCGTGTTTTGCCAAACATATATTACAAATGGGTCAAAGAGTGGGTCGAATTCAACATAACCTGCGAAAAATAAATGCCTGATCAATTAGACCCCTAAAAACGAAACCTGCCCGCCAGGGTCTCCTTAAATATCTCCGAAATGTAGAAACCTGCCCGGTAGACCATCAAAAAATCGAACTCCTGCCCGACCAGTTTTCCATGCTACTTTACTTTTCGGCCTCTGAGCACGCATGACAGTTATTAGTGCCAGCTTCAAGTCGAGCTTGTGGAAGTTGGGCTTTATGGTATAATAATTTCCATTCTAGCACGAACAACTGGGGGAGGGCGCACTTCGATACCTGACAGTGATAACCAATCAATAGCTCATCAAAACTGATGGAACAATCTACTCGATCCATTACTTTTTGATAGGGTATGATTGTTCCACACTACTTCGTCGCATGCAAATTCGCACCGCGCGCTTTCATGTTTCGCCGACAACTTAATTCCACGCATGATGATTACTAGCATCGGCACTACTGCAGAAGTCCGGAACAGGCCAATGCATAGTCGAGGCGCTCTTGAAATGAGTATTTCAAATAACATTGTTATTAAATTGCTATATTGAGAATTCCGGGCTTCAGCAGTAGTGCCCCAGCGGCAAGTCGAGCCAGTGGAAGGGGTTTCATGATATACTATTTATTTTCCATTCTGGCGCATTTCAGCTATGTTGTTGGTTGCGAACGGTGTTTCTTTGTTCGTTTTTCTTCTGACAATTTATTTTAGAGGAATGGAATCAGAATATCGCGGTGATAGAATGATGTAGTAATAAATGATCCTATAATGATTATATGTATGTGCACATGCATATATCATAACGCGCAATGAATAAGTATGTGTACAATGTTTTAAAATAATTCAAAAATACGTGTAATGGCAGGTGGTTCCGTGACAAGGCGCCTTAGTGTTCCGCACAGTGTTCGTTACAAATTATATTCTGGGTTTTATGCAGTTCCTGTAGTTGAAGAAGATGCGTCTAAATAGTGGGATCCGGGTCAACCAGTGCTTCACGGAATGGACAATTAATAAGAATGAATTTTAGGGAAACTGGTAGTGATCAATTGTAATTTTGCAGTCCCCCAGCCTCCGCGTCCTCTTCCTCCTCCTCCCTCGCCCCTCCCTCTCCGCAATGTACAGGCAAGTCGACCAATGGGCGCGAAGGCAGTAGTAGTAAGGGGGATATGGTAGGGTGGGATCCCCTTTCCTAATAAACCGCGCGCGTCTTACAAGCTTTATGCACACGTTTTTAGACGAAGTAAATTGGTCGATAAACTGCTTCCAAATACAAATGGAATTCATTATCATCTACTGATTACACCTAATGAGAACTCGCAATGCAAATTCAACTGAATCTCGAAAATATAAAGCCGGTTTCGTAAGTACCGCCAAGGGCTAAAATAAGTGTATGAACAGGTGAATAATTGAATTGTCTCAAAACCTACACCTATTCAGAATTTATTCAAAATACAACTGAGTTTCGAAAATGTTAGGTCATTTGCGTAATTCTCAGCAAGGGCTCTATGGGGTATTATATTTATAAAATTATACGATCATTCCAAAAAAAAACTTCTTTTGATTACGAAACACGCGTACTCGTCCCTCTCCATCTGTTGTGTTCTATTTCGCCTTCGGTAGTTCGACAGGAAGCCGGGTACAGGTTCGGCCCAGGGGTAAATCCCGCGCTGCCAAATTTCGGGGCTCATGAGCACCACTGTTGACAGCCTACTTCCAGATTCAGTCTAGGGGGAGAAAGGTAGCCGGGTATAGGTTTGGTCCAAGGGGACATCGGTTGATTGCCGCAGGTTCGGTTTCGGGGGAGCTTGGCTGCCTACTTCCAGATTCAGTCTAGGGGGAGAAAGGTAGCCGGGTACAGGTTTGGTCCAAGGGGACATCGGTAGCCTGCCCCAGGTTCGGTCTCGGGGGAGCTTGGCAGCCTACTTCCAGATTCAGTCTAGGGGGAGAAAGGTAGCCGGGTACAGGTTTGGTCGAAGGGGACATCGGTAGCCTGCCCCAGATTCGGTCTCGGGGGAGCTTGGCAGCCTACTTCCAGATTCGGTCTAGGTGGAGAAAGGTAGCCGGGTATAGGTTTGGTCCAAGGGGACATCGGTAGCCTGCCCCAGGTTCGGTCTCGGGGGAGCTTGGCAGCCTACTTCCAGATTCTGTCTAGGGGGAGACAGGTAGCCGGGTACAGGTTTGGTCCAAGGGGACATCGGTAGCCTGCCCCAGGTTCGGTCTCGGGGGAGCTTGGCAGCCTACTTCCAGATTCAGTCTAGGGGGAGAAAGGTAGCCGGGTACAGGTTTGGTCCAAGGGGACATCGGTAGCCTGCCCCAGATTCGGTCTCGGGGGAGCTTGGCAGCCTACTTCCAGATTCGGTCTAGGTGGAGAAAGGTAGCCGGGTATAGGTTTGGTCCAAGGGGACATCGGTAGCCTGCCCCAGATTCGGTCTCGGGGGAGCTTGGCAGCCTACTTCCAGATTCGGTCTAGGTGGAGAAAGGTAGCCGGGTATAGGTTTGGTCCAAGGGGACATCGGTAGCCTGCCCCAGATTCGGTCTCGGGGGAGCTTGGCAGCCTACTTCCAGATTCGGTCTAGGTGGAGAAAGGTAGCCGGGTATAGGTTTGGTCCAAGGGGACATCGGTAGCCTGCCCCAGGTTCGGTCTCGGGGGAGCTTGGCAGCCTACTTCCAGATTCTGTCTAGGGGGAGACAGGTAGCCGGGTACAGGTTTGGTCCAAGGGGACATCGGTAGCCTGCCCCAGGTTCGGTCTCGGGGGAGCTTGGCAGCCTACTTCCAGATTCAGTCTAGGGGGAGAAAGGTAGCCGGGTACAGGTTTGGTCCAAGGGGACATCGGTAGCCTGCCCCAGATTCGGTCTCGGGGGAGCTTGGCAGCCTACTTCCAGATTCGGTCTAGGTTGAGAAAGGTAGCCGGGTATAGGTTTGGTCCAAGGGGACATCGGTAGCCTGCCCCAGGTTCGGTCTCGGGGGAGCTTGGCAGCCTACTTCCAGATTCAGTCTAGGGGGAGACAGGTAGCCGGGTACAAGTTTGGTCCAAGGGGACATCGGTAGCCTGCCCCAGGTTCGGTCTCGGGGGAGCTTGGCAGCCTACTTCCAGATTCAGTCTAGGGGGAGACAGGTAGCCGGGTACAGGTTTGGTCCAAGGGGACATCGGTAGCCTGCCCCAGGTTCGGTCTCGGGGGAGCTTGGCAGCCTACTTCCAGATTCGGTCTAGGTTGAGAAAGGTAGCCGGGTATAGGTTTGGTCCAAGGGGACATCGGTAGCCTGCCCCAGGTTCGGTCTCGGGGGAGCTTGGCAGCCTACTTCCAGATTCAGTCTAGGTTGAGAAAGGTAGCCGGGTATAGGTTTGGTCCAAGGGGACATCGGTAGCCTGCCCCAGATTCGGTCTCGGGGGAGCTTGGCAGCCTACTTCCAGATTCGGTCTAGGTGGAGAAAGGTAGCCGGGTATAGGTTTGGTCCAAGGGGACATCGGTAGCCTGCCCCAGATTCGGTCTCGGGGGAGCTTGGCAGCCTACTTCCAGATTCGGTCTAGGTGGAGAAAGGTAGCCGGGTATAGGTTTGGTCCAAGGGGACATCGGTAGCCTGCCCCAGGTTCGGTCTCGGGGGAGCTTGGCAGCCTACTTCCAGATTCAGTCTAGGGGGAGAAAGGTAGCCGGGTACAGGTTTGGTCCAAGGGGACATCGGTAGCCTGCCCCAGATTCGGTCTCGGGGGAGCTTGGCAGCCTACTTCCAGATTCGGTCTAGGTTGAGAAAGGTAGCCGGGTATAGGTTTGGTCCAAGGGGACATCGGTAGCCTGCCCCAGGTTCGGTCTCGGGGGAGCTTGGCAGCCTACTTCCAGATTCAGTCTAGGGGGAGACAGGTAGCCGGGTACAAGTTTGGTCCAAGGGGACATCGGTAGCCTGCCCCAGGTTCGGTCTCGGGGGAGCTTGGCAGCCTACTTCCAGATTCAGTCTAGGGGGAGACAGGTAGCCGGGTACAGGTTTGGTCCAAGGGGACATCGGTAGCCTGCCCCAGGTTCGGTCTCGGGGGAGCTTGGCAGCCTACTTCCAGATTCGGTCTAGGTTGAGAAAGGTAGCCGGGTATAGGTTTGGTCCAAGGGGACATCGGTAGCCTGCCCCAGGTTCGGTCTCGGGGGAGCTTGGCAGCCTACTTCCAGATTCAGTCTAGGTTGAGAAAGGTAGCCGGGTATAGGTTTGGTCCAAGGGGACATCGGTAGCCTGCCCCAGGTTCGGTCTCGGGGGAGCTTGGCAGCCTACTTCCAGATTCAGTCTAGGGGGAGACAGGTAGCCGGGTACAGGTTTGGTCCAAGGGGACATCGGTAGCCTGCCCCAGGTTCGGTCTCGGGGGAGCTTGGCAGCCTACTTCCAGATTCAGTCTAGGGGGAGACAGGTAGCCGGGTACAGGTTTGGTCCAAGGGGACATCGGTAGCCTGCCCCAGGTTCGGTCTCGGGGGAGCTTGGCAGCCTACTTCCAGATTCAGTCTAGGGGGAGAAAGGTAGCCGGGTACAGGTTTGGTCGAAGGGGACATCGGTAGCCTGCCCCAGATTCGGTCTCGGGGGAGCTTGGCAGCCTACTTCCAGATTCGGTCTAGGTGGAGAAAGGTAGCCGGGTATAGGTTTGGTCCAAGGGGACATCGGTAGCCTGCCCCAGGTTCGGTCTCGGGGGAGCTTGGCAGCCTACTTCCAGATTCTGTCTAGGGGGAGACAGGTAGCCGGGTACAGGTTTGGTCCAAGGGGACATCGGTAGCCTGCCCCAGGTTCGGTCTCGGGGGAGCTTGGCAGCCTACTTCCAGATTCAGTCTAGGGGGAGAAAGGTAGCCGGGTACAGGTTTGGTCCAAGGGGACATCGGTAGCCTGCCCCAGATTCGGTCTCGGGGGAGCTTGGCAGCCTACTTCCAGATTCGGTCTAGGTGGAGAAAGGTAGCCGGGTATAGGTTTGGTCCAAGGGGACATCGGTAGCCTGCCCCAGGTTCGGTCTCGGGGGAGCTTGGCAGCCTACTTCCAGATTCTGTCTAGGGGGAGACAGGTAGCCGGGTACAGGTTTGGTCCAAGGGGACATCGGTAGCCTGCCCCAGGTTCGGTCTCGGGGGAGCTTGGCAGCCTACTTCCAGATTCAGTCTAGGGGGAGAAAGGTAGCCGGGTACAGGTTTGGTCCAAGGGGACATCGGTAGCCTGCCCCAGATTCGGTCTCGGGGGAGCTTGGCAGCCTACTTCCAGATTCGGTCTAGGTTGAGAAAGGTAGCCGGGTATAGGTTTGGTCCAAGGGGACATCGGTAGCCTGCCCCAGGTTCGGTCTCGGGGGAGCTTGGCAGCCTACTTCCAGATTCAGTCTAGGGGGAGACAGGTAGCCGGGTACAAGTTTGGTCCAAGGGGACATCGGTAGCCTGCCCCAGGTTCGGTCTCGGGGGAGCTTGGCAGCCTACTTCCAGATTCAGTCTAGGGGGAGACAGGTAGCCGGGTACAGGTTTGGTCCAAGGGGACATCGGTAGCCTGCCCCAGGTTCGGTCTCGGGGGAGCTTGGCAGCCTACTTCCAGATTCGGTCTAGGTTGAGAAAGGTAGCCGGGTATAGGTTTGGTCCAAGGGGACATCGGTAGCCTGCCCCAGGTTCGGTCTCGGGGGAGCTTGGCAGCCTACTTCCAGATTCAGTCTAGGTTGAGAAAGGTAGCCGGGTATAGGTTTGGTCCAAGGGGACATCGGTAGCCTGCCCCAGGTTCGGTCTCGGGGGAGCTTGGCAGCCTACTTCCAGATTCAGTCTAGGGGGAGACAGGTAGCCGGGTACAGGTTTGGTCCAAGGGGACATCGGTAGCCTGCCCCAGGTTCGGTCTCGGGGGAGCTTGGCAGCCTACTTCCAGATTCAGTCTAGGGGGAGACAGGTAGCCGGGTACAGGTTTGGTCCAAGGGGACATCGGTAGCCTGCCCCAGGTTCGGTCTCGGGGGAGCTTGGCAGCCTACTTCCAGATTCGGTCTAGGTTGAGAAAGGTAGCCGGGTATAGGTTTGGTCCAAGGGGACATCGGTAGCCTGCCCCAGGTTCGGTCTCGGGGGAGCTTGGCAGCCTACTTCCAGATTCAGTCTAGCCCAGTCTCCCCTGCAGGCGGTCGGCCCAACAAATCTTTCAGGACCCCTTTTCAAGCACCTCCGGCCTTTTCTAGCTGTTTCTCAAATTCTGTCGTGTTTCTGTCGTTAATGCATTCACTACTACACTTCTCTGTGGAAAAACGGGATTTTTTCGAATTTTGCTTGCAGGCGGTAGGGACGGAACCCTGTGCCCACCTTTGGCCGGCTCCAGGTTCGGTATCGGGGGAGCTTGGTGGAATCCTCCAGATTCTGTCCAGGGGGGGCGCGGTAGCCAGCTTCAATTTTGGTAGTTATTTCTTGTGCGGATTTCAGGTCCATTTCATTGACATTCGAGCACACAAGCGTTTCCATCGTTAGTTTCGAGACAGTTCAATTATTTGCCTGTTCATACCCTTATTTTAGCCCTTGGTTACTTACGAAACCGGCTTTATATTTTCGAGATTCAGTTGAATTTGCATTGCGAGTTCTCATTAGGTGTAATCAGTAGATGGTAATGATTTCTATTTGTATTTGAAAGCAGTTTATCGGCCAGTTTATTTCGTCCAAAGATCTGTGCGCAAAGAGTGTAAAGCGAGCGCGCTTAATTATGAATATGATCCTAGCCAGAGCGGGGAGTCTCCAACTCCCTGTACATTGTCTCCTGCTGAGAGAACATGCAAACTGGAGAAATCATCTCTTGCTATCTTTCGCCCACTCTCTCGATTCTCCCTGCTCTCTCAACAGGAGACAATCTCTCAAAAGTAAGGAAACTTGGGGACTTCCCGATCTGACAGGGAAGTCCGAGTAGTCGATATGGAGTTTCGGAAAGGATCTATAGGTATCCCGAATCCAATGATCAATCGAATATCTAAAATTACTTAATAGCCACTGGGGCTGAGAAAAATCGATAACACAAATACGACGGTAGACTGAGTTTCAAACCCACTCTCTCAACTGACTGTGTCGTGTAATGGTAAGATGTAGCGCTATGGAGCGGTATGCCTTGTGCTGGATTTTTTTGTTTGTAAACCTTTTGCCACGTTTTTATATTATACCAATTTGATATTCCTTAAAAAGGGTTATTTAACATATTTAGATCATCGACGACTTTCCATTTTTGCTCCCAACAAGAAATTAGAGATAGATGTATAGTAGGTACGAGTAATTCCATATTTCCATCTCAATGTGTCCCTAATCTCTAGTAGCATTTATCTTTTTAACCATGACTGCATTTAAAGACATTAATGAGGACCGATAATTATGTGCGGCAAAAGGTTTTGCAAATAAAAGTCTCGAACCCAAGTGTGCAACATCTTACCATTACACCACACGGTCAATTGACAAAGTGGGTTTGAAACTTAGTCTACGTTTACGGGCGCATTTATGTTATCGATTTCTAAGTAGTTTTAGATATTCGATTGATAATTTGATTTGGGGTACCTATAGATCCCAATGGGAATCTTTCCGAAACTCCATATCGAATATGCGGACCTCCCTACCCTACCATATCCCTCTTCTCAACTGCCCTCTCGCCCATTGGCCGACTGACCAGCACATTGTGGAGAGGGAGGGGCGAAGGAAGGGAAGGAATGGGATGGAGGAGCCGGAGGAGCGGAGACGGTCGATGGAGGAAGGTGAGCATGCATTCTATCGATTATATTTCCGGAAGATGAAATATTATATGGAACGATCTTTGATCTTTCGGCGGATTAGTAATATCAGACTGCAGTACGAAAGCGCCTCTCGAGCATGCAATCAAGATATTTGCTACCCGATTCGTGCAGTGAAATAATCACCACTAAAATGTGAAAAGTGGAGGAATAACATTAAACAAATATATACTAATTTTAAATTAGACGAGCTTATCGATCGATCATTCCAGATCCCGTCCGCGATTCGCTTGCCGTGAGAAGGAAGGAGAAGGGGAGAAGGGAGCGATCGGTTAGTCGTGTCTCCGTTGATTGACATAATTGTGCTATCAGAGAACGGTTGCGCCATCACTAGGCAATATGATTTTAGCCATGATCTTTTGTATCTTTGTAGAGAGATAAAAAATCATTTATATCGCCTTTGAAGAGAATATAATTATTATGGTTAATAATAACTGCAACTATCGCAGTCGACTGCTTGCTGAAGATGAGGAGGATCCCGCTCCTCTCTCTTTATTTCCACTCATCCCAGCTCCCCCACCCCGATTAGTCTCGACCGATCCGCCTACGGTCAACTAGTCTAAAAACTGCAAAAATCAATCAATATTTTGCTCCATTTTGAAAGATCAAAAAAAAAGTTTTTCGAGCACGCCTTTTGTAACTTCACTGTAGAAGTGTAGGCACATGTAGCACACTACCGATAAAATGCTGCCGTGAAGATGCGTCACCTCATTGCGGGTGGCAAATCTCCCAGCGGATTTTATCGGTACGGACAACTAGTCTAAAATCTTCAAAAATTGATCAACATTCAAAATTATCCAACATTTTCGCATTTTCCTACGGACATAGAGGGACATATAAAACTACCGGTAAAATGTAGTCAGGGAGGCGCGTCGCTCTAGTGCGGGCGGCAAATCTCCCGGCGGATTTTGTCGGTGGTTTTGATTGTTCTAATATTAGAAGGAGGATTGTGAGACCATTCGGGGAATGAGTGTGAAAGGAAGAGAGGAGCGAAGAGAAGAAGGAATGGAGGGAGGGGGTCGAGCCACGCCCCCTCCGAAAGCCCCGCCCACAACCCCTCGGTGATGGTATTTTTAGAACTTCCGTTTTTTCCTTTAAAATTTCTAAATGTTTTAAAAGTATCTAAGTGTAATAACACCTTTTAATCGGGACCTGACACTGCAAATAAAGTTACTTTATTATTTTTTTGTTTATTTTACGAATTTAACGAAAAAATCCGCATATTTTTTTCCCGCTTTTTTGAAAATATTAATACAATTTTTAAAATTAAGCTTGGGATAGCATGCCCCGGTACTACTGCGATTACTTCTTGCGCTTTCCCCCCAAAAAATCCGTAAATAGAATAAAAAATATGCGGGTTCTTCAATTTAATTCGTAGACGAACACTAAAAGATAAAAGTTTTCTTTCAATTTGCACTGTCGGGTTCCGAAACGGAAGTTCCAAAAAATACCATCACCATCCCCCATATTCTATGTTCACTTTATGTGTACTGGAGCATGGCTCCCGTATTTTGCATATAAACGTTCAATACGTTTTCATGTGTTATGGAGGAAGAAGGTGAGAGGTGGAAGGACAGAGTTGCGTCATCACTAGGTAATTGACCAATTTGACGTTTACGGTAGTCTCTTTGATCTTTAATCGATAGTGGTTTTCATAGCGTCCACCTTTAACTGGGCTGACTGGGCGAATAGAAATGAGATCATTATTTTGACAGAGTTTGATACCTCTCGACACGATAGGACTCTCTGGCCGTGTAAGCAACTCTTTCTGACACTTGCTAATTCTATTTATTATAACTTTTTTGATCTGGGCACGAGGATCATGATTATGATTATAGTAGTTCATACGGCTGTGGAACTTACGTCTTGCCAAATACGGTAGATGTCATTTATCACTGGGGTCTTTCTGACTCGATGTGCTTGATTCTCGGCGTACCATGTACCTGTAGTGTACGTGATGGGTAAGAATGATCTCGTTGAATAGGGACAAGTCGTCGGGTACGGTAAGCGGGTTCTGTCGTTGGATTCTGTGTGTTGCTGACCCGACTTTGAAGACAGCATCGAGCATACGGTAAGTGGCTTTATCGATTGATTTAAAACTATCTATGGTAATATATTTCGAGTTAAGGTCATTTCTTTCGTCATTTTGTTTTCGATTATTTTGAATTTACTTATTTGTTACTAGTTATGTTAGGCAAAAATTAATTTTTCAAAAAAAATTAATTTTTGCAATTTAAATTATTTTTTCGAATTTTTCGAGTAAAAAAATTCGAAAAATTTTCTTTTTCGCATTTTTTTTCGTAAATTATTTTTCGCAAAGCCCTGCTATGTAACCAGCGTGTGACACAGAGTCTTCGTAGTAGCGTTGTTGGTTAGACTAATTCTGTTAGCGAATAACAAAGGCTATTCGCGAATAATGCATTCTTACTCGCGAAAATCCTTTGTTATTTGCGAATAGGATAATTCGATCTAACAACACTACTTCGTAGATTATCGATAGATGTGACCACTATCGATGACCATTGTTTAACATAAGTTAATTATGCTTGGATGACGTACCATTTCCAAATATCGATTGATGATCATTCCAGACCGCTGCTTCCAAGCTGTGCTGTGGTGAGAGGTGAAGAGGCTGGTGGAAGGCAGGAGGGACGAGTGGTGAGTAGGTTCTCACTTTAATGACGTCGTTGTATGACGAGGGAAGGTTGCATCATCGCTAGGCAATCCGCACGTAGCTTTGATCTTTGATCTCTGGTCTTTGTGCGGAGATCAAAGATCAAAAAAAGGAAATTTCAAACGTCGGGGAATTGAATCATTCGAAAATTTTGATAGTTGTATCAATAATAACTGCAAATATCGCAGTCGTCAGCCGTCTGGAGCTGGAGAGGAGAGAGGAGGAACAATAAGGAATCCCGCTCCTCTCTCTCTTTTCACTCGCGCCCCCTCCCCCGATTGGTCCAAACCGATCCGCCTATAGATAAATTGCCTAAAAACAGCGCAAACCGACTCGCTAATCTTTCGCCAACTCTAGACTTGAAAAAGACGCGCGGAAGTGAATTTCTTCTTGTATCAAAACAAACTGAATTTTTTTTAGAATGTGTTGTTTACGATTGAAAATAATAAACATCGAAACAAATGCCGATGCGGTTGATTAGGGAGACGCGTTGCCCAATTGTCGGTGGTAGCAAATTTCCTAATTGATCTCGTTGGTAGTTTTGATTGTTCGAATATTAGAAGGCGGATTGTTAGACCAATCGGGGGACTGAGTGAGAGATGATGAGAGGAGCGAAGGGAAGAAGGAATGGAGGGGATGAGACCCCCCCCTCCGAAAGCCCCGCCCCCCCCACGGTGATGGTATGTTTTTGAACTTCCTTATGGGAACCTGATATAAAAAAAAGTTTCTAAAGATTTTGAAAACACATTCTAGATTCTAGGCTTAGATGAATATTGATTTTTTTCTGTTTCCTAAAGGGAATTTCCAAAATGTACCATAACTTCTTCTCCATTGTTCATTCACGGTTTGTACTGGAGCATGGCTCCCATTTTGCAAATAAACGGCTATCCCGTTTGCAAATGTATTGGAGCACAAGGTGAGAGGGAAGACAGGGTTACGTCATCACTAGGCAATTATCTGATTCAACCTTGCATCTAATTTTTTGCTGGCAGATTACGTCATCACTAGGAAAATAGTTGTTTTTGAAGCTCTTACATTGGATTTAGTGAGATTCCGGATTTTCTATTACTTTTCATTTAACTTTTGCTGAGTCAATAAATTTAGGATTATTTATTGGGCTATCGGTAGCGTTTTTTGGTAACTTTAGATGTCTCTCATTCTAGTCGTGGCATGTTTGTCACTATTGATTCAATTAGAACAATTAGGGAACTGTAAGTAGTCTGGTTATGGTCTGAACGATTCGCACAGACATGCTTCTTGGTTCTGCTCGATCGATTCCGTACATCCTCCAGGATGCGTTCCAAGGTAAGGTAGTTTCTCAGGTGCGTTAAGGTACAGTTATTGATTTTTTTGAAAAATTAAACACTGACTACATCTAGTTTTATGTAATTAAAAACAATTGTATTCTTCCGAATATTGTTTTTATTCAAATAGCTACTTCAGATAGGGGCTATTTGAATATAAATAATAATAATTACAAAATTGAATTAAGGATGAAAATCGATAATTGGAGAAATCAATCAATATTATGCAGATTTCTATCATTCTATCTCCTCTTGAGCCCATCTACCGAGTTCACCGTTCGATTGTGTGAAATTGGAACTACGAAATGTGAGGAAGGTGAGAACACGTATCACTTAGATGTTATAGGGGATTTGTTGCACAGAAACGATAAGAAATTCGATCTGAATCTTGACCGATTATTTGAGTTTGAAATTCGGGTAAATAATTTGATCAAAGTTCTTCATTTCGCTTATTCTCTCACCCATCGACCAGCGTAGATAGGGTGCGAAATGAAGGGGCTAGTCAATAATTTATCCGAATTTCAAACTTTACTGATTATCTATCATACCAAGTTCGATAGATGATCAGGCGTTTCAATTAGTTTGTGAGTATCACAAATTCCGTGAATGGAAATTTTGCGATATGAGGGAAGAGTGAATGCCAATTTTGGAATTTCAGATTATCGATTGATTGTCCGATCTACGCGAATCCGCTCTAACTTCGCACAACGTCTGAAACAAAAGCGTCACATCGATCAATCGATATCTAATCATACTAAAAATCATAAAATTATTGCGTACACGTTCCACATTGCATGCTCTCTTTATTCTGCACGCTCTCTCGCTGTTGTAGGTGATACCGTATTCCAATACCGTAGTACTTACTTTACAGTACCTTTTCTTTTTCTCGCTCATTTTAGATGATTTTGTATGAGATAAAAGGATGCCTTTGAAAAATGCGTGCTGCTGGTTTATAGAGAGGCGTAGTGTTGAAATCAAAGAATGATATCGTTTATCCAATCATTCCCCTAGCAGACAAATCGATCGCCGGGTATATTTTAACTCAATGTCGTGCAGATGGCGTCATTCCGTCGCCCAACTCCGACAGAATTGGATACGATATGGGCCAGTCTGTGAGTATTTTCTTGCTCATCTAATGCCCATAGTGTGATTGTTGATGGGTTTATGATTCGATTGGTTGAAGGGCTGTAATGGGGTGATGAGGATGGGTCGGTTTATGATTTGATTGATTGATTGAATGGGATGATGAGATGGCAGCATTTAGGTGCATCGTGACCCTATCGAGTATCGCGACCTGGTCCACGATTGATGCCTGGACGGCCGACCAAATGCGCCAGAAGAATTGGAGGGAGATGTACGCCCTCTTTACGGTGCCCATTACCATCGCCGGGCTCTTCGGGTCGACCATAGCCAACGAGTCGATTCAACATATCGTGAGTGTAAATTTGTCGTTGTTTTCGATTTTGTGTCTGTGAAAGTCAACATAGCAAGAAAACTTATATCGAATTTGGTTATTATATTTCTATTAGGCCCGTGAGTGGCCGCGAGCAGTACCTGAAGGAGTGAAGACCGTCTTCTCGTGGCTGTGAGTCTCCCTCATTTCTGCACGTTTACGTTTATTTCTTAGTTTAGCGGGTTGCAACCCGGTGAATTGTAGTTTTGTTCTTGCTATATATGTTGATTGATTGTGAAATGAAAATAATGCCTCTAATCAGGTGTCTCGTTGTGTTTGGAGGAGGTGGCATTTTGATGGTGTACTGGGCAGGCTTCGAGACGAAGGATGGAAAGGAGGCCTGGAGAGAATGGTCCGCACTCTTCGCAACGCCTCTCCTTCTGATAAGTTTCCCCTCCGCCACAGCGGTTACTACTTCGCTACGACATCTGGTTAGTTGGCTTTTGCTATTCTAAAATATATTTCAGGTATACGCAAATATTAATTCTATAGAAATTGAAAATAGATCGGTTAAGGAAGAGCAAAATGGATAACGTTGTTTCCAGTTCCGCACGGACAGCCCGACGCGCTCTAGCGGCCCTTCTCCTCCCTTGCCTCCCCACCCTCCTCCGCAACATGACGGTGGACTTGAGGTGAATTATAGTGGTGAACCAAAAACTGACCACTTAAAAAATTTTAACATAAGGAGAAAACGTTCTGAGAATACAGTATACATTTCAATAAAAATCTATCGGATTTCTATCCCGTAGTAATTTCCGGAAGGTGGAGTAAACCTACCGTATTGCGAATTTCTCAAATTGAAGAAATTGGCTCGGGATTTTTATTAGAGAGATAGAGCTCGAGTAGGTAATGGCGGAAGTAGTGTAGACGAGGTACGGTATACCCCTCAGTCTCTCTCGATGTCAATTACTACTCTCGGTCAATCTCATGTAGCCTATCCCTGTCCAATTTCGTAAATTAAATATTACGGTCTTCTTAGGCAAACATCTCACTCGAAAGAGACGTGGTAATCGACATGCCGGAGGAGCAGGTGAATCGGAATTTTCCCATTAGTGCGAAATTTTCCCATTATAGTGTCTATGTATAATATTTCAATTCACTAGTTCTTGGGTAAAAAAAGCCCAACTGCATCATAGTGACTCTGGGTGTGCATATCTGTGAAATCGCCTGAATGGATTACTAAAACTGAACCTATTCAGCCCGACCAGCCCACGGAGGAAGTGCACCATCCACCCGGATCCGATCCGGGAAATGCTCGAAGCCGGTTCCTGCACCAGGGTAATTCCTTCCCGCCCTATGGAAGACACTTTAACTCCCCTCCCATTTAAGTGTTATCGTGTGTTATTCCCTCCTGTCCATTTGTAATATTTGTTTCTTATAAAAATGTTCTTCATGTTTGCTGCAGTCACTCTGGCGACATCAATAGTAATGGTATGAGCGCATGCGAATAATGTATGCAAGTTCAACGGTGCGGTAGGTGAAAACGAGTTCCGTATGCAAGTATGCCGATTCACACCATTTCTAACCCCTTCCTGGAGAGTTGGGAACACGTACCAAGGAGTGCGGTAAGTCATTCCACAGGCAGCCAATCCTACAGAATAGTTGATAGAGTGAGAGAGTGACTGGAATAGAGAGAAACTCTGCCACTTGTGCACACTTTCTCTCCCGACCCCTTTCTGGAAGGTTACTCTACTATACCTTAAACGCTAAGCAAAATGCATTCGCGCCCTCGAGCCTGCGGCAAACGCTGATAGATCATGCGCGACCGCGGAACAAGCTCAGCAGACGGATAAAACAGCATACATTACGAAGAAAGTTTCGACGAACAAAAATAAATAGGTGTGTTTGTGTTATGTACAGTAATCATTTGCCTATCGTGAACTGTCTAAATTTTGTAAAACACACAGAGAAATGTATGTCTTTTGGAAATGCATTTTGTTGTATCGATCCTACACCAACCTTTTGTCTTACCGTAACCCATTACGACAAATATCGATTTGCCGTAACCCGTTCGCCAACCAGTGCCTACAGTAACCCACCGCAATCGCAAACAGACTATGTTTTTCAAAAATTGTATTTTATCGATCCATCATCGAGTGTTGTCCTACCATAAACGGTGCGTCAATATTTTACTTACAGTAACCCACTGCAATCGCAAACTGACTTTATTTTTCCAAGAAAATATTTTATTGATCCATAATCGAATGTTGACATACAGTAACCCGTGCGTCAAACGTTTACTTACAGCAACTCTCTGCAATCGCAAAGTGACAATATTTTTCAGGTGAGATTTCGCAGATTCAGACGAGATTTCGCAGATTCAGACGAGATTTCGCAGATTCAGACGAGATTTCGCAGATTCAGACGAGATTTCGCAGATTCAGACGAGATTTCGCAGATTCAGACGAGATTTCGCAGATTCAGACGAGATTTCGCAGATCTACCGTTGCCCAGTGTTCCAACACCACACCCTAAGGTACAAATTTCTCGAAAACCAGGCTTTTCAATAAACAAAAATTTTAAATGCCCGAAAACCCCTCATTTCACCCTTATTTCGCTATCATTCCCCTCATTCGACACGAACTGCGCGGCACAGCGTGTCAGACGCGTTCCAAAAACTTGTTCCAAGGCGCGTTCCAAAAACTTGACTAGCTTTTGATTTTTCGATTTTGACCTCATTTACATAGTATAAAGTAAGTTATGCAAATTTTGACAATAAAATAATTATAGCCGACGAACAAGACCAAAATCGAAAAAAAAAACAGAACTGGTCAAGTTTCTGGAACGTGTCTTGGCAATGTTAAAAAAAATCGGCATGGTTGTAGATTTTCTCGTCGAGGAGGAGATAGCTTTTGAAAATTTCACAAGATATCTCCTCTATGGAGATGAAAGATAGTGAGATGGAAAATTTACATAACATGCCTAATGTATGTTCCAACAACTTGACCAGTTTAGATTTTTCAATTTTGACCTTATTTACATATTATGAATTTATTTCTGCGAAAATCGCTCTCATTTCGACCGGTTCCAACAACAGAAATGACTCTTTGTCTGGGATTAGTTTCACAAATTTCACCGCCATGCAAATTCTCACCAGTCTGACACGCCCTTTCTCCGGTGTAAAATGAGAATTGATGCCAATAGCCACCAGAATCTGTGAAATACTCATCTAGTCATTTGTTGCTTACGTATTTGAGAATAATTTATGCGGTTCTTACGCGAACACACTGAGATCCTTAGCCGAACGACCTCACATGCATAATGTATTTACAATGGACATGCATTGCACATGAAAGCAAATTGTAACTCTAGCGAGATATGTGGCCTACCGAACGCTTTGGTGAATTACAGCGATAACTCAGAAGCCAAGATGAAAGGAATACATTCTCCAGTACATATGCGGAGCTACCGCACTGTAGACATGCCAGTCTATTTTTCGCTTGCTGCTCTTCTGAGTCAATCCAAATCGCAATTTGTTTAACCCTTATCGGCCTCTGCTTCCATAAGACAATGTCCAGAATTTGCTCGAAAATATCCTCGTATGTGTGGGCACCCGAGATTACATCTAAAAAATATGTAGAGTGTTATATCCTTTATTATATCCAACCTTTTCGTCATTCTAAATATTATCGAAAGTAAATGCACCGCGTGCGCACGCGGTACATTTCGCGGTGCATTTCTTTTTTTCCTGAGAATAGAAAGAGTTTCAGCGTTTCAGCTCAAAAACTTAAACTACAAAACTAATTCTCGTAAAACATTTAAGTGCATTTCTAGTTTCCCCTGTGGAAAAACTCGAAAAGGGAGGCGTTACCGTTTTTTTTTAACGTTTTGAACATTCGGCGACAATAACCCCCAAAACCCTCAAAACTTCTGCCCTCAAAACTGACGAAAGTGAACTTTTTCGGGGATTTTCGGGGGAAAAGCCCGACAGGCTGGCAAATCGTTGTTTCTCAACGGAATTGTCTATTTTTTGAATGTACAAGTTTCATCAACATTGGGGAAAGTCTATTTTTGTGCAAGGAAATTATTGATTAGAAAGTACAGTAATAAAAATTGGTGTGGTGGTGTGTTGAGGGGGTGCTGGTGAGCATGTGAACTTTCACAATTGCAATTTTTGTTCGCTCGCTCCGGTTTTGAAACGCACGGTGTGCGCATGCACCACGGCTGTGCAGTGGACGTCCATCGCACGTACAGTGTACTGACTCTCTTCATTTCTTCCCTCTCTCGGCTGAGTATCAGCGCGGGCGAGAGAGCGAAGAACTGTAAGAGAGACGTGCGCACAACGTGCAAACGAAAACCTGAGCGTATGACTGTTGCGCTCGATTTAGGATATTTACCAATGTAATTTGAAGCTCCATCGGCCACTCGCTTACAGGAGTTCTATTTCAATCGATAATTGGTCATTTTATAGAGTTTTTCTCGTTATTGCTAATTGCTTCGAGAGCTCCAGTAAGCGAGTGACTGATGTAGCTTAAAATTGCATTGGTAAATAACCAAAATCCAACGCAACAATCATTGGAAAGAAAAAAAAATTGAAATTGTGAAAGTTCACACGCTTACCAGCACCCCCTCAACACACCACCACACCAATTTTCATTACTGTACTTTCCAATCAATAATTTCCTTAGCAAAAAATATACTTTCCCCAATGTTGATGAAACTTGAGCATGCAAAAAATAGACAATTCCGTTAAGAAACAACGATTTGGTAAACGAAACTAAAACGAACAACGATATCGGGCATTTCCCCGAAAATCCCCGAAAATCACCGAAAGGTTCACTTTCGTCCGTTTTGAGAGTAAATAGTAGCATATGAACATAATATTTACAAATAAAAAATACTAACGAGTAAAGAGATCTCCGAATAAATTTTCGTCGCGAAGTGAATTCTGAAACTCCTTTTGTGCTTCCTCTTCGCTCATCGAACGGTCCCATTTCCTAAAAATATTCTTTGGAGAATTATTTTATTTATTTATTTATCGTACACCACAAGGGTGCGACAACATGTACATAAATGTCCCATTTCCTAGAAATATGCTTTGGAGAATTCATTTGATCATTGTAAACAGTCTTCGAGGGGGAGCAACAGTGCAAAATAGGGTGGACTAATCCGGGCTAGCCCGGGACCGGGACCGAAAACGGTTAAAACCGAAAACGGTGTCCAAAAATCCAATTCGGTCCCGTTTGGTCCCGCCGGTCGGGCGCGACTATTTCGGATCCGCGGGAGCGGGGTAGGAAAAGTACAAGACTACAAGAGGAATCACCCTTGTGTCCCTTGTATTCATATCACATATATTCTGAGAGAGTGTAGGAAAAAATGAGCCTTCTGAAGAAAAAAAAATTTACTACTACTACGCCACTTCGTGGCTCCGTGGCAACTTTTTTCGATCGCTCTCAGCCTCACGAGCATTTCTCAACGGAAACGCAGGATACCGTATGTTGATTTCTCTGACGTGTTCGAACACGTTTCCGACATCGCAAAACACTTTTCCTGTGATCCCCCACGCTCTGCGAATCAATTAAATACTTTTTGAAATTTTCAATTTTTCATGTTGAAACGTGTTAGAAGAACACGTTCAGACACGTTTCCGACATCGCAAAACGATTTTCCTATGGTCCCCCACGCTCTGCGAATCAATTGGAAACTTTTCAAAATTTCCGATTTTTCAGGTTAAAACTCGGCAAAACAGGTGAAATCGTGTTTCACGTTACTCAAGAACGTGCTAAAATGGCTTCTGACATTTGCGAAAAATGCGGCAAACGTTTTGCCCGCGGCGGGGTTCGAACCTGGGGGTCTCGGAGAGCGTAACCCACTTGGCTATGGATTTGGTCATTTAAATATTGCAAAATTTTAAAGGGATTTTGGTCTGTTGTTGTATGCAAAAGGATCCGAGACGATAGAGCAATTTTGAAGTGATTATTAGGAAGCTTCCGGATACATGATTCCGGCCTCCAGAAAGGGGTCAGGGGCGAGAGAGTGTGCCAAAGTAAGAGAGTCACTCTCGATTTCCCTTACACTCTCGTTCTAACTCCATTCCTGCAAGATTGCCGGCAAGAGGAATGATTTGGAACGAAATGTGCGAAAATATCATGGAATCGCGTGAAATCAATCGATATTTCACTTCAAAACCGGCAAAAGATGCTCAAATGTGAATCTCGTTACTCAAAAATGGGTTTGGGCCACATTTGACACTTGCAAAAAAATGCGGCAAAAGACTATGCACCGGCGGGGATCGAACCTGCGACCCTCGGATTTGAATTCGAGCTCGCTACCGACTTGGCCATGAAATTATCGATTTTTCAAATATAAAAATCGATGTGTTTCGTGATGGGCTATCATATGCAAAAGGATCTGAGAAGATAGCGCGATTTTGAAGCGAAATATAAGGAAAATGCGAAAAAAAAAATGTCTGTCACGCGTACGGAAAAAAAACAGACAGACAGACAGACAGACACAATGATTTCCTATAAGTGGAGGAAATAGAAGAAATTGTTTTGTGAACTTCATTTTTCGAAATTTGCATATTATCGATTTTTCCATTTTGTGCCGAGTTATGATCAAAAAATGTCTTCGTACGTGCGAAAATTCGAGTACTCACCAAGGGCATAGCACAATATTCCCAGATATGAGGTGAATCAAATATGATACTATAGGGTAAATCACACGTAGAATCCAATTCTGCAATAAAACGGAGGTAGTTTGACCAATTATTTCGAGAAAAAGATGATTTTGTAGGTAGAAATACGGTTTTCGGCGCGTATCTCCGAAAAGTTGGATAAGGGTGCTAAAAAAAAAAAAAATTAGATCGTCTCGCGCTACAGTTTTGAAAACATATCGTAGAAAAATATTCTGAACTGACTGAGATATGACTCTTCAAAGTGGTAGGTCACAAAAATAGATAAAATGCAAATTTCGAAAATTGAAGTACACAAAACTTTTCCTCTTGTACTTTTCCTACCCCGCTCCCGCGGATCCGAAATAGTCCCGCCCGACCGGCGGGACCAAACGGGACCGAATTGGATTTTTGGACCCGCAAACAAATTTCTTCTAGTTACTATAGTCACTATACTTAGTTACATCGAAATCGGTGAGATAAATTAGTTTTTGTTACTAGTGTTCCTACGACGTTCAGAATATCTGTGATATGCAATAGCACTAGCAAGTGTCTTACACATCACGAGAGATTGCAGGAAAACTGACTCATTTTGAAACAATTTTCAAAAATTTATTTTTGATTTCGGCCAAACTTTTACGTGAGAGTACCCAAGCGATAAGAATTTGATCGATCCGGGTCCAAGATTCCTGAGCCGGCTATTAGGAAATTTCCGGCTCCAATGCCGGCTCAAACTTGAGCTTGAACGATGGCATTGGGCTCTCGTTCCCATTTTCCAACATATAAAATGTTCTAGAAATTATTCTACAAATTTTAACCCCAATGCCATTGTAAAAGCTCAAGTTTGAGCTGAGTTATGATGATTCCGGCATTGAAACCGGCAGTTTCCTAAAAACCGGCTCTGGAACCTGGTACGGGAAATTTAAGTTTCTCTCGGAAATTTAAGTCAAAAATGTTTTTTTCGAAATCAAAAATGTTTTATCGAAAATTGTTCCGAGTCACCTGCAGTCTCTGGTGATACCTCTGTTAAATCCACTGACTGGGGGAGAGAGCGTGAAAAATTAAGAGATGGGGTCTCATATCACACTGTAAACGCTAGCTGAAAAGATCTCACATGATTTGTTCGGGACTTGCTGGCTTCACGAAAATGACGAACGGATGGATGTTTGCAGATTTGAGACGGCGAATCGCGGAGTCGTAAATTACATCCAGGATACAGTATTTGTCCTTAAATAAGCCTTTATTGCTAAAGGTGGAACAGCATCAGACTATTTCCTGATAATCTTGAGTGGAAATTTGAAAACGGCAGGAAGAGAGCGGACACATATTTGTGAATAACAAATGGACAGCAGCTATTCTCTCCGCTCTTTTCACCAATTTTCACAAACCAACTAAAATCTCCGGTATACCATACAATCGTCTCAAAAAATTGGCCGAGTCGACTGCGAGTCGATCTAAACAACATCTATATACTTTCAGGGAAAAACTGTATGTATGTTGCATTAATGAAGTGTTAGTTTTCTGGAAAAAATGCAAAAGCAATAAAGAGTTTATGTTTTTTCCGCTTGCTGTTCCGGGAAAACAGTTGCATTTGAATTCCCGCATTTTTGTGTATCTCGGCTCCTAAGCTAGCAATTAATAAATTTGATTTAGGGTTAATTTTTGCATTTGCATTACAAGTAGATCTCGAGTTAATGATCGCGGAGCATCTGCTTCTCACCTACATTTTTTTCTCAATTCAATTAAATGCGCACGAGTCGGTCTCGAAGTCAATGCCTTAAAAACGGTTCTCCTCACATCCTGTAGAACGACCGCGCACCCATGACCGTCCACGGTCAAGTATTCACAGTCATTGAGCTGTGTTTCACGTTACTCAAGAATGTGCTACAATGGCTTCTGACACTTGGCAAAAAGCGGCAGAAGGTTTGGCCGGGGGGGGGTCTTATAATTGCATTAGCTTAGCTACAATGAGATATTGGGCGATATCAGGCTCACGGGACCATTTACGCAGTACTATAGTTGCATTCCAAGATTAAACTATTATTTTTTAATCCCTAAATTCCAAGAGGGTGAGAGAGAACGGTCAGATGAATTGCAGAATTCTAGAATTCTCTTCTACGAAATATTAATATTATTTGTCCTTCAACAGTTACAAGTCGTTCTTCTCCGCATTATTGCCATTTTCAACTTATCGGACTATTGACCAAATTTCTCACCTGTCGGCCGATAACATCCCGTACTCCGCCAATTGTCAAACTAAACAGTTCGTTTCCTTCGATGAGCTCAATTATTTCTCCATTTCTTTCATCAAAGCGAATGCGCTCCTGCGAATTGAAGTGAGTATTAATTTACATGTTATATTTAATGTTTTTAAGGGGAATGCAGCGAAAAAAAGTTTTTTTATTTATTTTATTTATCGTACACCACAAGGGTGCGAAAACATGTACATAAATTTGCGAGTAAAAAAGAAAATTATAAAGAAGGGGGTTCAAAGGGGGCGGGAAGGAAGTGATATTGTCAACCACACGGGAATGAGAAGTGAGGGGAGGAACCTCGGAAGCGGTGGAGGGGCTGCTTATCCAATGTATGTCTTATTGGATCTCCGTGTGGTGAGAATATTGGGAAGATTCGTGAGGGGAAGGGGACCTATAGATTGGGAACAAGAACGCCTAGCAACGATGGGAGGTCGTGAGATAACAACAAATGCTTTTTGACAGTGGGAATGGAAAGTTTGGGATTACAAATTAAGTGTAATTTGTTCAAAAGAACGAGCGTTTCTGTGAGCGAAAGAGACCTTGAGGTTTTCACGGGCAGCTTTTGGAATATGCAAAACGAAAGCATTGTGACGTCTACTTAAGGATCGGTAAGTGTTGAAACGATTAACCGGTAGATCAACAGAGCAAGCGAAAAATTTTTTAGTGCAAATACAAAATCAGCAACGATACGACGAACGTAGAGACTATGAATATTGTAATATGCCAAACGGTCAGAATAAGATGGAGAGACTAATTGAGAGCGGCAACAACGGAAAAAGAGGAGACGAGTGAACAGATGTTGTACAGATTCTAATCGACGAACTCGGCCTTTAGATGATGGTGACCAAACAGGTGAAGCATAATCTAAGATGGGAACGATAAACGATTTGTAAACTCGTGCGCGTTGAGTTCATGAGTGGGCGGAGCCTCAACATTCCTCATCATCAGAGTTAACCAAATAATATTACGTCTTTTCCGAAATAGGCGACGCACACTCCTTCGGGAAAATTTCATATAGATATAGGGTTGAGTCTAAAGATTTGCACGATTTCAAATAAGAAGTTTAAACTTTCGCGCTTCGAAAAGAGTGAATCCATATCTTCCCTGGCATGTGATAGAGTGAATGTTGACTAACATCAACGACTAGTCGTCCAATACCTATCTCTGTACCTATCTCTGTGCTCTAAAAATCAAAATATATTTTCTATAGAAATGAGAAATTTCGATAAAAATTATACATTTTAATCGAAATTTCACCCCCTGACCATATTGGCACTTTTCCAGAAATCTTGAAAAAGTGATTTTTTCGATGAAACAAAATTCGGCAAAAAACTTTGGTAACCGATGGGAATCGAACCAATGACCTTCGAATTGAAATTCTAGACCACTACCACTTCGACCACGCGGATGCCGCGCGTATACACGCGTTCCGCGCGCGTGAAAAATCTTAGATCCAATGTAAAACAATGTTCCACTGGCTACAACATCACATCCAATATACCAAAATGATCAGCAGAAAATGCTCTTTCATTTTCAGGTGAGATCTCGTGCGATGCTGGCTACATCAAAAAATGGCTTTTTCTCGAAAACGAGAAATTATCAAGATATGCCATCACCGCCATTTAATAGAGCTTCAAATTCTAATTTAAACCGCGCAATATCCCGCCATTTTGAAGATGTTTAGCGAAGTTATAATCGAAAAACATGTTTTCCGCCGAAAAGGTGCGGCGCCATACCGGCGCCCAGAGGGGTCCGATTGCGAAATCGATGGCACTAGCGTGTTCAGCGTCGAAAGTTACCCCTAGGACCAACTTTTGAGCGAATTCGATTTTTGACCTGTTCCAGCGACTTGTTGATCCTAACGCAAACAGCGTCATATATACTCAATAATGGATAAATATTAGGTACTGCATCATAACTATTGATACGTACTCTAAGGAATTGCAACGAATGGAATTTAAACTCGCAAGGGAAACGCCACAGGTCCCAGTGCAGATGATTAATTCAATCAATCAATCAATCAATTTATCATCAATTTATTATCTCAGGCGATAATCGCTCAGATGAGGATGGGTCGGTAGTCTTCATAAGTTGAACCAGTTCGCGCCGATTGCTCTCTTTAGGTCATCTCTCCATCTTGCTCTTGGCTGGCCTGGGGAACGAGTTCTGCTGTAAGGGGTACACACAGTAGTCGCTCTGCACCATTTCACTGTGTCCATACTCCTCACTTTCAATGCCCATTGAGCTTTCCGTTTGAGGCTTTCCTGTGCCTTTCACTTTGGTGATTTCCCGAAGTCTTTCATTTCTCCAGCGATCTCTCAATGTCACTCCAATCATCTTCCTTTCCATTGCCCGCTGTGTGACGTTAAGCCGATTTCTCTCATTCCCTCTCAAAGCCCATACTTCACTCCCGTAGAGTACTGTAGACGTGATGCAGCTCTCAAACAGTCTTCTTCTGGTCTTTATAGGTAAAAGACGGAACGAAAGAAGGTGAGACAGCTTGCTCCATGCGAACCATCCGAGTCGAATCCTATGTTCCACTTCTTCAGAGACAGAAACGAGACATGGGGATGATTAACTCACCGCTTTCATGCATCACCTCTGACCAACTGAACAGAGTAGGTAGGTCCCATCAGCTTTCACTGAACTGCCTTCTCGTAAAACACTTGCATTGTATCCTAACTCAATCCATAATAAAGTTGTGTTAAGCTGAAAAGGTTGACCCGAAACCGACACTGTCGACTTTCCATCCTTGTTCCAGGGTCCATTGTGAAAAGTTCATAGTGAAGTAGTGTGCGATAAAACGAAGCCTCTCTACATAAAATGATAGTAAAATTATTTGTATTAATGACTTGCAAAGAAAGAGGGAGATATATTTCAAGAATCTCAAAATCGTTCAAAACTTAAAACTCAGTCTGTCAAACATAGGTTATATTGAGAAAAAAATATGCACAAAAATATAACAATTATCATTGTGTCCCAAAAGTTCTGTCGCGAAGTCCATTCTCATAGTAGTATAGATCATGTTATCGATTAATAGGCATGGTGAGGCGATACATTTCGTATATTGTCCACTCACTAGCTAAACAAGCCTCAGTGCTGATCAATTGCTTTACTGTCGTAGTTTTTTTACATTGATTCTACCGAAGTACACGCCATCCCGTTTCCGCTCGATTTTGATCTTGTAATTTCTCAATGGAGAGAAACCAATGGAAACCAATGAGTAACTGGCGCTATCGAAACTATAGGCGACCCCTAATATGTGGCTGTGTTAATTTTGGCATTTGGCAGTCGCTTTCGGCCACAGCCGCAGCAAGAGATTCCGCTCTGCCCGATCCCTCTCCGAAACCTACCCTCCGTTGTCACAGCTTTGACAAGCAATCAAAATGTATGTCCCTCTAGTGGAGGTTGTCATCTATACTTAGGGGCCACAACGTGGTCAGCGGAATTGACTAGGTGGGGTGAAATTTAGTGTCAACATGTCCCTACATGTCTGATTAAGATGAATCTTTTGGATTTAGCTCGATATCTTACTTCTGAGCCGAGCTACACCTTCAAAACCACGTGCGCTTCGACTGTTGTGAGAGGGGGGAAAGTCGCGATGGGGAGAGGGGGAGGCGGGGCCTATTCGCCCTTCTTTCCAGGGGCATAGCGCGCTTAATTCGAGATATTTTGATGTTGTGTCAAAAGATAAGTAGTTTGTGAAGGTATGGAGAGTACATTGGCGTCTAAATTTGGAGGATTGAACATGTCAAAGCGGGGCGGGAGTGGAGGAGCATAGCGCGCAATTGCAGAGAAGTTGTAAGGGCCTGCATGGCGCAGTGGGTTGAGCGTTTGCCTAGTAAATGCACACCCGCAAGTTCAATTCCCCTTTTGCGAAAACCGTTGCTATTTACAGTAAAACGGAATGTCAATATATCGTACTCGTAGCCTCGCACTATTTTTGCAATCGAGAGCACAATTCAGGATCGCCGATTTTGATTTCTCTTAATCTTGTAATATTCCTTGAAAAATCAAGAGAATAGAACGCGGGTCTATCAGGAGTTGTCAGTTCAGTGATAAGCCCAATTTCGACGATTTCGAAATTAAATTTCCCTTTTTCGACACCTCAACGTTCTCCGATCAACCCTGATATAGGCGCAATCGATTGCACTCTTCAAGAGCTCCAAAACAAGCCATAATATGACTCATATCGTTTCGAATTATGCTTGTGCTCTCAAATTCTCATTTTTTTGTCGAATCCGGGTGCGCGATAAGTGGGCGGACGTTGTGGACCCTATCTATACTCTCTCATATATATTCTTCATTACATAGTCCATCAGAACTGGAAGACTCCGAAGCTATAAAATATCGTCAATCAGCAGGAAAGGTCGTCATCAGAGTCTTTCTTGGTCTCGTAAGCTAGGCAAAAATTTAATTTTTTATCGGCTGGCCAAGACGCCATTTTTCCGAAATTGATTCAAAAAAAGTTGGGCGATCCGAAGTTAGATAATCTAACTTTACCGCTGCCTACCCTCAATACCAGTCTCTGACACAGTATAAACGGTGACTATTTTGATCGCTCGCTATTTACACATCGTCAAGCTATAACGAAGAAAATCGTTGTTGAGATTTGGAACCTTTTGGATACCCTACACCCTATATTGGGACACTTTTGCGACATCCTATATTTATTAGTCGGTGCCTTGCCCCTTTGAAGACACATCATAATAAACCTCCCTCCTTCCTGATTCCCCACTCTCTAGAGTCAAAGACCCTAAAAAGACCCTAGAGACCCTAAAAAATCTCAATGTTGAGGTCGCATTTTCCTCATTTTCCCTAATCCCTTGCTGCTTATTTTGAATACCTTTGCAGCATGTTCAGTTTTGCTTTTATTTTCTGTCGAGAAAACTCGTCTAATCAATGTTTATGATAGTCCGCTTAAACATTGCATGTGATTTACTTACATACCTTGCACACATAATGAAAGGAGCCGGGCAACTCATACGCGTATGGTGCACGAGAAGTAACTGGTAATAATAAATTAGGTATTATTAAGCGGTAGTTTTAAAAACAACTTTCTCACATGGTGTAATGGTGCTGAACCACTTTGGATGCTTATCTAACAGATCATCATATATCTTCCCGTAGAATGCTCCTCTAATGCACACTGATCTGTAATAATATAATTTGGAAATTAATTTTAAAAAAAATTCGAAACAAAATTGGAAAAAAAATGTAATAATATATTATTTGCTGGTAGTTTCTCTACCGTGTAACGGCGTTTGGGGATTGCGAAAATGAAACATACTTAATTTTATTTGCCTATTTAGAATTAATTAAATTATGAAAAAACCAACTCTTTCACAAGAAGGGGATCGTCCATCTTCTCATGATTCTCGTACAAGAAAGATTTAATTCGTTTTAACAAGTCCATACTCTTGAAATATAACGAATATGCAAAGACATTTAAATTTTTTTCAATTGGGAATGTAGAAATTACATAAACTAATTGAATACGGAGAGAGAGCTACGAGAGAAAATGCAGAATGGAGAGATAATAATATGCGTTGTGAGATTATCAAATACTGTGATAAATACGCTCTAAACAATTTGGAACAGGTGATGAAAAAATGAACTGATTAAATCAGGAATTATTTATATGACGGTATTTCTATATTTAAAATACTATTAGAAGAAATGAGCTGATAAAGTTGGAGAGAAAATAAGTGGGAAAATGCCTGAGAAAAATGTAACAGTATTACTGCGTGATTGCAGATCAATACGTATACTCAGTGTATGGACGATACCATGGGCTGGTGTGACAGGTGTGTGAGGAACGAGGGAGATCTCCCAGGGGAAGAGAGAATGAGAGAGAGAGAGAGAGAGATGCAGTGCTAGTACATCGAGCGTTTGTCAGTGTGGTAGGATATGAAACCCAGTAGAAAACATATATCCGGGCATATTTACTATATTTCGGAAAGTCTAGTATGGTTTTTCCAGCTGACCTCTTGCCCCACGGGCGTACTGCAGTGCACATATGGCAACTATAAAATGATACGATCAAAGAAAAAGTCAAACTGGCATTTCATGTGTTTACGGCGCCGAGAAAGCACACAAAAGTGAAAGGGTCGCCAATGTTTCTTGTTGGGTATACGACGGGAGTTCGTCTTTTGATTTTTTGTGGTATGATTTTCGTATAATTTTATAAATGTAAAATCGATACGTGCACTGCACTTAGCCACCATCCTGTGGGTGAAAACCGATTTGGTATGTAGTAGTCTAGGATCATAATCGTCTTCCCTCCCATTCCCGCGTCTCTCTCTCTTTCTCCCACACTCGGGTCAACTTGTCCATCGCACCACCTGTCCTCCGCGGCGTCTACCATTCATGTGCACGCCCCCTCGCCTCCTTTATAATTACGACTAACAAGAGAAGCTCACATAGAGGATATGGAGTTTCCGGACGTTTCCGGATGTAAGAGTTAAAACTCGTTCTCTTTAAGAATGTCGGAGGGGGGCGCACAACTAATTCAAAGTGTGGTCGTCCCGTACCCAAAATGTTGTTACAAATAGTTAAACCGAATATCAAAAGTGAGAAATACCTGAAAATTTAACTTTGAAAATCGATATTTATCATGATAAATCGTTTTCTTATTTTTCGTGATATGAAAGATTTTTTTATTTCGTTCAAACTTTTGAGTGGGAGTACCCAGGGGAAAAGAATGTCATTAATCCGGGTCACAGGTTCCAGAACCGGCTTTTAGAAATTATCTGGTTCTGAAGCCAGAATCGTGATAACTAAGCTCAAAATGCTGCTTGAATGCTGTTCTGGAGCTCAACAATGAATACAAATATGGCGCACAATTTCACTATTGCTATATTTGTACCATCTTTCCAACTCAGAAAGTTGCATTTGAAAAACGATTTTACGAGATTCCAGAAATTTTCATTGTGTTCGGATGTAATGACGGCGCAGAATGGACATGATATTTTGAAAGAGTATACAAAATTGCATGAGAATTTTTTTTAAAAAGATTAAAAATTGGTGGGTCTACTCAACAGCGAAAAATCGCGTTTAAAATTGTGATCTAGGATATCCGTATATATTATATATGACTAATTAGTAATCACCTCATTTTTCGAAAATAAATATCTAAAGTCGATAAAAATTTTATATAGAGGTACCCTCAGAAAGATTACTCCATTTAATTGACATTCCTCCAAGAAGATATGCCGCAATATGAAAGAAAAGAATATATATATATATATGCGGTTTCTTTTCCCAGGGCACATTGGTTATCGACAAGAGGTAGTGGGGATCCAGTTTCGCTACCCTTGTTGGCATGTCCCTTCAGACATCGCAAAACACGCAGGAGCGATATCTCTCTCTGTCTGTAGTTTTACTTGTTTGTATTGTACGCAGCAGAGCACTGCAAACGCTACAGTAAACGTTTTCGAACACTTTTTTGACGAGTTTTTCACATTTGTTAACGAGATTTTCGAAATATTTTTTTCAATGCTCACAAGTCTTCAAGCACATTTTAACGTGTTTGTTTTGTGTTTTCAAGAAATATATTGAATTGACAACTCGGGAGGTGTAGGGAATTGCGATGTCTGAAGGGACAAGAAAACAAGGATAGTGAAATTGGATCCCCCTCCCGCTTGTCGATAACCAATGTGCCCTGGGGCTAGAGAGATGATTCCTTCCGGATTTTGCGCTATCAGCAAGGCGTTTTATCTAATTCGGGTACGAACATCCATTCGTGATTTTTTTTTGTCTGTCTTGGGTATATATAAAGAAAAGAAACCGCATATATTCTTTTCTTTCATATTGCGGCACATCTTCTTGGAGGGATTCCCACTCGCACAATGGCCAATAAAACTGGGATTCAAAGGGATCCCAAATAAGATGAGAAAGATCCGAGTGGATCCCAACTATTTGAGCCCATATCTCCATTTATTGAAGGAATGATTCATGACTTCGTTCAAGGGGGGTGAGGGGAAATAAAAAATAATAATAATAAAATAATAAAGGGCATGTGAACACTAAGGAGAAGACAGCACTGCCATGGACAGGTGCGGCAGGTGCGATGGGCAAAGGTCTCCCAAGGGGAAAATGATTGTGACCCCGAGACTTGGAAGATACCCCATGGTTATTGAACGCCCACACAGAGAATGAATACACTGAGTTAGGGCATCTAGTGTATGATACACTCAATATTGAGTGCATTCGCGCGTCGAGAGATCGTGCGAAAACGAGAGATTTGTAAGTGTATCATACACTAGATGCCCTAACTCAGTGTATGATACACTCAATAGTAAGAGAGAGAGAGAGAGAGATAGTAAGTGTATTCATTCTGGGTGCAGCGTCCCTTTCCTCTAATCGATATCTTCTGGAATGCAATACTCATTCTTATCTATTTATGGTCCTTTTTAGCAATTTCATAAATTTTATTTTGACGAATCAGAGCCAGTTCACCGACGTCCCCTATCTCCTCGTAGTTCTGCTAAACCATAAGAGTCCAACGCTCGCACACCCTAACCCCTTTTTTGTATATCATACAAAGTATAAGGGTGTCCCAAAAGTTTTGCGACTCGGGCCTATTTTAGTTTGCGACGATTGCGCAATCGATCGATATCGATGATTGCGAAATACATTTGGTAAACAATCCATTTCGTAATCATTCAAGCCTTAGAACAAGTCGAGTGCTGTAGTCTCCTAGTTTCTACAACGTTTCTCCCGATGGACACTTCTTTCGATCATCGCACAGTTTTGCTTCACAATTTTCTTGCGGGAAAGACGGCGAAGGCAGCCCGTCAAGAACTGGTGCTTTCGAAAGGAGATTCTGCCCCGACTCTATCGACCTGCTATAGAGGTACCAGCGTTTCAATTCTGGCGACCATATTATCGAAGACGAACCCCGTTCTGGACGCCCTCACAGCAAGAATCAACTCCTGGTACTCAGTGCAGTGGCGGCCAAACCCAAAGTGAGTGTGCGTGAGTTGGAGATAAAGACTCATACTCCCAAATCCACGGTACAACGAATCCTCCACCGGGATGAGAGGAAGCCGAAGCTCCCCCATGTCATTCTCCACTCCCTCACCCCTGCTCAGATCAAAAAGCGTGTCGATGTGTGCCGAGAATTGCTCCACCGTAGACCCAACTTTCGATGGGTCAGCAAGATCATCGCTATGGACGAGAAGTGGATCACATACGATAACCCTGAGCGGAAATTGGAATGGTTGGGCATCGGAGAGAATCCCCAGCCAGTCCCGAAGAAGGAATTGCACGAAAAGAAGGAACTACTGAGTTTCTTCTTCTCCGTGTTGGGACCCGTCTACTGGAAGATCCTCCCCAATGGAACCACCATCAACGCTGACGTCTTCACTACTCAACTGGAAGAGGTCACCATCAGGGTCCCTTCTGGTCTTCTAAGCGAAGGAAAAATCCTGATCCTTATGGATAACGCGAGACCCCATCATGCGAAATTGACCCAGAAAAAGTTGGACGAACTGAATATGGAATGGCTGCCTCATCCACCGTATTCATCCGATATCAGCCCCTGTGACTATCACTGTTTCCAATCTCTTGCTAACTTCTGTCGCGGGAAGAAGTTCGCTAATCGGAACGATCTCGACTCGGCCTTCCAGGCTTGGATCGATTCGAAGACCAAGTCATTCTGGAGAAATGGAATCATGAGCCTGCCCGATCGATGGCAGAAGGTTGTGACTAAGAAGGGAGCCTACATTGATTGATCACCTTTGTCAACTGTTGAAGATGTGATGATAAAAGTTTTTATTGAAAAAAGTCGCAAAACTTTTGGGACACCCTTATAGTTTGTGCGACATCCTCATCCTAATTTGCATAAATGGCTTTGTAAAACACTCAATTTTAGGACTTGTTCTGTTTGTCTTAATGTTTTTTTAAACTTTAAAATATTCTCGATGAAAATTTTATTTATAATGTATGCTTACTTTGTTCAGAGAATGGACAACTTCTTTAAACGAATTCTTTCATATTTCTTCAAGGCTCAAGAAGAAAAGAAAGAAGAGAAAGTAGTATTTTCTCCGAAGTAAGCTTTTTTGTACAACAAAATTCGTTCTCTGCATAACAACATCATTGCTGAATTTTACTTCACAACCAAATTTATCGGTGTATATTTTTATATATAAAATTAATAACCAATTAATTCTGGAGACTAAGCGAATATGCTAATGAAACCCCGAAAAAAATGTCGATGCAATTAAATTCTCAATCAACTAGTATTTTAGAGCAATATGTGTGAAAGGAGCTCTCTACAACAAGATCTACGATTGTATGTTGAAGAGATATCCAGCACAGTTTTACTCAATTGTGCCCCGTGAGTGAAATTATCGATTGAATATTGTAATCACGCAGTTATTCACAGGCCACTCAATTCTCAAAAAAGGGGTCGAGAAAGGGTGCAGAATTAATACTTAATACTTAATACTTAATACTTTATTCTCCATCGGGAATGAGGGTGAGGACGGTTATCTTGACGTGATGATGGATTCTTCGGCTCAGGATTGAGCTGTTTTGTGTGGAGAATCAGGCAGTTTTCGTGTCACAATCACAACTTACGGATTCGGGAAGTGGTCGTAACTAATTTGGGGTTTTTTCGGAGCCCTACTGAGAAGGGGGTTTTGGGGGCGGTTACTAGGTGGGAGGGGAGGTTATTCCAGAGCGTTATGGATCGACTTGCACAAGTGGAAATTGAGACTGGTAGCCTGCAAGGAATCGAAATGCGCAAGCCATGAGCGAACCGGAGAGAACGTGCTAAGGGAGCTAGTGAGTATAGGTTAGTGGTGTCCAGCAGTGCGTGCCCATGAATAGAATCATAAACAAACTGCATATCACGTAAAGCCCTGCGATATTCTAGGGTCTCTATATTACATAATTTTAGACGGTCAAGGTATGGCAGAGGAGGTTGGCGACTTCGCTTGAGAACTCTTCTAGTGAATTCTCGCTGAACATTCTCTAAACGATTAACTAGACCGATAGCGGTAGGGTTCCAAATTACTGTACTCGACTCAAGGAGCGGGCGTATGTAAATTTTATAGGCTTTTATGAGAATATCTGGGGAATTTGTGTGAAAAGATCGCAACATTCGATTACACATAGAGCGAGCCTTACGTGTAATTTGGGTAATATGATACCCAAAGTTCAATTTCTTGGAGAAATGAACACCTAGATCTCTGACAGTATCAGAGGGGGAGATGGTAAGACCATTCAAGGTATATTTTGATCTTGTTTTTAGGCGCCCTAAATGAAGTACACAGCACTTAGGTGCACTCAAAGTCATATTCCACTGGGAGGTCCAGCTTGCAATGCTATTTATGGCATTTTGTAGGTCATTGGAATGATCAGGGACAGTTGCGTATATTTTTAGATCATCAGCAAAGATGTTGTATTCAACATCTTTTCGGGATGCATTTGCCAAGGTCGTTGATGTACAGAATGAAGAGCAGTGGGCCAATTGCGGAACCCTGAGGGACCCCAGATTTTATTGGTGAAAGGGGCGTGAGAGTGTTTCCAATAGATACACGTTGTGATCTACCAATCAGATAAGATTCTAACCATTTGATGATATGCGCAGAGAAACCAAGATTGGCTAGTTTGTGCAATAGGAGTCTGATATCTATGGAATCGAACGCTTTCTGGTAATCAAAGAAAATCGAATCTACTGATTTGCCAGGGCCCAGTTGTTTGGCATAAAATGAAAAAAGTTTCGTTAAGCGAGGTCGTGGTACTACGCAATTTGCGGAAGCCAGCTTGGCGTACATCTAGAAGAGAGTTAGTGTCTAGGTAATCAACTATTGAGTTTATGAGTATTTTCTCAAAGATTTTAGATGCGGTTACTGTAAGCGATATAGGACGATGATTTGAGATTGAAGTATTTCCCGATTTTTTAGGTATGGGCTTAACATGGGCTGTTTTCCATTGAGATGGGGCTGTGGCTGAGGTGAGCGACATATTAAACAACACTGTGAGTTGGATAACTACGAAAATTTGCATTTGCAATAGAGAATATTTGGAATTTTGTCAGGGGAACCATTACACTTAGGTACTAACTGTGAGATTGCGAGAAGGATCTGTTCAGGAAAGATAGATGGTAGATCAAAATGGGTTTGGCAGACCATAGGGCGGGACAAAGGCGCTGATAGAGGGGAAGTTTGAACCCTTGAGAAAAACTTTGAAAAAGCAGTTGCTTTTTCGTTGTCTGTAAGAAGGATTTTACCCTTATCATCTAGTATTCCCGGAAGACTAGAATTATTACTTTTGAAGCGCGATTTACAATACTTGAAAAAAATATTGGTATTCCCCGATTGAACGGCGCGTATTTCTCTATTATTCTCAAACGATTTGAGTGCTTTATCGAAACGTTTTCGAAGAGAATGTGTAAGGTCAGAATTAGCTGCATTCGCATGAAAACGCTGAAGGCGATTGTAAAGAATACTCAGGTATTTTGGATAACCATTATCGGATTTAGGTTTTTTTAGAGGGACGTAAGTAGCTATCAAGTCATTTATAAAGGCGCTGAAATACTCATAGGCATCAGAGATGCTTTTACCCATAAAACTGAGTGTCCAATTGTGCGAGGCGATGAGGTTATTCATTGAATCCCAGTCAGCATTACTGAAATCACGGGAAGGCGGTGCAATTTTATCCTTCGCAATGAACGAATCGATAGTAAAAGCAATGCCAATATGGTCTGAAAGCGGAATATCAGGTTTGACATCCTTAATAATCGGGGAGTTACACAGGAGTAGATCAAAGATGTTATTACCACGAGTGGGAAAATCTACGTATTGATTGAATGACCCCTGGGTTATCAGATCTAAAAAGGATGTAACCGATAGCGTGGGGCAATGATAGGTATACCAATCAATGTTGGAATAGGTAAAATCACCCACTATTAAAGATAGGTGTGTACAGCCAGTAACATGGATAGGTAATCGATAAAGGGAGCCATAGAGGTGGAAGGGGAGTTTGGAGCGCGATACACAACTATGACTCTAAGACAATCTCTAGTCTGAGTAGAAGACAATGGAAAGATGTCCACGGTTAGACATTCAAAGCCAGGTATTGTGAGAGTAGATACTGTAATAGGGAGCAGATTGATGTGGGCGTAAAGCAAGACACCACCACCCCTACCCGCGACTCTATCAGCGCGAAATAGGAAATGGTTTGAGGTCCCTCTCAATAGCATGACATCAAGATCCCCACAGTCAAGCCAAGTCTCAGAAATAGCTAGAAGGTGGAAACGCTTGAGAAAACAAGTTAGAGTATCAATTTTTGCCTTAACGCTCCGAGAATTACCGTAGTAAAACGAGATTGAACTAGAGTGGTATGAAATAGAAGAAGGGAGACAATGAGAAGTGAGGGGAGAAGTAGGACTGGGTGACGAGGGATCACTCACGAAACTGCCTGACTCGTCCTATCCTGACATCTTGGGAGCTCGCTCCTTCATCGCCGTTGAATTGCCACCTGCAGTGAGAACATTGTCGATAGGGTCGATGGAAGTATCATTAGAAGTCGTCACCGCCTTCTTACGGAGAGTGATGTTGGAGGGAGCAGTGGGCTCTCTGGCGAGTGGAGGAGGGATGGTCGATGAGGAGGGTACGGTAGGAAGAGGGATGGTCGATGAGGAGGATACGGTAGGAAGAGGGATGGTCGATGAGGAGGGTACGGTAGGAAGAGAGATGGTCGATGAGGAGGGTACGGTAGGAAGAGATTCGGTTCCTTTGGTAGGTTCGTCAGTCGTTCCGGGTTCATCAAGTGTCTCCTTCTCGGGTTCCTCGTTGACAATTGGATCTGTGATGAGGTTGATCACGTTCGGACGTACATATCCTTCCCTGAGACGATCCGGCAAAGGGCGATATTTGGGTCCGTTGAACATAATAAGGTCGGTATCTCTGACGCCCCACTTGAGGAAGCCACACTCTCGATTGAGTCGAAGAGCCTCAGCCTTCGCCTTCTTTTCCTGCAGCAATTCAATTGGCATGAGATCGCGTCTGACATACATGGATGGAGTGAAGGAGTCGGGACGTCCGCCGATCACTCGGATGCATGACAGAAATTTGTCACGCAGAGTGTTGGTCGAGCAGTTGTATTTAACCACGGTGCACTGGCCTTCTTTCTTCTTCTCGGGATGGCGCTTGTGAGAGAAGAGACCTGCAGCGTAGGCTTCACTCAACTCACGATTGTTTGCCTTCTGGATGAGCAGCTTGAGGTTCTCTTCATCCATCTTGGCCGTTTCTTCTGGCGTCGCCAACTCTGCTGATCCGACGAGGACGGCACGCTTAGACTTTTCACGGATCTTCTCTTCTTCCGCGATACCTTTGACGACTGAGGAGTAGAGAGCAGTGTTGATGAGGGGAGAGGGAATGGAGGGAGGAGGGACAGCCTGGGACTTGGCTGTGAGAGAGTCGACCTTTATGTGGAGATCACGTAGACTGGCTTGGATCTCGGCGAGTGTAGAGGCAACGGAGGGTGGTTCCGAGGCCATTGGTTGTGGAGAATGGAGGGAGCGAATTGACTCGCTCGCTCGCTCTATGTGTAATTGACTCGCTCTATGTGTAAAGGCTCGCTCTATGTGTAATTGAGAACGATTCTCTCATTATCAAACACAATTTCGTTTCTGACCCCATTTTTGCTGGCATCAAGTGGCCAGCGAATCAATCGTTTTCTTACAGTAACTTCTCGTGCACGTCGCGACTTTGAAATTGAAGGATTTCACTACCACTTCGTATCAACGGTTTTGTAGTACTTACCTAGTAATTAGTATTGTAATTCGGTGTCAGACTTATAGAATTGCCGTCTGAAAACACCATTCATGGGGAATACATCTATTATTGCACAATTCTTGCAAGTAGGGTTGGCCTCGTGAGAGAAAATTTCGAGATCTCGAAATTCATCGATGTCGAGAATCTCAGTTCCCATTGAACTTGGACTCGAAATGAAAATAGATTTAGATTCGCCATGTTTTAAAACCACATACTTCAATTTCCGTGTGACAAAATTGACCGCTCATCAATCAGAAATGAATTTAAAATGAAAGGAATTTCGAGATCTCAAAATTCGAATTCCTTTGTTCTTTTCTCACGAGGCCACCTCTACTTGCAAGGAATCTTAAGGCATCTTAATTTAATTATTGTCTGATTCATGGTTTCACTGACACTTTCTTCGCTGCTGATTATTGATAATTTCTAACATATATCATTTTTTTCAGGATCTGATGCGGGAATTTGAAATGCAGAATACATTCATAGAGCTCGCTTCTAGGAACGGAAACCTTTATGGATTGGACATTGGTGGTGTCGAGTTCAACAGGTACTATACCACATCATTCCACAGACCGCTCAACCTTCCAGAAAGGCCTTTGGAGTGAGAGAGCGTGTGAAATCGAGAGGGACTCTCTCACTTTTGCATACTCTCTCGTCCTCACCCTGGTCTGTAGGTTTGGAATCATGTGATACGTCACAGCTGTCATCGATTGGAAATGCATGATTTCAAAAGTCCCAATCAAAGAAAGAGTGATCGCATTCACATACACGTAGTAAGTAAACATAAGGGATTTGAAGAAGAAAAAAAGATAATAATGAACGAAATTAATTAATGTCTGATTTAGGGACTTCACTGCATCCTGAACGTAATTTATGATCGAGCGATTCTTTATCTGAAGTCTGTTAACATCCATCCCGTTGTAATTCTCATCCAACCCTCCAGTCCCGCCCAAATAATGTGAGTGGAATTTTGTAGTGATATTCTTTCTCCTTATCTATGACATATTCGCATGTGAAGAAGATTGGTGGCCTCGAGTACGTTGTCTGCGAAAATTTCAGATTTTTAGTTCGCTGGAAATAAAACGTGGTCCAGCCAACTTTACAAATTCCTACCCAATGCAATTTTGACAAAATTGGGCGCTATTGCTCAATACTCCCTCACTTTTATATGCTTTCTCGTCAAACCCTGCTCACGGTCACGGGTCACATCATTCCACAGACCGGTCAACCTTCCAGAAAGACCTTTGGAGTGAGAGAACATGTGAAATCGAGAAGGACTCTCTCACTTTTGCGTACTCCCTAACCCTGGTCTGTAGGTTTGGAATCATGTGGGGTGCACCTGGTTCAATTTCATCGGCAAGAGTGCATCTTACAGAATCATTTGAACAATCTAAAAAAACATATTGTCCTATTGTCCACTTTTGAGATTACCTTGCCTATTGTCCCGGAGCCGGGAAGTTTCGCGAATTACATACCTTTCTGGTCTCTGCGTTCGACTTGCTGTTAAATATGCAATAAATTGTTTAAAAAACTGTTTAAAAAACAAAACAAAAACCGTGGTTGCAATATTATACTTTCAGAGAATGGAATGATCATAAGATGAGTGAGGAAAACGCACAAAATGAGTTTAAAAAATATCAGAGGGATGAGAAGATGTTCGGAGATTTAGTAACACGTAAGCCACTTCTTTGCTCAAATTAAGCTTATTTGTTTTCTAAAAATGGAAAAAAATAATTCCTTACAAGGGCAAAAATGGTAAAGGTGATAGGCCTTCTACACACAAGGCGGGTTCGACCAGCAAAAAGGGTAAAACATATACTACATATTTTTCCAGATGTCATCTCGGACGCCAACTCTTTCGAGGACATTTTCCAGCAAGTGCTCGCTATTGTCAATGCGGGACAAAGAACGAATTCTCAGCCTGTGATGAAAGAATGCTCAATATCGTTGGATTCGAAGTACGAAGGCAATATTTGCCCAAAATGCAACTGCGAACTAGTTGAATTTGTGGAGGACGATTACCTACGTCAGGCGACTTGGATCAGCGGTTATACATGCACATCACCGCTTTGCCCTCTCAGCCAAAAATATTGTTCGAAATATGGATAGAGAAATGCTTCATAGCATTTGTTCGTTCCAATTCCTGGCACATTCTACACTCCTTTGTACTACGTTATTCTTACATTCTAACCAATTTTCACTGTAAGGAATAAATTTGCTTTCATTTCTCGTAAATTTGACATGAACATTATCACATCATTCCACAGACCGGTCAACCTTCCAGAAAGGCATTGGAGTGAGAGAGCATGTGAAATCGAGAGGGACTCTCTCACCTTTGCACACTCTCTCGCCCTGACCCCCCTAGGTTTGGAATCATGTGTGATACAAACACGTGACGCCTCCAAATTATTGTGATCATCCTCATTGTCACGTACACTGAGAGAAAACATACTTAGAAGTGCGCCTACTAACCGAGCTAGTAGGCGCCTACTAAGTAGGAGGAGGCTCTGATTAGTAGGGCCTACATGTAAGTAGGAAAGCATACTTACATCCGGAGGTCCTCCCGCTTGGGCGCGGTGAGACGGGTTTCGTACTTGCAGAAAGCTTCCTATTTTTTCACTTTTGCGATAATTAAAACGCGTTTTCTGTAGCAGCGGGAGGAGGACTGCACAATCTTTTCAAACTCATGACCAATGATCAATACTTTTGGTATGGAGTCCCTAGGGGCGGGATACACTTCAGCCAAAAAAGTTTTGAAAAATTTTAAAATTTGGCGCGACAATCGAGAAAATTTTTTTTCGGAGTTGTGTTCCGAGACATATATCATTCGAAAGAGCGTAAAAAGTTATCCCAGAAACTCGTTCAGTTTTTAAATTGATCACCTTAGACACAAGTTATGTGTCGAAAACTTCGAACATTTACACTTTTCTCGAAGCAACGAGTCACATCTCAGGTTCTTATGAAAAATAGATCGGGAAAAGTTTATATATTGTGTAGTTTTCATTCTAGAATATGATAGCGTCGAGAAAATTGAAGATATCGTGGACAGGACATACTTTTTTTGCTAAACAACATGACCCGTTTGTCGACGCGGGTTCGATCCCCGGCCAAAACACAATCTTTTGCAAACTTTTTTCATTGCCTAAACCAATGGTTCCTGCAATTCCAGCAACTTTTATGTTGTTAGCAGACTTTACATTATATTTTCAAGGACAAAGCAAATAATTTAGAGGTGTTTTATTTTTGGTCCAATTTCAAGATTTCACACCATGAGGGGGGGGGTTCATGGTGATTTTTCTCAAAAATATTTTTTTCTCAAATCGGCTGGAAAAGTTATTCATATCTTCAGTACGTCAAAACGTGAAAATATATTCAATTTGGTGCAACATTTGAGAGAATTTTTTTTGTTGAGAAAAATCACCATGAACCCGGGTTCATGGTGTGAAATCTTGAAATTGGACCAAAAATAAAACACCTCTAAATTATTTGCTTTGTCCTTGAAAATATCATGTAAAGTCTGCTAACAACATAAAAGTTGCTGAAATCGCAGGAATCATTGGTTTAGGCAATGAAAAAAGTTTGCAAAAGATTGTGTTTTGGCCGGGGATCGAACCCGCGTCGACAAACGGGTCATGTTGTTTAGCAAAAAAAGTATGTCCTGTCCACGATATCTTCAATTTTCTCGACGCTATCATATTCTAGAATGAAAACTACACAATATATAAACTTTTCCCGATCTATTTTTCATAAGAACCTGAGATGTGACTCGTTGCTTCGAGAAAAGTGTAAATGTTCGAAGTTTTCGACACATAACTTGTGTCTAAGGTGATCAATTTAAAAACTGAACGAGTTTCTGGGATAACTTTTTACGCTCTTTCGAATGATATATGTCTCGGAACACAACTCCGAAAAAAAATTTCTCGATTTTCGCGCCAAATTTTATAATTTTTCAAAACTTTTTTGGCTGAAGTGTATCCTGCCCCTAGGGACTCCATACCCAAAGTATTGATCATTGGTGATGAGTTTGAAAAGATTGTGCGGTGCCCCTACACAATTTTTCCCGCTACTACGGAGAACGCGTTTTAAGTGGCATACCATATTATGAGGTATTTGTTCATCCTTATTATTACCATTACTGTGATGAATTGCATTCACTTTTTCATTTTCTTACTTTAATTCCCTTATTTTGCATAATTCTATATTTGTAAAAACATTGTTGATATTAAAATAAATAAATAATCTAAATAAGCAATAAATAGTATATAATTAATACAAAATCAATGTTTGAAAACTACGGTAATTCAACGGTATTCGTGTGAAATTCATGGGCTCCCACCACGACATCCCTGACTGACTACAGTATCCTCCCAGTTTTTTTCATTTTTGAAATTGCCGCTATTTTTCTTCACTTTGTTGATTTCCGGGTAATTGTAAAGTTCACCGGTTCACCAATTCACCATTCACCATTCACCGACAAACCGTTAACGGTTCACTGTTCACTGATACAACAGATAATCGTTCACCGTTCTCCGTTAAAATATTATTAAAACTGTTTTTTTTTCGATAATTAGCAACAAAAGTTTTCTCTGCGTTACTAATTTTCTTTATAAAGCTTCAAAAAGACTGTTTGAGATTCACAAAAAAAGGATTAAATCGAAATGAATTTGCATAACGACAAAACAAAAGCCACAATCACCGATTAGACAACCATTATTAAATGAAATTGATCAAACTACTAATTAGCGAACAAAAGAACTACTCGTGTCCAGTCTTCTTTAACAACAATAAGCCTCGATGCAGACCGTGGAAATGAGGGCACTGAAATTAAGAACCTCAAATTCATCAAAATTTCGCATTGACTGTTAGGTTATTCTATTCATTCCGATAGAAAAAAAACTCATAGTACCTTGACTACAATCCGTGTTTAATTTGGACTCCCATTTCATGCAGATTTAATCCGAATTCCTCACGTAGGAATCTCTCGTCCTCTTCAGTGTGCTTCGATAGAAACTTCTGACTAACAGCCAGCATGCGTGAGTGAGAATAGGGGTATCTCGATCTCAGGCATTTGAGAGAACAATGGATTATACTGAATAGAAAGCGGAGATAAGAAATCAAAATTTCCAACGAACCTCATCATTGTCCGTATGAGAGGATCCCCTCCAGATAATCTCGTTCTTATTTTCTCCACATGGTAGATCACTCTGCTGCCATCGATACTCGGAGGAAGAGGCGCTTGGCACGACATGCACATTCGCCGACTCAGAACATCAATGTTGACTCTTTCTGGAAGAGAAAGATCTACTAATCAATATTCCAGTCATTTAAGCATCTCTAGCTTGTCGAACTTACCGGTGATGAATCCAACTACGAAAAAGTTGTTGTTGTGGTGGATGGAGGTGAGTCATTCACGATCACCTTTCTGCAAATTTGACCAACTGAATCACTAGATAAAGTCTCTATTCTCATGGTTTCCTTCTAGGGTGGGCTTTAGCGCTCATCTTAAATCTCTGATTCCAAACTTACAGAGAGGGGCCAAGGTGAGAGAGCTTGCGAAAGTGAGAGAGTCCCTCTCTATTCTACACGCTCTCTCACTCCAAAGCCCTTTCTGTAGCTGGCTGGCCTGTGGAATGATGTGTACACTCAATGGTCACATGATTCCAAACCTACAGACCAGGGTTAGGGCGAGAGAGTCCCTCTCGATTTCACATACTCTCTCACTCCAAAGGCCTTTCTGGAAGGTTGACCGGCCTGTGGAATGATGTGTGGTGGTTCCAACAGAGCAGAATACGAAACAATATGGAGCTTTATACACTGTGAAAGTGATCGATCGAAATATAATTCCTTCTTAAATCGTCTAATTTACCGTCTCATTCGTTGTAACCCAGTGATGTATTTATATAAATATAACTAATAACTCACTCCGACAGATTAAATCGAGTGATGTCACACCTCCCGTATTCATTCGACAGATCGTAGTAGAATCTTCCATCCTCGTCCTCAATTATCCTGAATAGGCAATATATAAATATTTGGAAATTTGATGCGAGACTACGGTAGCTTCCCTGTCGGAAGGCTAGAGGTACTATGAAGTAGGATCGTACCCATCCCTAGAAGAAAAATGATCAACCTAACCCTCAACCGATATGATATGTCCATACCGACAAGAATGATCCGAAAAAAATGTATCTAAAAATATCTGCATACGATAGGGAAAATATGTAGATACGATTTATGAGATCAAGATTAAGCGACTCACGACTCTTCCTGTTCATCCAGTGATCTAATCGAATGATCAGATAAGAATTGTTCTGCATCTGCTGCCGTTTCCGACCCCACATCGATATCGAATTCGTCATCAAGCGCCCCACTCGGATCCAAACTCATTCTTAATGAAGTAGTAAATCACAAGAGCAATTAAAATGCAAACAAAATGAACAAAACAATTTTAAAAAATAAAATCAATAATAATAATGTCTAGTTATGAGTAACAGTGAACGGTGAACGATGAACGATTGGCCGGTGAACAGTGAACGGTTTGCCGGTGAATTGTGAATGGTGAACGGTGAACGGTGAACTGTGAATCGGTGAACTTTACAATTTGCCTTGATTTCCTGTCGTTACTTTGTTGATTTTACTTTAATTTCCTTACTCAGCCTCATGCCGGCCAGCATCGGAGAGAGCCGCACAAGCCAAAGAAGTCCGACAAGGAGGAGGAGAAGCCCTAACAAGGTACGAAAGTATTTCGACTTCAATTTTAATTTAGAATTTTTCTGACTAGTGATCTGAGTTACAGGGGCTAGTTAGCGCTTTAATTTGCATACGCACACATGCGCCAAAGTTGTTACGATATTGGATCTTGCGCATTGACTATAATTACGCCGTTTCATAGTTAGCTGTGTGTAACTGCTGTGGCCAAACCATGACGTTATTTGTTTTATGCAGTTTATTTAACACCCTTGAGATAGTTGCAAGATAGAGCGCTCGTTTTATTAATGTAAGTGTACACAATGCGTCCTTTTCTTCGCTGTTTTGATTTAATGGTCATTTGAAGTTGCTCCGACGTAAAATTTTAAAACTGGGTGCGATATTTACGCCATAGTTTTGCGTCGTTTAAAACTAAACCCACAATCCCGATGTCATGCTGCATTCTTCCGAAAGGTGGTGACCGAAAAATAGGTCGCCCGTGCACTTAAGGTGCAAATTCGGCTCGAGTTTGTGGCTTACATATTATTTTCAAATTATCAGGTCAAACACGAGCCAGGACGAGGCGCATCTTGCTGAGCTCAAGAAACAGAGAAGTTTCCGCAAGTTCTCTTACCGTGGAGTTGATCTCGACCAGCTCCTCGACATGGACAGGTACTTTCCTTAACAGTGGCTTGTATTGAACGTACAAAAAAAAACTGTTCATGCATTAAACTGTATTTTCAAACAGAAGCCCGCCGAGCTCTTCAAGTTTCGCCCGCAAACTTCTGTCCCGTGGACTCAAGCGCAAGCACCTCGCTCTTCTTGCTCGCCTCCAGAAGGACAAGAAGGTGAACTTTTAAAAACTCCTTATGAACGTTTGCTCGACTGGAAATGTATTTATGTTTTAAACAAATCTTGTGACTAGTAGTTGTATTAGTGTAATCCTGTTGCTTACTTTCTACTTACACAAAATTTTTAAAAAAATTCGTGTGCTTTCAGGAGCACGATCTGATTGAGATGGTACACATTAAGAAGACCGGTCTCAACTTCGACTACTTGGTCTTCCCCGTGAGAGGAGCCAGGTCGGTGTTTCTCAATAATTGTTGAGTAATCGATTTAAAGGTCTGTAGATTGTAAATCGAATTAGGGTACTGTAGACTGTTAAATGATCGATTGGGAATACCGTTAAATTATCGATTACTTTGTAGGCGCGGTGAAATTATGTTGAATCTACGGGAGATGGCTGTGGACCGATTGGAGGACGACAACACGATGGTGCTCAAGCCGAGTCGAAGTGGTGAGGAGTACGGTAGTCGATGGGGTGTGGTAGCTCAGAGATTGTAGGGTAATATTACCGCAAGTATCGGGGAATATTACTGCAATTAACTTGCCGAAAAGTAACTCAGAGATTGTAGGGTAATATTACCGCAAGTATCGGGTAATATTACTGCAATTAACTTTTCGAAAAGTAAGTTACCAGAAGTACCACGGTAAATTACCTTTTTCTTACAACAATTTAGCAATATCCCTGTAACTTACTTTTTGCTTGCTAAAAAGGCAAATTTGAAGTAAGCGAAAAGTAACATTGTAGCAATGTTGAAATAATATTACTTTTTTCGAGAGCAGTAACAAAATAAGTTTCTAGTTAGTTACAAATGCGAAGTAAGTAAAAAGTAATATTACTGCAACAATAAGGGTAACTTACTTGAGCACTTCTGGTAACTTACCACACTAATTGCCGTAATATTACCCTGCAATCACTGAGAGTCCGAAGAGGCGAGGAATGGGTCACACATATGAGGCTGTTTGCGAGAGGACCAATAACCTCGTACATCGATTTTCTGTAAATCCCGTAGTTGAGGTTATCGAGTGTGCTGATCATCATGGTGACAATCATTTTGCATTTCACTCATCGGTTCGGGAGTACTGTAACTACCGTTTTTGAGGCTGCAACATCATATCTCGTAACCCAGTGAACCGATTTGAGGGAAAAAATTTTTCGGAGTCTAGTTTACATTGTTGAAAATTATTTGATATTCTATTTTAATATTTCTATTTTTTCTCAAATTTCAATAAAACGTTCCCGAACACGTCTCATAACTAATGTTTGTCACATGCACTAAAAAATGCGCCTTTTCCTCAGCATTCATATTCTTATGCTACATGCATACTTCAGAGGTACCACTGATATAGATTATGCCCTTATAATTCAGTATGTAGTGTTTCACTGACCGCGCAGGAGAGCGCGAAATGAGAATGATCAGTGCAAAATGATACTAAATGATGCGATAATGGCCATTTTCCACACGAAATTGTGAATAAAAAGGATGTGATCTATATCAGTGGTACCTCTGAAGTATGCATGTAGCATAAGAATATGAATGCTGAGGAAAAGGCGCATTTTTTAGTGCGTGTGACAAACATTAGTTATGAGACGTGTTCGGAAACGTTTTCTTGAAATTTGAGAAAATATAAAAATATTAAAATAGAATATAAAATAGTTATCAGCAACGTAAGCTACACTCCGAAAAAAATTTTCACGCAAATCGGTTCACTGGGTCACGAGATATGATGTTGCAGCCTCAAAAACGGTAGTTACAGTACTCCCGAACCGATGAGTGAAATGCAAAATGATTCTCACCATGATGCTCAGCACACTCGATAACCTCAGTTCGTTAATTTTGGTGACACTTTTCAATTTCAGTGTACGCCCATTTCATTGATTCTTTCGCGAACAGCCTCATATGACTGACTATCGACTGTAGTTATGATTCGTTCGATTCGTTTATGTTAGTCCGGGTGGGGCGAACCGTGGGTAAGACTAATCATTCTGAATATGAATCTTTGCAGATATTCGGCGGATCAGAGGAATCTACGCTGCGACCACCGGGCCGGACAGTGTCTGCTGACATACTTTGAAGCTCAAGAAGTGGAAATGGAAAAACGTCTCGAATAGATAATCGATCGATATTTCCGTCTACCGTACCCCCATCCCCGCTTCTCACACTGTGCAGTATCTAGGTCGTCTTGCTTTGTTCGATATCGATTATTGATAGTTTTATTTCAAGTTTTAGCTTTTGTTGTTGTTGTAGCTGAAAAATGTCTCTGTTTATGTTTATATGCAATATTCGAGTAGACGTGGCGGGCATTCCTGTATTTTCACTAGGAACATATTATACTATACGGCACTATTGTTTGTTCTCGTGTATTGTCTTTCTCGGTTGTTTCTGTTGTTTATACCGCCAGCAATAAATCAGCCAGTCATCTATTCTCCGTGCTTATTTTCACATGAACGAAACAAATAATGCAAGCAAGGAATGGAGGGAAGGGGCGGAGCCAAGCGAGGTAGGAGGCGGGGCCAGGCCGGAGAGCCCGCGGGTTAGTAGGGCGCCTACTTAGTAGGCCCCCTACTTATATATTAGTATAGCTCACTTGGTGTCGAGATCATAGTAGGCCGCCTACTTACATATAAGTATGTTTTCTCTCTGTGTAGGCATATCACGCCCCCTTCAGAGGCTCATGAAAATTTGATACATTCTGAAAAAAACAGTGTATATTCTGCAGGTTCAGTAGTATCTTAGTAGTATCTTAGTATTGTCTTTGTCACCCAGCCGTGACATCGTAAATATCATGTTGCTCCATAATATTACATATTACTGCAATTCAATCATACTTTGGCATGATAAATGATTGATTGATTGATTGACTATCGAAAAATGCGTCTATGATTGTCCTTGTAATCTCCCCGTGTGGTACCAACACAATGGATACGGTGGACAACTGATTTATCATCAGACACGCACGTTTATATATCATCTAAAAGACATACACCACGTTGGATCATATTGTGTAATCTTGCATCGTTCTATGAATGACGTATGAACATGATCGGGTATCGGGAATACACCCCGGCCGCAGCAAGCAGCTGCAACATTTCCGACGTAGCACTTTTCCAAGGTAAACAACATTCAGAATGCATCAATTTGGTTAAAAAAAGAAGAAAAAAATGAATTTTAGTCATCTCTCGGTATGTCCTACCTATAGCCGGGATTCATTCATTCATTATTTATTCCTTCAGAGTGGATTGGGATCATGAGGTAGGTTGTTAAGGGGCAGGATACGGATGTCCATCGACATGGTCGAATCGGGGAGGGGGTATTGTTTCTGCATGGCAGCAAGGGTATTGGGAGAGGGGCGAGGGGGTGGGAGTGGGTATCGATGATGGGATCAAAGAATGGTAGAGATAAACGAGAGTTTGCCAAGAGTCAAGACCCTATCATTCTTCGCGACACGTGTCGGTGAGATCTTGCATCTTGGAATGACTTTCTCACCCAAGATGCGAAGGTCTCGGCAAAAGTCTCGCGAGACCCTCATTGTTCCGCAGACAGGTTAAATAGAGGGGTAAGAAGAGTGAATCTGACCACTCCGAGGCACAGCGTTTCATCACCCCCTAAATAGGGACTCCTGCGTTTGAACGGTTTTGATGTGCAGGGTTTTCAAATCCGGGGCGGCCGAACAACAAAGGGGCGGAGACTGCTGTCTAGCGCTCTCTCGCTTTCACACGCTCACACGCGTGTTGACTAGTTTCTCTGCCGCTGTCTGCTCTCTTGCCCGCGAAAGTCCTCGCGTGAAACGTTGTGCGAGGGAGGAAAAGAAGTGGAATGGGTGGTAATGGGTCTCACAAGATCCTCTAAAATATAATATCACAACAATAGTATATTTATTAGAATTTTAGAAATTGTAATGCATCGAATGGGTATGTCAAGTGTGATAAATCAAACGTGGAAAGGTACAAATTCATTCGCAACCTAAAGGACACAACTGTGATGTGCACACAAAGGCTCCGAGCCAGCACGAGTGGCGTAGATCATCTTCCTCCAGCATATACACTAGTTCGGCCCGACCACACTCGGGACAAGTGCTCTTCTTGTTATCAGCCGCATTTTGTTCCATTTTGTGCAGGATGCTCTTATATTCTTTGCTTTGATGTCCGAAGATAATGTAGAGGACTTGTTGCAAGATATCCTCAAGCGAAAGAGCATCCATGATTACATCTGCAAAGAATTATTCAAAAAAATGATATATCGAATTGCATCAAAATATATAAGTTTTTATAACGGAGCTTAGACAAATTGCCCAAAAGCGAGAATGTGCATCGTACTACGGTAAGGTGACTTCACATTGGCGGCTACTGTATCCACACTTACGCGTAAAGAGATCCCCAAACATAATCTCCTCCCTCTGACTTCGCTTGAATTCTTTTTCCGCCTCTTCCCTGCTCATTTGACCTCCGCTCCATTTTCTGCAAATGTTCGTGTACGTCTCATATTTTACAAATTTATAATACTACGTTCCACTTCAAGTACTACCTGTGGTGTGAATACTGTCTGCTTCTCTCGCTTTTGCATGCTCTCTCGCCTTTTTTGCCGTTTATCAGCGGAACGTTTTAATATTTTTTTACGAGTGCTTGTATATTTGTAAAACTGCTTCTGCTGGCGTGCGAATGCAATGTTGGAGCAGGAATGCTTGGTTTAAAGGGACCGTGCATAGGTAGCGAAATGCACTTATTTAGTAGTATTTTGCCCACTGATCACGGGAAAAATAAGGAAAAAAATTTCGGACCATTTTGAAAGCCGCTACGGTCTTACCCGCAAACTACACCACAATGGACCAAAGGGCGCCGCCTTTTCCTAATATTTCTAAAAACGGTTCCAGTCCTAACAATTCGTGGCTGATGAATTTGTACGATGTCCTGGGTGGCTACTGAGTAAAATTCCTGATGTTTCATGATGCTTCCCTGCACTTAAGACAGCATTAGGAAACGTCGAACTTACACACCATGAATATTGAAATGTTCATATCTCGAAACAGAAAGTTCCAATATTTTTTTCTGAAATTTTCCCGTGATGTGTGACTCAAACTCCACCAATTGAGTTCAAGTTGCCGATCTCTGCAGGGTCCCTTTAAAATGTATTAAACGTCGCATTTCCTTTTTCAAATACGAAGTGTAGTACCATATCATCGAGTCGTCTTTCGTTGTCGGACCCTCTCGTTTCGCAAGTTTCTCTCGATGATTCCTTCTTTCTCTAAGATGATCTCGCCGTACTCTTACCGATGCCGTGAAATAAGTACTAACTAGTAAGTATACAAGTAAGTGAGTATGCTAAGAGTGACTTCGTTTGTTATATATATTGGTTCTTTTTTTACATCATTTCCGGCGGTGGGAGGAAAGTTTATTTGTGTGGCACGGTGTCTGGCAGATTAGCGAGCGAAACTGTGCCAAGGCGAAATAAATTTGAGGCGTTTTGACTCAAATAAATTCATTACTAAATAGGCCGATCGAAATCGAAAAATATGCTTCCAAGGAAATTTTAGTTCGTACCTTGACCCTGTTCTGAAAAAAAACTTCCCAACGGATGCTTTACTCCCCCAAAGAGGAGATTAGCATTGACACTTTTAAATTCAATCTCCTCATTGCAGAAAATCTATATAGATGAGAAGCTGATAACATTATCGAGCATTGCTAACTAACTAGTAAGACATTCACTAACAATTTCTAGTATTCAGATTTGTTCAAATTTGATAACTTGGCATAAAAGAGTTATATATATTTATTCCTAATTCGGACCCTTTCTTTCACCCTGGCTTAAAACACGTTCTCTGTAAGACCGTCGGATAGCAAAATAAAAAAAAATTGAGAAAATGTTTTGAGCAAAATATCGTAAACATAAAACAAAATTACAAGTGAGCAATATTTTACGAAAAATTGTCTACGATTTTGAGTTTCTACCTGTTGATCAATCATTTACTTATAAAATTCTGCTCACATAATTTGGTCGGGGCTGGATGGTTTAACAAATATTACGATGGGATTGATGTTGGCCAACTTCAGAATGCGAATAGCTCGATCATAAACCACATCGAGAATGCAGTGTTGACCCTGAATCATGTGCTTAAGCAGTTGAGTCATCTTTTCTGACTACGAATGCACGTGGCTAAAAACTACTACGAAACTTCGTGGCTCCGAGGCAATTTTTCGATCGCTCTCAGCCTTACGAGCTTGATTTAGCTGAACCACTTGTTTTTTGAGACTCAATTCGTGAGAGTATATATATCGATTGATAATATTACCTGTCGGATGACCTCCTTTACTCCACCGATTGTCAATCCATAAAGGTCATCGTTCAAATACAGGAGCTCAATCAATTCACCGTTTCTTTCATCTTTTCGCATGCGATCCTGCAGGAAACCCGTATTAAAGGGGAAAGAACAGTAAAAAAGTGTCTCAAGAATGATGTGACGCTGTTTGCGTTAGGATCAACAAGTCGCTGAAACAAGTCAAAAATCGAATACTCTGAAATCTTGCTGCTAGGGGTAACTTTCGACACTGAAGACGCTGGTGCCATCGATTCCGCAGTATGGCGCCTCTAGTAGCACCATAGAAAGAATTGTGAAAAGCACCGGCCTCTTCCCATCTCCCCTCGTCTTTTCTGACTCTCACAAATGTTGAAACACACGCAGTTTTAGAAGTTTTTGCGTGGCTCAGAGATTAAAAATGCACAAAAATGGCTCTAATTGAGACAAATTCCAGCAACTGATTGTGAGCATCTCCGTTTTCAGTAGAGCTACAAACTTACATTTCTTCCAGGGCATCTTCCACAGCGTAAGCCAAGAAAAATAATTAGTAAAATAAAAATTAGTAAAATTCAATGTGGACGCACTTCGGAAACGAAGTGGAAATCTCTTCCATCGACCTCAGCGCTTAAAGGTGCACGAGAAGTATCTGAAAGCGTCCGGTTTCATAAAATACTCTACACAGAGCGGTTTCTTAAAATACTCTACACAGAGCGGTTTCATAAAATACTCTACACAGAGCGGTTTCTTAAAATACTCTACACAGAGCGGTTTCTTAAAATACTCTACACAGAGCGGTTTCGTAAAATACTCTACACAGAGCGGTTTCTTAAAATACTCTACACAGAGCGGTTTCATAAAATACTCTACACAGAGCGCGAAGACTCCAGCCTTCCTTACTCTGGAGATGCTGTCTCCTGCTGAGAGAGCACTAGAAATCGAGTGATGGGGACATCTCATCTCCTATTATTTGGAGATGTGATCACTCCAGAGTAAGGAAAGCTGGAGATTTCGCTCTCTGAGTAGAATCGCCGGTGGTTTGACTAGTTGTCGGTTGGTCGTTCTATTTCCTCACTTTTTACGAGATAAAGAATAAAATAAAAAAATTGGAGAAAATAGAGCGGAACCCTCTAATATGAGTTGCTAGTCAATTGTTACAAAACGAGTAATGATCAGACTCTCATAATTCTCCATACTCTCCCATCGATCAGACAGCGCGATAGAGCATGTAGAATTGAGAGGGTCAGACGAATACTCACAAAACCGTTGCATTCCGCATTGCAGAGAGATTTAGTCATAACTTTTCTTACATGGGATGAAGCCCTTGAATTGATGTTTCCCTAGTTCTTTGCAAATCCTCCCACGGAACGCTCCTCTGACGCATACCGGGCTGAAATTGTAAACATTCGGTTTTCATTAAAATATTTTCTTCGTACGGTCATCTCTAATTGCATTGTTTAATAATAAAAAATAGGTCAAACAAAGCATAAATACAAATTGTACCCTGTGGTTGAAAGTGTGCTGGAATAAATTGAATTTCGTCGTAGTACCTGATGCTTTCGCGGTCATTCTATTTTGCACGATTTTCAAACCAGAAATTAAACTTTTTTTTCAAAATCGCAGACCGTATCAGGACTGTTCGACAACTTCCAAAACCGTTTGGAAATTGGAGTAATAGAGAGAAAGATCGGTGTACCACACAGCATCCAATTGGCTCCATGCAAGAACGTCTCTGGGTGTCTGACCCACTAAGGATCGTGCTAACTTGAGGCCCACCAACTCAGTGGGATCAGGATTAGCTGTTTTTACCGTTTTCTGGCACAATTAAAACACTCACTCTTTTCGACGTTTAACCTCTTCAACCTTCTTTTTTTCTCGAGAAGTAGGAGAAAAGTCGTTTGAATAGTTTGTTCATTATCTGCAACTGCGAAACAATGCAAGAGGGAAATGCGCGACACTTTTGCACAACTCTAGAATCGCCAGTAAACTTTGAAAGGTACTATACGACTACCCGCATAATAGGGAAATTGACCGCTTTTCTGAAGAGAGAGCACGGAGAATGAAGAGTGTGGGGTCTAATTTCCCTCTTATGCGGGTAGTTGTATAGTTACCTTTCAATGTCTAATCGCCGGTCGGCTACTTCCCGGCCACTGGTCCGACCATCAGCGACTCTCATTGTATGCTCTATCGATTTAACTACGATCGAGAATTATGAAAAACACCAAACGAATAGTATAAGAAGCAGAATGCAAATTTAATAGCATCCAGAAAGGGGTTAGGGGAAAGTAAGAGACTCTCTCTCTCTCTCACTTCCGGGATATCTCAATGGTCGGTGGAGTAGAGGGCGAAATGTGAGACCACGGTCTCTTCATTTTGCACACTCTCTCATCCGCCGACTGGTCAAGAGAGTGTGCGAAATGAAGAGACCGTGGTCTCACATTTCGCATTCTACGGTGAAATGAACAATGCTATGAACGTTATGGACAAGAAAGATGGATATATTGATCAACTCTTATTCGTAATTAGAGAGGAGGGGGGGGGCGGGCATGGTTGGCAGACACCATGGAGGGCAGGTGAGCGAGAAAGAGAGACAGACAGACAGACAGAGAGGGAAATTGTTCATCATCCACAAGAAATTATACAACTTATTACAGTGAATGCAACCACAATTTACCTAGAACTACAATTTATCTCAAATTTTAAGTCACAAGTTTTCATTGTAATTACTACGACAGGAACAAATGAAAATAAGCGAAGTTATGATTACATAATTCAACATATTTGTTTTTCAAAATATTTCAGAAATTATAGGGCAAAGTTGAATTTATGAATACAATATGCACATGGTAAAAATCGAAGAGAAAAAAAATGAAAACACTTGAAGAAAAAAAGAGGGAAGAGTTGAGGGCGAGCCTACACAGAGCGGGAAGTCTCCAACTTTCCTTACTCTGGAGACATTGTCTCCAGCTGAGAGAGCACGCAAAATGGGGAGAGCGGGCTAGAGATAGTGAGAGGTGATCTCTCGATTTTAAATGCTCTCTCAGACAATGTCTCCAGAGTAAGGAAAGTTGGAGACTTCCCGCTCTGTGTATGGGTAACGCACCTGTCAATGCTGACAGGTGCGTGACCTCACCAGGGAGAGGTTCCTATGACTATGATTGGGAGGAGGCTCCTTATAGAGGTGTCCCCCACATCATGCCACACACTACAGAAAGGGGTCATCGTAAGAGAGTAGTCTCTCTTGATTTAACGATCTCTCACTTCAAATATGTAGGCTGCATCGACCTGAGGAGCGATGTGGCACAGAGCAACCTACACAACGTCGGAAAGCGTACTCTCAATTTCAAATATTGAATAGATTAATCAAATCATACTATGAAACCGTTCTCATCCACATCATTCCACAGACCGGTCAATCTTCTTTGGAGTGAGAGAGCGTGTGAAATCGAGAGGGACTCTCTCACTTTAGCATGCTCTCTCACCCTGACCCCTCTCCGTAGCTTTGGAATCATGTATGCATCATCTCTTCGAGTCTACCCTACGATGAAGATGTCGATGTACGATAGCGAAATATCGGGAAAAATTTTATACTATTCATTCATTCATTTTTCTAAATTTATTCCTTTAGAGTATCGCATACAAGAGGGCAAGAAACGGATGTCCGTCGACGTAGTCGAATCGGTTTTATGCATGGCAGCAAGGGTATGGGGAAGATGGGTAACAGCCAATTCTTAACAGTTGATTCAGGGAAAAAGGAGTTGGGCTGAGAATGAAAAAAAATTCGGAAGTAATCTCGGGGTCAATCAACCGAGGAGAGGGGGGGGAATTCGATTTAGATATTATTCTAGAGGAAAGGGTGGTGTGGGTCTAGGGAGGTAAGAAAGCTAGAGAGAAGGTGAATTACGGACAAATCTAGTAAGAGAAGAACGAGTGAGGAGGGAAGAGTCATCAAGCTCGTAATGACTATGAAGAATGGAATAGAGAAATATCAATAACAAATCTTCGTCGTTCTGAACTTGATTTAGGGAAAGAAAGCGATTACGGTAACAGGAGGCAAAGAACAACGGAAATACAACTTCCTGGTGAAGTCGCGTTGGACACGCTCAATATAATTGGTAGTATCAACGGAATTAATGGGGTTCCAGGTAATAGAACACTCGGAATCAAGATTTATAAGAAAACAAGTTTATTTTTGATCGATTTCGATTTTCACCTTCTCCAGACCCCCTGTTGAACTCTTGCTGATCCTAACGTAAACAGAGTCATATTCTAGCAAATTCGCTGTAAGACTACCATTGCATGATATGATAAATGTTTGGTTTGTATTGACACTCAATTACTGTCTGAGAACGGGAAATATTGGGGCAAGATCGTAGTGTGATACCACAGAAGAAGCAAGAGAGAGGAGAAAACAGATGATAAAGTGACAATCTGTCAAATAATCGATAATCTTATACAATGAACTAAATCATCGTCACGGGGGACGAAAATTGTCCTTCAGTCTGTTTCCCGTTCTCAGACAATTACTAGACATTCTGGAATGTTGGACTATCAGAGCTCCATTTTTGATAATTTGCGTGTTTGTTGCCAATAACAAAGAAACAGAAACTACGAATAAACAAAAAATATTCAGCAATAATTATGAGAGGCTCGTGAGAGGCTCTTCAGTCGATTAATTGATGGGAAACCAAAATAGAAAGGCAGGAATTCAAATCTTAGCCTTTTCCACTTCCATTTCTAAAAAAAAATAAAGGTAATTAATTCACTTCATTTGCGTTGTAATGTTACCGGTGTCATGTTAATTATAGCGCTTGAAGTATCGCTTTCATTTGTTTCAATAGAATAATACATTAATTACACATCGAAATACAATATTTACACACGAATTTTCCAAACCACGTTGATTGGCGTAGATCATCTTCCTGCACTAATTCTACGAGTTCAGTTTTGCCACACGTTGGACAAACGAAGTCCTTATCAGCGGTGTCAATTTCTTCTGATTCCATCCAAATTACACATGGTTTGCTCCCATCGCCGCTCTCAAATTCTTGTTTTTGCCGTCCAAAGACAATATCGAGGACTTGCTGGAAAATGTCATCAAATGACTGCGCTTCCGATATGATGTCTGCAAGAAATGTGTCTGTGATATTCTGAAATGATAGTAAGAACACTATCAGTTAAAATTCAAAAAACCCAAATAAAATCAAAATAAATACTTTTTTCAATAGGAACAACAATACTCTTGAACCAAATTGACAACTAGGATATGATAACCATGAACTATTGTAACCCTGATATGATGGCTCAATTTTTTGAAGAGAAACATCATAGCAAAGTTGACCTTTTTTAAATGAAAATTACAAATCTGAAAATTCGCGCCCTCAAAAAGTGAAGCTACCACATAAGATCCGTTCCTGTGGATGGAATCATGAGTTTAGGAATAATGAGTTTGAGTCTCTCTTCCTCACCCCCCCCCCCCCCATGAGATGCAGTGTGCTGTTCTCTATATGAAATTGCTTGAGTTCACAATATGAGTACTCAAACACTTTATGACAATGTTTGAGTACTCATATTGTGAACCAACCAAGGGGGATAATAAATGTTGTTAGTGATTGGTAAACCACGATCCAAACATGCCCCAAAAGGGGCCTCGCAACAGACTGACCATCTCAGGACAGGCCACATGATTCCAAACATACAGAACAGGGTTAGGGCGAGAGAGTGTGCAAAAGTGAGAGAGTCCCTCTCGATTTCACACGCTCTCTCACTCCAAAGCCCTTTCTGTAAGGTTGACCGGCCTGTGGAATGATGTGAGGCCAATAGAGGAGGTCGAGACCGATTTGCGTGTAGAAGACCTAGCACCTTTACTATTTAATATTGTCTACATAATACACCGCTCTACCTAATTTCCCCATTGAGTTAATAGCAGTAGTCCATTTCATGAACGTATCAATCTAAAATTGTAATACATAAACCGCTTTTGAACGCCGTGGAACATTTTGTAACATCAATTGCTCTTTTGAAACTATGAAATGATATGTACATACGTGTTGTTAGATCTTCGAACATTTTTTCATCTCTCTCGACTCTGTTAAATTCAATTTGTGCCTCTTCCTCGCTTATTTCACGCGGGCTCCACTGCCTGCAAAGAGAATAAATTTTAGTATTTACGTTATTTATTATCATTTATTTATTTATTTATTTCATTTTTTAGTATTTTAATATGTTAGTATTTTAGTATTTCTTATTCCCATCGCCGTGATGCTTTAAAATAATATAATTTTTGCCCAATATATCTGTGGGAAGGCAACATAAATGCACTGAACAAATCGATCATTGTATTATTCCATTTTCATACTCACATTACTTGGGCGGGAGTGGACGGTTTGATAAGAATAACCATGGGATGAATGTTGACTGATTTCAAACGACGAATTGCTTCATCATAAATTACAGCCAGAATGCAATATTTGCCCTGAATGGGATTGAAATTTGTGCAATAGTCTCGTTAAATCAACAAAAAGCACTCCTGTTGTAAAAATGATGTGGGAGTGTTTGATCCTCTCATACTTTGTTAATTTGTACTTACAGTTTCAGATTGAGCTTTCGTGTTCTAAACAACTAAAGTTTGACTTACTAGCTCAGGCTCAGAAAATTTGTTTCATTTTATAGAATCATATTCGTACACGTTGAATGACTTGCTCTACTCCGCCTATCGTCAATCCAAATTGACTTCCATTCGAGGTGACGATTTCAATGAATTCATTGCCGACTTCAAACTCCCGCATGAAATTCTTAAGTTGTAAATATCGATTAGATATAATCAGTACCATTGCAAAAACTGCGTTTGTCAAGTGCGATAAAGCACGCAAAAGAAAGAGGCTCACGAACAAACGGAAGAAAAAACTTTCGATAGAATCGTTGGTAGTATCTAGGGTGGCCACATGATTCCAAACCTACAGACCAGGGTTAGAGTGAGAGAGTGTACAAAAGTGAGAGAGTCCCTCTCGATTTCACACGCTCTCTCACTCTAAAGGCCTTTCTGGAAGGTCGACCGGCCTGTGGAATGATGTGTGGCGAAATCAGTGCATTATCGATACAAAGTGCATTTTCGGTATATGCATTGAGCAGTGCATTTGTTTATACTGCAGTACATTATTCGGAACACTAGACTGAGGTGCACTGCAGTACTGCACTACTATTACATTTATAAAATGATAGATCATACCAAAAAGCCGAATAACGAACTTCCGTTGTTTACCATAGCGACCCTCTCGCTTTTGCGTGCTCTCTCGTCTCGGTAAACACAGGAAGTCCCCAGTTCGACATTTTGTTTGATCGTATCATTTTGTAAATGTAATATCAGGCACCCTAGTTCCCTAATAACATAATAAAATATAATACCTCTGATACGAAGTAGTAATCATAGCCATTAACTTCAAAATTACGGCGAGCGCGAGATGTCACTAAAGTTTAAAAGATTTAGAATAGGCAAACTCCATTATTCAATAGTTTCGCACAAGCCTGTCAACACTGCAGAAAGGGTTTAAAGGGACAGTAAAGGCACAGTTGAATTCGCGCAAATTTAAAGGTCTCGCCACGACTTTCGGCCCGTTGGAAGAAAAAAAAGCATAGGATGGGTATCGAACCCGCGACCTCACGATTGCTAGGCTAACGTTTTACCGCTGCTCCACTTGGGCTGATATCCGATAGGGCGCACACTATCTCTATCCCTACGTCGCTCGTGGAAATTGGATCACATGAACAAGAATTTGTGTGTTTACTGTCCCTTTAAGAGTGCAAAATTGAGAGGGACATTCTCATTCTCGCCTACTCCCCCCCAAAAAAAACCCTTTCAGGTTGTGTGAAATCATGTGAATCGTCATCTTCCTTACATGGTACTACAGAGCTGAATTGATCCGGATATTTCGTTAACATGTAATCATAGATCTTTCCGTAGAAAGCACCTCTCACGCACACCGATCTGAAATAGAATATAACAGCTAATTTTATTTTATCATGTGTAGTATTCTTTCTGGTATAATTTGCTAGCTTTTAAAAAAAATTGTCATAATGGAACTCAATTTCAATCATCTCAATTTCAAAAAAAAACGTTTCATTCCTATGGTTATTAAGAATTGCAAGCGAATTTTGTTTTTCAAAAACCTTGAGTAGCATATTTCCTCTCCTTTCTTTTCTTCTTGGGTATTGAAGAAGTATGAAAAAAATCGTTTCAAGAAGCTGTACATTGCCTGGAGAAAATATATTAGAAATATTTAAGTTGTCATCTGCGGAAAATTTAACAACAAAACTACATGCAAAAAGGAAACTGTCCTATCAAACTTGAGGGAACATACACCGAATACGCTAATGAGAAGGGGGGGGGTGGAGAGAGGAGAGAGAGAGAGAGGAAAAACCCGCTGGGCTCTTACGAATTGAGCTGTGGGGGGCGGGAGCACAGCATTCGAAACTGCGTCGGCGAGATTATGGCTGCCTATGGAGAATGCACCTGTCAGCCATGACAGGTGTGTGACCTCACAAGAGAAAGGGATTTGCTACCATTGAGATTAGGAGGCCGACTGCAAATATGTGATCCACATCATTCCACAACTACTCAAAGGGGTCAGGATATGAGAGAGCAAAAGCGTGAAAGAGTCCCTCTTGATTTAACGAGCTCTCTCACTCCTTTCTGTTGGATTCATATAACTGTGGAGTGATGTGGCACAGATCGTTCATCATAAATTCGAAAATCATACTGTTATTTTCCAAGCTTAAATAGATTAATCAAATCATACCATCGAACCTTTCTCAACCTATTGATTGCCGATCGATTGTACTAGAATCTCGCTAAATATTCTAGTCTACCCTCTGGTCGTTGCATCAATCATCTCTGCGAGCCTACCCGCAAGCATGGTTCTAATTTAAGCCTAAGCACTGTGAGAATCGAGTCTCTTTCGATTCCTTTATTCGAGGAGAGCAAAGTGCCACCATATTAAATATGACGATATTTCAATAGTCTATTGAGAAATCCGCGACCAAGCGCACGTCCGTATTCACACTCCACAAAGTTTCGAGCCTGATGAGATGGGTTTCACGCGCGCGGTATTGTTTGTGTAAGAGAGCGGGACAGAGGCACGGTGGATGGAGAGTAGAGTGCGAAATGTGAGACCACCGTCTCTTCATTTCACACACTCTCTAGACCGGTCGGTAGGTGAGAGAGTGTGCGAAATGAAGAGACGGTGGTCTCACATTTCAATGCCATACTCAATGCTATTTTGGTATTCCTCTAGAAAAAATATCGACTGGTACCTAAATGATGGAAGTTTAAAACCCAACATTTCTCACCAATACCATACTCAGGGATAGGGGTGGTCGAGACCGCCTTGCGTGTGGAAGACCTAGTACCTTTACCTTTACCTTTACCTTTTATCCCCAATTAATGGACTTAGATAAGATAGGATAAGATATTTATCGATGTGTTCAGATACGACACTGAAAAAGGGTTCAGAATGGGACAAATAATCTTATTCACATTGCACGGTCCGTTTTTTCACTAGTCGGCATTGTGATGAGGTACATTTGAAAGTACCCATCCATGATCCTTTTCGCAGGTCGTCTTCCTTAACAGTACTAATGTGATCAAGATGCCCACATTCGGGACATTTGAGCTTTCTCTTTTCAGTCCAAATTGAACTATCGTTAGCCCTATCGTGCGCAAATGACACTTTGCCATTCTGCCCAAAGAGAATCTCCAACACTTGCTGGAGAGCATCTTCGCATGAGCAAGCATCCGAGATTACATCTGCAAAAGTAATTTTAGAGTTCAATATATTTTCAAAAACATATTGATCTTCAATTTTCCAATGTGTTTTCCATTCTTGAATAATATTTTCGAAAAGTTTCAAGGTAAAAAAAAGACAAATTTAATTTGTTTGATATTAATTTGAATTATTATCGTCTGTAGATTTTTAAACGAGATGCGTACGTGTAAACAGATCTCCGAACATCTTTTCGTCCCTCACGACTTTATCGTATTCTGTTTGTGCCTCTGCTTCGCTCATTTGTCCGCCACACCAGTCTCTGAAGAAGCGATTATCGATTAGTAAGGTTGCAAAAATTTCGTTTCATACTATCTCTCACACAAAATGTTCTTGGCTGGAAGGCCTGACAAGAATTACGATTCACACTCTGAACAATTAAATCCTGTCCAAATTGTTACTAGTTCCCATATTATGCACATCACTACTGATTATTATTGTTACAGAGTTATAAAAGGCTTAAAATCAGAGGTCGAGAAGTTATTGATATAATAAATTCTTTAATTTTATTCTGCCGGTAAGCAGTACTGATTCACTTTCCCCACACTCACATTATTTGAGCGGGACCGGAGGGTTTGATTAGAATTACTATGGGATTGATGTTGGCAGACTTCAGACATCGAATAGCTTTGTCGTAAACTACATCCAGAATACAGTGCCGATCCTGAATTAGGTAAACCATATTCCATTAGTGATAGTTTCACTCAGGAATAAACTACAGTATACCACACAAGACGGATGAGACCTTCAAAAATCGATAAATGTACCTTCTGAATTATGTCCTGGACTCCACCGATAGCCAATCCGTAAAGGCCAACTTTGCCAACGATTAGCTCAATGCTCTTATTTAGTTCAATGCTCTCTTTCATCCTCTCTTATTCGCTCCTGTGATTGAAACATACATTGTTAAAAATACACACAGAAAAAAAGGTCTTACATACGGCCCATAAGATATGGGGGTTCTTAACAAAACTTTTGTTAAGAACCCCCATATCTTATGGGCCGTATGTAAGACCTTTTTTTCTGTGTGTAATGTACATCGTTTGCAGTCCATGAAAACTTTCAGAAAGGGGATAGAGGCAGGCGTTTGCGGCAACCGGTTTTGCTCGGCAATCGGAAATCGCCGGCACTTCCGGAAATGCACAAAAAGGTAGCAAAAAATTATGATACTGACAAAAATTCATTGCGATTTTTTAAACAAAAAAAGCTAATAAAACTAGCGAAGACAATAGACTTTTTACACAAGTTGGAGATTTAGAGCGCTCATAAATGAACCGGTTTTCACGTTGCGCTATTTCACCTTGCATCCATTCATGAAGCGATATCTACTATCAGTTGGTAGAGCAGAATGATGAAAATTTTATGATGGACATTTCGATTGACTCACCTCAGAAACAAAGTGGTAGGTTCTCCCCACAACCTCCGTACGAAAAGCCACACGAGAAGTATCTATATTAGGAGATCGATAACAAATATACTCAATTCTTTATAGATGATACGGTGTTAATTATCGATTAATAACTTTCTTACAGGGCACGATTGTCATGAATTTGGTCGGATGTCGCGCTATCATTTCGTCGTACATCTTTCCATAAAAAGCTCCTCTCACGCAAATAGGCCTGAAAGAATATTATTAATAATCATAATAATAAAATAATAATAGAATATTATCAATCCTTGTTTCGAACGTGCGATAATTGCACTGCCAATATCATTTTCAATGTAGAATATACTTTAAAAGACATCTAACAGATGAGAGAGATGAGAAATTACTCTTTCTGTGTAGAGATTTCCTCAACCTTCGCCTTGCGAAAGCTAGACAAGAATGAGATGAGGCGTTTCAAACGGTGCTGCATTCCGTGAGATGTCAAGTTAACGCACCCTGAACTATTTTCTACATATGTTTCCATGACACTCCCCGTTTGATCATGGTTAGGCTACTAAGTACTGAACAACAAGATCATTTGAGTGTGAGAATGAGATAAAACAGATTATGATAGTCAAAATACACTGAACATTCAGCAAGAAAAGGAATAAGCATCGCAGCTCAATAATCAGCGTATTCCCTATAAGTAGGCGAGATGTCATGGACAGGTGTGGCAGGTGTGTGATGGGCTAAGAAAGATCTGCCAAGGGAAAAAAACGACTGTGACCCCGATACTGAGAAGATACCCACTGGGTATTGGGTATGTAGCGTTACTGCCCTCCAATCGATATCGTTTGCTCAACCATTTCCCGCCACTACTCTCCCAAAAACTATCGTCATAGAACAAGCGGTCCATGCCGGCCAGTAACAATTACAAAACTCCATGCCGACCATTAACAATTACAAAATACCGGTGTTGGCATTCATTTCTTTTGATTCCAATGATGGTAGTAAGGGAAAATATAAGTAGGTATAAAAGTGAGACAAACGTCCATCCTTGGCTAATAATCCATCTGTGAGGTCACGCACCTTTCATTAATGACTCTCTCCTCTACATGCCAATGTATCTCTCACAACATTCAGTTGGCACCATTCCAATAACGTCTCTCTTTGTCTGACTCGCTCTCTCGCCATATCTCTCTACTCGTTCTCGCTGACTCCGTTTCGTATGCTGTGTCTCTCCTCCATCATGGGCTCCCAGTGACCTTATTTCTTCTCTTAACTACCCTAAAACTGAAATTCCGAAATGTTTTTTTTTGTTTTACACTGTATTTTCATTTTCAGAGCATGTACAGCTACAGTAAGCGCCTTCTATCCTACTTGTTCAATGCGAATGATGTCAACAACGAAAACATTTCATCGCGGAAAGAGACGTAAGTTTCAATTTCCACAAAACGATTCGTAATTTGTCTAACGATTGCAAACCTCCAGGAAGATGGAGCTAGAACCCCTGATAATGTGAGAGGGTCTTTCTCGCAGACCCCTTTCTGGAGGTTTCACTTGTCTTTCGAATAACGCGATCCAAACCGTTCAGGCAACTTTCGTCTCACTCCACATTCTGTGTTAAAGATGCTTTCTTTGGCAAGATCTACAAGGAAATGCGCTTGAAATTCCCGCAGCAATTCAATTTTATCACACCATGTGAGTACGTATATTGATTTTATTGATTAATTGCGAATGTTTTAATCAAACGAAAATCACATTTTTATTTTCCTTTATTATTTCACATCATTCCACAGGCCGGTCAAACCTCCAGAAAGAGATAAGTGATGAGATAGCGCGTGACATCGAGAGAGACATACTCTCTCACTTTCACACGCTCTTTCGCTCCTGATCCCTTTCTGGAGATTTGGAACGAAAAAATGTTGATTATTGCAGTCACATCCCGTCCTCCTCTAAATGATGAAATTGCGGGAAAGGACTTCCACTACGTTTCCAAAGTGGGTTTAGATATTATTAAATTATAGTTTCATAATAATGAAGACTCGCTCCCTCCACTTTCTCGCTAGGATACAATAGATTCTCAATCCCGTGAAATAATGTAAATTGCTATATCCATAGATTGATGTTTACAGTACATCTCCTGGTTACAGTACTCCTTCCTTGCAGGAGAGAATTCGCGAGGACGCAGCGAACAACCGGTGCATTGAGCTCTTTGAAAAGAATAATATGCTTTCTTCAATGACAATCGGTGGAGTCCAGCACGTCATTCAAAGTGTAATGTGAATATTGGTTTATGCAGTTAACGAATTTGCGATTTATCCATGCCCTCAAAAATAAAGAGGACTAGGGCTATCTTGTTGGAATGGAAATTCATTTGAATTCCAGTACAATTCCAATAACATATCATTATCAATTTATCGTTCAGAATCAGCACTGTATCCTGGATGTGATTTACGCCCAATCGATCCTATGCTTGAAATCCGCGAACATTCATCCAATCGTAATTCTTGTCAGGCCTTCCAGTTCTGCACAAATTATGTGAGAAATATTCTAAAAGACAATTTTCGTAACCTATTCGCTTTTTTGTAACCTAGTAAATCGATATTCGCTTCTTCAGAGAATGGAGTGGAGGTCAAATGAGTGGAGAAGAGGCAGAAAAGGAATTTAAGAGAGTGCAAAGAGATGAAAATATGTTCGCAGGACTATTCACTCGTGAGATTTCTTAACTTTTATTATTCGGTAAATGGATATTCGAACATATGCCTTTCTGCCGAAATAATGAATGGAATAAATTGGAGCACAAAGCTTTTACACCTCAGTTGAGGCATAAAAGCCATTGGCAGTATGTTACTAACAGTATCGTTTAGAGACATAGAAAATAAATACAAAAAATGCCATTGCAGATGTAATCTCGGAGGCTCGATCGTTCGAGGATATTTTCCAGCAAGTACTTGACATTATTATTGGGCAACACAACCAATCAGAAATCGGCCAGTCAAGAATGAAGGAGTGCGCAATTTGGATTGATGAAAATGATCGAGAAATTTCTACCAAATCTACAATTTCCTTATTGTCTTGCACTCTTCCTTGCCCTATGTTATCACCAGACAAAGAGCTGAGATACCAATCATGGGTTGGGCAAGACGTTCGATTCTTTACATATCCCGACGGTCGCCTTGTAGTTGTTGAAATTTTTTAGGGAATAGAGGTTTTTTTTCTTTGTGAACGGAACCCCGAACCATCCTGCACTGCACACTTTTCGTTTGTTCTCGTTATTTCGAAAAGTGAGGGGAGTGAGGAGGTTGGAGAACTATTCCCTGATAAACGAATTCTTGGAAAAAAAAGTTTATCCAAACAAGTTTGAGCTAGGTGTTTACTTAATAATACTTAATACTTAATACTTTATTCTCCATCGGCGATTTGGGTGATAGGGATTATCTTGACATGATGGTGGATTCTTCGGCTCAGGATCAAGCAGTTTTTTCATGGTGAATCAGGCAGTGTTCGTGTCACAATCACAACTTACGGATTCGGGAGGTTGTCGTAACTAATTTGGGTTTTTTTCGGAGCCCTACTGAGAAGGGGTTTTTGGGGGCAGTTACTAGGCGGGAGGGGAGGTTATTCCAGAGCGTTATGGATCGACTTGCACAAGTTGAAATCGAGACTGGTAGCCTGCAAGGGATCGAAATGCGCAAGCTATGAGCGAACCGGAGAGAACGTGCTAAGGGAGCTAGTGAGTATAGGTTAGTGGTGTCCAACAGTGCGTGCCCATGAATGGAATCATAAACAAACTGCATATCACGTAAAGCCCTGCGATATTCGAGGGTCTCTATATTTAGTAATTTTAGGCGGTCTAAGTAGGACAGAGGGGACTGGCGACTACGCTTGAGAACTCTTCTAGTGAATTCTCGTTGAACATTCTCTAAACGATTAACTAGGCCGATAGCAGTAGGATTCCAAATTACCGTACTCGATTCAAGGAGCGGGCGTATGTAAATTTTATATGCTTTCATGAGAATATCTGGGGAGTTAGTATGAAATGATCTCAACATTAGATTACACATAGAGCGTGTCTTACGAGTAATTTGTGTGATGTGATACCCAAAGTTCAAATTCTTAGAGAAATGAATACCTAGATCTCTGACAGTATCAGAGGGGGAGATGGCAAGACCATTCAAGGTATATTTTGACCTTGTCTTTAGGCGCCCTAAATGAAGTACAGAGCACTTAGGTGTACTCAAAGTCATATTCCACTGGGAAATTCCACATAGAATTTACTATTTGTGTCCGCCCAAATTAGAAGCCTCGTGGAATTGTCGATTCTAAAAATCGCTTATCGTTAACTGTTCCCATTTCATTTTATACCAATTCCTTGTTTTCTTTAAAAAAACTGTAATTTTCGACATTTTTCTTTTCTTTAATTGCCGTCACACCCTTTGTATCAAATGAATAAATAATAAATAAATATTCCAGCCCATTTCTACGACAACCGCGACTTGGGGGTTATCCTGAGCTATAAGTAGATTGTACTCTTTATGGTTGAGATTACTTCTTTCTTCCTTTTTCATGTGTTAACCGACTGAAGATGGGCTGTTGCCCGAAACGTCTCAACAAATAAAGTTGTTGTTCCCTCCCTCTCGTCTCTCTCTTGGCCTTACTTAGAAGAAAGAAGTAATCCTGAGCTATATTATTGACAGGATTTGATTGTTGGTTTCAACGAAAACTATTTATAGAAAACTATTTATTTATAAATAAAATACCTCAATGTGATACACAACATCGGAGAATATTCAAACCAATTCAACTATTTATTTTTTAAATATTATATATTTATCAACGTTCAATAGTAACTTGACACATAATTCCATGTACAGCTTATTTTTAGCGCTACAGAGAGGGATTTGAGGTAAGAGAGGTTGTAAATTCGAGAGAGGCTCTCTTAATTTCGCACACACTCTCGCCCCTGACCTCTTTCTGTTTCTTTGGTTCTTTGTTGACTACCGTCGGAATATGTGATGATCCACACATCTTCTCCCGCCCATGATTGGCTCTTTAGATCTCTGTCTGGTTTCAAAACATTACATGGTAGAGTACAATGGAACAAGGAAAATCTCGAGTCGAAAACCAGATCATGGTCATTTTCGTCGATCCAAATCATGCACTCCTTCATTCTTGACTGGCCGACTTCTGTTTGGCTCTGTTGCCCAATTACGATGTCTAGCACTTGCTGGAAAATATCCTCGAACGATTGAGCCTCCGAGATTACATCTGAAATGTTATTATTTTCCGTTCTCTATTGGGGTTCTATTAATAGAATAGAATCTGAAAACATGAGAGGACAGTGGAATTCAGACGCAACGCATTCGAAGAAGTTCGAAAAAGGAGCAAAAAGGAGAGTGATGATTTCACGTTCAGTGACTTCCATTAATGCAAGCCCTAACTATTGTTACTTTTCTGATATTATTGACAATGCTGAGTGAAGGCAATTCATGCACCACAGTGTTTTAATAGCGGAAGTGCCAAGAAAATATTAAATAAGCCATACGATTGAATAGTCCCGCGAACATTTTTTCATCTCGCTGAACTCTCTTGAATTCTACCTCTGCCTCTTCTCCGCTCATTTGACCCCCACTCCATTCTCTAAAAAAATAATCGATTGAGTACGTTTCGAAAATTGAGCAAAGATTTTAGAATATCTCTCACATAATTTGTGCAGAACTGGTAGGCCTGATTAGAATTACGATAGGATGAATGTTTGCCGATTTCAAACATAGGATCGATTGCGCATAAATCACGTCCAGGATACAGTGCTGATTCTGTAACAAACATAATTTGGAGAATGAGCAAATATCAGGGGCCATATTTAGTGTTCTCTTGTTTAAAGTTGTTCTGGACTTCCAAGATTGTAATTCAAAATTGTAATGGCGTGCAAGACGACCTCGATCTCGAGGTTAGAGAGAGAGAGAGGTTTCATTTTCAGGGCATGGACAAATCCCAAATTCGCTAACTATCTGAACTTATTTTCTCAGTACACATTGAATGATCTGCTGGACTCCACCGATTGTTAATCCATAAAGATGATTATCCCATTCGATCAGCTCAATAAACCGGTTATTGGCTGCGTCCTCTCGAATTCGTTCCTGTAAGGAACAGATACTGCAACAAAAATGTAATCCAGATGAGTTCTGTAACCAAGAGGAAAACTCGAAACGGAAATATATGGTTACATTTATTTACATTTTAACAGAAATCAGAATCTGTGTACCTAAGTAACAGATCGGAGTGCGTCAATATAATAATACAACCGTTTTTTTTGAATTGCACATTACAGTCAAAAAACTAACTGTTGAAACGAAATGGAAGTGCTCCCCCGGAATGTCATCATTAAGAGGAGGACGAGATGTATCTGGAAGAATCAACATCATTTAAATCTCCAAAGAGGTGTCAGAGTGCGTGAAAATGGGAGAGTATGTTTCTCTCGATTTCTATCTCATCTTCTTTCTCATATCGAGAGCTATCTCATCGCCGATCTCTTTCTGGAGGGTTTGCAAAGCCTGTGTAATGATGTTTTTTTTGAATTGCACATTACAGTCAAAAAACTAACTGTTGAAACGAAATGAAAGTGCTCCCCCGGAATGTCATCATTAAGAGGAGGACGAGATGTATCTGGAAGAATCAACATCATTTAAATCTCCAAAGAGGTGTCAGAGTGCGTGAAAATGGGAGAGTATGTTTCTCTCGATTTCTATCTCATCTTCTTTCTCATATCGAGAGCTATCTCATCGCTGATCTCTTTCTGGAGGGTTTGCAAAGCCTGTGTAATGATGTGAAATAATAGAGGAAGAGAATGTTTTGATTCTGGTTTAATATAAATATTCTCTATAAATTGATGCATTCAATAAATATACTCACATGGTTTGATGGTATTGAATAGATGCGGAAGTTTAAATCGCATTTCCTTGTAGATCTGGCCAACGAAAGCACCTTTTACACATACTGAGGAATGGGAAGGAAGTGGCCTGAACGGTTCGGGCCCCTTCATTCCACAGACTCATCAGACCTCCAGAGAAGGGTCAGGAGCATCAGAACGTGGAAGATAACCTTTGACACATCTTCCAGCTCCGGACCCTTTTCTGTTTTTTTTTATTATCGTGGCATGTTACTGACGTTTTTGTGGAAAATGCAACTTACATTTCTTTATGTGAAGAGAAATTTTCCGCGTTGATCTCATGCGTTTTGAACAATAATGATTGAAGGCGTTTACAGAAGCTGAACATTGCCTTAAAATGTAGATTTAAAAAAGACAGGAAAAATTACAAAAAAATACAATGGTTAATTATGCACAAATTTGTTCAGTAATTACTGCAAGGTGGTTAAAAAACTTCAGAAGCTCGAAATTCACGGATGTAGCTTGGATTACACACTTTTTGAAAGTTAAGTAGTGTTTTGGAGCACTGAAAATCGCAGAATGTTTACAAACAAGGACCATGACAAGAGCGAGTTTTAACATGCAACTCAGGGGGAATTTTCCACCAAATTCGACTTCAAAACTTTCAACAAATAATGATCCTGATTGAATTGGGAATCGAAAGATGCCATCTTCTCTTCGTTTGACGAGAGACAGAACCCTGCTTGCGGGTATTCTATAAGGAGTGATGCGGGATAAACCAGCCTCAGGGAAGATTCGAATAAAAGGAGATTACATGAATATAATCGATAATTGGAAATGGCGCCACTCAATAAGACTTCAAAATTCGATTATACGATTTTGGACATTCTATTTAAAAATATGGGCCGAACGAAATGTGAAAAGCTCAAAAATTGACTATGATCGTTCCGAATTTGTGCAAAAGGATTCGCTCGCGCATTTCTATTATACAAATAGGAGTGTCCGAACAATACAACCGCAACACTCTGTGGCGCGAAAATGCCCATTTCAAAAAAGAGCGCATACACTCAATTTCATCGAGTATTAGGAATAGTTAACCCCGATCTCAATGCTAGTAATCTCCACTCCGCAGTGGGGTCACACACCTGTCGTGATTGACAGGTGCATTATCCATAGGCAGTTACCATCCCGCCCAAACCCCTCCTCTCTTCTCCTCTTCTAGTGTATTCATTTTTCCTCCTCTCGTTTAGCACTGTACATAATTTAATCATTCAAATAGGCCCTACGATGTCCACAATTGTTTAAAATATAAATGTACTGAATTATGCAATCCTAATTGCTCTTGCTTTCATTTGTCAATTCGAGCTAAATTGTTGTTGAATGCACGGTAATAAGTTGCATACTTTCTTGTGGTCGAAGAGAAATGTATCTCTCTTCCCTTTCTCTATCCCGCATATTCTCTCCCTTCTTTACAGTAATTTTGCGGCATCCGTAGGATACAATTTCAGAACTAGTTCTCTAGTTTATAAAAAAATCATTGTATTAGTTCTGACGACTTGTATATCTATTTTTTTCCAGACAATGTACACCTTGTTTAAACAAATTCAATCATACTTTTCCAATAATCAAGAAGAAAAGAATGAACAGGAAGACAATATTTCTCCGAGGTAAATTTGAACAACAAAATGCGCTCGTGGCATCTAATAAGAATGAATTGTTACATTTTGCTTCGCCATTGAATTTTTTTATATCTAATTGTCGATCAATTCTGGCAACTAAGGAACCGCGTTAACAAAAAAACGGAAATAACGCCAGTGCAATAAATTCTTGATCAAAAATTCTTTTAGATCAGTATGTGTGAGAGGGGCTTTCTACAGCAAGATTTACGATTATATGCTTAAGAAATATCCAGCACAATTCAACCCAATCATTCCCCGTAAGTGAGCTTATCGATTTTAATTTTAATGTCTCCCATTCACTCAAATTCAACACTCCATTCAACTCTGTCAGAAGTGAGAAAGGGTGTAGAATCGAGAGGGGTTCTCGTATTTTCTTTCTGACCCTTTCTGCTGGAACAACGCGGATATTATAAATTCACAAGCAATGGTACAAAACAGTAAACCGTTCCTCTCCTAAACACCGCGACTGCAATACCAATCGTTTCTTTCAGTAACTTCTTGTGCTCGTCGTGACTTTGAAATTGATGGATGGGACTACCACTTCGTTTCTGAGGTGTACACAGAGAATTCGAGTTAATGATTAAATTAATGATTAATAAATTAATGGTTAATGATTAATTTTAATGATTAATGCATACGAGTTACCAATTAAATTACTTAAGCTCTCCACACTTTCCACACTCTCTCTCTGCATAAACTGAGTAATTTAATCATTAACTCGTATGCATGGCAACGTAATTTACCTATCTTGAGTGTGTTGCACTATTCACCTAGTGATTAATACTGGAATTGGGTATCTTTGCTTCGAGAACAGCCATCTGAAAACTTATTCATTAGATTTTTTGATGCTCTATTATTAATTATTTTCAAAATTTATCATTTTCAGAATCTAATGCGAGAATTTGAAAGCAACAATGAATTCATTGAGCTCGCTAAGAGAGATGGATACCTTTACGGATTGGATATTGGTGGTCTGAAGCACGTTCTTGAACAGGTAATGTGATCCATCGAAAATGGCAATGGCGACAGAATAACAAAACTTGCAATCGTAGAAATAGAGAGCTCAATTCGCTCATAAGTAAGGGGATTATAGGAAAGCAATTGCTGAAATTTTTATTTTTTTTTATTCAGGACCAGAACTGTATCCTGAACGTAATTTATGATCGAGCGATTCGTCATCTGAAGTCTGTTAACATCCATCCTATCGTCATTCTTATCAAACCATATAGTCCCGCACAAATTATGTAAGTGCACTGAAAGAAAATTTGCTAGGAGAATGGTTCTCCAAGGTTTCATTTGTTAGAGAACGGTTCTCCACCCTCCTCGATCCGCACACTCTCTCGTCTCGGTGAGCAAACGAGAGAGCATGGGGAAGGAGGAGGGTGGAGAACCGTTCTCTAACAAATGAAACCTTGGAGAACCATTCTCCTAGCAAATTTGCGCTTTGTGTGAAGTTTTGTGGATCACATCATTCCACAGGCCGGTCAACCTTACAGAAAGGCCTTTGGAGTGAGAGAGTGTGTGAAATCGAGAGAGACCCTCTCACTTTTGCACACTCTCTCGCTCTAACCCTGGTCTGTAGGTTTGGAATCATGTGGGATATCGTGATCTGAGTGCATAAAGATGCATATCTGTGAAAACTGTGAAAGCACTCGTTACCATCGGATTTCCTCGAAACCGAATGACATTTTGGAATGGCCCAAGTAACGCGCTGTCTCAGGTACACAGGCGCAATATTGTAGACAAGAGCAGACGTTGAAGAGTCGTTCCACGCTTGTTTGACTCATCTTAAATAGAGTCGAACCTATTGGCAGAGAAATTACCGGACCTATTGTCCGTGGCCAGGGAAATTATGTTGACGTGGCAATATTACATTTTCAGAGAATGGAATGATGATGCAATGAGTGAGGAAAATGCACAAAAAGAGTTCAAGAAATATCAGCGGGATGAGAAGATGTTCGGAGATTTAGTCACACGTAAGCCACTTTTTTTGCACAAATCAAATATGCTTTTCTCTATATTTCATAAAAAGGGGAAAGGTGTTACGTCTTCTATGTACAAGGAAGGCGGTCTCGACCTCCCATAAAATTTTAAAGAACGTAAGAAAATACAATGCACATTTTCCAGATGTCATCTCTGATGCCAACTCTTTCGACGACATTTTCCAGCAAGTGCTCGATATTGTCAATGGGCGACAAGGGACGAATTATCAGCCTGTGATGAAAGAATGCGCACTGTTGATGGAACCCGAGGACGAAGAATTTATATTCAGAGATCTCCTTTGCCCAAAATGCAACGCTGAACTAGTTGAAATTGTTGAGGACGATGATTTACGTCAGGGGACGTGGATTGGCGGTTATGAATGCAAATCGCCACGTTGCCCTTTTGGTCAAAAGAAATGTTTTTTAATAAATGATGAGAGCCCACATCATTCATTCCATATGCCGGTCAATCTTCCAGAAAGGCCTTTGGAGTGAGAGCGCGTGCGAAATCGAGAGGGTCTCTCTCACTTTAGCATACTCTCTCGCTCTAACCCTGGTCTGTAGGTTTCGAATCATGTGAGCCCGCTTGCGATAGAGTCTGTCAATACATTCTTGGCGCCAGATCGTGATAAGGAATGATGAAGAAAACAGAAAATGGGCAAGCGGCGAGAGAACTTGTGAAACTGGAGCGTTAGAAAGAAATCGACCCGATCCCATTCTGGAGGCTTGATGCTATGGATATTTTGTGATTCTGTGAGCCAAATTGTATCAATAGATATATGAAAATAATGGGACAATAGAGGGAAATGAAAAATAATCGTTTTTCACTAGGTGAAAGTGAGACAATCCGACACTTTCCAAACCCGTCTTTCCGAATGACAGGGAGGCCGAACCCGATATCTTATTGTTTGCCTCATCCACTATCCGATATTTCAAAGATCATTGAATGAATTCCATAACCCTGTGTCTTCGCTTATCTCTTCGAATCTCTTTTCTGCACTTCAAAATTCACATTTTCTCTCGTTGTTTGACCTCTATAAACATTATTCATATTCTTATTATTTTTTTATTCTCATTCCAAACAACGACGCTGTAAAATTTTTAAACCCCATGGCCGCGTCACTATTCATTTCAGTACATGGAGCGTGCTTTATAATAACGCCGTTGATTTATTTTAAATCTCTTACATGTTAATTATACATCGGAGAAATTCCCTGTTTAATCATTAATATTATTATTTCAAATCTCAGAATGGCCACTGTTTTGTCCCGTGAGGAGAGCATTGCATCGATTGAGTTTTTGCGCGCAGCAAAGGTTAGATTTGTCAATATTTTTCTAATTATAAATTGAAATAATTCTCAATTTAACTTTAAGTAAGATAATTCTAGTTCTATGTACTTTTATAACGGATGATGTCATAACAAACTTAATGTAAACGTTCAGAAATCACTGAGTCCTTATCTCATCTATGAAGGACTTTATTACGATGTCAGCAACATTTCTTACGTGCTGATTCGAGAAACGCCGGATGGAGAACCAAGACAAGTTGAAACGACGGAACATGATATCCGAATCAAACCTCACATGTAAGAACACATTTGTAGTGTCTTCTAGAAATATTCCAATGACGAAGTCGTATTTCTCACGAATTATGCATGAAAGCGACATTTAAATATTACGTTTTTGACACGGGATATAGTTGTGGTTGGAAATTTTTCCTCCACTCCTTGAAATAATGAACTAGCGAGAGGATAAAAGGTCTGAAAAGAACGAGTAGTGAACGCCATCTAGTATTGTGCCTCAAGAAAACACTGGATTCACTAATCGTTGTTTGATATTGTCGAAACAAATTAAAATATATTTTTTAAACGGAGACAACTTTATGTTCAAGAACAGTATTTGAAATTTCAGACTCTGTCTCCTAGCGCTAGATCATTGCATATTTAGTATAATATCGTAATTGAGAATGTCGAATTTTGTGGTGTGGCGTGACGATGCTTACTGTATCAGTGAAGGAGTGATTTTCTCAATAAATCTAAAGCTGCTTAAATGGAGATACGTTCCTCAAAAAGACGCTGCTGAACAGGTAAGCGTTACATTTTGGAAAGATTTTACTATTGCCGAGGTCGAAAAAGACTGGTTGTGAATGAAACCTATCATCGTTAATATTAAATTATCAACGCTGTAGGAAAATACGAGTTTTGAATCAAAGCCATGACAATGCCAGGTTACATTTATCGGTCAAACGCTTTCGGGTATTTTTTTGTTGGTTTCCTTCGAGTATCTTCTTTCCAGAAAATTGAGAGTAAGTTCATATAATTAATGATTGAATAACGGAAGCTTGTTTTGCCGATAAACTGATGTAACCCTGCATTTATATTGGTTTGATTCATCACTTTCACCAATTCATTTCTCACATCAAGATAACCAACGATTCCCTCTTCCTAATATTTCAGAGCTAAAATTCTTGTTGCAGCATTTTCTATTCGAATCTTCATCTAACGAAGATCTCCTCCTCCTAACCGAAGAAACGAAGGGATTATTTATGTTCACTCGATTTCGACCGAATTTGCAATACTGCAAGAAAGTTATCAATAACAGGTTTATTCAATATAGATATGACACAGTTTGCATTAGGATAAATAAATGTCAGGAACAGTTCAAAATCGAAATCGCTGTAAACATCGCCCACAACATTTCACATCATTCCACAGGCCTGTCAACCTTACGGAAAGGCCTTTGGAGTGAGATAGCGTGTGAAATCGAGAGGGACTCTCTCACTTTTGCACACTCTCTCGCTCTATCCCTGATCTGTAGGTTTGGAATCGTGTGATTTGATTCTGATCAGGCTGGTATAAACGCTGAATCTGCCCAATTGTAACACTGGCCTAGCAGTCTTCTCCCGCGAGCCCAGCTCGAAGTTCTTCAAACTCATGCTGGGCACCGCGCCTCTTTGGTGGAAATACCGTTTTTTTAATAGTATGAAACATGGACTCAGAATCTGATGTTCTATCAAACGGAGTAGCGGTAAGAGGTTGCAACATCACTAAGAAAGTCATGGTTTCGATTCCAATATAGCAAAAAATTTTACAAGATACCCCACCACATTGAAAATTTTGAAAACAATCGGAAAATCGTTTTTCTCTCGAAATAATACAATTCTGAAAAAAGAACTAGCAATGGACTGAAATCGAATTAATGGCTGCATCGTCTACCCGGTGGCCACGTGCGTATGCGCGAAAACGCTCTTAAATTCACTGCTATTATCAATGTAGAGATACCTTTTTTCGACATGTATATGTCAAACTGATCAGAATCTAATGCTCTTCAGGATCGGTGCCCCGGTTTACCACTCCTTTAAAACTCCCGCCTTACCACTCCCGCCATTAGATAGCGCGTGATGCCGCGCTAATTTCATGGGGTGCAAGGTGCACATCAGTTTTATGCACCCTTTCATAACTTTTTTCCTGGTGAAGCTACAACTTCCAAACTTGATACAGGGCCCAATTAAAAGGAAAATGTTCCAAACATGGCTTGCAATCCCTGTATCAAGTTTGGAAGTCGTAGCTTCACTAGGAAAAATGTTATGAAAGGGTGCATAAAACTGATGTGCACCCCATGAAATTAGCGCGGCATCAAATTCTAACAAAATATGTCGTGGCTCGAATGGCACTGTTGCGTCTGAGAACAAGCAAACCAGCGTGATCAGCATCAAAAGTATTTCCTACGGCTAAATTTACGTTAGATTTTAGAACTGTTCCAGACCCCTTCGAAATTGATCCCAATGCAAACAGCGTCATATTTTCTTCAATTTTTTTCACTTTTACTATTTTTATTTTTAAAAAACCCGCTGGTTTATGCACACTGAAGATAGATTTTGTTGATTAGAAAAGCTTATTCTAGTTGTCGAATATGGCCTCGCGGAGAAGAAGACACCGTTAATATTCCTATGAAATCATCGGCGAGACCCGGTATAACAATCTTCTTTTAAACAATTATTTAAAGAAGTAGTACCGCGAAAAAAAATATGCTGTTATTGATAACTCACACAAAGAACACCGTAACGCGAGAAGGGAGTGTGTCCTTAGCGAACACCAGTATAATTTGTTGAAAATCGATTTTATCCACAGGCGAAAAATATTATGTTGTCTACTGCCTCATTTTACGTTGATCGATTGCATTTTACGCTCCCCTTGTCGCTTGCTTTGATACTGAAATTGTATGGTCATTTGGCCACGCATCTCTTTTTTAAGACTACTACAGCATTTCGGATATATGCCAATTTGATCGGGTCGACCGACGTCCCCAATAACACTGTGGTGACAGTTCACCTCACAAATTATTGGGTGGCTTCTATCATATGCAGTTAGTCTACTATAACTTATTATTGTATTTTCAGGAGATCCTGTTGTAATGCCGGATCGAATAACTGATTCGATAATCCGCAAGCAATTACCCGCAAGAGCGGAGTTAATCCTGAATAATTGCTATTCGGGTGCACTACCGTATCCGAAAACAACGTTCGAATTCGAGCGCCTTTGTTTCCCAGAAGACCGAGACACTGAGAATTTGACTGTCGACGAATTGCGCCAAGATGACATTAAAAAGTGGGTCGTTCTCTAGGTTTAGTACAATTATTCAATATTGATTATATTTAAACATAGTATACGAAAATGGGATTGATTGAAAGTAAATTGTTTCTAAGTTTTTTTTAAACACAGGCATTATTTCAGCGAAGCTACATCCACTCAATACTCACGCGAGTGCGGCGTCTGCTCATCCGCGAATCCGCGCATCCGCGTCCTTCTCACGTCATGCGGACACGTTTGTTGTATGGCGTGCGCGAGGGAATTATCGATCGATGAGCCAACATTCGCCTGCCCTTACTGTACGAAAACAACCGAATTTCGTCGGATCTTCGAGGATGAGAAAGAGATTAAGAAGAATGGTGAATTTTGAGCACTGTTGGCACGGGGGCTCAAAGGCGGATAAAAAAGCGGTCCGCGAATAAGCTGCACTTAGTACGGTATAATGCTTGATGTAGTCCACAATTTTCATCGCAATACCGTAGTAAGCAATGGAAATTTTACGCATTGCGCTCTTGACCATTATCTGTTCATTTCTCTTGTAGAGGATCTGAATTTTTGAGCCCCGTGGTTGGTTACGTTTGAACCACCTAAAGTATGAATGGAGCACACATTTATTGCAAATTTACAAACAATCGTCTGAATTATTAACACGTTCCGCTGATGAACAACAGAAACAAGGGCGAGAGTGCACGCGAACATGAGAGAATCAGATAGTAAACACACTACAGGTCAGCAGCTTGAAGTGGAACGTAATATTTTAAATTTGTAATATCGTATTTCAGAAATGACAGGCGATACAAAAAGGTCCGACGAGAAGGTGGCTGCTGCCATACCTGCAGCACCTGCAGCACCTGCAGCCCGGTCTTTAGCCGACCGCGCAGCTCAGCAGCTGCAGCCCAACATGCAATCAGGTCAGACTACGTGTTTAAAGAAAATGCAGTTACAAATAAGAAAAAGAAAAACAACAAAATGATAAAAGAATGTGTGATAACGAAGTGAGATCAAGAGTAGGAATCATGCAATTGGAAAACTATCAATTTTTAAATTAAATTAAAACAATATGCCACGCTGGATTTCCTACGGTCATCGAATATTCTCAACACTAAGGATGATGATGAAATTCCACAGGTAAATACAACCGCCCATTGATCGTCCCTGCCCCGCCCCCTCTAATGCAGCTGCATCTATTCGATACTACAGCTGTCGGAGAAGAGAGGAGGTGGCAGCACCTGCTACAAAAGAATGGAACAATTATGTCTATGATAATCGGAATGGTGAGAGAAAGATTGTTTTGAACGACATAATCGAGATGAATTTTCTTCAGTCCGTTGGAAATCGCGGCGACAATGTTCGAGCTATTGGAAGTGAAGCATCGATCAATAATAATCGGCCATCTTACCGTAATACCTTCCGATAAATGTACAATGCAGCGCCTTCCCCCAATGTAAAAAAATGTTCCACTATCTATATTGCATCGTCATTTAAGGAAAAAAATGAAAAAAAAGTTGTTCATCTACATATCAGAAGGCGATAATAGTTCTTTATGTGTACGTGTATCTCAAATCATGATTCGATAAATGCTCAATCGACTGTCAGTCCAGCAGGTGATTCTCACTACACAAATAGCGAATACATGAAAAATTGGCCAATTGTGTTTCCCTGTCTATCCTGCATCCCTTCCCTCACCTTCCCCATCCGTATTCATTCATATTTATATATTTCTTTTTTCTTCATCGTTTCTTTAATTGCCGTCACACCCTTCGCGGGTGTACCAAATAAATAAATAAAAATGAGATGCACAACCCAGTGTATGCTATATTCGATTGCCAATTTTGAGTGGAATCTCTAGTCGAGAGAGTATACAATGACGAGAGCATTGTGAAGTGGACGCTCCAAAGCCCTATTGCCCTCTGGCTGCGTCTGTTTGCTGACAACGCCGCGTTTTTGGTTTTTTTATGGATCGTTCTCCGTTTCATCTTTCATTACTCGTTCATCATTTCAACATCAGAATGGCCACTGTTTTGTCCCGCGAGGAGAGCATTACATCGATTGAGTTTTTACGCGCATCAAAGGTTTGTTTTTTTTCAATCAAAGTGGAAAGATTTATCCATTCAATGTGCTTTCGCATCACTTGAAGCCACTCCTAGTTTACTTAAATAAAAGACTTTTATTGCATTTGGTGCTCAGCGAACTTTTAATACACTTTACATAAACTTTTACATTCAGAAATCTCTGAGTCCTTATCTCATCCATGAGGGGCTTTATTACGATATCAGCAACATTTTCTATGTGCTCATTCGAGAAACGCCGGATGGAGAACCGAGAAAAGTAGAAACTTCGGGACATAAATACAAAATTAAAGCAGAAACGTAAGTTTATGTAGATGGTAACAGCATTTATGCGATATACTAGAAATTGTTGAGAAATTAGTTGTGTTTCCTGTGAAGGTTCATGAAGAAAATTAAGTTCTCGTTTTGATTTTAAATTGAGATTATCGTTTTTGTTTAACCCTATGTTCCGCCTTGTTTATGCCCTTTCTCTGTTTAATGCTGCGCAAATTTCATGGATGGAATTCCACCCTCTGAGGATGGAAAAAGCGTGTAACTAAGCTCAAACTGAACGAAATCTCTCCAATCAAAAAGGAAAATGTTCCTAATGTGGCGTGCAATATCTGTATCAAGTTTGAAAGTTGTAGCCTCACTCGGAAAAAAGTTATGAAAAGGTGCATAAAACTGTTTTGCACCTTGCACTCCATGAAATTTGCGCAGCATAAGACTCCTCTTTCTGGCACATTTCACAATATGAGGACGGTTGCCTAAGAGTCGGATAATCACTTGAACAGTGAAATCTAAACCAGGACTGATTTTTTGACAGGGATTATCGAATGTGCTGAAAATTATGGTATGCTTCATTTAGCATGAAATGACACGGTAGCCCCAGACTATAAATTTTCTTTTTATCGATTTTTTACGATTTTCTCAGGAACAAATGTTTCGATTTACTTCAAACGTATGGTGCTAAATATAATAGCTCTGGACATGATCACACGAACATTTCATACTTATGCAAATTTGTTCATGAGATATTTAACATCTCATGTATCGTACGCCAATAACACTCTGTACAGCTGTGCGTTCATATACATTTTCTCGATTTAGTTATTTTCAACCATCGTTTTTCATATCATCCATGCCAAGAAAACCGCGCATCTCTAATACCGCTCAAAACGACTTTAGCCCGGTTTCAACCTCTGAGAATTAGAAACTGAAATCTGAAAACTTGACCGGAGAAAGTCAATTTCAGCGGTGTTCACCCGAGATGCGCGGTCTGTATGGGATGGAATTAGAGTTTGAAATTCGGATAAATAATTGGATTAGCACTCTTCATTTCTCACACTCTCTACACTGGTCGATTAGTGAGGGAGTATGCGAAATGAAGAGAGCTAATCCAATTATTTACCCGAATTTCAAATTCTAGATGGAATTAAAGGAAAAAAGGGTTGAAATAATTAAATCGAGAAAATGTATAAGAATTCACAGCTAGAAAAAAATGAAAAATGAAGCATACCATCATTATCAGCACATTCGAAAACCTTTGTTCCATTTTTTTGTCTAGAGAAAATCGATGTCCGGATCCCTTTAAATGATTGTCCGACTCTTAGGCAACAAGTATCATTGGTGCAGTTCAAAATGAATCCGATTCGACCATGTCGATGAACTTGCTTATCTTCCCCTTGGGCAACCCACTCTGGCAACACACTCCGAACTTAATGGGATACCAGTAGGAGAAAAATACCAGAGCACTTCGAGTACCCAAACATATAACGATGGCCAACCATACGGACAGGGGTTTGGAGTGAGAGAGCGTATACAATATTGATTGATTCTTTCACTTTTGTGCACTCTCTTACTTTGACCCAGTTCTGTGTGTTGGGAATCATATACATAGGCAAACAATAAATGAATGAATACTTTTAACGAGTATATATATAAGCTACGAGCCTAGTCTATGGTCGAATACTCAGGATGTCTAATTTTGTGGCATGGCGTGACGACGCTTATTGTATCACTAGAGGTTCGATGTTCTCGCTAAATTTGAAGGAATTCAAATGGAGATATGTGGACCAGAGAAGCGCCACTGCGAAGGTAATTAAAGGGACCAGGCAACCAAAAAAAATTAAATTTTGAAAATTTTGATTTTTATATATGTTATTCACCGGATTAAAAAATGAATATTAGAAGAAAGAATTTTTTTTTAAAAAAAATATTTGAAATTATAAAAAAATATTTACGAATATCAAATTAATGTCTGGTGCGGTGTAATTGTGCTGAAATTACTGTAGATAGTGTGCATAAACAGGTGCGCAGTGCACTGTGCACATTGCATATTGCCAGCTGTTTGGCATGTGCACTCTTTCGTTTTCAGCGTTGTTTTTTTGTTTATTTTTGAGCGTTGTTGTTGTTTTACGTCCTCGTTTCACTCAGTATTAGTTATACACTCCTTCTGAGAACTGCGGAATCCCATTTTCTTGACCTGCGCACTCCTTTACGGTGTCTATTAAGCTCGGTTGACGTCAGGAGTTGCGCAAAGTTCAGCGAGATTGCAGCGGTTTCTTAAGAAGCAGAAAGCACCCGCGAGTTCTCGCGATCCTGGCGGCTCGCAACCCGCTTCATTAGTGTGAAATCTCTTTGTTTCCCACCTCAGCCGAGCCGAGCCAGCCGAAAGTGCTTTTAAAACGAGCAAGATCGTGTTTGCACGTGACTCGCATGTTATCCTCCCATTCGCCATATTTTGTCGATTATCGCAGTGTAATTGTGCTCTGTTTTTTTCAGCGCAGCTTGTGCGCGCGATTCCAATTCCACAAGCTGCGCGCGGGATGCTACAAGCTGCGCGCCATTCAACTTTCTCAAATGGGGTCTAGTTCGCGGCGGGGTCACATTCATTCTATTTAGCCGCCACTAGCATCGCTGTCACGCCGATATCCCGATAGATGTCGTCGCGTGCGCTATCGGAATGATGACGTGTCATTAGTTTGTCGACGTCTCTCTCTCCCTGCCCCCCTTGGAAGTGTACTCCTCCCATTCTTGTGTCATTCTCAATCAGATTCCTCGCTTTTGTCCACGTGTAACTGTGATTCGTCCCCATTCTCATCCTTCCATCCATTGCAGGAGAAACCACTTGAAGTTCTAAACAAGAGTCAACTTCCCATTCAAAATGAAGACTGCCTTCTTCCTAGGGCTCGTTGCCCTCTTTGCCTACTCGGCCTACGCCGACGAAGATAAGAAGGTGAGTGTCCCTGCCCCTCCCGATGTTTCGAATAATCGATAATCATTTCCTTATTCAGGAGAAGTACGGTACCATCATCGGTATCGATCTCGGAGCCACCTAATCGTGCGTCGGAGTCTTCAAGAGCGGACGTGTTGAGATCATCGCCAACGACCAAGGAATCAGAATCACCCCTCGTGAGTTGGTTTAGTGTTTGAATCAACTGGATTATAGTCTAATTGGCTTTTTTGGACTAATTGTAGACTAATTGGCTAAATATGTGTGCTAATTTTACTCATTCAGTACCATCGGCCGCGGTGAAGTGAAGATTGAATGGAATAGGAGCGAATAGGCAGAGGAACAGAGGAGACGAGGTAATTCGTTTACTCTATGACATTGGAGGATTATTATTATTATGATTATTATCATCATTATTATTCGCATAATTATAAATCATGTTGATACGGGACGGGAACAGAGCAGTATAGGTGTTTTGCAACAACACGGTCGGTAGCGAAATGGACAAGGCATTTCGAAGATTTTCCAATTGCCGATCGATGAAAATGATTCTGTGATTTTCAACATGCGTGTCACGCAGTTTATGTAAAATTTTTAAAAGATGTGTTGGAAATGTTATAAAAAGTAAGTGGGGCCGCGAGATACGGAAGACTGGGGGTACGGTAACTGAGTATTGATTGATTTTGATTGGTGTGTTGCAGCAACCTGTGAGGGGTGCGGACGCGCGCGTCGACTCGCGCCCGCTCGAACAACACAGACGAGACGCCGCTGATCGCCGGTACGACTGCTTTTTATTGATTGATCGATGCTATAATAATAACAATAATAATAATGCCGCTTCTTGAACAGGATGCGTACTGATCAAGAAGCGGTGCTCGTGCCGCCGCCCTTCATCTAGTGAAGCAAGGTGCGGTAAACTTATTATTCATTATGTTATTCATTATTATTTATTCATTATGTAGTATTAACGGTGCCTCTACCGCCCTCGATAATATCGAGGCATTGATTTACTGTGTGTGTGCTTCCATTGTGATGGATTGATGGAATATTCTAGCTTTGATCTATGATTTTCTTTGAGTACGTACTTTGAGTTTGAGTGAGTATGGTAGGGGCGATAAAGCGGATTACGGTAGTTTACGAATTAAATCGATTCTCTATGTTCAGCTCGTCTGCCGACCCGCCCTTGAAGGACGCGCACTTCTGCGCTCTGCGCAGCTTCCCCAACGAGATCAATGTGAGTAGCGATGTCGATGCCTATTAATTACTGTGGCTAATCGGGTGATCATATAACCATCGTTAAGAGGTGCTAAATTGCAAGGAAACGCGATAATTTCGATAGAAAACCATGTGACAGATTACGTTTCGCCAGTTATTTGACCATACAGTATACATGTTACACCTTTTTTCGCTCTCGAAAATACAAGTAGGAGAATTTTGACCATCAGTTGGCGGTACCCTTCATAGACCAAAAACGTTTGTTCCGAATGTCCCAAATGATGTCTGGTTTTTATGGTTTTTGGGTGAAAAAGCGAAAAAGATGCCTGATTTTCAAATTTTCAGGCGCTACCGCGCCTGGATGACATGAAATGATGTCTGATTTTTCGAAATTTCACCTCAAAAAGTCCAAAAGCTGTCTGCATTTGTTCACGGGAACGAACTTTTTGGTCTATGTTACCCTTAATTTGTAAGTTCGGGTGTCTTTTAAATTTTAGATGTAACCCTTTCTGTAAATTTCAGAGCGTGATCAAATTCCCTCGAGCAAGGGCAGCAGATGAACAGTGGAAAGCAGGTGAGAAGAGGGTGGATTGCGTAGATATGACGTAATATGGATTACTGAATATACTAGGGTAGGGATTATTATTATTTATATAATGATGACATTATTCTAAGGAACCTGGAAGTTTACCGTTTATCGTGTACATGAATTGTCTGTGAAACATGAATGCACAATGAGGTTGAAAAAAATGATTCGGCTTGCTATTTGCATGTTGTAGGTGGATGCGTTGACTGCGGTGAAGAAGTTGCTGATCGACGGGCGACCGAGCCGATCCGATGGCCCGACTCATCTCCCAGGTACGGTTGAGGGCGTAATATGGAGGCATACTGTAACGGGCCAATCATGATTACGGTATTTGCTACGGTATTCGATTTTTCAAGTTACCAGCCGAGAAGATACCGTATGGAATACGGTAGTCGACCTTATTGTGTGAATCAATATCTACAGTATCATGAATGAGTGTCGTTGCAGGAGTGCGGTGTCGAGGTGGAAATAGTGTCTGCCGGCCCGATCTCATCTACTCGTTCTTCATAGGCACGATGAAGGGAGCGACGGCGACCGAGTGAGTTGATTGCATCATTCATAGGTAATCGATTGAAATGAAGTGAGTTGTGCTACTCTGATACCTGTCCATGCTAGCAACAGAGATGTGTGTTTCTACGCTGTCCCACGTGGGGGAGCGCGCAAATACTAGTGAGGTAGCGCACCCATGAATAATCCAGGGCATGGTCCAAGGCGAGGGACCTCGAGTTGGTCATGTCAGAGTGGTGTAGGGTATTGCTTCTTCTGTGTCCGAGGTTACTATAGTGGGATTACAGTAACCCGAATTTATGAAATTTCGCAAATCTAACCGGAATTTTTTTCTTTTCTTTTCTAATTGTTCGCTCCTCTTGCAGAATGTCGGCAGTTGTGCAGAAAGCGACTCGCACACCCAAACCCGAGAGCCTCAAGTCGTTCGTTTTCGAAGTGATGGTCTCCAATTAGAAGAACGATGAGGGCGTCGATGTTCCCTAAATCAAGCACTATTTCGTCGTTGCACTTTACCTGTGATATTCTCAATTTCGATTTACTAGTATTTGTGCAGAATCTTTGATAATGTTCGTTGTTGTAATAATATACTTACTATTTACACTACATGATATATATTTATTAAGTAATACTATTCATGGATAATTGTTACACCAATTTTCACGCCTCACGTGTCCAACCATATTTGTTTCACGTATAAAAGCACCATACGATAGTGAGATCCATTCGTGTGAAGATATACATACTTGACTTGCGCAAGTAGTCCTACAAAACCTCGAATACCGTACTCCTCCGTCATGTACAGTAGCCTCAGGCTGCAAATGAATTAGCTATTATCAGGTACGTGAATTGTGTATTGACTCTTCTGTGGTGTTCTTAGCCTCCCCAGGGCATACTATAGAATGATTGTTTCGTAAAAAGGTAGCGTTACAGTACGTCTGTCATTACTACCAGCGTTGACTTATGCTGGAATTAGTTCTTTTAGAGTAAGACGGAGCAAAACAAGTATATCGATCAATCAATAAGTACCCGTAATATATTTCTTCGCACGCGATTCAGTTGTAGTAAATGAATGCAGGAAAAGTACGCACGTGTCGGGTCGTTGTAGTTGGAATAATGGAAGAAGGACTATTTGATGCGCCCTCTAGCCCTTCATTTTAATTGAGCAAACCTCCATCTTGCCCTCGTCATCATTAGAGATGCTAAGGCGGGTGATGAACTCCGTAATTTTAGCATTTTTGAGCTTTGGGAAGCTGCGCAACATGCTAAGTCGGCTGCGGCAGTGGTCACACGCACGGATACACATTCTTGCACATTATAAAGATTGCGAAGTTGCATAATTCCCCGAACTCAGACAAAAGGCACGAACGGCGTAAGAAATGAGTTAAAGAGAAGTTCTACGACTGTTTTAGCACATTCACAAGTGTATCCTAGCATCAATCACGATGAAACCGACTAGAGCGAGTAAACAGTAAGTGTCCCAACAAAATACAACGAAAAATAAATGAAATGCAGCGTGAATGCAATGAAAACGGTGGAAATAAGTCAAATTTCACAAAAGTGAAGAAGGTCCGCAAATTTCAAAGCTAGAGCCGGGAAAAGGTATTAAGTCACAGCGGGCAGTTCTTTTTCCCACTGAAAACACCGCGCCAACTGAAATTAAATACGCATAATTTTATTTATTTGCATTTTTGTCGAATTTTTCCAATTTTTTTGCTTATATCGATTAAAAAGTGCATTTCAAGCTCTACAAAATGAAATTAAGTTGTTTTTTGGTTGCCTGGTCCCTTTAAAGCCTTTTTTCAGGGGGTGTAGGAGGGAGGTAGATCGCAAGAGGGTCATGGGAAGGGCTCCGTGATAGAGGAGAGAAAGTGAGAGGCATTTTGCCAATCCCTTGTTTTCCACTTGATCTCGAAGGTAATTTACATTAGCAATTCAATATTTCTCCCGCCATAACGCCGTGGGGAAGCAGGAATCGCAGCCCCCAGGGGGCTCCACTCCTATCTCTCAATGGCACTGCACCGTGTCTCGACTAATTCTTATGCAATATTTAAATGATCCAAAACGCATGATCCAAAAATCTGTTCCAGATCTGCTTATTGGAATATTCTAACAATGAAAGTCTCCTTCTCCTAACGGATGAAGAAAAGGGACTATTTATGTTCACTTGTTTTCGACCGAATCTTCAAAACTGCAAGAAAGTTATCAATTACAGGCAGGTTCTAACTCGTTCTATTTTTAAAAATATATATATACGCAATTAAGCAATTAATTTAATAGAAGATATGTGCACTAGGAGAGAGGGGTTGTCACGTAATTTTAAATACTCTTACTCCCATACCTCATCCGTATGTTTGGAACCATGTGTTGCGTGTTCAAATTGTTCAAACTAAGTAAGATTTCCAGCTACCGTATGTGGCCTCCAGCACAAGAGTGCAATGTTTATATTCAGACAAGGATCGCACCCAGACTCGGTAGATATCTTAGGAATATTTTAATTTATTTCTTTCGTAACCATCACCATTTGAGGGGATCCGATCATGGTGACCGATCGAATACATTATAAGAGTGACGCCAGAGTACTATCGACCCTCTGTGATATATATAATGGCGTTATACCGTATCCGAAATCTACGGTGGAACTCGAGCGCCTTTGCTTTCCCGAAGACAAAGACACGGAGAATTTAACTATCGAGCAATTGCGCGACAATGACATTAAAAAGTGAGTCGCTTATAAGCAAAAAAAATGATTTTATTGTAATCACATTTCAAAATGACGCACATTTGGATATATTTGGTGGTAATTATTTCAGTGACGCACGCGCCACTCAATACTCACGCGAGTGCGGCGTCTGCTCATCCGCGAATCCGCGCATCCGCGTCCTTCTCACGTCATGCGGACACGTTTGTTGCATGGCGTGCGCGAGTGAATTATCGATTGATGGTTCAACATTCGCTTGTCCTTACTGTAGGAAAATAACCGAAATTCGGCGAATCTTCGAGGATGAGAAAGAAATTAAGAAAACTGGTAAGTTTTGTTATGCAGTATTGCTAAATTTAAAACAATTGTTAATGTTTATGCAAATCAGAAAATCGTGCGACCGCTGTGAAGTCGGACGATGCGGTCAAATCGACAGCTGCAGCACATGCAGCACATGCAGCTGCAGCCCCATCATTGGCCGATCGCGCAGCTCTCCAGCTGCATCTCGCACATGTGCAGGCCAGCACGCACGCAGGTTAGACGTTTGCATAGGAATGATGAAATACTAGGCAAAGGGCCTGAAACTCGAGGCAACTGGGTCAAGGGAAGAATGGATCTTGCTTGGCTTGCTTGGTCAATTGTATTGTCGATCTTGGACGTTAGACATTGAGCGTAGAAATAGATCTTCCAGCAACCAGTAATAAATGCTAGAAACGTATCAGTTTATCATCCCAAAAGTCGTTGATGGAGTTATGCAATTAGCAAATGGTCTGCGGACGAGATTTGTACGACGTCACAACTTTGTGCTAAAGAAAAGATATTTCATTCTATTCGACAATAGAGTGCGTTATTCGGGTCGGGAAATCGGGAAATGACCGGTACCTTTTCTCATTTATCGCAAAATGAGCCGACCCGATACATTCGCCAAATTACCCGATACCTTTTCATCTCCGGCACCGTAAATCTACCATAATAGCAGATAACTGCTATAAAAAGTTAAATGTGAACACTTTTATTGTATAGGGAACATGCTAGACGCGTCTTAGCTTTCGATAGAAACGTTTCGCATATATCAGTTCCAATCAAAGCGACATCATTGGAAAAAGCTATCTCATCTCATCTCACTATTGGATTGCCAGAGTAGAGAAAACAAGTCTTTTGATCTACTTGACCTCCTTCTACCTTCATTCTCACAGTCGAATACTCGACAGGTTGTCAGGCCCTCCTTTAGACTCAACAGAGTATTAGTCAGATTGTATCGTAAGATATGAGTACTCAATACGGGGCTCAATTTTAATAATTCAAACTCAATCTAAGCAAATAAGAGAATAAATAAGAAGCAGATGTTTCGACGTTTTCGGGAGGTCGTGTGGCTCTGTAAAGAAATAAATCATCACATATCATCTTTCCCTAGACGGCTATTTCAGCATATTATTGAAAAATGATAAATTATACGCAAAGAAATCGTGCACGCTGCTGTTAGACCTTTTCGTTTTTCGCTCGTCGTGTCTTCTATCATGGGCAGCGTATTTGGTTACATTCGTAACGTGGCGAGGGATGTTTTCTGAAGATACTGAAGGGTAAAGGTTGAACTGAGAAATGTAGGAGAGGGGATAATAAAGAGTAAACGTCATATTCCGGGTGTACATGAGAGATGGGGGAGCCGGGAGCCGATGTTCATAGAAGATATTGTTATGCAAGTATAAATCATAGAAAACTGAAACCGAAGTGGAAAATATATAATACAAACCTACTTGGCCTGTTTAGATGATGAGAGACCGTCCCGTGAGACGACGAGCGGGCGAAATGAGAGGGGACAAGTTAATTAGTATGAAATTAGCATGCACATGTATTCACGATCAAAACTGATAGTCAAATAAGCTATACCAACGTTCTTTTGGCAGGCCGGAGCTCAAAAGGTATCGGGAAGTCGAGGAAAGGTATCGGGAAATGCTCCCAATCATTCCGTTCGTTCGGGTAATAAAGTATCGGGAAGTCTCACTTTGCGCACTCTATTCGACAACTATACAATTGTTTACAATAAGTGAGTTCAGGCGTCCACTACAATCTTCCCGCCATATTTGTCGTTCACGCCCCGCCCCCTCTCATGCAGCTGCAGCAGTTCGGAGCTGCAGCTGTCGGAGATGAAATGGGGCTGCAGCAGCTGCAGCAGCATCACAATGGTCCTCGCTATTGAAGAAGACCGCCTATCTATTCAGCTTTCCGATAAATCCCCAATTTGTGTGTAAAATATTTATTTGGATAAAATATTTGTATTGCGCTGTGTATTAACCTTTGTATGAATCATGGTAAGAAAGTTGAATTTCTTGTTTCTTGCCATATTTAGGGTCCACAACGTCCGCCCACTTATCGGGCACCCGGATTTGACAAAAAATGAGAATTGGAGTGCATAAGCGTAATTCGAAACGTTACGAGCCATATTTTGGCTTGTTTTGGAGCTCTTTGAGAGTGCAATCGATTGCGCCTATATCAGAGTTGAGCAGAGGACGTTGAGGTATCGAAAAAGTGAAAATTAATTTCGAAATCGTCGAAATTGGGCTTAACAATCAACTCTCAACTTTTGATAGACCCCCATTCTATTCTCTTGATTTTTCTGTGAATATTACAAGAGAAAAAGAAACAAAAATCGGCGACTCCGAATTGTGCATTCGTTTGCAAAAATAGTGCGTGAAAACGGGGATTTTAAGAGTACGAGAGTATCAACATTACGTTTTACTGCAAATAGCACTAGTTTTCACAAAAGGGGAATTGAACCTGCGACATCCCGTTTACAAGGCAAACGCTCAACCCACTGCGCTATGCGAGCAGATATTTCCTCTCAGCAATTGCGCGCTATGCTCCTGCACTCCCTCCGAGCTTTGGCACGTGCAATCCTCCAATTTGAGACGCTATTGTACTCTCCATACCCTAATTAACTACTTATCTTCTGGCATACCATCAAAATATCTCCAATTAAGCGCGCTATGCCCGTATAAAGATGTGGGAATAGGCTCCGCCCCTCCCCCCTCTCGTCGCGTCTTCTCTCCCTCTCACAACAGTCGAACCGCGCGTGGTTTTGGAGGTGTAGCTCGGTTCAAAGAAAAGATATCGACCTAAATCCAAAAGATTTGTCTTAATGAGACGTGTAGGCACATTTTAACACTACATTCAACCCCAGTCAGTCAATTCCGCTGACCATGTTGTGGCCCCTAGCCATATTTAACATCACACCACTTCATTTCTCCAGGTAGAGCAGTACTACAATAACCCCCTACGAGTCTTCACGTCATCAAGGGGATGCAGATTGGCATTGTTTGGAAGAAATTATAGAAATATCACATTTTAAAAAAATAATTGCATATGCCCTGACGGAGATTACCTGCGAGAGAGTGCACGAGCGAAATTAAATCACGAAATCAATAGCTTTTTCACACGCATTATCATTAGGGTTTCAAATTTTCAAAACCCGGATGCATAAGAGAGACTATCTGTCTCGATCGACATATTCGGCACGACGTCACAGGATTTTCCGGTTTTTCGAAAACTTCATCGAATGGCTTAATCTCATCGAACTTCATCGAACCAATCGATTCCTCAAAAAAAATCTTAGACTTTTTCGACTTGCGTAGTTAACGTTCAATGGATACTGTGGCTTCCAGAGATGTTTTGAGATCATTGGGACTTTTTACGTTGTCACTGTAAGTACACCATAATTCCAAGAACTCATACATTTTCAGCCTACTGGAAGTTTCTGAGCAATAACGAGGTTTTAGGCGAAAACACCATAAATTCAAATTTCCCGCCAAAAACAAATTTGAATTTCTTGCACTCTTACGCTGCGCGTCGGTTCATAACCGCAGCGATACTCAGCATGCTTCAACCTCTCCTTTCTATTGCTTCCAATCTCCATTCTAGGTTGCTTTATTGGGATAAGTATCCCTTGCCCCACCCACCCCGTATCCCAGAAAGAGGCCAGTGCACAGAAGGAATAGTGTAATTCCAGGACCGAAAGGCGTATCTCTCAAGGCCATACAAGACGCTCTCTCGGCCAACGGAAGAGAAGACCTGGCAAGACTGATGCACGACCTCGTCAAGCAGTCCATCGCCCCCTCGACTCTGCTTTCATACGCCAGAATCGAGACTCTGAGGAGGAAATTTGCCATCTCCCTCCACCTGGACCCCGCACTCCCCCATTCCCTAGTGGCCTTCCTTCTCAAGAGGGTCGCCGAAGGAGCCTCCAAGTCCTCCCTCGCTCTCATTCGATCCTCCTTCCTCTTTCACGGCGGAAACCTCCACAGTCCCGAGTCCCCACTGGATCTTTCAAAGGCTCTCCTGAAGGCGTCCGGTCGATCCAAAGCGCCCAAACCCACTCCCGACCTTCCCCCGGATCATTTGCGCCATCTACTTCTACATCTCGGGCGCGAAGGTGCGCCTCGCGAGGACACCCGACTCGCAGTCTACCTCCTGACTTCAGTGGGAGCTCTCCTTCGGATCTCCGAAGCACGGGCGCTCACCTGGGCCGATGTCAGTGAGAAGGCCTCAGACAAAGGCATTCGGATCTCTCTTCATATTCGAAAGGCTAAGAACGACCAAAGGAAAGAGGGAAGAAGAACTGTCTTCCGCCTGGCTGCGGACTCCCTTCCCCTTACCATCTGGAAGAGATACTCCTCCCAAGTCGACTTCTCTTCCCCTCTCACTCCCCTCTTTCCTTCCTTCTCCACCAACCAGCCCCTCTCGACTACCTTCTTCAGGTCTGCCATCAACAAAGCTTGCTGCTCACTCGGCATGGCCCCCTTCAAGCCTCATTCGCTTCGCGTCGCTGGAGTCTCCGAGTCGTTGCAGCAAGGAGCGTCGCTGGATTAAGTGCAGGCGCGAGGAAGATGGAGATCCACAGGCGGAATGTCTCCGTACGTCAGAGACTGCGAGGATCTCCAAGGAGGTGGTCTACTCCTTCCCTGAGCCCTTCCCCTACTATCCCCCATTCCCACTCTCTCTGTGCTATCGTTCCCCCTCTCTCGCCTCCCATCTCGTTTCACTTTGCTCGCTTTGCGCCGTTGGGTTGTGGACATAAAGATACCAATAAAGTAGCCAAAACCTAGTTTATGTTCAGAAACTACATTATAAATAAACGAATTGAAGAATGAGAGGAGTATTTATAATGAACATGCTTGATGGAACTCGTATGGACAACCCTTCACGTTGAACCATCGGTGTTGTAGCTTTTCATATCACAAATAAAATCTTCTCACTTGCACAGGCAAACAACAGAAAAATAATAATTTTTTATTTAAAATAAATTTGAAACAAATTTTTCCGGATTAGATCAAAAATTTGTGAAAACTTCATGGAGTCGAAAAAGTCTTAGAATTTTATTAGGAATCGATTGGTACTAGAGTGGTGCAAATGAACGAAAATGTGAAATGTGAACGTTCTCATTCGAGGGAAAAGTGAACGTTCGGATTCTCATAATTCACATTTGGAAAATGAGGCGAACGTTCACATTTCGCAAATTAATTCGTTTTATTATTGTGAACCCGGACTTTAAATTTTCTTTTTCTAAAAATATTATAAAAACGGGTAATTTGTTGCGCTGAACACGGTGGCGTTTTCAGATTCTTTGTATAGTTCCTCTCTGGCTGAATGTTTGAGTCGGACAAACCCCTTTTAGTGTCCTCAGAGAGACAAGTTGGCCGAGTTACCGTATCCGGGCTACCGCAACACGGATTCCTAATTTGAGTAAATTGGCTCGGGCTTATTGTATGAATTGGATTCAGAGTTGTAACTTTACCGCCAGGTTCCTGCAGCGAAAAAAAATCTATCATAATCCTTTCTACCGTAACTCGGAAATGCAAAACTGAGAATATTGATCGTATTATGTTGCGTGCCGTAACTCTCGCTTGGGTAACACCTGCGGAGCATGCCTTAATCACCGTAATCTCTGAGGACACTAAAATGGGTTTGTCCGACTCAAATATTCAGCCAGGGAGGAACTATACGAAGAATCTGAAAACGCCACCGTGTTCAGGGCAGCAAATTTTTACAATATTTTTAGAAAAAAGAAAATTTAAAGTCCGGGTTCACAATAATAAAGCGAATTAATTCGCGAAATGTGAACGTTCGCCTAATTTTCCAAATGTGAATTATGAGAATCCGAACGTTCACTTTCCCCTCGAACGTGAACGTTCACATTTTCCAACGTTCACATTTCGGCTGAATCCGAACGTTCGCGCGGTCGATTTCACAAACGTTCACTTCACTTGCACCACTCTGATTGGTACCACTCATTAAGCCATACGATGAAGTTTTCGAAAAACCGAAAATTCCTGTGAAGTCATGCCCTGAGGCGTAGAAGCGTTTTCACACTTTTTCCATATCATTCCTCAACTCAGCCTCGACCACACAAGGCATGTTTATCTCATCACCGCACTTTTCCTGCTATGCAAAGATTAATTCGACTGAGCCAGAGAGTCTCTCTTAATTGAGTTCCTTTTGCCTGCTCTCTCTCTTCTTGGGGGGGGCACAGGCGCAAATTTAGTAGGAGAATGGTCAATCACCTCGCAAATCAGATCTCAGTGTATCATAGAGACGCTATAATCCCTTGTTACCCTCATGTCGCGTCTGTTTCCTCATACCAACGCCGTATTATTGTTAATTATAATATATTTTTCTCTTGTTAAATAAAAATTGTACATTCTCCGTTTCATCATATTTTAAATTTCGCGCAAACTCGTTATTTCAATCTCAGAATGGCCACTGTCCTGTCTCGCGAGGAAAGCACCGCGTCTATTGAGTTTCTACGCGCAGCGAAAGTTTGTGTATATTATTCTTAATAGATCAAAAATAAACTGAATAATTCTGTTTTTGAACTATTGCATCACTAGATGTAACTCACACTTCGTGTACTTATATAAGAGAGTTCTAATAGCATACTTCAGATAAACATTCAGAAATCACTGAGTACTTTTCTCATCCATGAGGGGCTTTATTACGATATCAGCAACATTTCCTATGTGCTCATTCGAGAAACGCCAGATGGAGAACCGTCCAAACGAAAAGTCCAAACGAACGGAGATGGAGAACCGTCCAAAAGAAAAGTCCAAACGAACGGAGATACATGGTTAATTAAAATTTGTTCATGAAACCTGCGTCTCCAGCTTTCTGAGACATGAGTCCTTGTTGCCTAACACTGTTATTTTTTCTCCCGCTGGATTTGCATCGTGAAGAATCACTGGTTAGAATTGATAATTGTTTTTTACTAAATATACAGGAGTGACGAGAGAACTTTAGGGCTAAAAGGGCTTGAATTGTGAACTATTTCTCTCAAAATTCTTTGTCTTTCAGAGTAGACAAAGTGGGCGGGGGAAAAGGACATTGCAAAATGCCAAATTCCTATGCCTATTCGCAATGCCTGAGAAAACGCCGTACAAGTTGGCTAACGTTAAGTAACGAATATCATGAAATGCACAACAATAAGTTATGGTTTATTCGAAATTACTGCCGGAAAACTGAGCACATCGGCGATAAACAATGAATTCTCGTTTCCATCCACGAATTGCGAAGTATGTCATGCTGCTCGAGAATTCTACTGTGTTTAGTGTCCCCGCATCTCGGACAAGGACGACTTTTCCTGATCATCGTCTCCTCCGGTTCAATCCACACCGCACACTCTCTACTCTTCTCCTTTCCGACTTGAGGTGTGAGACTTCTGAAAAATATTGAATATAATATATAATAATAATAATAATAATAATAATAATAATAATATTTATGCGAGCCACGAGGAAACGCGGTACAATAACATAAATTAAAAGCAAGGCACGAATCATTATTGGACAACAACAACAAAAGTAAGAAGGTCACTCAGGAAAACTGCTCAATCTTCAAAACTTCTCAATTTTCAAAACTGCTCAATAGACTTCGAGAAATAACGAAACAACAGGTTGCGTAAGAGGCAAATCACTCTCCGCTCTCTTCATTTCTCACAATCTCACACTGTTGGAGCGGTGCATTTGCCTCTTATGCAACCCGTTCTTTCGTTATTTCTGGAAGTCTACTGCTCAATTTTCTGCTCAATTTTTCGAATAGCTGGATTCGGCGGGGAGGATTGAACTCAAACGTTGCTTCATAATACCTTCCCCTCTTTTAACCCAACATCATCGCACTTATTATTGATTAGTACATAACTCGATAAATACTATTTTATTTATTTATTACTTACACCACGCCAGGTTCTTGACTTTGCCGCCCGAGCACAATGTTCATGATTTTTAGGAAGATTTCCTCGTATGAGAGAGCATCGGAGACAACGTCTGAAAAGACAATTTCAGCCAAACGCTTTCACTAATTTCAGATGGTAAAATCTTAGCAAAACGCATAATTACATCATCTAACGAATAAGTTGTTCTCCGAACATCAAGTCTTAATTAATAAAGTAACAGTTTAAGCATATTCTTGTAGAACGATTCTTAAACGAACGTGTGAAAAGGTCTCCGAACATCTCCTCATCCCTCTGGCTTCTCTCGAACTCCTTTTGCGCCTCCTCCTCGCTGATTTTCCCGTTATTCCACTCTCTGAATAAGATGTGACAATTTATTCGCCTCTATTGCTCACAACAGTTAGCATAGAAGTGCGAACGAGTTGAATAAATTAAACACAAATTTATTGAAAACAAGCAAAATTTAATATAAAAATATGTACGGCTTACACAATTTGCAAAGGACTGGAGGGTTTCACGAGTATGACAAGAGGTTCGATGTTGGCATTCTTCAGACAACGGATGGCAGTGTCATAAATAATGTCCACGATGCAGTATTTGTCCTGAAAAGGATACTTTTTTTCCAATTTTCATTCCGCCGTAAATCCTCCGAAAATTAAGTAAGGAATGAGAGATACGAAATAGGAATGAAGAACAGATGAAAAGTGTGTGTAACAGGGGGAGCATGGAGATTCTCTCAATAGGGAAGGGCAAAAGTCACTGCAAATCGATTTGAATTTGGACCACATGGGCTTGTAGGTACCCCTGAGGCATGTTCATATCAGTTTTCAAAAGATCCCCGATTGACCTTCTAAGACCCTAAAAACATCATCAAAGTTATTCAGTGTTACACACTAGGGATGCAAGTTCGGTTTTCGTATTACGACACTCTCAGCGAGAGATCGGTAATACGGCTGATAAGGGAGAGAGAACTAGAGAAAAAGAGACGCCGTATTACCGAAACAGACGCCGAACGGGCAACCCTATTACACACACTTTAACAATAAGGTTGAAATCATAATATGATCTCTTATCATATCCCATGCTTACCTGTCCAATGATCTCCTTTACTCCACTGACAGTTAATCCGTATGTTTTGTCCACACCTTCAGATTCAAATGTGATCAACTCAATGTATTCATCGTCCTCTGCGTTGTCCAGCATTTGTTCCTGAACAGAAAAATACAGTAATTAATAATGTTATCGATTGATTTTGTATCGATCGATAATGTCATGGTACGAGATTGTTTGACATTCGTACGTTGGATATGAAGTGAAGTTGATGCCCTGGTATCTCGTAGTCGAAAGGTGGTCGATTAGTCACTGAAATCGATATGTACAGTATCAGCGAGAGCAATGATCAGACTCTCCTCATTCTGCATGCTCTCTCATCGATCAGACAGCGCGAGAGATCATTCAAAATTGAGAGGGCCAGACCATCACTCACAGGGCGTAATGGTGCTGAAGAGATTCGGGTACTTTGCCATCATATCGTCGTATATTCGGCCTACAAACGCGCCTCGTATGCACACCGGGCTGCAATGTAAGAAATGTCATATATGATATATAATTGTATATGTATATATGACGCCGTTTGCGTTAGGATCAACAAGGATCAGGAACAGGTCAAAAATCGAATTAGCTGAAAACATGCTCCTAGGGGTAACTTTCGATGCTGAACACGCTGGCGTCATCGATTTCGCAATAGGACGCCGTTGGACGCCGGTATGGCGCCGCGCCCTTTGGGCGGAAAACGCGTTTTTCGATAATAACTTCTCAGAAACTCGTCAGAATGGCGGAAAAACTAAATGTTTAGATCAGAATTTCGCGCTCTATCAAATGGCGCTAATGCCACATCATGAAGATTTTTCGTTACGAAGAAAAAGTCGATTTTTGACTCAAGCCCTATCGCGGCCGATCCGGGTACGAGTTTATAGAGCACATTTTTCTGATCATTTTGGTGTATAGCATGAGGTAGTTGACCCCGTGGAAAATTGTTTTACAAGCATTTACCAGATTTTCACGCGCGCGGAACGCGTGTACACACGTGTACACAATTTTGTACACAATTTTCATCCCCTGCTAATATTGGCGCATATTCAGAAATCTCAAAAAGTGATTTTTTCAATGAAAAAAAATTCGACAAAAAACTTTGGCAACCGATAGGAATCGAACTAGTGACCTTCGGATTGAAGTTCTAGACCACTACCGCATCGACCATGCGGGTGCCGCGTGTGTACACGCGTTCCGCGCGCGTCGATTTCTTGTTTATGCTTGTAATCAGTTGATTCCTAATTGCAAGTGCAAATTCTCTGTAGTTGTTCCCCTCACAATCCTCTTTAATATGTCGCTTACATCTGCCACATCGCCATCGCAATGGAAAACTGCTCATGTTAAGCCTATTCCTAAAAAATGTGGGAATACTTCAATAGCCAACCACCGCCCTATCTCTCTTACCGTGACTGCATCGAAAATTTTCGAGAAGATTCTGATAAACTCAATAATAGAATACCTAGACGCTAATTCTCTCCTAGATACGCGCCAAGCTGGCTTTCGTAAATCGCGCAGCACGACCACTTCACTCAGCGAAACATTATCATTCTATGCAAAAGAGTTGGGCCATGGTAGATCGGTAGACGCTATTTTCTTTGATTATCAAAAAGCTTTTGATAGCATCGATATCAGACTCCTCTTGCACAAACTAACAGATCTAGGGTTTTCAGCTCACATTATCAGATGGCTAGAGTCTTACCTGATTGGTAGATCTCAAAGCGTCTTAATCGGGAATTTCCTAACTCCACCCTCTCCAATTAAATCTGGGGTCCCTCAGGGTTCCGCAATTGGCCCGCTGCTCTTCATATTATTCATTAATGACCTGGGCAAATGTATTCCTAAAAGTGTTGAATACAACATCTTTGCCGATGATCTAAAAATTTACACAACTGTTCCCGACCGTAGCGATGACCTACAATCAGCAATAAATAATATTGCCGACTGGACCTCTCAGTGGAACATGACACTGAGTACACCTAAATGTGCCGTTCTCCATTTAGGCCGCCTAAAGAATAGATCAAAATATATGTTGAATGACCTCGCTATCGCATCCTCTAATAATGTTAGAGATTTAGGAGTTCACTTCTCCAAAGGACTGAACTTCGGATATCATATTACCCAAATAACGCGTAAGACCCGGTCCATGTGTAATCTAATGTTAAGATCATTTCACACAAACTCCTCTAATACCCTTATTAAGGCCTATAAGATTTACATCCGGCCACTCCTCGAGTCAAGTACCGTAATCTGGAATCCTACCGCAATCGGCCTAGTTAATCGATTAGAGAATGTACAGCGAGAGTTCACTAGAAGAGTTCTCAAGCGTAGTCAACACCCTCCACTTTCCTATCCCAACCGCCTCAAATTATTCGAAATAGAGACCCTTGAGTATCGCAGGGCTCTGCGTGACCTACAGTTCTTGCATGATCCATAGACACGCGCTGGTGGACGCCACCAATCTATACACGCTTGCTCCTTTAGCACGTTCTCTCAGATTTTCTCATGGCTTACGCATCTCGATTCCTTACAGAACAGGCTCTATTTCCACTTGTGCAAGTCGATCCATAACGTTCTGGAATAACCTCCCCTCCCGCCTAGTAACTGCCCCCAAAATCCCCTTCTCCGTAGGTCTTCGAAAGACCCCAAAATTAGTCATGACCACCTCGCGAATCCGTAAGTTGTGATTGTGACTCGAAAACTGCCTGATTCCGCCACCACAAAAGTGCTCGATCCAGAGCCGAAGAATCCATCATAACGTCAAGATAAATCCAAATCCCTCCCAAAATCGCCCCTTGGAGAATAAAGATTAAAGATTAAAGATTAATACAACTTTCCACGGGGTCAACTACCTCATGTTATACACCAAAATGATCAGAAAAATGTGCTCTATAAACTCGTACCCGGATCGGCCGCGATAGGGCTTGAGTCAAAAATCGACTTTTTCTCCGTAACGAAAAATCTTCATGATGTGGCATTAGCGCCATTTGATAGAGCGCGAAATTCTGATCTAGACGTTTAGTTCTCCCGCCATTCTGACGAGTTTCTGAGAAGTTATTATCGAAAAACGCGTTTTCCGCCCAAAGGGCGCGGCGCCATACCGGCGTCCAACGGCGTCCTATTGCGAAATCGATGACGCCAGCGTGTTCAGCATCGAAAGTTACCCCTAGGAGCATGTTTTCAGCTAATTCGATTTTTGACCTGTTCCAGACCTCTGTTGAGCCCTTGTTGATCCTAACGCAAACAGCGTCATATACTGTAAATATACATATATGATATATACAGTATATATACTTTTGCAATCGCTTTCATGTCTGGATGAAGAGAAACAATATTGTTTTCCTTAGATTGACGACATAATATCAAATTAAATAAAGTTTGGCAAATAAATTGCGAAGCAAGCAATGAGTCTAGCAACACTATATTAATTTGTCCTAACTGTTTGCGAATTTGTGTTTCTTCCGCAATTTCCTCTTGAGTGTTGTAGAAGTACGAAAGCACCCGTTTCAAGAGGTGATCCATTCTCTGAAAGGGCGGAAATTATATTTTAAAACAATTACAACTTCATATTAAAGCGTGTTTTGGAATACTTTGTTTTCTATAACACATTGTAAGTTTTTGTACATGGCCCGAGAATCTCTGTCTGAATGAAGTCAACGTGGTAAAAGGTGAGGAGATAATAATAATAATAATATGTATGCGAGTCACAATGAAAAGCGGTACAATAACATAAATTAAAACTAAAAGAACGAATCATCAATGGACAACAAAAGCAATAAGGTCAGTCAGGGAAATTTCTCAATTTACCGGATTTTTCAGAATAGACTTGCCGCTCTTTGAGATGGATAAATTCGGGAAGGGATTAGATTACGTCCGAGAGACTAAAATCACATGATTCCAAACCTACAGACCAGGGTTAGAGCGAGAGAGTGTACAAAAGTGAGAGATTCCCTCTCAATTTCTCACGCTCTCTCACTCTAAAGGCCTTTCTGGAAGGCTCACCGGCCTGTGGAATGATGTGAAATGTACTAGGGACGCAAGTTCGGTTTTCGAATTACGACTCTCTCAGCGAGAGATCGGTAATTCGGCTGATAAGGGGGAGAGAACGAGCGAAAAAGATATCGGTAATAGCGAAATCGACGCCGAACGAGCAACCCTAGCATGCACCTGCCAATCCAGACAGGTGAGTGACCCCTGTTAGGAGATTATTGGCCCCGAAATCGGGAGAATCGAGATCTAACTAGTTAATAGCTAGATTCCTATTGGGATGTCTGGGACGATCATTTGAACATATTTCTTTGGACACGAACGTCATTCACAGAAAAAGGGCCAACTGATCAAACTTTTTAAAAATGATTACACAACACATCATTCCAAACATAAAGAAAAGGGCGGACAAGTGCATGAGGTCCCTCTTTTACGACAAATTCATAAACACTGGTTCAAATATATAAAACGTCCCGCTCATAAAAAAAGATATGGCTGCGAGAGAATATGACAAAGTGTGACACGCCGAGGTATAGAAAGAGAGTACATGCACCAGTAGTCCATTTCACGAATGGATCATTTTAAAATTGTAATACCTTTGCCCACTCTCTTGTTCCTGACCTCTGTATTTTTAGAGACAGACCATCAGTCTTACCAGCAGCTTATCTGTTCAGTATCGAAATTTCATAAACTATCCAATTTCAAATTATCCACTTTTGACTCTACAGTAGCTGCAATCAAATAATTCAAACGGCGAGGTCAAAATCAATTACGAAGGCGCAATCTAATCAATGAACAATCATATCAAGGATCTAATCAAGGCAGTTGATACAAAAGCGCACTCTCTATCAATCTCTCACACCCACTCTCTAGTTTTTGCCCATCAGCAGTAGCGCCAACAGGCCTCTTCACAAGCTACGCACTCTCTCACTGTCCACCAGTTTCCCATCGATAGCTTATTTCTACTGGCGGAAAGTGAGGGAGTGAATATGGTCGAAAACTAGAGTTTCGTATTTTATTTCTGTGTAATCTCTGCTACATTCTTGCAGAAGACTCCAATAGAGTGCGGCAGACGGGTAATGGTCTGTTCATTTTGCACGCTCTCTCGACTAGCGCCCCGGTCGGGAGAGTGTGCAAAATGAACTCAGAGCGCGAAGTCTCCAGCTTTCCTTACTCTGGAGTGTTCACTTCTCCTAATAATGGGAGACTTGATGTCTCCATCTCTCAATTTCCCATGCTCTCTCAGCTGGAGACAACATCTCCAGAGTAAGGAAAATTGGAGACTTCGCACTCTGTGAAGAGACGACTGCCCGTTTGCCGCACTCGCACTGCCGCGATGCGCCGTCGATTGATCGAGTTCGCCTCGCGAAAGGAGATGTAAGTGGTGTGCACTAGAGTGCGAAATGTGAGTTGACGGTCTCTTCATTTCACACACTCTCTCGCCTATCGACCGGTCTAGAGAGTGTGCACAATGAAGAGGCCGTGGACTCACGTTTCGTACCCTATTATGCACTCTCTTTCTATAGCTAGGCGTGTCTATCGCTTCATCACGCTGTCCTGCAGCCAGATCTGAAATTTGGGAGAGGAACGCAGTATTATTTTGGAAGAGTGTTTGTGAATTAAAAAAAAATATTTCGGGTCGAGGTGGGAATTCTACAATTTCTTTACGCTGCAGTCTATTCGTTTTCAATTTGCTCTCGTTTTTGTAGAAGTGCTTGAATGTATAACTCGTACAGTGATGAGCGTCATTTGTATGAACTCCCGCCGCCCAACCACCTCCACATCCAGAATGAATATACTTAGTATTGAGTATATTCTATACTAAGATGATACACCGAGTATATGATATACTCAATATTGAGTATATTCTCTCGTTTTCGCACGCTCTCTCGACGCGCGAATATACTCAATATTGAGTATATCATATACTCGGTGTCTCATCTTAGTATATTCATTCTCTGTGCAGCTGTGCGTTGTTTTATTCCACTTTCATTAGACTATGAATTTGAACACACACACCCATCAATAATTCAACTGGCTCTTCCTCCCCTTCATGCATTAATCTTTGATAATCTTTGTTCTCAGGGAGGTTGCATTACGCGGGTCTCAAGACCAACAAGGGGTGAACACTCAGAGAAAAATTACTTCGCCATGCATGCGAGTTATTAAATAAATTACTTACGCTCTCCTCATTTCCCATGCTCTCTATGCTAAAAAGTAAGTAATTCATTCATGCTTTTTCTCTGAGTGAATGCAGCGATGCGTCCTCGATACATCGAGTTCGCGTCGCGCAAGGGCATGGAGGAGCCTTTAAATGGTGCGGAAATCACCTATTCAAACATAGATAAATGGTACGGAAATAAATTACTTTAAAAACCTAAACAAGTGAAAATGTTATCACCTTGCAGTTCCTCAGAAGACGATGCTCAAAGTGCACTTGCTGCACGATTTGCGTAGGATGCACTCTGAAAGATATGTTTTATTTTATTTTATTTTTTTTGAAAGATATTTTTTTTTGTTTTATTTTTTGATTTTTTTAATGCATGTTATGTACGAGGAAAAAAATGTATTCAATAAAATGCTTTTCCATCCTATTTGATTGAATACATTTTCATGTATTTAAAGTAATACATATTTTTTCTGGTGTGGCTAGAAGGCGCCAGACTAGTGTATCCCTAGTGCGAAAGCTACGCCACCTAGGTCGCACTACCAGGGTGGTTAGGCGGCGGAAACCGGTTCATACAGTAGGAGAAGGTGAGTTTTACTTTTATTTCATTTTCAAATCAAAAGCAGATACGCATTTCTTCTACTGTTTTCTTCCTGTTCTATGGTCAGGCGAGCCTTTTCCCCCTATTTTGAATAGGAAGTAGGGAAATGATATTTCGACATTCTAGATTGTACAATCCCGCTAGATGTATGCTTGCGCATACTGGCGTTTTGCCCCCTTGTGGCTCAAGTGGCAGCCTCGTTGACATGCAAGGCTTTCAACGAGGCCCTATTGACGGCCCTTAAGATGGAGAGGGATGTTCTGGGACGGTCTGGCTGTTAGGAGCAATTCGCAAGGGAAAGCGCAACGAGAAGAATGGCGTAGCTCCACTTGAACGAGGTTAATAGGGTAGATTGAAATTAGGGATTACTATTGCACATTGTAGAAAGAGGTGGCTGTGCAATATGAGACTGTAGAAGTCTTCAAAACGTGCGATACGGTACTACCTCTTTCGGAGCTAGCGACTTATCTGGAGAGGCACACTATAGTCACCGTCATCCTAATGGATTACGACCACGTGAGTTTTTTTTAAATAGTGGTGAAAATAGAAATAGGGGTGAAAATAATTTTTTTAAATGGAAACTTACAGAATGCTGGCCGTCTGTTGTGGTTAGCAGGGAGTCGCTTCAAAGATGCTTCATACCAGACGGCCGCGTTTTGATCAACCTCCCGACCACTCCCCGCTCCGGGCACCTGTGAGTACTCAGAACGCGAAATCTCCAGCTTTCCTTACTCAGGAGTGTTCACATCTCCTAATAATGGGAGACTTTATGTCTCCATCTCTCAATTTCGCATGCTCATTCAGCAGGAGACAACATCTCCTGAGTAAGGAAAGTTGGAGACTTCGCGCTCTGAGTACTACTTTTTTCCTTTTGTTTATTTACTTTTCATTCCCCTTTTAACTTTTTTCATTTATAGCATCACGCTCGTGATGTCTGAGTCTGGTCTCGAGCGTAGCGTGCATTTGCTCCAATCACGCCCGGGAAGCAACAAAGCAGACTACATCATGGACAGTATTATCTCGGTGAATGGTCATAATAAGACAGTGATATGATTCAGAAGAATTTATATGAGGTAGGGAGCATACATGTTTCTAAAGAAGGAGTTTAATTTTATAGAAGCACAGATCATCACTGTCTTTCTTATTTCAAGCTCGAAAGATGTACACTGAGCGCGAATACACTCAGTATTGAGTGTATCGTACTCTGACTTAGGGCATCGAGAGCATGATACACTCACTATTGAGTGTATTCATACACTTACTCATCTCCCCTCCCCCTCGCCCTCACCAATACACTTGAGTGTATTCGAATACACTTACTCATCTCCCCGCGCCCGGTTCGCCCCGCCCCTTGGATACCGTACACCCGTGGTACACCTAATCCGTGTTGGTTGGGTACGGTAACACCATACAGTACGTCGTTTCCCTTTTGACCATGTAACAAAGCAAAACACTGTGCTGCTTCATTAGCATCTTTTATTGACAAACAAAGTAGCAATAAAAGAACTTCAATCGCAACAAAAATCAATATAGCGTTACTAAACTTGACGATATTTTGCTTCCAAATCTTCTCAAGTGATCGTCCTTTGGTTTCTATCTTCCTTCTTCGCTCCAATCCATCTCGAACAAGAGGAAGTTCCACAGTAGCATCGATCTCTTCTCAGATTTCCACTCCTTCCCAGTCCATAGTTAAATGTGATCTCATCACCGGGCTTGATGTCACGAAGAGCGTGATCTTCAGACGAGGCTCGTACTGAAAGTAATGGCACATCGCATCCATCGCTAACCAGAGTTTGAATGTTATGGGTTTTTTTCACGAAATACTTATTTTATAAAAAGAATGCATTATATGTTCAGCGACGGAATATCCTAATTGTGTCATTTTAAAACTAAAATTAAATCATATAGTTTTATTTCTTCATAAACGCAATAAAATAGCAGGCGGATGGCTCACCTTGGCGTATTGCCCTGACACTGAGAAGGGAATGTCGAACGAGTCAGCTTCAGCATTCGGCTCACATAAATGATTCATGTATCTAAAAAGGATAATGAGAATAATAAAATGGAATATGCACGGAACGCATAGGTCGAAAGGGTGCGTTGCGGCAAGTCGATAATGCGGGTAGGGTTCGTCAAAAATGGGCATGAAACCGCGGGTTGATTTGACAAAATGGGCATGAAAAACCGAAAATGCGAGATGGGTTTTCATTTTTTAACCAATAATTCTCAAAATGCGGGTTGGCTACGTGGTTTTTTACGTACCTTTCGACCAATGACGGAACGCATCACACTATGAGGTGAGCGCAAATAAGGTGTGCGGACGTACCTCGCTTCGCAACCATGGAATCTAGCATCGAGGTAGATATTCTTCGCTAGTCCCATCACATATGTATACTCGTCAATCGGGCGGACAACTTCGAGGCGTTTCTCACGTCTGAACTAGCACGTTTATGGCGTTTCTTCAGAAACAAACGAAAATGGATGAAGCAACGTCGTCAATACCCTTACAATAATTCGAACATAATAAGCTTTAAAATCCCAACCTGTCCTTCTCCTCCTTGCTGATAATCTCACCGGCGTATTCAGCAATGAAGGCACCCTGAATAACAATATCAGCATAATTCGATATATTTCCAAAGAAATGTAATTGCCAATTTATGAAGACCAGAATTGACACACAAAAATACAACTGACAGTTTCGATATGCTCGATGGCGAATGCTCCGAATCCTTTCTTCTCTGTCAATCTCACTTCGAACAACTTCTTCTTTTCTCCTTTCTGCTGCGAGACATTTTTCTCTCGGCATTGAGATAAGTAGAGAATTGGACCTCGACAATGTTGATAGTCTTTCTCATTTCTTCGTTTTTGAGCTTCACGTAGGGTGGCTTGAACTTTCTCATGCTAGTCTTCAATTCTGAAAAAAAAATAGAAAGTTAAATCGCTGTCAGCTCCCCAGAGCAATCAGAACCCGGGAACATACACTTGCAACATTTAGATTTCCGAGATAAAATTACGAAAACCCGGACATTTCTGGATCACAAGGTACGATAATTGAAAAATCAACCCAAAGATTTTCAGGCAATTTTTTAACCACAGATTCGTAAATTCAAACATTTTGGTATATATCTGATTGCATACCAGAGGTGAACTCCTTGTTGGAGAGATTCTTGTGGCAGTCCACCGTCATTCGTTGCACACGACTGAAACAAGGGAATAAAGAGACGAAAACAGGGGACGAAAGACCATCACCCAGTGAGGGTGTTATGTAGATAGAGGTGAATACCTCTTGGAAAGAAGATTGTAGTAGGGCAGCACGATTCCATCCCACACCCACTGCACGGGAATCCATCCAGGCTTCCCTAGATTACTTCCAAGCTGCTTCACGATATGGGAAGGTACATCATTGAGGGCGAGTGCGATAGCGGGATACGTTCTGCAATCAACCACTGTATTGACAATCACGCAAATTATTCTGAATATTGAACATATTGAATGTAAAAATTAGTAACCCAGGAGGCTGCCCGGCGAAGCTATGTCCGTATTACACGAGCACGTGTTGATTGGGTACGATCACAGATCCTACCAGACAGTACGAGCAGAAATCCGACTGAAAGGGCACGATCAAGTTGGAGATTGAATAACTTAAAACTCACAGCATTGCCCTTTCCGGGTAGATTTGTGCCCGAGATAGTAGAGAATGAGCAGGAACGATGAAAGACTTGAGTGCATCCCTTGCATTCCACTCTCTCCTGATCTTTCTCTAAAACAAATCCAAGTAATTAAAGGGCTGTTAAAAGCAAATTTTGAGTGAACGATAAGGCATTTAATGCGGAGATATCAACTGACTGTCTACGGGATCCTCGCAATCTGCACAATACTTGAGCAATAGTCTTTGTGGAGACAGGATGGTAATGGCACACAAATGACGATCGCTTCTGAAACGAGTATCGTTGACTCTATTGAGATTTTAATCTATCCATACCTGTCCATTCTTCTTGACCTTCGAACCTGCGGGTACGTACTGAGTGTGGAAGCTGCGGAAGCATTTCTCACAATCAACCAGAGTACCTACAATGAACAAACATCACACACTCGTTTTAAAATGGACGTTACACTTTAATCATGAGAGGGTGAAAATAAAGGAGTCGTACCAAAGCGAGAGGAGTTCTTGTATCGCTCATCGTAACAGTGCCAGCAGAAGTGCGAAGGGCACACAGGCGTCTCGGTACGGAACAACAACTGAAAATAATAACATTCGTTCTCATTCGTGAATATTGCGAATTCATTAAGTAAGAATACAGGGGATGGAAATATTACCTGAGCCTGGTAGGGGCTGTATTCCGAGCAAATGTAGTCCTGTGCGCAAGACTTATGCATTCGCTGCACACTGAAATAGAATATTAATAGTATAATACTACTTCAACGATATTATATATCTAGAAATAAACAAATGCAATGAGCATACTCTTGTTCGCGATCATGTACCGTTCGAGAAAAATAAAGAATTCATGTATTTACTAACCAGCTGGGGAATCCACATCTGACGGTGTCGCTCTCAGGTTGCTCCTTCTTCATGGGCCGGGTCGTCGTCGTTTGGGCCGGCGGCGCCATTTATCGCCTTCTTTTTCTGCTTCGCCACGACCATCTGAACAAAACAAATAGAAACGAACGAACAGATAGCCCTCAACCACAATTTAACGAACGAACAGATAGCCCTCAACCACAATAAATTTGAAGAAGAACCAAATAAATCGCAGTATTTGAAGCTAAATTTAACAGCCTCAAATATTCCAGTTAAAATACGTTATACGACCATCGAGCACACTCAAAAAGAAGGAGGAAGGGCATGGGCACGTTTTCAACATACAAATCAGCAGCAATTCGAACTAAAAACGTAAGAAAACGATAATACTCCGAAAAATATGAAAATGATAGCAGGGCGACTTATACAGTATGCCCACACCACTTAGTTTATCGTTTACTGATTTTATTAAAAGTCTTGTATACAAGACTTTCATGTCTTATTTTTCAAGAACAGAAATGGTCTTGTATTCCAGCAATGGATGCCTTGTACAATTGTATATTTGACTTGTCGTTCTGATATTGAGAGGGGGAGGAGAAAACAAGTCATTGTTCTGTATGTGTGTGTGGGACAACGTCCCCAAGAGATGTGAGCAGGTCGTAACATCTTCAAGAATCTTCACTCTCTGTATGTGATAACACTCAAATTTTGTAGACGTGGTATCATTTGCCACGATATTTCACAGATAAGGACTAATTATTCCAAACATCCAGAAAGGGATGTCATATCGAAAGTGTGTGTGCAAGTAGGTGGCGCCCCCTCGATTTTGAATGATCTTTATTTACCCTTTCTGGATGTTTGACCCACAGTGGATTAGTGTGTGCCGTTCGATCCCATGAAAATGGACGGGGAGTTGCCTCTAACTCTAAGTGTACGATACACTTACTCCCGCCGAGCTGAATACACTCAATACTGAGTGTATTGCCCGGATCAAGTGTATGTGATACTTGAGTATATCTCCTAGTGTACAATACACTTAAGTATCTTCACGCTCAGTGTATGACATGATGGTCCTTTTCTGCTTGATTTTTATTGAATAACATTTATTGTATGACAAACATTATGGATGGCCCATGTCATGTACGATAAATATAAATAAATACGACGTATCACATGATTCCAAACGTACAGACCAGGGTTAGAGCGAGAGAGTGTACAAAAGTGAGAGAGTCCCTCCCGATTTCACACGCTCTCTCACTCCAAAGGCCTTTCTGGATGGTTGACCGGTCTCATTTGCACTGTCAAATGTCAGCCGCATGGGTGCAATCTTGAAAAAAGACCCTATTGACATCCGGTAGAAATGGAATTGGCACGTTTTCGTGCATGTGCACGTGTCTCCTTTGGGTGAACGGATGACTCAACTTCACCGGCTGATTTGACGCGTCGCTTCCCGCATTTGAAAGGCGGCGGGCGCACCTCAATTGGATTTAATTATATGTCCCTTTATTCCCATGGCTCTAATTCACCAAACAGAATATTGATTTTATACTATAGATATACTTTCTAGTACAAGTGGACAGAACTGATTTTTTCAGGTTATTCGCTTTCGGATGTTTTACTAATTTAGTTAATAGAAACTGTGATTCACCGGGATGAACAGTGGATTTCGGATGACGGTGGGAGGAGGGGGAGGAGGAAGAAGAGGCGGAGAAGGAGAAGGAGGAGGAGGAGGGGGCATCGGATCGCGTGGATAATCTTGTAAAGCGACTGCTACGGTAGGTGATGGTCCCACTCGATTCCATTTTCTTGAGCGGCATTGATCGAGCAGGGCCAGCCCCTTCATGAAAGCATTATTGGCTCCGACATTCGTTAATTTTCGATTTTTTTTAATTTTGATTCATTTCGTAGAGGAAAACACGAGAACTATTTTCTCCGTGCATTGGCTAATGTAATTTTGTGAAAGATATGATCGCCCGTAGGGCTTTTCAAAGAAGTAAAATGACTAACCGTAGAATATAGAATTAATAAGGTGATATATGAGGAGATGAAGATGAATAAGAAATTGGGAAATGATAATATGTTGTCTAAAAACCATTTCGCCCTCTCCTTCTCATCCATTCGCAACATCTTGAACGATACGGCAATAACAGCACTGAAGTAGGCAACCAACCAGCTGGAAAGGTCGATTATCAATCGATAATTAAAGAATCAAAAATGATATTGGCACGCTAGAACACAACGGTAGATGGTAGAAGTGGCATATTCACAATATCTACAGATATTTTAAAGTAAACGACAAGTAAGAGTAGTTTAGGATGTGCTATCGAGAACTGAAAAGGAAGGAAAAAGAAAACTCACATGAATGCCAGCAAGATTCCCACTCGGCGACCACTCGTGCATTCCATGACCTCAACCGGGAATCAGTTATTTCCAAAATTATTTAAAAAGCTCCGCTTCTAAACCACGGATATGGAAGCGAGAGAGCTAGTTAAAGAGCGAGACACTCCGAGTTATAGAAATAGGGGAGTTATAGAAATAATATAATTTCGCCAATTATAAGGGTGTCCGGAAAGTTTTCGCACTATTTCGAAGAAACTTCTTTTCATTGAATATCTCTAACACCTCACAGCGGCAAGTAATTATTGTATGCTCTCTTCCTACTCACGACCTCATCCCATAGAATGGACATAGTGACGATTCCTCTTCTTTAGAAATACAAGGGTTGCAAGTCAATAAATACCTCGAAGTCGGGTTCGAGATAGGTCCCATTGGGGAATTATTTTTCGACACTGGAAGAAGTGAGGAATTTGAAACAGTGATAATCTCAAGGGCTGATATAGTGTGAAGGTTGGGCATGAAGCAGTCCCAACACCGTCCTTTCTCCAACTTTTTATGGGCCAATTTCGAAAAATATGGTCTTACATTGCCCACCACAGTTTGGATTTTTCCTTCTGTTATGAGACCAGACAGAACTCTGATGGAAACCTCTTAGAATTCGGAAGTACAGAGGGCAGCGTTAATGATGGCACAATTGGATAACCCCTTTCTCTAGATGGAACCGAGTCCGATCAAGAATAACTTTCACATTTCTCTATTTTCATGTTTTCTATTCTTTGAGACAGTCTGTGAATTCTCTCCGACGTTCAGCCATTCCAATCTTCTGACAGGTTAATCGTACGTAGTCAACTGTTCACCCAATTCGATTATTGGGCTGAGAAAATTCTCCATTTTTCTTAGAGTAAAAAAATTTCCCGCACTCATTAGCACGATTTTTGAGCTTAGACCGGATAAGTCGTGAAAAAGGATTTGAGCGAATTTCGTCAGCCAACCACGCTGATTCAGGATTTTGTTCACGGTGGGAATTATAGTGTGTTTGTCCACCTAAAGCGCAAACAGACTCATTTTGGGAGTAGTCTTCTCAGTTCTCCGAACGATGGACTACAACAAAAGAGAGTGTAATTTTCGAAGATGTAGTCTGCTAAACAGAAACGCTAGCAAAATATAAATTATGCTCAGACTGAGGGGGCATCCTACTTTATATAATCAACTATTTTAACACTAATTTCATTCACCCAATATTTTTAGAGAAAATTGAAAAGCAAAACTGGGCTGTGATCGACCAGAGTATACATCACGGGAATTGATGCATAAAGATGAAGTCTATAGCAAATAATGAGTACTAGGGCTTAAAAGAATGATGAATGTATTGCCCACTTAATATATTATGACATTATGTTTATTGTCTGCTAAAGCGATTTTTATGACGTCGCGAGTGTCAGAGTGCGAAAATTTTCCGGACACCCTTATAGCTGAAAATTCAAAATGATCAGAAAAACACAGCAACAAGCCGAATCGATAGGGGTTAGCAAATAACCAACAGGGAAAAAATATCATACAGATTCCTCGCATTTAAGCAAAGTTATAAGAGAGGTATCACCAGAGATTGCAGGTGGCTCGGAACAATTTTCGAAAAAGTATTTTTGATTTCGATCAAACTTTTATGTGGGAGTACCTTGGAGATGAGAATTCGAAATATCCGGGTCCCAGGTCTTGGAGCCGGCTTTTAGGAATTCGCCGGTTCTGACACCGGAATCGTCATAACTTCTTTTAAAATAAAGCTAGAAAGCTGTACTTGGGCTTAAAATTTTCAAAATAATTCTCGACATAATTTCTCTGTTGAAAGCTAAAACGGACACGGACAAACAAAAAAGATGAGGCTGAAAAATGCAATTATTGATCAAATAAAAATTATTTATGATCCCAAGATGTGCAAAGTCGGATGTTTTTAATGCAGAATATGAAAGAGCATCTCAAATATAGTATTAGAAAAATTTAAAAATAAATGAAAAGGGGGCCTCCCATACCTGAAAAATGACCTCGAATGTGAAAAATCGAAAAAATCGAAAAATTTATTTTCCAGAATTCTTCAGGAAACAATTTTTCCGAACGTATTAATTACCTGTCTGTTCAGGAAAATCTAATTTAACACATTTCATGTGCGTATAGAGCTGTCAGAATGAAAAATATGCATAAGACTGACACCAGAATTGTTGAATGGACGATTTATGCAGCAATAATGATTGACATCATCTAATAAAAAGTTGTATGTTTTATATAACCCAGTGTGATCACTTCTGCTCCTTCTAACCTCAGTTTTTAACAATTTTGGTCAGTTTTTAAAGCTAAAAATAATATTTTATTTTCTGACAGCTCTATACGCACATGAAATATGTTAAATTAAATTTTCCTGAACAGACAGGTAATTAATACGTTCGGAAAAATTGTTTCCTGAAGAATTCTGGAAAATAAATTTTTCGATTTTTTGCGATTTTTCACATTCGAGGTCATTTTTCAGGTATGGGAGGCCCCCTTTTCATTTATTTTTAAATTTTTCTAATACTATATTTGAGATGCTCTTTCATATTCTGCATTAAAAACATCCGACTTTGCACATCTTGGGATCATAAATAATTTTTATTTGATCAATAATTGCATTTTTCAGCCTCATCTTTTTTGTTTGTCCGTGTCCGTTTTAGCTTTCAACAGAGAAATTATGTCGAGAATTATTTCGAGAATTTTAAGCCCAAGTACAGATTTCTAGCTTTATTTTAAAAGAAGTTATGACGATTCCGGTGTCAGAACCGGCGAATTCCTAAAAGCCGGCTCCAAGACCTGGGACCCGGATATTTCGAATTCTCATCTCCAAGGTACTCCCACATAAAAGTTTGATCGAAATCAAAAATACTTTTTCGAAAATTGTTCCTCGTAGGGCCTGGTTTCCTGCAATCTCTCGTGATACCTCTCATAAGCCGTTGCCGAAATGTCGGTTGCGAAATAGTCACCACTCCCGTAGAAACATAGTGCTCACACCAGTAGTCCATTTCATGAATTTATCATTTTTAAATTATAATTGCGGCGCTGTTTACTGTAGTACAAACACAATTTAGAGATGCGCGGTAGGTAGCAAAGTGCAAGGATAATACTTTTCCATTAGGAGTATGAGATACCATCATAATCTCTCTCTCTCTATCTCTCTCTCTCTCTACGCTCGTGGGTGTGCGAGAGAGTGCGCTGAATGAGGAGACAATTACGCAGTAGTATCCCCTAGTTGCTAGGGGACGGAAGGCAATAGAGCACTGAGAGCGGGAGAATCCAATGAGAGAAAGGATACGAGGGAGAGAAGCCTAAAATGGGAGTTCGTTAGGCAGGTCTGTCGAGCGAAGTAAGGCCACTCACTCTCATCTTCCAGAATTGGAGGGACTTACAAATTTATTGATTTTTGAACAATTAAGCTATTTTTGCATCTTCTTCATCGGTGCTAGGGTTGCAAAATCAGTACGCGCACTGCAGTACACGTGTGGAGCAACTCGAACTTTCGATAATGTGAAAATGTAATTTTTTTTCTTTCCGAAACAGTCTAAATGTACCGAGGAACATGTTTTCCATCGATATCACACTTATATGCTACTCGAATGTGCCGATAATAGCTTGATGTACTAGCAGTGCACTAGTGTACTGCACAGTACAAATGCACTGTTTTCGCCACCCTAATCTGTGCCGATAAATTAAAAGTTGCACACGATTCCTCCACTACTAGGGAATTTAAATGTCTGTCGGATTGTGCGTGCGTACGTGCGTTTTTTTGTCCTTCCGCGTGACGGACATTTTTTCGTCCTTTTTTCGCTATAAATCGCTTCAAACTTACGCGATCTTTTCAGATCCTTTTGCATATCACGCGTGTCACGTAAGGATCGAATCAACACCAAAAAAGTCGAACATGAGTTAGATACAATTTTGGATAGTCCTTAGGGTATCTAAGAAGGTTTCGCTGTCTTTTGCCCCAGAACTCATTTTCCTCGAAGATAGACGACGTCAATGTTTCAGGGGGGCAAAAGTAGTGCCTCTTTGGAGCCCTGTATCTCCCTTCACAGTAACAACAGAGGAAAGTGACCAACAGAAGATCTGTGCGGAATCATCTGAAGAATAGCCCTGACTGATCGGCCCAACTTATAATTAAAACTAATTAGTCAGGCTAATTAAAACTTCTTATTTGCACCAGAGTGTCGGGCCCAGGATAAACTCAACGCCAAAGTCTGGAGCTCGTTGAGACGAATCGAATGATATGCTTAACTGTGATCATAAGTATGTAACTGGCTCATTCATGGTCGAAAAACCCTTCGCAAAAACGCCTCGTTACTTGTGACCTCTCGAGGTGAGAGAGATAAGAGCAGTATCGGGTAGGTCAGGATATCACTGGCGTTCTCTCGCATCTCTTAGGCGTAGCTCAACCGGTAAGGCGTTTGTCTCAGGTTTTGCATGTCACAGGTTCAACTCCATTTTTCACAGATTTATTTTTGCAAGTTTTTGAATTTTTTCCAACCCATCCGAATTGCATTAAAACAAGATATTGCAATTGGGATAATGCCACTGGCTAATCCGGACGCAAATAGCGATTTTCGTAAACCGTTTTCTATATTTATAGTATAAATATTAGTAAATGCAACATTAATTTTAATTTAATAAGTGATTATTATTTCTGAGCAGAAGACTTATCTATTGCTAGAAATGTGTTATACACTTATTTGGAGACAGACACGGACCGGAAAGCCGCGTACCTCTCGCGCTCTCTCCCAAGATGCGAGGTCACAGCAGAGAAGCCGCGCGCGGAGTTTTTCGACCATGAATGAGCCAGTTACATACTTATGATCACAGTTAAGCATATCATTCGATTCGTCTCAACGAGCTCCAGACTTTGGCGTTGAGATTATCCTGGGCCCGACACTCTGGTACAAATGAGAAGTTTTAATTAGCCTGCCTAATTAGTTTTAATTATAAGTTGGGCCCAATCAGTCAGGGCTATTCTTCAGATGATTCCGCACAGATCTTCTGTTGGTCACTTTCCTCTGTTGTTACTGTGAAGGGAGCTACAGGGCTCCAAAGAGGCACTACTTTTGCCCCCCTGAAACATTGACGTCGTCTATCTTCGAGGAAATTGAGTTCTGGGACAAAAGACAGCTAAACCTTCTTAGATACCCTAAGGGCTATCCAAAACTGTAAAAATAATAGGGGGTCAGAATGTGTGCCAACTACCCCCTGATTTGATTCGATCCTTACGTGACAGGCGTGATATGATAGCCCATCACGAAACACATCGCAATTTATATTTGAAAAATCGATAATTTCATGGCCAAGTCGGTAGCGAGCTCGAATTCAAATCCGAGGGTCTCAGGTTCGATCCCCGCCGGTGCATTGTCTTTTGCCGCATTATTTGCAAGTCTGACAAGTGGTCCAAACACGTCTTTAAGTAACGAGATTCACATTTGAGCTTCTTTTGCCGAGTTTCGAAGTGAAATATCGATTGATTTCACTTGATTTCACAATATTTCAAGAAATTTTCGTTCATTTCGTTCCAAATCATTCCAAATGCCGGGAAATCTCGCAGGAAGAGTTTAAAACGAGAGAGCGAGGGAAATGGAGAGGGACTCTCTCACTTCGGCTCACTCTCTCGCCCCTGACCCCTTTCTGGAGGCCCGGAATCGTATATCGGGAAGCTTCATAAGTTGCTTCAAAATCGCTCTATCGTCTCGGATCCTTTTGCACACGACAACAGACCAAAATCCCTTTCAAATTTTAAAAATTTAATTGACCAAATTCATAGCCAAGTGGGGTGTGCGCTTGACTTTCAATCCGAGACCCCCAGGTTCGAACCCCGCTGCGGGCAAAACGTTTGCCGCATTTTTCGCAAGTGCCAGAAACCGTTCTAACACGTTTTGAGTACCGTTAAACACATTTTCACCTGTTTTGCCGAGTTTCAACGTGAAAAATCGAAAATTTCGGAAAGTTACCAATTGGTTCGCAGAGCGTAGGGGATCACAGGAAAAGTGTTTTGCGATGTCGGAAACGTGTCTGAACGTGTTCTAACACTTTTTAACGTGAAAAATCGAAAATTTCGAAAGCTTTCCTAATGATTCATAGAGCGTAGGTGATCAGAGGAAAAGTGTTTTGCGATGTCACAAACGTGTTCGAACACGCCAGGGAAATCAACACACGGTATCCTGCGTTTCCGTTGAGAAAGGCTCGTGAGGCTGAGAGCGATCGAAAAAAGTTGCCACGGAGTCACGAAGTGGCGTACTGGCAATTTTTTTTCGATCGCACTCAGCCCGAGCCTTTTGCAACGGAATAAGCCAGTACTCTTTCTAGAGATGAACATTCCCCCCAACATACTACGCTCCCCCTGGACCGAACTTGGAGCCGGCTACTGAGTTCTCCTCCCTGGACCGACCCTCATCAAGCTACCATACTCCCCCTGGACAGAACCTGAAGGAGATTACCGAGTTCCCCTGGACCGAACCTGGAGCAGGCTACCGAGCTCCCCTTGTACCGAACCTGGAGCAGGATACTGAGCTGCCCCTGGACCGAACCTGAAGTAGGCTACCGAACTCCCCCTGGACCGAACCTGGAGTAAGCTTGCGAATTCCCCCTGGACCAAACCTGCACCCAGAACTATGCATAGAGCGTAGTGTACGCATAGAGCGTAGTGTATTTAACCTCAACACATGCCGGCTAGTTTGAAAATTACGCGTACGCATAAAACATTGTTACTACATTCTAAAAGGTACATCAATAAACACAATCCAAGACCGAAGAATATCCATTTTCAATAAAAATCACGATGAGGACGGGGGAACCAATTCCGCACATTTGGGGAACTGCATTGTACATTTATCGGAAGGGATTACGGTTAGATGGTAGATTATTATTGATCGATGCTTCACTTCCAATAGCTCGAACATTGTCGCCGCGATTTCCAACGGACTGAAGAAAATTCATCTCGATTATGTCGTTCAAAACAATCTCTCTCACCATTCCGATTATCATAGACATAATTGTTCCGTTCTTTTGTCGCAGGTGCTGCCACCTCATCTCTTCTCCGACAGCATCAAATTGCTGCAGCTGCATGAAAGGGGGCGGGGCGTGGACCATCAATGGATGGTTGTATCGACCTGTGGAATTACGTCATCACACGTAGCATAACTAACGTTCGAAGACTATAGTGTAGCATATGTTCAACTGATTGTTTTCAACTGCGTCAATCTTATGTACGCAATTATCTGACCTGACTTGTTTTGCAGCTGCAAATGCGCGATAAGCAGCTGCTGAGCTGCGCGGTCGGCTAAAGAAAGGGCTGCAGATGCTGCACCCCCATGAATAGATGCGGCTGCAGCTACCTTTTCATCCGGTGTCTTTGAAGTGTCTGGTGTCTCTGGATGAAGAACATTAAATTTGTGTTTCATTCATATTTTTAATTATCAGAAACGTAAGAAAACACTATGCATAGTGACTCACCATTTTTTTCAATTTCTTTCTCATCCTCGAAAATTCGCCGAAATTCAGTTGTTTTCATACAGTAAGGACAGGCGAATGTTGGCTCATCAATCGATAATTCCGTCGCACACGCCATACAACAAACGTGTCCGCATGACGTGAGAAGGACGCGGACGCGCGGATTCGCGGATGCACAGACGCCGCACGCGCGTGAGTATTGAGTGGATAATGCTTCGCTGAAATCATCAGAGTATGTGCAAAGCAACCTAGAAGCAATTCGGTACGAATCAATATAAAATCAAATATTTTTTCGTAAACTATAATAATAATAATAATATTTATGTGAGTCACGAGGAAACGCGGTAAACAAAGATAAAATAAAAGTATGGCACGAGTCATTATAGGACGATAACAACAAAAACACGAAGGTTTTGAGTATAGCCTTGCCCCCACTATGTTTTACTATAATAAATATTGAATAATTGTACTTAATATTACAATAAATATAACAAAATATTGCGACTCACTTTTTGATGTCGTCTTGACGCAATTCTTCGACAGTTAAATTCTCAGTGTCTTGGTCTTCTGGAAAGCATAGGCGCTCAAATTCGACGGTAGAGCGGGGGAACGGTAGGGCGCCCGTATAGATGTCACTCATGACTGAATTCCCTCTGGACGTAAATATTCGTTCAGGCATGGCGAGTACTTCCCCTGAAAACAGTAACCAAAGAAGGTAGATGTTAGTTTTTTTTTAAATTTACTCTTAAGAGCAGAAATTTTACCGGGACTCTTCGCTTTTTTTGTCGAAATAAGGTACTTCATTTCTTGCCCAGCAGGCCACATGCTGTAGCTGCAATAATTTTGTGTTTTTTCTTCACTTTTTCAGCTTTCTCAATTCAGTCACAAAAAATAATATATTACTTGTGATTAATGACTTTCTTGCAGTTTCGAAAATTTGGTCGGAAGCGAGTAAATTGAAACAATCCTTTAGTTTCGTCCGTTAGAAGAAGGAGATCATCGTTAGACGAAGATTCACATAAAATATACTGCAACGGCTTTTAGAGCTCCTCCATAAAAAAATAAGTCTAAAAATCCAAAAGTCATGGCTACTGAGCGACGGCTTTGAATGTTATTAAATTTTTAAGATAATAGGTTCATGAAATGAACTACTGGTGTGTGCATTCTCTCTCTCTCTATACCTCGAAGTGTCTCTCGCTTTCTCGTGTTCTCTCGCAGCCATATCTGTTGTGTAGGAGCGGAACGTTTTATTATGTTGAGCGAGTGTTTGTGACATTGTAACAAGAGCGACGGCTTTGAAAGTCGATCAGAGTCAGGTGAGTGTCATTTCCTGGACTTTTAAGAGACAGGATCGATAAAACTCGGCCACCCCCCGGACGTGGCCGCTCGAATTGTGAACTGGGGGCCCATACTTTGGTGATTGGTGGATCCCCACCCGGATTGCACAAAAAACCACTTATTTCTATTTGGCCGGCTCTGGACTTGGAGAAATATGGTTTTGAGTGAAAAAGGTCGAAAAATCAAAATTTCTCAAACTCAAAAGATAGACTTTATTTATTATTTGCGTTTTGTTTGGGGTGCGCAAACACTGTAAAACCCATGTTCAGATCAAATTTCGATTCATTCCGATACCACTTTTTGGACTCGAAATTCTCGATTTTTTAGAAAAGTTGGCGATTTTTCAAGCATAACACCACCTTGTAATATTATTAAAATATCATCAACATGATTGAATGACCATTTTAAAGAGCTAATATATTATTTGGCGACCGTGGATTTTGAAATCTTTTAATAAAACGATGTTTTCAAAAATGCGTCCATCTTACTCACACATAACTCAGATATTTGGCACTCTACCGAATCCGGGATCAGGTCAAATTGTTTGGAGAGTTCTGTTGCATAATTTTGTTGTTGATATTATTCAAATCTATGAGTGATTTGACCTGGAAAAAATCAAAGATGTAGAAGTGTTCAAATTTTTCAACAAAAATATTAATTCTAAGAATATTTGAAACGTTTCTAGTGAAATATTGCCTACATTTGTTTATATATAACTGCAGACGACCTTTAAAAAATTTTAATTGGAGTTATGAAAAAAATCGTTTTTGAAAAATACCATGACTCATGGTGAAAAATCATTTTTTGACCATGACCCCGGGTTCATCGTATTTAAAATTATTTTTTTAAAAAGTTAAGTTATTAGTTTCATACTTGTTCTTTAGGTATATATAAACAAATGTAGGCAATATTTCACTAGAAACGTTTCAAATATTCTTAGAATTAATATTTTTTTTGAAAAATTTAAGCACTTTTACATCTTTGATTTTTTCCAGGTCAAATCACTCATAGATTTGAATAATATCAACAACAAAATTATGCAACAGAACTCTCCAAACAATTTGACCTGATCCCGGATTCGGTAGAGTGCCAAATATCTGAGTTATGTGTGAGTAGGATGGACGCATATTTGAAAACATCGTTTTATGAAAAGATTTCAAAATCCACGGTCGCCAAATAATATATTAGCTCTTTAAAATGGTCATTCAATCATGTTGATGATATTTTAATAATATTACAAGGTGGTGTTATGCAAACAAAAAGTTGTATAGTAAAGACCTGAGAAAGATCGATACCGACTTAGTCGATGACACATATTCGAGTGAAAATTTCGGAAACTTAGTCAATCAGCGGGGTCCTGGCTATAGTCAACATAGTTGCATAAAGTGCCAGGCTACAACATATACATAAAAACTATGGGATCTGGCTCGAAAAATCGCCAACTTTTCTCAAAAATTCAGAATTTCGAGTCCAAAAAGTGGTATCGGAATCAATCGAAATTCGATCTGAACATGGGTTTTACAGTGTTTGGGCACCCCAAACAAAACGCAAATATTAAATAAAGTCTATTTTTCAGTTTTAAAAATTATGATTTTTCGACTTTTTTTCACTCAAAACCATATTTCTCCAAGTCCAGAGCTGGCAAATAGAAATAAGTGGTGTTTTGTGCAATCCAGTGTGGGGATCTACCAATCACCAAAGTATGGGCCCCCAGTTCACAATTCGAGCGGCCACGTCCGGAGAGGGTCGAATATGCTCGATTCTTATCGATCCCCTCTCTTAAAGTCTTCATTCGGTATCTTAGACTGGTTTTTAGATGTGGACATTAAGAAAAATTAGAGTGTGAAACAATTTAGAATCGCTCGTTTTAACAAAGTCTTTCACTACTTACGAGGGAGGATAACATAGTGCAAACTGTGGCAACACAATATCTGAGATTATATTTTTTATAAGATCAGATAAGATACTTGTGCCTAAAATTTCTCCGTTGTGTGGTATTTATAAATATTCTTTCTTATCTTAATCGACCTACAGTATCGACCAAAAGTGTTCGCTAAAAACTTTGATCTCATGACATTCTTGTGCCAGATGAGATAGCGAAATGAAATTTTGGCACGATATAGTGTTTCCATCCCGGCTTCGATTTAGAATAGCAGGGCATGATGATATTTCATGGTATTAGATAATGATGACGTAACTGTTGTCGTGGTTTTTCAAAGTCGATTATTTGCTCGGAGGAAATTTATCATCGCACCCTAAATTCAGAAGTGCAAGAGGACACCCAGAGGTCCTCGAGAAAAATTGTAGCATAATTCCCCCATGCAGCAACCAGCCTGCAGCAGGCTGCAAAATTGGCGGTCGCAAATGCGGAACTCGTCTTGTAGACAAGCTAAGAACCTGTTCAAGGGCTCAACATGATCCCTTTGTATCTGAAAAAGTTACTTTTTTGTGCCCTGAAGGCAAATGACGAGCAATCGATACCAAACTTTCAGGGATATTTGGACTCTCCAAAAGGATCATTTTGAGCCCTTGAACAGGTTCCTAGCATGTCCACAAGCCGAGTTCCGCATTTGCGACCGCCAATTTTGCAGCCTGCTGCAGGCTGGTTGCTGCATGGGGGAATTATGCTACAATTTTTCTCGAGGACCTCTGGGTGTCCTCTTGCACTTCTGAATTTAGGGTGCCATGATGAATTTCCTCCGAGCAAATAATCGACTTTGAAAAACCACGACAACAGTTACATCATCCATGTAATACCATAAAATATCAGCATGCCCTGCTATTCTAAATCGAAGCCGGGATGGAAACACTATATCGTGCCAAAATTTCATTTCGCTATCTCATCTGGCACAAGAGTGTCATGAGATCAAAGTTTTGAGCGAACACTTTTGGTCGATACTGTAGTCGTATATAATGCCTACCTTGGCAGCACTATTTTTCTGGAATATAAAATTCCATATAAACTGTTTCAAGTTTAGCGAATAGAGCAAGCCATGACTGATACAGTAAGCTTCGTCACGCCACACCACAAAGTTCGACATCCTGAATTAATCGTTGTCTTTGATTTAACATTTAGATAAATATTTTTTTAAACTTAAGTATCAAATTTCAGACCCTCTCTTTTCCCTCCAGTTCAATATTTGAAGGAAATGGTAGGGAATATATATATATAAATATTATTCTTTCAAAGTCCGTAATATAAATATATCGTTTTCATGAATAGAGCACAAAAAATGTCATTATGAGCCCGTTTGCGATAGAGTCGAACAAAGTCCGGACAGCAGAAAAGTTGAAATCTGAGATGCTAATTGTTTTTGGTACTCTCGAGGGTGCTGATCACAATGGACTCTACGTCGCAGTATGCAAATCGCTCCCCGTCCTCGTATGCAAATTCCAAAATCCATGCAATTTCTAGATAGTAAAGAAAATTATCACCAAACCAAGTCGTGTGAATATGATCTAGAAGTGAATTTTCATGAGGAGTCCTGTGGAAGTGTCAGAAATGCAAATTTCTCACTTTATGAAATTAAACATAAAAATATCTCACGTTAAACAAAAAAGAGAGGGTCACCACTAATAATGTGCGTATACAACACATTGCCTGATCTACGTTTTAAATTTGGGGGCTCAAATCGTGCTGCAACTCGAGTTATGATTTTTCTAGTGCGACACCTTCGGTGTTGAAGATCTTTCCCTCTGCATCAATGTTCGCATTTGCATGCAGATTTTACTAAGAACTCTCGAAACAAAATTCTAAATTAACACCTTCGATATGTTTGAATTTTCTATAGAGTGGTCAAAAAGTATGGGTCAATAGGTTCACTTGTAGTATGTCTTTCAAATATAACGAAGGCTCACACAACCAAGTATGTTATTTACCTTGGGTCATACCGTCATAACAATGTCTAGTTTATAATATCTGATCATCGTCGAACTTCGCGACGTTTTGTCCAGCGTATCACTGGTTTATGCGCCGCTGGTATCTTGCGCAAGAATTATCCCATGCGTTTGCGAGGGCCTTCGTGATCAAGCTCTTATTTGGAGCGGTGATAGTGTACACCTCCTTATACAATACTGACCACACGGACAACTCGTAGCGTTTTCCCGTCGATTAAAAAAATTCGGACGCTGGGTTGAACTATTTTTTTCCTCCTAATTTGTAGCACAATTAGGAGGAAAATCGGTTTGGGCTACTCTTAAAGGAGGACGAACAGCAGGATATCGTAACACGACAACCCTGAACTTCCGTTTACTTACTGTAAGACAAAGGTTGACATATTTGCGAGAACTTGCCCATTTACATGTTTGTTTCGCCCTCTCTCGCTGTCTACCGCAATTTGCATGGAGTCGGCAGAATGCCTCGGAATCAGACAATCCTCCCTCCCCCTCTTCCCCAGCAGGAGTAAAGTGCACGCAAATTCGACACGGGAGATAAAGTTGACCGAGAGATTTGCTTACTCGCGCACGTGAAGGAACGCCCCTCCTGCGTGCGCGGCAACTTGACCCTGATTGCCCTGAGGCGTGTAGCTTCTTTGCTCGCGAGTATCTCGGTTCGGAGGAAAGATAGAGATCTCATGTTTTGGATGTCCATTATCATTCATAGGCGTAAGCGAGTAATGTGAATAGTTTCAGATCCCATTTTTGCTGTTCTTCCTCCTTTAAATGCTGAATTTTGTAGGAGCGCTCATGTGTCTTTTGAAACAAAATAGGATCAGAGAAGAAGGACTTTCTCTACATCCGTTCTGGTGTTCTGCAAAAAATAGGGTTATCGGGTAGTATCCCAAGTACTACGGGTAGTACTACGTACTACTACGGGTACTACTACGGGTCCAAGTACTACGGGTAGTAGGGTCTTCCAATTTCTTTGTTCAACATTTCCAGCCCATTGTTCAAAAATTTACGAAATGGCGTTCCCCAAAATGTCTTACATCTTGGGGTACTACTGGTTATCGGTTTTTACGAAAACCCACACAAACACAAAAAATGCGGGATATGGTATTACAATTTTATAATGATACGTTCATGAAATGTACTACTGGTGGTGTACTCTCTTTCTATACCTCGACGTGTCTCTCACTTTACCATGCTCTCTCGCAGCCGTATCTGTTGTATAGCACGCATTATCAACGGAACGTTTTATTATTTCGGACGAGTGCTCGTAAATTTGTAATAGCTACCAAGGTTACAGCTTACAGTTGAGCTATGCTTTCACATTGCGAGTTTGGGGAACCTCCTACACTGTGAACTTATGCCGCGCTAATTTCATGGGGTGCAAGGTGCACATCAGTTTTATGCACCCTTTCATAACTTTTTTCCTAGTGAAGCTACAACTTCCAAACTTGATACAGGGCCCAATTAAAAGGAAAATGTTCCAAATGTGGCTTGCAATCCCTGTATCAAGTTTGGAAGTCGTAGCTTCACTAGGAAAAATGTTATGAAAGGGTGCATAAAACTGATGTGCACCCCATGAAATTAGCGCGGCATAAGTATCACCGAAATGTGCGGCTGCAGTGTTTAAACGGATCTTGTAGACATCTTGGATTCTATCAAATCGGGAATAGTCCCAATTTTCGAAGAGCGAAAATGGATATATCCTATATATAGAGAGACTCTTGAAATTGCCTCAAGACCGAGTCGGAAAGGTCGATTGGACACCTAGAGGAAAGCTGAAGAGAGGAAGACCCGCTAAGAGATGGAGAGACGATTTCGTCAACGCTGCCGGTTTTCAGTTCATGCAACTTGGATGACACGATCGCACGTAATGGAGAACTATGTAACTCAGCTGAATTAACACCCTCACCCAGCAGATAATGTTGATTAAATGTAAATGTAAAATTAATATATTGACCCATACTTTTTGACCACTCTATAGAAAATTCAAACATATCGAAGGTGTTAATTTAGAATTTTGTTCCGAGAGTTCTTAGTAAAATCTGCATGCAAATGCGAACATTGATGCAGAGGGAAAGATCTTCAACACCGAAGGTGTCGCACTAGAAAAATCATAACTCGAGTTGCAGCACGATTTGAGCCCCCAAATTTAAAACGTAGATCAGGCAATGTGTTGTATACGCACATTATTAGTGGTGACCCTCTCTTTTTTGTTTAACGTGAGACATTTTTTATGTTTAATTTCATAAAATGAGAAATTTGCATTTCTGACACTTCCACAGGACTCCTCATGCAAATTCACTTCTAGATCATGTTCACACGACTTGGTTTGGTGATGATTTTCTTTACTATCACAAAAAGACTAGAAATTGCATGGATTTTGGAATTTGCATACGAGGACGGAGAGCGATTTGCATACTGCGACGTAGAGTCCATTGTGATCAGCACCCTCGAGAGTACCAAAAACAATTAGCATCTCAGATTTCAACTTTTCTGCTGTCCGGACTTTGTTTGACTCTATCGCAAACGGGCTCTTATTTAGAGAAAAGTTTGGGGTGAAAGATTTTTCAATAAAGTTGTTCGAATTCATAAGGTAGTATGTCGTTTTCACGAAGAAAAAAAACGAAAAAAGGAGGATTTGTTTTTTAAGATTGTGTTTCTCAGAGAACTTATCTATTATCCAGCCTCCTCTTACAACACACTACCTCGTTTGCACACCCGCCGGACCCCTAATGAAGAGGGTGGAGAAACGTTAACCTAGCAAACATGTTTCAGTGTGTGTGTGTCTATGTAAACTCACTTCTCGAGTCCAAATTGGAAATCAGGTATCGCCGATTCAAGCCCCGTCGTTTCAATTTTTCTTGCTTCTCCATCCAATGTTTCTCTTATTAGAACATATGAAATATTGCTGATATCATAATAAAGCCCTTCGTAGAAGAGAAAAGGACTCAGTGATTTCTGAAGCGCGTTATTGTTATGTTCATTGATCGCAAATGAATATCACTCGAAATAGTAATAGCGTAGAGCTAGAGGTTACTTCAACTGGTGCTACTGTTCAAATGTTAGAAATAGTCTTTGCATTTTACAGAATATTTTATGTAATGCCAAGAATTTGTCTATAAATCTATAAATTTTCAATAAATACGTTAAAAATGATATGTGCAAACCTTTTCTGCGCGTAGAAACTCAATAGAGGAAATGCTTTCCTCTCGGGAAAGAACAGTGGCCATTCGGAGATCCTCATCCATGTTATGAATGAAAAAAAATTGGAAATAGCTACGGCGTTAAAATAAAACGCGCAAGCTGTGCTAATACGAATAGTGACGCGGCCGCTGGGTTTACAACGTGTGAGCGTGATGCTTGCCACAACGCGTCTACACTCTTTCTCATACGAAACGCATGTGATATTATGGCTCCAAATATCCAGGATGGGGTCTGCAACGCGCTTGTTTGAGTGAAATTGAGAGTGGCACGTTCGCTTTCACACACTCTCACTCCTGGCCTCTTTTTGTGGTCATGGGTAAAATTTATCTGTGTTTATCACTGATATTCGCGCACTTTATAGCCGTCTCAGTGACCTCGCGCGAAAAATGGGAGTTTCTTTTCTTTTCAATTTCTTTCTCATCCTCGAAAATTCGCCGAAATTCAGTTGTTTTCATACAGTAAGGACAGGCGAATGTGGGTTCATTAATCGATAATTCCCTCGCGCACGCCATGCAACAAACGTGTCCGCATGAAGTGAGAAGGACGCGGACGCGCGGATTCGCGGATGCACAGACGCCGCACGCGCGTGAGTATTGAGTGGATAAAGTTTCGCTGAAATCATCAGAGTATGTACAAAACAACCTAGAAGCAATTCGGTTCGAATCAATCCCATTTTCGTACACTATAATAATAATAATAATAATAATAATAATAATATTTATGTGAGTCACGAGGAAACGCGGTACAATAAGATAAAATAAAAGTAAGGCACGAATCATTAGTGGATGATGACAACAAAAACTCGTTCAGGGAAAGAATTTTCCGGAGATTGAATATGACGTTGTTTACGTTAGGATCAACAAGGTCTCAACAGAGGTCAGGAACAGGCCAAAACTCGAAATCGCTCAAAACTTGGTCCTAGGGGTAACTTTCGACGCTGAACACGCTGGTGCCATCGATTTCGAAAAAAAATTCGGCAAAAACTTTTGCAACCAATTGGAATCGAACTAGTGACCTTCGGATTGCAGTTCTAGACCACTACCGCATCGGCCATGCGGATGCCGCGTCTGCACACGCGTTCCGCGCGCGCGAAAATCAGCAAAACTTGAATAGTTTTCGATGCAGGGCTTAAACCTATTAGTGTTATATATCAAATTGATCAGTATGACGAGCTCTTTCATATATGTGCGTAAATTCACTTTCTACTCTCTGGATCAAAAAATCGTATTTTCTCAAAAACGAGAAATCGCTTCTAACAGCCACCGAGTCCATGAGATAGAGCATGAAATTCTGCTAGTATACGCGAGATTTCGGGCCTCTACGGGCACTCCGAAGCGAGTTTTATTCGAAAAACAAGTTTAACGCCAAAGAGGCGCGGCGCCATACCGGCGCCCAGAGGGGTGAGATTGCGAAATCGATGGCACCAGCGTGTTCAGCGTCGAAAGTTACCCCTAGGACCAAGTTTTGAGCGATTTCGAGTTTTGGCCTGTTCCTGACCTCTGTTGATCCTAACGTAAACAGCATCATATAGCCTTTCCCCCCACTATGTTTTACTATAATCAATAATTGTGCTCAATATTACAATAAATATAACAAAATATTGAAAGCGACTCCCTTTTTGATATCGTCTTGGCGCAATTCCTCGACAGATAAATTCTCAGTGTCTTGGTCTCCTGGAAAGCATAGGCGCTCCAATTCGGCGGTAGAGCGGGGGTACGGTAGGGCGCCCGTATAGATGCCACTAATGACTGAGTTCGCTCTGGACGTTAATATTCGTTCAGGCATGGCAAGCACTTCCCCTGAAAATGGTAACCGAAGAAGGAAGACGTTAGAAATCGTAATTTTTACTATAAGAGTAGTTATTTTACCGGTCGCTTTTCTAGTCGAAATTTGGTCCATCATTTCTTGCCCAGCAGGCCACATTCTGTAGCTGAAATATTTTTTAAAAGTTTTTGCTCTCTTTCTCAAGCTTTCTCAATTCAACCACTAAAATTTTATTACAGATTTACGGAGTTACAGATTTATCCTGACATCAAGGCAAATGGGCCTGCAGGAAGGTAGCTTCGTGGTCAGGATCTTCGAACTCAGGGAAACAGGATCAAGGGTATGGATCATGCTTGGCTTCTTAAAACGCGTTCTCTGTAAGAGCGCAGTGCTAATTCAAAATGGTCGTCCAGGACCCAAACTTTTTTTACAAACAGTCATATGTATAGCATAAATTTTAAATGTGAGAAATAATCAAAATATCTAGTTGTCAAAAATCGATAATTTTTCTACGAAAAAAATTTTTTTTTTCATTTTTTTTATTTTCATGTCATGTTATATATCATTCGAAAGAGCATCGAAAGTTATGTATAAATCCGAAGAATCATTTGAATTGACCTTCTGGGAGCGGAAATCGGTGACCACATCCGAACAAAATGATCGTTTTGGTGAAACTTAATTTTGGATGACCACAATCCCATGATTTGCGACCCACAGTTTTGATATATATTACGTATTTTTCATCAAGGAATTTGATGGTAATAATTTCATGTCAGATTTCGGTAGTAAAAGTACTCAATTTTTCACTAGACCACTACCACTTGTTGTAAAGCTCAATCTCGAGATGTGGGAAAAAAATGTTTCCAGTAATAAAAACTAAATCAAATGTATGTCGTCTTTAAGAGCATCAAAAGTTATGTATAAATCCAAAATTTCAGGAGGATTGAACAACTAGGAGCGAAAATCGATAATCACATCCGCAAAAGTTGATATTTTTGTTGAAGCTATGTATTTTGCTCTACTCTTTTTCAAAGTTATCGACAAGGGCTGAAACTTTTTTCACGAGCATTTTTAAGGTTAAAGTAAATTTTAAAAGCAAAAAAGTCACAAAAAGTAAAATTTTGAAAAATCGATAAAAAAAATTTCGAAAAAAAATAAATTTTTATTTTTCAAAATATTTTTTGTCGTGTTATATCTCATTCGAAAGAGCATCAAAAGTTATGTATAAATCCATAGTTTCATAACGATTGTGTCACTTGGAGCGGAAATATGTGACCCAGAATAACGTGATATATCATACACCTAACTTTCAAGGGGCCATGATTGAGTTGATTGAGTTGATTCAATCAGCTCAATCAAGTTGTTGTTTGTGCACTTAGAGCGACTTTTTTCAAATTTTCTTCGATCCGATCATTTTCATTTTGCGAGTTTACTAAATGGGAGAGAAAACTGAGCGGGAAACCGCCTATTCATGAAAACGGTGTCGTTTTCGAAAATTGCGAGATTTTGAATAAAATGGTCCGCGGGTTCACACGCGTTCCGATTTTTTGTGTTGTTTAGCAAAATCGATAGTTGCGCTGCGAAAAGTTGATTTATTTATGAGTGTTAATTACTGATAATTGAACTTTCTGTTGTTGCTAGTTTACATTCTACTTGCTGTTGCCATCGATTTAGCTGCTGCGCTGCCAAAGTGGAGGCCGAACTTGGCTTCTAGCGGTTGTTTCCTCGACAGTTATGTGTTTTCGTCCTTTTCGAGCGCATTTCGTGCCGTTCACTCTTGTTCACATTATGTACTTGATGAATGCAAACTATTTAGTTCCCAGGCGACGTGTCGGGCACGCAATGACTGCGGTTTGGACGGCGGCTGCGGAGAAATATGAGCCGCAGCGGCACCCAACTCCGGTGAGTCTTTCTTTACATTCGCCTCTTGTACATTATTGATTGATCTGTAGGGCTGCTAACACTTCTCCCACAACTTTCGGCATCCAAGCCAAGCTTCCAGAGAGGGGTTAGGGGCTAGGGATTGTGCGAGAGTGCTCGCGACTTACGCATTTTTACACACTCTTTCACTCTTAGCCCCTTTCAGGAGCATTTGAACCGGATAACAGCTACTTAGTGGTAAAAATTGACGTTGAATATCAGGGATTACTGTAATTTGTGTGTTATTGATTTGTTATTTCGGTCGCGCATAACCACGAACAACTTTTCCTTGCAGTCAGGCCTGTGGATTGCGACGACGAGAGGAGGAAAAGGAGGAGAAGCACTATTAGAGAAGTTTTACCTCTTTATTTGATGTTTTTAATACAAAAATCGGAGGAATTGTGAAGGGAATCATCATTTCACGGGTGCTTTACGCCAAAAACATCATATTTCCTACTTGCTTTACGTGATTACGACTTGAAAACGTTGAATGTCTCTGTACTTGCCGAGCTTGCGAGTATATATGTGGGCTCGGTTTCGTGCTTTCTGACTTTGGAACCCCGAAATATAGTCTCACGAGGGCATTTTCACCTCTCCTTTAGTCTTTGGTGCTGTATATGGGAAATATATGTTTAATATTATGTAAAAGTAATACAGGGAATTGCCGTATTATTTCTTTTCTTGATAACACTCTAAAAATAGTATAATTTATAAATAAATGCTAAATATTGTTAATATAATTACAAAAAAACCATCGTAATAGCGTGATACTTTGTGCTCATTTAAGGTGGACGAGGTTCGCGCCTCGTTGCTGGCGTCTGCGGGGAAACGACCGGACTACATTTCTGTCAGATACGTTGTTTTTCTTTATTATTACTAGAAGGAGATAACGTGAAACGGCTGATTAGTGATGATTATTTAGAATAATAGATGAGAAAACAAGGACAAAATACAATTTCTAGTTATAATTATTGATTTTTAATATATAATTACGAACTAAAATGCCGAAAATTAATTGATTTGATAATTCTTTGCTCTGGTTGATAAGTTCTTTGTTTACACCATTTATTGCTTTATTTCTTTCTTCCAGGACTCTGCAACAGCGAACAGTCGCCGGTGTTTCCGCATGGAATTCATCATTTCGAGACCTCGGTGAGATGTCTTCCTTATTATTTCATCTTCTCAAATATATTCTGCCATTTGAATGTTGGACAGTTTTTTTTCGAGCAGCGGACAAGAATAATTTATTTCCTGCTAAGTTACGGTAACAATATCATAACATCATACGATTACCGTAATCTAGCCTGTCTCTATTGATTTAAGGATGGAAGTTGCATCACCAATCAATATCGAAAATAATATAGTTACTTTGGTAAATATCTGATTCTTCCAGTATATCTTATATCATCATAATATATTATCTTAATATCTTCCATTATATCATAATATCTTCCATTGCAGTGTCTTGTATCGTCGTCATCGACTTCTTCTTTTTATATCAGATACGTTTTTCTTCTGTTCTACTGTAGATGAGGGAAAAGAAACTGTAGCTCACGGGATTACTGTAGATCTGTCGAGGAGTACTGTATATGTTATAATGGAAACTAGCACTCAATACTACGGTAGATTTTTGAGACGGCGCGAGTACTTTATGCAGGATAATAATGCAAATTGTGTGTAATCAGATTACGGTAGATCTAGAGAGAGCGGTAGAGGAGTATTGTATTTGATGTAGTGGAAATTCTAGCACTTCGGATTACGGTAGATTTAGTTGGAGCGATCGAGAAATGGTAATTTGTCAATTTTGAATTACATTTTTTTATATATTGCATTACTAATTTTCTCTTCGAAATTAGTTGGTCCAAAATAAATGAGAATATGCGATGCTTTGTGCGGAATTCAGGGCACACCAGCTACCACTCCACTCTCCCCCCATCGAATGCTGCTTGAGAATGGATGGCTGCTCCAACAAACGGTGATTTATTCATAAATCTTCGAGTGCAGTGCAGTAATAACAAATGAACGAGTAATCATTGATGAATGTGCAAATATACATTAAAGGGACCAGGCAGCGTGCAAAAACAGATTTTTAATTTCAGTAATTTTTTAACGAGCTTTACTCACTATGATCTAATGAAAAATGAAGAAAAAACTATTTTTTTTGCAAAAAAAAACTTTTTTTTGATTTTTTACAATTAGTTATTTTAATTAGAAATTATCCTCAGGAACGGCGCGTCGCCTATTTCCGAAAAGACAGAAAGCTATTTAAATTGGTCGGGAGATTAGATAATGCAACAAAACGAGGAATGCAGGGATTTTAACCACTCCCGGAATCAATGAGCACAACCAAGGTTCATGAAAATGTCTGGCTTTAGAGAAATGAATTGTGGTGTAGTCGCTACCGTAACCTGCAATGGAGAAAAGGCGAAACTTTTAAAAATTCATAACTTATTTCAAAAAAATCGCAAAAATATGCGGTTTTTAGCATTCTTCCGGGAACAGGATTTTCTTTTATTTAAAAATAACTCATTTTTTTCACTGCCTTGTCCCTTTAATATGTGAAATAATATTTATATATCGATCAACTGATTACGGGAGAACGCAATTTCCTTTATATCGAGTGACGAACCGATTACGAATAATTTAGGAATGTTAAAAAACTGATCTACATGCAATGGCTAATTTTCAGATAGACAACAACACGCAACGCCGCACAACGGAGCTACAGTAAGACGGCACTGTAACGGATACGGTAGGACCAATACGATATGCTCCTGAGGCAACAACTGCTCGAGAACTAACTCATACAAAAATCTCGAAGCTATTTGATTAAAGTTAGTGGTGAACCAAATACTGAACCGCTCTTTTTATATTTTTACTAGAAGCATAAAAAATGCTATGGCATTTAAAAAAATAATTAAAAATCAATAATTAGCAAGCCATAAATATATTTATATGTCATAAATATTTATAAATATTTGTTCTACGCATAATGTTTACCTCTAGGGTAACTTTTCTGCATACCTTAATTTTCGCTTATACGGGCCCTTCAGATAGTATCTCATTCCTGTCAGAAGTGCATTCTGATATATCTATTTCTTCAAAAATTGGGTAACATATGCATAATCTTCTTCATTAACGTGTTATTAACATGTTTTTGACAAATACTTTGAAAAAAAATTGCAAAAGATTTTTATCGCGGCGCGGATTCGAACCCGAGCCATGATAGTGTCTCATTACATCGCATATTTGAGTTAAATGGGGAAAGATATTTCTACCGAGAAAAATTCTAGAGGGTATAGTTTTGGACCCGGAATCGTTTTCTCTAATAAAAAAGCAGGTTTTTTGATATTTAAATATAGTAATAATTCATAATTTGTCGGATACTGTAATAATTCTTTTCCAAAACGAGCTAGCGTGCTGAAAATTGAGATCCTGGGGTAACTTTTCATGCTCTATCGAAAGGTATACAACACGCCATATGAGTATGAGTTTTATTTTTTAAGATCTGGGGATCCAAAAGTTGGAGATCCGACCCCATTTTTGCACAAAAGTTTTACCTATCCATAGCTATGATCTCCAAAAAGTTTTAGCTCCCTAGCTCCATTTTGAAAAGTTGTGCCATTGACCCTCCGCCCTTACAGAGAACCCGTTTTAAATGATATGTAACACGATAGCAAAATAAAAAAAACTGAGAAAAATAATGTTTTCGTACATTTTCGATTTTTCAAAAGTTGAAATTTTGTATATTTCTCGCATTTAAAATTCACTTTGTACCCAAAAACTATCCGTAAAAATAGTTTGACTCCGGGACGACCACTTTGATTGAGTTGGGCGGACCCGTCCGTCGTTCCTACAGAGAACGCGTTTTAAAAGCTCATAGAACGACTTTGGCAAATCTCGGCCGGATAAATGTGTGACATATAAATGTGTGTTAAATATTGATTTTTATTTTTTTAAATGTCCGTACATTAGAATCTTTTTTCTCTTCTTGTTCAAAATATATAAACATTTTTCGTTTCAGAGGAAAAGTCGATTTTTGGCACAGGCCGCATTGCGGATATTCCCATCACCAGATTATAGAGCATAATTTTCTGAGCATTCTGGTATTCACTCCCTGGGATTATTGGCACTTTTTCAGAAATCTCAAAAAAAGTGATTTTTTTCGATGAAAAAAATTCGGCAAAACACTTTACCAACCGACTGGAATCGAACCTATGCCCTTCGGATTGAAGTTCTAGACCTCTACCGCATCGGCTATGCGGATGCCGCGTGCGCGTGAAAATCATTTAAAGGGACATTGTACTGTAAATGAAGTGAATTTCAGATTAAAGAGAATTTTATTCCAATTAGAATGCAAAAACCGCATATTTTTACGATTTTTTTGAAATTAGTTACGAAAATCAAAAGCCCGATCAATGACAATTGAAAATCTCAGCCGGCATACTGTAGTCACGCCCCAAATATTTATAAATATTTATGGCATATAAATATATTTATGGCTTGCTAATTATTGATTTTTAATTATTTTTTTAAATGCCATAGCATTTTTTATGCTTCTAGTAAAAATATAAAAAGAGCGGTTCAGTATTTGGTTCACCACTAACTTTAATCAAATAGCTTCGAGATTTTTGTATGAGTTAGTTCTCGAGCAGTTGTTGCCTCAGGAGCATATCGTATTGGTCCTACCGTATCCGTTACAGTGCCGTCTTACTGTAGCTCCGTTGTGCGGCGTTGCGTGTTGTTGTCTATCTGAAAATTAGCCATTGCATGTAGATCAGTTTTTTAACATTCCTAAATTATTCGTAATCGGTTCGTCACTCGATATAAAGGAAATTGCGTTCTCCCGTAATCAGTTGATCGATATATAAATATTATTTCACATATTAAAGGGACCAGGCAGTGAAAAAAATGAGTTATTTTTAAGTAAAAGAAAATCCTGTTCCCGGAAGAATGCTAAAAACCGCATATTTTTGCGATTTTTTTGAAATAAGTTATGAATTTTTAAAAGTTTCGCCTTTTCTCCATTGCAGGTTACGGTAGCGACTACACCACAATTCATTTCTCTAAAGCATTTTCATGAACCTTGGTTGTGCTCATTGATTCCGGGAGTGGTTAAAATCCCTGCATTCCTCGTTTTGTTGCATTATCTAATCTCCCGACCAATTTAAATAGCTTTCTGTCTTTTCGGAAATAGGCGACGCGCCGTTCCTGAGGATAATTTCTAATTAAAATAACTAATTGTAAAAAATCAAAAAAAAAGTTTTTTTTTGCAAAAAAAATAGTTTTTTCTTCATTTTTCATTAGATCATAGTGAGTAAAGCTCGTTAAAAAATTACTGAAATTAAAAATCTGTTTTTGCACGCTGCCTGGTCCCTTTAATGTATATTTGCACATTCATCAATGATTACTCGTTCATTTGTTATTACTGCACTGCACTCGAAGATTTATGAATAAATCACCGTTTGTTGGAGCAGCCATCCATTCTCAAGCAGCATTCGATGGGGGGAGAGTGGAGTGGTAGCTGGTGTGCCCTGAATTCCGCACAAAGCATCGCATATTCTCATTTATTTTGGACCAACTAATTTCGAAGAGAAAATTAGTAATGCAATATATAAAAAAATGTAATTCAAAATTGACAAATTACCATTTCTCGATCGCTCCAACTAAATCTACCGTAATCCGAAGTGCTAGAATTTCCACTACATCAAATACAATACTCCTCTACCGCTCTCTCTAGATCTACCGTAATCTGATTACACACAATTTGCATTATTATCCTGCATAAAGTACTCGCGCCGTCTCAAAAATCTACCGTAGTATTGAGTGCTAGTTTCCATTATAACATATACAGTACTCCTCGACAGATCTACAGTAATCCCGTGAGCTACAGTTTCTTTTCCCTCATCTACAGTAGAACAGAAGAAAAACGTATCTGATATAAAAAGAAGAAGTCGATGACGACGATACAAGACACTGCAATGGAAGATATTATGATATAATGGAAGATATTAAGATAATATATTATGATGATATAAGATATACTGGAAGAATCAGATATTTACCAAAGTAACTATATTATTTTCGATATTGATTGGTGATGCAACTTCCATCCTTAAATCAATAGAGACAGGCTAGATTACGGTAATCGTATGATGTTATGATATTGTTACCGTAACTTAGCAGGAAATAAATTATTCTTGTCCGCTGCTCGAAAAAAAACTGTCCAACATTCAAATGGCAGAATATATTTGAGAAGATGAAATAATAAGGAAGACATCTCACCGAGGTCTCGAAATGATGAATTCCATGCGGAAACACCGGCGACTGTTCGCTGTTGCAGAGTCCTGGAAGAAAGAAATAAAGCAATAAATGGTGTAAACAAAGAACTTATCAACCAGAGCAAAGAATTATCAAATCAATTAATTTTCGGCATTTTAGTTCGTAATTATATATTAAAAATCAATAATTATAACTAGAAATTGTATTTTGTCCTTGTTTTCTCATCTATTATTCTAAATAATCATCACTAATCAGCCGTTTCACGTTATCTCCTTCTAGTAATAATAAAGAAAAACAACGTATCTGACAGAAATGTAGTCCGGTCGTTTCCCCGCAGACGCCAGCAACGAGGCGCGAACCTCGTCCACCTTAAATGAGCACAAAGTATCACGCTATTACGATGGTTTTTTTGTAATTATATTAACAATATTTAGCATTTATTTATAAATTATACTATTTTTAGAGTGTTATCAAGAAAAGAAATAATACGGCAATTCCCTGTATTACTTTTACATAATATTAAACATATATTTCCCATATACAGCACCAAAGACTAAAGGAGAGGTGAAAATGCCCTCGTGAGACTATATTTCGGGGTTCCAAAGTCAGAAAGCACGAAACCGAGCCCACATATATACTCGCAAGCTCGGCAAGTACAGAGACATTCAACGTTTTCAAGTCGTAATCACGTAAAGCAAGTAGGAAATATGATGTTTTTGGCGTAAAGCACCCGTGAAATGATGATTCCCTTCACAATTCCTCCGATTTTTGTATTAAAAACATCAAATAAAGAGGTAAAACTTCTCTAATAGTGCTTCTCCTCCTTTTCCTCCTCTCGTCGTCGCAATCCACAGGCCTGACTGCAAGGAAAAGTTGTTCGTGGTTATGCGCGACCGAAATAACAAATCAATAACACACAAATTACAGTAATCCCTGATATTCAACGTCAATTTTTACCACTAAGTAGCTGTTATCCGGTTCAAATGCTCCTGAAAGGGGCTAAGAGTGAAAGAGTGTGTAAAAATGCGTAAGTCGCGAGCACTCTCGCACAATCCCTAGCCCCTAACCCCTCTCTGGAAGCTTGGCTTGGATGCCGAAAGTTGTGGGAGAAGTGTTAGCAGCCCTACAGATCAATCAATAATGTACAAGAGGCGAATGTAAAGAAAGACTCACCGGAGTTGGGTGCCGCTGCGGCTCATATTTCTCCGCAGCCGCCGTCCAAACCGCAGTCATTGCGTGCCCGACACGTCGCCTGGGAACTAAATAGTTTGCATTCATCAAGTACATAATGTGAACAAGAGTGAACGGCACGAAATGCGCTCGAAAAGGACGAAAACACATAACTGTCGAGGAAACAACCGCTAGAAGCCAAGTTCGGCCTCCACTTTGGCAGCGCAGCAGCTAAATCGATGGCAACAGCAAGTAGAATGTAAACTAGCAACAACAGAAAGTTCAATTATCAGTAATTAACACTCATAAATAAATCAACTTTTCGCAGCGCAACTATCGATTTTGCTAAACAACACAAAAAATCGGAACGCGTGTGAACCCGCGGACCATTTTATTCAAAATCTCGCAATTTTCGAAAACGACACCGTTTTCATGAATAGGCGGTTTCCCGCTCAGTTTTCTCTCCCATTTAGTAAACTCGCAAAATGAAAATGATCGGATCGAAGAAAATTTGAAAAAAGTCGCTCTAAGTGCACAAACAACAACTTGATTGAGCTGATTGAATCAACTCAATCAACTCAATCATGGCCCCTTGAAAGTTAGGTGTATGATATATCACGTTATTCTGGGTCACATATTTCCGCTCCAAGTGACACAATCGTTATGAAACTATGGATTTATACATAACTTTTGATGCTCTTTCGAATGAGATATAACACGACAAAAAATATTTTGAAAAATAAAAATTTATTTTTTTTCGAAATTTTTTTTATCGATTTTTCAAAATTTTACTTTTTGTGACTTTTTTGCTTTTAAAATTTACTTTAACCTTAAAAATGCTCGTGAAAAAAGTTTCAGCCCTTGTCGATAACTTTGAAAAAGAGTAGAGCAAAATACATAGCTTCAACAAAAATATCAACTTTTGCGGATGTGATTATCGATTTTCGCTCCTAGTTGTTCAATCCTCCTGAAATTTTGGATTTATACATAACTTTTGATGCTCTTAAAGACGACATACATTTGATTTAGTTTTTATTACTGGAAACATTTTTTCCCACATCTCGAGATTGAGCTTTACAACAAGTGGTAGTGGTCTAGTGAAAAATTGAGTACTTTTACTACCGAAATCTGACATGAAATTATTACCATCAAATTCCTTGATGAAAAATACGTAATATATATCAAAACTGTGGGTCGCAAATCATGGGATTGTGGTCATCCAAAATTAAGTTTCACCAAAACGATCATTTTGTTCGGATGTGGTCACCGATTTCCGCTCCCAGAAGGTCAATTCAAATGATTCTTCGGATTTATACATAACTTTCGATGCTCTTTCGAATGATATATAACATGACATGAAAATAAAAAAAATGAAAAAAAAAATTTTTTCGTAAAAAAATTATCGATTTTTGAAAAGTAGATATTTTGAGTATTTCTCACATTTAAAATTTATGGTATACCTATGACTGTTTGTGAAAAAATTTGGGTCCTGGACGACCATTTTGAATTAGTTGTGCGGACCTCTCCGACGTTCTTACAGAGAACGCGTTTTAAAAAATATATATACTACCTGTGATTGATAACTTTCTTTCAGTTTCGAAAATTAGGTCGGAAGCGAGTAAATTGAAACAATCCTTTAGTTTCGTCCGTTAGAAGAAGGAGATCATCGTCAGACGAAGATTCACATAAAATATACTGCAACGGCTTTTAGAGCTCCTCACATGGAAATAAGTCTACGAATACAAAAGTCTTGGGTACCGATCGATGGCTTTGCAAGTTATTAGAATTTTAATAGGATACGTTCATGAAATGGAATACTGGTGTGTGCACTATCTTTCTATACCTCTTGCAAACTGTGGAATTTTTGATTAGATCAGGTAAGATATTGTTTTACATTTTACATTTTTGATTAGATCAGATAAGATATTATTTATGCCTACAATTTCTCCTTTGTGTGGTATAAATATTCTGTTTTATTTTATATCGATCTTATCTTATATAATGCCTACCTTAGCAGCACTATTTGTCTGCAATATAAAGTTCCATTTAAGCTGTTTCAAGTTTAGCGAGTAGAGCAAGCCATGACTGATACAGTAAGCTTCGTCACGCCACACCACAAAGTTCGACATCCTGAATTAATCCGTCTTTGATTTAACATTTAGATAAATATTTTTTTTAATCTTCCATATCAACTTTCAGACCCTCTCTTTTCCCTCCAGATCAATATTTGAAGGAGATAATAGGGAAAATGTTTCCAACATAACTAACTATTATTATTTCAAAATCCGTAATATAAATATATCGTTTTCATGAAGAGCATGAAAAAAATCATTATTTTGAGAAAGGTTTGAAGTGGAAGATTTTTCAACTAATCCATTCGAATTCATAAGGTAATATGTCGTTTTCATGAAAATGAATATGAAAAGGTAGGAGAAATGCGACCTAACGTAGTACACTCATCCATGCTGAGACTACACAAAGATTAATTTGAAGGGAGGTTTTTTTCAAGATTTCGTTTCTCAGAGAACTTGTTATCGAGCTTCCACACACTACCTCGTTTGCTCACCCCACCGAGAGAGCGTGCGAAATGAAGAGGGCGGAGAAACGTTAACCTAGCAAAGGTGTTTTGTGTGTATCTATGTATCACGCCTGTCACGTAAGGATCGGATAAAGTCAGGGGGTACCTGGAACATTTTCTAACCCCCCATTATTTTTACAGTTTTCGATAGCCATTGGGGTATCATGGAAGGCCCCGCGAGCGTTTGTCCCACAGATCGATTTCCTCGACGATAGACGACGTCGACGTTTGAGGGAGGCTCAAGTAGTGCCTCTTTGGAGCTCTGTAGCTCCGCCCACAGTAACAATAGAGAAAAGTCGCCAACAGAACTTCGGTGAGGAATCATCTCGAGAATAACCCTGACCGATTGGGCCCAACTTATAATGAGAACTAATAATTCAGGCTAATTAAAACTTCTCATTTGCACCAGAGTTTCGGGCCCAGGATAATCTCGACGCCATTCGATGCATCTCACTGAGACGAATCGATTGATATGCTGAACTATTATATTTCACTTGAAAAAAAAAGAGTGAGCGAACGAGACCGTGACCTCCACAATCACGCATCTCTCTCTCCCTCTCTCACCTAGAGTTCACGCGGGAGAGGCGGCGTTCAAAAGTGTTTTTCGCAAGCGAAAGAGCCATTTTCAAGTGAAATATGATAGTTCAGCATATCAATCGATTCGTCTCAGTGAGATGCATCGAATGGCGTCGAGATTATCCTGGGCCCGAAACTCTGGTGCAAATGAGAAGTTTTAATTAGCCTGAATTATTAGTTCTCATTATAAGTTGGGCCCAATCTGTCAGGGTTATTCTCGAGATGATTCCTCACCAAAGTTCTGTTGGCGAGTTTTCTCTATTGTTACTGTGGGCGGAGCTACAGAGCTCCAAAGAGGCACTACTTGAGCCTCCCTCAAACGTCGACGTCGTCTATCGTCGAGGAAATCGATCTCTGGGACAAACGCTCGCGGGGCCTTCCATGATACCCCAATGGCTATCGAAAACTGTATCTAACTCATGTTCGACGTTTTCGATGTTCCACCCTTTATCCGATCCTTACGTGACAGGCGTGGTATGTAAACTTACTTCTCGATTCCAATTTGGAAATCAGGTATCGTCGATTCAAGCCCCGTCGTTTCAACTTTTCTTGGTTCTCCATCCGGCGTTTCCCGAATCAGAACATATGAAATATTGCTCATATCATAATAAAGCCCTTCGTGGAAGAGAAAAGGACTCAGTTATTTCTGAATTATTTTATGAATTGTGTTGATATCTTCATTCCTCACGATTACCACTCGAAATAGTCCTTTAATTACGTCTAGAGCTTACTTTAAGGAATGCTACTGTTCAAATATTAGAATTTTTTTGCATTTTGTGAAAATTTTTATAAAATGCAAAGATTTTTTTATAAATTTATAAATACAGTCCGGTCAGATCCCCATGTGAAAACGGGGCGCCCGGGGGCGCCCGGGGCGACCCGAAGCGACCCATTGACTTTCACAGCAAGGAGAATGAGAAATTCACGTTGCATTAAAGTGCGCTGCGTTCTCGAGGTCATTACCGAACTTTTCATGTATTTCACATAAATTTAAAAAATTACATTAATTATAAATACATTATTTAAACTGGTTTAATTTACGAATCATAAGTGCGCCCGAGCTGGAATACCGTAGTTAAGAGGACTAAATTAAAGAAAGCAACACACCAAGACAAGGATCTGTAGAAAAGAAAAGCTCTCAACTACGGTAGTCCGGCTTGGGCGCACTTATGATTCGTAAATTGAACCATTTTAAATAATTAATGTAATTTTTAAAATTTATGTGAAATACATGAAAAGTTCGGTAATGACCTCTAGAACACAGCGCACTTTAATTCAACGTGAATTTCTCATTCTCCTTGCTGTGAAAGTCAATGGGTCGCTTCGGGTCGCCCCGGGCGCCCCCGGGCGCCCCGTTTTCAGATGGGGATCTGACCGGACTGTATTCCATAAATACGAAAATGATATACACAAACTAGGGTGGCGAAAACAGTGCATTTGTACTGTGCAGTACACTAGTGCACTGCTAGTACAACAAGGCACAATCATCGGCACAATCGAGTAGCATATAAGTGTGATATCGATGGAAAACATGTTCCTCGATACGACTTTTTCGGAAAAAAATACATCTTCACTTTAGCGGAAGTTCTATTTGCCCCACGCGTGTACTGTAGTGCACGTATCGATACGTGTACTGATTTTGCCACCCTAACACAAACCTTTGCCGCGCGTAGAAATTCAATCGATGCGATGCTTTCCTCTCGGGAATGAACAGTGGCCATGCGGAGATCCTCAGCCATTTATGAATGATCGAACACGGAATAACCGAAAAAAAAAATTTTTGAAAATATCAACGGCGTTAGAATAAAACGCGCGTGCTAATGCGAATAGTGATGCGGCCGCTGGGTTTACAACGTGTGAGTGTGATGTTTACCATAACGCACAGCATTCACTTGGCACCTTGCCAAGAACGTGTTTCGTTGTCTGATCCTCTCCTTTGGCGCGCTCTCTCGCCATCTCCCTCTTTCTCTAACATGATCTCGCCGACTCTGTTTCGAATGTTGTACAACGCGTCTATACTCTTTCTCATAAGAAGCGCGTGCGCTATTATGGCTCTAAATCAACCAGGAAGGGGTAAGCAGCGAGAGTGTTTGAGGGAAAGGGAGAGTGGCTCGCTTGCTTTCACACACTCTCACTCCTCGCCTCCTTTTGGAGGTTTTTAAGATGAGAAATGATATGGTCGGATATATAAAAAATTATATTAACTATAGATGTGATTTCCATTATTAAACATAAAATCCACTTTTCGTAGAGAAAAAAAAGTATCGCGTAAGGTAACATGCCTGACGCCTGAACAGCAGGGGATATGTAGTAATGTGCAGCAAGCGGCCCTATCCATGGGATCCGGCAGAGTAGTTTCTTATCGACGTATTGCCCCTCATCTCTCTGCACTCTCTCGATGTCACTCGTAAACGAACTCTCTAACTTGTTGATATCTAGAGAATTCGACTATCATAGAGAATTGGCGAAATAATGTATGTATTCAAGAGCGTAGAGACCTATCTTGAATATAAGATACTTCGCTAATGTCGACCAGTTAGAGAGTTCACGCTCTGTGTAGATTCGTTCGTTTATTACGTAAACCTCCTCATATATTTTTTTTCAAATTATCTAGCTCTAAGTGCATCTTCTTATAACTGGGGCGGTATTCATTCTCATTTTTCGGCAATGCCGAAAATATTTTCGGCATGCCGAAATCATTTTCGCAAGGGGAGAAATCTAGTGTGCGGTCGCCGAAATCCATTCTCATTTGCCGAAATCGAAAAATTCGGCAGATCGACCTCGTGAGAGAGCGGTCTCACGTTGAAATAATTGGGCACTCTATTTCGATTGCCGAACTATTCGGCAATGAGAACAAAGGAATGTAACAAATTTCAGAGAGATTTTCGGCAGGAATTGGGGAGAATTCGGTAATTCGGCAAACGAAATGTGGATATTTCGGCAATTTGGCATCTTGGCGATAGTATCGTCAATCGAGTGTCAATTTATTTATCCTCGTGCAATGCGCCCCTACTATATCTTCATAGGGCATCACAGGGCATACCGTACACTCGACTTGCATATGCATTCGCAATAGTCGAAACTACAGAATCTCGAAAGTTCTTAGCATCTTCGCAATAGCGTAACGCCAAAACTCTGTCCATCACTGAGTTCTGAATTATCTCCACTGAGAACTTTAGAGATGTAGCAGTTCGGGTATATCGAGTGCCCATGAAAACAAAGTATGATTGATGTGCGATGGGATGTAGGATATATAGAATATTAAACACGGAATAGATTAGATATTCCCACAAGGACGGGCCACTTCTATTTGAGCCACTAGTACTGTAATAGCCAGGAGTAGCCAGGAGTACTGTAATTGAGATACGGTATGCCCCCGCAATAGCTTTATGGGTGAATGCCAAATTTCCATAACCCCCCTTCATGGGAAAAGCCTAGCGACGCGAGTCTTTGGCCGTGGACACGTATATCGGCGAGTGATGGTCGAAGATTGTGTAGGGATTGAGTACGCCTAGAGGTAAGTTACCTAAAGTAAGTCAATTACCATACTACTCTGAATGCTACAATAATATGCCGGGTCTAGTCTTGCTGTGAAAACGTTGCGGTCAATTAACTCAACGGTCAATTATGCGGTCAATTAACTCAATTTCGTGTTTTCCGATTACTGTAGGATTGATTACGGTTTCTTCTATTCATCAGTCTGAGTAGGGTGACTATCCTACGGTAGGAAATTTTTGGGATTGAGGGGCCCTGTGAGGGAGCATAACGACCAATCCGGGCATCAGTGTTTAGAGAAAATGATACGAATTTCGGCACCTTGCCGGATAATTCGGCACGCCGAACTTTTCGGCGTTGCCGAAAAATGAGAATGAATACCGCCCCTGATATTACAATTTTATAATGATACGTTCATGAAATGGACTACTGGTGGTGTTCTCTCTTTCTATACCTCGACGTGTCTCTCACTTTACCATGCTCTCTCGCAGCCGTATCTGTTGTATAGCACGCATTATCAACGGAACGTTTTATTATTTCGGACGAGTCCTCGTAAATTTGTAATATCGCAATCGGGCGGGTTTATCAACGGAATTCAATGAATGTATGCTTCGCATTCTTTTCACGATCAACATCAGACTCAACATAAGCGGATTCTCTGTTTAAAACCGTCGAGGGGCTAGCCCCCTTCTTCGATCTGAAGAATTTAAGTCTCTTTTGGAATTCCGTACATTCGACTTTGCTTCGCCCGAAGACGATTCCGCCTGAGAAATATTTGATTATAATTATTATTATTATTACATATATATATATATATATATATATATATATATATATATATATATATTGTAAACAAATATACCTTTGCGAAATCGCCAGTCGCTACCACAGTGAAATAAGCAATGGCGCCGATAACGGTGGAGCCTGGGCATTGACATTTCGAAATTGGAAGTGATGTAACGTCAAGAATTACCGATCAAGTTTAAAATTTGAATTCCCTCAAATCCAGATTTTGAGTTGTTAGAGAAAATCTTTACTAACCAACTGTAAGCCTCACGCTCAAAGGGAAACTACGACTGGCGGGAATTCAAATCCTTATCTCGATCGGCGAACTTAATGTCACGTGAAAGATCAAAGATCAAACCTCCCAGCAGCGCTTCGAAATTGTTAATGCTCATCGCTGGAGTCGTAAAGAACATTATGGCAGATGAAAGAGACTGAAATAGGGATTAAAATCTCCAGAAAGGGGTCAGGAAGGAGAGCCTGAACCAAAATGAGGGGTTCTAATTCTTCTCGCAATCCCTTGCAATACTGTTGCACTGTTCAATATATTTTGTTAACAACTGAAAAGGAGTGGATTCACTTCTCACTTTAAATACCTGATACAATTTCGAAATGGCAAACACTTGGTCCCGTCGTGCGGGCATGGCTACTGCACAGATCACCTAAACATTCCAAGTAAAGAATATTGATAACTAAATTTAATAAATTTAATATACCGTTCGTGCCGTCATTACACACGCGTCCGCCAGCCCGAAGATGAATGATATCGATAAGCACAGAAAAACACTGGAAATTCAAAAAAGTGCGTTAATGTTCGATGTTTTTCGGACATAATACTGGACAAATTTCGAAACGCTGTCGGAACCTTTTGTATTCCTTCAATGGAGCTTTTTCTTCTCATATTTCGTCATTATCTGTTTATCACTACGCTTCCTCGAGCGCTCGACTCAGTTTTCAGTTTGAACACATTTATCAAGAGTTCAATTGGGTCTTCATCCTCGATTGAGGATTTAAGGAAGTTCAGTTGAGAGCTCTGATGTGCATGGCGTTCCAGTTGCTGCTCCTTGCTTCACTCAGAAAGTCCGGTCCGATCGTTTTTCGAAATAAGTCGCTCCATCTTGTCGTTGGTCGTCCTCTTCGTCTTTTCCTTCGTGGGAACCATTCGATCACAGATCGGCTCCACTTCAAGCAATCATCATTAGCGATTTTGTGCACCCAATACCATTTTCTCTTCATCGCAGTATCAACAAAGTCACCTTAGTAAGGTTACGTAGCCGATCATTCGAGACATGATCGAGCACAGTACAGCCAACAATCCACCTTTCCATTTTCCTTTGAGCCACCGATAATCGATTCATTTGTTTTTTGGTCAATGCCCATGTTTCACACCCATAAAGATCCGCCGGAAGAATGCATCCATTGAATAGACGCCGTTTATGTGAAATTGGGATGCTCTTATTTACCAGAAAAGCCCTGTGTTTATGGAAGGCCCCGAATCCAGCTTGAATACGCCTGCTTATTTCACATGCGTCTTTCCCCGAGATCGCTATTGCGCTACCAAGGTAAACCGCCTTATCAACCAGTTTCACCTCCTTCCCACCAACTTTCACCACCCTTGGTGTTACTTTAGAACACATCCCGAAAGTTTTGTCCCCATTTAGCAATAATCCGACTTTCCTCAATACCCTCTCCAATTCCTTCGCCATTGCTTGAATTTGCCGTTCATCATGAGAAATGAGAACGGCGTCGTCGGCAAAGAGAATGTGAGATAGGAATCTGCCATTTACATTAATCCCCTTTTTGTCCCAGTTTAATTCCCGCATGGCCATCTCCAGAACTGCAGTGAACAGTCTCGGTGATAAACAATCGCCCTGTCTTACACCTCGACCTACTTTTATTTCCACTTCCTTCCCATTTACCACGACCACATTTTTACTACCCTGAGAGATTCCCGCCAGAAATGAAACAACCTCGGAAGGAATACCCTCATACTCAACAGCTTTGTACACTGCTGCTGTGTAAACACTGTCGAAAGCTTTACTGATATCTACAAAGAGTAAATATATTGGAAGCCTGTAATCGACACAGTAAGCAATGACTGACTTGAGAGTATGAATGGCGTCCACCGTGGAATGTCCCCGTCTAAAACCCATTTGTTCCCACCCTTTATTAGTATCCAAAACTGGAGCATATCTCTTGTTGAGCAGACCAGTTAGTGCCTTCTGGAGTACAGGAAGCAAACTAATAGGCCTGTAGTTTTTAGTGAGAGATGTGTCACCAGTTTTGGGCAAGAGAATTGTGCGTGAATCCCCTGAAACCCTGTGGAATTTGATCCCTAACTATATTATTGAAGAGAGGAGTAGTATTGGGACCAATTGTTCTACCCCTACCCTAAGCATTTGTCCCGTGATCCCATCCTTTCCCGGTGCTTTCCCCGATTTGAAGTACCGTAGTACCTCTCTAACCTCAGCCTCACAAATAGGAATAAACGGGTCCCGTACAAGTTCTTCTCTGTAGCCAATCCCACCATCCCCCGCATACAAGTCGTTGTAGAAGGCCTGAAATGCCTTCTCAATTCCCGTTTGAGTACATTCCCACTCCCCTGCCCCATTCCTAATCCGACTTATCCTATCCTTCCCAATTGCCATTTTTTCAGTCGCCTTTTTATAGCTTTTACCCATTGAGATTGCTTGGTTGACATACGCTAGATGCGATTGTTCTCGATCGTTTTTGTACGATTCCCGAATCGATCTGTTTATGAGCAACCACTCAATCCTTGATACCCCTACCGCGTCCATTTTTAGCTGCCTTCGTCTTTCTATCAGGTCCCGGGTCTTATCGGAAACCCTTCTTCCCTGCGGTGTATAAGATGTTGCCATTTTCCCCGCTCCCTGAATGGCCCCAACCACATTACCGTAATCGAGACTCGCACTCCTACGTGTCAATTCTAGTCCTAGACTGAAATTAAATAAGTCATTTTGAAGGTGCGAGTCTCCCCTTGGTGGTCTAACCTCCGCCCTTCGAAATCGATATGGGAAGGAAATGATTGATCTAACCAAACGGTGATCAGTTGAAAAGTCAAACTGTTTCACCACACCCACATCCCTAACCATCAATCCCTTTGGGTAGAGAATTAAATCAATTTCGTTCCTAGTCCTGCCATTTGGAGACACCCACGTATATTTCCTAGAAGCCCTTTTATGAAAGAAAGTATTACCCACCCTTAACTGTAGTCTCTCACAGAGATCTACAATCATTTGACCCTTTTCGTTTCTTTCCCCATACCCAAATTTCCCCACAGAAAGTTCCCCCTGTTCACAATGACCCACTTTACTATTAAAGTCCCCCATGATGACCTTGTTAACAAATCGATACCGGTGGCTGCCGGGAACTCGCGAATGGAACTCCCTCTCGAGATCTTCGAGAAATGTACTGAACTCGGTCACATCTCGACTGGCCGGCGCGTAAATCTGGAATATTCTTAGCAAGACTTTATTCGAAACCTCAATGTCGATAAAACAGATCCTGGGAGTTATTACGCTAAATCTGACCACCTTCTGTTTCACCTCCCCACTTACGAAGAACCCGACTCCGGCAGTTCGATTGTGAAGACGAGTGGAGTGGTAGAATCGACCGCTGCTCCATTTCAAGTCCATTTCCTCCTCCTTCGATCTTCTGATTTCACTTAATCCAACAACATCAGCATTAATCTTCTCCAGGGAGTCTTCTAGTTTGACGATTCGGGAGTCTTGACAAAGTGAGAGGCAATTTAGAGTAGCCAGAAGTAAGGTTGCCATGATCATGGTCGACGCTGACACGGGGACCAGTCCGGCTTGGCAGGGAGACTTGAAGGGGAAGGGAGGGAAAGAGCGAGCGACCGCCCCTCACGCCGGACACGAACAAGAATGACTACACTCGACTACAGTCTAGATAACACCGTTAGACTCAAAACAGCTTGCTGCCTTCAGTTTACACCACGATTTCGGCGATTTCACAACCGGAATTGGCCGGAAATGAACCGGAAGTGCGATTTTGCCAACCTCGGTTCGATCAATCTCGATGGGTCTTCTGTCGGATGGACCAGCGCCCATTCAGGAACGGAGAGAAAGATGAGAGTGTAGGCAACAGAGAGGAGAGCGATTCCTGAAATTGCGGGTTTTAAAGAATGAAATCAAATTTTAGCATCATTTTCTTGTTTCGCACTCCAACTTTCGTCTGCTTTTACTTTTAGATAAAAATCAATTAAAGTATTATTTTAATTTTCTTATTCAGTTACAAACCAATAACGAGTGCGTGAACGAGGCCAAAGTTGCGCACGCGTCGGGAGAGGAAGGACAGCACCAGACCCACTCAATTACTCAAATTGAATAGTTAATTAACCAACATAAACAGTTAATTAATTAACAAATTCTCAAAATGTAACGTACTCAACACGTCTCCGGTTCCCACCATCACCATGGCTGCGGCGGGCAGATATCGATAGTATGAGAGGGACTGAAATTTCAAAAAAATCAATACATTAATCTTTAATCTTTATTTTACGAAAATGGGAGGATATCTTGATATTATGGTGCATTTTTCGGCTCTGGATCATCGATCACTCTTTGCGGTGCTCAGAGCGCGAACTCTCTAACATGTGCCTCTCTAGAGAACGAATTCTCTTAGATAATTGAGCGAGATAGTGCATGAATTGAAGAGAGCGGAGAGCGGACTCTCTTGAATATAAGAGAGTCCAATTCTCTAGAGAGGCGCATGTTAGAGAGTTCGCGCTCCGTGTGGCGGAATCAGGCAGTGTTCGTGTCACAATCGCACTCTCAAAGAAAAAACTCTAATCTTGATATGTCGAGACGGAGAGTTTGAAACTCTAATGTTAGAGGGCGTGCGAAAATGAGAGAGCGCGTCTCTCGTTTTCGTGCACTCTCTCGAAAATTAGAGTTTCAAACTCTCCGTCTCGACATGTGGTGTTTCAAACTCTTAGAGTTTTTTCTTTGTGAGCACCCAACGGATTGACGTCATGATCAGAAAGTTCAGAACGGACCATATAATATTTTTTTCTTTTTTTCTTTTTTATTTTTTTTATTTTTATTTTTTTTTATTTATTATTCTTATATTTTTTTCGAATATTTTTTAGTGCAAAGTGCTCCACTCTGAGTGCATTGTGTCCTCTCACTACATTTCGCTTGGGTTTATCAATTCCCGATAAAATTCAACACCCGCTATCAAGCTACGTGCGCCTCTTCACATTCTTTCTGTCTTTTGCGTCCGCTCGTTCTCTGCAGCCGTTGGAATTCACTAATCGTCATTACATTCTGTTCAGTTTCATGCCCACTTTTGAATAGACGAAACAGGAAAAGAATGTGCGGCAATTTGTAATGTGCACAGATTCGTGGCTCCGCCCCTTTCATCTGCCCAGCACTCCGCAGTCGTCACGCTGTCTCATCGACCGTCTGGCGGCGAGGGAGTATGCGAAAATGAGAGAGCGCCGGCGGGCGGTTCTCTAATGCCCACAAGCCTGAGCACTACACAAACCGAAGTGGCGGCCGTAACGGATGATATAAGACCCGGTATATAAACCGGGGCCGTTGTTTGTGGTCAGAATCATTCTCATCGGTGCACGACAATGATAGGACAGCTCACTCTCTTCCTCGCTGCGGTTTTAATTGCTGGTGAGCGCCACGTTTAAAATATTTACATTACAAAAATTTGTGTTTCCAGTCAACGTATAGGGGTGATTGCGTCTTTGTTAGTTTCACCTATAGCGTTTTAGACCACTATTACTTGTGGGTACAAATTGGTACAAATGCGGTATAAAAGTGGTACAAATTGCAAACTATTTCATATTCCAGGATGCGCTCCTCTCGACCCTTCCTCTTCCTCTCTCCACGTCCTCTTCATCAACGATTTCACGCTTAACTTCGTCACTGATGATCTCCTCAGTAACTCAATGACGTCCCTTCCTTCTTCTGCTTCCAAATGTCCCGGCAACGCGTACCCAACGGCAGCCCAGCAGTTTGACTATACGACAGCGATTGTTGATGGTGAGAATCACTACTTGAATCCGAGCCGAACTCATATTTCCCACTCTTTATTCCTGTACCGACCACTGAATATCAGTCAGCACTATTAAACGAATCAATAGTTGATTTGAGCAATCGACGCATCGATCGATCTCCAGCTACAGTACGACTTCTAACGTGGCAGTCACAGTAAGTCCCCCTGTTACAGTAATCACAATCTATACATATCTTAAAGTCGCATCCGTATTCTCAGTGTGGTATAGAATTGACGAAATATATGGTTACCATGATACACCAAAGCACGTAAAACATCTGCTGGGGTATACTGGAAGAGTATTACTGTAACCTCCGTACCCATAAATTGTTAAGAATTAGCTCTGACCCTTCTTCCCCATACACTTGCATGAAACCAATTCGACTACGTCAACCGACATCCGTTTCTTGCCCCCATTTACAGTTAACTCTCTTGTATGCGATACTCTGACTCCATAAATAAAAAAATGAATGAATGAATAAAGGCGATCATCTCAACATGCACCGCTTCGATCGATCGGATTTCGCTGCGGGCGCCAAACAGATCTTCAGAGACTTCTGCTTCGAGGGACCAGCGGAGAGCGATCTCAGCAGGCGAGTTAATGTTATTTATCTGTCATTTAACTCTATTAGTCAAATATGACATGCTGATAACGGGAAAAATAGTGAAAAATTCTCGGAACTTTGTGTTCGGGATATGCGCCGTTGAACTGTCGTGGTGTACGACTTCGACGTTTCCTAATGTGGTCATAACTTCGAGGAATGAACATGTCATGCCCTGAATTATTCTTAGTAGTCATTCAGGACATCGTCAGCCTTCATCCACCACAAATATTTGGAGCTGATACACTTTTGAAAAGAAATTAGGAAATGTCGAATCCCAGAGCGTGTGCCTTTGGGAGTCGCCGTAAACCACTCCCAAAGGGTCCGAACAATTTGTTTCTTATTTTTCCCTTTATTAGTCGACCAAAATAATACCAAATAAGTGTGTTTCACTATCTGTGCATGTTCCCCTTAACAGTGCGTTCGCGTAAAAACTGTACGATATGGCAAAATTCCGTACATCAAATTTTGACCATGCCTATTTTTGGCATGGATCGATCCCTTATGACCCCCTCTATCGATTTCAGTTATTGACATATTTTTGTGAATCTAATTTGCATAGATAATTAGCTACAAAAAGTAGCAGATTTTTATGTTTATTGACTTTATCTCGCTTCTTTTTCGCAATGAAGCGATGACTCCTGAACAAACTTTGATCAGCTCGTTGAGCTGCATCGACCTACGTAATTCAAATTTTCATTTTCGTTAATTTTTAAAATATGCAAATTTTTGAAAAAAAGTATATCTCGAATAAAAAAAATAACCTACTTTCAAAAACTTAATATGTTGTGTATTTCGACACGGAGAACACGATTCCGTCGTAAAAATCGAATTTCTGTTTTGGTAAAATAGTGCTATATTCAAAAAACGAATAATTTCTTTTATAGAGTAACTCTTCATTCTCCTCATTTCGCGCTGAGTGCGCGGCGTCTGAACAATAGAATTGGGCAATAACAATGACAAAACAATTGATCTAAATGTATTCTTCTACAGCGCCTAGTGCGAAATAATTTTTATCAATAATTAAACTATCAATTTCGGCCGGGGTCTCTTCTTCCTTCTCTTCTTCTTCTCCAGTAGTATTATTTTTTGCACTGATCGTCCCATTCTCGCGATCTCATCTTTCTTCTTAGGCCTTCAGCGAGCATTCTTCTTGTCAACAGTCGCAATAGCCGAATTTAAAATATTTATTTTTTTGAATCTAATTAAATTTACGTCTCAATCATTTGGCCTCCCAATCTCCGAATCTTCCCATCAATGTCATGTGATTGGGGCAGTTGATCAACGCAAACATGTATGTTCAATCCGCATTTTAAACATTCTTCAAAAGGTTGCTGCACTCCATTGAATCTTCTCGCTTCCAATTCCATCCGACATTGCTGACGGATCTCGAAGGATCTCCTAGGATCTCGAAGGGCCTAACCCTTGAAACTGAAAACACTAAGTAAAATGACCCTCGACAAATATTTTGTTGTGTACGACTCACGACATATCATCAAATCACTGTATTTTTCTGTACTTCTTTCTGTACCGAATTTTTGGCAGATTCCAAAGTAACTAGTGTTTTCAGTTTCCAAAGGTTGGGCAATGTCGGATGGAATTGGAAGCGAGAAGATTCAATGGAGTGCAGCAACCTTTTGAAGAATGTTTAAAATGCGGATTGAACATACATGTTTGCGTTGATCAACTGCCCCAATCACATGACATTGATGGGAAGAATCGGAGATTGGGAGGCCAAATGATTGAGACGTAAATTTAACTAGATTCAAAAAAATAAATATTTTAAATTCGGCTATTGCGACTGTTGACAAGAAGAATGCTCGCTGAAGGCCTAAGAAGAAAGATGAGATCGCGAGAATGGGACGATCAGTGCAGAAAATAATACTACTGGAGAAGAAGAAGAGAAGGAAGAAGAGACCCCGGCCGAAATTGAAAGTTTAATTATTGATAAAAAATGATTTCGCACTAGGCGCTGTAGAAGAATACATTTAGATCAATTGTTTTGTCATTGTTATTGCCCAATTCTATTGTTCAGACGCCGCGCACTCAGCGCGAAATGAGGAGGATGAAGAGTTACTCTCTAAAAGAAATTATTCGTTTTTTGAATATAGCACTATTTTACCAAAACGGAAATTCGATTTTTACGACGGAATCGTGTTCTCCGTGTCGAAATACACAACATATTAAGTTTTTGAAAGTAGGTTATTTTTTGTATTTGAGATATGCTTTTTCAAAAATTTGCATATTTGAAAAATTAACGAAAATGAAAATTTGAATTACGTAGGTCGATGCAGCTCAACGAGCTGATCAAAGTTTGTTCAGGAGTCATCGCTTCATTGTGAAAAAGAAGCGAGATAAAGTCAATAAACATAAAAATCTGCTACTTTTTGTAGCTAATTATCTATGCAAATTCGATTCACAAAAATATATCAATAACTGAAATCGATAGAGGGGGTCATTAGGGATCGATCCATGCAAAAAATAGGCATGGTCAAAATTTGATGTACGGCCAAGGTCCACTTTTTACGCGAACGCACTGTTAAGTAGAAAAAAAACATGCCTCGAAAGGGGTCCTCGATTCACGTACACACAACACGAGAATAGCCTCGCAACAGGCCGCTGATCATCTCAGGACAGGCTCTCGTTGCCCCTCAGGCATAGGGGTGGTCGAGACCGCCTTGCGTGTAGAAGACCTAACACCTTTACCTTTACCTTTAGAAGTACATACGTGTGCTTAATGTGAGCTAGTTTACTTGATTTCGTTGTTTAGATAAATAGGATACTTTATTGTTTCGAGAATTGTTGTTCTGATTTTCCTTCTTCATAGTTATGCCGGTAATTCCCAGAAGCTTCGAAATGAATTGTTGTAAGTACAATTCATTGCCGGGATATATCCAGTTTATAGAGAGTCGTACTTGACTGATTCTATTTCACGATTCATACGTTATCTTGTTGCGCCCTCGGGCGTCGATAAAATATAAATATACAGTAGCGGACAAAAGTCTTCGGGCACTTTTTATATCTGATACAACTTTTTAACCCAAGGGGGCTTTGATACGATATGGTAAGACCATATACCAAATCTATTGGAGATTACGATGCAACTATTGGGGGATTGCGAAATCGTTCAGTAATTGCGTCGTGATGACGCAATCGATGCACACTTTTTTGAAGTGCCATTATTCTTACATGAATTTTTTCCCGCTCGTTTAACTTTCAGGATGTTGAGACCTGGCCACGACCTACCTAGAAACTTTTTTTCAAGTTGCTGCGGTGCCGCTACTTGGCTGCAGCCAAGCTGCAAATTGGAGACCTGAAAATCATATCTCGCCGTTTAGACATCGCCCAGACCCGATCAATGCACCAAAATGATCGCCATCATGACTACCGATGATCCTGAGAATATGGTCGCGGTAGGTCACCAATTGTCCTCAGGACACGAAAAAATCACTTTTTCGCATTATTGTGGTCTGAAGAAGGGGAAGTCTATAGGACGTGCTCGAGAGATCTGGTTTGGGCGTGGATTTGGTTGAGAATCTATGAGAGAACCGATTCCTAGCTGCAATAAGCGTTTTGATTGGACTCCTGCCCGCGACGATCGATTTCCGGAAGGACACTGGTTTGGCCACGCCCATTTTCTGCCCGTTGACAAGGTTCTGACTTTTGAGTGTATCTCGGTACTGAGTTAACGGAGAAGGCTGGCAGACCCATCAATGGAATCAGCGTGGCTGGCTCTATATTATCATTCACAAAATTTCATCATCACTATGCAATATTGCATCATCCTTAGGCAATAATCCTCAGAATTATATAATATTGCATATTAATGACGTAATTTGTGCTCTAGAGTGGCGGAAATATCAAATTTATTTGATTGGAATTTATTCCACCATTATTCCTTGACTAACCGCTAAGAAAACGCAAAAAATAGGAATATTGCATAAGGATGATGCAATATTGCATAGTGATGATGAAATTTTGTGAATGAGAATATAGAGCCAGCCACGCTGATTCCATTGATGGGTCTGCCAGCCTTCTCCGTTAACTCAGTACCGAGATACACACAAAAGTCAGAACCTTGTCAACGGGCAGAAAATGGGCGTGGCCAAACCAGTGTCCTTCCGGAAATCGATCCTCGCGGGCAGGAGTCCAATCGAAACGCTTATTGCAGCTAGGAATCGGTTCTCTCATAGATTCTCAACCGAACCCACGCCCTAACCAGATCTCTCGAGCACATCCTATAGACTTCCCCTTCGTCAGACCACAATAATGCGAAAAAGTGATTTTTTCGTGTCCTGAGGACAATTGGTGACCTACCGCGACCATATTCTCAGGATCATCGGTAGTCATGATGGCGATCATTTTGGTGCATTGATCGGGTCTGGGCGATGTCTAAACGGCGAGATATGATTTTCAGGTCTCCAATTTGCAGCTTGGCTGCAGCCAAGTAGCGGCACCGCAGCAACTTGAAAAAAAGTTTCTAGGTAGGTCGTGGCCAGGTCTCAACATCCTGAAAGTTAAACGAGCGGGAAAAAATCCATGTAAGAATAATGGCACTTCAAAAAAGTGTGCATCGATTGCGTCATCACGACGCAATTACTGAACGATTTCGCAATCCCCCAATAGTTGCATCGTAATCTCCAATAGATTTGGTATATGGTCTTACCATATCGTATCAAAGCCCACTTGGGTTAAAAAGTTGTATCAGATATAAAAAGTGCCCGAAGACTTTTGTCCGCTACTGTATATTTTAAATTCGGATATTATTTTTCGAATGTTTCAGATACATCCAGGGCGTCCTTGTCAACGCGCAGGACGTCGATGTGCTGGTGTTCTTTAGCGCTGCGTAAGAACAACTTCACAAGTATCGTTCTGAGCAGACTGCCAACATTGAATTGGTGTTAAGACAATCGCCCAATTAATTACTATTTTCGCACTCTCGAAGTATTTGCCTCAATTAGAACAGACTCGCGCGAATGACGTGAATATTGAATCTCTCAGTTTCTGTAGCGGCAAAAGCTAAAAATGATATTTGATCAAGCATTGCGCAGTATTAAATTTCGATAAATATATAAATATTGTATTTACATCGCCAGAAAAGTAAAGAGTAAACTTCGAGAAATAACGAGGCGAAGGGTTGCGTAAGAGGAAAATCACTCCCATCATTTCTCGCACTCTCTCCTTGCTGGAGCAGTGCATTTGCCTTTTAGGCAAATTCACTGCTCCAGCAAGGAGAGAGTGCTTTTTTTCTTCGTTATTTCTCGAAGTCTATTCATGTAAACTAATAAGTTTCGTTTAGCTCCGCCTCCGAGATCGCTGCCGCTTTCCCCATTGACGTCCCCGACTTCAAGGCGGTCATGGTGGTTGGCATGAGTGGTAGGTGAACAGTTACAGATTGACGTTGAACCTATACAACTACCGCAAAAGAAGGAAAAGACACCCCCGCACTCCTCATTCCGCTCGCTCTCTCTTCAGAAAAACGGTCCACTTCGTCTCTTATGCGGGTAGTTGTATAGTTCCCTTTCAGAGTCTGCTCACAGATAATGATACAGATACCACAAGTGACCAAAGAAGGCATGTATTATCAATTCTCATAACCTGCAGTTGTGAAAAAATATATAAAAAAAGCTGCCCCCGCTAAGAGAGGGGGACACAAAATTTCAAGAATGACAATCGATGTAGTCATTTCCTGTAGATAATCGCTATCAGTAGCTTTGGTTTTGAAAGACGGTTTCGAAATACTCATATTACTCATATTCACAGCTTGTAATCTATCGATTACAATGACAAGGCACGTGCATAATAGGTATGCGAGTCACGAGGAAACGCGGTACGAATTGAAGAGGGTATACTTTGGAATCTTCTTGAGGGAATCATTTAGGTAGAATGCTCAACCATAACCATACGAGCAAAAGAAGGGTTGGATCAGAGTTTTATCGGGTCAGACACGTTTTGGGCACTAGGCCCATCATCAGTGACAAATTCCCTCAAACGTGGGTAATTAAACCGCGTTACAATAAGGTCAGGCACGAATCATTAATTTTGTATAGTGAAGGCTGAATTCAGGAGCCGATGCATCCGCTTTCTACCCTGACACCTCCATCTCCATTACTGACTTCTCAACACCAGAAACGGTTGCGTGCATGATCAATGCTGCCTACGGTAAGTCGACAGCTGCTAAAACCAGAAACATCGTTGATAAAATTAATTCGAATATTTTGCAGCCGACATTCACCAGCGCAAGCCGGTGCAGAGCCCCGTCAAGAACTGCATCAATAACTAGGCCAATCGATAATAAGTATTCGAATCTGTCTAATCGATAAATACTGTCACATGTCAGCGAGAATAAAGGGTCAATCTGCCTAGGTGTTTAATCATCCATACTCAATCTCGTGCTATGTGTATGTGGAAATGATAAAACCATTATCAAATTTCCTGGAAAGCGAAACGACTTGATCGTCGATTTTTGTTATCGGCACAATGGTTTGACGCCGCGCCCTAATGCTCCCCAAAGTCGACCTCTTATCGAAAATCTCCATTCGCAAGCATGGGGAAGCTTCTCGTGTCGTGCCTTCTTCTTGTCCACTTACTATCTCTCGGTAAGGGAATTATCGATTAGTTAATTCTAATTGAATTAGCTTACTAATTAGCTTACTAATTAGTTTAAATTATATAGATATTTCAAGTAATAGTGTTCCATGCTACAATAGGGATGTTTCGCTCCCTTAGCGCCTTACCACTCCTGAATGAATCATGGTTCAGGATCCGCCAAAGCGCCTCTAAACATAACCATCATCGATGACTTCTCGCTCGCTTTCGTAAGTGTTTATTTTTAAGCATATAAATAAAGTGGGCATATAATAATTGATTCTTACTTCAAAATGTGATCGCGTCAAGGTACCATCATCTCCCTATGAACGATCACATCTGTCTTCTGGGCCGTTCATCTGCCCCTCGAGTGCCTACCCTAATGCCCTGGGGCAGTTCCAATTCACGAGCGATGTCATTTCCGGTGTGAAATCATCGACAAATATGTGGATTCAGGTAATTTTCGGAATGTGATGCGATTTTCCCATATTTCGAAATAGATTATCAACCATAAATCGATACATTTTCAGTACTACGCCTACGCTGGTGGCGATGGTGACCCCGTACCGAACAAAATATTCGCCAGTCGCGATAACTTTACCGAAACCGCGATTCCCGTCTATACCAAATTCTGCGCCGAGGGACCGGAGGAAAACGACTTTGAGCGGTTTCGTATACACATACATTTTACTTTATTTTAAAAATTCTGCTGGTACTAGCGCATTAATTCATTGTTTATTCCGTCAGAGTCATGTACAAGAATTGTAACAAAGAATGAGGGTCAAGAGACGGATGTCCGTGCGGATGCATTGATAATTGTGTTTTAAAATGTGTTTATTATTCATTTCACAATACTTGCAGATTTATCAAACTGACTATTACTCCCGCCGTCTCCGCCGATATTCTCGTTATCTTCACTGCTGCGTGAGTGATAAGACAGAGGAAGGGGGAGTTATCACACGCTTAAAAGATCAGTTATCGATCAGTTGAGAATCGTGTCTTATGGGTAGTCCGCAAAACTAAAACGTCAATTGTAAACACTCTTCCGAAGAAATATTATGATCTATGGCTAAATCCACGATCCATTGGCGAGAGAGTATGACAAAACAAGAGACGCGTCGAGATGTAGAAGGAGAGTGTGCACACAGTTTTCTTTTCATAAACGAATAATTTTGAAATCATAGTTAAGGCTCGAACATTTACAGATCTCAGGACCAAATCAGCAAAGCTCTTCCTCTCATTTCGAAAACCGTGAAAAATGTTATCGTCCTGGGACTGAATGGTGGGTTCTATTTGTGGCTAAGCGAATCGTGCGCCAATGCCAACAATCCCAGAATCTGAACGAAGGAGAAGGAAAAATAACTCTCTTAATCAGGCACGGACGGATCGCTGATCTACCCTACAACCGGTGTCACACTCAGGAACTTCGATGAACCAGATAAGGTGTCCTGCATGATCGATGAGCTATACGGTATGAGATGTGATAGATTGATTGTTAATGAACTAACTTTGCAAAGTAATGACTTGTTCGTATTCGTAATTCATAATGGAAATGATCCTCAACGCCTCATGAATAGCCTACGCTTGATCTTATCGCATAGATACATTGGACGGCAAGATCACACCGAATCCCGTTGGAAAATGCTATCCACATGAGTCCACAACTGTGCCAACTACAACGTCAACTGAGCCCACGACTGTGAGCATAACAACCCCCTTCACGACCCCAACGCCACTTCTTCGAATATTATTCATCAACGACTTCACGTCCAACTATCTCAACAATTACTTGGCCAAAGCAAAGCAAACTGTAAAAGTGAGTCCTCCGACATTCCTCATTTACTTCCTCACGTGTGAGAATTGTGGACGAAAAACTGATGCACTTCTTCAGAGTCGCATTTCGAACTTGATCAAATGTCCTGGAGGCGTTCGCCCTGAGGCAGGAAGCGAATTCGACTTCACGAATGACGTCATCCAAGGCGTTGATAGCTCGATTAACATGGAGATCTTCTATTACGCGTACAATGGGGATGACCGTCCAATAAGTCCCAGTCCATTGACTCGGGACACTTTTCCCTCCGGGACGGAGTACAAAAACGTCGTTTGTCTCGAGGACGATCCCCAGCCCAGCGATTTGAATAGGTTATTTGAATACGCCAAGATTCCTTCGAGTTTCATATTCTTTCAGTCTCGTCGGGATTATTGAACAATTTGATTTCGATATCATTGTTCTCCTGTCCGCTGCGTAAGCTCGAATTTACACACTTTCCCCCTATTGTTGTTGTCTTTATTTCAAATTTTAAAAAAATTTCTAAATAATAAAACCCCCGCTCCTAAACAACAGATACGGATGCGGGAGAGCGTAACAAAGTGAGAGACACGCCGAGGCATATAAAGAGAGTGCACGAATACTTAGTCCACTTCATGAGCCTATCATTTTAAAATTGTAATACGAGCTCGCCTTTTCCAGCTCGCAATCTGAGTTTAACTCTGCATTCCCCATTCCTCAAACAGACGTAACTGTGATAACCGTTGGGTTGAGAGGTTCTATTGTAATATCGGCAATATCACATGATGATCTGAATTTCAGGAGCCAGTGCTTTCAATGCCTATCCCGATACATCAACGGTTATTGAGAATTTTAACGATCCTTCTATCATACAATGCATGATCGAGACAGCAAACCGTACGTTGTCCCAATAATAATGAAGACCTTTGCATTTCGCCGTCCTTAGAACCGCCAGTTCTCATGTTCCCAGGAGTACTGACAGTTCTAAGGATAGCGAATACTCTCAGAGTCTTAGAAATTGAGCTAAATGCTGTTTGTCTAACCGCAAAACAATACTTTGCAGGAAATCGCAATACAAATGAGAACTTAAGCCCGGTGGACGCGTGCGGTGCACAGAGCAGACCGATGATGTCCATTCTATTCATCAACGACTTCACAACAGACTTTGTGGGAGAGGACGAAGACTCGGCGAGAAAGGTTCAGGGAAATTCAAATCTATCGACTCTCACATACAAAATTCGACTCTCTTGAATTAAGCAAAAGTGCCTTGGCTATGCCAGAATTCCGCTGCCTAGATCCCATCTTATGTAGTGCATTTTTATAATTTAACGATTCTTCGTTCAGATATCCACCACAAAAACCGTTTATGGTAGATGCCCTGGAGGCATGTACCTTGAGGCAGGACAAGAATTCAACTTCACCGTCGACGTCGTTAATGGAATCAGTCAAGACATTGATTTGATGCTGATGTTCGACGAATACAACGGAGAGAACTGGTCAATGTATTCCGAGATCTTTTCGAGAGAGGATTTTGCTTACGAAGCAATGGGTGTTCTGAAGGACGCCTGTTTGGACGAACATTATCCCAGTGATCTTACGAGGTTTGCATAAAAAGGTAGTCCATGAATGCAGATTTTTGCAGTTTCGCACCTTCCATAGACGTCTTCGCTGATGTGCTCGTCCTATTCACCACTGAGTAAGCACTACCAACATTATTCCGCTGAATGTTGCATGGTTCACAAAAATGCTGCCATTTCACTCCGCAGTTAGATCATTCAATGAAATAACAACATTTGCATATTTGTCCAGTCACCGCAGAAATTATCCGGCAACACTTTAGAAACACTTTATAAACAATTACAGGTCGCTCAGTCTACCACTTCCATTCTCTGATCACTACTTCCGCCAAGTTATTGTCGTTGGACTGAATGGTGTGAATCAAACTAAGCATAAATTATATCTCTTTCTTTTTCAGGAGCCGACAGTTCTCGAGCGTATCCCGATTCGTCCATTTCCATCAACGATTTCTCCCATCCGGAAGTGATTTCTTGCATGATCGATACCTTCTGGGGTGAGAGTGAGCGCAAGCTCGTATTATTTCATGATTAATTTTATAATTAATTTTGTCGGAGGTTAACATTCTGAACTGTGAATAAGGGAGAGCCATTAAAATTTGCATTGATACCATGACATTAGTTTTTGAAAGAATTTAGTTGCAATAGGGTCATAAGTGGGACAAGTCATCTGAATGTACAGAAGCTCGATGGAGGGTGAAGAACAATCCAGATCTATTTGTAGATGGTAAGAAGCCGGAAGACTGCATTCCTCCACCGCGACCATCCATTACCATTCAGTTCATCAACGACTTCACATCCGATTTTGTCGGGGATGACTCGACTAGGAAGGCTAGTCAGTCTAGTCTTCCAATATAATTGATGCCCGCTGCTTCAGATCTCGACCTCGAAAGATGCCTACGGAAAATGTCCCGGAGGCATGTATCCGCTCGCAGGGCAAGAATACAACTACACAGTTGACATTGTGAACGGGATCAGAGCGGATGTGGATGCAGGCATCATGTTCTTTGAATACATTGGAGGCATCTCGGCGGCGATCGATAACATAGCCTTCACCCGAGATACGTTCGCGAACGGCGCCTCTGCCATGCTCAAGGATGCGTGTCTAGAGGAGCACCAGCCGAGCGACCTACTTGAGTAATCATCATTCGGTTGTCCGTTGACGATAGAAATCGTTTCAGATTCTCCCAATTCTCGCTGCGCTTTGTGTCCGCCGACATACTCGTGCTGTTCACAACAGAGTGAGTGAGGAGCATTTCCAGAACAGAGCAGCGACAAATTATAGGAGTCTCGATGCGCCTCTACCCTATCTCTCCTCCAACTTCCGCAGCATTATTGTGGTTGGCCTGAACGGTAGGGAAAAGAGCATTTTTTTTTAAATGCAACGCTCTTTGACTTGGAAAAAAAGGGTTCAGAAAATACTGAAAAAGCGTAAACTAGGCGCAATTGTGCCATCTCTAATTTCAGGTGCTGACAATTCTCGCGCCTACCCCGATTCGTCGATTTCGATAACTGATTTCACGCATCCTGCAACAATATCCTGCATGATCAACCTACTATGTGGTGAGATTCTAAAGTCGAAAAGGGGGAAATATTTGGAAAAAACTGCAGATGACATGGGCTCGGATGCACTGCGCAGCTGCGCAAACTCTGCGATGAAGTGAAGAGGAGTGGAAATATTGGGAGCAAATTCTTTCACTTCCGATTATTTTGCACATTGCAGCTCATTTTTTCGTGATAAAAACTCATCTTTGTTTTAACGTGTTTTAACATTGTGTAATCAAACTTATGGAAGGGTAAACAATGATGAATCGACTGCTCCTAATGGTCATTTTCGTCGCTTTGGTAATATGCAAGAGGGGTGTCTTCATCTACTAAAAGTCGGAAAACATAGTCGACCTTTTTAAAATAATGTATATAAAACAGATTCAGCAAAGGGCGAATCGTCTTCAAGCAGCAGTGAAGAGGTGGGATTTTTCATAAATCAAAAAAAACTGATTATTCTGGTGAATATGCAGAGGTGTAGTGACGCCTCGGGTTCGTACAGATTAGCCTCTTTTGGTCTATGTCTATTGCACTGACGGTCTCGCAAACGTCGAAATCCACATGATTCCAAACCTACAGACCAGGGTGAGAGCGAGAGAGTGTGCAAAAGTGAGAGAGTCCCTCTCGATTTCACACGCTCTCTCACTCCAAAGGCCTTTCTGTAACGATGTAACGACGCGATGGTGAGTGTATCTTTTACCCTTCAACTTTACTGTGAATTCATGAATCAATTTCTTTTTTTTAATTCTTAATGAGTTTTCGCAGACAACAAACTTTCCGTCGTGGAACTCGACCGACTCCCCAAGCGACAATTCCACCGTACATTTCACATAAATTTATATCGGGCCTCGTATGTTTCAATCCCACTTCTTTGTAGTTTATAAAAAATTCAAATCGAAGAGGAATATCAAATATTTTCAGTGGCCGCTCTCCACCTCTATTCCTCCTCCCTCATCCTCTTCCTCTCTCCTCTTCTCCCTGCTCCCTTCCCTCGTCCCACTCGCATTCTACGCCTTCCCATAATCTTTACTCGATTATGCAGAAGAAAGATCGTTCCGATTGTTGGCGATTGTTGACATGATAAACTGCATGCTGGCAGAGTTGCACATTTTGTTTCATTTCGAAAGATCAACGTTCGAAGGACTTCAATTCTCCGTTCGTTTACGAGTACTGTTCGTATGATTTTCAGGGACTGAGCGCGTACATCCACATTTTGAAAGAAAATGTGTGAATCAATATTTCAAAATGAATAAGACTGACTTTTGTAAAAGCGAAGCTGGTCGGGTAGATGCCCAGCACGAATCCGTTTAAGAGACCGAGAGTGAGAAAGTAGAGTGAGAGAAGGAGAAGACGAGGGTGGAGGAGGGTGGAGAACATTAGGGCTGCAATCGTGTTGTCTCTCCCAAAACACATAAACTACTCGCCCCGAAGCCGAAGAATCCACCATCATGCCAAAAGAGTCCCTATTGCCCACGTCACCGACAGAGTGTAAATAATTACTGTAAGTTTCAAATATTTTTCGGGAAATTTTTGAACGATTCAGATTTTACCCAGACTTTAAATGGTCATGAACCGGAAACCAACCGATACTCTTCGTGAAGGGAAGTCGCGGCTTGGGGGATGTATAAACGAGACTGTCCGATAGTGTTGTTATTTGGAATAATCCTATTCGCGAATAACAAAGAGTTATTCGCGAATAGGATTATTCCAAATAACAACACTACTGTCCGAGCTGATTCTAAGAGGAATTCATGCTACTTTTTGGCCATTGTTCACGAATTCGAGCTCACTTTGAGGGAAGAAATGCAAAGAGTGCGTTGGATACGAGCGAAATTGCAGAGAAGCAGGCGCATCTGAGAGATGTTTCTTCGGTCAATTAAAATATTTGTCATGTCAGGCCATAGTGTTCAGATGAGGATGGGTCGGTATTCTTCAACTATCACATGATTCCAAACCGACAGACAGGGGTCAGGGTGAGAGAGTGTGCAAAAATGAGAGAGTCCCTCTCGATTTCACACGCTCTCTCACTCCAAAGGCCTTTCTGGAAGGTTGACCGGCCTGTGGAATGATGTGCTATTGGACCCGATAGCTCGTTCTAGGCCATCCCCTTCTAGTATTCTTCGGAAATGAACAGCATCTCGCTAGAGAGTTTTTAATATAGATAAAACTGCTGCTCACATGATGACAATCTCGTTGCCGGAGAAGCCGGAGCGGGTGTTCGAGGAATCGCTGTTTGTAATGATTAGATATTGATTATTGATTGATTATCGATTAAATATCTATTTATTATCAATCGAAGAACCGATGTTGTAGTTTGCCTTTTGGTCGTTGGGCGGAAGGAGTCGGAGATGGTCTGGTACAGTGACACGATCAACAGAAATAGGATATACCGTACTCGGGATACCGCCGTCGTAGCCTACATACCGTACCCTTCATGACTACCGTAGCCCTACCGTCGTATCCCTGCAAACGGTCGTCCGTAGGTTGGTTCTCTTCAAACTGCCACACGACGGAGATACCGACTGACTTTTATTACTGTACTTTTCAATCTACAGTAATCCACCGTATCCCGCATACTTCCGTAATCTATCGAAACCCCGTGCAGATCCAAATGCGGCTTTCTTTAGTCGACATTTGGCCGAAGGAGCGACGGAAAGAGCTGCCAAATGACCCGGTTTCGATAACGTTCTGAAAATATTGAGCTTTGAATTTTGAACTCCGACATTGAACTCAGTTGAACATATTGGAATACATAGCTCTCGATTTCTCTTACACTCTCGCATCCTAATTCGATTTTCCCGCAATTTCACAATTCTATTTGATTCCAATAAGAGAGATCGACCTTTTCTTTCCCGAATCCACGTTCCATTATTTTCATGGATTATGCTACCGTATCAATGCCGTAATAATTTATCGAGGTAAAAATTCGTGGAATAATTAAAGAAATACACCAGGGTACAAGTGGACACAGCAACATTACACACCCTATAGGAGGATAAAGACGATAGAGCAAAATTACAAGCAATTTATTCTAAAATTTGGAGGTATGGGGAGAAACGAATTATCTGGGAAGGGGGCGGCTTGAAAACTGTCTCAAAATAAGAGCGTTCAAGGCAGCAATACAATAAATGTGAACACTTTGATACCAGTTAAGCAGGGATTATAAACAACAATAGCTCACAGATCCATTTCTTACGACTTAGAATAGAAACAAAAACAAAGCAAATCCATTCGATACACTACATATTCAATCGATAAAATAGCTGGTTGGATGAACTCAGGGGGCGGAATTTAGTACTGAAAGAGCAGGCATAGACTTACTGTAGGGGGATACTGTACTATCGTGTATGGGGAGAGGAAGAGGAAGGAATGCTGACTACCGTACTCCTCCACTCATCTACCGTAATCTCCTCACAATCTCGATGCGGCGGGAGGGTCGAGGAAGAAACGCAACTTGCCGGACGCCGGATGCACGTGGGCCGCGGGAATGGTCGAGTCGCGATCGAACACTTGCTGCAATGGGAAAGATTAGTATGCCTATTCAGCAGTCCTCGGCAATGGTTCCATCGGAAACTCATCAGCTGGGCGGTTCATTCGCCTTTTGACTCCGTATTATTTTTTAAAATTAATTTTTATACATATCCTTCATTAGAGACAAGTGTAGGACTTCTTTTCATACTGACTAAATAAGTTCTCTGTCCATTCCACCATCTTATCGCACTCGTTTATCTTATCCTAGAGACAGTTCCTACCACACTCAATGTCAGTGAATATATTTGAATACTGTAAACTAATCAATATTAGTCGTATCTCTCACCTTCAGTGCGGGTGCCTTGTCCTCTCCCGTGCAGATGAAGGCGACGTGGTCGGCCGCGTTGATCGCCTGCAGATAACTAGTGTATTCATTGCTAGTTAATTACACTTTTATTTTATTTTAAAGGGGCAGACACCTATAGTTTTATTCCGTATCATACATTTTCGCCCGGCCGAGATCTCTCATTTTCACACACTCTCTCGCCTAGCATAAACACGTCAGATATTTCATAAACACGTCAGATTTCTATCGGAAGTTCGATAAAACAGGTCAGATAGGGAAAAATTCTTACTAAACTCGACATTCTGCGCATTCCTAGATGGGTCTCGAGTCTCTAAACTGCCTAGTTCAAAAAAGTGTAAACCGAGAATCTCGGCCAACGAAAATGTATGTCCGTATTACATTGTACTCTTTTGACAATGATGCGGACAATGTTCAAAAATTGCCGTTTTTCCAACAGTTTTTCTGAGAAGCCAATCATCATTGCTCTTGTTTGTATCTATGTCACAAGAACACCTACAAACATATTTCGTTAATTGCTTAAAAGTATTTATAACCTGCATGGTCATGGTGATTCGCTGGGGCGGCGGCTTGGGCGAGTCCTCGACGCCCACGAACCACGCGTACGAATCGAGCTGAATAAGGGAAACATATTAAATCAGTGGAATCAGACAGACAGAAAAAAAGTAGCAGGGAAGGCCCTTGCGACCCACACGATTTTTATTTAGTCACTCCGCCCAGATACTTGCACAGCCACTTATGTTCGTCCGGCTAAAATGCTCATCCAGCGCCTTTATGGGAAATGAAATATAGGAACACAAGAAGCAGGTTGCATTCCTCCAGGCAGTACAATCCAAGTACGCAATCATGATATTTTTTAATAATTTTGTTGAACGAGTAGTAATCACTAGTGTCTTGTAATAGTAGCAGTAAGAGATCGCTCAAAGCCCATCTCTCCTATGATAACCAGAGGCTGAAACCCCAATCCTCCCTCCTTTCGTTCCTCCTCACCTTCAATCGGAACAGCTTGGCGCCGGGGAAGATGCTGGCGGTGTGGCCGTCGGGGCCCATACCGAGGAAGATCATGTCGAATCTGAACAGAAATAATGATTATTGCGTCATCGCTATGCAATCCAAAACTTGAAAAAAAATCATCTACGATATGGCGAGTAACGTATAATCTATCTGTGCTCAATTAGAAGTTGACGTCGTCGTCAAATTCCTCATTCGTTTCCTTAGTGAACCCGAAAACCCTCTGGACAAAGGACTTTCAAAAATAGCGTAGTAACATTCAATTGCATTAGATTTTTATCAATTATCGTATTCAATTTAACCAATCGGCACTATTGCTGAAGCCCATAACGGGTCACTAAATAGTCGAGCCGCTCTTGAAATGGCATCATTCTTAGATTCCTTTTTTGATGATTCCGGGCTTCAGCAGTAGTGCCAACCAATCGATAACCCCCCCTCCCTCACTAACTTGGGGAATCGTCCGATAATCTCCGGTCCCACGTGGTGGTTCTTCAGCTTCATCTCGTACGCCAGCGCCGACCGTCCGACTCAAATATAAGAAAATGATTAATTAATAATTACAAGAATACACATAAAAATACAAGTCATTCCCTCGTTACAATAGTCTGTCAGCATCAATGCGCCAACATGGAAAAAAGATCTAAAGTGTCTTGAGTGAAACTGCCCGACCCCTTACCTACTATAATGGTTATTTTTACGCGGAATAGCTACCATAACCCAACACAATGAATCGACAACTGACTATCGTAGGGGAAGGTGTTTCTGTCCGGTCGATAGTTGACGTCCACCAGTTCGACGCCCGCCAGACACACATGCAGTGGCTCGGGCAGTGCAGCCAGCCACGCGCCGTAGTTGGAGTCGGGACTGGTGTACTCGACCTGAAGAGGGACGATTACAAACAACCTACAGCAGCCAATAGATACCGTAATCCCACTCTACAACTACCCATCCCCATTCACTCACCAATCGCTCATCGACGAGGAAGAGTCGGAGTCGGTCGGGGTCGACCTTGAGCTTGGCGAGAACGGGGCCGAGCACCTTGGGCATTGAGCCACCCGAGAGGCCGATAGACATCGTGCCTGCACGATTAGGAGCAATTAATCAATTAATCGTTAATCAATGAATATAAACAGAGGACACATCGTTCGTTTCCAGAATAATTTGCGTTTCAGATGCTTGTGAAACGGCAGAGCGCCTATTCTCCTCGTTTATTAATACAAAATTTGTATCGCCTTTCTTTTTCAAACAAAGATAAGTCAGTGATGCTAGTGCTCAAAATTTTCCGGTTTCGAAATTATGACCCCGATTTACTGAAAGTTGCCTAACCGGGATACTTGACGACGTCATCGACGACCGTCTGGATGTACTTGAGCAGCTCTGCCTGCATCTCGTCGCTCGTCGCGTACACCGACGACTCACCACGACCACCGCCCGGCATACCGTAGTCTGATAAAGGAGAGATTATTGATTGATTAGAATGTCAGACTACAGTAGGTAATGTAGTCTGGTGGAGAGATTATCGATTAGGCAACTTATCGAATAATCAATAAAAGGTACAGTATTCAGATATCTCACACGGTCTGAAACCGGTAACAGAACGACAATCGAGCTAATATTTGAACACGTCAATACTTTATGCCAACAGCAATAGCTCTAAACTTGTGCAAACATGGAAATTAGAAAATACAACCCGCGGTAGATCAAAACAACAACAGGAATATGTCAAAAACGAGCGAAAAACAGTAACAATAGAGGTCTGATCAGCGTGCGGAGATCAAAGATCAGAAATGGAGAAGAGATTAGGGGGGGGAGAGAGAGATCAAGGGTCAACAATTACAAGTCCTCCTCTGTCGCCTCTGCTCGAATCTTGCGTACGACTAGAGAGGCGATCTCCGTAGCGACCGAGGCCTTGAGCAGATCGGAGACCTGCAATCGATCGATAAACTTAACCAACTAAAGTATTTCGTCGTCAATCAATAACCCATACTGCATACCGGACAATCAATCATTGGCTTCCTAGACTACAGTATGCGCTTTCTAACTTTTAGTAAATTGATAGCAAATCCCAATTTGGAAATATTCCAAATATCGATGACCTACGCCTACTGGAACTGCCGTACGCATGTTTTCCTCTAGTCAACTCCCATCACACATACCGTAACTCAGAATGTATTTTATCCAATCGATATTCCCCCACTTACCGTATGATTAGCCGACAGTTCGAATGCGGCCATGATGGTGGTGTCGTAGATGGCGACACAGTGCGCGGCCAGCAGACGCACGCAACCCGCGAGTCGCGCCATCACGGAGCGAGTGTCCAGAGAGATCACCTGATGGGAAAGGAGAAGTAGAGAGAGAGAGAGAGAGAGAGAGAGAGAGATTGAAATTAGGGTAAATTATTTCTCTTCATTTCACACATTCTCTTGCCAATGGACGGGTATAGAGAGTGTGCAAAATTATTTGTGCTGATCCAAGTGTTTGCCAAATTTCAAACTCTAATAGAGAGTGAGAAAGGGCGATAGGGGAAGGGGGGGGGGGTAGAATGAGGTGAGGAAATAGTAGGGAGAGAGATAGAGTGAGAGATAGAATGAGGGAGGTGGTGTAGGGGATACAGAGGGAGAGATAAGAAACGCAGCTGTGGCAATCTAGTCGCAGATAAGAGGAGGGATTGCCGCTGAGATGGTTTCATAATCAACGAATGGGCAAGAGCCATAGGTCAACTGGGTTTCTCGCAGGTATTTCGTGCAGAAATGCCTAAAATCAAGTGCCGAAGTGCATATTGCCTAATTTTTGATAAATTTGTCAAAAAAGAGGTCAAAAATGCATGAAACATTCAAATATTTCGTCTGCCGACATGGTCTAACGCCATGCAGAAGTGCCTATCGTCGCCAGCGAGAACCAATTTGACCTATGGCAAGAGCGGGGCTTGTTCACTAGTCACTCGTAACACCAGTCGATTATAGCTCACTTTCCGGGGGGGGGGGAATTGCCGCCAATATGGGAGAAAGGTAGTGAATTGCGTGAAAGCGATATCCTAGCAACAGAACGGAGCAGGAATTATAGCCCGAATAATGTTCTATCTTTTTTATTCTGAATTTCATAGAAACATTGATCGTAACCTATTCCTGCCACTCACTCGCATAGGGCAAATAGTTGGTTTTAGCCGAATACTAAACTAGCACGAAGAAAGTGAGTGTCAGTTATGTGCCGCAATCTAGTTTGTGCACCGCGTGAAACTAGAAAACAACATATACGTCGATTGACTATTCCAGAGCCTTTTCCCTGGCAACTAATAGGTGTAAAGAGGTGGAACACTGCTCAAATAGAAAATCCGGGGGACGAGTGCTGTCAATTATGAACAAGCGTTTTGAACTCTCGCCTAAACACACGTCAATTTTCTCTGACCTATCCCTCCATCAACTACCGTACCTCCTCCCCCTCCCAATCAATATCATCTACCGTACCTCTTCCAGATCCTGATTGTATCCTCCATCGGCGTCCTCTCTCAATTCGGGCGCAATCCACACGTGTCCGTTGCAGCCAATCACTACAGCCGCCCCGCATGGAAGAGAGTGAAAGTGAGCCTTGCGACGCTTCACGAGATACGAAGGCACCTGAGAGGAGACAATCGGAAATTGAGATAAGATTATGGTGATTTATGAGGTTTCTGTTCTTTCGATATTAGCAAAAGACGTATTTGAAAGGCGCATAAAGTGACGGTGAAAGCCCGATGCACCAAGGCCAATTCTCCCACAAAAATAGAGTAGGAAGTGATTGTTTTATTACTACTAGTAATTTACTAGAGTATGAAGATTCACCTGGACAGAGATGCCCTGCGTTTTCAGAGCGATGTTATTAAAAATTTGCTAGAAAATAACATTCTACGTTGATGAGATAGCGAAGAGTAGTTAACAGAGTGATTATTCACCTGGACAGAGATGCCCTGCGCCAGCTTGCCGTACTTGAGATTCCTCGTGTGCAGCTGCAAACTGCCGTCGTGTTGCACTTGCTGCACCTGCAGCAAGGGGACAACTTTTATATTTTTTTCTTGTACTCGCACATTTTGTCGCGTGTGGTGCACGAAAAATAAATGAATATTTGTAGCAAGATCTGCCCACCCACCGCAACCTACAGAAATGTTCCCCAAACAAGTAATTGTGTAAAACGAAACGTCCAATGTGTCCAAAAAATCAATGAATTGGTATCGGCGACTGTTAAAAGGACAAGAAAGTCGATAACGCTGATCAACCGTACCTCTGCAGAGATGAGGTCGCCCTCCTTGAGGTAGTCGCGCATCATGAGCTCATCCTGAACAATGTGCGCTCTTCACTCCTCACTCAATCGGAGACTAGTCCCACCCCCCTCACACTCTTTCTCTCCCGGCATTCATTCTCCGGTAAAAACAAACACCGCGCGACTACTGAATAGAAGTGGTAGGAGAATTGTAGTCGCATACGCATGTATTGACTAGTGTCAAAACACAATGCACAACATTCGCGACTTGCACACTATACACTATTCATAAAATGGCGTTCTCGCAGGTACTTCGCGCAGCAATGCATGCCGCATTACTTTCGATAAATTTTGAAGAAAATTGGACAAAATTCATGAATTTTTTTGCCTTAGCCGATGTCGCTCGGACGGCGTGCAGAAATGCTTTACCTCACTTCCGAGAACCTATTTCCCCTATGACACTATTGCTCGTGTTTCGGAGCACTTCAATAAATAAATCAATACTATCCCCTCCAACTACCGTACCTCGACACTCTTCCTTCTCAGCTCTCCTCCGGGAAGATTCACACTGCTCAACAGCAGACTCGAATCCAGCCGAGAGCCAGTGTCCACCTAAACGCAAATATAAAATCAGTTGTCGGTAGTTTTCCATCCACAGTAATCTGCGCAAATACCGTACCTTCCACCTCTTCTGCTGCACGTCCACCACCCGACCGACGATCACGTCTCCCACCTCACCGTTGTACCTGCGATCGATTGATCGATACGCGCTCATTACCGTAAAAGGTAAAGGTAAAGGTGTTAGGTCTTCTACACGCAAGGCGGTCTCGACCACCCCTATGCCTGAGGGACAACGAGAGCCTGTCCTGAGATGATCAGCGGCCTGTTGCGAGGCTATTCTCGTGTTGTGTGCACGTGAATCGGGGACCCCTTTCGAGGCATGTTTGGATCGTGATTTACCAATCACTACCAACATTTCTTAACCCCCTTGGTTGGGTGGATCTGCAGGTTTTCAATAAAATAATCGTAATCAATAAAATGATCTATAACTACAGTAACTCCTCGAGTCTCACCTCGACTTGACGGGCTTGACGGTGATGAGTCTGTTCACCTGCTGCACACTGCCCGCCAGCGTCGCGACCAGCTCGCCGTCTCGGGTGAACGTACCGTGACCACTGCATATAATAATAAAACAATAATACTACTATTATTATAAAGAACTCGAAACGATAACCATATGAGCTGTTATAGTTAGAATAGAAAAAAAACGAGTCAGTCAGGAATTTTGAGAAGTAGGAGAAGGGCTAGGACTTTCGAACATATTCTAGTGAGGACCGACGACACGCTTTCGGAGATAATCAAAAAGCTAGTTGTGCAAAAATCCGTAGTCGAAAATACAGACTAACGCAGTGGAATCTGGTCCCGATCCGGACTCCGGCTCGATATCGAATACTTAGCCCAAATTTGGAAGTCATTCCACCATTATACTTCACTGCTCAATCAATCACAATTGCTATGCTTCGCCAGAGCTCACATAAATCTCTTTTTCAACAACGACGAACAGAAAGGGAAAAATGACTAGTCTCGATGGAGAGATCAAATTCCATTTGTCACGTAGTCGAATTTGGACAGACGCGTAGATCACTGATAGCTGGTAGTGTAGATCAACGATCGAAGTGTGTAGAACAGAGATGCGCGCTTGTCTCTGTAGGGGTCATTCCCTGGTTTCGATAGTCGCTTCTTTTAGAGCTCACGGGGTGGTGACTCTTCTGGTCCTTTCTCCGAGGTCTCCACTCTCCTCCTCTCGCTCAAGACCCTGCATGGAAATGGCGTGCAAGCCGGCTCCAATGGGCTGCCTTTTGTGGGTAATATTCCTTAGAATAGTTGTTTTTCGATAAGTCCATGTCTTTCATGGCTCGATTCTGTCCCACGGACACTGTCGGCGCCATAGCCATTGCTTTCCACTAATGTGATGTGCAGTTTCCTCCGTTAAGTCCATGTCGAACCGTGGCTCGGATTTGGGTTCCTGGCAATGTCCAAGCTAGCGCTTGAAGGGCGTTCTAGTTGTTGTTTTTCACTGCGGTGAGCAGCATTTTCAGGGTTGCGTACCCAATATTGTGCGGTCTGGTGCTACCAGGTTAACATCTGGACAACTGAGATAACCTATCTCGATGACGGTTGTGTCATAGTCCTATTCAACCTGAAGGGACTGCAAGTTCCACTCAGCATTCCAAAAAACTAAATAGACAGTTATGTTCAGTTAGTTGGGATTGTTGTCTCTCTCAACGATTAATATGTTGAAGCGAAAGTACCGTACTACCGTTGTCGTTCACGCAATGTGCAGATCGAAACGGTCTCCCGAACCACCTCTCTTCTGACAATTGCCCTTCCCCGGAGTGGGGTTGACCAGTCAATCGATGGGATGGAATCGGGTGAGTCGGGTTAGAGGTCACTCTAATCACCTGTCTCTCTCGGGATTGTGTACTCTCTCGCATCTTCCCTTGTTGGCTTTCCCGCACTTTCTCGGGACACAGTGAATCTGCTCGTACTCGCGTTAGGGAATCGCATTCCGCGTGGGATACCATACTGCAAAGAGTCTGACTAAGTTTACTGTGCCTATAAGACCAATGAGCAGATGAAGCAATTGGGGAAGTAGCCAGCCTCGGTGAATTGCCCCACTAGTTCGATGCCTATCCGGGGGAACTGCTTGCTAGTCCTCTAACAAGGCCTATCTATCGGGGATCACGTGCCGTAAGATCGCCTCATGATCGGCATTAATTATCGGTTGCACGAAACCGTAAACCGAGCGCATATTCTCTCGATACTATCGAAAACTGGCCTGATTCGATCGATGCGTCGAAGCCAAGGCAGTTGTCATCAACACTAGCCTCTAGTTATAAGTACTAGAAAAAACCAGATGCCGATCTGTGTTAGTTGTTGGGCCCCTCATCAAATCGATCGTTGTATCGTCATGATATCAGATTGTTTATTTTCCTCCTATAAAAAAGGGGGGGGTGCAGAACACTGCTAAAATCGATTTCCCCGCGCGGAAAAGGACATCGACTATTCAGTGACAGCAGAGGAATTACAATATTCTTGGGGCCTCCCAATTCGTAATCACCCTGCACAAACCCCGGTACTTCACAATATGTGGAGGTAACTCCCTGGGGGTGGGTAAGCGGTACTCGCGATCTACCCAATCAAATCTTTAAAACGATTTGGTCCTCTTTCATCCGATATGGTCTCACTCAGACTTTGAGGGGCGAGGGTTGAACATTATACAAAGCGAACACGCACAAAACACTGGCGAGCAGTGAGTACATGTATAGTTAACGACCTACGTAATCTCGAATGATCCTCAGAATGATTTATCAAAGATTTCTCACTGAGTGAACATTTTCAGTCACTAGCCTGCCGGCAGCTGACTCCGAAAGAGGAATAACAAGTTCCTACCATTTTTTTCGCGCTCCAATCCAATGTGGTCGAAGGGTAGTGGCCTAAGGCGGCCTACCAATTTCAATCGATTTCACACCTGGTTGATGTCCGGTCGTGCGTACCCTGACTATCTCACGAAATGGTAAAACTGGTGGTACGACCATAACTATATCCGAAGAAGAGCTAGAGCTTTCCGGATTGGATTGGCCCATTCAGCGCTGGTCTTATTAGAGACTCCCCGTGGACCTTGCTGCGTAGATATGGGGGTTGCTCTTACTTTTCCTATTCCAGTTTATGGTCCAGGGTCACACCTCTGTATACTGTACTGTGAATAGTTACGGTCACTGTGAACAGTTCCAAATTCTGATGTCATTATAAATGATCAGATGCGAAACCAGGTACTCCGCTACCATTTGGCACCGGAACTCTTCTTTTGAGAATATATATATTTGATGCCAATCAAGTATTACGCCTGTCAGGCAATTTGAAGTTTCAAAGGAGGAATGGTCCCTGTACCATTGACGTTCCTGAAACCTCTATACCCCGGTCCCCCGGTACCTGTCAACCGCTCAGAACTGGTTGGCAGTGCGAAAACGTGGGAGACTCAGCCAAGCAAGTACAATTGCGTGTCTCAGCACAATTCCTAGCGATTGGTGCCTGCGGAGCATTCATGGTATATTCGCAATAGCGAAAGGGCTCAGATTCTCGGTCACTATCTATTAGTGCTTCCAAGTCCAATAACCATGTCTGTTTGGATCGTGTGGGGTATTAACTTCCTTACCTTTTACTCAGCGCCTCTTTCATTCAATACTCCCCACATGAGTAATGAAAATAAGAGATGAGTATCTTTGCGTTGGTTATACAATGCCATATGCAAATAACCGGGTATAACACGAGGAGGTCAGATGTTGCGATTTCTCAGGTGGTAGTCGCACTGGTGCAAGCCAGTATGATATTAAACCGTGGTATGTACATACCAAGAGTGTCGTCATTCCCCTCAGGAAGTTAGATTATAACGCATGCTCATTCTTCGGGATGTGAAGCAAGGAATATATTGACTCAGTGACCCTTGCTCCCCCCGAGAAGAGAGTATTAGTCAAGAAACTGAGTAATCCTCGAGCGGTGACTTTCAGCTGGGCAGAAATGGTCGTTCCGACAGTTTGTCCTAGAGTTTCTTACTGACATGTATATTGGATTGAAAGATCCATCGCAAGAATTGCGAATCATTGCAATAATTTGATTTGGATAACTGTATATCCAGAGCGCGAGATCCATTCAAGTGAATAAATGCAGCATCGAATTTAAAAGGGGACAATGTTTCCGAGATGTTCGCAGCCATTCCGAATGAATATGGTTCATGGCACGAGCTTGCAACGCTCAAAAGAAACAATGCGGAGATTCATTTATCCCTCATGTTCTGGCTATGTTTACCCCACGGGTAACCTTGAAAATGAACCATGATGGGACAATCCCAAGACATACTCACATCAAAAGCGGTTGGCACGTTTGCGGTACTTACTTGGAAGGATAAAATGGTTCCATAATCGTTTCTCCCATACTCCGCTGGATCAATGATTCACTGAATCCGATCAAAGTCGTGCGCATCTAACTGTTGTAATAACATAGACAGAACATTGAACATGAGCAGCTTGTTCGCACTCCTTTGTTCTTTCGCTTTGTGAGTTCGGGGGAGAGACGCCGTAACTCTAACATCTCGAATTCCTGGAATTCCTCTGTGGAATGCAGATGAATCTAACACTAGAGTGTAAAATGCACTTAAGCTCTCCTAGAGCGAGTGTGCGAGATGGGTTCACGGGTATCGCCGTTTGAATAGAGGTTATCCAAGTTTGATACAACAGCTATTCAGAATGAACTGTGCACTAGAGTCTAGTTCATCTTTTGGCGGAGTCCCTCAAAGGGCGTTCACGAGAATGTCCCGTTCAGTCGCATTTGGATGCTACTGAGACCTTTCGTTTTACCGGCTCTTTGCCATGTGAACAAAGCTCACACTGACGAGATTACGACCAGAGGTTCTATGACCGCAGTGACAAAGTAGCAATTGTGATTGATTGAGCAGTGAAGTATAATGTTATATTATGCTAGACAAACAACGTTTGTTGACGTATAATATTTATTATGCTTTACTGCGAGATCAATCACATACTCCATCCCAAATCTCTACGAGTCACACCCATGTGATTGATGGCGGTCATTTCACTATCTCCTTCTCGGTGTTTCCTTTTTGGCCAAGTTGCCTATCAGGACCCGTGACGAGTATGCTGCCACGCCTTTGAGCATCATATTCGAGGAGTTGGGTTGTTCGGATAATGGGAAATTTTCTCTAACGATGTAGAGTACTGTTTGACTGGAGGTCTTATGATCTACCATGCCCTAAAACAGTTTCTTAGAGCATTCTGTACGCCACAGACATAGTGTTTGTTTGGCTGCAATTGGTTGATAAGGACCAGAAGAGTCTTGATCTTCCGTGAGCTCTAAAAGAAGCGACTGACGAAACCAGGGAATGACCCCTACAGAGACAAGCGCGCATCTCTGATCTACACACTTCGATCGTTGATCTACACTACCTGCTATCAGCGATCTACGCGTCTGTCCAAATTCGACTACGTGACAAATGGAATTTGATCTCTCCATCGAGACTAGTCATTTTTCCCTTTCTGTTCGTCGTTGTTGAAAAAGAGATTTATGTGAGCTCTGGCGAAGCATAGCAATTGTGATTGATCTCGCAGTAAAGCATAATAAATATTATACGTCAACAAACTTTGTTTGTCTAGCATAATATAACATTATAACTCCACATAAAATGCACAATTTTCTCCGATTGAATTGCACCCAATTGCGCCGTTATTTCAACACACTTTTTTGCACTAGATCAGAGGCAATCAATCCCAATTGCCTCTCATCTTCTACCATTCTAAGCTAGAAAAAAACTGCGTCTTCGGACAGGGCAAGTTAAAAATTAGATAGAAACTGGGAAATTGAAGAAATTATCGGATTTGAGAAAACGGATAATGATGTTCTCTAGTGCCCGAAGCTCAAAGTGGCTCAGCTCTACCATATTTGTTCTACCCCAAATTAGATTCAAGAAAATTTCCTATCAACGAATGTCGAGAATGATTTAGCTAAATGAGTAAAAATGTACCGCATGAATCCTTGGGTGGAGCTGACAGCGTGGCCGGGGATCACAAACTGATCTGCTGCATCTTCTCGGTCGCCCGACAGCTCGAGTGCTGCGGCTGCAGCGGTCGGAGGAGGGCCCGTGATCTCGACACGGATGGGAGCAATTGTAGCCATCCTCAATGATGACTGATGGCTTGCTGATTGGACACCACAATGTGTCGATGCCTAAAGGATTGTCAGGGAAGCGATCACGAAATGTCTTTTTTTCCCAATTGGGAAAACACAGTATGTGGCCGCTTTCTTGACATTCCTAGCATCGCGACATGATAACGATAGAACCATGTGGCGCGAGACTTCACAGGGGGTGAATGAAAGAATGTGCTCCATGAAAACGTCGCCTTTTCGCAACTTTTGTATAACATTTATAAAATGATACGATCATGCAAAAAAAAGTCAAAACATGGATTTCCCTTGTTTGCCACACAGGCGCCCAAAACATTTCTGAGTGGGGGATCAGATTCTGATCAGAACCATTCCACATCAATCTAACAGAAATGGGTTAGGAGTGAGAGAGCGTGTGAAATCGAATGACTCTCTCACCTTTACACGCTCTCTCACTCTAACCCTTGTATGTAGGTTTGGAATAATGTGTGCTTCTGAAAAGATAAGTAATCTCGAGCGATCCAAGACGCTTCCTTCTTTTTCTCACACCAAATTCCGTATAACTTTAATCACTTTATCAACTTAGCGAAGAGAAGGGAACTGGTAGGGTAGGGGGGGATGTTCTGTGAAGCACAAACATTACGGGGGACATCAACATTTACTTACTAAAGGAGACAATAGAAAAACAGGCATACCAACAAACGAAAAAGGAGAAGACTATTTACTAAACCAAAAAGGGGTAATATATTCTCATTATTAATCTATCAAAAGTGGAAAAACAGAGAGAAAACGCACAATGAGACATGTAATACAAAAGGGGGGGGGTCGAATAGCTTCGATAAGGAGAAGTTGAGTAACATATAGTCTGAGGTGGCCCTAGACTGTATCAGGGGAAGGGAGATGGGAGAGAAACAGCCAACCACTCTTGGGGCCTAATGGAACAAGCAAGGCCGATCCAGTTACCGTCAGGTATACGGTAATGGGATAGCATCGATCGACTTATGAAGTATCGTGATCATTATCACTCATATCAAGAGTGTGATCAATTGGGGAATCAACAGGCAAGTCTACGGTATCGTCAGAGTACGGTACCTAGCTGCGATAGGATGGACGAATGGATCGGACATGAGAGTGATGGGACAAGCGGGCGGAGGATACGGTAGCTGCTCCTAATAAGGAGAGAACAATCGATAACTCGATATGCGAGTGTGCGTACAACGGCGCATCGGGAGAGAGATGGAGACATCAGTTAGAAGCCAATCGCTAATGGATCGATAATCGATAAATGAGAGAGGAGATTGGAGAGAGGAGTAGGACAAGAATGCATCTAATCTCAGTGACGGTACCTGAGAGGAGACCGAGAGTTAGGGAGGATGAGGGGAAGGGAGAGATGGTAGGTTGTATGGAGAAGGGAGTACTGTACTCAGTTATAACTGTAATGATGGTGGGGAGGTGGGCGAGTTAGATAGACAGTTACTACAGTCCTGATTTGAGGTGTGTGGTGTAATTGGTTTGTGCGTGATCTACATATGAATTGGAGAAAGGAAAGGAGGGGCTCTATTAGATTGCATCTACAGATATGGTGTGTCTACAGTAATCAGCGGGAGTGTGGTGCGTCGGGATTGGGGGTGGCAAATGATAAAATGCAGAAAGGGGAGAGGGATGCGATCAGACATGCAATTGGACTACAATCGATATACATCTACAGTGTCGATCAATCAATCAAATCTCCTGACTAACCGGGAGAGTCAAAGAAGGGACAAGGGGAGAGGAGAGGTGAAGGGAGTACGTACAGAAGTATTAGTAAAGACAACAATTGCGTGAAAAAATACTACGGTTAAAAGAGGGGCACTTTTCTCGACAAACACTTATTATTGGTGTAAAGGCTACAGTATATCCGATCAACATGCCCCAACTACCGTAACCTCAATGCAAGGGGGAGGGCGAAAAAGAGTAGTACTGTAACCCGAGTGCTTGCAAAACTTCCTATTCGCCGGTCGGCGGCGAGACAGAGATAACAAACAAAACGGATAGAGTATTGTCAATCGATCAATCAGCATTTGATGTGAGTGAACTCGAGACAAACTACCAACAAGCAATAACCAACAGATGGATAGGAAACTGTGAGGCGAAGAGAGGGGGAGGGAAAAGATAGACACAGGAATGGAGGAGAAAGAAGAGGAGAAATGAAAGTACAGTACGGGATTAGAGTATCGATCGATTTAATGGAGATAGAGTGGCGAGAGATTTAGTATACGATTGTTTGTTGTGTTGTGCAGCAGAAATAATCAACGACTACTATCGTGTATTTCTATCGAACGAAGACGGTCAGGAATTGGAGTGGTGGGGGTACGGTATAGATGGGAGTGGGATGATCGATACTACAGTATCCTGGGAAAGGGGTGGGGTCAGGGTCAGGGAATCAGTCAATCGGCCATTCTTCCAATCTACTGCTGCTCCTCGACGGCCGCTGCCTCCTCTCCTCCGACTGCTGCAGGGCTGTCCACGGGCGTTCTCTCTTCCTCCTAAACAGCGGAATTTATTGAATACCGTAATCCTACCGTAACAACATCCTACAGTATCCTCTCCTTCCGTACCGTACATTAGGGATGTCGGTTCTGTGTCGTACATACCCTTTGCAGTCTCCTCTTTTCTACCTCTATTCGCCTTATCAGTCGTACTACCGATCTCTCATTCAAAAGGACACAATCGAAGACCAAATCGGCATCCCTACCGTACACATTTATCCCTACAGTACCCTTCCTCCACCACCGTACCTTGGCCTCTCCATCCTTCATCCCTACAGTACCCCCTCCCCCTACCGTACCTTGATCTCTCCATCAGCAGTCGTCTCTCTGTCCCTCTGTCTGGGCGATTCTCTATTGTTGTAGTATCCTCTTCCTCTTCCTCCTCCTCCCATTCCTCCTCTATTTCCTCTGAATCCTCCTCCTCCTCCACGAGGGGCACCGAATCCGCCGCGGGTTCCGCCACGAGGACCGCCCATTCCTCCTCCCATCATCATCGGATTCATCTGCAATAAAAATATTATATTCTAAAAATAATAGGAAAAAATACGTGTCAACTGGGACCGAAATTGTGGGTGGATATTTTTTTCGATCTTTAATGAAGCTCAAAAGATACGTAATCATTATGCAACACTGCCAGGCTCCCATCTAGTCGCCACATTTCCTCCCCTATTTGTTAATGAATAATTCAATAAATTTTTTCATATGCCATCATACATGGATTATGGTTTAGCCAGCAACAGAACACTCCCACTTTTTGTCGAAACCCTCTCGATTTCGGTTCAAGCCATCATGATTTTGGAGCAGACCCTGCCGTTTTTTAGTCAAATTCACCAAGTTTCATCACTGACTCTTCCGTTTTTGATCAACACCCACCTGTGATCTGCCACACTCATACTCAATTCAGCTAACGCATCCCCTCCTCACACCACTTCAGCTACTGTATCCGTCGGCTATCGTATCCCCTCCCTTTCCACTCACCATGGGTGGTCCTCCGCCGGGGATGCCCATGAGGGCGGGGAGGCAGATGCTGGCATCGAGCCAGGTCGATCGGAATCGCTCCTCCTGCGGTGCGTGCATGCCGGCCAGGGCTGCGGGCATCGCGCCGGCTGGAGAGGGAGGCATCATGGCGAATCCGCCGCCGCCCATTGGACCTGCAAAGATGAAGCGATTAAATTAATTCCTAAGTTTTCTTTCAAATATTTTCAAAACATAAGAAGAAAAAAATTGGTCAAAAACAAATGGGTCCAAAAAAAAGAGGAGATTTTTTTGGAAATGAGAAAAAAATATTTATTTGGAATGCCGTCCACCCTAGCTCCTCGTCCTCCTCTCATTTTTTCCACCCTGTTTCTCCCATGGTCAGACGAATTTTGATTACAAAGGGGCAACAAAAAAAAGATTCTATCTCTACCGTACCTCTCATCATCATGGGATGGACGGTTCCTCGGGCGGCAGCATTGGCTGCTCCTCTCATCTGCATGTGCATGGGCTGCCCGCCGCCGCCGCGCATCTGCTGCGGCAGACCTCCACGCATGCCTCCTGCACGAGATATGATTGATTTTTTTTCATATTTTAAATCAATAATGGACAGTTACGGTAATCATCATCTATATTGATTTTTAAAAATCACACACCTCTCCAACCTCCCTGCTGCTGCATGCCCTGCATGCCGAATGGCATCATCTGCAATTAGCCCGCATAAGTCGACCGTAATCACGCACCTTCTGCGTCAGCATATCGCTGCACACCGTTTGCGCGTCAACTCACCGGAAATGCGCCAGCATCTCCTCCCTGCTGAGCCTGGGCGACGGCCTCGGGCGGGCCTCCCTTCCATCCCTGGTTGCCGCCTGCCGATCTCTCTCCTCCTCCTCCCATTCCCATTCCTGCTCCCTCGCCGCCCGCGTTGTGGTGCGCGTCGCGGAAGCCGCCCTGACGCTCGCCTGGAATAAAAGACAAATTAGATTAGTAATTAGTAGTTAATATGAGCACACAATTTCACGAACTATTCCTGGAACTATGGTCTTAGTGGCAGTTCCATACGCAAAATTTTAGTTTCCACGTACACTACCAGTTACAGTCCTGTTTCACGCACTTTGTATCACCGTGATCGTTCAGTCTCGGTAGTAAATTTGTGACTTGAATCTTCTCAGAAACAATTTCATCACTAGTACTTCCTCTCTCTCTCTCCTCCCCTCTTTTCTCACCTCCTCTGCCTCCTCTTCCCCTTACTCCTCCTCCTCCTCTTCCTCCTCTCTGCACTCCTCCCTCACGAGCTCCTCCATTGTTGGCGCCGTTCGAGTTGCCGTAGTGGCGCTGCTCGCGGTCCTCCGGACGCTCAGCGCGCTCCTGACCATTTCGTCATTCTTATACAACTCAGAAAATACTATCGTCACACTTTCGTATGCAGACGATCGCAGTTTCACTCCACAAAACTTGCAAAATAGCAGGGCTGTTTAGGAACACTCAACATATTTTCCAGGATTTGGGGATGGGTTTCATAATGATTAGAAACATTTATACTTTCGGGTCCGAAGCGGCAGTTCCAAAATGTGTAATTGCCCTGCTCACCTTGGCTCCCTGTGCCTTCTTGAGTCTCTCCTCCCACGACAGACTCTGCATGTCCTTGTTGTATCCATCACCTCCCGGTCCTCCTCCTCCTCCATTCCCTCCCCTCTGTCCTCCTCCCTGCTTGCCTCCCATCGGAGAGAATCCGCCCATCGGCTTGCCTATAATTAAACAAATTATTAAACAAAAGGAAATAAAAAAATATAGAACAAAAATATATTTTTTAAAAAACGATTAAAAGTGCATTTTGAAACGCCGGTTGACGAAATTTGTTACAGTAACACTTCATTTGGGTAGTATCATTATGTCGTGATTGTGATTCTCTCTTTTTTACTCGAAACAAATTTATTAAACGATCAGATTAATTTCATCTACAGTTTTGATCATGTAATGAAATTTCAACTGACCTCCCAGCAACTATCCCTATGATTCATACTTATTGTTATGAACAGTGGCGGAATTTAAATTAAATTATTTAATGACCCCTTGACAAAAACTCACCCTTGTTCTGGTGCATGTTCTGCTGCTGCTGTTGCTGCTGCATGGGCTGCTGCGCCAGCATCATCAGAGGCTGCAATTAATCAATAAATTAGACCTCTACAGTACTCCCATACACGGTACTGTAGCTGAAAACCACCGTACCTGGGGCGCGTTCTGGCTCTGGTTGAGGTTGTTCGTCTGCCACGCGTTCGTTTGGAACTTCTGCAAGAGAGGCAGCGGTGATTGCATCATTTTTATAACACACCACTAGTCGTAGATATCAGTTTGCCTTATTCAGGCAATCAAACCCCGCCCCTTCCACTGCAGCCATTTTCTGCCCCCTATCACATTACCCCCTCCTCCTCCTCCTCATGACCACCCACGACGGGGAGCGCATCTCCAATTTCGTATGCCCTTTTAAGCGTCCCACCACCATGAAATTGAGAATCAAAAAATGCAGAGCGCCTACGTCAGAGGCGGAAAATTGAATGAACGAGAAAAAGATAGAGCAAGGCATTTTCCGGCTTCATGCATACACAAAATCAGATCTTTCCTCTCTTGTATTTCAGTTTTTTTTTCACCACGCAACGTTCAGGTTTCACTCAAACATCAGAAAAAATTTCGCCCATAAAGTCAAGCAATTGATGGGACCACTGTTTTGAATGAATTTTACAATATTTTTTCCAGAAGGAAGATCTTTCAGATTCCTCAGATGACCCCTTGTTAGCCAAAATATCAATAATGAATCAATAACTTGAATAGTCACGATGCCCAGGCCCAACTCTGTTCATGTTAATCAATAATCAATCAATAACTGGATAACTCACGATGCCCTGCTGGGGATGGTTCTTCTCGGGCGAGTTCCACTCTCCGCCCGTCACTCCTCCTCCTGCAGCTGCAGCCACTCCGCCAAGCGCCGCCGACGAGTACGACTGCTGCAAGAAAACGAACGATTAGATTTGATTAGGGGAGATGGCACTGGTTTAATTTACCGGACCAAGCAAACCGAGATCACCCGGGGTGGGACCATGGTTATCATCTCACTGTGCGAGTCTAGAGGACACCTCTCGTGGTCCGGTAAAGTAAACTAGTTCTGTACAGATTGGGAGAGGGGGACAAGTCGACCGGTATCGATAGAGTACAGTATCCTCCCTCGTCCGACTACAGTATCTCTTACGTGGTGGCTGTCGTCCATGTTCATGCGCGCAAACTGCGAGTGGTCAAAGGTGGAGCCGGCGGCGCCTCCTCCGGTCGTGTGCGCTGCCGCGAACATGCTCTCGTCGCGCTGCAAAATCAGCCAAACTTACGGTGGTTAGCAGAAAGACTCACAAACTTACTAACAGGTAGCTTCAAATCAGTACTATTTTAGGCAGTAACAAACCTCTAAAGTTAGTACGTCCATCGGTGTGGACAGATTGGTATCGTTAATGAGGGGAGAGAAGACTAGCCTAGTCTCTGCTAGGCAACCACTACACGAGAGAACAACTACGAGAAATGAAACAGAGAGAGACCATTTCGTCCAAAAAAGTGAAACAAAAAAATCACTTAGGCTAATTCTGTATTTTGCATCTATTGTTTCGGCTAATCAAATCTCCTTTGCGAATAGGATTCCTTAATGATACAAGAAAACTTGATTATAAAAAAAATGGAACAATACCATTTCAATTGTTCCACTTTTCATAATTGGGTTTTCCTGTATCATTGATGAACCCTGTTTGAGAGTCAATTGTAAAGGTCATTTCATCTCCAGTATCCCTCAATCGATAATCACCGTACCCTCTCTCCCCATGTGCCACCGTAGTCGACGGCTGCAGCAGCTGCAGCAGCTCCGCCCCCTCCTCCTGGCTGCACCCACTCGTTGCCAGGCATGGTCGTGCGGGCGCCCACGTGCATCTGGTGGAAGATATGGCCGTCCTGCAGTAGTTGAGTACTACTTCTGCCCTGAATTAAGAGCACACCCTTCTATGAGCAGTTTGCAACCATTTTTCATAAAGATTGACATCCGTTTTTTGAACAGAAATGTCCTTAAAATTCGAATTCATAATTCGAATTAAGAATTCATAAAATAAATAAAAATGATATTTTCCACGCTTACTAGTCGAGAACTACAGAGCACACGAATGATAAATTAATGTTGCCCACATCTACCTAACTAGTTAGTTAACTTCTCAGCTTGCACTGAGATATTATGCCGGGCACCCTTTCCCCTCCACATACTGGGCGCAAAGATCGATTGTTTGGAATTATTGATGATGAGCGCTCCCCCGCGGATCTGGGTTCCGCCCTTGCGAAATATGCTAATGTGCATTTGCAACGAGCTTCATTCGTTATATTTTTCGACCATCTTTTCTTGTATGGTGTAGTGTTCGACGAGAAAATGAATTGCGGGACCGCGAAATAATCAATTTGACCAAATTTGAGAAGCAACGGGCACTTTATTTTTCTGGAATCGGGGTACCCCCTCGGATCCGAGAGGGTCGCTCACCACTGTTGGAATAGTACGTGTGCTAACAAGTAATTTTTTAAATTAGTTTTATATTTAAAATATTTTTTTTGTAAATCGACAACTCCCTAACAAGTATGCCCCTCTCACCTCGGGCGACTCCTTGAGGTCGGGCGGCAGTGAGGAGGTCGAGCTCACCCACGACGCCGTGTACGCAGCAGACGACTGCTGGTTGTCGAACACGGAGAGGGGAGAACCTGCAGAGAGAGAGACGAGGGATTACGTAATTCATAGGCAATCGGCAATTTAGAAAAATTCCTCAAAAACATGGTCATTTTAACCCAAAGCATATTTTTGAGCATAACAATCTCGATAATAACCACAGGTCGAATAGGTTCTGACTAGCGAGCATAGACCAAAAACGTTTGTTCCCGAAAGTCCCAAATGATGCCTGGTTTTTAAGGTTTTTGGGTAAAAAATCGAAAATGATGTCTCATTTTCAATTTTTCAGGCGCTGCCGCGCCTGGATATCCTCAAATGATGTCTGATTTTTCACAATTTCACCTCGAAAAGTCCAAAAGCTGTCTGCGTTTGTTCCCTAGAACGAACTTTTTGGTCTATGCTAGCGAGGATAGACACGTCCAGGCCATCTCGGCAAACGACAAAGTTTAATGTTTTGACAAAATTATCAAAAATTGAGCAAGAAAACTTCCGAATGCAATTTTAGGAATTCTGCACGAAATACTTCCGAGAATCCCATTTGGCATATGATAATAACCACCGATTACAGTACCCCAACATCGTATTCCTCTCTAATTCTCACCATGGACATTGCCCGTGTCTCCAGCCTGCTCCGCTCGCTTCACGGCGGGCGGCGGTCGGGCGTACGCGGCCGCCTGCGGGGGCGGCGCGCCCGGATTGAAGTTGGCCGCGGCGCCGGCGCCGCGCTGTTGCTCGCCAGCCGCCATCTGAACACCATTTATTACATTTTATTGTGCATTTATTAATTCTCCACCTCAGCATAGCTGGCACCGTAGTAGAAGCTGCTCGCCCCCGCTCGTATCATGGACTGACTCTAATATGGAAAGCAGAAATGAAAAAAAAGAAGTAGGAATCGAGCCGCGGAAGAAAGGACACGTCGCGAGATATATAGTCGACGTGTGCGAGAGGGGAGAGAGAAATGAATCAAAGCCACCAAAAAAGGGAGTTGCCGGAATTCTAGCTAATAATACTTCTCTCTCTCTCTTCTTCATCTCTCCCTATTTCCCCCTCTCCTCATCCAAGTATCTCTCCTCCGTCTAAGTACACGTCAACGCTCCCCCTCCATAGCCTTGTAATGAGAATCAAATGTTGCCAGGAATAGCATCATAAAGCTAGTGCAACTTCAATATTGGCACAGAAACTCGCACAAACATGTCTAGTCGCTGGAATGGTATGACTCATAGATATCGAAGTGCATAGGTCTATAATAACGTTTTTTTAAACGAGACGAATCCTACCCACATTTTGGAATTCTGAGAAAAAGATTGAAAACCCTTCCACATTTTCGACATTTTACTACCCACCTTGTCGACCTATGTTGAAGTGTGTGTGTGTGAGAGCAAGTGTTGTATCACATGAATCATAGGAGGGTAGCACTTATCCGAGCCTTTTTTGCACAGTGCCCCCGATTTAGTCTCGAATCCCAAATATCACTCTTTTACAAGAATTCCCTTCTCCGTAGTGTCCATCTCACGTTTCCACAGTGCCCCCGAAAATCCCAACCCCCATTTGCACGGCATAGGCCAAATAGGTTATCGCTGGCGAGGATAGGCACTTCTGCATGGAGTCCAGACCATGTCGGCAGACGAAATATTTGAATGTTTCATGCATTTTTGACAGATTTATCGAAAATAAGGCAATGTGCACTTCGGCACTTGATTTTAGGCATTTCTGCACGAAATACCTGCGAGAAACCTATGTTGCACGGCATGGGTCAAATAGGTCTTCGCGTGCGAAGATAGGCACTTCTGCACTTTGCATATAAACTGGATTAATGTAGCGAGAGAGTGCAGGACAGACACATAAAGGCCTCTGTCGACATCCCCCGCCCTATGCTAATTGCGAATTTCCGAAAAACCCATTTGACCTATGTTGCACGGTGCCCCTGGATCCCCGTGCCCATGTATGACATGCCACTTCTTCTCGGCAAGATCATATAACCATCATAAATATCCTCGTGTTTCTCTCCTCTGATCGATAAAATCAGTTCAAATTCCGCTCCGAGTTCTCATCACTCTTTACCCCCTCTCTACCCGACAGTAACCGTTTACCATCGGATCGTCTAAGGGGAGGGGTATAATCGACGGACGGGAGGGGAGGAAGGAGCGGAACACTCGGTTCACTGCTCACTTACCCTTTCTCTCTCTCTTCCTTCCTTCTCTAGCCACTCTCCTCATTTCCCGTGCACTCTCACACGTTCTCCAATGCTCGCGCACGCAATCGCACTTTACACACACAAAGTAATAGAATGAGAGAGGCGAAAAGAAGGGGGGTAGGGTAGGGAGAGAGAGAGAGAGAGAGAGAGAGAGAGAGAGAGAGAGAGAAAGTAGAGAGGTTAGAGGTCCGCGATCGACTCCCTCTCCCCCTCCGTCTAATGAGGAAGTGTGAGAAGAAGAAGAGGGCGAGATAGAGACTGAATACGAAAGGATCGAAACATTCATCGACATCGACTACTGGAGAAACGAAAGAGAACAGGCATGTTTCTCTCTCTCTCTCTCTCGGATGGGGGAGGAGGGGAGGATGAAATAAGAGTCCTTCCAGACCACCCATTCCATGACGTGTGTTCGCCCTCCTTCCCCCTCCCCGCTCTCTCTCTCCCCACCCTCTCGACAACATCGACCAATATCCCTGACGACCATCCATCTATCGGCGGGCGCAGTCAAATGGGTACGAAACAAGACTGATTGACTAACGAATCTCTCTCTCTCTCTCTCTCTCTCCCACCCCCTCTCCCTGCCCCGAACAAGCAATGCAGACAAGGACGGAATCTGATGAGAAGCCAAGAGACGAGAAAATGCGCTGCTTTTCGTCTAATCTCGTAATAGGACGATGAGACACATGAAATGCATCATGGAAGGGAAGAGAAGAGGGCGTGAACGCGAGGATAATGCACTGGGAATTACAATTAGGGAAGGCTTCGCAAGAAATCACTCTCCCCATTTCGCAAAACTCTCGCACCGGTCTGACCCACGAGAATTATAAGGGCACTACTAGCGAAGTCATCCCTACTGTGAATGTGTGAAACTACAGTTATCAAAAAATAGACGGAAAAGCCAGCGCAAATTTGCCGCAAAAACCTGGACCTCATGCAAGTTGCGGAGAACACAAGCGCAATTACGATGTTGTAGCCAGCAATTTGCTTGAACCTCACCAAATTAATAAACTGAAATAACTTGCGCGCATTGCGTGATACTCAGTTTGAGGTCGGGCAAGGATCAATCAAATTGCCGGCAAGTTTTTGCTTTATTTGGTTATTTTGTCCTTACGCGATACTGCGCAAGTTTGCAGCAAGCGTTGAGGGTATTTACTTGCGGTGGTGTTACCTGCATATTGCGAAGGTCATTGCGGCAAAATTGCGCCAGTTTCCGTTGATCCTAGACACGAGCGGTGTGAGCAGACACTACACTGTAGTTTGCGCAAAAAAAATTTGCACTTGCCCCACTCCCCGTACCTGTCCATAGTTGGCGATGGCGAACTGCTGCTGCTGTTGCTGCTGCTGAGCGAACATCTGGAGATTGGCATGATTATCGATCGATAATTTATAAGGCACAGCGATCACAAACTGAAGGAATGAAGATTTTTAAAAACCTATCGAGAACTCAGATATGAAAGGGATATCGCGCTGGGACCTAAACAACCTCAAAAATTTCAGTTCGCGATTGCTCTGCACTTTTCTACCGTATCCTTGCCTGTGACCTCTTTTCATTGTCGATTTTCTTAAACAACTTATCGATTTTAATTATTTTATGTCACTACCGCTCTGTTTCAGGGTCATATGAAGCTGTGTGCAAAGTATTCAAAGAAATAGAAATTGAAAAGTGTTACCAAAATGTACGTACTGAGGTTATGTATAATGCTGATCATCATGGTGGCAATCATTTTGTATTTTAGTAATCGGTTCGTGAGTACTTTAACTTCTGTTTTTGCGGCTTCAATGACCCAGTGAACCGTTTTCCATGAACATTTTTTTGGCATTTAATTTGAGATGGTAATAACTATTTGATTCTCTATTTTGATTTGTATGAGCTTTCCAAAAATTGTATTTTGAAAAATTTTAAAAGGCTGTTTTTTGTTTGATGAAGAAATGGTCTAAAAAGCAGTAAAAATCCGAAAAAGCTAAAGAGAGATTTTTCTATGCATAAATCACGTATTTGACCAAACTTTCATAAATTCACATGAATTCCGTGAATTCACGGAACTGCCCTTCCGCGGAAAGCAACTGGTAGATGTTCAACTCAGAAGAATGGCAATTTCGGTACCGCGTTTCTTGTGATCGCATAAATATATATATAATTTCGAACATTCTAGAATCATTCCAACAATTCTACAACCTCCTTCTTTTAAACACCCCAAAAAAACGACCAGTTCAAAAATGGAAGTCCTCCAGTCTAGATGGGACCTACCGCGGGATTGGCCTGGAACTGCTGCTGCATGTACTGCTGGGCGCGCTGATTAGCCGCGTAGTAGTCGTTCGGGTCCATCGCGGCATAGCCGTATGCTGCCGCCTCTGAAATGAATGGGAATAGGGGCAGGCATGGTTGGATCCACCATTTTAGAACTTTAATTTTTTTTAAATTTAATTGAATTTTAGAAAATTTTAGAATTCTATATAGATTTTTTTTGCAGAGTACTACCATAGATTTTTTTTATTGCAGAGTACTGTTTGATTTCACTTAGTCACATAGTGCCCCCAGCATTGGGAGAATTCCCCAAACCTTAACTTTTCATATCTTCAACTTTTGTATAGTGCCCGTCATAGCCTTTCCTAAAATAGGCAATGCCCCCCGGGTGGCCTGCCCACGTATGGTTGGAAACGTGTCTACCTTGTCACTCCGAAAGGTATAACGATGTGTCTAATAATTTTTTTTCTGCCAGTCACGTCTAGTTCTTGATGATGAGATAAACGAAAAAAATCTATTTATTTCATCCATATTGCCCTTGTCCCAAGAACATTCACATTGCATCAGCTTTATGTGTGAACCGTTCGCTAAAACATTCTACTAACATTTGTTTGCTTGCAGTATTAATGCATTAAGTGAACGAGAAAATCACTATTAGCTTTGAAATGCGAGAAATGAACAAACCTCCGTTGCCAGTTTTCTCGTAGTCTACATTAGTTGCCATCCCGAAGTTGGCGTAGGCCATGTTCTGTAAAAAATGTAACTTCATTATTTGAAAATTCATTCTGTGCCTCGTGACGAGCGGTCGACAGTCTCTCTTCTTCTCTCCCACATAAGTTTGGAGAATTCATACAAGTCAGCATGGGGAAACTCAAACAAGTATATCGCCCGCATGATGCCACTTCGAACAGAGGACCCGGATAGACTACATCTAACTCCACTCGACAACTATCAAGAAAAGCTCCAGTGGGGGGTATAAATTCTGTTGATACACGCTAGTCAGGGCGTCACTGGTTACTTTAAGATCTACTTCGACACTCAATATCCATTATCCGAGATCGACACTTCATTTAACCAAGGAAGCCAAGAATGATTCATTCCCTTGACCCTGTTGCCTTGAATTCGAAGATCCTGACGACCTCTGACCACGAAGCTACCTTCCTGCACGCTCATTTTGCCTTGGTTTCAGGATAAATCTATCTATTTGCAAAAAGTGTGAAACATAGAAAATATATAAACAAACCTGTGTGGGCTGCTGCCAGTGTTGATTCTGGTTGTGCGCGTATTGGCTGTACTGCTGCTGCAAAAGTGATGACTCATACACAGTTGGGCCAAAGTAAAAATTATGAACAAATATGTTTTAATGAGAGAAACACTACCTGCTGCATCATAAGCTGTTGAGCTTGAGCCGCCTGCTGCCGATCTGAAATGTAGAGAGTTTAAAAGGGAAAATACGTTGTAACGGAAGCAGAAAGGGCCGAACTGGCCGGCAATATCGAGCGCTTGAGCGCGGTATCTTAGGAACCGTTTGGCATAAGCAAAAAGTGCTGAGAGTGGAGCCGGGGCGTGGGAAGAAAAGTATGAAGAGTTGAGATAACTCACCCATCTCGTGGGGCATATCAGTGTTCGACGCAACTGATAAGACTATGGCCAAGCGAGAGGGGGCAAGCGCTCTTTCTGTAATGATATTCTCATGAACAGACACCTCCCGACATCACCACACGACTGCTGATGACACATATGAACTGCGACGGAGGGTGAATTCAAGAACAATTATGGCGTAACAACGAAAACGAAGGAACTGGAACATGGCCCCAAACCTAACTTACAGGCGCAATTCAAAATTCAACCTCCCGCATCGTAAAAAATTGCTAATGGGGTCATGCTTTCATGAAATATGAATGGAGGAATGGGTATACTCAAGGCTGAGTAACATAATCCTCATCGAATGTAGAAGAATTCAAGCCAAACCGGTAACATTAAACGCAAATAGGAACGCCATTTTTGAAAATGCCTGATCATCTTGTGAGCGAAGTGCGCCAGTACTTTTCATTGACGCGGTCTATTCTCAGCGTTCTATTTGCTATCAGCGTACTCGTTTAATTCGGTCAACTTTTTTGAAATTAGGGCCATCGCGTAAAATTGAATGCTATTCCCAAAAATTTTTTTTGGCTTTCCCGGAGTGCAGAAGGCGTTCAGAAGGAAGATAGCGTTTTCAAAAAAAGATTTTCCAAATATTTCCAGCGAGTACCAGATGACCTCTCCCCGCCCCTCATGGTGTAGTCGGGCGCAGGCAAGCGTGATAGGCACATTGCAGCAATGGATGTGGCGAATGAATTTCTGTCCAACCAGATCTGTTCACTGTGACAGTTTTATTGTTTATCTTGTTATATATTCTCACACTTACCATTAAACTCCATGAAGAATAATGAGGAAAACCGGTAGCAAGCGCTGCAAGGGACAAATTGTAGACCAATAAAACCTAATCAATAAATTATATTACATTGTTTTTATCTCCTTAAACTAAACCACAGTAACCGGCTTTTTATTGCAATTTTGTTGAAGCCAAAATACGACAGTTTAACTAGTACGGAATTTCCTTATAATTTCTCTAAAGATACAGTAAAAATTAGTAAATTCAGTACTTCCATAGGGGCACCTACTACAACAAAATCTATTTAATATAATTTCAAATCGCTGAAGTTCGCACAATAATTTTAAGACATTGGCTAATATGAATTTGCATAATTTTGTTTCCTTCGCAGTCCTCTTAACTTCATATAAAGAACAAATCCTGATAGGAACACCCCTAAAACTCGAAATTTACCGAGAAATCAGTTTTCCTGCTCATATTTGAATTCCCGGGGCCGTTTCTGTCTTTTCGTACTTTTCTGCGGCTCTAATTTTGGAATTTGCGGTTCTGTGGTACATATTTTCGAAATTTACTTGTATTATCGATTTGATGATTTTAATATTGGTTTTAATATTGTGTATCACGTTCATCATTGAAGGCATCTGTCCGGGCTTCGACTTGAGATCAAATTTGACCTCACCAAGATGTCGGGCTTCAAGCTACAGACACCTGTGTCCCAGCTGATCAAAACGGGCAAGGGCGGAGGTGGCGTGGACGAACCGAAGACGAGAGACTCTTTTCGAAGGGAGAAGGTGAGTCTCTATCTCTCTACGGTGTTCAAATATGTTGTGTTGTACATCATCAATATGGTCACATGGGCGCCGAGACCTCTTGAAAACTGGACATAAGTAGTATTTCGCAATTGTTTTTATTCAGGATTTGGAAGAAGATCGTAAGCTCGGTCTCGAGCCGGCGTGCGTCGATGTGGACACTGGTCGTGATATCAACCCGCACATCCCTCAGTTCATCACTCAGAATCCGTGGTACGTGCCCTCAGATGGAGCCACTCTCAAGGTTTGTCTTTTATATCTTTCTTTTTTTTCACAAATATTTAACATAATATTGTATTTTCCAAATGATTACTATTGTTCTCAGCATCAACGCCCACATTGGGAACGCCAGCAGGATCCAGACTCTGGCGTGCATGACTGGTACAAGAGAGGCCAACAAGGTAAGTATTCTCGAATTAAAATGTAGCTAGAAAGTACATCGCAGTACCAATTCGGAGTTTGATTTGCGCATGCAGAACAGACTAAGAATGAGTGACTTACGTTTCAAATAATGAAGTTCGTTTTAAAATCAACCTCTGTTTCCTTAGCTTTTGATTTGCAGAAGTGTCATCGAAGCCAGTCAAGTTCCGTGCCGGATCATGCGAGAACTGCGGTGCAATGACTCACAAGAAGAGGGATTGTTTCGAACGACCGAGAAAGCAGGGCGCCAAGTATGTTGCCTTGTTTTGAATGTATTAAAAAATTATATTTAATATTTTTCTTTAAAAAAAATGTTTCTTCCCTTATTTGCGTTTCGAAATAACACAAAACGAAGCATTTCGGGTCTACTTCGGGAACACTTGTTTCTAAATAATTTTCCACATTAAGGGTGTGATGTTCTACAATAAAATACAATTATTTTCAACAACAAAATTATTTGTGACTTGCAGGTTCACAAATGACGACATCGCCGCTGATGATTACATCCAGCCCAAGCTGAAGATGGGATTTGAGGCGAAGAGAGACAGGTATGCCAAGAATATCCTTTCATATTGTAATGTGATTATTTTCTTATTCCTTTTTCTTAAATATATAATTTCTAATCGTGTAGATGGAATGGCTACGACAACGCGGCGTACAGCGAGGTGATCAAGGACCACGAGAAGCAGGAGGAAGTGAGGAAGATGATCAAGGCAGAGAAGGTACGGTATTTATTGATCGTGAACTGACCTACAGTATACCATGGATATTACTGTATCTTTGCAGGCGAAAGAGGAGAAGAAGGCAGCAGAGGAGGCGGCGGCCAAGGAGAAGGAGGAGAAAGAGGGAGCGAGTGCGGATGAGAAGACGGAGGAGAAGGTGAGAACTCGCAAAGAGAAAGAAACTAACATATGTCAAAAGGTAAAGGCTAGGTCTTCTACACCTTCACCTTTACTTTATCTTTTGATATGTGCGAAGTTAGTGTTTTCCAGAAAATCCAGGGTAATTAACACGAATGCTAGAAAACGTCCGAAAGCAGGAGAGTTACCCCTCTGGTTTTAGCCCACTCTCTCAACATTAGTGTGTGTATCCCTGGATTTTGGCATAGCTAAAATCTAACTTTCTATTTTTTTAGTTTATGAGGAGATGAGTTAGAAAAGAAGTTTGCCTGAACCCCGAAATATCGACTAGTGTTAGAATCTGACAACTAGACTGAAAATGTGGACAAATTCATTCATTGATTATCGTTTATGAATTGCATGTTCTCTAATCTGACAAACAAAGCAACGATACTTGTTACAGGAAGGTTCACAAGGCGAGGAGGAGGACGAGGATTTGTACGCAGAGGACGCGCAGATGGAGACGAAGGTCGACATGGACTCGAGTACCAGAATTACTGTAAGTACGGTAGATTAATGATAGATGTGAATTGACAAATGATCTTTTTAAAAAATTATCACACTCTTTCGCTACTTATTTGTTTACATATAATAAATTTTGTCTTTAAAAAAATGCATTATATTATTTAAACCTATCGTGTCGCAGGTGCGCAATCTGCGTATTCGTGAGGACACGGCCAAGTATCTGTACAATCTGAACGAGAACGCGCCGTACTACGATCCCAAGTCGCGCTCGATGAGAGAGAATCCACTGTTGGGAGTGAAGGGAAAGGAGCAGCAGGCGGCCAAGTTCAGTGGAGAGAACTTTGTCAGGTGAGATAAACAACATATATTTTATTATTATTTATATGTTATAAAATTATAGTTATGATATTTTTTTTTAAATCCTACTCGAAGTCAACGTTTTATGCGTCGGAGAACACGAGTTTTAATGATATAATGAAAAAACAAAATAAACACGACATACGTTGCAGATACTCTGGCGAAGTGGTGGCAGCGAACGAGGCGCAGGTGTTCGCCTGGTCGGCCAGATGTCAGGTACGGTAACATCGATAAACTGTCTACGGTAGTTTTCCTCTCAAGATTCGTTGTTACCGTAACCCGCTTGCAGGGAATCGACGTGCACGCACTGGCCGAGCCGACGAGACTCGAGCAGCTACAGAAGGACTTCAAGAGTGAGTCCAAGGATGTCAAGCAGGAGACGAAGAAGGTGCGGTAGATGAAAAATATTTATTGTTTTCGCTATTTTTAATTTTGCACTCGAAAGTGGGTGAATTCGTGTTGCATCACAACTTGCATGATTGTATCCTATTCAAATTATTTTTATCCTGTTCTAAAATGGTCTATGTAGTGGTAGCACACATTCAGTGGTAGCACTGCCCGACCATGATATTTATAAATAAATTTGATAATATTAAAAATAGTAATAATTAATTCTGTCCAATTTGCAGAAATTGCTGGAGAAGTACGGTGGCAGTGAGCATCTGGAGGCGGTTCCGAAGGAGTTGCTGCTCGCCCAATCGGAGACTTATGTGGAGTACACGAGGAAGGGAACGTTGATCAAGGGAGAGGAGAGACCTCTGATCAAATCGAGATATGAAGAGGACGTCTATCCGAAGAACCACTCCAGCATCTACGGATCGTTCTGGGCCAATGGACGATGGGGATTCAGGTGAGAACTTTTTAAAATTCTCCCTCTTTTTTTTAAATCGCCGTCACACTCTTCGCGAGTGTATCAAATAAATAAATAAAATTACTGCGAAAATTTCGCTTTTCGTTGAACTCATATTGTATTCTGAGTGGGAAATGATTCTTGGTTATACCATTGTTGCTTAAATGTGTCTACTCTAGTTATTTTTCGAGTGAGACTGTCGTAACCATCTCACAAAGAAAAAACTCTAGGAGTTTGAAACTCTAATTTTCGAGAGAGTGTACGAAATCGAGAGACGCGCTCTCTCATTTTCGCCCGCTCTCTAACATTAGAGTTTGATACCCTTGCTCCGGGCATATCAAGATTAGAGTTTTTTCTTTGTGAGATGTTATCGATCGTCAACTACCGTATCCTTCCCAGATGCTGTCACTCGTTCGTGCGCCAGTCGTACTGCATCGGCGAGCAGGGCTACGCCGTCAACGACGAGATGGCCGCGCTGCCGAAACTGACGAAGAAGGAGTCGACGACGAAAGGTACGGTAGATTATCGATTCAATTTCGAGGGAAGGTCGTACAGTAGGGCTCAGAATGGAGAGCAAAACGGAGACAAATACTTTAAAAAATATATTATTGTTAGGGGGGTCGTTGTTTCAGAGAATATAAATAGTTCGGAGTTTTCGTTGAGGAGTAATTTAAAAACTTTGTCGTTGTTTAAAACAATACTGAACATTTTCGCATTTGCAGAAGAGACGAGAGATGAGAAGATGGAGGAGGCAGAGAAGAAGGAAGAAGTGAAGAAGGAGGCGGAGGAGAGCTCATCCTCATCTTCGTCTTCCTCTGATTCGTCCTCGGATTCGGAGGACTCTGATGAGGAAAGGGAGAGGGAGAAGGTACGGTAGGATGGAGATGATCGATGACTGATTTGATATCAACTTACTCATGGATTATTGGAGAAGGATGCATGGGTTGACCAATCCGAAACGCGTTTGACCGAATAAATTAATGATCCAACCCTTCATTCTCTAGGCTATGATTCAGCACTCTTTCTAATCTGAAGGAGGCATAGAATCGTCAATTGGGTTCATTATTTTTAAATTAAAATATTGAATCGCAGAAGAAGAAGGAGGAGGCGGACGCGGAGGAGAAGCGGCGGGCGGAGAGAGAGCAGAGACAGCGAGAGAGACGAAGAGAGAAGAGGAAGAGAAGGACGGAGAAGATGGGAGGAAAGAGGAAGAGAAAGAGGTATGGATTGCGCTGATTGTACATTCTTTTTAATGTTTCAAACCTATACAGTATTTATTGCATTATCTCAAATGGGAGATGTACTCTTTTGTTTCGGGAGGTTTAGAAAGTGATCTCATTTTTTCGGGAGTTTTTTTTCATATTTTCGATATTATTTCGAGGGCGTGCCCTAATATGTTGTAATATTGGCACGACCTTGAGGATACACTGAAACCGTTTATTTTTGGGGTTCCAGTTGAAACATAAAGTGTTGCAGACATAACTCTGAATCGGACAAGTCGGAGAATTCGGACTCGGAAGCGTCGGAGAAGGAGGAGGACAACACCGAAGACGCCAAGCTGCAGAGGCAAGTGCAGAAGACGCTCAAGGAGGAGCAGAGATCGAGAAAGGAGGCGAGGAAGGTACGGTATGGGGGCGGATGACGATCGAAGGCTGATTTTATTTTCAAGTCTGAATTTTTAGATAGCCGTTTGTCTTCGAAATATCCCAGCAAATGGAAGTCACAACAGTGCTGTAGATCAATATTCGATCGAATGAAACAGCGATATTTTGTTCACTTGGCTTGGGAAAATTGATGTATGTGTTTTTAGAACGAGCGCGAGCGCAAGTACAACAAGTCCTACGACTTCAAGAAGCCGACCGAAGTCGAGGTCGAGGCCTACCAGATCACGAAGGTACTGTGGGTGGGGGAAGGTTTACGGTAGCTTTTTGATTATTTAGGAGTGGTGGATGTTGTTTCTTCACTGACGGTTTTTCCACGAACTTTGGGCATATGTATTGATTGTTTTTGTCTTGAAATTATTTTTTTAATAAAAAATTCGTTGTGGGTATTTGTAATTTTATGGCATAATACACATCTCATGATTGCAGGTTCACTCGGCCGATCCGATGGCCAAGTTCATCGAGGACAAGAGAAGCAAGTAAAGAGATAGTGATCTACCCGGCACTACTGCTGTGTTTGGAACGAGCCACCCTCTGGTGATTTCTGCAGTTCTGGCCTCGTTTCTGGTCTACTCACTCATTCTTTGCGATCAATTTACTGGCTGAATCCAAACACCGCAGTAGTACCGATCTGCCCATTCCTCCCTCCCTCCCCCGCATTCATTCATAATTTCTCGAATTGTCTACCATGAGTGAATTGTACTTTTACTGTTTCCGCCGTCGTTATTTTTTGCAATAACCAATTGAGTGCTTGAATGATAAATTATCAGATAGACTGTGGAATCCAATTTGTTGTTGAGAAATCGCGTATCAAGTGTTTCGGTGCACTCGGTTATCTCGGGTGGAAGTACTCTATCGTTGGATATCGATCGATTGAAGATGTCGGACGATGAGAATTGCGTCGACACTCTATTGAGGGTTGACGAGAACGTCAGTGGAGCCATTGTTCTACCCCTAAGGCAGGTGAAAGTTACTGTAATTCGCACGATCAGATTGGGTAGATAGTGAAACCAAGGTGATTATCAATGAGCGCATCGGTGCAGTGTCAGTCTTGCTTTTCTCGTTTCGGCGGTAGGGGGGCGCTGAATTTTTTTTTCGAACTCCGACCTAGTTATATTAGCCACCGTTCTCAAAAAAAAGGTCTGGATCCAGATGGCAAAAGTGGTGATGGGGACATCCCACGAAAGGAAATGGATTTGTGCCGCCCATCGGTCACTGTCATCTGATTTTTTTATAAAGATAAAGGTATTAAAAAATCTCTCCTTTTGATGATTCTTTAGAAATGCCGGAAAACAGCAATCCTAAATCGTTCTGCTATTACATTTATAAAATGATACGATCATACCAAAAAGTCAAATGACGGACTTCCTCTCACTTTTGCCCGCTCTCTCGCTTTGGTAAACACAGGAAGTCCCAGTTCGACTTTTTGTGTGTTCGTATCATTTTATAAATGTAATATACTGTCCCATCTACAGTCAGTGTTTCGCACGGTTCCTCAAATTCAGGAACCTCTTCTCACGGTCGGCATTGATTGTCATTTGTTTGCTCTAATTCTTGGGGCACTACTTCACTTTGCACCAGCCTGCGTAAAAGGTTTCCTCTCCCCTTCCCTTCCAATTGCTCAGTAAATCATTCATTCTTTCGGGTACGGTAAGAGAAGCTGGTCCGGTAAAGTGAAGTAGTGCATACTTGGGTAATTAAAATAATCAATATCTTGAGTATTCCCATTCAGTGTTCGTCCCTTCCTCAAAGTAATCGAGTACGCCGTCCACGGATTCCCGTGGATCATCGTCTCCACCATAACCGCCGTCTTCGCCTACTCGTATCGGTGAGTGAGTTGGCACCGTGCCAAGATTACGGTATGCAGCCATAAGTCGAAAGGTACGTAAAAAACCACGTAGCCAACCCGCCTTTTTGAGAATTATTGGTTTAAAAAATGAAAACTCATCCCGCATTTTCGGTTTTTCATGCCCATTTTGTCAAATCAACCCGCATTTTCGGGGTCTCATGCCCATTTTTGACGAACCCTACCCGCATTATCGACTTGCCGCAACGCACCCTTTCGTAACCTATGGCACCATGCCAAGATTACGGTATGCAGCCATAGGTCGAAAGGTACGTAAAAAAAACACGTAGCCAACCCTCATTTTGAGAATTATTGGTTTAAAAAAATGAAAACCCATCCCGCATTTTCGGTTTTTCATGCCCATTTTGTCAAATCAACCCGCATTTTCGGGGTCTCATGCCCATTTTTGACGAACCCTACCCGCATTATCGACTTGCCGCAACGCACCCTTTCGTAACCTATGGCACCATGGCAAGATTACGGTATGCAGCCATAGGTCGAAAGGTACGTAAAAAAACCACGTAACCAACCCGCATTTTGAGAATTATTGGTTTAAAAAATGAAAACCCATCCCGCATTTTCGGTTTTTCATGCCCATTTTGTCAAATCAACCCGCATTTTCGGGGTCTCATGCCCATTTTTGACGAACCCTACCCGCATTATCGACTTGCCGCAACGCACCCTTTCGACCTATGGCACCGTGCCAAGATTACGGTATGCAGCCATAGGTCGAGTGCGTCGTGACAAGTCGAAAAAGCGGGTTGGGTTTGTCAAAAATAAGAATGAAAAGGGTTTCCGTTTTTTTCACTAAAAATTCTCAAAATGCGGGTTGGCTTCGTCGTTTTTACTTACCTTTCGGCCTATGCATACAGTAATGGGGAGCGCTCATACCTGTGCGAGATGGCCAACTGAGAAAAAAGAAAGTTTAAAATATACGTGCCCCGGCTCAATTTCACAAGGGAGTACAGGTAACATTTAATGTAAAAATGAACATGTAGCCGCTTTTTTCCCTATTTCTTCCTCTGAATATTGCTAGGATAGGTTTTGAAGGGAGAATTGATTGAGATAAGTCAATGAAGGCTTTTCAGATGGAACGAGAGCGTGCAGTACGGGCTGCTCGTGCTCAACATTGGTACGTTGTCTTTCGTCATCACTAGGCGTCATCATACAAGACTCTTTTTCTTCCAATGTTGGCAATGCCCCGGCGTTTTTGCCCCAAAAGTTTCGCAACAAAAGGGGCGGGGGTCGTTTTTCGACAAGTGAATTTATTCGGAACCAGTGTTTTCCTTCACTGTTCTGGTCTAAACTGGTCTAAAAGAACGGTGTTCTCGAGGAACTGCAGTTTTTAAACTGTTTTTTTATTTAAAAAATATATCCGCCCGTGTTGTAATGTCTACCCAGAAACTTGCCCGAATTTGTGAACTGAATGCTGCAAAAGTTTGATCTTGCGAGGAAAAACCGTATCAGGTCTACTGGTGGATCTGGCGGCCGTGGGCACGATCAAGATTCTCGTGCAGCGCGAGCGTCCCTTCGAGAATGTCGACGACCAGGTATACGGTAGATACGGGTAGCCATCGATCGATCGATTGCATCAGGTGTTCGAGGCGCCGATCGCCGATCAATACTCGTTTCCGTCGGGACACACCTCGCGAGCCACCATGCTGGGAGTGATACTGTAAGTGTGGTATACGGTAGCTTCGGCGATCTATGATAATCGCTCATTGAGTGTTACGGGGGCAATATCGCTTGCACTTATTGATGCTGATAGGCGCAAAGTCGTGTAACTTGGAGCGGCCAGAACCGTGTACGAAATCAGCCTCATTTATACCATTTCGTCATCACTATGCAATAGTTCTCATCACTTCAGGAGCTACTTCTTCCCTCGTCTCACTCCGATCGGCGTTGTTTTCCCACTGCTCGTCGCCTATTCTCGAGTGGCCATGGGACGGCACTACGTCACTGATGTCCTCGGAGGTATACTGTATTCTATTATTTATTGATTATTCACTTTTTTCATAGTCTCAAAGAAATGGGTAAGAAATCTTGTCGAGAGTTTGAAACTCTAATTTTAGGAAGTGTGTCTCTCGTTTTTTTGTGTCAAATTAGAGTTGTTTTCCTTGTGAGTTCACAGTATTGATTTCGATTATACAGTATGCCAATCGATTGCCCTCTCAGGTCTGACTCTCGGCGGGATTCTCGGAGGTCTCGTTCTGCTCACGCCGATGGCAGTCAATCGATGGATGAGAAAGTTGTTTTCCTAGTCGATTTATCGATTTCCCCCTTGCCATCTCTTGCCACGCTGATTACTGTAGCCAGATGAGGAGCTATCATCGTACTGTAAATCAGTGCTTGTACGATTCCGTGTTTACTTTGTGATAATAAGTATTACCCAACATTACTGTGATTATGTCTTGACCTATTGCTTGACCGTTGTATCATTCACATGCTTTACCTCCGCTAGAGAGTTGTATGAATAATTACCGAATGAAGATTTTTTTGTTTCGCGCGAAATTCGAAGTGAATTGTGGAAAACCGTTTCACAACGGTGAATGATACTTGTGTGTTGAATGGGGTCAGACTTTACTCGGTAGATCAGTCGCGGTATCAATTTGTGATCAGCCCTAGGCGAGATACTGTGAGAGACGTCTCTCCATTTCCCCACATTCTCTCTTATGGAAGTTACTGCGACAGGCTTTTGTGTGGAAAAAGCAGATCCAGGCGCTTTTCTGCCAATTCGCCTATCATTTGATTGCGACTTTGACCTGACAGAGAGGGAGAGAGAGAGAGAGAGAGAGTAGAGAGGAAAGGTAGATCACAGCCCTCCCCGCTTCTCTACCCTCTTCCCCCCCTCTCTCTCCCCTTCACATCAATTGGTTGTTTGGACACGTCTCTACTCGTGTTTTTGCGCCCGATCCAACTTTCTGTTATCGATTTGAAGTGTGAGTGCTTTCATTTCTCCAATTGCCGGCCCCTTTCCACAGGTCAAATAGGTTCCTCGCTAGTTCGCAATTAGCTTAGGGCAGGGCATATAAATAGAGTCCTTCATGTGTCTGCCCTGCACTCTCTCGCTATGTTAATCGGGTTTACATGCAAAGTGCAGAAGTGCCTATCTTCGCTAGCGAAGACCTATTTGACGTATGCCCCTTTCTGAATGTAGGGAACTATGTGCCTTCTATCGTCTTATCACTGCATTTGCTTGATGGCCTATTCCAAGAATTGCGAATTTTCTCTTTATTTGTCATCATTATTCCTCTCGTCAATCGATACTCCCATAACTCTGTTTCCTCCCACTCGCGGATACTGTAGCGATGTTTTGGCGTCGTACTGTAGGCAATCGATTGAAGGGCTCTAATCCCGTAATAGTTTCTTTTTTCCCGCCCATCTTCTTCTCTAAACGTGCCTCTCTTGCTTTACTGATGCGCCTTTCGCCTCTGCGATTTCTCGAGTGATCTTTGATCTCTAGGCTCTCGATTGCGAGAACACCGATTGCTCCCCTTTGCCGGACCAAGCAACCGGGAGTGGGACCCTCATTCATCATCTCACCGTGTGAATCTTGCGGTCGCCTTTCATTCACCCCACAGGAGGTTGCTTGGTCCGGTGAAGGGAAGAAGAGCCACCCGATTAGCATAGTCGGGGAGAGAGTGCAGGCCAGACACATGAAGTGCTCCATCTACATGTTTTGCCCTATGCAAATGTGAAACATTGATTTGTCGTTTCTCGTTGTAAGCGTGAATTTCAAACACCGTTTTCGCATTCTCTTTCCCACCTCTTTCTGCTCCTTTCAGATGGTGACGCCGCGACTGGATCGTTCCGCGGCTGCGACGCCCATCTCGCGCGTGCGCCAGCAGCGCGTCCCCACCCCGTTCCGCGGCACGCCGCGCTCCGCCGGCGCCCGCGCCACGCCTCGCTCCGTCCGTGGCGCGCGCACGCCCCTGAGAGAGGACGCAGAAGCGTGGTGTCCGGTCTGCCTCGACGACCTCGCTGCCAAGGTGAGTGTGGGAGGAGGGGGGAGGGGTTGATTGGGCGCGGCGCGAGCGCACTAATGGCGCCTGATTGCAGAGAGTAATGACGCTGCAGCCGTGCCGTCACGTGCTGCACCGCACATGTGGCTTGTTGTGGCTGGAGACGCGCGAGGTACGTGCACACCCCTTTTGTTTGCTTTTGATTACAAACTGCCCCCGGATTTGGCCACCCCTCCACAACGTCAACTTTTCACAGGGTTTTCACAGAATACAGAGTGCGGGTGACTATGCATGCGCATCTAGACAATATGAGGCTGTGCTAGTTAGACAATAGTGTGTAAATGGGCGATCATTTCACAACGACTTGTGTGCGAGAGCATTGATGGTCGCAGTGTGCATCCTCGAATATTTTCTTCCCAGTGGTATCCCAGTTCCCCTCCCACTGGGAGAAAGATCAAAGGTTCCGACGGTTTCCCCCCCCCCTCATGTTCCTCCCCCACATGTACCGTATGCTGGTACATTGCAGGATTGGACGAGCGCGAGCTGTCCGATGTGCAGGACGCGTGTGCGCGGCATGAAGGATCACAAAGGCGCCGCCATGACGCCTGTCATCCCTCTCGGCTCCACTGGACAGGTACGGAGCGGGCGCAGGGGTGGCGCCGAATGGGCGCCAAGGTAGCGCCGCCGAAAAAAAAGATGAATAGGAAGGGGGCAGCAATCGGCGTGCGATTGTGCGTTGTGGAGTTGCGAGAGGACCAGAGCCGGGAAATTGGGTAAGGCTGGGAAAATTGAATGATGTGCGAGTATGTTGCAGCCGACCTGGGGTTACGCGTGCACTCCATTCACCATCAACCAACTACTGCGCAGCACGGAGTGAGTTTGAGCCGGGTCAGATTGGTGATTCGGGGGATTACGGTAGGCGATGTGCAGTAGCTAACCAGTCGCACGTGCTGCAGGCTTCGTCTGGAGGAGTGCACGCAGCAGGAGAGTGCTGCAGCTGCTGCAGGTGACTGCGGGCCGGAATACATGCGCGACTTTGCGGTAAGATCTATTGGATTGCTTGATTGCGTCATCACCAGGTAATCTCTACTCTGCCTACTTCTCACAGGAGGAGAAAGAGAGACTGGCCGAGAGGACGCGCATACTGGAGCAGCTGCGGGAGCGTGTCGTGAACGGCGAGGTGAGAGAGTACGGTAGATGGTGTGGGAAGCGCCCGTGGAATACTAATACTCGCGGAACTAATAATAATTGGCAACGTACAAACGGAGAGTTGTTTCTGTTGAAGGATACGATTACGGGGGAGTGGGGAAAGTTCAATCGATTACTTGTTTTTTTTAAAAGGATGTCTTTTGCTGCAGGATGCGGACGACGGCGCGCCGCAGGTGGATCTGCAGCGAGCCCGTCGGCTGCTGGAGATGCTGCAGACGCAGGAGGAGCAGCTGCGACAGATGCAGCAGACGCGCGACCGACTGCTGCAGGAGCGACAGGCGGCGCAGCAAGTGCAGTCAAGACCGGTGCTGCCCATGCAGCAAACACAGCAGAGACCGCAGCCAGCTGCAGCACCATCCATCCTGCATCAGGGACTGATGCTGTATCTGCAGCATGCACAGGAGAGACAGGTGCAGCAAGCACCGCCCGTCGAGGCCGTCCGTCGACAGGTCGAGGTGTGTTTGTATGCTGATTTGTACAGTGTTTGAAAGGGGGGTACCGAAATACCGGGGCTTTCTCGAAATTTGGTTGGAACATGTACCACATCTTTGTTGGGTACGCCGTTTTTGGCCTTTCGACTTTATCTTTTTTCGATTGGGTGAGAGAATAGCCATTTGATTCAAATATTTTGAAGCATGTGAACGATCTAGGCTTGCGTTTAATTGAATACATGAGCGTGTTTTTGTGTGCTTCCAGTTTTCCTAATCGAAGTGTTTGACTTTTTCAGGCGCGTGGCTTCGCACAGCCGACGGCCTCGTCCATCCACCGCCGTCTCGCGACCGAGCAGCAGGTGCAGCAGAGAAGAGCTGCAGTTGCTGCAAGAGCTGCAAGAGCTGCAGCTGTCGCTGCGCCCGTCTCGCAGTTCGCGCCCCCCACGGTGAGCAGCTTATTTCCACGAATAAAAGTGTCCGAGCAATACACCACGCCTCAATCTGCAATAGAAGCGCGCGCGAATACTGAGCATTTCGAAAGATATGTGTGTTTGTAAACTTATAATAAAGTCTCGAAGAGGAGGTATAAGAGATAGAGAGGCCTTTCGAGAGAGAGAGGAACACAACGAAATGCGTTTTTGACATGCTGACTCACTCCCCTGACCCCTTTCCGGAAGTTCGCTCAACGGTGGAGTTATGTGCTTTAAAAAATCAATCGTTTGGATTCCAAAACGTAATGATTAAAGTATATTTTACTAAAAGAATGCCAAATAACCGCGTGTGTTTTGTGCAGGTTGGCCGCTCTCCCGCGGCCGCTCGTCCGACCGCCAGCTCGCGCATCCGCGCGGCCGCCGTTGCGAATGCTGCAGCTGCTGCAGCAACGACCTGGGTGAGTGTGCTGAACATGCTAGTCATGATGAGATGCTCCACCAGACCGTTGCGATTGCCAAAATAGAATGCTGAGAATAGTAAATAGTGTGTCTTGGAATTTGCATTTTGACTTTTGTGTTAGTGTAATCTGCTTTTCTAAATGAGAAATCCGGAAAAGTTGTTTCGTTGTCACTGATTGATCAATAGCAACCTGGCATTAATTGATGGTTATTGCAATTCCTTGGTTTCGATTGTTGATTACCGTAGCTACCCGGTGTTATCGATTGTTCATTCAGGCGCCGCGTGCCCTGCACCGCACTCTCGAGGAGGAGCTCGCACGCGCCCTGACGCTCGGAGGGGTAGGTGACTACGGTAGCGAGACTACGACTACGTGACTACAGTATCGAGTAGGCACGCTATCGATTGATTGACACTTCTTCACTTTACCGGACCAAGTAAACCGAGGCGGAATCCAATCCATTCATCACCTCACTCTGCGAATCTAGCGGTCACCGTAAAGTGAAGAAGTGCCGATTGATTTGATTGCGTAATCCCAGAGAGTCGACATCAAACCAATAGTAGATCGGTGAAAAATTTATGCACGCTGAATGACGAATCACGCTGAATGAGGAAATCACGCTGAATGAGGAATCCAATCCATTCATCACCTCACTCTGCGAATCTTGCAGTAGAGTACTGTATTAATCGGGATGGGTTACTGTAAGATGCTGTGGATTGCAGGGCGCGCACGAGCCTGCTGCAGGCGGAGTTGGCAGAGCAGCATTCGAGACTGCTCGTGCTGCAGATGCTGCAGCCGACGAGTCGCAGCTGGACGACTCGGTCTTCGACGTATCTGTGCTGACGCCTCCCGTGCGCGCCCGCATCGGGCGCAGCGACGACGGTGAGTACTGTGACGACGATCTGTGGTTGATCGATACATCGAAATAATTGATTGATAAGTATTAAAATTTGTTCGGGTTGTCACCGATTGGTGAAGGGAGAGTGTGTGTGCGAAATTTGGGAAATTTTAGGAACGATCGAGAAATGACTACTTTCAAAGGTGGATAGAATAGTCGTAATAGTGTGAGTGTGTGACGGCGATAATTGCAGCGCCGATGCTCGGGCCGATCGCGTGAGAAGCTACTACAGCACTACCGTAACCAGAGAAGACGCAACTACCGTATCCCAGGAATCATCGTCTACTCACAAATGTTCCCTAGTCACGATGTATACTTGTACCATTTCTCATTTGCACACCACATATTAGAATTCTCGTTGATATATCCCCTAATTACAGTATTTTAGCACGTATTCATTGTAAATTATTGATTGATTTCATTGTTCCATGCTGCCCTCATTGTCCACGGGCAAAACTACTTTTTACTGGTTGTTTGTCGTCGACCTTGTGAATACTGGCTTTACCTTCCCCCATTAGGGATGAATACGGATACATTTACTAACGGCTAACTAATCTTGTAAAATTCTTTTATTTCGGAATAAATGCTAAGTTATGAAGGCGTGTGTTTCCCACAGTGAAATTGGCTATGAATATGGCGTGGAGAAGGTTTCAGTATTCAATATCGATTGATTCATGTATATCAACCAGTTAGTGGGTACGATTGATCTCGCGATTTTCCTCCATTTCTTCATTCAATCGATAAATGAACAATCTGCGCCCGACGCGCCACAGGATTTGAATTTGGCTAGGAATGGTTAGGGTGGACCTCCGAATTTAACTAGAGAAGACGGATGTGTGAAATGGCGCGAATTTAGAGTGATAAGAATAAAGTGATGATGTTTAATGTCGTTGAGTGCACTCGAGTGGATTACTGTAGTTTTTGAATTTGTTTTATTAATTTATATCATAATTGATTTTTTACCAGCCTTAATTTGCTGATTTATGTTTTTTAAGGGAATACTAAATTTCATATAAATACCATTTTAAATATTCTTGAATTGCAAAATTACTTTAACTATATTTAAATAAAACCACTCTGTGATGTCTTCTACTCGAACCGATTGAATACGGTAGGCGCTCTTCTCCTTATGCGCGCGAACTGATCGCTCACGAGTGCGCTCGACTTATCTCTCTTTCTTTATCGATGTTCAATTGTTTTCGTGATTTTTATTGCTTATTTCCGACGCGGGACTTGCTTCTGCGCATTGGTCGGTCAAATGGGCCTTTTTCATCGCTAAATTGGCCCGTTTGAGCGCGAGAAGTGTGTGTGTTTTAAAAAAAAAAATTTCTCATGAAATATTTATTTGAATGTTTGCAGATGTCGTCTTCGGGTAGAACCCCTCTGACGTCCATGCAGACGTCTCGCGACGCAGCTCTGAGTAAGTTGATCCCATCTGAGCCGCCCCTGCGTCTAGCGAGAAGGATCATCGATCGATACGAGAAGGATCATCGATCGATATTTCATCATCATTTCCGGTCAAAAACAACTAATTGCCCCTTTCAGCGCGCGCGACCGCTACGAAGCTGAAGCGCCGTTCGATCTCCCTCGCTAATGGCGGAGGGACGACGGCCGCAGCCGGCATCAAGCGGGTGAGCAGGGCATTCTGGCTAGTCTATGCAAATTGCAATAGTCTCCACACGAATTTACGTTTGGCATTTTACCCCCAGAACACCGCGGTGAGCACATGATTCCTTGCCTCCAGACAGGGTGGGGCATACATGGGCTAGGGTGTAGCCAGCAGCAAACCTCTCCCGATTTCGGTTCAATCCGTCACGATTTTGAATTAGACCGTTTCGCTTTTTCCTCAAATGCACCAAGGTTCGACACTGACCATAGATGGGCAGCTAGAATCCAACTTTTGTGCAGGCGGTCGTCCGATCTCAATTTCTCCCTGCAAGCGGCCGTCATATGACCCCCAAAGGACCCCCTTTTTAGGTGTAAAAATATTCCATTTCGGGTGTTTCTAGGGAATGAGATATCTCACGTTTGGAAAAAGATTTTCGATCAATTTTTTTTCAGTCAGTAGGTTTTCCCTAGTAGTACAAGAAAACCCCTTCGCACAGGTGGGAGTATGATTGCGTTCAGAAGATATGGGTAGTCTAAAATTAAGAAAAGTGTGAATCCTGCCAAAGTAGACGTTAATTTCTCAATACTTATCCCAACTGGGACTCTTACACATATCAGGAGTTGTCGTACGACATGTCTAGTTACATGGGAGAGTGATTGCGAGGGGCTAAAGGGGTCGCATAATGGTGAAATTCTTGATTGAAAATCAATGTAAACGTGTTTCTCAACATTGGTGATTATTCAAAATATTTTTTTGAATAGTAATTTTGTGTTTATCTTTTTTTTGTGATAATATTTTAAAAAATCAAATTTAAATTTCCCGCTCTGGCGACCCCACTGGCGACCCTCCCCTCCCCCGGTCGTCAGACCCCCTCGCGCGGCTCCCAGAATTCGGGGCCCATGAAAATCACTGTTCTTGATTGAAAATCAATGTAAACGTGTTTCTCAACATTGGTGTTTATTGTAAAAGAATTTTTGAATTGTATTTTTGTGTTTATAATTTTTTTTGTTTTGATAATATTTTTTTAAAAATCAAATTTGAATTTCCCGCGCTGGCGACCTCCCCCTCCCCTCCCCCGGTCGTCAGACCCCCTCGCGCGGCTCCCAGAATTCGGGGCCCATGAAAATCACTGTTCTTGATTGAAAATCAATGTAAACGTGTTTCTCAACATTGGTGTTTATTGTAAAAGAATTTTTGAATTGTATTTTTGTGTTTATAATTTTTTTTGTTTTGATAATATTTTTTTAAAAATCAAATTTGAATTTCCCGCGCTGGCGACCTCCCCCTCCCCTCCCCCGGTCGTCAGACCCCCTCGCGCGGCTCCCAGAATTCGGGGCCCATGAAAATCACTGCTCGGAATGTTTGAGCGGAAGTTATGGTCTAGTGCAATTTGTGGGAAGTGTCCACCGAACTGCTGATGATATTTAATCTTAATTAGTTTGTGTCCATGATCGATCGTCTAACTGACTGTTTCTAATCGATAGTTGCAGCTCCGCACGGATGTGAGTGCTGCACGTCCGACGGCCGCCGCAGCAGCATCGACCTCCCGCTCGCAGCCGACGCGACCCGTGCGACCGCCCACCCCCACCAATCTGACGACGCCCATGAACCGTCAGTTTTAATAATAATAATAATAATAATGTTTACTGTGGTTGTAAGACTACTTCAATTTTAAAACCGTACGTTCATGTAATGGACTACTGGTGTGGTTGCACTCTATTTCTATACCTCGGCGCCCACGAACCGTTAGTTTATTGTACAGACAGTTTGATTCCATGTAAATACAAGTGGTGAAACACGAAATCTCCGAGAGGTGCTAAAACACAGAGTAGGGTCATTTCGATAAAAAAACCCATGGTGTAGGCTCATAGATCGAAAGGTACGTAAAAAAACGTGGAATCCAACCCGCATTTTCTGGTTTTTTTTGGGTGAAAAAAATGACAACCCAACCCGCATTTTCTGTTTTTCATGCCCAATTTTGAAAAGGCCAACCCGCACATTCGTTTTTTCATGACAATACTTGTTATCGATTGATAAATTTGTAATCAATAAATGACTATTATTATGAATGTAAATCAATCATGAATCAATCAATAAATGCAGGTCCGCTGCCGGGATCGATGGTCACTGGACGCGCGACCGTGGCCGCCGGCTCTGTCGCCCGACCCTCGGCCATTCGACCGCCCTCGACTGTCACTCGTGAGTGATTACGGTAGTGCAATCAGGGATACGGTAGAGATACGGTAGCTCTACCGTATACCTACTATTGTATGCTGCGAAGTCGTTGGTTGATACAGAACCTTGCTGTGTTGTTGAAATGTGGTGTTGTTATTACTAATTGATATTTATCTTACTTAAAAATGTGCCACCATGTGCAGCAAGTTTTGAGTTTCATTATTATTATAATTGCAGGGACGCGCACGCTGTCTGGTTCGACGTCTCGCGGCGTCGTCGACGAGGAGAAGGCGAAGATGCGTGCAGATCTGGCAGAGGCGATTCAGAAGGTATCGCACACTGATGTTTTTCTCTCCCGCGATACCTACAAGTGCTGAAACCCCAAACCACGCGTGGGCAGCAAATTGTAAACATTTTTGGCAGGGCGCTCCCACCCCCGGTTTCACTTGATTACATAGTGCTCCCCCCAGCATTGACCAACTCTCCAAACCTTTAAGTTATCACAATTTACCACCGTTTGCATAGCATCCCTCGATCAGAATTCTCGAAAACGCAGAGCTCCGGTTTTCGATTGTGCGTTGTGCGCACGTCTCTCTTACAATTCCTCCCTCTCTCGCCGCGCTGATACTCAGCCGAGAGTGGGAAGAAATGTAAGAGAGTTAGTACACTGAACGTGAGATGGACGTGCACTGCACGGCCGTGGTGCGTGCGCGCACTGTGCATTTGAAACCCGAAGAGTGCCCCCGGATGATCGTGCCCACGTATGATCGATAATGTCTTATGAAATACGGTTGTGACTGCAGGTGGGCGCGAAGTCGCAGGAGTGTGATCTACTGACTACGGAGAAGGAAGAGCTCGCCAAGAGCAATGACGAGCTGAGAAGGGAACTCGTCGAGGTCAAGGTACGGTAGGACGGAATACTGTAGATGGTGAGAGAGTGGTACGGTAGATTGGAGTATTGATTTATGGTGGCTGTTTGAGGGCAAAGTGCGCGCGGAGAAGAACGCTCGCGAGACGACTGTGATGGAGCTGCAGGTTGGTAGTGCAACATTACTCTCTTTACTTGCGTGTTATCAGCGGAACGTTTTATTTACAAAATTATTTCGGACGAGTCTGTGAATTTGTAAGAATGGAATAGGGGGGGGCGGGTGCGGGATGGATCTTACCAGTGATGAAATTATTTTTTTTATCTTCTAAATAATTTTTGCTAATGTTTTAGCACATTTTTTCGAGTAGTTTCGTTGATCTCGTAAAATGTTGTTGCTTTGAGGAGGAGCGTCGGGCGCACGAGGAGACGCGCGAGGCTCTGGCGCGTTCGAAGGAGTCAGAGACGCGTCTGAAGCGTGAGGCGATCGATAAGGACGAGGCGATGCGCGTCCTCCACAACGCGGTCGTCGACCTCAAGGTACGGTAGTTACAGGGGATATCGATTTTTCAGCAAAAAAATGTTTTTGTGAGAACAATGGAGTCAGATTCTTTGTGTTGCGGTTTGAACATGTGCTCTGTTTGTGTGACGACGGCGAGTGGTCCACTCGGCGGTTTTGTAATCATTATCGATTTATTATTGATTTATCAACCGTGCCCTTCAGGGCCGCATCCGCGTCTCGGTGCGCGTGCGACCGGCGCTGGGCAAGGAGAGGGAGGAGTCGACGGAGCACCTCAGCTACCCCGAACCGAACACAATCGGATTCGCAGCAGTGAGTATTACATTTATAAAATGATACGATCACACCAAAAAGTTAAATGACGGACTTCCGTTGTTTACCACACAAGCACGTACGCGACCCTCTCATTTTTGCCCGCTTTCTCGCTTTGGTAAACACAGGAAGTTCCATTTTGACTTTTTGTGCGTTCGTATCATTTTGTAAATGTAATAGTAGTGTTGTTAGATCTGTGGGTTGACAAGGTGGGTGGGAAAATGTGGGAAGGGATTTGACGATGACAATACTCAAATGTGGGTTGGGTTTTCAATCTTTCGCTCAAAACTCAAAAATGTGGGTAAGGTTTTTTTTTCAAAAATTTGTCTTTGAAGTTCCAAAATATCGATAGGCTTCGTCGTTTTTTTACGTTGCTGTCGACAGTCGACTTATGATTGTTAGATCGAGTAGCCGAATTAGCTGTTCGGGAATAGGATTAGTCGATCTCATAGGTGGGCACGAGGGTGCAGGGGCACTGTGCAAATGAGGCCGGGATTTTCGGGGGCACTGTGCAAAAGTCAATGGAGTAAAAATCCAGAAGGAGGAAACAGTTAAAACTTTTCGGGAGCACACCGCAATGGACAATACTTGTACGGGTGGCACTGTGCAAAAAGGCTCGGATAAGTGTTGCCCGCCTATGGTCGATCTAGCACGCAATATTTAGGTTATTATATGTCCAAAAATCAATAATAGGAAGAGGAAGTGTGATCAATTAATTGTAGACGGGCAAGGACAAGCCTCAGCCGTTCGCCTTCAACAACGTCTATGGACCGAACTACTCGCAGAGCCGCATCTTCGAGTCGGTTCAGGAGCTCATCCTGGTGAGTACTGCTGTCGAAATTGATTATTTTACCGTCTTGGGAGTACGGTAGATTTGGTGGATTGATAATTGAATTTTAAAAAAATGTTGTAATCAGTTCAATTGCAGAGCGTGCTGCACGGCTACAACGTCTCGCTGGTCGCGTACGGACAGACGGGCAGTGGGAAGACGCACACTATGAGAGGAGGTGAGGAGAGAAGGGGGATGGTACATATTAAAATGTACCGTCTACTGACCGTACATACTCTCTTACCTTCTGTTTTCGAAAAAAAAAAGAGTTCTTCCATGGATTTTTGGTACAATACATAGACCAAAAAGTTCGTTCCACGGAACATACCCAGACAGCAATCGGACTTTTTTTGAGATGAAATTTCGAAAAATCAGACATCATTTTGACTTTTTGAGGTGGGATGTCGGAAAATCAGGCATCATTTTCGGGTTTTTACGCTAAAACGGTAAAATCAGACAGCATTGGGGACTTTTGGGAACATATGTTTTTGGTCTATGGTCTAATAAATGGCAAAAAAGTAGCCTGTTATTTAATTTTCTAATTACCGGCCTACCTTGTGTTTAGCACCACTTGGAGATTGGTATTTAATCTGGGAGAGGGTGAGAAGGACGAGCGATTGCGCATTGATGATGCAATTATTTCCTCTAGTTTTCTTCCCCCCCACACTTTTGCATTGCATTATGACTTTGCTTGCGCGATTGGCTCTATTCATAGGTCAAAAGGGTGCGTTGGTGAAGTTGAAAATGTGGGTTGGGTTTTTCAAAAATGGGCATGAAACACTGAAAATGTGGGTTGGCTTTTCAATTTTTTTTCTCAAAATGGATAAATCTGGGCTGGTTTTTTTCATAATTGGCTTTGTAAATTCCAAAATGTGGGTTGGCTTCGTCGTTTTTAACGTTCCTTTTGACCTATGACTCTATTCCATAGTGATTATGCAACACTTGTAGGAGAAGGCGAGTCGGAGGGTCTGATTCCGCGCGCCGTCCGCTACCTTTTCGAGCAGCGCCACCGTCTGGAGGACCTGGACTGGAAGGTATACTGTAGTTAATTGTAAAATGATTTTAAATAATAATACAAATTGCAGTTCGATTTCTTCGGTTCCTTTCTGGAGGTGTACAACAACGAGTGCTACGATCTGCTCTCGACGCCTGCCCGCGCCAAGCGAGAGGTACGGTAGTCAAGCGATTACGGTAGGCAGCAAGCGAGGTTACGGTAGTGCAAGTATTTATCGATTTTTTCTTTGCAGATCAAACAGATCAACGGAAAGTTTGTCGTGGACGACCTCACCAGCGAGCCCATCGCCGACGCCTGCTCGGTTAGTGGATAGGATACTGTAGTCTCGGGATTGTAGTTTGGTTTGACCACACACCCGATCGATATCTCGTTAGGGGGCCTACCGTTGTCTACAGCATTACAATAGTAGTCTATCATGACAATCAGGAAATTTATAATTTTACAGTGAAATGGGATAAATTGTGAGTGTTTACAGCATGGGTGCGACGAGGTGATTTGGTGACGCACAACAAAACAGTATCTATTCAGATGGTCCCTACACAATCGATCGATAACCGGCCTATCGTAATCCGCAGCCGTACAGTATCCCTTTTTGCAGATGGCTACTCTGCTGCGCAAGTCTGACCGCAACCGCACGACTGCAGCCACTGCGTGCAATGAGACGAGCAGCAGATCGCACGCCATGTTCACACTCACGATCAAGGGAAAGAATGAGACGACTGGTGAGTACGGTATGAAGGGAGGGAGAGGTATACGGTATACTGCCTTCTCAGTGGTCGTGGGACATACCTACTTTTGCTGGACGACAGAAATAAGCTAGAAAGCAGCGCTACTTCAGCTCTATACAGCTGCAGTAGCACTGTTTTCTTGTTGATTTCTGTATCCTAGCTCAAGTAGCCATAGTGGGTTGGGAAGTGAATGGGAAAATAACGAAAGTCGATATACTCTTTCAGGTGCGACGATCGATTGCGTGCTCAAACTCGTCGACCTTGCCGGTAGTGAGAGAGCCAAGGAGACGGGAGCAACTGGTGACAGGTACGGTAGTTGGATGGAAGGGGATACGGTAGATGAGATGGGCGTTATCGATTGATCGCTCTTCTCAGATTCACCGAGATGACGCACATCAACACGGCGCTGAGCAACCTGCAGACGTGCATTCGCTCCATCCTCACCAAGGTACGGTAGTGTGCTATCGTACGGTATCGTTATTGATTGATTGAGTGCGTGTTACCGTATCCCCGTTTGCAGCAGGCGCACGTGCCCTACCGTAACTCGAAGCTGACGACGCTGCTGCAGGACTCGCTGGGAGGCGGCAGTAAGTGCATGGTGAGTGGGGGGAGGGTAAGGCAGTCCGGAGCGAGTATCGATTGATTGGGTACTTTAATGAGAATGGTACGGTATCTTGGTGATTGCAGGTTATCCTGTCGCTTGCGCCGCATCACTCGGCGTTGAACGAAACGAAGAGGAGTCTCGAGTTTGGCCGAAACGTGAGTTTCCCGGTTGCAGTTATTGATTGATTTACGGGTACAACTGTGACGATATTTGTACAGTATGACAATAGGGGTCGATGGAAGTAGCGCTGCTTTTTAACTAATTCCAAGCTGGTTTGTGTCTTCTAGCTGAACTAGCTATACCCCTCGGGCACTGAGAAGTTGCTTGATTTTTATTATTCTTAATAATTAGTAATCATGGTGATAATTGCAGATGTCACAGACGTTCATCGGTGTGGCGAAGAAAAAGGAGACGTGAAGAGGGAAAGCAACATGATGAGAATACCCATCCCCCTTTCCTGCCTATCGATTACCGTAATCTCGCTCACATCTATTGTATACTGATCTACTTTTCATAATTATAACTCTGATTGAATACGCTTTAGACAACCAACTACGATCTGTTTTTATCTGTTCCGTAGATCTCGAATTTTCTTTTATCAGCCCCGTCACTCTCATGCGGTGCGAATTTGTGTACCGTTGAAATTATTCTGATGCTCCTCCTTGTACCATTCATATCTGCTCGTATACGGCTAATTGCATAGTGATGATCATTATTTGCTAATTGATAAACTGCTAATTTGTGTTGACCAGTGTTGATCGATTCTTTCCAAACGACGGTTTATTTATAATCTATTTCTCACATAACGTAATTATATGGACGTAGGCGCATTCTTTTTTTTTATTTTCTAACCGGTTGATTCCGTTGATCCTAATTTATTGTGAAATGAAAGTAAATCCTGATCGATCAGCTCCTGCTTACTCAGTTAACTATTTTTGAATCTAAATGCGGAAGATGAAACTCTAAGGCTTGTTTACGATCATAATCCGTTTCTATAAGTTCTACTGTTTGATGATGAAAAGAATGCAGTAATTACTTTGATCATAATTAATTGTAAAATCAAAGATTTGTAAGGAGAATATTATTCGGTAGAGAGATTATTCGGTACCTAATTTGACCTCCGTTTCCCCCTAAAACACTGCTTATTGTTAGTGCATCTTAAATTCATTTATGATGTTGCAGTCATTTGCTGGGCTAGGTATTGGCAATTTTAATTTATAAAAATGATTTAATACGAAATAGATTGATAAATTAAATTGCGAATAAACCGTTCCGCGACTACTGCGCAATATACGCGGCAGTTTCTGGAGTGTAAAGTTTTGCGCGGCCATGCTGAAAATCGTGTTATTTTCGTTTATTTTCATTATTTTTGATGATTCTGTAGACATTTTGCTGTAAATGTGTGCTAAAAAGATGCGCGAATGTCCGGAGCATAGTCCACACCCGGCGCGATCGCCTGGCAACACGATTCGCGCGTTTTAAAGACTGTTATATTTTCATCGTGTTCAGGGTTGTAAAATGTTCCGTGTGGCCGCTTCTCGTGCTCTTTCCACCTCCGCCCGCAGAGACGCCGACCTTGTCCAGCAGGCATTCGTCAAGAAGATCAAGGAGTTCGGTCAGAAGGGAGGAGACCTCGTCAACTCCAACCCCGATGTGCGACTTCCGTTCTTTCGTTTTACGGCTTCAATTCATTTAATTTCTATTCCTTTATTCCACGAAAATGGTCTCCAATGGTCCTCACAAGGTATGTGTTGGTCAAACGTCGATATTTCAGGTCAAGAAGGCTCTGAGCGATGAGCTGAACAGGCTCGCCATGAAGTTCAACGTAAGTTACCGCTATTTCTGCATTTTCTCACAAATAACTACTAATTTAAGAACGTAGTCATCAGGCGTTACTGCATACACGATACGAAATCATTATCCCTTGCAGCTCGCCAACGCTGATGTCGTCGGAAGACTCCCCACCAGCTACGAGACCGCCAAGGTTATTTTTTTACATTTCTCACGTTCCTCCTACATTCTGTTTACGCGGAGCGATCCGTTGCTATCTGTAACAATATCAATAATATCGTGGTCGGTTCAGAATGATTATCTATGGTTTCGGCTAACTTTTATTCTCCCTTTTCAGGTTGAGTGCTCCGTCAACGCTCTTCTCGAGGGCAAGCCCGTTTCCACCTTCACCGAGGCCGTCATGAAGGAGAAGGTGAGCAAATAATTATTTATTAAGGTTTCTCCATTGGCAAAAGGGTTTTAAATTTAGAAAGGACAGATTAAATCGTAATTTCTCATATTGGTTGTTCAATTTTCCTAAAGGTTCTGTGTGTGATTCGCGAGCCACGTAAGGCTGCATTCTTTGTTAAAATGTTGGTACGTTTCGTAAACTACCGGCACTGGATAAACCCAGTTTAAACAGTAGTGTCGTCGTTTCAGAAGGAGTACGTCGCTACTCGTGCCGCCAAGAAGGCAGCCGAGGCCGCCCGCGCCGCCGCCATCCAGGGCAACTAGAGAAGAGAAGAGAGGCGAGTTCGAGTGTGATCTCCTTCTCGAGGACTGATCCCTCCCTCCACGACCACCAACCATCCCTCTAGATTTGATTGTTCGCTCTCCTTTTATTATTCGATTAGTGTTTGCAGAGAGATGTAAGGATAAATGTGTAAATCACTTGTCAGCTCAATCGATCGATTATTAGTCGTTTGGTAGCACAACCCACTGAAGTATCTTAACCCGGGTGTGGTTCCACCGTATGCTGGTTGTTCCGTGCGAGAGAGAGCGTTGTGCGAGTGTCTCTGCGATCAATGGGATGGGCGGGGTTTTGGAGTGTGCGAGAGGGAGAGAGAGCGCGCGGGTTAGCAGAGAGAAGGAGACTCTCTTCTCTCTCGTAGTGACCACCGACTGAGTGACCTCTTCTCCGTTGGCAACGTCTCTATCTTTGTGTTCTTCTCTACCGTGTATTCACTCTATTCACACCTGTCCTAATTAGTCGCTTCTAATTATCGACACGCAAGGGTATTGTATGTGAGTGTGTGTGGACTCAGCTGTTTCATTAGTTTGATTACTCAAGCCGAGACTCGTAGTAGATCAGTCTTATTATGCGCCGTGCGATGGTTGTTCGTTTAAGCTTGAAATGCAGGTAAATAATTGGATCAGTCCTCTTCATTCCATAAAGTCTCTGTTGATTGGTGAGAGAGTTGGAAATGAAGAGACTTGATCCTAATATTTACCCCAATTTTAAACTATATATTGATTCACCGTCTTCTCATTGATGATATACTGTAGTCCTTGCTATCATTTCAGCAACGCGTATCGCAGAAATGATTCATTGAGAGGGGGAAGAAATGTAGTCGAGAGAAATTGGTAAATATCCGGCGACCTTTCCTCGCTTTTTTTGCCTTTTTGCTAGCCCCTCGCCAGTGGGTCATTTGGCGTGTGTTTTTGGTGAGAAATGAGGATAATTGGCCCGTGTGCAGAACCGTTTGTTCCCTTTGTGCGCGACTTCTTTGTCTATTCTCGCCTGGAGTTTTGGTGTTTCACGCGCATATCTTTAGTATCTTTGAATATTCATTGAGTGTGTGTTGAGTGTTCACACCCCACTCGACTTCTTCTTTGATTCAGTCTTGGTCTCCAGTCCAATTCCAAGATTGTTCAGGGGGTGCCATCTGTACAGGGGAGGCATCGGGGCGGACTCTCATAATCCGCCCTGCTCTCTCGTCTTTTCTCACTCTCTCTGTCCTCTCTCATAATCACCCACTCTCTCTGCCCTCGTTCAGCCATCCTCTCGATTTCGTGTGTCTGTCCTAACGCGCCTCTCTCTCTGTCTTCCGAACCCACTCATTTTCGAGTTAGCGCGCGCCCCGAGGTGACCGTCTAGAGGAGATCCCATTGCGCATTAGTGGTGTGATATCAATCCTATTCAATTTCAATTCAATTCTTTATTCCGCCAGAGGGTTATTAGCTTCGTTGGTGTTGTTGATCGCCGAATATTCGCGAATAGGAATGCATTTTCGCGAATATGACTATTCGGTACTACTGCTGAAGTCCGGAACAGGCCAATAAATAGTTTATGCGTTCTTAAAATAAGCATTTAAAATTACATTGTTCTTTGTTCAGGAATCATTGCTCGTAGATTCCTTTTTTTATGATTCCGGGCTTCAGCAGTAGTGCCGACTATTCGATCTAACAACAGTATTGCCAAATCCCCGTCCTCCTTCTCCCCCCAAGGGAATGGAGGATAAGAAGGATCAAGGGAGGGAGGTGAACATAAGAGATAGGATAAAGGGGAAGGAAAGGAGATGAATTATCACCCACTTTGCATCCATCCATTCATTCAGCCCCCATCCATTCCATCCTTACCTCCTATCTCTCTCTCTCTCTCTCTCTCTCTCTCTCTCTCCTTTGGTCTCTTTCTTGAAGACATTCGGGAGAGAGAGAGAACCAATTCGAATCACCTTCTTGCCCCCCCCCCCCCTTAACACTTACGAGTCAAATGAGGCAGAAGTGAGAGGAAAACAGGGGTGAGAATGGGGAGAGGTGGAATGGGGTGCAAGAGAGAGTGAGTGAAGAGAGATGAAAGGTGCGAAACTGTCCCTTGTTAGGGTCTCAAAGGAGCCATACTGTATACATTTTCCATAAACTTTAAAATCAGTTCGCAATGCCAGCTCGATTTCCTCTTTCAGAATGTAGGCGTGAATTTTTCACTCTTGGCTGAAAAAAAAATGTGACGATAGCGGTCCCGTGATGCGAGATTGTAGCTAATAGCAGCTTTGCGACTCGAAGCGAGATATAATCTCTGTTTCAAATGGCGAATATATAAGATCGAAGATCAGCGGGCATCGCAAACTGATTTTATTGTTGATGGTTACTGTTGATTCGGTGTTTCGCTTTTGCTACGATTAGTTGCATTCTTGAGCGTAAGTAGGAGTGACTGGGCGGGGTGGTTGCCTGGGGGCATAATAGGGCCATTTCCATCCTGGGAGAGAGTGATTCCGCTTCATTTCAATCCGTCTCGCCGTCTCTCTTCCATTCATGCAATTACACATGGAGAGAGAGATAGAGGATGGGGGAGATAGAGGATCTCTCTCTCTCTCTCTCCACCTCTCGACTCACTCGATCACTACTCGTCGATTCGCACCCCTCAGTTGTTTCAAACCCTTCCTTCTTTCTCTCCTCCACTTGTCTCTCGTTTTGCTCTCTTTTTCTCACACACTTGCACACCTATTTTCACACTCCGCCAAGTTTCCGGTTGTTTGCTACAATTTTGGGTGACAGACTTTCCGCGTGAGAGAGAGAGATGATGTACTCGAAGGAGGTGGTTTGGAGCACAGGCAAAACGGATACTATTTATGACTGAAAAAATAGAAAATATGGATTGACATTTTGAAATTCTATGTTCCTTAGCTCGTACCTATTTTGGTCTGTGGTTCGGATCTAGATCGGGAGAGAAGAAGTAGGAGCGAAAGAGATAAAGGCCCATCGCTTACAATCGCCCATTACATTGGCTGCTTACGGTCTCTCTCTCTCTCTCTCTCTCTCTCTCTCTCGCACGCACTGATCGTTTTCACGTCTTTTTCTCGTCGAGATGAGATGAGGTTTTGTGAGTGGTTCACCCCCCCCCCCCAATGGTGGGAAGGTTATGTATGTGGTGAGACCACCCCGCACAGCGTTTACGCAATAAACTCAAAGGGTATGCACCAAAAAAAGTCGAAAATGTTGCCTGGTTTTTCGAATTTTGCTGCCGACCAGTCGAAAAAGTGGGTTGATTTTTTAAAAAATTTCCGGACCTTCGGATCCTAAAATGCTGTCTGTTATGCTGTCTGCAGTCTGCAAAAATTTTTAAATGCTGCTAGTGTATGTTCCCCGGAACATACCTTTTTGATCTATATTGAGACGGTTATGGAGGTGGTTAGACCACCCCACACGGAACGTTTACACCACTGTTACATGCCTCATTAAACTCTCTGATTCGGCCCCACTCTATTTGTGTTTGTGGGTGTGTCGAACATGTTTCGAATATTATGCACGGTCGATTGCACCCTTGGAACACGGCGCAGAATCGAGTTGATCCTTGATAATTACGGTGGTAGTGAAACGCGAATCGGCCTGGCGTTAAATGCAATTCATTTCTTCTTAAATTTGTATTCCACCAGAGGGTTGAATAATTGAAAACAAAGAATTGAATTTAACGCCAGATAGATTGGTTGGTGAGAGAAAGAGAGAGAGAGAGAGAGAGAGAGAGAGAGAGAGAGAGAGTTGATTAGATAGTGTGTGTGGGAGACAAAGAGGGTCTAGCCATAAAGCCACGCGGTCTCTCACAGTCCTGCTAGTGGACCTGCTACTAGACCTGGTAGACTTGGGCAACGCCCCTCCCCCGCTGGCTGTAAAGTTGAGCAGTATTGAGTAAGGGGCGTAGTATCAGGGGGTCATTAGTGGCCACTCTCTAATATCAATCGATACGCGTATGTGTACCTCCATTGAATCGTTCATAATCGGAAGAAAGATGGTATCTCACGAATCTCTCTCTTTGAACTGTCTCTTTCGGTTGCCGAGCGCATTGAGTCTTTAGATCGAATGGGAGGAGCTCCTGGGTCGACAAGTGTGGTAATGTGGTTAGGTTTTTTCCCCAAAATGAATATTGAAATGCCAAAATGTGGGTAGGCCCGCGTCATTTTTTACGTGCCTGTCGGCGTATCGCGGAACTACCGGTATTAGGAGAAAAAGTTGCGCAGATGGCTATTTTTAGAAGACTGTCGATGCGCGTTTCATCATTGAATTCGAATATCGTCTATATTAATTTGTTGAGATGGTATCGCTGTCTCATCTCTTTCTTCATTCCCGACCGAACACTGTTGCTTGCTGTACCCCCCTTCCGCTCTCCGTCTCTCTCTCTCTCTCTCTCTCTCTCTCTCTCTCTCCATATCTCCTCAATATATCTCTACACACTCTCATCCCCTCCCCACTTTCCATTCAGTGATGTCTCTTCTATCGACTCTATCCCATTATCAACCATTTCGAGATTGTTTCATTGTTCGTTTCGAGAAATTAGCGATTTATTCTTGAATTATTGATTGATTTTTTAAACAATTATTGATTGCTTGCAGCGATTGTCGAATGACGTAAGAGATTGGAGGGTTGAAGAGATCAAAGATCAGCGTAGATCAGAGATCAGAGAGACCGCCGTTGTTGTAGTAGAGTGTAGAGCAGAAGAGGAGAGGAGAGATGAGGTTACGACTCGCGACCGCCCTGGTCGTGCTGTTGTGTGCAGCAGCTGCAGCTGCAGCAGTGGTGAGTCGCTAATTAATTAATTAATTAGCATATTCTCTTGTTTAGCTGAAATTAAGAAGAAACGGGGCGTTAAAATAAAAAAAAATTTAAAAAAAAGAAACGGTAAAATGTGGTAAAAAGTTATCGCAGTTCGGTGTTGGGTCAGAGAAAGTCGAGAACTCTTGAGAGATGTCCTATTGAATCGCACTATTGAATAGGAAAAAGACACTCCTCGGGGATGATGGCTGTAAGTGTGATATGTGTTTGTATAGGAGCGCCGGTGTTTTGTCTGCGCCGATATCGTATCTGGTGTGACATTTAATATTGCCCGGCCCTGTGTTTTTTCTATTTCGCGGTTCTCGCTATTTTTTGTGCCGTAAACAGTATGTAAAAGGGCGACGCAATCACCACGAATTGAATTTTGCATTGTTCCCAGAACGCCATGTTTTACGCCCCCAGACCCTGTGGTTGTTCTATTTCCCGGTTCTCATTCGCTTTTGTCCCTTCCCTGTTTTGGCCGAAGACGGCTTACTTGGGTCCTTTCTCCACTACAAATTGGGTCTGTCTTTGCCTCCTCTTGGTCCATCTCATTCTCCCACTTGTCTACCATTCATTTCCCCGCCGAGAGAGAGAGAGAGAGAGACTGCCTTTGAAGGAAGGAAGGATAGGCCTCTCCTTCTAATGGGAAATGGAACTGTGTTTTTGGTAGTGGTCGAGTAAGTGATCACTCTTGTTCTTGTTGTTGCTCTTCTGTTCCGCTGCCCCCAAGCGGTCTCTCTCTCTCTCTGTCAAATTCGATGGGGGGGAAACACGAGATGACTAAGAGCAGAAAGGGGAAGTCGATCGTTTCCGAATGCGTGTCTGTGCAGATCCAAATCCAAATGGGAAAGAGTTGCATGGGAATGAGAAGGGTTTTTGAGACCCCCTGAGGGGGTTAGAAGGGCAGGATTGATTGGACGGAGGAGGCAAGAAGTTTGAAGTTATATCTAGGCGCGCTGAAACATGAATCACCCCGGGGTCGGGCGGCGGCTACCGGTTTTGAAGATTGTTTGTTGAGATTTGGGATGAGAAGAAATGCGTCGAGAGAGCGAGTAATAAATTGATTGGATCGAAGATTTGAGGGATTGATTGAATAGACGAATATTAATATTTTTAATTGATTATTTCATGAAATTTTACCCCTATTTACCTCGGGGTGCATCTCGCTTTGTCATGCTCTCTCGCATGCAGAACGTTTTATTATTTTGAACGGGTGTTTTTTTTTAAATTTATAATGCATCGAGTGATTCCATGTGGTTCCAATTCGGGCTCTTTCTGTCACACCTTTGACTGCCTGTTTTTGCGCAACTTTGGCAGATTTCTCTCCACATTCTTAGGGGAGGGAGAGGAAGAAGAGGGACTCTAACGGTGCAGATGTTCATAAGGAGATGGGTGTGGAGGAGAGAGAGAGAGAGAGAGAGAGAGAGAGAGAGAGAGAGAGAGACGGAGAGAAATACGAGACGATTTCGCAGCTGAAGGCTAAGAGATGATAGAGAAAGTGGTCCCTCCGTGCTTCCGCTCTCTCGCTATCACATCTCTCTCTCATCACGGGGCGTATATATGATTTGTATGGGAAGAGTGGAGATAGTGGGGGTGATGGTCGGGGGTTCGACCTTGGGAAGAGGGAAGGGGGGTTTCGATGTGAGATGCCTTGCGCTGGCTGCTCATCTATCTGAGAGTATTGCCCCCTATCTCTCTCTCTCTCTCTCTCTCTCTCTCTCTCCCAACTCCAACTTTCTCTCTCGATCTACATCATCAAGTGGTGAGATCAAGCTTGAACCAAGGGGGCACTAGAGGAGGAGGAGGAGGAGGAGGAGAGAGAGAGAGAGAGAGAGAGAGAGAGAGAGAGAGAGATGTCATAAGCGATTGACCTCTGACTATGTACCCTCCCTCGGTCAACCTGGTTTGGCTAATACACGGTATGGAGGGATCATATGATGCAGTGGGGAGCTGAGAAGGGCGATTTGGGTTTCAGAGAACCCTCTTTACCTCTATATTTCTGTCGGGGCGAATGGCGCCGGGACCCCTTGTCTCCACTATCCCAGACTATCTGCTCCTCCTCATCTATCTCTCTCTCTCTTCTTCCCGGCTCTCATCAGGGAGAGAGAGAGAGAGAGCGGCAAAGACGCCATGTCAATCTGTTGTGAATGAATGGGGGGGATGCGCCTTTGTGTTGCTCCCTGTCTTTGGCTCACTCCCTCACTCTGTTTCCCACCCGCCCCGTATGGCATAGTGCCTGTAACTGGGGGTATGAAGCTCTCTCTCTCTCTCTCTCTCTCTCCACCCAACTCCCCCTAAGGGCACAGTTGGACTGACCCGAGGAGGTTGAAGCAGAAAGGTACACACCACACATTGAGAGGGGTATCAGAGGGAGGAGAGAGAGAGACGGGAATGGATGAAACGGTAGATGGACGGCCAGCCGGTGTTTGTGCTTGTAGAGGAGGCCACGTAGGTCAACGAGAAGGAGAAGATGGGGCTTTGAGAAGGGAACGCGGAGACTCGCAGTCTGCGAGAGTAGGGAGGGACCTGAGAGCAGAAGGAAATACTGTTTTCAAACTTACAACCGCGGATTATTCGATATTCTCGCTTTTCATGCTGATTCATCCGTTACTTCTCTTCTTTCATGCTCATTCACCCATTAGGGCTGGGGGACGGATTCCAGGAAAGTTGAGGCTGATGTGGTGTGATGAAGCCTCAGCGGAGTAGCATTATCGTATCATTTTTCATCGACGTGTGCTGTTAAGTCTTAGTCTCTTCATCTCTTTATCCGCTCACGAGAGAGAGGGGGAGCGATAGTAGATAGATAGCGCCAAGAATTCTGTGGGGAGCGGCAGGATTAGGACGAAAAAGCGGAAGGGAAGGGGGAGAGGAGAGGGGGGGGGCAGTTGTATTATCTGATATACTCTTCATCGAGCTTTGTCTCTCTCTTGACTCAAGTTCCTTCCTTCCGCAGGGAGAGAGAGAGAGACCCTCCTGAAGAGGAGGAGGATGGAGGGGGGAGTCTGTGCGTGTGATGGGATTAGAGGGAAAGAGTTGCGTGAGCAGAGAGGAGATCTCCCTCCGATTGCACGCTCTTTCACGGACGCCCCGAGGGGGGAATGGATGGATGGGGAGACAAAGGGAGGTAGGAGAGGAGGGGATGAAACACCGATATGATGGGGGAATTGAGGAAGGTGGATTCGTGGATGGGGGAGAAGCTGTACTTTGAGAGCAAGCAGAAGAAGAAGAAGGGATTAATCATCGCGTGAAAAGAAGGGAAAAAAGCAAGAAAAGGAATGGGATGAATCATGCTCATTTTCTTTGCAGGAATCACCGCAGCCGTCGAGGAGAGCGATTCCCGCAGCGGCAGCCGGCAGGAAGGATGTGAGTTATCGCTTGATTTATTGATCTATTAAGTAGTGATGAGGAAATAGAGATGAATCAGCTCAATTCAATTCTTTATTCTGCCAGAAGGCTATTAGATCGTCGATTGATCGATAACTTGTCTGATTACTGTAGGTTTACCGGTTTTGTTTCAATTGATTACTGTAATCGCTTAGGATATGGTATGATGTGTGGATGATTGATTTCTGACACCTCGTCATTCCGCCGTAGGGGCATTCGAGAAAATCACGCATCAAATCGCATTAGCCACTCGCGACTACGCGCGCTCTTTTATTTCTGCGAATTTTCCGGAGAGCGCGGCCGTTGATTTGGTTATCGGAAGTGTATGTGAGAGAATGAGGAGAGCACGGAGAAGCTAAAGATGGGCGAGAGAGTGTGCGGTTTGAGGAGAGGCAATCTGAATTTTGAATTTTCCATCATTGAGTGCTCCTTTTTTAGTCTTTAGCTCATCTCAAGTCCAAGTCTCTCCTCCTCCCCAGCTCGCAAATCAGTAATTCGGTTAGGCTCGGCCACTTGAGAAGGAAAAGAAGAAGAAGAAAAGAGTAGCCAAAAACGAGGCCGAGTGAGGGGGATTCAGTAATTCTTCCTCTTCTTTTTTCACCAAGTTTCTCTTCTCTAACTGCCTGGTCTCTCTCCATTTCCCGTTGTCTCTCGACTCGATTCTTGGTTGGACTCTTGAAAAAGATGAGCATTTAGAGGGAGCGAGTGAAAGAGTGAGTAGTTGAAGTGTCGCCGAGGGACCGCCGTAGAAGGAGAAATTGAATCATTTTGTGGGGGATACAAACTATGAATCTCGAGGGTTACGGTAGCGGACTGAGATGATTATCGATTGATTGTCGTCGTTGCAGGAGGTGGAAGGGTCGGGCGATCCGCCGAAAGCGGGCACCGCGGACACGGACACCCGCAAGTCGTCCGGCTATTCGCCCGACGACGAGGACGCCGTTGAAGGGTCGGGCGGCGCCCCGCTGGTGCCAACCAGCGGCAGCGCCGCTCCGGCGCCACCAGCAGGACCCTCGTCCCCGGTGGCGCCTGGACGCGGGGCGCCCACCAAGACGCCGCAGGCGCCCGCGCCCCCGCCGTCTGACAGCGACGATGAGAGTGTGGAGGGCAGCGGATCGGATAAGGTGAGGAAGGGAAAGGGGGTTTGGAGTGAGAGAGCGTGCAAAATGGAGAGGTACACTCTCACTTTTGCGCACCCCCTGACTCCTGTTTGTAGGTTCGGAATTATGTGGAAAGGGAGGGAAGGGCGTCTAGTCAATCGATAAAGGGATGAGAGGAATTACTACGGTAGGGAATGTGGTAGTGATGATGCAATCTTACTGATTATGAGAGAATGAAAGTTTCTGTGAACGTCACGGGATTCCGAGCGGGCATTGACGTCTCATGGGAGATGGGAAACTTTTCTCGCCCTGTTTCAGAGCTGCGGCTTTGTTCTTCAGTCATTTGATGAATAGTTTGAGATGTTTGAAGCCAGAGTGAGGGATCTGAGAGGGGTTCCGCCATGAGAACTAGGATACCGTAGATCGGTTGATCGATAACTGATTGAATTCTTCTCTTCAGGACCTGAGCACGGTGTATCAGGCGCCGTCGCTCACGACCACTACCACGACGACTGCAGCACCTGCAGCCGTGGTGCCGGTCGTGCCGGCTGCAGGCCCCGCCCCCGCCCCGCCCAAGACGATGTGGGAGACGGTCGCGGTGACGGAGGTGAGGGCAGAGATTGCGTAGGAATGACGACATTATCGTCTTTATGGGAGTAAAACATCATACCTATGGAAGTTTCGAAAACACTATTGCTTGTGGTACTCATAGGAATAGTTTCAATTACATTGATGCGAGTTTCCACTGAGTTTTTTTTCTTAGGGCATTTGCCCAGTATAGCCATTTTACTTCTATAAAAATAGATGTGCCCCAATTTGCGCGCGCTCGCACACATTACCCTTTTGTGCCACTATTGCTAATAGTAAAAGGCTTTTGGTGTTTACCCTTTCTCCCTCTCTTGGTAGTCGTTTGCGCCTAGTTCAGTCGTCACACTCCTTCATTCTCTATGTCTTTCTCCATTCCATTTGCAATTTTGTGGTCCTCTTTGGGGGCGCATTTTCGGGAGGACAACCAGGCGCAATTTGGTTGCGAAAGTGGGTATAAAATGGGGGCAGTCGTGTTCTTCCGGATGATGTTTCCTGTCCTTTCTTGTGCGCATTCCATTCCCTTTCCTTCTCATTTTTGCTTCCGGAACACGAGGTGTCTTGTATTTCCGTGGTCTTGGCTCGTTTATTTTCTTGGCGGTCTCCCTGCAAGTGTGGCTTCCGGAACAGTAGTATTAGCATCTGCGAGGATACGGTATCTTCTTATTTTTTGTCGATCACACGCAAATTCTCCTCGCAAGAAGCCTCTCTCTCTCCAAATAGCCGCGGCTGATTCTGTATATCTTTATTCAGCGGGGCTCGGCGAACGCATCAGCCTTCTATGCACAATGCGTGCTCGTGAGCATTAGTGTGCGCGCAGCGACGGAGGAAACGAGCTAATTTCCTCTACGGCTCTCTCGTGTTTTTCGATAAGACTCCTTCGCTCGCTATCTTTGCCTTTCTATCTTTCGTTTGCGCCGAATCGTATTTGACTACTACGGGGCGAAAACGACATTGAGAGGATTCAACTCCCCGAGTCTGGCGTAGAGTAGATATAGTTGGCGTAAGTAGTAGTGGAAGCTGTAGTTGTAATAGTAGGCATAGCTGCTGAAGCTGATAAGCGTATATCGTTTCCCCGTATCTCTAAACCACTGCTAACTCTTCTCGAGGCATTCTCTCCAGTGCACCCAGGGGACGTCCAAATGACCGCGCTGCGAGCAACCAGAGATGGGCGCGATTTTTCATTCCTCGTTCTCTCTCTCTCTCTCTTTTTCCGCAACGAAGCACATGATTCCAAACCTACAGACCAGGGTTAGAGCGAGAGAGTGTGCAAAAGTGAGAGAGTCCCTCTCGATTTCACACGCTCTCTCACTCCATATGCCTTTCTGTAAGGTTGACCGGCCTGTGGAATGATGTGGAAGGTGCTCTTCCTTCTACATTTTTCTTCATTTTCCTGTAGACGAACACGTGTTTGCTTGCTGTTGAAGTCGCGTATTGAACACACCTGGCGTATTTGGGCTGCGAGAAGGACTCTTTGGGTGGGTGAAACAGGAAAACGCAATACGTCACTGGCGAATTGTTGAAAATGCAATAAAATGTATTGAATATACCCATGATGAATATGTTTATAGCCATGTTTATCTTTTTTTTAAATTACATTTCGTAATTATTAATTAGCAATTATATTTAATTGCAGAGTCCGGCGTTCACGACTCGACAGCCGCCCGCCGTCGTGCAGCAGAAGACGACGGAGAAGAGCAGAGAGAGGGAGAGGAGCACGGAGAGAACGCCGACGAGGTAGAGAGAGAGAGATCTCAATATTACATTTATAAAATGATACGATCCTACAAAATGCAACATCCTGTGTTTACCGTAGAGATCACACAAACGTGAGAGGCCCGACAACCATCCTGCTGGGTAAACAACAGAAGTCTGCGATTTAATGTTTAGCTATGATCTTATCATTTTGTAAATGTAATACTAGAACTGTAGTACTGAGGGAAGGTAGTTAGTTGTTGAACGGTATATGAGAGCTAAAGCAAGAGTGGGGCGGACTAATCTGAATGTAAACATGCGGGGTTGATGTTTCGGTCGAATGATGAGAGCTGAGTTCAACGGGTAGTATAATGAACCGTGATTGGTGTTCCGCCATGGTTGAGCGGTGAATGTAGGAGGAGGAGTACGGTACTTGGTTTCCCTGATTATCGATTTCTAATTACCGTACCCTCTCAGGCCATCTTCTTCGGAGGACGACAACGAGACGACGGATCAGCCGCTGTTCCCGCCCTTCAACACGATGCTCAAGCCGGGCATCTTTGCCGGTGAGTATAATCGATTGATTTTTTGGCTGCTGGCACGGTGCCAAGAACCTTTGGCATCGAACCAAGTCTGGATGTTGTTAGTCTACTTCTGTGTGTATTCAGTATGTGTAACGAAGGCATACCCGATACAATATGGGGTGGATTGGAGGGTAGGGTAGGGGGCATGCAAGCGTGTACTAATCATGAAGCGACGGCGGTAGTAGGGGTAGGAGGAGGAGGAGGGACACACGAAATATGATAGCGAGGGATGAGGGGGAGAGAGGGAGAGAGGGCGAGGGGGAATGGATGATGTGAATGTGGACAAGGGCAGGCGGGAGAGGTGAAGGAAGTAGAGATGAGCTGGGGAGGGGATCTGAGATTGAGGGGCTGTTAAAATACTCATTGAAAAATAGTAAGAGAATTATGCATTTCTGCATTTGTTCTCCTTTTGCCTTGCAGCCTTTAGTTTTTAGAGTCTGTGGTCCTTTGGTCTTGATGCCTATACGGGCGAGCCTGTTGTTTCCTGGAATGGAATGATGCAGCAGTGGTCTTTGACTAATGATGATGATGTGAGTTGGCCAACTCGGCTCCACTAGTATGACACATGTTTCCGTCACGGCGGACTGATGATGACCAGTGGGAGGAGGAGGTAGTTGTTGTAGTGGTCAGTTGAGTGAGGGAGGAGAGAGAGAGAGCAGGAGATGATGAATGAATGAATGGATGTGTGTAGTATTCCGGGGGACGAGATGAAGGAGGATGTTATGATGGATTGAGGTATGCACAAGTTGTGATGCAATAGCGGGGATCGGCGTGTGACTATTATAAATTTATTTTTTAAAACTCGTCCGAAATATTTTAACGTTCCGCTGCTAAACAGCAGAACTTGATAGTCTATAGTACTTGAAGTGGAACGTAGTATTTTAAATTTGTAATACCGTATCCCATTTGTTGTGCGGGGTTCAACTACCGTACCCCGTTCTCTTGTTTCCCCCTCTCCCATCCGTGGGAATCTTCTTGTGCTCCTTCCTGTCAGGCCGCATCATGAAGAGGGATGAATGAGTGAGATGTTTGTTGTTGTGGGGGAGGGGGGCTGGAAGAGGGGCCAACATCTTCATCCATATATCCTTGTCTGACTACTGGGGATGTCGGTTCGGTGTTGGTATTCCGGCATTTTGAGCGAGAGATTGGAAATATGGCTGATAAGAGTAGGAGAAATAGAGACTGACTACTCTGTAGTACAAGGAGGAGATGCTCCCAGTATTCTTCTCTGTGTCTCTCTAGTGAAGGAGCTCTACCCTATCAAGTGATATCATAAAAAGGGGATGATTACACTGTTCTATCTCCTCTCTTCTCTACTCTTCGTCCCCCTCCACTTCTCCTCTCCCTCTCACTCTATCAAATCTTGTGATCATCTCTGCTGCTCCCCCTCCCCTCCCCCAGTGTCGCTGGGAACGAAAGAAGAGGGAGGGAGGGAGGGAGGGAGAGAGAGAGAGAGAGAGACTGGGCTCTCTCTCTGCTGCGAGTGACTGATGAAAGAATGTGTGTAATTTGTTCCGAGATTCCGACAGCAGAGTGAAAGACAGCCGGATGGCTGCTTTTTTTCTCTCCCCATCCACCACTAACTCGGCCCCCAGGGGGACCAAGTGAAGTCCAGTTGCTGATATTTTTGCATGTCACCTCATTGGTGCCGGGGGAACTTTTATAAAAATTAGTGCGCCGTAAATTAGTGTTTCAAACTCTCGGCATAATGAGTTGCAAACTCCTAGAGTTATATTTCTCTGAGAGAGTGTCCTCTGGGTTCCTGAGAGTCGCAGTGCTCTACTCTCTAGCACTCATTGGAAGTGTGTGAAGGAGGAGGACTCTAAATGGGCTAAGGAATGGAGTAGGAGAGGGAGAGAGAGAGGGGAAATGAGTAGAAGAAGGTATGGAGGAGGAGAAAGCATTTGCATAGCTGATCAATGACCCGTAGTGGACTGCACCGCCCCGCGCCTAAGACACTCACTCAAGATGGTGGAGAGAGAGAGAGACGGAGTAGAGAGGGTAGAATTACGGGGGCATTGGAGAGAGATTTGAATTGGGCACGAAGAAGAAGGGCAGTAGTGCTTTGCTAAGGGCGGTAATATATATTCATCGAGGCTTGAGACGAGAGGGGTCGGGGACTTGTGCATATGTACTGCATTTAATGTAGCCAGTTGAGGGATGATGATGCTGGAAATAGGGAGAGAGAGAGAGAGAGAGAGAGATCAGTCTCATTCCGAAAGAGGGAGAGGGACGTCGGATGATGAGGTGCTTCCTGTTCTCTGCATTTCTTTTCCTTTAGTCATCACGCGATGTAAGAATTGGCAACTGAATCTGCGAACTGCACTCTGCTCCTGTTATGTGTCCTAAGTGCCCGCTGAAGTCTTCAAGACTCCCTCAATAGTGTTCTCGCGCCCGCGCGAAAGTCTCTTGAGAGAGGTTGTATCTCGCGCTGTCTCACTCCCCCCCATCTTGGAACAATGGATGTACTAGCAAGTAGTAGCCAGTAGTGGTCTGCGAATGAGTTATGGGAGAAGATGAAGCTCCCTTTAAAGGGTACCAGGGACCAGTATGAGAGAGAGATCGTAAAGGGACGAAGAGGAGGAAGATGAAGATGAGGAGGGCACAACAACCTGACACGAAGAACATCATTAGCCCCGAAGAGTGATGGGATATTGATTGATCTACTCGTGTCTGCGCTCTCTCGAATGGACGTGCTCTCTCGCCTGTTCTCTGCCCCCGCTTCTGTGCCCTGGGGGGTTTAGAGGGCCGACGGGGGGAACGACACCTTTGATCTTTACCGCACCGCCCCTCGCCCTCAGTAGTCTTCCTCTTCTTGCCAGATTTAAAGGGCCAGCCGGTCCTTTGTAAGGCACCGAATTAGTGGAGGATTAATGGAGGAAAAATAAAGGGGTCGATCGAATTTGGGAGAACTGCGTAGGATGGTGGGGAATTGAAGATTTTTTTTTGAAAAATTTGTTTCCTGTGTTGTGTTTAACTGAATAGTCTGCAGCAGGGACATGAAACCAGGCCCAAAACCGAAATGATATCTGCGCTTGTTCCTATCCTTGCGATGTATGATTCAAATGAGGCGCAGAGAGAGAGAGAGAGAGAGAGAGAGAGAGAGAGAGAAAGGGAGGCAAGAAAGAGGAGAAGAAAGAAGGTATGTGCACATGCACGCACTCAAAGTACCAGGACCACATGTGTTCCTATTCCTCGCTTTTTCCTCCTTTTCGCAGCTGCAAATCGGAGTTATTTCGGTCGAGGGAGAGAATGAAGAAAAAAACAGAGAGAGGCTTCACATGCAGGATGCTGACTTGCTGATAACTGTAGTGATAATATATTACTGTAAAGCGGTGTGACCGCAAAATGGCTATGATTGTTTTGCTGTGCATTCGGTCAATGAGGCCGAATGGATTTTATTTATAGTAGTTGATTTCTATCCATGACTTGACTACAATCGTTCCTATCCATCCTCCTTTGCTGACTTGCGTAATGCCCATGTGTGGTCACTCAATCGGTCTCTCTCTCTCCCGATTGCACATGCCTGAGTGCATAGGTGAATGCGGGATGCGGGGGATTTATTGTGTATTGGACTGCAACTAGTGTGTGTGGATGGCGATAAATATTTCCGCTACCGGATCCAGTGTTCAGATAGGAACTGATGGCTACTATAGTAACATCAGCAGTAGCAGACGATAAACCGTGTGATTGGGGTCATCAAGATGGGCTATCTCTGTCTATTCTCTTCTCTCCCGGATACAGGGAAGATGGAGATGGGAGGTATCCAGGGGCGCGGGTTTATGATGGCCACGCGACCTGTGGGTATTCACAATAGAGCAGAAGACGGTATGCAGATGAGGCTGCTGCTGAGAGGGTCTAAGAAAAGGGCTACACTGAAAGGCGCGCGTGCCGAGAGAGAGATAGAGAGATACTGATTTATGATGAGAGTCGAGATTCATTGCTCTGCGCACTTTACGCCTATAGCTTCCATTGTCTCGTGGAGAGTCCTATCGCACTTTATGCGGTCGTATCTCACAGCGACTCAGTTGAAGAGCTTCGAGACGATATTCACGTCTCTCTCTCTCCGGTATCTATCGGTGTTGCCGATTGTTTGTGATTCGATCGAGTGACTGACACTATAATGGAGATGGCGGCTCAATGTCTCTACTTGATCCAAGAGAGAGAGAGAGAACTGTATCAAGTCTCTCTCTCTCTCTCCCTCCCTTTCTGAAGCAGTGTTGTCTATTTGAGTATCTGTGTGTATGCCTTTGTACTATCATGTATGGTTCAATGGCGGCCGACACGAGCGGAGCTGAGGGGTCATTTCCTGCTAAGCAATGGATGGCGGTGCACCCCCGAGGGCATGACGATCTTTCTCTCTCTCTCTCTCCGTCTGACAAATGCTGCACTTCCTCACTCATCGCTCCTCGCCGGCTGATTTGGGGGAAGAGAGGCTGTACGGGGTGAAAGGGCAGCACACCAATACCACAGCAATGATATGGGAAGGGTCAGCGGGGGAGGAGGGACAGTTTCTCTCTCTCTCTCTCTCTCTCTCTCTCTCTCTCTCTCTCTTTCTCTCTCCGGTTCCCCTGATCTCTAACATCGCGGGAGAGGACAGAAGTGATGACAGATTGCCGAGAGAGAGGGACTGTCAGCAGAAGAGGAAGGAGAAGGAAAAAGAGGGAGTGGAGCAGATATGGGGGATCTGGGAGCAGATTTGATAGCCTGGGAGTGCCTCTCTCTTCGAGTAAGAGTCTGTGAGAAGCTTACGATGTGACAGTGCTCAGGAATGGATAACCCCGAAAGGAAGATATGTTCTGGCTTCTTTTCTGGTCCCCATTGGAACACTATAGCTATCGAGTGGGGATTCTGTAGGCGAATACGAGACGCGCCGAGCGGGGCCGACAATGTGATTGGGAATGTATGTTCCGCTTCTTGCTTCTTTTTTTATCCCCATTTGAGCGATACAGCCTCGATATCTGTCTCTGTCGAATGGGGGCTGAATCGTCGTATGTTTGGGGGAGAAGCAAAAAAGGGTAATGATTGAGGGGCCGAAGATGGATTGATGCATGAAGGAGGGGACATGTGTATGCATGACGCTTTTTGAGGGGGAAGGAGAAAGTGCAAGTCTTGGTAGGTCGATGTATGTATATGTTGGAGGGACGAGCCACTACTATTGACGGGACCAATTTGTCCTTATTTCGCTCTGTCTCTGATTGATGCATGATGGGTCAGCAGTGGTACCATTCCTCCCGTGCGCGCCTCTCTCTCTCTCTCTCTCTCTCTCTCTCTCTCTCTACCATTTCCCCTATCTGAGAGAGAGAAGAGTGAAAGGTGATAAATGGACGATGGCCTTCTATTGCTCACTCATACAGTGAAAGGATCACTGAAAGAGACGGGAGAGGAGGAGATTAGTGCTACTCACACTACCAGATAGGAACAGACAAAACCCGAACCGAGGGACCGAACTTGGGTACCGGGAATGGGGCCATCTCTGGTTATCAACGAGACGTGTCCGTATGTTTGCCTGTGGCAGGCTCAAACGATTCGTCCTTTTGATGGGTGTGATAACAGAGTTATAGTGGGAATGGGGGGGGGACGGGACGGTATACTTTGAAGTGTGAGGGGAAGGAAGGGAGAAGAGGAAAGTAGATCACACAGTTCCGTTCCCGGTATTATCGATCCCTCCGTTTGCGTAATGCGAGAGGGTTTAAAATTTCGAAATCGGAACAATAGTGAACCGTGAGAATGATGGAGACATATGGATAGATGAGAGAGAAGTAATGAAGGAAATTATGACCGTATGTCACGCTATTATGACTGCTACAGTAGGAGGAGAGGGGGGGAGAGAAGGGAACGGGGGGAATTAGACGGAATTGTTTTGGCGCATCGCGCGGATTGTCGGGAGAGAGGGGGGAGAAGCGAGATTAGGCTCCTTGATTGAGTTAGTTGCGAGAGGAGAGAGGAGAGGAGATGGACGGCTACTTCTGGGTGTGGGATAGGGGGAGATTGTTTTGGATGCTTTTTTGCTCTCTGGTGGATGTGGGAGAATCGGATTGCAGTCTTGGTAGTGGACATAGCTATGGTAAGGGACCGTGTATATATGAGGCCGTTTGCGTAAGAATCAGACAATGAGCAACAGGTCTCGGTACAGCGAAAAGATTTGAGATAATACCGGTTTTCAGTGTACTTCAGTAGGGTGGAAACACTGGACAAATGTTGTGGCATGTAAATTTCATTGGAGCTCAATCTTGAGCTCTGAAGATCTGGCTATTTACTGGTTTATCGGGCACAGCTGGAGACCGCGTGAAGGAAACGCCAAAGTTGTAACAGAGACTCTACTTCATTTTCCATGAGTAAACTTTCTGTCATTTTCAAAATTTAAATATATCTGTAACTACTTAGAAAAAAGTAGCAACTCGCGTCTTCACAAAAGCCGGGCTACGGTATTTTGGTCATCCCTCGGAGAGGTTGCCACTATCTCTGAAAATAAATTTGGTGACATTTAAGGTCTGCCAAACCAAGTTATGAATTTTTAAGTGAGGCGGTATGCGCTTCAAATCACCTATCAAGAGTGAGGGAGGTAGGATTTGCATCTTATTTCCCCTTCATTTCGGAATTTCACCCCGCGCGAGCTCGGGGATGAGGAATAAGAGTGAGATTACATGCAAATTGCAGTGTTCTCTCGCAAAATTGGTGATTTGAAGCTCATACCGCCTCACTTAAAAATTCATAACTTGGTTTGGCAGACCTTAAATGTCACCAATTTTTTTTTCAGAGATAGTGGCAACCTCTCCGAGGGATGACCAAAATGCCGTAGCCCGGCTTTTGTCAGGACGCGAGTTACTACTTTTTTCTAAGTAGTTACAGATATATTCAAATTTTGAAAATGACCGAAAGTTTACTCATGGAAAATGAAGTAGAGTCTCTGTTACAACTTTGGCGTTTCCTTCACGCGGTCTCCAGCTGTGCCCGATAAACCAGTAAATAGCCAGATCTTCAGAGCTCAAGATTGAGCTCCAATGAAATTTGCATACCACAATATTTGTCCAGTGTTTCCACCCTACTGAAGTACACTGAAAACCGGTATTATCTCAAATCTTTACTTTTTCGCTGTACCGGGAAATGTTCGACTCTTAGGCAAACGGCCTCATATGCATTTATTTATGAGAGTGTGAAGCCGTGTTTTACCAGCTGGCTGTACACACTAACGTATTGGATTACGGTAATTGCATGTGGGGCGAGAAGTGGTGTGTGTCACTTCTTGATGGGAACGAGTGGGGATAAACGACTGGTCTGGTCGAGCACTACTGTAGTGGTCGCTGTGTTTGATCACCTGCAATGATGGACATCTGACTGGGAAGCTTGTGAGAGGGGTCAACAAATGGATGATAACAGGGGAAGGTGGTAAAAACGCTAAGATTCATTGTGAGACTATCCTCTAGTATTTGTTTCCGCCCTGGAATCAGAAAGGCATCAAACTGGGAAAAATCGAGAGTCACTCATTTCCAATTTATTTTCACACTCTTGTTGTCTGCTTCAATTTGCAAGTCCTCGTCATTATGTTGTGGGGCAGTGAGAACGCCACGCCAATTTGACTCGCATTGTTGTGTGCAAGGGGGATTTGGAATGATTCCAAAGGCTGCTCTGGCTCCTTTCATCATCATACACTGACTCTTGGGCTGTGAGTAGCCGGGGAGTCCCTTTGTCTATGGCTAATCTCCGGTGCCGGAAGTTGCCCTCGGGCACCACCGGAAGCGGCGTTGAATGCGGCGGATCGCGCATGTCTTGTCCGGTTCAGCCGAAGAGAGGGGGGGGGCTGGAACAGAACGCACAATTTGCTTGATGGCAATATTTATGGTGGCATGTGCATGTTTGACACCGGCAACCTTCAAAGAGAAGTTTGCGAAAGGAAGGGAAGGAGGCCTCGGAGTTTCGTTTTCCGCCTCCTCTTCCAATTTCGACCCATAAAAAGAGGGGAGAATGTTTTGGAGAGAGGGCACAGGCGGTAATTAATGAAATGTTGGGAAAGAGAGAGGGCTCACTTTCTAGCCTGACCTACCCCGCCCACCCTCTCCTCGGACTCTGAAGAAGGTAGTGTGAGATGGATGGGTGGAAGGACAGAAAAGAGTAGTTCGGAGAGTGGCTAAATGGGAAGGGGGAAGGGGATGGAGTGATTAGGAGAGTAATGTGAAATTGGAATTGGGATGGAATGGGGTGTAAGAAGATGAAATTGGAAAGTGTGAAGAGATGCGCACGTGAAAAGTGGTGTGGGTGGTAATGGAAATTGGGAGAGATGCCGTGTGCGGTGGCACCTTTACTGGAGGCATCAAGAGGGATTAGGGAAGGGCTACAGTGAAAAATATTTTTGGGAGATTTGCACATTTGCAAAAAAAATGGTGAGCAGTATTGTGAGAAAATGTGAACTAACGAGCAAAAAATCACATTTTAGATTTAAGAAAATAAGAAAAAAATGAGTAAAGCTCACATTGTGTGGTTCTAAGAAATCAATCAATAAAATATTAATTGCCCTAATTGCAGCCGTTGTCGGTGGTACGGTGGTGGGCCTGCTGATGGCCATCCTGCTCGTCATGTTCATCGTGTACCGCATGAGGAAGAGGGACGAGGGCAGCTACGCACTCGAGGTACGGTAGATGATCAGGGGAGAGAGGAGTACGGTAGTTATCGATTGAATGACGGAGAATGAAGAAATGAGTGTAGGCGAAGAATGTACAGTAGATTTTTTTCTCTTGCAAACCTTTTGTTGTATGAATCGCTGTGTTGGATGACTTCATTTATACAAATTTGGACTATCGTAGTTATTCATTGGAAGATTAGAATACACGTACGGTAGAGATTTAGCAACGAACAAAAAAATTATTTGGACATTTTTTGGTTATTGGGAACTAATCTTTTTTTTGATAAATAGGGCATGTACACAATAATTACGCTTCTGGTTGAAAATGGATGATGGAGACCTGAAACCGTAGATCACGAAGTTGGATGATTAAATAAAATAATGATTTTATTTATGAAATGATTTTCAGGAGCCGAAACAGCGTCCGTACGCCGGCTACGCGTACACGAAGGCGAGCAGCACGAAGGAATTCTACGCCTAATCGATCGATCGATTGATGATCTTTGATCTCTGATCGGAGATTGATTCTTCCTCCTACTAGATACGATAGAGCTAAGCTAATAACCACCCTACCGTCCCGTCTCGTACCCGTCCTCCTCTTTTGCGCTAACAACAAAGTTCCTACTGATAATAATCGATCGATATTTGAATCGATAATGTGCATAGTTGTGATATGTATCCGATTTAACACACATTTGTCCCTTCGAGTAGGCTTATTTTTCATTCTTCTTTGACTTACTACCACACTATTTTTCTGTCGACTTGTGCTCTCTACGCCCGCTCCCCCCTCACATTGACCCAAATCAATAATCAGGACCGATGCTACATAGATTACTGTCTATCTCCCTCTCTTTTTCGTCCATTTCCTCTTGTACACGCACCTACATGTGTAGCCACGCGCGGGTTTATCGATTTTTCTCCTCCTTTGTTACCGTAACCCCCGTCTAGCCCACGCACACACACGCACACGCCACTTTTTTGTCATTCCTCGCCCGCCTCGCTGCACCTCCGTGGTGCGTGCAGAGCGCGGGTGGTCGGTCGCACAATCTCAATCCACAGACACACACAATGCACACTTCTCCCTGATTCCTGCCAAGATTGAGTAGTGATGACGAAACACACATAATAAGACACTAGCCGCAATCTTACCGAAGTTCGCATGCTACAACATCTCTCTGAACGCTTCTTTCACCCTTGATAGTATGGATGGATTCGGAGGAAATAACTCTTCATTTCGCACACTCTCACACCGGTCTAACCAACGAGGTAGTGTGCAGAATGAGGAGGGCATTTCTCGCGATACCATGACTACTTGATACAGATTGGTTCCACGCTGATCTATCCTTTCTCCCACCCTCCCAATCTCTTCTACAATCGATTCCATAATTGTTCTTTCATTAATCACACTAATGTTGTACCATAACTCCTTGCTAACACGCAAAATTGTCTGATTAGCGCATCGAAACTACCGCAAACATGAAAAAAGCTCGGTTGAAATTGTTGAAAATCGCGCAATTCCCACCCCATTCACTTTCCGTTGTACACCGTCTCTATATTTGTAACTTATCAAATTACTGCCATTCAAAAATCACGTATTTCCGCTTTTATTTTGATACCTACCTACCTACCTAGCCGTGTGCACTCATGTAATGAGAAGCTGATTACCTCCACCTTCTTTGACCTACCGTAACCCTACCGTACCACACCATCGTTTGTGCAGTTTGAGACGACGTTTCCCACCCCACTTCTCCCCAACGCTCATGTTTTTTTCCGTGCTGACTTGGCAACAAATGTTATTGAAGAACTGATTCGAGTACGCCAATCGATAAAGATTGGAAATAATATAAAGAAAATTCGTGAAATCAATCGATATTTGTGTATTGTTGTGCATGCAAGAAGAGAAGGCTGTGTCGTCCTATGTGATGTCTGATAATTTAGAATAGTAATTTAAGGATCGATAATTAAACTTTAATTCATTCGATATTATTGATTGGTAGATTCCTCCCTCTAAAAATAGTGGTAAACGGTATCGTAAAATACCGTAATGAGCCAACTGTCGATCGATAGATCCCTCTGGAACAGACGTTGGTACAGTCATCTGTTGGCTACACTCACTATCCCAACCTCCTCTGCTTCTCTGCGCTCTCCTCTGATCCCCCACTCTCTAACCCATCGCTCCCTCGCAGAGTGTAATGCCTAAGGGAGTGCTGTGGGGAGGGAGACCGGTCGAGTAGCACTTCAGACGAGAGAGAGAGAGATCAGAGAAGTCAGAGAGAGATCTGGAAGAGCCCAGAAGCTTCGCGATTCGTTCTTTCACTGTCTGCGCTCTCTTTTCTCTCGGAACGACGATTCTAGCGAATTCCACGGTATTCTAATAACACCCCGTAGTGAAGTTGCGATGTTTACGCGTTGTTGACTGGTGGTACGGTAGTGTAGCCGTAATTGATTTATTTTGCATTGATGTGGTCTAAATTGTGCCTATGTATGGTATAATTATTGAACTCCTCTGCCTATATTCGGACATTTCTCCACTGGATCGCTACAGTTCTGTTTTCTGGAATTGTATTCAATCGATATCTGCTGGTTATAGTATGACGGCTGCGGTAGTGTCGGCGGAGGACCTGAAGGACGCAGGCAATGAGGCCGTCAAGCGTGCGAACTGGCATGAGGCACTCGAGCAGTTAGTGTTTATTGATTATTTCCTTTTCAAAAACGAGCATTTGCTACAATTCATACGCCGTAGTACTCTTATCGTTGGTAGAACTCCAAGTGGAATCACGATTGATAGGCGACGATTCCGAATGAGAACGAATACGTTCACTAGGCGGGCTAGAAACAGCGTTAGATCGAGCTAAGACAACGGCGAGAATTGAAAAGCGGTGCTCTTTCGAGATCTATGTAGTGCATGCGGTACACGAATGCAGCGGGTGAGCGGATGGGTGTTTTTTTGGGTCAGACTCATCTTCCAGTCAGACATAAACGCTAAATCAACTTTCGATTGCACTACGATGCATCTGAGGAAGAACTATAATTTCCAGAAACCAAAACGACAATTGACTACTAAATACACCTTACCACGACATTTAACCGGTGGTTGAAACCTCAAGGAAGCAGTCTGGGGCATCAGATTGTATGGAAGAGGGAGAGATAATCTCTATCACACCCTCTATCACTTCCGAGCCCCTTTCTGGAGGACTTTTAACATTATTTCTTCCGTCATATTACAACATACAAGATAGCTGTTAACTGAGAATGGGGCAAGAATAATTTGGAATAATGTATTATCTCCTTTTTCTCTCTCAGCTACACGGAGGCCCTCCAATTGGTCTCATCGGACGAGGCCGCCCTCCGTCTCACGCTCTACAGGAATCGATCACTCGTGCGGATCAAATTGGACGAATTCGAGGGAGCAGAGGCCGATTGCACTGAGGGTGAGTACGGTAGAAGGGGCGAGTGATTATGAAAAATATCCAGATCCATTTTGGCACACTGAGGGACTGGTTTGGTATGAGCTGCGGCAGTGCTGAATTTATTTGCGAAATCCACTGAAGAGTGTTGTCACTCAAGGCGCTTCACTGTCTCATCAGTTGCATGTACAGCAACTGATCGAGGGGCCAACGGCATAGCTCGGAGGAGAAACGAAAATCAAAAAAAATCAATAAACATTCAGTGCTGGAGCGAGACGGAGCGGATGCGAAGGCGCTGTACAGACGAGCACTCGCGAGGGAGCAGTTGGATAAGGTTAGCAAGAGAAACACTTCGTGGAATATCAGACTAGTCTCTAGGACAGCGATAATTATAAATGATATAGCAAACAAATTTCGGCCTTCATCATTCGTACCACACGTGGGCAGCAAATTATAGATTGTTTTTGCATAGTGCTCCCGCCCTGGTTTCACTCGATTTGATAGTGCCCCCAGCATTACCCAACTCCTCAAACCTTCAACGTTTTCATTCCCTGAACTTTTGCATAGTGTTCCATAACTAGGTTTCCCGAGCATGTAGAGTGCTCCCGGGTGACCGTGCCCACGTGTGATTCGTACAATGTTGTGAAAAAAGTGACGCAAGAAAAGTGGAGGAGTGTGTGTATCGAACAATTTTGGGTTGGAACTTCTAGCAGGTGAGAGAGAGCGGATTCAACAACGGCTTCGTGTAAAATTTAGTGTTGTCTGTGTAGTTATAATTGGATAGAGCAGATCGAATAGAACGTGGAGGGCTGTGAAATTACGCTACCTCTCCGAAAATGTAGTGATGAAACAATCATGAACTGGGGGCTGTATAATCTGTCAGAACTTGGCCAAGTTTTCGGCGATCTTTTTTCGTCAGTTTTTTACTTAATCTTAATTTCTTTGCAATGGGTCGATTAAGCACGATGAAAAAGTAAATATGCCAAAGAAATTAGCATAAAATATAATGATAGCAATTAGCAAATCCGTGATAAAGATGGACGAAAACGAAACTTCGCCAAGTTTTGTTTTGGGCGAGCTAGACAGTGACGAGAGAGCACGGAGATCGAGGAGAGGGAAAAGTATGCATGTGTTGTTTACGTTTATTGCGAAACTCTGCGCTCTCTCTTGTTTACGTGCTCTCTCGTCACTGTCTAGCTCGCCCAAAACAAAACTTGGCGAAATTCCGTTTTCGTCCATCTTTATCACGGATTTGCTAATTGCTATCAATATATTTTATGTTAATTTCTTTGGCATAGTTACTTTTTCATCGTGCTTAATCGACCCATTGCAAAGAAATTAAGATTAAGTCAAAAACTGACGAAAAAAGATCGCCGAAAACTTGGCCAAGTTCTGACAGATTATACAGCCCCCTGATTAATCAATCGATTGCAGCTGGGAGGCGCATTGCTCGACTGCAAGGAGGCACTGAGGCTATCGCCCCACGACAAGGCACTACAGGTATACGGTAGCTAGCGGATACTGTATGTGGTGTCGATCGGATACAGTAGCTGTGAAGGAATTATCGATTGAAAACTGTTTATTGCAGGACATGTTCCCGCGCCTCGCCAAGGCCAACAACGAGCTGCTCAAGAAGGTGAGAGTGAAACATGAAATTGAATCAGAGTTCCAAACAGCGAATCCCCCGCTTCTCAGTTATGTAATTTCGGTTTTTTTTCGAAATGTGGATACGCTTCCTGGCATATTTGTGGACTTTATTTCGAATTTCCGCTCATCATTGGGTGCCAATCAGTTCCGTGCAGTCTCGTCAACTTCTGGTTTCAATAGTATTATTCAAACCTTGAAACAGTGCTATGCAACAATCCGCACCAGTTTGTGCACCCTAATTGACGATGACTAAAATTCATGTTTCAAGAGTTTTCCATATGTCGAGAGATTGATTAATTTCGTAGTGATGATGCAATATCTCCTTTACAGACGAACTCTATGGAACATCGTGTGAACGAGATGCACAAGCTGGTCTTCGATGGAAAGGCGAAAGACGCAGAGCAGAGAATGACGGTAAGAGTACGGTAGAAGAGGTAGGGACGGGTACGGCAGAGATTCCGGTTCGGTGTTGTGAATACTCTCTGGTAGTCCCTATTTCTCTACCTCTCAGAGAGGTCCTCTCTCCACCTTATCAACCGTATTACCGATCTCTTATTCAAGGCCATAAAACGATTACCGAATCTCCATCCCTAGGATATGGATAAAGATACGGCAAGCAATCGATAAATCGATATTCCCGTCCAGGCCATCAACAACATTCTTGTGCTGGCGCGTGAGTCGGAGACGGGCGCGCTGCGCGTGTGGAACGAGGTGAACATACGGTATTTGGAAGGATACTGTAGCTATCTACCAAAAATTGATATTTCTGCCTTAATAATTGATCAAAATAGCATTGGGCAGTTCTTCGTAAATGGGCATGGAAATCGATCGCGCCAGTGCTACAGTAAATACGGTAGTCGTGAAGCAGGTTTCTGTAATCTCAATCGATATTGCTCTACCGTATTGCCCAGGGCCGCATCGTGCCGCAAGTGCTGCACGCCATCATGAGCCCCGAGACGAGCGAGGAGTTCGCGGTGGCCGCCATCCGCGTTCTGGACGAAGTGTGCAAGAACCACAGCAGGGTACGGTAGACTGCACCTTAATGGCTATCGACAACTGATCATTTAAAGAAACGGTTATTGATGCAGCGCATTACTAAATGCATTTAAGAGTTTCAGTATACTGTAACCGGAGCTATCGATAACTGACATACAGTAATCAAATCTCTCTCAGGCGATGCGTCTAATGGCGATGGTGAACAAGGAGGACGGCGCCAAGTCAGTGCAGGCCATTGTGAGACTGTTGTGCGCCCGCCCGACAAAGGTGAGAGGGAGGGGGAGGAGTTGATCTTTGATCTTTGTAGAGGTTCTCCTATTTCAAATAGACATACTTAATTCTCTTTGATGAACATTGAATGTTCTCCAATGTTTGCACGAATTACATGTTTGCAATATAGACCACATTTTCTGTTTCTACTGATCGCAATAAGCGAAACATAACAATCCATAGTCTGTATGTTGTTCTTTGATCTCACAGGAATTTGTGGACGCTACGGGTCTGATCGTGCAGCGTCTCTTCAACGCGACGACCCGAATGGACCGCCAGAAGGAGATCAAGCCGGATCCCGAGTGGGCAGAGGGTACGGTAGATTTGATTTATTGATTGATTTGGAAACCATGAAATAGTAAATGTACACGGTCTCAGACCTGCACGATGTCTCTGAAAATATTTTTGGAAGCACTTGTGCAAGCCTGAGGTCGTGGAAAACTAATGTCGGGAAACGGAGTTACTTTCGTCAGACTCTTATCGCTGTATATGTTTTATTCGAGCATGAGGAGATGACTCATTGTGGAAATCGCTAAATATCTAACCTTTAGACCCGACTGAAACGCGAATGTGAATAGGTGGGCGCTAAGTTTTAGAAATGAGAGAACATGGGAAAAATAAAAAAATATGTGAGCAAACTTAGAAAACAAACTTAGGCAGGGGTATTCGCGTGCGAAGATAGATATACGGTACGGAGAAGGGGGAGGGGAAGCAGAGGGTTACGGTGGAAGGGAGTACTGCGCTAAATCGGTGGGACGGATCGCAAGATGATGAATCTCTCTGCACTTTTCATATAGACCGGATTAACGTAGCGAGAGAGTGCAGGACAGACACAAGAAGGCCTCTGTTGACATCCCTCTCCCTATGCTAATTGCGAACTTGCGAAAAACCCCATTTGACCTATGATCTTATGAGTACTACGATTGATGAGATATTGTTTCAGCAGTTGTTTCGAACAAATCTATTTCAGCCAACAAAGTGTGGATCATCCGTATTATTCTCGAGCTGCAGTCGATGCTCACCGACCGGAATGTGACGGCGATGGTTCGTTTGTAGTTTAATCTTTGATATTTTGTAGTTTGATTTTCGGAATTTTGTAGTTTGATTTTGATGTTCAGGTTCGCGAGACGGTCATCGATCTGTTCGTGAAGAACCTGATGCACATGGACGGCGGCATCCCAAGAGGATGGAGTTGGAGATTTGTGGAGGAGAGAGGTACGGTAGGAGTAAGGTTATGGTAGGAGGGATAAGACGGTAGATTGAGGATTACGGTGGAAGAACGGGGTACGGTACGGAGAAGGGGGAGGGGAAGCAGAGGGTTACGGTGGAAGGGAGTACTGCGCTAAATCGGTGGGACGGATCGCAAGATGATGAATGGACAAAGTGGACCTTGTTTTAAAAAAAATGCACCTTTTCTCCGCTTTTTTGGGCAATTCTGAATAATCTCTAATATCTCACTCACTCACTCTCAGGTCTGCTCACTCTTCTGGACGTGGCTACTCAATCCCCCGAGCAGTCAGACTACCCCGTCACCCATGAGACGAGACAGCATCTGGCTATTTGTCTATCGAGGTGAGGGAGAGAAAGATTGATCTTTGAATTTTGGACCTCGAAGACTTTTATGGATTTGGACTAGAAATAATTTAACGGTTAGTGCTATCTTCTGTGTTTGTTGCATTTCTGGTAGTCTTAGCAGGTAACTGAAATACAAAAGCTCTGGTATTTTAATCTCTTTTTTTGTTTGAGCTAACCTTCTCGACGATCTTTGATCTTTGATCTCTAATATCCGATTTCTCAGACTGCACGACGACATGGTCTTCGACACGAAGCGCACCATCTTCTCCGATCGACTCAATCTATTCTTCAAGTGAGACACGTTTCTTCATCCTTAGGCAATCGAAATGAGCAAAATATTGGATCACTTAAATTTCATGCTCTCATTGCATTTAATTTACCATATCAGTGGTTATATTATTCACTGACATGATTAGAGCTCGCCCTGTCTTCCATCTGTTTGCATACAAAAGCAGAGTCGTTTGATTTTGGCTAGAACGTGGTTGCATAGTAATGACGCAACCCTCCCCCTGCATCTCTCCCCCTTGCAGCAACCTCATGTCGCGCAACAACGAGCGCGAGTTCCAGATCAAGATCGCCAACATGCTCTGCACCATGCTCCAGGTACGGTACGGGAGTACGGTAGAGCACAATTACGTTAGGGCTTCGGGCATACCTGGACGTCGATCCAATCGGAGCAGATAGCAGATTTTTTGTTGACAAAAAATATTCAACAATACTGAGAGAATGACCACGGTAGAGCTCGATTGCGATGGATCGTAGTCTCATTGTGAGTATTAGGCGGCTCAGTGTTTCGACGCGCCGCACTAATTCATGCAGGAAGGATGTGCGCAATTGACACGACGTATACGTAGTTTAATAAATCTGACACCATCTGCAATTTGAATTCAGCCAGGATTTAGTGAAGAACAACGGTTGTGATCGGTCGTGTTCTCACTACTAGGCGACTCGGTGTTTCGCTGCACTCTTATCAGTCATGCTTGAAGGAGTGTGTAATGCGCCTTCTGCTGCCTGTTTAATATAATAAGCAACAACTTGAGATTATTCCGGAGCGCCTGGACCTCGTATTTCTTGATCTTTGATCTTTAAACCCTTTGCAGGGTCCGGTGGATCTCGGCATCTCGCTGGTCACCAACGACCAGATCACCGCCATGATGCTGCAGATGGCGTCGGGCGAGGACAAAGTGCTCCAGGTACACTGTAGTTTGATCTTTGATTTTGTGTAGTTTGTAGTTTAATCTTTGTAGTCTGCACTTTCTAGTACGGTCTTTGATCTCTCACCTCTTACAGTCGGTAGCGGCCGAGCTCATCGTGCTGTCTGTGGTCAAGCATGAGCGCGCCTCCAACATCCTCAAGGTACGGTAACCCGCGTCAGTTGGCGATTGGTTTGGAGATTACTGTATACAGTTACAATGCAGGTTACTGTATTCGAAGTTACTGTACTCCGATTCTATAAAATCATCATTGCAGAACGGTCTGCCCATACTGCGCAAGCTGTACGATTCCGACGACGCCAACGTGAAAGTGCGCGCGCTCGTGGTAAGCGAAATCTCATAACGATCTCGGTCCCGTCCGGATTCTCTGGAGTACGGTAGTCTCATCTATTGATATCTGTCAGGGTCTGTGCAAGTGCGCGTCCGCCGGAGGAGACGATCTGTCCAAGTCGACGATGCAGGAGGGCGCGTCGCTCAAGCTCGCCCAGGTACGGTAGATCACGATGGATGGCGATTGAGAAATCATTTTCCCTCTTGGTAGTACTGTATGATGTCCTTGCAGACGTGCAAGAAGTTCCTGCTCGACGTGAACACCTTCCCCGTGGATGTGAGGAGGTGAGAGTAATCGATTGGCATACTGTAGATCTGGTAGAGCTATCGATCTGTTGCAAAAATGCACGGTATCCTCGGAATTATCAATCGACAATTGCTAACAGATTCGCCTGCGAGGGTCTCTCGTATCTCTCGCTGGACGCCGACGTCAAGGAGTGGATCGTCGAGGATCCGCTGCTGCTCCAGGTGAGGGTTACGGTAGATTATTGATCAATAAATGGAATTGGTACAGTGTCATTGCATCAGCTACAGTATCCCGATTGTTTGCAGGCGCTGCTGATTCTTGCCAAGTCGGCAGGCGCGCTGTGCGTGTACACGCTGGCACAGGTGAAGCCGACTTATTGTTAGCTATTGCCTAGAGATGACGGCATTACAGTATGTTGAGATTGACGGCTACGGTAGCTTTATTAGTCACTTATCGATTGGTTATCGCTGTCAGATCTACGTCAATCTGACGAATTCGTATGAGAAGCCAAAGGTTGACGAGGCGATGGTCAAGTTGGCGCAGTTCGCAAAGCATCACGTGCCCGAGACACACCCGCTCGATCTGGAGGAGCATATTGAGAAGAGGGTACGGTAGGATGATTGGGAGTACGGTTAGTGGGAGGAATACAGTAGGGGAAGGGCGTAACGGATGAACAAAGTGACGTAGAAATGGAATGTCATTGGAATCTGTTCTCCGCAGCTCGCGGCAAAATGTTGCAGCAGCATGATTACAGTATGCTCTTAGCAGACTGTAGAGTATTCCATTTATTGATTTCCTCCTCTTCTCTCAGGTGCGCGCACTCGTGTCCGAGGGCGCCGTCGCAGCGTGCGTCGCCATCCACAAGACGGAGAGCAAGAATGCGCTTGAGCTGATTGCACGGTGCGCTTTTATACCGTAACCAATCGATACTCTGCATGTACATTGGAGTATTGTATCAATGTACCATCTCAGGGCGATGCTGGCGTTCGCCGAGTTCGAGGACATTCGCGGCAAGATCATCGCTGAGGGAGGCACGCCGCTGCTGCTCCATCTTACCAAGGTGAGTACGGTAGGAGGGTAGGGGTACTGTAGCAACTGATTGGGGTATACGGAAAGCGAGGATATTGATCGTCGACTTTTGTTCCGGGCCAGATTATTGTAGGCGCTGGAGTCTTAAATACACCCTCGAGCTACAGTATTTCGCATAATTGGGGTACTGTAACCGAATCGATCGATATTCTTCTCAGAACGCGACAGGCGAGGGTAAGATCAAGGCCGCGCACGCTATCGCCCGATTGGGAATGAAGGCCGACCCGGACATCGCCTTCCCCGGCCAGAGGGCGTATGAGGTGAGTACGGTAGTAGTGTGGTGTGTGGTGTGGCGAGTGGGAAACTTCGTCTTGTCGAAATTATAAAGGGCTATTGGTATCTGATATTACGTATTCGTTCGGTTATTCATTTATTTCAAATATTCTTGTTTAGCGCCTGTTTCTTGTTTCAACAATGGCACACCTTCGGCATTTGCTTTCCAGCACAATTGCTATCAGGCATTGCGATTAACAACGAATATAAAGACCATAAAATATACCCTGTCGAGAAAATATCATTTCGCATCGATTTGCAAAGGTGGAAGTTGTCTTGAATCTGATGAGCAATTGCAACAGCTGTGGAAATTAGTAAACGTCGACTCTCGTAAGCACACCACACAATTTGCAGGTGGTGAAGCCGCTGGTGGAGCTGCTGCATCCCGACGTCGAGGGAAAGGCGAACTACGACGCGCTCGTGACACTCACCAATCTGGTGAGTGGTGGTGTGTGGTGTGGACGTACGGTAGATATTGGGAAAAGTCGCATGTTGAAATTTGCAACAAGAAGCTGAAATGGTGGGGAAGTTTGTGATAAATTCCCACACAAAAGACCTTGAAATGAATGGCCAACCTGTGACCTTTGCGTTCCGACGCTACTTGAAGTTCTATTTGGGTCTTCTCTAAACGATACCATCAACGATTTTGACGTTCACCTAAAGCATATTACACTTTTCCTTGAAGTGTTCAATGTGGAGTAATGATATCAAGAAATAATTTCAGGCGTCGAAGTCGGACTCAGTGAGGAAGCGGATAATCAAGGAGCGAGCGGCGCCCAAAATTGAGGAGTTCTGGTGAGAACAAAGGGGGGAGTGCACGTTGATCTTTGATCTCTGGATGAGGCCGCAAAATAAACCATTATTGTTTTTAAACCATTGTTATTTGTAAAAGGAGCTAGCAAGGGATTGGAGTAGGGGGGGGATTGTAGCCAGATTACTGTAGATCTCTCTCTAATCGTCTTCTCTCGGTCAGGTTCATGATCGAGCACGAGCATCTGCGTGCGGCCGCCGCCGAGTTGCTGCTCAACATGATGTTCCTGGAGGAGTACTGTGCTGGTGTCGTCAAGGTACGGTATCCGAGCAAGGCATACTGTAACTGATCGATAAATGATCGAGAATAGGGTTACTGTATGGGGCAGCTTTCTAACCATCCCGATCGCAACTGATACGCAAAAAAGGTCTGTATGCGATTATGGGTCGATTGGTTGTCCTTGATATAATTTTGTTGTCCTTGAGATGTAGTTAGTGGCATAGCGTCTTATCTCGGATCTTTTGATTATCGATTTCTCCCGCATTACAGAAGGGCACGGATAAGCTGAAGCTGTGGATACTGTACGCGTCGGAGGCGGAGGACGAGCGACTGGCGCGCACGAGTGCCGCAGGATTCGTCCTGCTGTCGGAGGAGGTACGGTAGCAACACGGTGTAGGATGTGGTGTGTCGACTGCGAAACGTCGCCCTGTCGAAAAGTGTACAGCGTTGTAAAAATCATAGTGTGGTGTGGTGGTGAGGTTTGTGAAACGTCGCCAATAGGAAAATTGGCAGGAAGGAGTTGCGGCACGCATCATGGACGAGATCGGCAGCTGGCGCGACTGCTTCCAGGAGATTGCCATGCACGAGGACCCAGAGGTACCGTAGTCAGTGGGGAAGAGCATACGGTAGTGGATCGATCACTGAATTATTTTCTGGGATACTGTAGACGTCTCTGGTTTTTCAGCGCAGCTTGTGCGCGCGATTTGTGTAGGGTTCGACGCGGCGTGCGCCGCGCCCTACACCAATCGGGCACACATCGCGCGCTCTGTTGAAAGGTCCCGAACGGAAAGTACAGAATCCGGCGCGTCTTGTAAATCAAGCGCGAATCTGGATCGCGAGAACAAGCTGCGCTGAAAAAACCGGAGGTTCATAATCAATCGATAATTTGCAGACACAGCGTCGCGGTCTGATGGCGATGGCGAATCTGATGGAGCGCGACGAGAAGATGTGCGCAGAGATTGTGGCTGTCAGTTGTCGATAGTCTATTTGTGCCTACCGTAATCTACCGTAGTTTATATATATATATATATATATATATATATATTTATGCGTGTTCAAAGAAAACGCGGTTACAAATAGAAAGAGGAAAACGATAAAATGAGAGAAGAATGTACGATAACGTAGTGAGATCATGAGAGGTTATAGTTTATCGATTGATGTTGCAGTGCGAGCTCTTCCGAGTGATGGTCGCCATCACGAAGCTAGGCAGGATGAACGACCAGAGGAAGCAGTCGATGGAGGTGAGAGAGAGAAAGATTGAGTAGGGATGATGCAATCGAGTGATATCTATTTAACCTGTATAGCTTTCGCCTAACTGAGGATACCACAAAATAACGAGAAGTCGGAGTGCTTAAGGCGGACTCACGCGACCTATGAAGTAGGTGAAAACAATTAATATGTAAACCTTTCAGGAGGCGAAGCGATGTTTGGCTGCAGCCGAGGCAAAGGGACTGATCACGGCGACTGAGAGGGAGATGTACGAGAGAACCAACAATATGAGTACGGTAGTCGAGGAGTGAAGAGGATTACTGTAGTCTGTTATTGATCTACCGTAATCTGCAATTGCCCTACTGTTATCGCCAATTGTTAACATCACCTGTGAATGGATTCTACCGTAATCTTCCATGTTTATCGTGATCAGTGAAAACGAGTTTGATTGTACACTGACTTTTCATATTCAATGCATGCAATAATACGTAATATTAGAGCAATATACTACCGCAATGGTGCTTTATTCACCCTATTGTGCTACAATAATCTTGTTTTTTTTTGTTTAATTGCTAAATGATATCATAACACTTGTGCCTTTCACGCTGAAGATCTTTACTAGTATAGAATTAATATCGTTTACACCGTCATCTCAATATTGCTTTACTCGATTGTAAATTGATAAAGAATCATTATGCAGCGAATTTATCATATGCAAAAAAAGATATACTGGAGGAAATGTCGAAGGTCAGCTAGAAAATACACGTTGAATATCACAGAGGAGAAGGAAGTGAGATATTAATGTGATTTACCACTACAATGATTGCCCTGCCTGATTCAGAATACATAGAAGAAAAAAAGAAAATACGCTCCTGAACACAAATAAGGCGCAGCAACAGGAAAGTCTTACGGTAGCTTTCAAATAGCGCGCGCAATTGCTTGGCGTGTTCACGGTGCTATTGGATTTTTTCGGACCGGTGTGATCAGTTTGATGACGAGACCTTCATTGCACTCATTCTTGGCTATTTTGTTATTAATCAGACTTTATGTTAACTTCGTAATTTAAATTTATATCATCTGCTCCGCGCGCTTGCTATTTCCTATCTCCCTGCTCCATTCTGGCGCTGATACAGACTCAGAAACATCTAATTTATTTTTCGATCGTTGAGTCATAATCTCTGAGCGTACTTTCCGATGAAAATTCTCTCCTCTCACTCAGCTTCCCTTCCCACATCATTCCACAGGCCGGTCAACCATCCAGAAAGGCCTTTGGAGTGAGAGAGCGTGTGAAATCGAGAGGGACTCTCTCACTTTTGTACACTCTCTCGCTCTAACCCTGGTCTGTAGGTTTGGAATCATGTGTTCCCTTCCTTGCCTTCTCTCACCGATGGGAGAGTGCGCGAGTGTGAGAGAGCTCAGAGAAAGAGAGCAACGAACATTTGCATGTTATTGTCGACATTTACATGTTTCCTCCTAATTTATTCTGTCTGACCCCTCTGCGCTTTTCATTCTCCATCCTCGATTCGATGGATCCCGGTTGACGGCCTCATTTTCGCTCCATTCCGCGCCCGTTTTCCTTCGTCTTCGTTTGTTCTGTACTTTTTTCCATTTAGTGAGAGTGGTCTAGACTAGATTAGGTAACTGGGTTTGTTTATGGGTTCTTCTTAGGAAGCGTGTTAGACACGCGAAACCACGTGGAGGGCAGACGTGCGCATCCTCTCCTCGTGGTAAGTGAGCGACCAAAACGCCGGATTAAATTGTGGTTGCGCCTCACCCTGCTTTCGAGTTCCGGTCGGTCGTTCACGGTACTTGATAATTATTGAGCAAATCTGAAGACAGGAGTAAATTGGCAGCCTCGCCAGCTCTCTTCTTCTAGAGAGAGAGAGAGAGTTTTCAGTTGGACGATTTGCTCATTTGACTTTAAAGTGCAATCAGTCCACCGTCAGAACTCAGTGTGAGAGTTGGTTGAGTGTGGAGGATTCACAGAATCCACTCTCTCTGTATACGAGTGCACTGAGTAGAGTTCCTTCACGGGAATGTCTGAGTGGGTGGACTGAGAGAGGGATGGAGAGAGAAACCATCCGAGACAGTGAGAGTCCCAACTGGGAATCTCGAGGATGGATAAAGATTGATACTAGAGAGAAGTGAAAGATGGTTTAGAGTGGGAAATAGGATTATTTTATCATTTTATATCTTACAATATTCAGTTGCAGGAGGCCGGACAAGCAGCGACCACGGGTAGCTGCCACCCTCTGATAAGGCCGATCCATTCCCGGTCAGTTATCTCCCTAAGGGAGATGAAATGGTACCGTTATCTAACGTTACGCAATGCACCATGTGTACGCAAATGAGGACGATAATACTCGTTCCAAATCTAGATCAGCCTATTCATAGAAATCACATGAAGAGAAATTTCTATATTAGACATTAATATTTAGTCAGAACTAAATTTTACAAATCGAACTGCACCATGTATCTGATATCCCTGATTTTCCCGCCAAAAAACGCACCATGTGTTTGAAGCCTTAAAGAGTCAGGATAATTTCAATTATCACTGAAATGTACTCTATAGAACAATATATGAATATTTGGTAAAAGAAAAGCTCAAAAAAAATTTCCCAACGGCTGTGGACACAGGTGCATTTGAGCGAACGGTACCTATTTCATCTCTGTCTCCCTTCATTTTGCCCCTTCACTCCCATTAGAAGTCATTGGAATAACCGGGAAATTTCACCAAAACGGCCTTCTTGCTATGAACCTGAGTCTGTGTACAGACTCCTATGGTGGGGCACGTGAGGTAGACACGGTCCTGTGTGATTTTACCCGGGGTTTCCATTGATTTCTCTCCTCAATTATCGATTATCGGTTGACGCAACTCTGGTGCTAATGCTCGTCCTTTCGCAGGGACGACCCCGAGTGGTCGCTGCTCGAGTTGAGAAGAGAAGAAAGAGATGAGGAGGAGGGAGAAGGTCGAGACGGATGGAGTGGAGAGGAAGGAGGAGAAGAGAAAGGAGAGAAGAAAGAAGAAACGCCGGTTGTCGAGCTGTGAAGAAGTGGAAGAGAAGGAGGATGGAAGAGGAAAAGGGAGAGAAGAGAGGAGCGACTCGAAGGGAGCGGAGAATGAAGAGGAGAGACGACGGCTACTAGAGATGAGAAGAGATGGGAGAAGCGAAGAAGGAGGAGAACGAATGGAGAGGAAGAGATCGAGATGAGTGGAGAGGAGATGATGATGGAAGAGGAGAGGAGAAGAGGAGAACGGGGAGGAGGAACCAGCAGTGAAAAGGAGAGAGGATGACGTCACGAAGGGAAGGGAGGAGAGAAGAGAGGAGGAAGACTGTCGACGATCAGTATGGGAAAGAGGAGCAGGATCTGTTCCATCGGTAAGAACACGGAAATTATTATTGATTGCGAACTGAAAATAACCCGGTGATTTGTAGTTTGGCGAGCAGTTCAAGCCCCATGAGCGTCGACCCCTACTCGCACTTCTTTCCGACTGGCAGTTTTCGCGGTGAGTGATGATAATGATGATCTACTGGAGTAAAATAGATATCATCTTTTAGATATGGGTGATGTGCTGATATGATTCCATTCGTTTTCAGTTCCACACGGCCAGAGTTCTGGGGAGATTCGAGCGGTCGGATGCGAGAGATCGATTGAGGTTGGTACGGTACTTGCGCAGCAATCGGAAACTATCTTTTTAGAATGACGATATCGTGTGAGGGCGTGTCGTCATTCAAACAACGTTGAATGGACGGGCGGCGAGCGTACACACTGGTTTGTCATTTAAGATTGTGCCAATCGATACAACCTTAGAACCGTTCACTGATGACGTGGAATGATTAATTTGGCATACAGATTCATTCGAAGAGAGAGAGAAGGAAGAAGAAAAGAGTCGCCACCTTCTCGGGTTGTGAGGAGGAGCTGAGGGAGGAAGATGGAGAAGAATGAGGAGAGCAGAGAAGTAAGACCGTGGGAATGTTGGCTGATTTCGAACTGTCATTTACCCGGCGATTTGCAGTTTCGTGTGCAATTCAAGACTCGTCGGCCATCTCTCTCTCATTCACTCCCAATCTCTAGTCGGTGAGTGTCAACAATAAATATCTACTGGAGTTCAATAAAAATCATTTCATTTTGCAGTTCAACCACGTGCCCGAGCGAGATGTCGTCGATGTGCCGCCACACTCAAGTCAATGGTCGGATTCGAGGGAGTCGATCGATTGAGGTTGATTCGGTAGTTGTGCTGTAATCGATAAATATGTTTCTTTCAGAGTGACGACATCGTGTGAGGCCGATTCGAGAGGCCAACGATGATGTGACGGAGTGAGGCCGACTCGATTGGTTTGTTATTTCAGATTGCACCTATCTAATTAAATATCGAATGCTGAAGCAGACTAATTGATTGTCATGCAGATTTCTCATTCTGAATCGTTCTTCTCCCGCCACTCGCCTCAGTTTCTCACGGTCGAGAAGGGAATGTGACGATTGCTGCAGGAGAGGTGAATACCCCCCCCCCGTCCCCTTCTCGTTTTCAATCCCTGTGCCTTTCAGTTTCGCCGGCTACTGTAGTGTCTCTGGTCGCTTCTCGCCCTCACTTCACTTCCCTCTGGACGCTCAGTTTTTCCCCTGTGAGTGATGGCAACGATGATCTTGTCTAAAATACAATAATGCGTTTTCTCAGTTCCGTCTCTCGGTTGTTGAATGGGACGAGAGAACGCCCTGAGCTGGTGTACATCGGGGTGCGCGCGTTGGATCTATTAATAATCTATGTTGGTACTAACTTTATCCGTCGATAATATTGTATTCCTATTTAATTCCCGATAATATCGATTAATTTATTGTTATTCAGATTCTTCTTCGATACTTTCGCTTCACTCTACTTTGATCTCGTGTGAGGATTGGGAGGAGGATGATTCTTCCCTTTGTGGGAGAGGTACGTAAAAAGTAACAACTTTTACTAAAAAGTAGTATAATATATCCTCATCGATTTATTCAACTGCTAGATTAAATATTTTCTTATTCAGGACGCGTGGATTCGAGTGTGAGGAGCGCGCGGATTATCGATCGATCGAGGTTTGTGTTTTGTATCGAAGACTGATTTATGTGTCATTATTTTGCAGGCCCCGTCCTTCTCTCTGCTTGCCCGCTAGCCGTCGACCTAACGTAGATTACGGTAGCGACATCACTAAATGGTGAGTTACAGACCTGCTTCGATCTACTGTAGACTAAAAGAGTATCGATTGACTGTAAAATTGGTTCACCGATTACCCCGGTTTCTATGTAATTATAGTGCGACGTTCAGATGATCGACGAGTGCTCGTGGATCTCTCTCTCTCTCTCTCCTTTCTCCCTCTTATTTGGATGAATTCCTCCTTCTCTGGTCGTCTGCTTCTCCATTCCACTCACTCCACTTTGTTTCGGTGAGTATTGTCTGCAAGAGTATTTGCATAATCTGTTTAAAAATTTATTTCGAAAATGCCAATTCAATCTATTGCAGATGCTGCCTTCAATTGTTTCTCGCCATAACTCGCCCTTCCCAGCGAGCATTGAGTTGATCTACAGTTTTTGCCAATCGATTGGTGAGTGTAGATTGTTGTATAATGAAATCACATGTGGGCACTAGACATTTGCTAGAAACCTGATAAGGGATACTCTGCAAATGCTCAAGGCGTGAACATTTGAAATTTTGAGTGGATTAAATAATTTTGTTACGACTAAAAAAATAGGGGCACGATCGAATGAAATTGGGATGAGAGCACTCTGTAAAAACTTTATATAATTTACCGCCCACGTGTGACTGAAATGACGTATTATAAATTTCAGATCGGAGTGTTTCATCTGACTGGCCAACATCAATCGAATCAAGTCCTTTATTGACCGTCGTCCGCTTTTATCGCTTCAAAGGACTTTATTGAATGAAGATGTATGTAATGACTCTAATCCTGCGCAAATTTCATGAGTGGGGGGACCTTCGAAGGGAGGAAAACTCGTGTAATATCTTCACCATGAAAAACGTTATGAAAATGCAAAAAAAAAACAATTTTTCACTTTCCACCCCTGAAATTTGCGCAGCATCAGATCCAACTAGACCCGTGGTGTGGTGGTCCACCTCATTTTATGTATTATTATTGTTGTATGTTTGCAGTAGGGATGGCTTCGTGGGAAAAATGACCGATTCAGGTCCTGAAAAAGTGGAAAATGATTCCCATTATTTCCTGGTTAGAGGGAGAAATGAGATGGGATCATTCTTGGGAAGCAGGATTTCTATAATTTCGGTGTATTTTTAACACTGAGCCAACACAAACGTAGATTAATAGTCTTAATAGTGAAATTCTCGGAATTCCGCTTCAGAACAATTTTTTTCTCAAATCCATGTTTCAGTTATTTTACACTGCATGTTAGAAGACACTGAAAATAGCGCTAGCTGAAAGTTGGGCTTACATGGGAGTGACCTGAACTCACATTTCCCGATCTTTTTGATTTTACCATGGCAGTATACATGTCTAAAGACTATCTCAAAACCATTGTCAAAAGCTGCGGAATCCGTCTGGGAAGCGAGTTAGCAGATTTCACGCCCCATAAGATCGAAAGAACGCACTGTTTCCAACTGCAACGGTGGCCGAGTGGTCTACGGCGGCAGGGGTAGGAGGGGAAGTGAGGTCGTGGGTTCGGTTCCGCTAACCAGAATTTTTCTTTTGCTCATTTTTCGAATCGTACCAACAACGTGAGACATGTTTATGTTATCAACAGCGATGAAATTCGATCACGTAACACTTGAAACACCATGTGAAATTGCACATAGGACATTTGATGAATGACATCATCATGCAACCTAGAGAACAGCACTTGGTTGAATGGACAGACTTGGGGAAACAGAGCTGTACGGGGGTCTTGAAACGAACGGTGGGTGCGGAATCAAGGTAACCGGCCGCATGCCAGGCATACTGAATCATAGGCTTAAAGATGGGGGCACGCATGACAGTGAACGAAAGTGAAATGACTTTTAGAATGGGATCACGTTGGAAAATTATGAATGTGGGGAAATTGCGGAACCCGTAACCCTGAATTCGACGCACTAATGCCTTAAAAGGCCGGAAAAAGAAGACGTCAAGGGGCTGGCAAATGCCAGTGGCTCCGGCCGGAATTTGACGGGTGTGAAGAGTCTTGCCAGAGGGAAGAGAAGAGTCGATGGCTGCTTGATCTCGGAAGGACGTCCACGAATCGAGCAGAATGAGAAGATCGTTGGAGGTCGTCGATGGAGTGAAGATACACTGGAATACGATTCCAATCAATTCGTGAGTTGGGGTAGGGTACGGTAGGTAATAGAGGGGTAGGGTACGGTAGGTAATAGAGGGGCAGGGTACGGTAGGTAATAGAGGGGTGGGGTACGGTAGGTGATAGAGGGGTGGGGTACGGTAGGTCAAGGAATGCGGTAGAAATGCTCACCTTGTTCACCCACTCTCGCATGTGATTCTTGGTCATTATGTGACTGGTTCCTGCAGTCACAACCAAGTTCGGAGCGTAAAAGATCTTCTTCTTCTTGGGGAAAGAGCCACCCGGCTCTTGGAGAACAACGAAGAGATAGTCGCCCATTGATCCATCGGCGAAGATGAGGGGCATTACGGTATAGCTGTGAGTGAGTGATGACTTCGATTGGACACAGCGGACTACTGTCTTCTCTCCAATTGGTGCGAGACTTCTGCAAATTACAAAATAATCATAGAAAACAACCAGTTAACGCGGGAAATTCAAAGATCAAAGATCACTCTAGTACCTCATAGAGTGCAGCTCCTTCAGAAATCCACTCTGATCGCTGTTGCAAATCTGATTGAGTGGTCGAGTCTTCATCTCTTCCTTGATAGAAGCGACAAAATCAGCGGCTGCAGTCTTGATGGCCTTGTCGTCATCGTGATTCACTTTCGACACGAATTTAGTTGTCCGACGAGATCCAATTCGAAGCTTCCTCTTGAATCGCGTGACCCACGATTGTGACGCCTCGAACTTGTCCAGGTATTTCATCTCCAAATTGACATCGATGGCCATAACTTGGAGATCGATGTCGTGAAGAGAGTAACCTTGAATAGAGAAGTGTGCCTCAATTAGTAGTTCTATTGACTCTCTCCCCTATTGTCATATCGTTCCTGGTCTCTAGAAATGGAGTCAGAGAAGAAAAAAATTTAAAACCAGATACCATCTCTAACTCATTCTCTCTTGACCCCTTTCTGGAGGTACGAATAAACGTAAAATGATGCATAATTGGATAGCCCATAGGATGGAAATAGATCAAAAGTGACACACCTTCTTCCATCGCTTTCATAGCTTGCATGTACACATCGTCAGAAAGATTCTGGAGTGCAATGATTCGATTGGTGCGTCGGGATGAGTTCTCATCGGCTTCCTTTGCAAACGCCTCCATCTTACGGAGATCGTTGGAGTTGGCCAGAAATCGATGCTTGGTCTTCATGCTTTCGAGTGTCCGATGAGCCTTGCTGGTTGTTGACCGGAAGTAATTCGATGCGAGTATTATCTGCAAAGTATACTGTTGAACAAAAAAAGGTGAGAAAGTAGTCAGAAAACTTCAAAAATCTCGAATTTACTCACCGCTTCGAGAGACGCGTATCCGTTTGAGAACGCGAATCGTTTCCTATCTGGTGGGGGAACATCATTCACAAGATCCAAATCGTCCTCGGTCCAAGTTGGGTCCACATCTTCTTCGTCATTGGGGTCAAATGGCACGAGTTCATCATCCTCTCCGTACACCAGAGAATCCAAACCAGCTTCATTGAGAAGATGGGCGAAAGTTCCGGCAAGCTTCCGTTCTTCTCGGGTAGCTGAAGAGACATCCGAATCGATTCCGAGCTTGGCAGCGAGAAGACCGACGACGCGAGCAGGTGAAAACATGAAGAGAATAGTCTCCTTGTTTCATTTTCCGCCTTTTGTACTCTCATTCCAGTCGATCAATACGGGTAGATCAAGTAGCAGATCTCGAATGGTCACGTACGATAGTACGACAATGAGCAAAGAACGAACAGTAGCACATCAAACTACATTTGCTCTCCAGAAAACATTCAAGGATCACTGAAAAATGAGCAAAAGAAAAATTCTAGTGAGCGGAACCGAACCCACGACCTCACTTCCCCCTCCTACCCCTGCCGCCGTAGACCACTCGGCCACCGCTGCAGTTGGAAACAGTGCGTTCTTTCGATCTTATGGGGCGTGAAATCTGCTAACTCGCTTCCCAGACGGATTCCGCAGCTTTTGACAATGGTTTTGAGATAGTCTTTAGACATGTATACTGCCATGGTAAAATCAAAAAGATCGGGAAATGTGAGTTCAGGTCACTCCCATGTTAATTTAGAATATCTGGACGAGGACGAATACTGTAGAATCGTTTAAAAACTTGCAAAACAAAAAGTATAGGAAGAATTCGAACCGCCGCTATGCGAATGAAATACAGAAACACAACCAATACACTAATCAGACAGATGGTGAATAGCTCTCCTTGCACCCCCATCATTTCTAATGCACAATATTCTCCGAGATCATTGTGCAACCGCCCAACTCTTCAAAAGGAAGGGAAATAACAGGGCGGCAAGATTCCTGATGGGAAATGGGAATCTTGCCACACCGGCAAAGTTTCTGGGAAAAGATGTAAATGATCAATTTCCCAATAGGATCCTGCTATCCTGCCTGCCTAGTTTGCAGGTTCTCATCCCTAGTAAGCCATCCCTAGTTTGCAGGTTCTCTCGTGAACGACGTCTGTAGAAATGTGAAGACTGTTGAGAAAAGAAGAAAATTTACTCTGCAATTATCGATCGATTTCGGTTGATGGAAGTAGAGGGAGAGGAGAGAAGATGGAAGGATGTCCTCAAGTGAGAATCTGTGAAACTTTTTGATGCGATTTGTATTGGTGAATACGATTAGACATTTTCGAGAAAAAAAAATCCTTTTGAGCAGAAGTGGCACTTTAGAAGAGCAAAATCGTTGTAGACTGTTTCCTAGGTGCATATAAAAGAGTACAACATCGATTCAACCAAAAAAGGCCATTTCTTGCGACACTATAGACGCATCGAGAAATACTTTTCGCGCGAATCATGAGTGGCCTTATGCTTTGAGTTTGGTAATACTATCCCTGAGCGTTGAATATGAAACACCTAAATGAGTGGGGTAACTGTAAAGGAAAGTCATAAAAACGGCATGCCTGGCGCGGGTATGTTGCAAGCATAGGTGAGCACAGAGTTGAGCTGGAAACCCGCACCGAAAATTCAAAGTAATTCCACCCTTTTCGATTTGAAAAGTCGCCTTGCCATAGGTCAAAAAAGTAAGATTTCCGGTTTTAATTTAATTTAACTATATTTTTTCCATGAAGAAAAAACATGCCGGTCTTTTGTATTTTCGATTCCTCTGCTGCGCCTCTTCTCAACTAAAATATTGTCTAGTGACTCATTGTTCTGGAGGACAGATTTTGTTTCGCGAAATTGATTTGCTCTATGAAATGCATTGTGGACAGTCGGGCAGATTTTTTTCCCAACTTCCGCCAGTTTTCACAATTTGCCTCAGATTTTAATTGATGGGGGCAGTCGCAGCTACAAAACAAAACAATGTATTCTCTATCGTAGGTTAGCCCCTTGTTTCCAAACCTGTCGGGTTGAATTTTACCCACTTTTTGAGCTATGGGATTCAAAAACATCCCTGATTTTTAAAATCCTAATGTGATATTTTTGTGCAATCTTTCATAAACAGGCACATCACGATTATAAAAATGCTTTATAAAAATAGCTTGTTTTTAATAATTTGTGAATTAAATTTTGAATGGAACAATTATCTCCCGAAGGCTATCATACATTCGAAGATCAGATTCGAGCTATGAATGAATCAGTTTTTCAATTTCAGATCGATGCTCGCACTTCACCAATCTCCACTCGTACATTCATCGATCCTCGATTTACGTCGCTCCATTTCTTTCCTCTCCCGGTTAGTAGTCTCCTACAGTACTTGTAGATATAATATTTGTTTAAACCTTTCTCGCATAGGATAACTATAATCTGATAAGTCCGATAATCCCACTGAATTCGGTTCTTGAAAATCACCCCCTTAAAATGCTATCGCATTGTGTCGCGACGATACATGGAATGGCGATTCCTCGGTTTCCTACCGTAACAACTTTAGATTTTCGGCAAAACAAATCACATAAGGTTGCTCTCCTTTCTGATCTCCTATCGAGGAACATATTTCACTTATTATTTTAGAAAATATTGTATTTTCAACATGTTAAAGGCTACTTTAAAGGGACCCGGCACCGGAAATTAATTAAGGCTCAGAAAACGCAGGTGTGTTGTGCGATCTCAAAAATGTAAAAAAAATAATTTTAAAATTTTTTCCTGAATTTTCCGCAATTTTCAAAGTTCAGGACCGGAGCCGGCTTATATACACTGGTACGTGGGAAAACACACCACCGGGGCACACCACATGTACCGGTCGCTTTTTACAGCCATTTTTATTGATTTCCGACGGTATTCTATATATGTTTTGTACATATTCCGCATCAGATTATTGATTAGTGATTGTTCCCGACATGCATGCTTGGAATTTACACTAGAGTAACCTGGAGAATGAATGTAAACACATGACGTGAGAAATGCTTCATTTCCGGAGAGTTTGCGATCAGACGAAGACTTTTCCGACACATAGACGACACTCCGCACAACTGGAGCTGCTGCTCTGAGAGAATCGCGACATCATTAGAACTTGCCGTGAGCTGCAGCGCCATCAAATACCGAAGATGGCGCCTGCGGTTTTCCCAACTACGCTCTTCCGATGTGTGCCAATAACTTTCCTAATTCAATGCGAATCAATATTCTGATACGAAATATGTACAAAACATATGTAAAATACCGTAGGAAATCAATAAAAATGGCTGTAAAAAGCGACCGGTACATGTGGTGTGCCCCGGTGGTGTGTTTTCCCACGTACCGGTGTATATAAGCCGGCTCCGGTCCTGAACTTTGAAAATTGCGGAAAATTCAGGAAAAAATTTTAAAATTATTTTTTTTACATTTTTGATATCGCACAACACACCTGCGTTTTCTGAGCCTTAATTAATTTCCGGTGCCGGGTCCCTTTAATAAGTGAAATATCGATAGATGTGATGTTTTTGTTTTATCGAAACTAAAGATTCGACAATAGAAAATAGATCATTTGTCATTCCTCGTATCGCAGCGCCACAATACGACCACATTTTATGGGGTGATTTTCAAAAACCCTATTCTGTAGGATTACCGGATTTAGTCTACACCAGTAGTGATTTATCGTTATAGACAATGTAACAAGGGGTCTGCATAACCTCACGGAGCGATAACTGAAAATATCGTACGAAAGTGAAAACTTGGCCCCAGGATCAACCCAAAACAACTTTCAAAAACTGCAACAATCGCTTCCTAAGAAATATTAACCCGGCGAAAGTAACTCACACGCCGGTCAGCGGATTTGCATATCTCTTACAGTGACCTACGAAAGTGTGCCCAGATGGCTCAGGCGGTAGAGCGCCAGTGGTATCAATTTTGTTCCGCCGGTTCGAAATTTTTTTGGCCTAATTTTCGGAACATTTTATGAGTATTGAACACCAGATTCCACCCATATTTCGCCTGTTTATAAAGTACATCAGCTTGAACAATCTGCAAATCCAAACAGAAAAGAACAAAATCTCGCTGTATTCTCATAGTGTGTGCTCAACAAAAAAAATTGGTGAAATATGGGTGGAATCTGGTGTTCAATACTCATAAAATGTTCCGAAAGTTAGGCAAAAATGATATCGCTTGCCGGGGGTCGAACCCGCGGGACAAAATTGATACCAGGCATAGGGGTGGTCGAGACCGCCTTGCGTGTAGAAGACCTAACACCTTTACCTTTACTGGCGCTCTACCGCCTGAGCCATCTGGGCACACTTTCGTAGGTCACTGTGAGAGATATGCAAATGCGCTGACCGGCGTGTGAGTTACTTTCGCCGGGTTAATATTTCTTAGGAAGCGATTGTTGCAGTTTTTGAAAGTTGTTTTGGGTTGATCCTGGGGCCGTTTTCACTTTCGTACGATATTTTCAGTTATCGCTCCGTGAGGTTATGCAGACCCCTTGTAAGTTTTCATATTTGAGCGGAACATTTAAGAGTAGTCTTGTAGTTTGTAATAAATTTGATTGTTTGCAGAAGCTGTCCTTCTCTTTCGTTCTTCTCGGGCACACAACCTCTTTTCTGGATCTTCTCTCGTCTCGTCTTCCATTCCCACCCTCTCCCCACTCCCAACCGTGTCGCATGATAGCCGTAGTACTAGGTCGAACTATCGTAGTAGCACGAGAGCCAAAAAATCGTGCCGGATATTGATAGTGAATCTAAAATGCACAGTACTTTTTATCTAGTATTTGTTCTGTTATTTGTAACCGGTTGTCATGCGACGCGCCCAAGTCCCACCCTCCCTTGACCTACCGTAGTGATACTGTGTCTTACAAGCGCACAGTAGCTGCATGTTACTTTACCCGATTCCCTACGGATTCATTCCTAAGCCCTTCTACGATGCGTCTCTCTTCTCTTCATTGCAATCCGAGATAAGTTCCTTGTGGTAGTTCTTTCAGGGATTACAGGAAGTGGTCGACGCGCGCTGGAGGATCACGTGCGGCACCCCCGCGAAGCTCACGCCGATTTTTTTTGTCTCCCACTGGCAGGTTAGTCGGTTACTTAATCAGTGAAGTATATTTGTCCCGCGAAGCTCATACCCGTTTTTTCGTCCCACGAGCTTGACAATTTCTTGCGCCTTATTACAGCTGCATGCGGATTACGCTTGTAGCAACACCCGCGTGTCCTCCGCTAATTCGTTGTCCCAGTGCACGTCAAAAAACGCGGGACAGTAAAATTTCATGAAGTAGAGGACGAACCTGTGAGTGGGAGAAAACAATAGGCGTGAGCTTCGCAGGGCTGCCGCACTTGATCCTCCAACGCGCGTCGACTATTTCCTGTAATCCCTGAAAGAACTACCTCAAGGAACTTATCTCGGATTGCAATGAAGAGAAGAGAGGGATGGTGGGGATCAAAATCCCTTAATATTAGGGAATCGGGCAAGGTAACATGCAGCTATTGTGCGCTTGTAAGACACAGTAGCACTACGGTAGGTACGGTAGGGGAGGGTGGGACTTGGGCACGTCGCATGACAACCGGTTACAAATACTAGATAAAAAGCAATGTACATTTTAAGAGTATCTGCAGATTCAATATCACTATCCGGCCGATTTTTTGGCTATCATGATACTACGATAGTTCGACCTAGTACTACGGTAATCATGCGACACGGTTGGGAGTGGGGAGAGGGTGGGAATGGAAGACGAGACGAGATAAGATCCAGAAAAGAAGTTGAACGAAAGAGAAGGACAGCTTCTGCAAAAAAAACACATTTCTTTCAACCAACACGAGCGCTTTTGAATGGTCCGCTCAAATATGGCAACAATCGCTGTCTATAGTGTAACAAGTCTAATCTTCGCATACGACAGCTTTAATCTGATAGGATAGTAGAATACTAACCGGCAGAGAAAAAATGGAGCGACATCAATCGAGAATTGTGCGAGATCTGAAATTTAAAAGCTTTTATATTGCATATTGGAAACACCGCGGAGAGAAAACAAATATTTTCGGATTCCTCTACGGAAGTTCCAAACATATTTCCGTGACACACCAATTTTATTCAGACTATTTTTGTAATGTTGCTGTATTTTTCTTTTTTTCGAGGACACACGGGAGTGATTTCAGTGGAGTGATGAGGCGGCAAGTGATTTCGGCAAGTTTAATAAATCAATTATAATTTTTTTTTTCAAATGAAGTTTTTTCATCTCGCAATAATTTTGCACATTTTGCAGCGCAGACATACGAATTAGGGTTGGTAAAATCGGTGAAGCCCGGTACAAGGTTAACCGTCCCCTTTTTAACGTGAAAAGCTCGCGAAAACCTCGAGCCCGAGCCGGTTCACCGTGGTCGAGAGAGAGCGCGCGGTCCGAGCCGCGAGCCCGAGGATCACTGCCGGCTCGCAGAAAGCTCGCGGCTCGCGACGGAGCGAGAGCGAACACCGTCTCGGCAAAGGAATTGGCCGATCTCACTGATTGCCAGAGAGATTGCCGCTTTTGTAGATAATGGAGAATCGCCTTCGCTCGATTCGCACTTTATGAAATCAGAAGCATTCGCATTCACAAAGTAGTGGTTCCAAGTGGTAGAGGAGTGAGTAGAATGTACCGAAATCGTAAAAAGGGATATACAACTCTGTAAGGATAAAGAGCAATCGAAATGGAAGAGAGCAGAAATGGGTGCGTCGACGCGGGGGTCGAACCACCGACATTCGGGTGGAATGGCAAAATGGAAACCACTACACCACATAGGTGATGCAGGAAGAAGCTGTAATCTCTCTGGCAGTCAGTGAGATCGGCCAATTCCTTTGCCGAGACGGTGTTCGCTCTCGCCTCCCTCCCAAAAAAGCTCGCGGTCCGTCGCGAGCCGCGAGCTTTCTGCGAGCCGGCGGTGATCCTCGGGCTCGCGGCTCGGACCGCGCGCTCTCTCTCTCGATCACGAGCCGAGGTGCACCTTCGGCTCGCACCGTTTTAACCAACCCTAATACGAATCGTTTAAGACCTCTAAAGTTATGTTTTCATTCGAGATATTATTATTTTTGGTTGTTACTGCTTGCCGAAAACGACAATCGGCAACACACAACAATTCAGCTAGTCACACTTTGGAGGAAAACATGGCTTGGGAAAACTTAAGTTTTCCAAACGATTCGTATTTCTGTGCTACAACTTATCAAAAATATTCAGAGATCAAAACAATTATTTGACAACGATACAATTGGTATAATGCATTTTTTACGAAATTGCCAGCCTCTGGCTGTAACCTCTAGCTGCAATGATAGCTATAGCTATCACCTATAGGCAAGTGTTTGTTATACCTCTGCTCCACTCCTTGAAGAGGCGAATTCATTCTGCCCAACAGTCTTTCTCAGTGGCAACTCTTAGATGAAGAAATCACATGCAACCAGTTGTCTATTCTTATGCAGTGAGATAAACACTGGCGACTTCCTTCTTCGGTTTCAAATACTCACCTTCAAATTTATCGATCGATTTCTCCTCTGGACGGGGATACGGTAATGCCACAGTCCTTCGACTCATAGTATCGAGAAGATACTGAATGGCAATAATTTCCAAAAGAATAATTCGACATCTCTCGGATTTCTTATTATCTTCTCTAATTTTGTAATGTGGACTCGAAGGAAAGAAAAGAGAGGAGACGAACCGGAAAGAAAATAGAAAGGAAGGCAGAGTGTCGATAGAGAAAAAGAAGAGCATCCAAAAGAGGAGAAAACACGGATCGGCAGTGAACGAAACTGAAAGACACCAATCATGATACATTCTTCGATCTATAGAGAATATTCCATATCCCGTCGTCTTTTATTATTTATTTATGACAGGTATCACGAGAGATTGCATGAAAACACACCCTTTGGGGAAAAATTTTGAAAAATATTTTTTGATTTCGATGAAACTTTTTTGTAGGACTACGCTGAAGACAAGAATTTGATCAATCCTGGTCCCAGGATCCAGAACCGGCTTTTAGGAATTCTCCGGTTCTGTCGCCGGAATCGGCATATCTCATCGTAAAATGGTGCTAGAAGGCTGCGGTTGGGCTTAAAAAATGCAGAAAAATCGGGCGCATGATTTTTCTGTTGAAATGCATCCACCATCTCTTCAACTGAAAAAAATAATTTAAAAAATCTCAAAATTCGCGTTTTCAAAAAATTTCAATTACCCTCAGATGGCCCGGCGGGCAAAATAATTACGAAATTATGAAAAAGGACGTTGAATTGTATCAGAAAAAAATTGAAAGTTAAACATCTGGTATGTTCCCGACACCGAAAAATCGCTTCGAAAATTGTGACTAATATTTATCAAAATTCACAATTATGATTTTTTTCTAAATAACGAAATTTTACTTCCCATTGCGGTGTAACTTTTTTATGGGACTACCGTGGAGACAAAAATTTGATAATTCCAGGTCTCAGGTTCCAGAGCCGGCTTTTAGGAATTCTCCGGTTCTGACCCCGGAATCGGCATATCTCATCGCAAAATGGTGCTAGAAGGCTGCGGTTGGCCTTAAAAAATGCAGAGAAATCGGGCACATGATTTTTCTATTGAAAGAAATGCACCATCTCTCAAACTGAACAAAATAATTTCAAAAAAAGTTGTGTCTAATATTTATCTTAATTCACTTATCTCTGAAATAGATAATCTCAGCCCGAAAAAGGTGGCGCATAATTAATGTTTTTTTGACTATTTTTTCTCTTTAGCTGAAAAAGCTGATTCCTATTATTTGTTATTGCCTTCTGAAGAGAAAAAAAAAAAAAAAAAAAAAAAAAAAAAAAAACATTAATTATGCGCCACCTTAGTCGGGATGACGAGGGAAGGGCAAAAGTCGGCGGAGCTCGAATGACAAACTGGCCTTATAGGTTATGACAGGTATCACGAGAGATTGCATGAAAACACACCCTTTGGGGAAAAACTTTCAAAAAATATTTTTTGATTTCGATGAAACTTTTTTATAGGACTACCCTGGAGACAAGAATTTGATCAATCCTGGTCCCAGGATCCAGAACCGGCTTTTAGGAATTCTCCGGTTCTGTCGCCGGAATCGGCATATCTCATCGTAAAATGGTGCTAGAAGGCTGCGGTTGGGCTTAAAAATGCAGAAAAATCGGGCGCATGATTTTTCTATTGAAAGAAATGCACCATCTCTCAAACTGAACAAAATAATTTCAAAAATCTCAAAATTCGTAGTTTCAAAAATTATCAACTACCCTCAGAAGACTCGGTGAGGCAAAATAATTACGAAATTATGAAAGAGGACGTTGAACAAAAACAATTGAAAGTTAAATATCTGGTATGTTCCGGACACCGAAAAATCGCTTCGAAAGTTGTGACTAATATTTATCTTAATTTACTTATCTCTGAAATAGATAATCTCAGTCCGAAAAAGGTGGCGCATAATTAATGTTTTTTGACATTTTTTTCTCTTCAGAAGGCAATAACAAATAATAGGAATCTGCTTTTCCAACTAAAGAAAAAAATAGTCAAAAAACATTAATTATGCACCACATTTTTCGGACTGAGATTATGTATATATTTCAGAGATAAGTGAATTAAGATAAATATTAGTCACAACTTTCGAAGCGATTTTTCGGTGTCCGGAACATACCAGATATTTAACTTTCAATTTTTTTTTCTTGTAGAGTTCAACGTCCTCTTTAATAATTTCGTAACTATTTTGCCTCACCGAGTCTTCTGAGGGTAGTTGATAATTTTTGAAACTACGAATTTTGAGATTTTTGAAATTATTTAGTTCAGTTTGGGAGATGGTGCATTTCTTTCAATAGAAAAATCATGCGCCCGATTTCTCTGCATTTTTTAAGCCCAACCGCAGCCTTCTAGCACCATTTTGCGATGAGATATGCCGATTCCGGGGTCAGAACCGGAGAATTCCTAAAAGCCGGCTCTGGAACCTGAGACCTGGAATTATCAAATTTTTGTCTCCACGGTAGTCCCATAAAAAAGTTACACCGCAATGGGAAGTAAAATGTCGTTATTTAGAAAAAAATTGATAATTGTGAATTTTGATAAATATTAGTCACAACTTTCGAAGCGATTTTTCGGTGTCGGGAACATACCAGATATTTAACTTTCAATTTTTTTTCTGGTACGATTCAACGTCCTCTTTCATAATTTCGTAATTATTTTGCCCCGCCGGGCCATCTGAGGGTAGTTGATAATTTTTGAAAACGCGAATTTTGAAATTTTTTTTAATTATTTTGTTCAGTTTGAGAGATGGTGCATTTCTTTCAATAGAAAAATCATGCGCCCGATTTTTCTGCATTTTTTAAGCCCAACCGCAGCCTTCTAGCACCATTTTACGATGAGATATGCCGATTCCGGGGTCAGAACCGGAGAATTCCTAAAAGCCGGTTCTGGATCCTGGGACCAGGATTGATCAAATTATTGTCTCCAGGGTAGTCCTATAAAAAAGTTTCATCGAAATCAAAAAATATTTTTTGAAAGTTTTTCCCCGCCTCATGCAACCTCTGGTGATACGTGTGTTATTTCATCTAAAAAAAAAGAAACTGAAACCGACTCAACACGCATGAGCATCACAGTTTTTTTTCCGTAGCTACAGGAAGCGCAATCTTAAAATAATTTAATTTCCTCTGACATTTTTGAAATTCAAAATCTACCTAGGAATATTCTGGCGGCTGAGATCAGTGCAAATCAACCCATTTCGAACTAATTTCGACATCTAGTTCGGTGCAGTATAATACTAATTTCAGTTTGCTATTACTCAGCGTGAGATGAAAGAGAGTCTGAGGAGTGTGAACTTGAACAACTAGTAGATAATAAATTTCAGAGAAAGAAAAGCAGAATACCGCGTTCCGGAAATGGGATTTCGAAAGAGAAACAGTCTAGGAAAGGGGCATTTTTGACTATTTGTTGAAAATATGTGTTGCTTTAAAACGTGTTTTATCAAACGCGCGCGTAAATTACTCAACTGAAGTGAAACGACGATTTTTCCCGAGAAATATTGCGCACGGATTCGAAAAAAAACGAAAAAAAAGTCTTCGAAAAAAAACTGATCACCCAAATACTTTAGAGTCTAGACTACAATTCCGAATTATTCCGTTTATTGATGCACAAATCTGGCAATATTGCCGAATTCATGCTTCTGCTTAAGCAGGTTTGCATGCCCACCTTTTGCAGCTACCCTACTCCTTCCCGTCGAGACTCGAGTAATCATAGGGAAGCGAGATCACCTGCAACATGCTTTTGAGAATTTTCGAAAACAAGGAATTATAATGAAGATTCACTGTCTCATCTCTCGATATTTCTGGCAGTCGGTGATTGCGATCTACAGTAATTTTCGGGGGGGGGCCCAAGTACCGTACCTCGTTATCGATTCCTCTTGGTAACAAGCATCACTCGTATTTTGTCGTTCACAAATTCCACTGGCTCAAGTCGTCTCTGCAAGATTTCGGTTGACAAATTTTGTCAATAGATCGTAGTTTCAACAACAACAAGAATATATGACGGAATTAATCAGAACCCAATTTCCAGAAATATCTTCTCTTCTCAGACGAAAAAGGCTCTTTTTCGCGAATAATTTTGAACTGGAGGGGGTTGAGATGAAGGAGGGTACGGACCAGCAGGAGTAGAGGAAGGAAGAAGGAGGAGAAATTGAACGAAGAATATGAGACATCCGAAGTGTTGATTGAGGGAGTCGAGCAGGCAACGAAACTGAAACATAATTGATAAGATACAACGTTCTTCGATTATACTAGTACTCAAATTTCAACTTTCTTTTTGCTCGTTCCCATTCTACAGCCATTGTTAGGAAAAGGCATCTATCTTATGCGGGGTTTTTTTCTTCTGAAAAGTGTTTGGAAAGGAAATTTGATTTGAACTCCCGTATTCCCACAAGAGCGAAGAGCTTGATACTTGTTTGCACTCTTTTTGGAAGTTCTGAACAATAAAACAATTTTTCCAGTCGCTAGCTCTAGCTTGGAAGCGACATACAAAATTGCGGGATTTTAATTCTCATTATTTTTCCACACACTTTTCCAAAAATGAACTGCTCATTAACGCGTAGTTCGTCTGATCAGGCAAGCATGGACTAAATAAATAGCGGTAATATTTACCTCGACCTCCTCGTAGAATCGAAGAGTGGAATGTAAGGGAGATGAAGTAGTGGAAGGACGAGAATCAATCTGATATCCATTGAAACGTCTGCAAACATATTAAAAAAAGTGCTTGGCTAGAAGTGTACGGCAATAAAAGCAATAATTTGTTGACAGTTGTCCTAGTCCCCATCGGAAAAAAACCGATTACCGTACCTCTTTATCTATCGATTCTTCCTCTTCACGAGAATATCCGCTCACTTCTTCGCGCACCTACCGCATAGCATCATGCCGAGGCTGCAAAATGCCGGTAAATAACAAGACAAAATCTAATTTCAAAACTATTTGAAACGGGTATGATCCAAAACACAATTTCTTCAAATGTCATCACATCTCAACAAACACTTGGCTCTTTTTACGACTCACTCGACAATAATTTTGCACTGGAGAAGGGAGTTGGAATGAGTGAGAATGCGGACCAATTGGAGTAGAAAAAGGAGGAGAAGAGAGATTTGTGACAACAGTGAGAGATCTCAGATTAGTGGTGATGGAAGCAGCAGAGCCGGAAACGACACTAAAAAAATTGAAATAAAATAAAATAATATTTAATCATCTTCAAGCATATTAAGGTTCCCAATTGTCAATGATTAGGTTTCCCATTGCGGTCAGATCATCATCGTGTCCCGTTTGATCTGGTTAGCTAAGAATAAATAGAAGAAAAGAGGTTATGTATACCTTGACTGCTCGTAGAATGGAAGAGTGAGAAAGAGAAGAAGAATAGAATGGAGAAGGACGAGAATCAATAAAAAAATCCATCGAAACTCCTGCAAAGAAATAATAAATTAGTAACTGTCTCTTCTTCGACGAGTGTGGTAGCCTAGATTCAGATTTCTTGATTCAAAAAAAAATGTTATTATCGAGATGAGGCATGTGCTCGTTTCCAATAACTTTACTAAACATTGGTTAGAACTGACACGGAAGATGGAAGGCATGCAGGATTCAGCAACGTTTTACTTGATTCATGCCAGCCCCACTTTCAGCGAGCATTTCACTTAAAATTACCTACTTCTGCCACTACCGTACTCCTTCCCATTGTGTTTCTTCCTCGTATAAATGAAGAGAGAAAGAGCATGGAAATAAAGGAATGGAAGGTCGAGAATCAATCGAAGGCCGAAATTCCTGCGAACAGTATTGAATTAGTCCTTGGACCTAAGGGTACGCTAATAAACGCAATCATTTTTTTTGCGTTTATGTGTAACTACAAGAAACTGTTTTCGACCTGTATTTGTCGAAAAAAATTACCGTACCTCTTTTTCGATCGATGTCTCCTCTCCACGAGAATCTCCTCCGCTTCTTCATGCGCATACCGTACCGTCAGGCTGCAAAATTCAGGTAAAAACATGCCAAGACAAACCTTCATTTCAAAAACTATTTGAAACGGGCATGATTCGAAACACAATTTCTCCAAATGTCATCACATTTCAAAAAAAAACACTTGGCTCTTTTACGGCTTGCTCGTCAATAATTTCGTACTAGAAGGGGGGGGATGAAGGAGGGTACGGACCAGCAGAAGAAGAAAGAGGAAGAAGGAAGAGAAATTGAATGAAGGATGTGAGACATCCGAAGTGTTGAGGGAGAGATTGGAGCAAGCAACGAAACTGAAATATCATAAATAAGAGTTAACGTTCTTTAACCATATTAGAGTACTCAATTATCTTCCATTTCTCCTTCCCATTGTTAGACAAACGTTGCTTCTAATCGGGAATTGTTGAAAAAAATTTCAAAAATATTTAGATAATTTTTTTTTTGAAAATACAAAAATTGCTGCCTAAAAATCACGGAGATTTTTTTAATTACGAAAAGGTTGATTGTTTTGATCTGCTGATCACTAAAAGTACAAAAATGGGATTCAGATTCAGGTTTAGAAAAAAATCTATTTTTGGAGCTAATGTACGTATTTTCTGCATTAACAATGTCTCGTACGAACATATTTTTTTCCAAAAAACCCATAGGTCAACAAATTCATCGACAGTTTTAATTATCATAGTTTTTTTCAGGGAACAAAAGATACTGGAATTTAGGTTTTCCGATTCGTCTGATTGTTTTTATTGCAAAAAAAATAGAGAAAACGAAAAATATTTGCGCTAGGAAATGCGTTCTGGACAGTCGAGGCAGGTTTCCCCCCATCAAAAGTTGATTGAGACAGTGGTAGCTACAAAACAATGTACTTAGGTTAGCGCCTTATACCCGAATATATCAGGTCGAAACCAACCGATTTTTTGGCCTATGGAACTACCGTAATCATCAAAAATACATTTACAGTATACCTGACTATCGATCGATTCCTCCTATCCAATAGAATCACCTACCGTTTCACTGTGTACATCCATACCGTATTATGCCGGCGCTGAAATATTTCGGAATAAAAATATTCAAAAACAAGCCAATGCAAATTTTAAAACACAATTTCTTCGAAAAATCGTCACATCACAAAGAATACGCGGCTCTTTTACGGCTTGCTCATCAAAAAAACTGGAGAAGAAGCACAATGTTTCGGTGCCTGGAGGATTGTCAGGAAAAAGATCACACAGTGTCTTTCCCAATTGCGAAAACATACTACGTAGTCGCTTTCATGACAATCCCATCACTGTCGAAGGGAAAGGGAGAAGAGGAAGTTGGAATGAAGGAGAGTACGGACCAGTTGGAGTAGAGAAAGGAGGAAGGAAGAGACTATTGAGAAGGATCTCAGTAGAGTGTTGACAGAGACGACAAAGTTGGAAACGGCACTGAAATGGAATAAATACACGTCGGTTCAGGCCAGTTCAAAACGAGCAATAGAGGGGAGAACGGAGCCGTTAAATAAACCTGGCTACAGAATCCGAGAATTACTAAAGTTTGATGCAAATGCTTACAGTATCTCGTGATTAGCAGATCGGTCGTCGCGTCGAACGTATTGCCGTATTCGTATTTCATTATGTTATTTCTCCTTAAAGGTCAGCATTTTCCATCCCATTATTTCTCTCACGCTGTCGGTTAGGCCAGATCACTACTCAGAGCGGGAAATCTCCAACTTTCCTTACTCTGGAGACATTGTCTCCAGCTGTGAGAGCATGCAAAATGGGGAGAGCGGGCTAGAGATAGTGAGAAGTGATCTCTCGATTTTGCATGCTCTCTCAGCTGGAGACAATGTCTCCAGAGTAGGGAAGGTTGGAGACTTCCCGCTTTGTGTAATCTACCCCTCTTGCTCACCTGACTCTTGCCCAGTACTGAACATGCTTGCAAGTGGCCAGTTTGGACGACAGAATGTCTTGCCAGACAGCGCCGGGTACGGTAATCCGGTCAAGAGACAGCGACGCTTCGGCCACTCCACCGAACACACGAACCAAGGCTTCTGTAAACTTGTATATTATACTAGCGCGTTCCGCGCCGCGGAGTAGGCGCACTCGTCAGTTGACCGGACACTTTTTCCCCCGCGCGCTCATTATGAGCCATTTTGAGGTGTTTAGGGCGAAATCGGCCTTTTGTAGGGTTACTGTACTCTTACCGTACTCCTCAGTTGTCCTCTTCCTCCAGCTCTCCCTCCTCCTCCCCCGGTTCTCCATGCCCCTCTAGCTTCCCTCCTTATCTTCCAGGGGCTGCGGTCAGGCTTCGCCGCTATTCCTTACAGTATCCCAACCTAGTTACCGTATTCTTCCGTCAGGTTCCCCTCCCCTTCCTCCGTGTTCTGTATTCTTTTCCTCCAGCTTCCCCTCCTTATCTTCCAGGGACTGCGGTCAGGCTTCGCCGCTATTCGTTACAGTATCCCCCTCCTAGTTACAGTATCCTTCCTCTAGCTCTCCCTTCCCCTCCCCCGGGCTCTGTATTCTCTTCCTATAGCTTCCTCCTTATTATTTTCCAGGGGCTGCGGTTAGGCTTCGCCGCTATTCCTTACAGTATCCCTCAACCCTCGCTACAGTATCCCTCAACCCTCGCTACAGTATCCCTCAACCCTCGCTACAGTATCCCTCAACCCTCGCTACAGTATCCCTCAACCCTCGCTACAGTATCCCTCCACCCTCGCTACAGTATCCCTCAACCGTCGCTACAGTATCCCTCAACCGTCGCTACAGTATCCCTCAACCCTCGCTACAGTATCCCCCAACCCTCGCTACAGTATTCCCCAACCTTCGTTACAGTATCCTCAACCCTCGCTACAGTATCCCCCTACCCTCGCTACAGTATCCCCCTACCCTCGCTACAGTATCCCTCCCGTATCCCACACTTCCCCCTAAACTCGCTCTACAGTACCCCTAACCTGCAATACCGTAATCCCCGTCCGACGTCGAGTCGAATGACCTACCTCTCATTCCTCTCCGACCACGTTTGTCTCTAGCTACAGTAACCTCGGGACCCCCTTAGGATCCTCCGAAGACCTACCTCCTTGTCCCCTCCCCCGCCCTTTGTCCCCCCCCGGGACCGGTCTCCCCTCCCCTCCCCCGCGCAATGCCACGCCGACCACCCCCTTCCCCCTCCCCAATCAAAATGAGCCGATGCTAATTCAGGATTTTCACTTTTTTGACAAGGGGATTAATTGCGCTCGATTCTGTACACGCGAAGATATTTTATCGACGCCCAAGCGCGCAATGGAAACATGTGTGTTTACAGGAAATAATATACAGTACATTAAGGCTCTCTATGGAGAAGTGTTGTTTGGGGGGGGGATTGCTGTAGGGGAAAATCTGTTTGTAGATCAATCGTTGTGGTCCCATCTGTCATCGTCCGGTCGTTCTTTGTGGACTGAGAGGGGGAGGGATCCGAGGAAGGGAGCTCTTAGGCGGCACATGAGAAGCCCCCAGAAAGGTGCCAAGAACGTGTGAATATGAGGAATTTGCACTCTGCAGTCTCCTTTCTGGAGCATTTACCGGTCTGCGTAAGAGCATGCTACGTTTTTGTGTGCAATAACTCTCCGTCGAATGATAACCAATTGTATTAGATTCTCAAGGGTCGCGAACGTTCCTGTTTGGTAAATAACGGAAGTTCGTGGTTTGGCTTTTTGATATTATCGTATCATTTTATAAATGTAATAATTCGACCCCAAGATAATTAGAATGGACATACCGTGAACAGAGAGGTCAGATGGCGGTCCACCGTCGCCGAAAGAAAGACTGATCTTTCTAGGTGAAGTCCGATCGATCAGAGACATGAACATTCCTCTGCAGTACACTTTAATTAAGATCTGAATTATGGGAGCCTATTAAACACCTCCAGAGTGGGATCAGGTGCGAGAGAGCGTGGGAAAGTGAGAGCGCATCAAGCTCTCACTTTTGCACATGACGCTATTCTGGAGGATAGGCACACAAGGCCGGAAGAGAACTCACGCAATTTCATTATTGATTATATTGAGTCTCTCAATTCGTAGATCACTGATAGAAGCAACACTTTCGATACTGTCCCCAATAACGTCGAAGTTTTCCTTGTTTTCAAAATCTCTGATGATCACTTTGTTGACGTGAACACTCATGAGTTCCCCGATATAAGGAATAACCGGATCTTTCACAGTGCGAATCGGAATTGTGAAGCGGGCGAGTTGAAAAAAAAACAAACGTCCTGAAAGGGGTCAACAACTAGAGAGTAGGGGGGGAAAGAGAGAGCGCTGAACAACATTGACACCCCATTTGATTGAGGCTACACTAAGACATTTACACCGATTTTGACATAGCATCTATTATTTATTCTTAAAAGTGCACAACGTTCTGCAGTAAGTGGTAGTCCGTCGGAGACATTGCACAAGATTCCAAGAGCTCCAGAAAGGGGTCAGGGGAAGGAGATAGCTTCACTGACCTTTCCCGATTTGATATCGAAGTTGATGTCATGGTTCCTTCCCCAGCGATCCGTCCAGTAGTCGGGAATATCCGTATCGACTACTTTACGGTTGGTCATACGGTAGCGAAGATCATAAAGCTCATGGAACAAGTGAATATTCTTCGGAGCAGTGTAGAAATGGACGTCAAAACCGGTACGTTTCATCTGCGTTGGATACACGTTGATTTTATGGTTCGAGAGAAATATAATAATTTGGCATGTTGCCAATAATGAACCCTCGAAGTTGGGTTTGTTCTTTTGGAGTTTGACGAAATCATTTACCGTAGCCAGAAGATCTTTGCTGGTCTGAAACAATCGCGATTTTCACTTTCAGTTGTGTTATGAAGTCCTTTCTGGTGTATCGTACATAACAAAAAAACAACAATATAAAGTCAACTCACAATTCGCAAATTTGCCAGATCCTCACAGTTTCCATCAGACCGAAGGAAAGAGAGAATGAGGGAAATCGGAATAAAGGGAAGATCGGTCAATTTGATTCCATCCGATTGATCTACACTCGATTTCGCCCCGGTTCCATTAGGAAGGGCCCGTTTCTTCGAGGGTTCGGTACCCGACCCGGAGCCAGAACCCGCGCCGGACCCGGCTGCCCGCTTTGGAGCCATGAAAAAGCTGAGGGAGGTTTGGTAGACTGGGAGAAGCTGAATTACCGGGGAGTCCTCGAGGAGAGGAAACGACCTCACAGGAGAAGAAAGAAGTGATGAAATGAAGTGAATGGATGAAATTCACAAAAAAAACGAGTCAGTCAGTCAGATTTCGAGCGATTATCTTATCTACACGAGCTGTACTTTTAATCTTGTCTCTGGAAAGCAGACGGTGGCCGCGCAGACCTCCAGAAAGGTGTTAGGAGCATTCTCTCCCACTTTCGCACACTCTCTTGCTACTGACTCCGTAGGCCTTCAATCACTAACAGTGTGTTGGCACATCGCGACACACACCGAGTGATTATCATAGAAAACCAGAATATTTAACAAAATTTTAATAAATATCTGTAAACGACTTTGACAAATTATGCAATATTTATCTGTTCCAACGATGAAAGAAAAACTTGTCATAGTTAGCATTATGAAAACGGCACACTCGCGCGGGGGAAAACACAATATGAATAGTACAGGAAAGGTCGGATGAATAGGGGAAAGAGAAAAGAAAGAGAAGAGAAAAACAGGGGTTAAAAATAGATAAATCGTCGCTAGAACCTCGCTTTTGTGTACAAAAATCGACAAAGAAGGCAACTCTCTTGAAACTACTATCGTATTTCTCTATGAACTCTTTAGAAAACGTACAAATAATAACAGAAAAAAGGCGGAGGAAGGGGTAATCAATCAATAATTGCTGCCTACCCGAGTGCGGGGGGGATTACGGTATATCGGTCGTCGTGGGAGGCGGAAACGTGCAAATCTATGGCAAGTGGTATTGGATGCGGGTGAAAGAGCGACTAGCGACACAGAAAGATGAGCAAATCGGGATTATTGGTTAGCCTGAGAGCCGGATTTTGGTGTGCGAGAGGCCGGGGCCGGAGAGTAGATGACGGATATGAGATCGTGGGGAGCGGGGGCTAAAGGGCGGACGTCGACCGGTGATCGGGCGACAGATTACGTAGTGATGACGACATCCGGCGGAAGATAGAGTGTGGTGTTCTACCCGTTCAGTCGTCCAGTGTTACGGAACTGCAAGAGAATATCGATTGGACTCGGAACGGAGAGATCAAAGATAAGAAACCTAAGAGGGGGGTCGAAATTGGTCATCGTGCAATCGTGCACCAAACAAGACATCGATCAGATCATTCCAAAGTCTGGTTAAAGAGCAAAAAAAAAGAAATCCGTCCCACGCGCCCAATAATTTACGAATAATATCCTACGCTGCCGCTTTTCGCCAATCCTACAATCTGCGTTTTCCTTTTGCCAGCTCGCATTTTCGTGTCATTTACTATTTATGGTATTCACTCTGCAATCTACGGGCGGGCCAAAAGATCGAAGATCAAATCCCAAAGATCAAAGATCACTCACTAAGCATCATCGACATTCTCATCGTTCTCCTCGTCCGCCTCCATCATCTGCTCGTATTCCTCCATGCAGAAGCGATCCCAGTCCGACAGCTCCTCGTCGCCCGTTCCCTGCAATCAAATAAATCAGTTCACGATTGGAAAGCTACCGTAACCCGTGGAGAAAAAATTTAAAACTCAATCCCCGATAACCAAGCTAGATACCGTAACCCGTTCCGAACCACTGATCTGTGGTGGAATTACGAAGCTTCGGCAAAAAAAATCAGTTCACGATAACTATGCTAAAATTTTCGAGCCCTTTCCCAAGACACGTAGTTAAAGCAAAAAAACAAATTTCCGATTATTGACAAAGCAATCGTTCTTACAGCAACCTTATGTCCTACCGTAATCCCGCTCACCTTGACACTCGTCCTCTCGCTATCACTCGACTCCTGCTGGTAGAACTTGCGCCAGTTGACGAACGCGTTGAAGAAACGACCTGAGATAGCAAGAGTTGATCTTTGATCTTTGGTATTTGGTTTAAAAAAATTTTCAAATCAATGGATATTCCAAGCCGTCTAGTCATACCAAAGATAGGGTCAAGGAATTAGGGATCCTGTTAAAGACAGTCTCTCCAACACTTCCGCATGCCCTCTCGTTTTGAGCCCAATCTGGAGGTTTTAGCCGCACCACGGAATCCTCTTTTGACACCCGATCGCCCTCGGAACCCATTGTCAAATATTCCTACTTTTTGATTTCATAGTTGATATTTGATCTTTGATCGACTCACCAGCCATCTTCGATCTCTTCAGGTCGGCGAGCGTGAAGTCCTTGCCCGACGCCGGCTCGATCATGTCGATCAACTGAACAATTATCGATTAGAATATTCAAATTATAAAAAAAAATCAATGATTGATTTATATAAAGAATACGTAACCATGTTTACCAAAAAAAATTGTCGATTAGTATATGCTTATTTCAAAAAAAAATCAGTTATTGATTCATCTACAGTACGACGGACTTTTCTTTGACGTGATCATTACGTAATCGGTAAACTCACATTGCACGCGAGATCGGAGAAGGTCATCGTGTCGATGCCGAACTGGCTGATCGTCCTGCCGATTGCGTCATTATTAGGCAATCCACAAATATTTTTGATTGCATCATCACTATGCAATCTTGGCGTATTCCACGACTACGTTACTCCTATTGCAAGTATCACTAGGAACATAAATTTTCGGACAATATTCCCTCAAAACACACTCAAGTATGATTCGGTCAAGTAAAAAAAATTAGAAAACGAGAAAGTACATTGCGTCATCCCTATGCAATAACTCACTTGACGAGCTGGTTGTAGAAGGTCTCCATCTCCAGCAGCGAGATGCGACCGTCGCCGTCGAGATCGAGCACGCGGAACCAGTACTCGATACTACAAAGATCAAAGATCAAACTTCAAAGATCAAATAGCAATTAACGCAGATCAGTTACTACATGCCAACGATGAATCAAAGTTATAAAACGAAGTAGATCAAGAATCAAAGTTATAAAACGTATCTAGGAGTTCAGAGATCCCCGGAATTTTTCAGACCATGCATCCACTCTACCGGCTACTACGCGCATGTCAGCGTAATACGGACAATGATGAAATGAGGAAAAAAATCAATAATCGATCGATAATCTCATCATCTACCGTACCTCGTCGGGTGGTTCTTGTCCTCGTCCGCCAGCAGGAAGGCCGTGAAGGCGCCCAGGTCGCGCGTCGGACGATTCGTCGTGTTGTGACCTGAGCAGCGAGGAGATATGGCGTCATCATTAGGCAATCGCTATGAATATTTCGTCATCACTGGGTAACCATGGAATTCTTGCGCGTTTGCCACTGTATCATCTATCGTGTATCATCACTTGGCAATACAGGAGCCTATGTCGTAATTATAAGGCAATCGCTATGAATATTGCACCATTACTAGTCAATAATGTTAGTATAATGTCAGTACCAGGTTTTTTCTGAGCAATCTGGTCACCATTGCTAAGAAAAGTAATGTGCTCAGCCATCACTGGCCAATAACAGTTGTAATTACGTCATAACTATGCAATCGCCCTCTTACCTCTCGTTACAGCGCCCGAGAAGATTCGGTCGACGACGAGCGGGAGAATGGCTGCAATTAAAATAAAATATATATTTCAAAAACTTTTAAATTTGAAATTTGTTTCAAAAAATAAAGCTTTCAATTGGTTGAGTTTCACCGATTTCTTATGAGCGGGGCTACACTACACTGAGCAGTATCAGTTTTGGGGTCATTAGTTTAACAAACACAAGAAAAAAGGTTTTGTGATCGCATCGCTATTATGTCATGCGGAGCGTTTATTCCACTTTTACAGTACAACAGTACATTTCCACAAGTGCGGTACTGTAATGATAGATTATCGATTCCTTCTCCCTTACCGTGATCCGTGTGTCGCAGCAGGTCCTCCTTCGTGATCTCCATGTCGTGGTCCGAGTCGATTTCCCAGAACTGCAAATATCGATTGCCTCATTATCGATTACTAATTATGATTGCGTCGTGACTACACAATTGTTACGCACTTCCTATTACCCCACTTAGAGTAACATTCTAACCGTCGTTATCCAATTGAAGCCACACTCTCTGAGGATGTATCGAGTAAAACAAAAAATGTATCATCACTACGCAATTATTGCATCATCATTATGCAATCTCTCCCACCTTGCAGTAGACGACGTAGAAGTGCTCGTAGGAGAAGAATTCGGTGAGCTGATTGACGTCCTCGGTACGCTCGAGCTCTCTGAAAAAGAATGAGTGACGTCATAACTATGAAATAATTGCGTCATTGCTAGGCAATCCGTATTTTCCACACATCTCTTCAGGTAAAACATCAAAATATAGAAAGAGCTGATCGCGAACTGGATCATCGCGCATCCAAATACGAAAACCAGAGGGAAATTGGAAAATCTCTCTACCCGCACTCTCTCGCCCATTGACCCCTTTCTGGTGAGTGTGATGCGCTGTGAGCACACAGATCTCGCAGCTCAATGTGATCACTTTCTTAACCCTGCTTTTCCTCTTCCCGTGACTCAGGTTACAATGCGCCATCTATACACTATTTGCAGCACAACGCTTGTACGCACTCTCAATTTCACGCAATTTTTGAACCCTCTTTTTACTCAACACAATTGTATTTAGAAGTATTGTTATTTTTAAAAATTATTAATTAATTAAATTACCGAATATTGTCCAGCAGTTTCGCCCTCCGCAGCTCGGCGGCCGTGATTTTGCCGCTCCACGATCGATTCACCGACCAGAAGATGCGAGTGACGATCTGAATTAGTAAACACATATTACGTCATCACTAGGCAATTTTACATTATAGCCTGACAAAGCAATACAACTTCGCTCGCTAATTTCATCCACCCAAATCATTACCTGCCTACTTTGGCAGCGAAAAACGCGGATTGGATGAGACTATCCTCATTTCCGACTTTACAATAAATTAGCTGTTGCCAATTAGCGTAATTACTTACAACTTGTATGAACTTCTCGTGGAACTCCTCCGACTTGCGGTAGAACTCCAGTCCCGGGTGGGTGTGGATGAGATCGAGAACCAGCGAGTGGAAGTCGCTCTCGACGAGGTACGAACGACCACCATGGGAGAGGACATGGACGAATCTGAGAAGATTAGAGATCAAAGATCAATTAGGGTATATGGGTGAGCACAGGTCAAAGTTCCGACTAGGATTCCATTTTTTCCAAGATAAAGATAAAGTATGTACCTAATTGTGTATGCCCACTTTTTGATTTAGACATTGCCAAAGGAGTGAATCGAGGCGGGGGAAATAATCGATAAAAAAAGATCTGACCTGGCGGCCTCATCGTGTGCTACAGTAGTCAGGTTCCACCACCACGCGGAGAAGTCCTTCTGTTCGACACGCGAGCGACCACGGGCAACCTGAAGATTGCATAGTGATGATGTAATTGAAAATACTGATCTGCATTTTGGTTTAGTACTAATAGAGATGGAATAGCGGTTAAAAAGCAGCTACACTTCCGAAAGAACGTTGTGTTACGATTGGCCATGAGAAAGAAGTGATGTCGATTGCCTATTGATGACGCAATATCTCACCTGGTCCCAGATGGGCTTCTTCCAGTAGAGCGGCAGGCCGAAAGCGACCACGATATCGGGCATGTCGTCATAGGTCGCCTGGAAGAGATAAGAGAACAATCAGAGATCAACCAAGATCTAAGATCTCATAAAATGTCGATTTCACAGTGAAATCGACAAATCATTTCGCGCTTTAAATTCGCTCATTTATAATTTACCAAACCGGACAGAAGACATGGAATAGCGCTTTACTGCTTGATCTCTAGCGTAGAAAACATAGCCTAGTTTAGGAGGAAAGATGAAAGATCAAAGATCAAGCACTAACCACCATGCCGGGCAGCTTGCGGAAGACGTCTCCGGCCCTCCTGAGAGCGGCGTCGATCTCCGCCTTCGGGACTGCCTTGCCCTGCGGGAAGTGGAATCTGCAATTAGCATAATTAATTAGCTATTTAAGTTAATTAATTAATAACCGAAATTTTCGAAAGATTGATGTATTCACTGCATCTTTCAAGTTCAAAGCTACCGTAACCCCCCCGCTACCGTATCCCCGGCTACCGTACCTCGGATGGTGCGCGAGCTTGTTCTGTATGCTGGGCGGCGGCTGCGGCAGCCACCGGAAGTGAGGGGCGGAGTCTGCGACACGACCGCCCTTGGGAGACGGCTTGAAGGACAGACTGAGGTCGTCCTCGTCCAGTCTGCAATAAAAAATATTTTAATTTAATTTCTATTAATAAAGTAAGCGGCTAATTGAATCGAGAGAATTTGAGTAAAGACTGATGACATTCCACACGACACAAATTCTGCCCATTTATATGAACACTAACAATCACTATACGATAGCTACATATGTATACGTATTGATGTCGAAGCTATTCAACGGAGATTGCACCATCCCTACGCAAAATGACCAATTGAGAGGAATCTAACGACTATTTCGTCATCACTACGCAATCTCTCTCTACTCACATGCTGGACACGTTGACGCCCTTCGTCAGTCGGGCGATTCCTGATACATCTCCGCCCGTTGTCGAAGAGGAATCGGCAGAGGAGGAGGAAGAGGTGTCGAACGAGAGGGCCTGATTAAATTAATATTTAATTAAATTATAATAATTAAATCTATTTTTATTAAAAATCGAAACTATTGAGAAACTCCCTCTCGATCAAGTGCTTTTACGAAAACCATCAAAAACACAAATCTAAAACAACAGGAAACAATATCGGATTCTTGGATTTATTGCAATTTCGGTATCGATTGTTTGCGCATCCGAAAAGCGAAACTTGTTGATTACGCTAGGCAAAAAAAATCAACTCTGAGAGGAGCTCTCTTACACTCCCCCACTATCTCGCATACAAACCCTTTTCTGGAGGTCTCCCTCTCTCTCTCTCTCTCTCTCACACCTTTCTCGCATTGAAAGACTGCTCGTCAAAGTGGCCGTAGCCATTGCTGCCATTCGAGTGATTGTGATTATGGTGACCATTCTGCCTGCAATTATCGATCGGATTTATTGATTGGATTTATCGATTAAATTTCTCGATTGGATTTATCGATTACCTAGAAGTCACTAACTTGAAAAAAAATCGGGTTAATAATTGGATTAGAACTCTTCATACTGTACTCCCTCTAGCATATCTACCCGCGTAATGTGCGAAATGAAAAGATCTGATCCAGTTATTTACCGGATATTCCAGTTATAGATCTCCCTAACTTCTCGAAGATCAAAGATCAAAGATCATCCGGTGATAAGTTAGAAAGATCAAGGATAAATAGGAAGCTAACTCACTTGGGAGTGGAGGAGTAGGCGGGCTCGCCCAGTCGATCGAGCAGTCTGATAATAAATTATTTTAATAATTAAATTATTTTTTTCATATTTAGTGACAATCTCGCAAGATGCGAAAGGGAAATGCACAAGAAATACGTCAGTTTTATGTTTCCGACAATGCACAAAAATATGGTACTGATCACTCACTGACTCGATCAGAAATTGCAAAAAATAACTAAAAATACTGACGGTGATCCGTAAATCTCGTCCTTCTCATTGTTCAGCGCGGCAGATGGCGAATTCTGATATTTTTAATATTAATTACATTAATTTTTATAAAAATCATATAAATATCTCACACTCTCTGTCCCTTTTACACACTGTTAGTTCACTCTTGAGTTATTATTAATTGATCGATACACTTTCTATTCAAATTTAATTAATTAAAACTATTTTCATTAATAATTTACATTATTAGATAGTGGTCTTCTGTCTCTCCTTCTGGTCGCGCCAGAAGAATTTGTCGAGTTCCCATTGGCATCAAACACTTTGCGCACGAAATGCGCAAAGAATCGGCCAAAGCCGCCGCGCGGCGCCCGCGCGTCGAGCGGCGCAGGGCGCAGCAGAGGCGGCGGCGGGGCGCCGGGCGCGGCGCCCACCCGCTCCATCTTCCGCCGCGTCTTGCGCGCTGCGCCGCAGCCGCACGCGACCGCGTCGGGTGGCCGCTCCAGACGCGTCGCCAGCTCGCGCATCTGACGCGGGTGGTAGAAGTAGATGACGCGGACACGCGGATACAACGATAAAGTGAAGCGGAGAGCGTCGAAATTGGGTCCAGATGTGGAGGGTAAATTTGAGGAGGAAAGAGGAGAGGAAAAGGCATGAAATGAGGCGGAATAGAGAAGAGCTCGTGAGTGTTTGAAATCAGAGACAAGGGGCAAAGAGTCATGAGGAAGGATAGAGAGAAAAGATCGAGAGTGATACTTTTGACGAGAGGTCAAGTAGAAGTTTTGCGATAATCATGTGTCAAAATTGAACAACAATGAACGAGGAAACCGCAAACAGCTTCAAAAGCAAATATTGTAAATATTTAAGCTCTCTTCAACAGTAGACTAGTAAAACAAGTAGATACCGACGAAATATGTAGAAAATTGGGTAAGAATATAGAAAAATCGAGGTAGGTATGCATGATGTAGTCCACAAATTGCGTCCTTCCCTATAGAGAGAAATTGCTTTTTTTGTGACGAGCGGAAAAGGTTTGAAGAATGTCGCTTAGTCAACGTCTGTAGACAGAGAGAGGTAGAGAGAGAGAGAGAGAGAGAAAAAGGGGAAGCAAAGTGAGATCACCTGATTCCTCACCTCCAGAAAGGGGTCAACAGAGAGAAATTGCGCAAAACTGAGAGGGCCCTCTCACTTCTACACACCCGCTAGCCCCCAGCTCCTTTAGAACATGATAGGACGTTTTGGAACTGCTGTTTAGGAACCAGAAAGTAAAATATATATCCAAAATTATGTGGAACGTACCCAAATTTGTATCGGGCTCCTAAACGGAAGTTCAGAAACGTCCGATCACCCTTTAAGGAGGGCTGAAATGACGTGCGCGCCATGAGTCAATGCGAGATTGCCCCCTTTGCTTACAGAGACAACACATCTCAACAATCTCGGTTGTCGATCGTTCGATCGCTCACACTAAATACAACTATATAAAATTATTCGCGCACCGGGGCTATTCTACGGAAGAAGTCCATAAGAACGATAAGGAACAGATTTTGCAAATTAATAAAAATGATCAGTTTGCGGGGCTCAAAAAGCCGCCAACTTCAAAATAGTGAGGAATGGGTCTCTGCCATAAATCGGGGGGCGACGGGGTAGAAGAAGAAGCATCTCTCTCTCCGTGTGCTGTGGACTGATGATAAAAATTGATAGCCCCCGAACAACTGGCGTCGCGCCCTGGGGCTATTCTACGGGAGATGAGGGGAGAGGAGGGAGAGAGAGAGAGAGAGAGAGAGAGAGAGAGAGACTGGCAGAAAAAGCTTGAAGAAGCGGGATGTGTGGAAGACATCTAGGAGAGAGAGAGAGGTGATCAGGGAAAGAGATGGAAGGGGGGATACGGAAGGTGGAGCTCTCTCTCTCTCTCTCTCTCTCTCTGAAACCGATCTGGTTGACTGATGAGACAGTTGGCTCGTCCTTTGGGGCCCGCGTGCCCCCCCCCCCCCCGAGGACGTTTGTTTCTGCGGTACGAGCGCCCAGGGGAAAGTGCGAAATGTCGAGGTGTGAAAGCATAAACAACAGGAAAATAGTTAGTTCCTGATACTCGATACCGTGATACTCTGGTTACCGTAGTTAAAGGGATCCGGCAATCGATAACTGACAGAAAATCCATTCTTCCCCCAAAATGAGAGTGCAATATCAGAGTGTATGTATGTGCATGACGCGAGAGAGAACGCTATGAGAAATGCAAATATTGAAATTGCCATGATTGCGTCATCACTAGGTAATATCATCAACTCGGATGTATATCCAAGTGCATAAACTCTCTCTCTTACAAGAGAGGCAAGTGACCTTTCGCCGGAAGGTCTTGGGAAGAAGCAAGGACTACTGTGGTGCAATTGATAAAGTGGACATGAAAAGTTAGGATCAGCCAGCTACGGTAGTTCAACAATCAATCGATAATCCCTGAGAAATATGCCCTGAGGGGGTTTCCGGAAGCTTTTCTTCGCTGTTCTGTGTGTCAACATGGGCGATGGTCACTTTAGAGCAGAAGAAGAAAGAGAGAGAGAGAGAGAGAGAGAGAGAAAAGAAAAGAAACAAGCAGGGACGACGGCAAAAATGTGTAGAGACGAGAAACAGCGCCTGAGGGCAGTTGTCTAGAGAGCACACAGATCGGAGAGAGCGGCTAGAGAAAGAAACAGACCGACGAGAGAGCGCGCAAAAGAGAGATAGCACCGCCGCCGCGGTCGTTTTCTCCACAGAGGAATGTGCGAGCGAGAGCCGCGGCCGGGAATTATGGAAGCCGGGAGCCGGACTATAGTATTCGCCGAGGATGAAAAGCGGCAAAGAGGCAAAGATTGTGGGAAAATGGCCTCAAAAATGTATCGAGATTTTCCCGGAATCGGGCGAAATTTTATTTACGTCTATTTAGGAACCAGATAAAAATATAATTTGTAGGGTATACTGTGATTTTTAGGGAGCCAGAATCCATAACAATCCACTGCAGTATCCCTCACATGATTCCAAACCTACAGAGCAGGGTTAGAGCGAGAGAGCCTGCAAAAGTGAGAGAGTCCCTCTCGATTTCACACGCTCTCTCACTCCAAAGGCCTTTCTGTAAAGTTGACCGGCCTGTGGAATGATGTGCCCTGTTTTCGGAGTTTACGTGCAAAAAAGAAAGTATTGTAGAGTGTTTACGTCATGCCTAGGCAATTAGCGGGAATCGTGTCCCTCTTAATCCAGAGAGGTGAGAGGGGCAGAATGAGGGGAACACGTCATTCCAACCTTCCAGAAGGGGCACGGGCGAGAGACCGTGCAAGAGTGAGAGAGTACCCTCTCAATTCTACACGCTCTCTCGCCCCAACCCCTTTCTGGAGGTTTGACCGGGAAATAGGAAGCGAAGTGATTGTTATTTGGCTGTTTTGTGAAGAAGGAGGAGGAAAGGAGAGAAAGGGCGGAAACTGTGGGGAGAAATACAATTGGTGGCGATGACGCACGGCTTTTTACAATTACTTTTAAGGAAAAAATACAAAATACTTTTCTGACACTCTGAGAAAAGACGGCATCTTTTTAACTCTCTATGATGATACTACGGGAATCTCATGATACATAAAATTATATTACTTAACATCAGCCCACCCTAATAATCAGCCCACCCGAGTATATGCAAATTGAGGCAGACAGGTAGAGAGTGCGAAAGTCTAGCGATGGTCTCACCACGAATTCAATTTTGGCATTCTGCCAAGAACGCCGTGATACTACTATCATTTCTACATGCGGGGGTGTCAATGATTCAATGCTGAAAACAAGGGAATGGAAACACGGAAGATAAATTGCCGACTATCACAGGCGGAAAGATTTCAAATCGGCGAGAGAGTGTGCAAATTGAGGAGAGTCAACCTTATTATTTACTCAAATTCGAAACTCGATGAATGATGGATGGATGGGGTGGAGGACAAAGAGCAGAGTAAACATGAGAGAGTAAGGAAAAGTGAGAGGGCGTCCTCTCCATTTTACACGATCTCTCCAGAATGACCCCTTTCTGGAGGAATGAAATGAAGAGGTGCGAACAAAGAAAATGGAGAGTGAAAAGAAGAGAGAGAGAGAGAGAGAGCGAAGAGACGAGAGATTGTATGATAAGAACTTATCACTATCAACCCCATCAATCTTTGCAGAATCGCCGCCCAAAAATTCGCAACTTTGCTAATTTTTTTTAACGATTAACCATTAAAACGCTCATTAGGCGCTCATTTCACACCTCCGTGAACACATAATTCCATAGGCCGGTCAACTAGGGCTTTAGAGTAAAAGAGCGTGTAAAATCGAGAGGCGCTCTCTCACTTTTGCACACTCTCTCGCCCTGATCCGTGTCTGTAGCTTTGGAATCACGTGTGAAACCCACAACCCTTTCTGAAGGCGCGTGCTTTATACCTACAGAAAATGGTCACGGTCTAGCAAAATTATGACATTAAGAAGGACCCTCTCACGTTCACCCACTCTCTCGCCCCGGGCCTTTTCTGGAGGAGTACAATCTATACTCTGGCCGTATTCTTCCTGATCTCTCTCTCTCTCTCTCTCTCTCTCTCTCTCGTTTCTTTAATAAATCCCCCATTCATTCACAACGGGAAGCGACGGGAAAAAGGACAGCGGCAAATTCAAAAAAAAGTTTCCCACCACCGAGGGGACACGACAAAAACCAATTGAATGGAAGTTAGCATCGACTGCTTTTTCGCACGCACCCAATTACTTTCATCACAACATTCCACAGGCCGGCCACTCAGAGCGCGAACTCTCCAACTTGTCGACATCTAGATAGTCAAACTCTCTTATATTCAAGAGACTTCACCCTCTACTCTCTCAAATTGACGTACTATCTCGTCAAGAGACTGAGTAGCCAGATGCCCACAAGTTAGAGACTTCGCGCCTTGTGCAACCCTACAGAAAGGGCTTTTGAGTGAGAGAGCGTGTGAAATCTAAAGGAACTCTCTCACTTTTGCGCTTTCTCTCTCTCTCTCTGACCCTTGCCTGTAGGTTTGGAATCATGTGTTCTAGTAGTCTGGCAAGAAGTCACAAACATCAATACCTCAAATAAATGATGGGCAGTAAATGATACCAACTGATAGGCATATTGCAAGCAATTTATAGTTGCGGAATGTATTATAGTGCATCGACTACCGTATCTGCGCAGAGTTCGCCAGGACGCGCGCCCGGTCAGCACCATGACTCACTGATAACACAGAGAGTGTGGCAAATGCACACGGTTAGCATACAAGGAGAGACAGTGGCCGGGGAGATGGAAGAGGGGGGCAAGTGTAAACATTTCTCCAGTAGCAGAGGGGATTCCACATCGGGCGCGGTGGTCACTCTCTCTCTCTCTCTCTCTCTCTCTCTCTCTCTCTCTCCCCACTCCTCGGGACTAAACTTGCCCCATAAGCTGCTTACCGCAGCCTGCGCCCGGTCAGATCGCGCCAGCTGTTGGCAATACACTAATAGTCAGCATTTTGCAGGGAGAAATGGCATGAAAATGTGGTGAAAAACATTAAAACGAAAATAAGTCAAAAGCCAGGGTGATGGTATGTTTTGGAACATCAGTTTACGAACCCCAAAATGTAAAGGTTTTCAAATATTCTGAAACGTATGGTGAACAAATCCTGGAAAGAAATGTTGAGAGTTCCTAAACGGCGGTTCCAAAACGTCCCATCACCCGAGTGAGAGCGTACGAAGGAAGTAGTTTGTTGGAAGTGGAAAGTGGTGAAAAATCGTGAAAATCCTCCAAGAGTCGGATACCAAGACACCATTTGTGGTGAAGAAATCGCAGCAATGGAAAGTGAAAACGCAAAAAAAAGCAACAATCAAAGGGAAACGCCGTCAAAATCTCTCCGACCTACGACGCAACCGCAGGAAAAATTGGGATGAAATCGAAAGGAGGAAGGAAAGAAGGAGAAAAGGACAGTTAAAGTACACTTTAGATCAGCGCAAATCATGATTTCTCAAATCCATCATTATTTCTCCCGGTGTTTTGGCAACGGGAAAGTAACAAACCTGACACAACAACAATAAAAGAACGGTCAAGAGCATTGGTGAACGGAAAACGGAGGGGACAACAACTAAATGAGAATAAGAGCACTTGGCAAAGTGCCAACAATAGGTTGACGAGGATGGGTGAGAGAAGGTCTCTCTCTCACTGTGGCGCACTCTGACCCCTACTGGAGAAGAGGAATTATAAAATTTAAAAAAAATGCTTCCAGGATCGGCTAGACGACGTATTCAGAACATGTCAACGGTATTCCTTTTTCTTTTTTTTTGTTCCAGACCGAAGTAGAGGAGTTATCATTAGGGGCACTTTTGCTGCTGAACTCTTTTCACCCTCCTCTCCCGTCTCGTTTCCCTGGCCACTTGGCTGGAGAGAGCGAGAGAGAGAGAGAGAGGGAAAGAAAAAGTTAAACTGAATGAGACACAGACGAGAGGAGTGGGCACGACACGGAGAGAGAATAGAGCAAAAGGGTATGAGGAACGCTTGATTACGCTGCGCAAGCAGAGACAGAGAGACACTTGATTGCAGCACTCCCGAAAGGGGTATAGGGAGAGAGAGAGAGAGAGAGAGAGAAAGCGTGCGAAACGAGCGAGTCCCACCTCATTCTCTCTCAAAAATCATTACGGATAATGCATAAGAGCAGTCGATTGTCCAAATAATAGAGCTGAACACTGCGTTTTGGCGAGTCAATGCTTATTGAGGCAGACAGTTAGAGAGTGCGAAAATAGCATGTAAATTGGCGGTGGTCTCACCACGAATTCACTATTGGCATTTTGCCCAGAAAGCCGTGGTGAACACTCGTGAGCATCAGAAAGAAAGCGGATTGCGCCCTGCTGCTACACGACAAATTAGCCTCTCTGGTATGTGATTATGCAAATCCAGCCGGAAACTGTAAAAATAGCCACGAGTTGATAGGAATTTGGATCACAATGATGAAATATCAAGGAATATCACGGAAAATCTAAGTTTACAGTTTGAAAAGCGCGAAAAATTGACCGATTCTTCAAAAATGCAAAGCGATCCTGCGTACATTCTCAGTTATCAAAGAGAGATGGAGAAAAATGGAGAACAAAAAGTCAAACTCGGGAGAGAAACTTCTTCAATTCTCATTTTCTTAGTGAAAACGTGCAAGCAATTGAGGTCGGTGAGCGATTGCCTCCCGATTAATCGAATTATCGAGCGGATACGGTATATGATTGCAAGATGAGAAAGAGAGAGAGAGCAGGGAGAAAGAAAAACGAGAGAGAGAGAGCCGCGCCCAAACTATTGTACCGACTGCGGGGATCAATTAGACATTGAAAAGCGCAGGAGACATCGATGCTAGAGAGCAAGTGATAAGTGGAGAGCGCAAAGAAAGAGAGAATCTGTGAGAGATCGTGCGAAATTGAGAGTGTCTCTGACGAAAAAAAGTGCCATAGACCGGAGACCAGTCAGAGTTTTGGCGTGTCCCGTTCGCGAAGTGAGGTGTGGAGAGAGAGAGAGAGAGATCACCCATATCAATCACTCCCCCGCGTAGAAACTGTGGGAGAAACAGTAAAGTGAAAGGAACATTACCGGAAGTAAAATATCTCGATTGTGTGCAGAAAAGACGAGGGATATGTGCAAAAAGTTTATCACTGTTAGCCTCCAGAATGGGGTCAGGAGCTAGAGAAGGCGTTCAATCGAGAGGGTTTCTCTGCGCAAACTCTCGTCCGTGGCCCCTTTCTGGAGGTATTAAATCGCACGTGAATATTTGGCCAATTGTATATCTCTATTTCGCATGCGAATGGTAGAGAATGTAAAAGCTCGTTCCATTCTCGTTCTCTGCTAGCGTTCAATTGTGTATTTTCCTACAATTTTTCGAGTATAGTTAATCAAGGGAAAACGCAATGAATGAATGCGCGCGAATGATTACAGCACTAAATCGCTTCAGTAGAAGTGTGTGTAGGTCGCCCCGCTCCACCCCGTCTTCTGTATGTTTGTGTTCGTCCCCTCAGGGCACATCTCCTCCAAGCTGTTAGAGCTGACCGGAAGTGAACGAGAGAGTGCGCACAATCGAGAGAGCGCAGACAGTCAGCGCGCCGCCGAGAGAGCGCGCGGATCGCCGAGAGCGCCAGACACGCAGAGCTAACGGGATTCGGTGCTCTAAGCTCAGAAGTAGTGCGAGGAGAATGCCGATTATTGAGGTAGAGACGTAGAGGAAAATGGTGGAAAAGTAGGAAAAATAGGCAAAAGTAGATCAAACAACTCTAAATTTACTAGGAAAGTAGCGACTTCCCGCTAAATTGCATTTCGCACTTGGAATTTAAACGAACAGGGGAGGAATAAACGAAATTAGGAGCTGGCGAATCGAAAGGAGAGGGACGAGAAGAAGGGTTTCAATTCTCTCTCGGACAAGGGAAGAAGGGGGAGGGGAAGGGGTGGGAGGAAAACCAAATCAGATGGACTATTGTCCGAACTTTGTCCCGCCTCTCTCTCTCTCTCTCTCTCTCTCTCTCTCTTCTTAGTCGTCACAACAGCCCTTCCCACTCAATTGCTTGCTTGTAGTAGTACGAAAGGGCCCCGACCGTTTACTCTACCACCTTGTATTTTTTGTTTGTTGATTCTATACAAGGAGAAATAGAAATGGTCAGAGTAAGCATAAGAACTGAGCACATTACTGAAGATTGACAGACACATTACTGAAGATAAGCAGACTGCCAACATTGAATTGGTGTTAAGACAATCGCCCAATTACTTACTATTTTCGCACTCTCGAACTGTTTCACATCATTCCACAGACCGGTCAACCATCCAGAAAGGCCTTTGGAGTGAGAGAGCGTGTGAAATCGAGAGGGACGCTCTCACTTTCGTACACTCTCTCGCTCTAACACTGGTCTGTAGGTTTGGAATCATGTGTAGTTGATAGAGGGACACTGTACGATTTCCAGAAAAGACCAAGGGTCTACGAAATCACGGGTAAACTCTGGTAGTTTTCTCAGGCCGGACCCCGCTATTAGAAATTCACAAACACTCGTGCCAAATAATAAAACGTTCCGATCCTAAACAACAGATATGGCTGCGAGAGAGTCTGACAAAACGAGATACACTCCGATGTATGGAAATAGAGCACAAACACCAATAGTCCATTTCATGAAATCTTTTAAAATTGTATTATAGCATGATCCCGATTGAAAATTGCCTGCATAGATACCAAAATATTTCCAACCTAAAGTCATGCAAGAATCCATCTATGAAATAATACGAGAGTCTATTGAATATGAGAAAGTTGTTGAACTCCCTCTTCTCTGAGAGTTCTGAGAACGCTAGGGCTCCGAGCGTTTAATTTATGCTAGGTGCCACTAATGCCCAGTTCTCAATAATAACAGAAAAGCGAGCCCTCGGGGCAAATAACAATTTCCTCCTTTCTTTTACAGAGATTTCTGACACTGGAACGTCGCATGATTCGACAACTCCAGAAAGGGGTTGGGGGCGAGGGAGTGTGCGAAATGAGAAGAGCGGGAGGGCGTTCATAAAACTGCTCAGACCATCCAAACATGTGACCCCCTCTGCAGACGTGGTGCAAATAGCCCGGGGCGAAATGCGTTTCATATTTTGCTTTGGGTATCACATGGTTCCAGAGCTCGACAAAGGGGTCAGGGGAGGAGAGAGTGTGCAAATGTGAGAGAGCCCTCTCGATTTGTCCCGCTTTTTTACGTTCGACCCCTTCCTGGAGGGTTGGCCATCAAAGGTTTGTAAGAACAAAACGTGGTGTAAATCAGCGCATTATTTGAATATGATAGTGTGAACTGAGGAGTGATGTGCTGCTAATTAACAGAGATCAACGAATTTCCAAAATTTACAATTGGAAAATTGAGAAAGCAGAGGAAGAAGAAGAAGAAGAGGAGTAAAATGAAATTGGAAGGAGAGGAGGACTTTCTCAGGATTTGTGTGTGCATTTGCAAAGCAGAGAAATGGACTGAGAGGGAAAGAGAGGAGGTAATTTTGACATTTTCAAAAGTCCGGTGACTTGAAATTCACAGGGTTTCTGGCGTCATTTCCACATTAAAAGCGAGGGAAGTGAGAGTGCATCTGAACAGATTTCGCGCTAAAGTAACAAGAAGTGGTGCGAAAAACCAAAGCGCATTGTGAACTATACTCGACGAACGAATTCCGGAAGTCGTGGAAAGTCGTGTGTACTGCTCTCATAGACACTTCCAGATCGACGAAATAGCGTGAGAAAAGAAGAGAGATAGAGATAGAGAGAGAGATAGAGAGATAGAGCAGCGTATTCTGATGACTCCTCTCTACTCATAGACACAACGGCCTCGCATATGCATGTAATGGGTCCTGGTCATAGTGAGAATCGAGAATCCGGGAAAGGAGAGGGAGAAAGCAACTTTATGGCGCTTTTTAGGGATCATATGATTCCATGCCTCCACAAAGGGGCAAAGGGCAAGCGTCTTTATCCGAAACTCTCGCGGAAGAAGGGACGGATCATTGGGTTTTCTGGTCAAACGTGTTTCGGGTCATTTAAACTTATCATCAGTGAGAGCAATTGCCCTCAAACTTGGGAGATATATCCACAAAAAAATTCAATCAGAGTAACCTCGTGGGAAGACACGGGGCGCTCGCTAGTAGGAGGTAAGTGATAGCCTCAGGCGGGCAAGAACATCTAGAGAATCAGAGAAGAGACTAGAGAGTGGGTGAAAGCGAGAGAGCGCAGAGAAGTGAGGAGTGAGATAGTGCGCAAAAGTGAGAGAGTGCTCGGCGGAATATCCGATTGCACGCGCTGTAGTACAGTGAGCGATGAGCATCTCCACTCTAGAGATCCAGTGTCCAAAGTACGATCGACTACTGGGTACTACGGTACACGGAGTGATTATTGATTATCATGACTAGGATAATCTATCATTGATAGTAGACACGATTTTCATCACGTCGCGGATATTGATTTTCCAAGTAAGTACGGTACTCGTCATGAGAGTTATTGATTGTCTTGATAGAAAAATTGGCACAGTTAGTGAGTGGACCGAAGTCGATGTTAGTTGATCACACCAAGTCCAAATTAGTTTACTAAATCAGTAGGTTGTATGAAATGAAGACATTCCCATTCATTTTTCAGCACATCAAATTACTTGTAAAATCACTGACCTTCTGAATTCTGAAGCTGAAAGTCGCCGTTGCCTCTTCATTCTTGCTGCCATTGCTGTACGCCATTCCCCTGATTGTCGCAGATGCTGCAAACTTGGCATTTTGCAGCAGCTGCAGCCGACAGAAAAATACTAAAATCAAGGCACAAAGCGAAATCTTGTATTTACTTACAATTAGCTCTAAAATTATCATATTTACAGTGAATTTGAAGTGTGTGAAGCAAATAGTCTTATGCACTGGTCCTAGTTTTCGTAAAGTATACGGTGTCTGATATCTCATCGCGCTGAAAAATATCCCAGGAAGCCCTACCGTGGGTCTTCTCCTGCTGCAGCTGCTGCAACTGCTGCATCTGCTGCGCCGCCAGTGGGTTGACGTGCTGCATGGGCTGCAGCTGCTGCACGACGCGACCGCCCATGTCGACGTGAATGACCGGCTTGCTGCGGAAGACTGTCGACCGCGGGGACAGCGGCGCTGCCGACTCCTCGCCTCGCCCACTGAAAATGACTCGATTCTCAGAATAAATCATGAAAGTGACCGCACGAACTACCGTACTACGAAGAACTCTCAAATTGGCGTCAATAGAGCTCAATTTCAGGCCCAAATCATGGATCTGCTCTAGCGCTAAAAACGAGAAAATACCGTACCCTCCCGCGAGTCTCAGGGTGGGTGTGCCGGGACGCTTCTCCAGCTCGGAAATGCGCGTGGAGACGGAACCAGTCGTAGGGAAGTTGGGACGGTACTGTGGAGTGGGATTGTGAGAGTGGAGAGAGGAGATGGAAGAGGAGGAAGAGACCTTGAGAGATCAAAGATCAGGTTATGATAGAGCATAATCAGCAGAATGAGGATCTCAATTGATCAGATATAGCGACGTCATTATAGTCTCCACTGGTTGTACTGGTAGCTAGAAAGATCAAAGATACGAACGGTTCCTCCCAGTTTCGAATTTTTGTCTCATAATGCAGTGTCAGCACAAGTTGGCAAGATCAGAGATCAAAGATGAATCAGAAAGATCAAAGATCAACTCACCCTTGCCAGTTGCTCCATCACATTGTGTCTCGGTTTGGGATGCGGCAGTCCCGTCGGAACTCCGTACGAAGACGCCTCCGACAGCGAATCGGGCGACGGCGAGTGGACGCCATTCGGGCGCAGGGAGGGCGCAGGCGCCCACGAGGCGCCGTTCTGGCGCCCGTAGGGCGGCGGAGAGAAGGCGTGATCCTCAGTGGGAAAGCGCGCGCAGCCGCCTGGCAAGATCGATGCTTTGAATACTATCAATCAATAGATTCATGTTACAGTATGCCACAATAATTGAAAGTTTACTTACTTCTCATGGGCAGCTCGGCAACCGCTCTGTCCAGCGCGGCAAAGTTGGGCGCGGACGCGGACGAATTAAGGAAGGGCGCCTGGCGCGACGCGATCGAGTCAGTCCTTCGTGGCGCCATGGGCGCGGGCGCCGCGCCAGCGCCATCCGGCGACTCCTTGAGCAAACTGAGTCGCTCCGCTGCCGACAGTGCGGCGGGCAGGCGGCGCGCCGGCGGCGTCGGGCTGGAGGCGCGCGCCAGCGTCGCGCTCCAGAACTCGTTGAGCTGCGGGGTGGCGCGGCCGTCGGCACGCGTTTCGCGCGCGTCCGCGCGTGACACGGCGTCCGCGAGCAGCGAGCGCTCGCTGATCGACGTGGCCGAGGCGGATTTGGGCAGGAGAAGGTGGTGGTGGTGGCTTGAGTTGGCAAGAGGAGGCGAGTCCATAGAGGGGGAAGTAGGACGAGATCGGAAATGATGCTGAGCTCTCTCGAAGGAGGACCTCCACTCATTGGTAGATCGAGACATGGTGGAGGAGGGAGAGGAGATGAGATCGTCTGCAAAAGCAATCGATAAATGACAGACACCATTTCTAGGTTGAAGGGTACGGTAGTTGATAACGAGCAGATATGGCCGGCTCATCATTCGGCGCAGATATGTTTCAGAGAGTTTTTAAGACGGTTCAAGAATGCGCTATCGCACTAAGCCTCCGGCCACGGCACATAAATGGAGTAAAAAGACATGTAATGAGTATTGTACCATGATTTGTGCAATGAAGTGGCTTTAGATGGCGGTAAACTATATTTTTCAAAAAAAATCAATATTCGATCTCACCGAGCACACTAACGTCCAGCGGCTGTCTCAACGTAGAAGTCGATGAGTAGGGATGCTCCCACGCGTCCTGTAACGATCCGCTAGGTTACGGTACTTTGCAATCGATAATTCATCGATCTCGTCAAAATTGCACAGCAATCGATAAAACAACGAACAGAATTCTGGTCTAGATTACTGTAGCCGAACAACTAATCGATAATGTACCTGATTGCCGTTGGAGGACCGCGGGCTCTCGTCGCTGGGCGTCGTGTACGGGTCCGAGCTACCGTACGATCCGCCCGAGTGCCGATCGATGCTACCGTACTCGATCGCCGATCGATAGTCGCTGTAGGAGTCGGGCTGTCGAGCCTGGGACAGCACTTCAGTACTTGACACTTACAATTGCGTGGTACCTGGTTGTGGTTCGGGTACGGGTACGGATCGGGTCTGGCACCGGTCACCGGCCGGTCATTAGGCAGCTGCCCGGTGAGCGAACGGGAGAGGACCGAGGCACGCGCGGAAGGATATCTGCAGGGTACGGTAGGTTACTGTAGTATGGTATTATGGATCGAGGATTGAAGATGGTTTGGTCAGATAAGGCAGCACAGTAGTGGCATTATACGTGAATAGCGAATTATAGATTGCGGATACGATATGTGATTACGGTACCGAATAGTGATACTGTAGGAGGGATACAGTACTCATGGACACTTTAACTCTGGATACGGTATTATCGATCTACCTCTGTAGTAGGTCAACGAGGGCGGTGGAGGAGGGCGGACTGCGCTCCTTGAGCACGCGCTGATTGAAACTGCGCTGATAGAGACCCGGAGAGACGTCACGGACGAACTCCTGAACGGATTAGGAGTGGATACGGTAATGGGAATGGATACGGTCAATCATGGGACAGAATCTGATAACCCGCCAAGGCTATTATTTACTGAGAGGTGCCTGATACGCGTGGGGGCGTGGACGAGATCACAAATTGCGACCGCGCCGTTTCGCAATGACTCACGCATATTCGGGGGCCTGACTGATCAACACAACATGATCAATCCGTCTATTGATTGCTACGTGAAAAGTTCTAAGTGAACTAATCGATATCCCCCCAATTAATCAATAATTGTGAGTAAACCAATCGGTAATACCTGATAACTGGGTTGCGGCATATAAAGTAGCATTCAACTAATATTTCAGTCAGCTAATGGATATTTCATAATCAATAATTTCCCGCAAGCCAATCAATAAAAAAACCAATCGATAAATACCTGATAACTGGGTGGCGGGACGGGCTGGCTCCCTCTCTGCCTCAGGGCGGCGAATGGCGGAGTGGCCTCGCGCTGTTGCCTGTTCGAGGAGGGAAAGGAGGAGAAGAGAGAGGAGGAAGAGGAGGAGGGAGGAGGGTAGAGGGGATCCGGCTGGAGAAAATAATCGATAAATGGGTTTTATCGATTGATAATCAATATAAAGCTTGGTAAACGATAAAACGATAAATGACATGGAGGGAATCGATAATTATCGATTGATCGTTGTCATTTCCGCTATATTGCTCGTGCATGCGAGCTGTTGACATTAGAAAAGAGTAAAATGGATATAGATTGACTAGAATCTGATAGAATTAGTCTTGGATCAATGTCGGAAAATTACAGTATTATTGGAAAATCTGGTGAATCGCAAACTGACCTCAACGTAGGATCGTCGGCCGTGATCAGAGGAGGAAGGGAAGTAGGGAAAGGAGGAGCGGGGATAGGTACCTGAGGAAGGGAATGGTTGCAAAGTTCAAAGATCAGTCCACTCTACATCAGATCTACAAATCAATCTACCAACAGTAAGATAAATGCAGTTCATTTCCTAAAGAAAGATAATTCACTTAGAGAAGAAAAATTAAAGGTTAAAGGTCAGAGAAGCATCTGAAAGTGAGATGATAAGAGAACATCACATCCTCACTTCACACCCCTTTCTGGAGGTTTGAATAGGTGGTGGAACAAACAATGGGTAGATAACTCAAGAAGACACGAGTCAGGCGAAAGAGTGGGAAGAGATTGAATGAGGAGAGCATGCGAGCATCATCAAGACTGCTGAGATACGCGCGCGATTCCAGATGTCAACTGGGTGGAGTGACTATCGACACTGAGATCAAAGATTAAAGAAAGATAAATGATTAAGAATAAAAGAGATCAAAGCTAAAAATTCAGATGTCAACTCGGTGGAGGAAGGAAGGAGACAGAGATCAAGGATTAAAGAAAAGAGTTGAGAGAGATCTGGATTCGGCTGTCAGAGAATAAATGCGATTTTCAAAATTAACGTGAAACATCAAGTTCAAGAGTTTGGGGCATTAGATAAAATAGAGGAGATACTATTATGTATGTGAGTTCGTTGCAAAGAGACCAGAGTTCAAAGGTCAAAGTTATAACAGTCAACAACGTTCAAATTGTAGACACGAGTAAGACCAGGATAAAGGGATACGATTTATAAGAAATCAAAGAAAAAACCATGAAGATCAGAGATCAAAGTTCAAACTCAACTCACCGTTCGAGGGAAGGTGGTGAGGAGGAGTGGGCGACTGTCGTCCGTAGTGCATTCGAGACGGTCCGCTGTTTGTCAAAGGTCGCCAACGTGTACTGCACTGATCATCTGCAAGGCGATGTACGGTAACACTCTAAATCGATCGCAAAGTAACTTTTAGTAATAATAATAATGGACACTGGGGGGAATGAGGCAGGCAGTGAGAGAGCAGTCCTGGGGAGAGAGTGTAATCGATTAGGCTGGGGCAGCGGGAGACCCTGAGGCGATTGGAAAGATAGAGAGAGAGAGAGAGAGAGAGAGATTCCAGAGAGGCAGAGAGAGGATCTCGGCGAGGAGAAATAAGTGTGTACGAAGGAGGGAGGACAGCTGACGGTGGACCGGCGATTTTGGGAGGAGAGGGGAGTCTCTCTCTCTCTCTCTCTTTTTCTCTCTCTCTCTCTCTGAGACATGCAAAAAAGAGTGCCGAGCAACTCTGACGCAAGTGCCAAGAGAATTGAACAACCACTCCCTATCACTTCGGAAAGATCATTTGCTCCAATTCAAGTGAGGAATGAATAAAGGGGTACTGTAGTTATGCTAAATTACCCGTTTAGTGGATTGATTGGGTACTGTAATTGCAAGATACTGTACGAACGGTAATCAATCGATAATTGATGACAGGACTCCGCATTGCAAAACGCAGGCAGCCCTTCTCTCAGAGAGTTACAACACGGAGAGGAGAGAGGGAGTGAAAGGAAAGCCCCCGAGGCTGAGAGAGAGAGAGAAAGAGAGAGAGAGAGAGAGAGAGAGAGAGAGAGAGAGAGAGGCGGACACTGGATAGCCTTCAGTGATAGGGGGATGGGACCCCCTGTTGAGATAAAACGGCTTATGATATCTATCAGTGATCATAACTAGAAGTTAAGCTGCAGAAGCTGGCGCGTTATGGAATACCCAAATCCCGCAAAACGCAGTAAATATCCCAAAACATGTCGCTGCTTAACATATCAGGAGAAAAAAAAGGATGTAATAATTTGGATATTTCCAATAAAGATGGGCAAAAATATGCGAAAAATTGTTCTAAATGGAACATTTCCCAAACAGAAGATAATGCAATGGCAGTGATGCAATAATTACGTGGCGTGAAACGAGAGGGGTAGACGATAAGAGAAATTGCCTTGGCATGATGCCAACGTGAACTGGATAGGTAGGCTGGATTCTATTTTATAGACGAGATTCTTGGAACCAGCTTTTTCCCACATGTTTTGCGTCTTCTGTCGATTTTGCGACACAACACACGACAAAATCAGCGAAGCGGAGTGTGGAGGAATGAAAAATGCAAGAAAGCAGGAGAGTTTTCGAAAAGATTCTGGCCCAAAAGTGAGAAGATTTCGCGCTTCCGGACTTGGGGGTTTGGGAAGAAATAGGAGACGAATATTACGAGTTTAATAATGAAAATATGCAGAAACCGAACACGGTGTTGATAGCTCTTAAATAATTATGATAAGGTTAAAAGATTATTGGGAGTATTGTGAGCGGAAAGAGCAGCCATCGCCACACGAATCGTGTGAAAACGAGAGGCGCTCTCTCATTCTTACACACTTTCTCGCGCCCACGACCCCTTTCTGGAGGCTGGACCATAGTGGCATGCAGGACGTCCCGAGATCTCTCCAATTTCTGCCCATAATTCAGAATTCGAGCATTGTTTGCTGCAGAGATTGCGTCGAATTGCGACCGGAAGAGGAGGAGATCAAGTGACATTTGAGAGATGAGGAAGAGGATGAAAGGGGAAAGAGAATGGGATGAACCCCAAGCAGCTTTGAACAAGTGGTGAAACACAATTCAGGCTGGAAATATTGTGAATCAGATACTAACAAGCGGCTCCAAAGACCAATTCGAAAAAAAATACTCGGGAAAAATGCATTGCTATAAAGACGGAAGCGTGTGCGGAGTGGAATAGCTCACGTAGGAATATAAAAAGTGGTAATATTATTTATGCGAGTCGGAAGGGATAAAAACCCAGCGATCGACTCTCTCAACCTTTCAAGCTGCTCGACTCTTGCTTCCTTGTTTCTTCAGATTTTGCAGATTTTTATGCATTAAAAAGATTCTTCTAATAATATAAAGGTGCTAGAACGATAGGTTCAGTAGTCTCCTTCAGCTTTTTCCACACTCTCACCGCTATAACTAACCAGATTCTATTGTTCTGCAAGCTTCTCTCTGCACCCTTATGATCTCGGAACAATCTCTCTCTCTCTCTCTCTCTCTCTCTCTCTCTCGCTCTCTCTCTCTTTTTCCTCGCGCGAAACACTCAAAGTCACACGTGAGAGAGTGAGGTAATCCAAACAATTCGAGAGCAAAAAAGAGTAAACCGGAAGAAGGGAAAATTAAGAGGAGGTCTAAAATCAACGCAGAATATGGCGATCTACAGCAGCGGTATTTCATCATCCATATGCAATATCAACTCGGGTTATCCCCAGGCATAAGGAGGTTGAAGAGATACGGATGCGCCATCATTGCTTTCAAACTTACAGGAGGGGATCACTGCGAGAGTGTGCAAAAACGAGAGAGTGCCTCTCGGTTCCATCATTTCAAACCCCAAAATTCTGGAGGGGATTTTCAGGCTGTGGAACGATGTGATATAGTCATGATAAGGGATCTCCAGAAAGGGGTCATGGGCAAGAAAGCTTAGGCAGATGAATAGGGCTAGATAAACGCTTCTCAATTTACCATATTTGAAAATCGCTGACTCACAAATCTTCTCATACACGTAAGATTTAAGAGATTCGGGAATCGGGAAAAAATGAGAGAAAGACAGAGCAAAAGTGCGCGGAGAGGTTAGAGACGTGATCAGAGAGAGAAGAGAGGTAAGACGGAGGGGATCCGAGAGAGAGAGAGAGAGTCGCCCTCCCCCTCTCCTCTCTCTCTCTCTCTCTCTCTCTCTCTCTCTCTCTCTCTCTCTCTTGTTGTAATAGTAGCAAGCGACTCGACTCTCTCCTCCGAGAGGGCAAGTCGGATTCATCTCTCTCTCGCCCGGACGCCAGGATAAATATGTGACCATTGCCTAGTGATCACGCAATTTCTTAGCTATAGATATCTTTGATAACGACCTAGTCATCTAGGCATTGCAATACTCAAAACTCAAATGTTCTGGCGGTCACTGATCGTGTGTTGAAAATATTCTAAGAAAGAAAAGAATTGCGGGAATTCAAATATAGTTTTCCCAAATCATTTTTCACAAAACAAGGGGCAGCAGGATACAAAATCAGAAGTTGTCAGGGAATCCATCGAGCCTACGTCAAAGTATTGGATTATAGAAGATTGAAACGTTTGAAGCATGATAAAATATTACCTAATGATGACGTATCCGCTTGAAACATTACAGCCGGCGGAGGACGTTGAACTGTCTTGCTTGCTGCCGAGACACACAGGGGAAGTGACAGTTTTCGGCGAGGGAGAGAGAGAGAGAGAGAGAGAGAGAAGAGAGAGAGAGAGAAGAGAGAGAGAGAGAGAGAGAGAAGAGAGAAAGGCGGAAGAAAGGAGAGAAAAAGTTGGAATGTGTCGAGAGTTTTGGGTGGCAGCAGAGACACAGCATAAGCGTGAGCCGCGCGTTCGCTCGCGTAATTAGGAGAGAGAGTTTAGAAAGAGAGAGAGAGAGAGAGGGAGTAATTAGAAAAGAAAGGAAAAGAGACGAAATGCGAAGCTCTAATTGGATTGATAAGAGGAAAAAGCGTTCGCAAACACACTGATGAGAGAGAAAAGAGAGCGATTTGTTGAGCAGGCGGAAGGTCAGAGGTAGAAAACACACGATTACCACTCCACAAAGGGGTCGGGAGTAAGAGAGCGTGTAAAAGCGAGAGGGATGCTTCACCCCTTTCAGGAAGTTTGACTGATCTGAGGATCAGAGGTACAGAACAGCCCGCTGATTGCCTAATGATGACGTAATTCCCTAAAATTACAGACAGCGAGACGATCAACTGTATCTTGCGCCGAGTCAGAGGGAATGAGCTTTCTCCTCCAGAAAGGTGTCAGGAGTCAGAAAGCGTGTAAACTGATCATTCATCATACAATGGAACGGTCTCGCGGGAATCACTGCGAAAACGTAATCTCAATTGTTAATTAAATTAGTCAACTAGTATCTTTAGCTAATATCCTCAGGTTCATCACATCACTTCGCTGAAGAAATCACGGTGTCTTTTCTTAGCACCCTGAATTCGAATTCGATGTTTCAGGAATCCTCCAAAAGCTGATAGAAGCAAAACAAAATGAGAAAAGAAGATCGGAATGAGGGTAGAAATGATTCAGAAAGAGAGATGACATGGCGACAGAAGCTAGAAGATGTCATCTGCATTTGCTGTTTTGCGGCGAATTCGAAGACGTGGAAAGGGAAAAATCATCCAAAAAAGTGAAACATCCAACAGAAGATCTGTGAACAATCACCTGGAGAACACATTGGCACAATTACTAGTAAAGTAAAGTAGTTACTTTACTTTACTTTTACATCTGCAATTTTGGCGAATTCGAGGACGTGGAAAGGGAAAAATCGAAGAAGAAGCTGGGTAAATGTGAATATTCTGTTTCCAATATACATCAAGACTGGACGGTTGATTGCTCTAATGGCACTGAATATCGAGCTACACGATTGGCTCCCTTACATCATTGCACAGTAAACAACCATCTATCGATGCACTCCCACAAAGTTCATATTATGTTTAATATAAATTAATTGGATTACAAATTGGCACTGAATTCACGCGGTGAATTTCGCAGGAAAATGAGGACAGTCAGAGCACAAGGGAAAATGAGAGTACGGGGACCGAGACACATGATTCCAAACCTACAGACCAGGGTTAGAGCGAGAGAGTGTGCAAAAGTGAGAGAGTCCCTCTCGATTTCACACGCTCTCTCACTCCAAAGGCCTTTCTGGAAGGTTGTCCGGCCTGTGGAATGATGTGGAGAGTGAGGAATATGCTATTACATTTATAAAATGATACGATCAAACAAAATGTCGAACTGGGACTTCCTGTGTTTACCGAGACGAGAGAGCACGCAAAAGCGAGAGGGTCGTTATTGTTGTTGTATGGTAAACAACGGAAGTTCGTGATTCGGCTTTTTGGTATGATCGTATCATTTTATAAATGTAATAGACAGTCCAATTCGTCTACCCAGATGCATTATGATTATAATGTCAATCACCATTAGTCTGCGCACTTTCCATGAACAAGAATCCGTTACGGAATGAGCGCGATTAGCAAGAAAAAGCGAGTGAAATGTAAAGGAAACAGCGCAGAAGCGCTTTATCGGGAAAAAAACACCGATTCACTTCTTTTTTAGAGCACTTTCGCGCTTTTTTCTTAAAACATATTTTGTTCGGGACAGAGAGTGATTTGTTCTGCAAAACAATCTCCAAAACATTGACATATAAATAAAAATAAATAAATAATAATACCTCAATCGACGCGAAGATGGCACGGGGCGACAGCGAGGGGAACTGGAATATATTAATTTTTAAAATATTAATATTTTTTTTTAAATTTAAGAATTGGAAATTATTATAAAAAATTGGGGGGGCACGGTTTCCCCCATTGGGAAATCGTCGGCACCTTTGATCTCCCCCCCCCTATTGGTCTATCAAATCTATTGGGGGTAAAAATAGCAAAATACGGATGATCACTAGGATAGTTTCAGAGAAAATTATACTTTCAGAAGGTATGCAAAACCGGCATCCCTGGCTGGGATGGAATATGTTTCCACGGGGGCTCAAAAATTCAGATCCTCTACAAGAGAAATGAACAGATAATGGTCACGAGCGCAATGCGTAAATTTCCATTGCTTACTACGGTATTGCGATGAAAATTGCGTATTGCGATGGCTACATCAAGCATTATACCGTAGTAAGTGCAGCTTATTCGCGGACCGCTTTTTTATCCGCCTTTGAGCCCCCGTGGTTTCGCCCTCGTTGTAAATGCTAAGCCCATGTCTCAAAATTCAATTACATAACCACTGCGAATATAATATATCTAATATAAATTTAATATAAATAAAATAATAATTAATTAAAATGATTACCTTCGTCGCTCTGGGTGACGTCAGATTCGAGGCCGCCTGCAGTTCCAGCGTGCGTGGCGCTGAAATGTATTTAAATAAATACAACATTAATAAAATTTCTTTACAAAAACCTATCAAAACCGCTAATTTTTTAAACACGATCGGTTCAAAAGAGTGCAAACATTGCAAGGCAGAAAGTTACTTAATTAACAAATTAATAAATTAACACAATTAACAAATTAACACAATTAACAAATTAACACAATTAACTTACTATGAGGCGTCCGCTCATCAGGCGTCGTCTCACGCGCCGAGAGCGCACGCGGCGACGGAGGCGGCATCTCTGCAATCAGTAAATGGTCTTTGATCTTTGATCTTTGATCTCTGATGACCATTGATTTTCTCTCCTATCGATTTGACTCAACGACCTCTTTGGAAAACAACAACGAGATTTTGAAGGAATCGAGGAGCGTTTGTCTAGCAAACCGTCTCATTTCCACACACCAGCCCTTCTCCCGACCCCTTTCTGGAGATTTGAATCCCTCATTCTCTCCGTCCTCATGCCCCCCCAACTTTTGCGTGCGACCTGCATTCATGTGCGCTTATAAAAGGTGCGGGCGCGTCAGACAATAGAGGAGAGAGAGAGAGAGAAAGAGAGGGAGAGAGAGGGAGAGAGAGAGAAAGAGAGGGAGAGAGAGGGAGAGAGAGAGAGGGAGAGAGAAAGAGAGAGAGAGAGAGAGAGAGAGAGAGAGAGAGAGAGAGAGAATCACAATGGCCTCACTCCCCCTCCCCCATTCTTAGCTCCGCGCTGCACCCAATTCAAAGATCGACCGGAAACGGACGTTTAATCACGTATGTTGCCTAGTCATGATGCAATGTCTCACCCGGCCATCAAGGCGAGGTAAGGTAAAAAATCTGAGGATCTAGGCAGAAAGCGAATCCAAATGGAGCCACGGAATTATTGTATTCATAAAAAGAGATAATTTGGTTGAGAGAACGTTATTTCGGCTGACAAGAGAGTCAAAAAAAATATACAAAACAAAAAAAATCAAGAACAAAAAAAACAGCCAGGGGGTTCGCGCTATTCCAAACATGCATCCCTACGAGAAATTGTGCGTTCCTCCCGATTTTTGACATCGCATCAGAAAATTGGCTTCTCTAGAGCGGCACAACCTACAAAGTTGTGTGCATTTTTACGTTACCGACAAGCGCACAACCTTCATTTGACAATTGCTTTTCATGCATTTTTGAAATTTAGTTCTGATGAGAATGCCACTTTGTTTTGCATAAAAATGGGCCTGCAGGACGGGTTTCGTGTTCAGAGCAACAGGGGGAGTTTACTTTGCATATTTTAATTACCTAAATAACATTTTTAAAAGTTATTTAAATAAAAATAAATCGATAAACTGACTGTTTCTGCCGGGCGTTCTCGCTCCCTCGTTCGGTAGCAGTGTCTCTTTTGCAATGGGCGAGCTGAGGGAAGATGAGACATCGGGCTTGCGATCAACCTGCCAATTACAGGATTGCATAGTGATGACGCCATCACAGCATCCGAATGAATAACGGCGAAACACAGTTAGAGAAAGAGATAACCATTGAGAGAGAGAGTGCACGAAACGAGAGAGTCAGACAACGAAAGATGTCGAAATAATTATCGCCTGTCTTGGGAGAAGCGCGAGAATATGATGTTGAGTAATGATGCAGCAATAATTACGCCTTTTCGCAGCAGATTTATGACAATGCTGCCTAGGAATGCGTGTTTTGCACGGATGTTGAGAGAATGTGGGTTACGGTAGGAGATGAATCGCAAAATGGGCTACCTCCAGCGTGGCGTCGGCCGAGCGGAGCGAGTCGAAGTCGAGACGGTCCTGAGCGTATGGTTGGGGGTTACGGTAGGAGATACGGTACGCCGGGCTACGGTCGGCTCCAGTATGGTACAAAATGTAGTGCTGGTTGAGCAGCGCCCTGGTTGAGCAGCGCCTGACCCCCCAATAATGTTTGCTTGGTCGATAGAATCATGCTAGCAACACACCACTTCTCTCTCTCTCTCTCTCTCTCTCTCTCTCTCTTTCACCTTCGTAAATATCTATAAAACTTCCAGTAAGATTCCCACATAACCGCCCATTCCGCCATTTGTAATTGCGCAGTCGACGGTTTTATGCCGGCTCTCGTACCCCTTTAACACTATTTAAGGTTAAATAAATCGATAAGTCAATAAATAAATAAATAATCCCTCACAATTCCATCTCTCTGTCTCCCTAAATACTTCTCAAAGTTTTCCAAGATAATGGTTCTCCAATATTGTGTTTTCCGGGTTAAGTGCATGCAAGGATCAAGTAAAAAAATCAATAAACCAATCGATAAACCAATCAATAAATCAATAAACCCACAATTCCACTGGGTCTCTCCTCTCCTCCACTCATCGTAGTCGTTGTCTCAGCGTCGATGTACCGTAGCAGATTCATCTCGTGGATGAACGTAGCCAGCGACTCGCGCGTCACCTTAATTAGGGGCTAATTAGCATAATTAATTAACATAATTAATTACCTTAGTTAGTTTAAGATCAATCGATAACTCACCCTGACCAGCCACGCCAGCGGACCAAGAGGCGAGGGCACACAACCAATCATGGCAACACCTCCCTGAGGCAGGCGGACGGCTAATTATCGATTTTCGAGCGAAAACGCGCGCGAAACAAGATGGTAAATAGAGTTTGAAATGCTCATTGGTTGGCGGGGGAAAGGAGTTTTCAAATCGCGGCGAGCAGTTAGTGAAAACGGGTGGATTTGGGGCATCCGGAAGGATAAATTATCGATTTTTTGCGCGAATAACGAGCAAAAATGAGGAGAAAAGGAGCGAAAAATGTGGGACCTTGTACGTGGAGTCGGTGACTTGCGGTCGAAGCGTGCCCATCCGCGTTGGGAAGAGGGAGGGAAGAGGGTCGATCGATAACCGTCTGCAACGAGGTAGATCAGTGGAGGGAGAGAGGAAGGACAGGGGAGAGAGAGAGAGAGACGGTCTCTCCATTGCACACGCTCTCTCGCACCGTCTGACCTGCGAGAGAGCGCGTCTCTTCTTTCCCCGTGGTCTCTTTGCCCGTCTTGGGGAACGAGAGGCGCAGAGATCCCCAAAAAAGGGGTCAGTAGCGAGAGAGTGTGCGAATTTGAGAGAGTCTTTCGCCCAAGACCCCTTTCTGGAGATTGGACTTGGGGATGATGTGGAGAGACAGAGAGCGGTAATGCGAATCAAGGTAAATTGGGAGAGGCCGAGAGCGAAATACACAAGATATTAGAGACAGAGATGAAGGAGGGAGAGGGGAGATTAGAGAACGGAAGGAGAAACGAAGTGCGAATTATGGAGTGAACAGACGACATACAGACACACGTTTTCATATTTAAGTCCCTGCAACTTATCCAGAGGAACACAGTGTGAGAAATTGTGGTAAAAATTCCTACGCCTCGCTAACATATCTTTATTGGAGTATGCAAAGGTGTGAAAAGAAGGATAGATCTGTGAACCGCTCCCTCTGTCCCAGTGGGCGGAGTTTCAAGGCTGTTTTGTTCTTGCATTGCGCTATGCCTTTTCATGAGACTGTGATGGAAATCAAAGCACGACGTTTTTCACTCAATCATATTTTCAACGCCTCTAGAAAGGGATAATATGCGAGAAAGTGTTATCTATTATCCTGCTCATGACCCCTTTCTGGAAGTTTTGCCCGTCTGCGGAATAGCGTGCAAGTAGTAATTTGGAGTTTCAGCTCCGTAAATTGATCTTTGTACTTTGCAGTCTGATCTTTTGATTTGGCCGTCTTGACCATCAATCAATCGATAATTACGCAGCAGCCATTCACAATCATAAAAATAGGAAGAGGGAACGCTTTGGCAGCAGTAAATGCATGCTGGGAATAAGAACGCATCGCGTGATGAGAACATTGCAAATTCCAATGAAAACGGGGCTTATTTCGTGACGATTTCTCATAATTTGAACTGCACACTGCTAATTTCTTATATATTTCACACATTTATATATGTCTGGACAAATTTACACAACATTCGAAACAGAGTCGGCGATATCGAATTAGAGAAAGAGAGAGGTGGCGAGAGAGCGCGCCAAACGAGAGAGTTAGACAACGAGACGTTCTTGACAGAGTGCCAATTGTATGCTGTGATTTCTTAGGTGAGTTAGTCTAATTCTAAAAGTTCCCTGAAAGATGCTTGTTATTTTGTATCTTTCATGTTTTCCACGAAAAAGTGAAAAAAAAACTTCCTGCACAAACAAGAGAACGAACCAAACCTACTTGCAGAGGGTCTGCAACAAAAGAGCGTGGAAAAGAAAGAGTGCTTTCTCCATACTCTCTTACCTTCGCACACTCTCTCGCCCTGACCCCTTTCTGGAGGCGCTGATTAGTCACTAGCTAGAGAAATATTCGAGGTGGGCGCAATTTCGTAAGCGGGAAAAGCGGGGATAAAGAGGCGATTAGTGACGATTCGCGGTCGGATTTCAACTAAGATTTCGAGAGAGGCGACGGTGAAAATGCGGGTAAAATTCTCCCTTGACCAAAATATTAAAACGTTCCGCGCCTAAACAACAGATGTGGCTGCCGAGATAGCACGGTAAATCTCGTGACGGTATCATTTAAAAATTGTAATAAGGCAATATTGGCGCTGCCGTTGTAATTGCCACAAAAGAAGTCGGGAATATGTCTAGGAAAGTTTCGCGTTAATAAATTATATCAAAGTCTCGTTGACAAATTCACGCGCCTACCTTTGCGTGAGAGAATCGGTTTCCGCACGAAATAGAAAATGAGATGAAAACTCTTCAATTTTGTTACAGTTCACATGATTCCAAACCTACAGACCAGGGTTAGAGCGAGAGAGGTGAGAGAGTCCCTCTCGATTTCTCACGCTCTCTCACTCCAAAGGCCTTTCTGTAAGGTTGAACGGTCTGTGGAATGATGTGAGTTGAAGGAGTACTACATGAATAATGATACTTTTTCCCACTTCCCAACTTTTCGCACCTTTTTCAGTTTGGTACACCAAAGATCGCGTGGAAAAAGAGAAGTTCTCGTATTTCACACTCCCTCTCTCTCCTTTTGGCATCAAAAGGCGACAAATGGCGGGCGCATTTCGGCAACACGGAACTTTACTTAAAAAAAATAAAATCGTGTTAAAATAATTTTCTCCAGAGAGCGATGAAAACGAAACCCCTAGAAACGCGGAAACATACTTAACATAATGAATAATATTTGACATCATAAAGCGAAAAGCGAATAATAAGAAAATAAGAAAATCGGAAACATTTTACATAATTAATGGAAACATAATGGCAAGCACGGCAACGCGGAACTTTACTTAGGCGATGAAAACTCGAGAAAAGAAAGGGGAGATATGTATTATATCAACTCGAATGCTTTCAAACGGGGGAAATTTCGCCAGTTTTCTAGTGCAATTTACTAAAGTGAGTGAGGACTTCTGCGGACTTTTGGATGCAAGTGTGCAAAAGTGAGCATGTGAATGGACTCTTGCAGTCAAAAAATGAAGACTCAACCTCCGGAAACGGTGGAGTGAGAGAGCGCTCCAGCGATTAAGATGGTTCGTGCAGGGATTCATAAGGTTTGGCGCATCGTGAAGTTCTGATTCGTGTTAAAAATGTGTGCGAAAAAAGTGTGGAGCATGTGAATGCATTCTCGCATTAAAAAAAATGAAGTGAAACCCACATAAAAGGAGGAAAGCGAGAAAAAAGTGTGGACAAGTAGGAGGGATTCAATAATTATTTCGAGAATACAACAACGTGTTAAAATCATTTTCTCCAGAGATCTTCCATGTGTAAAAAGCAAGAATTGTGTCCCCTCGCGTTCTCCACTTTCTCTATCTGCTGAAGCTTTGCTAAAGTCACAGAACAGAGTGAGATTGATTCAGAAAATAAGAGTTTGTGAAAGTATCAAATGAGTTTACCACGAATAAATTTTGCCCCGAGCTCCATGGTTCGGCAAAGAGTAGCCTATTGCTACTCTTCACCGAACCGAAATAGCCCTCGCCTCTCTCTCCTTTGCTCTCACTCACAAAAGAGAGTTGGAATGGCAACGTCGTCAGGAGAGGCTCACTCTGTGACGTGGAATAACGCGTGGAGAACAGTACAATTTTCAGAAGCCCGTATATTTTATTTCTCCATGAGGTCATGAAAAGTCATGAAAATACGTAGAAAAGTTACTAGTAGCAGGTAAAATGCGGAGAAAAGAGACTGCGAGACATTGAGGGAATTCCTTACAAAAAATCAGCAAAAGTGCCATGAACGAAAACTTAGGGAGAGAGTTAGTGAGAGTATTCCTCCTGAGTACCTTCAACGTCCCCTTTCTTGTTTCACTGATCGGAATAACGATGTGCTCTCGAAACTTTTTCGCCAATTACATTGAGCTACTTGTTTAGCTCTCTTTGCTCACAACACTGTGAAACAACCCGATGTCCATCTGATCCACATGTTATGGTTAAAAGTGTAAATGAGATAAATTGAAATGAAATAAATTATTAAGCGAAAACGCAAGGACTCCGTTAAAATAGCATCAAATTTGCGGGAAAATGCCGATGAAAATATTTTTGTTGCTTTTTCTCCGCATTTTGACGCTGATTCCAACAGGAAGCAGTGGGCAAAACACGGATTTCCGCTTCGATTAAAGCCCGCGTGTTTATGCAAGTTCACGAACACAGCAAAGCATGTGAGTCAAATTCCCTCGCTTGAGATACAGCTCAGGTAGGAAGAAAACCGCTGAAAGTCAACTCGTATAAATAGTGAAACACATGTTTTAGAACCCGATTTAACCTCCGGAAAGGAGTCGAGAACAAAAATCCTTCGCGCCCTCCCTTTTCTACTGTTTTTGCAAGTTCGCGAACATGCATGTGAGTCAAATTCTCGCTCATGTGCGAGAAAATACCGCCATTCCAACAGAAATTCAACGCTTTCAAACACTAATAAATCGCCAGAAATAGACCAGGATTCTCGAATCGGCGGTGGTCGGTCCCGTAGCATGTATCGGCAGGCGACGGCCCGCCGATAAATGCTACGGGACCGACTACAAAATATTACGGGACCGACCATCCGTCCACTGGTCGGACCACCGGGGATTCTAGAGGACTAGGGTTGTTCTGTTGGAAGCTATTGGAGATGAGAAATGTGGAGAACAAGGGAGAGCAGACCCACTGAGAGAAATCGAGAGAGAGAGAGAGAGAGATAAGGTGGCGAGTTCACTTTCAGTACTTGCAAAAAGGGAACCCTAGTCACGGCTCTCCTGCGCGCGACCCCTTTCTGGAGGTAGGGAGGCATGTGAAAAGCGAAAAGGCACGCGACTTGGGGACTCAAATATGTTTGCAAAATGATGGGGGAAAGAGGAGGAGGAGGGGGAGGGCTAAAGAAGGTGAGTGAGTAACATCCCCATGGGGACTGGCGAAAACGGTCAGAGAAGACGAGAGAGCGTGCGAGTCTTGGAGAGCGCAGAGACGACGAGGGGGAGAAGGCAGACGAGAGTGTGTGCGGGGAGGAGAGAGTGCGAGGATGCAAAAGGCACGGAAAAGTGCAGGTTATGAGGGGGAAGGAGGTGCCTGGGTGCAGGTGTCACATATAATCGGTCTGAGCAGGCAGATATGGGATTACGGCGTTCTGCGAATAATTCGAAGATTGAAGTCGCACGGCGGTTGGCCTCGTGAGAAGTAAATTTGTGTTTAAAAAATTGAGTTTGCAGGTGTCGCTCTACATTCGCAGCGTTCTGTGAATACTGTCAATACTCGCGTAATGGCGAATGAATGTTTCGAATAAATGTTAGTGTTTTGTGGCATTTCCTGCTCTCCACGACTAAGGAATGTCACAAACTGCACAAACTTCGTTTTGCTTCAACATCTAAACAGTCCAGCAAGCCTCGCGAGAAAAATATTAAATGAATTAGTGTTGAAAATTTTTTATTTGCAGGTTTTCGCGGCGAATGTCACAAACTGCACAAACTTCGGCTGCTGGACTGTTTAGATGCTGAAGCAAAACGAAGTTCGTGCTCTGGCCAGTTCCGAGAAACAAATACTCACTATCTCATCGTGTATTCATGAAATGGTTGCTGTACTCGTGCGTTGTTTAGAGTGAGCGATGGATGTTGTTGTCCCCATTTTGTGGCCTCCCAAATGGTGTGAGGGCAAGTTTGAGAGCGATTCGGTGTTTTTAGCTAGATTTCTGTCGTATTTCCGGCTGAAAAAAAGAAGAATAAATGAAAAGAATGGTAGAATGTTAACTGTTAGATGCGAAACCATCCGGGCGGTAAAGAACACCGGTCGGATGTCGTACATATGTATCATCTGCAACACATCATTCCACAGGCCGGTCAACCATCCAGGAAGGCCTTAGGAGTGAGAGAGCGTGTGAAATCGAGAGGGACTCTCTCACTTTTGTACACTCTCTCGCTCTAACCCTGGTCTGTAGGTTTGGAATCATGTGGCAAGCTCTGTTGCTCTCATTCCACCATCGCCAAATGTTTACTAAACCTGCATCCGTAAGGTGCATTCAAGTGTACCGAGAACTTTGGCTTTTTGTTCTTTGACTTTCCCTCTCTCGTCTCTCTCAAAGCCGGACCACGTTGCCACGCGCCCCTTTTTGTCTCAATAGAGACCGAATTCACAATGAATGGTGTTTCCTATGAAACAAGATTTTGCCAGTGAACAAATAAAGGATTGAAACTTGAGAAGCGTGATAGAGTAACCTTAACATTACTATTAAACAAAATGTGTAATATTTGAGAATGTAGCGTAGAAGAAAGCGTGAATAGTCAGTCAATAGTCATGAAAAGATGTACGACGTCTGAACAAGCGACTCAATCAACTGTAGCTCAATCAGAACGTAAGATAAGCAATCAAGCGATACATTTTCGCAATAGAATTTTCATTTATTTGTATATTTTGTTTTTTTTTGTTTAAAAAAGTTTGAAGCGAGGAAAACACAGGAATGCCAGAACTTTTCATGAAACGAACCCATTTCATTTGACGAAAGTAGACTCTACCGAACGTTCTCGGGGCAATTTGTGAGAGTAAACTCGGTGTGTTTTCGGTGAATTTACGTCTATGAACGCTCGCCGAACGTTCAATTGTGATTGCCGGAGGTTCGCGTGTTCGGAGAACTTTTCCGTAAACAGGCGAACAGTTTTGTGTCTAGAGTACCACTTCTATTTCACGCCGACACAAAATACAGGGTGAAATTTGCAAAATTGAAGGGATCCGGAAGTAGGGTTGCATTGAGATGTCACGCGCAAAAAATGAGACGCTTGATAAAACGATAAACTTGCACCATACACTTGGTACCGTATCTCAGTATAGAATATACTATAGTTATTGCTGGTAGGATTGGCCTCACAAGAAATATTCCTTGTCAAGGAATCAGAAGAAGTCAAATCTCATTCAGTCTACGATCACTTTAAAACCATCAATCGATACAAAAAAAGTTGAGGAGATATCGAGTATGCCACTCGTTTTTCGAAGTAAAACCTAATGGCAAGTAGATCATTAAAATGAAGTTCCTTAGCAAGGGAAAACAATGTCGTCCCCCCTTACTCATTCCTTGCGAAGCCAACCCTAATTGCTGGGTGCACTGGATACAATGTATAATGCCAAAAAAGTAGATGTCAGTCAGAATAAGTATGGTTTTTGCTGATTGTATTCACACTTCACCAGATGTCACCTATTTTTGTTGATTTCCGACACGTTGTCAACTATACAAAGCTATGAATACAATAGCTTCGGATTGCATCATTTATTCATTTTGAATATATCGGTGGAAGTACAATGTTTATTTATTTTTATATTAAAAAAATTTGCCGTGAGCGAATAGATAATCGGGATCTTTGAACACGGAACTCAATGGTCAACGGAAAAGATCAGATTGATTCTGACGACTTTTTACACGTGGGATGGGATGTAGAGTGCGCAAAGTGAGACCACCGTCTCTTCATTTCGCACACTCTCTCACCTACCGACCGGTCGAGAGAGTGTGTGAAATGAAGAGATCGTGGTCACATTGCGCACTCTAATGGGATGACGATCAGTTGTCTGCAGTAGAGTTCAAGAAATAACGAAGCAACGGCCTGCATAAGACGCGAATGCACAACTCCAGCAGTGACTCAGAGGGAAATAAGTCTACGACTTCAGAATTCTTGGCTACTGAGCGACGACTTTAAAATCTAGAAAATCCCGCTCCCCTGCCTCTAATCGAAGCGAGTAGACTTGTGAAGTCGTCGCTCGGTAGCCGAGAAGTCTACAGTCGTAGACTTTTTTCCCTGTGAGGAGAGAGTGCGAGAAATGAGGAGAGCGGGGAGTGACTTGCCTCTTACACAAACTAGGTTTTTCGTTATTTTTCGGAGTCTAATCTCACCACAACCACTTCGACACCACCACAAGCGTCTTTCTCCGAAGAAATAATTAGTGACCTGCAAAAACGGAAACAAAAAAATGGAAAAGACAACAAAAAATTCCGAAGCGTAAATGCTACAGAAATTATTTTCGACAAATTTCTTTATATCACTTTACTTTTCTTTCCGTTTCGTTCGTGCGAAATTTTTAACGACCCGTTGATTGACTTATTGTTCATTATTCCTAAAGTGCGTGATCTGGAAAAGAACTAATCTTCCCGCCGAAATTCCGGGTACAGTACATATTTCTCGGAAGAACTAATTAGCGACCTCCAAACCAGGAACCAAAAAAAGGGAAAAAATGGAACAACGCTAGCAACAAAGCTTCGGAACTCTACGTTCTTTTCTCGCATTATTTTCAAATCATTCTTTTATTTAATGGAAATAATTGGAGCCAAGTTGATGCCGTATGATTGACTTATTGTTCATTATTTCAAATAGTGCATGATCTGGAAAAGAATTAATCTTCTCTGGTTACGGTACGAGAATATGATTAATTTTGCGCGTGACTGTCTCATGTTCTGTACTGTACCTGTTCGAGAATAGACTCATTCGTTGCATGATCGTCCCTTTTCCGCACGATTCTTTGAAATATTATCATCCTCCCCCTCGTGCCAGAATATGCAAGTGGTCCCTTCAAGGATGACAATTAGAGTACGTAGATCTTGATCTCTTCATTCCCCCCATACACCGACCGGCGCTAAAATTGTGTGAAAAGAAGAGACTGTGGTCTCACATTCCAATTCTACTACCGATCTCAATATCAATATCCATATCCATAATATCCATATCATTTCATCCAATTGATCCATTATCCAATAAATAATATCTTTTTTCTAATTTTCTAATTTGAATTTCTAATTTGGATAAATAATATCCATTTCACAATATCTATTGCTATTTTAATGTCTAATTAATTTACTACAAGCAATATTAACCGTAACTGTTAAATAACGATATGCTCCCATTTAAAGGGACCTGGTACTGCAAATGAAGTGAATTTCAGATTAAAGAGAATTGTATTCCGATTCGAACGCAAAAAACCGCATATTTTTACGATTTTTTTGAAATTAGTTATGAATTTTCAAAGATCCCGTTTCAAGCCAGAATGACCCGGCGCTACTGTGTTTAGCGGCTAAACACAGTAGTGCCGGGTCATTTCACCCAAAAATGAGACCTTTGAAAATTCATAACTAATTTCAAAAAAATCGTAAAAATATGCGGTTTTTTGCATTCTTATCGGAAGAAAATTCTCTTCAATCTGAAATTCACTTCATTTGCAGTACCAGGTCCCTTTAAGGCATCATGCTAGAGCATCATTCAGTCGTACCGTATTTTTACAGACAACGTCACGACATCCATTGTATTTTTGGAAACTCCGTGCAAAACGTCACATTTTTTGAGTGCTCCGACATGTATGGCTCCCCTCTACGCTTATTTCTATGCATACAGACTACCTGTTGTTCTTCTACATAACTTATCATAAACGAAAGACTCCATTTTTCACGTTTTTTTCCCTCTTGACACCTTTATGAAGCTGAGCTTTGAATGCTGCACTTTAACGGAAATATCCCCGAAACTCTATTCACCCAGCCGTGCTCAGAACCTTTCCCTGCCTGTTGACCCGTGGGAAACACGCGTCTGAAATTACAAATTGAGCGCTCTCCCACGCCTCTTTTAGCGCTGACGTGTAGACCGCCTATAAAAAGGTCAACAAGGGGTTAATTGCGTTCTCGGTCTAACTTTTTCTAAAAAAATGCGGCTTTTCTGCTATTGAGTTGCTTCTGGAGGTCTGCAATAACCTGACGTCCGTTATAGCTCACGCTTTTGTTTATGCGTGGAGAAAGTGCTTTAGGATTGTTTTGATATTCCCTTATCGCTGTATTATTTGTGTCGAAAAATCGGCCATTCTTTCTCCGGGACAGTTTGAGGCCGATGGAAAGTGGCATGTAGGCACTGTCTAGACGAGGAATGGTTTCGCAAGCAATGCCCTCATCGTTCTGCACACTCTCTCACCGGTCATACCGACGAGATAGTGTGCAGATTGATGAGGGCATTTCTTGCGAAGCCATCACTAGTCTAGACATCTTCTTGATTTCCTTTCTGAATGCATTGACGAGCCGAGTCTAGCGAAGTGCTGAGAAATTTTGCGACTATTTGCGATTGGATGCGTTGTTTATGAGGTCCTTTCGGAACGTTTCCAAACTTGTCTTTCAAAATTTTATATTTTAATGAGTTTCTCTGGAACACGATACTTTGCAATAAGTTATTGATTCGACCAACAAGTATTGATGTGCGAAATGAACACGTTGGCCGCTCAGGGCTCAGAGGTCAAGGCTTACGCAAGCACTGAGCAATGCGCAACTTATATCATTCGACACTTTTTCCTGTTCCCCCTCCTGGCCCCATTTCAATACCCCGAAAATACCCCTCGAAATTTCCAAATTTCGCTCAAAAAGAGGCGGAAATTGGCAGTAGCAGCAGCGGGGTTGAAACGTGTGGAGATTGATGACCTTCTAAATAGTAATTTCGACGTCGTCGCGCTTGAAATGATGACATCAACACCCACTTGCGTAGCTTCCGTGTCATAGTAAGAAGTGACCCTTGCAAGAGTTCAATTCAAAAAAGTAGGATCATGACACAAACTAAACGTGTTCACTTGCATGTCAATAGAAATAAGAGATATTCAACTTACAGATAAGTGAACAAGATTAGTTTGTTTCCTCATCCTATTTTTTCTGAATGTAGTTTCTCTGCCCCTCTCGTTCTTTATCCGGACACTCCTTTCCGTTCCGTTTTTTCTTTCCTTTCCTTTCTGGACACGACGTTCGATAGAGCACATTGCCAAAGAATGAGTTCGCGCTTATTGTTAAACCTATTGCAAGAGTCGCTTTTCTTTCGTGAAATTGTTCAGACAAAGCAAAATTGGTAAATTGTAAACTAATGTCGAGTCCCTAGCAGCACGGCGATCTCGGAACAATTCTCGCAATTAATTCGAGGTATGAACACGGGACATTTTGATGCTATTTTCGCCCTGTCTGCCCAATTTGTTCACCGGACACCCTTTGTAGAGGGAATGTCGAAGAACACTGTTTTGAGATACGAGAGTGTTCGTTATGATGTCGCACGTACGTCATAGATGGTCACCTCTTATACACGAAAGCATGCATATTGCTCGCCTTAGACCCTATTTGCCGTGTACCAATCATGATTATAACCAGCTCCGTGGCCATTTTTTGTCTTGCAAGGTTCTTTTTTATATTCAATATAGTTCGTTGGATGCAATGTTTTCTGTAGACAACGTGTAGGCGCATTATTCTGCTAGTAGTTAGAGATGCTGGAAAGAGAGTTGACAATGTGCTCTACCGTAGACTGTGACTAATGATTTTGAACAAGCTCTTCGATGTTACGTGGAGAGGAAAAAAAGAAAGAAGCAAAACATAATGTAGATGTTCAACGCGTGATAGTAACGATGAGTTTTGCGATCTTTGAGTCACCAGTTGCCATTTATCTCACACCAACTCTCTGAAGTAGAGTGCGCAAAGTGAGACCACCGTCTCTTCATTTCGCACACTCTCTCACCTACCGACCGGCCGAGAGAGTGTGTGAAATGAAGAGATCGTGGTCTCACATTGCGCACTCTACTCTGAAGGCGGTCGAAGATCACTCGAGTTGACCTTCTCTCTAGGAAGATGGCTTTCGGGGCAGATACAATTAGAGGATAACTGCGTTCCTGGTTTACAATTCTGAACAGAGCACGAAGTCTCCAACTTTCCTTACACTGGAGATGTTGTCTCCACCTGAGAGAGCGTGCGAAATTGAGAGATGGAGACATCAAGTCTCCCATTATTAGGAGAAGTGAACACTCCAGAGTAAGGAAAGCTGGAGACTTCGCGCTCTGAGTGAACACGCGCCAACGAAAACATTTATTAGATGTAACTATGCGTCTGCCTTGCTTCTCCAGGAGAGTGGCTATCTATGCGACGCTCATTCTAGCAAAGGTGCAGTTCACGTGGCTGTGAAAGCGATTATTGCCAGCTTTTATTTCGTGGATCTCTCGACTCGACTATCAACATGGTCACTCTAACATCTAAAAGGGGACAGATGACGTCTCTCTCAGCAGTCATCTCTGTCCAGCACGTGGCTCTCTGAACAAGATTATTGTCGCCAGCAGCAGCTCTTACTTCTTGTTTGCGATGTCTCGACGAATGCTGTCACAGTAGATGAGCTTGATTTAGGCAGACACGCGGCGGCGGTTCGATGTTTCCCCCTCTTCCCCGACTCGCCGAGTAGCCACACACATGTAGAGACTGCGATATTATTTTCCGTAGCCCATTCTTTTCTAATTATTCCAGAGATCCAAAAAGTAGAAAAAACCCTTCAATTTTTGCACATTCTTTCGCCCTTGACCACTTCTTTCTGGAAGTTTGAGCGGAGATTGATGAGCAATACAGTCTCACAGACTGTGATATTATGTTTTCGTAGTGACTACTTTTCCCGGAATTGTTTCCTTTTCTCCCTATTACGCTTCCTGTTCAGTGAATTCCGGGTAGCCTTGAAGAAAATAATGTCGTACATCCGTCTTGTGGAATTTGCAAGCAACGTGAATCTGTCTCTGCATAGTGCTATCAGCTTGCATTGCCGGAGGACATCCATCTAAATCACCAAGCATTGAAAACGAGTCTGCGAATTAGAATTTATTTATTTATAAATATACGGTTTCGTACAGTGAGTCCTCATCATGCAACTGACCCATTGCTTTGACGGTGCAAATGCCTATCGTTATGGCTCTATTTACAGCTATTATCTCTTTATGGACTATACTATCGATAGAAGTAAATGTGAACATTTATTATAAACGATAATTTCGTCATGGGGTTTTTGTCCGAGGGGCCGGCGCTCGGGAATCGGATTTTCTGCCAATTACAGTTTACCAAAACATCGACTACTGCATTCAGACAACAACGACGTGCGTCGTTCCTAGCAAGACTTGTTTTGGCCTGGTATCCTCTCAGATGGAAACGTGATGCCTACAGACATCATACACAGTAGGGATGCCGGTTCGGTATTTGTCATACCCTCAGGCAGTCTCTTTTTCGTGACTCGCTTTTTATCATTGGTAATACAGATCTCTCATCGAAAAGGCCCATAAGGTGAATACCGAACTTGCATCCATAATGCCTACATACATCACCCGGTTTTCACAATGCCAGGAAAATCTTCTGTACTCGGACAGTGTGTTTTTTCGTGTATTTTATTTATATATTTCATAAGTGTATAAACTATGAAATAGAAATAGACAAGGGGCCATATATACAGTTTGACGCGGTGCGGTGGTTTTCTTGGGGGTATACACTATTCATTTCAAATGATCTCTGCTAGTTTTGCTAGTTGACTTGTGGAGGCCCCGCAAGGCAATTTGCTGAGTGGGAAGCAGGTTACGGGTTCTTCTGGGGCCTATTTTTGTGCCACTTAGGAGTGTTCCAGAAATCCTTGTCAGGTCACACTCTTTTGTAAAAGGTGTTCCAAAACACTTGACTTTCGTTTTTTCCGTGACGTTTTTGCAAGAAGCAGACAATACTTGTATTGTGCATCCTCAGCAATTAATATCAAAATCGAAAATCTATCTTCTCCGTTTCGTTTATCTATTGTTTACTACCGGCAACAAATTAGTTTTCGGGAAAACAAAAGACAGTGAAAAGAGAAAGCGGAAATAACGCGAGCTCAGTCTCAAGGAAAAGAAACATTAGGCGATCAAAAGTCCATAATCAGGTTTTAGGGTTGAAAATGTCATTTTGCGAGATTGTGCATGGAATTTAGAGAGCATAAACTTTTCCCGCGACCGCATTAGAGTGTTTTACTCACTTAGTCTAGGTCCATTAATATGAGTCAGGGTTAATCATGTTTATTCGAGTTAAGATTTTCCCCGTGTGGGTGTTGGTTGATCTGGGAGTCTCTGCAGCATTTTCATATGCATGTAAATGTCAGTGATTCAAACCGGGCCGCCACCAGGTCGTAACCACGTTCTCAAATTCTCCTCCTTTCTTTGCATTTTTGAGTTTAAAATCGGGTTTGAAGTGTGGGTGGAAGTCAGGTTGACGCAAATGTGACCTGCACTATTTCCGTTACTTCTTTTATTATTTTTTTCCAATTATCTCCAATATGCAGTGTAGTAATTTAGTAGTAGTGCGCACTTTGACTACGTTTCACGTTCTTTCTTCCCCTTTCACCTGTCTTTTTCCGTCTGGAGACTCTCTCCAATTCACACGCTCTCTTACCGCATCTGACACCGAGAGAGCATGTGAAACGAGGAGACCGTCGTACCTCTCCTTCGAGAGCCCCACAGCTCCCCCGCCTTTCTCTCTCGTTTCTCTGCGCTCTCTCGTCTCGTAGCAGTCTCTCCCCAGGGGGCGGAGTTTGGGTAGCCTGCGATCCGTCTCATCTGAATAGCAGCCAGTCTTTATCTAGAAGCTTCTCCTCCTCTTCCCAGTTCAGTCCTGACTTGGTACCTTTTCGAGCCCCTCTTGTCTTCCACTTGATATTTTTGCCAATTTTGCGTTCCGCCCTTTCGCGCCCTCGGACTTCGCTGTTTAGCAACGACTTGTTCAGGTAACCCCCATACACACATAATGAGAACTCTCCAAGCTCTTCTCATCGCACTCATCGTGCTGTTCGCAGGTACGGTATATGCTTTAGAGGGTTACTGTAACTAGCCTTTTATCGATTATTAAAAATTCTCACAAATACATGCAACACATAACAAGTATCTTTGAGAGGGGGCCAAGAAAATTTGTTGCACCTAGTAGTAGTTTATTGTAACTTGTACATGTGTAGTAGGAAGTAAAAAAAACTATTTCGAAATCGATCTTGGAAGTTTACCCGAACAAGTCGTGCCGCTTTACGCTCCATCAGTCCTAGTGGCTTCTGTACTCTAAAATCGCTCTGGCTTATCAGCTACCGTGCGGATTATTGGAGAGATGGTGTGGAACGATTTGGGCAGGGTATAGAGCGGGATTTCTTCAGGGTTCTGTACTACAGACCATTACTGATATAGCTCCCCTGATGGGCTCAGACACTGATTAGTCTCTCTCTTGATAATGTCAATGATGGAATGATCTCTCTCGGTACCTGGAATTTGTGCAGAGAAGCCGACAAGTGCTAATCAGGGCTGCAAATTCGGCCCGTATTTTCACGGTATTTTGAGACGAGAGGCAGATCGTCAGAGAAAAAAAATATGCCGCGGTCTATTCACAAAACCGAATAAGCATGCCTACTGCTAGCAACTAGTCAAACGCGATTCCGGAAGTGTATATCACTGCATGCTGTCGCATAAGTGGGTTGACCTTGCTGTCGCTGCATATAACTGAATAGTGCAATTACACATATGTAGAAGGCAATAGTCGAAAGGGCGTCTAGTCGCTTATCCATGCTCTGATGCGTCTTCCGGGCCGGGCTAATCTCAATTTCATACACGTTTTCGTCGAGTTTCGAGTCCTTTTCCCGCCCACTTGGGTCGACTTTCTCGCGTCAACCCGCTATATAGACTCGCAGACTACATGTGCGTTCGTAGACGTCAAGGGGGTGCTTGAGACGTGAAAAGGGAGGGAAAGAGCGGGAAACCTCCTTGAAACAGCGGACTCAGATGATGAGAAAACTTCCTGTAGCATTGCCCCATAGGCTGCAATACAATACGGTTCACATGTGTTGTGCCCGCCATGTTGACTAGGGTGCAGGGCGGCTGGAGATCGTAAAGAATATGAGGCACAGTGTATAACCTAAATTTTGAACTGTGCACTGCTAATAATCAGTCAGGCCATAATAATATATTGTCTACGTCTGAGGCGCAACACAAAACACATATAAGACGGAAACATTGTAAATTGAGTTAATTCCAAATTTCAAAATTCGGAATTCGCGTAAAATCAAGCCACTTTTTTCAGTTATCGCCGCCGCCCCGTCGTATCCCGACACGGACGGCTTCGTTTTCGGCATCCGACCCGCCTACCCCCTCAACCGGCTAGCCAAGAGGTACGGTATCGATTACCATCTTAAAACCAATCGATAATTATCCTGAAATCAATCGATACTCATTCAGATGGTCGCGGCTCGAGCCGTCCATTCGCTTTGCCGGAGGAAGCAACAACGCCTGGTTCGTCTAAGCACTCGGAGACAAAGATCAGAGATCAAAGATCAGCCAGACCCTTCCCAACCTCTCTCTCTCACACTCTCCTTTCTTCACTTGCTCCGGTCCTGTCACCCAGTTCTCTCCCCACATTTCTTCTCTCCTCTCGTCTCTCTCTTCGTGTGTGTGTAGATCCGAACAACGCTTGTGCAGTCCCACCCCCAGCACCCGCTTTTGACCCCCCGTCCCCCCAGTGATGAAGGACGATCATTTGTTGTCCGATTATCGATTGATTGATTACTTCGCGTATGAACAAGGCCAGTTACTCCCCCACATGTCGTTTGTTGAACTGCATAACAAACAGAGGGGAAATGATGATCTTGAGTGGGTCTGTGGCTGATGCTGGAGACAAAGTGTAACGACTTGGAATGGCAGATGGCTGGAAGTAAAAGTACAACTTTTCCAGAACACTTCCAGTTCCTGAATTGTTGTCATGCAATAATTATTTGCACCTACGGCCCAAGCATTACAATCCCCGACTTGCAGAGTATTTGAACAGAGCCTTTGACCGTCTGACTCTTCCTGAAGACCTGGTACTCTTGAGGAACAGTGAATGTAGATTTATCTGTGTGTCTCACTCTTCTCTCTTCCTTTATCATTTTTACCGATTAGCCAAGGGTAGCCGGAGAAAAAAGGGAAACTGTTTTTAAAAAAATTTTTAAAAAAATTTAAGATTTAAAAAAAGATAGGTTTATGAAATAGCCTGCTGGTGCACTCTATTTTGAAGCCTATTGGTATCTTTTGCGTTGTCGTGCTAGCGGCGAAACGTGCACTTAGATGCAGAACTTCTTTTTTTGTTTTGGACGGGCGTTTGTAAAGTGGTATTAGAGGAAGTGCGCAACTCCGACGCCGCATCCCTGCACAGAGCGCGAAGTCTCCAACTTTCCTTACGCAGGAGACGCTGTCTCTAGATGGGAGAGCGTGCAAAATTGAGCGATAGAGTCATAAAGTCTCCCATTATTAGGAGATGTGAACACTCCTGAGTAAGGAAAGCTGGAGACTTCGCGCTCTGTGTAGTCGAGACCGTTCTGGCATTTCGGTGGCCGATGCGTCATCGATATGGTAATCTTAAGGACTTCCTGTTGTCCTATGTATTTCTCTCAAGCGTCAACATCTCTCAATTTTCCCACTCAAATCAAAGATAGGAACTGCGAATGACGCAAGTCACAGTACTTTCTGGCGAAATGAGTGAGCGGGTGGGGAGTATTCATGGATCTTTAAGATCCGCCGAAGCAAAGGCTAAAAACAGCTGCCCTGCTCTCCTTCCATGTTGGATTTGATCTAATCTGTACACGAGCTAAAGAGATAGCGCTCAGTCAGTGTGGTTGGTATCCGAACGACGGGGAAGTCAAGCAAATGTTCCTTTGTTGGTGCTGGTGTTCCGCATTTCTCTGGTGCTCCCTTTTTAGTTCAAATTTGAAAATATTTCGTAAGGGGTTAACTTAACTTAATTTTGGTTTAACTTAATTTTAAAGTCCTTAGGCTTGAAGAAGTAGGTCAGGGTTCGTGAGCCACCAAATTGTCGCCAAATTGTTTTTGCCGCACGCTTCGCTGGCCTTTTTTCAATGGGAGTTCTCTGACGTTGCGCGCCTTTTTACTAAACGTTTCCGCCCGTCCCAACGTTTTCTGAGTGCATATTAACCCGGTTTGCCCTTCATGATAGCTCTATTACAGCTGTTAATGGCCTAAAAAAAGGATTCTTCGACCGGTGAATGCGTGGAATATCAGTATTGAATTTCGGGAGCTGACCGGGAAACATTTGGGGGAAGAATTCATCACGAAATCACGAGTCGTGCCTTCAATTTCATGACGCTTTCTGTTTGCACTTCGCCATATTCCTCCTCTCTAATGAAGGATTCCACCCCACTGTTTCGGCGCAAACTTTAGCATCGTAATGCAGAAATGTCGGTGATTTCGTCGTATTTTTCATGTACGAAACATCTGCAGAAAAAGTAAAGGCCAGATGCAATGGAGTACGTCTGACAGCCCATTGAATGAATAAGTCGTCAAGATAGTCTCCGACTCCAACTCAAGCATTATTATGAAATCATGTTGAGATTTTCTCACAGACGATGAAAACTTATATAGAACCGTTCTCATAAAGTACGGTTCAGAATAGCTCAAAAATAAATACAGCACTTTGGTTTTGTGAAGAACCAACGGATATCGGTGTAAATAAGGTACGGTTTCGAACAGCTTGATTTCTTGGTATATTCGATCGTTCTCCGGTATATCGGGGCAAAACTATGAATTTTCGATATGGTAATGACCGTAAAACAAGACATATGATTGTTACTACATTATTACTACTGAAGAATGAGCCGAAGCTATCTTCGGCGAAGAACTGCTCCTTATGTTCTTTCTAGTCTGACCCCCTCCCTTCAAAGGATATCTTCGATCGAGCGAGGATAACTCAGCAGTAGTAGCACATTTCTCCATTACTTCATCACTTACGTACCCAGACATAATTGAGCTTCTTTCTCGCCCTCTTCTTTCATTAGAGCGACCCGAGGGGTCGACAATGAATTGTTTCCTACTCGAATGCTACTAATGTATGCAAAAATGGCTCCTACACTGCACAATTCAGACAAAACAAGTCAAGCTTGACGTCATTTATCGACTGGAAATGGCTCAAATCGAGACAAAATGGGGGAAACAATTCAGACAAGCAGTGTGAACAGTCGCTCTGAGAGACTGGAAGACCCGCGTTGCCGTAAGGAACTTGGTACAAGTGTGGTCATGGAAAACGGAATGCATGTGCATGCAAAATATGGACTAGATAAGAGGCGGACCCGCGTGTTGCGTAATGATGATGTAACAATATATATGTACATGAGTAGGGGCTCTGGTTTTTGTTCACCACAATAACTACAAGTAGCTCAAAGTTCCTATACTCTCTCGTTTCCCACAGTTGTTTCACCAATAGGAAGACTACTGGTGGAAAGCGAGAGAGTGTGCGAATTTAAGAGAGCTTCGGGTAGTAGTGGTGGTGCGAAAACCAGAGGGGGGGCGACCCGATGAGTTTTGAGAGATTCTTCCTTTGATTCTAGTAGAGCGTCTGGTTGTTTCTACTCCTTCTCACGTCTTCGACACTCTCCCAAACGCCGCGTTCCAATGAGGAATCCATGTCCAATGAGTCTGCAAAGACAAGAACTGATATATTATCCGAAAATGATGTTCGAAATCTATTGTTAGAAAATATTGGTTCAAGGAAAGGAAATACAAAATACTGGCGTGAGCAATTATAATTTTCGATTTCGTCTGCTGCGTCACTGATTTGCAAGTCCTAACTGCAAGCAAACGCAAGCGAGCAGCAGAGAACACAAATAAGAATTGGAGGAAACTGTTTCCTAATGTACACATCAAACAGCAATGCACCAACGATCAAGCATCATCCTTTAACGCATTCAGAATCGCTATCATAGGGATTATCTAATGTCTGATAACTAAATTATATGAGATCACTGTTAATAAGCTGATTTATTAGTCTCTTAATCCTCTAATTATTCACTGATGAATCACTTACCGACATGTTCCGCCATCGAAACTCTCTGAGTCTTTTTCCGCATGAAAATGGAAGTTTTCTTCTCTGGCTTGGGCACTTCGTTGGCCTGAGTCATCTCGGAAACAGTCGGTGGCGACCCAACACGGGAAATTGCCTGAATTATATAAATTAAAATATTTTTAAAAAGATTCTTTTAAAATTTTGGATACATTGCTATGTGATGAGATGACACCACCCACAGCACTGCGTAGTCTAAATATTCGAGGGAGGACAATTGTATAGTTAGTCTATACCAGTTCACACTCTACAGTGTAATTTCGACTCTGCTTTCTCACTCCTTTGGATACTCGAAAAAAACCACCACTAGGCACCTTGGTGTTTTTCCAGTCTCATAAAGCCTTTCCCACCCTCGCACTATATTTCTCCCACCGTGACCATTGGTCTCACATCCGATCGTGAGTCGGAATGATATCAGTGGGTTGCCCACTAAGTCGGAAATCACAGAGTAGTGGGTGGCGAAGTGCGTAGGGCGAGCGGGATTTAACGAAATAAATACCCCCACCCACAAGCACTTATTACGTTTATCAAGCTGTTATTTTAGGCGAGATTAAGTGATGGCATCGCTATTCATAGTGCCAGGGAAGACTGTCATTGGGGGAAGTGCGCAAAGGGCTATTTACAACTTTGAAATCAGTGTATTTTCGCGGGAAGGGATTGTGGTCTTTTCTGAGCCTTTTTGCACGCGCGATGCTCGCCTTGCACGTCTTTTGTGTATGCATTCCGGGCCTCTAAACGGGAGCTAAATTTGGAATCAGTAGCAGCCGGATTACGTAAGTGTTGAGTCAATGTATGCACATAACCACACGGAGATGGCGGGGGGAGCTTCCGGCGATGGTGCCGAATATAATTATGAAATTGAGGGGGACCGAGTCATCAAAATTTCGGGCGCGCCGCCCAAACTTCGCTCTATCTACGTTATTACTTCCCCCTTTAGGACCACGTGAGACCACTGAATTCAGGCGGATTTTTTCTACGATTTCCTGATTGACGATAAATTTTGTACTGAATATAACGAGAACTGCATAAATTCTGATGAAGCTGTGCGCTAAGCTGGTCACATCATGTGCTAGAATAGCACCATGTCCTTAAGATCGGATAAGACAAAAGCCGGAAGTACTTTTTAGAAACCCTTGTAGAATTATACTGTTGAATCCTACTAGGAAAATCAGTAATATTCCACTACGATTCTACTAGGAAAATGCGCAAAGCCTGAAACCAACGTGGTCATCAACAATGTTGGTTTTGATTGTGTGCGTCTTTGGGAATTTTCCTAGTGGTTGCATGGTGGTTTCCTTGTGGTATCCTAGTGGAATCCTTTTCTTTTTTTGTCTAGTAGTATTTTGTAGTAGAATCCTACTATGATTTCTGAATCAGTGTATTGCAAATTCACAAACACTCGTCCTAAATGTTAAAACGTTCCGCTGATAAACATCAGAAACAAGGACGAGTGCACGCGAAAGCGAGAGAATCAGACATTAAGCACACCACCCACAGGTAGTTCTCGAAGTGGAACGTAGTATTTTAAATGTGTAATACATCGACAACTAACATTCTGTAAGTGGCTTGAGAATCTCCTCCTGCCCACTCCCTCCCTTCCACTTTGAATATGCATCCACACCAGAGCGACGAACACCATAATGTGAAGGAGAGCCATGAAGAAGAAGACTGTCTGGAAATGGAATAATTTATTTTCGCAGTTATTAAAAAGGACTGTGCAAAATTCTTTACCACTGTTAACCTATATTTACTGCATTCTGCCTTGAAGCATATAAAATAGACCATAGCCAGTGCGGCCAGCCATGCACATGCCTACTCTTGAGAATTATGTTTAAATAGAGTTCAAAATCTATAAAAAGCATACTCCCGGTTCTATATTCAGTGTGAATCTGTACAGCAGTGCGTAGACGGCGCTGGCCGTGAGATAAGCAAAGTCGCCACCGACTCCCAGAAGGGAAAAGGCCTTGCCGACTTCTGATGGAGCCACCAACTGAAATGAAGAATTGCGTCATGACTAGGTAATCGCTGAATAACGGATTGCGTAATGTCTGAAATTGGAACTCCGCAATCAGCTCTTGATATATTGCCCAGGAGTACGTTTAGCGGTTAATTGGACTTTGTATCCACGTATTTGCTGCCCCATTCTAGCACATATTTACTTTAAACACTTCCGTTGTTTATTTGCGCATTTTTTATTTTGCATTTATTTGCATTTATTTATTTTTGCATTTATTTATTTATTTATTGCGCATTTATTTGCGCATTTGCAGCTCCCCTCTTTGATGTCTCAGGAGCGGCGCCTCTCGAAACCCCCTCCAGGAGTGTATCGAATTCCCAAGTGTTTCTGCGAAATGCCTAATTTACAGGGAATTTGCAAACATCTGCCAGCGCGGTTCTTTGTAACGCCGTCTCGACTGGGTTCTGAAGCTCTCTCAGATATAAATATACCCAGACAGCGAACCTGCGATTTTTAACTCTTGATTCGCTCTCAGGAATATTCTCAGATGAGAAAGATCTAGAGTCGACCAGTTATTGCGTAGATTGCATGACGAATTGTTCCCACTATATTTTCTGTTCAAATATCACCGAGATCTAAGCTCTCAGGTGTCGGTGAGCAGCTGAGAGAGCATGTCGTATGAGGAGGTTGGAAAAGTGTTCTTTAAGAAATGAAACCATGGATATCTGTTTTACTATCAAATTTGTAATCTGTCTTGTATACTAAAACATATCCGAATATAGTTCAATTATAGTGTGTAGTTTGGAATATACATTTTGAAGGCACGTAGGCGAGATTGTATTGCTGGAGGCGTCATTTGAGAGACAAACAAACGCGACCTTAGGACCTTAGCGAGGCGCCGGATCAAACTTCAAAAATGAAATTGAAGCCACGAAAAAACGCGGAAGAAGTAGGGGCTTGCCTATTGAATTAATATTCTGACCTGTTTACTTAGTATTTTGTTAATGAAATAAAGATATAATACATTTTTTATATGCAGTATTTTGCTATATTATTTAGTCCGTTAGAAGTTCGCAAACAAGAAGTTCTATAAACAACAACAAGAAACAAGAAACAAGAAGTCAAGAAGCAGAAGAAAATCATTTTATTTTGCAAAAAAAGAGGGAAAAGTACCTGCACAATAAATGATAGTGACGCGGGTTGCACAAGGCCGGCGAAGATGCCGACAACGTTGGCAATGTACATCATGACTGTTGAGTCCGCCAGACCGATAAGAAGCACTCTTAAATAGTAAAGTTAAAGTTAAAGAAGGAGTATCACGAATCTCCTGCTTCATAATTCCTCATCTCATATGTTTCAATGACGCGGTCGCTTTCTCAATCATTTATCTCCTCATTCCCCCTTATCCCTCCCTATCATTTTTGAATTCCTGCATTCAGGGTCAGTTTGGCACAGAGCCAAAGGCGAATAACTTTGTTCAAACTTATCGGCTGAACATGCAGTTTGCGGGGCTCTTATCTGGAAACCGATTACCATAACCCGACAGTGAGAACACCACCTTTAAACCCTTATCTAGGTTCCACGTCCTGTTGGAGTCACTGCTAAGGCCAGCGCAACAAAAGCAAGCTCGGAGGGCCCTCTTTGGATCTTTTTACCTTCGTTGTTACAAAAGAAAACAGTGATTACGTTAGAAAATTAAGATGCTCAACTAATCTAAATATTAGTTACTATTTTTGTTTGTTTTGCCTTCGTTTGTATGTATCATAAATAACGGCTTTCTCACAGTGGCAAAGCTAAACTAGGCGATTTCCCGTCATAATAATATCTTTGTATTGTTATTACTATATGATCTCCTGGTCAGGAAAATGGTGCCGACTTTGTGGAGGGGGGTGTGGGACCCGTATATCTAGGGGCCGCAACGTGATCTGCCAATTTCATGCTAAGTGAAAGAAAGTGTGGCCAAATGAACCGCTAAGCTCTCAATAACATCATACTTTTTGCCGTTTGTCGAAATCTTGTCTCTGAGCCGCGCTACGCCTCAAAAACCATGAGCGTCGTTTGACAGAAAGTGGTGACAGAGAGAAGTGGGCGGAGCTAATCTACAACTCTAAATCCTGACTGATTGTGAGAGTGAAAGAGCACTCCATACTCGTGTTCCCCCGTGGCTCAGGCGGTTGAGCACAGGCTTTATAAACAGGAGGTCGTTAGTTCAAATCCAACTGTTTGCAATTTTTTTTGCTGATTTTGAAAATATCTTTAAAATCAAATGGCAATTCTGCGCATCAATAAAATTTTATTTTTTTTGTTTGTATAGATTCAGCATGCTATTCCACCTATACTGAGATTTGCGCAGCTGTGCCGGTGAATTGGAAGTGTTCTAAACACCTACTCTTGAGGCTTTCAGTCACATTTTGATCTACTAAATGTTGTCAGAACAAGGTGCGCAACGCATCACTTGTAGAGTAGATCGAGAGCTCTCGAATATGCTTTTGAACGCGGGATTTGGTTGAAAATGAAGCTTGCCATTCGATTGGGACACTTGTCCCCTCTCGTCAAGAAAGGTAGGGGGCGGAGCTTGCGCCCCCTACGTATATCAAGCGATTTTGAATATTTTAAAATGTTTTCTGAAGCAGTGTGGCAATATATAGGTATTTTAGATTAAAAAAAACAATTAAAATATTAATTACCTAATTCCGGATGACGCAATGCCAATAAGCATGAGTGTCGTTTCTCGGAAGCCCAGTCGCTTCAGAATCCACGTTCCGCAGATGGTTCCAACGGCCACTGAAAAAAAACAGATTATACGAAAGTTGTGACATTACACAGAGCGCAAATTTGCTAGGAGAACGGTTCTCCAAGGTTTCATTTGTTAGAGAACGATTCTCCACCCTCCTCGTTCCGCACACTCTCTCGTTTGCTCACCGAGACGAGAGAGTGTGCGGAACAAGGAGGATGGAGAACCGTTCTCTAACAAATGAAACCTTGGAGAACCGTTCTCCTAGCAAATTTGCTTTCAGTGTAATTCTTTCCTATTCCGCGAGCTCATTCGAATGAGTTTCACGTTTCGCTTATCGCATTTAGCCAGTGGCATGTTTCAATTCTGATTTGGTTTCGAAAGGCGACTCACATATAAAATATGCGGCTCCGTTTCAAAACCCAGGTTGTTCATTCCATTTCCGATTATTGTTAAATTTACATTTCCTACTGCTCAGAAATAGATAAATAATTCTCTTGACTCACGTATAAAGTACCCTGCTCCATTCCAGAAACCGAGATTGTCCACGTCCCATCCCAGTCCGTGGTCGTACTTCCGAAGCACGTAGGCGTTGATGATGCCGCCCGCTATCCCTTCTGCAGTTGCACATCAGGCATTGGGGAGGGGGTTAGTAGGAAGCAGACACACAGAAAAAAGGTCTTACATACGGCCCATAAGATATGGGGGTTCTTAACAAAAGGTCTTATATATAAGACATTTTGTTAAGAACCCCCATATCTTATGGGCCGTATGTAAGACCTTTTTTTCTGTGGAGGGTGTTAGTAAGTGAAAGGGCGAGATATACTCAGTAGGACATGTGTTCTCCTGCCGAACTAATAATTCATCTAATGCATAAAAAAGGCAAGCCCAACGCGCATAAGCCAATGTTTTCGAAATGAAGATGACGTCAGTGAGTGCAATGCAAGAGCCAATCGATAATTCCCTCACCGGAAGTGGTCTCGATGGACGTCGTGTACGCCAGAGTGTAGGCTAACAAAGTGACGATGAGAAAGGCGCGTCGGTGACCGACCCTGCAAACATTCCGATATCTTAGAAAATGCATTTTCCAAACCAAAATTTTCGAATACTGTAAATGTCAAATTTATATTTAAGAACTCTTTCAGATAGTCGTGGTCTTTGTTCGATAAAATACTTACCAGATTACGTTTAGAGTCTTAAAATAAATTAATTACTACCGTGCTAATAAACCAATCACTCGTTAACCTCCTCTTGACGTATGTGTGCAGGCCAGCCTTGAACAGTTCCCAGATGGACGTGAAGAACGAGACAAATTTCTGACACGCTGATGGCTTACTCTGACGAGGACCTGTTCAAATTGAATACACTAATTTAGATTTGTTTTTAACAAATTTATTAGGATTTTTTTATTATGAGTGAAAGCTATTGATGGTTCCATGACGCAATAATGTTGAATGTATCAAAAGTTTTTTTGCAAATTTCACGCGGCTCAGTCCTCTGCCTTTTATTAGACATTCCTGTATTTTGATTTAAACCAAATGCATCGCAAATATCATCTTGCTGTACATTTATGCAATTCAGCACATTCCATGAGAGACTAATTAAAATTGATCACCATAAACACTGTCGTGGTCATGGAATGACTTACGAGTTGAGGGCAGAATACGAGAAAATTCCTGTCGAAACACTCGCTCCCCTGATAGAATTTGAACATAATCTATCGATAAGATGGCATAATTTTGTCAGGAGAAACCAGATTACAGTTGTTGATGTAGCACAATATTGCCCATCATTTTTTTTTCTGATCTAGCTAGAAACACAATTTTCATGTAAATAAATAAGTTGGTCACAACTCCCTTTCACTGATTACTTTGAAAAAATACTCGTATTTCAATTTCTGCAATTTCCTACTCGATGTATTCATTGAATCTGCCCTGTTCTGTAAGCTCGGATAGAGAGAGACGCCACAAAACCTTTCACAAGACGATTTCGCACCCTCTGGGAGTTACAACAACAGATCTGGCATATTGAAATCGAACGGTAGAACTAATTTACAATGAGTGAAATAGAGCATATATTGGAAGCTCTATATTTAAGATGGAGAAAGGGAAGGGGACATTTTGGTGAGGGACATTTTGGTAGCGGGGACATTTCGGTATAGGGGGACATTTCGGTAGGGGGACATTTTGGTATCGCGCGTCGGGGACATTTTGGTAGTACCCTCTCGAGAGGGGGGACATTTTGGTATAGACCCATTTTGGTAGCGGAGACATTTCGGTATAGGGGGACATTTCGGTAGGGGGACATTTTGGTATCGCGCGTCGGGGACATTTTGGTAGTACCCTCTCGAGAGGGGGGACATTTTGGTATAGACCCGTGTGAAATGAAGAGATCGTGGTCTCACATTGCGCACTCTATTGAATACCCTCACCTATACTATCATTTCCACTAGAAGAGAAGGATGCCATCGCGGGCGTTGGTCGTTGAGGGATTCTCCACATGGCGAATACCATGGCGACCACGAAGAAGAACAACTCGATATCCATTGCGACGATGACGGAGATCTAGAAAATTGCTTCTATTATTTTAATTTTAAATTATTTATAGTCCCTAGGAATATTTTATTTCGAAAAAATTTCCTTCCCAACTCTCTATTCATTCAGAGTACATTCTATTCAGTACCTATTCAGAGTATATTCCCTAGGCATAATTCCAAACCTCCAACAGGGGGTAAGCGGCGAGAAAGTCAGAGAATGAGAAGAAAACTCTTTCGATCCACATCGGATAAATGAGGAATATAATCATTTGGCACAATGTTCTGGTGCCTCAAGGAATTTAAGGCAAACGAGCAACGAGTGTCTTTCCCTAATTGGGAAAAGGCGCCCAAGAGCCGCGATTCGGCGCCTTTTCCCAATTAGGGAAACACACTATGTGGCCGTTTTCCTGACAATCCGAACATTGTGTTGGAAACCCACTGATTGATAGAGCAGAGCGGCTGCAAATCCACCGAAGACCGAAGCCATCGTCTGGAAGGCAGAGAAGAGCGCCGCCCTGCAGTTTTCTTTACTAATTAATTAATTAAGAAATTGTATTATAATATCAGTTATTTCATCAGCCACTGGTAAGATAAGAACACACACTTTTCCGTAGAAAGCAGCTAAAACTGGATACCTGACGGTTAACAAATCCGAATCTTCTGTGATCTCTGCGAGGAAGGCATTGCATGCCACTGGGATCTGTTGATTTTTAATTATGATTTAGTAATTAACATTATTTTTTTAAATATTGTTTTTCGTTTAGGGAGTGTTGTGAGCAAAGTATTCTGAATACACGGGTACAGATAACACCCGCATGTGATTTTTGTAGCGAAAACAAATCATGACATAAGAATTCTTGTGAGTACACCTTTACGCACTCTAACCGTTTTCTGAATGATTACTTATTGGAACTTACAATACTAATAGATCCCGATACTCCACTGGCGAAACCGAACACGAGTGTTGTCCAGAAGGGAGTGTTGACGGATGTTGAGAGGGTGAGAAGATACCCGAACTCTAGAAGACCTTTTACAGTTTACTGCTTGAAAAGTCCTCATCGAAGACTTTTTCATCGAAGATTTGAGAGGTACTTCCTTTTGAGAGCATCAAAAGTTTTCTAATATAAAGACGATCGTGAATTTGGATAAGTGTATCGTTGGTTTGAGTGTTCTGTATTCCCTATAAGTCTCACCAGCAATAGTCACTCCCAGAATGCCCAGCATGATCGGTAGTTTCCAACCGAATTTATCGCCATATGCTCCTGTAAAAGTGTTATTGCTTTAAAATATTTTAATCACAAATTTTAGAGTTTTTGGCTTGCGAGGTGTATCTGATTGCAATATTTCTGTAGCGTCTGTTCACGAAATAAAGTAACATTAACTCTATTACAAATTAAGGCAAATGATGCGCGTAAAACTAATTTGAGCAGTATGGAATTACATGAGGGTTTCTGCAAACTAATCACGATCACCAACTGACTACCGTACCCTGTCAATTGTTTCGACTACCGTACCCAATATGCAGTCAGCTACGAGGGCGGGCGTCATGAAAGCCAATGAATTGTACAGACTCCACTCCGCATTGTGCTGTTGCACCATCAACTCCTCGTCGCGGTCGCTGGCAATTATCGATTGTTCATGGGCAATTATCTACCGTAATCTATCGTAGTTAGTCATTTATCGATTCTCATTATTCGACCATGGTTGCCTCCATTTTAATTTACCTATCACATGTTCCGCGTACATTCTCATTTTCTCTGCACCAATTGAATACGATTATTTTGTTGTATGACCGACGTAATCATCGGCTTATTTATGGAATCAGCATTTCGGTGATCATTTCACGTGCCGCTCTGCCATCGGCGCTAATGCATACAGTGCCTACTACTGTTCACGTGCATGTATTCCACTCACATCAATTGACAATGGGTTCTGAGCGCGATACATCATACACCCCTTTCTTTTACCTATTCACTCCTCTGACCCCTTTCTGGACGAGTGTGTAAAAATCATTTTGCTCCCTCCATTTCCCCCAGCTTACAGATAGCATTCCGATGCTCCCGTGTTGACTGTCTACTAGAGTTCAGTGTAGGATCAAAATTAGAGCTTGAAAGTGAGAGAGAGAGAGAAAGTTCAAATTCTGTCCGCGTCAGGGTTTTCTCTGAATCATCATATAATCGACACACGGGGGCAAACAAATCGTACACACACGTTGTTTGTCTAGTTCTCCCTTGAGTTTAGCTACCGTTTCCGTTTATTTTGATTGAGACCGATTAACAAGGATTAGAGACAATGATAACGAGTGGTTACCAATAAACTAACAACTGGGGCTGTTAAACGAATAAAACGTTCCGAGAATGATACCTGGGCTATTAAGTGCGCCAAGCCAAATTTGTTCCTCGCTACCTTAATTGATTTGAGCAATTATTTGCGAATTGGTTATCGTTTTAGGGGTCAAGACTCTCTCTCCATAACTCTCTAACTTGCGAACTTTCTAACTTGTCGACATCTAGAGAATTCATCTCTCTTGAAGAATTGACGAAATATTGTGTGTATTCAAGGGCGTAGAGAGTGGACTGTCTTGAATATAAGATACTTGGAGTCTCTATATATCGACAAGTTAGAGAGTTCGCGCTCTGTGTATCGCACCTCGATTGGCCAATTCGCATAGTATGGGCAAAGTGAGGAGACTGACCCGTCAGCTTTCCAACAATGAATCTAGCATAAAGGTGTGATTGTTTCGGTCCCCGGCGCCACAATCTCACCCTTCCACCCTCTATTCGTATTCATAAACACCACCGACGCACCCATAAAATGTAAAAGACCCGTGAGTAGTTCATAATCGCGCACGAATTATCACAGCCACATCACAGAGGCGTTTAGAGTGAGAGAGTTTAAATCGACAGGGACTCTCTCATTTTCGCACACTGTCTCGCCTTAACCCCCTTTTTTAGGTTGGAATCATGTGCAGCGTTTATCAAGAGGTGTTGCAGATTGTTTCAGTTTCGGCACGCCGCTAATGGCTACAGAATTTCTAAATATTGATGCCAATTCTCAACAGCAATACGGTGTTTGTTCCTATATTGTTCCGCAATGACACTATAAGTCAAATTGTGTCTCTTTGTGTGTTTGTGAAATATTTGATTCCAAATGCAAGCGTGCGTCCTACAAAAAAGGGAAAGTGCTTATCAAAGTGGCACCACCAACAGTGAGCTTCGTGATCTCAACCACAGATGTCATTGCTCGTGACATGGTGCCAAGCCTTCAGATAGGTGTTATTACATTTATAAAATGATACGATCACACCAAAAAGTCAAATGACCGACTTCCGTTGTTTACCACACAGGCACATACGCGACCATCTCACTTTTGCACGCTCTCTCGCTTTGGTAAACACAGGAAGTACCATTTTGACTTTTTGTGTGTTCGTATCATTTTATAAATGTAATAGGAGCACCGCCGATTGTTAGAAAGTCAGAGGAGTTCCCCTAAGGCTGACAAGGTTTGGCAATGGAGTATTATAGAATCAATACAAGAACACCATAGAGAAGTGTAATGATTCAATAGATTTCAACCGTTTCTCACCCTCATTCGCACAATTTTATTGTTTTTTTTCAGTCATCATTTCCCCGCCAGGCGCGAATCTCAACCAGCTTCTCTCTATCTCTCTCTCTCTCAATCGTCCGATGGGGTCATCGTGAGATAAGCAGTCAAAGGGTAGGAATGTGATGAGTGATGCATCGAAGCGGACAGATGTCATCTAGTATCGATTGAGATTATGAGATCAAGGTGGAATCAAATATGGAAATCTTTTCAAGAAAAATGAGATAGGAAACCCCTTTTTCCTTCCCCCACCAACAACTTCTGGAGACGACGGACCTCAGCCAAGTACTATTTCGAAAAACATAATGAACGACACATTTCCTAATAGCTCTCTGACGGAACAAAGAATTGAATTGAAATAGAAATACTACGACTGTTTTAAAGCCAATTTCATGGACGAGCTGTTAATTGTTTAAAAAAATTAAAATAATTAAATACTCACCTCATACTTCGGCAGTAGCCATCGTCGCCCATGTATATCCGACATATCCTGAAAAAAATATTTTTTTTTAAAAATAAAAATAAATTATTGACTATTTGAGGAAAAATCAATTACCGATAGTAAACTGCGGGCGATTGAAAGGTGTTGCCGAAGATGTACCCAAGATAGACGAAAAACACCTAAAATTACTGTAAATATGTAGTTTAAAAAAAATCATAATTTCCCAATGCTTCATTTCTTTTTCGTCGGCCTTATGAGTCATCACAGCGTTCTGTTCCAGACTGTTTCAGCTCAGCCTGTCCTCCAAGAAGGGGTCAGGGCGAGGGAGTGTTCAAAATAATCCTATCATTCGTTCCCATTTTTTTGATATTTGGAATCATACGTCACAGACTATTCAAGACCAATCACTTTTTGTAATCGAAAATGATTGAGTGATTGCATGCTTCTTCTGTGCGAATATTGTGCAGCAATTTCGCCATCTGACAGTTGACTAACGCTAAGATAAAGGCTTAACGTTAGCGTTAACGTTAATAACTTAAGATCAACTCACGATAAGTTCCACTGATATGTGCTTGATCGCGAAAACGACGCTCCCTTTCAATGGCACCGCCATTCTTCACGCAATTAAACTCCGGAACCGCTTGGATTATGCCGCCGATATGTTTAGAATCTGCAAAATTATAACGAAAATGACATATTTTCGAATGGAGAAATTAAAGAACAAGTATCGGCAATAATTTTCGGATTATATAGCTTTTGCAACAATGGATAAACAACTAAAGACTGCGGAGTTAACAAGTATGCCAAAATTGTAGGAGCTTCGCGGGACCAGAGTAAAAAACGAATAGAGTGATGAATTTACGGGCCGGTGCAAGGCTCGGTGTGCCCTCTCTATCGCTGTGCATATGAACATGTATGATGGAGAAGAGTGAGAAGACGAGAGAGCAGGCGAATCGAGGAGAGCGCAGAGATGGAGAGTGAAGAGATAAAAAGAAGCACAAAAGATAAGAAGCGGTGATCCCATAAAGGGAGAGAGAGAGAAAGAGAGAGAAAGAGGGAAGCACAGAGACATGATCACTAAACAACACACAGACGCAATTTTTAATGAGCTCATTTTTTCATGAGCGGGAAATAAGACGAATTAACAAGAAAAATAACTGTAGATTCGAAAATTGTCCCGTGAAATAGTTAGACAGACATAGCAATATAATGAGTCAACAAATAAACAAGCTACAAGCTACAACTACAAGCGTCTTGGCATGGTGCCAACCACGTTTTAGCATAGTTGCGTTACATAATTTTTCCTTGGTCACTCGAAAAGACCGAGAGTTCATCCGTTTTCAACGGTTCAAACACCCAATATTATGCAAAGCGAGGTCGGCAGAATACGTGAACATGCAGAATAGTTTGGATGGTTTGTCTCTCAAAGTTCTGCTTCTTTTGTCAAACGAAAAAAATGATAAGATGAGAAAATATGGAAAAATAAAAAGAAGACTTTTTTGTTTTGTTCTCTCCAGAGCATTTCCTCGTTTTCGAAACATAGGTGCAATCCTCGGTGATCGCGTCATTTTCGGATTATCGCCCCGATTTGAAAAGAGGAAAAGTGGAGGGAAGGGTGATTCCTTTCGCTTTTGATCTCTCTCTCTCTCTCTCCCTTCTCATTTTTGGCCGTGACAATAACCAAACATCTCAGGGTCACTCTTCCTCTTACAATAGTGCCGGGTATCCTAGCGCCTTTCCCAGTAGATATTGTACAGTAATGATAAAACTAGTTGCATAAATCGAGCGCCATCTAAAAAAAACGTACACAGAGAAAAATGTCTGTCATATATGGCTCCTGAACTGCGTTTGTCTGTTATATATAACATACTGTATGTTATACAGTCCTGGTTGTTTCCCCAATGAAAACTTCCCGGCCCGGCCGGGCCCGGATGGGCCCAAGTGGACCCATGCGATTTGTGGCTCGAATAGAAAGAAATTTGAGACAAACTCTGTGCAGTGAACGAGCTCAAGTCATTGGTCATCGAATGTTATTGATTGAAAATTAAATTATTCGCTTTATTACGTTTCATTTCGTTGAAAGATTGCAAGGAAAGGACTTTCTACAGAGATTGACGCAAAATATTACAGTATCTATTGGACTTTTGCATTTACCACGAACTGATTTTTCATAGAACGAAATTTTCTAATGAATTTAAAATTACTAAAAAATAGTTATTTAAATTTCTGTTGACACTTACCGATGACGAATGACCTGAATTCTTTGACTGCACAGAGTTTGTCTCAAATTTCTTTCTATTCGAGCCACAAATCGCATGGGTCCACTTGGGCCCATCCGGGCCCGGCCAGGCCGGGAAGTTTTCATTGGGGAAACAACCAGGACTGTATATGACATACAAGTGCAGTTCAGGAGCCATATATGACAGACATTTCTCTGAGTGTACACTAAATGAGGAATGAATGGAAAAAAATTACTGCATCGTCGCCTAATATTACACGTAGATCGCATTCGATCCAATTCACATCATTCCACAGGCAGGTCAACCTTACAGAAAGGGCTTTGGAATGAGAGAGCGTGTAAAATCGAGAGGGACTCTCTCACTTTTGCACATTCTCTCACCCCGGCCCCTGTCTGTCGGTTTGGAATCATGTGAATTCAGCACGCAGTCAGGAGCGAAAGAGCGTGTAAAAAAGAAAGAAGCAATTTCGCATGTTTAAACCCTCGTGACCCCTTCCTGGTGTGCTAACACACACTCAGAAAAATGATAGTAGTTTTTAAATACCATGATAGTCATGGTGGGCGCATAGTAAAATATAACTTGCAATGTGCTTATCATAACTATCATAATAGTTAAAAACTACTATCATTTTTCTGAGTGCACGGGAGAGCGTGCGAAAGTGAGAGCGCTCTGACAATACAATCGCGTGAGAAATATTGTCAGCAGCGCATGAGTCAGCTAAGGAGAAATCAAAGAGGAAAAGCCAGTTGTCAATAGCCTCGATTAATCTGCTTATGCATGAATAATCAAACGGCGAGGACAGAAAACAATAATCAAGAGTGGAATATTGGGCGGAACTATATTGGCGAGGGTTCGGAAGATCGATTGTGAAAGATCGTAAATTAATCGAGTTGAAATGCCAAAAAGAAGCTACGGAAACACATCCGCACAAAGCCAATCTTTTTTTCCGCATTCTTTAACTCGGGTTACAAAAGAGTCTATCGCCCGATAGCAGGAGGAAATAAATACGTGGGCTCAATGTGGTTTTAGTGAGAAGATGATTAGAGCTGGGAAAACTGAGGTGCTGCCAAGAATTTATGGAAACATATTCTTTTGGAAACTAGAAATGCTGACGGGTTCTCGCGCAGGTTCCAGAAATTCGCCCGCTACTAGGAAGAAATAAATTAGGTGGGCCCAGTGTGGATTCAGTGGGAGAAGATCGCGAACAATTGACAGTGAAGATGATTGTGAAGATCGTGAAGACGAATGACCACTCGACATCGCATCAAAAGCATGCACTTTGCGCACGAAAAAGAACGGTATGAGAACAGGGAGGAACAATAGGTGCGCAGACATTCAGCAGAGAAGTCCACGATATGCCAAAATATCCAGAAAGGGGTTCAAATTTATTTACACACCCAGGTGCGTGCAAATGACATATATAAGAAGATAAGTGTGTATTTAACAAGGTCTGTGACTCCATTCAGGATGTTTTATCGAGTCACTCGGCATCTTCGGCGAAATACAGGATGCTTCCTTGGTCAATTGACGTAGAAAGAGTGCGATTCCGAGTTGAGAACGGATGGACACAACGTCAGAGAGAGAGGTCAACAAGTTACCGCCACTAGACACTACAACTATACATTCAATGTCCGGTCATTGACGCCATCGCTGCTATATGAACAAATATTGGATCTCGTTCGCGGCGCGAAAACATCCTAAATTCGTGCATTTTCATGAGAAAAAAAAATAGAAATTACACCTGTAAAAAAAGGAAGTTCTCGGAATGGGAAATGGGAAAAGCGTGTAGGGAAGCGGCGCGTGTGCGCAAGAATGACGTGATATAACGAGAGGGACGAGAGAGAGAGAGAGAGAGAGAGAGAGAGAGAGAAAGCATCCCTCCAAAACGTCAAAATGAGCAGGTCCTGCTGATAAGGACGACACAAAGACGGGTGTGAGACGTGTGAGGAAAAGGTGGTGAGAAGAGAGAGATAACCAAGGGAGAAATGACTAAGCAAGTGACAAAACTCGCTTAGCCGTGCTCAGAACTACCCCTAAACAAGTAATAACTAATATCGAAAACGGCAAAAGAACGTAGGGGGCACCCGGAGTTGAACCGGGGACCTCTCGATCTGCAGTCGAATGCTCTGCCACTGAGCTATACCCCCAAGCGAGAGATTGGTCACCGGCTCGCCTCTCGTCTCGATCGGGAAGAGGCGGTGGTGAGAGAGAAAAGTGTGGAGGACGAGAGAGAACGGCTGTTAAGAGAGAGATCCGACAACTGGCCGGCAAATAATAATAATGGTTGTAGTGCTGATGGGATCCAGTTCTCTCTCTCTCACTTTCAATTCCGTCCTATTGTTGAAATCGTATGGAGACAGGGGTCATTGCGTTTGAATTGAGAAGGGGAGGAAACATGAATGCAAGGGCGCGGCTAAAGATACGAAGACACATCCTAATGGGCTAAGGCATTGAGTTAAGGTAAAGATATTGCTTTAAAGCATAAATTTCCTAGTAAGGCATGGCTTGTTTGTGAAGCTCATTAGAATTACTTTTCGTTTTTTTTCACATTAACCGGAGCTACAGACAATTCGGGCGCGTTGTGTTTGGAATTACTTAGTGGGCGAGGGAGTAGGAAAGAATACATTAATTTTAAGCCAAAACATGACCAAATTCACGTGCAACACTTCATCCTAGTTGATCATGCCATATTTCCACAGGTCGAATATACCTCCAGAAAGGGGAGGGAGTGAGAGATCGTGTAAAATTGAGAGGGATTTTTCATTTCTCAAACTCTTTTTTTGCTACAAACATAAATGTTTCCAGCAATGTGATGATGCGCCAAAGACCAATTGAACTCAACACGTAAACTCCTGCGAATTGGGTGCGGATTGGACCCCGATTGAGGAGGGAGGAGAGAGAGAGAGAGAGAGAGTGAGAGAGAGAGAAAGAAGTTTGATCCGCTTAGGACACGAGTATACAGTTGGCGGAAATGATCTGGGAAGAGAGAAAAAGCACAGCATCAAAACGGTGAATACCGGTAAGCTTCTGTAAACTATACACAGAGCGCGAACTCCCTTACTTGTCGATATCTAGATATTCAAACTCTCTTATTTATGTTCAAGAGACTTCACCCTCTACTCTCTCAATTTCTTGTACTACCTCGCAAAGAGACTGAATATCTAGATGTCAACATCTCAAAAGGTTTGTGATCTGAATACTGAATGGTTGTGCTACGCGTGCGCGCAGAAACGTTGAAAGTGAAAACAGCTCACGCCTAGCAGTTTTTTCTTCAGCAATTTATTCTCCCAACAATGGTATACTATGCTACAAAACAGGACCCCGCTCTTTCATGATTGTGCTAATGACGATAGATCTCATGGGGGAGACTAAAAATTACATCATACAAAACAGAGTCGGCGAGAAACAGAAAGAGAAAGATGGGGAGAGAATGTGCCAGACGTGAGGGTCAGACGACGAGAGACGTTCTTGGCATGGTGCCAACTGGATGCTGTGAAAATGTGGATCGTTGGTCAAAACCAATAAATGAGCGCGGTCGACGTGCGAAACTGCGCAGGGCCCGAACAGAATGGCAAAATGACGATATTGTTCCGCTGATCCACTTGAGCCTAATCGTTTTCGAGTGTGCCATCGGAGAGTGGACTCCATTGGGTTCCACCTAAACAATCTGGGTTCGGGCATTCTATAAGGGTGTCCGGAAAGTTTTTTCACTTTTCGTTTTTCGAAAATTTTAGAAAATTTGCACCTCCTGGTCACTATTTTTCATTAGTTATATCAATACAAAAAATAGGCAAAATTTCTTATGCTGTTGTCTTATCCAAATATTACCTATTAGTGATGCAATACGAAATTAATCGATTTCAAAAGCTCAAATTGGCAAATCAATATCTAGATGAATATTCAAGCAAACAAAATGCAGCTTTATTAGTATGAATAGAGTGAATTTGACTTTTATTCCAAATGCTAAAATCGAGAGCAGCTCGTTGTCAAAAGTTGAAAATTTATTCTTGCGTAGTGATGACGAAATTATTCAGAAATTATCCGCAATCATCCGTTGACTCATTTGCCACTTTGGGCGAACTTTTCCGACTGCTATTCGAGATAAAATCTTAAAACTTTTGAATTTTTGGTTTGCAGTTGTACAGAAGGCGCCATGTGTGTCATAACTCCCTAGTCAAAGCTCGAAAAGTAGTAAGAGCAGGCCCTCACACTAACGTGTTACATCAATAGTCCATGCGGATAATAGGAAAAGAGGGAGGAGCATATCCGTGAACAAGTGAAAAAACTTTCCGGACACCCTTATAGCAACCTTTGAAATCTCCAGAAAGGGATCAGATGCGAGAGAGTGATCAGAAACTAGACAGACTCTTCCACTCACACACACACTATTGCAAAACTCCAGAAAGGGGCCAGGTGTGGCACCGTCAAGCGCAACAGTATAGGGGTATAGCTCTTTTCCCCGCCTGATCCATCATAGCCTACTCCCCCTCTCTTATATCAGTTGTGAATAGGGTTCCATTGTTGGAAAAATTAGGCTATTGGAAATGGTTTCATTCTCCCCTCATTTCCAATGGAACTCATTAATGGAGCGGTTGACTATTGGAAATGGTCTGTTATTGGAATTCCAATAAGAAATGGAATTCCAATAACAGAAGTCACCTTAAATGATGTCTAAACACGTGTTTCCAAAAAGTGATTTCTCGAAAGGCTTCATGGCTCAGTACGGAGCATGATTATTAATACAAATATTGTATTTTCTTGAAGTAGACAATGATTTTATTTCAATCACTCTCTCCTCACAACTCTCCTAGTAACTTCTAGTTGCCGATGGTATCAGTTCGCTGACTCTCAGTTGTGAAGTTACAGCTTTGCAGTATCTATCACCTTGCGCGCGAAAACTTTTGATTTTTAAAAAAAACCAAAAGAAGTTCAAAAAGTTCGAATTCGAACCAGAACCATTTAGAGGAGAAAGCAACCGCTTTCCCGACTGAGCCACGAAAGACATGTGATGCACACTCGCGAAATGAGTGAACTAGGCAGATGAAATGCGCAATTGTTTTGATCTTTCGTGAAACAGATCGTTGACATGTTTTCGTTCTAATAAGGACTGCCTATTAGAAAAGGAGCATGTTCTGGATTAGGTTATATGCAACTAAAATGAAGGAAGATCTTTAAATGGTATTTGTTCTCTCAACATTGCTGATGAACTATCTACATATCAATTATAAACAAAGTTTGACAAATCCGGAGGTTCGGGACCACTAGTCATAATGAATAGTGCACGGTAGAGTAGTAATACTGCTAAAGTCACGCAGATTGAAGCCAGAAACAGGACTTTTTCTTATTGGAATTCCAATAAGAAATGGAATTCCATTGACCGCACAACGCGCCTTATTGGAATTAATGGAAACAATGGCGGCCTTTGTTCACCCTTTTTGGAATTCTGGAATCATTTCCAACAAGGGAACCCTAGTTGTGAACAAAGGATAGTCCTAGAGTTGTCCACTGACTACCACCGAAACAGCAACCTACTGGAAATAGCGCAATCTCGGAATAGAATGGAGGAGAGGGGGATCGGGGAGCATTCAGAGAGAGAGTTTGTTTGTGATTGAGAAGGTGAATGATGGGAGACTAGAAATCAACGAGAAACGATGTGAGATGAGATGGGGGAAACGGGGCGATTAGCAATAAAAATAATCGTTTATGATGCGAAAAAAGATGATGCGCAAGTTCGAGCGATGCGTACGCACATGATATGATCTGCCTATTCTGCCACATGATTCCGATTCTACCGAGAGGGGCCGTGATGAGAGTTTGCAAAAGTGAGAGAAGCCTCTCGATTTTACACGTTCTTTCACTCCAAACCCCCCTGTAAGGTTGACGGGCGTGTGGAATAATGTGCTGCGCTGGTCTTAGTCCTGTCCGGAATGTGTGTTTGAATATGAGATAACAGTTGTGAATGATATTATAATTGTATGCACAAGCCTAACGTAACCAAATTTAGGTATATGTGATTCATGATAGTTCATTTTATGTACGGGGAAATACATTGCGACACATCGGAGAGCGAAAAATTGAAAAAAAAACATAATGAGTAGGATGAGAAAGATCACCCGTCTACAGTTCCTTATGGGACAAACTTTGAGATCAGTGGGGAAAACAAGAAATTGACGTTATGGAACTGATAAATACCGCAATTTTGCTCCGTTTTTTTCGTTTTTGCACGTATTCCTTACAAAACCACCTTTCTATCTTACAGTGAAAAGATAATTAGCGTGCTAAATATTTTACATTCTCCTTCGATGCGCCACGTTCCGAAGAACAGATACTTTGCGTTAAATCAAGACATTTGTTCTCTCTATCTATGACCTCGCGGTCTATCTCTGCCATGATACCTCCAAGGAAGTTCGAGTATAGGTGAGAGACATCAGAAAATCTACAGAAATCTACAGAAAAGTGAGGGCAATCTCGGATTGAACCTATATCTATTTACAATGGATCAAATGATAGAGAGAGAGAATAGAATTCGTGCGATATCGAGAACTGAGTGTTTAACTCAGCGAGCAAATCGAACACTTGTGCAGAAGAGATATTGTAGAGATTTGAACAGTTGATCGACGATCATTGAAAATAGAGCACACGAGGGGAAAAGTAGAGTGCAAAATGCGGGTAATGGCCTGGCCATTTCGCGATCCCAATCGCAGCAAAGGAGTGTTTTGAATGATTATTTTTAAAAAATCTATTGCAATGGATGAGAGCAAAACGCTAGCGCAAGTAATGCTCAAGCGAGCAAGATCGAACCCACAAAAAGAAAAGGAAAAATGGGAGTTCCCACTCTGCAACATACACACGTACCACATCATTCCACAGACCGGTCAACCTTCCAGAAAGGCCTTTTGAGTGAGAGAGCGTGTGAAATCGAGAGGGACTCTCTTACTTTCGCATACTCTCTCGCTCTAACCCTGGTCTGTAAGTTTGGAATCATGTGGTACGTCCTGCTGGTTTGGAATGAGAAATGATTGTACGTGTGGGCAAGAGAAACTACTTGTAAAGACAAGGTAAGCACTGAATGGCAGCTACCCTTCAACCTTCGCCTACCTGAGTGACCTCTAATTTCAAACACTCTCTCCAGTTCACGTTCTCTCTCTCTCTCTCTTTCTCTCTCAGACCTCTCCTGGTTCTTATATTTTCGATGGGTTCCCGCCTGATCCTCTAATGCGAAGATCAAACAACCGATATGATACTTTCGCCCATTTCACGAGACAAAAATGAGAGATCAGAGGATCATTTCAACAAAAGTGTGATGTTTTCAACATGATGTTCGACTCTCATAACATTACATGAACTAGAACTCTTTCGGTTGTAGGTATTTTGCATTAAAGGAGTGTTTTGGTACAAGATGGAAGAGATCATTATTGTATTGTATTTGGAATATTTAAGAATGGCTATGGAATGAAGACAAAAATATATTTCCATTCAATATTCTTTAAAATGCTGCTGGATAAATGATTTTCGAAAATGTTCTCCTTTGACCTCAAACTACAGTGTAGCAGGTGCAAGGTGGTAGCGAGAAAATCGGATTAGCACACCACACAACGGAATCAAAAATGAGCGCGAACATTTTCCGGAGAGAGGCGAAAAGAGAGGTTTTCACAACCACTCGATTTGTTCACAGTAGTTTGGAAGAGGATGCAATCTACAGCCCTGAATTCGAAGGTATTGTTGTCGGACGTTTAGTGTTTTTAGCAACTTTGAGACATTTTAAAAGAGTATTTTCGCAATTTTCATTTAGTCCCGTGGTTCGAATGAGTATCTCTGCTCGATTCTGCTTGGATTCGGACAGATGGCAATGATGACTGGTGAGAATCAAGTGATTTCGATCGATTTGTGCTCGAAATTCTGAATAATTTATAAATTGTCTTGTATTCTGTCCCCAATTTTCAATATTCATTGTGTTCTCTCGATTAGGGTGTGCTAAACGAGAGCTCCTCTCGCGAAAAGGCCCTCTTTTGTTGTCGAGAGATCGCTCGATGAGAATCATTCTCGACGAGAGTTTGGCAGTGGACGTCCTCGAATTCTCGGCGAGCGCTTGCGAGAATTTGCGGTGAAGAATTAACCAGACAAGTGCAAAAAAATGTCAAAATATCGGATATTTCTAGCTGAGGGCATTGTACCATTTCTGTCAGCGCCTTGTACCACTCGGCTATTCCGACGATTCTAAATTGAGTCAACAAGTCATTCTTATCCCAACCATTTCGTGTTCGAGGGAGCGGTCACCCACCGCTCTCCAAACAATCGATGATTCGAAAATGATCAGTTCTCGCGAGCGCTCGACGAGAAATGAACTCTTGCAACCCTCATTCGAGACCGCTTCTCGTTTACCGAGAGGTTGGAGAATGAGTGGGCCCTCGTTTCTCGTCGAATGTTCATTTAGCACACCCTACTCTCGATACAGGATATGTTGGCAGTTCGAACGTGCTCGAGTCTGTGCTTCGATCAGTGAACTCGCGAGATCCGGAGAGAATCGACGCCCATGCTGGATACTATGGGTATGGTTAAAATCATTTATTGTGAAAAGAGAAATCAATATTAGGGTTCATTTGTTGAAAGAGAATTCTATTAGAAATATTGTTTCCATGATTTTAAAACACTCACTTTCACTGTTTTCCATATTGGAATTCCGGAAACAGTTCAAATGAAAGAATCCCATGCAATGTCTTTTTGTAATTGGTTCAACTGAAATTTCCGAGGGCCACCACAATCACCGCAAGAGTTTGTAATAATTTTGCAATGTAGCATGAACGAATATTGATTGCTTCCAGTCAATCGATGATCTACGGTACGTACACCATCGCCAATCTCTTCACTCCCACTCTCGTCGTTCTACTCGGCTCGAAGAAAATGCTGGTGCTGGGTGAATTTTAATTTATTTAATCGACTTCTTTTCGAAATCAATTTTGCCACTGATCCTGTTGGTTCGCATTTCACCGTTACAGTTAGCGCGAAGCAGAATTCGCATGGGTGATTATAACGGAACCGAGTAGGTCCGGCTCACATCATTCCACAGACCGGTCAACCTTACAGAAAGGGCTTTGGAGTGAGAGATCGTGTGAAATGGAAGGGACTCTCTCACTTTTGCACACTCTCTCGCTCTAACCCTGATCTGTACGTTTGGAATCATGTGGGCTTATGAGAGTAACGGCAAAAATGATTAAAAAGCAGAACGCTTAATTATCTTATCATTATGGAAATGTATTTTACTAATATTTTGTAAAATATATTTCCCTTTATTCAGGTTCCTCTCTCTTCACCCTCTACCTCGTCTCCTTCTTCTATCTGAATTCCTTCTCCTTCTATGCATGTGCAGGGCTGATGGGTGTCGGATATGCGAGTGAGACTATCGATGAAAGTTCAAAGTAATTTTATAGAGATAAATTCCGGTATGCAGCTTCTTTCCCTTCAGCTGAAACGGATCGCGGTTGAACGAAGAAAGCGACTCGAAAGTTCTGAAATAGGTCAACTTCCATTTCAGTTTTCTACAGCGGCCACGGCGCTTACCTCACGGAGCACAGCAGTAGAGAGAGTGTGGAGAGGAACTCGGCGCTCGTGCTGGCTTCGGCTTGCTGGAGGTACGTACAGACTTCTGAACCATGACATAGTATAGATAAAACCTAAACCAAACCTAAACCTCTTCTTGAAGAAGGGGGGGAATGAACTACTTGGGTGTCTTCACGTTTAGCCTGTTTGCAGTATCAGCAATGATACTCGTCGACTATGATTATAAGGTTTTCGAAGGTTAAAATCTACAATATACATTGCCAGTTTAATAGTCGGTGGAACGGTTCTTCTGATCTCTTCGTTGCTCTCCGAGCCGCCCAAAGAGCAGACGATTGCTGCTTCAGCCAAGGTGAAAATCAATTGGATGACTGCTCCGATGAATACACCATTATCACTCCTTACCAGTCAACGACCTGCTAGAGCACTAAATATTTACATTAATGAATAAGAAAGATGCATTTGCAGGTCTACCGCGATTTTTCAGGCAACGAGATTATTATCATGTGAGCTTGAAGTCTAATTAAGAATGATATGTGCCGCAATTATTTGTTAATAAAATTATTGGATTTGAAGGTTCGCTTGCTTCTCTGCCATCTCACTCGTATCCAATGTGCTATTCGCATTTCTTCCCTCAAAGTGAGCGAAAATTCGTGAAAGTTTGTCTTTTTTTCATTGAATAATTCTCAGAATCGGCTCGGATAGTCTCGTCTACACCTCGCCCAAGCCGCGACTGCCTTTCACGAAAAGTATCGGTTAGTTACCAGTTCATGAGCATTAGAACTCTAGATAATCTCACTAGTCAGAATTCTCATGTTTGAGAGCATTCCGAAATATCACATAGCCCTAACGAACGGGATTTAAATCGAGACGGACTCTCAATGAGAGGCACCATAAATGCTTTCTGAAGGTTCGGAATCCTACTCCTTGCAGCCCTAATGTTCTCCACTCTCCTCCACCCTCGTCTTCTTCTTCTCTCACTCTACTTCCTCACTCTCGGCCTCTTCAACGGCTTCGTGCTGGGCATCTATCCGACCAGCTTCGCCTTCACGAAAGTCAGTCATTTTCAGTTCTAAATACTGTTTTTTTTCTTCACATTTAATCCCAAACATACTTGCTGGATAAACGAACACTGCCTAAGAAAATTCATAGAAAGCTACTAGAAAAAGCTACGACAAATGGGGCTCAATGTTCGTCAAGGGTTGTTCTTTTGAGGCGATAGAAAATGTGCAACTCTGCCAGCTTGCAATTTATAATGTCAACAATTGCAAACAGTCGGAACGATCGAATTTCTTTTCTGCATAATCGAGTAGAGATTATGGGAAGGCGTGGAATGCGAGAGGAACGAGAGAAGGGAGCAGGGAGAAGAGGAGAGACGAGGAGGAGGGAGGAGGAGTAGAGGTGGAGAGAGGCCACTGAAAATGCTTTATTTTATCTTTGGTTTGGTTTTTTTCAGTCGAAAAATAATTGAAAAATATGCGAAATAAGAAAGCCACCATAGTAATTTAAATTAATTTAAAACAAGCCGTGGAATTGTCGCTGGGCGAGTCAGTGGAGTTCCATTTAGGCTTGTCGGTCGCCTATGAACGTTGTCAAATATTGAATTAGGAAACGTTGAACAGGTCTTGTGGTTTACGCATTTCGAATGCTTGTTAGGGTTAACGATAAACTCACCAGCGCACTCGTTGTAGTCGTTGCCACCACTCCGCCTGCTTCTCCACCTGCCTTTCTCGTCGCTCTGATCTGAATTGATTGTTAATGCTAAATCATGGACAGCACACTAGAATGACATAGACCAAGAGAGGCTATTCGTCGCACACCCGAATCCCTCAATACAGCTTTGCGATAGTATATTCGCCAGCAAAATCAGTTTTTGTATTTGAAAGTTTTAAAAAATTCCCAACCTCTTCACTGCTGCTGGACGACGATTCGTCTTTTGCCGAATCTGCTTGGAATATATTATCTTCTTGCCTTTCCCCCAAAGCAAATGCAAAATGGACGAAAGACTTACCCTTCTTGCAAATGACAGCGACGAAGATAGCGCACATGAGCACTCGAATCATCATTCTTTAATCTAGCGCCACTTTCATTAGACAATAGTTATACGAGTTGAGGTAGAGATGGCCTTTATCGCGATATGAATGCAATGCAATTTGACGAAGAATCGGAAGTGAGAGAATTTGCTCCCAATTCCACTCCTCTTCACTTCATCGCAGAGTTTGCGCAGCTGAGCAGTGCATCCGAGTCGATGTTATCTGCAGTTTTTTCAGATATTTTCTCCTTTTTCGACTTTAGCATCTCACTCCACAGTCGGTCGATCATGCAGGATATTACTTCAGGATGCGTGAAATCAGTGATAGCAAGGGACGAACCGGGGTAGGCGCGAGAATTGTCCGCACCTAAAATTATAGATAGCACAATTGCGTCTAGTTTACGGCTGTTCAGTATTTTCTGAACCTTTTTACAGCCAAAGAGCGCTGCATTTAAACAACTCCTTTTCTCCCTACCGTTCAGGCCAACCACAAGAATTCTGCGGAAGTTCGAGGAGAGATAGGGTAGAGGCTCGGAGAGATTCCTGTAACTTGTAATTAATCTGTACTCGAAATGCACATCACTCACTCTGTTGTGAACAATACGAGTATGTCGGCGGTGACAAAACGTAGGGAGAATTGGGAGAAGCTGAAACAACGGACTATTGTTATTGTTATGGGTCATTCACTCACTCAAGTATGTCGCTTGGCTGAGGATCATCGAAGCACGCGTTTTTCAACTGATCATTGGCGCGAATGGCAAAATCTTCTCTATTGTACAGCGTATTGTCGATGAACGCCGATATTCCGCCCGAATATTCGAAGAACATCAATTGGATATTCACATCCGCTCTGATCCCGTTCACAATGTCAACTGTGTAGTTGTATTCTTGCCCTGCGAGCGGATACACGCCGCCAGGACATTTTCCGTAGCCATGGGAGGAAGAGATCTAAAGCAACGGGCATCGACTAGGGTCTAGACTGACCATTACAATATTTCAAAAAATACGTTCGTGAAATACTGGCGTGTGCACTCTCTTTCTATACCTCGGCACGTCTCTTGCAAAATCATGTTCTATCGCAGCCATATATGCTGTTTAGGAACGGAACGTTTTATTATTTTGGATGGGTGTTTGTGAATTTATCATACCTGACTAGCCTTCCTGGTGGAATCAACCCCCACAAAGTCGGATGTGAAGTCGTTGATGAACTGGATAGTGATGGGTGGTCGCGGTGGAGGAATGCAGTCTGCCGGCTTCTTGCCATCTACAAGTAGACACGCATTCCTCTTCATCTCTCCTTCGAGCTTCTTCACATTGAAATGGATTTTCCCGCACGAATGGAAATAATTTCTTTCAAAAAAAACCAATATCATTGCATGCAGACCTTCGACAGAATACACAATGAAATGAACTAATACGACGCTGCGCTCGCCATAGGTCAAATGTTTTTTTCGCAAGTTCGCAATTAGCATAGGGCGGGGAATGTAGACAGAGGTCTTCATGTGCCTGCCCTGCACTCTCTCGCTTCGTTAATCCGGTTTATATGCAAAGTGGAGAAGTGCCTATCGTGCACACAAAGACCTATTTGACATATGGCGCTCGCTCCAGGACTGTCTTACCCCAGAAGCTATCGATCATGCATGAAATCACTTCCGGATGGGAGAAATCGGCGATGGAAATGGACGAATCGGGATACGCTCGAGAACTGTCGGCTCCTCAAAAGAAATAGATATATTTTATGCTATTTTGGATTCACACCATTGAGTCCAACGACAATTACTTTGCGAAAGTAGTGATCAGAGAATTGAAGTGGTTGGCTGAGCGACCTGTAATTATTGATGGGGAAATGTTTCCGGATAATTTCTGCGGTGACTGGACAAATATGCAAATGTTGTTATTTCATTGAATGACCTAACTGCGGAGTGAAATGGCAGCATTTTCGTGAACCATGCAACATTCAGTGGAATACTGTTGGTAGTGCTTACTCGGTGGTGAATAGGACGAGCACATCAGCGAAGACGTCTATGGAAGGTGCGAAACTGCAAAAATCCGGGGGGATTCATGGAGTATACCGTGTTCACATTCCTATTGATTACTATCCATATTACTAAAATAGCTTAATTTAAGAATTTAGATTTTTTTCTTCACTTTGTCACCCTGTTGTGACATCGTACCTATCGTGTTACCCTACCCTTGCTCACATATTACATATTTTCAATCAACGACTTTTGGCATGATAAACGATTGATTGATGATTGAGTACCCGTTTAATGCAAACCTCATAAGATCACTCGGAAGGTGAGAATTCAAACAGCCGTCCCTCAGAATATTTGTTGCTCCATGGGCAAAATCCTCCCTCGCAATGATTCCGCTACCAATTCCTGAATTCCCTCCGGTATATTCGTCGAACATCAGCATCAAATCAATGTCTTGACTGATTCCATTAATGACGTCGACAGTGAAGTTGAATTCTTGTCCTGCCTCGGGATACATGCCTCCAGGGCATTTCCCAGTAACGATCTGAAGAATGGTTATGAAGATATTGGAATATCAGCTAGATCGATCTACTGCAGGAACACCATAGGTGTTTGGGCACTCCATTTTCGACCCGTGAATAAGGTAGAGTTTTGAAAGTGAGACAATCCGACACTTTCAAAACCCGCGTCTGAGAATGAGAGAGAAGCCAAATCTGACATCTCATTGTTTCCCTAGCCCACTATCCGATATCTGGAGATCAATCAGCGATTTGCATAACCCTGACTGAGAATTATTATCATTTTGTCTTACAGCTCTCATGAGGATCGGTCGGTGTATAGTTTCCAATGATCTCTGGAACTGTAAGTTCGAGTTTTGATAAAATAAAAAGCTTGACTCCCTTGGAAATTCTGTGGTAAAAGATATCGGATAGTGAATCATTTTCGACCCTGGATATCGGATTTGTTTCATTCCGTGCTAATTGGCTCAAACAACCGGTTTCTACTCGTATACCCGGACCGAATTAAAACCTCTAGAATAAGGTATGAAGATTTATAATACCTTTTGAGTGCTGATCTGATTATTGGAATTTGCTGAATCTACCACGTGAAACGGTGCACAACTCTCTAATGAAATCAATGTGAATGAATGATGCCGACATCTAGACAGGCCAACTCTCTCAAAATCTAGAGACTTTCAGTTCATTATCTGAGAGCGCTGCGTTCCTCGGTATAATCTGAACTTCTAAGTGGTCGGAAAAGTGGGAATGGCCCGTTGAGTAGGTGATGACACGAACCTTTCTCGCCGAGTCTTCGTCCTCTCCTACAAAGTCTGTTGTGAAGTCGTTGATAAAGAGGATTGACATCATCGGTCTGCTCTGTGCTCCGCACTCTACCACCGGGCGTATGTTCTCATTTGTATTGCGATTTCCTGCAAAGTATATCTTGCTTTGCGGTTAGACAAACAGCATTTAGCTCAATTTCTAAGACTCTGAGAGTATTCGCTATCCTTAGAACTGCCAGTACTCCTGGGAACATGAGAACTGGCGGTTCTAAAGACGGCGAAATGCAAAGGTCTTCATTATTATTGAGACAACGTACGGTTTGCAGTCTCGATCATGCATTGTATGATAGAAGGATCGTTAAAATTGTCAATAACCGTTGATGTATCCGGATAGGCATTGAAAGCACTGGCTCCTGAAATTCAGGTCATCATGTGATATAGCCGAAATAAAAATGAACCTCTCAACCCAACGGTGATCACAGTCGCGTCCGTGTGGGGAATGGGGAATGCAGAGTTGAACTCAGATTGCGAGCTGAAAAGGCGAGCTAGTAATGACCACAACAATAGGGGAAAAGTGTGTAAATTCGAGCTTACGCAGCGGACAGGAGAACAATGATATCGAAATCGAATTGTTCAATAATCCCGACGAGACTGTAAGAATATGAAACTCGAAGGAATCTTGGCGTATTCAAATCACCTGTTCAAATCGCTGGACTGTGGGTCGTCGTCTAAGCAAACGACGTTTTTGAACTCCGTCCCGGAGGGAAAAGTGTCCCGAGTCAATGGACTGGGACTTATTGGACGGTCATCCCCATTGTAGTAGATCTCCAAATCGATTGAGCTATCGACGCCTTGGATGACGTCATTCGTGAAGTCGAATTCGCTTCCTGCCTCAGGACGAACGCCTCCCGGGCATTTGATCGAATTCGAAGTGCGACTCTGAAGAAGCGCATCAGTATTTCGCCCAGAATTGTCACAAGTGAGGTTAAAAAAATGTCGGAAGCACTCACTTTCACAGTTTGCTTTGCTTTGGTCAAGTAATTGTTGAGATAATTGGACGTGAAGTCGTTGATGAACAGAATTCGAAGAAGTGGCGTTGGGGTCGTAAAGGGGGTTGTTATGCTCACAGTCGTGGGCTCAGTTGACGTTGTCGTTGGCACAGTTGTGGACTCATGTGGATAGCACTTTCCGACGGGATTCGGCGTGATCTTGCCGTCCAACGTATCTATGCGATAAGATCAATCGTAGGCTATTCATGAGATTTTGAGGATTATTTCCATTATGACTTACGAATACGAACAAGTCATTACTTTCCAAAGTTAGTTCATTAACAATCAAGCTATCACATTTCATACCGTATAGCTCATCGATCATGCAGGACACCTTATCTGGTTCATCGAAGTTCGTGAGCGTGACACCGGTTGTAGGGTAGATCAGCGATGCGTCCGTGCCTGATTAAGAGAGTTATTTTTCCTTCTCGTTCGTTCAGATTCTGGGATTGTTGGCATTGGCGCACAATTCGCTTAGCCACAAATAGAACCCACCATTCAGTCCCAGGACGATAACCATTTTCACGGTTTTCGAAATGAGAGGAAGAGCTGATTTGGTCCTGAGATCTGTAAATGTTCGAGCCTTAACTATGATTTCAAAATTATTCGTTTATGAAAAGAAAACTGTGTGCACACTCTCCTTATACATCACGACGCGTCTCTTGTGTTGTCATACTCTCCCGCCAATGGAACGTGTATTTAGCCAAAGATCATAATATTTCTTCGGAAGAGTGTTTACAATTGAAGTTTTAGTTTTGCGGGCTATCCATAAGACACGATTTTCAACTGATCCATAACTGATCTTTTAAGCGTGTGATAACTCCCCTCCCTCTGTCTCTGACTCACGCAGCAGTGAAGATAACGAGAATATCGGCGGAGACGGCGGGAGTAATAGTCAGTTTGATAAATCTGAAGACATTGTGAAATAAGGTTTTAATATTTTTTTTCAAAATGTGATAGCGGTAAACAACAACAATTATAACTATTACAAATTTAAAATACTACGTTCCATTTCGAGAGCTACTTGTGGTGTGCTTACTGTCTGATTCTCTCGCTTTCGCGTGCATTCTCGTCCTAGTTTCTGCCGTTTCTGCTGTTCAGCGGAACTTTTTATTATTTCGAACGAGTGTTTGTGAATTTGTAATAGCAAATAGTTAATTCATGTATGCAAAGCATCTCTCAAAGTCGTTCTCCTCCGGTCCCTCGGAGCAGAACTTGGTGTAGACGGGAATCGCGGTTTCGGTAAAATTGTCGCGAGTGGCGAATATTTTGTTCGGCACGGGGTCACCATCGCCACCAGTGTAGGCGTAGTACTGAAAATTTATCGATTTATGGTTGATAATCTATTTCTAAATATGGGAAAATCACTTTACACTGAAAATTACCTGAATCCACATATTTGTCGATGATTTCACACCGGAAATGACGTCACTCGTGAACTGGAACTGCCCCAGGGCATTAGGGTAGGCGCTTGAGGGGCAGATGAACGGCCCAGAAGGCCGTAGGGATCGATCGTATTGAGATGATGGCACCTTGATGCGATTGCAATTCAAAGTAGGAGTCTATTATTATTTAAATGGGGGTAATTTTACTTACGAAAGCGAGCGAGAAGTCATTGATGAAGGTTATGTTTAGCGGCGCTTTAGCGATTCCTGAAGTATGATTTATCGAGAAGGAGTATGACGTATGACGCTAAGTCATATCTATTGTTATTTGGATCACTATTACTTGAAATATCTATACAATTTAAAATAATTAGTAAGCAATTTAATTAGACTTAGCTAATCGATAGTCTCGTTTTTGTCAGTCGTCACGAGCGGTCGCCTCTCCATTTCCTCCGATGGAGAGGTGGAATTGCAGTAGTTCAGCCCCAGGCTCCCTAGTACCCCTCGTCTCTACTATCGACTAAAGAAGACTGGAATCCCCATACAAGCCGGAGTGGTCGCCGTGTAATGGGTATGACCTACAAGTTGAATTGATCCTCAGTATCAGTATACTCGTTGATTCTCTCTAAGATCGATGACTCGAGTTTGGAGGACTCTGGCGCAAGCTCCAATCCAAAATCCCTGTTTCGCACGAGATTACCACGGATGGACTACTCGCCATTTCCTATTCGACTATCGGGATCGTCTCATTTCCACTCATTCACCGACGAGAGACCGATCCCCACTCCGAAAACCATTCAAGATGACTCGCTCTTCAGAAGATAATCAACCGAAGATACTGAGCCTTTTCAACGTCGTCAGAGCTCCCATTCGATTCCCCATGAACCCGAATAGCCTCTTGATAAACGACTTATAAACTAAACTAATCGATAGTTAACTCACCAACAGCTAATATGTGGACAAAGAGAAGGCACGACACGAGAAGCTTTCCCATGCTTGCGAGTGAAGATTTTAGATAAGAGGTCGACTTTGGGGAGCATTAGGGTGCGGCGTCAAACCATGGTGCCGATAAGAAAAATCGACGACCAAGTCGTTTTGCTTTCCGGGAAATTTGATAATAATAACAATAATAATATTTATGCGAGTGACGAGGAAAAGCGGTACAATAAGGTTAATTAAAAGAAAGACACAAATCATTAATGGACAACAAAAACAAGACGGTCACTCAAGGGAACTCATAACCTTGCCGCAAACAATGTCTTCATCGTTATTTTTTTTTGAGGAAGTAGCACGTGATTGAGTGTAGTTGAAGAAACACATGGCATATTGACCCTGTATTCTCGCTGACATGTGACAGTATTTATCGATTAGAAAGTTAAGAATGCTGATCATAGATTGGCCTAGGTCTTGATGCAGTTCTTGACGGGGCTCTGCACCGGCTTGCGCTGTTGAATGTCGGCTGCAACATATTCATCTTCCTGATCGAGGAATAATCGCTATATCGACAATCCCAAAATTTTCTTTGTCACCTTGGACGTCTAGTTTAACTTTTCCTGCTTTTAGCAGCTGTCGACTTACCGTAGGCAGAATTGATCATGCACGCAACCGTTTCTGGTGTTGAGAAGTCGGCGATGGAGATGGAGGTCTCAGGGTAGAAAGCGGAAGTATCGGCTCCTGAATTCGGCTTTCACTAAACAAAATTAATGATTCGTGCCTGACCTTATTGTAACGCGGTTTAATTACTCACGTTTGAGGGAATTTGTCACTGATGATGGGCCTAGTTCCCGAAACGCGTCTGACCCGATAAAACTCTGATCCAACCCTTTTTTGCTCGTATGGTTATGATAGAGCATTCTAACTAAATGATTCTCTCATCAAGATAACAAAGTATACCCTCTTCAATTCGTACCGCGTTTCCTCGTGACTCGCATACCTATTATGCACGTGCCTTGTCATTGTAATCGATAGATTACAAGCTGTGAATATGAGTAATATGAGTATTTCGAAACCGTCTTTCAAAACCAAAGCTACTGATAGCGATTATCTACAGGAAATGACTACATTGATTATCATTCTTGAAATTTTGTGTCCCCCTCTCTTAGCGAGGGCAGGTTTTTATATATTTTTTCACAACTGCAGGTTATGAGAATTGATTGTTCATGCCTTCTTTGGTCAATTGTGGTATCTGTACCATTATCTGTGAGTAGACTCTGAAAGGGAACTAAACAACTACCCGCATAAGAGACGAAGTGGACTTCTTTTTTGAAGAAAGAACGAGGGGAAAGAGGAGTGCGGGAGTGTCTTTTCCTTCTTTTGCGGTAGTTCTATAGGTTCAACGTCAATCTGTAACTTTTCACCAACCATTCATGCCAACCACAATGACTGCCTTGAAGTCGGGGACGTCAATGGGGAAAGCGGCAGCGATCTCGGAGGTGGAGCTAAAGGACATTCATTATTTTACTTTTTTTTTACTTTTCAGGCGAGGTAAATAAAATATTTATATATTTATTATTTAATACTGCGCAATGCTTGATCAAATATCATTTTTAGCTTTTGCCGCTACAGAAACTGAGAGATTCAATATTCACAGCATTCGTCTGTTCTAATTGAGGCAAACAGTTCGAGAGTACAAAAATAGTAAGTAATTGGGCGATTGTCTTAACACCAATTCAATGTTGGCAGTCTGCTCAGAACGATACTTGTGAAGTTGTTCTTACGCAGCGCTAAAGAACACCAGCACATCGACGTCCTGCGCGTTGACAAGGACGTCCTGGATGTATCTGAAATATTCGAAAAATAATACCCTAATTTAAAATATATATTTATATTTTATCGACGCCCGAGGGCGCAACAAGATAACGTATGAATCGTGAGATAAAATCAGTCAATTACGACTCTCTATAAACTAGGAAATATCCCGGCAATGAATTGTACTTACAACAATTCATTTCGAAGCTTCTGGGAATTACCGGCATAACTATGAAGAAGGAGTATCAGAACAACAATTCTCGAAACAATAAAGTATCCTATTTAACTAACCAACGAAATCAAGTAAAATTGTTCACATTAAGCACACATTTGTACTTCTGCTTAAGTATTGAATGACAGATAAATAACATTAACTAACTTGCTAAGATCGCTCTGCGCTGGCCCCTCGAAGCAGAAGTCCCTGAAGATCTGTTTGGCGCCCGCAGCGAAATCCGATCGATCGAAGCGGTGCATGTTGAGATGATCGCCTTTGAGGGTACGGAAGTTATAGTAATACCCTTCCACTGTACCGCAGCAGATGTTTTATGTGCATTGGTGTATTATGGTAACCATGTATTTCGTCAATTCTATACGGCACCTTAAAGAAGGAGTATCTCACATCTCCTGCTCCATCACTCCTTTTTTCCTATGTCTCAATTGCGCGGTCGCTCTCTCCCCTTTTCCCTCACCCCTCCTTCTCATTATTGAATCTATGCGCGTCAGTGTCAGTTTGGCACAGAGCCAAACGCGAATAACTTTGTTCAAAATAATCGGCTGAACATGCGGTGTTCGGTTCTCGTACTGGGAAACCGAATGCCATGATCCCACAGTGAGAACTTAGTTGACCAAAAGTTCGTGGGATACTACCTTTGAGGATACACATGTGACTTTAAGGTATGTAGATTGCGACTACTGTAACAGGGGGACTTACTGTGACTGCCACGTGAGAAGTCGTACTGTAGCTGGAGATCGATCGATGCGTCGATTGCTCAAATCAACTATTGATTCGTTTAATAGTGCCGACTGATATTCAGTGGTCGGTGCAGGAATGAAAAGTGGGAAATATGATTTCGGATCGGATTCAGGTATTGATTCTCACCATCAACAATCGCAGTCGTATAGTCAAATTGCTGGGCTGCCGTGGGGTACGCGTTGCCGGGACATTTGGAGGCAGAAGCCGGGTTAGACTTGGTCGAATCTCTGATGAGATCATCAGTGACGAAGTTGAGCGTGAAATCGTTGATGAAGAGGACGTGGAGAGAGGAAGAGGAAGGGTCGAGAGGAGCGCACGCTATAATAATATAATATAATTTTTTAATTAATACATTTCTATGCTCAATACTCTTTAAATAAAGGATTTTAAAAAATATGTTTTGGAAATCCCTTCAATTCTTAGGGCTCACCAACAGCTAGAGCCGTAGCGAGGAAGAGAGTGAGCTGTCCTATCATTGTCGTGCACCGATCAGAATGATTCTGACCACAAACAACGGCCCCGGTTTATATGCCGGGTCTTATCTCATCCGTTACGGGCGCCACTTCGGTTTGTGTAGTGCTCAGGCTTATGGGCATTAGAGAACCGCCCGTCGGCGCTCTCTCATTTTCGCATACTCCCTCGCCGCCAGACGCTCGATGAGACAGCGTGACGACTGTGGAGTGCTGGACAGATGAAAGGGGCGGAGCCACGAATCTGTGCACATTACAAATTGCCCACATTCTGACCGGGTTATCTCTAATGATTCTCGATGTTTCCTGTTTCGTCTAAAAGTGGGCATGAAACTGAACAGAATGTAATGACGATTAGTGAATTCCAATGGCTGCAGAGAACGAGCGGACGCAAAAGACAGAAAGAATGTGAAGAGGCGCACGTAGCTTGATAGCGGGTGTTGAAAGTAATCGGGAATTGATAAACCCCAATGTAGTGAGAGGACACAATGCACTCAGAGTGGAGCACTTTGCACTAAAAATATTCGGAAAAAAACATATATGATATGGTCCGCTCTGAACTTCACTCAGAGAAATGTCTGTCATATATGGCTCCTGAACTGCGCTTGTCTGTTATATGTAACATACTGTATGTTATATATGACATACAAACGCAGTTCAGGAGCCATATATGACATACATTTTTTTTTCTGTTTTTCTGATCATGACGTCAATCCGTTGGGTGCGATTGTGACACGAACACTGCCTGATTCCGCCACACGGAGCGCGAACTCTCTAACATGCGCCTCTCTAGAGAATTGGACTCTCTTATATTCAAGAGAGTTCGTACTCCGCTCTCTTCAATTCATGCACTATCTCGCTTAATTATCTAAGAGAATTCGTTCTCTAGAGAGGCTCGTGTTAGAGATTATGCGCTCTGAGCACCGCAAAGAGTGATCGATGATCCAGAGCCGAAAAATGCACCATAATATCAAGATAGCCTCATATCCTTTTTCGTAAAATAAAGATTAAAGATTAATGTATTGATTTTTTTGAAATTTCAGTCCCTCTCATCCTATCGATATCTGCCCGCCGCAGCCATGGTGATGGTGGGAACCGGAGACGTGCTGAGTACGTTACATTTTGAGAATTTGTTAATTAATTAACTATTTATGTTGGTTAATTAACTATTCAACTTGAGTAATTGCAGTGGGTCTGGTGCTGTCCTTCCTCTCCCGACGCGTGCGCAACTTTGGCCTCGTTCACGCACTCGTTATTGGTTTGTCACTGAATTGATTTTCTTTAAAGTCATATTAGAAACGTGGATTTCGAAACAAAGAAAATGATGGTAAAGTGTGATTTCATTCTTCAAATCCCGCACTTACAGGAATCGCCCTCTTCTCCGTTGCCTACACTCTCATCTTTCTCTCCGTTCCTGAGTGGGCTCTGGTCCATCCGACAGAACACCCGTCGAGATTGATCGAACCGAGGTTATAAATAATATATTTATTGAGTTATATACTGATTATGATGATCATGGTGTAATCGGAAGTGTAAGAGTGGTTTTAGATGCCTTATCGAACAACGACGTATTATGCTATTATGAGCGTTATCTAGACTGTAGTCGAGCGCATGAGGAAGGGTTCACAAAGACGGAAAAATATATTAATAAACATATCTACACCCGAGGCGCAACAGAATTTGAAATTTTACTAGAAATAGGGGGAAGATATGGGTGCTCTCCGAATCTCACTTGAGATGACTGAGGTCTTTGACGACAGGGTGATTTGCCAATTGCCAAGATATGATGATTTGTTGAACTTCTTGACCTGTTTTCGACAACAACAACATCGAGTTTTAACCGCACATCTTCTGATTTCACGAATTTTCCAGTGTTTTTCTGTGCCTTTCGATCTCCTTCATTTTCGGACTGGCGGACGCGTGTGTTATGACGGCACGGACGGTAATCAAAATAAATTTATTTATATAATTAATTAATATTTAATAAAACTTTCAAGTTTAGGTGATCTGTGCAGTAGCGATGCCCGTACGACGGGACCAAGTGTTTGCCATTTCGAAATTGTATCAGGTATATTCGAGTGAGAAAGAACATCCACTCCTCTGCCCATTCCCTTCGAATTTTTTTTCAAACTGTAAAAAAGGTCCCGGAGAAAGGGAGTTAAAGGAAGTTCGAGAGGTCTTCTGTGTTTGATACATCCTCTTCTTGATGACCCCTTTTTGGAAATTTTAAATAAATTTCCAGTCTCTTTCATCAGCCATCATGTTCTTCACGACTCCTGCGATGAGCGTTTCCAATTTCATAGCGCTGCTGGGAGGTTCGATCCTTCATCTCTCACTTCACCAAGCATTCGAAACAGTGTCGGCGAGAACGAGTTAGAGAAAGAGAGAGAGAGAGAGATGGCGAGAAAGCGCGCCGAACGAGAGGGTCAGACAACGAGAGACGTTCTTGGCATGGTGCCAACTGGATGCTGTGCTTAAGAAATTGTGATCACATTCGCCAGGATCACGGTTCTCCAAGATTCCGTAACGAAATTCTGGATAACCGTTTTCCTAGGCAAATTTGCTATGTGTATAATTCGAAATTATTTTATCCAGGCTCCACCGTCATCGGCGCCATTGCTTATTTCACTGTGGTAGCGACTGGTGATTTCGCAAAGGTTTATTTTTAATTAAATAAACAATCAATAATAGGTTATTTCTCAGCCGGAATCGTCTTCGGACGAAGCAAAGTCGAATGTGCGGAATTCCTAAAGAGATTTAAATTCTTCACATTGAAGAAGGGGCTAGTCCTTCGACAGTTTTTAACAGAGAATCCGCTTATGTTGAGTCTGATGTTGATCATAACAAGAATGCGAATCAGATAAATGATAAGCAGCACCGATTAAGACGTTATCGGAAAACGTACTTTGAGCTAGAGCATTTTAAAAATATTTGAGTGTTGGAAAATCACATCACGGCATCTACTCAGAGCGAAGTCTCCAGCTGTTCTTATACTGGACTCTTCACATCTGAGTGTGGAAAGTGTGGAGAGCCTAAGTAATTTAATCATTAACTCGCATGCATGACGAAGTAATTTTTCTCTGTGTTTTTCTCATCTCTCAATTTCGCACGCTCTCTCGGTAAGAGGCAATATCTCCAGAGTAAGGAAAGTAGGAGACGTCGCGCTCTGTGTAGTGTGAGAAAGTTGCTTCTCTGTGAACGGATAAATAAGTGATATCATATATCATAATATCATATACGATACATTTGAAATAATTTCTAACAATGTTTCGCGAAATATTGATCCTTACAACTAATTGCAAACTATGGAATCGGCACGCGAAGGGAGTCGCGTCTAGCGTGTGGAATGTTTTGTCCCCTTTCTGGAGAGTTATGCTGCGCTAATTTCATTAAAGAGACAGTTAGCGCAAAAGTCTGAGCGTCTCGCGTCCTTTTGTGTGGCTGGAACGATAGACGCTCGGTATTTGGCAATCTTCGCGTCGTTCATTGCTTATAGTTAGTACTAACGATTAGCTAACGATTAGTCTTCTTGCAATTAGTTCCAATCATGTTCTTCAAGAACGACACTTTAGAAGGAGCAGTTGCCAATCACTCGATGGTACGTCACTTTATTCTACACTTTCCCGGCGTTTTAACGGGAACTATTTCCATTTTCCATCCTCCTTCGATGACCACTTTCCATAGCGATACAGCCTAGTTTTAATCGACCTCTCCCCTACACCTCTTGTAATATGCCGTACACCTTGTAATAGCAGTGCATTAATTGCCTAGTGGTGACGCTTTTAATCTTTCAGCAATCAGCTCCGTTTCCTCTGGAGTTTCTATCGGTGGAGATTCTATTTCGCATTCTTTCGAATGTGGGCGTGAGAGAACGAGCGAAACTTCGCCAATGCAGTAGGAAAATGAAATCAGCGATAGAACAAAGCGACATTTCCCGTTCGAAAGTTGTCATCCACTTTCTTGAGGTAAATCTATTTTTTTTCATTTACATTTTACTTTTTTTTATTATCTTCATTTTAATTATTCAAATTTATCATCTGGTTTAGGGCATAAATTCAGTTGAGTTGCCGAGAGAGGTTTTCATTGCTTGTGATTATACTTGTTTACTAGTAACGACATCAATCTCAACGTATCATACTGTCTCAATTATCTATGCGTTCGTTACGTGAGAATACTAACCATATTCGCTATATTTTCATGCGGTTAGCCATACTTGCGACGCTTTATTATTTCGGACGAGTGTTATTACATTTATAAAATGATACGATCATACCAAAAAGCCGAATCACGAACTTCCGTTGTTTACCAACAATGACGACCCTCTCGCTTTTGCGTGCTCTCTCGTCTCGGTAAACACAGGAAGTCCCAGTTCGACATTTTGTTTGATCGTATCATTTTATAAATGTAATTGTAAGCCTTCATTTTTGTAATTCCAGAGTGGGCTCATGCGGTTGGCCGTATCTGAGACGCCGCGCGGATTCACTTGTTGGGTGGCCGACCCTCACGCCCCGGATGATTCCAAAGCACGAATCTTCTATAATAAAGAGGAATCGGTGAAAAATCTAGCGGATACTCTAAAATTGAAATGTCGACGTATTCATTTCGACGTGCTCATCATTAAATGCGTAAGTGATATGACGCTAAATTCATCGAAAAGGCCCGAAGTATCGATCTCACTTGCCTCTCCCGACCGAAACAGTAATAGAGATTTTCAATTCCCGCAATTGTTTTATGGTCTCGACTCCAGAGGATTTAAGAATGTCTTTGCCTGCACATTTGGAGATTCTTCCTTAAAGGGGAGCGGGAATTCAAAACTTTACCTCGATAATGGTTTTGGCCGTGGATTTTAAAAAAAGATCTTCCATACTTTTCAAGGTTGATTAAAGTCACGTGGGAAATAATCGTTTTAATAATATTTGAATTTTTATTTTAATAATATTTGATAATTGGCGATAATCGCCCTAATGGAAATTGCGGAGCTCGCTCGATAGGTCACAGTCCAGTCTCGCCTCCTGAAAAGGGTTAGGGGCGAAAGAGTGCGTGAAAATGAGAGGGTCTCGTTCGAGCTCAACTCTCACCGCTTTCTCGAGCCTTAATTAATCCGAAGAATCATGCTCTAACGTGCTTGTAAATATGGGAGTAAGTATTTATATAATCATAATAAGTGATATGCGTATATTTCATAATTTTCAGTCTTGGAGGCAAATTCCCGACGATATTCTGGAACAAATCACAACGCAATTCTATTTCAGATCAATAGAACTAACGTTCTATGAGCACTTGCAGCAAAGGTAACACATAATATTTTTAATTTAAAAAAATCCACATTTGTAGTGTGATGAATTTTGTTCGGCAGTCCGGGAAGATAATTAGTGGTTTTTCAACCTACCAATTCACTCCAAATATTGAATTGATACTGGGCCTACCTCAGATGTCGATAATCCAAGTATCGCTTATTGCTCCGGTTTGTTCTTTTCTTCTTTTAGGGAATTTATTATTTTTTTAAATAAAAAAAACCTAATATCAGTTCTCCAATGCAGAGAGGGATTGGCAGTGTGATAAAGTGTCAAATTGTGACACTTATAAATACTCCTACACCACCTTTGCCATCATACCGTATATTAATAGGATTTTACAGAGGCACGGATACTCCGATGAAAATCTAGTTGAGATTGCTCGAAAAGATCATGCATTCATGAAACTACCAGGCAACTTATCGGACCCAACAACATTACGACGTGTAATTGAGGTAATTTATTAATATATTTATATATTGTATTTATTAATGTACATATTTATTAGCGCATTTAAAGATTCTTCTAAAACTTGATTCAATTTGTCATTTAACATCGTGAATTCGAATAAGCACACAATGGAAATCGAAATCGAAATGAAGTCGAGATGTTTCCAAGAATTTCTGACCTCTATTGGAATGCGACAAGAAGGCAACCAAATGCTGGACATAACCAATCCCCAATCGCCTACCGTACTCTGGACGTCGTCTCCTGGTATAGGCATGACGGAGTACGGTATCTACTACGATACCGGCTATATGAAAGTGCACCCTGGTAATGATCACTGTGTGAAAATTGTAAAAGGGAGAGCGAAAAAACGTTTTTTCTTCTATCATAAGGTCCATTCGCTGTAGTGAGATGTGCTGAGTAAATGATCCACTTTTAATGTTATTCATTATTGCATCGGTATTTTGTATTGTTCATTTTTGCAGATTCACCAGTAAACGCGGTCAAATTACGTTTCATCCAAATATCCATATTTGGACAAATCGAAGAAAGCAGACATTTTACATGAATGATTTATCGTTTTCGAAATTCTGCTTCAGACTCATGCAATTTCCGCATATTCATTTCTCTGCAATGTTGATGTTTAGTTGAGCCAATTGTGGCACCCCGTGCTCGGTACCAGCTACCACAGACCCGGTGCTCGGTACCGGTTCCGTACCCACTACCACAGACGCACCGAGATCAGGTACTTGACTGCGCAGGTTCCCGTAACGATAAGTACAATTGCGATGACTATGATGGAAATGACGATGGGAATAGTGGAGGATCGATATTCGGTCACGATAGCGTCTTCTAAAATAAATTTGAATATTTTTATCAAATAAAAATTATGGTGCACAATTACTATATATTAGAAAATGCTAACGTCTGTCTGTCTGTCTGTCTGTCCGTTTTTTTTCCTTCCGTCCGGTCACACTTTTTTCTCATTTTCCTTATATTTCGCTTCAAATTCGCTCTATCTTCTCAAAACCTTTTGCATATGATAACTGACCAGAATTGCTCTAAAATTTTACAAAATTTAAATCACCAAATCCATGGCCAAGTGGTTAAAGGGCGCGACATTCAAATCCGACCGACGCAGGTTCGACCCCCGCCGCGGGCAAACCTTTTGCCGCATTTTTCGCAAGTGCCGCAAGTGCTCCTGGTACGTTTCTAAGTACCGTGAAACACGTTTTCACCTGTTTTGCCGAGTTTTAACAGCGTGACGGAAGTTTTCGTGTTTTCGCTATAAATCGCTTCAAACTCAATCAATCTTCTCAGATCCTTTTGCATATGATAACCGACCAGAATACCTTTCAAATTTTACAAAATATAATTAACCAAATCCATAGCCAAGTGGGTTACGAGCCAAACTTTGAATCCGAGACCCCCAGGCCCGACCCCCGCCGCGGGCAAACCTTTTGCCGCATTTTTCGCGAGTGTCAGAAACCATTCTAACACGTTTTTGAGTTCCGTGAAACACGTTTTCACCTGTTTTGCCGAGTTTTAACTTGAAAAATCGAAAAATTCGAAAAGTTCCAAAATGATTCAGAAAGCGTAGGGGATCACAGGAAAAGTGTTTTGCGATGTCGGAAACGTGTCTGAACATGTTCTAACGCGTTTTAACGTGAAAAATCGAAAATTTCGAAAAGTTCCAAAATGATTCAGAAAGCGTAGGGGATCACTACAAAAGTGTTTTGCGATGTCGGAAACGTGTTCTAACGCGTTTTAACGTGAAAAATCGAAAATTTCAAAAAGTTCCCAAATGATTCAGAGAGCGTAGGGAATCACAGGAAACATTTCTGAAAGTGTTCTAACAGTTCTGAACGCACTGTATCCTGCGTTTCCGTTGTGAAAGGCTCGTGAGGCAGAGAGCGATCGAAAAAAGTTGCCACGGAGCCACGAAGTGGCGTAGTATCACGAGCCTTTTCCACCGGAATAAGCCAGTACTCTTAGTAGCGATTAACATTCCCTAGCATACTGCGAGATTTAATGTAGCCCGGAGCCGGCTTCCGAGCTCCCCCTGGACCGAACCTGGAGCCGGCTACAGGGCGCCCCCTGGACCGTACCTGGAGCCGGCTACAGGGCGCCCCCTGGACCGTACCTGGAGCCACCTATCGAGCTCCCCCTAGACCGAACCCGCACCCAGAATTATGCATAGAGCGTAGTGCATGCATAGAGCGTAGTGCATTTTAGGGATGACAAAACGGAAAGCGGAATGAAGGCGGAATGCAAATCGATTCGCCCTCCTTGCCGGCAAGAGCTCATTACCTAGGCGGAATCAAAGCGGAAAGCCCTCCCTCTCGTCTGCTCGCATGCAAATACATTGGAGCCCCGAAGTTTGGTGGATTTGTATCATGAAAATCACTATTTATTGACTTTAGAAATTTGTTTGAGAATTCTTTTAATATACATCATCACCGCAGTGTCCGATTTGCCAATATCCCGTGGGGAAATAATTAGAAATCATGATTGTCCGTTTTCGGAATTTTCCGCTTTCAAGCCGGCATCAATGCGGAAAGTTGATTAGATTAGCGCTGATGCCGGCAAAGGCCGACTCTCACCGATTTACATGGCGGATTCCGCTTTCCGTTTTCGTTTTGTCATCCCTAGTGCATTTAACCTCAATACAACCCCGCTAGTTCCGAATGTTAGAGTCCACATGGTAATGAAGTAATGAACCACAGAGGAAATTTATTAATTTTTTTTAGGAAAATCTATGGAAAACAACGAACTTTCACAGTAGATATTCGCTCCGGTATCGATTAGAACACTCTTGTTTCCCTCTTTTGTCCATCTTCCTATGTCGTGATCACACAGCAATTTATCCATTGATAGGAGTACGCCAGAGAGTTGAATGACTCTAAACGGATATTGTTGTGGTTACCGTACTCCGGTTACAGTAATCGATGGTCATAATTGAATACTGTACCTCAGCGTGTGCTCCACCGGACACCGTAATCCATCGTTCTTCTCCAGTCTGCCGCAGCAGCGTGGCGCAGTGCAGGGACACGTGTTATTGTAGTTCGTCGATATTTCACATTTCACTGATACGGTAGTTTGGCGGGTCAGTCGGCGGGTCAGATCATACATGTTAAAACACGGACAATGTCCGTGAACTAATTTTTGAAGGTGCCATTTTGACACTCGTGAAATATCTAGAAATACGCGGAAGGATGATAGTAGTAAGCATTAATTTTAATTCGGACGCGTTTTATGCGAAATCTGGCCAGTTTACATGTTTCGTAATAAAAAAGTATCAGATTCACTCACTCTTTCTCGTGCACTCAGCTATTTCCAACTCCAGATCCTCTCCATCTTTATGAACGAACCAATTGCCCTCGTTAGCGTGCACTGGGCAGTTTTTACACTCGACCGTCCCAGTGAGGTAGAATTTATTGTTGATTAGCCATTTATTGTCGCGGCACTGCAATTGTTGGGATACGGTAGTTCGGTGGGTCAGAGGGAAAGTCTTCTAAAAAACTACTCTGAAATACTAGCGGCACAAAAAGCTCCAGGGTCTAACCCTCACTACACATTACATGTTAACCTTATTTATGGTTTTACGTAATTCGATTATATGTTAATGGTCAGAAACAGTTAAATTCACTCACCGTCAAAGTTGTCTTCCCGGTATCTTTGTTTTGCTTGAATTCAGGTTGATACTTGCCGTCGAAATTCGGCGGTTCGCATGTTGTATCGGCTGATATTTTTACATAATTACACAAATTTTTAATTAAATAAGAATTTTGTAAATTATCCACCACCGAGGCGCAAAATGGTTAAAAATTTGTTTAGAAATAGGAGAAAATATGGGAGGGATTTTAAAAATATGGGAGGGATTAAATAAAATTACTTGGTCGACCGCAAAACGCTTCAAATCGCGCTCCTTTCGGTATGAATTGACGGGGAGATTCGGCTGAGAATAACGTAATTTTTTTAAAAAGTCAGATTTACTTCAAATTGCACGAATTTAGTGGTTTGCGCTCAGTCATGATACTGTGGCTTTCAAAAACTTTTCAAAAAATTCTACCTTTCAAAATCTCGGGCGTCAGCTCATATTCCCATTGTCCATTGCTGGGATTCAGTGTACACTCCATCTTTCTCATCCCAACGGCCTTTTTGTTGGGAAGCGCAGCACTGTAATGTTTTTACTAAGTTTATACTATATTTAAAAATATTTTAAATAATTAAAAGCTTCAGTCCGTGGTTAGTTGATCAAAACGTTGTGATAGATGTCAAAGCGTCTGGTAGATCAAAGATATATCAATATTGCTTACTAGAGTTTCGTTAGTGGATCAAATGACGAGCATTTGACTTCCATCGAGAGAAAATCCGTTATGTTCATTAACTGCAAGAAATTATTTCAGAAAAGTTGATCGCAGTGAAATGTTCCGTGTGATTTTCACAATACAAAATAGTGTTGCCCGTTCGGCGTCGGTTTCGGTAATACGGCGTCTCTTTTTCTCTGGTTCTCTCAACTTTATCAGCCGTATTACCGATCTCTTGCTGAGAGGGTCGTAATACGTAAACCGAACTTGCATCCCTAATACACTATAGTCTGTATACAACTGAAAGTGGCATCAAAAAAGAGTAGTTGACAGTATTTTTATACAAAGATCTGAACAACATCTATCATTAACTTTTTTCACCGGAAACTTGATGACTCCAGGATAGGTCACGTTTAAGTTGGTCCAAGCAAGGGTCGGGTCACATAGCGGCTTCTCTACCTGTGATAATGAATATCATTTAAGTATCTTATAAAAATACTGACCATTTTAAAATTATTTCCGATCTCGGAGGGCGAGAATTCATCAGTTACATGGACAATTGTTGTTTCGGAATCGGGCAGGTTCTTTAACTGAAAATAAATTAATAGTTATAATTGTAAAATAAGACGAAAATAGATCGACGCTTCTTTTTTTCAGATATGAATGTAGCGTTTCAAGGTGATGCATAGGAGACACGCAAGTGATTTCTTCGGTTTCAAGTCAAAGACTATATTCACAAAAATTTATTGCTAAGATAAATATGATGATAAGACATTTCGGAGTATCAAATCATAAAAAATCCCGTTTCAGAAGAAAAATTTCGGAAAATTACTATATCATTGTCAGGAACGGACGTCTCAGAAAGTTTTTTTTTTCAGAAAATTCTTTGAGAATTTTTTATCTGGCCTATTAGTGTTTATCTAACGTTTACTTGAAAGAGCTTTCTGAAACGTCTTATTCTGAGATGGATTTTCCCACAGTGACACTCTCTCACATGACGTTTCCGAAAAATTTTTTTCTCAAAATTTCTTTTATTTCTTTTTGTGTATCCCAAATGACTTATAACCGATAAAAAAGGCTTACCATGGTCGCATTTCGGATCATAATAATGCAGTACATGTTTGACTTCCGCAGCTGCATATAAGATTGTTCACCGTACAGTTCTGGAAGTATATTTTAAAGTATTTGAATTTACAACTTAATTAATAACTAATATTTAACGAGCCTGCTTTTAGTTCCGGTTTCGCCGCCATTATAACTTTGCCATTGTCTGCCTCACTCCAAGTACATTCAAATAGTCGAAATTCCTCAATCAATTCCGGCCCGTGGAACACCTGGTATAATGGGTTATTGACGGTTCGGCACGTGTTTGGGACCGTCCAAAGTGTAAGTGAGAAAATTGACCGCAAAGAATGAGTGAGTAGAGGTTGGCTGATGCCAAACACTGCAGTAGTGCCGACAATTCGTTACAAAAGCGCAAGAAACATGACATTATTGATGCAAATATCCAATTTTAATAAGTGCATTTTAAAGCTAGATTATCTCACAGCACCAACCTGTATGCCCAGACGCGGATTAATGTCGTTCTTAGAACTCCGCACTTGAAGTTTCACTATCCATATCAGATCCGAAACGGAACTGAACAATAGTTATTATTGATAAAGATATTCGAAATTAATAGGGGAATGAAGTTATGGTGTAAGTTACAGTAACTACAGTATACCTATTTCAACCTACCGTATCCACATGCCGATTTCGCAGTCTGCTCTGATTTCAGTGCCGGGAGGGGGGAATATGAGCCCCTCGCCCTTTCCCGAGCCCACGCATCGATCGAGCACGCCGCAAGTCTGCATTATCCGTCTTCATTTTTGAGTCCCAAAGGGATGAATATTTCCTACTCTAAAATCTTAGTCGTTTTTTGACAAAATGTCTACTTCTACTTGGAAATCACTAAGTTGAATAGGAAGGGATTCCGAGATATTTGAGGAAGAGAAATAAGACGAACCGCCTCCTTGCCGCAGGTCGACCAGTCGATGGAGAAAAAGGGCGGGGTCGGAGGGGCTGCGGTAGTTGCAGCAGCAACTGCAGCAACTGCGAGAAGCAACCAGAAACAGGGAGAAATCTGAACTTGGCTTGCTTTGGGTGAATAATGAAAACCGAGGTCTACATTTTTTGTATAGGAAACGGTATGCAATTTTGGCTACGAATTATTTCCACGTATTGCGCAAAGAAACTAGGAAAAGTGGAAAGAATATGGTAGAACCATACCATTTCCGCATTAGAGTGACTAGTGACGACCGAACGGGAGTGTGAAAATGAGGAGGAATGAGAGGAGCGACATTTTCATCTTTATATTTTTTTCTGTAATCTAGTATTTTTGCAAATTTCACTTTGTTCGTGCAACCCAATTCGATACCCAATGATACAATGTGAATTAATTAATTTCAATGAATGATTTATCGATTTCGTATTTGTAATACGTTTCGTTTTCGCATTTTCAATCGCCAAATTATCGGAATTTCTGCAATTGCATTAGTTACACTCAACGTTTTGATATCTTCCGCTACGTCACTAGTCACTCTAATGCGCCGTTTTTTTCCATTGTGAGCTTTACTCCAGAATTTTGAATGACTCTGAAAATGGAAGATAAATACAAGATAAGCTCTACTTTGGAAACATGCATTACAGTGGTGAATGCCTGTTACAGTATACCGTAGTGCTACCGTACCTCAGAGTGTGCTCCACGGAACACCATATTCCATCGTTGGTTCGCAGTTTGCCGCAGCAGCCGGCTGCTGTACACGGACACGTCGCATTGTACCACGTGGAGATCATGCAGTTCACTAGAATACGGTAGTTCGGTGGGTCAGTTGCTGGGGTACACTCACTAATCTCCGTGCACTCCGCTGTAGAGAGTTCCACGTCTACACCGTCTCTTTGCACAAACCATCCGCCTCTATTTGGATAAGTTGGGCTATTTTTGCATTCCGATGTGCCAGTAAAGTAGAATTTGTTGTTGATCAACCATTTGTTCTTTACGCACTGTAACACAACTTGAATTTGTTTCAAACGTGATTCTTTTCCAAATATTTGACAGGTCGCTCACATTCAACGAAGTCTTTGTTGTAATTGCATCTCTAGCGAATTTCGGTTGATGGGTGACTTTGTAATTGGGATCTTCGCATGTTGTCTCTACTGAATTTACATTTTATTGATTAATTATAAATATAAATTGACTCGGCAAAGTGCAGAATGCTTCAAATTCGATTCCTTCTTCAATATCAACGTCACTTTGTCCGTCTCGTTTTATCGTATATTTCCAATATCCAGAGAACATTCCTTGGGCGGGCACTTCGATGCACGAAATTTCACTGGCCTTTGATGGAGGTTTATCGGGATCTACAGCGACACTGGAAAAATGTTAGAAAATTCTTAATTCAATTTAAAAAAATTAGAAAAGCTGAAAAAGGTATTTCTTCCCTTTACCGGACCAAGCAACCCGGGTGGGGGCCTCATTCATCATCTCATTGTGTGAATCTAGCGATCACGTTTCATTCACTCCCAGGTAGGTCCAGTAAAGAGAGGAACAAGGTAAAGGGAGGACAAAAATCCGATTGATGTAGAACAATATGATAGAGAAATCTGTTGTCATCACTAGGGTTCCCTTATTGGAAACAATTGGAAATGGGAAATGTGGAGAACAGAGGAACGCAGACCGCATCGCATGTGAGAGAGTGAGTGTAATCGAGAGAGCAGATGGCGAGTTCATTTCCAATACTTCCAATAAGAAAACCCTAGTCATCACTTACAATAATGTTTGCGAAGCGTCGCAACTAATGGAATTCGTGATGAGACTCGCAATCTAAAATATGTTTTCTTTCTTATTAAAAATCGATAGCAAAAATAATGACATACCGGATACTTGCGATAGCCGGTAAAAGTCTCGCTGAAATTAGCCCAGACTCGATTCGGGTCGCATCGCGCCCTATCTCCGACCTAATATAATAATAATAATAATAATAATAATATTAATAATAATAATAATAATAATAATAATCTTACTTTAGAAATGAGATAGACAAAATCGACAAAACCTCAACAAATCCATTGCGATGCGCTGCATGTGTGCCAGTGAAAGCTACGTAAGTGATACTGGTCGCCTCGCCATCGGAGAGAGTCGATAACTGAAATTAAATAGCACGAATCGTTGTTGAGGCTCCTGAGATACACGCGACGCGCGACCGCAACGCGTGTGAATATATGTAATGTGGTTTTATGTTCTAAAAGAACACATTTTTTCGCTACGAAATAATAAAGATGGCACTTTCGAATTTTTGTTTCTCCCGGAACAAAGGATATTTCGAGCAGTCTAATGTGTTTCTTACCAATGAAGCGTCCACAATTTGAATGACGCAATACGAACTGTGCGGATCCATAATTGAGTAGTCGTTCGGCTCCGCGTAATTCACTGGAAAAAACAGTAATTAGCAAATACATACAGCAATACAGCAAAAATACACACTTAGAGAAATGTATGTCGTATATGGCTCCTGAACTGCGTTTGTATGTCATATATAACATACTGTATGTTATATATGACATACAAACGCAGTTCAGGAGCCAAATATGACATACATTTTTCTCTGTGCAGCAAAGAGCAGTTGTTCGTTCTTTAACTGCCGGACTAGTTGTTTTCCTCTTTTAAAATAAGGGAATGCTTACTCGTTTGGATGCCCTGTGTATACGACGTCACTTGGACATCACTCGGGTCTTTCATATTGTCCAACCAACATCCAAACAGCGCCTCGTCTCCGTGATATACGAATACACCCGACTTGACGTTGATATCTCGTCCATTCACTTGCAATTACACGATCCAATTTGAGGCCGAGAGAGGACTGAAATCAATATATCGTCTTGAGTACTGTAAAAGATGCTACACTAACTACCTACCGTATCCATAATCCGATATCGCAGTCGGGCTGGATTACGGTAGTCGTGGGAAAGATGAGCGCGTCGCCTGATTCGCCATCGACGCACGATGCGAGCGCGCCGCAAACCTGCGAAGCGCGCGGTTAGAGCACGGTTTCCGCACGGTTGAGGCGAGTGTCTGACATCGGGCAAAAGAAAGTACTGAATGATTACTTATTTCATAATATTCCTTGGTGTACAATCGCTATCTAGCTATCGGTCTCGTAATGGTGTCGATACATGAAAAAACGCTATGCTATAAGAAAACGTTGCAGTTATGAGTAACCAATCTTAGTGTATATTTTTTTCCCATTTTTGTATTTTTACTCAAGAACGATCATACGGAACGCACCACTGCCCCTCCGCACGTTGACCAATCGATTGAAAATGTTGGCGGTTGTGGAATGGGATCATCGGCAGAGATGATGGTGATAAGAGGAAGGAGATAGAAGAGGATCTGACATTGCAATAACTCATTTTACACACTGAGTACATATGTCGTGAATTCACAAGTAGTATCGAAGTAAGTATTCGGTTTGTCATACCAAAACAACTGGATTTTTTTAGGAAGAAGTTGAAAAACACTTCCGACAAATGAGAAGAGTATGAGCAATTCTAGCTCACAATTACCGACCATTCGATTATCTAGTGACGATACAACCACTTCGGAGTGAGAAAAGTGAAAGAAATGACTCGAGAATTGGTATTTTGGCAAATAACAAGGCAGTGTGCCAAATCAAATTTTCATAACCAAGGTACCATTCGCGATGTAAACAAGATGCAATACATTACATGAATGATTTATCAATTTCGGAATTGTGATTCACGAGAATTTGCGATCTATTTTGCCGATTATTCGTTGCATCTCTGAAAATGTTCTCACCCATTATAACGTATCGAAAATGTGATCATAGTTTGTTTTAAAGCCTCCAGAACGAGGTTAAAAACGCGAATCCAAGAGAGACATCATCATTTTTGTATTCTTGCTTCTGCCCCTTTCTGGAGGTTGGCTGGTCGATTTGTTTAACTGCTTACCCTGAATAGGAAACTGCCAATGACAACTGTAGTCACAATGGAAACAAAAGCGATGACAGTGATCGACACGACTTGCGGAGCAGTGGATGATTGGGCGAGAGGGGCCTTTACTTCCTCTGTAATTTAGGTATAAAACGTGTATTTGGACTGTAATTGTGTGAAACGGAGAAAACAAGCAAACAAACAGATAGACCAGCAGACGCATTGATATACATACTAATAGGAGATATAGTAATACCCACCTTCACAGTACACATTAGCTCCTCGATCGATGACTACACTCTTATTTCCATCCTTGATCCAATGCCCCTTCTCAGAATCGCAACTCAACTTCTCCATTGTCAGTTTAACTCCAGACTTTTGTATAACTCTGTAATAAACTTGGAATTATGGAAAATATATGTCTTTTTTCTTCATTTTTATCATCTTTTTGTTTTTTTTTATTATCAGCCTTGTTTTCCATTCGAATTCGTGAAAAAAAAACACGAAGAGTTTGATACTGCAAAACCACATAGTTTGAAACCCTAAGTCGCGAGAGAATGCATGAAAACGAGATGTCTGCTCCATCATTTTCAGAGTCCCTAACTTGTTTTAAACTCTCGCTCCTGCCGAATTATGATTAGAGATTCTTCTTTGAGTATCGACAATTAACACCTTTGAAAAAGGGAACTCATTGGAACAAAGACATTACATCGTTCTCAAAAATATGCTGCCAATCAATCAATTAGTCCTTGATTAGTCAATACTCGATAGATCTACCGTACCTGAGAGTGTGCTCTACAGGACACCGTATTCCATCGTTAGCTATCAGTTGCCCACAACAGTCTTTTGCAGCGCACGGGCAAGTCTCGCTGTATCTCGTCGAAATAAAGCAGTCCACTAAATGAGCCGAGGATACTGTAGTTCGGTGGGTCAGACAACGTGTCACTCACTTGTTTCAGTGCAAACTGCGGTGGCTATAGGATAATCCTCTCCATCAATGGTTACGAACCAAGTTCCACCGTATGTTGAGTTGTATTTACATTCAGCTGTTCCAGTGAAGTAGCGTATATTGTTGATGAGCCACTTGTTTTTGTGACACTAAAATGAATTATTTTTGTAAACTATTAATTAAGAATTAACTTGCTATCAATTACGTTTAAAATAGATTATTATTGCAAATAGAGTTTAAAAACATGCAGTAAGCGAGGTCCTGCCATCTGTTTTATTTTTCGTGAATATAGCCTTATTCTCAGTTGTGACGTAAAAATCCTCGCACATTCTGTCAACTGGAAAGATCTGGAGATTACTTATAATTTGGTAAGATAGTGGGATACTGTAGTTCGCGGCGAGTCACATATTAAACTGGCCTGATAATACTCACTGAGCTCTGCGCATTCCGCATCTTCAAACTCTAGATATTCTCCGTCTTTTTTGATGGTCCAAACGGGTCCATTCGGGTGTTTATCACTGTTCCTGCACTCGGCCTTACCAGTTATTTCTAACTCTTTATTGATCAACCATTTGTCGTTTGGGCACTGAAAGCAAATTATTGTCCAAAAAAAACTTTTTTTATTTGATTCCACTCACAGTCAACGACGTCTTTCCAGTGGTTTTATCTTTTGCGAAAGTCGGTTTATTCGCCAAAGTGTTGGTGAGATCCTCGCAGAGGGTATCGACTGGAGAGAATAGATTTGAATTCAGGGAATACGGCAGTTCGGCCGGTCAGTCAACGTGTCAGATCACTTACTGTTCGCCGTGCACACTGCATGTGTTATCTCGATTGTATTTCCTTTGTAGGTGATGAACCAGTCTGCTTTGTTGTTAGGGGCATTCATACACTCTGCAGTTCCAGTGAAGTAGAGGTCGCCGTTGACGATCCATTTGTTGTCGGGGCACTGTAATTTCATTCATTTAAATTATTTATTGAAAACATATTCTTGGTATCTAGGTAAGCTATCTAAGGAAAAGTTTCTAGCTGAGGTATCTTCTATTGATTTTCTGGGTATACTTTGAACTGTACTTTACGTTTAAAAGTTTAAGGCACATTATAAATCTACTTCCAGTCAGCATATCATAGAAGCATTAAATCTACTTACAATCAGCAAAGTTTTTCCATCGGCCGAATTAATCGAAAATTTGGGCTGATTTACAGTCTCATTCCCGATATCGATGCAGGTTTTGTCGACTGGAAAAGACTTCATTTATATGAGAATTATATTAAATAAGATTAGCATGGTTATACATGTTCTGTTCGTTTTAATTAAAAAAATATTTTCCCTCTTTTCTAAACCAAAAAAAAATATTGAACCATTCTTGGCTTCGCACAAAACGCCTGGAATTCAGCTCCTTTCGGTATGTCAATAGTGGTGCCGGAAGCAGTTGTAATCTGATAAAGCCAATCCGAAGAAATTTTCTTGCACTCAATTTTCTTCGACAGCTCTGGTTTATTGCCTTGGAGAGCTGCGCTGCAGTTTAAAAAAATTGTTTTCAACACATACAAATTAACAAAACGCTCACTATAACGTATAATCGGGACTGCATTCAATTGTCAAAGATAACAATGTTGGGATCTAAAAAGGGCTACAATTAATACAGTTTCTATACGAAACTCGCAACCTCGTACTTGCGTACACCATCAAACGATTCGATCAACTTCTCCTTTGCTAGAGTGGGATTACATCGGATGCTAGACGCGACCTGGAATACAACATTACTCATTACTATCCCGTCTCTTCTTTTTAGTTTTCTACAAAAATATTTAAAATAAATGCAAATCACAGATGCGAATGAGGTTGGTGAAGATGATTTCTTTGCAGTATGCGTAACATAATATATATGTGTGACAGATGCTGATAGAGACCGTATCTGAGTAGAAGCAAATTATTTATTTCTACAACAAATAATCTCAGAATTTTAATGATCTATAAAATATTAAAAGATGTTTTTGTTCCGAATTTCGCGTTAAACGAATTCGAATTCGAAGCACTTCGAAGGGAGCGGTCACAGGATAAGTTAAGCTTTCTCTATAAATATCTATTTTTTATTTATATGACACGAATCGCAAGAGAATCGACCTGGGTGAGAAAATAGAAATTCATGGTCTTCAAAATGGACGAAAAAAATTATTTATGCACTAAAACGGGTCGAACTGCGTTTACCGTTTTTCGATAAAAAATTTGTTCACGAGCTGTAAAGCATCAAAGATAGCGAAATAGAGAAAATACCAAAAACTATCCCTCGCGTAATTGATGTGGGGAATCGAGAGAGTGCAAGAGAAGCTAGAGCACGCGCTTCTCGCATTATTATCGATTTTCTAGGCTCTGTAACTCTTTTCTACGAACAGATAGCCGTTCACTTTCAAAAAGGAAGTTGGTCTACATATAATGAGGACTTCCATGATGGAGTATGGAAGGAATTGAACCTATTCTAATAGTGGAAGACAAATTTCGAATTGTATTGGCAGATTCAGTAGTTAAAATATATTTCCTGAAGAAATTACAGAAACATCTTGCACAAGCGTTCATAACTAATAATGTGAAACCTTATAAGAAACATATCGACTTCGAAATAATCGAAATACAGCAAATCTAAAAATCGACGCTGATTTTTTTCACATTTTTTTACTCGAAAAAGCAATCAATAAAAAATGCCATAAAGAACATAAATATTGGTTTTGAATAGTTTGCGATAGTTTTCACCACAAATTGGCCTCAATTGATGATCGCGGCCATTAATTATATTTGACCGACTTGACATAATCCAGCGCAACATTACAACGCATGGGCCGATTCATCCCATTTTTGCAATATAGTTAGTACCAACAATGTTCACCAGAACATCTCTTGGAGTGAACCACCAGTTTTGACTTTTAAGAAAATTAGCTCAACTTTTGCAAAAGCGACCACCCCACATCGGCGCATCAACCAGGAATGACTTCGAGCGGTTGGTAAACAAGCTGAGTCATTTATCTATCTAACACACCAAACGGTGGATTTTTATCTTCACTTTGAAGACATTTATGATTTTCCAAAATTTACTATTTCTCGAAAAAGTTCCCGACTCACCAGGTTTATTTGTGTTTCACGCGAAAACGAATTTTTTTGAAAAAATTCTGAAAACGCTATTCGATAGAGGGATGTTTGTAGTACCTTGTGCCATGTTTTCAGCCAATTCAAAAATCATAAATTTGTCCCGGTCGAGCTCGAGTCTCTCCCGATTCCTCTCATATATATATATATATATATATATATATATATATATATATATATATATATATATATATATATATATATATATATATATATATATCCACGAATAATAAATACTGTAAGAGTCCCTGCTGTATCAATGAAAATCTGCCGTCCTGAACATTTGCTAAAGTTGGAAAAATGCCAAGAAAGGTGTGCTCTCTCCCCTTCCCCACGGCCCCCGGAGCTCCGACATTAGACCAACAAAAATGTCGCGGCAAAAAAAAACGGAACAATAAAACAATGTATTTCAATTGTCTCGCTAAACAACGGAAAGACGTTCGAAATTTAAATTACATTGACAATCAGGGAGAGAACGTGCTTCATCATTTGAAAAATCACGCATGTCCGAAAAAGAGGAGTACTTTTTAACGGCTCGAAGCGCGAACTGATCTCGATAATCAGAAATCGTTGTGAGACAATTCAAAAATATTCAACACGATTCAGGGAACGTGATTCAGGGACTGTATACTTTACTGTATACTTTTCGAATTCGCGGGGTTTCCCTGAGCTTTTTACTGATCCTTTGCGACATTTCTCAATGGCCTATGTCGGCGCTCCGGGGGGCGTGCCTTCCCCCGCACCCGGCGAGAGCGACAGACGACAGACATTCTCTGCATCCATGGCGCCCTCCAGAGACGCAACGCTCTCTCCCTGCGTCCCTACCAGCCGGGCAGAGACGCAGAGAGAAGGATAGAGTGCCTTACAAACACCGGTGTGCAACCACAAGTTGATTCTGCTCATTCTCATTCTGCTCTCTCTGCTCTGTCTGCTCATTCACAAATTGGCATCAAGCTTGAAGGCAGCTTGTGAATGAGCTTGATATCAACTTGTGGAATCTCTGTGGGCCCCGCGCTCCCGTACCTTTGTTTATACTCGTGTTCTTTCATGTTTTTCAAGCAAATCAAACAGTTTATCATGCACAAATCTTTTACATGGTGATAGGGCATACGAAATATGATCCACTTCTTCTAATTGGCGTTTCTTCGTATAGAAAGGGCGCAGGAGCACTTGAAACAACGGCCCGATATTCAAATATGAAATTTCGGCTGCTTCCTGAAAGGAATATTGTAGGAAACGTTTCCCTTACCTTGAGTGTCGACTAAATCTCCAACTTGATGATTAGAAATATCACAAATGGTCTCGCCGATAGAAAGAAACATTGCATAAGAAAATGTATAAAATGGATCTGAAAAGAAGATTATTCTTCAATTACGAACCTTTGGTGGCAAAAAACTGTATGACGATCAGAGGCCTTCATTTATGGATGAAAACGTTTAGAAATTATAACTATACAACCAAATATCCATTTCGAATATCTCCACATTCTAAAAACAAGAGAGTTTCATAGGAACTCCGCAGTAAATAATTCCACGATTCCCGCAGTAGTTTGAGAGGGGAATACGACGAAATTCGATAAATAACAGCAGGAAATCGATAAATTGATTTGAAAATGAGACGCGGTGAACGCGCCCGTGCTTTGAGTGCACTGTCTGGAGTTGTTTACGAGTATTTTCCCCGGCTGCGGCAATTGATATCAACTTGTGAAACTGCTTGATATCAACTTGTGAAATCTCGAGCTTGATATCAAGTTGATATTCGCTCTAGGCTTGATATCAACTTGTGGTTGCACACCGGTGAACCGTCCCCTCTCTATTTCTTGTCCTACGAGCCATTACAGCAAGATCAACAGTATCCTGATGTTGCCTGCTACATTTCAGATCTTTGAGCGACTGTATCTCGCTTCAAAGGGTACTCTAGCACTGAGGATAAACAGGCACGTGATCGCATGAACGTCCCTCAAAACACTACGTTTGTGTGACCAAATATTCGAAGGAGGCCTTCTTTAACATTGATAGAAATCACTTTACGAAAGGTTGCAGCAAAAATCATGTAACACGAAGTACAAAGACGTGACCGCCATAAAATTCTGCGCAAGAAATAACAGCAAAAATTGCGTTATCAGTGACTGCAATATTTAATAAAATGCGAAAACGACGTGGTGCCGTATCGCGCTGACAGCGCTTTTTGTGGAAAATGGTCTTGCCCATCAGCGCCCTCGACATCCTCAAAGCTCAGAATTAGTGTAATTAGAATCGGCATTTTTGCCGGACCCTGCCGGATCTGCTCGGTTCTTATGCGAACAGCGTCGCGTCGGACAATTGACGATAATTCGTTTTTTTTTTTCAAAATAAAATGCAAATATTGTAAATGCTAAAATATCAATTTGAATTTCAAAATTAATGATAATTACAATTTATCCTGAGATCGTTAACAGATTATTTTTTTCTCACAAAAATACATAGGATAATGCTACCTTCTCAATATTATGAATTCGCAGCGCGCAGTAAGCGTAGTTTTTGGTTACAATCGACTTGTCATCTGGTTCCTCGTAAAATTCTGGAAAAAAGACGTTCGAACAAATACGACGCTGTTTACGTTATGTGGTGTTAGTTTTCGGAAAAAGGAAACGGAAAAAGGCCAAGATTTGAATTCCCGCAATTTCATATCTCAATTCTCCGTGGAGCAATCGACTCGAAACTTCGAATATAAAATTTTTTGACCCTTTTACACCTATAAACGAAATTTTGAGTCGATTGCTCCACGGAGAACTGAGATAAGAAATTGCGGGAATTCAAATCTTGGCCTTTTTCCATTCCCTTTTTCCGAAAACTAACACCACATTAGTATCAACAAGGTCTAGAACAGGCGAAAAATCGAAATTGCTCAAAAACTTCTTCCTAGGGAGGATCTCGTAGAAATTTATTTTTGCAAAATTTTTTCGTCGAGAAAATCACCTTTTCATCACAAGAAAAATCATCACAAGATTGTTGTATCGTGGAGTGACCCCTACTCACAGACAGTGTGTCGACTGAGCGTCGAGTGTAGTTTGCTCACTCAGGCTATTTATCAGTGCATTCGCCTAAGGACCGCCACCCCTGTCGTACAGCTAAAAATGACTCGATGTATATTTCACATATTCTGATAGCCCTTGGTGTGCGTCATCGATTTCTGTTTGGCTCATGATCTGAAATTGCAAATTTGCTTAATTATGCGACCTCAAAGTTTGGCTATTTTCATTGTTTTCCTACTGTAGCTCGTCGGGGAGACGAGATAGAGCTTTGCTGCAAAGAGCAATATTTACCGCCTTGACGAGTTGAATCGACCGCTGTTATTTGTTTATTCAAATTTTTAATTCTATTTAATTTTTTTTTCTAAAACTACGTAGCAGTCTATCACAATTTTTTGATATGTTGTAGCCCTTGTCTCAATGTATAGGATCGTCACAAGATAATATTCAAATTTTGGGGGGTTAGAATTCAAATATTCAATAAATTTAACCTTTAGAATCGTGAAAATCGAGAGAGATCGGTGAAAAAAAATGACTATTCTCGTCATTTTAGACCGCTCAGGGCGGGTGAAATGGGTGGAATGGGGAAGAAATGAGAGGATATTCACGATTCTAAATTTTAAGTTTATCGAATATTTGAATACTTACCCCCAAATTTTGAATATTCTCTTGTGACGATCCTATACATTGAAACAAGGGCTACAACAACAACATATCAAAAAATTGTGATAGAATGCTGTCTAGTTTTAGAGAAATTCCATGTTGAATTGTCATGGAAAAATTAGAATTAAAAATTTGAATAAACAAATGACAGGGGTCGATTCAACTCGGCATGGCGATAAATATTTCTCTTTGCAGCAAAGGCAGCAAAGCTCTATCTCTTCTCCTAGACGAGCTACAGTAGGAAAACACTGAAAATAGCCAAACTTTGAGGTCGCGTAATTATGCAAATTTGCAATTTCAGATTATGAGCCAAACAGAAATCGATGTCGCACACCAAGGGCTATCAGAATATGTAAAATGATAATGTGGTCAGTTTTTGCTGTACGGATTTGGTGATGAATTGTGCGGTCCTTACGCCAACGCACTGTTATGGCTCTTCTCTCGCTCCCCCTCGCATCACATCATTTCGCAGACCGGCAGACAGAAAGGCCTTTGGAGTGAGAGAGCGTGTGAAATCGAGAGGGACTCTCTCACTTTTGCACACTCTCTCGCTCTAACTAGCGGGGTTGTATTGAGGTTAAATGCACTGCGCTCTATGCGTACACTACGCTCTATGCATAGTTCTGGGTGCGGGTTCGGTCCAGGGGGAGCTCGATAGGTGGCTCCAGGTACGGTCCAGGGGGTGCCCTGTAGCCGGCTCCAGGTTCGGTCCAGGGGGAGCTCGGAAGCCGGCTCCGGCTACATTAAAGCTCGCAGTATGCTAGGGAATGTTAATCGCTACAAAGAGTACTGGCTTATTCCGTTGCAAAAGGCTCGTGAGGCTGAGAGCGATCGAAAAAAGTTGCCACTACGCCACTTCGTGGCTCCGTGGCAACTTTTTTCGATCGCTCACAGCCTCACGAGCCTTTCACAACGGAAACGCAGGATACAGTGCGTTCAGAACTTTTAGAACACTTTCAGATGTTTCCCGTGATTCCCTACGCCCTCTGAATCTTTTTGGAACTTTTCAAAATTTTCGATTTTTTACGTTAAAATATGTTAGAACACGTTCAGACACGTTTCCGACATCGCAAAACACTTTTGTAGTGATCCCCTACGCTTTCTGAATCATTTTGGAACTTTTCGAAATTTTCGATTTTTCACGTTAAAACGCGTTAGAACATGTTCAGACACGTTTCCGACATCGCAAAACACTTTTGTGGTGATCCCTTACGTTTTCTGAATCATTTTGGAACTTTTCGAAATTTTCGATTTTTCACGTTAAAACGTGTTAGAACACGTTCTGACACGTTTCTGACATCGCAAAACACTTTTGTAGTGATCCCCTACACTTTCTGAATCATTTTGGAACTTTTCGAAATTTTCGATTTTTCTCGTTAAAACGCGTTAGAACATGTTCAGACACGTTTCCGACATCGCAAAACACTTTTGTAGTGATCCCTTACGTTTTCTGAATCATTTTTGAACTTTTCGAAATTTTCGATTTTTCACGTTAAAACGCGTTAGAACATGTTCAGACACGTTTCCGACATCGCAAAACACTTTTCCTGTTATCCCCGACACTCACCGGTGCGTTTGGAGAAGGTTCGAAAATTTCGATTTTTCATGTTAAAACTCGGTAAAACAGGTGAAAACGTGTTTCACGGTACTCAAAAACGGGTTAGGACGGTTTCTGGCACTTGCGAAAAATGCGGCAAAAGGTTTGCCCGCGGCGGGGGTCGAACCTGGGGGCCTCGGATTCAAAGTTTGGCTCGTAACCCACTTTGCTATGGATTTGGTTAATTATATTTTGTAAAATTTGAAAGGTATTCTGGTCGGTTATCATATGCAAAAGGATCTGAGAAGATTGATTGAGTTTGAAGCGATTTATAGCGAAAACACGAAAACTTCCGTCACGCGGTTAAAACTCGGCAAAACAGGTGAAAACGTGTTTCACGGTACTTAGAAACGTGCCAGGAGCACTTGCGGCACTTGCGAAAAATGCGGCAAAAGGTTTGCCCGCGGCGGGGGTCGAACCTGCGTCGGTCGGATTTGAATGTCGCGCCCTTTAACCACTTGGCCATGGATTTGGTGATTTAAATATTGTAAAATTTTAGAGCAATTCTGGTCAGTTATCATATGCAAAAGGTTCTGAGAAGATAGAGCGAATTTGAAGCGAAATATAAGGAAAATGAGAAAAAAGTGTGACCGGACGGAAGGAAAAAAAAACGGACAGACAGACAGACAGACAGACAGACAGACAGACAGACAGACAGACAGACAGACGTTAGCATTTTCTAATATATAGTAACCCTGCTCTGTAGGTTTGGAATCATGTGGCATGTATCGATTGACGGCGCGCGCTCTCTCCCCTCTCCCTAGCCCCGCCCTTCCCGTCTCAGTCGAGTCTCCCGGTTAGCTAGAGACTGGTGACTTCTCTCTAATTACTATTGATCCCCCTCTTTCGTTATTGTCGTGGATAAACTTATTCCACGCAACCATTGTGTCCGGGTACAAGACAGGGACACAGTAGTGGCGATCAGGAGTACTTGTACTCACTTTCGTCCCTTCCCTTGTGCTCGAATCGGTGGTGGTGGAAGGTTATTGGTGTTGAGTGTAACTCTAGTGTGAGTACAGAGTGTGGCTGGGCCAACTCAGACTGTGTGGCGTGCACAGCATTCGAAATTGTGGCCGGGGTCGATTTTTCGAAAAAAAAAATTGCAAAAGAGTTATTAAATCGATAGGAGTCGAACCAATTACCTTCGTAATGAAGTTTCACGCGCGAGAGGAAACACTCAAATGGCATAGCTCAAACATGCAGAAGGCAAATTCTTAGTCAAATATAGATATATGATCATCAGAGAGTAACCATGTTTTGTCGAATACGACTTCCTAGATAAGTTGATGTTTTCAGATGATCCAAAAACGATGACAACAAACTACAGGGTGCGGCAAAATTACCCGGACTCAACTTGGAAAGATAATTCCAAAACAGTAAATATGTATAACCTCAACTGCATTTTGCGATTACTGCATTTTGCGACTACTGACTAATGCTCTTTAAAACGCGTTCTCTGTAAGAGCGCAGTGAAATTTGAGTTATCGGGCACAACTCCGTCAAAGTGATCCATCCAGGTTCAAACTTTTTTCACAATGCGTCTTAGGTGCAAAGTAAATTTTAATAGTGAGAAATTCACGAAATGTCATCTTTTGAAAAATCGATAATTTTTTCCGAAAAAAAATTTTTTTTTCAATCTTTTTATTTTGCTGTCATGTTATATATCATTCGAAAGAGCATCAAAAGTTATGTTTAATTCTATGCTTTCAGAAGAATTAAACCACTAGGAGCGAACATCGATGAGCGTATCCACCGAACGTTGACGTTTTCATGAAACTTATTTTTGGTTAAAATTGTTCCCATGATTTGTAGGTCGTGGTTCCGACATATGTTATGTATTTTTCATTGTAGTATCGAATTAGCAACATCTCATTCGAAATTTCGTGTGTGAAAGTACTCCAGTCTTTACCAGACCGACCCCACTCTTAGGTAAGATTCAACCAATAAGAGTGTGGGAAACTTTTTTCAGGATTTAAACCTAAATCACTTGTATACCATTCGAAAGAGCGTCAAAAGTTTTGTACAATCCTATATTTTCAGAAGGATTGGACCACTAGGAGCGAAAATCGATTATCGCATTCTCAGAATCTGATATTTTTAGTAAGGCTAGATAGTCGGCTCTATTATCTTTCAAAGTGATCGACCAGGGCTTAAACTTTTTTACTTGCAGTCTTAGGTCCATACACAACTTCTGTATCAAAGTTGGAAAAAAATTTCCGTATCTCCCCAATATGAGCCAAAAGGAGTTGTATTATCACGCCTCTCACGAGATGCTCGAACTAGACTGTGCACAGACCAACATTTTCGATATATCTGTTTTGGCATTTTCGGGTAGCAATAGGTTCAACTAAGATCCCTGAGATATATCACGCGTGTCACGTAAGGATCGAATCAACTTTGGCACACGAAAAAAGTCGAAAATGAGTTAGACCCATTTTTGGATAGCCCTCAGGGTCCCTCACAAGATAGCGCGGGCTTTTGTCCCGGAGATCGATCTTCTCGACGATAGACGACGTCGAAGGTGGCGAGAGCGAAAAGTAGTACCTCTTTGACGCTCTGTATCTTTCTTCAACTTGATAATCCGTGAAAGTTTCCAACAGAAGATCTGTGGGGAAACACTTGAGGAACACGATTGTGCAATTGGGCCCAAGCTATAATCAAAACTAATTAGTCCAACTAATTAAAACTTCTCACTCTTACCACAATTTCGGGCCCAACTTTTTGAAAATCTCATTTTGTAGAGCTCGTCATTACGAATCGATTGGTATGCTGTTCATAGTGTTTAATTTCATGGCAACGGAAGTTACATTCAAAAAAAAAGATCATGCGCGCACCCTAAATTCCGTGACCTCTGAGAGAGTGAGAGAGAGAGAGAGAGGAGAGGAAACGCTTTGGCGTACCAACACCATTTTAACTTGAACACTGTTCAGCAATTGTTTAGATTGGCTAGCACTGTTAGTCCAATTTACAATATGCAATTTACTATACGCTTTTTAAAAATTATTGCAAAACTTCGTATTTGAGTAAAATTCGAACTCACGTTCAAAAGATTGCCAGCGCGGAGACTTACCTCCACACCACAAGACCACATGTTTGGGAAGGGGCAAACGCTTCCCATGAAAAGCGAGGGTAGATCAACGCGTCTCCCTCTCTCACACTCTCCCAGAGGTCATGGAATTGAGGGTGCGCGCATGATCGTTTTTTGAATGTAACTTCCGTTGCCATGAAATTAAACACTATGAACAGCATACCAATCGATTCGTAATGACGAGCTCTACAAAATGAGATTTTCAAAAAGTTGGGCCCGAAATTGTGGTAAGAGTGAGAAGTTTTAATTAGTTGGACTAATTAGTTTTGATTATAGCTTGGGCCCAATTGCACAATCGTGTTCCTCAAGTGTTTCCCCACAGATCTTCTGTTGGAAACTTTCACGGATTATCAAGTTGAAGAAAGATACAAAGCGTCAAAGAGGTACTACTTTTCGCTCTCGCCAACTTCGACGTCGTCTATCGTCGAGAAGATCGATCTCCGGGACAAAAGCCCGCGCTATCTTGTGAGGGACCCTGAGGGCTATCGAAAACTGGAAAAATAATAGGGGGTTAGAATTTGTGCCAAGAATCTCCCGATTTGATGTGATCCGTACGTGACACGCGTGATATTAGTTCATTCCTCGCGGAGTTGCTACCTGTTGTAATTGCAGCTTGCAAACTTTGAGCCTCTTTTTGAGCAGTTCAACGAAGTTTCCGTGAAAACTTTTCGTTTAGAGGTAGGGTTATTTTTAAGGCTCTTTCGATATGTGTAATATATTTTATCAAATCATAAATAAATTTGCATAATATCACACTATATTGAATTATAGAAAATCTGCTCGGAAAAATCATGTAATCTACACATATGAGTCTGTAGAATGCCACTAGGATCAGAATGGTATATTTATGCTCTCCCAACTCGGGAGCTGGCTATATGCACCAATAATGCCATTCTGTGCCGAACCTCTCGTGAGAGGCGTGTTGTGTCATCACCATACCCACAGGTATTCGCTATGTGAGTTTGGACCGAATCGTATACATCCATGTCCGGCCACAACAGCCCTACTCTCGATCCGTACGTAGCCGCTGTCTTAATGTGTAATAACCTGTTCCTTCCAGTTTCCCGTCATGGATGATGAGTATGGATTCTTGCATGCGACATCCACCGATAGCCCCTACGCTTTCTGAATCATTTTGGAACTTTTCGAATTTTTCGATTTTTCACGTTAAAACACGTTAGAACACGTTCAGACACGTTTCCGACATCGCAAAACACTTTTGTAGTGATCCCCTACGCTTTCTGGATCATTTTGAAACTTTTCAAAATTTTCGATTTTTCACGTTAAAACTCGGCAAAACAGGTGAAAACGTATTTCACGGTACTTTAAAACGTGCCAGGAGCACTTGCGGCACTTGCGAAAAATGCGGCAAAAGGTTTGCCCGCGGCGGGGGTCGAACCTGCGTCGCTCGGATTGCTAGTCAAGCGCGTAACCCACTTGGCTATAGATTTGGTTAATTAAATTTTATAAAATTTGAAAGGTTTTCTGGTCAGTTATCATATGCAAAAGGTTTTGAGCAGATAGAGCGAATTTGAAGCGAAATATAAGGAAAATGAGAAAAAAGTGTGACCGGACGGAAGGAAAAAAAACGGACAAACAGACAGACAGACAGACAGACGTTAGCATTTTCTAATATATAGTAACTTGCAACTATATTTTAAGTCGATTGCATGTAATTCGCCGAGTCCTACCACGCGTTGCCTGTCGATTATTGGCTCTTTTATAGCCATGTGAGCGACAATATATCCATTTATAGATTACGGTGGATTTTCGGACGCGTTGCAATATGATCGGGTGAACGTCCCCCACTGCACTGCGTTGGCAGTCTATGTGACTATATATTCGTAGGAGGCCTTCTTTAAATTTAGATCGCATGTTTTTTGAGATTATAGGCACGAAATCGAAAAAAAAGTTTCTGCATCATATCGACCTCAGCGAACATTTGAAATATATATATACAGTAGCGGACAAAAGTCTTCGGGCACTTTTTATATCTGATACAACTTTTTAACCCAAAGAGGCTTTGATATGATATGGTAACACCATATACCAAATCTATTGGAGATTACGATGCAATTATTGGGGGATTGCGAAATCGTTCAGTAATTGCGTCGTGATGACGCAATAGATGCACACTTTTTTGAAGTGCCATTATTCTTACATGGATTTTTTCCGGCTCGTCTAACTTTCAGGATGTTGAGACATGGCCACGACCTACCTAGAAACTTTTTTTCAAGTTGCTGCGGTGCCGCTACTTGGCTGCAGCCAAGCTGAAAAATGGAGACCTGAAAATCATATCTCGCCGTTTAGACATCGCCCAGACCCGATCAATGCACCAAAATGATTGCCATCATGACTACCGATGATCCCGAGAATATGGTCGCGGTAGGTCACCAATTGCCCTCAGGGCACGAAAAAATAAGTTTTTCGCAATATCGTGGTTTGACGAAGGGGAAGTCTATAGGACGTGCTCGAGAGATCTGGTTTGGGCGTGGATTCGGTTGAGAATCTATGAGAGAACCGATTCCTAGCTGCAATAAGCGTTTCGATTGGACTCCTGCCCGCGACGATCGATTTCCGGGAGGACACTGGTTTGGCCACGCCCATTTTCTGCCCGTTGACAAGATTCTGACTTTTGAGTGTATCTCGGTACTGAGTTAACGGAGAAGGCTGGCAGACTCATCAATGGAATCAGCGTGGCTGGTTCTATATTCTCATTCACAAAATGTCATCATCACTATGCAATCATCCTTAGGCAATAATCCTCAGAATTATAAAATATTGGATATTAATGACGTAAGTTGTGCTCTAGAGTGGCGGAAATATCAAATTTATTTGATTGGAATTTATTCCACCATTATTCCTTGACTAACCGCTAAGAAAACGCAAAAAACAGGAATATTGCATAAGGATGATGCAATATTGCATAGTGATGATGACATTTTGTGAATGAGAATATAGAACCAGCCACGCTGATTCCATTGATGAGTCTGCCAGCCTTCTCCGTTAACTCAGTACCGAGATACACTCAAAAGTCAGAACCTTGTCAACGGGCAGAAAATGGGCGTGGCCAAACCAGTGTCCTCCCGGAAATCGATCGTCGCGGGCAGGAGTCCAATCGAAACGCTTATTGCAGCTAGGAATCGGTTCTCTCATAGATTCTCAACCGAATCCACGCCCAAACCAGATCTCTCGAGCACGTCCTATAGACTTCCCCTTCGTCAAACCACCATATCGCGAAAAAGTTATTTTTTCGTGCCCTGAGGGCAATTGGTGACCTACCGCGACCATATTCTCGGGATCATCGGTAGTAATGATGGCAATCATTTTGGTGCATTGATCGGGTCTGAGCGATGTCTAAACGGCGAGATATGATTTTCAGGTCTCCATTTTTCAGCTTGGCTGCAGCCAAGTAGCGGCACCGCAGCAACTTGAGAAAAAGTTTCTAGGTAGGTCGTGGCCATGTCTCAACATCCTGAAAGTTAGACGAGCCGGAAAAAATCCATGTAAGAATAATGGCACTTCAAAAAAGTGTGCATCGATTGCGTCATCACGACGCAATTACTGAACGATTTCGCAATCCCCCAATAATTGCATCGTAATCTCCAATAGATTTGGTATATGGTCTTACCATATCATATCAAAGCCCCTTTGGGTTAAAAAGTTGTATCAGATATAAAAAGTGCCCGAAGACTTTTGTCCGCTACTGTATATACCCCGTAAACTCGAACGAAAAATGTTAGGGATCACCGTACTAGATCACATAACAAATGAGCGAGTACGTGATACTACGAAGTTGAAGGATGTTGTGAGAAAGGCGGAAAAGCGTAAATGGATATGGGTTGAGAGGCTCTCGAAATTATGCTATAATCGATGGAGTCTGAAAGTGCTCGGATGGACCCCGAGGCAAGAAAAAGCGTGGAAGACCGGCTAAGAGATGGAGGGACGGTTTCGTTAAGGCAGCTGGACCTCTCTTCATGCAAATCGAAAAGAACATTCAAACGCAGTGGAGAACTCTAATGGCGACCCAGTTGACCTAACATCCAAATCAGCTCATAAAGTTGTTCAAAAGTAAATGTAAAATGAAAGCCCAAAAGTAATAGAAAAATATCGAATAAAACAAACTTTGACAATAAATATTGGCTCCATGATCAATCAGCATACTGTTGTTTCGTTTATCGACCCATCTCCCCTGTGTATAGTCACAGTCCAACTTTTCCACAGTGTGCTTCTGTCCAGAGTTTTGAATGACGCTGATTGAGAATCGAATTTGAGTGGAACTTATGAGAGACTATCGGACTCAATCGAATTACTCTTTGCACAGTACGAAAAGTGAGAGTTCGAGTGAAACATGGCATTATGCACAGTAGCCCAGGAGGAGTTGCCCCGTGATGTAAAAAGTTGCGAAATCGCTTCTACGCCTCAGGGCATTTACGTCAGGAATTTCCGGTTTTTGAAAAAGTTCGTCAAATGACCTAATGAGTGGTACCAATCGATTCCTCATAAAATTCTAAGACTTTTTCGACTCCGGACATTTTTCGACATTTCTAACGCCAGAAAACTCGGAAATGTGAAAATCATTTTCAATTTTAATTTATTCTACTTATTTCCCACCACCAACTACAAAATTGTATTTTCGTGAAACATTTCAATAACAATGACTTGAATTTCATATAAATATGGTACATTTTAATTTCGGCGGAAAATGTAAACTTTGCTAAAAACGGAGTGCCATACCATTATATATATATTTATGCGATCACAAGAAACGCGGTACAAAATTAAGTTAGATTAAAAACGAATTCAGTAGGAAGACAATGACAATCTAATAACGAGTCACTCAGAGAAACTGATCAATTCTCTGGACTTCACTAATAGCCATTTATGGTGTGCCTACAGTATGCCGGCCGAGGTTCGCCTTGTCACTTAACGGTTACGGTAATCAAATTGCCGCATACGACCGAGTCTTATTGCAACAGGCGAGTCATGTTACAGACGGTAAATTCTGCCCTGACGCCGTTTAACAGAAATACAAATCTCGGCCGGCATACTGTAGGCACACCATAAATGGTATGGCACTCCGTTTTTCGCAAAGTTTACATTTTCCGCCAAACTTAAAATGTACCATATTTATACGAAATGCAAGTCATTGTTATTGAAATGTTTTACGAAAATAAAATTTTGTAGTTGGCGGTGGGAAATAAGTAGAATAAATTAAAATTGAAAATGATATTCACATTTCCGAGTTTTCTGGCGTTAGATCGATAAATATCGAAAAATGTCCAGAGTCGAAAAAGTCTTAGAATTTTATGAGGAATCGATTGGTACCACTCATTAGGTCATTTGACGAACTTTTTCAAAAACCGGAATTTCCTGACGTAAATGCCCTGAGGCGTAGAAGCGATTTCGCAACTTTTTAAATCACGGGGCAACTCCTCCTGGGCTACTGTGCCATGTTTCACTCAATCTTTCACTTTTCGTACTGTGCCAAGCATCTGAACAAATATGTTGATCCACTCAGATAGTATCTCTTATGGATTTTTAAAGCTGGGACTCTCTTAGATTCCGACATCAATACATATTATGTGCGATAATTTTGAGAAAGTTCGTGGATTCAATTGACCGTCTCTAATATGTGATAGATAGCTATAAATGTCTGTCGAGATGTCGGCATATTATAAGATTTATTGCCGCAATCTATATTACCTCAGACTGTGCTCAACTGGACATCGAATGTCACTATTGATCAGTAGTTGGCTGCAGCATTCTTTTTCAATGCACGGACAAGTTTTATTATAATATGTTCCGATCTGACATTTCCCTAAAATATCTAGATATCACGTATTTTTATGTGTCAAACTTACAAAATTCCGTGCATTCTGCTTCTGTAATTTCCACGTCCACTCCATCTTTCGTTACGAACCAATCGCCTTCATTGAGATGCTTTAAGCTATTCTTACATTCGCCAGTACCATTGAAGTAGAATTCGTTGTTGATTAGCCATTTATTTTTGGCGCACTGAAACACGTAGTACACTTCCCAAAACAGTTATGTTTCGTAAATGACAAAGGTAGAAAATTCAAATCGGCATCCATTTTAGCTAAAACACTCAGGGAAAATCAAGTCTCTATCTTCACTGGAAGATCGTTTTTGAATTTTCCACCTGTGAAATATATGTACAGCATTAATCGTTGAAGTACACACATGATTCCAAACCTACAGAGCAGGGTTAGAGCAAGAGAGTGTGCAAAAGTGAGAGAGTCCCTCTCGATTTCACACGCTCTCTCACTCCAAAGGCCTTTCTGTAAGGTTGATTGGCCTGTGGAATGATGTGTACAGCACCGGTTAAAGGGACCTGGTACTGCAAATGAAGTGAATTTCAGATTAAAGAGAATTTTCTTCCGATTAGAATGCAAAAAACCGCATATTTTTACGATTTTTTTGAAATTAGTTATGAATTTTCAAAGGTCTCATTTTTGGCTGAAATGACCCGGCACTACTGTGTTTAGCCGCTAAACACCGTAGCGCCGGGTCATTCTGGCCTGAAACGGGATCTTTGAAAATTCATAACTATTTTCAAAAAAATCGTAAAAATATGCGGTTTTTTGCGTTCGAATCGGAATAAAATTCTCTTTAATCTGAAATTTACTTCATTTGCAGTACCAGGTCCCTTTAAAAGTATGGCACTAAAATTCAAATTGTCATAACTTTCTTCATAGATGAACGCTACGGTTTGCAGCATTTGATAACAAATGCATACAATATTATTTCGAAATAGATCATGCTGATCCTCCTGTACGATTAAATTTTCGGCATTCCGTTTGCTCAGGTGCTGTCGCAAAAAAATCCATTGTCAAATATATCTGAGATATAAGCCCAAACACTCAGTGATGATAGTGCACCTATTGTATAGCATATGTACATTCCACTGCACGAGCCATTTTGTGCTTTCCGGATAACGCTAGTAGAATTTTTTTCCGGCACCTCCGAAAAACTCTGAAAATCGTTTATCTCTTGTGTAACAGGGTTCGAGTTCAATAAAGCTTAATAATATGCATACGTTTTAAGAAACAAGAGGCATAATTTTTTGGTGAGTTATCGCCGTCAGCAGGAATGGGTGAATTTGCTCCGCCTGCACTTACCAAGTTCGCCCACGCTATTTGAACTTTGATGCCATACTTTTGACCGGAACTGTATATTTGCATAAAAGCCTACGACAAGGGAAGTCTCTCCAGTGGTTGCATCTTTCTGGAACTTTGGAGAGCCTGTCACATTAGTATTGTTGGGAGCACCACATGTTGATCCAACTGTTAAAAATAATTACTATTTTTCAATCCGGTATGTGAAGAGATTAAACAGACTACGCTGTATGTGTACAATAAATACGCTCTACAGGAACAATCTATTTCGGGGCATATTATGAGTCCGTCTCGATAAGACTCGAGCATTTCCGGACATTCGCGCCAGGACTTTCGTTTTGGCCCATGATCCTCATACCATTGGAGCACCTCATGACCCTATTTTCAAAAGTAGTCGAATTAATGCCTTGAGGCTCAAACCCGGCTCGAGTGGTGTTCAAATTGTATAAACAAAATTGCTTTCCGTATTTTGGTCAGGGGGCTGTATAATCTGTCAGAAATGTGCGAGAAAAAATATGGTTAGAAATACATGTTCCGGAGTGTAGCACGGTTCAGCCAGGGTACCTCAAACAATATTTTTCACACAAATAGCCTACAACCGAGAAAAATGGGGTCAAAATTGAGTACCAGGAGACATGTACGACACAAAAAATGAAAAATATGTTCCAATACCTCGGGGGGGGGGGTTATCAGACAGGCTTGTGAGGGCCCAAATGCACAATAACCTCAATTTAATATTTTTGCCACATTCCCAAAATACATCGATTTAGCTCGATCCTCTCGTGAGAGGCGTGACTCTACTGTTTTGGAATTATCTTAACAAGTTGAGTCCGGGTAATTCTACCACACCCTGAATATCCAAAAATAAGTAGAAAGACACACCTTCGAGAGAGTGTGCGGAGCAGATTTTCCAGTACCCGTGCTACCGAAGTATTTGATGCTCATTTCTGCTGGTGGCATTGTGTTTATCTGAATTATATGGTGTCCAGTGGCAATTCCATTGTCCGGCCCACGAGCCGACGCTATCTTGTGAAGAAAACTAAGGGTTGGGGGCTCCCTAAACACTAAACCCTAAAATCCCACTCTGGTCTATCCGAAAAGGGCTCAAAAAATTTCCGACTTTTCATTTCGTGACATACGTGATAATGTGTGATATTTCTCTTCTGTGTCTTTTGAATAACTCACGGATGACGCGTCGTTGATTCGGAAAAGACAGTAGTTTATTCCTGACCGTCTTATCGCCGTTTTGTCATCTCCCTCTTCGTAGAAACCTGAACGAGCCAGGAGCCTGTCGTACACAGAAAAGTCCTAAAAGATCAGGACACAACGTTTTAGAGCTTAATTATCTGTATTAACTTAAAAAGCAATTGAATATTATCACTTGTTTGGCAAGCGTGTTTCATAATAATTTTGCATTTTCGGTCACATGCGATTGCAAACGTTGATTAAAGTTTCCAAAATTAAATCACTTATCCATACGAATTCATAAATAGGACAAGTGTTCGCACATCGTTTGTCAGATGTAGAAAATACCTGCATTTAAATGTAGCGAGGCGTTTATGGCTGCTTCATTTGCACTAATCAATCTGCATCCAATGATGTGCGTTTCGCCGAGATACAGATGCATACCCTGTCGGGAAGCAAATTCGGGAATCGATTTGTGACTTCTTGCTCCGAGAGTCCAAGAGCCACTTCGAAAACATCCCTAATCATTTTGACTTTTGAATTTTTGGCGTGTTTCCATGCAATATTGCAGTGTGAAATTGCAAGCAAACTAACTAACATGCCAAGGCGCAGCATACAATTCGTGCATTTGTAGTTTGACTATCCAGATTTTTTCCGAGAGTGGGCTGTAATTTAAAAATCAATTTTTTTTTGTAATTGAATGCAAATGAATACTCTAAAAAAATTTATACGGTCGCGCGCCCTCCATGATCACCAGTTTTCGTGAAACGGTGAAAAATGCCAGGAGGTGAGCGAGGGTCCGTTGAAACGGGAGCCGAACGGTCATCCCTACTAACCACGTTGACAGATTTTTACATCCCTGATAGCGATTTTTAACCTTAATATGACCGGAAATCAATCCCGAATTTACTACGTGTTCGATTAATTCGTTCACTGACTTTCTCTGATTTTCAAACATCATTCTTTCCCGCATTTTTCGAGGTATTATGTAGCTCAAATCGACATAAATTTTCCCATATTTTTCGTTTTTATAATTGTTCTTAGTTTTATCTTTATTATTCATTTTCATTCTTGTGTTCGGCCGAATGACAATATTAGTCCAAGGGTGAGATGAATTTTAGTACTTTGAATCGTTTCTAAGTTCAAACTAGCCGGGATGTGTTGAGGTTAAATACATTACGCTCTATGCGTACACTACGCTCTATGCACAGTTCTGGGTGCAGGTTTTCGGTAGCTGGCTCCAGGTACGGTCCAGGGGAGCTAAGTAACCTACTCAAAATTCGGCCCAGGAGGACCTCGGTAGCCTTCTTCAGGTACGGTTCAGGGGACCTCGGTAGCCTTCGTCAGGTACGGTTCAGGGGGAACTCGGTAGTTTGCTTGAGGTTCGGTCCAGGGAGGAGGACTCGGTAGCCGGCTCCAAGTACGGTCCAGGGGGAGTTCAGTATGTTGGGGAATGTTAATCTCTAGAAAGAGTACTGGCTTATTAAAGCTCGTGAGGCTGAGAGCGATCGAAAAAAGTTGCCACGGAGCCACGAAGTGGCGTAGATCGTGCATTTCCATCCTGTCACTTTTCTAATTGTAAGAAAAGTATCATCCCTGAAGAAAATCATGGCAATGCATATTTCTAAAACCAACCATTTCATGAACTATAAATGCGCGCATCGAATCCCAAAGTGATAAGTTTTCAACACCTCTACATTGGTAGCAAATTAAATTATCAAAGCAATTTCTATAGCTTTCTGTCTTCAGGGCGACGCACTGTTCTTGGGAGAAATTTCGCGCTATTTGAGAAGATTAATAAATGATGGAAAAAAATTTTCGCTGACGTAAAAATATATAGAATACCGTATCCACACTCCAATATTGCATTCTGCTATGGGTACTGTAGTCGGAAAGACGAGATGATCACCATTCTGCTGGAGACACGATGCGTGCACGCCGCATTGCTGCAAACAGATGGATTAATGTAGACCAGCTATGGTAACAAGTCATCACGTGGCTTTACCGACATTTTCTCAAGAGTCACCCTTTCAAAAAGAGAAATATTATTGATAGAAACCTGTGGTTACGCCAAGATGTTCACGTGGCACCGTAGAAACTAGAAAAAGGAACCAGGAGGACAAACGGTTTGGCAGAACTGCTGATTTAACACACGCTCTATCTCTCTCTCTCGCACCTGACCCCATCCTGGAGAACCCACCGCAATATCACCGCACGTCGACCAGTCAATGGACGGCACTGGCGTCGTCGATTGCTGTGATTCGACGCCCACAACGAGGAGGAGAAGGAGGATGACGGCTTTCTGAAGTGAGAGATAGAGAAGATATAAGCCTTGAATGATAGAACAGGAAAAATTTTGTGCGTGAGCACCTTTTTTCCAAATCACATATCCTAGCACTGAGAAGCCAAGTGGGATTGATTAGCTATATTGAATAGAGAGTAGTGAGATTAGAATGACTCTAATTGAAAATATTAAAGTTAGTGGCCACTGAAAAACTGACCCCTTTTTTCATATTTTTATTGGAAAGAGAAAAATATTCTACGAATACGGTATTTTTTAGAAAAAAATTTAAAATCGATATTTAGCCCGTAGTAAATTCGAGAAAGCGCGGGTCTGATGCCCTGATCCCAGGTATACTGTAACTGATATCGATTTTTCACACCATGAACCCTGTTCATGGTCCAAATTGATGTTGGGAATATGTCGACAAAACATCAAGTGACCTACAGTAACAATACCACAGTACTTTGAGTACAGTAGAAAAGTTACCGTAACCTGGCTACCGTAATCCGGATTTCTGAAATTGATCAAATTATGTCGTTTTTAGTTGCATGAGGTAGATCTCGAGTAGTCATTGTCTGAAAGCCATACGGTATGTCATCTACCATACCCCCGGCTACAGTATACCCACAGTAATCCGCAAATATGAAATTGAGCATCGACTCGGAATTTTTTGTATGAGGTAGGTCTTGAGTAGACAATGTCTGGGGGCTTCCGATATATCCGTCAGGCATTGTTTACCCGAGCTCTAGCTCATGAAACGAATTCCGGCTCAATTTTCGCACTTTTGTTTTTAGGCATCCTGTAACGCGATTACTGTAGCCCTGGATACTGTGAACGACAAACGGTAAACCCCTCTGACATTGTTTATTCTAGATCTAGCTCATACAAAAAATTCCGAGTCGATTTGCTCAATTTCATATTTGCGGATTACTGTGGGTATACTGTAGCCGGGGGTATGGTAGATGACATACGGTATGGCTTTCAGACAATGACTACTCGAAATCTACCTCATGCAACTAAAAACGACATAATTTGATCAATTTCAGATATCCGGATTACGGTAGCCAGGTTACGGTATCTTTTGTCGACATATTCCCAATTTTAAAATTTTTCTAAAAAATACCGTATTCTTAGAATATTTTTCTATTTTCAATAAAAATATAAAAAGAGGGGGTCAGTTTTTCAATGGCCACTAACTTTAAACCAATAGTTCAAGATCAGTAAAGATCAGTAAGATCAGTAAACCAGTCAAGAAAAATCAGTAAACTCACTGACCATTTGGGAGAAACGCGGCGACCGCTCGCGAGACAGAGAAGAGGAGTGAATGATGGGAGAGATTGATATTTTCAAATTGCGCATTGTAATCTTTACAATATTATAATGCTAGATATTATGTGCTTCTTTTCAAAGCGGGTAGATTATTTTCTGTTCATCGTGTATGCGAAGTTGACTTGGCCCAAACTGTCGGTTCCTTCAGAGACCGTATGGATGAACCCCGATAAACTTTTGCGCGGTAAACGCGACGTTATCAGGGAACTATCAAGGTGGCGTGTTCTCCAACAAACCGCTCCCTCTATTACAAATGTACAAACACTCATCCAAAATATTAAAACGTTCCGCTGATAAACGGCCGAAACGAGGGCGAGAGAGTATGTATGCAAAAGCGAGAGAAGCAGACAGTATTCACACCACAGGTAATACTTGAAGTGCAACGTAGTATTATAAATTTGTAATACACCTGTGAGCCTAATTTGTCGTGGAAACAATTTGTCAGTTTTGTTCCATAATTTGTAAATGCGCATTATCAGAAGAAGGATATAAGCTTTGTTCACTTACTTAGTGATGATGCAATATCTCATCGTATCCACTTCGACTATCGGGAACATTCTCCCAAGAGAACTCTTCGACTGACATTGCCTCAAGCTCGCAACTTCGACTCTTCACGAAGAGACCCTCGTGGAGACTGATGCTTACGTCTATCTTGGTAGAGTGCAAAGAGACGACGGATCCGTCGAGATGGAACTGACGAGGAGGACAAGAGCACCCGCGTACGACATCATCAGAGAAGTCTCATCCATGCTGAAGGACGCCAAGCTCCGCGCATCGCTCTTCGACTCGCACTCACAGGGAAATAAGCCTACGAATCTAGACTTATGGGATGGCCAGCGACGACTTATGCAGTCGTAGACTTATTTCCCTCTGAGCAAGTCCTTCCCGCTCTGTGCTATGTTGGGCCGAGTCGGGCCTCTCTCGAATTCAGCCATGTCCTATATGAAAACAACATATAGATCACTCGAGAGATCGTTGATCGGCACGAATCTGTACATATTTACCAGAAAAAAAGCCATTCGGACGTCCGCCGGCAGTCACTCCTCACAGATCCGATACGCTACACCAAACGGCGAAGCATCGATGCACGTGGTTCGACGGGAGGACGGCAGATTGTTAACCACAATCACTGAATGGTTCTCCCTCCCGATCTCCGCCGACCTCCAGGAAAGCCGCCAGTGAGATGGAGGGATTCGATCGTGGAATATGCGAAGGTGCCCTACAGTATTCAAGGACGTATCTTCCGATCGTCCGCTCTGCGACAGCGATATCGAAATTGGCTACTCGCGATAGAGAAGAATGGAGGAATTGTGATCCACACGGCAACGGCCGACGAAGATGGTCTTCTGAGTTCGAAGTAATTGTAAATAAAAGCTGTTTTTCCCAAGATATATCTTTGCGCTAACCAACCTGCATGTGTTGTAGAAAGAAAGATAGTCATAATCAACATGATTTATTTCCGATAGATGGCACAACTCTTTCTAGAAGTACGAGCAATGTTTGTGTGTGTGGGGAGTGATGGACAGGGGTTGTTGTCTTTTCTGGCGATTACTGTAGGCTCTAGTCGTTCATAAATAGTATTTCGGGGCAATAATAGTGTAGTTCGGGGGATAATAACTGTATCGAGGGGAGAGATTATCATGTATTCGAGTATGAGATGATTGTGGAAGTCAACGTAATCAATAGATTAGGAGGGAAAAGAAGCAAGGACGAGGCTAAGCGAAGAGTCGAGTGAGAGTCATGATCTACCATTGTTCTATATTATCGATTGATGAGAGTGGAAGATTGTTGAGAGTCTAATACATTGCAATATTGGGTAGATCAGCGTTTGTGTAATAAAATATAATATCGAGAAGTGCCTGACCCTAGGGAACGGAACTAAAATAGAGAGGAACAAAAAAATGCAGTCTCGAAATTGAAAATCGGTGATAACACGAGTCAAGGGTACACCTCTTTCGAGCGCTGCGATAGCTCACTCACAATTCTCTCGGTCTCTCTTGCTTCTCGATCTCTGAAAAGCGATGCCCCGCAACATAGACGTGTATTACCCTTGTTCATTCGATACATAATCTTTCATATACCGGGATCAACAAGCATCCTGAGTGTCCCTTTCCTCCAACAACAACCACACACTTTTAGATTGAGATAGATCTCCCGAAGGAAACGGGAACTCTAACTTGACGGTTCTCCAATCATTCAAAACGTGTAGAAAACGGTGTGTCATAACACAGAAAACTTGACAAAACCGGGAGATGAAATGCGTATTATTTCTTATCACTATGCGATTAATTATGTAACATGTGTATTACGGTGGACTAATCCGAGCCAGCCCGGGACCGGGACCAAAAACGGTACCTGTCCCGTTTTCGGTCCCGGTCCCGGTCCCGCACGGGTCCAAAAATTCATTTCGGTCCCGTTTGGTCCCGCTGGTCCCGCGCGACCGGTGAAGGAAAAATACAACACAGTAAGAGGAATCGCCCTTGAATCGTTTTATTTAGATGGAATATCACTAGCAAGTGCTGCAAAACTATAATTTCTACTTTTTAAAGATTAAAAAAATGTTTTTTTCGAAAAAAAAAATGTTTTTTCCAATTTTTTTGGAAATGTGTTTAGAGGGATTCCTTGTTCCCGAAATGCTATTCCACTTTCACAAAAGACTTATCCGGGCTCAAATACTCCATTTTTAAAGTAATCTTGCAGTGGACTCGCGGAACCAAAACGGTCCCGCGGGTCGGGACCAACGGACGGGGGGGGGGGGCGCACTCTCGCTTTTTGAGTCGGTCCCGGGACCAATCGGACCCGGACTAGGCCACCCTAATGTGTATCGATGTCGGAAAAATCACAAAGTCACTGATCGAAACGATTGTGTTGAACATTTATCAGATGATTGCTGGTTGCTTAATAAAAACACTCGCAGACGACGACTCTTCCTCCCCAATATTCTCTCCACGAGGGAAAATAGAGCGTGGAAGGGTAATGGGTACCGACGTAATAGGTGCTATATCCCCGAGTGGGCATCATGGGTGACTGAAATTAAGGCTCAGCAGCTTTCAGGATACGCAAAATAAATGACTACTTCAACCCACTTCGCCATTGTCGAGAAAGGAAGATGGATAAATCCTGGCAAAACAGTGCTGGCGTACTGAGATGGTGGAGATCTGTCAAGAGAAAGGTAATATTGCATTTCAGCCAATCCGTGCGAACCTGATGCTTTATGAGAGGAATCGGGAACTCGAGCACTATTGTCAGTAGGAAAATTCTTGATTTTTAAATAAATCACTTTTTTTTCATGGGAAGTACTTAAACATCTCCTCTATCGATTTTCATCGACATTTTTTTAAGGGCTTCGTTTCTTCATGAAAAACAACCAAACATGGTGTGTTGGGATCGCCCAGCTTGCTCGAGTTTCTCCCGATTCCTTTCATATACGTATAAATATCAAACGTACAAATATTTAAGTTATATATATAATTTAAAATTCGAAAACTTGATGAATTACCGACCCTTATAATCCGTTAGAAGTTCTCACGCATCTTTTCATGCTCGATTTATGCGATTATCTTTTAATTTGCGTTAGGTCATCAGAGCTGAATAAGAAACTACTAACTCCGAAGAATTTAGAATTCACAGAATTCTGCGACCTTCTAAGAGGTTCGGCTATTCTCCCAAGTGATATTTTAGGTTAAAGGGACAGTAAACACACAAATTCTTGTTCATTTGATCCACTTTCCAAGAGCGACGTAAAGATAGATATAGTGTGCGCCCAATCCGATATCAGCCCAAGTGAAGCAGCAGTAAGCGAGACTATCTGACTCATTCGAATTAATTTTGGCACAGCAGGAAAAATGAGTTGATGAGATAAACATGCCACATTGTAATATAGCCGAGGCGGAGTTGAGTCACGATATGCAGAAAGTGGAAAAACGTTTCTACGCCTCAGGGCATGACGTCACATGAATTTCCGTTTTTCGAAAACTTCATCAAATGACCTAATGAGTGGTACCAATCGATTCCTCATAAAATTCTAAGACTTTTTTGACTCCATGAATTTTTCGCTAATATTTGATCTAAGCCTGAAAAATTGGTTTCAAAATTTTTATTTAATAAAATTTAATTATTTTTCTGTTGTTTGACTGTGCAAGTGAGAAGGTTTTACTTGTGATATACAATGCTATAACAATGATAGTTCAACTGTGTGAAGGGTTGTTTGTACGAGGGGCATCAAGCTTGTTCAGTATGCTGAAAATGAATGGGTTCTTTGAATTATGGTGAACTTACAGTCACAAGGTAAAAAGTCCCAATGCTATCAAAACGGCGCTGGAAGCCACAGTATCCTTTTTATGGTAACTATGTAATAGTAGGTTACTAGGGCTTTCTTCGGACACACTCCCGAACCTGTCGGATAATACTTGAAAATCACTCCGGGTTACTGTAGCACACCACAATTCCAAGAACCCATTTATTTTCAGCATACTGAACAAGCTTGATGCCCCTCGTACAAACAACCCTTCACACGGTTGAACTATCACTGTTATAGCATTGTATATCACAAATAAAATCTTCTCACTTGCACAGGCAAACAACAGAAAAATAATTAAATTTTATTAAGTAAAAATTTTGAAACCAATTTTTCAAATTTTCAGGCTTAGATAAAATATTAGCGAAAAATTCATAGAGTCAAAAAAGTCTTAGAATTTTATGAGGAATCGATTGGTACCACTCATTAGGCCATTTGATGAAGTTTTCGAAAAACGAAAATTTTGATGACGTCATGCCCCGAGGCGTAGAAACGTTTTTGCACTTTCTGCATATCGTGACTCAACTCCGCCTCGGCTATACTACAATGTGGCATGTTTATCTCATCAACTCATTTTTCCTGCTGTGCCAAGCCTCTGAAGAAACATGTCGATCCACTCAGATAGTCTCTCGTAAAACGCTTGCCTAGCAATCGTGAGGTCGCGTGTTCGATACCCACCCTATGCTTTTGTTTCTTCCCACGGGACGAAAGTAGTGGCGAGACCGCGAAATTTGCGGGAATTCAACGGCACCTTTTCTGTCCAATTCTTCGGCATTGATTGTTTTTTTCTTATGCGTCTTTTTCCTATCAAGAATTATAAAGAAAATAGTCTAAAACGAGCAAGAAAAGATGCGTGAAAAATTAAGAGTCGTACACAGAGCGAAAGTTGGAGACTTCCCGCTCTGTGTACGTAAAATAAAAATAAACAAAGTAAATGTTGTACGGAATTGATAGAGAAGTGTATCAGATGCATTATATTGATAATATTCAAACGGCTTGTTTTGAACTTTTGAACAAAACAATATTCCACATAATATTTTAATGGGTGTGTACTTATGAAGTTCTTTTATGTATTTGATAAACACCTAAGTAACACAATAAAACTCTCAGATTCCTGGCATCAACATCGGTGCAGGTTATAATTGAATTCATAGAAGAGTTGTCACTTCTATAAATTCATTTTTTAAAACTTTTGTAACAGTCGAACACTCCCGCCCCCCCCCTATGAGCGTAGTTGTGGCATGCTGTGGTTTTGGTGCGACTTTCAACCAAACTATGATCAGTAATATTTGGGTAAAAATAACTTACATTATCTAGGAAATCGCTTTTACGGTAGTACATGAATGAGATTTGAGAGCGTTTGTATGTCGGCCAATCTGAATCAATCCGACCTTATCAGTTGTAAGACTCGACCGTCCCGGAAAATTCGATTCTGCCATTTTCGTATGACCCAACGAACTATAATATTATGAGAGTGCTGCCCATCCCTCTGCGTGAATATTGTTGTGCGAAACAAATAGTATTTTTGAGGTCGTGCTATATCACATCCATCTCGATATCAATCCAATTTTGACACTTTTCGCCTATGACTAATCACATAATCCAACCGTTATTTAATCCTGGCAGGAATACATGTGTTCTCCATTACACTCGAAGAATACATCGATTCCTTCAACTCGTTCCACGAAACGATATACTTTTTTTTCAAAAAATTGTTTTGATTAGTTTTATATATTTTTGAAAAGATGACGGTATTTCAGATTATTACTTAACCTAAAAGGGCAAGCCCTGTCTGTCTGTGGGTCTGTGAGCTCGTCCGTCCGTGCGTACGCCACTACCGATTATCTCGAAAATGGCGCAACCTATCGACTCACTTCCTTCGCCATAATGACCGAATCCACAAAAAAAATTGAAAAAAAGGCTAAGTGGTTAAAGGGCGCGACATTCAAATCCGACCGACGCAGGTTCGACCCCAGCCGCGGGCTAACCTTTTGTCGCATTTTTCGCTGCACGGCAAAGAACAGCAAACATGCTTTCAAGAAACTTGAAACGTGTTCGAACACGTTTTGACGCGTTTTAAAGCGTTTTAACGAAATGTTCGAAATTTTACCAAAACATCCGGGGACACTCGCAAATCACGGGAAAGGTGTTCTGCGATGTCACAAACGTGTTCAAACGTATCAGGGAAATCAACACACGATATCCTGCGTTTCCGTTGTGAAAGGCTCGTGACGATGAGAGCGATCGAAAAAAAGCTGCCACGGAGCCACGAAGTGGCGTAGTGACGTCTGACGGACTTTTTTTTGCGTGTCCGTCCGTCACGCTCTGAAAACTCATCCTTCCTATAACCTCGCTTCGATTTCATTCAATCTTCGCAGAACCTTTTGCATATGATAAATAACCAAAATTGATTTAAAATTTCACAATGGGGGATCATAGGAAAAGTGTTGTACGATGCCGTAGTGAACACATTTTTTCGATCGCTCTTAGCCTCAACCATTTCTTCATTCTGAGCCTCGTGCCGAGCGGTCGACAGTCTCCCGATCCTCTTCCACAGCAGTTTGGTGAATCCTTGCCAGTCAGCATGGGCAACCCTTCAAGTATCGCCCACCCGGTACCACTTCGAGCAGAGGACCCGGATCGACTACACCTAATTCAAATCGCCAATTATCAAGAAATGTACCAGCCGGCAAGACTAACACGTGAATAAACACTTCGGTTGATACAGGTTAGTCTAAACAGAAAGATACGTCAAAAATGTGCCAAAATAAGTGAAAATCTCCGCTCTTTCCAACTGTACGAATTTGCACGGCATTCAGTACTAAAAGAAATGCAGTTCAAAATTGTGTTCGTTCGGTTTCTTCATTTTTCATCAGGTTGGTGCTTTATCCATTTAACAACACGATATCACATTGCGTATCGAGTAATTACGACAGTTCGATCAGGGCATCTCGTGGAGTCTCCAACAATCTCCTTTTTAAGTAGGTGTTCGTCTGGGTGGTGGTCATGACGATAAATGCGAGTCTTGACTATTTTTCCTCAAGATATCAGATGACATTCCTTGGACGATCGATCCGTGCTCCAAAGTTTGCGATTGATATCTGGGCAAATATATTTTTACAACAAGCGATCTATCTGAACTAATCCTAATATCTTACTTGTGGGATGACCAAATCAGGTGTATTCATACCTGTTCCCGGTTGTCAACTTATCAAAAACATCGCTAAAATCAAGGGGTGGCCGACGCGATCAAGGATTGGCAAATGTACTGGGGGCCGACAATTTTCGAGAACTATATAAATAAAATAGATGAAATAAGTTGCATTCATCTTGAAACAAGAATAAACTTGGATAAAAATCAATACTCTATGGTTACTTTGTTGTGGCTGAATACCGTAATATGTTTGAAACATCGAAAATCTATCCAGGACCTTCTCGGTGCCTCCTCCCTCGCCCGTCCTACCGTATCACACGATCAGATTGCCACGCATCCGAAAATCTACCGTATTAATCGAAAAAAAATCGCTCAAAAAAAAATCACCTAGAGGGTAAATATGGCTGGGGATACTGTAGGAGATATGGCGCTGTTCGCGTAAGAATCGAGCAGATCCGCCGGCACAGTAAAAAAAAGTCGATTCTCTGTAATTTCGTCATTTGAGGTTTTCGAGGGTGCTGAAAACGATGGACATAAAATCATTTTGCACAAAAAGCGCCCGTTGGCGCCAGTTGGTGTCACGTCGAAATCACATTTTATCAAATATGTAAGTCGCAGAAATCGCTGAATATTTGCCCTTGTGATCTCTAGTGCTGATTTTCACGGCGGTCACGCCTGTATACTTCATTTTGAATGATTATTATTAATAATATTTAAAATTGCTTTGTTCTGATTAATTTCTGACCTTGTTAATGGACACACGTCGGAACGGCGTAACGAGACGATTCCAAATCTGTATTTTTCGCAAATTTCGTCATGCGGATTTTTATTGTGCTAACGTAAAGTGTAACGAAATTGTGAATAAAACAAACGACTCTCTCTTCCTCCCCTCCTTTGACCTCCCCGTCCAGTGCACTCTTGAATCTCCACGCTCTCTCTCCTTCCCGAGAAGGCGAGACTCGCGGGGAAGGCGAGAGAGTGTGGGGATTTGAGAGGGCGCTGGGAAGGGAGTCGAGGGTAACAGGGGAGAATCGCCTTTTTTACTTACAATCTCGTCGCACTTTATGCTAGCATAATTAAAATCCGCATGTCGAAATCAGCTAAAAATACAAATTTGAATCGTCTCGTTACGCCGGTCCGAGATCAATGTACATTAGCAAGGTCAGAAATTAACCAGAACAAAGTTGCAATTTTAAATATTACTAATAATAATCATTCAAAATGAAGTATACAGGCGTGACAGTCGTAAAAATCTGGCACCAAAGGGCGCCTTTTGTGCAAAATGATTATGTCCATCGTTTTCAGCACCATCGAAAACCTCACATGACGGGCCAGAGAATCGACTTTTTTTCACTGTGCCGACTCTTGCTCAATTCTTAGGCGAACAGCGTCATATGGAAGTCTCACAGCAGGGAGAAATAGTGAGATTGATGGTTGTAAAGTCACTGAAGGAAACAGGCGTTGATGCTTTAAACATAGGTTCAGCCAAGAAAATCCTGATCAGAATTTCTGACTTTCTAGACGCTATGCGCGACAGACCCATATCAAACATGTATAACTAGAATTAAATCACTATTTCACATCGCAAAGACGTAAGAGAGAGATCACTGTGCATTGCTTGCTACATGGGTTTCCCAAAGCCGAAGTGAGAGATCAACCCCTGGTTCTAAGAACGGACTAAGAACAAATCGTTGGTTCTTGCTGCTCTTCTTGCTTCTTGCTGCCTTGTCCCAACCCGGCGAGTTGCAGCAGTAACCCGGGAGCGCGATGAAACACTACTGAAACGCTAAGCAATGTCTAACTGTCCCTGTCTAAGTCAATGCGACACTATTCTAGCCTTCAATACGCTCCCACTTCGTTTTTACCGCTCCTTATGCTAACCACACCATTACTACCCTGTCTCACTACGGCAATAAACATAATAAAGCCCCTTCTACAGCAATTAACACGCGATAAACCCGAAAAAAACCAAAAAGAAAGCAAAAACAAGGGAGAGTCAAGCTGTGCATTACCGTACTTATTTGATAGAGTTGTGTCACCTCAATTTCGGTGTGTCATGCAAAGATAACGCTGTTTCTCGAAACTGATGCAATTGTACGTTTTCCCGTGTGAGCGCAAAATTCATTAGTAGCTCCAGCAGTAATTATTTGTAAAATAAAGAGTAAAAAAACACCTCCTCCGAAAAATGAAGTGCTTTCGACTGGCTTTCGACTGGCCTGCAGCGAGTTGACGGCCAGTCGAAAGTCAAGTGAAATTTGTCAAAGTTAACTAAAAATTACGTGTTGTGCCTTACATTACTAAGTTTTTCATGCTCTTTCAAAGCGCTAGGGCGGCGAAACACGTAAACTGCTTCAAATATGCGCAATTCTTCGCGAAAGATTTTGCGTACTGTAACCCGAGGATCCTATCACATACTGAAAAAATCCTGTCACAGCTCTCCAAAGTATTACGGTAGCGTTGCCAATCGCTTACTGAAGCTATTCTGTGACTCTTTTTGACTTCTTTTCTAGGGGCCACCACGTAAAATTGAAAATTGTTCCTAAAAATGCAAATTTCGTGCCTTTGGGGTAATGAGGGATGCAGAATCACGATAGCGTTTCCAGATTTATCAAATATTACCAGTTCAGCGAGTATTAGACACGATTCTAAGCCCCGCCCCCCGTGGTGTAGTCGCCCAACCGAATTCGTGCCGCATCGTTGCGCCGTGAGTTCGGTGGGGCGATGCATGTTCGTCGTGTCAGAACTTTTTATTCTGGTTTCTTTTTACAGCTTTTATGTGTTTTTTCTCGATTCAATTATATTTATTCCGATATTAATAGCGAGATAAAGGGAAAAAACTAACGTTAAACCTGTAGCTAGAGCTGCAATTGTAAATACTCTAAACAAAATAAAAATCAATAAAATGTCCTATAACGACATTTACCGTAATACGTTGTCTCTGAACAACATTTTAAAGCCTAAATAAAGAAGGTTCGCTAACACGGATTTCCCCTTTCTGTCACCCAACGACACTTTCGACTTTGAAGAATTAATAAGTAAACTAATCTCGGTGGCGCATCCCTTGAAACGCCAGAAATTTAATATAATTTTAAATCGCAAAACTTCGCAGAGGAATTAAAACACATTCGCTAATACGGATTTTGCTAATTTCTTTTCCAATGCTTTGTATTCATCTGTACTTCATATAAAGGCAAAAACCTGATTGGCGCACCCCCTAATATTCTAAATATCCTTCAAAAACTGTTTTTCGGTGCAGATTTGAATTTCTGTCTTTTCGTACTTTTCCGCGGCTCTAATTTTGAAATTTCCGGTTCGGTGGGCCCTACTTCTTTTCTTAATTTAATATAAATTAATTAATTTAATTTAATATTCCTATTTTTATTAAATTATAATATTCATGTTGGATTTCTGCTCTGGTGACGAGAGGACTATGTGGGAATTATTTTTATTAAAAAAATCAGGGGGGCCCGCTCTAGATTTTTAAATATATTTTTCAAGGGGGGGCCGACAATACTATTGGACAAGGCCCGCAGGTATGGGTGGATTATTTAAGAAAGCACTTCTTTTCTTTTTTTCAGAACGTGCATATTTTTACAGGACCCTACACGGCAAAATGACTAAAGTATATGTGAGATGTCGTGGAATTGATGGAGCAACGTTGCAGTGTGGGAAAAGTGCGACCACGTTCTCCTCACTTCCAGTACAGTCCCAACAATCAACCGGCCGCCGAGAGAGTATGCGAAATGAAGAGAGCATGGTCTCACATTTCACACTCTACTGTCCCATCAAACCTCTAGAAGGTAGACAAAGTTAAAGAAAAATGTACAAAACACAATTATGTAATCTCTTGTTTCGCTTTTTTCCTCGGGAGATTTTCTAGAGTTTCGTCATCGTAGGGACGAAGCGCAATCATGATAAAAAAGTTTAATTACAATATTTGATCTTTCAATTTTTCAATAGGCGATCTAATTTTCATTAAGTCAAATTACATTTCGATGTATTTGCAACATTGGGACTTATACAGTTCACTATGGCTAACGCACAATCGTAAACCAAAACATTCATCTCCGTTCTTCAATTCAAAAAATCGGAAATTGTCCGAAAGTTTCCTAGTGACGATGCAATTTCCTTGTGCTTCCCATGTGGCTCCCTCTACTGCAATTATTTCATTGTCCCACGACTGGGAACCTCCTCCCCTGAGCGTCCTTCTCGACTAATATTTCGGAGATATGTTATCTGAGAAACCGCTCACTCTAAACAGAGCGCAAATTTGCTGGGAGAACGGTTCTCCAAGGTTTCATTTGTTAGAGAACGCTTCTCCACCCTCCTCGTTCCGCACACTCTCTCGTGTGCTCGCCGAGACGAGATAGTCTACGGAACGAGGAGGGAGGAGAAGCGTTCTCTAACAAATGAAACCTTGGAGAACCAATCTCATAGCTAATTTACTTTCGGTGTAGGCTTGTGAAGCTATGTCGAGGAAACAGTTTGTGCCATTGGAGCTCATGCATTTGGCCTCCGCTTTCTTCCATAATTTGTACAATTCGCAGGTTACGATGAAGAGTGTAATGAATGAAGTTTGTTCCATGACGTAGTGATGATGCAATTTGGAATTCCGCGCACTTTGAAAATGGTTCATTTAATTCCCATCGCAATTATTTCATTGTCCCACGACTGGGAACCTCCTCCCCTGAGAGTTCAGCTCGACTAATATTGCCTCCAGCTCACAAATTCGTCCCCCATTCTTCATAACTTCTACCCTCTCTCTCTCTCTCTCTCTCTCTCTCTCTCTCTCTGTCTGTCTCTCTCTCCCTTCTTTCCAGAGCCCCTTCTAGAGTGACCCATGAGTGATGTGCTATGCATGGAGGGCCGTTCTATTCAGACGGCTTTCTTGCAGGCGAGAGTCAAGGCAGAAAGAAGAAATCCCAGACAGGTCAGACACGAGGACGAGAGAGTGTGCCGAATGGAGAGAGCGAGCGTGCGCGCTCGGGAACCCTCTGCACATGCCTTCATTAGCAGCGCTTGCGCAATTTCCGGCGCAGTTGTCTCTGCGCTCTCCCGGTCAGCCACACTCTCTCGCCACCCACTCTCCGCCTTTCGCGCGCTATCTCGTCTTTCGTCTGACCGCACTCTCTGTCTCCTCTTATTAAATCGCCGCCGAAGGGAGAGGGGGATGTGAAATCGGATTCGAACAGATTCTGAGAGAGAAGAGGAAAGTGGAGGAAAAGGGTACAGCGTGGAAATGGACAGAAAAACTATTCAATGTTCACGAAGCTCTTTAAAAAATAAACTCATGCAATATTCATTTTAGAACGATTTTCTATAACGAAGAGACCAATTCAGCACTTAAGTGCTTTCACTTTCACTTACTTTCACCAAAGTAAATACTACATTTATAAAATGATACGATCATACCAAAAAGCCGAATATCGAACTTCCGTTGTTTACCATATCGACCCTCTCGCTTTTGCGTGCTCTCTCGTCTCGGTAAACACAGGAAGTCCCCAGTTCGACATTTTGTTTGATCGTATCATTTTATAAATGTAATGGTTTATTTGCAGGAGATGAGAAAGCATTAAATCATATTCCCAAGTCGCCGAACGCCTCTCTTCTTATCGGTCGAGTTCTCCGCATTACATCTCCATTACATTATCATTCATCGTCCGAGACCGGAACTCAATCTCTCTCTCTCTCTCTCTCTCTCTCTCTCTCTCTTCCTCTCCTTCGGCTGTCCCTCCATCCATCATCTTCTCAATCTCCCCCATGCGAGCCCGTTCGGGAATTCGCAACTAAGAAATTGCATATGAATGACGAAAACTGAATAAAAATGGCAGACAAATCACAAAGTATGAATTTGTGAACTGTGGCAATGTCAGTTCAATGTTGTGAAAACCCAATCCATTCTCTTTCCAACTCTCAGCACCTTATCAGCCGTTTTAATAAGGTATTCGAATACGAACACCGAAAGGACTTCCTTAACAGCAAGTACTTAACATTCATTGAGAAAGTAACCTCCCTAAATCACTCTCTCTCTCTTTCTCTCTCTGTTCCTCCATCCGTCTTCTTCTCCATCTTGCAATCCCATGCACGTCCGTTCGGGAATTCGCCCCTCCCCCGCTCTGCGTCTCTGCCCCTTCTCAGTCGCCGGATTTCTCAGCGCAATCACACAGACGCAGCGCCGTCAGATGACCGCACCCTGCTTCTCTGGCCGCTCTCGCCCCCTAGTGGACGGGCGAAGGAAGAAGTTTTGTCGCGACGTCGTGGAACCGAATGAGAGTGGCGAGAGCGGCCAGAGAGGCCAGAGTGCGGTCATCCGACGCCGACGTCTGTGTGATTTTGCCAGAAATCCAGGGGAAGGGCAGGGACGCAGAGTGTCTCACGGGTTCTTCGATAATAAGACGGAATCTAGCGACGAGATGGGAGGTAATCAGAGCGGATACGAAGAAGGGAGGGAGGAATGCGGAATTGCGTAGGGATGACGCAATCACGTCATGGAGCAATGGATTGTGTTGCTTTTTAAAAATATATTTTATAGTAGCAGGCACCAACCATGATGGTTTCTCTCAATGCGGAAATGATAGTAGTCAAACACAATCGAACATTCCGCACCGGAAATTCCAGAATTCGCATCATTCTACAGCCGTTTCGAACTCCAGGTGTCACGGTAGTGATCTACCATCGTTATCTGTTTGTGACCCATTAATCCTATTCACAATTGTTATCATGTCCACACTGAGAAAGAATGATTATTGCTAATGAGAAAGAGAACGAGGCACGCTATAAAAGCGGCCCTCTCCTGCTATCAGGGTCAGTCAGTTGCCAATGAGAGAAAGAAAAGAACTTCTCCCCCTAATCACCTCTTCCTACCAAACAGCCTACGCTAAGACGACGTCCCGTCTTAGACGTAATGCAGGAATGGGTTACCAGTGAACTCCTTTCATCTTCGAACTCCACCTCGTTCTCGACCCTCCTTGAGGTTTCTTCAACAAATTGTACGTACAAAAAAATCGGACGATAAATGATTTTTACTATTCCCCTAACATAGATACAAAGAGAATTTCGGGTTTATCTTGGCTTTGAGGGGTTCGCAGAGCATTGAAGTCTGACACCCAACATAAAATATTATAAATAAATCGAATAACGAAGTAGATATGTAAAGGACAAGTCTCTCTGTTTCCGCCCCTCTCCCCTCTGCTCCGGAATTCTCTCTCTCTCTTCCTCTCCTTCTCACACCCAGCGGTCACTCTCACACGAGAGTTTCAAGCCTCGATCGAGTCCGAAAGAGAGAGAGAGAGAGAGAGAGAGAGAGAGAGAGAGAAGGAAGGGAAGGGAGTTTTAATCTATTTCTCGCACTCCCCTCCATCCCAACCTCCTGTCGCCCTCAGGGGCTAACTAGACTGATATCTGCTTTTATTATAGATAAGCCGAGATGTTGTCTTATTCATTCCATACCCGTTCTTGCGCAATTAATATCCATCAATTTTTTCCAAAGTGTTCATCGCCTTACTTGTCTGATGAATATTATTCCCAAATCGAGGATTCTGCGCACATAGATTCAGGGCGAAATAACTAAAACATACCGATAAATTTAGCTCAAGCATCGAACTCCTCACAGCACCGGTCACTCATTCCTCTCTCTCTCTTCTTTTCTCAACGCGCAACATTACACCTCTCTCTTTGCCCCTTCTGCGAGAGAGAGAGAAAGAGAGAGAGATCGGATGACCAGTCATCCCCCTTTCTCCCCCCCCTCTCTCCAGCTTTCCTTGTTCCTCTCCCTCAATGCACTTTCCTGAGAGAGAGTCCATCCATCTTGTCCCCTCCCCTGTTTCAACAACATTCAATCCGTCAAATTACCTCTGAATCGCGAACTAACTTTGATGATGATGTCTTAGAATTTAAATCGGCGAACTTTTTCAAAGCTTGTATCAAGCTTCCTGAGGAGTAGGCGGGGCTAGAGTAGCAACACACCCGTATGGTCCAAATTCTAACCCGACTTTTACCCTTCCTATGGAATATCGGTCACGGTGTGCTTCGGAGCTGCCAATTTAGGAGCCCTAAAATATGCAAGTTTCTAAATTTTCCGAAAAGCATCACTCCTGGAAAAATGTCGAGCCTTCCTAAAGCGCAGTTACAAAACGTTGTCCAAAATCCTAGAATGAGATAGAAATCTCTAGAAATCTTCTCTATGGTCACTCAAATTCGCTCCCCTGGGGGGAAATCGCTAAAAGTTCTCCCCAGTCTCAGAAGGAGGAACGAGTCCCGTCCAGAATCGTTGAGGCCCTGCGAAGGCATGCACTCTCTCTTCTCTTTCGCGGGAACTCTCTCTCTCTCTCTTTCTCTCTCTCTCTCTCTCCCCGCTCTCTCTCGCTGGTCACTCGCTCCACCCGGCTGGAAATAGGAGAGGAGGAGAGGAGAGGCTCTGCCCTCAGGCCCCCTCTCCCGCCGCACATTTGCATATTGCGCAATCGTTAGACGGGCGAGAGGGCCCTGGTGCCAGTCGGGCCCCGTTCCTTCGGCCCCCTCCCCCTACCCTTACCCTCTCGAGACTGAGAGGGCCTGTTGCACTCTCTTTCTCTATGGCGCAATCAGATGTTCAGCTAGGGGCTAATTACTCGGTTATAGACGTTTTAAGAACATTCTTAATTCCAATTTTCTTTCTTCTCACCAAAGGTTAGAGATAGAGACTCTGGAAAGCCCGTTGCACTTATGACGAGAGTGAAATGTTGGAACCGAGAATTTGCGATTCGCGCATAAATTTCAGGCCGTTTTGAGAAGATTATCAATCAATCATCAATCATTTATCATGCCAAAAAAACTTGATTGAATTAAAGTAAGGTGTAGTATTTGAAGCAGCATGAAAATTACGATGTCACGACTAGGTGACAAAGACAATGTGCGAGTGAGAGAAGTGCAGTGAGTGAAAGGTGTACAATACTGGTTCAATATCTGTTGTGTTTGGGAATTTTGTCCAATCTTATCGCCCAAATTCCCAGCCTAAATAAGACATCCATATCCAAAGCCGCTTGCACTTTTGAGCTTAATGAGAAATGGGGCCCGTTTTCTCACATCTCGTGTAAATTTCCTGATGTTTTATGACTATTCTGTCATTTTTATCAATTTTAGATTTTACCAATTTCTTTTTCATTCAGCACTTCGCAACCGTCCTAGACAGCGTTTAGCAACTCTGAATAACTGGAATAACTGAATCGACTGGAGTTTGGATGTTTTAAAGGCGCTTATCTGTCTGTGTTCTGGCGCAGTTTCCTTCCGTTTACACTGTTCTGTCTGTAAACTCTCTGTGCCGAGCTTTTTGTCTGAGTTCTTTGGCTAGATTGTGCCCAGTTGGCAAAGGAACGTGCAGTTTGCGTACTTGTGTATGACCATTCCTCTCAGTCGATCAGGAGTAATATTTACACCCTACAAATTCTGTTATATTTTGCAAAATTGCAGACAGTCTGGGGTGTTTTTATATTGTCGATGAGATTCTTAAAATACACCTATTTGAAATTCTCCTGAACCTTGTAGGTCACTCAAAGCCGAGTTCCGAATCCTTCCTTCTCCTTCTCTTCCTTTTCCATTCCCGAGCTGTCTCTCTCTCTCTCTCTCTCTCTCTCCCCAATGTCTCTTCTTCTTCTAGTGGACAGCGCGCTCTCGGCCGTTCTCTCCCTCTCTGCATTTCCAATTCCTCCTTCTTCTCTTCCCCTCCCTCTATTTCCTCCCAACTCGCCGACGTATCCCACAGCGCTCACCCCGTCGAATTTTCGACAGGCGACGTTTCCCCGATTATATTTATAGAGCCCCGTATGGTCATCAAGTAAGCCAATTTGGCGCTCCTTGCGCGTAGGTGAGTGCAAGAAAAAAACAATATGGCGTCACGTTATGACGTTCCTATGTTTTCTCTTGTTCTTTATTCGTCAGTTGGGAAGTATAATTGAGCCCGTTGCAATGCTCTCTCAGGGACCATGTCATGTCCTGGAAAGCGGGGGATTCTTAGAATTATTAATGCGTAATTCTCTTGTTGATCCCTTCCTTAGCTCCTGGATTCGATTTCTTCATCGATAGTCGAACTATCTGTCTTCTACGCTGTCATTTACTTCAATTTCTTTATCAGTTCATCTCTTGCAAGATTCTGCACTCATTCCACGAGCACAGTTGTCAAACCCAGCGTCCAGTTCCCTCTATACATCCTTTCTCTCCCATTGACCTCGTCTTCGGGGGCCCTTAAAGGCCTCGTCGATCGTACCCCAGACGTATCTAATATCTGTAGATTCAATTGCGTCTCAATTTGTTAGAAGTTCCCAATTAACTTATTCCTCTGGTCACCCGCTTCTTACAACCACTCTCAGTCAAACATCACGCTCTTCGACCTTACTTACCATTGTGGCACATCCATTAGCTGTCGATTCAACTTCATCTTAACGTTGAAAATTCTGAATCCTATTCCCAGCGTAGTGCCTGTTGCTCATCTCCTCAACTTCACCTTAGTAATTTCTAGCTCGTTTTCCTCAACTTCACCTTAGTAATTTCTAGCTCGTTTTCCTCGTCCAGCTCGTTAGCACGTGCGCTTTGAATATCAGCAGTCAAGAATTAATCCGTTTATCAGACCAGCAGAACCAATTCACAAGAACCGATAGTTAAGTTCATAATGTCTATAAGCCCAATCTTATTAGGCTCAATCGTTGGAGTGGAAGCTCGAGCACATCCGCTTTCTAGGCCTTTCAATTATAAGTCCAATCTACTGGTATTAGGTGCACTCGTTCAATAACTCACAATATCCGCTTCATGAACAGGAACAGTTTTCCATCTTTGCACTTCTGATGAACACCTTCCTTCAAAAGACCACGGTCTGTATTCTTCTGCAGACGACCTTCATCATTGAGCATCTCTTTGATCCACTTCTTGGGTTCGACTTCATTAGTACGAATCGTTGTCGGGTGCATAACATTTAGCAGCAACATCATCCAGTTCTTTGATCCTTCTGGTCTTTCTTTTTTCATTAGTACGAAATAGTCATCCGTATTCTCGTGATCACCGACTGTTTTCCATGAATCAGAAGGAAGATCTCGCCCGTTTCTTCCTCCTTTCTTACCAGTGACTAACTCGCGCGGCGGACGATGCGCATCCTTTCCGTATTGATGATCGAGGAAGAAAGCGATTCCGAGGTAGACACGCACTGTATGATATGGGAAGGAGGAGAAAGAAAAGAAAGATGGACGATGAAGTGTACAATAACCGCTGGTAGTGGGCACAAAGATCCGATGGTGGATCAATGAAATAGTCAGCCGAAGTACTTCTTCATCATCCCCATTGGATATCACATTTCAAATGTTATCCCGCTTGTTATCTCTATCACATGGATTATCACTCTTCGCCCTAAGGGCAGGACACAACTCTCCCCGGCTGTCTCCATACTTGCACTTCACTGTTATCATACCCTTTGAGGAAGAGAACGATGCTCTCTCTGTGGTTGTGAGTGCCTGACACCGGGTCTCATAAGTTGTCTGAGAGTTGATCTTATCATCTTATTTACCATACTCAGCTTACCGTACTCGTACGACTCCAAAGTTGTGTCTTCTCTGCAGATATCATATGCTTCTCGTTGCGCCTTCATAGGAAAGTCTCAATCGTGCAGTTTTCGCAATAGGTTACCTCATCTCCCTCCCGCCAGCAGCTTCCGGTCACCTCCCCTTTCGTCCATAAAAACCACCACTCTCTCTCTCCCGTCGTCCATTTTTCCCTCCTTCAGCCATTCATCGCCCCTGGTTACCTCCACTCCCTTCCCCCTTTCCTCCCCTTTCTGTCCACTCTGAATGACCCCTCGCGGACTTTCTCGGACATTCCGAAATAATAATGCACTTCCACCTCTCTCTCTCTCTCTTCTGCCTCAATTCTCAGCAGTCCGCCGTCGCTTCTCGGGTTTCTCCACGAGGAATCCGCTCAACAAAGTCCGGTTGCCCTTTCCGAACCCTGATCTACCGTAACACCAGCCGTAGCCCTAATAGTCTACAGTACCTTGTAAGAGTGCGCGGTCACTTGCCGGTTCCGAACCGTCACCATCACTAGATAATCCGCTCTTGACCATGACGGCTCTCAACGCGTGTGGACAACACTTTGCAATCTCGTCCTCTCTTCCGAACAGTGGCCATTTCCATAATCTGGCAAAGTGTCATACCTGCCCTTTCAGCCACGCTCTTTGTAACTTCCACTAGTCTGATATTTATTGTTCGAAGACTAGCAAATGGAGATTTTTTGAGTGTGGTTGCCTAGAACCAGGCTATCTAAGATCCGGTTTGGATCTCTTGCTGAAATTTAAGGTCCCTGAGTTTCGTTCCCGATTCTGCACAAACTTTCTCTGTTATGGACATCGTTTGCCCTCTAGCATCGTTACCTTCGATTCCATCGCTCTTTACCTCTCCTCCTCTCCTCCTCCGCCTCCACAATTCCCCCACTCACTCGCTTCACTGATAATATTTGCTCGAGCGAGGGAGAGAGAGGGAGAGAGAGGGAGAGAGAGACTTGCGTCAACTTTGACCACCCTTCCTTCCCTTATCAGAGAACTTAGAGGGAACTTCCTCTTATCCCCCTCCCACCCCACCGGTACCATCCACACCCGCGTGAGACAGCAACCAGCAACTACCGAATCGAGAATTACCGTTTGCTTTGTCAGTTATCGATTACCATCCTATTTTCGATTACCGTACCCATTCAGTTCTCGATCGTCTACAGTATCCCCTGGTCATCTTCTAATGCTCATGCACGCGCGCGCTCCGGCCCACTCCTAATGCGATTTCTAACGCGCGCGGTCCTGCTCTGTCGGCTAATTTTGCGGATTTGGCCGTTTCGGAATTCGATTCGCCATGTCACGACGGGCTGTAAGAGAGATTGGATGACCTTTCCTCTCTTTGGGGCCGAACGCCCCCAGCGAAGAGCTGTGCCATACTTAATTAGATTAATCTATCATTTTAGTAATGAAAAGTACTCTCCACCGTCCCATCATGACTTCTCCTCCTCAATTTGCCTCAAGTTCAGATCTACATCCTTGCTATCGGAACCGTTTTAAAACGAAACCCTGCCGCCTTCCTTGTTATGCCCCTGCGCACACGGCAGTTTTGGCTGCCTGCTCCAGGAGGTGATAGGGGAGATAAGGAGCAGTGATAAGGGATCAGAGGAGAGAGAGAGAGAGAGAGAGAGAGGGCAGGAGGTAAACAGCGCCCTCCCTGAGGCATCGCCCGCTCGGGAACCAACCAACCACACAATCAACCAACAAGTTTATCACTCCCCATCGACGTCGTCGCCTGACCAGTTGACCAGTTGGCAGATTTTCCAATGATTCAGAGGCACACGCGGGAGAGTTTTGAAAGGAGTCTTACTTAAATACATTTTTTTGTCTAGACGAATATCATAAGGCGTTATCATGACCTATTATAAGGTTATCATAACCAGATTTAGATTCTCCAAGCGCGCTGATTCGGAAGCACGCGCGTGCCGATTTTGCACAACTCACTTCTTTAAAAAAAGTGATTACTGCTATGGTAGCGCTCTTGCACTTTGTCTTATGCTGAAAATAGACAAGTATGATATTTTGGATTGATTCTACTCTTAGATCGCTCTCTGCACAGAGACATGATAGTAACTTAAAGTCCTGATGAGCACGTTCATAGTAATATCTAACTTTGATCTGCCCTCCATAACTATGATGCCAGTTAAAAACTAAAATTTTTTAGTGTGGTCACTCCCCCCCCCCCACCTCATCCCTCTCCTACTACATCCACCTCACGCCTCCAAATCGCCTGCCGAACCCTCGAATTTGCCGCCCTCGGGCGCTTCCGGTGCTCGGCGCAAAATTGTTTGAGCGGGGCCATTTTTTTCGTAAAGTGCACGGGTCATTTCATCGCCCCGGGCAGTGAAGAAAAGGGGAGAGAATAGGGATGGAGGAGGCTTCCTACCTGACCACTCTCTCTCTCTTTCTCTCTCTCTCTCTCTCTCCTCCCCTTCCATCCTCTTCCACGTCAAGGATTGCCTTGGGAACACTCGTCGAGATTTCGCCCTCCCCTTCTCTCTCTCTCCCCCCTCCCCTTTATGCCCCAGGGCGAAATGACCAGTCTCTCTCTCTCTCTTTCTCTCCTCCACTCTCTACCCTTCTCTCTCTCACGTCCTTTACCTCATCTCTCCTCCCTCCTCTCCTTTCTGCCCTTCTTGGTCAACGATGACGTTGGACCCTTGTCAAGTTAGAGGCTGTTCTTTCCTTTTCGCAACTTATCATGCAAGCTTGTCCGTACTGTACCGCAGTACCACAACCGTCTCCAATTGTCTTTTCTTTTCCACCTCTATTTCTTCAGCATCCTCCCCCGCTCCATTCATTCCCGCCCGCAAATTCGGCACCGCTGACGTCTTACTTGGTTCTGGGTCCATTCCCGGTTTTGGCAACGATGGCACCGCACCAAATACCGATGCCCGGGGTGCCATCCCTATTGCCCACCTCTCTCCTCCCGCATCTTCTCTGTTCTCTCTCTCGGTTCCGCTTCGGTAGCCGCCGAGAGGGGCGGAGGGGAAGAGGGAATCTGATTTATATGCAGATCTTCCGATGCGCAAACACGCACCAATTCCGCCGAATTGTTTCACACGCTCGCTCGCTGTTCCTGAGATGTGACCTCCATCCTTTAGGAATCTTAATATCATGCTATTCTAGAATGACGTAAAAAATTGGATTCCATTGTTTTTATCACTTTCCTCTTTCATTTTGAACAAAACTGAACGTTTTAGTCGTGATTCTATCTAATTTGTCGGCAAAAACACGCTGCCGGCGCCTGTTTCTTAGCTATTTCACCTGCCATCGCTCTAGAAGTTTCCACAACTTTGCGATGCTGATGTCACACAGTAGTATGCACGTCCGCCATCGGTCATCTCTCCGCTAGTTTCCCTGCCCTATCAGCTTTCAGACGGACGGACCGGGAGGACTGCGGTTTCGAAAGGGGGAGAAGAATAGGGGAAGAGGCTGGGAATAAAGGTGTGTGTAGAGAGAGAGAGAGAGAGAGAGAGAGTAGCCAGTGTCCACACGAGAGAGAGTCCTCTCCTTCTTGAATTTCAGTCGTCGACTAGGAGCCCTTTTGGCTCTGCGCTTATGAAAGTGGACTCCCCCTTCCCCCTCCTCCTCGTTCTCTCTCTCTCTCTCTCTCTCTCTCTCTCGCTTCTCTGTGTTCCCCCCTAGGCCATATGGCCTCTGACGCAACCGACGTCCACCCCATACCTTTACACCCTCAATTCCCCATATTCTCGTCGAGTAGGCCTCCTCAATCACGAACATGACCCGCCGAACTATAGCACCATCAAAGTTACTCAAACCCGGGTAACTAATCCGCGGGCTCCCGGATGTCGGCCAATTTCGCACTCTTCCACTTCCACACGCGCTTTGAAACTAATGAAGAGAGCGGCGGGATTCATTCGAATCTGGGGAGGGAAATGACCAGTGGGCCTCACTTTATATCTGGGAGAGACAGAGATGGGTTCCACGAGCCTGTAATTTGACCAAGTTTCCACCACCCCCGCATGTATTCGATAGTATTTCACAATTGATTTTTTCTCTAATTCACAGTTCAGGTAGCGAAATTTGGAATTTCCTCCATTTTAAGATCGCGCCTTCTCAGTGCTACATGAATACCGTGATGCACCTTACAAAGCTTTTCTTCTTGATTTTTGCACGTATCTTCCTAGAAATGTACTTACAACCTGTCATTCTTATCCTCCCTTATTGCACAATTCCTGCGATTTCTCCGTTTCATCACCACACCTCAAGGCTTCAGAATACCCCTATGAGCGGTATTGTACAATGACCATTCATCCTTCTCACTCTCTCTCTCTCTCTTTCTCTCTCTCTCTCTCTCTCCTCCATCTCCTTTCATCAGGAGAATGACCAACACGGACCGACCTTTTCTTCGCATGCACATGACGTCACTTGCAGACGTGCTTGCTCATCTTATCCTTTACGAATCAGATATCTGACCCACCGAACTTCTGAGTGCCTACCGTACTCTAGTGGCTTTAATCAATTTCCTGATCCACAGTACTCTGCCTAATTAAACTCGCGAACCCTGAACTCCCCCTGTCTCTCCTCCTCTTCTGACGTCCGCAACGGTCACTCAATCCTTCCCGTCTCCCTCTCTCTCTCTCTCTCTCTCTCTCTCTCCCTCTAACTGATGCAACGTTTGCCCTCTCTCCTCTGCCCCCTCGGGCACAGGGTATTGTCTTGCCCAAACACCCTCCTCTTCCCCTACTCACACGGGTTAGCTGAACCTCTCGTTTCGAAGAGCCGCTGGCACCACAGTTCAAATATTTGCGACCCCCAGAGACAGCGCAACTCGCAGACGCTTCTTACCGCTCTTGCCCCATTCCCGAACCCAATGACCCACCGAACCGCTCGGTAACTCGGACGACTTGCCAATAGCTATCCAGCGTTCTCTGTTCCCGTACCCATCTTACCCCCCGCTCCCGCGATATCGCCTACCGTACTTGCCTCAGATTTTTCTACCGTACCCGCGCGCGTACTCTCTCCGTACTATTGCGCGAATTCTTGCCGAAAAGGGTCATCTCATCATCATCCGAATCGTGCTCCATCTCCCTCTCTAGCAGGTGTGCTATCAAAGAAGAGGCAGCAATCCACGTCTGACCATACATAACTCTGAATATGACCCGGGGGGAGATAGGCAAAGAGAGAGAGAGAGAGAGAGAGAGAGAGAGAAATCATAGCGCGCTTCGTGCCAGTCTCGATCTGATTCACCTTTTCTTCTTCTTCACCCCCTATTTCTGCGCCTCTCTCTCTCCCATCTCTGGTAGTGTTCTTTTATCGCGCACACACGCCGTTCAGGGCGCCCTTTAGACTGCGCTGACCACCGAGCACCCAGAGTGATATCATGGGTACCGTAGCCCCGGGGCTACCGTACCATATTTTTGTGTATCGCAAACTGATTTTCCGAGAATCTGGTAATGTTTCACAGCAATTTACATTGATCAGACTCCGTGACGTCACAACCCCAGTAGTCCCCATGTCCTACGGCGATCTTCGACCGCTAGTTACCGTAATCTTCTCTCCCTGCGGGACCGCGCCTAATCCGCCTGTTTTGATCTCTCTAGCGTGCATTTCTTCGAAGCCGGGGAATAACAGACACACATCTTCATTATCCCTCTTCATCTCGCTTTTTCTTCTCTTCGCGCACTTTCCGCACTGTCGTCGTTAGAAAACGAGAGAATTTTTGATGCGCTAAAATTCGAAAATACTAAGAAATATTGTTTCATAACCGCCCACTGAAAAGGGGCCTAATTTCTGTCACTTATTTAAAATAAATTTCGTTATCACTGGATATCGCTCCAACACTTGTCCAGAAATCACCGAAATCAGCGCTACACACAGAGAAATCCTACTAAGATCAGGCACTCAAGTTGACCCGCCTACTAATATGTAAGTATGCGCAGCTTATATATTAGTAGGCCCTACTTACATATTAGTAGGCGGGCCAACTTGAGCGCCTGTTCTTAGTAGGATTTCTCTCTGTGTATTTTACACTACGATCTGTGAATTTTCATTGAATCTCCGATGTCCGCAAACTTATCTCATTTGTATGCTTGTTTCGCGCTTGATCCGCAAATTTTTGCGCGGTGCATCTCAACCACCACTAGATCACAAGTCCTAATCCTTATTATGATAAATTCCCTCCTCCAATCAGTGTCATAATCCTCCGTCAGGCGATTTCCCAACGCTATTTTCTCCCTTATTTTCCGCTTCCTGATCGCTTCCGGGAAATGAAAGAAATGAAGGAAATGAAAGCATCAAAAACAGCGTGTGGTCAAAATTTCGTCGCAAATTTCGCACGCTTTTAGAGCCCCAATTTTCGGCAATTTCTCTAGAAAGTAACGAGTAATTGCCAGCATTTCCGCAGCGTTTGATGGCCGAAAACATCTTTGATAGTATGTAATTATTTTTTGCGTTATCAATCTATTCTCGAATTTTGTTCCCTTTTCAGGACCTACGTTTTCTGGATTTTCCGGAAAAGTTTCATAGTCATAAAATATTCTTTCTTTATACTGAAGGCGGCTTTTTGCAAATGAATAACGATATCATCATGGAATATTTTGCCATTTTGAATTCAAGTGAATCCTCAATTTCCCCTCAAATTTCATAGATTTCTCTTCACAATCGGTCACTCCACGTTGCCCGCACGTTTCCCTTGGAATCACGCGCATCACCCCCTGGATACGTCACCCCTCTTTAACGACGTCCCTCAAGGGCTTGATTGCGTCATCACTAGGCAACATATTTTAAAAATATTGTAAAACAGGCCATCGCTATGCAATAGCTTATCCATACATTAAATTGATTTGCATATTTCTTGTTACTTTTCGAACTTCACTACAGAGTTCAAATATGATTGGCTCCCTTAACTTCATGATAACGGATCATCTCTTCGCAATGTTGGAATTAATAATTAGTCGATTTTATCATCACTAGGCAATTCTGATTGTCTCTGCGCCCTCTTCATTCCGCCTGATCTCTAACCTGCTCTGACCACCGAGAGAGCGTGCGAAATGGAGAGAGCGTGTCGGGGAGGATGAGTGGGCAGCAGGCTTCTAATGAGAAATCGGAAGCCATTCGGGGAATTCGCGCACCAGATTAGATGGTCAGTTTCTTCTCCACTCTCTCTCTCTCTCTCTCCCTCTCTCTCTCTCCCTCTCTCTCTCCATCTCTCTCTCTCTCTTTGACTTATTGTAAGTCCTCTGAATTGGGAGGGCGATTACATCATAACTATGGAGTTCGCAGGACATAACTCGTATATTTCAATCATACTCAGTTTCCTTTTACCAATTTTTGTTTAAAAAAATGCGCTAGATTGCGTCATGACTAGGTAATTCCTATGTTTTATGTTTTTTCCTCAACGACGGACATGACATTTACCCCCATTGCGAGCTCCCCCCCTTACGTCATCCGACTAATTCAGTCTCTCTCTCTCTCTCTCACTCTCTCTCACTTTCTCTCTCTTCTCATATCTCTCTCCCTGCTTTTTTTTCTGGTCGACTACAGAAGTTCTTCTGGTCAGAAGCCCCCTCTCTTTCTCGACTTTCATTACAATTCCTTCCCCTCATCTCTCTCTCTCTCTCTCTCTCTCTCTCTCTCTCTCGACAATACCTCACCCATTTTTTGTATTCCCCTTCTCCTCCTTCCTTTCTCATTCATTATTCTGCCGCCCTGGTCATTCATCGCTTCTTTTTCGCTCGGCTACAGTAGCCCCGTCTACAGTATCCCTCGCTTTCAGGCCAATCGAGAATACCGTATCCTTCATCCTGCGGCCGGTCCTTTCCCTACAACGCTTCCGTATCTTCGTGAGCTGCCAGACGATGACTATCGTACCCTGCGCACCTCATGGCACCCCCTCCCCCGCAAGTTCACATGCCCTTTCTCTCTCTCTCTCTCTCTCTATTTCCACTGACTAGCACATTCCTTTTCAAATAATCGAGAGTAGACCCGAGAAAGAGTGAAAATTATTACACAGACTGAACCCCCTCAAGTCCGAAAAGTGAGTGAGCGAGAGAGAGAGAGAGAGAGAGAGAGAGAGATGGGGGAAAGAGGGAGGAGAGAGAACGTTTTCTCTCTCGGCGGCGGCCGTTGGGCATTGCGAGCCCAAGGCAAAAACACCTCGTTCTCTCTCCGTCTCTCTCTCTCTCTCTCTCTCTCTCCTCCCCTCTCGTCCCCCTCTCCTCTTCCCCCGTCACCGTTGAGAAAAGGTGTCTAGTAGTAGTAGCGGGCTGGTCACATGTTACAGTTACCGTGTACAGTATCTACCGTAACCCGCGTTTTCCGCTCGGGACCCGAACTTCTTTAAACCCCGATGACCACTCTTCTGTTTTGCCTCTCACGCTGCTCGTATTGATATTTTGCATCTGGGGTGGAGGATCCTCCTCTTTCTTTCCCAGCTTTCTCGAATGACCACCGGCTCTCTCTCTCTCTCTCTCTCTCTCTCTCTCTCTTTCTCTCTCTCTCCGACTAACTTTGACGTCCTACGAATTGCTGGTTCTTGGTTCCTGGCTACTGTCTCAGGACTCATATCCCGTGCACCTAGAATGAGCCCTGGTAAGTTTTTTGTTGCAATTTATGTCTCTCAATTTTTATACACGTGGATGCCTTGTTCTACAATGATATTTAATTTTTGCAACTTGTCAAGTTCTGGATCCTGGTTCCGGACCCGAATCGCGCCTCTGACCTCACTTGACCGTTCGCGGTCGATTGGATGCGCGGCGGGCACTGTTAATGATGATCTCTCTCTCTCTCTCTCTCTCTCTCTCTCTCTCTATCTTCTACTCATTCATCTCCCTTGGATCGGTCCCCTTTTTGTCTCCCGATCAACTCCCGGGATCCTCTCTCTCTCTCTTCTACTGATCCAATCAGTTTGCCCGACCTTGCCACCCCTCATTTACTTATCGATAGGGCATCAGCGGTCATCACTGCAAATGTCTCAATCTCGGCTCTCTCACCGTCTGGCGCACTCCCCAATCAGCGCACTCTCTCGCCACCCACTCACTTACTGTCTCAGTTACTACCTATTCTCTCTCTCTCTCTCTCTCTCTCCATAATTGAGTGGCCAGGAGGAGGAGGGGGAAATTCCCACCACTCGATTCCGGCCCGATGCCATCCTCGCACGCAAAACGATCGCACTTTTTGCACTGCTAAATGCGTTTTGCAGACCAGTTCGGCAGTTCCTTACTGCGCTTTTGCACTAAGTTACTGCGCAGTAGGACATTTACAGCATCCCAAGCATATTTAACTATCGACTAGTGACTATTTTTTCTATATCTAGATACTGTACAGTTTCTAACTATCGCTAACTGGCATTTTTTAAAAATATTGCTAGACACTGTTCAGTTTCTTCGTCTTTGTCGCCACTATTTACTATTTCGTCAGTTCGTAATCGGGGTACTGTAGGCGGGCTTTGTGACCACCGGCTACTGTATCTATATAGGAAGGCAGGGAGGGAATAATAGTTTTTGTGCTTCTTCGACTGCACGGGAAAATGAAGGCGAATGATGCAAAATAGGGAGAGAGAGCGGGAGAGCGGGAGAGAGAGAGAGAGAGAGAGAGAGAAGACCGTTGTTATTTGTCGTGGTGCCGTTGACCGATATAGAAGAGACAAGTAGTAGTATATGCAGGTAGTAGTAGCCACAGCTAATTATTTGTGCACAATACCACAGAAGCAGCTGGGATTGACTCCATTGAGGGAGATACGATAGTTAGTGATAGCCAGTATTCGGTGACCGAAGGTACTGTAGGTCTTCGGTTGCGTACGGTAGGGTATATGGTAGAGTATATAATAGCCTGTGTTGGTATACTGTAGCACGGTGTACTATGGTAGAGTGTACATTGTTATGGGATATTTGAATAATCGGTGATGGTATACGGTTGGCTACAGTAAACCCAGCATACTGTAGACTGCAGTATCACAGACTGCTTTTAACTATGACGTTTACAGTTTCTGTTCGAGTCATCATCGTACACCTATATCCCGTATGGTACTTCTGTAGGATTACGGTAGAGAGTATATGGTAAACTACGGTAGAATATCGTAGAATGACGTTTACAGTTCCAGTTCGTGTATATGCATCATCGTCTGTGCACCGTATATATTAGTTTATTTACCGATGTTGTCGCGCCTAGGTGACGTCGTTTTTGTATGCTCTTACTTACTACTCTTTGGAGAAGGAAGAACATCACTTTCCTGTTCCTGTTTCGAACTATCTCTCTCTCTCTCCCGGGAATGTTTTCTGTTGTGTGTATGTTTTGCTCTGCCAAAGTCGTTCGTTGCGTTTAGGCCAAAAGAGAGGAGGAGGGAGGGAGAGAGAGAGAGGGTGCATCAATCTGTTTTTGGCATCGGGAGCCAAAGCCCAGTAGCGCCTCCCCCCAGGTTTCACGGATTATCTCTACCTCACAGATACCCGCCCCGTGCGTGCAGTTCCAGTTAGGTGAGGTGACGCGCCACCCGAGAGTGTGAGGTGGTCCCTACAGTAGCCGGCTACCGTATCCCCAAGGGCTACAGTACCCCAGCCTTTCCGCGTCAGGACCCCATCGTCATATTCCCCCTTTGCTGTCCACGAAGCGCCCGCGTCACTAGCCCGATTTAGTTCTCCATATTTTGGATAGGGCGTTGTTGCCTAGTGACGACGCCATATCTGAAATCCGGTTATTTATTGCCTAGTGATGACGCAATTTCGCTAATCTGCCTCTCGAATCACCAAACCCCCCTCCACCCCGGAAGGAGAGTGCGATTGTTCGAGTATAAGAGAGTGTTCCATGTTCTTGCTAAAAACCCGTTCGATCTCTCTCTCTCTCTCTCTCTCTCTCTCTCGGGGGTGCTTTTCTATGGCAAATCTCGATGAATGTGCATAGAACTACTCGTTTTCGATGGTGGCTGCCCTATAACCCCCCTTATACTTTGTGCATCGACAGGGCACAATCTCGATTCCCCCCGTCCTTCCTTATTCCCGGTTCCACTCCTTTCCCGATCCTTCAAACTCCCTCAGTTCTCGATCATTCCTTGATCTACTGAGGTATACGGTAGTACGGTAAGTCACATCAGTGATCGCAGCGCTCTGCGGTAGGTCCGCAGGCTGGTTTTAACTTTTTGCTCCCGCATCTTCTCAGTCGATTAGACTGCCATTGGGGCGCTGGCAAGAAGTAGTTATTGGAGGGGCGAGAGAGTGGGCGAAATGGAGAGAGCACCTGAGAAAAGGGGAAATTCCGGTAGAAATTCATATGAATGAGGGCTGATTTGCACTTTGGTCAGGCAGGGCGGACGAGAGAGCGTGTGGAATCGAGAGGGTTAGAGAGAATCGCGGAATTTTTGTCGGTGTCCTTATCATAGGGAGCCTTTGACATGAATCGCCCAAGGCGGACCGCTCATTTCCCTCTAATATTGCATAATCGCCAAGTCTGACTTTGAAGTTGTCGCTTCTTTGAACTTCTTCTTCACACATCTCACATCTATTTGGCCCAGATTTGACCATTTTCCACATTTCCCCCCACCAGTTGCATAGTGTTCTTACTGATTGTTCTTGCTCACCACCGACCCCTTTCTGGAGATTTCGCTGCGCGATGAAATGACGTGAATTGCTATCGTGTTCTGGCACTTTCCCTCACAGTCTTGCGCAATAATTATGATGATCCGATCACGCCTCGATGACTTGTCTTTTGCCAGTTCTTTGACTGAGGCGGGACAGGACTATTGAGAGATGAGAGAGAGAGAGAGAGAGAGAGAGAGAGAGATCAGGAGAGGGGACAGATCAGATAGATAGAGAGACCGGACCCGGGCAGTACTCTTGTCGCGCCCGCCCGGGCAGATATACTTGTTACATCACACTAGTTGGTCATATCGTTCGTTTCTAGCACGTCAGAGTTTCGCGGGAATTTGCATATTTCAAAACAATTCCTAGCGTAGTTAGGGAGTGAATAAGTGCATTGGAATGACGTACTCATCATGCGCATGACCAGTGGAATACTGGTCATAACAGCAGTTTTGATCATAATTCGGATTTCTCGATGAATTTAAACGAAATGTGGCAAACTCTTTCAATAATCTGAAAATACGGGGAATTGCCTAATAATGACGTCATCTCCACCTGATTGAATGCGTAGGTCAAAGGCCCATCGTCTTCAAGTTGGAATCGAATGACATGCCCCGAGGCGCCATCCGCTTATCTCTTATCTATCACCCTCCTCTCTCTTTCTCTGCCCTCTCCCCATTTCACACGCTCTCTCGCCGGTCACTTTTATCATTTTGAAGCGGTCACTCTTCAGAATGATAACAGCCTTCCTTCCCTTCCCCTTTCCCTTCACGCATGCAACCTCTCGCGGGCCTTGAGGCCATGATGACACATTGTTTGCGTGCTTTTCCTCTCATTTATCGATTGATTATCATGTGTGTGACCTACCGTACACTTACCGTAACCGCGGATTTCAGAAATCCATCGCCGCCACTGTCGCCACTTATGAAAAGGACGCGAAACTGAGATATGGCCGAATTCGCGATCAACTATGACTACCCCATCTTCAGCAGCGGCACCTCCGTCGACGGATTTGACCAGGTAAATCATGAATCTGACCTACCGAACAAGTTACCGTAACCCTACCGTATGAAGATGTCATAATTTTGAAATCACAAATCTGACTCTCCCTGTGACAGAGCTGGTTACCGTAAATCTTCCGTGGGATGAGACTGACATGTTCTCTTACTCCCAGAATTAGCTACCGTAATCCTACAGTATGCAAATGTCATGAATCAGAAATCATGAGTCTGACCCACCGAACCAGTTACCGTAATCCTACCGTATTCAGATGCAGTTCGGCGTCGGCACCGTGGACGACATGAAGAAGGGCATGAGCGTTGAGCGATCCGTGAGTGCTATTACGTCATCATTACACAATAACGCACATTTAAAGCACTGACCATGTGCGTGAACACATTTTTGAAGGAGGCAGTTTTAACAGTCGAAATCCATCGTGAAATACGCGATGATAGTAGTAAGTATCAATTGAAATCGGACCAATTCCCCTGGTTCATGGGACGAAAAAGTATGCGCAATATTACGTCATGACTAGGCAATAGCCGGTGTAATGCTGACCCTTGAACGCGCCTCGTTCCTAGCGCCACAAGTTGCTTTTTTTCATCGCGTTTGATTGACGGGTCACTCAACAGACAACAAACCGCCCAACAGCGCACGAGACACTGACAAGCAAATGACCCCGAGGGCTATGTGAAAAGAGGGTACCGTAACCTTCTCCAATCGAAAAGTGATTCACGCCTGAAGACATGTACCACATCAGTCCACAGGCCGGGAAACCTTGCAGAAAGAAGTTTGGAGTGAGAGAGCGTGTAAATTGGGAGAGACTTTCACACTTTTGCGCGCTCTGACGCACTTATCACTTTTCTGTAGCTTTGGAATCATGTGTTAAACTTTGCCTACCGTAACCTTATCACACGCCTTATCACAAAGTGATTTCACGCGCCTGAAGAGCGTTTGAACCCGCACAATTGTCGCGCGCATAACATTCCTTATCAGCCCTAGAGGGCGCATCATCAGATGGACAGCGAGGCGTAGTGCGAAAATGGGCGAATTTTGGAGAATTTTGTAGTCGCTTTATCGACAACTGACTTATTTCTCACTTTTCTGACTTTTTTTCGAATTTAAATACAACTGAATTATTTCCTAATCTATAACTGATTTATTTCCGAATCTAATGCTTACTGCATTCTTAATCGGGAACTGATTTATTTCCGAATCGACAACTGATTTTATTCTGAATTCCAGAACGAAACCCCACTGCCGCCCATCGTCATCTGTCCTTCGGAGGTCGAGCACATCAACATCACGCTGGAGAAGAACCAACAGTGCGCGTGCAAGGTTGGTCTTTGGACTTTGATCTTTGGACTTTGATCTTTGGTCGTTGATCTCTTCTATTTCATTGAAAGCAAAAAGTTATCATTATCCGATCACTATGAAGCGAAGTTGGCGAAGTGTTATATTCACACTTTTTTTACATATCTTGAGAAATTGAGATATGTTTCGTGCAGGAATGATAATGAGTAGTCTTGCTGATTTTCCAGTCGTTTCTCCACCTCTTTTTCAAAAATGCAATATAACTTAGTTTTGCTCTACACAGAGAAAAATGTATGTCATATACGGCTCCTGAACTGCGTTTGTATGTCATATATAACAGACTGTATGTTATATATAACATACAAACGCAGTTCAGGAGCCATATGTGACATACATTTTTCTGAGTGTAGGCGTCTATCCTACGCTGACGACATCTCGAAACATGTTTTAAACTTTCTTTTATCCTCCCAGAGCTTGAAAGATACAGGGCATCTTGAACATTTAGCTCTTTTTTTCAAAATACTACAGAGAGATAACATCATGAAACAACTTTATGTTTGCTGCCAATGTACAGTCCATTCCCGAAGCAAAACAGCATCTACCCATCTAAATTTGGCTTCTAGCTTCTCTATCTCTCCTCTCACTATACTACCGCACTGCGTTACTCTACTCTACTGACCCAGTGGAGAAATCTCCTCCTCTTCACTAGGTCAATACATAGAACATTTCTAATGCCGCTAACGTCTTCTTAGGGTAACGGAGAGTAACCGAAGTATCCTTCGTATCCTAAGGATACCCTTAGGAGCTGTACGGTTGAACATTTAGCTTCTAGTCTTTTGGTCTCTCTCTCTCTCTCTCTCTCTCCTCTCACTATACTATCTCTCTGCCTTTTCCCCGCCCCCAACTACTACTATTTATCGTGAACGGTCTTTGCTGTGGCTCTGCTGCAGCTAATGATGCCCGTCTCATGCCGCGGTCACACCTTACTTTCTCTCTCTTTCTCTAACTCTCTCACTTCCGCACACTCTCTCCCTTCCGGTCTCTCACTTTCGCTGCATCTCTCGATGCCCTCTCTCGTCTGCACCCTCTCACTTTCGCGCAGTCTCTCGCACGCTCCTGCTGTCGGGGGCATCAGGCTCTGTCTGGCTGTTTACGCCGTCGGTCACTCCTCTCTCTCTCTCTCTCTCCTTTCTATCTATTTTTTCGGTTTGAACACCACAGCGACGAGAGAGTGTGGTGAATGGAGAGAGCGGAAGAGAAGACAGACATTGGGCAGATTTGAGAGTCGGCGAGCGAGAGAGTGTGCGAAAGTGAGAGAGTGAGGGAAAACGACAGACGACGAAAATAAGAGTGACCACGAGGGAAAAACAGCTTCTGAATGTGCGACGGCCGAGGCTTTCGTCGTCGTTGCAAAACTAAGAAGAGAGAGAGAGAGAGAGAAAGCAGAAGAAAGGAACATGCATCGAAATCGAGGAAAGAGAGAGAGAGAGGAAGGGTCGAAGCATGCAACAGCAACAACACACATCATACCAGTCTGGCCCCCAGTCTAGACTCCAGAAAGGGGTCGGGAGCGAGATAGTGCGGAAAAATGAGAGGGTGTCTCACTTTTGTATACTCTCTCGGCTGGGACCCATTTCTGGAGGATTGGAAACATCGATGAGGCCGGTTTGAACGAAAAGAACACAGCCGTCGCAAGACTGCAAAAACAGAACCAACAATCGAGAGAGAAAAAAAAATTCACAAAGACATTGAGGTGTCTTGTGCAATGAAATGACTGAAAAAAGAATGGGATTGCGTCATCACTATGCTATCTTGCAGGACTGCGGGAAGCTGTTCAACTCCGTTTGGTACCTCAAACAGCACGCCGTCAAGCACAGCAATGACCGACCGTTTAAGTGCAAGTTCTGCTTCAAGGTATGAATTTTACTATAACATTGACTGTTTGTTTGTCTGTCTGTGTGTTTGTGTGTTTTTACACTCCAAAACAAACTAATTTGTAGACCTACAAATTCCGCTCGAATCTCTATCAGCACAAGTGTCCGGACCGGCAGAAGAGCGGGCTCACCGGGTGAGAATTGCGTCATCACTAGGCAATCATCTCATTTTACTATACCTTCTTTACGTCATCACTGCTGAAGCAGAATATGAGTCTACTAGTTTGCAATTCCATCTGTCCCGATAGAAAGTTTACAAGAAATTTTAGAGTTTCGAACCTTGTACATCAAGAGCTATTGCTTGCTAATTTTGCGATTGCGTCATCACATACGAAATTGCAGTCGTCGGGGCGCCCGAGGCACTGGTGTCGGCATTCCCAATCTGCCCGGAACTCCCACTTCCGCCACTCAAAAGGCGCGACTAGAGACTGCCGCCCTGCTCAAGAGCAAGATCGAGGGCAGCTCTGCAGGAGGCGGAGCTGCAGCAGCAGCTGCAGCAGCTGCAGTTATGCAGCCGATGATGCTGCACGACGACCTAGCTGCAGCCGAGCTGATGGCTGCGCCTGCTGCAGCTGCAGCAGCAGCTGCTGCCGCAGTCAACTTCGTAGCCGGCTTCCAGCCGATGCACGGCGCCGTCCCTGCCGCAGGTAAAATCACTGATTCTATTAGCATATCAGGATTGAATTGAGTTTCAAGTTATACTTACATGGTGAATGATCTGTCGCATCTATTCGTTCTCTATTACTTCAGCGCAAAAATAACATCGCAAAATTATGAACGCAATAAAATATTCTAATTAATAAAGAATTACTTGGTTAATTAGCTAATTAAGGCGTTCCTTCGATGCAACTGGGATATTCCGAAGAGGCAGAGGACGCCGAGCTCTCCTACGGCCTTTGTATCCGAATTGAACCCGAGCAACCACCCATGGCTGTCCATCGAGAGGAGGTGAGAGAGATTGCATATGTATGACACAATATTAGCCCATTTTTTAAATTAGCAGTTGTATAAAGGTTTTCAACAGAATATGACACAAGGACAATCTGATACAGATCGTTAGCTTTTTTGTCATGGAATGACATTAGGGCGAGAGTATTGCAAAAATAGCAGAATTTTAAATGCGCTAATTCAATCGATATTTAAGGTAATTGTGTTAACAATGCAAATATTTAGGTTATCGATCGACCCGCCGACTGCATCCGTCTACAGCCGATGAGCTACGAGGAGGTGGAGCGATATGTGAGCACGAACAAGACAAAGGTAAGGAGAGAGGTTGCATAGTGATGATGCAACTTTATCTGCAACTTTCAGCTAGTTAAACTTTTTTTTTAATTTTGCCAAATTTTACTGGCTTCATATTTTTGTTGGAAAATAAAAGGAGAGATATTGCCTAATGATCACGCAATTCCTCATCATTGCTAAGCACTTATTGCTCACCGTAGCGTCACAATAAACCGAGATTTCGGAATATCAGAAATCTAGAATTCGGATTGCCTAATAATGACGCAATCTCCTTCTCTCAGATCCACACTTGCCGCAAGTGCAAGACGCACTTCCCGTCGGAGGAGACGCTCGAGCGGCACACGGCCGCCCATCGACACGAGGAGACACACTGCTTCCGGTGAGAGCTACAGTAACCCGGAAATTCCGTGCGGGAGTTGGCAGTTACGAATTTCCATCGTTCCAAACAATGGGGAATTCATTATTTTCTTTAAAAAAATATCATTGCACGGCAGAAAAAAAAATTACACAGACCGGGAGTCGAAATACCGGAGAACTTTTTTTAAAAAGTTGGAATTCGAAAGAGTTATTGTGTTGTGCTGCTCGGCGTTCGAATTATGCTGATGCTCTCTCTCTCTCATTTCTCTTTTTTCCTCGCCATTCGCCAGTTGTTTGGTGATTTTGTTTGCGGGGCGATTTCGTCGCTGTGCGAAATCGAGAAGAGAAAGCGAAACGATGCAAAGCCGAAAAACAGAGTACTCAAGCATCACACACAAAAATCAAGGGGGTAGTGATCGAGGGGGCCTCAGTCCTGACAAAACTCCAGAAAGGGGTCAGGAGCAATGCCGTTTAATAAGATCATATCTCTAATTCATCGAATTTGTCCAGCATGTATTGCTATCTAAATGTGAGAGAGGCTCTGACCCCTCTCTGGAGGTTTAGAATCATGCGAACCGAGACACGAAAACGACGGCAGTTAAGCATCCCACAAAAAAAACGGCGGTGATCAAATGGCCAATCGTCCTAGAGAGAGAAAAATGTTGCGATCCCCGCAATAGATAGTGAGTAGTTAACGACCGGGGGGATAAGGTAGAAGTGATGGCCTCGAGAATGAGAAGAGAGATCAGTGAAGAGAGGACAACTGACCTTCGTCGTGCGTGCGAGATAGTGGGAAACGTCGCCTGTCGAAAAATCGACAGCACTCTGAAATGGTGGTGTGCCGATTAGGAAGTGTCGCATGTCGAAAAATGACCGCACTCCCGCGTAAGTGGTGTGCCGAATAGTAAACGTCGCCTATCGAAAAAATTGACAAAAATGGAAAACAATTAGTAATCGTCGACCTGCAGGTGTGATTCGTGCCCGCAGACGTTCGGCAACCAGATGGAGTTCTCGCGGCACGTCTCCTCTCACGCCTCAATGGGCCCGTGGAGCTGCGACGGCTGCACCGGCTGCTTCCGGTAAGACTTACAGCAGTTAGTATATACTTACGGTGTTTACTACCTTTTCCGTACTCCTGTACGAGAATCTTATTTTTGAAGGAGAAAACATTTTGCAGCTCAAATGTTGCGCTGCGGCGGCACATCGACGCCTCGCGCCCATGCAGATACCGGCCCTTCGACATGCCCGTTGGCATTGTGAGTTCATTCAATGGACAAGAAAATCTCCGAAAAGGGGTCAAGCGCGAGAGAGCGTGTACAAATAAGAGAAACTCTCTGTCTCTCGCTGTCGATCCAAACCTTTTCTTGACTACCAGTAGAGCATAAGTTGGTATATTTTAAAATTATTTAAACATTTTAATTTAATTAAATTAATTCCAGATCGAGACCGCCTCATCTCCCCTCGATCCGTCGTCGTTCATCATCTCAGAGGCCGACGCCATGCCCTCATCTGACTTTATCGAGGTAATTAAACCTGGTTAATTAACTAATTATATATGTTAATTATCTAATTAAAATAATTAATGAAGTAACGTTAATTACTTAATTATCTAGGTCGAACAGCGCGAGAAGGCGGAGAGCGGCATCGGGTCCTCGCCCGACAGCAGCTTGATGCACACCAGCCCCGCCAGGTACGGTAGCTCTATAGATTTAAATGAGATTACTGTAGTATTATTGATTTTATGAACAAAGATGTAAAGGCTGTAAAAAACGAAAATTGGTCCCTGCACGACTTCGTTCGGTTACGGTATGAATCAATCGATAACCTCAGATCGAACACGAATACGGTAGAGGAGGCGGACTTTGACGAGAGCCTCTCCTTCTCCTCCGCGTCCACGGCCGCCGCGCGCAAGAAGGAGAAGGTAACTGTAGTTCTGCATTATCAACTATTGGTTACTGTGTATTACGGTAAATAATTATTGATTTTTTGTTCGATTACGGTATTGGTTTGAAGGAGCACGATGATGACACGGACAGCGGGTTCAGGAGCAGAGTCAACTCGGGTACGCATTAATTTATTTTTAAACTTTAATACAATTTAGTAAATGAATAATTCAATTAACCTGTACCCATGTGTACCTTTCCACAACTAAAAATCTTGAATTTTCTAAGAGGAATCGCCCATGGTATCTCCTACCGTAACCTCCCACCTCTTACAGTAACCCAATCGTGCTCGCCGGGTTCGTCGTCGTCCGCCTTCTCCTCCGACGGCGGCAGCCCGCACCGCAAGAACTCGCACGATGCCGGCAACCAATCAGGTACGGTAATCGGAATACTGTAGGAAGATTATCGATTTTCCGCCCCTCTTCCTCCTACAAAATTTTAAATACATTTTAAATTTATGTTTTATATTAATTATATTTTGTCAAGGACTCCGCTCCCAATTGAAACGTGCCAACAATCTGAAATTTCATATACAGTGTAGTCTTGAAACATATTTGGCAAACGTTCCACCTAAAGAAAAATGAAAGGGGATATAATATGTTTCATTATCATCGTAAATGCGGAGTCGCAGACGGGCCGATACTATGGTAATTGACCGCTCTGAAAAAAACATTAAAATAATAATAAATGCAGTATCATTTTCACGCGGAAATGCAATATAAACGCGAACTATTTTTATTTATCGATATACATTGCAGGTCTGAACTACAGTATCTCGCAGTTCGGCACGGGAACCGCCTACGGTCAGAAGATATTGATCAACGAGCAGCCCTTCGGCGCGCAGTTCAACTCCTTCTCGGTCAGTCCGCGATCGACTACTGTATCTCTGTTAATCAATCTATAATTCTGCTTACCGTATCTTTCACTCAGATTAATCAAAAAATTCAGTCGCTTTCCTCCTCATCATTCGCCTCTCCCTCCTTCGAGTTCACCACAGGCGAAGTAGACGTGCTGGGTCTCGCCGCGACTTCTCTCGACCCCATGGCCAGCATCCGAATGAAAGGTACGGTAACCGGATTATCGATTGGCGGAATAATATTTTTTAAACAAATTTAATACCAATTCGATATCGATCAGGTATTACTGTAGTAATTTCAGAATCGATAATCATCGATGACATCTACCCGCTGGCCTCCTTCTCCCAATTATCGATTGATCTCGACGATGCGACGCCTCCTCCGCCGCCCGTTGATGACGTCATCGAGCCGATCGATACTTTCAAGTACGCCTACCGTATCCCGCACATTAAAATCAATCGATGACCACTTATAGTATGACTCCTCTCCCCGTCCTGCTTCACTACGCCCTGCGCACGCTGCTACCGTACGCCGCGCTCGTCGTCGTCAGTCAATGTACGGTATCGATCGCTTCGATTGGCTCCCTGAATCAGGGTATTTTGTATTCTAGTTGAAATTTTTGATAGCAGTTAATTGCGGCGGCCCTGCGCTGGTTCCGCTCCAACCAAGATCTGCACATGATCTAGTGCGAATTTGCGAGAGTAGTCGAGTGCGGCCGATCTGCGACGGTCACACTTGTCGGATCGAGATTGTCAGCATATCTCTCGATTTCACCTGCCGCCTTTCCCATCTCAGCGCTCCCATTAGGCGAACTTGGTCTGCCCCCAAATTCCTTCAAAATATTACAGTTTTTGTCCTTTATTTGTAGTTATTTACGTGGTGTGATCTTTCACGCTTCTGCATTCATGTTGGAGTAAGGAAGCTTTCGCCCGAATAGTCCGCTGCTTCATTGAATCATTTGAGGCATGATTGCCTAGTGATGACGCAATCCAATTATAATTCCTCTGAATTCCGCCGTCCCTTCTCTTTCCTCTCTACCTGCGTTTTCATTTCTGTTTACTGTGTGACAGCCGGAGACACGGGGCTACTACTTACTTACCCCCTCCACTCCCCTCCACCGCCCAAACTATACAACGTTACTTACTTACTAACCAGCCAGTAACAAGTTTCATAACTTGTATAGAATACTCGATCATTCCTCACACCACCACTGGTCGTCAAACTTTCGCCGCACCCGGCGCCTCTAGAACCGGCCGCGGTCGGCAGAACAACAGCATTATAATTCCCACCCTCCCGCTCCCGTTCTCGTTCCATTCCTGAAACGACCGCTCTCGTTACGGAGCGCAAATTTATTGAAGAACGGTTCTCCAAAAACCATATTACACACGCTTTTCCACACCAAACCGCCGCGTTGAACGAAACCGTCTGTGGAATGAGGACTTTGGAGAACTGTTCTTCTAGAAAATTTGCCATCTTTGTTGTCTCAAAGCACATCGCTGTATTACCATCTTATGAGACATTAACTATTTTATCGATTGATTCCTATAGCACATAGAACGTTCAGTTTTAGCAGAACTTCAAAAGAAATGGTCGGTTCCTTTCGAGATTTCCTATCGAATTCACAAGTCGGGGTAGATCAAACGGCTTATCGCCCCTCTATGTAGTGTATAGTTTTTGCTCTCGTCAGATTATGGTGCCGATAGAGCCGCCCCCCTGACATCACCAACCTTGGACCAGCGGTTTTTCATATTATTTGGAATTTCGAGGTTAAAAATTTGAATAATACCTGGACCATGTCATGGAATCACGAGAAATCAAGCATTTTTTTTCTCTTTTCGAATAGAATTGGAATATTTCCTACTATAATACTGCTGTATACATTTCCTCTGTATATTGCATGATGATCATCCTTTTCCATACAGTCACCAACTTTTTTCGCCTATATGAATAGGCAGAGGGAGAGTCTGATCTACCGCCCCTGACTCTCCTCTATTCACACACTCCCTCAGTCGCTCTAACCGACTTCCGCCCTCTCACTTTCGCCCGCTCTCTCGTCTTTCCGTCAATCCCAATGTGTGTGTCTGTTTTTTGTCGGTATGACGACGGAAGGGAGAAGAGAAAGAGCAGGAACCGATCACTTCCCCCCCCCTTATGATTTATGCCTCGGATTGATCGATAATATTATCGATTGGATAGAGCGACCCAATTCGCTAGGTTATCCGGGGGGCTTTTTGTGTTTTTCATCATTATCATTATGCATATTGTGCATTATTGCCAGATAGATTGTGCTCTGAGAAAATCCTGCCGCGAACCTACCATGCATATATTTTGTGTGTTTGCGAAAGGCTTTCAGCTGAAATTGCTATAAATTTCAGTGAAAACTAGACTCTTCCCAACAGGCTTTCACCCGCGCTCAAGATCTCTAGATAAAATTATGGACACACATTATGTGGCCTGTAATGTGTCGATCACTCTTTGTCAAGCTAGAAATACCACTCTGCATCTCCTCATTTCACACACTCTCTCGCGTCATCTGACCGGCGAGAGAGTGTGCAAATTCGAGAGAGTTTGAATGATGCTTCCCTGAATGATCGACACCCTTCCATTTCCACCCCCTCTCTCCTTCCTATCATTTTGCTTCGTCGTTGCATCCATTTCTCCAAATTTCTTTCTCTGCGCTCTCCGCTTTTCGCGCACTGTCTCACGCTCCGCTGCTGCCTCGCCGTCTCTCAAATTCGCCCAATCTCTCGCCGAACTCAACCGCTCTGACCGTCCTGACTCTCTCTAAATGCCATACTCTCTCGCCCCATCCACGTCGGACACGAAAAGACTACATAAGCTCCAAGTAGGCATCGAATCCGCCAATAATCGCCCCCGCCCATCCTGGAACCCGACGCTGCACAAACAATTCTGTGGTAGCCACGTGGACCCAAGAAATTATGTGGTAGCCCTGTGGCAGCACCTGGTAGCGCCCCCCCCAAGTCTAGACTTTAGAGTGGGCCACTAAAAGAAGATGGAATGTCTCGCCCCGAAGAGATTCCCTGTTCGCTCTCTCTTCTTCACCTAGTTCTTCTGGAGCTTAATCCCTGGTTCCAACTGATCATGGGCCAACTTTGATCTCTGGTTCCGCGCCCCTGGTACCGGTCCGTTCCTGGTTCCGCCGGTTCAGAGACAGACAAATTATCCTCTTGTCACTTGTCGCGTAATTACTGCGACGGGGCCAGTTATAAACGGTTATAACCGCTTAAAGGGGAGACCGCATATATAAGCGGTCCGCATTTTAGACGCTAAACTCGATTCGCCCCCCTTCCCAATAAGAGGTAGCATAGATGGATCAATCTCGCCCCGCAACAGGCAAAAACACGCCGCGATCCCCTTTTCCTTTTTCCTGGCCCCTCTCGTCCTATCTCTCCCCCTCCCTCCCCTTGACTGGCCCAATTCTGAGTTCATCGCTCTAAGATTTGACACAAATCTCGACCCGTCTCTCTCTCTCTCTCTCTCTCTCTCTCGACTCTAGAGCTGCTACTCGCCGTACAGTTTTCACTCTTGTCGGGAGAGTGATCACTATACTCCCCGTTTCACTCTTTTTATGGAATGATTCATTGTCATACCTCCGGAAAGGGGCCAAGGGTGTGAGCAAGAGTGTGAAAGTTAGAGTCTCTCTCTCTCTTTCTCTCTCTCTCCCTCTGATATTTCTCTTAATCCCCTTTCCGGAGGTTGCCTTGAGGTTTTTTTTGTTGAGAATGATTCATAATCATCCGCGGGGTAAACCTATCGCATATTTTCCCTCTGATCGTTTAAAAAAATTTACTCAGTCATAAATCTATCCATCATAAAAATATACAACATGTATAAATCGATGCCCATAGGACAGCACAGTTGTGTGGTATATTTTATTATCTGATGATGGAGTGGGGGGCGGCTGGATTTATATTATATTTCGCCTTGCTAATTCCTCTCTGTTTTTCCTCCTCGGGGAAATTCGATATCGAAACTGGGAGCAATCCGTAGTCTTCGCTGTTTGCGTGTTTTCCGTACAAAACATCACCGATGATTGTCATTGAAGCTGTTAGAGAGCGTGTGAAACGAGGAGAGCGGGCAGACGGCGCGAGATAGCGCACTGATCTGCGAGAGCGCAGACGGTTAGAGGGCGGGTGAGAGAGTGGGGCGAAAAGAGAGAGTAGAGTGAGAGAGGGGGCGGAGCTCCTCCCGCCCATCGATTTCCCATGTGGCACTCTCATACACACATACACACACTCTTGACGCGAGCGCGCCTCCGGACCCTCAGCTGATCCCAACTTTTCCGGCCCCCGGAACCCAACAAACTCCTGGCACCGGGTACCCACCAAATCAATGCTTTGCTGGTACCGAACCAGTGCCTGAAACCCTCAATGGCATCGAGTCTGGTGATCTCAAATGGTGATCTTCGCTATGCGAAATCACCTATTGTGGGTTTGAGCTGCCGGTGGTATGAAATGCCCTGGTTCTGAGTACCCACCTAACCAAATGACCACCTAACCAAATGCTTTTGTGGTACCGATTCGGAGCCAGAACCCAATGTTGGCGCCACGGGGTCTAGCCGGCGGGGTGATCTCCGATCGGTTAGCGACGAAAAATCTCCAACCAGCAGTCGATTTGTGCGAAAGTGTTGTCCTTTCTTCCCCTCCTTTCTCGTCTCTAAATCCAATTCAGAAAGGGTAGTGACAGAGACTTTCCCAATCCACCCTCACATTCCCGGAGTGTCCGAGGCAGTTGTTGATAGCCTACCGTAGCCTACCGTAATCCTCCTGATATCGATTGTTCGTCGCTTTGTCTCGATTGGAAAAGTGGGCGAAAGGCTGGGGTGTGTGTTATCACTACCGTTATCGCGCTCTCTCTCTCTTCTTCTCCTCTTTTCTCATTCTGTGCCTTGCGGTGGGAATATTTCGCCCCTCCTTAATCATCCTTATGATCACCCCTATCGTCACGCGCGGCGACCACCGTAAAAGTCCATGCGTTTTAGTTACTTATTAATTAAGTTAATTAGTTAATTAAATTGCAGATGTGAGCGGCCGCTCGTCATCTCTTCCGGAGACGCGGGTGGCGCGCGAAACGACGATGGCCGACGAGACGAAGTAAGTAGTTTATTTAATTAATTAATTAATTAATTAAGTATTTTATTTATTTATTTATTTATCGTACACGGGTGCGACAACATGTACACAAATGAACGAGTAATGATGATATTTAATAAAGGGAAGTTCACAGAAATAGGGGAGCGGGAAGGGAGTGAGCAACCTTTTTTTTTAGTATGTTGCCCTATGTTACTACTTACTACTTGCCACATAAGTTAGTCACACCACTCATTGCTCACTTTTTTAACAAGTACACATGATTTTGAAAGAATTTTTTCTGAGAAAAAATGGTTTTTAAATGGGGGCATTTCGCAAAGGGTTGTTACTGCCTGGGTTTTGACGTCACCATGTCTTCGATATTACCAGGTGAACACACATACGTTAGTGACGTCAACAACTCCGTTTGTCTACTGGTAGCACGAGTAATGATCAGACTCTCCTCATTCTACATGCTCTCTCATCGGTCAGACTGCACGAGAGAGCATGCAGAATTGAGAGGGTCAGACAATTACTCGGTAACACGATGAGTCATGGGCGCATGGGGCGAACTTTTTCTCGCGTCACAGGATATTGAGTCTGAAAACATGTGATCTACCCGTCAAACAAACTTTGATTTTGTGCGATTTCGATCGCTCTCTCTTGTGTGTGTGAAACTGTTTGCACGGTGGGTTAGGGACGAGAGAGATAGAAAGAGAGAGAGAGAGAGAGAGAGAGAGAGAGAGAGATAGAGAGAGACCGAAAGAAAGGCTGGTAGAGCGTGCGCAATCTCTGGCCCCCTCAGGGGCGCTGTTTGACCACATATTCGAAACAGACCGGACGTTCCCTTTTTGCGATTTTTTACTGGAAAGGCCCTAGGCGACCAGCGACCACATTCACTTTCTACTCGAACTTACCACAGTAATGATGAATGATCAGACTCTCCTCATTCTGCATGTTATCTCATCGGTCAGACAGCGCGAGAGAGCATGCAAAATTGAGAGAGTCAGACTATTACCACAGTAATCCGAACGTACTTTGACCCTTGAGTGTTTAGTCCCCGCCGGGAATTCGGAGAAAAAGTCCAAAAAGCGGTCAGTGAGTGTGTTAGTTTGTGTGTTGATTACACTCTTCAGAATGAGAGGAGAGAGGAGAGAGGGAAAAGCTTGAGGGCGAAAAGCCCGGGGATATCTGTCAACCGGGGGTTCAAGACGAACATTCCTCAATTGCGTAGTGATGATGCAACCACGAGTAATTGTGTACATAGAAAATATCTTCCCAGAATCGCTTACATGGAAAAGCATTAACCGTTACACAGATCTATTAAAGAATTACAGAATTTTGTTTTTGTTGGTGCCCCATCATTTTTCTCTGTGTGTGGTAATATTTCAGATATTGCATGAGGTTGCCTAGTGCTGACGCAAAATTGGCCGCTAATCGTTCATATAAATTGCCGCTACTCTAAGATGAATGACCGAGATAGTGCAGGGAGAGAGAGGAAGAGAGAGAGAGAGAGATCGACGGAAATGATACGGAGAAGGGCGATTGATTGATTGATTTGATGAGAAATCAATCGAGAGTTGGGGTAAACTGGGGGATCGAGTGCTGATATCAGTGGATAAACCCTAATTAAACTTAACTTATTATTTTTAGAAAAAAATACATTGACTGTTGTTTGAAGTCAAGGGAGAGGGATCTAATACTTACAATAATAAATTAAATTAAAAAAGAGAATATATTTACTTAATTTCAATTTTCAGTTCCATCAGCAGCGCTGGCAGGGACAGTGAAGAGGAGGAAGAGGAGTGAATGTTTCTTTATTTATTTGGTGTGTTTATTTACAAATCCATAAACACTCATCCAAAATCATTAGACGTTCTTATTCAAAGCACATCAATGTTAGGTTAGAGAGCACGACAAAGTAAGAGGTTTATTTATTTATTTGGTACGCTACCTCATCCTTACGCTGTTTCTACACTGAACGCTATTTCGATAGCAGAACGGATTTACAAGGTTTCATATCTTGAAATATTGGTTCTCCTTCCTCCTCATTCTATACAATCTCTCGTAAGAGTAAGCCAACGAGAGAGGTGTAGAATTTGAAGGGTGGATATCAGTTTGCCAAGAAAAAAAAACTACCCGACCTTCTTGCGGTTGGCAAGAATCTTCCTGTGGTTAGCAACAAACTTCCTGTTGTTAGCAACAATTCGCAATTGCAGGTGCTTCATGTACATAGCTTCGTGATCTACTCCCCCACCGTACGTCCGACGTAGTGATTCTTCTGCTCTCTTTTCTCCCCTTCATCATCATCTCCAACGTCCTTCAGCCGCTCCGTCGTCTTTCACAGAAAAAGTGCGCGGCGGCGCGCCTCGCGCGTGCCGCGCACTTTCCTCGTTCGATTCAATTAACAACTTCAAGCCGTCTTTCAAGCCACCCGCGTCCGCGTACGCATTGCATATGACATCACCCAAGCCCCACTCATTTTCGCTCGCTCTTTCAACCCACAATTCATTTCTTGATCTTTGATCTATCTCACTGATCTTCGATCCTTTCTTTCTCCCCTTGCTCTCATACCGTTAACCCATTTCTAGTCTCGCATTATCTCGTTTTATTTTGTATTTTGTAAATATCTCGACGGCGCCTCACTCTCATGTCCAAGTTCGCAGCCTTGCCGAATGAGTCACTGATCTCAGAATGATAGTTGGCCATCTCAGGCTACTGTCAAGGCGCGGCCCGTAGTCACTTCCGGTTGATCTTCGATCTCTGATCTCTGGGTTTTGATCTATGATCTCCGGGGCGACTCGGACCAAGCCATAGTTGACCTTCGGCGAGACTCGATCGACTTCGAGCGCGCGCGAGATTCGAACATTTATTGATTTATTGATTGATTGTCTCGCCGTTTTGCCCCTTGTTGTGTGTTCTATACCGTACTCCTCCCCCTTGTTCCCCCATATCCTATATGTCCCCCGCACACCAACAATGTAACCAACACAGACCACACACAGAGCTACTGTATATTGTAGAAGATTGATTATTGATTGATTTTTATGTACACGTTTATTTTCGCCCCTTGTCACACCCCTTCCCGCCTATGACTCTCTCCGCTCGATCGATCGATCGCCCCTCTCAACTACAGTACCCGGACTGCTGCGAGGATTTCCGCTCGGGAGTCCGCCGCTAGTTCGGATGCTTTTCGCGTCTTTCATACCCCCTTTTAACTAATAGACCCAAAGTTAAATATAGCAGAGCTCCAGAGAGATATTTCCCGTATAATTTATATATATTCGCTAAACCCGTCTAGTAGACACCAGTGCCACACCGCTTCCCGATCCCCGCTGAATGGTCGATTAATGTTTCTGATCTTTGATCTTTGATCTTCGATCTCTGACTTAATCACAGCCAGATTCTATTTATTCATCAATCCCTACACACAGTCCGATTCTCTTCAACCAATTCAATCACCTGTGAGCTTCAACCCCCGGAACCCCGATCCCGAGATCCAGGTATCTGGAACCCGGGATCGGGTACCCTGGCCCCGACCCCTTCACCCCCTTCCCCCGCCCCAATATCGTGTACGCCTCCCTTGACTCGTGTTATCACCGATTTTCAACTTCGAGACTTTATTTCCTTGTTTGTTCCTTCTATTGCAGTTCCGTTCCCTAGGGTCGGGCTCGATATTATTATACACAAACCTGATCTACCCAATCTTGCAATGTATTAGACTCTCAACAATCTTCAACTCTCTCATCAATCGATAATAGAACAATGGTAGATCATGACTCTCACTCGACTCTTCGCTTAGCCGCGTCCTTGCTTCTTTTCCCTCCTAATCTATTGATTACGTTGACTCCCACAATCATCTCATACTCGAATACATGATAATCTCTCCCGTCGATACAGTTATTATCCCCCGAACTACACTATTATTGCCCGAAATACTATTTATGAATGACTAGAGCCTACAGTAATCGCCAGAAAAGACAACAACCCCTGTCCATCACTCCCCCCACACACAAACATTGCTCGTACTTCTAGAAAGAGTTGTGCCATCTATCGGAAATAAATCATGTTGATTATTCGTCATCTCTCATTCTGTTTCTGACCGGCTACGGAAGGAAGGGATAGTAGTGCGAACACTTGATGGGGAACATGCACTACACACAGAGAATGAATATACTAAGATGAGACACCGAGTATATGATATACTCAATCGCGCGTCGAGAGAGCGTGCGAAAACGAGAGAATATACTCAATATTGAGTATATCATATACTCGGTGTCATATCTCAGTATAGAATATACTCAATATTAAGTATATTCATTCTGGGTGCACAAATGTGAATTCCGAAGAAGAAAAAAATAATGAAGAAAGGCGATATTGTGAAAGCCACAGAAAAATTGCATCACTGGAGAGGATCCTGCAAGAACTGGTGGATTCAATCGATAAATCAATTAATCTAATCGATTTAACCGATAAATCGAACTGGTGGAAGATCGAGATTCATTCGGGTTGACGATCATCAGGGAGAAGGCCGAACTTATGATGAAGGCATGGTGACCAGATCCAAATAACGATTTTCATGTAGAGATCGTTGTGGATACTGATGCTTGCGTCTATCTTGGATGAAAGCGAGGGAACTGCTCAAGCAAGAATTGAGAACATCAGCCTGGACTGTCTACGCCAAGCACTGTTCATCGCTCTTCAACACTCTTCTCCCTTCCTTGTGTTAAATACATTTATAAAATGATACGATCAAACAAAATGTCGAACTGGAACTTCCTGTGTTCACCGAGACGAGAGATCACGTATGGTAAACAACGGAAGTTCGTTATTCGGCTTTTTGGTATGATCGTATCATTTTATAAATGAAATACACTTCCAAGTAATGGGTCTCGAATTCTGTCATTTCTTACAGGACCACACACAGAGCAACTCGAGAGGACTTTGATCTGCGGGAATCTGAGCACGATGCACCATAAAAAGCGCCGTAGTTCGGACGTCCGTCTGCAGTCACTCCTCGCAGACTCGATACTCTTCACAGAGAATGAATATACTAAGATGAGACACCGAGTATATGATATACTCAATATTGAGTATATTCGCGCGTCGAGAGAGCGTACGAAAACGAGAGAATATACTCAATATTGAGTATATCATTTACTCGGTGTCATATCTCAGTATAGAATATACTCAATAGTAAGTATATTCGTTCTGGGTGTACGACAAGCGGGCGAAGCATGGATGGGCCGAACACACGCTTCGACGGGGGGCACTTTCCTAGATCCATGCCAGGCCCCGCCCCCTTCCAGAGGAGAGGAGAGGAGGAGCTGACCTCCCGCCCAACCCGAGGGAGGGGCTAAAGGCGTTCAAATTAGCCGAGCAATCCCCTTCCAATCGGCGATAGCTTCGCTGTTTTGTTGCAGTACACGCCGCACATCATTGACGCGAGCGAGCACTATGTCTAGAGAACGCGCGCTTTACTCGAGACGGGGTTGACAGGCGAGAGACACATCAGAGAGGGTAGGAGCGGTAAAGAGGGAACTGCGCAAACTCCGCCCACTCATGAGCGCGTTCTCCCCGCCTGTCAACCCCGTCTCGCGTAAAGCGCGCGTTCCCTAGACATAGTGCTCGCCCTCTCAGAGGCAGTTCAGTGCGTACTGAAACTCTTCGGCGCAGCCATGCCCGATTGAATGCCGATTGCTCGGCTATTTTGGACTGCCCCTCGCCCTTCCCCATGGGTGGGCGTGAGGTCGGCTCCACCCTCTCTCGAGGGGGTGGAGCACAGGGGCCTGGCATGGATCTAGGAAAGTTCCCGACGGGGGGGGGGAGACAGACAACCACAGTCGAGCAGCTCAAATTCGTACAATTGCAAAGAGCCGAGAAATCCACTGAAACTGACACATTTCGCTTGTGTCTTTCTGTTTAACGACGGGGATCGGGAAACCAAGAAAGAGGATGAACCAACATTTATTACTCCATTCCAGCGCTTCTAAGGCGCCGAAAGAAAGCGATTCCTTCCTCGTTGGCATTATCCAAATTTACATCTTATCGAATTGAATTTATCTAATTTGCAAAATAACAAAATAAAAGTTATGTAGGGCTATTGCATAGCTGGATATTAGGAACATACAATCCGGTAATTAAATGAGTTTTGGTTGATAGTATAAATAATTCTTCTCAAATGTTTGGTTGAGGAAAAAGCTAAAAGGAGCTAAAAGTTGTGACCCAGCAAGTGATAATGAAAAAAAAACAAATAGTGAGGTATACACGGTTTGAGGTAGGAGATCCACTCCTTGATTCTCCTTCTAATTTCCTCATAATTATCTATTTTGAAGACCAACGTGATTTTTAAAAACATTTTTTTTGCAGTTTTTGCTGGCAACATTTTCCGAAACTGCGATCATTATTCCATTGTGAGAAATTGGAAATTCTTAACAAACAATAAAGGAAGTTTTTTGAGGTGGCAAGAGCTTTTTTGATAAGTGAAGTACACAAAAGATTAATGCTTCCGTAATGATTACCAGCGCAAGAGTCGAAGTCTACTTCGACGGACATCTATTTCTTGCCCCCATTCACAGTTATTTTTTTTGTGTGCGATACTCTAACGGAATAAATAAATAATGAATGAATGAATGAATGAATGAAAGAGGAAGTTAGGTTTGCTTTGTTCTACAAATTAATGTTGCATTATCGATTGGACAGAGGAAACGTTTACAACTGCGCCGACGACAGTATCGAGAAATCAAATGAAACTGTGCATTCCCTCTTCTTCCCGCTCAACGACAATCGAGAAATCAAACATGTACAGATAAACTAGCATTTATCACTTCTCTGCTTAGTATAAAAGGATCGACGCCGGGGGAAAATCAAGTTCCTCCTTGAGATGGACTTGCTGTGGAAATTAATGCTTCTTCTCGGAGCTGCGGTGTGCTTTTCTGAAGCAACCAATGAGAGAACTCATTACTGTAAGTTCTTTATTTTATTTTTTTCAAATTTAACTTTTCCAGCTGACAATCTCAAGCTAAAATGTGATACTCTTCCGTACCGTACTCTGTATACCAACTACACGTGTTACTTTTTTATAAACACCAAGGTAATGTCTATTGTTTAAACAAATCAACGTAAAATGAAGTAGCGCATGACATTAATTGTTTAGGTGTTGGTATTTTGCCACGCGTAGCATGGTGAAACCAGGGAACACTCAAAAATATTCAAAATTTATGGCGCCAACACGCCGTGTAGTGAATGAATACCTGTATCACTTTAGCAATCCATCAACGATGCTCGAAAGGAGTGCCATTCAATTCTAACTGGATCATCACTTGCTGGAAATATGCCCGGCGCGATGTGGAGCACGCTCTTCCTCGAGGTAAGTACTGTTTTTAAATGTTTTTGGTGAATTTTTATCTAATAGACTGATTCGTTGGTGAAAGAAATGAAAAGGAGAAAAAAGCAAACCAGATTTTGCTCTCTGTAAACGTTTTAAGCGGAACAACGAAACGTTTTTTTTCAGAGAGAACAATATCATTTGTCGATTACATCAACCGGAGAAAAGAAAACTATGTGTGAAATCAGTAAGCGATCAGTAATGAACTATTTATATCGTAACGTTTCAGAGAACCGCTACTATTGCTCAATGGGATCCCAAGCATCGATTTCTGGAAAATGCATAATTAGATCAGAAAAGAGGATGACCTACCGTGAAGTAAGTAAATACATCTAGGCCGTTGTATATCGTTTGTGAATTTGATTTCAACTTTTTTTCAGGCTGAAAGTTATTGCACTAAAGACGGGCACGCTCTTCCCTCACTCAAAAATGATATTGAAAATAGGGACTTTACGAGTGAGTATCTCAGTTTCTCTAATTATCATTTTTGGTACCATATTTATTAGCTAATTAATTAATCTGCTCCAGCCAATTAATAAAGTTCACCGTAATGTAAGTAGTCATGTTACAGGCTCCTCGGGGAAGAAATCATTCTGGATTCGGCCTACATTCTCAAAGGGAATCACTGGAAAATCTATGTTTTCACGATTTGGAACCTGCTCAAATACATCGTCGATCTGTAAGTCATATTTTAAAATGTATGGCATTAAAATGTAACGAGTATGGGGAGAGCAGACCTAGGAAAATCCCCGTTTGAACTTATCTTGCGCATCAGACCACTGATATAGGAAGGATTCCCGATGCGGGTGCCCCATGTACGGTAATTGTCGCACTATTGATCGAGCGCGCGCAGCTTATATAGAGTATTGAGAAAGCGGTCCTGACGCGAGCCGGGTTTGACGAAGGAGGCTAGAGGCGACGCATAGCCCCGCCCCTTCGCATGATCGATCTCGTTTCGCCCCGCCCGCTCGCTTGACTGCGGCACAGAGAAAGCTCTGCATCTCTGTCCCGCTCGAAGGGGGTGAGACCTGTTCCACCCCGTCTCGGGTAACGCGCGTTCTCCCGATATAAAACGCCCGTTCTTTCGCTTCGCCGTCTGGCCCTCTCTCTTGAGCGAACGCTCTCTAGCTCTTGTCTAGCCGTCTAGCCCTTATGTCCACTCTCGAAATGCTGTGTGAAAACTGGCTCTTTCAATATTTAACACGGCCATTGTCCGTGTTTCAATACGTATGATTAATACCGATTTCCAATCTCTTTTTTTTACAAAAACATAACACTTTTTTCATTTCAGTATTGGCCCGAGATTCCAAGTGGTGTTCAACCAATGTCGCAATGACGTCCACCGACGGATATTGGACTATGGCTGATGAGAAGAATAAGTAATTGCATTTTATATAAAGAAATATGCAAATTACTTTAATTTCAGGCTTGATGTCCTTTGCATTGGAAAGGCGAAATCCGATTTCTTCACAGGTTCGTCGTTTTCCCGTGTTTAAAAAATCACTAATATTCATTACCAGAAAAAAAACAGCAGTAATAAAAAAACCAGTTTCCTGCATTGCAAGACATAAATACGACGACCAGACAGGAAGATGCGAATGTATGTTTATTCATTAAAATATTTAAAAAAAAATCTCATTATTTACCATCCATTGCATGTCGTCATAACTTTGGCGATTTTAGGGACTGGTCCAAATAATGCATTATGGAAATTATCGACTGCTACAAAAACAAATCATTATTTGTGAACATTACTGATTACCCTATGAAGATCGCAACCGTGGTAAGCCTTTTAGTTATGTACATCTTATACAAAAAAGACTATCCAAGTATTGCACAATATTTTTTTCAGTACGATTTAATGCTGGACAAAAAAACTGGCCGAATTACAATATAAATGTGAGTGGACAATTTAATTATTTGAATATGTTGTGTCGCTTCGTGTGTCGAATGAAACACTATCAAGCCGGGCAGGAATGTTTTTGCGTGGAACCAATCTCTGGAGTTTTAGCGGACGAGAGATGAGTGAAAATCGACATGATTCGAGCCGTTTTTTTAGAGATTTGGTCTGATAACTAAGAGATGAGCTAACCTAGAGACACGGTAATGAGCTTGTAAATGTGGTTTTTATCACATCCAAAAAGTGAGTAGCAGTTCAGCTAGAATTGAGTTGGTGAGGATTTTCAACTCTCATAATGTATGTATACATTGTAATATTATAATTATATCGAATATTAAATTAAGATCGAAATCGAAATTTTGAAGGGGAGTTCTTTCTAATGCTGCGCTAATTTCTTCGGGGAAATTTCCCCATCAAAGGGTGGAAAACTCGTGTAACTCAACTCAAACTGAACGAAATCTCTCCAATCAAAAAGGAAAATGTTCTGATCGTGCCTTGCAATCCCTGTATCAAGTTTGGAAGTTGTAGCTTCACTTGGAAGAAAGTTATGAAAGGGTGCATAAAACTGTTTTGCCCTGTACCCCAAGAAATTTGCGCAGCATAAATATCAGAGAGATCGACATCGTTCTACCCGACTGTTCCAACGATTTGAAAGCTTTCGCATGAGGAAAACATCCGCTTTTAATAATACGTTTACCTTGTCATGTACTAATCAATTGGAAGTTCTAAAAGAGTGCATAGTACAGTAGCGCGCATAAGTCATTGGTCACTTTTTCAACCGGCAATATCTTTTGAACAGGAAAAGCGATCAATTTGAAAGTTTGGCTTAATGTATCAAATCTATCGGCCATTATGATGCTGATATCGACTTGTTACGAAATTCCACAGGGATTGCATAGTAATGACGCAATCAACGCATACTTTTTCGGCAGTGCATTATTCTTACATACATTTTTTCCTACTAGCCAAACTTTTCAAGCATTGAGATCAGCTAAAGGGCTGCCTGGAAAAAAAATTTCAAGTTGCTGCGTCTTCGCACCTTGGCTGCAGCAAGGTTGCAATTTCGCTGTCGCAAATTCGTATCTCGGCTTCTAGACGAGCTAGAGACTCGTTCTAAGAACCAAAATGATCCGCATATGGATTGTTGATGATTCTGAGAATATGATACATGTCCCTCAACAATTGCCCTCGGGGCACAAAAATATCGATTTTTTCATGACCTATATTTGATGTGTCTCAATTCTGAGGGACAGTTCAGTAAAAATGTAGTTTTGGCGTAGGTGTATTGCAAATGTATTGCAGAACTGATGCCCAACTTTTTGTTGGATTGACATTTGTTTCCCGGGCGCGGCGATCGATTTTCGGAAGGACACCCGATAGGCCACGCCCCCTTTTCGCCTTATCGCCCTACAGAATCGCAAACTTTATTCCGTTGACTGTAACTTTTGAACCAGATGAGCAATCTTCATGAAATTTTGAGTACACCTAGTACATGCATTGCGGACTCAATGACGCTTAATCCAGCATTAGTCGATTTTTCTTTATTGCGTAGTGATGACGCAATATTACAATTGTATTTCAGAGGCGAATATTTGCTCGGAGGGAAATTTTCCAGCTTTCACACGTTGAGTGGTGACAATATAAGTGGAGAGACACCCGTACAAAATTAGTATCACATTGTACGGTTTCATACCGGACCAGTGCGAGATCTCAAAGTAGGTGCCCGAAAAATTAGTTTTTCTGTTCTAGATAGATGCTCGTTCACAACTTCAGAATGATCGCATTAGTGCTCTTATATTATACACAAAGTTTGGAAAATATCTGCCGTCAAATGCCCTCAGGGCATGAAAATTCATATTTTTTGGGTGATTTATTTTGAAGAATAATATATATCCAGAAGAGTGGCTCAAACGTATGTTTTTTCTTTAATATGAGCAAATATATTACAAACTTAACTTTGTAGCATTTTTCAAAGATATAATCGGTTGTAGCTTTTGAAAAAAATATCCCAACTCACCAGGTTTGTTTGTGTTTCACGAAAAAACGGAGCCTTTTAAAAAAATTCTGAAAACGCTATTCGATAGAGCAGAGGTTGATCTACCTGCCATGCAAAAATTAGAATATTTAAAAATCATGAATTTTCCTACTGACAATCGTGCTCGAGTTTCTCCCGATTCCTCTCATATGCAAGATAACCAATAGATGTCATAGTAGCCAAATATATTCTTACATGATCGATACGAGCGCGACGATCGTTGAGAGAACTGATGTCGCGCATCGTTAGTCTACATAAGTGAACTCAGAGAAATGTATGTCATATATGTAGGGGCCACAACGTGGTCAGCGGAATTGACTGACTGGGGTTGAATGTAGTGTTAAAATGTGCCTACACGTCTCATTAAGACAACTCTTTTGGATTTAGGTCGATATCTTATCTTTAAACCGAGCTACACCTCCAAAACCACGCGCGGTTCGACTGTTGTGAGAGGGAGAGAAGACGCGACGAGAGGGGGGAGGGGCGGAGCCTATTCCCACATCTTTATAAGGGCATAGCGCGCTTAATTGGAGATATTTTGATGGTATGCCAGAAGATAAGTAGTTAATGAGTGTATGGAGAGTACAATAGCGTCTCAAATTGGTGGATTGCACGTGTCTAAGCGCGGAGGGAGTGCAGGAGCATAGCGCGCAATTGCTGAGAGCAAGTATCTGCTCGCATAGCGCAGTGGGTTGAGCGTTTGCCTTGTGAACGGGATGTCGCAGGTTCAATTCCCCTTTTGTGAAAACTAGTGCTATTTGCAGTAAAACGTAATGTTGATACTCTCGTACTCTTAAAATCCCCATTTTCACGCACTATTTTTGCAAACGAATGCACAATTCGGAGTCGCCGATTTTTATTTTGTTTTCTCTTGTAATATTCACAGAAAAATCAAGAAAAATGCAGGTCTATCAAAAGTTGAGAGTTCATTGTTAAGCCCAATTTCGACGATTTCGAAATTAATTTTCACTTTTTCGATACCTCAACGTCCTCTGCTCAACTCTGATATAGGCGCAATCGATTGCGCTCTCAAAGAGCTCCAAAAGAAGCTATAATATGGTTCATAACGTTTCGAATTACGCTTGTGCACTCCAATTCTCATTTTTTGTCAAATCCGGGTGCCCGATAAGTGGGCGGACGTTGTGGACCCTACATATATGGCTCCTGAACTGCGCTTATATGTTATATATAACATACAGTATGCCATATATGACATACATTTTTTTTCTCAAGGGTGGTAGGTCTTAACGACAGAGAGCGATTCGGGAAAATCTGCGCAAAACATGTTCTAGATGGACAATATTAGTAATCGTGCTTGGATTCTCTTTTGTGCAATTTGGCATGATTTTCGACCTGATTGAAAAATATGGTGTGACACTAGACATGTGATACTAGAAATTCTGGACAAAAAGTTTGGCTGACTACCACAGACTACAAGTAGGGACCACAAAGTCGGTAGCCGATTCCCCAACATCCTGAGCTCTCCCTGGACCGTACTTGGAGCGGGCCACTAAGCTCCCCCTGGATCGCACTTAGAACCGGCTACCGAGTCCTCCTCCCTGGAACGACCCTGAAGCAAGCTACCGTACTCCCCCTGGACCGAACCTGAAGAAGGCTACCGAGTTCTCTCTGGCCCGAACCTGAAGTAGGCTACCGAGCTCCCCTGGACTGAACCTGAAGCATGCTACCGAGCTCCCCCTGGACCGAACCTGAAGCATGCTACCGAGCTCCCCCTGGACCGAACCTGAAGCATGCTACCGAGCTCCCCCTGGAGCGCACTAGCACACAGAACTATGCATAGAGCGTAGTGTACGGATAGAGCGTAGTATATTTAACCTCAATACATACCGGCTAGTTTGTTTGGCATATTGGACCATGTTTTTTGGACTAAGGACAATATATTCATGGATTTTTGAAAAAAAATTGTTTTCTCCGTTTTTGAATATTTCCAATATTTATTCATTAGTTGCAGTGTGAATAGCCCCCAAAATTCTATTATGCGGTGTTAGTTTTCCGGAAAAGCTTTTGGAAAAACTAAAAGGAGTGTTAGTTTTTACTTTTCCATTTCTCACGGCGGGCTCGGAAAAGCTAAATATTTGAATTCCCGCAATTATTGATTTTCGGCCATAACTCGGCTCCCAGTGCAGCTAGGCTTACCAAAGTTGGAGAATGAAGTCTAAATGCGAAAAGTAACCCTAAAAAAATTTTTCTAATCGCTATCTTCAATAAGAGCCGAGATACGGAAAATGCGGGAATTCAAATCTAACTACTTTTCCGGAAAAGCTAGCGGAAAAACTAACACTCTCGATCGTTTTTCCAAGAGCTTTTCCGTAAAACTAACAAAAAAACATTACACATTCTCCGTGCTTGTTGTCAGTTCGATATTTCAAAAGGAATTTTAAAAACATTCGACGATTTTTGTACACTATTTATAGTCTCTATTTTTTTTCAAGTACTATGCGTAGGGGCCACAACATGGTCAGCGGAATTGACTAGGTGGGGTGAAATTTAGTGTCAACATGTCCCTACATGTCTGATTAAGATGAATCTTTTGGATTTAGCTCGATATCTTATCTCTGAGCCGAGCTACACCTCCAAAACCACGCGCGCTTCGACTGTTGTGAGAGGGGGGAAAGTCGCGATGGGGAGAGGGGGAGGCGGAGCCTATTCGCCCTTCTTTCCAGTGGCATAGTGCGCTTAATTGGAGATATTTTGATGTTGTGTCAAAAGAAAAGTAGTTTGTGAAGGTATGGAGAGTACATTGGCGTCTCAATTTGGAGGATTGAACATGTCAAAGCGGGGCGGGAGAGGAGGAGCATAGCGCACAATTGCAGAGAGGATGCAACTGCCTGCATGGCGCAGTGGGTTGAGCGTTTGCCTGGTGAACGCACACCCGCAAGTTCAATTCCCCTTTTGCGAAAACCGTTGCTATTTACAGTAAAACGGAATGTCGATACTCTCGTACTCGTATTCTCGCACTATTTTTGCAATCGAGAGCACAATTCAGGATCGCCGATTTTGATTTCTTTTTGTCTTGTAATATTCCTTGAAAAATCAAGAGAATAGAACGCGGGTCTATCAGGAATTGTGAGTTCAGTGATAAGCCCAATTTCGACGATTTCGAAATTAAATTTCTTTTTTTCGACACCTCAACGTTCTCCGATCAACCCTGATATAGGCGCAATCGATTGCACTCTTCAAGAGCTCCAAAACAAGCCATAATATGACTCATATCGTTTCGAATTACGCTTGTGCTATCAAATTCTCATTTTTTGTCGAATCCGGGTGCGCGATAAGTGGGCGGACTTTGTGGACCCTAACTATGCGCCATAAATACTGAAATTGTATGCGCTACAAGTTGTATCTAAAAGTATCGGGCTGTTGCAAAAAAAACCTGTCGCGTTTTGAGTGTTCACTTTCGCGGGATATCCTGGCTTTGTTTCTTTTTTTGTAATGTGCCTTCCTGTTTACAGCAGAAGGGTGTCCATACCTTCTCTCTAAAACCTGGTTAGGGACGGTCCCCTCTTGTTCTCTGATGGAGAAGAACGACTATTTCTGTTAGTGTTCATGCTCAAACCCATCCGATTTCCAACGCCTTATGAAGGATATTTATCAGACAGATGTACCCTCTTAGCACAAGGTGAAACATTTGACTCTTGATAGCGAGAAAATGGACTTTTAAATTCCCGAAGAGAACGGAAATCACTCACTCTGTATTTCGGCAGTCTGCGCAAAGAACAAGAAACAGGCCCCTATCAGATCATGCTCAAACTGGACGACGCACTAGGGGCCGACTTTACCACCATCTATTGAGGACTTCACGAAATTGGAAAGAAGGAAAATATGGGACGGTATATTTACTACAAATTCTGGGATCCAGTCATTTTTCGGATGGTGATATGCCTCTGACTTTTCTAATTTTTCACGGGGCCTTCAACAGTCTGGACTGAATGGTGACTGGGGAGTATGCATGGGTAAAGTATAAAAACATTGCAACCAAACACCAGTGGGTTGATGCAGATTAGAAGGCAGACGATGTTCCAAAACATAGTTTTCGGTAGTCAAAAAATAATGTTGTGAAATTTGTGGAGCACCCGGGGTGCTCAAAACTGGGAGCTCCTACTCGAAGGCACCACTATCATGGCACAGGTGTACGTCATTGACATATAATAAGTCTATAAGAGACGCGAGTTGTGGGCAAATGTTTACTTACAACACGGCATCGCAATACCCCACTCTGCGAGGGCAACCAATTCTGGATAGGCGGTGTATGGCAAGACCATCCTACCATATTTTTCTTACTCGTCAAGGATTACCTTTTGAGAAAATAACTTGTTCCCCATCGACGATAACTTCGTCAGTGAACAGCACTTCAATACCTAAGTCGATATCGTGAACGAGTTGACCGGATTCTACAAAATTTAGACCCCGGCGTTCTATGAACGTCGTATCCATAAGTTGCGAATAGTAGAGGACTACTAGTGGTGTGATAGTATACTATTTCTATGATCACTGATTCAGCTTAAAAGATGGTAGGGATAAAGATGTGCATACCCTGAAACGCGACAAGACTTTTGCAACAGCCTAGTATCTAAATTATGGTGGAACAAACTCTTAATCTGGTAAAAATATAACAAGCTCAAGTGGCTGAAATGTTTTTCCAAATTTTTGTAACGTTTGGACACTTCGGGAGCCGGCTTTGAGCCTCAGGACACAAATTCGAATTCTTTATCACAAAAGGCCCTAGGGTACTCCCATGGTATGAGTATGATCGCCATATCGAAAGTTTTGGCGCGTCCGAATGTCCGGAAAATAGATTGATTTGTGCAAAGTGTAATTTTTGGACAACTGTCGCATATCCATGAGATATCTTCCCGAAATAAAACAGTTGAGTCTGTCGCAGAAAGTATAGAATAGTAATTGCAGGTTTCTCGTGCTGTAGTTCGTCGTGGATGCATGGCAAAATTCTGGATCTACCCTTGGAGTGTACTTAAGAATGGCTACGACACACATATATACAACAACTTGCAACTCTACAATCCTCATTTTGAGGTAAGTCGGAAAGTTTACCTGAACGTTATCAAAATATTCAGAATTTGCATTTTTTCGAGTACACATTATCATGATTTGTGTTTATGTTTTTTTTCGCGGAATGAGGGTCGCGAATACAAAGATGTTTATAATTGTTTAGAATTAGTTTTAAAAAGACCAGCCGAAACGAGTTCTCCCGAAATGATTTGTGAGTGCTCGAAGAGCAATTCTCGAGGTAACAACACTTCTCCTCAGGAGGAGTGTTAGGAGGAACAAGACAGTCTAGAGTAGTTAAATCGAAATTACTTTTTTACACCGAATATACGCGTTTCCATTCCGGCGCCCAGAGGAATGGCGTTGTTCTATATCGTGTGTTCAGAGTCGAAAGCACTTTTATGGAAAAATCTGCTTTTAAAAAGACCAAAGTTAGTATTTTTGAATGAAATACGTTAAAACGCGTGTTATTCTCCCTGCAGTGAAAAGTTTTAGTCCTGAGCGATAACTTTCAAGGAACAGTGCCGCTTACCTCAACGTTCACTGAACACTTACCGAGAACAAGATTTAAATTATTACGAGTAAAAACATGTTCCTAAAGAATTAGAACCAACTTTGAATGACAAATTATCACCTCAAATACACTGTTGTGACTTTCAGCATGCGCAAAATATGCCCATTTCAGTACCAAATTCTTTCGAATGTGGAAACTGGTGACTGGGAATTAAAGACCTTCCTAAAATTATCGAACGATGGGTCTGGTAAGTATCGGACTGGTAAGACAGTTTTGAACGATTTGATGTTTTCAATTTGCGCTTTTACTTTTCGGGCTTTCAAGTTTTCATTTTGCAATCTTTCGGGATCCTGAATATAACACTTTATTAAATTACTAGGGAAAAAATCAGAAAATTAGAATAAAAATTAAATAGTTTCCTTGGTGGCAAGAATTTTTTTCCAGAGCCTTAGCTTGGAATAAATTATAGTATCAACAGTCCTCTTTCTCTTTTTGGTGAGAATGAACCGCTGCTATATTTACTTTATAAGTTATGGTTCTCCAAATTCGAAAAGTTCAGAAAAGTTGTGCCTTGACGATTTCAAATCACTTTTGTCGAATGCGAAGCTATCGAGAAGTAGAAGTGCACGAATTACTAACTGACAATATATCTTACTTTTAGTAGTGATACTTTAAATTGTGCCTTTCTGCGCTTTTCGAGAAACAGAAAATTCAAAACTTGCGATTTTTTTTAGTAAAATTTCGATTTTGGGTGTCCGATATGATGAAGTGTTAAAGGATATAGACCAAAGCCCTTCTGAACATCAATACTGTTGGACTTTTACCATAGAATGATAGGCCTAACCAATTGATTAAAGCAGCCCTAAACCAAGTTTCCCAACTTTCACTTCGCATCTAAACGAAAGGGTACCTTAGAAGTAGTGGGTAATGAAAAGAGGGAAACTTGCTACTTGAAATGTGGCTACAAAGAATTTGACTGAAGGCATGGAAGATCTGGATTTTAAAAAAAATCAAAATCGTGCAATACTTTCTAATTATTATTTATATAGTGAAACTGCTCTAACTAGTATAGCCGTAAAACATAGCCTGTAAATTGCTAATTTTCATTACGACCGAGAAAAAATTCATTTCGACCGAGTTGTGAAACTTCAGCAACGCTCTTACAGAGACCACATTTAAATCATGACATATTCAAAACACTTTTTCAACAGGTGGGTATTATCTCAATGTGCATCAAGTTTCCTGTTATTGTGACCCAACTGAGACAGAGAAGGAGCCTCGTGTTGAAACAACCTGCGCCCCTCACCATGAATGGAATACAGATTCACAAAAGTGCGAATGTTCGTTTTTTATTGATTTTTTTTATTTAAAGAGACCTGGCACTGCAAATGAAGTGAATTTCAGATTAAAAAGAATTTTATTCGGATTCGAACGCAAAAAATCGCATATTTTTACTTTTTTTTTGTAATTAGTTATGAATTTTCAAAGATCTCATTTTCGGCTAGGATGCCCCGGCACTACTGTGTTTAGCCGCTAGCCGCTAAATCTGAAATTCGCTTCATTTGCAGTGCCAGGTCCCTTTAAAAATTTTTTTAAAAATCATTACCTTTCTATATATTTCAGGGTCCTTGGACGATGACTACTGTGGCGAAATCAAAAATCACGAAGGGAAAAAAGTGCCTTTAAAGATTCCGAGTTTGCACAGTTGATTTGATTTTTTAAATTTGTTAAGTTCAGATTGGCCACTGAAGAAAAAATATGACCTACATTTTCAAGATGCGAAATTGACAGATTTTTTATATAAGGTAGTTTTTTAAAACAATATTGAGGGAGAGGTGAAAAAGGACATCAAACATTGCAAAAAATATTTATTGTAAATACATTTTTTTCTTTAACTATGAAAAATGTGATTGATCAGGTTGTCTCGATAACTGTGCGCCAAGGTTGCTTCGCTACTATCTTCAGTGGATTGACTCTCTTTTCGGTACGTGGTCAACAAAAAATGATCATTCTTCGAAATTTCATTTGAAAAGTTCCGGTTTTGTTGTTTTTCCTGTCTATACTTTTCTCGTATTCAGATAATGATAATCTATTGGTTCGGGGAAAATTCACAAAAAATTAATTTTTTCGGCCTTGTGGTATTGATAACATAAAGGTCAATACAGTGGGCTCCCCTTCCGTCCGTTGGATATGGTCATCACAATGTTCCTTCATACTACAACGGGAAGCTGCCCAATGTCAACAGTGGCTCACTGCGTGCGGTCTGTGAATGCATGAATAATGACACTGGAAAGAGTAAGTTATTAATCGATATTGATAAATTATCAGCGTGAGCTGCGTTTTCTAACGCATATCAACTGCGCTTTCTAATGCCGTAATTCACTTTTTCTGTTGTTCAAAGTTGTAAACGGCCTCATTATATTATTATTTTTCACTATCATATGTTGATTCGATATTGGAATTCTAGCTTTTGAGTAGGCTAGAATAAATTAAAGTGTAGAACAAAAACAGCCGCGGTCGAGAGTTAGTTTTACGAGGTTCGTATTGCTGGATCACTCTCTCATTTCCGAATGTATCTATTCATTTGGTTTCTTCAAAATAGCGTACTGCAGTGCACATGAAACTCATGTGCACTGCAGTACTGCAGTGCTATTAGCCACCCTAATCCCAACTAGTACTAAAACATTCGTTTCTTTCCAGATATGTTTCAATGAAAACAAATATATGCGAAAATATGTTCCACTGTGCAGCATTGTGCAACACATTTATTCAAATTGTGCTTGGCGTAAAATACTTCAACTATATAAAGCGAATTCATCATATCTACAGCGAATTTAAATTCCACTAAATTACAATTGCTTTCAGAACTATTAGTTAACAACCCAAAACCACCTAACTGCATCGAGCATCATATCTACAGCGAAAGAACTGGGCAATGTGAATGTACGTTCAGAAATTGCAATGTATTTTCTACACTCGTGTACATTTTGTAATCTATGTGATGCGCGTGAACTAATTACGAATATTTACTGTTCATTTCAATTATACTGTTCTCATGGAGTCATCTTGAGCCAAACATCTCATAAATATTAATATATCGTGCGCCAATAACACTCTTAACAAAGGTGTGGCACTTTTTTAGCACTTTTTGACACTTCCTGATTTTCACCTCGAAATAAGCTAATTTTGTGGCATAGCTAAAAACTTGTTACGAACCGTTTCATATCTCACTTTCCTCCATCATATCATAAAAAATTGAAATAAACAAATTAAAATAACGAATTTAAAATGATTTAACTGCGGGGTCGATAAAACGTCGAAAAATATTAGGGTGTTCCGAAATTTCTGTCTCTTTTGCGTTGTAAATTAAATATTTCAGCCTACAGAGATCGAGCGGCTCTATAAAGTGAGCACATAGTAGAGCAACCTTTACACTTTAAATATGTAATTTTAACTGATTGCATGCATCATCGCACTTTCGGTGAAATTTAGCGTTCGGGCGATATGACTATTCAACCACCCCTTTCCGAGTTTTCACGAAATTTATTTTTCAAGAATTTGAGCACTGGAAAAAATCTGAATATATTATCAATCGAGTTCATAGTTGGCGAGAAACAACTGAGAGAAACAACAAACCAGCCCGGCTTCAGTGCATTTCATACATCATCACTACGCAATACTATTTTTCCCATACAAATGTTTTGGGAAATTTATTAAAGCAATAGTGTTACAAATTATTAAATAATTAGTATAGTATATAATCACTATCTAGGACTTTCAAATCGTTCAAGATACAGTTTAAGTAGAAAAATGGTGGGTTTTCCCTCCCCAATTTTGATATTTTCGGATGTATTTATGGAAGCATTAAAGTTTTTTTTTCAGCCTCAATACTTCAATAAAGAGTACAAAGCGTCGCTCTATAGTGGTTTAGATCAGTGGTTGCAGCAAGCAACCCCAATCAACTTGCAACCCCAATCAAATTCTAGAAAATAGTGAAAAATTCAATCATTTTTTCATATTACATCATCACTGCGAAATATACGCGAGATATTAGTACGTGAAAAAATAGTTCAACTGTTGCTCCAATTTTTACGCTACACTGTGTGTGACTTAGTCTCCGCATAAACTAGAGAGATTAGTATGAATATGGACAAAAATTTCGGAACACTTATTATTATATAATCAGTTATCAATCCCCTCAATCCAGTAATCGGCGCTTCGAAGAGATGCAATTGATAACTGATTTCTAAATTCATTATTTTAATTCATTATTTTTTTGGATTAAGCTTCTTTTGAGGTGAAAATCAGAAAGTGTCACGTACCAATTATCCATATAATTGATACCCAAATACAATATTTAATCAATTTACCAAACATAATCACTTCACGATTCTACTTGGCAACTTGCCAGTTCAAATATACTGTAGCTTCGTGGCCTTCAAGAGCCCGTTGGCTTTCACCACGAAATACACGATTACGGTAGCTCTGGCAAGCCGCACCGTACATGTTTCGCCTTCTCTTTTCCAGTTTTTTCTCTTCAGTTCTTACCAAGTTCTCGCCCGTTTTACGTCGCTTTTCCCCGTTCATTATCATCATCCACCCTTTTGCCAACGACGTAGCTTCGACTCACTGAAGCGCTTGAAAGTGGCTCGTCACTCCGCATTCAAGGTACACGTTTCCCCATTAACGTTGCCCACTTCACTCATTCACCCCTCCCAAACCGTTCTTCCCTCCACCATTTATCTTGTAATTGGCTCTGATTAATGAATTATTATTGATTCTTGACCTTTGATCGTTGCCTCACACCGAACACCACAAACCAACTGACTCTTTCATTCGGGAAGAGTTAGTACATGTCAAAAGTGACAAAGAGTGCCACACTGCGCCACATCTTTGTTCAGAGTGTTATTGGCGTACGATATTATGTTTTAATTTAATCGTATCGTTATAGTATTGCATGGTTATGCAAATTGTAAATATTTTGTTATATTCAGGGACGGGCCCAATAAATGGATGTGTCGCTCTTACCAACATTTTAAATTCCTCTATGATCATTACTATTCCGAATTGGCCGACTACAGTCCATGCATATGTTTGCGTCTATATAATTTTCATAAACAAATTTCCCCCATTTTCAGACAGATTTTTCGACTTCTCCTCAGTGGAATAAAAAAGTGAGTTCAGTTATGACAATATTCCTCATTATAACTCCGAAAAATCACACAAAACACACACACAAAAAGCTATCGAAATGAGTGAAAGAATGTAAACTTTCTTTGAGCGGCAGAGTAGCGGCTTTCACACGAACGTACTGATATATTTCTAGATCTGGAAGATGGTGGTGCGTAGAGGATGCATGGCCAATGTATGGACCAGTCGGCATTTCTTTGAATTTTATTCCGAGGTGAGAATATCATATAAGACGGGTGAAAAAAAGTCCCTTCCCTTCCCTCACAGGGAGAGGTGACTTTGACCTCGCTCTCTCCCCTCTCCGCTCTCTCAATTTGGCACACTCTCTCGCCATCAAGGAACCGCTCACGAACTACAGAGTACCGACTGTAGCCTCAACTCGGTACTCTATCAGGTGATGAATACTTCCGATATGCCTCCCCCTTCTCTTCCCTCGACTTCTCAGGCAGCCGTCGTCGATGAGACTCCCGCCCTCATTGGAGCTGTCAAGCGATCGAGAACTGACGACTCGAACCCGATATCGATGGAGGAACTCACCAACATCGTCTTCCGACTCAGATGTGAACTCGACGACGAAATCGAGAACCGCCGCAGCCTGGAGGCCCGGCTACGTGAGTTGGCATCCCGAGTGGATACTCTCCCTCCTCCCCCTCCCCCTGTCACTGTGGACGAGGCTATGCCCATGCAGACTGCCGGCCCCCAAGATCCACCTCCCTCTGTCCAAACTGAGAATCCGTCTGATCTTGAACGATCGATAGTTATCGCCCGTCTACCGATCGACCCAAATCTAGATGATGAAGCTCAAGTACGACAAGATTATGACCAAGTAGTTGCTATCACTACTCTCATTGGTTATCCCGTCCTTCCTGTCACTGTCTACAGGATGCCAGTGGCAAACCCCTCTGCCGCCCACAATCGACTGACCAAAGTACTGCTGCCTACAAGAAAACACGCCGAATTGATTCTCAAATTCGCAAGTAGAGTAAAGAGAGATCCCCACTTCTCTGATATCTTCATCAGGCCATCCTACGCAAAGCCTGAGGAGAGACCAAAGACTCCTCCCACTAGTCGTCGCCCATTCCTCCATCAGCCCCCTCACCCTCACCCCCCACAGCCATTGATGAAAGTACAGGCGGAAATCCCTCCCACACGCAACCGATTGGATTCTGTATTCAGCCAGAAGAAGGGACATACCAATGCCAATGGAAAGCGTCGTAACACACTTCGCTCTACGAACCAGAATCCTCCGAATGGCCAATTCATGAAACCTCCTTCTATCCCGAACCCTCCCCATCCCCAGAACCACCACCAGCAACAGCCCCAGAATCTGCCCCTGAACCCTCATCCAGTACAGTACACGACCCAGATACCGTACCTGGCCCACCCCATGACCAACCATAATCTCGGATATGCTCACTACCCACCCCGTCCTTTCGTCCCCCGTTACACACTCAATAGCCCATTCATGTCGTTTGCATCACAGTGCGGTTTTCCGAATAATATGGGTGCGCAGGGAAACTTCTATTGAATCTCCGGACTTCTAATCACTCAGACAAAAACTCATTCACATTCTCCGCTATTCTAGCTAACTGCCGCTCTGTGCGTAACAAGTTACCGTACCTCTCACAGATTCTATCACAAAAATATACCATAATCGCCCTCACTGAGACCTGGCTGGCTTCAACTTTTCCAAATACGCTTCTATTAGATTCTCAAGACCAATACTATAACGTGTTCCGCAGAGACCGAAATTCCCGTGGAGGTGGAGTGGCAATTATAGTCCACTCGTCAATTAGTGCTATTCAAATTTCTGATGAAACAGTCAAAGGCTCGCATGAGCTTCTAGCCGTTGATTTAGATATCAATGGTGACCTAATAAGATTCGTATGTATCTACCGTAACCCAAAAGCTACCACTCTTCAAACTGACGCACTGCTTAAATCGATAATTGATCTTTGCTCATGCCCCCAACCTACAGTAATCACTGGTGACTTCAACCTCCCCGATATCGATTGGTCATTGTTTCCATGCCCGCAAAAAGAAAAGATTACCCCCGCATCGCAGTCCCTTTTAGATCTTTGCCTATCCATAAAACTCGCGCAACTAGTCACGCATCCGACTCGGAAAAGTAATATTCTCGATCTAGTATTATGTAATACCCCAGGATTAATTATTAATACAGTAGTAGGCCCTCCTTTTGATATTTCTGACCATCATATTGTAAAGTTCCAACTTTCGCTCTGCCATTCAGTTCCTGCATTCACTCTTAGAAGAGATTACAAGAAAGCCGATTACGCGCTAATCAATTGCCAATTAGCCAATGTTGACTGGACTCTTGCGTTTTCGACAATGAAATATGTCGATGACATGTATGATCTACTCATGAAACTGATACAGAAGACAATTGACACCCATGTCCCATGGATAAGAGTAAATGTGACCCATGGCAAAGTACCTCCCCATATTGAGAGACTTATTAGTAGGCGCTTCTTAGCTTGGCAACATTCCATTTCTGCAGACGACCCAACCATAACTCGTAAATTTGAGAAACTAAATAGGCAATTCCGAAAAGAACTTATACGGTATCATAAGACTATTGAAAAGAGAATTATCGATACCGAGGATCGGAATAAGTTCTTTCGTTTTATGAAGCGGTGCACCAACAAACCTAAGGGAGTTGAAGGCCTCAAAAAGAATGATGGAACTTTAGTGATGGACGACCATGGAAAAGCAAATCTACTCGCTGAAACCTTTGCGAGTGTATTCACCACTGATAATGGAACTTTACCTAATACAGGTACCCTACCCAACTTAGGTAGTTACAATGAACCTTCTTTTTTAAGGCATGAGATATGTTCACTAATTGAAAGATGGAAACGCTCTAGCTGTCGAACACCAGAGAACATTGACTTGGGTTATATCAAAAATATAGCTGTCCCAATCTCCGAACCACTCGAAATTATCTTTCGCCTTTCATACGAATCAGGCATGGTCCCGTCTTTATGGAAACATTCCATTGTAACACCAGTTAAGAAATCCCCTCCTTTCTGTGACCCCCTAAACTATAGACCCATTTCAATCACATCACTATTCTGCAGAGTCTTTGAAAGACTCCTGTGTAAGCCGATCATAGAACATTGTGAAACCCTAGATATATTCCCTGATGAACAATACGGATTCCGAAAGAAACGCTCCCGCGAGCTTCAAATGCTAGACGCTTTGGAAAATTGGACAGCGTCTATTAGTGATGGCGAACCTGTAGATGTAATATATTTCGACTTCGCGAAGGCTTTTGATAGAGTATCACACCCTAAACTAAAACACAAACTAGGAAAAATCGGGCTTTCACATAAAACTATTGACTGGATTACTTGTTATCTTGCGAACAGAACTTTCCAAGTTAGAGTACGTGAGAAACTGTCGTCATCATTCCCAGTTACAAGTGGCGTTCCGCAAGGATCGGTATTAGGTCCACTGCTATTTTTGATTTACACGTCTGAAATCCCCTTACTAGTCCAGAAAAATGGTGTCGTTGCACGAATGTATGCAGATGACATCAAAATTTACCGCCCGTTTAAAAGAACGGAAACCACTATTCCATTACAAAGCGCAATTGATACCATAGTCAATTGGTCTGAAGAGTGGCAGCTACCATTAGCTGCACATAAATGCAACTCATTACATTTAGGTAGAGCAAATGCGAAGAATAAATACAAAATAGGCAATACTATACTAGAACAGAAATTAGTCATGAGAGATCTCGGTTTCATATTAGAAAAATCGCTCACTTTTTCCGACCATTGCAAGACAATTGCTCAGAAAGGTGTATCCGCGTGCCACATTATTCTCAGAGCTCTTCGCACCAATAACGCTGAAATACTCCTCAAAGCCTACTCTATTTACATTCGACCCATACTAGAGAGCGCTTCTATGGTTTTCAACCCCTACTTAATACGTGACAAAGAAATCCTTGAAAATGTTCAGAACTATTTCACTAGACGACTATTTATGAGATGCCACAAATCAACCTGGCAAACAATGCCGAATTTCCCTAATAGAAATATGCAGTTAGGTCTAGTCTCATTAGAAAAGCGTAGAGAGGAAATTGACCTGAAGACAGCCAGTAATCTCCTGAGAGGCAAATACAAAATATCTAAAAAGACACCACATCACTTTAGCTATTACTTCACTCGACATGGGATAAATTTCACTAACGCTAGTTCCACTTCAAACTACCGACATCATAGTTTCTTCCCCAGAGCGGCAAGGCTATTAGTGAAGTCCAGAGAATTGATCAGATTCTCTGAGTGACTCGTTATTAGTTAGATTGTCATTGTCTTCCAACTGAATTCGTTTTTAATCTAACTTAATTTTGTACCGCGTTTCTTGTGATCGCATAAATATATATATATAAACTATTTTTTCCAAGAGCGAATGACAGTTTCGTCAAAGCTGTCTTCTATGGAACACCATTTTCACAATTTATCGTATTTTCTTAATTTTCCATTTTATAATGAATTTGCGAAATAATTTCCCTGCATTTTTTCACACTTATATTTCAACACGCTTATCCCCCCCCCATCGAATTCAAGCTGTTGTATTTATGATAATTTCAATAATTCAATTTTGTTAATCGTTTTGTGAGCAAACGTTTCAAATATTCACAATATTTTATTCAAATATTAGAGTGGTGAAGAGGGAGAGGAATCTTCTTTCGTTCATTTTCTTCTCGCTTTAGATGTCAATTCATCGATGCAAATTTAGATGTCGCCACGAGGAGATCTGGAATGCAAGTGCAGTAGATTTTGTCGCAGAAAAGACAGTTGGAAAACGCGATTTCACCTTCTCATTCTCCCCTCTCTTCCACTCAGCAATTGGTTGTGTTTCACATTTTGTCGCAAAAAAGGCAGTTGGAAAACGCGATTTCATTGTCTCTTTCCCCTTTCACATCACCTCATCCTTTCACTCCATCGTCGCGGCATCGAGCGGTCGTCTCTTCCTCTCCGGTCTCACGAGACGAATAGTGGACATGATTGCTCATTAACCGACGATTTCTCTGGAAGCAATTCAGGTGAGAGAAAGTGAATATTTATCTGCTGCGTTCTAGAAGTTGTTTACATGATCGACAAGCAACTTTCATAGTTGCGTTCATGCTAAAAGTTATAGTTTTGTATCTATTATATATCGATTATGCAACTTTTTTGGCACATGCAGTAGCTCATATTTAAATCCTCACCTGAATTGCTTCTAGAGAAATCGTCGGTTAATGAGCAATCATGTCCACAATTCTTCTCGTGAGACCGGAGAGGAAGAGACGACCGCTCGATGCCGCGACGATGGAGTGAAAGGATGAGGTGATGTGAAAGGGGAAAGAGACAATGAAATCGCGTTTTCCAACTGCCTTTTTTGCGACAAAATGTGAAACACAACCAATTGCTGAGTGGAAGAGAGGGGAGAATGAGAAGGTGAAATCGCGTTTTCCAACTGTCTTTTCTGCGACAAAATCTACTGCACTTGCATTCCAGATCTCCTCGTGGCGACATCTAAATTTGCATCGATGAATTGACATCTAAAACGAGAAGAAAATGAAAGAAAGAAAGAAGATTCCTCCATCACTCACCTTTCATCCCGAACAAACTGGATAAAATATTGTAAAACAGATGAACACTGGAAACTGTATTATAATAAAATAATAAACCACGTAAAAAGACATATTAAAACAACAAAAAAAATTAAAATAATGTGTTATAAAACAACATAAATGTCGACATTTAAACGTTTTTGTATTGATATGATGAAAATGACGAAGCGCGATACCAAATTTCACAAAATCCGTCGAAACCAATCTTTTCGAAATATTGGGAATAGTGCGTAAAATATTTTATACATTAAGGTCAGTTGTATCGAAACTATCATTCGCTCTTGGAAAAATTAGTTTCACCCGTCTTATATGCATATTTAAATTTTGTTTCAGAAAACTTGGGACGTGAATTGTATCACGCGTCATACCTAAGAATCGAATCAAAAAGGGGGCGTACATTTGCGTACGTTTCCCCACTTTTTTGAAAATATGGTAAAATAAACTATCGTGATAATTCGTTGAGTGGTAATTAATGCTTACAATCATTTCTACCGCGCTCTCATTCCGTGCGGCAGAAACGAATAAAAAAGGAAAAAAGTGCGAAAGTTGTCATCAAAGAAGGCAAGCCAATCGCCTTCGTGGCTTTGCGCAAACAACTGGAAGCTGTGACTCTTTCCAAAGAACTGTCTTGAACAGAACTCATGGTCCTCGAATGCGCATGCACTATGTTTAACTTGTTTGGCAGATACAAACTACAATCTGCCATTTTCGAGCGCTCGAAAATGGCAGATACAAACTACCATTTTCGAGCACTAGCAAATGATAATTCGCGGCAATGTTTATCGACAAATACAGCAGAAACGTAATTTTTAAACAAATATATTGGCATGCAATAATTAAATTCTTGCGTGTTTTCCTGCCTTTTACAATTCCACTAAATTTTCGCCTGATTCGTCTCATTCGATTCACAATTAGACATTTCCGAATTCAACCAACTGACAGGTAAAACACGCAAGACACAATAGCAAAGGGAGGGGTTGGGTTCTTCGAAAATGCCACTCTTCAATTTCCTTCAATGAAACCTCCAAATTGATGATGACGCCTGAAAATATTGACAATTTATTGCATTTCTGATTTAGGTACGACACGGGAGCGGGATGGGCGGGTACCGTATCATGGTTGTTCAGGGTGGGATTTTGGATGATGGGGAGACCTCGATAGTGCAGACTAAGGCCGCGTCACTACAGTATATAAACGACGATGGCAATTAGCCGAGGTAGCAAGACTGGTCGGTGCGGGGCTTGGTAACTCCGGAGAGTTGTGGGACTATCATCCAGATCCGAGTCCACCGCTGCTTCCTCCTGAATAAGATCCTCACCTAGCGTACTCCACATTGGCGTATCCAGATCCTCCTCCTCCGGCTCCAGACTCCAGGTGGGCTCCATTGTAAGTAGACCATTTTGAGCGAGGTGCCGAGTCTGAACTACATGTCACCATTATAGATGCACAGTACAAAATTGAAACGGTTTAAAACTCACGGAGATAAGAAATATCCTCCACTGATTAATCCTTCTACCGCTCCCATGGCCTGACGTAATCGATCGAAGTTGTAATCAGGTTAATCAATCAGCCGTGAAGTAGCAAAACGAACCAATAGATTCCATAGAAGAACGGAAAAGGCGAAGTAGAGAGCAGTCGACCAATCAGAGCGAACGCGAGCATTGAGTATGAGAGGGATAATGGAAAAAAGTCGAGTCAAATTGGATAATTGACTTATGCAGAATGGTCATTTTCATAATTCCTAGACATATTTGTCATCTGCCAATTTCGAGCGCTCGAAAATGGCAGATTATAGTTTGTATCTGCCAATTTCGAGCGCTCGAAAATGGCGAGCTCTTCCAATCGAAACGGCTATGGCAAAAAATCAATGTCATCGTAGTGTCATTTATTTGTTTCAGAAACAAAATAGTTTGTCGAGTTACGTCAGCGTATGTGTGTATTTGGAGGGCCGCATTCGAGGTTCTTGTAGGTTGCCCAAAATTGGAAAAATTGCAAAATTAACGAAATTGGTACTTTTTTTAGATGCACTAGTCTTATATTAGTCCTGTTGAGTCCTATATAGCAAAAGCTTGGACATATCTAGAAAAATGTGTTTTTTTGCGCATTTTTTGGCAAAAAAACTTTTTTTCTAAATAAATCTATCGCATGTACCAGGCAAAATAGGAAAATTCTTTTCATAGGTAGATATGAATGAAATTTTAAAATTTAATTGGTTCATATACGTGCGTTAAGAGCTGTAATCGTTTTTTCACGAACACAGGAAGGTTAAATAACCACAGAAAAATGGGTTGCATGATTTTGGAATAACTGACTTTTCGAAATTTTCCGATTTTTCACTTTCGACGCCTCTTTATCGGAACAAATTAAATTGCGCCAAACATGAATCATAAATTTGTACGTCCAGACCATGACCGATGTGGTCGAGTTTCTCGCTATTCCTCTTAGATGTTTATTTCAGGAAAGAATGTTCGAAAATCTCGAGTATGGAGTTTATCAACTTGATCAGAAGCAGTTTGGAACATCACCTATGGGAGGTCAGACACTATCATAGTTTCAAGGAGGAATAACAGATAACATTTTACACGATAAACACTTTATCTAACGGAGCTTGCATCTCAACCACAAATGTAATAGATACAAAATTCCTTATCAGCTATGTAGTTTCATTAAAGTTATGATCTTCATTGAAACTTCAAATCAAAAGCTCATTTAGGCAAGTTGTAATTTCAAGCTTTAAGATGACACGAATGGGGCCTCGCAAGTGGACTGTACTTGCGATAACACACAAATTTCGCCAGTTCCTTCTCCTTCAAATATTCCTTGTCAGCAAGGTCATACCTATGACACCAAGACGGGACATTGGGAGTGTGAGTACTAAATAGATACATAAAGCCAAACAGTAGCTCCGAAAATATTGACGCGATAAAACACGAGTCAAAACACCCTATTTTACTCTTCCTTTGCCATCCCTAATCCCGACGAAGGATCTCGGTCCTTTTGCCCTTTTTTATATTTTTTTTTGACATTTAACATTTTTCCACAAAAGTTCTCCCGAAGTTTATGGACTCTCAATGCCAGCAACTTATCCCTTGATAGATTTCTTTCAATGAATTTTAATTTCAGCTATTTCTTCTTCTGCTTCAATTGTTACGCCCAAAATGCGCGCCAATATCGTTTCATGGCTAATGCCTGCATTCAAATACAACTTTTTGATTAAGGGACGAAGGAAAGCAATCACAAACAATAAAGGAGTAAAAATGCTTCTTGAGATTCCAAGTATGTAAGCTTATGACTTATGAGACGAGCTTTTGAGTCGTTTGGATAACTGAACAACGTATGAATAAAGAATATCTGAGCCGATCGAAATACGGCCGTGCGGACTAAAACGAATCTATGTTGAAAAGTTACTCCTAGAGAAAACATTAATCGTGGAGATCAAAATATGCATAAAAAGTTTTATAAATGTAACACAATTCGTTTCACCAGTTGAAGAAATGTAATTTTCCAACTTTTATTTAAAGATCGAAAAATGATGAGGCATATTTTTATATTATTTTTATTTTTCTTAAAATTTTTTTTATCACCGAAATTTAACCCTAGGCACTTGAAATCAGAAAAATATTTTTTTAGGGACGTGGTCAGCATAAATATCATGTAATTAGTCGTCACCGTGTGCCAAATAATGTTTCGAAATATATGAAAAATTACTATATATTAGAAAATGCTAACGTCTGTCTGTCTGTCTGTCTGTCTGTTTTTTTTATTTGTGATTCCTTCCGTTCGCAAAATTTTCGTCCTTTCGCTATAAATCGCTTCAAAATCGCTCGATCTTCTCAGAACCTTTTGCATATGATAACAGAACAGAATTACTTTAAAATTTTACAAAATTTAAATCACCAAATTCATAGCTAAGTGGTTAAAGCGCGCGACATTCAAATCTGACCGACGCAGGTTCGACCCCCGCCGCGGGCAAACCTTTTGCCGCATTTTTCGCAAGTGTTGCAAGTGGTCCTGGAGCGTTTTTGAGTACCGTGAAACACGTTTTCACCTGTTTTGTAGGGTTGGCTTGTCAAGGAAAATGTCCGATATTTTTCTCGGATAAAGTGAAATGATCTCGGTGAGAAATGAGGGGAATTCCTTGTTTAGATCTCGATTAGATCGAGGAATTGTCGAGAATTCGAGATCTCGATAAGTCATTGATTTTTTCTTCAATGAACAGCTTTCTTTACAGTAGTTTTTCGTGGTCTGGTAAATGATAGACTCACTTTATTAGAAGTGGCCACTTGGGGAAGTGTTATTTGGGACATGAAAACTCGCAGCGACCGACTATCACAACAAATAAGGGTGGAAATGGATGGATGTCACGTTCTCGAAATGGTAATCATTGGAATCATCATGCAAATCAGGTCGATCGATACGATCTTTTGAAACACTTCAGACACACCATTCCTTGCCAAGGAACAAGGCCTTGAAATGATTTTCACTATTCTCGCAAGGAGTGAGATAATTGAATTATCTCATTTCGAGATCTCGAGACCTTACTTGCCGGGCCAACCCTACTGTTTTGCTGAGTTTTAATTTGAGAAATGAAAATTTTCGAACTTTCTCCAAACGCACCGGTGAGTGTCGGGGATCACAGGAAAAGTGTTTTGCGATGTCAGAAACGGTGTCTGAACGTGTTCTAACACGTTCTAACGTGAAAAAAACCTAAAGTTCAAAAATGATTCAGAGAGCGTAAGTGATCACAGGAAAAGTGATTTACGATGCCGGGAACATGTCTGAACATGTTCAAACTCTTTTTAACTTGAAAAAATCGAAATTGTCGAATGTTTGCCAAACACATCGGGGAGTCTCGGGGGTCACAGGAAATACTGGTTTTGCTTTAAAAGATAAAGCTCTAGGTTCGGACCAGGGGTGGATCCGGCTACCAAGCTCCCCTGGAGCGAACCTGGAGCCGGCCACTGAGTCCTCTGGACCGAATATTGAGCCGCCCACCGAGTCCCCCTGGGCCAAACCAGGAGCCGGCTACCAAGCTCCCCCTGGATCGAACCTGGAGCCCGCTACCAAATTCCCCCTGAACCGAACCTGGAGCCGGCCATTGAGTCCCCCTGGACTGAACGTTGAGCCGGCCACCGAGTCCCCCTGGGCCAAACCTGGAGCCGGCTACCAAGCTCCCCCTGGGTCGAACCTGCGATACGATTCACCTGCGATTCATAGAGCGTAGTACATTTAACCTCAATACACCCCGGCTAGTTATATTAAGAAATAGATGAAATTGTCAGCTCAAATAAAAATCTTAGTAATGATTACAATTTAATTGAATTAAATAATTAAAAATGAATACGAGGATATGAATACGCGCATTCAATATAGAATGTATACATTTTTTTACAACTAAAAAAAAGCTGAACCCTGCCCGGAGAATATTGACTAGGGGTAACTTCATGCATTCGAATAAACTTGGTTCTAGTGCTTTAGAAAATTATATGATCATTTGAATTTGCTTCTAAAACACTATAACTTTCTTTACAGAAGAGCTAAAAAATGCATGGGCTATGCTGCGCAAAAATTATTGGTTCAGTACAATACGATATTTATCAGTGTCGCTTTAGGAGCGGCGATCAAGATGGGGTTTCGTATCGGTTTCAGACGTGGTCGATGGTCTTCTTTAGAGTGGTTCTTTTTGCACAGAATTGTGCGCCAGGTCGTGATCGGTCTTCTTTCCATATCGCAGACCCAGAATTGTAGTTGGAGAAAGAAGAACATTTATTTTGAGAGCTTGATGTTGAAGATGTTACGTTCGAAGAAAGGGAGACAGTTCCTCCTTTCTTGAATTTGCGTCAGCCAAACTCAAATCATCAATCTCAGAAGGAAATTCATGAGTCTAGAACCTGAGGGACCAACTATCTTATGTAGTCATACCCATCACACGGTGACCAGTCCGGCTTAGATGGCGATCCCGTTCTTGAGTAGCCGATGGGAATGATGTGGGAAATTGAGGGAAATCCCCCCCCATCAGAACGTAAACTAAAATAGGGGGGGGTGCAAAAATTAGTGTTGTTAGCTCGAGCATTGCTCGCCGAGTACTCGGCACTCGCCGAGTCATTTCTGGCAGACTCGTTTCGACCGGTCGCTCGAGAGTGTTGCGAAGAAAATGACTCGCGAACAATGGTTACTCGCGAGTGTCTACGTGAGATATACTCGTGAGCAAGAGGCGCTCGTGAGCATTGCTCGTGAGTGCCTTTGTTCTCTCTCAGGCCATTGTCAGAGTCACTGTGAGGTGAGAAGGTGTACAGTGACCGGTCAGAACCACAGTGGAGATAATTGAATTAGCGATGCAAATCTACTCGCGAGCAACACTCGCGAGTGACCGGTGCTCGCGAACAAAAAGTGTAAAATGAACTCGCGAGTATACTAGGCTCGTGAGTCGATTTGACAAAGGCACTCGCGAGTATCTATTGTTCGCGAACATCTTTTGAGAAAATACTCGCGAGTTCCGAGTTACTCGCCATAACAACACTAGCAAAAATCATACGCTACAAATTTTAAATTAATATTCCCCCAGTAATTGATTTACGCTATCTCATTTCCCGGTGAACACACACAAACCTTCGTTTCTCAGTTCTGACAACTAAAAGTTTGCAACAACTTCAATCCAAGGTTTTATGCCAATAGCTTTAACAGGAGGCTAGATATTTTAGAAATCGATAATTGCGAAAATTGAATTTTTTCTTTGCACCTTTTCCACCCAAAGATGTTTGCAACATGGTGGAACTGCAGCAATATTTTTTTAGCGCAGCGTGAGTTTTTGCCTGCACGCCCACCCCTTTTGTAAGAATCTCAGTCCACTCAGACATTCATATTCGAAGATTAGATTACGACGGCATCATGGGATTGACGATAGACTAACAAAAGGTTTTTGTCAACCTTGGTATAACTTGGTTTGCTGGGACAAACCAAAATGTCTATATCGAATGTTGAGAGACGCAGTCTATTCCTCTAAAATGGGCACCTGTAAAATGGAATTGTTTCAGATTGGCCTACGAGCAAACGCTTCCGAACATACTTTCATATCGATGCAAACGCTTTCTATCATAATGTGAGTTAAATTGCTCACAGCAAGGAAAAGGTCTCTGAAAATATCAGACACTTTCTCACAGGATTAAGATTCTGGCTGAAGTAGCGAAAATGAATGATTGCTGAAAAGTTGGCCCAAAGGTAAACTTCATGAGTGGAGTGTCAAAATCGACTTTAAAATGGGCTCCGCTTTAATCTTGCTGAAATATGTTTGAAGAGGGAATACTTTGTTATCTTCATGAGGGAATCAACTAGTTAGAATGCTGAATCATAGCCATACGAGTACATGAAGGGTTGGATCAGATTTTATCGGGTCAGACGCGTTTCGGGCACTAGGCCATCAGCGACAAATTCCTCCACTACTAGGAAATTGAAATGTCAGTCTGTTGGTGTGTTTTTTTCCTTCCGCGTGACGGACATTTTTTCGTCGTTTTTTCGCTATAAATCGTTTCAAACTCAATCAATCTTCTCAGATCCTTTTGCATATGATAACCCATCTGAAAACATTTCAAAATTTATTTACCAAAAATCGATAATTTCATGGCCAAGTCGGTAGCGAGCTCGAATTCAAATTCGAGGGTCTCAGGTTCGATCCCCGCCGGTGCATAGTCTTTTGCCGCATTTTTTGCAAGGGTGAAAAGTGGTCCAAACACGTTTTTAAGTAACGAAATTCACATTTGAGCATCTTTTGCCGTTTTTCGAAGTGAATATCGATTGATTTCACTTGATATCACACGATTTCACGAAATTTTCGTACATTTCGCTCGGAATCATTCAACATGCCGGCAAACCTCGCAGGAAGGGGTTTGAAACGAGAGAGCAAGGGTGATCGAGAGGTACTCTCTCACTTTGGCACACTCTCTCGCCCCTGACCCCTTTCTGGAGGCTCGGAATCGCGTATCGGGCAGCTTTATAAATTGCTTCAAAATCGCTCTATCTTCTCGGATCCTTTTGCATACGACAACAGACCAAAATCCCATTCAAATTTTACAAAATGTAATTGACCAAATCCATAGCCAAGTGGGTTACGCGCTTGATTTTCAAACCGAGACCCCCAGGTTCGAACCCCGCCGCGGGCAAAACGTTTGCCGCATTTTTCGCAAGTGTCAGAAGCCCTTTTACCACGTTCTTGAGTAACTTGAAACACGATTTCACCTGTTTTGCCGAGTTTTAACATGAAAAATCGAAAATTTCGAAAAGTTGCCAATTGATTCGCAGAACGTGAGGGAACACAGGAAAAGTGTTTTGCGATGTCGGAAACGTGTTCGAACACGCCCGGGAAATCAACACACGGTATCCTGCGTTTCCGTTGAGAAAGGCTCGTGAGGCTGAGAGCGGTCGAAAAAAGTTGCCACGGAGCCACGAAGTGGCGTAGTGGCAACTTTTTTCGATCGCTCTCAGCCTCACGAGCCTTTTGCAACGGAATAAGCCAGTACTCTTTCTAGAGATTACCATTCCCCAACATACTAAACTCCCCCTGAACCGTACTTGGAGCCGGCTACCGAGTCCTCCTCCCTGGACCGAACGTCAAGCAAGCTACCGAGTTCCCCCCCCTCCCTGAACCGTACCTGAAGAAGGCTACCGAGGTCCCACTGGACCGTACCTGAAGAAGGCTACCGAGATATCTCTGAACGGTACCTGGAGAAGGCTACCGAGATCCCCCTGGACCGTACCTGGAGAAGGCTACCGATTTCCCCCTGGACCGAACCGGGAGCCAGCTACCGTTCTCCCCCTGGACCGAACCTTCACCCATAACTGTGCATAGAACGTAGTGTACGCATAGAGCGTAGTGTACGCATAGAGCGTAGTATACGCATAGAGCGTAGTGTATTTAACCTCAACACATCCCGGCTAGTTATTTTTCTTGTATGCGATACTCTGACGGAATAAATAATGAATGAATGAATGAAAACCGGTGAATTCCTAAAAGCCGGCTCCGAGACCTGGGACCAGAATAAATCGAATTCTTATCTCCTGGGTAATCACACATAAAAGTTTGATCGAAATTTAAAATATTTTTTTGAAAATTGTTCCGAGCAACCTGCAATCTCTGGTGAGACCTCTCTTAAAGACAATTCGATAGCTTCCTAAATTGCGAATTGCAATTTGACAAGTAGACCGATGCAAAATCCGACTTCCAATTGGCTAAAGAACCGGTCTCTGCCCGTGTTCCCGTTCGGAATCAAAACTTCTAATTATTCGTACAAACACTCCGGAAAAAAATCTTATAAAAACATTTGAATTTTACACCTTTTCATGTCGGGCCTCCCGCGGTTTTCATGAAAAAAATTGGCCCGGGGCTCCCGCACTTTTCTGCAAAAATTTTTACTGTTAAAAATAACGACTACGTTGGCGAAGGAATGACTCTCAACCATTTAGTTTTTGATAAATGATTGAGACCTCTTTCTCATTACAGATCGCCTCCATATCAGTACGCCAGCACTGCTTTGCAAAGATTTATCCAATGTACTATTTCGAAAATGCCGAAGTGGGTTGAAGTGATCATTAATTTCACATAACCTGAAAACAGCTAAACAACATACTTTCAGGCAAACATGCTGCCCACTCGGGGGTATGGTACCTATTCTGTTGGTACTCATTACTCTTCCCAGGTCTATAATGCACGATATAGAGGATATTGGGGAGCAAGAGTTGTCGTCTGCGAGTGTTTTTATTAAGTCGCCAGCAATCATTTGACAAATATGGAACGCAGTCGTTTTGGCATTTGTGAATTTTCCGACATCGACACATTTGGATAAACATTCGCTACATAATTAATCGACCTTTTTATCATCTAACTTTTATTGTTGAAAAAAGTTAAAATGACCTAACCACTCCTGGGGCCGTCACTGACGAGCTCCCCCCCGGGAGGGGTATGACTGTCTGACGCTAAGGGAGCGAAGCTGTCATACCTACTATAGTTTTAATCGTATTTAACTAGTAGTACACTTGACATAGCAATCGATATTGTAACCAAATTCAATTGATTAGAATGTGTAGCAACACTAATGTCGTCTTCCGCATGCAACTGCACGACGACTTCGTCGGGTCTCTTGTCGCAGTAGTGTGCGTGCGGCAACGAGTCCTGTGAAAATAGCCATTGATCCTCGGCCCCTACCTTCTCCTGTTTCTGAATGCATGCAGTGCAGTGCACGTCCATCGCACGTTCATTGCACTGCCTCTCTTATGCTGCGCAAATTTCTTGGGTGGAAAGTGGAAACCCGTTTTTCCACCCTTGCATAACTTTTTTCCTAGTCACCTTCCAAACTTGATAAAGGAATAGTAAAACACATTTTCCTTTTTGATTGTAGAGATTTCGTTCGATTGGATCTGAGTTGCACGACGTTTCCACACTTTGATGAGGAAATTTCCCCTATGAAATTTGCGCAGGATCACACTTCTTCCCTCTCTCGGCTGATTATCGGCGCGGCGAGAAAGGGAAGAACTATAAGAGAGACGAAATTGTCTAGGATTGGAAAAATTAATTATACTCAACCATTGGAAAGGAAATTCATTCATTCATTGTTCATTCATTCATTGAAATTGTGCATAATAAGTAATTAACGTTGCTCTCACAGTTTGTTTCACATATTGGCACTTCTGTAGATAACCGAAACTAACCAACTCTGGCAGCTCGAGCCAAACAGCTACAAATAAGGCTACCACAGACAACCTGGATATTCTTATCTAAATTCAGAACTTGAAAAATACTCCTTACAAATGCGGTCGCATCGCGTCAAGGCGTCACGAAAAGTGTGCCTTGTTTTCATACATTAGTTTCGAAAAAAAATGCACATCCTCTTGATATCGATTTATATAAACATTTCACTTATTATAAATATAATACTTTTATTTTTAACAGTGTGGAGGTTATTTTACCGGTTCATGTGATTGACTCACCGAATCCTACATGATTATCAAGGAAATATAATGGTAGCCCCCTGTGATCAACTTATCTTCTCATATGACCGCAAATTATCTATTTTGAAGTATTGCAGACTATTGGTTTGAAAATTCGGTTTTTTTGAAACGTACTTAGGCGAGCGCCGATTTTGTTCGCATCTACCGATTTGGCTGAAAAGTTGATATAAATTGAACATATATAGGTACTACAAAATGCGCATAGAGAGAAATAGGGATATTAACGATTGCACCTTTTGCTGCAATTTTTGCGTCGTAAAATACTGTAAAAATAAAATATGTTGAAAAATCACGTAAAAATTTAAAAAAAAACTCGAAGGACCGTCATTTTGGTACTCGCGTACTCGAAAAATAAGACCTATCTCGAAAAACGGGAAACGCTATCAAATAGAGCAGAATTGGAAGTACCTTGGACTCTTTTTACAGGGAAATCGGAAACAAAAATTTTCTAGTTCCGCATACCCCCCTCAAATGGTCGATTTTCTCGCGATTCCTCTCATATATATATATATATATATATATATATATATATATATATATGAATCACCTTTTTCGAAAGAGTGACATTTTTAGTCCAGATCGATTTTTCGAGAAAAAATTATGCAATTTTTTTTTAAAAAATCAATTGGATTTGAACCAATGACCTCAGTAAAGTTCTAAGTCACAATTCGTTTCAAGCAGCCTCTTTGAACAAAAGGTGTTTGCACTGGAGACAAAAAAAGATAAACACAAATGGACAGCGTCTTTTAGAAAAAAACTTCAAATTCTGTTAGTGTCAAAAATCTAATTTACTGAAAACCTGGTCGTAGGGAACTTTAGACGCTGCTGAAGACGCTGGTTTCCTTCGAAATCCCTATACGACGCCTCCGGGCGCCGGTATGTCTTACGCGCACATTCTTCGGCTGAAACACTTTTTGCAGAAAACGTGTTATTCGGTCGAAACTTTCTGGTCAGAATGGCCACACATATCACATGCACTACCAGAACGTATGTAAATGGTGCTTACGCAATATCACAATAATTATTCGTTGTCAATAATATAGTTAGGGGTGAAATTCCACAGGGTTTCGGGGATTCACGCACAATTCTCTTGCCCAAAACTGGTGACACATCTCTCACTAAAAACTACAGGCCTATTAGTTTGCTTCCTGTACTCCAGAAGGCACTAACTGGTCTGCTCAACAAGAGATATGCTCCAGTTTTGGATACTAATAAAGGGTGGGAACAAATGGGTTTTAGACGGGGACATTCCACGGTGGACGCCATTCATACTCTCAAGTCAGTCATTGCGTACTGTGTCGATTACAGGCTTCCAATATATTTACTCTTTGTAGATATCAGTAAAGCTTTCGACAGTGTTTACACAGCAGCAGTGTACAAAGCTGTTGAGTATGAGGGTATTCCTTCCGAGGTTGTTTCATTTCTGGCGGGAATCTCTCAGGGTAGTAAAAATGTGGTCGTGGTAAATGGGAAGGAAGTGGAAATAAAAGTAGGTCGAGGTGTAAGACAGGGGGATTGTTTATCACCGAGACTGTTCACTGCAGTTCTGGAGATGGCCATGCAGGAATTAAACTGGGACAAAAAAGGGATTAATGTAAATGGCAGATTCCTCTCGCATTTTCTCTTTGCCGACGACGCCGTTCTCATTTCTCATGATGAACGGCAAATTCAAGCAATGGCGAAGGAATTGGAGAGGGTATTGAGGAAAGTCGGAGTATTGCTAAATGGGGATAAAACTTTCGGGATGTGTTCTAAGGTAACACCAAGGGTGGTGAAAGTTGGTGGGAAGGAGGTGAAACTGGTTGATAAGGCGGTTTACCTTGGTAGCGCAATAGCAATCTCGGGGAAAGACGCATGTGAAATAAGCAGGCGTATTCAAGCTGGATTCGGGGCCTTCCATAAACACAGGGCTTTTCTGGTAAATAAGAGCATCCCAATTTCACATAAATGGCGTCTATTCAATGGATGCATTCTTCGGGCGGTTCTTTATGGGTGTGAAACATGGGCATTGACCAAAAAACAAATGAATCGATTATCGGTGGCTCAAAGGAAAATGGAAAGGTGGATTGTTGGCTGTACTGTGCTCGATCATGTCTCGAATGATCGGCTACGTAACCTTACTAAGGTGCGAGACTTTGTTGATACTGCGATGAAGAGAAAATGGTCTTGGGTGCACAAAATCGCTAATGATGATTGCTTGAAGTGGAGCCGATCTGTGATCGAATGGTTCCCACGAAGGAAAAGACGAAGAGGACGACCAACGACAAGATGGAGCGACTTATTTCGAAAAACGATCGGACCGGACTTTCTGAGTGAAGCAAGGAGCAGCAACTGGAACGCCATGCACATCAGAGCTCTCAACTGAACTTCCTTAAATCCTCAATCGAGGATGAAGACCCAATTGAACTCTTGATAAATGTGTTCAAACTGTAAAAACTGTAAACTGCCGAAAACATATATTTGACCCAATTCCAACGCAGTACGACAGGGTGCTATTTTCTAAGAAATCTCGAATTTTAAAAAGCGGTGCCTTTGCGTTTCTCATGAGTAAAATTATCTCTGGACCTGATAGTTCTTTGAAAAGTTTTAGTCCTGACCGATCAGATTGAAGGAGTAGAACAGCTTTCCACAACTTTCACTTCTCACTTACAGAGAACAAGTTTTCAATTATTTATTATTTAAAAATACGTTTCTAAAGAATTAGAAGCATCGTTGAATGGAATAATTGCCTCGCCAAATAGATTGATGCGTCTTTCAGCATTCAATTTCAGTACCAAATGCTCGCAAATGTGGAAAGTGGTGACTGGGAATTAAAGACCTTCCTAAAATCATCGACCGATTGGGCTGGTAAGTATAGTTATTACTGTTCTAATGATACAGATACAGATGCAGATTTATCCTGGCATCGAGGCAAATGGGCCTTCAGGAATATAGTTTCGTGTTCTGTCAGGATCTTCGAATTCGGGACAACATTGATCATAACACAAACATGACGTTGTTTACGTTAGGATCAAGAGCTCTACTGGGGTCTGGAACAGGTCAAAAATCAAAATCGCTCTAACCTCCGTTCTAACTTTCCACGCCGAACACGCCATCGATTTCGCTATCGGAGTCCACTGGGCGCCGCGCCATTTTGACGGAAAACTTGTTTTTCTCTCAAATTAAACTCAATTCCAGATACGCGTAGAGGATGATATTTTTTGGAAAGCGTACATAGAAAAGTATCCAAAAAAAAGCGGAAAGCGTACCCGAATGAGAAAAAGACCAAATAATTTTAAAAAGTGTTCTAGGCACAACTAGAGAGCTTTTCTCAACAACTTTATCGAGGGCGCACTGCTCCCCTATCCACACTACTTTCCTCGATAGGAGCCCTAGTCAACTGAGACTCGGCATGTTATCCTACTTTTCCGTTGAAACAGCTGGAGGTGCTGCGAAGCGATAGAAAAAATGTTAGCCACTTCGTGGAATCTTTTGTCCACCACTACCAGCCTATCAAGTTTTTTTCAACAGAAAACATCAATACCTATCAGACACACTCTGCTAGTTGTACTACATATTTTCGCAGCAGAGTTTCTCTTAGAGGTTAATCTGTATCTTACTCATTTTGACCGGGTTGTGAAATTTCAGCGACGATTATACAGAAAACGTTATTCAAACCCTGGCATATTCCTAAAATCACTTTTTAACAGGCGGGTATAACGGCGTGCATCAAGTTTCTTGTTCTTGTGACCCGACTGAGACCGAGAAGGAGACAAGTATTGAAACAACCTGCGCCCCTCATCACGAATGGAATAGAGATACACAAAAATGCAAATGTTTGTTTTTAGATTGAATAGTCTAATTTTAAAAAAAAACTTTTTAAAAATCATTATATTTATTAAAATAATAGAGGATATATATAATTCAGGGTCACTCGACGACAAATACTGCGGCGAAATCGAAAATCACAAAGGGAAAAAGATGCTTTTGGAGATGCCGAGTTTGTATGATTAATGAGAAATTGGATTTATTTGGTGTTTTTTTATAGATTGGCCGCTGAAGAAAAGATATGACCAAAATTTTCAAGATGCAAGATTGGCAGATTCTTTATATAAGGTTTTTTTATAATATTTTTGAGCTAGAGGTGAAGTAGTGAACGAGGATCATAGGAGATAATGGATAGATCAGTTATGCCTATCTGCTTGCCTAATGGCTTCATTTATTCTGTTTAAATGTATTCTTTGCCTATGAAAAATGAAATTGCGCAGGTTGTTTCTATAACTGTGCGTCAAGGTTGCTTCGCGAGTATCTTCAGTGGTTTGACTCTTTTTTCGGTAAGAAGTGGTTTCTATGCGAGCATTCTAATTATTTTCAATACACATTTTCAAAACCTGAAGTTCAAGTAGGAATATTTAAACTTCGTTTTAACTTCTTAATTTAGTGTTTCTTTGTAATATGTGGAAGGGATGGGATAGCTAAGTATAAGAGACTTTCCATGCTGACGAAATCCCATAAAATATGAGAGAAACATTTTATAAAGCATCCGGGTACTCCATTTGTCCCCGGCACAGGCGGAAACAAAATGTACCCGCAGGCAGTGACTTTCTTAAGAGAGGTATCACCAGAGATTGAAGGTGGCTCGGAACAATTTTCGAAAAAATATTTTGTTTTCGATCAAACTTTTATATAAGAGTACGCGACGCGAGGAACTTAAATTTCCAGTCACAGGTCCGAGAGCCGGCTTTTAGGAAATTACCGGTTCCAATGCCGGAATCGTCATAACTCAGCTCATTCTTGATCTATAACGATGGCGTTGGGCTTAAAATTTGTAAAATAATTTTCCAAACATATTCTATGTTGAAAACGAGTGTGAAAAACTGAAACGAAAAAAGTTGTGATCGAAAAAGTGATTTCCAAAATTTTCCAAAAATTGTATGATATCTGAAATGCCAGAACAAGTGAAATTTTATTTCAAAATATGAAAGAGAATGTCCAATACTGTCTAGAAAAAAAAAATAAAAAATAAAAAGGGTGAACCTTAAGTCGAAAATCACCTTGGAATGTGAAAAATCTAGAAAAGTCCGAAAATCAAGTTGATGAAAATCGCTCCAGAAATGTTGTGTTATTTGTCATTGGTAAATAGAAGTTCAGCAAAAATAGTTTCAGTTCATACACATTTCTGTAACAGCTTGCAGCGGCTGATAAATATGTCTATATTTGCTCTTGAAATGTTGTAATGAGTATTCAATTCCCACTTGTCTATAAGACGGCGACATGCACTATTTTTGCTGAACTTCTATTTACCAATGACAAACAACACATCATTTTTGGAGCGATTTTCATCAACTTGATTTTCGGACTTTTCTAGATTTTTCATATTCCTAGGTGATTTTCGACTTAAGGTTCACCCTTTTTATTTTTTATTATTTTTTTTCTAGACAGTATTGGACATGCTCTTTCATATTTTGAAATAAAATTTCACTTGTTCTGGCATTTCAGATATCATACAATTTTTGGAAAATTTTGGAAATCACTTTTTCGATCACAACTTTTTTCTTTTCAGTTTTTCTGACTCATTTTCAACATAGAATATGTTTGGAAAATTATTCTACAAATTTTAAGCCCAACGCCATCGTTCTAGCTCAAGAATGAGCTGAGTTATGACGATTCCGGCGTTGGAACCGGTAATTTCCTAAAAGCCGGCTCTCGGACCTGAGACTGGAAATTTAAGTTCCTCGCGTCCTAGGTACTCTTATATAAAAGTTTGATCGAAATCAAAAATATTTTTTCTAAAATTGTTCCAAAATTGCGATTTTTCCTGCAATCTCTCGTGATACCTCTCTTAATTTGTAAAGTACAAGTTGAATAGAAGAAAAGTTCAAATGGGAGTTTGTTGAAACACCTGAAACACATAAGCAACGAACTTAAAAGCATTGTCCTGTTAGAGTAATTCAAGTGTTCGTATGATATTTTATAGTAAATCTTATAAAACATATTCGACGATTTACTTCAATGAGAAGATAAGTTGATCACAGGGGGCTACCATTCCAACTGTTGGATATGGTCGTCATACTGTTCCTTCATACCACAACGGGAAGCTACCCAATGTCAACAGTGGCTCATTGCGAGCGGTCTGTGAATGTATGAATAATGACACAGGAAAAAGTAAGTTGGTCATCGTTATATATATATATATATATATATATATATATATATACAGTAACGGTCAAAAGTCTTCGAATGATTTTTAAATCTGATACAACTTTTGAACCCGAAGAAGCTTTGTTTTGATATTGTAGGTCCTTATGTGAAATCCATTGGAGATTACGATGTAACTATTGAGGTATTGCGAAATAGTTCAGTTATTGCGTTGTGATGACGCAATCAGTGCATACTTTTTTGAATGGGCATTATTCTTACATGGATTTTTTCCAGCTCACCTAACTTTCAGGGTGTTGAGACTTGGCCACGACCTACCTAGAAATTTTTTTTCAAGTTGCTGCGGTGTCGCTACTTGGCTGCAGCCATGCTGCAAAATCGAGGTCGGAAAATCGTATCTCGCCTTCTATACATCCCACAGACCCGATCAAAGCACCAAACTGATCGCCATGATGACTGCCGATGATCCTGAGAATATGGTGGCGGTAGGCCACCATTTACCCTCAGGGCACGTAAAAGTCACTTTTTCGCATTATTGTGGTCTCACCGAGGGCCCCCCTATAGGACTTGCACTAGAGATCTGGCTTGGGCGTGGATTGGGTAGAGAATCTATGGGAGAACCGATTGCTAGGGGCAATAAGCGTTTCGATTGGATTCCTGCCCGCGGCGATCGATTTCCGGAAGGACACTGGTTTGGTCACGCCCATTTTCAGCCCTTTGACAAGGTTCCGACTTTTGAGCGTATCTCGGCTCTGAGTTAACGGAGAAGGCTGGCAAATCCATCAATGGAATCAGCGTGGCTTGCTCTATAATCTCATTCACAAATTGCATCATCACTATGCAATATTACGTCATCCTTATACTTTTTAGAATGGTAAAATGTTGCATATTAGTGACGCAGGAACCCAATCGAAATGCTTATTGACCCTAGCAATCGGTTCTCCCATAGATTCTCTACCTAACCCACGCCCAAGTCAGATCTCTAGTGCAAGTCGTATAGGGGGGCCCTCGGTGAGACCACAATAATGCGAATAAGTGACTATTACGTGCCCTGAGGGTAAATGGTGGCCTACCGCCACCATATTCTCAGGATCATCGGCAGTCATCATGGCGATCAGTTTGGTGCTTTGATCGGGTCTGTGGGATGTATAGAAGGCGAGATACGATTTTCCGACCTCGATTTTGCAGCATGGCTGCAGCCAAGTAGCGAAACCGCAGCAACTTGAGAAAAAAATTCTAGGTAGGTCGTAGCCAAGTCTCAACACCCTGAAAGTTAGGTGAGCTGGAAAAAATCCATGTAAGAATAATGCCCATTCAAAAAAGTATGCACTGATTGCGTCATCACAACGCAATAACTGAACTATTTCGCAACACCTCAATAGTTGCATCGTAATCTCCAATGGATTTCACATAAGGACCTACAATATCAAAACAAAGCTTCTTCGGGTTCAAAAGTTGTATCAGATTTAAAAATCACCCGAAGACTTTTGACCGCTACTATATATGGTCATCTCTCCATCTTGTTCTTGGCTGGCCTGGGGGACGAGTTCTGCTGTAAGGGGTCCACACAGTAGTCGCTCTGCACCATTTCTCCGTATCCATACTCCTCACTTTCAATGCCCATTGAGCTTTTCGTTTTAGGCTTTCCTGTACCCAGTCTTTCACTTTGGTGATTTCCCGAAGTCTTTCATTTCTCCAGCGATCTCTCAAAGTCACTCCAATCATTCTTCTCTCCATTGCTCGCTGTGTGACGTTCAGCCGATTTCTCTCATTCCCTCTCAAAGCCCACACTTCACTCCCGTAGAGTACTGTAGACGTGATGCAGCTTTCAAACAGTCTTCTTCTGGTCTTCATAGGTAAAAGACGGGACGAAAGAAGGTGAGACAGTTTGCTCCATGCGAACCATCCGAGTCGAATCCTATGTTCCACTTCTTCAGAGATATTTAGGGGAAGACTAATTGTCCCTCCTAGATAGGTGGCAGATGGAATGAAGTTGAACTTGTTGTTCTCGATCACAATGGGAGCTCGGGTCGTGGTGCATGAGGTGAGCAGATTAGTCTTCGAAGCATTGGCTTCGAGACCAACTCGAGAACATGCATCCATAAGTTTCTTCAGCATTTTTTCCAGCTCTGGACGTGACTTTGCAATGAGTGCCACGTCATCTGCGTATTCCAAATGGGTCAGGTTCCTCCCATCGATCCTAAGTCCATCCTTCTCCCAGTCGATGTCGTCCATGGCGAATCGAAGCACAACATTGAAGAGGCGAGGGGATAAAGTGTCCCCTTGGCGGACTCCTCTTCTAACGTCGACTGGAACGAGATCTTCGTTGACTCTGATGAGTGTTGAAGATGACTCGTAGATACGGCGAAGAAGATCAACGAGGGTGGGATGGGCTCCGGAAGTCCATAGTGCTTGCCAAACAGCGCTCCACTCCACGCAATCGAAGGCTTTCTTGAAGTCGACAAATCCGAGGTAGAGGGGGATACCGTACTCATGGGTTCTTTCTGCTACCTGCTTGATGCCATGCAGGTTGTCGAGGGTGCTGTGCCCTTTCCGGAAACCGGTTTGGGTGTGCGATTCCGCCTCTTCTAGCGAGCCCTCGATTCTTTTCAGAATTACCCTTGTGATGGTCTTGAGAGTAACGGTAAGCAGCGAGATGGGACGAAAGTTGCCGATGTTTGTAGGGTCGCCTTTCTTGTGGAGAAGTGAAACAACGGCTTCCACCAAATCGCCGGGCACGGGGTCTTCGGCTACCAGGGAGTTGAGAAGGTCGGCGAGAACGAGAGCGAGGTGATCTCTGGAGTGGTAAAGCATCTCGGGGAGGATTCCATCAGAGCCGGGGAAGTGACCACATTTGAGAAGGGACATTGCTTGCTTAGTCTCGTCGGGAAGGAAGGGAGGGAGGGGGTCGGGTGGTCTCGGGGTAACTGCCAGTGGGAGCGCCACCGCAGGAGTGTAGAGGGACTGGTAAAAGCGTTGCACAGCATCCATTGTGGCAGCTTGGGAGAAAACGCCAGTGGCTGGGTCAGGAACAAGTAGACGCTTCCGAGATGTTTGCAGGTTGAGCATCTCCTTGACTATACTTCTTCCCATTGCTGCTGCTTGCCTCGCCTGTGCCTCTTTTCTCCTCCTGATATCCTCCTTCAGATTCGTACGGGCTGCATTGCAGGCGACTGAATAGGCTACGGATCCTTGGGGATTGGATTGCAGGTGGTGACGTTGGGCGAGTAGATTCCGAGTTGTGGCCGATATCCATGGTGGGTTGTGTCGCGCTCTCCAACAGTTGGTTGCCGCAGTCTTGGTGAATGCCTTGATGGTACTGTAGGCGTCGTGGGCAGTGTTGGGTCGAACAAGGGGCAGTGACGCGAGTAGATTTGCGTTGGCAGAGAATGCGGCCCGATCAAGATCAAACCGTTCCCTGCGTCTTTTCTGCCTCGCCTTGTTAGGGAGAGAAAGACACATCCGGACAAGGCGATGGTCAGAGTTGAACTCGAATTGACCAACGACTCCACAGTTGACTACCCGCGCAGATGGAGGGGCAGCGATGTAGTCAATCTGATGGTAAGTGAAGCCGTTATTAGAGCGCCAAGTCCAGATCCGGCCATGTCTTCTCTTCGGGAAGGTATTCCAGATGCGCAGTCTGTTCCTCATGCAGGCCTCTGTGAAAGTGCGGCCGCGTGAGTTCGGTGACTTAGAGGCGAAGTTGCCAACGAAGATCTCATTTCCGGGCTCCCTCGCTACTCTACAGTTGAAGTCACCGACCAGAACTGGCATGAAACCTCTCGGTGCCTTCTGCAATGCGGCCTCAACCTGGTCTAGGAAGTCATCGTAGTCGTTGTCGCTGTGGGCAGACGTCGGGGCATACGCGCAGACCAGGAAGAGCCGTTGAAGTGGAAGTTGCAGAGTGGCGAGACGGTCCGAGAGGCCATGGAACACCGCTCCACGCGCGAGGTGCGGACGGAGCAGAAAGGCTACACCATAGGACGCGGTGGTACCCCCCGAGTGGTAGACTACTGTGCCTGAAGACGTAAGATTGAAGGAAGCACAACCCACAATCCTCGCTTCCTGCACAGCAACGACGTCCCACTTGATCTTGTCCAGGGCCAGTTCCATCTCGACATGCTTGTCCTTGGGAGCGAGCGTCCGTGCGTTGATGGTGCCGATGTAGATGTGGCGACTCATCAGGGTGGCATACAACTACCGCCGGCCAGGGCTTCTGGTAGAGGGACACTGGGCGGCTCGCGAGACGGAGGGAAAGAGTGTCCGACCGCACACTACGCTCTTGAGAACCCAGAATGTATATATATATATACATATATATATATATATATATATATATACATATATATATATATATATATATATATACATATATATATATATATATATACATATATATATATATATATATATATATATATGTATATATATATATATTTATTTATTTATTTATTTATATATATCCTCTGTTGTATGCATACACACAACACAGAGGTGTGGAGCAGGTAAAAAATCGAAATCTGTTTTTGTTTAATTTGTTCTTGGCGTAGATACTTCAACCGCATGATGTGAAGACTCATGCTGCGCAAATTTCATGGGTGGAATTCCACCCTCCGAGGGTGGAAAACTCGTGTAACTCAGCTCAAACTGAACCTAATCTCTCCAATCAAAAAGGAAAATGTTCCAAACGTGGCTTGCAATATCTGCATAAAACTTTTTTGCACCTTGCACCCCATGAAATTTGCGCAACATAAAATACACAAAAAAAGGATTTCAGAGCTATTAGTTAGAAACCCAACGCCGCCAAATTGCATCGAGCATCACATCTACAGCGAACGAACTAGACAATGTGAATGTACGTTCAGCAATTGCATTACACATGATTCAAAAACTACAGAAAAAGGGTTAGAGCGAGAGAGTGTACAAAAGTGAGAGAGTTCCTCTCGATTTCACACGCTCTCTCACTCTAAAGGCCTTTCTGGAAGGTTGGCCGGTCTGTGGAATGATGTCATTACACTCGTGTATATTTTGCAACTAGATTTTGCACGGGAACCGACTAAGAATGTTAAAAAAATGTTTGAAAAATTATGCCTTTGTTATGGAGGTATCGTTGGCCAAACATCTGATAAATTGAAATATACTATTAGATAATTATTCACACGTTCCGTTGCATAGTAGTACCGAATGGTCATTAAAATAGTGATTATCTTCATTCCTTTCAGGGACGGGGCCCATAAATGGATGTGTCGCTCTTACCAACATTTTAAATGCGTCTATGTTCGTTACAGTTCCGAATTGGCCTACTACAGTTCATGCATATGTTAGTGCCTATACGATTTTCATTACAATTTCCCCATTTTCAGACTGATTTTTCAACTTCTCCTCAGTGGAATGACAAAGTCAGTGCGATTATGAAAATATCCATCACTATAACTAGGAAAAAGCACACAAAAAGCTCTCGTAATGAGTAAATGCCCTCAAGAGGTTTCGTTGTGCGGGAGAGTGGCGGCTTTTTAGGCTAACGCACTGATGCCTCTAGAATCGCCGATGAACGGTCTAGTAGCAAATGGTGGTCGGTTAGTAGCAAGTGCTGACCGGCTAGTGGGCGCCCACTAGCCGGTCAGCACTTGCTACTAGACCATCCACCTTGCTACTAGTCCGTCCATCGGCGATTCTAGAGTGTAATTCTAGATTTGGAAGATGGTGGTGCGTAGAGGATGCATGGCCAATGTATTTACAAGTCGACATTTCTTTGAATTTTTTTCCGAGGTAAGAATATTTTTCCGACGTGAGAAAATAGTGATTCAGAAAAAAATGGGGAATGAATTGTAATTCTATAAGAACGCAAGACTGGTTTGGCCGATTTTTGGGACATAGCAAGTGCCTACTTTAAATGTTCATTTTTACATTTTTACATTTGAATAACTTTATCAGCTGATTTAGATGTTAGGTCAACTGGGTCGCCATTACAGTTTTCCACTGAGTCTGATTGTTCCTTGCGATTTGCATAAAAAGAGGTCCGGCTGCCTTTACGAAATTATTTCTCCTTTCTCTTAGCTGGTCTTCCACGCTTCTTCTTGCTTCTTGGGGTCCATCCGAGGACGTTTTGAGAGAGGCGGAAAAGCGTAAATGGATATGGGTTGAGAGGCTCTCGAAATCATGCTTCAATCGATGGAGTCTGAAAATATTCAACTAAACGAAAAGTAACAACGTTACCGCGATTTATAAGATTGTTTCGATTTGATTTTAACAATTTGGTCGTTCCCTGAAAATATTCCGAACACTCCAGGTTTCATCATATCTCAGGCGATTGCAAAATTTTGTTATATAAATTCTGACAACGCCATTCGAAAGAGCAGGTGTTCAAATACCTCTGATGTAGGTTTCGAAATAAATATAATGTCCAGACCATGGCCGAAGTAGTCACGATTATTTCCTCTAATATGTATATTTCAGGAAAGAATGTTCGAAAATCTCGAGTACGGAGTCTATCAACTTGATCAGAAGCAGTTGGGAACAGCACCTATGGGAGGTCAGCGTTGAGATACTAGTATAGCTAATGTTCTGCAACGATACACGTTCGTAGTCTTCGAATTTGCATTTCAAAAACAGTTGTAAAAACAGAATTCCCTATAAACTAATCTCATTACAGTCTCTCCAGTAGGGTGGCGAAATCAGTGCAGTATCGATACACAGTACATTCTCAGTACGTGCACTGAGTAGTACACCTGTCTATCGATACACTCGAAAACGCAAGAGCGATGTAGTGCGAATGCACTGTGTACTGCTAGTACACGACGCAATGTGGGAGAGCGTGTACCGCAGTGTACAGTGCATTTCAGTACATCACTCTCGTTTTTTTCGAGTGTATCGATACATTTGGCCTCTTCAAAATCAAGTACTGCTATTAGTCACCCTAATCTCAGCGAAACGTCAAGCTCACTAAGTCATTTCCAAATATCAATATTTCAGATTTCACGAGCGGGGCCTCGCAAGTAGACTGTACGTGTGACAACACTCAAATATCGACCATTCCTTCTCCTCCAAACATCCCTTGTCTGCCAGGTCATAAATATGACACCAAGACAGGACATTGCGAGTGTGAGAACAGCTATACTATTTTGAAGATAAACAGTGGTACCGAAATTATTGGCGTGCTTTTTTCATATCGGAGTATCAGGTTGGTTACAAAGGTTTGTTCGACTTTAAGTGTGATCTTTGAGCTTTTGGTTTCAGGTAGGGGGCACTAGTTACAACCTTCAAATTTGGTGATATTTAACACTCCCTCGAATCCTCAGATAGTTAGGATCAACAAGGGCACAACAGGGGACTGAAATAGAATATGGCTAAAATTTGGTTCTAGGGATAACTTTTGACGCTAAATACGCTGGTGCCATCGATTTCGCAATCGGAAGCCCGTGGGCGACGATATGGCGCCGATGAACCGTTGGTGATCTCAGACAGCCCTGCAGACCACAACGTTTCACGCGCGGACATTGGCGGGCAAGAGAGCGGAGAGCGCCAGCGAAACTAGTAAATACGCGAAACTAGTAAAAAAAATGTGAAAGTGAGAGAGCGCTTGACACCAGTCTCCGCCCTCTTGTTGTTGTTTACTGTTTGGCCGGCCCGGATTTGAAAAAAACAGCACATCAACCGTTCAAACGCAGGTGTCCCTATGTAGGGGGCGATGAAACGCTGTGCAGACTTTACTATAAGACTTTTGCTGATTTGGCTCCCGTAAACGATAACACCTGAATTTGTGCGGGGGGATTTTCATTCAATAGTTACGCCAAAAAAGCGTGCCAATGCTTTTTTAATGTATGCATTAAAATGGAATCCTTTAATTAAGGGGCAAAGGAAAGCAAGATCTGTGGAGAAATAACAAATAATAAAGGAGTGAAGATGCTTCTTGAGATTTCAAGTATGTACGCATATGACGAGTCTTCTACAAACTTTTAGAACGTTTTATGAATGAAGAATATCTGAGTCGATCGAGATACGGTCGTACAGGCAAAAACTAATCGGAAAAATTGCTCCTAGAGTAAACATTACCGTAGAGACCCAAAATATACATAAGAAATTTAGTAAATCAAATAAGATTTCTTTCCCTAACTGAAGAAAAGAGAATTTTGAACGTTTGGTTAAAGAATAGTAGACCCTTACATAGTTATGTTTTCTAAAAAAAAATTTTTCTTATGTTTTACGGAGTTTATAGCTTTTCTGAAAAAAAAATTGTTTTCAAAAGATCTCTAAAGTACTAGAGAACAAGTTAATTTGATTGCACATGGAAAGTTTTCCCCAAGCACTTGAAATCAGAAAAAAATCATTTTCCGTGTCGGGATCAGGTGAGGTCAGTGGCAGTACACCCGCGGGTCCGGACCCGCGGGACCACTCTCATATTGCTTAAATTTGAGAGTATTTGAACCCTGATGACTGTTTTGTGAACGTTTCATAGTGCTTGGGGAACAAACGATGCCTGAAAACAAATTTCCAAAAAAAAAATTTTAAAAAAATATTTTTTCAGAATTAAAAAAAAATTCGTTTAAAAACTAAAAAAAGGTTGGTTCCTTTTGTAGTCTTGTATTTTCCCCACCCCGGTCTCGCGGTTCCGAAATAGTCCCGCGGGACCGGCGGGACCAAACGAGACCGAATTAGATTTTTGGAACCTTGCAGGACCGGTACCAGGATCGGGTCCGATAACGGGACCGGTACCGTTTTCGGTCCCGGTCCCGGGCTGGCCCAGATTAGGCTACCCTAGTTTCAAAGGACGCTAAATATGTAAAGTCCTTGCGAGAAGTATTTACCAAATTTGCCAACGAATATCTCAATTTCATAATTTCACCGTATAATGGTGGAATATAAAATTGTTTGCTCACAACGCTGAAAGTGTGCATTCTCTGAAACTATTGACTAAATGTGTTCGACCAATTTTCAAATACGAATTTTCAAATTTTTTGCATGAATTTTCTGAAATTCTTCGAATATCGATCTTCTGTGAAGGAACATTAAGGCGAAAACGAAGCATTTCATTCAGAATATGAATACATCATAGTATATTACAAATTTAAAATGATGGTGTACTCTCTTTCTATACCTCGTCGTGTCTCTCGCTTTGCCATGCTCTCTCGCAGTCGTATCTGTTGTTTAGCACGGATTATCAACGGAACGTTTTATTATTTCGGACTAATGCGCGTAAATTTGTAATACGGATGTATGAAAGTTCAATACGACCCATTCAATGTTGAATTTATACAGGACATTTCAAAATTGCGAAAATATTTTGAATCGTCTTTTGTTTCTCCTAACGAAATTCAATAAATTATAGTATGTAGTCAAGATAATTATTATTTGAAATGTAAAAGTTGACCTCAGGATCACTCATTTTGATGTGGGGCGAATGATTTGTCTACAAGAAACGAAACGAGCCTCAGCTGACCCCTACCCGAAACAATTTGGCTAGGGGTGACTTTCTATAGATAATTTTGAGTAGGGGAAACTTTTTATGCAATCGAATAAATTTGTTTGCTAAAGATTTGGAACAAAAAAATCAAATTTAAACCACTTCCCTCACAGAAGAGCTTAAAAATAAAAGACTATTTTTTGCTTGTACGCCCACTTTTGTAAGACTTTTGTAAGGCATTCGCTCTTTTTCGAGGATTAGATAACGGCGGCATCTTGGGTAACATAGTTTTGTAATATCGAACCACAACTGATATCGATTTTTTTCTTCAGATTGGCCGACGAACAAACGCTATCGAACATTTTTTTTGATGGAAAAAAACGGTTTCTATCATAAGCTTGCTCGCAGTGAGCCTCCAAAAAAAAATGATAAACGAAAGACAAATTTACTTAATTAGTCACTTGTTAGTATGTGCAACAGCACACATTGCATCTTCAGATTTGATGATTTCAAGATTTCAAGGGTCTGTGAAAGGGAAGAAGACAGATCCTCTATACCGACCCCTGCCGAAATGATCCATCAATACTGAAAAGAATCACCCTGACCTGAAACCACATCCCACCGGATAGCGTTTTCGGCTGATGTGACTAAGAATTTACTTTAATTGGGATGGTGATTGATTGAGAGACCCTAGGAAAGGATTAAATTTAAGACGTGTTTTCTTATTAGCATTATCCATTACTGAAACGATACCCTCTAAAGAAACTCGGACCAAATTGTCAAAGATCCACGTTGCGACACAACATTTTCAACGATGTCATATCATGCCACTGCACCCATGTCCAGTCGATGCACCAGTTGGCTCCATTCGAAATGCATTTGAACAATGTAAGAGGATGAGCAATTTTAAGTTGGTTTTCCTCTTATCAATGGTCGTCTAGTTGCCTTCTGCCTTTCATTTACCTAACATTTCCCGAATTTCCACTGTTCCTCAACATTCACGGCCAATTGTTATTCTGTCTCAAAGTCCATCTATAATCTCCATTGTTTCTGTATGTTTCCATATATTCCTTCCCTTCCTCCTCTCTTTCCTTCATCTTCTCCATTCATTATCAGCTCCATTCCTGCTCCAATGCGGTCGACGCCGCTCCTCGCGCTGTGAGAATTTCGCTAACTCTTTAAAATATTTAGAAATTCTAGAAAATTCTCTGAAATATTCGATGATTTCAGGTGGCTAATATGCCTTTCAATTGCTCCCACTGTCACAAGCACGCTAGCAGGGTGCACCGCCAATATGCCTACCGGCACCGAGTGTGAGCTCGCCTTAGTGGTTAGTTTTCCCAAAATTTGAATCGCATCTTTGCGTATTTTGTTCTAAACAGTGCATCATGCATAGATATTTTCAAAACGGACACAACATAATGCGATTTCAGGCTGGTGAAACCCCCGTTGAAACATGTATGAAGAAGCTTCAAACCGATTTAGTCAACGGAATCATTGATCCAACCGATGGAACAAAAATAAAATGCACAGTTGGTAAGTAGCGATGATTCTCAGTGTCCTATCCCTCTCCCTCTCCCTTCACTCTCGAGGTGGCGGAGGAAATGGAGTGGTCGGCGGGGGATGGGTGCCCCGGCGGCGAGTGTTGGCCAGTTTTTACACTTCAACACGGAAACATCCGGGTAATACAGCAATTTTTTATTGTATGCAGATCATGCAAAACTAATCGACGTATACCTTATACCCTCGAGTCGATTGACTCTATTCGTGATTACTGTAGATGGGTTACAAAACTGATCAACTTACGGTAGGTCACCCTCCTGAGGCGGTGGGTCGGATTCATGACGAAGTGGGATATCGTGTTTACCGTAGTCACCTACAGTATCCTAGAGTGCAGTAGACCAACCCCTGTGGAGCAGGGACAGCGTTGTGACAAATTACGCTATCGCATTTACCACAATCTACAATATCCTAGAGTTTAGTCTAGAGTAGAGTTCAAACCTGGTAGGTCAAACCCCCTTTTTTTTCTTTCTTTTTATGCCGAAAAAAGTTCACAGTCCTGTTTTGTACCGTAATCACACACGATCCTAGAGTGCGGTAGGCCAACCGCGGTGAAGTTGCGCCAGATGAGAACAGGAACGCGGGTAGCACATGTCCCCTTAACTATTCTCTGCTACCTCGCTCCCACTGCTTTCTCGGCCACCAGAGAGTTTCTAACGAATCTGTAGTCGAACACTCTCTCCTTGTATTACATTTATAAACTGATACGATCAAACAAAATGTCGAACTGGGGACTTCCTGTGTTTACCGAGACGAGAGAGCACGCAAAAGCGAGAGGGTCGCTATGGTAAACAACGGAAGTTAGTTATTCGGCTTTTTGGTATGATCGTATCATTTTATAAATGTAACAGCCTGCCTGGAGCGAGTGTTGTGTCCGCAACCCAGCTCCTCTGGATCGAACTTATACTCTTTATGAAGCGTAGTATACGTATGGAGGGAACATTAGAAAGCGCAGCTCACTGAGTATTTATCTATATTTGACTAAGCATTTGACGACGACGCAAAGTTATGCCCTTTTAAGTGTTTTCTCATGCGCGCGAAACGCGTTTATAGACGCGGCAGCAGCATAATCGATGCGATAGTGACTTAGAACTTCACTACTTCACTAGTCATTGGTTGGCATCCTGTCGGTGTCCAAAGATTTTAGCATTATTTTTTTTTGTCTTTTCAAGATTATCGATAAGGTGACAATTTTTATCGAGGTCGATTTTCGAGAAACAAATTCTGTCAAATAATATTATAATCGCTTTAGTCATATTTTAGATAAATGCTCAGTTTGAGCTGCGCTTTCTAATGTATATCAACTCTTCTCGCGCAACCTCTTCGGTTAAAAGTTGATGTTTGCACGAGAGCCAAAAACGATATCCACAAACGGACAACACCATTTGAAAGAGCCTCAAATCCTGTTAAATCGCGCTTGAAAATATAATAATTAAAACACAGGCCCTCCCGACTGTAAATACGCGATGCCCGCCAAATCCGAGTGCGTGCAGACCATTCATTACAAGGTTAAAATATTTAAAAAAAATATTTTAATCAGTACATGTGATTTCAGGTTCACTCTGACGCCGAAGCGACCGCAACGTGCAGAGACTATTTTCCCACCAATTTTGTGACTATGGATGTAAATGATCCGGGAAAGCTCAAATGCAGAGTTGGTGAGATATAGGGGATATAGGCACCCGGAATGCACCTCACAAATCGAGACCCTTCCTACATGAGCAATTTTATATTATCTGACTGCGGAAGCTGGAATCTACTAAAAATTTACGCGGTGTTGTTCTACAGCAATACCGTACTTTCGCGTTCCGCTTGTAGCGCCTACGGCCGCTTCGCAAAACCATCGTAAACATAAGCGCACTCTACCGTATTTTCTTTCCTTTTACATCATTTCACTCATTAATTATGCCTAATTTGCTAAAAAGAAGATGATAAGTAGAAATGCGGTATATGTGGCACCGTTTGCCTCCTCGAGTATTGCGCACCGGAGATGCATCTTGGATCTAAACCCCTCTACCCCCATATTTTCAAGTTATTCCTTTTGTTGAAACAATGTGGCCCGGGATCAGTTCTGAATAGTGCAGCCTTCGTATTACATTTATAAAACAAAATGTCGAACTGGGGACTTCCTGTGTTTACCGAGACGAGAGAGCACGCAAAAGCGAGAGGGTCGCAAATGTTCCTGTATGGTAAACAAAGGAAGTTCATTATTCGGCTTTTTGGTATGATCGTATCATTTTATAAATTTAATATAATGGTGTTCGTTATTGGTTAATGCGTTCAGGATTAGTAGGAGTCTCTGATTCGTAGATCAAAACTCCCCCTATCCAGTTTTCCCATTTTAAAGAATATTTTTACTGTGACTTTATCAAAACAGGTGAGTTGCAATATACGGAACTTCGTATAGGCAAATACTAAATATCTAAAATGAAAAAAAAATATCTAAAATGAATCTTCGACCTCTATCTACAGGCATAATCGTTTCTTTTTCATAGCTGCAAGATTTTTTTCAAAATCCGGAGTTTCAGTTTCCTTAAGTGACATTATTGCTTTTCCTGTCCAAATAATACGTGCTTTTTAAAGTATGTTATTGTACTACGTTTCCTCGTGAAGATATTATTATTTGAATTACCATTACAGTTCGCCAATTCGAATGTAATTACAAACTTGATTCAGTGCAAATTCACGACAAGTGCTATATATTCACTAAAGATGTACGTGTTATAATGATTGAAAAAAAATTTTAATTCGATATTTTCAGGAAAAGAAATTAGGAGATTACACAGCCTCTACATGCGGAGAGGACGGCAATCTCCCTGTGCCCTTTTCCATGTCGCAAACCAAATTCATTGCTAGTGAGTGGTAAACAGCGCGAAGTCTCCAACTTTTCTTACTCTGGAGATGTTGTCTCCTGCTGAGAGAGCATGAGAAATCGAGAGATGGGGACATAACATCTCCTAATAATAGGAGATTTGAACACTCCAGAGCAAGGAAAGCGGGAGATTTCGCTCTCTGAGTGTGGACTTTTCAATCACACAGAGAAAAATGCATAACGAACGTATAACTTGAAATTTTCTAATCATTTTCATGTTGAAGGGGGCTGGTTCCTCCACTTATAGGAAATCATTGTGTCTGTCTGTCTGTCTGTCTGTTTTTTTCCGTACGCGTGACAGACATTTTTTTCGCATTTTCCTTATATTTCGCTTCAAAATCGCGCTATCTTCTCAGATTCTCAGATCCTTTTCCATATGATAACTGACCAGAATAGCTTTCAAATTTTACAAAATTCAATTAGCCAAATCCATGGCCAAGTGGGTTACGCGCTGGACTAGCAATCCGACCGACGCAGGTTCGACCCCCGCCGCGGGCAAACCTTTTTGCCGCATTTTTCGCAAGTGCCAGAAACCGTTCTAGCACGTTTTCGAGCACCGTGAAACACGTTTTCACCTGTTTTGCCGAGTTTTAACTTGAAAAATCGAAAATTTCGAAAAGGTCTCAATTGATTCGCAGAGCGTGGGGAATCATAGGAAAAGTGTTTTGCGATGTCAGAAACGTGTCAGAACGTGTTCTAACATGTTTCAACGTGAGAAAAATCGAAAATTTCGAAAAGCTCTCAAATGAACCGGGGAGCGTGGAGAATCGCGGGAAAAGTGTTTTGCGATGTCAGAAACGTGTGTTCCGTTGAGAAAGGCTCGTGAGGCTGAGAGCGATCGAAAAAAAGTTGCCACGGAGCCACGAAGTGGCGTATTGGCAACTTTTTTCGATCGCTCTCAGCCTCACGAGCATTTTGCAACGGAATAAGCCAGTACTCTTTCTAGAGATTAACATTCCCCAGCATACTAACTTCCCCCCTGGACTGTTCCTGGAGCCGGCTACCGAGTCCACCTCCCTGATCCGAACCTAAAGCCGGCTACAGAGCTCCCCCTGAACCAAGCCTGAAGTAGGCTGCCGAGCTCCACCTGGACCGAACCTGGAGCAGGCTACCGAGCTGCCCCTGGACCGAACCTGGAGCAAGCTACCGAGCTTCCCCTGGACCGAACCTGGAGCAGGCTACCGAGCTCCCCCTGGACCGAACCTGCACCCAGAACTATGCATAGAGCGTAGTGTACGCATAGAGCGTAGTGTATTTAACCTCAACACATCCCGGCTAGTTTTATAAAAACATTTCTGTGTTATTTGCGCAGCTTCTTTTCCTGCAGTACGAAATCCTATTCATCTTGGAAAAAATAAGATTTCGCAATCGAAAAATTACCAATATCAGAGGAATCGCGAGAGACTCGACCAGGACGTAGAAATTCATGATTTTTAAATCGGCTGAAAATTAGGTGTTGAAATACGTTAGGAAAATGTTTCAGCCGATTTAAAAATCATGAATTTTTACGTCCTGACCATGGCTTAAGTGGTCGAGTCTCTCGTGATTCCTCTCCACATCATTCCACAGACCGGCCAACCTTCCAGAAAGGCCTTTAGAGTGAGAGAGCGTGTGAAATCGAGATTGACCGTCTCACTTTTGCACACTCTCTCGCTCTAACCCTGTTCTGTAGGTTTGGAATCATGTGTCTCATATGTGTTTTTAGTGGACGCACATCGCCGAGGAATCAGTCGAATGTGGGTGAATGTAGGCAACGACGAGCGAACTATTCACAAATCGCATGTTGGCGACAAAGATTTCCTGCTGTACGCCAATCCGTGGAAAGTCTACGAAGGTGCATAGAATATATTCAAAATTTGTTTAAAATTTCTATTTTTAGACCGATATTGGGAGGGAAATCAGCTAAAGGACAACCCTGATAAGGCGGATCGCGGAGTGGCCGCCAAAGCTCTCAATCTATTTTTCCGCACGCGAACGGACTATGAGCACAATCTCGTACGGGATCATTCGAAAGAGCGAATAATGAGGCGAAGTGCGTATGATTCACTTATGTTGCGTCTATTGTCGCCTGACCCCTCAGCTTGAGCGGTCGGAATGACAATTCTGTCCCCTGAATGATGATTCTGACCGCTCAAGCTGAGTATTCAGGCGACATAACGAAAAAAAAACAAAAAAAAAAGATAGCTCACCGTCAGTGTTTATTTTTTATCAGCACGTTCGGTGTTGGAATATTTCTTTTAATAATTTGAAATACCCACAGGGCGAGTTTTGTGTGCGAGTATCCAGCGAAGATTGTCCCTAAACAAAAGTGGTACTGCGACAAAATGGGCGAGGATGGACTTGGAATGAGTTAGTCTCTACTTTCCTGATAATATTTTTAGAATCAATAAAATACTACATTTTTACAGGAGCTCTGTATGACGAGGATAAGAAGCGATGTCTCTATGTGACACTGACCGCATACTCACTGGAGGGAAATCGGGACGCGATTTCCAAATTTAAAGGGTAATCGTAATTTGATTCATGTGCTACTGGGCACTGGTTAACTTTACCGGACGAGACACGGACTTCTAGTAGAGTGATCACTACATTCAGAGAAAAATTACTTCGCCATGCATGCGAGTTAATGATTAAATTACTTAAGCTCTCCATACTTTCCACACTCTCTCTGCAGAAACTAAGTAATTCAATCATCAACTCGCATGCATGGCGAAGTAATTTTTCTCTGAGTGTAGATTCACAAAATGAGATGATGAATGGGGTACTCACTCTATTAGCACGTCTTGCCTCGCGGAGGCTCCTGGGGAGAATTAAAAAAAAAAGGTTATGGAATTGCGCATAGGGTCAACTATGCGCGCACGCAATGTGCGCCTTTTGTGCAGTATCCCATTTTTTCGGAAAGTTTTGCGTCCCAGCGCGAAAACTGTCCCGATGTTTTATATAATCAAGTCTGCAGTCCTCGCTGTTCATTTTTTCTTGTGGGGAGCGGGAATTTTGAGCCTCCGAGTGTCTGGTCCAATCTTCATTTTCAATGATTTCGTATTTACTTTACAGTTGTGCCGGGAGTCCCTCTCTCCAGCAAACTGCCGGGCTAGACGATGGAACAGCGGACAGAACGATTTATGAGAAATTGGTAATTTCTTAATTTAATTATTAATCTACTTAATTAATTTTTAAGAACTAATTAATTAATATATTACGTAACATTCAGACGCTCGATGGCTCCTACCGAGTTGCTGCCATCAAGCTCGACAAGATTGCCACTGGATCAATCAACAAAATTTATATGGTACGAATCGACTCCCGGCTGATGACCGCCTTCCTTTGTTGGGCTCGCGCAAAAATCAAACGATTTTTTCAGGATACATTTGTTGATTTTTAGCTACAAATACACGTTTAGCATTCCAACCGTAAGGTAGGCCATTTTCAGAGTAAGGTCATGAAGCATTGCGATGACACGCCCTGGACAAAAGAGGATTACTTTTTTCTACGTCAACCTTTCGCGACTCTGGACCACTCGGAGAAATGGACTCAGATTGTTGGTTTTTGAATCTTAACAAAAAATCCCAACTCATCGTATTTTTTCTCACATATTGCCGTACATTTATCGCATTAGTGAAGGTGATGGAGTGATGAAAAGTTGTTTAAATATTTCAATCAGGGTTCGAATCGCATGAAAACGGAGTGGGAAACGGGCTACCCGAAGGACGAGTGTTCAGATTTCAGCGAGCCAAAGATGTACAGCAACACGCTAGCCATCCGAAAGGGTTTGCAAATATGTTTCACAATTAAAATTAGGAAAAGGAAATTCAGGAAAACTAATCGACGTGCCGACGCCCGTTCGACTCCCTGCCATCTGCTCCATTGGTGAGAAAACTGATTTTAAAAAAAATAAAAAAAATAAAAGAAATAAAAAATACCTCATTTCACACACTCTCTCACCGCACTAACCGATTGTGTGCAGAATGATGATTCCTTGCAAAAATCCTGAAACATTAAAAAAATACAATTATTGAAAAAAAGCAAAATATCCAATGAAATAATCGTATTCAGCAAGCAACGTCGATTGTGGTCTGGGGCAAAACCCGTGTCGTGAAGATCAAATATGCAAGAACACTTTATCGTGGAATTCTAAGAGAAGTGAGAGGACGGGGGACGGTCACTTTGTTCAAAACCATTCATAAAAAGGCCAAAACATTTTTTTCGGACTGATTAGGTTTTGAGTTGCTAATCCGGCCATTTCGGCCGACGTTCACGGCCAATTTCTTCACAAACCTGGTCATTTCGCGCAGTTTCGATACGAATGTTCGATTCTGGCCGAATTCCAAGCACTAGTAACGTGTTTGGAAACCTTAGAAAAGAGAATTAGGCTATGCAAATGAGACTTTTCCAATAAGAGACAAATTGGATAAGTATCTCCAACAATTGGTGTCTCCCATGCAGACATTTATCGATGGTAATTTCGTGAGAGAGGAGACACCCCTTTCCAGTTTTTTTCCTACTATCCAGCAATCAACAATACATTTGCGGAGAAATTTAAAGGTGGTGTCCCACGAACTTTTGGTCAACTTCTCACTGTAGGGTTATGGTAACAGGATTCCAGATAAGAGCCCCGCAAACCGCATGTTCAGCCGATAAGTTTGAACAAAGTTATTTGCGTTTGGCTCTGTGCCAAACTGACCCTGAATTCAAAAATGATAAGGGTGGACGAGGAGAAAGCGACCGCGTCATTGAAAAATATGAGATGAGGAATGATGGAGCAGGAGATTCGTGATACTCCTTCTTTAAGGGGGAAATGATAGAACTCTAGTCTTTTTGGAACGAACTACTCCGCTCTTGAATGTGGGAGACAGAAAAAAGTAGGCATATCGTACTTGTTCAAAATACCGGAACGTTTACCGGAAAACGTGAAAAATATTCACTATTTGCATCTTTGCGAGTACACATTATCATGATCTGCGTTTATGCTAATTCGATTTATCCGCATCGATTTGCGGGAATCTACCCGGACATGCCCGGTGAAATGTGTAAAACAAAGCAACAAATTCGATTGCAAGAATAGGGCAGAACCGGCAATGACTGGAATTTCCCGGCTGTATACGGTAGTGATGACAATTCGCTAACTTGGTCAGATTTCTCATCGAATTTTCTCCATGTTTTAGACATTTCACCGGGCATATCCGGGTAGTTTCCGGTAAATCGAGGTGGACAAAAAATATGAGCCTACTCATGACTCGTAAATAATTTTCTTCGCAAAGTTACAAAAAGAATATTTTTCACGTTTTCCGGTAAACGTTCCGATATTTTCAGCAAGTACGATATATCGTACACCGAAGAGTTGATTCGGTAATGTCGCTTTTTCAATCCTGAGACGGGGACGTCTCCGTTGATTTTGTAATCGAACATTGTATAATAGTATAGAAAATAGCATCATTCCATAGAGAAGCGAATAATTATGGACGCGTCTACGTATCTACGGATTGAAAAAGCGACCGAATCCACTCTTCGATGTCTCCCCAATTGTAGCAGTTAGTTCCCAGTATAAATATTTAGTGCTTTTTTTTTCAAAAGAACTGAAGTCACCGCCTTTTTAAATATTTTTTTGGGTGGGAAGGCAAACCATCGAATTTCTTTGTTTGTTTGAACAAACGTGATTTGCAGAGGACTACACAGAGTGCGTTTGCCCGAAGTACCACACAGATCCAACCGGGAAGAGATGCGAATGTGCGGTATATATATAATATATAATATATATATATATATATATATATATATATATATATACATATATATATTATATATGCACATATATAATTTTGGCGTTTCGCAGGGAAGGATATGACTAACTGGAGTGTCTGCGGCGCAATGCATCGCTACCCTGATAAGGGAGTGATAGATAGCGAATTGACGCACTGGAAAGACATACCGACTGCCAGAATTAACATCGGCAACTCTTTCCATGAATATGCTGATTACGTAAGTCTCCGCTTCACTATGAACTTTGTTACACTCAGCGAAATCCTACTAAGGACATGCATTCAAGTTGGACCACCTATTAATGTCTAAGTAGGGCCTACTAATATGAGGGGAATCGCGAGAGAGGGTTCTAGAATGATTTTGGAGTTGGCTGAAAAAATGGCCTAAAGGAATTTCAAACCTCGCTCTATCGATTGGCGCTATTAGATTTTCGATTTAAAAAATCGCAATCGCATGAGACATAAAGAAACTTGGTGACTCGGCGAAAATTTTCTGTGACGTTCATATTCAACAAAAATCGTAATTCGCTTAAAAAAATCATAATGGGCTCGTTCATTTTTGAGTTAGGAATCATCCAGGCTACAAACCACATACAGTGAGGTAATTCCTCGTTCTAGCGCCCCGTTTCTAATTTGCATCTTTGCGAGTACACATTACCGTTACTTGATAAAAAAGCGCGCGCGAGATGACAATTTGTCCAAAAATGTGACAAAAAACGACAAATGGATGAAGCTCGTCGTTGTGTGTCTCTACGGTCACAATTTTATGGAATTTTATAGTTTTCATTGTGCTTTTTCATTCTGTGTTTTTAAAATAATAATTTTAATTAATAAATAATGAAGGAATACGCTAATTTTGATTTGAGCACCTCCCCGCTCTCGCTGGCGGAATTGTGGTGTGGCGCAAATCGCGACGGTGTACTGTAAATCAAATCGTCAAGCTTTCCTGTTTTTTGGCAAGTAGCCAACTCTCACGGCTTCTCTCGAATTTTATTTTATTTATTTAAATCTTGTTTATTTATTCATTCTCATTATATTTCTTGTTCTAATCGTGAGCCAAGTCAGTTTGACCCCTATGAGAGCTGGTTCACGGTTGCACCACCTCGCGTTCTGTTCCGAAACGAGTCTGCCAGTTTGTACACTGCAAAACCAAGCAGCACGTAACCGACGGAGGTGCCAAATTGCACTTTTTTTGAACTCCCGCTCTCACCATTTCCAGTAAAGACCCGTGTTTGGAATGGTTGTGCGGGTATATCCTTGTCAGTTACTAGTGTATTTTCTTTAGTGTTCTTGTTTTTTCAAAGCTTTCTTTTATTTTTTAAATATTTTTTTATATTTTGTGTTGCAGTTAATTAAATGCACTATCTGCGCAACCCTACGCCGCATTACGTACATTGATAATTCAAATGTTGATCATCTTTCGGTATATTTATTTGCATTTATAATTTTTACAGTCCAAAAAATACACAATTTTACGTGTTTGCCACTACGCACGGCCCGTTGCTCAAGTGAGAAAATATACAAGAGTCAAGTTGCGTCTGGAGTTCGCTCGCTTGAAACGGCCGCTATTCTATGAACAACGGTCATTAAGCTGTTTCATGGCCGTTTTTCACGGCAGTGCAGCTTCACGTAAAACCAAGACCACGCCCATCGATCAAAATCACTCAATACCGCTTGAATACCGTGAATTATCTCAGGGAATCCCGCGAATTTCAAACAACTGTGTAGCAGCCCAGCATACATGTAGTGCTAAGAATTGCTAGTCGCGAATTTAAAACAGCATTTAATTCAAAAATATATTCTTCCCGCGCTGTCCAATTTTTTTCAGTGGTGTAACACGCAGTGAATTACCAAATCGGGCCTTAAAATGCCGTGTTTTTCTCGTTATATTTTGAAGTTGCCCATTTTTGTAGTAGCTTCCTAGGAGCAGCTTATCAAATATATTTATTTTCTGGAGTTCTTTCGTATTTGCAGCCAACATATATTACACAGGTAGGATATGTTGGTGCTCTGGAGCAAGGTGAATCCGATCGTCAAATAATGGCATTGTTTTGAAGGCTGTAGAACCCGACACGTGTTTTAGTAGGGTTATTATCTAGATTAGTTCACGAAATAGCAACGTATGAAAGGCAGATAATTAATCCCAGCAAACTTTGCTAATACATACGAAGCGTCAGCTAATTAAATAGAGAAAATTTGAAAATAGGTAGCCATTAAATAGATTTCGTAACACATATGCGTTTCGGTAATAACTGATTGTCCGTGAGCATTCTTCTTTAATGCCCCTTATGAAAAGGGCAGTTCGCTTAGTCTCTACGCAGCTTAGGCCGTTTTAAATGCGCTTATCAAATATGTACCTTGATTACCATATTATTAGCATTTAAATTTCGATTTGAAATGGATTGTATGAAATGATTCATTGAAATAACTCTGAGATCGAAATTCGTCAATTTTAATGGTGAAGGAAGTAATTATTAATGAAGGAAATCAGCGTTCCATTGAACATGTCGATTATCAAAACACACACAGGGCAAAATAACTTTAAAGGATACTAGACATCGAGAGTTTGCTTTCAAGACGATTTCTAGACCGGTTCTTTACTGGAAATTGTGAAGTTACTGTAAGAGCGGGAGTTTTAAAAATGTGCAATTTGGCACCTCCGTCGGTTACGTGCTTGTGCAAAACCATCATGTTTCCTCTCATTTCTTTCAATATTTTTGGGCCTATTGCTTGCGTTCCTTGTTTCCGACCGTTTCCCCAGCTGCTTGCGCAACTCTGCCGCTGTTCTGATTGTGCGCCGTTGTTTTTCGCACACTTTCAAATCACGTAATTCCGCGTAATTGCAGGGTCGGTCGGGGACGAGTGCGCGGTTGGCTCGACTACGTCAAATATGGACCGCCGCCATATCAGATGGGTCCTTTTTATAAGGACCGTTATACAAATAATGAATTTTAATTAAATTTCTTTGGACTGATTAGGTTTTGAGTTGCTAAAACTACCTAGAAATAGGTGGTCGAGCGTGTCTAGATAGGAGTCGCTCTCTATCTTAACAGTTTCCCTAAACTTTTGCCAAAGATATTACAAGTATAATGAATAATTTTACCAGTTCTGGTTGTGAAGAAAGGAGGGTTTATGAATGGGGCTAAAAATAGTATCTTTATAATACTTATTTCGGTGTTGGCTTGTGCGGAACTTTGCAGTTCCCCCGGTGTCCGCCCGCCCCTTCCGTGCTCGTTTCTCTCTCTCTCTTGGACCTTCCGCCTGCTCTCTTCATTCGTCACTGTTTGTTTATTTTGTTTGTGATTTCGAGATTTAAAAATGTGATTATAAATCTTTGAGTATTAAAGAGTATTTCAAGTTTGATACATGGTACTTTAGTCATGAATGGGCAATCCCCCCTTATCCACAATTTGCTGCAGCTTCGTCTGCATGTGCTTGATGAGGTTTTGGCACAGGGGAATAGTCACTTTCTCGGCCCAGAATTTCTTCACTGCTTCCTCCAGTTCCTGAATTCCGCTCATCCTATCCGCGTTGACGTGTTTCTTCATCAGTGCCCAGATTGTTTCCACAGGATTCAAGTCTGGGCTCTCTGGTGGCCACAACTCAGTCTAAAATATGTCTTTTTTGTCATTGCAGATTTCTTTTAAGAGCTATATAGCTTTGGCGGTAGAATAAATTTGTATCCATACCGGGATATTCTCGTTCTTCAAGAATCGCTTGGTAGATTTCGAGATGTGAGCCGGTGCCGAATCTTGCACCAATATCCCGATGGGTCCGTACACTTGCCTAAGATTAACGTGAATAACAGTCAGTCAAAATGAGAATAGTGTTGATTATATATCAATTTTCGTACCACGATACGTAGTAAATTGTGTTCGGAACAAGAGGAATAAATTAATTTGAAATTTCCTGACTTTCTCCACTCGACATAGTTGTGGTAGAGAATTCGCTGGTATGTGGGAGAGTCGACACGCGCAGCATCATCACCAGTTAGAATGATGAGATCGGAGGCGCCGCGCCACGAAATCGATCCCCAAACGAGCAACTGGGAAGATTAGTGAAAAACTGTTAGATATTGGAAATCACACCTTCACTGGGTATTTGGGTGCACTTTGAACTGCATGGGCTCGGTCACGCACGAAAATAGTTTTGGAGGTCTTTTCCAAGTAGATCCAACTCTCGTCACTGAAGGAGTGAGTCAAAAACTGCTCGTGGTTGTCGAGTGCCCTTTGACAGTAGTCCACTCGAACTAATCGATTTGCGAGACGGACCATGTGGCCGTACCGCAATCGAAACCTGCGGAATCCCAACTCATCCCTCCACACGTGTACAACGTGCTCACTCACCTGGAATACAGTGGTTTAGTAATTATCGATCTTTTTATGAATAGGGAGATTTAAGAGCGATTTATTCTCGTTGCAGTACGATAGTTATTGATTTTCTATGGACTACGGTAGTTATCTATTTTCGTTGCAGCACGGTAGTTATTGGTATTCGTTGCAGTACGGTAGTTATCGGTTTTTGATGCAGTACGGTAGTTATTGATTTTCTATGGACTACGGTAGTTATCGATTTTTGATGCAGTACGGTAGTTATTGATTTTCAATGGACTACGGTAGTTATCGATTTTTGATGCAGTACGGTAGTTATTTGTATTCGTTGCAGTACTGTAGTTATCGGTTTTTGATGCAGTACGGTAGTTATTGATTTTCTATGGTCTACGGTAGTTATCGATTTTTTATGCAGTACGGTAGTTATTGATTTTCTATGGTCTACGGTAGTTATCGATTTTCGTTGCAGTACGGTAGTTATTGATTTTTATGGAATACTGTAAACGCCTCACTTTGAGATCTGTTTCCGTCTTGATGACCTCGATGATCTTAGTAACAGTGATGGTTCCGTTCTTCTCGTACAACTTCTCGATGAGTTGTCTCACAGTGGGGTGCAAGTCTTTGGGTACGGTAGATGGAGAGTACGGTTTGGGACGCTTCTCCTTCCGATTCAGTTGGCGACGCACAGCGGATTCGCTCAATCTGATCTCCTTTCTTGTCCACAGGAGTCGCGAAATCTGCTTACAGGTAAGCCCGTCATCTCTCCATTGTTGAATGTCGTCACGAGGGTGGTACCCCATCGAAATTCTGAAACAATAGGTTTCTGTCGAATAGAAAAATCAATTGTGCGATAAAATACGGATAATCAATAATGAGTAAGGCAGATCAAAGATCAACACGAAAGATCAAAGATCAACACGAAAGATCAAAGATCGACATGGTAGATGATTGATGGATACGATAGATCAATAATAGATACGGTAGATCAATAATGGATACGGTAGATCAATAATGGATACGGTAGATCAATAGCGGGTACGGTAGATCAATAATGGATACGGTATATCAATAGCGGGTACGGTTGATCAATAATGGGTACGGTAGATCAATGATCATAGAAAAGAAGCACAATGATCAAAAATATTGATTAAGTCATTCAAGATTCATTAAAAAGACAGTTGAATCTTAGCCGATGTTGAAACAGTTGGAATCGATGCAGACATATCCCCTATTTGCATGCGTCTGTGCATGGTAGTCATTTCCACTTACAATCTTCTCCGAGATCTGCCTTTATTGTGATTGCTCAGTTCTTTTTAATTTGTTTTTTTTTCTCACAATTTCGTTCAATCTATTTATTCAATGCAGAATGTGGTGGCTCGTTCTTTTATCGACCACGGCTGGACCAGAATGGGAAGTTGTCGATGAGGACCTCATTCGGGGTCCCGGGCAAGTGGGACAATCGATTCGAGTCATGCATCCGTCCAGGGATCCGACACTTGAGAGACTCGGTATCCTCAAGTACTCAGATAAAGGCAAGAAGAAAGTGGAGGCAGAGAGAAATCGAAGATTGCAGCCAGGACAAAATACCCCGCCTCCTAAAAGGAAAAGCAAAGTAAGTGCTGACCTATAATCTCACAATATTTTGAATATTATTAACTCAGGTTCGATTTGCCTCCGGTCCTGCTGCGTCCTCTACAACCCCTTTCCTCCCGATTACGGTAGCGCCGCCCACTATGACTACCGTATCCCCCTCCTTCCCGATTACGGTAGCGCCGCCCACTATGACTACCGTATCCTCCTCCTTCCCGATTACGGTAGCGCCGCCCACTATGACGGCAGTATCATATCCGGCCAATAGCTCATTAGCGAGTTTGCCTGGTTCGGCTTCTCTATCTCATACCTCTTCTTCCGTTGCCCCTTCTGCTCTCCCTACCTTGTTTCCCACTCTGTCCACTCCGTATCTCCATCCTAGCAGCACCCAAATACCCGCTCAACTAGCTGGTCCACTACAATCGATCACTCCTATCAGTGCTCTCACGCAACGGGCAGCTACTGCAACAACAGGTAAATATATTGAAGTTGATTATTACGTTGATACCATACAGTACTATGCGCCTAACTTACCGTACTATGCGTCTACCGTACTCGTAGGCGCGTATACCGTGCTTGTAGGCGCGTCTACCGTACTCGTAGGCGCGTCTACCGTACTTGTAGGCGCGTCTACCGTACTTGTACTCCACCCCTACAGTATCGGCAAAAACATCTACCGTATATTTCAGATCCCGCGGTGTTTCTTCTCATTCAGTCAGTCAACGAGATGCGTCGTGACGTCTCTGTGCTGGCCTCAACACTGAGCAACTTCATCCTTTCCTACGGTCCACTACTCCATACTGCAGTAAACGAAGCGCGATCAGCATCCAACGAGGTACTAAATATAGATTTAGCAATTTGATCGTTTGAAAAATAATCGATAATTACAGGTTTCGGGCATTGCATCAAAATTGGACAAGATTCAAAAGCAGGGTGAGGCGACGGCGATCACACTGGACACACTCGTAGCTACAGCACCTCGCCAGAACGGTAAAGAATTAATTTGAAAGTAATCTAAATACTATCCGCATACAGTAACCAAATTCGGCTACCGAATGTTAAGCTCAATCAATAAAGTATAGTTAATTAATATTCATCATTCCGGATCATTTTTCTATTTCAGCCTTCGTCTATGACATCTTGACGAAGGAGCAAGTCGACCATATCGACATCAATCAAAAAGTGGAAAACCTGGCTACATCAATGGAAGTGCTGCTATGGAAGCACGACAAAGCACAGATGCTGCTCAATCTCAAGTTGAGGACCGACAAGGCGCGAGTACGCTTTCTCATTGAGGTGAGACAATCATATTCTTAAAAGGAGTAATTGGATTTGAAAGTCTTATTTTCTTCAAAATAAATTGATTATCGATCGATATTTCAGGCTAGCTTACACCGACGTTCGTACTCAACACGTGACTGTCGCGACAGCGCACGGAAGAGAATCGTCCACAGAGTCAACTCCTACGCAGCGACAAGGGCACGTGAGTTGCACTCACGTGACGATAGTGGTGCAGTCCCACCCTCATCAGCACCAGCGTGTACCGTACCCTCTGCTCTGCTAGAAACGGCCATAGGGACAACTCTGAATAGTATAACATACTTATATATAAGTATGAATTTCTCTGAGTGCAGCATCTTGTGCATAAAAAGTGTTACAGGCAGGAACTTACGCAGTCTTCGGAACAGTCCAAACGCAGTCAAAAGCATCACAAGACGGATCGATGATGACATCGAAAGTACCATTACGCAAAGGCGGACAATCACAAAGTGCTGAAAATAGCTATGTTATATTAATACTTAATTGCGTCATAATTATTGTAATACTATATGCGTAATATTATAAATATGAGGAGGAACCATAGCAATAAAGGACAATGCGCACTACCGATTAACACTTATAGGTTTAAAAAAAGAGTATAACTAACAACACGCGAACCCGAAATTAACGGTATCATTCACTAGGAACGTCACATTTTTGTTGATGCGTTACATTCATTACTAGGGTTATCTTATTAGAACTGATTCCGGAATTCCAATAAGGAGAACAAAGGAACTCAGGCCGCGAGGGTGGTGAGAGATAACGCAGAATGAGAGTGCAATGGAATTCGAATGGATTTCTATTGGAATTCTCTTCCAATAAGCGAGCCCTATTCATTACGTAACGGGTAAATCAAAGAGTAAATGTTACAAATTTACGATCACTCGTCCGAAATAAAAAAAATCATTTGAAAATCCGTGCTAAACAACAGATAGGGCTGCGAGAGAGCATGGCAAAGTGAGAGACACGTCGAGGTATAGAAAGAGAGTACACCACCAGTAAATATTTCATGAACGTATCATTTTAAAATTGTAATATGCATCATATTGTTCTGGTGCCTCAAGGAATGTAAGGCAAACGAGCAACGAGTGTCTTTCCCTAATTGGGAAAAGGCGTCCAAGAGCCGCTGTTCGGCGCCTTTTCCCAATTAGGGAAACACACTACGTGGACGCTTCCCTGACAATCCGAACATTGTGGCATGAATTATACCTTGCTGCGCTTCAGAAATCTCTACCAACGAAACGATTAAATAATCCGAATCATAATCAAACCGCGAGTGATAATCAGCTTCCTGAAATCACCCATTTCAACCTTCAGTGTACGTTATTTTTAGGGTAGGTCAAATCGGTTCCTGCTCTCTTCATTTCACACACTCTCTGCGCTAGGCCGCGGGCGAGAGTGTGTGTGACATGAAGAGAGCATTAACCGATTTTACCAACCCTAATTATTTTACAGGTATTACCTTTTCGAGAATCAGTTTAACATGCGATGGATTGATACATATGAATTACGGAAGTGTTTTCTCGAGAATCTGAAATTGTATAAGAATTTTTTAAATGTTCACGACCCTCTCACTTTTTCGTGCTCTCGCTTTGGTAAACACAGGAAGTGCCATTTTGGCATTTTGTGTGCATCATTCAATAAAAGCAGTTAAATAGCTCTACATTTGGTAAACTAATAACGCACGATTCACATGATTCCAAACCTACAGACCAGGGTTAGGGCAAGAGAGAGTATGCAAAAGTGAGAGAGTCCCTCTCGATTTCACACGCACTCTCACTCCAAAGGCCTTTCTGGAAGGTTGACCGGCCTGTGGAATGATGTGGATTGATTCGGCTGAGTAGAGGAAATTTTTAAGGAATTCATTATTTCATTTTTTTTCAATTTTATATTTTTGAATAAAAGTACTTACGGTATTGGGTCGTTGTTTCCATCAGCTACTGAAAATTTGACATGTCCAAGGTTGGGCTCAACAACCTGAAATCGTGATCATAGTCCACATATTTAATATTGTTATGAAAAAAGTTGACAGATATCCAAAGTAACATCCAATATATATCTCCAATCAATGACAAATTAACGGTCTCCAATAAATTTAAATAATCCTTTGAAATACGAAAAATGATTTTTCTTAGTGTTCTTTTTTACGTTCGAAGTCTAGGTATATGATTTTGTAATCTGAAAAAGCATTGATAATAGACACATACTTGAACAAAAAAAATTCTCAACATGCTGACAATCTATGAGTTTTTTTTGAAGTACAGGTTGTTCCCGGGAACCAGCGGACACTAGAAGTTCCCACTAACTAAAAACTGATGTTCAGTAGAAACATTCTAACCATTAATACGTAAATAAACTTAGAAATTAGAGTAAACTGAACCACATAAATATGGTGCCATCGAAAAATATTTTTTTCTGACACTTCGAAAAGATCATGCGGATAATTTCTGATTTCTTGATTATAGTGATTGTAAAGGTAAAATATGTTATTATTTTCGCTATTCTGCATTCAGAAGGTACTGCCTTCATGCTCATTACTCTATTCTCTACCTAATTCTGCGTCAAGTACCCACGGGTACCTGGGACAAACGGGTGCTCACGCTCTGAATGTGGTTGGGGTGAAGCGGTGGGTGGGAGGGGGGAAGGCTGTGTAGGTTGCAGCATCTGTTCTAGCCCGCTCCCGGGATGTTCCCGCTTTAGGCCACCCTACATCTTACCTTCAGTCGATAATTATGTCGAAGATGCTCAGCTATCTCTACCGTAGTTGTGCAGTTTACCTGAGGATATCGCAAATCATTATCATTATATCGGAAATATAAATAAACATAATAATACAATAGAGGATCACGAGTCTCTGTGCTAATAAATGTAATATAAATGCTCGTCGGCTTCCTGTATCTTTCTAATCACATTTTTTGTTAAAGGTGGTGTCCCACGAACTTTTGGTCAACTGAGTTCTCACTGTCAGGTTATCAAACTCGGTTTCCTGGTAAGAGTCCCGCAAACCGCACGTTCTACCGATAAGTTTGAACAGAGTTATTCGAGTTTGGCCCTGTGCCAAAATGACACTGACGCGCAGGGATTCAAAAATGAGAGGGAGGGATAATGGGAAATGAGGAGAGAGCGACCGCGCCATTGGCCCATGGGAGATGAGGAATGAGGGAGCGCGAGATCGTAGTACTCCTTCTTTAACGGGACCTGGTACTGCAAATGAAGTGATTTTCAGACTAAAGAGAATTTTCTTCCGATTCGAATGGAATACATCGCATATTTTTACGATTTTTTGTTGAAATTAGGTATTAATTTAGTTATATTCTCATAGGTACCGTTTCTGCCTGGAGTGACCCGAAACTACTGTGTTTCGCGACTAAGACAATTGTCTTTATCTGAACATCACCTCACTTGGAGTACCAGGTGCCTTTAATAATCGTTTGCACTCACTTCGCATCGTTGGTATTCCGCAGTAAAGAAGAACGCTTCTTTAGCGCATTCGATTACAACACGCTCGCTTGGACAGCGACAGTCTACAATAATAAAACGTTCCGCGGCTAAACACAAATTCCGCTGAGAGAGCATGGCAAAATGAGAGCACGCCGAGGTATAGAAAGTAGAGTTATGAGAACGAGCCCGGATCTCTTCATTTCGCACACTCTTTCATCGACAGACCGGTGAAGAGAGAGTGTAGGAAATGAATAGATTCAGAATCGTTTTTAAAACTCTAATAGAAAGAGAGTACACCGAATCATTTTAAAATTGTAATAACACCACGCTCGCTTGGACGTTTTGATTACAAAAGAATTCTAGCTGCTAGAAATGCTTTTGTTAAAACTCAGGATCGAAATAATGAAATTCGCATGTGAACTTTGAACAAAGAACCTTTTTGGCTATTTTCAAAAGTCCAACTGTTTTTGTTTTGTATTTTTGTGTCCCGGCTCTGATTGTGTTGTATGCCCGAAACATATATAAGTACCATAACAGCACTTGATTGAGTGAGCTGGTTTAATGGCCCCAGAAAGTGCTACTTACCTTTATCCGTGCTGTTAACGGATTCAATTGTAAATAAGGCGTCTTCACTGATATCTTGAAAAAATGTGTCGTACCACTGTTAATTGTTTAATTGTCGTTTAAATATTTTTCGTGCGTTTCTAGAAGAGATAAAATTTCCTCATGTAGCAAGAACAGAACTTGGCAAAGTTTCCAGGAGTCGATGATATACTGGCTTCAAAATGTGCTTTTTTTTTTTTCTAATTTGGATATTTTTCGGGAGTTGCATGATAAAATAGCAGGCTAGCAAAAAAAAGCTGTCTCTTAGCAAAATTATGCTTTTCAGAGGCGTCTATCGAGAGATATGAAAATAAACAATCGGAGGTATAGAAATAGCAATGCAAATTAGGTTTGTTGTATTTTTTGAAAAAAATAAATAAACACACCAAGTTGGCTCCTTGAGGGTTTGATATTTCGACCATTATCTTCGAAATGCCCAAGTTCTTTTGGAAGTATCGCAAATCATCTCTTGTAATCCTGAAGTGAAAATATTCATTTTAGTGATAATGATGATGCAGGTTTTAATGTGTATACAGTAAAAAATTTGGAGTGCAGAAAATATATGAAATATATAAGATAATAAGCTGACCGTCCTTCGAAATCGTTCCGTTCGTTATACAATGTTAATTTGGCAGAACTGTTTTGATTAAAAGCGGATTCAGAAATAGATGAAATCAGCAGAATGTTATCTAGAAATGGACAATTAATAGATATGGTTTTATACTAATTAAGAAATTGGGCCAGTTTTTTTGCACATTTCAATAACGAATAAAAGTGAAGGTCAATGAAATTGCTCTTGTGATCCCAAACTACGATTAAATTAACAACAAAAAAATTCCGTTGCATTCTTTTAAACATTTCAATGAATCAATCATTTATCATGCCAAAGTATGATTGAATTGCAGTAATATGTAATATTATGGAGCAACATGATATTTACGATGTCACGGCTGGGTGACAACGACAATGTGCGAATGAGATAAAAAACATTTAATCTGTACAGGTGCTAGTTGTTCTACACACAAAGCGGTCTCAACCATTTTTTTTTTCTCAACCCATTTTCCTCAGGCTCGGTAAATACACGAGAAAAAAAACATAAAGAAGAAGGAAAAATAGCCAACGTGGTTGACTTTGCGTTCACAGTTGTTCACAGTTTTCGCAAATGTGCATTGTTAACTTGGACCACGATAATCACAACGGTGAGAGTGAGAGGAATTACTAGTTGTAAATACCTGGCTCCACAGTCTGCACGGAAAAATCGCATTCGCCAATAAGGAATTCTTTCGGGACACTCAACGGAGTCCCACTGCGAACCTCGAGGAACGGATAGGGGCAGCCTTCTTCTGAAGAAAAATAACGGATACAGATTCAAAATTTACTGCCCTCAACATTTCTTCGGCGTATGCACGCAATCTTATCTCAATTTTCTACTGTCACTCAGTAGTCATTCAGTTTTCAGCAGGCGGGTCTTGAAAGATTGGTTCAAGTGGACTAAACTGAGTATCAACCGAATGAAAACACTTTTGTTCTATCGAAACTGACCATCGAGGCTAAATTCCACAATCATTTTTCTTTCATCATCAGTCTTCCTTGCTTCGTGATCCCACTCTACACGTAGAGTAGTAAGAGAAGACGAGGAAACGGTTTGATTCCCCCTGCTGATCCTGCAATTCATGAATGTTATCTGCGTGATTAATGAGGTAGTGGTCTAAGACGTTCGACTGGTTCGACTCCTGTCTGTTGCCAACAGTTTTTGCAGATTTTTTCATTGAAAAAAAATCTGCGACAAAAGCAAATGAGCATTTACCTTGTTCGCAAAATTTTCCTTTCCTCTGGGTATCCTCCAATTGTTTCTTCGAGAATCTCAGGCAGTAATCCTGTAGCAGTGGCATGATAATTAATAAATTCAAATTGACGAGGTGAGTGGTCAAAAAAGAGAGAGAGAGGACATATCCAAATTAAATTATCTACAGAATAACACCGAACATAAAATTTGACTGGTAAAAAAACGTACCAGTCAAATTGATGAATTTGGCTTTGACGGCCTTTTTAGAGTTAAGTGGTCGAACCACCTGCAATAGTTTCTGCAGTTTATCAGCGGAACGTTATAATATTTCGGACGTGTGTTTGTGAATTTGTAATATAACTATTATTCTACAATATATTGTCTCCTGTAGTATCCACATCCAGAGAGCCCATCATCGTACTCTCTTGTAACTACCTCATCTTCGTTAGGAAAAGATATAATTTCCTTCCGAAAACAAGGATCCTCCATAAAATGACCTTAAATTGATCGATAATCCGAATCTACATAAGAAATTGGTAAATGAACAAACCTCGATCAGCCATTAATGAGAATAGAAGGAGCAATAACAATTGCATAGTTGTATTCACAGTTACTCTTATTTGAGTGTTCTTAAAATTGTAACTTTAACAAAATTACGTGGAAGTGAGATTACTAAATAAAGGAGTACTAGCATGAGAGAAAACTTCGTTTTGGAGAGACGAATAAGAGAGATCGAGAGGTCGCGACCTCTCACGATCAAGGAACGATAAGATAGATAAGATCCAAATCATGATAATGACTGCGAAGAAAAACCTAATTGTGACAGTCTTTGATATAAAAGACGGTGGTCTACGCTATCGAAAAGTGTATTATGGCCAAGGAAGGTCGTCATTTCACTAAAAAGAGAATTTTCGAAAATGCCTAGAAAAACGGAGGTCAAATAAATGGAACGAGAATTTGAAATTGTATTACTGGTCTTCTTAGGAATTGGTTACACGCGTGAAAAATTCCGGTCACACACACGGAAAACAGCAATTACAGACAAACAGACAGGCATATCAATTTCCTATTAGAGGAGGAATCGTAAATCGTAAAATTGCATGAAATTGAATAACTGTATTAAAGATTGCATTCCGCACAGCATCCAGTTGGCACCGTGCCAAGAACGTATTTCGCTGTCTGCGCTTCTCGTTTGGCGCGCTCTCTCGCCATCTCTCTCTCTCTAACTCTAACTCGTTTCCTCTCGAATGCTATGCACCGATCCTTATCCGATGCTGTCTCTTGACCCCCAATCACAATTATAAACGATTACTGAATATGACTCTACCGGAATAAGCAACGAATGAATGGGTAACTTCATTTGGGAAATATGGATGAGAGATAGTCAATAATTTTAGAAACTACTTAATTGAGCAATCTTTCCTACTTCCGTTACGCTGAAGATGCTGCGCGCAATTCCACTCGGGACCTCTCGACAGAAATGAATCATGTGCGATGGAGTGAACCCTACCACAATCCGCCGCGCATTGTGCGCTGAAAAACAGGAGTAGTCGATCCAGGTGAGCTACTTGCTATCGCACGGTGTTCTGTGGTGAAAACACTCCAAATTCACCGGAAAAAAGAGTTCCGCTGCTAAACGCAGTAAGGATGGCAAGAGTATATGCAAAAACAATTGACACTAAAATGTACAATAATCAATCAAATGTTAAAGGTCGTCCATTTGCCTTCTATCTCTCATCTACCTAACATTTCCCTAATTTCCATTGTTCCTCAATTTTCACGCGTAATTTATATTCTGTCTCAAAGTCCACCCATTATCTCCATTGTTCCTCACTTTTTGCATATATTCCTCACGTTCCACTTCTCTCCTCCTCCCTCTTCTCCATTCATTATCTCCTCCACTCCTCCTTCGATGCGGTCGGCGCCGCTCCTCTCGCTGTGAGAATTTGTCTTAATTCTTCTAAAATACTTTTAAAAATCGAAATTTAGCCCGGAAATATTGAAGTTTGGTCTTAGGGAGCAATACGTTATTCATTGGGGCGATTTCAGGTGGTTATCATGCCTCTTTCTGATGGTTTCCTCTGTGGATCCCCCGCCGCCACTGCCAAATTGCAATTTCAAGATGCCCACTGATCTAGCTCACGATGCGTGCGAGCAGATCATTCATTACAAGGTTAGTGGAATACATAGATATCAATCAATCGATTTCGCGGATTTCTTCCCATAATTCGACTCATTTCAGGTTCACTCCGACGCCGAAGCGACCGCAACGTGCAGAGACTATTTCCCCACCAATTTTGTGACGGGAAAAAACAATGTGCCTGCAGCGGGAAAGCTCACATGCACAGTTGGTGAGATATAGGCACCGGTCACAGATCAAAGATCAATTTCACTTTTAACCCCACGGTATACTGCAGCGGGTTCGCGTTGCGCCTACTCAGGCGTAGAGAACCCGAGATGCGACCCATCGATCGGAACAACCTATCCAGTGTTCGCGTTTTTGATCAGTTTGGTTAGTGGGCCCGTGATACTGTACCCTTGATATACTGTATCTGGTTAGTGGGCCCGTGATACTGTACCCTTGATATACTGTATCTGGTTAGTGGGCCCGTGATACTGTACCCTTGAGATACTGTATCTGGTTAGTGGGCCCGTGATGCTGTACCCTTGATATACTGTATCTGGTTAGTGGGCCCGTGATACTGTGCCCTTGATATACTGTATCTGGTTAGTGGGCCCCTGATACTGTACCCTTGATATACTGTATCTGGTTAGTGGGCCCGTGATACTGTACACTTGATATACTGTATCTGGTTAGTGGGCCCGTGATACTGTACTCTTGATATACTGTATCTGGTTAGTGGGCCCGTGATACTGTACCCTTGATGTACTGTATCTGAGCCAGGACGTCTTGAAACGAGTATCCTAGATGGATCTGATAAATATATACCGCCTCTCATCCAGTGTGCACATTTTCATATGGCCTGGTTACGATAGCTGGAATGTTTTGTGTTTCATTCTAGTGGGTTACTGTAGCTCACGTATACTATGTGTGATTCACGTGGAATTTTAAATCCGAGATGCAACCCATTCGTCTCACCCCCTTTACCCAGTTTTCGTATGTATCTGGTTACGGTAACTGGAATGTTCTCAACTGGCTGTAGGTTTGGTATACTGTATGTCGGTCATGGTGTGTCTGATCTGGAATTCAGAACCCGCGATGCAACCCTTACTTATGACCCCTGCAATCCAGTTTTCAAATTTTCGAATTATCTAATTACGGTAGCTGAAATGATTTGTTCTGGGTTACTGTAGCTCTCGTATATTGTATGGGGGTCGTGGTGTGCCTCACCGGGAATTGAGAACTCTAGATGCATTCCTTACTTATGACCCCTGCAACCCAGTTTTCACATTTTCGAATTATCTGGTTACGGTAGCGGGAATGTTTTGTTGTGGGTTACTGTAGCTCTGGTATACTTATGTGGGTGGTGGTGTGCATCACCCGGAATTGAGAACCCGATATGCAACCCTTAATTCTGACCCATTCTATCCAGTTTTCAACTTTTCAACGGTAGCTGGAATGTTTTGTTCTGAGTTACTGTGGTTCTGGTATACTGTATGTGGGTCATGGTGTGCCTCACCAGGAATTGAGAACCTGAGATGAAACCATTAATTATGACCCCTGCTACCTAGTTTTCACATTTTCACATGTATCTGGTTACGGTAACTGGAATGTTCTCAACAGGCTCACTGTAGGTTTGGTATACTGTATGTCGGTCATGATGTGCCTCACCGGTAATGTAATGCTGTGAACAGTGTCTCTGCCTAGCCTCCATTTCTAGGTAGAAAAAGCGACTAGACGGGTCGGTCTAGTGGAGAATGAGGGAAGTCTTTAGTTGAAAATGCGACTAGTCTCTCCATCTCACTCTCCCTCCTCATTTTATATACGTCCGCTCTGATTTCGTGACATTTGAGAGAGATCGAGATCAATCATATGGAAAACTCAGAATATGAGAGTCCTTCGTGCTAATTTTCAATTTTCACACTTGGAACGTGGGCATTGACGTTTCGCTTCTTTTCGTATGTTTTTGTCATAGTTCTAATTCTTCTGCTTTGATGTATTTATTGTTTTCAAATTCCATGCATGAGCCACCTGCAAGCTTTACTCCTTCTCGTCATTCTTCTCATCGCCCGCAGAATCTCAGGGCAAGGAAGAAGAGGAGAAATCGCCGTTTTCAATAGCCACGTTCCAAACGTGAAAATTGAAAATTAGCACGAAGGACTTTCATAATCTTAGTTTTCCATATGATTGATCCCGATTTCTCTCAAATTTCACGCAGAGCGGTCGTATTCAAAATGAGGAGGGAGAGTGAGATGGAGAAACATTAGTCTCATTTTCAGACTCCCCTCGTTCTCCAATAGAACGACCCGTCTAGTCGCTTTTTTCTACATAGAAATAAACTAGGCAGAGGCACTGTTCATTACACATTACACAGTATTACAGTTCCTGCATGACTCTCACCGAACAAATTATGAACGAGTGAAAGCTAATATCGCCTGCAATCTTTTCAGTTCGTCAATTCCAATGCGACTTCTTGGAAAAGAAGGGACCAGACGGAAAAATCATACAAGCCGTGGTTCCTATGCACGACAAGTGCTACATGTTCCATGAAAAGGCTAGTGGTTTCTAACTTTTTGTTTATTTGTAGCGTTATTTTTTTGTTGTTCACCAAGCCCTCCATCCCCATCTCTGGCGGTAGCAACTTTGATTGCGAAAGGTAACGTGCCCCAGAAGCCTGATCAGCAGGGGATACGTAGATCTGTGCAGCAACCGGCCTTACCGCTCGGCCCCGGCAGAGTGGTCGCTTGTCGACGTTTAGTCCTCTCGATTCCGGTATCAACTTTACCTTTACCTATTTTCAGGAAGTAAAAATGGACGAATACAGCACGGGTACTCTCTGCAAAGACGGCGGCGGCCTCCCCGTTCCCTTCTCCATGTCTCAAACCAAGTTTATCGCTAGTCAGTTTGCTTGCATATTTATGTATTTATCGTACACTACAAGGGTGCGACAACAAAAATGAACGAGTAATAATAATATTGGAGGATGGGCCATTCACTATTAGTGTTTTCTGATCAGCAGTTCACGAAGTGGGCCGTGCTCATTGATTAAGCCTCTCAAGCCCTAGTGTTGCCGAATCGAAATGTTTTTTGTTCAGAAAACATGAGAAGAAAACGAGAGACTTTTTTCGGAATGAGTCAATTTTTGGCACAACTGTTGTGTTTACCAGCCCTTCTCGAATGAGTGAATAGGCCAGAAATGAGAAGGATAGGAAATGGAATGGGCCGTAAAATTAATGACTCTAGCTGAAGAATGAGTGACTGGTCCCAAACACAGCAGTGGTGCCAATTTTTTTTGTTTTTTTTGTTTAGACTTTTTTAATTTCGAACATGAGTACTCGATATCTATTTTAAAAAAAACTATTACAGTGGAAGCCCATCGGAGGGGCATCAATCGCTTTTGGGTAAACGTCGACAACAACGGAAAAACCATTGAGAAATCGCATGTCGGAGACAAGGGATTCCTGCTGTACTCCAACCCGTGGAAAGTCTACGAAGGTGATTATTAGGGTTGACCACTCGAAATATCCTTTGAATTTGGTTACAATATCGATTGCTATGTCAAGTGTACTACAAGTTAAATACGGTTAAAACTACAATAGGTATGAATGTTTCGCTCCCTTAGCGTCAGACAGTCATACCCCTCCTTTGTTCGAGAACAATGGAAAATTAACAGCAAACAAAGCACTGTTCCGGAACGGAGTCCAAACGCTTTGTTTCGAATTTTCGAGTGGTCAACACTAGTGATTATTATTATTATCAGGAAAAGAAAAATGAATTAAAAATGATTAGTTTAATGCTATTCGGTCAAATTTGCAGACCGATATTGGGCCGGAGAAAAGCTGGAGAAGAACCCTAATACGGCGGATCGCGGCTTGACGGCCAAAGCTTCCCAACTCTTTTTCCGCACTCGAACGGACTACGAACACAACCTTGTACAGGGATCGTTTGAGAGAACCAATGAGCACGCGAAGTGGGCATCTTTTTTTAATTAATTTAAATTTAATTAATTAATTAATTAAGTAATTAAAAATGCACAGGGCGAGTGTGGTGTGTGAGTACCAGGCCAAGATCATTCCCAAGCAGGGCTGGTACTGTGAAAAAATGGGAGCGAGCGGACTCGGAATGAGTACGTCTCAGCAGATTCATAAATATAAAATTGGGGAATATTCACAGGAGCTGGTTATGATGATAAGAAGAAGCGGTGTCTCTATGTTACAACAACTAAGTATTCGCTGGAGGGAACAGAGAGTGCGGTGAAGAACTTCCCCGGGTAAGCATGCATTACAATTGATTTTATATGTTTATCGTACACCACATACACATTACACATTATCGTACCGTACAAGGTGCGACGGCATTACTGCTGTGTTTGGGACCAGTCACTCATACTACGGCTATAGTATCTAACTATCCATTTCCTATCGTTCTCATTTCTGGTCTATTCTCTCATTCGAGGGGGTCTGGTCCCAAACACAGCAGTAGTGCCGGTGCGACAACATGTACATGAACGTGCGAAAAAACGAAGAAAAAAAACAAAAATGGAAAGAGTCTTCAAGGGAGGGGAGTGAGTGATAACGTCATCTAAATAGGTCATTTTCCGTTACATTGTGTTCCACAGTGGGACACACTTAAGTTTTCCTTTTTTTTGACTTCGTCGATTTTAATGTGAAATTGACTATAATCGTAACTGTTTTTAGTAGTTATTTATGAGCTATTTCTAGGGTTCTCTTATTGGAACTGATTCCGGAATTCCAATAAGGAGAACAAAGGAATTCAGACCGCGAGGGTGGTGAGAGATAACGGAGAATGAGAGGGCAATGGAATTCCAATGGATTTCTAATGGAATTCTCTTTCAATAAGCGAACTCTAGCTATTTCATATCGACTCAAGGGGACCTGCTACAGCAAATTATAAGGCTGTTGCATAAATCTGCCGATTTTGAAAGTCAACTTTGAACATTCCCCTTTTGCTTTCTTCAAATAACTACGCATTGCGCCCATTGCAAATGGTAGTAGGACTGTTGAATCACAAAATGCACGATTAGCTTCATTTGGCTCTGCCTTGATGTCAAGTGATCTTTTTTCGCTAAAACGAACTGTTAGTCACAAAATAGTGGGCGATGAAACGGGGAATACTTACTGAATATAAGTAGAAATATTTGAAAATAGTACTCGTACTCCAAACCCGCTCGGAAATTCGCAGTTGTCCAAATCGGCAAAAACGTTTGCAACAGCTTTATAATTGGTTTTTATTTGAAATTAAAAAAAAATTCCGCATATCTTCGCGATTTCTCCATTACTTTGGAATAGAAATGTCTGTCTGTTGGTGTGCTTTTCGTTTTTTTCCGCTATAAATCGCTCCACACTGAAGCAATACTCTCAGATCCTTTTGCATATACCATATATGATAACCGATCACAAAACCTTACAAATTTAAAATACTAAAATTTTCACGGCCATGTGGATAACGCGCCGCACTTTCAATCCGGCCCCCATTAGGTTCGACTCCCGTTGCGGGCAAATCTTTTGCCGCATTTTTCGCAAGTGTCCGCAGTTATTCTAACACGTTTTCGAACAGCGTGAAAAAAGTTTGCACTTGTTTTGCCGAGTTTTTACTTGAAAATTTTTTTTCAAACTTTTACGTAAGTTGAGCTTCAATTTAACCTGGAGGAGGCTAGCCCTGGACCGAATCAGGCTCTGGATACCGCACTCCCCTGGACCGAACCTGTATCCCGAAGTAAAGGCTACTTAATGAAATAAACGGAGAATCTAATGAAAAAGTCAAAACCTAACTGTAAAACTTTTTTCAACATCATTTAAAATATTAGAAGACTTTCAATCCCGAAAATGATACGTTTTAAAAGATATTCAACACAATTATCATTTTAATTTTATTAGACTACAATATTTCAAATATATTCTAAAATCATTTTAATAATGGTCAATATTGTTGATTTTGTTTTAAAAATCGAGAAAACCATCCATTTAAATAAATGAGTCAGATCCCCTTGTCAAGACGGATCGCCCGGGACTACTGACATTCACAGGCAGGAGAGTGAGAAATTCGCATTGAAAGAATGTTGGCAGCATACTCGAGGTCACCCCGGCCTGTTTTCACATGGGGATCTCACCGGACTGTATTGTATCCGGAATTACCATAATTGCTTTTTTTCAATTTGTTAAAGGGACCAGGCAGCGTGCAAAAACAGATTTTTAACTTTAATAATTTTTTAATGAGCTTTACTCACTATGACCTAATGAAAAATTGAGAAAAAAATATTTTTTTTGCATTTTTTTACAATTAGTTATTTTAATTTGAAATTAGCCTCTGGAACGGTGCGTCGCCTATTTCCGAAAAGACAGAAAGCTGTTTGGTCGGATGATTAGATAATGTAACAAAAAGAGGAATACAGAGGCTTTGACCACTCCCGGAATCAAAACGCATAACCAAAGTACATGAAAATGCATGGTTTTAGAGAAATGAATTGTGGTGTAGTCCCTACCGTAACCTGCCGTGGAGAAAAGGCGAAACTTTGAAAATTCATAACTAATTTCAAAAAAATCGCAAAAATATGCGGTTTTGAGCATTCTTCCGGGAACAGGATGTTCTTTTGTTTTTAAATAACTCATTTTTTCACTGCCAGGTGCCTTTAAATATTTTAAAATATTTTCGACTTTTAAAATTGTTTTTTTTTGAAATGGTAAATATTTTAAAACATTCACGATTTTTAAATTTTTTTTGAAATGGTAAAATTTAAAAAAAATACCAGCCCTGCTGTGGAACGCTTTCGTGGAAAGTGGACATGATGCAAAACAATTTCAATAATTTGGGTGTATTTGATGGATCAGAGCATTTTTTATTTTCTTTTTTTTCGTCATTTATATCGTTTATTAATGTATGTTCAGTTGCCGCGAGCTACCCTCTACACAGCAGAAAAGTGGATTGGACGACGGCACAGCGAGGAAAGTTATCTATGAGGATATTGTAAGTTAACTATATTTTAAATAATAAATTACTACCAATAGCTCGATAATAGTTAATTTCAATAATTTAAATCATTAAAATTTGTTATTCCAGACTAAAGGCAGGCCCTATCGTGTGGCCGCGATCAAGCGCGACACCAGCACCACCGGAGAATCCGAAAAATTTGCGGTAAGTATGCGAAAAAATTAAAAATACATCTTAAATAGCTAATTATCATTGCTGCTTTAGAAACACGTGCACCCTCACTGTCCGCAAACGCAGCCGCCGAATACTAATGAATATTTCGAAGCAATTCGACAGCCATTTGAGACTTTCGATCCACTCGGAGTTCGAGGAGTGAGTGTTTTTAAAAAAAAATGAATTCTCCCTAACTAGTAAGGGAGAGTTCCTTGTTTTCAACTCAACATTTTCATTTTTGTTACTTTTTCGTGTCTTTTAATATATTCTTTATATGTATGCGTCTAATTTGCAAATGTAGAGCTAAGGGTTGCAAAACCGACCTACAATAACGCCGGAAAATACTTTGTTTTCTATTTGGTGTAACTTTAAAGCTGAAATGGAATCTACAGTCCTGGTTGTCTCACCGGGGAAAACAAAAATTTAAATTACTTATTTTAGTAATTTTAAATTCGTTAGCAAATATTATTCTATGAAAAGTATGTGGTTGAGGGAAGAATCCCAGAGATACTGTAATATTTTGCGTCAAACTCCTAAAAACGTCCTTTCCTTGAAATAGTTTTTCAACGAAATTATAAGTATTTAAACAAATAATTTAATTTTTCATCGACTTTAATCGATGACCAACCACCTGCACTATCTGACTGCACAATTTCTCTGCTCGAGCCCCAAATTTTCAATTGAACACAATCTTGATTCTGAAATTTGATGTCATTTCTGATAACTCGACCGGGCAGTGCTTATTCGATAATTTAATATTTTCTTCGAAAAATATCAAATTTGCGTTTTTTACGAGGATAAAGATCCATTTAGGCTGGACGCGCGGTAGATTTGAAAGTCTCGCCTATCTTTGTATACGCTCTTTTTTTTTCTTTAACATTTTTACATTGAATAATATATAATTGAATACGTGTTGTCCGGTTGTGTCATCACTGTGAAATTACTCGGAAGAAATCTCGGTATCAAGAGCGTCTTTATTGATAGTCTTCCTCATACATTTTAAAACATGGAAAATGCGCGAGATCAAATTTTTGAAAGAGGCAGTTTTGAGTCACCATATTTTCAAATTTGATAAAATATTTTTTAAATTTTTTTTTTTGCATTTACAAAAATTTATTTTAAAAATTGGTTCAGTTCTCATATCGCATGACGCCTGTTTGGACCGATGGATACCCGAAAGACGAGTGCTCCGACTTTAATGCTAATGATAAGAGAATGCACAGCAATACGCTGGCGATCCGAGACGGTTTGAAAAATAAAAAATAATAATTTAAAAAATCCAAATTCAGGAAAAATAATCGATGTGCCGACGCCAGTTCGACTTCCGGCAATCTGCTCCATATGTCAGTTACTGGGGAGGAGGGGATCATATTTTTTTGCTATTCCTCTGGTATTTTCTTCCCAGTCGTATCCCAGTTCCCCTCCCACTGGGAGAAAGATCAAAGGTTCCGACGGTTTCCCCCACTGGGATCCCACTGATGTGACTGGGATCCCAGCTACCACGCTAGATGGGGCAAGCCGGTAAGCCAGCTGCAACGTGGAATTACGTAACCCAAGCTTTCCCAAGGCATCTAGGGGGTTACCTTTCGCAATCAATGTTGCTACCAATTTACCGCCCCGGGGTGGATGGAAGGCTTGGTTGGCCTCGGCGGGGATCGAACTCGTGATCCCACGAATCCGATCCAAGTCCATAAGAAGAAGTGATCCGAATTTCTATTAAACAACCAAGTATATTCAGCAAGCAATGTGGACTGCAGTCTGTCCTCTACCACACCTTGCTCGTCAACTCAGGTATGCAAGGACATTGGAGAATATAACGAGGCAAGAGGTGAGACATTTATTTTATGTAATTATATTTATTTTATTATTTTACGATATATCGTACTCCAATAACACTCTGAACAACGGGGTGTGACATAGCACGGAGAAAAATGTTTGTAGTTTTCTACTTAAATGTTTTTTTGCTAAATATAGCAAACAAATGCGCCGTATCACAAACTTGGTTACTTCTGGTTTTTTTTCTATAAACATTTTTTTTTCAATTTTTTTTCTTTTTCTTTTTTGTGTGAGTGTGGCACAGTGTTGCATTTTTTAGGAATTTCACTTTCTGTTTTTAACCTCGTAGGAAGCTAATTGAGAAGCTTCCCGTTAATCGTTTCCTCTCTCACTTTCATCCAGCATAGCACACAAAATAATGTGACGTTAAAAATCAACATTTATACATTTTCAAATGCTTTTTCTAATTTTTTTTACAATAGCAAATGTAATGTGAACTTTTAGTTTCATTTCTTTTCCAGCAAGCTACTCGAAGTGTGAATGCCAAAAGTTCCACGAACCCGATGCGACAACGAAAGAGTGCAAATGTTCGTTTCCTTTTTTAAACATTTGGTAGATTTTTAAACGATTGAAATAATTGCCGTGCCGCACAGCTCGTAAAAAGTTCTTTTTAAAACTAGCGCAGACTTGCCTGGTCTTTCCAAAGGTGTTTTTTTCATATTTACAATCAATATTCTTAATTAATAATATTCATAATATTCAATTAATGCTACTCTCAGGGACGAAAGGACGGCTGGAATGTGGACGGGTGCGCAAGGTCACTATGAACGAGGCGGATGACACTTACGATAGGTGGACCGACGCGCTCATCGGTAATAACAACCTAGAAGCAGCCTTCGCAGATAATGTGAGCTACACCTAGAACAAATCTTATATCAGGAGTGTAGCCAAAACGTTGCTGGCTTCTGCAGTGCGGAGACGATCTGCTGCATTATTTGTTTTTATTTAAACTTCATTGAAATAATGTTAATTGTCATATCTTTAAAAGTTTTGATTGATCAAAAATTATGTGTTGAGATCGACCGTGTGGTAGTGCGAGCTGGCTGCCAGATGACCGTCTTTTCTCATCCGACAGGATTTATCGGATTTGATGTGAGAATTTCATCATTTTACTGATTAAACTTTAGTAATACTTAATATTGTATTCTCCTGGCTTGCTACTGGCTTGCCCCATCTAGCGTGGTAACTTGCTACTAGAGACCGTCCAATAATTGGCGAAACCGATATTAAAATGATATCGGTTTGATTCAATCCGATATCCTTTGTTACTCGAATGGCTGGCACCCCATCACTAATTCACCTCAACATCGAACCATTGTTACTCGATTGGCCAAACGTGTAGATACTTGAATGTGTAGATACACCCATTCATGACTGGTCATTCGTGTATCCCATCCATTCATGTGGTTCTCATTTTTCGCCATTCGCGTATCGAGTATATCGATTTGGCGGTCTCTACTTGCTACTGTAAAATCGCTTGGCATGGAGCATCTTTACCTTTTTACCTTTTTATGCTCCATCTTGGGCGATATTTTTACGCGATGGTTAATTCTTATTCATCTTCTGCAGTTTTTTTGTATGGGTAATCTTTGTGTTTTTTTCATTTGAAGATACAGCTCGGCACAGTGAAAAAGTGTAATAAGTATTATGAGATGCGAATTTGATTATGGGTGCCTTAACGACTAGCCTATCCGAGGTTTACTTAGCTTAACCGCCCAGTAGGTAGCAAGTAAAGTGATTTCTTTGAACTTTTGAAATGTTTCCACAGTGTATCGGGTTGCTCGATAGACCGCAAAATTGGCATTTCGTCAGGACTTGTTTATTGCAGTAACGTATAAAAGCTTAGCACCACTTGACATTGAGCAAACGTGTCCAAAATGGAATCATCATGGTCTATTGCGAAATATTCTTACGTTCATAATCTATCTACTGTTCCAAACTGTAGGTCTCTATATCAATAAATGTTTAAAGAAGTTATGACAATTTGAGATTTGGCGTTAAACTTTTACACGGTAACAGGTGATTTTACTTGGTCTTCACCTTTTCACTGTAATTTGGACTGTAACATTTCTAATGAATTTAAAAAAATTTAAAAAAATTAAATAGTTAGACTAGCAGGGTGCGCACTACGTTTTCAAAGTATGGTCCAGGGGGCGTTCAATTGCCGGGCACAATACGGTCCAGGGGGAGCTTTGCAGCAGACTCTAAGTTCGGTCCAGGGGGAGCTCGGTAGCCGGCTCCAGGTTCGGTCCAGAGGGAGCTTTTTTCGGCTGAGTGTTAATCGCTACAACGAGTACTGGCTTATTCCGTTGCAAAAGGCTCGTGAGACTTCGGGGCTCCGTGGCAACTTTTTTCACTGAAATAATAGTCTTTAGGAATTTTTTATTCATATTTTCAGAATATGCCAATCGTCGATAACATGCCATTGGGCGATTACGAAGTGCCTCACCACGAAAAGGTACAGTTTTAACTTCGGGTAAACAACTTGAGCAGACTTCATCTCGCACGCTCTCACCAAGAGACCAGCGCAGAGACTGTGCGAAATGAAGAGGCCTTACACAAATATTTACCCCCGAATTTGAACCGCGTTTCCTTTGAACACGAAGATTACGATGCAACTATTGGGGGATTGCGAAATCGTTCAGTAATTGCGTCGTGATGACGCAATCGATGGACACTTTTTTGAAGTGTCATTATTCTTACATGGATTTTTTCCCGCTCGTCTAACTTTCAAGATGTTGAGACATGGTCACGGCCTCACTAGAAACTTTTTTTTCAAGTTGCTGCGGTGCCGCTACTTCGCTGCAGCCAAGCTGCAAAATGGAGACCTGAAAATCATATCTCGCCGTTTAGACATCGCCCAGACCCGATCAATGCACCAAAATGATCGATCATCCTGAGAATATGGTCGCGGTAGGTCACCAATTGCCCTCAGAGGCACGAAAAAATCACTTTTTTGCATTATTGTGGTCTGACGAAGAGGAAGTCTATAGGACGTGCTCGAGAGATCTAGTTTGGACGTGGATTCGGTTGAGAATCTATGAGAGAACCGATTCCTAGCTGCAATAAGCGTTTCGATTGGACTCCTGCCCGCGACGATCGATTTCCGGAAGGACACTGGTTTGGCCACGCCCATTTTCTGCCCGTCGACAAGGTTCTGACTTTTGAGTGTATCTCGGTACTGAGTTAACGGAGAAGGCTGGCAGACCCATCAATGGAATCAGCGTGGCTGGCTCTATAATCTCATTCACAAAATTTCATCATCACTATGCAATATTGCATCATCCTTCTGCAATATTCCTATTTTTTGCGTTTTCTTAGCGGTTAGTCAAGGAATAATGGTGGAATAAATTCCAATCAAATAAATTTGATATTTCCGCCATTCTATAGCACAAATTATGTCATTAATATGCAATATTTCATAATTCTGAGGATTATTGCCTAAGGATGATGCAATATTGCATAGTGATGATGAAATTTTGTGAATGAGATTATAGAGCCAGGCACGCTGATTCCATTTATGGGTCTGCCAGCCTACTCCGTTAACTCAGTACCGAGATACACTCAAAAGTCAGAACCTTGTCAACGGGCAGAAAATGGGCGTGGCCAAATCAGTGTCCTTCCGGAAATCGATCGTCGCGGGCAGGAGTCCAATCGAAACGCTTATTGCAGCTAGGAATCGGTTCTCTCATAGATTCTCAACCGAATCCACGTCCAAACCAGATCTCTCGAGCACGTCCTATAGACTTCCTCTTCGTCAGACCACAATAATGCAAAAAAGTGATTTTTTCGTGCCCTGAGGGCAATTGGTGACCTACCGCGACCATATGCTCAGGATGATCGATAGTTATGATGGCGATCATTTTGGTGCATTGATCGGGTCTGGGCGATGTCTAAACGGCGAGATATGATTTTCAGGTCTCCATTTTTCAGCTTGGCTGCAGTCAAGTAGCGGCACCGCAGCAACTTGAAAAAAAGTTTCTAGGGAGGTCGTGGCCATGTCTCAACATCCTGAAAGTTAGACGAGCGGGAAAAAATCCATGTAAGAATAATGGCACTACAAAAAAGTGTGCATCGATTGCGTCATCACGACGCAATTACTGAACGATTTCGCAATCCCCCAATAGTTGCATCGTAATCTCCAATAGATTTGGTATATGGTGTTACCATATCATATCAAAGCCCCTTTGGGTTAAAAAGTTGTATCAGATATAAAAAGTGCCCGAAGACTTTTGTCCGCTACTGTATATATATATATATATATATATATATATATATATATACATATATACATATATACATAATATCCACTTGAAGGGCACGCTGAACGGCTGGGATAAGGGCATGTCCGCGTCTTCTTATACATGCAGCTGCCCCAACATCAGCCCTTTCTATACGATTCAATAGAATAAATGTGTATACTATCGTGAATAAATGTATACTATGGCCCGTGGAAATGAGCATGACATTTGCCTAGGTCAAATCAGCATAATATACATGATGACCAACACGAGTACTCCACATATCAAAAGAAAACTACACAGAGTGCGAAGTCTCCAGCTTTCCTTACTCTGGAGATGTTGTCTCCAGGTGAGATATCATGCGAAATCGAGAGATGGAGACATCACTTCTCCTAATAATTGGAGATGTGAACACTCCAGAGAAAGGAAAGCTGGAGACTTCCCTCTCTGAGTAGACATTTTACCATTTTACCTATAATGATAAGGTTAGATGATATCCTTTATTGTAGGACACCACTAAATATTAAATGAGGAGTAATATAAAGACTAATTCCACTAGGGTATCTCCATAGAAGTGGGAACTAGGGATGCAAGTTCGGTTTTCGTATTACGACCCTCTCAGCGAGAGATGGGTATTACGGCTGATAAAAGAGAGAGAACGAGAGAAAAAGAGACGCCGTATTACCGAAACCGACGCCGAACGGGCAACCCTAGTGGGAACCATGTTTTCCATTGGAGATTTCCGTGAATCGCACGAAATGAGGAGAAGACATTCCTGACACTCCTCCTTTAATTATGCTAGCTGCAGATGTAGTAAAATATTGGATTGGCTGGCCTACGTAGGGGTCGAATTCGTGAACCTCAGAATAGATCTCATCGTCAGCGCCTGACACCACTTACTGTTATAGCCACACAACATCCAATTGGCACCATGCCAAGAACGACTCTCGTTGTCTGACCCTCTCGTTTGGCGTGCTCTCTCGCCGTCTCTCTTTCTCTAACTCGATCTCGCTGTTTCGGAGGCTGTGAGCCACACTACTGTTATATCATATCGGAAATGGGAGAATTGAAAATTGGAAATTGTAATTTACATAATATAATATAATTAAAACGCATTCTCCGTAACAGCGGCGATCTCATTGAAGGTGGGTGGCACAGTAAACTCGGAATGGCTGTAGAAACTCCGTGCTACAGGGCTTGTCAGTCTCATGAGTTTTCTCAACATTTTCGTGCAGTTTTTGTATGCAATTCGCACTTTGTACAAATGCAATTGAGCTGCTATCAACCGGGGCAATGAAGCCTCTTTTGAACTTCTTTTCGGCAAAAAAACAGTTACTCTTGTTCAATGTATTCCATATGGTGGACAGTAGTGTTGTTAGATCGAATAATTCTATTCGCGAGAACAAAGGGTTATTCGCGAATAATGCATTGTTATTCGCGAATAGGATTATTCGATCTAACAATACTAGTGGACAGCAATCCCTACACTGGGATTCAGTGTACGTCAATGTGCATTGCTGTACTCTTCACTTCACACACACTCTCTCGACCGGTCGGTGGACGAGAGTACATCGATGTACATTGCTGTGACACTGAATGGGGCATCACTTATCTGGAGCGGGTCATTGTAATGTAAATTATGAATATGATTGAGTGAAGAGGGTTGTAAGGTTGAACATAAATTTATGCATGAGCAAAAAACTAGCGTTTAATACGTAAAACCATGACGAGAATCACGGAGTAGCATGCTAGCATCTGCCAACTACATTTTATAATATTTTTTTTCTAAAAAATGCTGTTTACCACGTTTAGGAAGGAGGGAAGAATATAGATAGATTTATCATTCCCATTTCTCTCGTCCATTATTTCTCGCCAGCTTGACTCATCGCATTTATCTGGAATCTAACAATGCAACAGCTTGCATCAACCATTCTCAGCGACTGCTATAAAAGGTGCGTCAGAATTCCGTTTTGACTCAGAATCGCAATGAATCCTCTTTGTACTTGCTTAATTTTTCCTTCAACGCTTTTTTTGAAAATATTGTTACTCAGAAACTCCATGAATCCTCTCCTTATTGTCTTCACTTTCCTTCTTTTCTCCTTCTCTTCATTGGCGCAAGAGGCCACTCCGCAGCCAGTGGTCAGCAGAGACTCCGCCACGACCGCTTCCCGTGAGTCGAATCACATGATTCCAAACCTACAGCCCAGGGTTAGGGCTAGAGAGTACACAAAAGTTCGAGAGTCCCTCTCGATTTCACACGCTCTCTCACTCCAAAGGCCTTTCTGGAAGGTTGACCGGCCTGTGGGATGATGTGGAATATGGCAATTACGTTAGATACGATACATCTATGTTTCTTTTATTCCTCTTATCGATCAAAAATGACAGTGCATACCCACATTTTGTTCATCTAAAACTATTTCGCCATTTGCTCAGAAAAAGTCGATGCATACATGCGCAAGTAAACAACGCAGCCATGCTTTGTACAATAAATAGATACAAAAATACGTAATTAAAATATTCAGTGTGCGATCGCATTCGTGTTAACTACAAGATTGGCAACTGCACGACTCCAGGCAGAATCGAATCATACTGTAAACACCTGGAATTGGGCGCGAAAATCAAAGATTGCACGTTGTAAACAAATAAAAATACCTTGTAATTTAATTCGAAGAATAAACAATTTCACTCCCCTTGTCTTGTAAGACAATCTTGTAAGACCCCTATTGTAGTATTGTTCGACCTGGATAAATGATGTGATGATGTGATGTGATGACTCTCCACTGAACAGTTTTGGACCATAAATCAGTCTTATGCTCTGGATATTTATCTCTTAAAATTATCCGGTCTTTGAACGAGTGCTGCATGAATCTTGCATGCATCCGCCTCTTCCGACATTCATGGAGAGTGGGCAGAAGCTCTATCAAGAAAATGTGATCCTAGGAATTGGGATGACTAGAGAATTTAGAGTATTCAGGAGTGTTAGATATTCAGGATTGTCTAGAAATGGAGTAATCGGAAAAGAAAAGAAGAGGTCGCAGGATCCTCCCACTCCGTGGTGAATTAACTATATTTATTTATTTATATATCGTACACCACAAGGGCGCGACAATATGCACAAATATGAAAGAGCCATGATGATAATTAAGAATGGGTCATTGACAGTGGGGAAGCGGGAAGGGAGTGATCGGGGCAACCGCACAGGAATTGGGAGTGAGGGGAGAACTCAAAAGCGGCGGAGGACTATAATACACATCGATTCAAGTGTACAGCGAGACGGCAGACGGCCACACACTTTTGGCAAAACTCCAGAATTTTGAATTTTTACTGTGGAGAGAAGGGCACGCAACGCGACCGCAACGCACGAGTCTCTTCATATCGTTGCTGTCTCTCGCTTTTTCTCTCGTCGTCTGGCATGTGGCCGCTCTCGAAATGCTGTGTGATAAGGTCCGGGTGATCCACAGCTCGAGTTCTTGATTAATAAAAATAAAAATGATGGCTCATTCGAGAGATATTGATAAACTTTTCCAAGTTTCAGAAGCGGAGATTGAACGAAGTTCGAGTAGAATACTTTACCGAATGCCCGTTATTACATTTATAAAATTATACGAACATCAATTAATTTAAAACACAGAAAGATATTTCACGGCTCCGGCTCCGCTCTTATTCCAGTTCTGAGTTCGATGTAAACAGATGGGAGAGATAAATTACATGTATACGTGCAATCGATAGCCCATGAAGTCCTGTACCAATTTTTCAATATGGATTTTGAAAATAATAGTTAAAATAGGAAAAAAATACGAAAACAAAAAGTGGTGTGCGCCTTTCTGTTGTTTCATCACATTGTCCTGAGTTGCTATCTTTCTGAAGGCTGCATTCTTCTCCTGTTCTTCACACAGAAAAAAAATGTATTGAATCTGATACACTAGTACGGGAGGAACCGTGTGCACATGGGGGATTGGATACAGTACACCCCGGATGTATTAAAACTGAGTAAGGGAAACTAGCCGGGATGTGTTGAGGTTAAATACACTACGCTCTATGCTTACACTACGTTCTATGCACAGTTATGGGTGAAGGTTCGGTCCAGGGGGAGATCGGTAGCTGGCTCCCGGTTCGGTCCAGGGGGAGATCGGTAGCTAGCTCCCGGTTCGGTCCAGGGGGATCTCGGTAGCCTTCTACAGGTACGGTTCAGAGGGACCTCGGTAGCCTTCTTCAGGTACGGTTCAGGGGGACCTCGGTAGCCTTCTTCAGGTACGGTTCAGGGGGAACTCGGTAGCTTGCTCGGTAGCTACGTTCGGTCCAGGGAGGAGGACTCGGTAGCCGGCTCCAAGTACTGTCCAGGGGGAGTTTAGCATGTTGGGGAATGGTAATCTCTAGAAAGAGTACTGGTTTATTCCGTTGCAAAAGGTTCGTGAGGCTGAGAGCGAACGAAAACAGTTTCCACTACGCCACTTCGTGGCTCCGTGGAAACTTTTTTCGATCGCTCTCAGCCTCACGAGCCTTTCTCAACAGAAACGCAGGATATCGTTTGTTGATTTCCCGGGCGTGTTAGAACACGTTTCCGACATCGCAAAACACTTTTCCTGTGTTCCCTCACGTTCTGCAAATCAATTGGCAACTTTTCGAAATTTTCGATTTTTCATGTTAAAACTCGGCAAAACAGGCGAAATCGTGTTTTACGTTACTCAAGGACGTGCTGAAAGGGCTTCTGAAACTTGCGAAAAATGCGGGAAAAGTTTTGCTCGCGGCGGGGTTCGAACCTGGGGGTATCGGTTTGAAAGTCAAGCGCGTAACCCACCTGGCTATGGATTTGGTCAATTACAATTTGAAGGGGATTTTGGTCTGTTGTCGTATGCAAAAGGATCCGAGAAGATAGAACGATTTTGAAGCACTTTACAAAGCTTCCCGAAACACGATTCCGAGCCTCCAGAAAGGGGTCAGGGGCGAGATAGTGTGCAAAAGTGAGAAAGTCCCTCTTGATTTCCCTTGTTCTCTCGTTTTAAACCCCTTCTTGCGATGTTTGCCAGCATGTGGAATGATTTGGAACGAAATTGAGTGAAATCAAGTGAAATCAATCGATATTTTACTTCGAAACTCGGCAAAAGATGCTCAAATGTGAATTTCGTTACAAAAAAATGCGTTTGCGCCACATTTGACACTTGAAAATGCGGCAAAAGACTATGCACCGGCGGGGAGTGAACCTGAGACCCTCGGATTTCTAGTCGAGCTCGCTACCGACTTGGCCATGAAATTATCGATTTTTCAAATATTAATTTCGATGTGTTTCGTCGTTGCCTATCACATGCAAAAGGATGTGAGAAGATTGCTAAACTTTGAAAAGAGTTATAGCGGAAAAACGGAAAAACGTCCGTCACGCGGAAGGAAAAAAAAACCAACACACAAACAGACAGACATTTCGATTCCCTAGTAGTGGAGGAATGTATTAAAAGTAATACATTTGAATTCATTCATAGGTAAAATAATTCATAGGTAAAAGACGAGACGAATGAAGTGACATGCTTGACCCTTATATAAGAGATTGCGCTTGACAACAAGCAAATAAACATTGTAAAGAGTGTCTGAAAAGTTTGGTGACAAATTTCGGTCGTCATATCTTATCAGCTAATGAATGACAGAAGCTCCTATTGTGCATGGATAATATATAATGTTATAGCAGTTGACTACCAAAATTGGGCCTATATACCAGCTCTACTTTTCTCGCAGATTCTGTAAACTTCATCCCATTAAATTGCCTCTGCGCCGCTGCTCATTTTGAGTGAACTGAATTTTTTGTGGCCTACTCAGTAATGCAAACCTCACGTTCAACTCATCATATGAGAGGAAAAAGTCTACCGTATTATGCATTATAGCAGTTCTAAATCAGTTCATTAAAAGAAAAGTTTTGCAGAGTTACTCGTGAAGCACATAAGATGTGAAAATAGTTGCAATTTCGAGTTTCGTTTCAGATGTGAAAATAGTTGCAATTTCGAGTTTCGTTTAAAGTAGTCGAATCCTCTCCCAGAGTAAAACTAAGAATGAGCTGACAACGCCAATGCCAACCATTGGTAATATTGGGCATTGCACCTTAAAACAGTGATATTGTGATCAATAATTATTATCGAGTTTGCAATCAGAAATGCCAGTTTCACGACTTTAGAAGAAGCTCCTGCGCGTCTTCGTAAGAGTTGAAATGAAGTTGTGCCTGGGGCATGTAAACCAATAGTAGGGGTACTTACGCCACTACAGAAATTACAAATATAAGTAACCTGACTAAAGAAATACGCTTTTGCACTAATCTCGCATCTTACCGCGCCGAAATTTAAATTTTCATTTTAAAAATAATTTTTAAATAAGCGATTGCTCTAGGAGGAATTGTCATATGCGGGGGGTATAGAGTATCGTCAAGCCTCATTCTGAAAAAAAAATCCAGCCTTGTATCGAAGAATTGGCATGAGGGACCATTCTTGGAAGGCATTGAACTTGCACCTCAAAATACAAAAATCCACGATATCTCAGATCAGCAAAATAACATCAAAGTAATGGTCCTGCCTCAATCCTTCAAATGGTTCGCTCTAATTGTCAGGATGTAATACCCAACCTCAAACCATTATATGGTATAAATTGGAGAGCGACTGGTCATTCGCGTAGAAAGGAGATGGATTTCGTCACCAAACTTTTCAGACACCCTGTATTCTACATTGTGAAGATGTACCCGACGAAAGAAATAACATTCAATCAGTCACAGACATGACTAAACAGTTCGTACGATAAACTGTTTTTAGTCAGATTTTTCTTCTTTCAGTTCGGCGTTTTAGCTGAAAACTTTAGCGTTGGGGAAGTGAATGTTCATTTTCTATTGATATTTATTGTACGGCCCCTAATTTCTGTCTTTCATAATAGTAAAATGTGAGAAGGCGAATCCGGATTTCACATTTTCCATGCCTACCAGAAACATAATTTTGCCGTAGTGTTATGTGACGTTAAAAGTCACCAAAAAATACGAAAGATCGAAATTAGCCTGTTAAAAAAATCCGGCCCAAATCCGTGATCGAGATAAGAATTTGAATTCCCGCACTTTTCGTATTTCGATAATATCTCAGCTCCCATTGAAGGTAGATAACCACATTTTCACAGTATGTGGAGAACTATGTGTAAACCATGCTCTCCAAATTTGCTATGTCTACCTTCAATGAGAGCCGAGATATTATCGAAAAACGAAAAGTGCGGGAATTCAAATTCTTATCTCGATCACGGATTTGGACGGTATTTTTTTAACAGGCGAATTTCGATCTTTCGTATTTTTTGGTGATTTTTAACGTCACATTACCTCTCTGGAGCTAAGTCCTGTGTGAACATGTGAGGAATTCTCTTTCATGTGGCGTTAAAAATCTTCGAAAAGATCCTAAACGAATATATCTGCCTATTAAAAAATTCACCAACAAAAGGTCGAAAACATCTCAAATTTGAATTCCCGCATTTATCGATTTTTGTTCCCAGCAATGCTAGAGTGTTCAAACCGTAGTTGACGATCGACACTCCTATTTAGAACAAGTGGTCCAAAAATTGAGTCTCTATCTTCTCTGGGAACCGAGATAATCGATTAAAACAGAAAGTGCGGGAATTCAAATATTCGACCTTTTGTCGATCTTTTAGTCGAAATTTTTAACAGACAAAAGATCACATCTCAGATCTTTTCCTCGATTTTTTACATCACATCAGCTCCAAAAGCCCTCTTGCTCTTGATCACCTGGAGGTCTGGATTCATTTTTCTAGAGGTTTGGATTCTTTTTGTTTCTGGAGGTTTGGATCCGCTTTTCTGGAGGTTTGGATTTATCTAAAGTATGACTAATTTCTATGGGACCCAACAACACATCCGCTTGAGTCATCAATGTCTTTTCACAGCGTTTGCTACAAAACGGTGATACAATTGCATTTGGCTCAGTATCGCCATGAATCCTCTCATCTTGGTGTTCACTTTCCTCCTTTTCTCCGTCACTTGTTTGGCTGGGCAGGAAATTCAGCAATCAGTGAACGGAAAAGGCGTCGCAACGACTGGAGCTTTTACGGACGAAGAAAGAACTTTTTGTAAGTCTTTAAAACTTTAAAACAAAATTTAAAAGCCTAAAATCGATTTGATCAGGACACCAAGTGAAAATTTTTTATTTACCTAGGTGAAATGTAGGTGAAATGTCTCTTAATTGCTAGTGACACGTACAAGCAAGCGAACTTTTTTCACTTGGTGTCATAATCCAAGTGACTTTTTCTAGGAGCTTTTTTTTAAAATTTCTATTAATATACATTTCAGTTTGCGAGGGAATCCGTTCCCACCTCAAGTCATGCGCGACAAAAGGCAACAACTTCTGCGGGTACGTGGAGCAGATGATAAAACTCACAAATTGCACTCTGCCAACTAGTTCATAAATTAACAACTACCATTTGTAATATGTCTTGCGTTCGTACGTTTCTTGTATTCGCACACGTATGTGCCTTTGAACGCACGTGTAAACTAAAATAAAGCATTGCAATCTAAATCGTTATGGCCGAACGGTCGGCTTCGACAATGCCAATCTTTGAACTATAATAATCATAATGCATCATGATAATCGGTATCATGATGTATCATGATAATGATGATATAGGATAAACTGTGAGTGTGTACATGATCGGTTCGATGCCACAGCGCGGCAAAGTGATTTGGTCAAATAGATTTTTAAAAAAATATTTTGCATTACTTCTCTCAATTGTAGAGTAGTAGTTGATAGGAAGGAATGCACGACAATTCAGCATAAATGTGCATATTATGGGGAATGTTTCTCGGAGTTAATACCAGCTATGTAGTGGGCAGATTCCGCACGAAACACTTGCTCCTGTATTTTTTTCATTTTGGTAAGATACATTTTATACTGGTCCCGCGGATTGGATCCGAGGGACCAAAACAGGCCCGCGGGGCTCGCGACCACACGGGACTGCAGTCTCGCTTTTCGAGTCGATCCCGGTGCCAACCCGGTCCCGGGACCACGAAATTCGGTCCCTGATTAAGTCACCCTAGTAAGTGTATTCGTTCTGGGTGATGAGGAGAAGGGAGAAGAGATAAGGTTCGGGAAGAATGGTGTGAAAGCAGGTGAGGTGGAATTGCCACTTTAGTGCATCTTTGCGTGGATAGTATACGGATGGCCGTAGTACGTTCATGCTGTGTCTCGCTAGAAAATGGTAGTTGTATCGTTGGCGCATTCGTGCTCCGTCGGTACATTTGTACCGCGCTCGCAACCGTAGCACCCAAATCGCGTGATGGTTGTTCTACAAAACAGATTATTAAAATTTTGGAACAATCCCTTCCCCCAAAAACATCACCCAAGTCTCTTCAGAACACTCATCAAAAAAGGAAGTGTATTCGCTATAAAATCGACGAAGTGGGTGCCTCACATCACTCAGTTTTAAAGCCTCACATCACTCAGTTTCCACTCAATCCCCCTTTCTCTTCATCCACTATGGAATCCACCAATGATTATACTGTATTATTTTTGTTATAAAATAATATTGTAACCAGTTCCAAATAGTTCAATAAGAATATATACTGTAATCGTCGCCTATTGTCGATGGCTCGTATCGTCATTCTCCTCCTTCTCCTCTCAGATCATTTCTTCTCCGTGGCTTCGCAACAGTTTGCAGGAGCAATCATCAACTTCTTAAACAGAATTGTTAATACAAGTCAGTACCACTCTATAAAATGATAGAATCCGTAATTTAATTTTTAATAAGTGCTAGGTTGTTGTAAAGGTTTATTGCTCACGTTTGATTGTTAATAGTTATCATTGGTGGCTTTACAATAATCATATGAACTAAAAAATAACCGCCATTCACATCAATGGTATTCCTATTACAAATTCACAAAAACTCGTCAAAAATAATGAAACGTTCCGTTACTATTCCGCGCTAAACGCAGAAATGACTGGCGAGAGAGCATGATAAAGCGAGAGACACGCCGAGGTATAGAAAGAGAGTACACACACCAGTAGTCCATTCCATGAACGTATCATTTTAAAATCGTAATACACTTATCGTGAAATTTTTGTTTGGATTTCTTCCTTGTAAGTGGCTGGTTCTTATAAGAAAGTGTTTGCCGAGGATGGTTTTGATAGTGGCTCCTTCTTTGAGGTCCATCGGGGAAGTGTTAAAGGGCCGTGAACAGATGATGGGGCAAGAGGGTTTAGGGTAGGTCAGGTAGAATAGAATGGTGCAACTATATGTCGACAACTAATACTTGGTCACTTTTGTTGTATTGTTGGGGGCGGGGCGGGCGTTTTCATACTGGGAGTCGGAAGTAGTCTTTGCCGCGACTGCATTTGACATGGAATCTCAGTTTCCGCAGATTTGAAATGTAGACTTGAGAGGAAATTGCAGCGGCATCATACAGGAGTTCCCGGAGTTCCTCTGTTCCTGGAGTTCCTGGAAGTTCCCGGGAACGAAAGTTGCGAAACATCGCTTTCATTCCGTGAATATTGGGCTTGTGTCCAGCTCTTGCAGCGATTTCGCAATAGTTGGTAGGCACATTGGACCCATGATGGGGATATCATGGTTCAAAATGGGGTTGGGTTGGGTCCACCAAACCCAAAGTGGCTTACGGTAACTTACCCGCCGGGGTCCCGCAACGAAAACAAAGTACCGTAATCCGGCAATACGAAATTGAGAATATTGACCCGTTATAGGTTGCATGAGGTAGACCTCGAGTGGTAATTAATCAGACGGTATACGGTGGTCTCGGCACGACATTGCCGATACCGTAATCAAGTCTACAGTATGCTGAAAAATTGATCAAATCGGCTCGGGATTTTCACACGAGTAGCCATTGCTTGGAGAGTATACCGCTTCCTCTTTACCGTACCCAGGGTTATTGTAGCGAGGTTACAGCATGCTGAAAATTGTGAAAAGTACTATCCTAATCGTTAGGATGGCATCCACCTATAGTATTTCTATCTGCAATTTCTGAATTTCAACATTAATAATAATTTGTACTTTTTGCAACCATATTGAATACGCTAATGTATCTGGATCGCCTTGCATCTGCTGGAAATGTATCTTCCCAGGCCATTTATTTATTATCTTAATAATCTTTTGGGAAGATAATAGGCTTCCACTAGTGCAAAAGGGGGTATGGCCGAGCAGGAAATTAAGCAAATAATTTACCATTTAATTAGTAATTCATGCATGCTATTTTGATTAAGAGTAATTAGTCCATTTATAAGGTTGATGCAAAAGTTCTTGCCGATTTTTGCGAAATAATGTTTTCGTTCTCCTTTCGAGGTATGACTCCTTTGGAAAGTATTGTTAGTGGCAACTAGTGCGGCATGCATTTCATTCATCCATTCATTCATTGTTTATTCCGTCAGAATCATGTACAAGAATTATAACTGTGAATGGGGGGCAAAGACGGATGTCCGTCGACGTTGTCGAATCGGTGGTTTTGCTTTGGCAGCAAGGGTATTGGAGAGGGGGGGAGGGGGATCAGAGCCAATTTTTAATAATGGATTCAGGGAAAAATGAGATGGGTTGAGAGCGGAGAAATTTGCGGAAAGTATCATGTGAGGTGAAAACTGATTTATAAGGGAGGGAGTTCCAGATTGTGATAGTTCTAGAGGCAAATGCGGAATGGGAATTGTGAGGGAGGAAGGGAAGTGAAATGCGGAAAGGATGGGAATTGCGTATAAAACGAGTGAGAGGAGAGAGAGTAAGAAGAGAGGAATAATCAAGTTCATACTTCCTATGGAGGGTTGAATGCAGGAATACGATATCTGTGATAACTCTACGCCTTTCTAATGTTACTAGATTCAGTGCAAGCAGACGATTACGGTAGTTGGTGTGGGGAAGGGAACATCGATTATACAACTTTCTAGTGAAATCGCGCTGGACTTTTTCTATTTCCATAGTTATTTCAACGGCATGAACTGGATTCCAAATGACAGAGCAGGTCTCGAGACCAGGAAGGATATAAGTAGTAAATGACTTTAAATAAACATCAGTTGTATTACTACGGAATGAATTGAACAGAAGATACAGTTTGGAACGAGCTTTTGAAATAATCTTCTCTATGTGCTTAGAGAAAGAGAGCGAAGGGGTGAAAATTACTCCTAGATCTTTTACAGTCAGGGAAGGTTTAAGGGCAACATTATTTATGTAAAAAGTCCTAAGTGGGTTGTGGAGGCCATAATGCATGATGGAGCATTTGGTCTCAGATTATCCGAGATTCCATTGGGTAGACCAGTTGGCAATGATATCGAGGGCACATTGTAAGTCATCAGAAAAGAGAGGGGCTTCGGAATAAAGCTTAAGGTCGTCGGCATAAACGGAGTATCTAATAGATTTTGGGAATTGGGATGAAATATCAGTGATGAACAGGATAAATAGGAGGGGGCCTAGGCAAGAACCTTGCGGCACTCCGGATCTGACTACAGTGGAGGGGGAAAAGGAATTATCGATAAACACAGATTGCGTACGATTAGATAGATAAGATTCAAACCAGGATACTAAATGCGAGGAAATGCCTAATTGCGATAATTTATGAAGCAAAAGACGGTGGTCGATGCTATCGAAGGCTTTTCTAAAGCCAATATAGACGGTATCAAAAGGGGACTTTTTATGCAAGATTCGTAGGTAGTTGGCATGGGTTTCAGCGAGATTGGTAGAAGTGTCTTTAAAACGCGCACTCCGTAGTCTCTTTCAGCCTAATAGTAGTAGAGCTACAACTGATCAAAGTTGGTGGGTCGTCTCCCATGATGTACCAAATATCGGAGTCATGATCTGTGTAGGGCCAACCTTTCCGATTGAAACGTCTATGAATTGATAGGCAATACTATAGGGTATGCATTTATTGCCTAAGAGCGGATTCGACTGCAATATCCTACTAAAATAGAGTTCTCAAAGTTCAAGATCGGAATTTCGGCATACTTGTTTGGAAATATTTCAACGTCAAGTTTATAACGAGTGGAGCTTGATCTCCCTATTATAGTGGGAAGTGAATGAGATGTCGTGTATTATAAGAATTGCTGATAAGATGGCGGCTTCGGTTCTATATAAAGAGTATATGACGTCAGCACTGAGGTGTCAATTTCGCAAGGCCGAAATTGGGGTTCGCATTAACGTTTCCCTTGACAAGGGAAATTGAGTGATGAGATAGACCCACTAATGTATAGAATAACCATTAGTGTATCAACTGTAACAAAAGAATTGGTCCGCGCATATCGAGTTTTAGAATAGAGACCGATTAAAGAAATCTCTCAAAACTACAATTTCGTCATTTTCCGCAGATTTTTAATTTTTTTCAAAAATCAATTTTATTTTCTTATAGAAGATGTTAGTCTATGATGTTGAATGCTGCGATAAAGTGCATTGTATACTAAATGCTTCGCACGTATTCAGATTCAGAATGGTCTATTCTCCGAATAACTGGGCATCATTTTTGAACTATCACTTTTTCGAGTAGTCCTTGACTATTTATATTGTAAAAAAAGTTTGAAAGCCCTGATCCCCAAGTTCTCTGCATGTCTGGAAAGGTGAGACATAGGTATTCGCTATCTTGTAGGTATTCGCTATCTTGTGTGCACAAATGGGAAGCAGTTGAAAAGCAGAATCTATGTGTCTGGATGTTTTCCCAAAAAAATACGATCTGAGTAAAATTTTTATTTTTTATTTTTATCCCAGATTTAGTAACCCGATTCTCTTTACCTATTATCATTATAATTCTGAAGATTAGTTCAATAAGAATTATTGATGGCAGGTCGTAGGTATTTTCAACAAGCGAAATCGGCTAGCTCAAAGTGTGCTCTCAAAATCGGCAAGAACTTTCGCATCAGCCTTATAATTTGTTAACCCATTAATTAATTAATCCGTGAATTAAGACATTTAATTAGTAATTTTGGTTATTTTGATTAAGAGTAGCAATTAATATTGTGATGTTAAAATAATTTCTTGGCAGGGCACCGTCGCTGCAGCCATCGACGAAATTTTTTTGGGGTGACGAAACACGCACAGCTCTCTTCAATGATAAATGATTTCAATAACGCACCATATCTATGTACATTGAATACTGATCCTGACATCGGCGAGGGGTGCTGTACCACCCGGGCTAGACTCAGCCACAGATAGTCTCAGAAAACAAATCACTAGCTGTAATATCAGGACTCTAGCCTAGAGATTTGTTTCCTCAATTAACTGTAAATAAAACTCACTAGACATAAGAGTTTTCACATTTCACTTATTCCTCGCCATTGCACACTCTCTCAAGGGCTCGATGAGACAGACGCATGCATCTACTACGGTCGAGAGCTGCTATGAGACGGAAATGTCCATTCGAAGCTACTCTGAAGAAAGGGAGCCGACTCTGACGCCTTCACCAACTTTCACGAGGTCACCTACCTAGAGGTCAGCTGCGCTCTTCTCTATTCGACGGCTGCCAGCACAGAACGCGAACTCTCTAACTTGTCGACATTTAGAGACTCCAAGTACCTTATATTCAAGATAGTTCAGTCTATACGCTCATGAATACGCGCACTATTATCATAGAGAGTTGAATTCTCTAGATTTCGACAAGTCATGCCGCGCTAATTTCATGGGGTGCACATCAGTTTTATGCACCCTTTCATAACATTTTTCCTAGTGAAGCTACAACTTCCAAACTTGATACAGGGATTGCAAGCCACGTTTGGAACATTTTCCTTTTAATTGGGCCCTGTATCAAGTTTGGAAGTTGTAGCTTCACTAGGAAAAAAGTTATGAAGGGGTGCATAAAACTGATGTGCACCTTGCACCCCATGAAATTAGCGCGGCATCAGAGAATTCGCGCATCTGTGTGCACTTTGCTACTCCGCCGACACATGGCCTGATAATGTTACGAAAACTTCCTTAACATTCATCCGGACGGTATCGTATATGACGCTGTCCGCGATAGATTCAACAAATCTCCAACGGGGCTCCGCACAGCTAAAAAATGAAAATATGAGCACCCTATTGTCACTGGATGATACTCGCTCGATATAGAATCTATTGGACGAACTGTGGTTTCGCTGCTGAAGATGGATCTACAAACTGTCAAAGTATTCAATTACAATTCTTTCCTTACTTTCCGCACCCATCCACCCACATTTTTGCTAGCGGCGGTACACGTACCAGTGCATGTATCTCGGTACACGCGATGTCTTCCTATTGAACACACGTGGTCAAACGTATCAAAAAAGGAATAACTCTAGTTTAGATGGCATTTTCGGTCATAAGGGAGAAATATCATTCTGCTCTGTCTTACGAATAAAGGATCGTTGTCCGAGGAAGCCAAGCAAGATCCATTCCCTTGACCCAGTTGCCTCGAGTTCGAAGATCCTGACCACCTCTGCCCCCGAATGATACCTCCTGCAGGCCTTTGCCTTGATGTCAGGATAAATAATAATAATGTTGTCCGACGCTGCTTCTGCATACCGTCGGTGCACGTGCACCGAGTTGGCCACAGTGGCACCCATCACACGATTCCAAACATACAGACCAGGGTTGGAGCGAGAGAGTGTGCAAAAGTGAGAGGGTCTCTCTCGATTTCACACACTCTCTCACACCAAAGGCCTTTCTGTAAGGTTGACCGGTCTGTGGAATGATGTGCCACCTCGCGCGATGACTGTTCAACATAATGGATTATTCAAATTTTGGAACATTCTCCCCCCCAAAACATCCGCGATTCTCTTCAAAACACTCAATCTCTTGGCGCTATATTGCTCCGTGATCCTCTATAAGGAAACATCCGGCTTTGGTAATCCTATCAGTCATATCGAAAACAGGAATTGCATCCACTACAAAATCGGTAGGGTGTCCAGGGTTCCTCACTTCACTCCACTCTCCTTGCTACTCATCAACGAAGGTAAACTCCACTGATTATACTGAAAAAAATGCATCAAAGCAAATGCATGTGCAAGATATTTTTTTTTTAAATGTTAAGTGTGCGATCGCCTTCGTGTCAACTACAAGATTGGCAACTGCACGACTTCAGGCAGAATCGAGTCATACTGTAAAAACCTGGAAATAGGCGCGAGGATCAAGGATTGCACTTTGTAAACAAATAAATGTACCGTGCAATCTAATTCTATTCGAAGAATAAATATATATACACTCTCCACCAAACAGTGTTGAATGATAAATCTACCGTATCCTCTAGATCTTTAGCCCATAAAATTATGTTTCTCCAACTGGCCAATCCCAACTCGGAGCTTCCAGAAAGGTGGACACGCCTCACCATAGGGTTTCCGTCTTTGAGACCACGAGAGTCCCCCATCCAAGTAAGTTAATTAGATAAGAATCCGTAAGTTGTGATTGTGACACGAACACTGCCTGATTCCACCACCACAAAAAAAGTGCTCGATCCAGAGCCGAGGAATCCATCATAACGTCAAGATAAACCAATATCCGGCCCAAATATCGCCTCTTGGAGAATAAATATTAAAGATTAAAGATATCGCCGAATGCCCCTCATACCAATCGTAAATACGCGAAATGGAATACTGGTGTGTACACTCTATTTATGCATCTCTCTTGTTTGCACACGTTCTATAGCCTCCCGTACTGTATGTTGTTATTTCAACTTTTTTTATTATTTCGTACGAGTGTTCCTGTTTTTTTTGTGAATGCTCGTTGTGAGCCTCTCCTTATCTCCCTTCTCTTTCTTCACTCTCTCTTCGCGCTGTTACTCAGTCGAGTAAAGCAAGAAATGTGTGAGATTCTTTGTGCAGCGCGGCTGTTGTACATGCATATCCAGTGAATTCAGAAGCAGGAGAATTCCTATGTGAATTCCTAATGCACTCTAATGTGACGTAAAAAATCACCGATCGAGATAAAGATTTGAATTCACACAATTCCATATCTTGGTTCCCCGTGGAGCTAGAGACTTGCAATTTGGACTATAAGGTTGTTTGATATTGAGAACCTTATAACCCTACGTTCAAGTCTCTAGCTCCACGAGGAACTGCGATATGGAATTGCGGGAATTCAAATCTTATCTCGATCGGTGATTTTTAACGTCACATAATATGGCTAACGGCGGCAAACGGGCAAAGACAATCTGCTCTCCACTAGGACACAAACCTTCCCTCCTGTGATTCCTTCCCCATTCATTAATACAATTATGTTTTAAAATTCACCCATGTATGTACACACATCATTCCACAGACCGGTCAACCATCCAGAAAGGCCTTTGGAAAGAGAGAGCGTGTGAAATCGAGAGGGACTCTCTCACTTTTGCACACTCTCTCGTCCTAACCCTGCTCTGTACATTTGGAATCATGTGTACATGTTGTCGCACACTTGTGGTTTACGCTAAATAAATACATAAATAAACAAATGACGAATTCTTCAAAACAACAATAGTTGTACTCTAGGTTTATTTTCTTTTGTTTTCGAAATACTCACTTACTCAGTGTTTCTGGGGCATAGCTACTTCAGCTAGAAGACATAAATCAGGTAGGAAGTAGCTAGAAGGCAGCGCTACTTCAGCTATATAGAGCTGAAGTAGCGCTGCCTCCTAGCTACTTCCTACCTGATTTCTGTCTTCTAGCTGAAGTAGCTATGACCCCTGCCTACAGTAGCTATACCCCAGAAGCACTGAGTACCGTATCCTACTAAAAAAGGGCCGATACTTTGTCGGTACGCTTGCATTGCTCTCGCCATCCTAGTAGGGTTGGTAGGGAATCGGTTCTTGCTCTCTTCATTTCACACACTCTCTCACCACTCAACCGGTGTAGAGAGTGTGCGAAATGAAGAGAGCTAATCTAATTATTTACCCGAATTTCAAACTCTAGTTGCCACCCACCTCACGTGATCGCTGTTTCACCAAATAGATAATTCAAATTTCCGAGAACATTCCCGAAAACATCCTGTCCAAGTCTCTTCCCAACACCTACTATTTCTCCTCCGTATCACGCAATCTCGGCCGACGTGCAGCCAAATATAGCGAAAACAAATGAAATGGGATTACTATAAATATATATATATATATATATATATTTATGCGTGCTCAAAGAAAACGCGGTTACAAATAGAAAGAGGAAAACGATAAAATGAGAGAAGAATGTAAAACGGTGGGAGGGTTAGGGAAGCCTCACTACAGTCAGTTCTTCAACAACGATGACTCGTATCTTCATTCTATTCCTCCTCCTCTCTACAATTTCCTTCAGCATGGCAGCTCCTCAATTGGGAGCAATTGGGTTCTACACCACAGACATTGAAGACGTGCTTGAATATGGAAGAGAGATCTACGATCGTTTGTACCAAAGTAAGTATAAAAAGATCTAAAAGCTCTAATTGTAAAAGAAGTGGTTTATTTGAAGAAAAAAAACAAAAAAAATTATTCTTGATATATGATAGGGTTGGTCAAATCGGTTCCTGCTCTCTTCATTTCACACATTCTCTGACCTAGGCGGCGGGCGAGAGAGTGTGTGAAATGAAGAGAGCAGGAACCGATTTGACCAACCCTAATATATGACGCTGTCCGCGATAGAGGCAACAATTCTCAAACTGGGTTTTCTACACAAGTAAAAAAATGAAATTCCTCCTAAGGATGCCCCGAGATGTGGTTTTCGATGTTTCACAACGTGATTAATTTCATTCGAGCCGGCATGCGACGCTGATTCCAGAAATATATTTAATATTTATAAAAGTGAAATTCATGTGATATGAAAGACGCAACGAGTACTAGCATCGAAAAAATACCCCCACGTTTCACGACCACAAAAAAACCCCCATGTTTCACGACCACTGATAAGTAGAGTCTCGAAAACAACTGTTTTAGCGAAATCAACTAGTTGAGAAGGATAGAATTCAACTAGTTGATTTCAATTCAACTGCCCGTCCCGACCATTCTCAACTAGTTAACTAGTTGAAAAGCGGTCAACTAGTCAAATACTCGACGCCAGTCACCTCATCTCATTCTAAGGGGACTCTGAAGATCGAATCGGTGGTTCATTTTACACGGTCCGACCGACCAATCGTGGGCCACTAAATGGGGTCAAAATGAGTCGGCTGGTTGATTACTTGTCAACTAGTTGAGTTCGACCGCTCTCAACTAGTTCAATAGTTGACAACTGGTGAAAGTCAACTAGTTGACATGAAATGAATAAACTAGTTGATTGTTTTCGAGACTCTACTGATAAGGGCTGGAATTTTATAACTCATATTTTTAGATTGTTTGATTCTTTTGACCTTATCAAAAAAATAACTAAAGTCGCTGGACTCTCGAAAACAGTTATTTCATAATAGTGTCGCAATTTAATCCTTCTTTATGGAAACGAAAGTATTATGTTTGAGAAAGGAGATTTAAAATAATTTTTCTCCAGAATATCGTGGAGTATTTTCTCTCTCAAACTCTTTATTTTCGCAAATTTTTCTATTTTGGTTAGTAAATATGTGCACTTTTATATCGTATTTGCATTATCGTATCACAATCACAATCTTCACAAATGGACGGATGTCGGATCCACATTTTACTCAAATATATATTTGAAAAACAAATATATATTTCAAATATAAATATATATGTCAAATAAATATATAAATAAATATATATATATATATGAAATATATATTTTCCTTGCAGTGAAGGATGTTTTTAAAGGCACTAAAAGTTTGCATCTCTTTTCTCAAACATACGATTTTCGTTTCTTCGAAGAAGGATTAAATTGCCACATCGTTAGGAAATATCTTAGAGCCGATTTAATTATATCGATAATTAAATCCAAAACATAATTATGACGGTACACTGCAAGCTAAGCCTGATCGCGAGACTTGTTTTAAAATTTACTTTACACCTCAGAATGTATGCGAAAAAAATTTAAGAACTGATCGATCACTTTGAACAGAAATAGAGCTGATTATTTATTTTCACCAAAATTATTTTTTAAAACTTTTTCAGATGTGATTTTTGATTTTCGCGCCTAGTGGATCCTCGTGAAATGGAAAACATTTGTCCACACACTTCACGATTGTGTCTTCCTCCGAGTTGTCATAGTCTAGTGATTGTGGAAGTACTTTCACAATCGAAAAAGTGAATTTTGTGACTTTTATTCGTTCCTACGATAAAAATACATAATATATGTCGGATCCACGGGTACAAATCTTGGGAACAATTTTATCCGAAAATAAGTTTCACAGAAACGTCAGATTTCTTTGAATCCGATAACTTATGTTCGCTCTAATTGTAAGTCGTTCAATTCTACTGAAATTATGCTTTTAGACATAACTTTTGATTTTCTTTCGAATGATATATAACACAAAATAAACAAAAATTGAGAAAAAAATATTTTTTTCCGTAAAAAAATATCGATTTTTTCAATAGTTAAAATTTCGGGTATTTCTCATGTTTTAAATTTACTTTGTGCCCTAGATCTGTGAAAAAAGTTTGAGTCCGGGGCGACCACCTTGATTTAGTTGTGCCGCTTACCCCAGCTTTCACTGCGTAATTATTGTTAGAGAGAACGCGTTTTAAAGCGACGTCGGTATTTTCACATGATGGATTTAGTGATTTGATTTTTTAAAATTTGAAACGTACACTCGTCAATTGCTATACAGGGTGCGTGAAAATTACCCCACTCGAACTTTTATCAATATCTCCCCTTTGAATGCCATTTGAGCAACCAGTTTTATATAGTCATTTATTCAATTAATTAGCAACAGAAACATGCCCATGGATTTCGATGTTCCCGCTTGTTGATTTGATACAAACGCGGAGAAGCTTCACATAGGCGATCGGCAATTTACGTTGGTAGTGATTTTCGAGAGTGTCCCACGCTCGGAGGAGGGCCGTTTTCAGGCTGCCCAGAGTCTGTTGCTCAGTAGACGAGAGCTTGCTCTCTACAACTCTCCAGAAACTGGAATCGTGGGATTCAAGTCGGGGAAGTTCGGTGGCAATTCATTGATAGCGATGTAGTCGGGAAAAATTTCCTCAGATCACTTGGTCGTGTCCTTAACCGTGTTGCTGGGTGCGCCGCCCTTCGGCAGCGTACAAAATCACCAACTTAAATGTGACTTGGGGCAGGGGACTAGTGCGGTTTTCAGAGTATGATTGGTTTAGTAGTTCGTGGTCGCATTCACGCATAGGGTGATAAAGACGAGATGGATCCGACCGGTAGAGCGAAACCCCTTTTATACGATCACATAGGCAGGATGCGAGGAATGACCGGTGTGCCACCCAGTTTGACAGATTCCATGGTATCGTGGGCAATGATTCTATCGTTTTTAGTATTGATCTTACCGTCGAGGTTCAAGATCTTTTCATGAGTAAAGAAAGTGACCTAATGTGCGTAAATGCTACATCGGTCCAGAAGGAGAGGGCCTCCCATTCCGCGGAGATTGATCGGACAATCGGCCAAATCAAGCAGTTTATGGTGCTTGTACTGTTGTCTTCCGTGCCGAGTTCCAGGTAGCCTCGGCTGGCGTGGTAGAGGGTTCTCTCGGGGGCGTTGAGACGAACGAAAATATTGGAAGGTTGGATTCCCCCTCGATAAACTGCCAAGATCGCATATATCATCGGGTTTGCTATGACCGTACTTGACTAACTGGACCAATCGGATTGAAACCTCGAACGGTTTTAGAGGGAATAGTTAGTCTCCGTAACTGGGCTACAGGTGTTGTGAAATATCGATTAGCAGCGATTGCTCAATCTGATGCAATCGAGTGCGGGTAATTTTCACGCACCCTGTACGCAAAAGGTCCTGAGACGATTGTTTGAAGTTAAATGTGGCGAAATGCAAGAAAAAATCTGGGCATGCGGAAGGACAAACAACAGACAGTCACAATTCTTGACGCAATAGATAGTAATAGATTGAACAATATAATTACCACTGCTTACAGTCGCAACCAATTTGCCCAACGAAGTGTCGAAGATGATCAAGTTTGTTTCTAAGTATTTTATTTATTGTTTTAATACTTGTGGCAATGAATAAGTTGAAAGTAGTGTACCGTTCAATGATCTAGAGCAATAACAAAAATAAATAAATAAAATAAATAAGCAATAACATGCACTTTTTTTATTTCAAATCAGCTTGCGTAACATCCAATTTCATAACTTCCTATTTTATATTTACATACAATGACATATATTCCTCTCATTGTAAGGTGAACATGAGCGAGTCAATTAATGTAAAAAAAACAACTGTTTTTGCAGTTACTATTAGCAACTAAGCAAATAGTATTATGCTCACAATATTTATATCTTTCAGCGACGTCCGCAACAAATTGACGGACAACCTGAAGGAGATTTGGGACAAATTAGGAATCGCAAAATAACAGCCCACTCTGATGATAAATGAAGCAATTGACCCTGCTTTAATCGTTCAGCGTATGAACACAATGTGACTACATTATAACAATGATAGTTCAACCTTTGCGACTATGTTTAGGGAAGGTAAGCTCCGCCCACTCGAGACTCTAATTCAAGGGGCAAGAAACAGCGGATGAGTAGCACAAATTTCATTCTTCACTAAAAGCCTCGTGCTTGGGTTTATTCGAGAGCTCTTGTGATGGGCTACAACATATCTCGTGTGCACCATGCTCTGTAGTGATTAAGTAGGTCAAAAATCGATAAACATAGTCGGGAATGGGTGATTCAAGCACTTCCAGCGAAGGCACATAGGTGCGCATCTCGCAGTTCGTGGGGAGAATTATTCTGATTGACTTATACAAAACTAAATCAAATTTAATTGCCCCGCGCAATTGTGCTCCTGTTTAGAAGATTTTAGTATTATTATGTTCCGAGAATGTTTGTTGGCATGACGACTTACGGTGTTTAGCGGCTCTAATGGCAATATTTTGGGTTGTGAGGAAAAGATCAGCAAAGGATGGGATTCGAACTAACGACCTTTGGCTTGCTATGCAATCACTCTACCACTGCACCATGATGGCAACGTGAACTATATCTAGCATTTGCTTGATGATCAGATACTATCCCTTCATTCTCTCACCACTGACGCAAACTCCGCCCACCGAGGGAGAGTGGCCGCCTTTTGACCCTATCCCGTTATAAGCCGCGCGCGTGGCCCAGAGACAAGATATCGACAAACGGCAAAAAGTATTATGTTATTGACACCTCAGCGGTTAATATGGAAACACTTTCCACCTCATTGCGTGAAATCGGCAGACCACCTTGCGGTCCCTAGCTATTACATTTATAAAATGATACGATCAAACAAAATGTCGAACTGGGGACTTCCTGTGTTTACCGAGACGAGAGAGCACGCAAAGGCGAGAGGGTCGCTATGGTAAACAACGGAAGTTCGTTATTCGGCTTTTTGGTATGATCGTATCATTTTATAAATGTAATATGTTACCGAAGGTTTGTGACGCGGGCGATTATTTTAAGAGACAGGATCGGCTAGCACTGAGAATTGGAAGCTCATACTCACATATGTGGAGTGTCTTGTTCTCGCATTATCCAAAACGGCCCTTGTTTCTATTTGCTGGCTCAGGTCCTGGAGAAAAATGGTTTTTTCCAGGTCTCGAAAAAAATTTCTCTCCAAATCGAAAGACATTTTCAATTTTATATTTTTATTACGTTTTTCTTTTTTTTTCGCAAACGAGTTGAACCCATATTTAGTATACCATTCGATTCGTCTTCACAAGCTCCAGGCTTTGAAAAAAATAAATGCAAAAAAATATTAAGATGTTATGCAAAAAAAACGAAACGCTATCTTGTCGAGCACCATGAGGGCTATCCAAAAATGATAAACAGAAATTTTCGACATTTTTGATGTACGGCACTTGTCTCGATCCGTATGTGACACGCGTGATAATATTACATTTATAAAATGATACGATCAAACAAAATGTCGAACTGGGACTTCCTGTGTTTACCGAAACGAGAGAGTACGCAAAAGCGAGAGGGTCGCCAACGTTCCTGTATGGTAAACAACGGAAGTTCGTTATTCGGCTTTTTGGTATGATCGTATCATTTTATAAATGTAATAATATCCACTTGAAGGGCACGCTGAACGGCTGGGATAAGGGCATGTCCGCGTCTTCTTACAAATGCAGCTGCCCCAACATCAGCCCTTTCTTTTCGATTCAATAGAATAAATGTGTATACTATCATGAATAAATGTATACTATGGCCCGTGGAAATGAGCATGACATTTGCCTAGGTCAAATCAGCATAATATACATTAGAGTGCGAAATGTGAGACCACGCCCTCTTCATTTCGCACATCGACCGGTCTAGAGAGTGTGCGAAATGAAGAGACCGTGGTCTCACATTTCGCACTCTAATATACATGATGAATAACACGAGTACTCATGATATCAAAAGAAAACTACGCAGAGCGCGAAGTCTCCAGCTTTCCATACTCTGGAGATGATGTCTCCAGGTGAGAGATCATGCGAAATCGAGAGATGGAGACATCACTTCTCCTAATAACTGGAGATGTGAACACTCCAGAGCAAGGGAAGTTGGATACTTCCCTCTCAGAGTAGACATTTTACCATTTTACCTATAATGGCAAGGTTAGAGGATATCCTTTATTGTAGGACACCACTAAATATTAAATGAGGAGTAACATAAAGACAAATTCCACTAGGGTATCTCCATAGAAGTGGGAACCATGTTTTCCATTGGAGATTCCCGTGAACCGCATGAAATAAGGGAGAAGACATTCCAGACACTCCTTCTTTAACTATACCAGCTGCGGATGTAGTAAACATGGGGGCCTAGGTAGCATGATAGATCAGAATAAAAAGAAATTAAAAAATCTGACCATATAAATCTCATAATTCTTCTCTCCATCTTTCTGTGTGCAATTGCTAACGCTTCCTTGTCCGATTCTCGCAATGACCAAGTTTCGCATCCGTATACACATCATTCCACAGACCGGTCAACCTTCCAGAAAGGCCTTTGGAGTGAGAGAGCGTGTGAAATCTAGAGGGACTCTCTCACTTTTGCATACTCTCTCGTCCTAACCCTGGTCTGTAGGTTTGGAAGCATGTGTATAGTACTGCAGGCATGATACACGCATCGAATGCTCTTCTCTTTGAAGCAGCACTCACGAGGGGATGTCTTAGCAGGTCACCGATCTTTGAGTATGCATTCCATCCTCCTTGTATCCTTCTCTTCAGTCCTTTACCATTTTCCATGATCGCCATCGTCCCATGTATTTTCCTCCGTCTTCATATTCAAATTTCTGCCCTTCTACAATTATTGATCTCCGGATGTTCACGTCTTCAGTCATTAATTTTCTCTTTCCTGGATGTACTTGAAGGCCGACTTCTTCACTAGCCATGATTAATTTCCTCATCATTCGGCCCAATTCGCCCCTCGTGAGTGCTGCTTCAAAGAGAAGAGCATTCGATGCGTGTATCATGCCTGCAGTACTATACACATGCTTCCAAACCTACAGACCAGGGTTAGGACGAGAGAGTATGCAAAAGTGAGAGAGTCCCTCTCGATTTCACACGCTCTCTCACTCAAAAGGCCTTTCTGTAAGGTTGACCGGCGTGTGGAATGATGTGTACTCCTCTGGTTCTTGTTGCATCAATGGATCCCAGCTGGTTATCAATTGAGATTTTAAAAAAAGTTCCTCCACTCCTCTTAAACAGTTTAGCTACTGCCGCAACGTTCAAAACCAAGGATTGGCGCTGGACAAGATTGACTGAAAGAAGGACGGAGTTCGAATAAACGGGACACCATTGACGACTTTATGCTACGCGGCGCAAATTTCTTGGGGTGCAAGGTGCAAAACAGTTTTATGCACCCTTTCATCACTTTCTTCCAAGTGAAGCTACCACTTCCAAACTTGATACAGGGATTGCAAGGCACGATCGGAACATTTTCCTTTTTGATTGGAGAGATTTCGTTCAGTTTGAGCTGAGTTACACGAGTTTTCCACCCTTTGATGGGGGAAATTTCCCCGAAGAAATTAGCGCAGCATAAGACGAATATTTATGCCGCTCACAAGGAAATGAGTACAAGAATAAATATGTAAGACACACGGAACAGTATATAGACAACGTGTGAGCGAGTTTACACCCAGGATGAATACACTTACTATTGGGTGATTAATGCAACGAGATATGACACCTAGTGAGAAGCACAACACATTACAAATTACAAATTTTACAAATTTCTTTTAAAAAAAAATCAATTTAAATTACAAATTTCTGGTTTTGGCACGCTCTCTCGACGCGTGAATACCTCTCATCTCAATGTATTCATTATCTGTGAAGTCGATTAGATGATTATGCTCTTGGTGTCCTGTGCATTGGGACACTCGTTTTTGGGAACACATGAGCCTGAATAAATATGTTTTTTTTAAATTTTCAAATAATAATCAATAATATCGTTTAAACGTAAATGATATATAACAAAATATAAATAAAGGAAATGTAAACAAAATATACCCATTTGATCATCCCTCATGAAGCCCTCCTTACACACGCATCCTCCCGCTCCGTCGTGCACGGTGCACTTAATTAAATCTATTACTTAATATACTTCATTACTCATTTAATTAATTATTTTATTAATTATTAAATATACTTAATTAATTATTTTATTAATTATTAAATATACTTAATTAATTATTTTATTAATTATTAAATATACTTAATTAATTATTTTATTAATTATTAAATATACTTAATTAATTATATAAATATAACTCAGAGAGAAAAAAGTGTACAAGTCTACAAAACTAAGGGGGGTGGGGACGACTTTCAAAGTAAACGGCACGCTCCCCCGCGCCTATTAGACATTGGAAGTGGCGCCCAGCCCCCTTTGACTTATGAAGTTCTCCCCTCGTCATTACATCGCTTTTTTTCTTCACAATCATTCTTCCTTCAGCATGAATCACCCCTTCCATACACATTATCCTTGATCATCTTCCGCTTCTATTTTCTACTCAGTATTACATTTTATTCCTACCAATTTTTGGTTTGCTCGCGCATGCAAATGCAGCGATAAAGTTATATATATATATATATATATATATATATATATATATATATATAGTCGTAGACTTATTTCCCTGTGAGTAAATCAAACGTGAGAAAGCGCTAGACACCAGTCTCTGCCCATTTGTTGTTATTAACTGTTCGGTCGCCCCGGATTTGAAAACCGTGCACATGAACCGTGCAAACGCAGGTGTCCCTATTTATGGAGCGATGAAACGCTGTGCATACGCAGAGGTACACCCAGAATGAATACAATTACTATTGAGTGTATCCTACACTGAGATAGGACACCTAGTGTACGATGCACTTACAAATCTCTCGTTTTCGCACGCTCTCTCGACGCGCGAATACACTCAATATTGAGCGTATCACACACATGGTGTCTCAACTCAGTGTATTCATTCTCTGTGTATTACCAGCATCGTCGCCTGGCAAGTTCGGGCGCAACCGTTGTACGTCGTGTCCCATACCTGCAAAAAGTTGTCTATATTTTATCGACACCCGAAGGCGCAACGGAATAATTTGTGATTACACAAAGCGATGTACGGTAAATTAAGACTCTCTATGGTAGGTATTGATTGGGTAGGGGCAATAGGGGTAAATCATTGTGTGGATTAATCGTCGTGATCCCATGTCCAATCGTTCCGACGAATATTTGGTCGACTGAGTTCTCACTCAGTGGCGATTTGGGACAACTACCAGACGAAAGCCTCGAAAATCGCACAGTTCAATCTTAGTTTGAATAAAGTTATGCGTAAAGTTATGCGTAAGGGTCTAAAACGACTAGAATTCTTACAGTATCTCTACGGTCTCTTATATTCAATTCTCCAGCAGCTTTGAGTTCTCTAGATTTCAGCTTCCCTCGGAGTGTTTTTGTTCTGCCTAGTTGACCATAGTGTACGTCACGGCGTTTTGGCGGGAACAATTTTGAACGGCTCTTGTAAATTCCCTTCGAGAGAATCAGGGGATTGGCAAAATGCCAGTACACAGGCTCTCTCACTTTCTCTCCTCTCTCGATGACCCCTTCCCATGACTCTCTTTTGATCTACCTCTCTCCTACACCCCCTGTAAAATGCCGTGTACGTCACACTAGAGTTTGAAATTCGGGTAAATAATTGAATTAGCTCTCTTCATTTCGCACACTCTCTCTCCAATCGATTGGCGTAGAGATTGCGCGAAATGAAAAGAGCTAATGCAATTATTTACCCGAATTTCAAACTCTACGTCATACCTCGTTCTTATAGCACGGCTGCTTTGCGACGTTTGTGCACACCTGTGAGAGAGGTTCCGTATACGTGTACACGCACATCTCCCCTTTCTCACAGGACAGCACGCAGTTGGCCAATCCGTTCAGGACCACGCTCTTGCACACCTCTTCTTTAAAACAAGGGACAGTGTGGCATGGGTTCACCTGGAGAAACGGGCGTTGCAAACGACTTAAGCTGTGCTGGCATAATTTTAATTATATATATATATATATATATATAATCGGCTCCGCTCGATTGATTAAATCAATTGAAATACTTAGTCAGTGAAAATAGACGCAAAGGAGACTCACATCCAGACTTTCAAAAGTAACGATACAACTAGTTGAACCGTTATTTTTCAAATTCTGCTCACATCTTGCAGGGCGCACTTCTGTCCAGCCGGGCAGGATAGTGTGCAGTGAGGATCAACTCCCGAACTCGGGATGCAGAGGGCCACAGATGTGCAGGGAGGAGTGGAGCATTTCAACTGCAAACAACTAGGGCTTCGGGATTTAGGCGGTGAATACTCAACCTTTAATTACAAATTTAACATACTATGTTCCACATCAACTACTACCCCCTGATTCTCTCACGTTGAAACTGCGTGAACTCTCACCCTCGTTTCTGCTATTCGTCAGCGGAACGTTTAAATATTTCGGTTGATTGTTTGTGAATTTATTATAAACCTGGTGGAGAAAGCACGTCTCTCCTGTAGGACACGCATATCCTTCACAAGTGGGAGTTGTTGTAGCTGAACGTTAATTAATTAATTAATTAAATTAATTAATTGATTGATTAATTTATTTGTTCTTCGACTTGAATTCGGTTGCAAAGAATTAGTTTACTTATTTAAACTATTACTAAATTAGCGAGAAAGCGCGAGTATCAATGTGTATCTTGAACATAATATTGTACATCTTTCACTTACTGCACTTCTCTCATTCGAACATTGTCTTTGTCACCTAGACATTACAACGTAAATTTCATATTGCTTTATAATATTGCATAAGAGTGGTCTCACCAGAGATTGCAGGTAGCTCGGAACAATTTTCAAAAAATATTGGTGATTTCGATCAAACTTTTATGCGAGAGTACCTAGCAGACAAGAATTCAAAAAATCCTGTTCTCAGGTCTCAGAGCCGGCTTTTAGGAATTTGCCGGTTCAGTTGCCGGAATCGTCATAACTTTCTTCACAGTTGAGCTATTACATTTATAAAATGATACGATCAAACAAAATGTCGAACTGGGGACTTCCTGTGTTTACCGAGACGAGAGAGCACGCAAAAGCGAGAGGGTCGCCAATGTTCCTGTATGGTAAACAACGGAAGTTCGTTATTCGGCTTTTTGGTATGATCGTATCATTTTATAAATGTAATAGAAAGTCGGCGAAGAGCTCGACAATTTGAGAAAAATATGGCGCATAATATTGCTGTTTAGAGTGTGCTCATATCTTGCAAAGCCTTGGATTTATTTAGAAAAAGGAAAAGGTGTTTTGAGAAATCTTCAAAAAAATCAAAGGACAGCTAAAATGCTCGAAACACAATAGTTTTATTACAGATTATTAAAGAGCACGTCAAGTACTGCTAGATAAAAATGTTAAGAAAAAATAAAAAGGGGATCATACAGACCCGAAAAATGGCGTCGAAAGTGAAAAATCGGAAAATTTTGAAAAATCTGTTATTTCTATATTATGTGTAATCCATTTTTATGTGGTTATTCAACCTTCCTGAGTTGGCGAAAAATGAAAACAGCTCATACCGCATGCATAGAAAGTTGAAAAAAAATTGACAATTCAGGTCACTTTTTTAAAGCTAGATAAGGACTAAATTTTCAAATATAACTGGTTCATATGCATGCGATATGAGCTTTTTTTCATTTTTCGCCAACTCAGGAAGGTTGAATAACCACAGAAAAATGGATCACACATAATTTAGAAATAACAGATTTTTCAAAATTTTCCGATTTTTCACTTTCGACGCCATTTTTCGGGTCTGTATGATCCCCTTTTTATTTTTTTTTAAAATTTTATCTAGCAGTACTTTACGTGCTCTTTAATAATCTGTAATAAAACTATTGTGTTTCGAGCATTTTTAATTTTCCGAATTTTTGAAGATTTCTAAAAACACCTCTGGCTTTGCAAGATAGGAGCACACTCTCAACAGCAATATTATGCGCCATATTTTTCTCAATTTTTTGAGCTTTTCGCTGACTTTCTAGCTCAACTGTGAAGAAAGTTATCACGATTCCGGCAAAAGAACCGGCAAATTCCTAAAAGCCGGCTCTGAGACCTGAGACCAGGATTTTTTGAATTCTTGTCTGCTAGGTATTCTCGCTTAAAAGTTTGACCGAAATCAAAAATATTTTTTGAAAATTGTTCCGAAAGGACGATTTTTCCTACAATCTCTCGTGACACCTCTCATAATACTACAAGTCAATCAAATTTTTAACGTGATAAATGATTGATTGATCTCTCCGGGTTAGCTTAATTTACTTGTGAGCTAATAGAGCTAGGTATTACGTTTATAAAATGCTACGATCACACCAAAAAGCCAAATGACGGACTTCCGTTGTTTACCACACATGCACGTACGCGACCCTCTCACTTTTGCCCGCTCTCTCGCTTTGGTAAACACAGGAAGTACCATTTTTTCTTTTTGTGTGTTCGTATCATTTTATAAATGTAATAGACAAAAGTCCCTCAGATATCGACCAGAGCCATTCATTTTCACGCACTAGAAAAAATAACGAGTTCAGCTTCGTAAATATCACAGTGATCCAAAGCATATAGTATGTGGACCAAAGAAAGATAGCATAATCAGCCATTTCATATATGCTAATGAGCAATTTCTCATCTCGGTTCGACCTACTCTGGTTTTTTTCTCCCATTGGGATCCCAACATTTTCCCCATTGGGATCCCAGCGGCGCTTTTGATGTTTGCCCCATTGGGTAGCGAATTGGGATCCCATTGGGGCAAAAAAACCAGAGTATGGCATTCTATTCTTACCATTCCGTGCGTAGATGTTGATCACAGCGCATGCGAGTGTCTGAAATTAGGAAGGATACTAGTTTAACATAAGTATCGACATTCGACTGTATTTATGGAACTCAACATTATGGTCAGGCTGGAACATGCGACGACTGTGCAAGGGTTCTAAATATGTACATTGTTTAGTGCGATAACACGTACAAGGAAAGCGATCCGATACATTCTGGTAGCTGCAGCTTCAAGTGGACAGGACGAGAGCGGTCTGTAGTTGAAATTGAAAAAAAAATAAAATTACAGTCGAAAAAGACACTGTCCGAAGTAGCAATCAAGGTATCGTTTTACGGCCTTTGAATGAGACGTCGATAGTAGAGTGCGCGAAGTGAGACGGCCCAATACCTTTTTGATAGGGTTGGTCAAATCGGTTCCTGCTCTCTTCATTTCACACACTCTCTGACCTAGGCGGCGGGCGAGAGAGTGTGTGAAATGAAGAGAGCAAGAACCGATTTGACCAACCCTAGTGGGAGGCATTACCCGTGTACATTTTTCCTCCGGCTCATGTTAAGAGTTCTTATCACCTGATTTGACTAGAATTAGCGATCTTGAATAATCGCACCATGCTAATTCATTGATCCCCCCTCATTTCTCCCTCGCACCGTCTCGGGTATGGTTGGTCAAATCGGTTCTTGCTCTCTTCATTTCACACACTCTCTCGCCCGCCGCCTAGGTCAGAGAGTGTGTGAAATGAAGAGAGCAGGAACCGATTTAACCAACCCTAGTCTCAGGGAGTGGCCTTCCGCTCCTTATGAAATCTTCGCGCGCAGAAAACTCTCGTTGAGGTCGTTTATTTCTTCTTTATCGTGTCCAATATCGTAAATTGTTATTAGAACAATCAATCTAAACTATCAGGGGCCGAAACATCTTACATACTGGAGAATATCTTCTCAAAAGAAGACAGTGGCGAGAAATTGTTATGATTCTGCAAAATATGTAAAAACGAGTCTAACAGATGGCGCTTATCTCGTATTAAGCTAAACACTTGCAAGAATTGTAATTTCCAACAGTTTCGTTGGCATTAATATAGTTTCAAGGAAGCCGGAGTTTAAAAGTACACGGGTAATCGAGATGAAGTACAAGGGGCCAGCTCATTTTGCGCAAAATGAGAGATGGCCCGGTCTATTACCCGATTGCCCGACCCGTATAACGCACTCTACTGTATACCGCACACTCTCTCGACCGGTCGGTAGGCGATAGAGAGAGTGTGTACGATCTGACGAGATCATTTCTGACCCCTCAGCGACACTGAACGCAGCATTAGTGGTCGTTTCGGTGAGCAAACGAGAGAGTGTGTGTGGTGGAGGAGAACCGTTCTCTATCAAATGAAACATTCGGACCCTCGGAGGTGCGGGGTGGCGAGAGAGTATAGGGAAAGGCCAAAAAAGTGCCTTTACATTCACCACGCTCTCTCGCCACCCCGCACCCCGAGCTCCGGGGGCAGTTAATACGGGGGGGGGGCTGAAGAATGAGCCAAGAGGGTTCTCTTCGTGTCCATATATATGCCGACTTCGTTTATTTAGCGCCCGAAGAGCAAACTGTGGACGAATCAGGCTAGATGTAGCTAGACGGCCGAGTGGAGAACCAGAGGGGCGACATTGGGGAGCGAGTGAGTGTGCGCAATTAAGAGACGTAGGGAACAATGAAGACGCGAACGGGGGTGTAGCGGCGCTAAAGTGCGTTCGTTGGGGGGGGAGGAAGAGAGGTTTGAGAGGCGCAAACAAACGATATCGCTAACATTCTGTAGTCTGTAGTCTAATCTGTAGATGATCGCTAACATGGCCGAATATCTGTGTGTGTTCATCGCTCAGCAATCTTTTGTTGAACCAGAGGTCGTTGCATAGCTTGAGCCAGAAGAGCAAGAAAATATATCATATTATAGTCTCGAAAGATGGATGATAATAATATTAACAATAATAATACTAGTAATAATAAGACTTCTGAAATATTGCGAGGCCCCCGCACACAGCTTATAACAGTTTGTACTATCTTAATGAATTAATTATAGTGGAGATTGTTGGGTCCTAGATACACATATACTGGTTCATTTGGACGAGAACCGGATATTAGGGGAAAACCGACTCTACACTTCTTTAACTGAAAAACTAGCGTTGTTGAAATGAATGCAAAGATTCTTTTGATATGTATTGTACGGTCCCTTGTTTATGTCTTACTTAAGGATAAAGTGTGAGAGGAATTTCTCATTTTCCTGCTTACTAGCAACATCATTTTACTGTAGTATGTTAACAGTTAATACTTTCTGCAACTATGTAGATCTTGTGTGAATGTGTGAGAAATCATAATCATCTTTCTGCCTCACAGTCTCTCTTTTGCTCCTACTCACCTTTTGGAATTTTTCTGGAGGTTTGGATCCGCTTTTCTGGAGGTTTGGATTCGCTTTTCTGGAGATTTGGATTCTTTTATTCTGGAGGTTCGGATTCTTTTATTCTGGAGGTTTGGATCCGCTTTTCTGAAGGTTTGGATTCATCTAAAGCTTGACTCATTTCTCTGGAACCCAACAATAAATGCGCTGAGTCATCAATTCCTTTTCACCGCGTTTGCTACAAAACGGTGATACAATTGCATTTGGCTCAGTATCGCCATAAATCCGCTCATCTATGTTTTCACTTTTCTCCTTTTCTCCGTCACTTGTTTGGCTGGGCAGGAAATTCAGTAATCAGTGAACGGAAAAGGCGTCGCAACGGCTGGAGCACTTACGGACGAAAAAAGAACTTTTTGTAAGTCTTTAAAACTTGAAATCAAATTTAAAAGCCTAAAATCGATTTGATCGGTGGTAGAGGCACATTTCGACTTTAAAAAGTCGCTGCTCCTCCGGCATGAAACACTTTTACCGTGCATTGGCAGAACTCTTTTGCTGTGAGTATCAATGTCACTGGATGCCAGGCAGGAGGAGCAGAATTTGAATGTGAACGGGGAAAAAAGGAGCACGCAACGCGACCGCAACGCGCGCGTCTCTTCACAGCGCTGTTGTCTCTCGCTTTTTCTCTCGTTGTCTGGCATGTGGCCGCTCTCGAAATGCTGTGAGGAGGGGCAATGCTGGTTCACATATAGCAGTAGATAACAACCAGCTAGAAATTTGCTTTAAAATTGCGCTACTTCAGCCCTACATGAACTACGCTCATGATGATTTATGTCTTCTGGCTGAGGTAGTTAGGCCCATTGTCAGAAGTAGTATACTCCACGAGCGCTGACTTAGGGGAAAATTGGTAAATATAATGATACATAGGTATTGTAGGACTATTCAAAAACTCGCTTTACTACACTCAGAAAAATGTCAATAGGATCAGGACACCAAGTGAAAAAATATTTATTTACCTGTAGGTGAAATAAAGGGAGTTTGCAGCCAAAAAATCATAATTTTATATTTGTTAAATTCTATTTTTATTCAAAAAAGCTGAAAATTCTAAGAACATCTGTAAAAACCACATATTTTTACGATTTAAAAAAATTAATTATGAATTTTCAAAAAAAATCGTGTTTCAAAGGTACTGTAGCTCCTGCATCCACAAATCTTACGCTGTTTAGCGGCTGCAAAATTTTTGCAAAGACGGCCTTTGCAAAGAGAAAATAAGTGTTTTTGCGATTTATTCGAGTATGGCGAGTATCAGTGAGGATGAATCCTAAGAAAGAAACGCAAAAATATTACGGCATCATCCCTTTTGAGATTTTACAGCCGCTAAACAGCGTAAGTCCGCGGATGCGAGAGCTACCGTATACCTAAATTTTGCAATCTTTGAAAATTCATAATTATTTTTTTAAAAAATCGTAAAAATATACGATTTTCACAGATATTCTTAGAATTTTCCAATCTTTAAAATAAAACTTGTTTTTCGATGCCGGATCCCTTTAATTGCTAGTGACTTTCACTTGCATGTAAGCGAACTTTTTTCACTTGTCATAATCCAAGTGACTTTTTCTAGGAGCTTTTTAAAAAAAATTATATTAATATACATTTCAGATTGCGAGGGAATCCGTTCCCACCTCAAGTCATGCGCGACAAAAGGCAACAACTTCTGCGGTTACGTGGAGCAGATGATAAAACTCACAAATTGCACTCTGCCAACTAGTTCATAAATTAACAACTACCATTTGTAATATGTCTTGTGTTCGTACGTTTCTTGTATTCGCACACGTATGTGCCTTTGAATTATTTTAATGTAAACTAAAATAAAGTATTGCAATCTAAATCGTTATGGCCGGACGGTCTGCTTCGACAATGCCAATCTCTGAACTATAATAATCATAATGTATCATGATAATTATGATATAGGATAAATTGTGACAGTGTACATTGGTTCGATGCCACAACATTTCGACAAAGTGGTCAAATAGATTTTTAAAAAAATATTTTGCATTACTTCTCTCAATTGTAGAGTGCACGACAATTCAGGATAAATGTATATAAATAATATCATAAATCACTACGATAATGGCTAATATTATGTGTTATTGACGATCTAGGGCGCGACGAGGCAATTTGTTCGTATTGCGAACTGAAAACGATAAACCATGATTTGCCATGCAGCGAGGAGCATAGTTGTAAAAGGTAAAAAAAAGAGTTGCCGAGAGTAAGCAACTGCTAGTCATTCGAAGGGCCACGTGTTCGATCCCCGCCGAGGCCACCCAAGCCTTCCATCCACCCCGGGGAGGAAGAGGCGCACTTTAGGGGAAATATTAAGACCAGATCTCATCGCCGGTCGATCGACGAGAGGCAGTGCGAAATGATATCTCGCTCTGATCTAATAATTTTCCTGAATTGCACACTCCGATAAATGGGTTGAGCAATTTTCGTGGTCTTGTCTACAACAGAATTGACAAAACGTTCGGGAATAGACTTTGAAAAGTAACGATGCAACTAGTTGCTTTTCTCCACACACTCCTCATTTCTAGCACTCTTTTTCACAAAATCGGTCGATTTCCCTATTATGCAACTAGTTGAACCGTTACTTTTCAAAGTCTATTCGGGAATGGTTGGTGAGTGAAAGTGCGCGGAACTCTCTCAGCTCCTCACGCTTTCTAGCTCCTGATCGCATTCTGCTCTGAGGAAAAAGTCACTAGGATCAGGTTACAAAGTGAAAAAGTTCACTTACCTGTAAGAGAAAGTCACTAGAAATATGAGACATTTCATGAGATTGATTTTTTTCTGAGTGTGGAAGCGTGGACTCATGTGAACCCTGACTCATAACATGAATCTGGAATCCAACAATACAACAGTTTGCGTCATCTATTCACAACGTCTGCTATAAAAGATGTCACAATTGCATTTGACTCAGTCTCGACATGAATCTTCTCATCCTTGTGTTCACTTTCCTCCTTTTCTCTGTTACTTCGAATGCTGAGCAGGAAACTTCCCAGGATGTGTTAGGAAGAAACGCTGCCAGTACTGCTTACTGTAAGTTAATAATTATTGATTTCATTTATATATGAATGAGACCGTGAAAACTAGTTTTTTTTTAAAATTTTCATTGCAGTCTGCGATCGGATTCGCTCCAACTACGCGTCGGGAAGTTGCATGACGCCTGCTAGAATCGACGCCTACTGCAAGCAAATGGAACTCGCGGCGAAACTTACGAACTGCACTTTATAAATAAGTAACAAATAAAAACAATGTTTTCTAAATCGTTATCGTCGTATTCCATAATGAAAACCGACATATTACATATATTCATAGACGCTCGTAAAAAACAAAATAACTCTCCGCAGATAACATTCGAACGCTTTTCTGCACGAAGAGAAAAATTTCTTCGTCGCATGCATGAAATAATTAATTACTGTGGAAATACACTACAACTGTGTTTGAAGTAATCAACTACTTCGATTGGTGTTCAAGCCTTTTTTTCCACAGAAGTAATTAATCACTTCATGCATGCAACGAAGTAATTTTTCTCTGAGTGTGTACCCAACTAATAATAGGTATAACTTCGAGATTCCGGTGTTCTCCCCCCACCGAATCTGGTTCGATCACTGTTCCGCGAGTGTCGTCCTTTCCTTTTGATACACTATCATTGTTTACACCTTCCCTTTGCCCAACCCATCTCACGCGGTGTTTGACCAAACTTCACTTCCGAAACAACGATGGTTCGTCTCTTCATTCTTCTCCTTTTTCTCTCCACAACTTTCTTGGCATTTGCAGCTTCCGGAGTAGATACCGTGTTCGCCGACGTGCAGAAGTTGATGAAGCACAGTAAGATTTTAAAATTCGGATTAATAACTGGATCAGATCTCCTCATTTCGCATACTCTCTCACCTTTCTTCCGGTGTAGAGAGTGTGCGAGATGAAGATAGCTAATCCTAATATTTACCCGAATTTCAAGCTCTAGTAAGCGCTCTTATTAAATTCCTCCACTAATTGGAAATCGAAGTGTCTGTCAGTTTTCTTCGTTCGCGTGACAGAGATTTTTTCACACATTTTTCGTATATTCGCAGATCCTTTTGCACATGATAACTGACCAAAACATCTTTCAAATTTTACAAAACTTAAAGCACCACATCCATAGCCAATTCGGTAGTGCGCTTGGCGAAAAATCCGAACGACGCAGTTTCAATTCCCGCCGAGGGCAAACCTTTTGCCGCATTATTCGCAAATAACGGACGCGGATCTGCAGTCCTTTTTTGTGAAAACCCATGCGAAAACTGGGCGCCCGGGGCCTCCCCGGGTAACCCATTGACTTTCACAGCCAGGAGAGTGGGGAATTCACGTTTCACTCTTCTATCTGTTAAAGTCAATGGGACGCTTCGGGTCGCTCGGGGCGGAACGGGCACCCCGTTTTCACATGGGATCTGACGGGACTCGTTTTTCCTCATTTCACATACTCTCTCACCTTTCGTCCGGTGTAGAGAGTGTGCGAGATGAAGATAGCTAATCCTAATATTTACCCGAATTTCAAGCTATAGTAAGCGCTCTTATTAAATTCCTCCACTAATAGGAAATCGAAGTGTCTGTCTGTTTTCTTCGTTCGCGTGACAGAGATTTTTTCACACATTTTTCGTATATTCGCAGATCCTTTTGCACATGATAACTGACCAAAACATCTTTCAAATTTTACAAAACTTAAAGCACCACATCCATAGCCAATTCGGTAGTGCGCTTGGCGAAAAATCCGAACGACGCAGTTTCAATTCCCGCCGAGGGCAAACCTTTTGCCGCATTATTCGCAAATAACGGACGCGGATCTGCAGTCCTTTTTTGTGAAAACCCATGCGAAAACTGGGCGCCCGGGGCCTCCCCGGGTAACCCATTGACTTTCACAGCCAGGAGAGTGGGGAATTCACGTTTCACTCTTCTATCTGTTAAAGTCAATGGGACGCTTCGGGTCGCTCGGGGCGGAACGGGCACCCCGTTTTCACATGGGATCTGACGGGACTCGTTTTTGAGCTACAAAAGACGTTTCCACCTATTTGGATGAGTTTTAAACTGAAAAATCGTATTTTTCGTATTTGTTTTACAGAAACGTGTCTGGCCATGCATGTTATAACAAATCGAAAATTTCGAAAACTTTCAAAATGATTGCGAGTAATCCCGAGAACAACCGTTGTCGATCATGTTCTGAACGTGCTGTATCTTTCCGTTGTAAAAGTCTCGTGAGGCTGAGAGTGATCGAAAAAAGTTGCCCCTTACACATATTAAATGTCATTGATTTCAGATCTAAAGGAAACAGGAAAGATTGCGAAGGAGGCTATGTCAATTCCAATGGTTTCATCCCCGTTCATTTATTTTTTTATTTATTATCTTTGTTGCAGTTCATGTTTACAATTAAATCAACTAGGGGCTATCAACCACTAGGTGATATACATACAGTAATGGTTGTTTCCCCCAGTGAAAATGTTGCGTCTCTTGTATTCTTGACTTGCCCAAAAAACTTATTTTTCATAGAATGACATTTTCTAACGAATTTAAAATTACTAAAATAAGTATTTTATATTTCTGTTGACACTCACCGATGTCGAATGATCTGAACTCTTTGACAATAAAGATATTGTCTCAAATTTATCTCTACTCGAGCCACAAATTTCGTGGACCCGCTTGAGCCCGGCCTGAAAGTTTTAGCTGGGAAAACTGCCAGGACTGTTATATAAAGGTGTGAATCACAAATGTAAAATTTCCAAAATCATTTGCAAATTACATATGCTAGCCTATAATGTTATGTTTTAATATACTTTACTCTTACAGGACATGCTCGGCAAAATCTTTTGACGGCGTGCGGAGAGAGTAATTTCTCAGTCCCGAACAGCTCTCTCTCTCAGACGATAAATTATTGCAAATCAAATGAGAGTTTGCATCGTTCAGTACACAGGAGCAGTTATCCGCAAGTGTAAAAAGTTTTTACGCTCGGAACACTATTAGTGTTCATGCAATCTTGGCGCATACATGATAATAGTCGATCTATTGCCAGTCGGGCTCCTGGACTTTCACACCAGTGCCAACTTTGACGATGCTTGGTAGAAATGCCGGAGCGAAATAATAATTTGCGGGAGTCGAACCCGGGAACTTACGTCACACAGTCCGACAATACTACATCATGGAAGGACGAAAACTGTAGCGGTGAAAGGCATGAGTCAGTGGTGAGAGAGAAAAGATGAGAGACCGACCCGTTTCCTCGTAGAGATGATACACGATTGAAATGTTACAACGATTGTACTGTTGCGAATACCATTTAGAAATGATAATTTTATGAAATCGACTACCTCTTTCTATAGCTAGACGTGTCCATGTTTTCTTGATTTTTTACCATTAAGCCCTATGTTTAGCATTTCTGTGTGTTGGAACGTTTTATTACTTTGCATGAGTGAATTACTATATATTAGAAAATGCTAACGTCTGTCTGTCTGTCTGTCTGTCTGTTTTTTTTTGTGATTCCTTCCGTTCGCAAAATTTTCGTCTTTTCGCTATAAATCGCTTCAAAATCACGCTATCCTCTCAGAACCTTTTGCATATGAGAATAGACCAGAATTGCTTTAAAATTTTACAAATTTAAATCACCAAATCCATGGCCAAGTGGGTTACGCGCTGGTCTAGCAATCCGACCGACGCAGGTTCGACCCCCGCCGCGGGAAAACCTTTTGCCGGATTTTTCGCGAGTGTCAGAAACCGTTCTAACACGTTTTTGAGTTCCGTGAAACACGTTTTCACCTGTTTTGCCGAGTTTTAATGTGAAAAATCGAAAAATTCGAAAAGTTCCAAAATGATTCAGAAAGCGTAGGGGATCACTACAAAAGTCTTTTGCGATGTCAGAAACGTGTCTGAACGTGTTCTAACACGTTCTAACGTGAAAAATCGAAAATTTCGAAAAGTTCAAAAATGATTCAGAGAGCGTAGGGGATCACAGGAAAAGTGTTTTGCGATGTCAGAAACGTGTCTGAACGTGTTCTAACACGTTCTAACGTGAAAAATCGAAAATTTCGAAAAGTTCAAAAATGATTCAGAGAGCGTAGGGGATCACAGGAAACGTCTCTGAAATTGTTCTAAAAGGTCTGAACGCACTGTATCCTGCGTTTCCGTTGTGAAAGGCTCGTGAGCCTTTTGCAACGGAATAAGCCAGTACTCTTTGTAGCGATTAACACTCCCCAACATAAGTCGAGCTCCAATGTCACCTGGAGCCGGCTATCGAGATCCCCCTGGACCGAACTTGGAGACGGCCATCGAGCTCCCCCTGGACCGATCTTGGAGCCGGCTACCGAGCTCCCCCTGGACCGAACCCACACCCAGAACTATGCATAGAGCGTAGTGTACGCATAGAGCGTAGTGCATTTAACCTCAATACAACCCCCGCTAGTTTACAGGTCCAATTTCTTGATTCTCAATAGAATATCGATGATCACTAGTGCTGCACGCAGTTTCCCTAAACCCTTTGTACGATTTATTCCAAATACCCGGTCACAGTCTCGGGAGAAAGAAATGTTTTGCTCTCCCCCTGGACGGGGAGGAGGCATAAGCCGCTTTATTTCTTCTGCTCGTTTTGCTCTATCGGCCATAGCGAGTTAGAGAAAGAGAAGGGTGACGAGAGAGTGCGCCAAACGAGAAGGTCAGACAACGAGAGTCGTTGTTGGCATGGAGCCAACTGGATGCTCTATTCATCTCGAGCGCTTCTCTCCATCGAGAGTTGACATTACTATTACTCCCTCTCGTCCCATTTTGTTTATTATGCCGGGTCACCGTGTGATCTGGCAAAGATTAGCCATGACGTCACCACTGGTTACATGGAACGCTCTGCGCCAAGAGTGATATGAGACTAGTAGTTTGGAATTTACCTACTCTCTGTTGCAGGGAATTGAGGGGGGTTCAATTTCGAGTATACCTCGCGGTTCAATTTTTTTGTTATTTTTGCTCAGGACATACACTTTTCAGCGGCGGAACGGCTGCTAACCATGAATACCATCGATATGATCTATGACGTCACCGATTTCGAGAGTTTTCGCATAACTTTAGGTTCAGTTCCCCCCCCGGAACCGAGTGATAACCGGGAAAAGTGATAAGCGTCCCAAACAAACGGCGCTGTTTACTCACTCTTCTTCCCGTTTTTGACCATTTCCTTATGACGCATTGTCGCTTTTCCCAGTTCCGCAACGCGTCTCCAAGAAGGTTTTTTTCAACAATTTTCGTCCTCAGAAAGGGGAAATGTATTTTGTAACAATCGCGCGCATTTTGCACATTTTTTCCCAGCATCTTGGCGCACACCTTCAAAAAAGGGGTGAGAAGTGTGTGTGTGTGTGTGTGTGTGTGTGTGTGTTTGTGTGTGTGTGTGTGTGTATGAAAGGAGGGTCTAGATTCCATTCAAGTTTCGGAATCTGGTGCTTCTACCACTCATTGTGTTGTCTTCCTTTTTTGCGTGGGAACAGATCTCATCGTCGTATCATTCCCTATCACTCCCCCCTCTAATGCACTTCGTGACCCACTAATCAGCTGTGACCACTATTCTTGTTCATTTTCTCTCTTTTTCTTCTGTTTTCTCGTTCTTCTTTCCTCTTCTCCTCTTTTCCCATTCCAATCTGATCAGTACACAGTTCTTTTTTTTGATCCTTCTCTCTCTCTATTTATCTCTTTCAGCACCGTCTCGTCTATATTTTCTCCAAGACGTCTGAGACAAACTGAGCAGAAGGGTTTCCCCAGTTCATTGCAGAGAGTGCAAATTTTCTAGGAAAACGGTTCTCCAAGTATTCGTTTCTTGGGTATCTGTTCTGTTTTCCAACCCCCCCCCCGTGTTTGAAAGTTGCATCCTTTCACACGCTCTTTCCTTTCCGAGAGCAAATGAGGTCTGAGGCGTTTGGAGAGCTTTTCACTAAGAAATGAAATCGTAAAGAACCATTCACCTAGCAAATTTGCACCCTTTGAAGCTTGCTCAAGATTTGGACAAGACATGTGATATGAACACAAGAATTCGCAATCGAATGTTCTCCCATGTGATCCACAACATGAAACAGCGTGACTTGAGAATGACGGAGAATGACAATTTCGACCTTTTCATTTTCCGTTTTACGATTGTTTTCCCCATCCAGCGTTTCCATTTTGTCGAAACTAGGGTGGGAACCAGGCAATTATCGGTAATTTCTCGAAGCCGCATCTCAATTTCCTGAACCCCCTTGACCCACTCTTATGCTTTTCTATATGTATAGTACCGCGGTGGTAATTACTGACCTCTCCCTTCTCCATGATTTACTGTTGCATTTGCTCCATACCATCTCGATTTCGCTCCATTTTGTCAAACCATTGGCCATACCATGCTCCAGGAAAGCGGGGGGGGGGAGTTTTCCGAGATTAGAAGAACCCTCAATATTTCGAGCTCATTCTTTAGTTTGGAAATGATACTTCCCCCCCCCCCTATTCTGTAGTTTTGATGTATTACTGACCTCAACCGCTCCCTTTCCGTTCCTCCATGATTTACTGTTGCAGTTAGTTACCTACTCTCTTCCCGACCAGTTTCCACCCTCTTTGTTCGCGCGCGTGTGCATAAAACCACTGATTGAAATCAAACGAAGAGAGAGAGAGAGCGAACGCTTTCATAACTTAGATCGGCGAATTGCCCTAGCGACAGTTACAGAGTGCGCGAAATAGCAGGCGAAATGAAGAGAAGCAGACCGTGAGAGCGGTTAGAGAATGAGAAATAGTGTGGGAAATGAAGAGATGCAGGTGGTTAGACAGTAGCGAGAGTGTAGATAAAGTGGGCGGCAATTGATGCGCGCGCTCTATTCATTCATACATTTACAGTCGACTCTCAATCAGTTCCGGTCAGTTTCGCAGTTGATTTGTGGGTATTAGAGCTCTTTTTAAAAAAATCTGATGATCATGGACTGAATTTAGAGTTACGTACCAGAACTGAACGTGATCGTCTTCTTTCTGACTACGTTCCCTCGTTTATTTGTGTGTTTTGGTTGTGATTTTTTTTAAAACGAAAACTGGAAAAAAAACTGAATCTATTTTTCACTAGTCTGTAAGAACTATCAACCCATTTCTACTGCAAATATACAAAATTTACCCGGACACATCCTTCTTTTTCCCTTCTTCCGATCACTCTCAGATACAATGATCCATTTTGCTTCCTCTCCTCTTCCCTCTTTCCCTCCCTCCGATCTGTTCCCTTTTACATAGCTATTGTTGCGCCGCATGGTCGTTATGTTCGATTTTTCTTCAATCCTCGATTTTTTTCCCGATTTCGCTCGTTTTCCAGATTTTTTTCTCCCAAAACTCGGGTTCGGATTGAGAAATTTGTTTAGAAATTTTTTTCTCACCTATATCGCTAGATCGCACTAGAAAAGGGTTGGAGCTCTCCTTAACCTCACCCTTTCTGGAGACTCCCTCTTAAAAGAGAAAACGGAACTCATGAACTCCTCCGAACCTTCCAAATCCCCCGGGGGCATGTAAATCAGGGCCGAACATTGACTCTGTCGTGCTTCATTCCGCCACCCATGCGCATAAATCAGCGATGAGATGGAGGAACTTTGAGCCGACTGAGAACCGTTCCCAGGAGATAGAGAAGAAGAGGACCTCGCGAGTCGTGACATTTCCATGTTTCCCCTTTCTCGATTTCGAGACCTCCTGTCACATCATTCCACAGGCCGGTCAACCTTCCAGAAAGGCCTTTTGAGTGAGAGAGCGTGTGAAATCGAGAGGGACTCTCTCACTTTTGTACACTCTCTCGTCTTAACCCTGGTCTGTAGGTTTGGAATCATGTGCTGTGTGTCTCTAGGGATCTTCCTGGATATTCATTTCCCACTTGTTAACATACAACTTCTGAAAGGAGATGTGGGACATCGAGTCTTCTCACTCTCGTCCCTGACTCTGGTATTTATTTCCAGGTAGGATCCCGGTTTAGCTCGCGCTTTCCCGGTATCGATTCCGGGATCCCGGTATAATTTCCAGGCTGGAAATATACCGGGATCCTTCCTGGAAATAAATACCAGAGGACCCCTTTCTGGAGGCGTATTTCGTATCAATGATGATTTTTTTTAAAAATCAATGTGTACGAAATGCTTGAATGCAATGGTAAATGCCTCCCGCTTCCACTCCCTTCCAAATACGAAAAAGCCACGATTATGTGGAATTCCGAGAGAGAAGTGATAACGGGTAGGTGAGAGACCAGGCAATATTGAGAGAGTCTAGAGAAAGAGAGAGAAGAACAAGAGATCACGCGAAAAAGTGAGAGCGGCTGATCAGCGACTAGAGAAAGAGAGATGTGGCGAGAGAGTGTGCGATATGCGGAGAGCTCTTCTCGCGCGGTGCAATTCACACGCCATTATCACCGCTGCTCGGTGAATCAATCGGCACACACCCACCCACTCTCTCGTTTTCACATGATCTCTCGCCTCTCAAGCGACGAGAGACCATGTGAAATCGAGAGAGCACTCGAATATTCAAAAGTTTACTCTGCAATATGCTCTGGCAACGAATATTCTAACCCTCTCATTTTCACACGCTCTCTTACTCTCCGATAACTGACGAGAGAGCGTGCGAAAACGAGTGAGGTAGAGTATCGAATGTCTCGCCCCCTCTTTGCCTATGCTATCTAGAGGTTTCCAGTAACTATGGTGACTCAAATTCTCCCCTCCCTTCTTTCCATGCAAGCAAGTGTATCCGTTTTACTACATTTCCACAGCGTTTTACATCATTCCGCGGGCAAGCCAATCCTAAAGAAACGGTTTTGAGTGAGAGAACGTTTAAAGCCGACAGGTCATGTGTTTTCCGGCATTTTCATCAAGTTCATGACTAATTCCCCGCAAACTTTGTGTTTTACTCATTTATGACGTCACAATCGACCGGGAAAACAGGAAAACTCGGCCGATTACTATCATGTTTTCGCACGTGACACCATTCCGCGCAAACATCGCTACTATTTGAGGTTTCTTTCTTTTTTTTCTGAATAAACTGTAAATATTTAACCTTTTAACTCGTTTGCACGTCAAAAACGCGCAATATGAGGGAAAACTGCTAGGCTAATATCATTAAAACTAATATCTTAAAACATTTAAAATTAATATCATTAAAACTAATTTCATGTTTTCGTTGTCTACCAAACTCAAAATTCCACTCAAACTTTGTCGTTTCACCAATTTTTGTCTTACATTACCAATAACGTTCTTACCATCATCACGGCTTTACTTTGCTCGTCTTTTTCTCCTTTAATAATACCGAAAACACCCCGGTAATTATCATGTTTTCGCACTGTCTCTACCCTGTCCCTTTCCAAATTCCGGTCAGTACGTTCCCTCCGTATGTCCTCTCCTTCTTGTCTTTTTCCAATGATTTCTTCAGCTGCCCTGTCTCTCTCTCTCTCTCTCTCTCTCTTCCTACTCTTTTCAATCGCACCTGCCAACTAACAATGAAACCGCCTCCGGAGGAGAGGGCTCTCAGTAATACTATCTATTGTGGCGCGTATGTTATGTTTCCGCTTCCTCTATGCATACTTTTAGAGGGGATTGAGATGGGTTTGGGCGGCTGTTGAATTCTGTTTTTAAAGCTTTTGGACGATTTAGTATTGAGGTTACATCCTGATATTGTACAATCTGTTACGAGCAAATTTAAAGACGACACGGGTTTCCGTCTCCTATGTTTAGTACGATTGCTAATTCTCTCTCCCCGGACAATGTTTCGTCTTCCTATCACTTCTTCCACGCACATTATTGTCAGCTTATGCAAAGCGAAACACGGGTGAAGTCGGAAAACAGTGGAAGTATGTATTACAATATTAAAATTATACGTTCATGAAATGGACTACTGGTGGTGTACTCTCTTTCTATACCTCGACGTGTCTCTCATTTTGCCATGCTCTCTCGCAGCCGTATCTGTTGTTTAGTACAGATTATCAACGGAACATTTTATTATTTCGGACGAGTGCTCGTAAATTTGGAATATGTATCATCTGTTTCAATGATAGTCTCATCTCAAATGTGTACGTTGCATCAACCAACCCTCTCATTGAATTCAGCGAGATTTCGTCCCCGTTAATCCTTCTTTCTGGCGATTTCAAGAGAACCACCGAAATCTCGTGTCGTTTTCATACTCCTTTTTTCCTATTCCAAAACGTTCCCAAACAGCCTCGCAGGGAAATAAGTCTACGACTTCATAAGTCTAAGGGGATGGGGGCTGGGGACGATTTTCACAGTCTAATAGGCGCGGGGAAGCGTGCCGTTTAAACTTTGAAAGTTGTCTCCAGCCCCTTAGTTTTGTAGTCTTGTAGATCAATTTCTCTCTGAGTTGTGCCATTAAAGGGACAGTAAACACACAAATACGTGTTCATTTGATCCACTTTCCAATTTTTCTTCCCACGGGACAAAAATCGTGGCGAGACTGAACAATTTGCGGGAATTCAACGGTGCCTTTACTGTCCCTTTAAGCAGTGGCGGAAATGATGGTTGCTTTTTCCGCTCGATTGCCTTACATGATCATTCATTAGATCGATGTGCACGCGCCAGTGCAAACAACGAATTTCCGTTTCCGGTGACATACAAGCGAGTCAAATTATCCGCCGAATTTGATAGAGGTGGTGAAATACATGGACGGTCAGATCACTTTGACTTCCCGAGACACCACTATTATTATGGTTCCTTTATAAATTATCCAGAATAGCAATTTTATTCATCTTCTTTCAATGTTCGTTATTCGCTTTCTATTGACAACCGCGTGGCCTTTGAAAAAGCATAAAATTACATTTTTAGACCGAGACCATAAAAGCAACGCTAAATTCAAAATGTTTTCCAGGATATGTAGAACCCCATTTGAAAAGAGAAAGCGCAATATAGCGCTAGTGCATTTGGTGACCCATAATTTCACGCATGCTCCTCAAAGAATTCCGCTGGTGACTGGAGTCCAATTATCTTACCTCTCTCTCTACCCCTATATCTCTCTCTCTCTCTCTCTCTCTCTCTCTTTCTCTCTCTCTGTCCTTGGATCTTTTTGAAATAGATACCACCACTCAGTCATCTCTCTCTCATTCTCTCAGTCCATCCCTCCTACTCAATTACTCCCCTCATTCCGCTAGTTAACCTTCCAGAGAGGAGTCAGGAGTGAGAGAGCGTGGGGCCCTCTCACTTTCACGCACTATCTCGCTTGTGACCCTTTTCAGTATCATGTTATGCGCCCCAGTTTCTCTGCTCACTTCATAATAACACGATCCCCCCTATATACAAGCAGTCCATTGTGTTCTGCGGTTTCGCTTTACTTCAAACCTAAAGAAGTGGACATGGAGCCAGACAGTGAGAGGTATTACAAATTTATAAACACTCGTCCGAAAGATTAAAACGTTCCGCTGATAAACGGCAGAAACAAGGACGAGAGATCATGTAAAAGCGAGAGAAGCAGACAGTGACCACACCACAGGTAGTACTGGAAGTGGAACGTAGTTTTTTAAATTCGTAATAGACCCTCTCGTTCTCACACAATCTCTCACCGTGGATCCCTCTCTGGAAATGTTTTTTTGTAGAATGGAGTGGCCGCGATTCAAATGCATTTCACCCTGGTGCTAAATGGTTATTTTATGCAGTGTGATAATGAGGCTCAGGCTTCCGCTGAAATTTTAAAAAAATGCATTAAAATGTTAATTATGTTCTTTCTTTCCGCAATACTGTCTCGTCTCTTCATATTGTATTCTTGAATTTACAACTGGGCGTGTTTAACCTATTCAACCCTCCAGAAATGGTTTGGGTGATGGATTCCCTATCGTGTCGCGCAATCTCTCTCTCTCTCTCTCTCTCTCTCTCTCTCTCTCTCTTTCCTGGACCCCTTTTTTCTTGATCGGTGGTATAATTCAAGTGTAATGTCCATTGGGCGATCATCGGTTGTAAGACGTGCACTGAGTCCTATCGTATGTCAGTTCTGAGACTACCGGCTCCTGACCTTTCCAACGATTATTCCCCTCTTTGCTTCGACTCTACCTTTTCCCTGACTACTGCTCTCTCTCTCCTTCTCACCACTTTCATGCAATGTGCAAACAACCTGGACGAGTGTGCAAATTTGCCTCCCCCGGGGGGTAACTAGACGTTAGAATTCGCAATATCAAGTAAAATTATTTGCCATTAGAATCATTAGAATTGCGTTAAGTGTAAGATTATTTAACTACGAGATTGCTCGCTAAGTTAGAATTGAGTGAGCAGCATATGATGGAATTAGCTTTCCAGTAAGCTAGTTGCCTACGTTAGAACCCCATTATCCGCTAAGGTTAATTGCCGGCAGTAAAGATGCCAGGCAAAACTCGCGGGAGCTCTTCCCTCCTCTAAGCAAACAACGCCCTGTGAGAGAATCTTCAGGAAGGTTTCACTTACTTTGTCTGGCCACTAGGCATACAAGATGTTATTGATCTACTCCTTATATGGAATCCCATGATTCCACCACTCCCTCTAGTTCTAACACGCTCTCTCACTCAAACCCCCTTTTTTCCTTTCCTAGGTTTACTTTCTTTAACTTGCTAGTAGGTACACAAACTCTTAAAATTTTAGGGATTAGGGAATACATCCTCCTTCGATCAGATGTATAGTTATTACAATTTTAAAATGATATGTTCATGAAATGGACTACTGGTCGTGTACTCTCTTTCTATACCTCGACGTGTCTCTCACTTTGCCACGCTCTCTCGCAGCCGTATCTGTTGTTTAGCACGGATTATCAACGGAACGTTTTATTATTTCGGACGAGTGCTCGTAAATTTGTAATAGATGCGCTTATTTTTTATCTCCCGCCTCCAGAAAGGTGCATACACAACATAGTGCGAAAAAGTTCCCTGCCCCTTTCTGGAAGTTTGGAACCTTACTAGGTACACATCTCTATGGGATTGTGGCACCGGTCCGATCCTGCTCGGACCATTCTTGTTGTTGGTGTTGTTCGTTTCTACCTATAGCTACCCTCTCAATTCAATTCAAACGCTTGTTCACGGAGCTTGGTGTGCAGAGCATAACATGTATGTTGGTTCGGCTCTTAGTAGGGATGCAAGTTCGGTGTTCGTATTACGATCTTCTCAGCTAGGGATCGGTAATACGGCTGATGAAGGGGAGAGAACGAGAGAAAAAGAGACGCCGTATTACCGAAACGGACGGCGAACGGGCAACCCTAGCTCTTAGCATATCATTTAGCAGTCTGCTTCTCTCTAAATCTCTACTCCATATCATGCATGTTGCCGAACGCCCATTCTAGGTGTTATAAATTCATTACTGATTGTGTATCTCTAATCTACCCCCCCCTCATCTGCCTGGAGGTTGCGAACCTTTTCCGAGGAATACAAATTTCTTATATTGTGATCGGATCGTACTTCGATCGCTGGTCGAGCAATTCGATACTAATTGTTCAAGACAAAAATATGTTCATAACCGATCTGTTTTCTCAGTTCGCGATCACTTCCGCATCTTTTCTTGTCCGGTAAATAGGAACACAAATAGAACTAGCTAAAGATCTTCACCATTCCAATACCCAAACACGCCTCCAGAAAGGGGTCACGGCGAGAGAGTGTGTGAAATTGAGAGAGTCCGACCATTTTATGGAGGTTTGTAATATTATGACTATCGGTCTGATATTTTTTTTATCATTCGCCCACCATTTTTCCCCTTTTCACTAAAAAAATTGATCACTGTTTTCTCAACGTGATCTATCATAAATCGTTCTGTCGCCTCCACGAGCAGTCGCCTGTTGTTGATGAGGCCTACCTGATCTCTCTCTCTCTCTCTCTTTCTCTCTCTCCCCCTCTCTCTCTCGCTATATCCCACCCTCCCGCAACACCTCGCGGTGTAAAAAAGCCAATCAGCGATTCGGAACACCCTCTTCTCTTTCTCTACTCACTAGGATCTAGGCAGAAAATGAGCACCATTAGATAAGTGTATAAGCAAATCTGCAAGTCCTCCTATCCCCTTTTTTCTCGGCCCTACCGCATTTTAGCCACGGCCCTACTGCTCGTGCATTAATTAGCTAAAAATCGCAAGGACACGAACACAGATACGCGGTTTCTTGGCGGTTTCTTCTTATGTCACTGTAATACCGATCTCTCGCACAAAATGCTGTAATACGAATATCGTGTGTAAAGTTGCTAGAAAGATGACATTTTCACTCAAAGCCATGTCACTCTTGCTTCCTGATTCAAGCGATTTTTTGCCAAGGTTTAATCTGCAACTGCTCTCACATACACTCAACTCTCGTTCCGTTACTCTCCCTCTCAAATAATTACTCGGTTTCTCTCTCTCTCCCTCTCTCTCTCTCTCTCTCTCTCTCTCTCTCTTTCTCAAATAATTACTCGCTCCCTGTGCTTTGTAATCTCAGTTCTTAGTAAGTTTAACAGCACTTGAGATCTGATCGGATCAGTTTCGATGCTTTATTTCAACGAAACGGTTACTTTTCTGCCTCTCGGTTTCTCACGATCTCGTAAATGACCAGTCTGCGCTAGGATTGTTGTTAACCTATTACAAGAAAACCTCGCTCACCACTGCTATTACAAATTTAAAATGATAAGTTCATGACATGAACTACTGGTGGTGTACTCTCTTTCTATACCTCGGCGTCTCTTGTTTTCCATGCTCTCTCGTAAGCGGAATTGGTGTTTAGCCGCGGAACGTTTTATCATTTTGGATGAGTATTTGTGAATTTGTAATATATCCATGCTTCTTTCGCTCACTGGCGCCCTTTCCGCTAGCCTTTGGATTCCGATAGAAATTTGTTTTGTTTTATTGCGATTTCACGATCGAGACTCCGCAAAAGGAAAAAGTCCCGACTCGTTACGGAAAACAATAGGCAGCTTCCAGTCTCCCCCTCGCATTTCAGGTGTCATTCACACCTTCCCTTTCCCTGATCTCTCTCTCTCTCTCTCTCTCTCTCTCTCTCTCTCTCTTTCTTTCTCTCTCTCTCGTCTCCCTAACATCGCGCACCACGCTTCCGTATGTTCACTTGCGCTTGACCACAACATTCCACCGCCTAATCAAACTGAAAGGGACCAGTAGCGAAAGAGTGTGTGAAATCGAGATATGTACTTTACCTGAAGTTGTGAGGTGTTATAGTCGAAATTTATATGCAGACGAAGTTCGGGAGAAATCGGCCTATATTGCAATAACGCGGGTGCTATTGAATTTGCTCACACAATTGATCTCTCTCACGAGAATTTTCGCATCAACCAACCCCGTCCATCCACATGATTCCAAACCGACAGACAGGGGTGAGGGCAAGAGAGTGTACTAAAGTGAGAGAGTCCCTCTCGATTTCACACGCTCTCTCACTCAAAAGGCCTTTCTGTAAGGTTGACCGGCCTGTGGAATGATGTCCATCGCTTTCCATTTGATGCCTCCTCACCAGAAAGGGGTCAGGAACGAGATGGCTTATTTTAATATGAACGATATTGAATGTATTCATGTGACAGTTTTCTCGCACCGACCCACCCATGTTTTGCCCCCCTGTCCCTCTTCTTTTCCCTCCCGTCTTCTCACTTTCCCCTTCTCCTCTGGTTCCTTGTATAGTGATCGGGAGGGGGACGTTTGGAACCCTTTCATTCACTCTTTTCCTCCTTTTACTCACCCCCCGAGAGCGTGATTTCGTACAGTTTATGATCAATCACAATTGAGTTTCTATTAGACGCGAGGATCTGTCTCTGATTTCGACTGGCGGTCTTGTTTTCCTGATTCAGGGAACTTTAACGACGTAGAACTCCCAAATGAAAACAAATTATGATTGCCTAATAGGCAATCATAATTTGTTTTATAGGCAATCATAATTTATAGGCAATCATAATAGGCAATCATAATTTGAAGGGCGAAGCGAGAATATGTGATCCATTGCTGGTTCTGGCGATTTTTCCTTTTCCCGTGATCCTTCCAATGTTTCTGCCTTACAATTAGCAGTAGAAGCTAATCAGTCGCTTAAAATTCCGAACATGCTTCATAAATATGAACAAAATCCCGCAAATTATTTGTCTCATGATTTTGACCAGAATTTTGAAGAAAAAATGTCTTTTACTTGAATATCTACATTACACACAGAAAAAAAGTCTTATATTAGGCCCATGACCTTTTCAAAAGTATATAAGAAAAGTATATATATATAAGAACTTAAGTCTTAAATATAAGACTTTTTAGAGGGCCTCATATAAGACTTTTTTCAGTGTGTAGATACCTGTGAAGTCTAAATATTTCTCGTTGATCGATTCACTTCCGTCCAGTGTTTATCCTTTCCCACTCACTAATTGTTGATACTTGCCGCGTCATTCCGTCAGTGAGCCTCCGGAAAGTGGTCTAAAGCGACGCTATCACAGACTCATTTCCTGATATGTTTTGTAGATAACTTTCCATTTCTTAGATAACCTTCTTAATGATCTTATAATGATCTTAGATAATATAGATATCCATATCTTTCGAGTCATGGATATGAACATCTCCAGTTTTGGTACCAATTGCTGATACGTCCACCTTTTAGTCTCCCGAAAGGGGTCAAGCCACCTCTTGGCCCCTTTCGGGACGATTTTCGATTATCGTGTCCATCCATTTTCATTTTTTCAACTGCTAATTAATTAATTAAAGTGATTTATTCATTTTGCAAATTAAAATAAATTAATTGTCGATACTTTCAGGGTTGATGCGACAGTAATCCCTCTCAGTCATGAGCAACGCAACCTTCATCCACAATGGCACCATCAGTTTTGGTTAGTTTTCTCTCTTTTTTTTTAGTTTCAAATCGTAAACAAATGTGTTTCACGGCTCTCATATATTTTACCGATGTCCCAGAAAATCACTGGGTCACGGCCGCATAAGAAGTTGCATTGAAAATAAAAATTGAAATTTATCGACTTATTGATTTTCAGCGGAAGACGGTGACCCGCCAGTTCCTGATCCTGCTCCGGACGCGGGATTGAGCGGGGGAGCCATCGCCGGCATTGTTATTGCTGCTATTGTGAGTCATCGATTAATACAATCGGAGAAAAAGCATGGGAGTTAGCAAATGAATTACTCACTTTTTAGCACAGAGAGCATGGGAAATGAGGAGAGCGCAAGTGATTTATTTACTAACTCGCATGCATGGCGAAGTAATTTTTCTCTGAGTGTAGTAATAATACCAATTTCGATTAATAGAAAGTAAAAATGCATATTCAGTTTTTGTCAACTTTCCATATCACTTTTTCAACAAACTAAAAAAACCCCGACATTTTTTGCTCGCGGATTTACCAAGTTGTATTCTCCTGCAATGTTAAGGCAGTGCAGGAACACTGTTTCACTGGTCTGAATGAGTATGAATTAAGCTTAAACCCGATCGTTTTACCTATTTTTCTTTTTCAATTTAGTGATCGGGTGAACCAGGGCCTTCTTCTGCTACAAAAATAACAACAAAATTATATGCAACACTTTTCGCTTCAATTTGCTTCTCCAATGTATGATTTGTTTCTGTTTTCGTCTGATCAGAATGTACAGACCTTGTTACTCACCACCATGTGATATTAGGTACTCTTAGCGGCGAAAAAATATTTGTCTTGCCACTACTCATTCCCTGGACAGTTCAACAACAGTACGGTGTTTGCTCGCTTTCTCACTGTTTGAGAACCGTTTGATGAATCATACTGGGACCACAAAGATTCAGACCTCCAGAAAGGGGTCGAGGAACTCCCTCCCCTGGTTCCATTTTGGAGGTTTAAAAATTCGCGTGGTTGCAGGTACACTCTGAATTCGACAGTGAATAATAATTAAAACGATTTTTTGATATATTTAATTATTTTAAAAAATAAAAATTAATTATTTAATTGCAGGTCGGCACCATCCTCCTGCTGCTGGCCGCCTTCTTCGGTTACCGATGGGTGAGTTATTGATTTTTTAAAAAATATATATAAAAAATCGATAATTTTTATATTCTAGTCACTTTTTTTTCAACTAATAAAGATGATGTATTGATTTATCGATTAATTATCGATTTTTGCAGTTGAAAGAGCGTCGCAAGAACCACGGCGAATACAAGCCGCACGAGGAGGAGGAGGAGCACGCCAAGAACTTACCGTACCTTGCCCCGCCCTCCGTCGAGGGATTGATCTAATCCTTGAGCTTTGACGCATCTCAGAGGGGATAATTCTGCGACTCCAGAAGTCGTGGCTACCGAGAAACGTATTTAAAATCTAAAAATGCGGTTCGCATGCCTCCATTTAAAATGATTCCATTTCCCTCGGTGGCCAAGACTTCGGGAACCTTATTTCTCCCTGAGCCCCCCCCCCATATCCTCACCCACCATCTTCCACTACATTGATCTTCCGCACACACACATCATGCCCCAGTGACTTGTAAACACACTTAACACTTACGTTAACACTTACTTAAGTAGTTACGCCTTACGTACTTATTACAATATCGAGAGCTTGCCTTACCAGATTTTGCACACTCTTTCAATGCTCACCTGAGAATTCACACACACTGTAACTTATCATCCCGAAATATGTGCGAAATGTGAGTAGACGGTCTCTCCATCTCGAACATTCCACACAGTTCCAATCCGTCCAGAAAGGGGTCACGGGAGCCTCTCGATGAACTCACTAACTCGTGACCTCTTTCTGGAAGATCTTTTTCGAAACGTTATCTTCACCCGTTGGTGGATGAGAGTCACATCATTCCATTTTTTGGCCGGTCATCCTTACAGAAAGGGATTTTGAGTGAGAGAGCGTGTGAAATCGAGAGGGACTCTCTCGCTTTTGCACACTCTCTCACCCTGACCCTTGTCTGTCGGTTTGGAATCATGTGAGAGTGTGTGTGATGGAGAGACATTTTTCTCACATTTCGCACTTTAACCCCGACAGATTCACTTCTCCCTACAGACTTGACTCATTCCGGTTCAATTCCATTGATTTTTGTCAATTTATCAGATTTTTGTACCAATTTGTATTCGTTGTACCATGAAACCATGCCTGTGACATATTATAATCGTGGATGCAAATAAATACGCAGTCTTGTATTTTGTCGGATGTATATATTTAAGTTCTCTGGAGAGCACGGACCTGAAACAGTGGAGAATTCCTCAAAATCTCCCGTTTCCTAATTTTAGAAGCAAAAAAAGATTCTAAATGGTGTCACTTTCTGCTAAACTTGAGTGCATCGGGTAAACTGATATGAGAAACGGACCAAAATTTTAAATATTCTTTTTAAAAAAACACTAAAATATGAAGGGAAAAACACTTTAAAAAACACTAAAATATGAAATAATCTTTAAAATAAAAAAAAATAATCTTTAAAAAAACACTAAAATATGATGGGGGCTAAACGTCCTCGATCTCTGATTCTCTACACGATGACTCATTAATAGGGTTTCCTTATTGGAAGTATTGGAAATGAATTCGTCATCTCCTCTCTCAATTTCACTCACTCTCTCGCACGCGATGCGGTCTGCGTTCCTTTATTCTCCACATTTCAGATTTCCAATAGCTTCCAATAAGAGAACTCTACTCATTAACCAAACATCTATGCTCTATGGCCTGAAAAAAGGACAAATGGATTCCGGGCTATAGAGGAAGTCTTTCAATGTTAGTCAATATCCGGGAAAAAATGCGAGTGAACGAGCTTTGGCCTCGAGAAGAGACCATTTCCGCTTGTGTTATGTGTTTGAATCACATGTTTCTAAGCTTACTGGCGAGAGAGCGCGCCAAATGAGAGGGTCAGACAAAAAAAATGGTTTTGGCATGGTGCCAATAGGATGTTGTCTGAAAGGGGTCAGTATGAGAGAATGGGAAAAGTGGGAGAGACCGTGCTCTCTCAATCCAAGCAAAAAAAGTTCATCATCAAGAAAGCATCAGAACTAGGGATGGCGAATGAAGAGATGAAGAGGGCAATGAAGAGGCGCTCTATGCTAATGGGGATTAGCTCTTCATGAAGAGCCGAGCGGTCGGTCTGCTCTTCACGAAGAGCTGACATTGTAAAATGGTTCCAAATTGATGGTTTGAGTAGATCTTTTGTGAAAAAATAAAATATATTAAAAACAGAAATAATTATCTTTGTATAACTTGACATATTTACAAATGCATGGCAGATAATCGCTTCGCTTTCCGGAAGGAGAGTTGCCCAACTAATGAATCATAAGAAATTCGCTATCGAGAGATCATAAATGTTCCTTGAAATTTAAATTTATTTTCTCTGTTTTAAAAGTCGTTCAAGTTACCTCATCATTCCACTCATGAGGAAGCTTGTCAGCTGCGGCCTTTTTCTCTCATCCAACAGCATCACACCCCGTCCCGATTCATCCCTCCACAGTGAACCAGCAGGATACAATGACAAAATATATAGATATGAAGGGCCGGGGAACACAACCTGTCCCGCTGGTATTAGCCAATCTTTTGTTTTACAAAATAGTCCGCATCATATGTTTTCCACAGACCACTCCATTTACGTTGGCTGACCTCATTCACCGATTTTACTTTCTCTAATATTTACATTTTGGATTATTTATTTATTAGGCTAATAGTTAGTGAAAATGACAACTTCTGTATCATTGAAAAGGAGGATCAGCAACAGCCATATTGGGGCTAGATCTGGCCTTTAGATATCGACAGGAGTGAGTAGGAATACAATTAATATATTAACAATATTTTACCAGAGTAAATTCTACCAAAAATGACCATCGTTAAGCCATTTTTCCATCCTCACTCTTCATGAAGAGAGAGGGCTCTTGATGAAGAGCAGACCGACCGCTCTCCTCTTCATGAAGAGGTGGGCAATTTGCATCCCTTTGTCTGAGGGAGATGAAATCTTCATTCTCGCTCTTCATTCGCCATCCCTAATCAGAACTCGTATCTCTGTCAGTCCACACTCACTTTATTAGTCGATACTAACCCGAGATATCGAGTTTGTTACCCTTTTTTTCGAAAGAGCACCTATCGGTAAGTATATCATAAAAAAAAATCCCTGGCAAGGGAAATCAATGCCCCCCCCTATTACTAGGGTTGGCTTGTCAAGGAAAATGACCGATATTTTTCTCGGATAAAGTGAAATGATCTCGATGAGGAATGAGGAGAATCGATTCCTTGTTTAGATCTCGGTTAGATCGAGAAATTGTCGCGAATTCGAGATCTCGATAAGCGATTGATTTTTTCTTCAATAAAAAAGCTTTCTACAGTACTTTTTCTTGGCCTGGTAAACGGTAGTCATTGTATTAGAAGTGGCAACTTGGGAAAGTGATATTTGGGACTGAAAAACGCGCAGCCGACCGACCATTATAGCAAATAAGGGTGAAAGTGGATGGCTAATCACTTTTCGAAATGGTAATCACTGAAATCATCATGCAGATAAGGTCGATCGATCTCATCTTTTGAAACACTTCAGACATCCAATTCCTTGCCAAGGAACAAGGCCTTGAAGTGATTTTCACTATTCTCGCAACAAGTGAGATAATTAAATTATCTCATTTCGAGATCTCGAGACCTTACTTGCCGGGCCAACCCTACCTATTACTCATTTCTAGCGAGGAGTTCTTGCGGAGATGGCCTATTACAAGTTCTCGAACACTCCTCCAAAATAATAAAACGTTCCGTTACTATTCCGCGTTAAACGCAGAAATGATTGGCGAGAGAGCATGGCAAAACAAGGGACACACCGAGGTATAGAAAGAGTGTACACTTACCAGTAGTCCATGTCATGAACGTTTTAAAAAAAATTTAAAAAAATTTTCATTTTAAAATTGTAATACCTGTGGATGAGTCATCATCCAAACATAGAGCCTGGACATTCGAGAAGAGTCGAGAAGATGAAATTTCCCACCCTTTTCTCTGGATGTTTTCGCAACACATCATTCCACAGACCGGTCAACCTTCCAGAAAGGCCTTTGTAGTGAGAGAGCGTGTGAAATCGAGAGGGACTCTCTCACTTTTGTAAACTCTCTCGCTCTAACCCTGATCTGTTGGTTTGGAATCATGTGGCAATACGAGGACGCTTTCGCGGCCTCTTTATGTAGTCTGCCATCACAACTTTCCTTTGACGTAAGCAGGAATTTGCAAAAACGATTGTGCAATAGTGTTGTTAGATCGAATATTTCTATTCGTGAGAACAAAGGGTTACTAACTAATAATGCATTGTTATTCGCGAATAGGATTATTTTATCTAACGACACTATTGTGCAGAGAATTCACAGCCGCCTTGATGAAGATGAATTCATCTTCAAGGAGAATCAATGTGCCCCCATATTACTTTTCTTCCTGATGATTTCTTTTCTTTTTCTTCTTTTTTCTTTTTTTTCCTCTTATTTCCCATTTCTGATGACGCTTGCTCGAGAATTTTAGCGAATCCTGGAGTGTCTATAATAATAAGGTGGGGCTCCTTTTCTTTCGGACAGATATGACGCTGTTTGCGTTAGGATCAACAAGGTCTCAACAGGAGTCTGGAACAGGTCAAAAATCGAAATGGCTCAAAACTTGCTCCTAGGGGTAACTTAGGACGCTGAAGACGCCCGTGCCATCGATTTCGCAATAGGACCCCTCTTGGCGCCGGTATGGCGCCGCGCACTTTTGGCGGAAAACGCGTTTTTCGTTAATAACTTCTCAGAAACTCGTCAAAATGGCGGCAAAACTAAAAGTTTAGATCAGAATTTGAAGCTCTATCAAATGGCGTTATTGTCACATCATGACGTTTTCGTGTTTTCGAGAAAAAGTCGATTTTTGTAATACTACGCATTACGGCCGAACCCAATACCAGATTAAAGAGCGTATTTTTCTGAGCATCTTGATATATTTGGTTAAGCAATAAGGTTGAAGGACGATTGTTTCCCATTGCTTCAAAGATTTTTCACGCGCGCGGAACGCGTATACGCGTAACGCGGTATCCGCGTGGTCGATGCGGTAGTGGTCTAAAACTTCAATCCGAAGGTCATAGGTTCGATTCCAATCGGTTGCCAAAGTCTTTTGCCGAATATTTTTTCATCGAAAAAATCACTTTTTAGAGATTTTTGAAAATGTGCCAATGTTGCCAGGGGTGAAATTTCGATGAAAAGAAATTCGGCAAAAGACATTTGCGACCGATAGGAATCGAACCAATGACCTTCGGATTGAAGTTCTAGACCACTACCGCATCGACCACGCGGATGCCGCGTCTGTACACGCGTTCCGCGCACGTGAAAAATCTTTGAAGCAATGGGAAACAATCGTCCTTCAACCTTATTGCTTAACCAAATATATCAAGATGCTCAGAAAAATACGCTCTTTAATCTGGTATTGGGTTCGGCCGTAATGCGTAGTATTACAAAAATCGACTTTTTCTCGAAAACACGAAAACGTCATGATGTGACAATAACGCCATTTGATAGAGCTTCAAATTCTGATTTAAACTTTTAGTTTTGCCGCCATTTTGACGAGTTTCTGAGAAGTTATTAACGAAAAACGTGTTTTCCGCCAAAAGTGCGCGGCGCCATACCGGCGCCAAGAGGGGTCCTATTGCGAAATCGATGGCACGGGCGTGTTCAGCATCGAAAGTTACCCCTAGGAGCATGTTTTCAGCGGATCCGATTTTTGACCTGTTCCAGACCCTTGTTGATCCTAACGCAAACGGCGTCATATTAGTCTATAAAACCAATTTAATTTAAAAGCTAGAACACCTACATGTGGCCATGCCTCATTCCCATATTTGGTTCCAACATTTTCCAAGTGGTTGTTTTGCATGGCGACTTAAAGGCTTCTTACCTGTTATCCCCCGGCGAGATAACAGGAAGCGCCATATTTTCGCATTTTAGCATGCATTCGGACGATGAATATTGACGAGGAGGGGGCAGATGTACTTTAAAAAGTTCGAGATCCATCACCTTTTGGTTGTTTTCGTGTGATACAAGGGCGTAGTTGGGGGCGCTTCTTCTCTTCCTCTCCATTATTTCTGTTTTCACCTCACTAATGCCTCGTTCCTTTTTTCTTTTCCTTCGAAGCACCGAGTGGCTAATCGCTAAATCGCTCATTTTGAATTTTCACCACTCACCCTCTCGCTGCACTATCTCAGGTGTACTAGAAATATACATATCTAATCTAATATGCCATTTCACGGTGTTACCGTTTCTTCTTCTAATGTGGAGTAGAGTGCGACACTTGAAAGAAGCCACTCAAACCCAGAGAAACGAGTGGAGCTTGATTCCCACACCTCCAGAAATGGGTGTGAAAAAGTGAGCTGAAAACGTCCAGAGAAATCTCTCTCAGTTTTACAAACTGTCAAACTCCTAGGCCTCACTGAGCCGTAATATTATGTTATTTGGCCTAGAGAGATATAGAGAATCTCCATGCATTCCTGGTAAACCCCATTGCCAAAATGTTTTCCGACCGACAAACATAGGTAGCCTCTTTGAGCACATTGTTACTCTGGTCAAGCCACATCTTTAAAAGAAAGCTTTCCACTCCACGTTTTCGATCAGCCAGAAACGGTCTACAATGTACAACAATACATTCTACGGTGGACAAAGAACAGTTACTTTCGAGTCCTTTCCTGTGTAGGCATGAATGATGTAATGGCTGAACTGTATTTTATTGGTCGCAAGTCAGTTCCGGTTGGCATTTGCTATGCGTTTAGAGGGGACTCCGCCCCTTGAATATTTATAGAGAATCAGTCTTGGTCAACGCTGTGCCCTGGCCTAGCTCCTACACCTTTCTTGTCTTAATCTCTGCAAATTCAGTATTTTTCCCTCTTGTTTCGTTCACACGAAGGTAAATATTAGTATTAATATAATACAACTTTATTCAGAAATGGACGTGTTTCGCAAGAATTCGTCGAAGCAATATCACCAGAAACACAATCTTGACGTGCTCGTAAAGAGTCTTTTCCAGGACGACCACATGTTCAAGGGGTAAGTAAAGTATTTATTTTAAAAACACTAATGAATTTAATATTAATAATGTCACCTAGAAGATAATGCCAAACTCTTGCAAAACAAGTGGCCAAGTTCCAGCGAAGCCTTCGAATGTGTTTCAGCACCATTTTCTATACTGCCTAAACGCAGAAGCTAGAGTGCACACAAACAGAAGAGCGGAAACCCAAAACTTATATGAAAAAAATATAAAAACTCATCATAATTCGGAAAAAGTATTGATTCTTTCAGATCCAGCTCTCGGCCCACTTTCGCTTCTTCACATAATTCGTCTCATTCTCAATCCGATCAACGATTTTGGGATGTCTTTGTGAAATGCGCGGTCGAGGAGAGGAAACCATTCATTTGAGGAGTTCGATAATTACTAATATTGTCGCATCATCACTATGCAATGTGATCCGACTACATTTCCGCTTGATATTGTCAGAATGCAACTGTCCTCAAGATTCCTCGGTTAATTTACGAACGTTTTCCCCCGCAATATTGGGAGGCATTTTCACCTTTGTACTTCTCGCTCTTTCTTCTCTTCTCGATCTCGCTATTTCCTCAGAATTGCATTCCCGAATAATAAAAAATCTCTTCAACGCAGTCCAAAATCCGGAAAACAACAATGAACGTCTTTTTTAGCTTCTCATTGTCCCATAAAACACTTTTTATGTGTGTATCTCACGGTGAGAGTGCGCAAGCCCTCATGCATTGCACATTCTTTTCCTAAGAAACAAGAAAGTAGCCCCAGAGCCCCAGAGAGTGTGTGAAAGTAGCCCAAAGAAAGGGGTCTTTCTCTTAACGGATTGATGTGATTAAAGATTGATGTGAAGAAGTTAAAATATGAAAGTGTAAATGACAATGAAGGCAGGCGGCATAATTAAGCGTTGACCCAAAAAAAAACAAATACAATAATCATAGGAACTTTAGAAGTTGTTAGTAACAAAACTTTATGGAGGCATGGGGAATTGAACCCCAGCCCTCTCGCATGCTAAGCGAGCGCTCTACCACTGAGCTATGCCCCCAGCTGAGCTTAGCGCCTTGGGCGCTGCATATCGCTCTGCGTCCTCATGTGTCGCAGGAATAGTTCTGGGCAAACGCCCCTTTGGCTTTGACAGATAACAATAACATACAAAGTACGCGCAGTTCCGCGAGAAAAAAACGCATCTTTTCTTCATTGTTGTTTATCCCACGAGAAAGTGCGTCGACAGAAGAACACCCATGCATTTTCAGACGATTGTACCTTACGGCTTATGCTCCATAAAGAGGTAAGGGGCGAGAAAGTATGTGACAGTGGGAGAGCGAACACTCATTCTCCCCCATTCTCCATGTTGTGCATTTTCCCCCAGCCTTGCTGCAAATTTTCGAATCACTTTCAGACCAAGAATAAGAAATGCATTGGAGAATACCATGGTATTCCAGATACGCATCTTACGTGACAAAAGTCGAAAATCGTTTAAACATTATAGAAAATAGGAGTGAATCAATGGAGAATAGTGGTTTTTCCACTTCAGGACTTCTTCATACAACATTAAATATAAGGATAAAACAATATCAAGAATTGGCTGAGGTGTAATTAGAAATTCACGTTGCAACAAAACATTTTGGAGGCATGGGGAATTGAACCCCAGCCCTCTCGCATGCTAAGCGAGCGCTCTACCACTGAGCTATGCCCCCGGCTGAGCTTAGCGCCTTGGGCGCTGCATATCGCTCTGCGTCCTCATGTGTCGCAGGAATAGTTCTGGGCAAACGCCCCTTTGGCTTTGACAGATAACAATAACATACAAAGTACGCGCAGTTCCGCGAGAAAAAAACGCATCTTTTCTTCATTGTTGTTTATCCCACGAGAAAGTGCGTCGACAGAAGAACACCCATGCATTTTCAGACGATTGTACCTTACGGCTTATGCTCCATAAAGAGGTAAGGGGCGAGAAAGTATGTGACAGTGGGAGAGCGAACACTCATTCTCCCCCATTCTCCATGTTGTGCATTTTCCCCCAGCCTTGCTGCAAATTTTCGAATCACTTTCAGACCAAGAATAAGAAATGCATTGGAGAATACCATGGTATTCCAGATACGCATCTTACGTGACAAAAGTCGAAAATCGTTTAAACATTATAGAAAATAGGAGTGAATCAATGGAGAATAGTGGTTTTTCCACTTCAGGACTTCTTCATACAACATTAAATATAAGGATAAAACAATATCAAGAATTGGCTGAGGTGTAATTAGAAATTCACGTTGCAACAAAACATTTTGGAGGCATGGGGAATTGAACCCCAGCCCTCTCGCATGCTAAGCGAGCGCTCTACCACTGAGCTATGCCCCCGGCTGAGCTTAGCGCCTTGGGCGCTGCATATCGCTCTGCGTCCTCATGTGTCGCAGGAATAGTTCTGGGCAAACGCCCCTTTGGCTTTGACAGATAACAATAACATACAAAGTACGCGCAGTTCCGCGAGAAAAAAACGCATCTTTTCTTCATTGTTGTTTATCCCACGAGAAAGTGCGTCGACAGAAGAACACCCATGCATTTTCAGACGATTGTACCTTACGGCTTATGCTCCATAAAGAGGTAAGGGGCGAGAAAGTATGTGACAGTGGGAGAGCGAACACTCATTCTCCCCCATTCTCCATGTTGTGCATTTTCCCCCAGCCTTGCTGCAAATTTTCGAATCACTTTCAGACCAAGAATAAGAAATGCATTGGAGAATACCATGGTATTCCAGATACGCATCTTACGTGACAAAAGTCGAAAATCGTTTAAACATTATAGAAAATAGGAGTGAATCAATGGAGAATAGTGGTTTTTCCACTTCAGGACTTCTTCATACAACATTAAATATAAGGATAAAACAATATCAAGAATTGGCTGAGGTGTAATTAGAAATTCACGTTGCAACAAAACATTTTGGAGGCATGGGGAATTGAACCCCAGCCCTCTCGCATGCTAAGCGAGCGCTCTACCACTGAGCTATGCCCCCGGATGGAGCGCTTGCTTAAGGCAGTGCTCATCACTGCTCAAACCTGCTTACCGCGATCAATGGCTCGTGCGAGGAGTCAGGGATAAAATGAAACACCCCCTCATCAAAACTGCTTTATGGTAAACATATCCAATAATAAAGTGCTTTTAAGGTTATTGTTATTAATAAAACAGGTCGATTTCGACGTTGTTCCTGCTATTTATTCAATGATCGGACCATGCAAGGTCAGAAATGTCATTACCATTTATGAGAGGAATCGCGAGAGAATCGACCATTAGAGGGGCTTATGCGGCAGTAGAATTTTTTTGTCGCCGATTTTGCTCTAAAGAGAATTGAAGGTACTTTCAACCATGCTCTATTTGATGGCGTTTACCGATTTTCGTTAAAGGCTCTATTTTTCGAGTACGCGCGTTTCAAAGTGACGGTCCTCGGCATTTCGAACCCGAGTGTGTCTCAGCAGAAATTTAATATCTTTTTTTAAAGAAGAGATATGAAGTTCTAATTTTTTACACTCGATAGAGGAATGGATTCTCCACATTTCTAACATTTTGATGGAATTTTTAAATTTTTAATCTTTTTGCTGAATTTCGATATGTGAAAACGGTCATAAATCGTCAAATCGGAAAAAAACTATTGACTCGCTCCCCGCGCGTTTTGTTGGACCTATTTATGTTCAATTTATGCCCAAGTATTAGCCAGATCGGTCCATGCGAACAAAAAGGGCACAAATTTACACAAGCTCCTTGACCAAGAACGCTCATTGATTCTTCCGCGTTATAGCTCTTTAAGAGCTAAATAAGTTTGTTTTTGAACGTATGTTGATATCTTCTCATTGAATGACACTACAGTCTACAGAAGTTTGAATTATGTGCTTCAGTCACAAGCTCTCTCACTTTCTCTCCTTCTCCACCGATCGAGCTTCAGACACGCTGGTTCGAACCCTGTCTGCGGAACAAATCTTTTGCAGAATTTAATTCCCCTTTGGGCAGTAAGTCAAACAATCATGTATAAGTTCGTATTTCCTCTGCTACAATCCAAGTTTTCCTCCTACGATTTCAGTCCCTTCACGAGGTTTCTTTACACGCACTTTCACTCTCCTTGCACTCTGCCACACTGTAACTCGTCTACTTGTCGGTGCTAAAAGGGCCGTTATCGCGATGAATAGACGAGTGAGAGAAAGAAGAACGGCAAGATGTTGCGCAGAGAAAGAGTGACGAGCAACAAAATGAATAGATTACAAAAATTCATCTCAATATCGCTCAACATTAATGCACTTCTTTCCACCAGCTGGAAAAGCACGTATACACTGGAGAGCACAAGTTCGAATTGGAACGGGAGACAGTGCATGATTACGTTTCCGGGATTGTCTCTCTGTCTCTCGGAAATCGAGGTGCCCCCGATACGAGCCGTCTCGGAGTTGCGATCGCAAACGCAGATCACACTGGAACAACTAGTCTCTTTCTCTTCGATTCACGGAATGCCCAGCCTTTCTCGATAACGGCCCTTTTAGCACCGACAAGTAGACGAGTTACAGTGTGGCAGAGTGCAAGGAGAGTGAAAGTGCGTGTAAAGAAACATCGTGAAGGGACTGAAATCGTAGGAGGAAAACTTGGATTGTAGCAGAGGAAATACGAACTTATACATGATTGTTTGACTTACTGCCCAAAGGGGAATTAAATTCTGCAAAAGATTTGTTCCGCAGACAGGGTTCGAACCAGCGTGTCTGAAGCTCGATCGGTGGAGAAGGAGAGAAAGTGAGAGAGCTTGTGACTGAAGCACATAATTCAAACTTCTGTAGACTGTAGTGTCATTCAATGAGAAGATATCAACATACGTTCAAAAACAAACTTATTTAGCTCTTAAAGAGCTATAACGCGGAAGAATCAATGAGCGTTCTTGGTCAAGGAGCTTGTGTAAATTTGTGCTTTCCATTCCGAAATTAAGTGAATATTTGAAGAGAAATATCTTAAGTTCTACTTGCGCCCTTTTTGTCTTACAAGCAAAGGGTGTTCGTTACCATACAGAAACTCTATTCTGAGTGATTTTACATGTCAAATACTATATTAACACTTTGTGAAGACGAAAAAGCGTTTTAGACGAAAATTTTCGAAAAATCAATTTTTTGTGCTCAAATCGTGTCAAATGATGACACATATAATTTATTTGATTATTTCCATATACAAAGATAGTTTTTGGTCACAAATGAGCTAGGTTTACGAGGTAGAGCTAGACTTATCAAAGGTGTCACTTTAAGTGGTCGCTACTTAGACTAACGCCCTTTTTGTTCGCATGGACCGATCTGGCTAATACTTGGGCATAAATTGAACATAAATAGGTCCTACAAAACGCGCAGGGAGCGAGTCAATAGTTTTTCCGATTTGACGATTTATGACCGTTTTCACATATCGAAATTCAGCAAAAAGATTAAAAATTTAAAAATTCCATCAAAATGTTAGAAATGTGGAGAATCCATTCCTCTATCGAGTGTAAAAAATTAGAACTTCATATCTCTTCTTTAAAAAAAGATATTAAATTTCTGCTGAGACACACTCGGGTTCGAAATGCCGAGGACCGTCACTTTGAAACGCGCGTACTCGAAAAATAGGGCCTTTAACGAAAAACGGTAAACGCCATCAAATAGAGCATGGTTGAAAGTACCTTCAATTCTCTTTAGAGCAAAATCGGCGAAAAAAATTTCTACTGCCGCATAAGCCCCTCTAATGGTCGATTCTCTCGCGATGCCTCTCTTATATTGCAATCATTACCATGGAATCTACACAAGATTTCTTCCCCAATTTCCGTGCTTGAATCTGCAGCTAGATGGACCGAGAGTCATGTTGCTGCAACTGCTGCAGCTGCTGCAGCTGCTGCAGCGACTCTTACGCCACTCAGTTGAACACCGACGACCATTCCAGAAGTGCTGCAACTCCATCAAAATGAAGACAACTCAGATGAGAAGAGGTACCACATGATTCCAAACCTACAGACCAGGGTCAGGGCGAGAGAGTATGCAAAAGTGAGAGAGTCACTCTCGATTTCACATACTCTCTCACTCCAAAAGCCTTTCTGGAAGGTTGACCGGCGTGTGGAATGTTGTGGTACGTAGACTTACTCGTGCCTTGTCGTTGCAAAAGTATATTTTGTGAAAAAACAGAGAATCTAGAGAGATAAATTTATTATTATTATTATGACCGTACGAAAACAACATACATGAATCCTAGAATATAAAAATTATTACCTAGTATTGTAAATTATTAATTATTATCATTATTTTTCCTAATAAGGAGCGTATTCCCGAATAGTGGTTACATTCTGACTAATCACAGGGCCAACGGTGGAATTCAAATAGGGTGCGTTGAATAAGTGATTGTCAGCAAGGGACAGGGGAATTCCGGGATTCTGTTGCATTGGTACTTGCTGGTTGGGGGCATAAACTGAATCTTCTTCGAATTGTGTCACTTGGACGTATTGAGGTTCAGCGATTCCGATGGGAGATCCATTGTTGTTCAGAGGAAATTGACGATTGATCTGTAGTTAAATAGTTTTTTAAAGAAAAATATGTAAATAAGCTATGATGGGATTATTTTCCTTCTATATGTTCAAAAAAAATGAAATAAAAAAATTATAATTAAAATATTCTTCAAACTTACGGTGCGTATGGTTTTGTGGTCTATTTCAGTATGTATGTGATTCATAAATTTGTTAATTATTGGAAATTTGTTCTAGAAACTCACTTGCAACATGGTCCCATACGGAAACAGAGACACTGGAAGAGGGAAATTGATCGGTGCACCGGTAGTGAGCGGTCCGCTCTGCAAAATCATCGATTAATTTAGATAAAGAAAGAGGAGCTATTACAAATTTAAAATGATACGTTCATGAAATGGACTATTGGTGGTGCACTCTCTTTCTATACCTCGGCGTGTCTCTTGCTTTGGTATGCTCTCTCACAGCCGCATTTGTTGTTTAGGAGCGAAAGGTTTTATTATTTGGTACGAGTGTTTATAAATTTATAATAGAACTCACGATGTGGTTTAGTTTGATGTAGATGTCCAGCAATTTCTTAGTCATTCCAATGTGGTTGGAAGGCTGAAAATTAAATTTCATGATATTTGATGTCTAGATTACTTGCTATTTCCGATTATGAAAGACAGTTTTGGACGATATAAATAGTTATGCAATAAAAAAATTTGGTTGAAATTTTCCCTCAAATGTTCTAATAAAAGGAATTGACGCCAAACCTCAGTTGTGAACGCGTAACAGCTCGATCTGCTATTTGTCGGTCGCAGAATTCCGGCTCCATAACAACTGCGAATATTCCGCTTCACCGTTTCCCATGTTCCCTCAAAATAGTTGGTAATATTTTACTACTTGTAAAATGAATTTCCCTAAACTATGCTTCCTCTCATTTAACTCGATTAAAGAGGTGAACTTGTAGTAAAAGTGTCCAAAAACAAACCGATTTCCCATTCGGGTTTGCGTTGTTTCATAGCGAAGTGAGAACTGGGCGATTGAAAATTCTAAAATTTATATTTTTTTGCAATTTTTAAACATCTTAAAGCAATACAAACTCAATTGAAATGAACAAAGGACAGCAACAAGTTGATCATTAAAATTGAGTATACTATTTTGTCAAATATTTCATTTTACAGTCGAAAATTTCTATAAACCGACCTGAATTCCTGTCCATTTCCGGTCCAAACAACAGCGAATTTCTTGGTCGGATCAACTAGCAATTTGAGAAGGAAGATCCATATGCACGGGTTGCCTGCAATCACAGTTTAGGCGCTAAATGGTGATAAGACTATTAGGAGAAAATATCATTTTTAGTTATTTAAGGTCACATTTTTAGGCGCTAAATGGTGATAAGACTTTTAGGAGAAAATATTTCGAAAAATCGCACTTGGGAAAAATATTTCGAAAAAAGAAGTTTCGGAAAAGCTCCGCGTTCGATACATGCAAATTTATTTTAATTTATTTAATTTATTTTAATTTATCAAATTTATTTTCGTGTCATTTTCGTGTTACCCTCATTCTGTTTGCGGTGAATTGAATTGGGATATACAAAAGACAAAGTAAACTCGTCGATATTTAGGGAGAAATAGTCTTCAAATTAATATGCGCTCGCGCGTTGCGGTCGCGTCACGGTACACAGTTTCAGGAACATTTTTTTCCGAACCGTCCTTTTCCGAAATGCCCAATTATGAAATGGTTTCTCCGAAATATCACCCGCATGGAAGGCAACACAAATATAATTTTAGCGAATGAAATACACTTGCAATATTACCAACAAACAATATTAACTTCCTAATTAAACAAATTTGCCCAGTAATTATTATAAACTGACCATTTGACTGCCTCTTGTTCAAATTTGTCTCTACAGGTAGATCAGCATCCGGTTCGTATCGACCGAATTTCCTGTACGGTCTCTTCTTCGGTTCAACTGTAGTTGCAGGAGTGGGCAGAGTACTGTAAGTCGAAGAGGGAGATATCGATGTCGAGACGTATCCATGGTCTGAAACTTGAGTGGTGTTCATTCGATTTCGCAGAACTCATTAGTATTGTAGTGTTATGCATCATATTGAAAAATGAAACCATTTTCAGATGTATTCAAAATCCGAAATTAAGTTTTTTTTTGAAAAATGGAGTCTAATATCTTAAATTATACCTGCCACTGGAAGCTGCTGAGAATCGAATGGGAAATTGATTGAACAGACAACCGGACTCGCAAAACTGGTTGCTGGAGATGAAAAGAAATCACCATGATTCTCCGAGAAATTGTTAAAGGCCATCTGAAATATTGCCTAGTGATGAGGAAACAACAGTTGATGCTACGAAAGAAAAAAATGTAATGACACTGATTGAGAAGTGGTTATATCACGACAAGTGGGCGGAGTCCGGCGTCCCATCATTCCTTTCCTCTTTGAGCGGCCGTCGGGGTGTCAGGAACCGCTTTTCGGTGTGTCGGCAGTTCGGATTCACTGTGGAGGAAGGATGAACCTTGTGGGGAGAGACGAAAGGGATCCGTTTGGACAGGCGTCAAACCAATCACTGCGGTTCGGACCCGCTGGCGGTACCCACTGGCCAGCAGTGTGGTTCTAGAACATTATCGATTTTTCCCAACATAGTTAAATTTTCATTTTTCGATACGTTCAATATAAAAATCGACATAGTGCTGAACCACATTTCCGAAATAAATTCTAATATTAGATGTTAATGGTTCTGCGTTAATAAGTAAGTCTGTAGTGATGTGTAGTTTTCGTCGGTGTTGGATAGAGCGGCTTCGAGATCGCTGCAGCAGCTGCAGCAACATCACCGTCGGTTCATCTTGCTGCATTGATTTTTTGTTGTTGTTTTTTTTGTTGGAACAATTGTATCATCCCTAGACAATATTTTCCACTCAGGCACTGAAATACTCACATGCAGGCAAATCTATCGCCGATTTTTGAATTGTGTTTCGACCATAGAATTTTTGAACAATTGCATCATCCCTAGATATTGCTGGGCAACTCCTTGCTTGTCTCAGAATTGACGGTCCGATTGTTTTCATGAATAGATCTTTCCATCTTGTTGGTGGTCGTCCGGTCGCCGTCTGGGTTCTAAGGGACTTATGCTGCATATACAGGAGCAGACACAAAGGAGTAATCTTGGGTAGATAACATGGTGTGAGTGATATATGGCTAATTCCTACCTTGTGTGGCCCACTCATTAAGTAAATTGGGAGAAATAACTACGGAACCGCCCGGTTGAGTACAATTACTTAATTTTAACTTATTATTTTATATGAAAAAAATACAAAAAAACGTTGTGATGAGTGAAAATGCTGCACATTTTATCCTCTACCCTTTACACTTGCCATTGTTTGATCGAATGGGAAGAAGGGTTGAGCAGTGATGAGCAGTGCCTTGAGCGAGATGTTCGTCCGGGGGCATAGCTCAGTGGTAGAGCGCTCGCTTAGCATGCGAGAGGGCTGGGGTTCAATTCCCCATGCCTCCAAATATTTTGTTGTATTCGTTCTAAGTTCTTTTTTTTGCATTCTTTTTCGATTAGGATGAATCGAAATCACTGTAACTATTAGGGAAAGAGAGAGACGGCGAGAGAGCGCGCAATGCGAGAGTCAAACAATGAGAGACGTTCTTGGCATGGTGCCAACTGGATGTTGTGTCTCACAGTCTCATTTTTTTAAAACATTTTTTAAAACTTAATTCAGGGAACTACACGGGCTGAAGAAGAAATAGGGATGTTTTTGAACGACTGCGTGGGCTTAAAATATATTCACTTCCGCCTCTCACTGTGACACCGAAGTAATAATGAAATGTGCATTGCATCGCGTTTGATCGATTTGAACCATAGATAGACGTCTCTCTTCCTTTCTCTTTTACGATGCACATCGAGGAATCGTACATCGACTTTGAGGCGACGTTTATTACACCATTCTTTCATTTTTGAAACGCCGAAGGGGAAGCTCGATGTTCCGTGTCGAAATGGCACTGATCCTGCAAATTAACTGATTCTTGATCAACGTACTTTAGGAATGCGGGTTCGGTAAACGTTTTTCAACTTTTCTTGTGAGAGTTCCGTAATACGGCTGATTGCGTGAGGAGAATTTGAGAAAAGAGAGTACCAGAGGGTATGCACTAGGGATGGCTTCGCAAGAAATGCTCTCATCATTCTACACGCTATCTCGTCGGTCAGACCGGTGAGAGAGTGTGCGAAATGAAGAGAGTGATTTCTTGCGAAGCCATCCCTAGTATGCACAACTCAGAACCGGAATCTATACTCTAAGTGAGCCTTCAGTCCGCGAATTAATAACTACGATGGCGAGGCTCCAATTGTAAATAAGAGAAAATATAATAGGGGAGAGAAAAAAACTCAAATCTCGATGAAAAATGCAATTCCCATGTGCGACATCTGATTAAAATGAACTTAGAAATCAACAAATTGTATTTACTAATTTTTTTTTTAAGAGATGGTACACTTTGGTCAACTGAGTTTTTTTTCTGTCTAGAGATATTTTCCAAAAAAAGTTTTATATTTAGATAATTCTAAATCGAAGTTATGATTTTTTTAAAAATATAAAGGTAACGTTTACACTGAATCGCAACATGATTACGCCCTGGAGTGTATTTCCACGTGACTTCTGCAATAATCTACATCATTAACAAAAGTCCTCGGCATAGAATGATCCAATGCTTTCATCACTTAGAGTTAGTTGAATTATCCAGAAGATCAACCACGAATGTGGAGTAACTTGCAGTGCGCTCTATTTTTCGTATACGTGGAGGATCGCCGAAACTTTCAAAGATACACTAAAACGTTTATTACTCCACCTTAGCGCACTATAAATGCTCAAAGATTCTGAGCGAATCATAGAATTCCTCGTTGGGATGAATTTGATACCGACATTTCTTTTGCTTCTTGGAGCGGCTGCAGGAATAGCTACAGCGGCGCAAAGTAGAACACATTTCAGTAAGTTCGTTACATACTTTCCTACATAACTACATCATTTATCGACAATGTCCCTGATGCTGTTTCGAACGCGTTATATGTTAATTCCATTAATTTTTCCTATATTTGCCTTTATTCCATCAGGATTTCGTACTTGTAAAATATTTAACGTAAGGTTGAGTATATTTAATTCAACACTTACAGCTGATTCACTGAAGATTAAATGCGATGCCCTTCCTTATCGAACAGTGTACCTTAAGTTCACGTGCTACTTTGCGTCCGATGCCAAGGCCAGTTGTGAATCATTTTTTCAAGGGTGAACCCGGGCCTTCCATTCCCTCGTTGTCGGTAAAATTGGTAGCAACTTTGATTGCGAAAGGTAACGTGCCCCAGAAGCTTGATCAGCAGGGGATACGTAGATCTGTGCAGCAACCGGCCTTACCGGTCGGCCCCGGCAGAGTAGTCGCTTGTCGACGTAAAGTCCTCTTGATTCCGGTAGCAACTTTACCTTTCTTTTTTTTAACCTTTACCTTTTTTATTCAAGGGTAAACTCGGAGTTACGTGCCTCCGTGTTAGAATGATAATACTCATATCCAGATATTGTTTAAAATTTAGCTGCGAAAAGATACCAGTTCAGCACCTTTATTCCAGATGGACGTTTCTAATGCAATCAAAGAGTGTCCTTCAATTCTAAAGGGAGCATCATTGATCGGCAATATCCCTGATGCAGTTTGGAACGCGTTATTTGTTGATGTATGTGATCATCAGTTTCTAACGTTTTGCCATTTTTTGTCATCTAGAAACAAGACTTTCACCAGTCGTCCGCATCCTCTGGAAAGAAGAAAGTTATGTGTGCGATAAGTAAGTTTTTTTTCATGACAATAGGAGTAATTCTTCCGGGAATAGGATTTTCTTTAATTAAAAAAAAAACATATTTTTGCAGACAACGGTTACACTTGCGAAAACGGATATCAGTCCACTATTTCTGGAAATTGCCTTGTTAAAGGTGGCAGGAAGATGAACTACAGTGTGGTAAGTCCATGCTAACTTCTATGGAAACTTTAGAATTGATCGAGATTATTTGAGGCTTCCGAGTACTGTTCGAAGAACGGCACACTCAACCTTCTATCGAGAACGATATGCAAAATAGAGATATTGCGCGTATGTCCATACAATATTGCTTGTTTGAAAAATGATATCAGGTGCTGCTGGTACAAAAGTGATGTGGATCGGTCCCCGATTGACGAATAAAAATGTCAAACCAACGTCCTTTTCGTGGTTTCAGTTTTGCCACAACCAAAAGCAAGCTTCATCTCAATGTAAGATTTTATAAGACTTTATGATTCATTAAGTAAAATCTAATAAGCGCAAGACTTTTTTATATTCTCAGGATTGAGTAAGGTTTTGATTGCTTGATTTTTGTTTAGCTGGTATCAAAATGTGTGTTCGATTATCGTATTTTCAGTCTTAGCTCGCGATCCCAAGTGGTGCTCTAACAAAGTGGCGCTGGCCAGTAAGGAAGGGTATTGGACCTTCGCGAACAAGAATAATCTGTATTAAAAAAATTGTTTTTGTGCAAATATCCATATTTTAGGCTCGACGTTGCTTGCATTGAGGATGCTAAATCTGAGTTCAGGACTGGTTGTTAAAAAAATGTATTGACATATATTTCAACATATATTTTTTCAGATATGCCTAAGGTGGTAAAGAAAGATATTTCATGCGTTGCAAACCATAAATACGACAATTCGACTGGACGATGCGAATGTTTGTAGATATTTAAATCAATGCTTAAAATGGAGTATTGTTATTGCGTTATTTTTGTTTTGCATTTCACAGCAGTATAAATATATATGTATGTACTTTCAGGGACTGGCCCCCCGAAAGGATGTGTCGAATTGTATAATTCGAAGAACAAATCCACAATCATGCCAATATATTTTCCGCGCCCAGCTTCGTATGTACGTTATCACCTCTAACAGAATTCTTCAAAAGTAGATGCAGCAAACAGTGTTTTATATGTATTTCAAAGAGGTCCGGCATCGAAAAATAAGTTATTTTATTTGAAAATTCAGAAAATTCTAAGAATAACTGTGAAAACCGCATATTTTTACAACTTAAAAAAATTAATTATGATTTTTCAAAGATTGCAAAATTTAGGTATACGGTAGCTCTCGCAGCCGCGGACTTACGCTGTTTAGCGGCTATATAATCTCAAAAGAGATGATGCCATAATATTACTATATATTAGAAAATGCTAACGTCTGTCTGTCTGTCTATCTGTCTGTCTGTTTGTTTGTCCGTTTTTTTCCTTCCGTTCGGTCACACTTTTTTTCTCATTTTCCTTATATTTCGCTTCAAAATTGCGCTATCTTCTCAGAACCTTTTGCATATGATAATAGACCAGAATTGCTTTAAAATTTTACAAAATTTAAATCACCAAATCCATGGCCAAGTGGTTAAAGGGCGCGACATTCAAATCCGACCGACGCAGCTTCGACCCCCGCCGCGGGCAAACCTTTTGCCGCATTTTTCGCAAGTGCCGCAAGTGCTCCTGGCACGTTTCTAAGTACCGTGAAACACGTTTTCACCTGTTTTGCCGAGTTTTAACAGCGTGACGGAAGTTTTCGTGTTTTCGCTATAAATCGCTTCAAACTCAATCAATCTTCTCAGATCCTTTTGCATATGATAACCGACCAGAATACCTTTCAAATTTTACAAAATATAATTAACCAAATCCATAGTCAAGTGGGTTACGAGCCAAACTTTGAATCCGAGGCCCCCAGGTTCGACCCCCGCCGCGGGCATACCTTTTGCCGCATTTTTCGCAAGTGCCAGAAACCGTCCTAACCCGTTTTCGAGTACCGTGAAACACGTTTTCACCTGTTTTGCCGAGTTTTAACATGAAAATCGAAATTTTCGAACCTTCTCCAAACGCACCGGTGAGTGTCGGGGATCACAGGAAAAGTGTTTTGCGATGTCAGAAACGTGTCAGAACGTGTTCTAACACGTTTTAACGTGAAAAATCGAAAATTTCGAAAAGTTCCAAAATGATTCAGAAAGCGTTCTGAACGCACTGTATCCTGCGTTTCCGTTGTGAAAGGCTCGTGAGGCTGACGAAACGAAGTGGCTCCGTGGCAACTTTTTTCGATCGCTCTCAGCCTCACGAGCCTTTTGCAACGGAATAAGCCAGTACTCTTTGTACCGATTAACATTCCCTAGCATACTGCGAGCTTTAATGTAGCCCGGAGCCTCTTCCGAGCTCTCCCTCGACCGAACCCGCACCCAGAACTATGCAAAGAGCGTAGTGTACGCATAGAGCGTAGTGCATTTAACCTCAATACAACCCCGCTAGTTTTTTCGTATTTTTCTTCTGAATCGTCCTCAGGGATACTCGCCATAGTCGAATCAATTGCAAAAACACCTATTTTCACTTTGCGAAGGCCTATTTCAAATTGTGCAGCCGCTAAACAACGTAAGTTTGGTGGATGCAGGAGCTACAGTACCTTTGAAACACTATATTTTGAAAATTCAAAATTAATTTCAAAAAAATCGTAAAAATATGTGGTTTTTACAGATGTTCTTAGAGTTTTCAGCTCTTTTGAATAAAAATAGAATTTAACGAATATAAAAGTATTATTTTATTGGCTACAAACTCCCTTAAATAATATATGTATTTCACAGTTTATAGAAGAAAATGAGTTCTTCCCTATTATTACCATACTGTTTCCATGGTCGTGGTTATATCCCCTTAAAAATAGATTTTATCGAGAATATTTTGACAAAGTTTGCATGTATCAAAAAAAATATCAAAAAATTGAATCAAAAATCGAAAATTCATTTAAAAAATATTTTGAAACATATCTCAGCCGGGTTTGTGCGGTGCTCATTATTAAGTCAATTTTTCGGATTCTACGCCTGAAACGCTTGAAGTATACACTTGGGTCCACGTTTCAACATAAAAAAAACCTAATTTTACCTAGTACGGACCCATTTCTATCATATAGTGGTTGTTATGTATACGTCAATGGTACCCATCAATCCATTACAATTTTTCAGATGAATGCTCGTTCTATACAGGAGTTCGATAAAGACGTGGGTTTAAAGATTTATGTGTACAGTAATAGTTTTCGGACAATTTATATCTTTGATACAACATTTGAGCCCGAAGAGTCTTTCCTGGGACAAAGCGGCTCTAATGAGAAATCCATTTGAGATTACGTTGCAACTATTGGGGTGTTGCGAAATCTATCATTTATGTTTGATGACGCACACATAAATTAGATTTACTATCGGACTTGATTTTCTTGAATAGTGAATTGCTACTATGATAGGCATAAACAACTAGAAGACTTCCTAAATGATCGCGGTTGGATGTTTCGGTCCTTGGGTTCGTAGACACCCAACCGCCTCACGATGGGTGGACCTCGTCAGTACGATGCCCATCGTGAGTAAAAGGAACAACAAGATAGGGGTGAAGAGAAATGACTTTGAAGGGAAGTGAAAGTAAACGGAGATAGGGGTGAAAATGACAACAAACAATCAAACTTGAAACGCGAAATGACAATAAATCAGTAAACGAGAAGAGAGGAAAGAAGGAGAGGGGGAATGAGTGACCAAATGAGGGGAGGGGAGGAGAGAGAGAAGAGGAGGGAAGAGAGGGAAGGGAAGGGGGGGGGAGAGTCACGTGTACTATTTACTGTATACCCTCTGGGGGAGGGAAGGGGGGAGAGAGAGAAGGGGGATCAAACTACACTCTACCAGAGTAATCTCAACGTCTTTTGTTTTGGAGAGATTGAATCACCTTGAAGCTTACGTCATTACTAGGCAATGCGTATTTCAGTGATATTGCTGGATTCATGTTCAGTGTTCTGAAGAAACGTGAATAGAGTACCTCTTGGGGATATTCAATGGAAAGGAAGTAAATAATGAGCTTTTGAACTCTATCAAGAAATTGATCGAAGTCTGAACAATTTCTAAAAATTCGCACAATCTCACTGTGAAATGTATTTAATCCCATGGAAGTTGGTATGTTAGAAAGAAAGTGAGGATATCGAACCACGGAGAACGAGTAGTCATCTGTTTTGTTGTAGAGTGACGTTTTTTTAAATGATATATTTCGCTTTACGTTTAGATGACGCAATCTATGCATACAATATAAATATTATAAAATTACAAATACTTGTCCAAAATAATAAAACGACACGCATTGCATTATGATGACGTAATTATGTTTGGGAGTATAGAGAAAGTCATCTGTGCCAGCCTTTTCAGTTAAAGGAGGAGGAACACGAAAAATAGAATGTCGATTTGCTGGCATTAATCGCTTTCTCATGTGAACTATGATAGAAATCCAAAATTTGAGATCTCTATCTTTCCTCTGAACCGAGATACGCGCGCGAAAAGAAACTACAATAGCTAAGGGACAATCAGGGTCAAGTTCAGATTACGGTAGAGGGAGCGGTCTCTCACTTGCACGAGTAAGCAAATCTCTCGATCAAATATTACTCTCCTCTCGAGTTTGCATGCATCCTCTTCCCTTCCCCTCCCTCGTCCCCCACAGGGAAGAGGGAGAGGAGAGGGAAGAGAGTACATGCAAACGAGGGATTAGGGAAGGAGAGAAACAGGTGGAATCGCCAAAAGTCTCACTGTGTTTAGCAGCGCACTCAGTTTGCGATTATTATCCTCAACCTTTCCTTACAGTATAAACACCTGTTGCTAAGAAAATTCCATGCAGGAACCGGTGGTGTTCATCCTCCTTTAACTTTGAGCCGAGATACACAAAAAAATCAGATTGTTGCGGTTCGAAAGTGAAAAAAATCAGACGGTTCGAAAATGGGCGTGGCCAAACTAGCGCCCTTCCTCAAATCGATTGCTGCGGGCAAGTATCAAATCGAAGCGCATTTTTTTACTTTTCTTTCCGCTAGCTATCGATTCTCCCATAAAGTCTTGACCGTATTCATGCCCAAACCAGATCTCTAGAGCACGGCCCATAGAATTCCTCTTCGTCAGACCACAACACTGCGAAAAAATGACTTTTTCGTGCCCTGAGGGGAAATGCTGGCCTACCGCGGCCATGTTCATCGGGATACATGATGGTGGTCATTTAGGTGATTTCTGTCGGGTTTTTGGTATGTCTAAAAGTCGAGATTATGTTTTCCAACATCGATTTTGCATAATCTGTATTCTAATATTGTTATTCAAAAAACAAGTTCAGATAAATGTTTTCCGTCCATTTGGATGTGTTTCCGAAGAATTATAATACACAAAAAAATCCTCAACAGCACGCGACGCCATACCTGCGCCCGGAGGCTATTGCGAAATCGATTGCACCAACGTCTTCGTCGTTGAAAGTTACTCCTCGTAGCAACTTTTTAGCGAATTTGATTTTTACCTGCATCATATAACATGGATTCTAATAAGCTTTATTCCAAAAATTTAAAAATATTTCAATTCGATTTAGAAGAGTAGAAAAGGTCGTCGCGCTTCTGACATACCCCCTCCCCAGACATATTGCAAGGGGGGAAATGTCAATGATGCATAACTTTCTAAACGCTAAACAGCCAAATTACCCAAATGACAAATGACAAATTATCCAAAGCACTGTGTGAATTCTTGTTTAATGCAATTTCACAGATTGTCCGAGCTGTCGTTCGTCGGGGTTGCATGATAAATTTCCTTAGCCATTACCCCGTTCCTCGAGCTGGGAGTATTTTAGACTTGCAGGTAACATTCACATGAATGCCCACAATCTGAGAACCATTATGTTTTAGATGTTAACTATGGCAAAAAAGGATATGGAGATTGGGAAGTTCCAGCGGCCTCGAAAGGAACTGTTGAAGGTGGATGTAAGTTTAGCCATATATTTGGAAAAAAATGAATTTGAAGTACATTATCGCACAGGGGATGACACAAAAATTTATATCGTCGTAATTTCCTTCAAAATTGAGATTCAATTTACGAAAATTCGCTAGGTTGTTTTTTTTATATATATTTTCGAATAGTTCCGGCTACAGATTCACTACAGGGAGACTCGGTCGCCTGCTCCAGGCGCGGTCCAAGGGGGAGCCCGGTAGCCAGCTCCCGGTAAGGTCAGTGGGAAGCTGGTAGCCGGCTCCGGGTTATATTAAATCTCAACGTATGTTGGGGCTCTTTATAGCTGTTAAAATCACTACAAAGAGCCCCAACGTACGTTGAGCTGCGATTTGAAATCAATTCAAAATTTAGACAGCCAGTAAACGTATCTTAGACATGATGATTAATATTTTGAGATCTTAAAACTAAAACACGTAGTAGAATCGCATTTGATGTGTATGGGATCAGTACTAGGGATGGGGAAGGAAGAGTGAAAGGAAGGCCTTCCTCTCTCTCGCCATTGTGATTATGATCATGGTGGATTGGAAGGACGAGTAGAGAGGGACGGGCGAACTCTTCCGGAAGAGTTGACGATCTTTCGGAGGAGTAGGTCTTTTCATTAAGAGGAATTTTGTACTAATTTGTGTCTTCCAATATTCATTAGCACCCTCCTAATCTATTGGAAGCAATTTACAATGTCCCGAATATACATTTGCATTGAAACCATGTGGCACTCTTACTCTTCCGGAAGAGTCGCAACTCTTGCGGAAGAGTAAGATCAATTAGCATGCACCTGTCTCTCTCTTACCTCTTCCTTCCCCATCCCTAATCAGTACCCTTGCGCCTGGTTTTTGAAAGAAGAAGGGGGAGTTCCGGTTGATGCCAAACACAGCAGTTTTTTTTTCGCATGGGGCACATCCAGGACTCATGAGTTTCCCGAAATTCGTCACAAACTTTGAAAATATTTAGTGTCTAATTGAGGCGTAATTTCTAAATCAATTGGGGAAATTTCAATTGGGGAAGAAACGCCATAATCTAAATCGCTAAACTAACTGTGGATTTGCTAACTAATGGACCTCAAAAATGACTGAAATTATCGCGCTGTGAATTTTGGTGTCATGCGTTTGTTTATACACTAGGGTTGCATGTTCGGTTTTCGTGAAACGGACGCGCGCGTGCGCTCTGGCAGTCTGCTTCCGTGAAACGGCGAGAGAGTGATAAGGGGCCGTTTCACGGAAAACGGCTCGTTTTGGGAGTAGAACAAAATTCGCTGTGTGACTCAGAATAATCGAAATGAAACGGGATAAACTGGACACTTCTCCCGTACCCATTTCTGATTTTTCGACGACCGCCGTTTTTCAATTTCTTCAAATTGAATGTTGCCTCCAAAACGGCCGTTTTCCGTGAAATGGAGACAAATGTTTCAAACAGAAAAGGTTAACCCTATTATACAGCATACCTAATCTTGCCCTATTCTCTCACAGTCATCCAAAATGGAGTGACGGGTGTGAATTGCTATTGTGATGCAAATCAGTTCGAAAAAACTCCTACTGCCGATGCGATCTGCGCCCCTCTCCACGAGTGGAACGAGGAAACTGGCAGATGCGAATGTATATCTTTTGAAAATGCAGTTTACGCAATCAATACTTTAGAATTTCAGGGACCTTAGAGATAAATATTGCGGCGAAATAGTCAACAACCAAGGCAAGAAAATGCTTCTCGAGATCCCAAGTTTGCTTTCTCGTTTAGAGCCCATCGAAATATCACGTAATTCAGATTGGCCCATGAATAAGAGATATGATCAGATATTTGTAGATGCAGGACTCATTGATTTTCATCTCAAGGTACGTTTGCGGCCGATAGCAACCAGTACTTTTCTAATAAATTTCGATTTATGACTGAATCCTCCTTTTTGAAAATACTAAAAGTATTTATATGTAATGATCCCGGATGAAGTAGTCTGGTTGAGGTCTTTTCGATTCGAAAGTGCCACCGCTTGCTGCAAATTTGAAGTTCCAGTTTCGTACTTGGCAAATTTTTTTTTTTTTTTGGAAATTTTTTTATCGATTTTTCGAAAAAAAAATCATTATTCTGTCACAATGAATGCGTTGAGATAAAATGCACTCTATCTCAATGCATAAGTCTGGGTACAGACTCGGTGCAGGGAAAGTTCGGTAGCCTGCACGAGGTGCGGTCTAGGGGAAGCGCAGTATCAGGCTCAAAGTTCGGTCCAAAAGAGCTCGGAAGCCGGACACATTAACTCCAGGTTCGATCCAGGGGAAAATTAGTGACCTAGAGCGTCACTATATTTTGAATTATTTATCACATCAGGCGGTAACTCTATCTGGTTGCATGGGGCAGTATTAGGGTGGCGAAATCAGTGCAGTATCGATACACAGTGCACTCTCAGTACGTACACTGAGTAGTACACCAGTGTATCGATACACTCGAAAAAGCGAGCCTGGCGTACTGAAATGCACTGTGTACTGCTAGTACACGACGCGCCGTGGTTTCTTCAAAATCAAGTACTGCAGTGCACATGAGACTCAAGTGCACTGCAGTACTGTACTGCTATTGGCCACCATAGGCAGTATTCTTTGATATTTGAATTCCAGCACTGAGGAACAATTGCTCTCCTTATTGTTAGATAATCTCTCCATCTTGATAGATGGCGTCCTGGGGACGTTGTCTGTTATTTTTAAATTTAAAAAAATCCTAGTCTCCGAAGAATGCTAAAACCCGAATATTTTTGCTATTTCTTGAAATGAGTTATGAATTTTCAAAGTTTCGCCTTTTTCCACAGCTGGTTACGGTAGCGAATGCGCAAACTTCGCCCATTCGTGAGCGCGCTCCCCCGGCTGTCGTACCCGTATCGGGTATCGCGCGCTCTCCGCAGATGTATGTCTGCTGCAATAAATTCTATATGAATCCGATTAGAACACACGACAAGCCTACAAGACTAGACCAAGAAAAATTCAGGGCGCTTAGAATTGAGGTTGTGATTCACTAGTCTCGACTATGAGCGACTATGAGTCCGGCGGAAATGGACGGGTGGTCACTAGATATAGAAATCGACCCGTTGTGCTACGGGGTTTGACCCAATCAGATTGTTCCAATTGAACGAAATGTTCTTATCAGGTTACTGCAATCACTGTTCGACAAGGGGCTTCTCCTTTATATTGACTGGCAGGTCACATTTTATGGTATGACATGATTCATTATTATTATTTAAAGAACTACTGTCAACAATAATGTGAGTACTACCCACTATAGAAGATTGGAGCAAATTCCTCGTGTCGGCTTTTTCGCCTAGTGCCGCCACTATGTCGGAAAACTTAGACATTCTCTCTTATGTATTCAAGGTAAAGGAGAAGGCATCCAACGGGAGCCGGTGCTAATGCCAGCACAGAATGGGTTGGTAAAATACGAATGACCCAAGCTCTTTTTTCGGATCTAGTTGCCTTCGTAAATAGTTACGCCACTTCCAAACCACCTGGTGTTGTCTTTCTGTTTTCGAATCGGCTTAGGCCAAGTCTTCTATCTGCATAAAGACCACACTTTTTAAAAATCATTTTAATATACATGGTGATTATGCAATATAGTCTGGGGAACGTTGCTCTTCTTTTTAAAAAAATCCCGCGCGCCGAAAGCGTGTACACTCACGGCATTCGCATGAACGTTGCGGAAATGGTTCAGCACTGTTGTGGTACCTCCTCAAAATATCAGAACGTGTACCGGAAAACCTGAAAGAAATATTCACTACTTGCATCTTTGGGAATACCCATTATCATGATTTGTGTTTATGCTAATTTGATTAATCGGCACTATTTGCCGGAATCTTCCAGGACATACCCGGTGAAATGTGTAAAATAAAGCGACAAAATAGATGCGAAATAAAGGATAGAACCGTGAATTGCTGGCATTTCCCGGCTATATATGGCAATGACGACAATTTTGCTAAATCTGGTCGTTTTCGTATAAAATTTGTTGCTGTACTTTACACATGGCACCGGGCATGCCCGGGTAGTTCTAGGCAAATCGATGTGGAAAAAATTATGAGCCTACACACGAACCGTGAATAAAATTATTCGCAAAGTTACAAAAAGTGAATAGTTTCACGTTTTCGTTGACGGGAACGAACTTTATAGGACTACATTTTTCTCAAAGAATCGGAATTCATCCTGCTATAATCTGAATTTGGGTGTCTTTAATTAATTATTTAGTTAGAATGCTGAATCATAGCCATACGAGTACATGAAGGGTTGGATCAGATTTTTATCAGGTCAGACGCGTTTCGGGCACTAGGCCCATCATCAGTGACAAATTACCTAGAATGGACATACATTGGGGAAGAAACAGAAGTGAGAAAACGTGAGGATACAGAATCGGTAAGAGAGAAAAAGAAGGTGGATTGAGGATGATGATAATACAAGTGTGTGAGGGGAGAGAGAGAGGAGAGAGTGGTGAGTGAGGCTCTCTTTATCTCTCTAGCTTGACCCCACTCTCTCCTTCATGTACTCGTATGGCTATGATTCAGCATTCTAACTAGTTGATTCCCTCATGAAGATAACAAAGTATTCCCTCTTCAATTAATTATTTAGGGAACCTACACTCGTCTTGATGTAGGGTATGGTAAACACTCTGTCAGTTTGGGATCACAACGAGCGATTTGCGAGTGCATGGGAAGGGGCGCTGCGAAAGGTGAGTGAGACAAACCAGGGGGCTGTATAATAAACTTGGCCAAGTTTTCGTCCATCTTTTTTCGTCAGTTTTTCACTTAATCTTTATTTATTTGCAATGGTTCGATTAAGCACGATGAGAAAGTAACAATGCCAAAGAAATGAACATAAAATATACTAGTTTCGACTAGCAAATCCGTGTTAAAGATGACCGAAAACGGTTCTTGGCCATGTTTTGTTTTGGGCGAGCTAGACAGTGACGAGAGAGCACGTAAACATGTGAGAGCGCAGAGTGTCGCGATATTTGTAAACAACACATTCCTACTTTTCCCTCTCCTCGATTCGCATGCTCTCTCTCGTCACTATCTAGCTCGCTCAAAACAAACTTGGCCAAGTTCTAGTTTTCGGCGATCATTAACACGGATTTGCTAGTCGCTAACAACTCCTGTTTTGAAATGCACGGTGCGCGCACGATATGCGCCCGTGAAACCCCTGGGTGCCGCAGATGCGGGGTGCGTGCATGCACTATGTGCACAAGGTGCGTTGCACGTGCGTCGAACGTGCACACAACGTGCGTTGTGCGTACATCCTGAATTCTGTAAGAAATTTTTCTTTTCCACTGGGGGCGCTAGTAGAGCGCACGTGCGCCTCTTGTGCGCCCGATGCACAATTGACGATGTTTCTTACCGAAGTACACCACGCACGTTCGGCGCACGTTCCACGAACGTGCGTTCTATCGCAAACTGAAAAATCGTGCGCGCACCGTGCATTTCAAAACAGGAGAATATATTGTATGTTCATTTCTTTGGCATTGATACTTTCTCATCGTGCTTAATCGAACCATTGCAAATAAATTAAGATTAAGTCAAAAACTGACGAAAAAAGATGGCCGAAAACTTGGCCAAGTTCTCACAGACTATACAGCCCCTGGTCTATCTGAAACATTAAATCGTAAAACAAAACGTAATAAACACGAAGTGAATACGGATTTAGAACTATTATTGGATAACCCGAAATCGCCGATGTGCATCGATCATCACAAATACAATGATAAAACGGGCAAATGCGAATGTACGTTTCATTTACTGTTGTAATAAAAAATATGTTTATCTTGTTCATGTACTAATCAATTAGTTGTTCAAAAAAGAGTGTCTAGTAAGTACCTGCAAACATGAGATACGATGTCGCATTGATCGGCAAAAGTGCTACAACAAACATGCTAGCTAATCAATCGAATGTTATCGAGAAGAGATGAGTCAATGGATTTGATATAGTTAGAAACAACACGATCATTACTTATAATACAATTATCTGGACGGCTCAAAAGGGGTACTATTCTATTGGGAAGGAACCTGTTAGATCTTTCTGAGTTACTAGAAAAATTACAAAGCAGATGTGTGTGAGCTAATACGATGGCTTTTACCGTTCACAGGGACTGGTCCCTCTAATGGCTGCATGGCAGTGACGAATTCACTTAATTCTTCTCTATTCGTCACAATTCCAAGCTGGCCGAATAATACGTATGCTATGGTCAGTGGAACCATCGCTTTGTTTCCAATGTTTAAGGTACGGGATCGGTAAGAAACGACCACCTCGGGCCGGTCCATTTGAGACCCGGGGCCCATACTTGAGAGAACGTAACAAAAATCCCTTATTTATATTTGCAAGCTCTAGGTAAGGGACAGAAAATTCTTGAACGCCGATTTATGATGTTTTTTACTGCTCTACTATTCATAATCTATAGGTGATTTAACCTCTTATATGAAATGCAAAACAGTTTTTTTAAAACTTATTACAACAATATTTCAGCATTGAAGTATCAGAAACTACTATAAATATAGGATGTTTTACACATTCTGGGTATAGAAATTCCACCCTCCTGAGGAGGGTACAGCAGCTTTCATATCGAGCGGCACGTTCTGCCTTCATCAAATGTGGTGGAGTCTTACCGATCCCGCCATGTATTTTTCAGAAGGACTTTAAAAACTCCCCTACTCTAAAGCCGCAATGGGATGATCGGGTGAGAAAACAATATATATTAAAGGGACCTGGCACTGCAAAATAAGTTGTTTTTATTTTAAAGAAAATTCTTTTCTGATTAGAATGCAAAAAATCGCATATTTTTACGATTTTTTAAAAGGAGTTATGATTTTTTTAAAGATACTCGCGTACCGGGCATTACTGTGTTCATAACTCCTTTCAAAAAAATCATAAAAATATGCGATTTTTTGCATTCAAATCAGAAAAGAATTTTCTTTAAAATTAAAAAAAATATTTTGCATTCCCAGGTCCCTTTGAAGGAAATTCAGATACATTGTGCACAGCGTTTTGAGACTGGTCAAACAATCTTAGTAGGATTTCTGAACCAGTTTATAGAAGCAAATGAGAGATAAAGACACTATGAAGAGACGCACGCTTTGCAATCCCATTATGAACGCTTTAAAGGTCTGGAAGATGGTGGTTCGTCGAGGTTGCATGGCTACTGCATATACACATTTTCCTGATTATACCAATTTATACGCTGAAGTGAGTGCTTTCTCGAGAACCAACAAAATATATATAAGTCACATACATGTTAAAGAGAGGAACGTGTACAAGCATTAAAAAATCAAAAATGCATGCCTTATGATTTTTTGAAACAGGGCAAGTATTCAATTTTTCTATTTCACGACTCCCATTCTGTATGAGTAGGAACGGGGGGACGTCGTTGGAAATAACACACAGTTCGTCTGTTTAAACTAAACCGTGCAGCATCGAGTCGTTTCCAACGCCGAGTATGGAGTCTATCGAATTGACTATAAACAGTACGGAAGTACTGAGCGAGGTCAGCATTCGGTCACATTTTTGGCATTCACACAGGAAAACAGAGTGCCTTATGGGTCTATGAGTTGCTTAAACTCTTGTACGCAAGATAAAATAGTTTTATACATATGCCTTTTTACTTATGATGGGCATTAAATAACACTCTTTTCTGTGTGTAGTCTCTATTCGTTTTCGTTGTTTTCTTTAGAAGCAAGCATAAAAATAAAATAATCTAAACGAATAAATATATATTGTGAATTAATGTTAACAGAGTTCGCGGCACTGGGAACTTCTCTAGTGGATTGCTTCTGTGACGCAACTCAAATTCTGCCCTCTCCTTCTCCACCCGAAGTCGAATGTCTTCCTGGCCATAGATATGACACAAAGACGGGTCATTGCGAGTGTAAGTTCATAGACGAATAGGGTATGTAAGGAGATGAGACACATGACTTCAAGCCTACCGTAAGTAGTCAGATAATGAATAATGGAGAGAAATCCCTTTCGGCTTCACGCGCTTGCTCAATCTCTACCTCTTTCTGCATGGTTTGTTCGGAAATCAGCTCTTGTTTGATGAGACATTTCGGACAACAATCCCGCCCAGTATAATATGCGAAACTTTTTTTTATTTCAGGGACCGGAGAACGCAAGATCTGCGGTGAAGTAACAAATGAGCAGGGAAAGAAGATGACTCTTCAAATACCCAGTAAAATTTTGTATTCGAAAGTTGCGACAACAGAGAAAAATGTCAGATTGGCCGGCGTACAAGCGCTATGATGTCAATCTCGAGATGGCAAAATTGAACGACTTCAATGATCGTGTGAGCACTTTTAAGTGCATTAAAATGTAGTAATATTGTTATCAACATTTTTGATCAAAAAATTCTTCTTCCAATGATGAACTGTTACAGATTGTATCTATCTCGATTCGTCAACATTGCTTCGCTAGTCTTTATAGTGGCAGGTATTTGAACGAGGTTGGTTAGATATTTTTTTTCTCAAAAGGATGAATACTACATATTTTTCGACTGAAGCAGAGATCAGATAGCACATGGATTTAATCTCCTCTCCCATTTATCTAGAATCCTCATCACGAATTCGATAATAGTGATCGGGTCATAAACACTTTCTTATTCCGCCTCCTAAAAGAACAACAAAAGATGAAAAAAGAAACTATAAACCCAACTGATGGCACTAGAGAAAGATAAATTCGGAATTCCGCACCCGCTAAGAAATATATGGAACTCTTGCATCTTTAACTTCTGATATTTCTGAAATAAATACTGAGTAGTGTGATGAAATATTTTTCAGAAACCGCAGCTTATGGAAACTCGTGGGTATGGCGAATACGTCGTTCCATCGTTGTACAACAAACAAAATAAGACCAAGGCTGAGGGCGCATCGAGAATTGTCTGCGAGTGTTTCTATTGATAAATTGGCGAATTCGATCGATAAATAATCATTTTACATTTCCAGTTCTAATTTCTTTAAAAATTAATTGTCGAATTACGAAGTTTATCCCTGTTTGCATGTTTCTGGGTTTTCTAAATCTCCCCCCCCCCGCAATGATGAAAATAGCTGAAAGAATTGTTTTACGTGGCTGAAATATCAATAAATAAATTTCTGAACGAGAGAAATATTGACATGAGGAGATGGATACTCCCCGGTGCCTCGCATCTTTACAGAGCGGTTTCCGGCATTATTTCCTCCATTTACTCAATGATCGGACCATACAATGTCAGGAATCAGTCAATTTGCACTCATTACTAAGTGAACTACCCACGATTCTTCCACTATTTACACTCACACTCGGCTATATTGCTGTAGCTGCTACTTCGACCCCGCCAACACACGACCAATCCAGAATTGCAGCAGGCGCAATATCGTACGTGATTCTCATCACCGTACGAATTTACGAAAAGTACATTTTGTACTTTTTTTACTTTTTCTGAATACTGAACGTACGGAGCTGGCAAGAAGCTTATTCGACTCAGAAAAATAGGTTTAGTAGGGATTGGCACGGCATGTCACGGTGAAAAGTCGCTAGAAATCGATAAAATATACTGTAGTGTCCATCTTGAGCGCGTTCATAATTCGCCGCGAAGTCACGGCATTGACGCGAGTCTATGTAAATTGAGGCAGACATTCAAATTCGCTAAGTGGACGAACTTTCGCCCTCATCCCCAATTTGCATGAACTCATCGCACTTCGCCGGGAATTATGAACGCGCTCCAGATAGACACTACAGTATATTTTATCGATTTCTAGCGACTTTTCACCGTGACATGCCGTGCCAATCCCTACTAAACCTATTTTTCTGAGTCGAATGAGCTCCTTGCCAGCTCCGTACGTTCAGTATTCCGAAAAAGTAAAAAAAGTACAAAATGTACTTTTCGTAAATTCGTACGGTGATGAGAATCACGTACGATAGAATGAAGACAACTCAGATGAGAAGGAGGTGCTTAGTTTGCTCGTAAATTATCGGTACAAACGATGTTTAAAGTAAGAGAGCAAATACATTTATTATTATTACGCCCGTACAAAAACAATACGAATGGATTCTAAAATGTACACAATTATTACCTAGCGTTGCAAATTATTAATTATTATTATTATCATTTCTTAATATGGAGCGTATTCCCGAATAGGGGCTTGATTCTGGCTAAAGACAGGGCCAACGGTGGAATTTGCATATGGAACGTTCAATAAGGAGTTATCAGCAAGGGGAAGGGTCATTCCGGGATTCTGGTACATCGTTGGTGCTTGTTGGGCGGGAGCAGAAGTTGAATCATCTTCGAAGTTTGTCACTTGGATGAATTGAGCTTCGTTGATTCCAATGGGAGACCCATCATTGTTTAGAGGAAATTGACGATTCACCTGGAACAATTAGTTTAGTGATAACTTTTTTAAAAAAATCATTTAAATAAGCTAAGGAGTGAGTGTTTTCCTCTAGAGTGCCAGAAAATTCAGTCGAAAATATGAAATAAAAGTCCTTACAACAATTATTTTATTCGTTAAACTGCTTATGGTTTTGCGGTCTATTTCAGTATGCATGTGATTCAAAAAAGTTTGGCAATTAATGGAAATTTTCTCTAAAACCTCACTTGCAACATGGTCCCATACGGAAAGAGAGACACTGAAACAGGGAAATCGATCGGTGCACCGGTAGTGAGCGGTCCGTTCTGCAAATTCGATTACTTTAGATAAAGAAAGGGGAGGTATTACAACTTTAAAATGATACGTTCATGAAATGGACTATTGGTGGTGCACTCTCTTTCTATACCTCGGCGTGTCTCTTGCTTTGGTATGCTCTCTCACAGCCGTATTTGTTGTTTAGGAGCGAAAGGTTTTATTATTTGGTACAAGTGTTTATAAATTTATAATAGAACTCACGATGTGGTTTAGTTTGATGTAGATGTCCAGCAGTTTCTTAGTCATCCCAATGTGGTGGGAAGGCTGAAAATTGAATTTCATGGGATTTGTTCTCTAGTTTATTTGCTATTTTCGATTATGAACTATAGTTTTAAATTATTTATTCAAATATTGATTAAAAAACTATTTCTCGCAAATACTTTTTAAAAAAAGAATTGACACCAAACCTCGGTAGTGAACGCGTAACAGCTCGATCTGCTATTTGTCGGTCGCAGAATTCCGGCGCCATAGCAACTACGAATATTGCGCTTTACCGTTTCCCACGAACCCTCAATTTAGATAAGTAATATATTATTAATTTTAAAATCAAAGATATTTCCCAAAAAGATGCTTTTTCGGTCAATTTACTTGATTAAAGAGAACTTGTAGAAAAAGTGTCTAAAAACAAACCGATTTCCCATTCGGGTTTGCGTTGTTCCAGAGCGAAGTGAGAACTGGGCGATTGAAAATTCTAAAATTTATATTTTTTTGCAATTTTTAAACATCTTAAAGCAATACAAATTCAATTGAAATGAATAAAGGACAGCAACAAGTTGATCATTAAAATTGAGTATACTGTTTTGTCAAATATTTCATTTTACAGTCGAAAATTTCTATAAACCGACCTGAATTCCTGTCCATTTCCGGTCCAAACAACAGCGAATTTCTTGGTCGGATCAACTAGCAATTTGAGAAGGAAGAACCATATGCACGGGTTGCCTGCAATCACATTTTTAGGCGCTAAATTGTGATAAGACTTTTAGGAGAAAATATCATTTTTAGTTTTTTTAGGTCACATTTTAGGCGCTAAATGGAGATAAGACTTTTAGGAGAAAATATTTCGGAAAATCGCAATTGGGAAAAAATATTTCGAAAAAAGAAGTTTCGGAAAAGCTCCGCGTTCGATACCTGTAAATTTATTTTCGTGTCATTTTCGTGTTACCCTCATTCTGCACACAGAAAAAAAGTCCTATATTAGGCCCATGACCTTTTCAAAAGTCTTATATATAAGTACTTAAGTCTTAAATATAAGACTTTTTAGAGGGTTATGGGCCTCATATAAGACTTTTTTCTGTGTGTGTTTGAGGTGAATTGAATTGGGATATACAAAAGACAAAGTAAACTCGTCGATATTTAGGGAGACATAGTCTTCAAATTAATGTGCGCGCTCGCGCGTTCCGGTCGCGTCGCGGCACACAGTTTCAGGAACAATTTTTTTTCCGAAACGTCCTTTTCCGAAATGCCCCATTCCGAAATGGTTTCTCCGAAATATCACCCGCATGGAAGGCAACACAAATATAATTTTATCGAATATAATACAATTGCAATATTACCAAAAAACAATATTAAGTTCCTAATTAAACGAATTTGCCCAGTGATTATTTATAAACTGACCATTTGATTGTCTCTTGTTCAAATTTGTCTCTACAGGGAGATCCGCATCCGATTTGTATAGATTGAATTTCCTGTACGGTCTCTTCTTCGGTACAACTGTCGTTACAGGAGTGGGCGGAGTACTGTAAGTCGAAGAGGGAGATATCGATGTCGAGACGTATCCATGGTCTGAAACTTTGAGTGATGTTCATTCGATTTCGCAGAACTCATTAGTATTGTAGTCTTATGCATCATATTAAAAAATGAAACCAATTTCAGATGTATATAAAGTCTAAAGCACACTTTAAGAAAAATGGAGTATAATATGTTACGTTATACCTGCCACTGGAAGCTGCTGAAAATCGAATGGGAAATTGTTGGAAGAGGCATCCGGCCTCGCAAAACTGGTCGCTGGAGATGAGAAGAACTCGCCGTGAAAATCCGAGAAATTGTTAAATGCCATCTGAAAAATTGCCTAGTGATGAGGAAACAACAGTTGATGCAACGTGAAAAAATGCAATGGCACTGATTGAGAAGTGGTTATATCACAAGTGGGCGGAGTCCGGCGTCCCATCATTCCTTTCCTCTTTGAGCGGCCGCCGAGGTGTCAGGAACCGCTTTTCGGCGTGTCGGCAGTTCGGATTCACTGTGGAGGAAGGATGAGCCCTGTGGGGAGATAGTTGAGAGAGGAATCCGTTTGGAGACCAGTTCACCGAAAAGAAAAAGACGGTTCGCACCCACTGGCAATAGCGTGGTTCTAGATGGATTAGCCTGTTCAATACATAGATCGATAGTTCAGTACCTAAGACCCTAGAACTACTAATTTAGTAAGACTTTAGTAAAATAAGACATTGATTGAACGACATAGGTAGGCTGGTGCTGAACATTCCTTTATCGATTAGGTCAGAGCAAAGGGATTCTCACAACCGCACTGCTCTACCCCCCCCCCCCCCGTAGAATGCCGTGAAACGATTGAAACGGAAAATTTGCATCACTCAAGTGGTTAAAAGATAATTATGAAAAATAATTAACATGCGGCGAATTGGGGATTTCGAACTTTATATTCCATAACAAGCATGCTTTCCACTGCTTGAGCGATCGGTAAGAAGGATTGAGCAGTGATGAGCAGTGCTGCGAGTGACCATTTCAACCGGGGGCATAGCTCAGTGGTAGAGCGCTCGCTTAGCATGCGAGAGGGCTGGGGTTCAATTCCCCATGCCTCCAATATCTTTTGTTCGTTTTCAGTACTCTTTCTATATTTCGCAGTCATTCTTACTCCTTATCCTAACGGTTCAATACCAGTGTTTCGAGAATTATCGATGTAATTTTCCATGCTTATTCGTTCCACAGAGGAATGTCGAATTTCGAATGAGGAATTTCGCTAAGACGTCTTATTTCGATATAACGCGTTCTCTCGCTTCTGACCCCTTTCTGGAGCATTGGCTGTGGAATGATGTGCGGTGACTCATGTGAGCGCGTACGCAAACAAACGAGAGGGAACGATTCCGAGTAGAAAATGAGAGAGATGAGAGAAGAAGGGAGGGAAGATCGTTTCAGTACATGAACCAGCACCTCAACAAATATGCTCTTTTTTTCTGTTGCTTTGGGGCTTTTTACTTCGAAGTTGCATTTAGAGTATTTTCCTTTCGATGTGTTTACTTGGGTCAACTCTTTATGCACTTTTCAGCCAGATGTTGATAACATTCGTCGGTTGTTTACGATTGGCATTTTCGCCCTGACCTGTCTTGCCTATTTCAACTGTTTTCGTGATTCTCCTCGGTTCCCCTCATTACCATCTTTTTAATCTTTATCATACACTGCAACACTGCTGATAAGCTGATCTAGAAAGTTCCGATTCCTTCACATTTGTTTTGTAAAAGTTATAGAAAATTCATGTGGAACTGATCAATTCACTATTTTCAGATCATCATCTTTTCGGTACTAACTCTAGTAAGTCCAGCTAATAAAAAAAATGCTTCATCATCTCCTCTTTTCTCCTCTCGCTCCACACGCGAAAAGCACAACGACCAATTTGTGGAGCGCCCTTTGGACGGAATTGAATGTGATTTCCTTGCAAGAAGAGGAGGACGAGGGACAAGTCGCCAATTGGACGTGAGTAAAATGGATTTTTATTTTGCGTACAGTTCCCGTATGAAAGACGCCCGAGGCAGTGTTGATTTCATTAATGAGACATTCTACACTCTCAAAATACAAATATTTTTTTGTTTAAAAAGTGTGATTATTCGTTTAGTGAACGTTGTGAATGCTTGATTTCCAAGGAAAACTTGGCACTGGCCCATTCCTAATCGAGAACTTATTAAACTTACCTTAAATTTGGAAAAATTTGGAACCTCCTGCAGGCCCCTTGCCTTGATGTCAGGATAAATAAATATGTAAACATACCTTAAATTTTACAGTTCAAACCGACAACGCAGAAATTGTGATTGGGAGGAATTCGTTGCTGAGAATGATGATAAAGAAGAGGTGAAAAAATTGCAAATAAAAATAATTTTGATTTATTTTAAATAGCTTTTTTAGTATCTTACATTGAATTATATTTTTTTAAATAATTTGTTTATAAATATATTTTAATAATTTCAGACTAACATTGCCAAGTTCTTCCTGTGGGCCAACTTGTGGAGGGAAATCGAGCAGCTTTGGCTTGAAAATGATCTTTGAATCATTCTAAATATCAGTAAAACCTCTATTCCATTTGACTGTATTCCTTCCTACCTCTCGAATAAAGCTCAATAATTTCTCAAAAAAATTACTGTCCCCTAGTGTCGATTACTTTCATTTTTACGATTTTCTTTTATATTCTATCAAATGTTGCGAATTAGGGTTGCAAATTCGGACAATGTCGGACGCCGAACATCGAAAGTGAAAAATGAATGGGCCTGTGTTCGCCTTTTTTCGTGTTCGGACGAACGTCCGATTTGTTCGGATTTGTTGGGGTTAAAGGTGGTGTCCCACGAACTTTTGGTCAACTGAGTTCTCACTGTCGGGTTATGGTAATCGGTTTCCTGATAAGAGACCCGCAAACCGCATGTTCAGCCGATAAGTTTGAACAAAGTTATTCGCGTTTGGCTCAGTGCCAAAGTGACCCTGAATGCAGGGATTCAAAAATGATAGGGAGGGATAAGGGTGGACGAGGAGAAAGCGACCGCGTCATTGAAACATATGAGATGAGGAATGATGGAGCAGGAGATTCGTGATACTCCTTCTTTAACGGAATTTTGTCAGAACATTGTGATTATCAAATGACTTTTTATATCATAATCTATTCAAACAATTTCGGGGAATCTGATTTGACTATCCCACGAGTTCAGATTTTTGTAACTGTCATTTTCCACAATTGTGTGAGTATTGAGCAGTTGCTTTGAGGAAGTCAACACTTATTAAGAATTCAGCACACATTTCGCTTTTCCCAGCAATTTGATTTGGTGCGTGTTATGAATAAGGTAAACATAATTACTAAAGACTATTATTTCAGAACGTCTGTCTGTCTGTCTGTCTGTTTGTGTGTGTGTCTGTGTGTCTGTGTGTCTGTGTGTCTGTGTGTCTGTGTGTCCGGCGGTCACGTTTTTCGCATTTTCCTTATATTTCGCTTCAAAATCGCGCTATCTTCCCAATTCCTTTTGCATATGATTCCCGACCAGAATACCTTTCAAATTTTACAAAATATAATTAACGAAATCCATAGCCAAGTGGGTTACGAGCCAAACTTTGAATCCGAGACCCCCAGGTTCGATCCCCGCCGCGGGCAAACCTTTTGCCGCATTTTTCGCAAGTGCCAGAAACTGCTCTAACACGGTTTTGAGTACCGTGAAACACGTTTTCACCTGTTTTGCCGAGTTTTAACGTGAAAAATCGAAATTTTCGATATTTTCCCGAATTCACAACACTATTGCGAATCTATTCGAAAAAAAAAGTTTCTCTATTCGTTCCCACAATTCCTCTCGAACTCACACAACTATCTTCTCTCGGCGCGGCTTCCCTCTTTTTTTTCTCACGCTTCCCACGCGTCTTTGATCCGCGCCGCCGCGTCATGTCTTCTTCAAGAGACCATATCACTTCGTTTCCATATTTCGCCAATCTTGGGTACTGTTCGCGCAATAAAAGTCTCACGAAAGAACGAAATGATCATTTATCGTAATGGATTTGGGACAAGATTCTTCGAATTTCGACTTTTCGGCAGTCGTTAATATCCCGGACGGCTATTACGGTGCGACCGCTGCAGCACCTCCGGTTGGCTACTTGACTGCTGCAGCTGCTGCAGCATCGGGACTACGCCACACATCATCGACTCCGCCTCCGGTCGTGTAGCAGCAGCTGCTGCACCAGCATGGAGGCTTCCCCGAGCAGCAGGTACATCTTTTCTTTAAAGATAATGTAATCAATAGAGAAATAAACGATTTCAAGTTGTGTTCAATTTATTTGTTGATGTATAAAGAGTATTTTAGTGGCTGCCTGAAGTCGACTACAACGCCCTTCCGCTTATTTCAGAGGTGAATTGCATATTTTTGGGGAGGGGAGTTTTGGTTCTTGGCGCGAATATTCTATCGCCAGTGTGGGTGTGTCCAGGGTTAGGAGCGAGAGAGTGCGAAAGTGAGGGTGTATCTACTAGAGTGCGAGACCACGGTCTCTTCATTTCATATACTCTCTCGTCTATCGACCGGTCTAGAGAATGTGCAAAATGAAGAGGCCGTGGTCTCACATTTCGCACTCTAGTATCTACCATCAATGGAGGTACGGGGCTGCAGAACGACGTTTCTCGTGCTCTCTGGGCCTATTCAGTCTTGAAATATGAATTAGGAGTGATTTTAATTTCTAAACTCAATTCGCTTCTTTCCAGAACTACGCTTCTGCTGTTCAGCAGTACTTTCGTTCTCTTCCCCCGCAACCCCTTTCTGTTGACTGTGAGCAGTTCCCGCAGCTGCAGCAGGGGACGCAGCAGGTGCAGCAACCTATTTGGGTCGCACCAGTCGTAGTTGCGGCTGCAAATGTCGATAACTATGAGAGTTTGCCGAGCAAATGGTTGAAGGTGAGTAAAAATGATCCATTTCTCAAGATCTTTCCACCACCGACACCCGTTTGAAAATCTCATATAAAATACGATATATCGGACAGCATTTTGCAGCACACAATCACATTTTGCAGCCCATTACTTCACAGAAGAATCATGTGTGCAGCAACTGCGGCACGAGTGAAACTTCGCTTTGGAGACGATCGGTCAAGGGAAAGATCGAGTGCAAGTGAGTACGGTAGATTCGCTGGACTGACTGACTGATTACGGTAGATTTATCGATCGATTGCAGCCCGTGCAACTTGTACGAGAAGAACAGCGGACGACCTCGGCCGCTCTCACTGGCGAGAAGGGGAATTCAGAAGAGAAATACCAAGCAGAGACAACCTCTTCAGTCCACCAATCCCATGTCAAATATATTACAGAACAACCCAAAAGCGGAGTAGTTTCCTCTCCCACATGTATCATTTCACAACCACAAAAATCCTATCGTAACCCTCTTTCTCACTCAAATTAACCTTTAAAAATACCTAAAATATTTTCAATCTCGCTTTCTTAATCTCCTTTCTACCTCCGTATGGTATCATCCAACAGATAAAGTTAATGTTCTCATTGGGAAAGATTTAACAATGTAAACAAGCCAATAAGTGTGGAAATAAATTAACATTTGAAAAAAAATGTCCACCTCATCTAAAAAATCTCCATTGTTTATTCACATGTTATTGTTTGCATCATTTACGGCAACTAATAGAATAGTCACATGATTCCAAACCTACATACAGATCAGGCATAGAACGAGAGAGTGTGCAAAAGTGAGAGAGTCCCTCTCGATTTCACACGCTCTCTCACTCCAAAGGCCTTTCTGGATGGTTGACCGGCCTGTGGAATGATGTGTAGTGAATGCTATCATCATGAAAGAGTTATCAATGTAAACAAGACAATAACTGTGGAAATAATTGATATTCCGCCAGTCGCATTACAGTATGGCGTATTGCAGCAGCACGATGTCTTCCCGTTCAATCTCGCGCATGTATATTGCTCGATCTGTAAAACAATTTAACGCATTTTAATTTTGGCGCCTTATATTTCAATATTTCCGTGTGGGAACCGGGGTTCACCCTGCTGCGTGTGGCAGAAGGCCAACAGGCCAAGTCTTTCACTACCTCCCGTCTTTTACTCTATCGATTAGATCAGACACTCTCTGAACTACCTCTTTTCCCTGGCCCCCCTGTAGAATGTTGTTTTGCCAAATACAGCTTATTTTCAAACAAAAAATGAAATTATTCTCACCCGATTGGCGTGCGGTCGCATGATGTCTCGGAGGCAGTCGCCCGCGTTATCACAGCCCCGCCACTCCTGAGAAATTACGTAATGTCTAGGCAATTTCTCTTAGTATTTGGGGGGGGGTTGAAAGAGGGGAAGAAAGAAAGTATGTGAATTCGAAATGGACCCTTATTTTTCTCATTCTCTCACTCGTGACACCTTGTGTTTGCAATCGGTCAGGGAAGATAACAATGTTGACCCACCGATCCATCGTAGGACTTGTAGCTCAAACAGTATTCGATGTTATTGCATTGCACTCGGCCTGAACGGGAAGCATGTTTGATTTCCCCAATCTTTTATGAGAAACTGTCCTACTGATGATAAAAACGAGTGAGAGAGACAATGTCACCGCATCGAACTTCTGTCAATAGGTTACATGTCGAATTCTAGAAAGATGAGGAAACAACGGCGAAAAAAACCATTTTGTGTTACCTCATCATTCCACAGGCCGGTCAACCATCCAGAAAGGCCTTTGGAGTGAGAGAGCGTGTGAAATCGAGAGGGACCTTCTCACTTTTGTACACTCTCTCGCTCCAACCCTGATCTGTATGTTTGGAATCATGTGTTACCCCCTGGCGTTGTGGAAGAGTAGCAGTCCAATGCAGCCTTTGCGCCAGCGAGAAAAGCAACCAGTAATAGGACAGAAATAGACATGTGAGCTGCAAAATTCGGTGATCTGAATAACAGCTAAGGCGAAAATTTTAAGTAGAGGATTGCAATTTAGCGATATACTGTTTATCGATATTTACAAGTACGCACACAATCGATCACTGAGAAGGGAGGAAAACGCGATGGGCGTATAATATATAATATCCAGAAAGGAGTCGGGCGAGAGACTGTGTGAAATTGAGAGGGACCCTCTCAGTTTAGCGCACTCTCTCGCCTTTGATTCCGCTCTAAAGGTATGACTGGGATGGGGTGTATAGGCACTTTTCGTTTGGTCAACGATTCTTGTGTGATTCATTCCTTTCATGACTTTCCCTTGGAGAGTTGAGCAAACATTACACATTCGTGGATTTTATCGGCAGATTATCGATTGATTCAATTCGGTTCTCTTTTCCATCCATTAGTACGTAATTCTTTCATTGCCGATCGAATCAAATTCTAGTGCGCTGCTATCGGCGAACCTTATGTCCGGGGGCATAGCCCAGTGGTAGAGCGCTCGCTTAGCGTCCAGGGCATAGCTCAGTGGTAGAGCGCTCGCTTAGCATGCGAGAGGGCTGGGGTTCAATTCCCCATGCCTCCAAATCTTTTTGCTTCATTTTGTCAAATTTCTATTAGCACCACACAATACCAATTTCTTTTGTTGGTCAGGAGTAAAATGAGGTCTTGTCGTTGTGAGACAGACAAATTTTCCGGCCGATGCCAAGCAATGTTGGCTTGGAGAGAGACAACATGCGAAAGAGTAACGGCGAGATCAAGCTAAAGAAATTGGAAATCATCAAGAGTGTGCGAAACGGGAGATTTAGTCAACGTTTAGACGTGCTTGGCATGGTGCCAACTCGATGCTGTGAGAAAGTCTCCCTTTGTAGTTGCTGAAATCTTTTGAATCAATAACTGCCAGCAGTATCACACAAATTATTTATTCATCTTTGCCTTTCTATTTGCTCGCATATAAATTGTCGCATGAACCGTCCAACACCGCGTTCCCACCATTCTCACTCTCTTTTTCCGCCTACTCACAAAGAAAAAACTCTAGGAGTTTGAAACTCCATATGCCCAGAGCGAGGGTTTGAAACTCTAATTTTCGAGAGAGTGCACGAAATCGAGAGACGCGCTCTCTCATTTTCGCACGCTCTCTAACATTAGAGTTTGAAACCCTCGCTCTGGGCATATCAAGATTAGAGTTTTTTCTTTGTGAGTATGGGAGGCGGCTTGCCTCTATCTCTCCTTTCACGCCTCCCGCGCGCGCGTCGCGCGCGTCTTTGATCCGCGCCGACGCGTTATCCCTCCTTCTTTGAAGAACACCACAGATTCCCATATCAACAATCGCTTCTCGCAACACCTCGTTTCCAAATTTTGCTAACATTGGATGGTGCTCACTAATAAAAGCTTCGAGATCAGCGAAATGGTCATTGACTGTAATGGATTCCGGCCAAGACTCGTCGTTTTTCGACCAAGACTTCTCTCCATTCGAAAAGTTTCCCGCCTACGACTGCTATGCGACCGCTGCAGCAAGTCCGACCGACTCATTTGCTGCAGCGACTCCTCCGACCAACAACTTTGCTGCTGCTGCTGCAGCTGCAGCGACTCCTCCAATGCTGTACCCGACTGAGCCAACACCTCCGCAGGAGCAACAGTACAATAATCCGGATGTAAAGGCGAGACCCATTCTTGATGTTCTAATGCAATGGAATTAAGAAACAATAGAAAACCGACCAAATTCGCTCCATACTTATAAGAAAAATAAATCTATAGTTTCTTACCGCATAGTTTCCAAAATTTGCCAATCTCGACTGATCTTCAAACCCTCATCTTACAACACTATTTCAGTGGTACGATAACACTGCGGCTGGAGTTGCAGCAACACCTCCGATTGTTTATGCTGCTGCAGCTGCGACCCCTCCAACCTCCTATGATGCTGCAGCGATGCTGTACCCGACTGAACCGACATCTCCTGAGGAGCAGCAGTACTTTGATACGGATAGAAAGGCAAGTTTCTTGGCATTCTAACTCAAAGAAACCGCTATATATTATATAAACAACATCAATCGTTTCTCACGTCACTTTTTCCAATTTTTTAAAAATTTTAGTTAATGTTCAAACCGTCAGAAATTATTAGATAGAAGTTTTCTTTTCCTTTTCCGAAGCCAAAAATAATGATAGTTCGCCTCATTTGCTTGCCGAATCGCACTATTTCAGTGGTACGGTCACACCATGGCTGCAGCTGCTGCAACTCCTCCGATTGTCTATGATGCTGCATCTGCTGCAAGTCCGACATTCTCATTTGCTGCTGCAGCTGCGACACCACCGACCGCCTATGATGCTGCAGCGATGCTGTACCCGACTGAGCCTACGCCTCCGGAGGAGCATCAGCTCTATGATCCGGATGTAAAGACACTTTTTTTAGCTCTTCAAAAATAAAATAAAACAATTTTAAAAAAACAGAAAAAAACTAAAATTTAGAATTTTTTTTAAAAAGCAAAGGCGTCTAGCCAAACTTTACATGCGGCTCAAAAAGTGTGTGCATTTTTTCGAAATCAATATCTATTTAATCTTAAGTTACCCTTTGTTGATAGTTTGCTCCTCCGATTGGTTGAAACTAGGGATGACAAAACGGCATTCATGCCGGCAAGGATGTCATATTGAATAATCTTAAAACTACCATAGCAAATGTTTTGACGGTATCCTGTCGTAGACAGCCCCCATCGTGAATAAACAGAGTAATGAAATGTTAACATTTCGTATGCTAATGCCTGTAAAATCATAATTTTGCCGCTTCGATGCCGGCATTCCGTTTTCGTTTTGTCATCCCTAGTTGAACCGCGAAAGCGAAAATCCCACTCCATTGTTTGAACATTGAAATTTAGTTTCGGTGGTACGACAGCTCGTTGGCTGCAGCTGCAGCAGCTACGACTCCTCCGACCTTCTACCCGACCGAAGCGTCACCTCCGACTGTGCAGCAGCCGCAGCTGCAGCAAGTACAGCAGAACCTGCTGCAAAATCAACGAGAGCTGCAAAATTACGGATACTACGCGGATGAACAACAGGCGCGATTTCAAAAATTTCACGGGACGGGCTTGTTCCAATGCTTGATTTTTCCATTTTAACAAAAATAACTTACTCACTTAGTTGCTTAGAAGATGCATCTTCAATGGGCGGGTCCGCGTGGATCACAGTTCTTCCCGTATTCTCTCACATCATTCCACAGACCGGTCAACCTTACAGAAAGGGCTTTGGAGTGAGAGAGCGTGTGAAATTGAGAGGGACTCTCTCACTTTTGCACACTCTCTCGCCCTCACCCCTGTCCGTCGGTTTGGAATCATGTGCTCTGTCACGGGCTCGAGTCATCCAGTGGCGATAGGGCTCGCGGAGTGATAAAGAAATTAACTACTTTTCCTATGAAATCAGAAAATGTTCAATTCACAATTGTTTTTTGAAACCAACATTTTCCAGATGTACACGTCACCATCTCCTGCAATTCTCGATCCGACCCCTATCAACTACGATATTACACCACCCATCGATGCGGTGAGTGACCCTCAAAATAGTTTGAAGCGGGTTTTGAAAGCTGCTCTTCTCCCCACTAGAGTGCGAAATGTGAGACCACGGTCTCTTCATTTCGTACACTCTCTCACTTGCCGACCGGTCGAGAGAGTGTGTGAAATGAGGAGTGCGTGGTCTCACTTTTCGCACTCTTCTCCCCACTAACGTTTCTCCTCATAGAATCTGATCTAGAACACGGTAAATAGTTACATTCTCAAATCGAACATTTTCTGGATTGAGCCGCGATTTTAGAAGATGACCGCCTTCGATTGGAAATAAATTCTGCAATGGGAAAATTCTTCGCTCACAATCAGCCAAATGAGACGATTAGAAAATGGGGCTATTGCAGAGTTACACTTCGGCAATATCGGACTACTTCAAGTCGCTGGCCGCGCCGCTACCCTCTTTTCAATACGAGCAATACGGGGTGCAGCTGCAGCAAGTGCAGCAACAACCCCTGCTGCAGCTGCAGCACTTTCAACAGTCGCAGCAGCAACGACCTCTGCATCTGCAACCCAGCTCCCTTCAGATGGTTGTCGCACCGGTCGTTCCTGCTGCAAAATCGGAATCTAACAACGACGAGAATCGAACTGAACGTTTCATACGCAAGAAGGTATTTTTGGAAAAGTTTTGAAGAATTTGCAGCGCATAATCACATTTTGCAGCCCATAAAACATCATCAGAACTCCGTCTGCAACAACTGCGGCACACGTGAAACTTCGCTGTGGCGGCGCAGCAACCAGGGACACGTCGAGTGCAAGTACGGTAGAGTCAGAAAGGTTTAGTATCGAGAACTGGTCATTTTTTCACCAATCAGCAAGAAATACTATAAGGGTGTCCGGAAAGTTTTCGCACTCTGACACTCGCGACGTCATAAAAATCGCTTAAGCAGAAAATTAACATAATGACATAATATATTAAGTGGGCAATCCATTCATCATTCTTTTAAGCCCAAGTACTCATTATTTGCTATAGACTTCATCTTTATGCATCAATTCCCGTGATGTATACTCTGATCGATCACAGCCCAGTTTTGCTTTTCGATTTTCTCTAAAAATATTGGGCGAATGAAATCAGTGTTAAACTAGTTGATTATATAGAGTAGGATGCCCCCTCAGTCTGAGCATAATTTAAATTTTGCTAGCTTTTCTGTTTAGCAGACTACATCTTCGAATAATATACCCTCTTTTGTTGTAGCACACCCTAAATTAGCCCCTCGTTCAGAGAACTGAGAAGACTACTCCCAAAATGAGTCTGTTTCCGCGTTAGGTGGACACTTACACATAATTCTCACCGTGAACAAAATTCTGAATCAGCGTGGTTGGCTGACGAAATTCGCTCAAATCCTTTTTCACGACTTTTCCTGTCTAAGCTCAAAAATCGAGCTAAGGAGTGCGGAAATTTTTTTTACTCTAAGAAAAATAGAAGATTGCTCAGCCCAATAATCGAATTGGGTGAACAGTTGACTACGTACGATTAACCTGTCAGAAGATTGGAATGGCTGAACGTCGGAGAGAATTCATAGACTGTCGCAAAGAGTAGAAAGCATGAAAATAGAGAAATGTGAAAGTTATTCTTGATCGGACTCGGTTCCATCTAGAGAAAAGGGTTATCCAATTGTGCCATCATTAACGCTGACCTCTGTGCTTCCGAACTGTAAGAGGTTTCCATCAGAGTTCTGTCTGGCCTCAAAATAGAAGGAAAAATCCAAACTGTGGTGGACAATCTAAGACCATATTTTTCGAAATTGGCCCAGAAAAAAGTTGGAGAAAGGACGGTGTTGGGACTGCTTCATGCCCAACCTTCACTCAATATCAGCCCTTGAGATTATCACTGTTTCAAATTCCTCACTTCTTCCAGTGTCGAAAAAGAATTCCCCAATGGGACCTATCTCGATCCCGACTTCGAGGTATGAATTGACTTGCAACCCCTGTATTTCTAAAGAAGAGGAATCGTCACTATGTCCATTCTATGGGAGGAGGTCGTGAGTAGGAAGAGAGCATACAATAATTACTTGCCGCTGTGAGGTGTTGGAGATATTCAATGAAAAGATGTTTCTTCGAAATAGTGCGAAAACTTTCCGGACACCCTTATATAATACTGTGGAATACATATCGTAATAATTGAAAATGCTTATGGGGTTATTTAACACTTCCATATAGGAGGTACTCTTTCGTGCATATTGTTGCCCATAAAAGGGGATACGAGGAATGGTCTATCGAGAACTAATAGGTATACGGTAGACTTATAGATTGATTGCAGTCCTTGTAACTTGTACGAGAAGATTCACAATCGGCCCAGGCCTCTCACAATGCCGAGAAAGGAGATTTTGAAGCGGAAGTCCAAGCCCAGAAAACCCTTCAGGACTCCTAATGAGAATATTCCTCAGTAGAATGAGAAATGTGCTACCACGATCTCTTCATTTTGCACACTCTCTCATCCACTGACTAAACTAGCGAAGAGAGTGTGCGAAACGAACAGGCCCTAACTTTTTCACTCTATTCCGCACAACAACTAAAATTGAGAGCGATATAACAAATCCTTCTTCTTCTGTCCCTGATTATCTAACCGCAATTTTTCCTAAATACATAACACAGAATAACCCAACCGCCTATTATTTGATATGTTACGTTTCCCCCTCTAAATTCTTTTAGTTTGCAACCCATGCTTGTTCGTTGCCTTTAATCTCTGTGATTATTAGCACAACATCATAAAGTTTCGTCCCATTAAGTGCTTGTCTCCTGGTTTTTATCATGTATCTGTTTATAAAATTTCACAGAAATTCGTTTACCTCATTCTTAGTTACAAATCTCATCCAGCCGGCATTCTACCACAGACTGTTTCAGAATATGGCCAGGAGGAGTGAGAGAGTTGGCGAAATAAAAAAAGTTTGGCAAAAAAAAGAGAGACTGGTGACTAGGGATGCAAGTTCGGTGTTCGTATTACGACACTCTCAGCGAGAGATTGGTAATACGGCTGATAAATGAGAGAGAACGAGAGAAAAAGAGAAGCCGTATACCGAAACCGACACCGTTCACACAAATTCTTGCACCTGACCCTTTTCTAGCGACTATGATCAATTCTGTTTTTTTGTCACATCATTCCACAGGCCGGTCAATTTTCCAGAAAGGCCTTTGGAGTGAGAGAGCGTGTGAAATCGAGAGGGACTCTCTCACTTTTGCATACTCTCTCGTATTAACCCTGGTCTGTATGTTTGGAATGTTGCCCCCAAGTGATCCCTGCAGCACCTTTAAAGTCTTTTCTCCATTGAGAAGCGAATTGAAATCCCATTGTGGCAAAAACCGAGAATTTGCGATGCTTACTAACAAATGGCCGGTGGTTACTAATGCTGCGCTAATTTCTTCGGGGAAATTTCCCCATCAAAGGGTGGAAAACTCGTGTAACTCAGCTCAAACTGAACGAAATCTCTCCAATCAAAAATGAAAATGTTCCAAACGTGGCTTGCAATCGCTGTATCAAGTTTGGAAGTTGTAGCTTTACTAGGAAAAAAGTTATGAAAGGGTGCATAAAACTGATGTGCACCTTGCACCCCATGAAATTTGCGCAGCATAACACTCTAAAAGCAGTTTTCTGTACGATGTTATGTGAAAGATCACTCGTCTAGCAAAAATGTAACAGAAGAGGTAAAAATGCGAAATGCTCTTCATTTTGCACATCCTCTTCATTGGGTGGAAGAGATTGTCTGTGAAATACAGACATCACTCACATTTCACGCTGCAATGCGACATATATATAGAGAAAGTTTGATATCTTGTTTTTGCACGTTTTATGCTACCACGCGGCCATTTCTAGAACTTACTTCATACGATTACTAACCGCTCAAGATTGTATGTTGATCATGGCTATTGTTTTAGTGGTATAAAAGCGGAGGTTATCGCATAAATTCCATTCTCGAGATCGAAATGCGAGTTCTCCTGGGCATTCTCTTCATTGTGGGAGCAGTCAACTGCACTCATCTCAACTTCATCAACCGGTGCGGGTATCGAGTCGAGGTTTGTGCCATATTTCACTTAGACACAGATAAAAGCCCAGTTCGCAATGAAAATGAAGAGGGCGCATTAGTGTCTTGAGGGTTGCTCTTTCCTTGTGCAATTTACCTTCGAATCTCGAAAAAGAGTAAGGGGCAGAGCCTCTTTCTCTTTCTAGACTAGGGTTCCCTGTTTTGTGCGATTTCACCTGATTGTTAATTTTTAGCGGTGGGATCGACCTGATCAGGTGAATGGTATTTTGGAAATATGTTTTGTGTCACCTGAAACCCCATTATATTCCCTCAGTCGCAACTCATTTTGATGATCGGAGCGGTTGATATTGACCGCAAATCGCCAAGGAAGAACACAAAAGTGAGGGTTCCAGGAAAACATTTTTAATCAGGTGACACAATACTTATTCCCCCCCCATTTTCAATTCGACCTATAGGTGGACTCGGTGTGGGGAGAAATAAAGGGGAGAGGTTTCAGGTCAAATATTCACCGCCTGAAAAGGGGAACCCTATTCTAGACCTCTTACACTTTCTTTCTAGACTCTTTGGCCTCTTTCTAGACCTTCCAAATTGCGCTGAAATGATTATTCAAGGTGATACGAACCGAAAACGGCAGGGCGCCCGCGCACCAAGCTGGTTTGAACCCCGGCGACCAGGCTGGCGCCGACTTCGGCAGCAATGGAATGAACTTCAAGAACGGGTGGAACGGGAAGACTTTGGCTGAATTTTCTTTCAACAGCTGGAACGGCATGGACTTCTACGATCTATCGGTGATCGTTGGATACGATACCCCGATGAGAATATCGACTGATCGGTGAGTGCACAAAGAGAAAAATGTATAACTCACACCTGGGAGGGGTGCTTTTCATACATGCATGTAGTATACCATGGTACGGTAGGGAGTGAATTCTATCGAGAATTGAATACTAGGACAACGAGACGCGATTAGAGCGTTAGTGTATGTTTCTCTATTTTCGTAGGAGTATATTTTCATACCCCTCTTCAAAAACATCTACTACGATCTATAATTACCGAAATACAGTAGATAATTATCGATTGAATTTTCAGCCCGGGTCCTACCGTAACCTGCCACGGTGCCGGCTGTCCCGATGCGTATCTGTTCCCTACTGATGATACCAAGGTGAGCTCTTATTGATTATTTCAAGCATCGAAAACTGGTTTTTTTTCAGACACATGGTGTTTCCACTGGGGGAACATTCACTGTAACATTCTGTCCCTGAGACCTTCAATAATCGATTATTGCGACTTCCGAAATATTTCAACAAAATTTTTCCTTCGTTCACCATATCACTCGTTTTCCAAATTAAGAATACTTATGCAATAAAGCAGATGTAATCAAATATTTTTATGCAGCTAGAGGACAGCAACATTCGATCAATCGATCTTTGGGCTCCTCGGTCGATTTCCGACGACGTCACCTAAAATGAATTTCTATTATGATAATGAGGATAATGTACTCTGAAAAATCAAGTTTCTCAATTACGATAATTAAAAACTCACTAATTACGCCGCGACGACTTACTTTTCTCCCTCTTACTGCCCTTCTCGCTACCGTCGTCTGCAAATATTATCGATTGCTCCTCGCCTGACTACCGTACCCAAGCTACCGTACCCGTCTTGGGAGGCTCCTTGCTCGGGATCGGGGCGGCTTTGCCTCCGGCCTCCTTCTTCTTTCTCTGCAATAAACACCGTTAATCAATCGATAATGGCAGTTATACCGTAGGGTACCGTACTCACCATCAGGCAGTATACGATAGCCGCGCCCACGAGTCCCGCAAGAAAGCCTGCTACTAGAGAAACAGCGACGGTAATGACGCTCACATCGGTCGATGTTTCTGTTTTCGCGAATATTTCTGCAACCGAAATTACTTTTTTGTGTGTAAAATATAAACCCTTTGAATGATGGGTTTGCTTTTAAAGAGAGATTTTTAAGTGGATAAATAAGACTATTCTGGTCATTATGTATATTATCTATATCTCTCAAACATTTTTCAACCGGGGAACTTGCCCGTCAACTTACCGTACCGGCCACTGTAATGATTGATTTACCGTAACCTACAGTAGCAGAATCATGGCATACTGTAGATATCACCACAACTTAAGTACGCAATTACTGTCAAACTTATGAACACTTTCTAACCTACTAACTTACAGTACCCGCCAAAAGTATTGCAACAAATTTCAAATCGTCATAACTTCTTTTAAAATTGAGATAGAGACCTGCGGTTTGGCGCGTTAGATAGCAAATGATTACACAATTATTTCGCAATAATGATTGTTTATCCTTCTTTAACTGGTCATTTTCGACATTCCGTTTGCTGAGGTGCGGTCGCAAAAAAAATTCCATTCTCACATAGTTTTTTTATGTAAAAGCTCAAACACTTGGTGGTGATAGAGTATCCATTGTGGTATATATTCTACTAAACGTGCCGTTTTTTGGTTTGCGAATAACGCTGGTAGCATCATTTCCCAACACCTCCGAAAAAATCGGAAAATCGTTTATCTCTCGTCTCAGTAGTGCTAGAGGTCCCAAATTTTGCAGAAACAATGAGAGTATGGTAGAGCACCTCCATGAAAAATTTGAGCTCGATCGCTTATTGCGAAATTTTGAAAAATTTCGAAGTGCCATTTTTGCACTACCAGAACTCGCCACTACATTTAGCTAAAACTCTGATTTTTTGCCATGCTGTCAGGCATGTCAGGCATGTCAGGCATCACATTCACCAAGATTCGGAGCCCTGGAAATTTGTTCACGGCTGCTGGAGTTGAAAAACCGTCGAAAGTCGGGGTGCGAAAAATGCAACTTTCCTCGAACAGTAATTTTAAAACTGAAATTTAACATGGTTATCAGTTCAATAAAGCTTCTTCTATAATACATACACATTTTGTCAAACAAATATCATGATTTGGATCTATTCTTGACCTCTTGAGGAAAGAGTGAATTTGCTCGGCCTGCATTTACGAAGCTCCGCCCACCCCGACTTTCGACGGGTTTTCAACTCCAGCAGCCGTGAACAATTTTCCAGAGCCCCGAATCTTAGTGAATATGGTGCCTGACAATACTTGCACAGGATGGCAAAAAATCAGATTTTTAGATAAATGTAGTGGCGAGTTCTGGTAGTGCAAAAATAGCACTTCGAAATTTTTCAAAATTTCGCAATAAGCGACCGATCGAGCTCAATTTTTTCATGGAGGTGCTCTACCATACTCTCATTGTTTCTGCAAAATTTGGGACCTCTAGCACTACTGAGACGAGAGATAAACGATTTTCCGATTTTTTCGGAGGTGTTGGGAAATGATGCTACCAGCGTTATTCGCAAACCAAAAAACGTTTAGTGGAATATATACCACAATGGATACTCTATCACCACCAAGTGTTTGAGCTTTTACATAAAACTATGTGAGAATGGAATTTTTTTTGCGACCGCACCTCAGCAAACGGAATGTCGAAAATGACAAGTTAAAGAAGGATAAACAATCATTATTGCGAAATAATTTTGTAATCATTTGCTATCTAACGCTCCCAACCGCAGGTCTCTATCTCAATTTTAAAAGAAGTTATGACGATTTGAAAATCCTCTTTTTATAATTGGATTTTCGTGTATTTGGAACCCTAGTGGCAGCTCACATGAGAACACGGCCGGCAGGGCAGTTGACTGCTTTGTCAGTGACGTCCGGACAATGCATTGTGCTCGAACATTCGACCGCCGACTTGCTGCATGGAACTGCAATATTCTCGCGGTTACACACTTCTTGCGCAAGCAAAGGTTGCTGACGCGGACTATGTGTCGGACAATATTTGTGGAAACAGCTTACTTTCACAGTGCACTTCTCCTCCCACTTCTTTGTATAGGCCTGTTCCGTGGTCGCAAGTAGTCACTTGTTTAGTGAGGCCACTGCAATGTTAATGATAATTGAAATACGAGTTCACGTAATATGAGAACTAATTTGCGTCTCACACTTTCCTCTACTGTTTTCAATCGCTTCCTACTCAGACGTGATCGGACGAAGTTAAAATATATAAAAACGTATTTTTGTTATTTAACAAAACCCACTTGAGCATACTCTCCGGCGGACAGCTGATCTCATCCGCAGTTATTTTCGGGCACTTCTTCCCCTCCGTACACTTTACCGATGAGGGTTTGCACTTCACTGCAATGATTGCGTCCTGAGCGCTTTGTGGGAGGTAAATATAGCTCCCATTTTAAGCAATCGTCTCAAACATACATCTATCGAAACAAGAAGCGGCGGTGATCTCTTGAGGAGTTAGTCCTTTGCCAGTCAACGTCCACACTCCTTTCCCTTTTATTGCACTCTTCTTGCAGCGTACGTGACAACCATAAGCGAACCTCGTCACTCACTGAACAGGTGAAATAAAAAAAAGGGACACTGAACAGGTGAAATAAATTTCTGTGTTTAGACAGGTCACACGAACAAGCACACGGTTAGGTAGACCTTATCGATTGCGTATTTTTTTCAAATTTAAAATATTTTTTTGCTCATTGCGCAAGTCGCAGTACGTAAAAAGTGCGAAATGGGAGGCCACGATTTCTTCATTTCGCACCCTCCCTCATCCACCGGCCGATGAAGTGCGTGTGCGTAATGAAGATGCTCTTTAACCACACTTGCTTAATGAACTAACGAATACCTAACCTACATTCCTACCGCACTTACAGATGGCTCTTGACACTGCGACATCCCGGACTCGGAGTAGCTGGGAGGGGAGCAATGGGGACACGAAGGAACTGGCAGAAGCGGAGCACAACTCGAACAGTCTGCAAAACAGACAAAAATAAATCCAGCCAGTTTCCTCGAATAAAAACAGTGTAAAAAACAAAGAATAATCTGAAATTCCTTCGGCGTTTAGGGTAACTAAGTTATGCGGTGTAAGTTTTCCGGAAAAGCTCTTGGAAATGCTAAAAGGAGTGTTAGTTTTTACTTTTCTCACGGCGGGCTCGGAAACGCTAAATATTTGAATTCCCGCAATTATTGATTTTCGGCCATAACTCGGCTCCCAGTGCATCTAGGCTAACCAAACTTGGACCATGAAGTCTAAATGCGAAAAGTAACCCTAAAACAAATTTTCTCAATGCTATCTTAAATGGGAGCCGAGATACAAAAAATGCGGGAATTCAAATCTGACAGCTTTTCCGGAAAAGCTAGCGGAAAAAAACTAACACTCTCGATTGCTTTTCCAAGAGCTTTTCCGGAAAACTAACGCCACATTATGCAGGAAAAAACAGAAATTATTGTTTAAATTCGAAATTAATTCAAAAGCACTAAAATATTAGAAATAATATTTGGCCAACGGTCATGCAAGCTTAGATTATGGAAGTGCTGATTTTCCGTCAAAATCATTCTCTCCCGTTTATATTCATAAATAACTATCTACATGCCCATAGGAGATTTGTTTGTGTTCCAGTAATTGAAGCACGGATATTTATATTAATTTCAAAATCTTCTACCTTACGTTACCAACAAAATACCAACATCATTACTCAACGCGCATATTTTTTATTATCTTTAGATTTTAATAATTGGATCGAATTTAATGTTTTTTTTCAAAATTGAATCAATTATGGCGTAGATGGCCCATTTCTGAAGAAACGTTTGCGAAAAATATCGCCGCTTTTGTAAAATTGAACAGCCCTATGGTAAATATTATACCCACTGACGTTGCTTGTATGTGCATCTTTCATCCAAATTGTGAAATTCCGTCGTGCATTCACTGACTCTGTCATATTTTCCCACTTTTCCGCCGTCGTTTGATCTGTACAAAAACAAACAAATAAACAATTATTCTTAGAAATATAAAAATGTATACGCACAACATCTGCTCGCGAGTGCACGCTTGTGCTACTTCTTTCGTGATGAAGGAATAGTCCGGAAAATGTGCAGTTGGCGATAGCAAAATTAGAGGCTCTACTATACCTCGGTTATGAATGCGTCGTTGGTGAAATTATTGGCGGCATCACCAGGGCAATCGATAAATTCTACAAAATATCAAATTTTCAACAAAAAAAAGAATATTGCAGCGAACATCGAGCCCTAGGGTAAGGCAGGGTACGAGGGCACATAGTTTACATGTAATCACTCTTGCTTGTGAAAGAATGACGTCTGACGAAGGGTTGCGGGTTCGGCTTTCGTGATATGGCCTATCGCTCACACCGAGTTTAAAAATGGTTCTCCAAGGTTTCATTTCTCAGAGGCTTTCCAGCCTCCGCATTCCATGCGCTCTCTCGCTCGCTCAGCGAATAGAAATAGCGCGTGGAATGAGGAGGGTGGAGAACAGGTCTCTACGAAATGAAACTTTAGAGAGCCGTTCTTCTTGCAAATTTGCGCTTTGTGTGCCCGCTCGCACTCGGTCACAGTGAATCGGAGTAGGGGAGGTGGGACTCTGGTATTTTCATCCCAAAGGTCCCCTGCTTGCCACCCCAATGGGGGAAATGGTGGTCCCCCGTCGGGGGGAAATTCCCCCGATAGGATCCCACTATTTCCCCCAATGGGAACCCGTCGGCACCTTTGATGTTTCCCCCAATGGGGTGACAAGCAGGAGACCATTTTTATATTTTTTTACATTTAAACAACTTTATCAGCTGGTTTCGGGTGGGAGCAGGGGACCATTGGGGCGAAAATACCAGAGGAAACGGGCCGTTTTGGCAAAACAACCCTTTTTGGGAGGAAAAATAGATTCACCATGAGCCCCGCCCGATAATCTCAAAATAAAACGGGGCAATCGGATTGACATCCTGTTGACTTGTTTTCTCCGTTTCTCTTCAATTTCCTCATGTTTGATGTTCTCACCAAAATGACAGTTTTCTTTGTGAAATAGAGAGAAATTCCAGGGGGTAAGGAAAAGTCCGTTTCACCGAAACGGAAATCGAACGAACGCCAATTGTCCGAAAACATATCAGTGCGTTCGCGTAAGGATCGCACGATTCTCATATTTTTCGGTACAGGGTAAAAATGCACTTTGTGTTTTTCACAGTTTCCGATAGCACTATGGATGGTCTATCGATTTCTGATAGTGTCATGTTCTGATTGAACTCATTTGCATAATTACAGCCTATCAAAGTATAGCTATTTTTCAGTATTTTAACGCCATTTGTGTCAAACTAAAGATAATCACTCACATAGATAGTGAAAAATGATCACCAAGATACGACTGACAACGTAGTGTCGTTCAATTTTACATTTTCCAAAATTTGCATATTTCATGAAATTTTGACATCGATTTTCTCGAAAACTAAGCAAAAAACATAGCTGAATTTTTGATATGTTATGGATACAGGTGACCTCTATCCGATTCGTCTATTATTTGGGCATGTTTCGGGGGGGAACGGTGGTGTTATGCATGAAAAACTGATAATTTCTAATAGAAAGGATTCACTCATTTCGTCTCATTCCACCCATCCAACCCCGCCCGTGCGGTGAGAAATGACAATTAAGAATGCTTTATTGTGGCAGGAAAATATCATCAGAACTGTCATTCACAACATTAAACATGATATTGGACTCGTTTACTCTATCCAACAAGGCTTCCTCTTCTTCTTCAGCTTTTTCTCCATGGGGCTGTTCACCCTCATTATCTCCTTCACTAATCACTTCCGATACCTTCCTCTTAATGCAGTTTCTACGAGTTTCCTATATTTCCGTATTAATTTTGGGATTCGCTCTTGCTGTGATGGCTGCTGCTTGAGATCCGCATCATCCGATTGTGCTAGAGCCAGGAAAATTAAGAAACATTAAGGCGACTGGACTTCTTGTTAGAAAATACGCAGGTATAGGGAAAGGGCGTCTTATCCCGTCGTCAAAACTGAAAGCCAATCCATCGGAGGTATTCGTTGTCGAACAATGAGGCTGGTTAGACCCTGAACGGGCATGGGTAGCACTGAGATCAATAGCAAAACATCATCTTCGTCAATATTTCCGGCTTCGGGTTTGGCTATAAATTATATTTGCTCTTTTAAAACTGTTCGGCATTCCTTCCAGATCTCAGTGCTACGCATGCGTGCAGTTTCTACGAGTTTCCTATATTTTCAGGGTCTAACCATCCTCCTTGTTCGTTTGAATTACGTGGCCGAACACATGATGAACAAGTTCATCTCCAAATCTCACTAAACCGTGCCCAATGTGGAAAAGAATGCCGTTCTTAGCATAAAAGCCACTTTGAGTTTCCCTGAGCATTAATGTTCAAAAATATTATGAAGGAAAAATAGTATTTTTACAAAGAACTCGGTGCGAGAAGCTTCATTGCAAAGTCAACTGTGAAAAGACACTCCTTATCTTCTAGACTTTCCTGTATCTCGGCTCTAGCACAATCGGATGATGCGGATCTCAAGCAACAGCCATCACAGCAAGAGCGAATCCCAAAATTAATGCGGAAATATAGGAAACTCGTAGAAACTGCATTAAGAGGAAGGTATCGGAAGTGATTAGTGAAGGAGATAATGAGGGTGAACAGCCCCATGGAGAAAAAGCTGAAGAAGAAGAGGAAGCCTTGTTGGATAGAGTAAACGAGTCCAATATCATGTTTAATGTTGTGAAAGACAGTTCTGATGATATTTTCCTGCCACAATAAAGCATTCTTAATTGTCATTTCTCACCGCACGGGCGGGGTTGGATGGGTGGAATGAGACGAAATGAGTGAATCCTTTCTATTAGAAATTATCAGTTTTTCATGCATAACACCACCGTTCCCCCCGAAACATGCCCAAATAATAGACGAATCGGATAGAGGTCACCTGTATCCATAACATATCAAAAATTCAGCTATGTTTTTTGCTTAGTTTTCGAGAAAATCGATGTCAAAATTTCATGAAATATGCAAATTTTGGAAAATGTAAAATTGAACGACACTACGTTGTCAGTCGTATCTTGGTGATGATTTTTCACTATCTATGTGAGTGATTATCTTTAGTTTGACACAAATGGCGTTAAAAATACTGAAAAATAGCTAAAAAAAAAAGAGGGTGCAATTTTGCTGTACCGTCGGGTGTGCGAGTCTTACGCGAACGCACTGATATGCTTGCATTTACGTTTAACCAACGAGAACCAATGCACAAGGTGCTTGTGCGGGTGAAACGTAGTAGTGATTAGAGTTTTAAAAACGATTCCGGACCTCTTCATTTCACACACTCTCTTCACCGGTCTGTTGACGAAATAGCGTGCGAAATGAAGAGATTCGGACTCGTTTTTAAAACTCTAGTAGTGATGTCGATTAGAGACTACGTAAGATGCATACCAGTGTTACGGGAGATGCCTGATTTGACAGCTAATTTTCCATCCCAGTCGATCTCTTTTTGAGGTCCGTTCAAATGACTGAATCTTATTGTAAATGAAGAATTTGAGGGAAATTCGATATCGTCATCTTGGGCGAGGCGATCCTGAATCAAGCAATTCACAGGCCGGTCAACCATGCAGAAAGGGGTTTGTAGTGAGAGAGTGTGTGAAATCGAGAGGGACTCTCTCACTCTTGCACACTCTCTCACCCTGACCTCTGTTGCATGTTTGGAATCATGTGGAAGTGCACTAAATTACTTTCTAAAACATCTTACTAACATTGCGATTTTGTCTCTTCAATATGAAAGCGCATAGAATCACATTGTCACTGAATATCTGGCGACTAGGAATATGTGGAGCTGCAAATAATGTTTTTTAAAGATTTTTTTCTTTCGCCAAACGCACTTGCAACAAATTCAGTTACGTTAGTCACAGGTCCATTTTCTTTACAAGTTATTTGCATATTTCCTTGCGTTAGCGTTAATCCAGCTTCTTTCTTCAGTTTTGTCCATGTGAATCGTTTTCTCGCGTGCATAATGATAAGCATCGCCGAATTTGGCAAGGGTCTGAATTGGAAACAGTAATGTAGTGTTAGTTTTCTTAAATGGAATGGAAAAGCCGAGATTTGACTTCCCGCCTTTTTTTTATCTCGGTTCCCTTCGAGCAATCGACTCAAAATTTTATTTTAGGAGTTTTAATCGCTTTTATTTAAAAAAAATTAATATGGCGAATTTATATGGCGATTGCACGTTGGGGGAGCCGAAACAGGAAAGCGGAAATTCAAATATTGTATTTAATTCCATTTCAGAAAACTAACACCGCATAAGATACAGCATGTGAAACTCTTGCACATGATTTTTTTATTATTATAAACTGAAGGAGCAACAACCAAGAGAGTGCGCTAAATTGAGAGGGACGTTCTTGATTCTTCACAGTCACTCCTTCCTAACACTAACTCCAACAAAAATCCCGAGTCGATTTGTCCAATTTCATAAATCCGTTTTACTGTAACACAGGGGTTCGGTAGAAGCAGCACGGTATATACTTCTGGGAACACTCGAAGTAAACCTTCTCCAAAATTTCATAGTTAATTTGCTCTATTTCATACATTTGGGTTATGGTAGCTCTACTGTGGCCGGGGCTACGGTTACCGAGAAACGACAAACCTTTCAGGCAATAACTACTCTAAGCCTGCCTCTTAAGACATACCAGCGGTAAATATTCTTATTTAGATATTTCCGGATTACGGTAGAATGGGTAAATTGTTTATGTTTCGCGACCACCACATTTATCCTACAGTAGGTCACTTGCACTTACTCGGACCCCCAAAACATGTTTCCCCCTTCCCCCTGCTCTCAAAGAAAAAAACTCTAATCTTGATATGTCGAGACGAAGAGTTTGAAACTCTAATGTTAGAGAGCGTGCGAAAACGAGAGAGCGCGTCTCCTGTTTTAGTGCATCTCGAAAATTAGAGTTTTAAACTCTCTGTCTCGACATGTGGTGTTTCAAACTCTTAGAGTTTTTTTCTTTGTGAGTGATACCACCACTTTTCGACCCCTATTCATGTTATTTTGGCAGGAAAGGGGAACTCCGCCCGAGTTTGCATCGCCACCGACATGCAATTCTCTGGTTTTTTCTTCCTAGTGGTATCCCACTTTCCCTTCTTCTGGAAGAAAGAACAAAGGTTCTCTCTTTAGTATCCCAATGATGTCGTCAGTAGGGGAAACCGTCGGAACCGTATATGTTTCTCTGTGGGAGGGGAAGTGGGAAGAAAATATCAGAGCTGTGCGCTGCAGCAGCCAGCCACTCACACAGCATTCGAAAGAGTATCGGGTGAGATGAAGTTAGAGAAAGATATAATCATAGAGAGAGTGAGACAACGAAAGACGTTCGAAAGACATGGTGCGAACTCCATGCTGTGACTCACTTTATATGTAGCGCCGCTCCACAATTATCATTGTCATTTCCAAAACGGAAGAAAAGATTTGTCTTCATAAGCCAGTGATTATATTTGTTTTCATAGTGGACTTCATCACAAAACCCGCCGAAGAAGCACGCCTGGCATGTAATTTTTCGTTAATATGAGGTGAATAGCTGATTATAAAAAGATTTTGAATGTTGCGTACCGTGTCCTTTCCACAGTTTGAGATGTCGACGCCGTCTCCAGTATCCATTGCGAACGCTAGAGCGAGAAGCAGAAGCAAACGGACGGAGATAAGACAAGTCTGAAATTATTTTTGGTGAATTTACCGTACCACAAGGGTGCTTTAACAGATACAAAAATGGAAGAAAGGAGGGACGAAAACAAGTCGATCTGAACAGGCATTGAAATGCCGTCTAACGTAAGAGAAAAGCGCGAGACATTTTACTTTGAACTGACCATTTCTGCATAGAGAATAACGCAATCTACCAGTCGTCACAAATTATGGGGATGAAAATGGAAGGAGGATAGTTCGGCCAGACCTTTATATGATCTGAAATATTTGGAACAATGCAGATTAAAAAACCGTGGTCGGTCGTATTCAAAATGTCTGAATGCAATTGATCGCACAATCTCTGGTATTTTTCTCCCATTGGTCCCCAGGCTCCCTCCCAGTGGGGGAACATCAAAGGTTCCGACGGCTTCCCCCACTAGTCCCCCACTCAAACAGTGGGGGACCAGTGAGGGAGAATGGGGGACTGGTGGGGGAAGCCGTCGGAACCGTTGATGTTCCCCCACTGGGAGGGGACCAGTGGGAGAAAAAATACCAGAGATGCCTCTTATTAATTAAAAAATCGCACTCCAGAAAGGGGTCAGGAGCGAAAAAGTGAAGCCCAAGCCGCCTTTAATGCTGTGCTGATTTTATGGGTGGAATTCCACCCTCTGAGGGTGGAAAACTCGTGTAACTCAGCTCATACTGAACGAAATTTCTCCAATTAAAAAGGAAATTGTTCCAAACGTGGCTTGCAATCCCTGTGTCAAGTTAGGAAGTTGTACCTTCACCTGGAAAAAAGTTATAAAAGGGTGCATAAAACTGTTTTGCACCTTGCACCCCATGAAATTTGCGCAGCATAAGTTGGCTCAATGTTAAGCAAGAAAAAGTTGATAGTTCCCGAAAAATTAAATGTGACAAAAAATTAATTTATTTATCATTAATTATTTATTGTGCTTAGATGAGGAGTTTTCAGTTGTTACATTCCTCCTTTGAGGCTCGATTGCGCTTTTCAGATCATCTCTCCATCGAGTGTGGAGGGGTTGTAGCCTTAGGCTCCTTTCCAGCTGTAGGGAATCCACATCATAGTTGCCCTGGTACAACGATTGATTTCCAGGCAATTTATTTTGAGTGCCTCGTTATTCCACTCTCATGTGATCTTGTGACTCCAATATTCCGTCTTCCCATCATCCACTTGTTGAAAACACCCTTTTATTTGATCCAAATTTTGTTGTGAGACGATACAAATATGAATCCTTCTTTCTGCCTTGCACATTTGTGTGGGTACATTTTTTCTCTTTTTCTCTTTTCATTTTCTCTCCTTTGAATTTGTGGTATTGATTAGTTCTGAACAACATCAATCAATAAGCAATTTATTCGACGCGAATATATGTGGGAGAGCACAATCATTCGAAGATTTTGCATATTCTTGCCTGAAATTGTTTTACGTCATTGTATTTATTCTCAATATAGCATGAACTCACATTTGCCTAGTCATGACGCGACGATCTACTAGTCTCCCTCACACTGTCCCTCTCGCTTCGATCATCTGCATATATCATCGATTACTCCTCTCCCGACTACCCACACTACCGTACCTGAGTTACCGTCATTAAACTACTGTACCCATACTACCGTACGCAAGATACCGTACCCGTCGTAACAGGGTATTGCATCCTTCCGGCAACGGGAGTAGCGTAGATCACCTTGCCTCCGGGTTGCTTCTTATTTTTCTTTAATCAATCGATAGTGCCCATTGTACCGTAGGCAACTGCGCTTACCGTCAGGCAGTATACGATAGTCGCGCCCACGAGTCCCGCAAGAAATCCTGCTACTACAGCAACTACGACGGTAATGACATTCACATCGGTCGATGTTTCTGTTTTCTTCTCGGCGAGTAATTCTGTAAAAAAAATATTCTTTTTTGTTACAAACTAGACGGGATGTATTGAGGTTAAATGAAATACGCTCTAACCGAACACTACGCTCTATGCATAGTTCCGGGTACATGTTCGGTCCAGGGGTCCTTGGTAGTCGGCTCCAGTTTCGGTCGGGGGGGGAGCCTGGTAACCGACTCTAGGTTCGGTCCAGGGTGAGCCCGGTTGCCTACTCTAGGATCAGTCCAGGAGGAGCTCGGCTTCCGGTTCTGCTTTCAGCAAATTACTTTTAGTATTTTCGGCAGAAAGCCGTGAATACCATAAATATTTCTGCACTACTCAGGAAAATGACGTTTACTGTTTCGTGTTGAAAAATTTATAACTCTTTTTCAATACTAAAAATAATTATTCCAATTAAACTGGGGTATAGATTGGTTACTTATTTGGAACAATCTTTGTCGACGTGTTATAGGCAAAATACCAAATAATCTCGCATTTGCACACTTTTATTCTGTTCGAATCACTTAATTTCCATTTAGATCACTCCCAAATCTCTCTATTTCCATCTCATTTCATGGTATAAAATCCTTTCCGATCGGTCTCCCCTCACAACCAAGTCGTCGACATGGCTCAGTCAGTTCCTCCCAGAGATATTGCCACCCAGCCCGGCATCAAGATCGTCTTCAACGCCTCCTACGATGACAAGCACACCTACCACATCAAGGCACGGTACCCTCCATTATATTCCATAGGATCCTCATAGATCTCCAGAATTACAGTATCCTCACTACAGGTGACCAACTCGTCCGCTCGCCGTATCGGATGGGCCTTCAAGACCACCAACATGAAGAGACCCGGTGTCGGCCCCGGATCCTGAGTGCTCGACCCCAAGGAGGCCGCCCTCATCGCCGTCTCTTGTGACGCCTTCGCCTATGGACAGGAAGTACGGTATCTTCCCTCCATCACCGTATCAATCAATAGCCTTACCGTACCCTAGCTCTCAAGCTCTACCGTATACTTATTCGTTCTTTGCAGGACACCAACAACGACCGTGTGACCATCGAGTGGACCAACACCCCCGATGGCGCCGCCAAGCAGTTCCGCCGCGAGTGATTCCAGGGAGACGGCATGGTCCGCAGAAAGAACCTCCCCATTGAGTACAACCCCTAGATTGTCAGATGCCCCACCCACGATTACAGTGATAAAGGGTGTACCATCCAATGATTGTGCTTTTTTTATCACACAGAAAATAATTTAAACTGGTTATGGTATTACGGTAGTTGTACGATATTGTTGCTTTGCCATTCATCCCTCCCCTCTACACAGTCGGGGGAATAGGTTTTGGGCATCTTTACGAGGGGCGAGAGGTTTTGGGTATGACCCGCGCTCTGAATCACTAATTACGTACTTCCTTTCTATACAGTACCCCAGAACCTTATGCTGCGCAAATTTCATGGGGTGCAAGGTGCAAAACAGATTAATGCACCCTTTCATAACTTTTTTCCTAGTGAAGCTACAACTTCCAAACTTGATACAGGGATTGCAAGCCACGTTTGGAACATTTCCCTTTTTAGTTGGAGAGATTTTGTTCAGTTTGAGCTGAGTTACACGAGTTTTCCACCCTTAGGGGGTGGAATTCCACCCATGAAATTTGCGCTGCATTAGTTCATGCATATGCAATTAGAGTCCTACGAAGTAATCCTGTCATAGAAATCAAGTACGCATTGTCAAAATCCGAAATTTTTCTTCGAGTGCTGAGATTCCGTTCGTAATACACAATTATCGATCTTTGACCTTGAGTAATCGATATCTGTTCTGATTGAGAGATCCCTTGAGAGATTGTATTGATCGACTAGACTAGAGAGTGACTCTCCTGTCCACGTTCACTGATCTACCTCTCCCTTACCCTCTTCCCTCTCTTCCCTTCCCCGACCCACTTCCCCCTCTTCCCCTCCCCTAGCCTCTCCCCTCTCCTCCTCTCCTTTCCCCAACTTCATAGTCTAGTTGTTGTTCTACTAGTTTGAGGATTACAAAGTTCCGTTGCGCGTTGCAGAAATTTGACTTCGATTGCTGAGATTCCGTTCATAATTCACAATTATCGATCTTTGATCTTGAATGGATCGGTATCTGATCTGAGTAAGAAATTCCTCTTCTATTTATACTAGAATTTCTATTGATTGATCATACTAGAGGCTGACTCTCATGTCCATGTTCATTGATCTACCTCTCTCCCACCCTCTTCCCTCTCTTACTCTCCCCGAGCCTCTCACCTCTTCTCTCTCCCCCTTTCCATTCTTGTCTCCACTTTGGATGTCTCAACTTCGTAGTCTAGTTGTTCTTCTACTAGTTTGAGGATTGAAAAGTTCTGTTTCGCGTTATCTTGTACCTCCTTTTTCAAAAGTTCTCTTAACTTAAACGCGTCCCTGGGGCTTGTCTACTGACGAGGGCCGTCCCCAGGGAGGAAGGTCAGTCTCTAGACTAGGGTTGGCCATTTGACTCGTTCCCAACCGCTCAAAAAGTAAAGAATGAGAGTCGAGTGAATCCCACTCGAAAAATGAGGTAAAGTGTCAGAAGTCAAATGAATCTCACCTAGGATTCACTTGACTCCTGACGATTTTCGCAAGCAAGAAATTGGTAAACCAAGATACTATTTTCTTATATTTTGAGCATTCAGTTATTATTTATCTGAAATATCATCATGTCAAATACAAACCCATGAGCTACAGCCTTTTGGAGAGAATCGCATGTGCTCAGTGTTAGAGTAAATCGAAATTTTTCTCAAGTATCATTTAAAACTAGCAGATTTGATAGTAAAAAAATAGAGGAAACTTGAAAACTGGGATGAGATAGTGATTTGCATAACTCTAAATTATTTTTGCTCAGAAAATATAAAAGATTCTATTTTCAATTCTAAGTCGTTGTGTACCATTACGACATTGCACACCTTCTCTATCCCGAGTTATGAGCTCAGGACTCAGGAATCCTAGGATTCACTTGAATCCGAGTCATTTTGACTCCTCACACCGCGCGAGTCAAAATGACTCGGAGTCAAATGATTCAAGGAGTCTACAAAAGAGTCAAATGGCCAACCCTACTCTAGACCAAGGACCGAAACACTGATCGCCATTTTTTTGCTGATCTTTGATCTCTTCTCATTAGTTGACTAGAAATAACAGTCTTTCAAAACACTTTCACTAAATATTTGAGTGGTTTGATCTTGAGAGACCCAGCGGGTATGGCCACCGTAACCAGCCATTCCCGCTGGCGTCATAATTTACCCTCTGGCGGCCCGCTTCAGAGCGCGCGCAATCTCTCTCTCTCTCTCTCTCTCCCCTCTCTCTCTCTCTCTCTCTCTCTCTCTCTCTCTTTCTCTCTCTCTCTCTCCCTCCCTCCTCCTCCTCACTCACACTTTGCCGTGTATCCTCATTTCGCCAACTTTCTATCGCGTTTTGTTATATTTGACTTATCCACGGCGTTTTGGCGCCATTTCTATTGAATATTTCCGCGTGGGAGCTCGGGTTCGCCCTGCTACGTGTGGCAAAATGCCAACATGCGAACCTCCCGTCTCTCGCTCTATCGATTAGATCACACGCGAGGTACTCTCTCACTGATCTACCTCTCTTCCTCACCCCCCCCGTGCTATCGAATTGCGCCCATTCCCGTGTCGTCTCAACTAATCGTTATCGCGCAAGCATTGTCGATGACTAGTCGCCATTTCTAGCCAGAAAACACGACTAGACGTGTCGATCTATTAGAGAGTGTGCTTCCCTTTCCATTCTCGGATAGATCGAGCAGTCTAGTCGGGTTTACTGGCTGGAAATGAGGACAAGTCGTCGACACTGTTCGTCCCGTTAGTCATCCAATAACTTATCCCGATTGCAGAGTCAATCGGATCGATGTCGTTCTCACCGACGTGTCCCCGACCACGACGCGACCGCGACGTCGCTTTCGTCGGCAGCATCAAGAATCCACAAGGTACGGTAGTCATACGATCGATCGATTATCGATCAAAACCAATCAATAACCTTGATGACGGTCGATCATCTCCCGCAAATAAATTGCTCATTTGCACGTGCGTTAACCCGTGTTGTCCCCTGAATCAGGCCCTTTTAAGAGACGTGATCGGTAAGAGTCGACCATATTTGACCCTGGCCGGACGTGGCCCCCCAAATTGAGGCCTGGGGACCCATACTCGTGTGGTATGAGGGACCTGTGCCCGCATTACACAAAACACCACTTATTACTATTTGCCGGCTCTGGTTCAGGAGAAAGGTGGTTCTGAGTCGAAAAACGTCGAAAAATCATAATTTCTTAACTTGATGAAATAAACTCTAATATTTATTTGTGTTATGTTTGGGGTGTCCAGATGTTGTCAAAATGTATTTTTGACCGTGTTTCAGTTGTATCCGAAACCACTTTTTTGACTCTCAATTTCACTTTTTTCAGAGAAATTATCGCTTTATGGAGTTTTTCACAAAAGAGTCCATATGCACATTGTACCTCAGCACAATAGCAATCCATATGGACTATAGCCAGGTTGTTCCTGGAATAAAGTTTTTCAAAAAAAAAATTCCAAACTTTGAAACTCCTGCTATAATGAGCGAAGTTGTCCAAAAAAAGTTCCCTCATTTTGCCTGTTTTTCTCACAGTACACGTAAAATATGTTTAATAATATGATTTGTAAGTATACGCATCGCGAACATACTATAAACATTTTTTTACGTAAGCTGCGAGAAAAAACAGGCACTTTGGGCGAAATTCTTTGAAAAACTTCGTTCTTGACAGCACGAATTTCAAAGTTCGGATATTTTTTTTGAAAAACTTCATTCGAGGAATAACCTGGCTATGGTCCATATGAATTGCTATTGTGCTGAGGTACAATGTGCATATGGACTCCTTTGCGAAAAACTCGAAAATAGAACAATTTGACAGGCAAAATTATTGCTGAAAGTGAAAAAGGTGATTTTCGAATTTCAACAATGTTGATGTTTATAGTATTATCGTAAGGGATATGTATGTAAAACAGCTTATAGAACAAGTTCTACGCCGACTGTAATAAAATCAGCCTATTTTAGCTAAAATTATTGAAAAGATTCTTTCACGAATTCACGAATTCCAAAGTTCGGAATTTTTTTTTGAAAACTTTATTCTAGGAACATCCTGGATTTATTCCACATGGATTTGTGCTGTTCTACAGCGTACACATGTGCTCCTGTGTGAAAAACTTCAAAAAGAGACAATTTGACTGGGAAAAGTATAGTCGAAAGTGAAAAAAGGTGATTTTTTCAAAAAAAATTTGATGTTTATAGTATGTTCGCGATGCGTATACTTACAAATCATATTATTAAACATATTTTACGTGTACTGTGAGAAAAACAGGCAATTTGAAAAACTTCGTTCTTGACAGCACGAATTTCAAAGTTCGGACATTTTTTTCGAAAAACTTTATTCCAGGAACAACCTGGCTATAGTCCATATGGATTGCTATTGTGCTGAGGTACAATGTGCATATGGACTCTTTTGTGAAAAACTCCAAAAAGCGATAATTTCTCTGAAAAAAGTGAAATTGAGAGTCAAAAAAGTGGTTTCGGATACAACTGAAACACGGTCAAAAATACATTTTGACAACATCTGGACACCCCAAACATAACACAAATAAATATTAGAGTTTATTTCATCAAGTTAAGAAATTATGATTTTTCGACGTTTTTCGACTCAGAACCACTTTTCTCCTAGACGAGACCCGGCAAATAGAAATAAGTGTTGTTTGGTGTAATGCGGGCACAGGTCCCTCATACCACTCGAGTATGGGCCCACAGGCCTCAATTTGGGGGGCCACGTCCGGGGGGTGGTCGGGTTTTACCGATCACGTCTCTTAAGCCTCGCGCGCTTTTTTGAATCTTTGATCTTTAGAGAGATAGGGAGATTGCAGTAAACGACTCAATCCGCTGGTCACTTTGGTAGATCGATAATTGAATATTGTAGATTCTGACGGAGTCGAGGATGATGCTGAAGCCGAGGGCGCAGCGTGGCGCGCGCCGATGCGACGACTAGCGCGACGGCGCCGGCGCCGGAGCGCACCCACTCCTACTTCAGATGACGTCGACAGGTGAGCAAATCAATCGATATCTTGACATACAGTAACTAGTGCATATCGTAATCCATGATTTATTCGCAGGACGGACGACGACGACGTCAACCTGCCGCCGATCGTCACTCGGGCGCGTCGGAAAATATCTGTGCGTTTTTTCTCAGTTTCGTGTAACTTTTGAATCAGCGGTGGGATTAATTGGGTCGTTGTGCACCTCGCTTTCCTAGCGAGAGAGCGCAGACAGTTGAGATAGCAGCGAGCTCCCTCGAGTGAGGGAAGGGAGCTCACTCGAGACGAGAGACTCCCTTCAATCACTCGAGGGAGCTTCCTGTTCTCTCCACTGTCTGTGCCCTCTCGCTTTCCCGCGCTCACTCGCTAGGAAAGCGAAGTGTACAACTACCCCAATTAATCCCACGGCTGAAGAGGAATCTAGCTGGACTTTCCAGTGAATGTAGGTGATCTAAAAATAAATAAAATGCGATACTGAAATTTGATTATGGCCACGCAGAAATTGCAGAGTGATGACGCAATAAAAAATAATAAAAACATTCATTCCTGCAGACCAGCTGCAATTTGGATGCTGCAACAAATTCAGAACTCGACTCACAGATAAACTAGAGATTAGGGCTCAAAAATGAACCTTTTAGTGAGTCCAGATACCTTAAAGGTGCCAGGAATTGAAAAATAAGTTAATTTTTTTAAATAAAAGAAAATCCTAGTTCACGAAAAAAGCTTATTAAAAATATGAATTTATGAATTTTCAAAGTTTCGCCTTTTCTCCACATCGGGTTACAGTAGCGTATACACCCCAATTCGAATCTCTAAAACTGGACATTTTCGTGAACTGCGGTTGTGCGCATATATTTCGGTAGTGGTCAAAAACCCCCACACTCATCTTTTGTAGCAAAATCTAATCGTCTGACTAAAATATATGGCTTTCTGTCTTTTTCGAAAAAAGGCGACGCACCGTTCCTGGGGAACATTTCAAAATAACTAATTATAAAAAAAATGCTAAAAATTTGGTTTTATCTTCATTTTCCATTAGATTGTCGTGAGAAAAGCTGTGTAGAAATTACAAAAAAATATTTTTTTTTCAAATTACAAAGAATATTTTGGCCGCTGCCTTGTCCCTTTAATGTGACAAAGGCACTTTATTGTTTTAATAAAAAAACACTTGTTTAAATGAACATGCCCTAACCTGACCATGCTAAAATTTATACTAACGGAAGTTCCCCTTCAAACTACAGACATCATAGTTTCTTCCCCAGAACGGCAGGGCTATTTGTGAAGTCCAGAGAATTGATCAATTTCGCTGAGTGACTCATTGTTTGATTGCCATTATCCTTTACTTCCTAACGTATTCATTTTTAATTTTGCACCGCGCTTCCTGTGATCGCATGAATAAATATATATGTATAAATAATAACGCATTATAGAATGTAGTGCATTTAACCATAAATGCCTGCAATCGGAAATCCCGCGCGCCCTGGGGCTTCCGAAAAAAAAGGAAAAAGCCCTCTTTTTCCTTGCACACGCCCACTTTCTTGTTCAAAAAAGCAGGCCGCGCGGGGTTCCTATCGCAGCATGCAGGAAAAAAGTCTGCATAAATATTATAGAATATTATAGTATATTATAGTATATTATTGTATATTATAGTATATTATAGTGTATTATAGTATATTATAGTATATTATAGTGTATTATGGTATATTATATTGTATTATAGAGTATTATAGAGTATTATAGTATATTATTTATTATATGTATTCATTTATGCAATCGCAAGGAAGCGCGGTACACAATTTTAAATGGGTACGTTAGGAAGTAAAGGACAATGTCAATCAAACAATGAGTCACTTAGCGAAACTGATCAATTCTCTGGACTTCACTAATAGCCTTGCCGTTCTGGGGAAGAAACTATGATGTCTGTAGCTTGAAGTGGAACTTCCGTTGGTGAAAATTTGTGCATTGTTAAGTTAGGGTATGTTCATTTAAAAAATGTTCCATTTTTGTGAGAAAAAAACTTTGTGACCGTAAACCACCAGGCAGCGGCCACAAACAGAAGTTTTATTTTCATAAATTTTAATGAGCTTTTCTCACTATGATCTGATGGAAAAAGAAGAAAAAAAAATTAATTTTTATTTTTTTTACAATTAGTTATTTTAAAATTTGCCCCAAGAACGGTGCGTCGCCTATTTCCGAAACGACAGAAAACCTTATATTTTGGTCAGATGATTAGATTTTGCTACAAAAAAGATGAGTGTGGGGGTTTTGAAAACTGCCCTCTTAATGCGCACAACCACAGTTTATGAAAATGCCTAGTGTTTGTTATTCGAATTGTGGTGTATTCGCTACCGTAACCCGCTGTGGAGAAAAGGCGAAACGTTTAAAATTCAAAACTAATTTTTAAATAGCATGTTTCGTCGACTAGGATTATTTTAAAATTTTCACTGCCTGGCATCTTTAAAAAAACTAATCTCTAGCTTATCTGAGAGCCGAACTGAGTTTTTTTGCACCAGCTAAATTGCAGCTGGTCTGCAAGAATAAATATTTTTATAATTTTTTTTCTCAATTACGTTATTACTCTGTATTTTTTGCGTGGTCATGATGAAATCTCAGTATCGCATTTTATTTCTTTATAGATCTCCTACAGTCACTGGATAGTTCAGCTAGATTCCTCCTCAGATTCGAAAGTTGCACTTAATTGAGAAAAAAAGGTGCAAATACTTTCCGACGCTGCGTTTATTCGGACCAAAACACTGGTTCCGGATAAACGCCATTTTATTCCGACCAAAACACTTGTTCCGGATAAACGCCATTTTATTCGGACCAAAACACTGGTTCCGGATAAAAGCCATTTTATTCGGACCAAAACACTGGTTCCGGATAAACGCAATTTTATTCGGACCAAAACACTGGTTCCGGATAAACGCCATTTTATTCGAACCAAAACACTAGTCCGAATATACGCAACTGGTCGAAAAATGACCCACGCCCCTTTTGGGGCAAACATTTGGGGCAAAAATGCCCGGGCTTCGCCCATATTGGTAACAACAAGCATCCTTCTATGTGAAAAGTGTTAAGTTAAGTCATTCATTTGGCCTCCTGGTTTGGGGTTCCATGATCGGTGGTTTCCACTGAACGTCCCCCTTTCACAATTTTTTGTATAGAAGCATGCTTGAAACCAACATTTTCTCTCATAAAAACACAGTGAATTTCGCACAACAATTCAGACAACCACATGAGAATAACAGTGCAGACTAATTCAGGCTACAGGTTTCCGAAATGGAAGTAGAGATCGTCATTGAAGATCAACGACTTGGCACGATGACGCTGGCCTCCGGGGCACACATTCCCCGCCTACTAGAGTGCGAAATGTGAGACCACGGTCTCTTCATTTCGCACACTCTCTCACCTACCGACCGGTCGAGAGAGTGTGTGAAATGAAGAGATCGTGGTCTCACATTTCGCACTCTACCGCCGACCACTCGGCCCACTCTTACACTGCGAGAGAGAGAGTAAGAGGGAGATGAAGACGAGACTCATTCACAAATTGAATTATTGAGACAAATTGAAAATTGGAAAAAAATTGAAAATGAAAAATAAGAGACAAAAGACTAATTATGAAGACCAGACACACTGACAAATTGAATTATTCAGACAAATTGAAATTTGAAAAAAAAGACTAATTGAAAATTTACAATTACGAGACATGAGACAAATTATGAAGAAATTATGAAGACACACGGGTTTTGGAAATGAAAGCAATCTGGGAAACGTAGTGTCCAGATGCTTCATCTACTATTACAAATTCACTAACAATCGTCCGAAATAATTAAACGTTCCGTTGCTAACCATGCTAAACAGCAGATACGGCTGTGAGAGAGCATGGTAAAGCGAGAGACATGCCGATGCATAGAAAGAGAGTACACACAACAGTAGTCCATGCATGAGCGTATCATTTTAAATTGGTACTAACTCTCTCTCTCTCTCTCTCTCTCTCTTGGAAGAGAGATAGTTATGGTGCGGTGTTGAAACAGTGGATTGCGGTAGAGAAAGAAAACAATAATCACGGCCGAGTTTATTATACTATACAGCACCCAGAGTACTCAGATGGTCACAGTTATTAAAAGGCTACAGTATACAGATGGAACACATTCAAGGATTTACTATCTGCTTTTCAGACGCTTTAAGTAGAGGTCCCCTGGAGAGTGATACGAAGGAGTCGGATGGTGCTCCCTGGGGTAGCACTCACAAAGAAAAAACTCTATGAGTTTGAAACTCCATATGCCCAGAACGAGGGTTTGAAACTCTAATTTTCGAGAGAGTGCACGAAATCGAGAGACGCGCTCTCTCATTTTCGCACGCTCTCTAACATTAGAGTTTCAAACCCTCGCTCTGGGCATATCAGGATTAGAGTTTTTTTTCTTTGTGAGCATAGTGAACGTGGTACGCACTCGAATGATCAAAGATAATGACTGGAAAGAGTTTTATGCTAATGAGTGGCGTTCTCAAGTATTACATTTATAAAATGATACGATCAAACCAAAAGCCGAATAACGAACTTCCGTTGTTTACCATACAGGAACATTGGCGACCCTCTCTCTTTTGCGTGCTCTCTCGTCTTGGTAAACACAGGAAGTCCCAGTGCGACTTTTTGTTTGATCGTATCATTTTATAAATGTAATAATGCAGCAGTGGAAGATACTCGATGTAGACAAGAGAAGTAAGAAAGAGTACACAATCCCAGATAGCGAGAGATTGATACAGGAACTGCCTGTATGCAACTTTTATTGGGTTTGTCGAATAGTATCTATTATCACTGTTTGTGTGGCATCTTTTTTGTGGCCTCTGATTAAGCTCTTTTCAAAAAATCTTTTCAAAAATCGAATGATTAAAAAAAGTAATTTCAAGATTTTATTGTTTTTTTCAGTTCATTCTACTAGGCCAACGCGATGCAGTGAAGCCAGGGAAGAAATAATGATTCACTTTAAAAGGAGAACACATTTTGTTGTTTTATAACTTCTCAAATTTTGTTGTTTTTCAACTTCTCATTATTTGTTCTTACATTTGTATAAAGAAACGCGCATTTCCTCTTCCCTACCATTGCAAAAAAAACATTATTTACTTGAAAAACGTCCTAAATTGTGCCGACTCAACCTCCGAACTGGTGTCATCAATTAAAGCGTTATGGCCCCCTTTCTGGAGGTGTACGCCCCACATGATTCCAAACGTACAGGGTTAGAGCGAGAGAGTGCGCAAAAGTGAGAGAGTCCCTCTCGATTTCACACGCTCTCTCACTCCAAAGGCCTTTCTGGATTGTTGACCGGCCTGTGGAATGATGTGGCCCTGTAACAACGCACTGCCATCTTCCCATGAATGCAAGTTCGGTATTCGTTTTGCTGCCTTTTGAGCGAGACATTTAAATTACGGCTGATAAGACGAAGAGATTCAGAGAAAATACACTGCCAGAGGGTGTATGCCCATAAACGCATCGTTCCATAGAACCGGCCAATCCTACAGAAAGGAGTTTGGAGTGAGAGAGCGTGTGAAATCGAGAGGGACTCTCTCATTTTTGCACACTCTCTCACCCTGGCCCCTTTCTGGAGGTGTATGCTGAAGCCCCGTAACAACACACTACCTGATTGCTGACTCACCCAGGGGGGGGGGTTGCGTCATACCTTCTATACAGTCGTGATCTCCGGGCGAACACACGTTCCTACACAGCAGGAACACCTCTCTCTTTCTCTCTGCGCCCTCTCACTTCCACCCACTCTCTCGCCTTCCCCAACCTCCGAGATAGTGTGCCCAATTGAGAGAGCGGCTGACCGCCTCGCCGCCTCCTACTGTGTGTGCGCGCCGACTTAGCGCTCCCATCGCCACAGGCGATGACGAGAGAGTGCGAGGAGCGAGGAGAGTGCAGACAGGCAAAGCAGTGCGAGAGAGTGTACCAAATGGAGAGAGCGCGCCGAGATCGGTTAGTAGACGAGGGAGCAGAATCGCCCGTGCTTCCTCCTGACGGGTCGACTGGTCCGTCGATCAATCGGGAATCGATCGATAATTGACCTACCGTAACCTGCCTACTGTAACACCTACCGTAATGTGGCGACTGCGGTGTCGCGAGGGCAGCAAAGAGGAGGCGGACAGCTGTTGTTGTGGCAGGATGCGGATTACGGTAAGTGATTAATAATATTGATTGACTATTAATTTATTACGAGAACGCAGTCACTGGGAAATCCATTTTCAAAAGGAGCTATCCTTTTCTCTTACACTAAACAGCATCGAAATATTAAAAAAAACGTTTCCTTCGATATCTCAAAATCATTTTTTTTCCACTTTCTCGTTTTTCCACTTTCTCGGGTTCTTGGTTAAAATGACTATAATCTTTTTGTGGCTCACTGGCTGGGTGTCGAGTATGTTTCTCAAAATGAGTGAAAAAACGGATAAAAAAACAGCTTTTAGCGCGCCGCCGATATCGTCATGTCCTTCTCCCTCGTCCTCATCGTCTTTAATTTGGTCATGAAAGTTTGTTTCTAATTTATTGACTGATAATACACAAAAAAATCTTTTTCCCAAAATAACTAAATTGTTTTACCTGAACAATACAAATATTGTAATTTGAATTAATCAAGCAACATCTGTTGATGCACTCAGAGAAAAAGCATGGGAGTTAGCAAATGAATTACTTACTTTTTAGCATAGAGAGCATGGGAAATGAGGAGAGCGTAAATAATTTATTTACTAACTCGCATGCATGGAGAAGTAATTTTTCTCTGAGTGTGGGACTGTGAAACTTTCCAGGGCACAGTCGTCCTGGATCTAATCTAACAAAAGCATTATTCACAGCTTATCTGTAAAAATGTTCCTATTCCCGATTATTTAATCAAAAATATAGGGGAAATGTATTAATTTGGAGACGTTAATTAATTCATGTTAATTAATTAAAGGCTATCGGCTACTCGGACACCGACTGGAATTGGGAACTGCTCTTTCTCGTCGTTGATTCCGTCGCAGTTGTTTGTCTCTTCACTGGATTAAGAAGACACAATGCCGCCCTTCTTCAGCCATTCGTTTTGCTCAGTGTCAGTACATTTACGCAACTTACTCCGGAAATGGGTCAACAGTGAGATAGTGGCTAGCAGAGAGTTCTTCTGGCTTTAACGAACTGTCTCATGCCAAGCACGATTATCGAGATTTGGTAAAGCCGCGCTTCTCCAGCCATTTGTATTATTGAGTGTGGGTACCTCAATATGCGTGAAAGAACCCCCCCCCCTCCCCCCGTGAGCAGGGTCAGAATCAATACAGTTGATGAAAGAATTTCCTCCCTTTTACGCAGTCGCTCTCTCGAACACGACCCCTTTCTGGAGGTCTCACAAACTGTCCAATTAAACTGTCCAACCCTTGTTTGACTTTTCTACGTACCACTTCTTTATGTTCTCTTATTTTTTAAAATTTTTTTCCAGCAATTTGCTCCGTAATCCATGAATCCATAATAAGTAAGGGACATTTTTGTAATGCCCTTTTTCAGTTAGTCACCATCTCCTTCCTCCTTCTTCTCACAGTTTTCTTCGCCACAGCGTTCAGCGACCGCCATTCGTACGCGGGAGAGTATCTGGAGGTGCGTTCGGATTAATGGTCTGACCCTCTCAATTCTGCATGCTCTCTCGCGCTGTCTGATCGATGAGAGAATATGCGGAATGGAGGTGCGTGTGCCAATCCATACACAATTTTCAACTTCTGATTGCGACAACATTACAGCTTTCAAGACACAGGAAAGGGGCATAGTGATCTCTCTCTCTCTCTCTCTCTCTCTCTCTCTCTCTGTCTCTCTGTGTGTGTCTCTCTCTCTCTCTGTGTTCTCTCTCTCTCTCTGTCTCTCTCTATAGTCTCTCTGTGTGCCCGTCATGAAGCAAGGAATGAGCTACAAAAAGAAAGCGAAGTCTCCAGATTTCTTTACTCTTGAGATGTTGCCTCCTGCTGAGAGAGCATGAGAAATCGAGATATGGAGAAATCACTTCTCATAATAATTGGAGATGTGAACACTCCAGAGTAAGGAAAGTTGGAGAGTTCACTCTCTTAGTAGCTCATTCCTTGCTCCATAAAGAGTCCGGGAAAAACAGCGAGCTCACTCATGTCCCCTTTCGTGTGTCTTGAAAACTTTAATGTTGTAGCATTCTGAAATTCACAGCGATTCAGGTGTACAGCGAGGCGGCCACACATTTTTTGGCATAATTCCAGAATTTGAATTTGAACGGGGAGAAAATGAGCACGCAACGCGACCGCAACACGCGCGTCTCTTCAGAGCGCTGTTGTCTCTCGCTTTTTCTCTCGTTGTCTGGCATGTGGCCGCTCTCGAAATGCTGTGAAATTGACAATTTCGACTATGATACTTTTCGAAAGACAAATTAATCAATCCATTTTGAAATGCTAACATCAAGAATTGATTGCAGATGGAACTTCGAGAAAACGTGCAATCCTATGCTACTTTTCTCTCTATCCAGTCGAAAACAGGTTCTCCCTTTTGCATATTTCTTTATTGTTTTTTTCCAAATCTCAATATTTATATTTCCATTGTTCACTCTAGAACAAATTAACGATCCAATTCTCTTTTCGGAGCATTTCTCAAAATATTGTTAATATAGCCAGTCATTGATCGCTTTCAGTTGTGCCGCTTATCGCTACCGTACTCACCGTTGCAACCGGCATCACTTTCGCCGTCAATTGTTGGTTCCTAGCAATAGTCGTGCAGTGCGCGCGCCACTTCCGGCTACTGGAGGCCAAAACAACGGACGCGGTTACGGCTCCGGCTCTGGCTACGGATTCTTTCGCCCCCTAAAGTGATTTGGAGCTGAACCTATGTTGCAATGAATAGCGGCTCAATATGACGGCCGAACATTAAAATCAAATTGCGATTGGATTGTGAGTGTTATTGTACTGATTATTGTCATTTTGTGAGATTCTTACTGTAAAATGTCCGAGTGATCATAGCCGAAATATGGGTGGATACTGCCATTACTCTTTTTTCTAAATCAATCGATAATTTATAATATTTATTGAAATAAGACGTTGTAGCGCCGTAATCTTGCACGAAACGAATTAAGGAATCGTATTGTATGTATTTTTTTTAAAAATCAACCGATCTGGAGTTTTCCGGTGACAGAATAAACAAATACAAACAATTTGCGTTGAAAGGGAGTTTTACAAAGAAACATTGTTTTTAACAAAGTACTATTTATCCATGGCTAGGTGCCATAACGTTGCAAGTATAATTAACAGAGAGGGTTAAAATCAGTGTCAACACATTGCCAGAATTCTAAATGTGCCCCACTTATCCTCGGGTTGCGTATGGGGATTCAGTGCGAGACGGTCTCCTGGTTCCTCTGGGTCCTCTGGTTCCCCACCAAGGCGCTTTGGTTCCTTCTGGCGCTCCGGTACCGGAAGGTCCTCTGGTTGCTCTGGCTCCTCTAGTTCCCCACCAAGGTGCTCTTGTTCCTTCTGGCGCTCCGGTACTCGACGGTCCTCTGGTTGCTCTGGGTCCTCTGGTTCCCCACCAAGGTGCTCTTGTTCCTTCTGGCACTCCGGTACCCGACGGTCCTCTGGTTGCTCTGGGTCTTCTGGTTCCCCACCAAAGTGCTCTCGTTCCTTCTGGTACTCCGGTACCCGACGGTCCTCTGGTTGCTCTGGGTCCTCTGGTTCCCCACCAAGGTGCTCTTGTTCCTTCTGGCACTCCGGTACCCGACGGTCCTCTGGTTGCTCTGGGTCTTCTGGTTCCCCACCACGGCGCTTTGGTTCCTTCTGGCACTCCGGTACTAGATGGTCCTTTGGTTCCGGCGGGTGGTGTGGTTTCTTCGCTTGATTCCAAGCTATTGTCGTCTTCGTCCGTGCCAAAGTCTGCATTTCTCGCTAGTCGCGTATTGTTCTTGGGATTGCCGAATAGCGCCTCGAAGAAACCAAGGAAGAGCGAGGGCTGGGTCGTGGTAGTGTTGGTGGTGCCATTGACGACACGAAAGTCACTGTGGGCAGTCACCCCGATGAAGAGACATTGGAGAAGGAGGGAGAGACGCATCCTGGAAAGGTCAGGGATTAGGCTATGATCACAGTCAATTCATTTAGAAGACGCTTAAGAAAATCGTCAATTTATTTATTTATTTTATTTATTTATCGTACACCGCAAGGGTGCGACAACATGTACAAAAATGAACGAGTTAAAAAAAAACAAAAATGAACGAGTTAACAATTGGATCAGCGCACATGCTCAGGTCTTGTTCCTACTCTCATGTACTAAGAGCGCAAAAAATGCCAGCTTAAATGGCAATGTTTCGAAAAGAACAGAAGATTTACCTGAACTGAAGAGGAAGAGTCGGTGGTTAATTTGTTCCTACTTCAGCTTTTATATGGTTGAAATCCGTATTGAAATCCCATTGCTTTGAGCACAGAAATAACACACAGCTGTTTAATTGGATCCAGGAAAACATGCCGCTACCATTTTCTAATTCCAAATAGAGTGAAATTGATGAGTCACCCGGATTCCAGGCCCATTGGTATATTAGTGATCATGGTCATGATTTTGGTCGAGTCGAATGACCTGCGATCAGTATCCAGTATCCTGAACGTAGTGCCGACACCCCGATCGATATTTGATCTCTTATGTTCTGTTGACGTGAGTGGCCTACTTTCAAAACAAGTGGTTTTTGATATATGATCTGATAGATTACGACTTACGGATTCTTTTGCCCCGTAAAGTAGAGTGCTGCGGAACTGAACCTATGAACGGAGTGAATAACTGACGTCCACATATGTCCGATGTAATGATTATTGATTTTCTGAAATTTCTCTGTATAATTTCCGAGTGATTATAGCCGAAATATAGCTGGATTCTGCCATTACTTTTTTAAATTAATCTATAATTTATAATATTTATTGAATATCGAAAATGCTTGGTAAATGAGTTCTACAAATAATAATTGGCTTCAACAAAGCTAGACTAGGGCTAAAGCACACAACAAGGTCGGCATAATTAACAGAGAGGGTTAAATTCAGTGTCAACGCATTGACAGAATTCTGAATATGCCCACACTTCATGGTTTGGGGTCTTAAATCTTATTTGTTCTCGTTAATACTCTGTCATGGCTGAGTTCATTAGTCAACGAGGAAACAAGGAAGAGTGTGGGAGTTTGAACGAATTTACATATAAAATGAGTTCATTTCGGTATTACGGCTGGTTAGGGTTCTGAAGGGAACGTCGGGGTCGAGTCTTCCTCTTTATAATCTCCTTCTTGTGCAGGGACAGTGGTCGAGGCCGCCCGTGTTTATTCTCGAACAAGTTACACGAACTGAAAATATCAATGTGTCTACCGTTTCCCTATCAGTTTTCGATAGGCCACCTTTGCACCTAAAATTACACAAACTGAAAACTATCGATAAATATTCAATTTGTTTTCCAGCTCCCTAAAGTGCACTCACATGCTTGTTTACAGTATCCAATCAGCCCGAAAATGCAAAAAAAATCATTTGAAGGAATGAAGAATTCCGCGACTAATATTTAGAATTGTACGGGCAGAACTTTTGTTATATTATTCCACAAAATAAAATCAGAAATTAGAAATACATGTAATTCGAGTAAAAAGGGCAGTTCTCGATTCAACAACCATACTAATTCTACCGTAGCCTCCTTAATATATCGTACTCACTTGCACTCGACATGTCCTTGCATGCTGCGTCGCCACAAGGAAGTTTCTCTCGTTCCACAGTTTCTGCACACCGAGTCCTTATGATTAGTAATCTTCTGCAAAATGTGAATGTGCGATGCGAAATGTTATTTTGTCAATCACCTTGTTCCGTGTGAAGCGTTCCTTTCGATTCTCGTTATTTTCAAATTCCCATTTCGCAGCATTAACGACCGGTGCGACAACCATCGGGTGGGAGGTATGCTGCAGCTGCAGCAGATGCTGAGTCGGTCGCTGCTGCAGCAGGGGTTGTTGCTGCACTTGCTGCAGCTGCAGCCCGATCTGCTCGCACTGATAAGAGAGTGGCTGAGCGGGCAACGACTTGAAGTAGTCTGCTATTGCAGAAGCGTAGCTCTGTAATGTGGGGATTTATATAAGCACAAAATAATGCCGCATCTTGTATTGCTTTAACGGTTTATTCCTGGAATGTGTATGTATAGACCGCATCGCAATCTCTTTCAATTACATTCTTAAATAAAATTACCGAGAATATATCATTTCTGTGCATTCGCCAATAGGTATCACATGATTCCAAGCCTACAGACCAGGGTTTGAGCGAGAGAGCGTGCTAAAGTTCGAGAGTCCCTCTCGATTTCACACGCACTCTCACTCCAAAGTCCTTTCTATAAGGTTGACCGGCCCGTGGAATGATGTGGTATGCCCATTAAATTAAACTAGGAACATTCAATTGGAAAACCACATACCGCTTCTATATGTGGTGAAATACCGCGGTTGCTTGGAGATGAATCAAGAAAATCGGAAGAGGCCGTTGCGTTGTAAAACTGAAAGAACTCCTTTGAAATTTACGTAATTCAATTTCTGAATATCTCTAATGGCTCGAACTGTGGCACAATCTACACAGAAGTCTAGATTAATGTCATTATTATGCGATTATTGTAAGTTACCTGCTGCGGGTCTGCGTTATATTCGCATCTCTGCTGGTTGTGTTGCAATTGCTGCAGCTGCGACTGCTGCATGGTCGGAGACGTCGGGTGCAGTATGGGGGATGTCGCTGCAGCAACATAGAGGGCCGGAGGTGTCGCTGCAGCAGCTGCAGCAACATAGTAGTCAGCCGGAGGTGGTGTCGCTGCAGCAACTGCAGCCATAGTGTGGCCGTACCACTGAAATAGTGTGCATTGACAAGCAAATGAGACGAATGATCATTATTTTTTAAATGACTTTGAGCTGCGGAAACGGAAACCTATTTCAAATACTTTCTGCAAATTGTAAACGATTTGATCATCATCTGGGATTTGATAAATTTTGGGATAAAATGTGACGCTCTGAATATGGAATTTGGCTGTTTTTCTATTGTTCCTCAATTTCTTTGTACTAGATCATCTAGAAAGAGTCTCACCTTTACATCCGGATCAAAATACTGTAGCTCGGCAGGAGATGTCGGCTCAGTCGGGTACAGCATTGGGGGTGTCGCTGCAGCAGCTGCAGGATCATAAAAGACGGTCGGAGAAGTCGGAATAGTTGATACAGCAGGTGCAGCAAAGGAGTCGGTCGGAAGATTTGCAGCTGCATCATAGTAGGGAGTAGAAGGAGTTGCTGCAGCAGCTGCTGCTGCGTCATAGTAGTCGGTCGGACTTGCTGCAGCAGCTGCATCGAAATCGTAAGCGGGGAATCCGTCGACCGGCGAGAAGTTTTGGTCGAAACACGACGAGTCTTGGCCGGAATCCATTACAGTGAATGACCATTTCACCGAACTCCATGCTTATATTAGTGAGCATTATCCAGTTTTCGCAAAATTTGGAAACGAAGTGAGACGAGAAGCGACTTCTGTCATGAGAGCCTGGGTTGCACTTGAAAGAGGGGAGATGACGCGTCGGCGCGGATCAAAGACGCTCGTGAGGCGTGAAAGGAGAGAGAGGAGGATGCCGACTCCCATAGGCGGCAAACGGGAGTGAGAGAGCGAGGGCAGGTGGGAAAGAGGAGATAGACGCTCGGCGCATAATTTTAGACGTAATTTTTTAGACTAAATAAGCGTATACATTATTCTTAACTTTGCGTTGCTCCCCCGGTTGGAATCATAACAGGTATTTATCTTTCTGAGCACAACATTCCATAAAGTTCCTAAACTCGCATATTTACACCCATCTGCATCTTTTCTCGTTACGATAACGATATTGTGATTTAGATTGTCCTTACACAATTTCGAATTTCCAGAAAGGGGCCATGGCGCGAGTGTGTACTAAAGTTTGAGAGCCCAATAGCTAATATTCAATTATTTAGCAGACGAGGATGGGTCGGAATTCTTCATTAATTTCATTACACCATTGGGGCCCGATCGCTCGTTTTAGGTCATTTTTCCAAAGGATATCAGGGGTGGTCTTGGGGGGTGTTTCGAGTTAGAGTAGAGACATTTGAGTCATTTGCTTGAAAAACACTCTTACTCAACATTTTTGTCTGTTCATGCATTATTCCGTTTAATTACAGGGAACAAAATAATATCTTTATCAATTATTTCAACCGATAATTCAACAACAATAGTTTGCGTTGCTGGTTCCCTCGTGATTCCGAGAGCTCACGGTTTTCCAGTGTAGCCGGAAATTCTCTTGGCAGGTTTTCTAGTGACTGACGGTCTCTTTGCTCCTTTGGGTCTTCTGGTTCCCCATGATCCTCGGGTTGCATATGGGGATTCAGTGCGAGACGGGCGACTGGTGCCTCTGGTTCCCCACCACGGTGCTCTCGTTCCTTCTGGCACACCGGTACCAGACGGTCCTCTGGTTCCTCTGGGTGCTCTGGTTCCCCACCACGGTCCTCTTGTTCCCTCTGGCACTCCGGTACCAGACGGTCCTCTGGTTCCTCTGAGTGCTCTGGTTCCCCACCACGGTCCTCTTGTTCCCTCTGGCACTCCGGTACCAGACGGTCCTCTGGTTCCTCTGGGTGCTCTGGTTCCCCACCACGGTCCTCTTGTTCCCTCTGGCACTCCGGTACCAGACGGTCCTCTGGTTCCTCTGGGTGCTCTGGTTCCCCACCACGGTCCTCTTGTTCCCTCTGGCACTCGGGTACCAGACGGTCCTCTGGTTCCTCTGGGTGCTCTGGTTCCCCACCACGGTCCTCTTGTTCCCTCTGGCACTCCGGTACCAGACGGTCCTCTGGTTCCTCTGGGTGCTCTTGTTCCCCACCACGGTCCTCTTGTTCCCTCTGGCACTCCGGTACCAGACGGTCCTCTGGTTCCAGCGGCGGCTTCGTTTGATTCCCAGCTGTTGTCGTCCTCTTCAGAACCAAAGTCGGTACTTCTCGCTACGCGCGTTCTATTATTGGGATTTCCGAAGAGGACCTCGAAGAAATGTGTGAAGAACGAGTGTTCTGTCGTGGTAGTGTTTGTGGTTCCGTTGACGAAGACGACATGGTCAAAGTCACTGTGGGCTTTGGCTCCGATGAAGATAGATAGGAGAAGGACGGAGAGACGCATCCTGAAATGAGCAATGATGGCAGGTTTATTGACCTGGATAAAAATAAGCCCAAAAAAGACTCCTAGGATCACGACCCAAAGTCGACAGTGACTGATCGCTTTGTGTCCTGGTCATAGTGAAATTTTCCAGAGTTGATAAGAGAGGCAATTTTCAAAATTGAAGGAAATATACCTGAGCTGAAGAGGATGAGTCGATGGTTTTCCCAGTTCCAAATTCAGCTTTTATATTTTAGCTATCCATATAAAAATCGCATTGCTTTGACCACAGAAATAACACACAGCTGTTTAATTGGATCCAAGGAAACATGCAGATAGCAATATATCCAATTCCAAATCGAGGGAAATTGATGAGTCACCCGGATTCCAGACCAATTTGAATCGCTACATCACTAATCAGGGGCATCATTTTGATCTTTAAAAGAAGAGTCGAATGATCTTTGATCAGTATCTAGTATCCAGAACTCAGACACACAGATCACCATCTCGTCGGGCTGATCTTTCCTTAGGCTTTGATCTCTTTTCTTTTCTTTAGGTTTTGATCTCTTTCCATTTCTTTACGCCTTGATCTCTTTTCTAGTATTGACTAGCTTAATAGATTTGCAAAACCGTTTCACATAATATTCGATCTCTTATGTTCTGTTGACTCGATGTGGCCAACTTTCAAAACAACTTACCATACGATACAAATACAATAATATTTGTGCTCTGATCACATCACACTCTTTATTGGGATGGGCGCATGGCGGCGGGGTGGCGCCAGATTGGCTCGACTAAGGCGCCGGCGCGGCGCCGTATGTGCACGATTATGGCGCCGAGTGGCGCCTGAATCGGATGCCTTCGCCATTCTGCGGCGTGACTGTTTGAGAGAGTGACGAGCAGAACAATGAGGGAAATGATGGGAAAGGGCTAGTCCGAAGGAGATTGGGTACGGTAACTCCTAGTGGTACGGCAGACCGAGCAGAGCACGTCGACACCTCGGACGGGTGGAAGTCGATTGAACAGAAAATCCGGACGATTGGACTACGGTAGTTAGGATTACGGTAGGTATCGGAAGCGAGTAGGTACAGTAGCGGACAAAAGTCTTCGGGCACTTTTTATATCTGATACAACTTTTTAACCCAAAGGGGCTTTGATATGATATGGTAAGACCATATACCAAATCTATTGGAGATTACAATGCAACTATTGGGGGATTGCGAAATCGTTCAGTAATTGCGTCGTGATGACGCAATCGATGCACACTTTTTTGAAGTGCAATTATTCTTACATGGATTTTTTCCCGCTCGTCTAACTTTCAGGATGTTGAGACATGGCCACGACCTCCCTAGAAACTTTTTTTCAAGTTGCTGCGGTGCCGCTACTTGGCTGCAGCCAAGCTGCAAAATGGAGACCTGAAAATCATATCTCGCCGTTTAGACATCGCCCAGACACGATCAATGCACCAAAATGATCGGCATCATGACTATCGATCATCCTGAGAATATGGTCGCGGTAGGTCACCAATTGCCCTCAGGGCACGAAAAAATCACTTTTTTGCATTATTGTGGTCTGACGAAGAGGAAGTCTATAGGACGTGCTCGAGAGATCTGGTTTGGACGTGGATTCGGTTGAGAATCTATGAGAGAACCGATTCCTAGCTGCAATAAGCGTTTCGATTGGACTCCTGCTCGAGACGATCGATTTCCGGAAAGACACTGGTTTGGACACGCCCATTTTCTGCCCGTTGACAAGGTTCTGACTTTTGAGTGTATCTCGGTACTGAGTTAACGGAGAAGGCTGGCAGACCCATCAATGGAATCAGCGTGGCTGGCTCTATAATCTCATTCACAAAATTTCACCATCACTATGCAATATTGCATCATCCTTATGCAATATTTGCAGCACAAATTACGTCATTAATATGCAATATTTCATAATTCTGAGGATTATTGCCTAAGGATGATGCAATATTGCATAGTGATGATGAAATTTTGTGAATGAGATTATAGAGCCAGCCACGCTGATTCCATTGATGGGTCTGCCAGCCTTCTCCGTTAACTCAATACCGAGATACACTCAAAAGTCAGAACCTTGTCAACGGGCAGAAAATGGGCGTGTCCAAACCAGTGTCTTTCCGGAAATCGATCGTCGCGGGCAGGAGTCCAATCGAAACGCTTATTGCAGCTAGGAATCGGTTCTCTCATAGATTCTCAACCGAATCCACGTCCAAACCAGATCTCTCGAGCACGTCCTATAGACTTCCTCTTCGTCAGACCACAATAATGCAAAAAAGTGATTTTTTCGTGCCCTGAGGGCAATTGATGACCTACCGCGACCATATTCTCAGTATGATCGATAGTCATGATGGCGATCATTTTGGTGCATTGATCGGGTCTGGGCGATGTCTAAACGGCGAGATATGATTTTCAGGTCTCCATTTTGCAGCTTGGTTGCAGCCAAGTAGCGGCACCGCAGCAACTTGAAAAAAAGTTTCTAGGGAGGTCGTGGCCATGTCTCAACATCCTGAAAGTTAGACGAGCGGGAAAAAAATCCATGTAAGAATAATTGCACTTCAAAAAAGTGTGCATCGATTGCGTCATCACGACGCAATTACTGAACGATTTCGCAATCCCCCAATAGTTGCATCGTAATCTCCAATAGATTTGGTACATGGTCTTACCATATCATATCAAAGCCTCTTTGGGTTAAAAAGTTGTATCAGATATAAAAAGTGCCCGAAGACTTTTGTCCGCTACTGTAGATCCACTTGCCAAGCAGCTGCGAGTAGAGATAGGTTGACGAGGTACAATCAACCGTTCTTTGTTAATTACGACAATAGGAGGGGAAGGACGGGTAGACAATGATTATCTACCACCTGAAATTTGGTAATCAACGCAAATTTGAACAGAAATTGTTGAAGATCGGCTGAAATATGTGAATCAATTAGGATCTCCGATTCAAATTAACGAAACAGTGTATGGAATATGGAGAGTTCATTTTAGCCTAATCCCCTCGGTCAATAAAAGCCCCTCGCTCTTGTTCTCCCTTCATTCTCATCGATTCTCTCTCTTCACTTCGGTCGTCTGCCATTTTTCTTCATGTTCATCGGCTGAGAATCGACTATGGTGAGTTTGGATCTCGAATTGATCGATAGTTTCAGGCAGAAGAGTGGAGGGTACCCTCCACTACATCGAAAATCCCCGAAATCAGCATTTGAGAGTAGAGGGTCTGATAGGGTTGTCACATGGCCTACAGTAATCCCCGCACGAGATCGACACGTCTCGCACGCCACTTTTGTCTCTAGATAAGTAACCAAGGATCTCCCTTAGCACCCTCAGTGACCTACCCCTTTGTTCCCCTTCCCGCTCCCTTGCCCCCCCCCATTCTCCCTCGTGACTACCGGAGACCGTTCTCCCCCTCTTCTCCCCCCGCACAATGCAACACCAACCACCCCTCTCATTCAATCACCTACATAGTGAGAGGGATAATTAATCATTTTTTTCACTTTTTGTGATTGAATTACTTTCTCTAGAACCTGGTGTAAATATGGTCAGGCATCTAGATATGAGTGGCAAGACAATAGTGGGACTAGCCTCCTCCCCTGGGCTACTCTTCCTCTAGCCACCCCTCCTTCCCGGGTTACAGTATTCTTCCCCAAGTTACCCCTCCATCCGCGGGCTAAGCAAACATTCTTTAGTTTCCCTCCCTCCCGGGCTACTGAACTCTTCCCCTAACTACCGCTCCTCCCCTGTTTATTATAAACTTCCCCAGCTACCCCTCCTCCCGCGGGTTACTGTATTCTTCCCAAACCACCCCTTCCCCCGGGCTACTGTACTCTTCTATTAGCCTCCTCTGCTCCTCAAGGTTACTGTACTCTTTCCCTAGCCACCCTTTCCCCAGGGTTACTGTACTCTACCCCAGCCACCTCTCCTCCTCGGGCTACTGTACTCTTCCTCGGACTTTTCAACGCACGATTTGCGCGGGATTTTAGCTGCGCGCCGGTCTTTTTGCCGGACCTGGCTTTTCCGTTCGAGACCTTTCAACAGAACGCAGCATGTGCGACGGATGGGTGTAGGGTTCGACGCGGGATGCATCGAACCCTACACCCATCCGTCGCACATCGAGCGCTGAGAATTCGGAGTCATCTAGCCACCCCCTCCCCAGGGTTACTGTACTCTTTCCCTAGCCATCCCCCCCCCTTGTTACTGTACTCTCACCTGGCCACCCCTCCCTCTTGTTACTGTACTCTCCTTCTCAAGGTTACTGTGCTCTACCCCAGCCACCCCTCCTCCCAGGGTTACTGTACTATTTCCCTAGCAACCTCTCCTTCCCTGGTGTTTGGGCTGCTATCTCAAATCTATGCGAGAGTGGATCACTTTTTGCTAATGCACATCTGCAAACGCAATGCCTAAAATGGAATCGCGGAGGGATAATAGTGGGCTTTTCGAAATAATCATATGTAGTCATTTGCTATCTAATTATTCAAAACGTAGATCATGATTTTTTTCTGTTCGGAGAAATCAATTCCTTAATTTTTGTTTCTATTACAAATTATAGAAGAATGCAAGTAACGCTATTAGGCTGGCATTCTCTTGTTTGGTATTATTGCTCCTTTAAATCGAGTTTGCAGCCAAAAATCATAATTTTATATTCTTTTAATTCTATTTTTATTCAAAACAGCTGAAAATTCTAAGAATAACTGTGAAAACCGCATATTTGTACGATTTTTTTGAAATTTATTATGAATTAAAAAAAAACGCTTGTTTCAAAGGTAGCCCATGCATCCACAAAACTTACGCTGTTTAGCGGCTCAAAAAGTATAAAAAGGCCTTAGCAATGTGAAAGTACATGTTTTTGCAATTGATTAGACAATGATGATTTTCTGTGAGGACGAATAAGCAGAAAGAAACGCAAAAATATTACTTCATCATCCCTTTTGAGATTCTACAGCCGCTAAACAGATGCGAGAGCTACCGTATACCTAAATTTTGCCATTTTTAAAATTCATAATTAATTTCTAAAAAAATCGTAAAAAATATGCGTAAAGGCACCGTTGAATTCCCGCAAATTTCAAAGGTCTCGCGTGGATTTCTGGCCCATGGGAAGAAATAAAGCAAATGACATGCATAGGGTGGGCATTGAACCCACATGGGCAGGAGAGCAAGCGCTCTACCTCAACACCACATGGGCCGATAGTACATAGATCGCATACTTGCTATATCAGTACGTGGCTCGCGGTATGAGGGCCACATGAGCCAGAAATTGTGTGTTTACTGTCCCTGTAGCGTTGTAGACCGCGATGCATAAACGGCGTTCACGTCTTCAAGAATTCCAAGTAGTGCCAAACAACAAAAAAAGCCACCATTGCTATGACAATTATTTGTTTCTTAGAGTCCTTGGAAATGAAAAAAAGCAAACTAACATAACTTATTACTTCCTTGCCTGCATTCATTTTCACAGCATTCGAAACTGAGTCGGCGAGAACGAGTTAGAGAAAGAGAGAAAGAGAGCGCGCCAAACGAGAAAGTCGGACAACGAGAGACGTTCTTGGCACGGTGCCAACTGGATGCTGTCCGTTTCCTTCTTGTCATTCCTATTGTAGATACTCATTCTACTCGTGCTGTCGCTCGCGGCGCCTTGTCTAACAGCCAAATCGGAGCATTTCATCGACTGGTCTCTATGCGGCAAATTCTACGCGGTATGTGGCTGTGTAAGAAAAATCGAAAAAAAATCCTTTAGTTAACACAGCTGAAAAGATTTTGTTTCACTTTTGATTTTCGAAGCCTTCGCGCTAAGCATAATGAAGGGATTTACCGCAACGATCGCCGCTCTCAGAATGAATATACTTACTATTGAGTATATTCTATACTAAGATGAGACACCGAGTATATGATGTACTCAATATTGAGTATATTCTCTCGTTTTCGCACGCTCTCTCGACGCGCGAATATACTCAATATTGAGTATATCATATACTCGGTGTCTCATCTTAGTATATTCATTCTCTGTGCACTCTCAGAAATGCTTCATTCAAAACAAGTGTCTCGTAAAGTCTCCGCCAGCGAAACCCACAGATGAAGGCTATTACTCTCTAGAGAGGTTCGAGAGGGGCCTTGACAAGCTTGAAGGGGGGAAGTGCGACACCGGCATCCAAGTCATGTACGTTTGAGCGCACAATATCGTACGTACTGAAAATATCGGAAAGTGATCAAAATATTCAGAATTAGCATCTTTGCGAGTACACATTATCATGACTTGTCTATATGCTAATTCGATTAACCAGCATCGATTTGCCGGGATCTACCCGGAAATGCCCGGTAAAATGTGTAAAAAAAATCGATTGCAAAACTACGGTGATTGCAGGCTTTTCCCGGCTTAGGCTAATTAGGCTTAGGCTAAAATTCGCTAATTTGATCGGTCTTCGATTTGAAATTTCTCCTTTGTTTTAGACATTCCACCGCACATGTGCAGGTAGTTTCCGGTAATTCGAGATGGACAAAAAATATGATCCTACTCACGAGTCTATTTTTCGCAAAATTACAAAAATCGAATATTTCATGTTCCGGTAAACGATCCGATATTTTCAGTACGTACGATACTTGAAATGTAAATCTTTAATCGAGATTTGAAAATTCTGTTGATTTTTTTCAGACCTCTAACGATGGAAACAGTTGTTATCCACATGCAAGTAAATGGAGAGGGGCAGACTATGAATTCGATGGGATTGTATTATGATAACAACCTTATTGTGGGATGTAAACAGAGCAATGGAAAAATTGTAATCGATAATCATGACAGTATGAAAAAGAAGAACGCACCAAGTAAGCTGCACTATTATAAATTCACAAACACTAAAATAATAAAACGTTCCGCTCTTTAAAAAGGCGTAACACGAATGATTGAAACATTTTATTTTCCCCGATGTTCGAGGTTTCAATTCTGTTATCAGTAGTTGGTGAAACAAATGTAGCGTGCGTTTCCTGTTCGCACCCTCCTCGTTTCCCCTTATCTCTTTGCCTTTCTCTGACTTCTTCTACACAAAATGCCAATTCCCACCGGGAAGAAATCGCAGGCTCAAAGTGAGATACTGTAAAAATTCTGGTAGTTTTAGACAGTTTATTAAACATAACTAAAAACTGAAATTGCGATTTTCGAGGCTCTCATCGGGTAATCGATCCCGATTGCCCCACAGTGAGAGCTCAGTTGACCAACATTCGTGGGACACCTTCTTTAAACAACAGACACGACTGCGAGAGACGCGCGGAGGTAGAGAAAGATAGTGTACCACCAGTCGTCCATTTCATGAACGCAATATATTAAATTTTAAATACGTCATATCAATATTTTATTAAGATCTTTTTTCTCAAAATTAATGCATCTCAATCGTTGTAAAGGAGTAGCAACTTTCACTCTGCATCAGTCGGAAATCCACGATTGAGTTCTTTATATAAATATGATACCAGGGGACGGTATTCTTCTTCTTTTTCAGCAACACCGGAAAGTTCGGCCCAGAGAATTATTCGGCAAAGTGCCGAAATTCATATGAGAGGTTTCCTGAGTGGATCGACATATTTCTTCAGGATACCTGGCACTAGGCATCTTTTTCGTTATGAGACTAGCAACGCTATATTGTAGTACATTGGGTGAGGGTTGTGATTACAGCGTTCCCGAATCTTGGAAACGTTGATAAACTTCACGCTCAAATTGCACGTGAAACGTATTTCGTCGAATAACTCGGCTGCATGAGCTCCAATCGAAATCCTTCCGAGACTAAGAAACATTTCAATTTTGGTAATGAATCGATTAATGTATAGAAGGAAGGGATTGGATTCGAAATGTGGAAAATTATTGGTGACGTCACAAACACAATTAATTATGCCCTGAGGCGAGGAAGCGTTTCCAAGATTCGGGAACGCTGTAATCACAACCCTCACCCAACGTGCTACAATATAGCGTTGCTAGCCTCAAAACGAAAAAAGTGCCTAGTGCCAAATGTATGTCGACCCTATCAGATAGTCTCTCATATCATTTTTTTCTAATCTCATTTTCTCTACTGTCCTTACTGGTCGTTAAGTTCCGCCACTAGGAACCCCCTAATATCTTATAGTAGCATAGTCACCGTACTCAGAATGATGTATCCAAGAAACCCACAGTAATCCGAATTAACGGAATTGAACAAATTGACTGGGGATTCTTTGTATGAGGCAGGTATGGGGTAGCAACTTTGATTGCGAAAGGTAACGTGCCCCAGAAGCCTGATCAGCAGGGGATACTTAGATCTGTGCAGCAACCGGCCTTACCGGTCGGCCCCGGCAGAGTAGTCGCTTGTCGACGTAAAGTCCTCTTGATTCCGGTAGCAACTTTACCTTTACCATTCAGCAGACTACATCTTCGAAGAATGCATCCTCTTTTGTCGTTCTATAGTCAGACTTATCCCCTCGTCTTGAGTACTGGGAAGACTGCTCCCAAAACGAGTGTTTTCGCTTTAGGTGGACACTTACACTATAATTCCCACCGTGAACAAAATCCTGAATCAGCGTGGTTGGCTGGCAAAACTCTCAAATCATTTTTCACGAACTTTCCGCTCTCAGCACCAACCTCATGTAAAAGAGGGATAAGATTTTTTTCATGACTTTTTAAGCCTCAGAACAGCTTACAAATAATTAATGAAACTTAATATTTTTTTTATTTTTCCGATATGATATGACCAATTTTGGATGGAGTGAGCATAAGATCCCAGGAGGTAGAGAGATGTTGTCTTCTGCCAAAAATATTCTCTCTCAACCGATCTTCCCTCCCCCATGAATTTCATGAAATCTTTGAGCGGCAGCTTATTCTTAAGACTAATATCAAAGAATTCGGAATTAAAAGAAAAAGAAAAAAAGGAAAAAGGAAAAAGGAAAAAGAATTACCATTAGAGACCGTTCAATAATTGGCAAAACCGATATTAAAATGATATCGCTTTGAGTCAATCCGATATCCTTTGTTACTCGAATGATAAAGTAAAGTAAAATTGCTACCGAAATCAAGAGGACTTTACGTCGACAAGCGACCACTCTGCCGGGGCCGACCGGTAAGGCCGGTCGCTGCACAGATCTATGTATCCGCTGCTGATCAGACTTCTGGGGCACGTTACCTTTCGCAATCAAAAGTGCTACCAATTTTACCGCCAACGAGGGGGATGGAAGGCTTGGTGAACCTGGGCGGGGATCGAACTCGTGACCTGGAAAACAACAGTGCCTTACATCACTATGCCAACCGACCTCGAATGGATGGGCCTATATCATTTTTCTGTTCAAATATCTCATTTTTTCCATCTCCCCACAGTCTCCCCTCGCCGAGCCTCTGACAGGCCAACAGTATCGAATGGACAGTGATCGATCGATACACGCCGTCGACTACTGTGTACCCCACGGGGGTGTACGGTAGTGCGATGTTCTTATCGATTGGCGCCCGCACATTGCCCAATTAGACGTGTTTTGCCTGCCAGAGGAGACCTTATTAGTCGAAGAAGCGTATCCTCTTGTCCATCCCTTTCCCCCTTTCTCCCTATTTTCCCTAAGGCGTTTGTGAAATCGCGCCACCCAAGTTGTATCTGTGTCCCCTCCTCTGCCCCATTTGAACCGTCACTTGCAACGTTCACAGTTTGTATTTACCACTGTCGTTTTGCCCCTCCCTTTGAATGTTCCGACCCCTCTCCCCCCTTCCCCTTTCCTCCCTTTGCAAGACCCCATAACTGTGTCCCCCCCCGTTTCGATGTATAGAATTACATACACTTTATACGGCCAATTGGAAATAAATTATTATAAATTATTCCCACTGAGCGGTCGCTCACCATCTTGCCTCTCACCATCGAACGATGATACTCGATCAAACGTGTAGATACACGAATGCCATTCAAGTATCTCAGCCATTCACATATTTTCCCTTCGAATGACCTTCTATTCGAGTATCACATCCATTCAAGCCACGGCCATTCGCGTATCGAGTATATCGGTTTTGCGGTCTCTACTTACCATCATCTATCGTTATTTCGTCTCCTATTTGTTTACTGTTGGAAGATAAGAAATGTTATTTCCAAAAAAAGGAAAACGCAGTTATCAGAATCAGAAGAACGACTCAGAAGAAAGCAGTTCGCAGTTTTTCCCTTTTTTCGAAATAGAAACCGGAAATTTCCGATTTTCCGCTTTTCCGAAAGTATTATTTTCTGAACGTTCCTGATGCAACTTTTAAAAAAACTTTTAAAAAGACTCAAAAAGAAAGCTTTAACAAACTTTTCGGTTGGAGAACATTATTCGTTCAAATATCAGCACTTTTTTTGACGATCTAGATATAAAAAAGGAAAAATGAAAAAAGGAATACGTGGTACGTGGTACGAGGAATACGTGGTGGTAGATATTTTCTTAGAGCTGAATTGAGAGTGTTCTCAGAACTGGAAAAAATGCGATAGAAAAAATTGCGGGAAGTGGGCCACTGCTCTTGTAAAAGCGTGGCATAATTAATTAAATTTCCATAATTACGTACTGCTCATCAGAATTGTATCAAGACTTCTCAAGTTTTGGACCCAATCATGCAACATGCAAAATCACAATCTACCGATTGAAGTATTATCTTGTAGGTAACGCCTTTAATAATTGCGTTGCAAAACCCAATGTCAGGTTACACAAATGTTGGAAGCTGCACCATTCGGCACTGCTGCGAAGGCGATACTGAAATTTTCTCCTGCCAACACAAGACCGGATGTTGTTCCTCCGGGACCGGTTCACCCGCCAGCGGGAGAACTGCCCTTTGAGGGAGATAAGACGGCGATGTTTGATGTATCAGAAAGCAATGGTTAGTGCATGGCTGTAACAATTATTGAATAGTCAATGTAATTAATTCAGTCGCAAATCTATGCTCTGTATTTCTCTGTAGTTTATTGTGTATTATTTCATATTATCTATTCGTTGTACTTATTTTATCGATACTGGAAAATTATCTAAAAAAAATACACGGAAAATGAGATTAGTAAGAATCCATTAGAAATCTGAACTATAGTTCTGACCAGTTTTATGTGAAATCTGGCCAAATCGATATTTTATTATTTTCAGAGGCAGATGGCATCCCTGATAGCGGTTTTAAACATAAAAATTATCAGAAATTAATCCCGAATTTACTGAAAGCTTGCAAATTTCGAGCTCGTTGCATCGATTTTGATATATTCTTCTTCCCGTTCTTTCCGAGGTATACTGTAGCCCAAATAATTTGCGTTTTAACAATATTTTCTTCGTTTTTCATCTTTATTGTTTATATTCTTTCTGGAGTTCGGACGAATTAATATATTAGCCTTAGGTTGAAGAGTTGAATAGTTTCATAACTCAAATAAGTAACAAATCATATGGCGTTATATTTTCATTTGAGAAGCGTCTAAAATACACCCCAATAGACATAATGATGTTATGGTGTGGTCGAAAGATTATTCGATAGAACAAACGAAATAAAATAGCTAATAATGATGAAAAAACGAAGAAAATATTATGAAAACGCAAAAAAATAGGAAACGTCGATTTCGATTTGAGCTACAATGTACCTTGAAAGGGAAGGAATAATATTTGAAAATCAGGGCAAGTCAGAGTACGAACTATGAGAACTTGAAATAAATTTGGGATTAATTTCCGGTCATTTTCAAGATCGAAACCGGATGCCATCTTCCATATTCTATATATCAGTGCGTTCGCGTAAGGATTTCAATACCTCCGTACAGCAAAAAGTGACTGCTTCTGTATTTCACATATTCTGATAGCCCTTGACATGGTCTATCGATATCTGTTTGTCTCATGGCTTGATCTCTCTAATTTTCATAATCACAGAAGGTCAAAGTTCGGCTATTTTCACAGCTCTTGGACTGTAGTAGAAGAGATAGAGATTTTGTCATAACAGCAATATTTACCGCCCGAATGAGCTACATCTCGCTGTGTAATTTATTTATTTCGTGAAATTTCAAAGTCTATTTTCTCGAAAACAAAGCAAAATATTTTTCCTATATTTTGATATGTTGTGACACTATCCATTGCCTATCGAATGAACTCAATGAATCAAAGTTTGGAGTGTGGTAATTTACTCAAATCATGGAAATACGGATGGTTCTCAATCGAGAGAAACCTCTCATTTCACCATCATTCCACCCATTCGACGCGGATTGCGCGGACTAAAATTACAAATCTACATCATTTTCAGCCGATTCTTTCCCCATTCTTCTCATTTGAATCAATTTAGACTGCGCAGTCCGTGTCAAATGAGTGGAATGAGAGTGAAATGAGGTGTTTCTCTCGATTAGGAGCCATCCCTATTTCCATGATTTGAGTAAATTACCACACTCCGAACTTTGATTTATTGAGTTCATTCGATAGGCAATGGATAGTGTCACAACATATCAAAATATAGGAAACAAATTTTGCTTTGTTTTCGAGTTGTTTTTTTTTTGTTTTTTTTTGCGACCTTGACATTTCAAAAAAAATTGCATAATCACAAAATTTGCATAAACAAATTACACAGCGAGATGTAGCTCATTCGGGCGGTAAATATTGCTGTTATGACAAAATCTCTATCTCTTCTCTCTGTCAAGCTACAGTCCAAAAACTGTCAAAGTAGCCGAACTTTGACCTCTTGTAATTATGTTAATCAGAGATCAAGCGATGAGACAAACAGATATCGAATGACCATACCAAGGGCTATCAGAATATGTGAAATACAGACATAGTCATATTTGGCTGTACGGATTTCTGGAAATATGTGCGCTCCTTACGCGAACGCACTGGTATAATAAATAAATACCGATTTTTCGTTGGCAGAAAAAACAAAGCATTCCCAACGTAAACGGATTTCCAGTTAAAATTATTTTAACGCGTTTTGGAAATATGCCATCACTACTGTACTTGAGACATTTCTATGCCCGCACATGAGCATTCGTTTGTTGCTCTGCTTTCTTGCTAGAACGCGATCATAAATAATGCACATTAAACGTATTTTTTTTTAAATATGCGACATTCTAATCGGAAAAGTATTCTGTCCATAACATTCTTACTTGGTACTTTCTCCATCACAAGAATTTGTTATATTTTGATTCTTAGTCTATCTTAAGTCTCACATTGAATGTTTGTTTTCAGTTAAACTATGTGATATGGAACTGATTAAGACTCCATCTCCTAATCCAGACTGGCATGTTCTCCAGGTATATGACATCGTCTTTATTTTTTTTTGATCTACTTCTCTTCAGGTGAAAGATCCTGCTCGGGAGGAAATAGACTGTAAGAATTACAAGGACGACCTCGAAATTCAATACGATTATACACTTGTGTAAGAAAAGTTTTCGTAACTGAGTTACATTTCTGTCATTAAAAGGACTTTTTAAAATCTCTGGACCAAATTAATAATACTCTTTTCTGCCCTTGAAAATTTCTTTTTTTTCCTGAAAATTTTCGTAACCGAGATTTCCATGTTGTGTAGATTTGTTTACGCAAAACTATCTTCAACTAAATGTGAATTTTAATTTAACGTGGAAGAGTTTTTATAATGTGTATATATTCAGAATTAGTCAAAACGACGAGGAGACTGAAGTGAGCAAATTAGTGTGCAAGAATAAAGTGTTCGTCGGCACAACGGAAGGAACTCCACCAGTCCCCGATACACAAATTAACCAAGCTGACTTCTCCGCGTATTGCCGAGCAAAAAGTGCCATTTTCCTATATTATAAAGTAGTGTAGCATTGTTATTTCAGTTGAAAATATGTGCACGAACCCCATGGAGCAGTGCACATCCTCCGATGATCATCCCTGCCCTACATTCAATGCGGCCAATGCCACTTCGACTCCAACGCTCACAGTAAGTTTCGTCACATGACCGAGGGTCGCAATCCCCCGGGCGCGTGTGTGATCCTCTATTCTGCTACCGTTAAGAGAAATAGAGAACAAATGTGAATAAGAGAGGGATAGGTGTAATGAGTCATTACACTCATCCCTCTCTTATTCACACATATTCTCTATTTCTCTTAACGGCAGGAGACATTACTAGTGACCGATCCCTTGTTGTTAGTGGAAGAGGGGAGAAAAAACCCCGTGAAAACCTCAAGGTCTCTTTCGCTCATAGAACCGCTCGTTTTTGAAACAAATTACACTTAATTTGTAATCCCAAACTCTCCATTCCCACTGTCAAAAAGCATTTGTTGTTTTCTCACGACCTCCCATCGTTGCTAGGCGTTCTTGTTCCCAATCTATAGGCCCCCTCCCCCTCACGAATCTTCCCAATATTCTCACCACACGGAGATCCAATAAGACATAAATTGGATAAGCGGCCCCTCCACCGCTCCCGAGGTTCCTCCCCTCACTTATCATTCCCGTGTGGTTGACAATATCACTCCCTTCCCGCCCCCTTTGAACCCCTTCTTATTAATTATTAATTGTCTCTTTTACTCGCACATTTATGTACATGTTGTCGCACCCTTGTGGTGTACGATAAATAAATAAAAAAAATAGGGAGAGCGAGGTCCTTGTTCCCTCAGGGATGAAACGGTTTGAATTAAGGATAAAATGTCTATTTTGTAGTGTCCTGGTGGCAAATGGTTAATAAATAATGAATACCGCGATGGAATTCAACCGGAGTGCAAGGGAGATGATATTGAGCTGAATGTTGCTTCGTTTTATTTTATTGACAAAACAACAGGAATCACGGAGAAAATGAAAAACGGCATCAAATGTTTCCAGAACTGTATGATATAATTTGTTCAAAAGCCAGATCATGGTAATGTTTTCAGACGACTGTAAAACAAAAAGCAACTTCGACTTTTCACTAGTTAATATCACTGGCCAGGATAAGATATACTGCGAATCGGGTCATTTGAGGTAATGTTAGTATAACATCAAATCCAATTTGTCGTACTTACAGAGTGCTATCCAATCGAACCACTTTGAATGAAACTGAGTATACGTGTAATAAAAATGAAGGAATTTGGACAAATAATAAAAATAATAAAAAGATTGGTGAAGATTCGAGAGCTGTTTGCGAAAAAGGTATGCTTATCACTGAGTGCGAAAGTTCTGTTTCTTACTTTGTTATTTTTTTCTATTTAATATTTTCTACTGTTTTTCGTTATTTTGAATTCACAATTATTGTACGACCATGGTAAATATGAAAATTTTCCACGCATTAATTTTTATGTAGGCCACAGTTTTGGTACTACACAGAGAGAAAACATACTAGGAATACGACATCAAGTTGGCAAGCCTACTAATATATAAGTAATATATTAGTAGGCCCTACTTATATATTAGTAGGCGTGCCAACTTGATGTCGTATTCCTAGTATGTTTTCTCTGTGTGTATCAAAGGTATGATTTCTCAGACGCCCCACCGCCATCTGAAGAAAGCTGGGCTAGTAAGCATTTCGGTTTGATCATCGCAGTACTAGTCGTCGTGATTGTAACTATTTGTGCAGTAATCACCTTCCTCTTCTATATATGTGTACGTTTCACAACGACCTAAGAGAAACATCTGATTAGCAAAAGTACCGCCACGACACATGTCTAATTATGACAATTTAGATGTGTCACGAGACACGTGACAATGAATTTAAATTTTTTTTATTTTCCCCATAATTGAATTTTCGTGTGGATGACACATGTGTCGTTGCGGTGCCCTAATTAGAAATTCAGTTCTTTTTGAAAATATATTTCGGAAAAATGGTGATCCAATATAGTAAATCTGACACGAAGCGATTTCACGAATATTATAGTGTCTTTCTCGCAATGCTGGTCAGAGAATCCTCAAGTCAAAAATCAAGGTATGCTCTTGCTGAGATTTTTTTTCGAAAACGGATTTAATGCAGAAGTGGAAGAGCATGTCACGCAACAAAAGGATGAAATTAGCTACGAATGTTTTCAATCAGGTATCAGTTGACTGGTCCATTACGTACACACCTAAATTTTGCGGGAAAATTGTTTCCCAAATCGTCCCCACTCTTTTTAAGTAACAAATAATTGGCTTTAATATTTCAGGCCTCGCTGGCTTCTCCCTTCTCAAGCATTCACATAATGAACGGATTGGAGCTGCTACATGCAATGCTCGAGGCGGACACGGAAGATCCGGAGATATGGGGTTATTTATTATTCGCTCAAATCCTCTCCATTTCTGAGTACATCTGGGGTCCATCGGTCGAACGCATCGAACGAATAAAAAAAATCAAATTTGCGGGTTCTCAAACCGTGTCGGATTTATCCGGGACGGACTATTCAGGGGAACATTTAGAAAACGAAAAAAAAAATAGAAATTTTTAATTTTTTTGGATGTTTAAGAGAGCATCCACGAGAGGCCGGACATACCCCACGGACGGTTTTTTTGCAACCTATCCCAATAACTTGGGGGTGAAGTCAGGATCACAAGTGCTGATATTAGGCCAAGAAACTAAGGTTCTGGGTCCTGCCCCGAAAAGTTACAGTAACCCCACATTCCGACATCGATTTTTTAACCATTTCAAAAAGTAGGTTTTCCTAGGTTTTCTAGGTGTATTTGAAAAAAAAAATAACAAAAAAAATATTTTAAAAGCGATCTGACAACGTTAAAGGGTCGAAAATCTGAAATGTCTCAGATTTTTTTCTTTCCTGAAAAAAAATTCCACACGTTCCCAAAATATATTAATATTTTCGAAATCTATAGCGAAAACTACGTCTAGTATTCTTCACCGCAGGAAATTTAATGCGCATTGCCGAACAGGGTAAAGCGGCGAACTTCACACATTTCGCGTTTTCAGGTAGCTTCAAAAGAGCTTGTTTTATCGATTACGAAATAGTTGGTCCCAATTTTCATCCCCATTTTATTTTTATTAATTTGTCGTCATTTATAACCTATTTCGACACCATTTCAGCGAAATTTTAAAAATATTTTTTCCGACCACGACCCCAGTTCATGTATTTTTCGCGAAAATTTTTTCTTCAAAAGTCGATTTACCTGTGTGAAATGTGTTCAATTCATGTAATAAAATAAGTGTGCTCAATATTTGACTATGGCCTTAATAGTATTACACTATTCAGCTCATACTACGAAAGAAACTCGCAATAAAAATTCAATACAAAAAAATAAATTCTGGTGCTATCTTATAGTTTTGTCGTAAAATATTGAGTATACTTATTGTATTATCTGTATTGAACACATTTCACACAGGTAAATCAACTTTTGAAAAAAAAATTTCGCGAAAATCCATGAACCCGGGGTCATGGTCTAAAAAAATATTGAGAAAATATCGTTGAAATGGTGTCGAAATAGGTTATAAATGACGGCAAATTAATAAAAATAAAATGGGGATGAAAATTGGGAACAACAATTTCGTAATCGATAAAAAAATCTCTTTTGAAGCAACCTGAAAACGCGAAATGTGTGTAGTTCGCCGCTTAACCCTGTTCGGCAATGCGCATTGAATTTCCTGCGGCTTTGCGCATTGAATTTCCTGTGTATTAATATATTTTGGGAACGTGTGGAATTTTTTTTCAGGAAAGAAAAAAATCTGAGACATTTCAGATTTTCGACCCTTTAACGTTGTCAGATCGCTTTTAAAATATTTTTATTGTTATTTTTTTCGCAAATACACCTAGAAAACCTATGAAAACCTACTTTTCGAAATGTGAAACTTTTCGAAATCGATGTCGGATTGTGGGGTTACTGTAACTTTTCGCTGCAGGACCTAGAACCTTAGTTACTTGGCGTAATATCAGCACTTGTGGTCGTGACTTCACCCCCAAGTTATTGGGATAGGTTGCAAAAACGCCATCCGTGGACCCTCCTCCTTAGCCCCGGCCTCTCGTGGATGCTCTCTTAAACCGGGTCTACCTGGAAACGTGAAATTCCCCTGCAGCCAGTACCTGGGTACTAGTGCTGTTAGCTCGAGTGTTATTCGTCGAGTTTTCGCTCGACGAGTTCATTTCTGGTGAGTGCTCATCGGGCGGTATCACTCGCGAGTGTAATTTCACATTTTCACTCACGAGTGAACGGGTACTCGCTAGTGTTTTTACATAACACTCATTTTATGCGAGATTTGGATGGTGGCGCAATGAGGCACCATCCACTTTCCACAGCGGCCGCTCAAGATGGGCCGGTGAGGATGGGGGAGAGAGGCACAATGCGCGACACTCAGTGTTATGCAAAACAACTCGCGAGTGCCAATGTCTCAATAGGAATTCACGGTTCAGTTCGACCACGCCCCGGGAACACGGGAACAATTTACATACAATGCATTCAGAGCGCGCATACCCCTTTCTCGACCGTTTCAATGGGGCATCGAGAACTAGAGGAAATCGAATGTGCGGCTTGTTCTCTCGCTATTTGTACCTGCAAGCGAAGAGAATCATTAACAAGCACGGCTGGACGACTACCACTCCGATCACAAGGAGTTCGTTACATCAATATACGAATAGATAATATACGGTGTTTTACGAGTAAATACCAAAATTCGTTTAGCTCATTACAAGGGGTACATTCGCACGGTAGCGCTGCGGCTGATGTTCTATGGCCGATTCAATGCTTACACGCCTGAGTTTTCAAAGGTCAAATATGCGTTATATATTTCATATTTGTAAAAAAACCATTTTGCAGTTCATCGGCGAGGGATTCAATAAGCTACGGTACAATGCTGTCGAGCAGTATCCGCACTGCGGCATGCTCTGGGCGCACGTTGCCACCAGTAGATGCAAAGCGTACGAGATTGAGTTCATGGAAGACTTAACTCGTATCGCGACGATCAAACCGGACAGCCAGCAGCTAATGAATGTGATTCTTTAATTTTACAAAGCTTCCGAATGATGTTAATCATTATGAGAGACACACCTGGCAAGACGCAGAATTTGATAGCATAATATTAAAGAGCAAGTCAACTTTAGTAATATATAATATAAAAATGATAAGGATAGTGCGTTCACAGACGCGAAAAATCGCTCTGAATCTTGGAATACTGCTATTTCTTAGAACACATATTACAAAAATCTCAACTACAAAAAAGTTCCGATAGAAAGTTTTTGAAATTGACGCTATATTTGTGATAACCATGCAATAATGTATCTTAAAAAGTTTTAGATACATGTCAAAAACATATGTTTTAGAATGTAGAAACAAAACCACAAAAAAATATTTTAAATAAAATTTCATAAATTATCCATGAAACCATTCATGTTACCATTTTTAGAAAGAATACTTACTTCTACTAATAGTGATCATCGTTCTTAATGTAATCAGCTACGCACCTTTTTTTTAATTATGTCACATTATGAGATTTATTAATAATATAATTTAATTTTTTTGTCAAAATGTCGATTTTGCTTAAAATCTTTTTTTTGTAAATTTTGTGACGTGTTATGTACTAGAAAGGTCATAATTCAAAACCAGAAAATAATCCATCTCATGGTATCCAAAAGCCGAACGCTAAAACGATTCTAATAGATTGACGATCAATCAGAAGATACTTAAAAATTTCAGTATTCCGAGATTCAACGTGATTTTTTTTTCGGTTCTGTGAATGCACCTTTCTTATCAATTATATATTTTTATGACAGGTCTTCTGAGAGATTGCAGGAATCCGACCCCGCCCGCGCACAGCTGCCAAAAGTTTCTTCGATAACAACGAGATAATTATCATAGATACAGTTTTGGACGGAGATAATTAATAGATGGTTCATTTTGCCCAGAACCGGGTTTTAGCAAATTTACGGCTCTAGAACCGGCTCTGACGTATCTCTGTTCTAAATGGCGCTAGAGTGCTCTGGCTGGGCTTAAAATTCGTAGAAAAATATTTCAAACAACTTTACTGTGAAACATTTTATCGCATCTCTTGTCCTTCTGGTCGAAAAAAAATTCAAACACCAAAAAATTCGATTTTTTCCGAAAATAAAATCATCCTGAAAATTTTTTCCATAATTTTCCAAAAATGAACGATTGATTCTGAATGTAGAAGTCACGTAGTATATAGATAAATTTAAGACGCATTTGGGAGGTGCCCTTTGGAAAAAGTTATAGGTTAAAGTATGAGCGGCACCATGAAAAACTGAAAAAAAATATATTTATTTTTTTTTCATTTTTACTCTTCCATATATCTTCTACATTTCTTTGTGATAATCCCTCTCACATTTTCTCCACTCTACACATTCCAAACCTGAAAGAGAGAGGTGAAAAAGCAATTATCTCACAGTCAAATCTTCATTTGCTACAGTATCGGTCATAAGTCATTGCCCACTTTTCGGTTTTGTCGTATCTTTTGAACCAGATGAGCAATCGATCTGAAATTTTTAGAGGATGTGGATAACTTCGTTTGTTATTGATATCGAATGCCGATTACTCTTAATTGCGTAGTGATGGCGAAATATTTCAGTGAAATTAAAGAGGCGATTATTTTGCTCGGAGGATTTTTTTCTAGCAATGTCGCTTGCAGAGGTGAGAGTTGATGTGATAGTACACTCGGAAAAAAATAGTACCACATTCTATGATTTCATTACAGTAAAGCACTAAAGCTCAAAATTCTAGAAGCGTTTCTAGAAGCGTTTCTAGAAGCGCTATAGACGTGTACTGAGCGCCAAAATGATGGTAATATCGACCTAACAAGATAGCGATTGGTCTTCTTTTACCCTCAGGGCCTGAAGGAGTCTCTTTTTTGTGATGAGGTAATTTTGACTGTGCAGAATTCCAAGGGATCAATCATTTATCATGCCAAAAGTCGCTGATTGAAAATATATATAATATGTGAGCAAGGGTAAGTGAACACGATAGGTACGATGTCACAACAGGGTGACAAAGTGAGAAAAAAAAACCTAATGGCTTTCTAACCTAATGGCGATGGCTTTCTAAAATTCTGATTTGTTGACTGAAGCTTGATGAATATATTGTAGAATTACCTATCAAATTTTTTGAATACATATTTTTTTTCCTCTTTTCATGGCGAACCTTTTCCCTAGATGACTCCGCCTTCTGAGTTGCCACGCCCCGCCAACTTTCAAATTTTGAAAACGAAAATTTCAGATCGATTGCTCATCTGGTTCAAAAGATAAGACAAAACCGAAAAGTGGGCAATGACTTATGACTAGAGATGCCAAATGAAGAGTGAAATGAAGATCTTCCTCTCCCTGAACAAAGGAATTCTGATTCCCTCCTCTCTTCAAGAAGATAGGGAGCGGTCGTTCTACTCTTCATGAAGAGTGAGGCCCCTCTTCAAGAAGACTAATAGTGTAAATCAACTGATATTTCAATCAAAATGAAGGTTGCATCTCCAATTTGCATGAGATTAGTGTGAATGTCTGTAATCCGTTTAAATTACCATGTTTTGGCAGTTATGGGATGTTTAATGTCGCGTCACTATTCACTCTTCTTGAAGAGGGGAACGACCGCTCACCTCTCTTCTTGAAGAGATAATCCCCCTCTCATTTCTCCCCCTCTTCATTTCGCGAAAATCTCTTCATTTGCACACAGAGAAAACATACTAGGAATACGACATCAAGTTGGCACGCCTACTAATATATAAGTAGGGCCTTAGTAAGCCCTACTTATATATTAGTAGGAGTGCCAACTTGATGTCGTATTCCTAGTATGTTTTCTCTCTGTGTGGCATCCCTACTTATGACCGATACTGTAGCAAATATATATATATTTATGCGTGTTCAATGGAAACGCGGTTACAAATAGAAAGAGAAAACGAATACAGCATAACAGATTGAGATCATGAAAGGTCGGGGGTGTGGGGGTCGCTCATACAGGGAAACTGATTTGATTACCGGGTTTTGAGAAAAGCCGAGCCGCTCTGGGAAAGAAACTATTGTGTCTATAGTTCGCATGAGAGCCAGCATTTGCAAAATTTATTCCATTTCGTGTGTAATAATAACTGAAATGATGTGGTTTGAGTTTAGAGATTTTGTATTTACCTATCAGAAGATTCATGGCTGTCTTCAAGTCTATCGCTTCTCTACGCTTTTCTAATTTGTCTAATCCTAATTTCCTATTCCTATCCGCTACTTTAGGGATGTTTTCCCGTGTCATATTGTAGCAACGCATGAAAAGTCGACGAGTAAAATAATTCTGGACTTTTTCGAGTACCTTTTTGTTTTGGATCATGTAGGGGTTAAACACAGTGGACGCACTTTCTAGGATGGGTCTTATGTATATCGAGTAGGCTTTCACGAGGATTTCAACATTTTTCGTTCTGAGCGCTCTGAGTATAATGTGACAGGCTGTTTTACCTTTCATTGCAGTTGTTCTGCAGTGCTTAGTGAAAGTAAGTGTTTTCTCAATTATGAACCCTAGATCTTTTACTTCTACGTTCTGGGCTAATTTGGAGGTGCCGATACTGTATACCTTTTTGGTATTGGCCCGACCTAAGTGAAGTGAGCTGCATTTATGCGACGCAAGGGGGAGCTGCCACTCTGCAGACCAGTTTGATATACTATCGATAGCATTTTGTAGTGGGACAGAGGCATCACCCTTTTTGAAAGCTCGATATATTTTTATGTCGTCTGCATACATTCGTGCAATGACACCATTGTTTTGTACGAGGGATGGTATTTCGGAAGTGTATATTAGGAAAAGCAATGGTCCAAGCACAGAACCTTGTGGGACTCCATTAGAGACGTGATGGGGGTTTGATAGTTTTTCGCGCACTCTAACTTGGAAAGTCCTATCATTTAAGTATCCTGATATCCAACTAACTGTTTTCGAGGAGAGTCCAATATTTCCCAGTTTTAGTTTTAGTTTGGGATGGGAGACTCTATCGAACGCTTTCGCAAAGTCAAAATATATAACGTCCACTGGTTCTCCGTTACTAATTGATGATGTCCAATATTCAAGCGCATCGAACATTTGCAACTCGCGGGACCTCCTCTTTCGGAAACCGTATTGTTCATCGGGGAATATGTTCTGCTTTTCGCAGTGGTCTATGACAGACTTGCATAAAAGGCGCTCAAATACTCTACAGAAAATCGATGTAATCGAAATCGGTCTGTAGTTTAAGGGGTCAGAAAAAGGAGGAGATTTCTTAACGGGAGTAACTATAGAGTGCCTCCAAGGGCTAGGCACGGTGCCTGTTTCGTATGAATGACGAAAGATTATTTCCAATGCTTCTGATATCGGGACTGCTATCTTTTTAATGTAGCTTAAATCAATGTTTTCCGGAGTTCTACAGGATGATCGTTTCCATTTACTGATAAGAGCGCAAATTTCATGTCTCAAAAAGAGGGGCTCTTGGTATCCTGGTATTGTGGTACGCGCAGTAGTTGGCAAATTTCCATCATCGGTGGTGAAAACACTTGCGAAGGTCTCAGCAAGTAAATTGGCTTTACCCTGGTCGTCTAAAATTAGATTTCCGGTGCTATTTTTCAACCCTTCAACTCCTCTCTGCTTGTTGACACAGCGTTTCATGTAACGGAAGAACTTATTTCTGTCCTCACTTTCAATAATTTTTCTCTCAATTGTTTTCTGGTATCGAATCAACTCTGTTCTGAAACGTCTATTTAAACTTTCAAACTCGCGCGTCAATCGTGGGCAACTTAATGCGATTGATTTCTGCCACGCATTGAAGCGTTTCACTAGGAGGCGCTCTATGTGCGGGGGGATTTTTCCGTGCGTTACGTTTACTTTTACCCATGGTACGTGGGTATCAATAGACTTTTGTATAACTTTAATTAGTAAATCATACATCTTGTCAATATTTCTCATTGTAGAGAAAGCAGTAACCCAGTCAACATTTGCTAGCTGACAATTGATCATATCGTAATCTGCTTTCTTGAAGTCTCTTTTCAATGTGAAAGCGGGAACGGAATGAACTAGTGATAGCTCAAATTTGACCGTGTTGTGGTCGGAGATGTCAAAGGGTGGGCCTACTTCAGTTTTGGTGACTATTCCAGGATTGTTGCAGAGAACGAGATCAAGAATGTTCTCTTTCCTAGTGGGGTCTTTTACAAGTTGCGCGAGTTTTATCGACTTACAGAGATCGATAAACGACTGGGAGGAGGGGGTGATATTGTTTTTCTGGGGGGTAGGAAAGGATGGCCAATCAATATCAGGTAGATTGAAATCACCTGTGATTACCGAGGGCTGGGGGCAAGAGCAGAGGTCAGTAATCGATTTTATTAGGGAATCAGTCTGTAGAGTGGTCGCTTTTGGATTACGGTATGCGCAGATAATTCTCAGTAGGTCACCGTTGATATCTAGATCAATGGCGCTCAGTTCATGTGACCCTTTGACAGTTTCATCAGATATCTGAATGGCACTAATTGAGGAATGTACTATGATAGCAACTCCACCTCCTCTGGAATTTCGGTCTCTACGGAAAATTCTACGGAGATCTCTACGGAAAATTCTACGGAAAATTCTACGGAGAAAATTCTACGGAAATCTCTACGGAGAATTGTTCGTGCGAATCTAACAGTAGAGAGTTGGGGAATACCGATGACAGCCACGTTTCTGTTAGGCAAATGAAAATGAAGATTTGACTGCGAGATAATTGCTTTTTCACCTCTCTCTTTCAAGTTTGGAATGTGTAGAGTGGAGAAATTGTGAGAGGGATTATCACAAAGAAATGTAGAAGATATATGGAAGAGTAAAAATGAAAAAAAAATATTTTTTTTCAGTTTTTCATTGTGCCGCTCATACTCTGACCTATAACTTTTTCCAAAGGGCACCTCCCAAATGCGTCTTAAATTTATCTATATACTACGTGACTTCTAGATTCAGAATCCATCGTTTATTTTTGGAAAATTATGGAAAAAATTTTCAGGATGATTTTATTTTTGGAAAAAATCGAATTGTTTGGTGTTTGAAATTTTTTTTCGACTAGAAGGACAAGAGATGCGATAAAATTTTCAACAGTAAAGTTGTTTGAAATATATTTCTACGAATTTTAAGCCCAACCAGAGCACTCTAGCGCCATTTAGAACAGAGATACGTCAGAGCCGGTTCTAGAGCCGTAAATTTGCTAAAACCCGGTTCTGGGCAAAATGAGCCATTTATTAACTATCTCCGTCCAAAACTGTATCTATGATAATTATCTCGTTGTTATCGAAGAAACTTTTGGCAGCTGTGCGCGGGGGTCCTGCAGTCTACGAGAAGACTCGTCTTATGAGAGGAATCGCGAGAGACTCGAGCTCATCGGCCATGTCCGGGACATAGAAATTTATGATTTTTAATTTGGCTGAAAACATAGCACAAGGTACTACAAACATCCCTCTATCGAATAGCGTTTTCGGAATTTTTTTTAAAAATTTCGTTTTCGCGTGAAACACAAATGAACCTGGTAAGTCAGGAACTTTTTCGAGAAACAGTTAAGTTTGAAAAATCATAAATATCTTTAAAGTGAAGATAAAAATCTTCCGTTTGGTGTGTTAGATAGATAAATCACTCGACTTGTTTACCAACCGCTCCATGTCATTCCTGGATGATGCGCCGATGCGGGGTGGTTGCTTTTGCAAAAGTTGAGCTAATTTTCTTAAAAGTCAAAAGTGCTGGTTCCCTCTATGGGTGCTCTGGTGAGTATTATTGGTGCTCACACCACTATAAATATGGGCCAAATCGGTCCATGCGTTGTAAAGATGGGATGAATTATGTGAAGTCCTCCAAGTGTAACTATTATTCGTGAATAATAATTCTTGATCTTTTTAGGTGAAAACAACATAAAATTAGCAGAAAACAATATTCAGGTTGTTTTTGAAATTTTTGATTGACAAATTTTTCGAGGAAAAAATTGAAAAGTTTTCAACTTCGATTTTTGAATTTGCTGAATGGCTGAAATTTCGAAGTCGATATAACTCTTGAACATCTTCATATTATTAGATGTACTCACTGGATGAAGATCTGTCTGTAATTTGTAGAGTATTAAACTTTTCCTCACAGAAATCACAACTTGCGGTCGAAATTTTTCTATTTATAGTAGAAGCAGTCAAATTCATTCCATACTACATCATGGGGTTCAGCATTATATGTAGACCAATTTCCTTTTTGGAAGTGAATGCCTATCTGTTCGTACAGAAGAGTTACAGTACCTAGCAAATCGATTATAACGCAGATCTTCATCCAGTGAGTACATCTAATAATATGAAGATGTTCAAGAGTTATATCGACTTCGAAATTTCAGCCATTCAGCAAATTCAAAAATCGAAGTTGAAAATTTTTCAATTTTTTCCTCGAAAAATTTGTCAATAAAAAATTTCAAAAACAACCTGAATATTGTTTTCTGCTAATTTTATGTTGTTTTCACCTAAAAAGATCAAGAATTATTATTCACGAATAATAGTTACACTTGGAGGACTTCACATAATTCATCCCATCTTTACAACGCATGGACCGATTTGGCCCATATTTATAATGGAGTGAGCACCAATAATACTCACCAGAGCACCCATAGAGGGAACCAGCACTTTTGACTTTTAAGAAAATTAGCTCAACTTTTGCAAAAGCAACCACCCCGCATCGGCGCATCATCCAGGAATGACATGGAGCGGTTGGTAAACAAGTCGAGTGATTTATCTATCCAACACACCATACGGAAGATTTTTATCTTCACTTTGAAGATATTTATGATTTTTCAAACTTTACTGTTTCTCGAAAAAGTTCCTGACTCACCAGGTTCATTTGTGTTTCACGCGAAAACGAAATTTAAAAAAAATTCTGAAAACGCTATTCGATAGAGGGATGTTTGTAGTACCTTGTGCTATGTTTTCAGCCAAATTAAAAATCATAAATTTCTATGTCCCGGCCATGCTCGAGTCTCTCGCGATTCCTCTCTTATATGACTAGCATTAATTTGATCTTTAATATTCTGCTATCAAATTCTGCGTTATGGCCATTTTCAGAAATGCTGAGACTAGACACTCCGCTTTTTTAAAGTGCAAAATGTTAAAATACAACATGTTGTGTTTCCGCCTTTGATAATCAATGTGCACATTCTGAGTTCACTTTTGCAGATTCCTGAGGACGATCGATTTCCCAGTATTGGCAATGTTTGCGAACAAGCTTCATTGGCAATCGGCGGCTCGACTTTACCTACCACGAAAAGAGATTACGCCAAAGATCTCGTGGAGCAGCCAAAGGTGTCATTTAAAGCGTGATTTAAGTGGCAAAGGTGTGATATAACTGAGAATAGAGATTTCCCGTTTTTTTATCATTTTCACTTAATAATTGTAATATCTTGTTAAAGAAGGACGAATGTCCGCGACTCCCGACTGGAAAATTTCTTAGCGAACAAGCGGGTACTGTAAGCAAAGGTTGAAGATAATCATCGCAAACTGAGTTCGCCGCTAAACGCAGTAACACTTTTGGTGATTCCATCTGTCCCTCCCCTTCCCTAATCACTCGTTTGCATGCACTCTCTTCCCTCCCCCTCCCTCTTCCCTGTGGGGGACAAGGGAAGGAAGGGAAGAGAGTGCACGCAAATTCGACAGTAGAGAGAAAGTTGACCGAGAGATTTGGTTACTCGCGCACGTGAGAGAACGCCCCTTTTACCGTATTCGGCATTTGACCCTGATTGTCCCTTAGCGACGGTAGTTTCTTTGCGCGCCGATATCTCGGTTCGGAGAAAAGATAGAGGTCTCAAATTTTGGATTTCTGTTATCGTTCACAGGAGAAATCGAGTAATACCATAAGTTTGAGATTCTATTTTTGAGGTTACTCCTTCTTTAATAAATTATATTATCAAAGTTAGTGGCCACTGAAAAACTGTCCCCTCTGTTTTTATAGTTTTATTGGAAAGAGAAAAATATTATAAGAATAAGGTATTTTTTAGAAAAAAATCGACATTTAGCACGCAGTAAATTCGAGAAAGCGCAGGCCTCACACCCTGATCCCGGTATACTTCACCTGGGGTGGTATTCTTCTTTCATTTTCCGAATTTTTCCTGGCCGAATTTTTCAGCTGGATGAAATCATTTTCAGCACACTAGTTTCACAAAGAGCGGTCTCGAATTTCTGCCGAAAATATTTCGGCCGAGCCGAAATCTAAAAAAACGGAAGAAGCATTGTGCGAACTGATGATTGCCTTCAATGGGATAAACATATAAGGGTGTCCGGAAAGTTTTCGCACTCTGACACTCGCCACGTCATAAAAATCGCTTTAGCAGACAATTAACATAATGACATAATGTATTAAGTGGGCAATACATTCATCATTCTTTTAAAGGGACCTGGCACTGCAAAATAAGTTATTTTTATTTTAAAGAAAATTCTTTTCTGATTAGAATGCAAAAAATCGCATATTTTTACGATTTTTTTATTAGGAAATTTCTGTGTTCTTGTAGAAATTGTACCGGGCGCTGGTGTTTACCGCGCTAAACGCAGTAATGCCCGGTACGCGATCACCTTTGAAAAATCATAACTCCTTTTAGAAAATCGTAAAAATATGTGTTTTTTTTGCATTCTAATCAGAAAATAATTTTCTTTCAAATAAAAATAACTTATTTTGCAGTGCCATGTCCCTTTAAGCCCTAGTACTCATTATTTGATATATACTTCATCCACACAGAGAAATATATGTCATATTTAACATACACCTGTCACTTATGGGGGGCTCCTGAATTGCGGCGCCTGAACCAACAGACAAACAGACAGATATTTCGATTCCCTAATAGTGGAGGAACAAAAGATTCGAAAACAATTGAATTGGAAATAATTTTTTCCCTTCTTGATCCCGACGTAAAAAACTTATAGTACGTTTATTTCCTTTTTTTATGTAAAAATATGTGCTAATCCTTTGTTTTAAGAATCGCAGTCTTGCATTTGCATTTATACGAGGTTTTCTGCAGTCGTCTCAAGCTGATATTGGAGCCAATTACAGAGCCAATTACGCTGTAAGTATTTTTTTTAAAATATACAATGTTTAGCAACATGCGAGTATTATGAGCAAAACAGTACTGCAAACTAGGGTTAATATTTTGTGCTGAACATTTTCGGTATTTGTATTTTTTCGATTTAAAAAATTTATTAAAAAATATATAAAATAATAATATATAATAAATAAAATAAATAAATAAATATAATAAATAATAAATAAAATAAAAATAAAATAAATAAATATAATAAATAATAAATAAAATAAAAATAAAATAAAATAAAAAAGATTTAAAAAAAAAAAATTTTGCAACGAATTCGTTTGGAAGACCTTTTTATGTCATGATTTTTGAGTCAGAAATGTTGTTTCGGAAACATTCGGAATGAATTTCATATGAATATGATGCAAATGAAAAATAAACTATACCTCCATCGATTGGGCATTTTTCTCGCACAAATCAATTGTTTTCCAAGACCAGAGGCTGCACCCATGAAATAATGGCAGTTTTTGAACTTTTTTTGGAAAGGAACCTCGGTTCTAATTTCCAGCGCACGACGTCCGTATATTTTCGAATCTTAACAACTGCACCATTCTTAAGCGGCACGCCCGTAAGATCTTTTCTTTCAAGAATCATCTTACATGGGTCAGCTAAATTTGTAAGAGCGGATTTAACGTTTGTTGTTAAAAAAAGTAAATACCCCTAACACTAAGGTGAAAGGCAATCCGGCATTTGCATTCTGTGCACTAGGGTGCACTCGGATGTTGAAATATACGAGAAAATTTCTACGAAACCACCATAACGAAGAGTTTCGTGCTTTTGGTGATTTTATTCATTTCCATTCTCTTGGAACAAGAAGTTCGCTATGCTAATCCATTGTGATTAATACGTCACAATGGATTAGCATATGCATAAACTGAGAAAAATTCATTTTTCAACATTTTTTCACTTAAATTTGTATTTCATCAAGCCTAGAGGCAGCACCAGGAAATGAGGGCAATTTTATGACAGGAATCGTCTCGAGCTCATTGGCCATGACCGGGACATAGAAATTTATGACTTTTAAATTGGCTGAAAATTTAACACAAAGTACTACAAACCTCCCTCTATCGAATAGCGTTTTCAGAATTTTTTTTAAAAATTTCATTTTCGCGCGAACACAAATCAACCTGGTGACTCTGAGATTTTTTCAAGTAATAGCAAGACTCCTCTGATTCACCACGAATGTTTGTGGGCTGAATTCACGTCATTTCGATAATATAGAATCTTTGCAAAAGATTTCTGCCCAGCTCGGGGTCCGAACCCAGGCGAGAGAGCGTGGGGAATTGAGAGAGTGCTAGAGAAGTCAGAGCACGCGCTTTTCACATTATAATCGATTTTCTAGGCGTTGACTCTCTTTTCTACGAACAGATACTCACTTCCAAAAAGGAAATTGGTCACCTATAATGAGGAATGCCATGATGAAGTAAAGAAGGAATTGGACTGCTTATAAAATTCGTAGAAAAATTTCGGATGCATGTTTTGAATTCCGTGCGGAAAAGTTCAATACTCTAAAAATTACGGACAGATCTTCCTCCAGCGAGTGTATCTAATATTCTGAAGATGTTTCACATTCATATAAACTTCGAAATATAAGATATTCAGAAAATGCAAAAATCGAAGTTGAAATTTTTCAATTTTTTTTCTTCCAAAAAGCTGTAAATAAAAAAGATCACAAACTACCTGCATATTATTTTCTATTAGTTTCACATTGTCTTCACTGAAAAAGATCAAGAATTATCATTCGAGACTAATAGTTACATTTGGAAGGCGTAACATAAGTCAGCGCCACATTACAACGCAAGGGCCGATTTGGCCCATTTTTTTGCTGGAGCAAGTACCAACAATGTTCACCAGAATATCTCTTAGAGGGAACCATTAGTTTTGACTTTTAAGAGAGTTAGCTCAACTTTTGCAAAAACAACCACCCCGCATCGGCGCACGGACCAGGAATGACTTCGAGCAGTGGGTAAACAAGCCGAGTGATTTGTCTATCTAGCGCAGCAAACAGCGGATTTCTATCTTCACTTTGAAGATATTTATGATTTTTCAAACTTTTCTATTACTTGAAAAAATCTCAGAGTCACTAGGTTGATTTGTGTTTCGCGTGAAAATTAAATTAAAAAAAAAAATTCTGAAAACGCTATTCGATAGAGGGAGGTTTGTAGTACCTTGTGTTACATTTTCAGCCAATTTAAAAATCATACATTTCTATGTCCAGGTCATGCTCGAGTCTCTCGCGATTCCTGTCATATGTAATTCGGGTTTGAGGTACTATATGGACCGCCAGTTCTTCTTGTCTTGTCTTGTTTAGCTCATCTTGTCCGGGGTAGTCGAATCTTACCGATACCGTCTCTTAATGTTAGATTTAGAAGTGAAATGAAATCAGATAAAAAAGGAATTTACACGCGTTATTAACAAAAAGCATATTTTCGATACAATATTTTACGGTAATTTTTTAACGATTTCTATTTGCGTGTAACTTCTAACAAGTATCTATTTTTTAAATAATTTTTAAAAGGTTTTTTTTATAAATCTTTATTGCAGGATAATTAGGTAATTTAAAGAGAAATGAATTTTACAGTGAAATTCTCCATGAAATTCAGAAAGTAGTTTACACACAATCTGACACTTAGAAGAATATATTTTCGCGGAAAAAACGGTTAAAAAATGGTCCGGCGCCTTTTATTAATATAAATTGGCGTTTTGTTGAATCCATTCTGGAGAGTTTCATATAAAGCCAATTCATTTCCAGAAGAATCAAGACAGCGTGGCCTTTATAAAGAATACATTCGCAAAAGATGATTGGAACTACCTACTGAATACTTTGTCGAGAATGATGATCTGTTATGGACAACACCAAGAAGCGAAGGTATTGTGAACAAAAATATATATTTCATATATATTTTTTCTGCGTGACTATTTTTTTTCTTTTTTCGTTATACAGGGTGTCTCAAAAGTATGGTGACACTCGACCATAGCCAGGACGTAGACATTTTTATTTTTTTGATTTGGCTGAAAATTTTACCTAAGGTATTTCAACACCTCTATCGATTGGCGTTGACAGAATTTTGATAAAAAATTTCGCAATCGTGTGAAACATATCCAAACCTGGAGATATCTCAGAAATCTTTTTCATTTTTTTCAGATTTTTCAGAGATATCTCAGAAATCTGGATCTCTACCGAATCCTGGCACAGGTCAAATTCTTCGAAGAGTTTCATTGAACCATTTTGTTGTTGTTAGTATACAAATCTATGAATGATTTGTTCTCAAAAAAATCGAAGACTCAAAAGTGCCTAAATTTCTTAACAAAAAAAATATATTATGAGGATTTCTGAAACGGTTCGAGCGAAATATTACCAACATTCATTTTTATTTACCTAAAGAAGAACAATGAAACTAATATCTTAAACTTATGAAAAAAAAAATTTTTGTTGAAAAGTCATGGTACAAAAATAATTTTTCACCATGAACCGGGTCCTCATAATATTTTTTTTCAGAAATTTGAGCAATTTTGAGTCTTCGATTTTTTTGAGAACAAATCATTCATAGATTTGCATACTGACAACAACAAAATGGTTCAATGAAACTCTCCGAAGAATTTGACCTGTGCCAGGATTCGGTAGAGATCCAGATTTCTGAGATATGTGTGAAAAAGTGGACGTATTTTCGAAAAATACGATATTTGCTCTTTCAGACAAATATTGAAAAAATGTATTTGTTGTATCTGACCATAATGTAGAGATAGGAACTCACTTTCAATTAACTAATTTCTCTTCTCATGTTGAGTGAATTTCTAAGGAAGTTTGGTAGATATGCGAACCGCTGCAAAATATGAAACCGATCATCGCATAACGAGTACTGAAAATGCAGTAAGCATTTAGTGCCTATGGTTAGATGCAGAATTCTTCACCCTAGCATAAAATCTTATATTTATGAGAACATTAGTACACAATAGGACGCTGCAAAGCACAATTTCGTCAAAAGTTAAAATCAGCCCTGAAATTTTTTAAATTTTTTTTTCTCAAAAAGTTCGCTTTAAAAGCCCCCTAAAACAACCTTAATAGTGTTTTTAGAATATTTGCGAATATTTTCACCACAAATAGCAATGATTGTCTTTGAACAAAAAAAAGTTCACCTTAGCGCAATTCCCATGCATAGGCCGATTTGGCCCATTTCTCGCATTTAATTTTAACGTAACTTATAACATTTTTCATAAAACCGACCGTTCCGCGCCAATGCGTCTCCCCGGAATGAGTTGACACGGCCTTACCAGTAGCCAACTGTATTCTCTATCTAACCAACAAAACCACAATTCTCTATCTTTATTTTGAACAGAGTTATGATTTATCAAACTTTGTCCTTTCGGCGAAAAACACCGAAGACTCCATGTTTGGATATGTTTCACACGTTTGCGAAATTTTTTATCAAAATTCTGCCGACGCCAATCGATAGAGGAGGTGTTGGAAGTTTAGTTTGATGAAGTTGATTAAATTTAACCAGACAACTCCTAACCATTGGCACATTCGTCCGTTCGTGATCCCTTCCCGGAGATTTGGCCGCCATTTCAAAGGGTGTAAGAGATCGGAAGGGAGTGCGAAAAGAGAAAAGGAAAGAGCAGCGTGGCGTGGATAACCCACATTAACCCCGGTCTCTCGTGGATGCTCTCTTAATTTGAACGTCAGGAAAGGAGCTAGTATATTTCAGATATCAGCAATGCACAACGTGAATAGGATTGGGCACTGTACGCAACCTTGGGGAACACCAGATAGCACAGGAAATGCCTTAGAAATGGAACCATCTAAACGGACGGAAAATAGCGTATCAGTAATAAAAGAGGTGATCCAAATGAGGAGACAACCGTGAATATCGTAATGAGAGCATTTGGATATGAGCTTAGAGAATACGATATCAAAGGCACGAGAAAAGTCCAAATAAATCACGTCAGTATCTTCTTTGAGTGAATGGGCCTTAGTCCAATCGTACTCGAAGTCGACAATGTTTGTGAGTACAGAGGCACCAGAGCGAGTCGGGAACAATTTTGAATTTTGAAGCGGAATAAATAGGGAGTTATTTTAATTTTAACAAGTCTTTCCATTGTTTTGGGTGCAGGAGAAAGGATTACAATACAATTACAATTACAATATTTATCACGTCAGACGATAACTTCTGGTGAGGATGTGGTTTCAGGGGTCAGGATCATTCTTCTCAGAATAGACGGATCATTTCGGCTGGGGTCGGGGTAGAGGATCGGTCTTCTTCCCATTCACAGATCATCTTCTTTGAAGTTGCTGGAGGAATAGACGAGATCTCTCTTAGGACCATGGACGTAGGAGGAAAGGGGAGGTAACGTGAGGCTGAAGGCAGTCCTGACGAACTGGTGACGCATGTTTCTTCCACTTGATTCCACCAAGCTCGAAACATCAATCAAATTGAGAATTAGCGAAACTGGTATCTGAGTAGCCAACATCAAACGGTCATACCCATCCACGGTGACCAGGCCGGCTAGGACGGGGATTTCAATCTTTTCGAGTCGTTGGTAGAAAGACGAGGGGGTCCATGGAACTAGGGAAGTCCCCTCTCCATCAGAGCAAAATGGAGAGGGACCGCTCACGACGACTGACAGAAACGAGAATGATGAGTCCGCCGTGGTGGAGTCAAGCGCACCTCCGGACTCATCTATGTGGTGGTGGAGAAAGGATAGAGGTGGGACAATATGACTCATGAGAATTAGGAATTTTGTCGAGTTTGAGGAGAGGAGTGATCAATGAGTATTTCCAGCATACATGTCGAGCTCTGTAGGACAGTGGGCGGAGTCCCCCCCTGTCCACCACAAAAAGCATGTATAGGGGTTCATGGGTGGTCGAAAAGGGGTGGTGGGCAGGGGGGGGACCATGTATAGGGAGGGGGTCATCGTTTCAAAATGGGTCCCAAGTCGACTTCGTCAAACACAAAGTTGCATATGGTAACTTAACGGCCGGGGTCCCGCAACGAAAACAAAGTACCGTAACCCGGTCTACCGTAATCCGGAAATACGAAATTGAAAATTTGGACCTGCTGTATATCACATGAGGTAGGGCTCGAGTAGTAATTAATCGGACGGTATACCGCGGTCCCGGCACGACATTGCCGATACCGTAATCAAGTCTACAGTATGCCGAAATTTCAAATTGAGCTAATCGGCTCGGGACTTGTTGCATGAGGAAGGCCTCGAGTTGTAATTAATCGGACGGTATACCGCGGTCCCGGCACGACATTGCCGATACCGTAATCAAGTCTACAGTATGCCGAAATTTCAAATTGAGCTAATCGGCTCGGGACTTGTTGCATAAGCTAGGACTCGAGTAGTAATAAATCGGACAACATACGGTGGTCTCGGCACGACATTGCCGATACCGTAATCAAGTCTACAGTATGTTTAAATTTCAAATTGATCTAATCGGCTCAGGATTTTAACGAGAAGTGGACCTCGAGTAGCCATTGCTTGGAGGGCATGCCGCTTCTCCCCTATATCAACCAGGAATACCGTAGCGGGGTTGCAGTATGACTACTTTCTAAAATTGATCTATTCGAGTCGGGATTTTTGCAGGAGGTGGACCTTGAGCAGACAATGCTAGAGGGAAATACTGCATTGATTATATCTTGTCCCGAGGATACTGTAGCGGATTACGGTATGACGAATTCAAGAAATTAATAATATCTGCTCGGGATTTTAGTACGAGGTTGACTCCGAACATGCAAATCATTGAGGTGTACCGTATAACTCCTAGCGTATCAGGGAATACTGTAGTGCATTGACGGCATACCGAATATTTGAAATCGATCGTACCGAGTCGGAAATTTAGGAGTAGGTAAACCTAGTTCAGATATTGTCTGCGAGGCTTACCTTTGTGATTCTGCCGCATCCGGGGTAATCGTAGGGGTCTTACGTTGTACTATTTTACTATTATTTATTATATTTTATTTTACTTATTATATTTTCAACATTTTCAAATTTATATGGCCATTCGGTTTTCCTTGAGAGCTTTCTACTTTTGGCGAACATTTTAAAACGGTATTGGGATCTTTTTTATATTATTTTTAAAAACTTTCTTGGGACTTTCTATTTTTTGAAATCCTTTTCACCATGTAATGGGACCTTTCTATTTATTTTCACCTTTCTATTTGATGGGACCTTTCTATTTTTTTCGGAGCATTTTTGTTTCGGAGCATTAATCTTGGGACCTTTCTATGGGACCTGTTTTTTTGAGAGACCTCTTTCCAATGCTTGGGACCTTTCTATTTTCTAGGGACCTTTCTATATCCATGGGGTCTTTCTTTTTTTGGGACCTTTCTATTTTCTAAGAAACTCTATTCCGGAACAGTGCTGTAGAATCAACCCGGAATGCATCGTAGAAAATAACTACTCGACGTGTTCCTCCTGCATAAATCCCAATTAACTCATTTCATAAATTAATAATGTTATAATCCAGCTACAACAGCCCTGAGCATGATGGAAACGATACGGTATATCCCTCTGGCATTGCTTGCTCGAGGTCCAGCTCGTGAAAAAAATGCGACTCGATTAGATCAATTCCAAAAATTCGTCATACTGTAACTTCGCTACAGTAACCCTGCGTACGGTAGGGGAGAAACGGTATACCCTCCGAGCAATGGCCATTCGACATCCACTTCCTGTAAAAATCCCGAGTCGATTTGATCAATTTAAAATTTCAGCATACTGTAATCCGCTACAGTAGCCCTGGTTGATGTAGGGGAGAAGCGGCATGCCCTCCAAGCAATGGCTACTCGAGGTCCACTTCTCGTTAAAATCCTGAGCCGATTAGATCAATTTGAAATTTAAACATACTGTAGACTTGATTACGGTATCGGCAATGTCGTGCCGAGACCACCGTATGTTGTCCGATTTATTACTACTCGAGTCCTAGCTTATGCAACAAGTCCCGAGCCGATTAGCTCAATTTGAAATTTCGGCATACTGTAGACTTGATTACGGTATCGGCAATGTCGTGCCGGGACCGCGGTATACCGTCCGATTAATTACAACTCGAGGCCTTCCTCATGCAACAAGTCCCGAGCCGATTAGCTCAATTTGAAATTTCGGCATACTGTAGACTTGATTACGGTATCGGCAATGTCGTGCCGGGACCGCGGTATACCGTCCGATTAATTACTACTCGAGCCCTACCTCATGTGATATACAGCAGGTCCAAATTTTCAATTTCGTATTTCCGGATTACGGTAGACCGGGTTACGGTACTTTGTTTTCGTTGCGGGACCCCGGCCGTTAAGTTACCATATGCAACTTTGTGTTTGACGAAGTCGACTTGGGACCCATTTTGAAACGATGACCCCCTCCCTATACATGGTCCCCCCCCTGCCCACCACCCCTTTTCGACCACCCATGAACCCCCCATACATGCTTTTTGTGGTGGGCAGGGGGGACTCCGCCCACTTTCTGTCGGCGCCGACATGTATGATTTCCAGAGAGACGGAACAATACCAGAAGTCATGCTAACATTGAAAATATCACAGAGTGGATGTGAAAGCGCAGAGGCACAATTACAGTGAAAGAGGAGGGGGATAGTTGTTTCAAACCTTTCATAACATCGTGAGGAAGAAATGAGACATTAGAGAGGAATGGAGAAAGTGGATGGGAGGGAAGAATGTAGAGTTCCGTAATGGTGCATGTACCGAGACACGATATTTTTTTTTATTTTCACCCCTTTTCCTCACTTCTTCTCTAACCTCTAACATCCAAAAAAGGTCAGCAGTGAGAGTGAGAGATCAGTGAGAGTGAGAGAGAGAGTGAGGCAGTGAGAGTGAGAGATGAGAGTGAGAGAGTGAGAGAGAGAGAGTGAGAGAGAGAGTGAGAGTGAGAGTGAGAGTGAGAGTGAGAGTGAGAGTGAGAGTGAGAGTGAGAGTGAGAGTGAGAGTGAGAGTGAGAGTGAGAGTGAGAGTGAGAGTGAGAGTGAGAGTGAGAGTGAGAGTGAGAGTGAGAGTGAGAGTGAGAGTGAGAGTGAGAGTGAGAGTGAGAGTGAGAGTGAGAGTGACAGTGAGAGTGAGAGTGAGAGTGAGAGTGAGAGTGCAGTGAGAGATCAAATTGAGACCCCTTTCCCGTTTCCCCTTGCACTGAACCTGCAACGGGCAACCGAGATCTCCAAAGACCACACCTGAAACAAGCTACCGAGCTTCTCCTGGGCCGAATTTGGAGCCGGATACTTAGCTCCCCATGGACTGAAACTGGAGTCGGCTACCGAGCTCCCCCTGGACCGAACTTGGGGCCGGCTACCGAGCTCCCCCTGGACCGAACCTGGAGTCGGATACCGAGCTCTCCTGTACCGAATCTGAACTGAAAACTATGCGTAGAGCGTAGTGTATCTTTTAAACATATTCACTAGTTTTAAATACTTTATCGGCTGGTTTTTTTAAAAATCTGGATTACCGTGAGATGATTATTAGAGCAGTCATGGTCCAAATTCGAATTGAAACCCGAATAACTTCTGCTAAAACTTCCGTACAAAATCAACTGATTTCACTATTTCAGAGGCTGGAGAACTTTTCACTGCATCCAGAAATTCACAACGTCGATAGGAAAAAACCCGAAGGGAAGAAAAACTTGGAAATATTCAGGGAGATGCCTCCAGGCCCTATTTACACTAAGGTTCTGATTTTTTTAAAAGTTCTTACGAAAAGTCTTCTTACATACATGTGCATATGCATAAATGAATAGAGTTTGTTTTTTTTCACATTTTTTCACTTCACATTTTCTCACCAATCGACTGGTGAGAGTGTGCGAAATAAAGTGATCTAATTCAGTTAATCTATAAATGACTATTAATTAATTATTCAGTTTTACGGCGAGCAGAAACGCTTCGAGAAGGAGCTAGCGGCTGAGGAGATGGAGATTCTCACGTGGCTGGCATCCCGAATGGACAAGGAGGCGCTCAGAGACTCGATGGCTGACCACACTAAAGCGAACGAAAACTATTCACGCGACCAACCCGTCGATGCGCCCAGCACCAACTTTGTCGTCGGATATTGCAGGGATCCAACGGTAGCGTTATTTTAAAAATACAACACGCAATGTATTACAATTTTAAAATGATGCGTTCATGACATGGACTGCTGGTGCGTGTACTCGCATTATACAGCTCAGCATGTCCCTTACTTTGTCGTGCTCTCTCGCAGCCATATCTGCTGCTTAGGAGCGGAACGTTTTATTATTTTGGACGAGTGTTTATGAATTTATAATAGAAATTGGCACTTTTGTTGCGACGGATGTTCCGTTTCGATTCCCAATCCGTAAGACGTATTCCCGAGAAACAATAGCGTTGCCTCCAATATCTGAATCAGAAGTCAATGCCTTCTTACAACTACAGCTGACTAGTTGTTTGATTGTCATTGTCCTGAACGTCCTACTGAATTTGTTTTTAATTTATTTTAATTTTGTACCGCGTTTCCTTGTGATCGCATAAATATACATATACAGCTACAAAGCTACAAACTACAAACGGCTAGATAAGTCGCATGGGCGTTCATAGTTATTGTTGAGTGTTCAACACTCGTGGCGGGCTAGCTATTCCAAATTCAGAAACTCTTCCAAAAATTAATGCGTTTCGCTGGGTAGAGAACATGACAAAACAAGCGATATTCCGAAGTATGAAAAGATTCCATGAAATTACCAATTTAAGATTGTAATAAAGTACGCTCGAAAAAAAGATGTGATAGTTTGCACTTTGTACCAAAATTAAATGTACCAAATATATATACCTCGATGATATGTACCTGATTTTTTTAGATTTCATCTTTAAAGAAACAGAATACTGCCTTTATGTTCTCTGGGGCGTACCTTTTGTTATATTGTTCCATGTGTTATGAACGCGCCCGCAGGTGGACAGGGAAACACGATTGACCACTTATTGAAGGTGGACGAAACCTCAGAACGGGGAAAGATCGGCTCTATGAAACTCCAAAATGGGCAAAATGAGCAAGGGGTTTAGACATTCCTAATGCGCATCTATTCTTTTCAGACGGGGCTGTGCAATGAGGACTCGTTCTTCGCCGCTCTAGAGCAGGGCCCAAATGTCATCACTCGAATCCGGCAGTGTCAGCTCACCGAGGATGAGAAGGCGCGATATCGCGTGCTCCTCGAGAAGATCTTTTCGAAAGAGACCATCACGGCCCTTCGAGTTAGTTTCAAGCCTATTTTGTTTCCCTTGGATATTTCCCATAAATAGCCACAAACAGTATCATGACCAGTGCAACGAAGGAAATGCACTTAATGCACGCGCGGTGTGAATATTAACTGTATCCAGAGGGTTGCTGAAAAAAGGCAGAGAAAATCAGCAAGAGAAGTTGCATGGGGTGCGGATCGAACCCCTGCTCCCTAGATTAACACTGTAGAATCTTACCTCTGGACTAACTAGTCCGATGTTACACTTGCCATTTTTGCTCGCCTCACGCTTGGGGAATCGCCGAGCAGCGGTTTCCTCTAGACACTGGAGGCGCACTAGCTACAGTACGTTTGTTTTCGTGGTAAGAGAAAATTTGCCTTTAAACCGTTGGGTTTGAATTTAAAGAGCTGTAGTACGCCAGGTTTTGTTTGTGCCCTCTTTTGTTCAAAGTCGTGATACTGTGCACAATTGACTACTCGTCCGGCAACCAGTGGTTTCAGAAATGTTCTAATTTTAGAAAAAAATCTAAATAATCAAATTTATCATATTACAGATCGATTTCGCACCCGACGACGTTGTGGAAATTTGCTCTAAAGTGAAGGATATTGTTAGAACCGAACCATTCCTTATCGAAGATATTCCGGGCGACATAAATGTGCTCACGGATACTCACGGACAGGTGAAGTTTTTCTTACTTGTTTTTAAAAATATGAAAAGTTTTTTTTTAAATATGAAAAATATATTTGTTTACTATTGACTAAAACATTGAAAATTTTAATTATAGATATATATTGGTATGTTATATTTATGCTGCGCAAATTTCATGGGTGGAATTCCACCCTCTGAGGGCGGAAAACTCGTGTAACTCAGCTCAAACTGAACGAAATATCTCCAATCAAAAAGAAAAATGTTCCAAACATGGCTTGCAATCCGTGTATCAAGTTTGGAAGTTGTAGCTTCACTAGGAGAAAAGTTATGAAAGGGTGCATAAAACTGATGTGCACCGTGCACCCCATGAAATTTGCGCAGCATCAGACATTGTAATTATGTACATATGTAATGATATATGAGGGCATTCGCCAAAGAATCGAGCATGCACCAGCACGATAAGATAATGTCGATATTCTGAAAGTCACGAATTTGCGGTTGCCGAGTGTGCTGTTTTACTTCATATGGCGAGCTAATTGACGCTTTTTTGAAGTACCATTTCGTCGAATTTCTCACACTAACTTTCGTTTATCACATTCACCTGCTTGTTGGTGTAGTATTGAAAAAGTCACGATGTTCACACTTTAAATGGCCAAAAAACGCTTAATTCCGGGAACGTGATTTTACTGTATTTCGACGCGGCGCCTTTTCGGCGCCAAAAGTGAAATTCATGAAAAAATGAAAGAAGCTATAGAGCATACAAAAATTACCCTTAGGGGCATGTTATTTTTGGCTGTGCGGAACTTTTCTTGAATCAATCTCGGACAGCGTCATATGTCTAACGAATTTGCAAAGTCATGTAGATTCGGCATTTTCTTATCTATGCTGGTCCCTATCGGATTTACGAACGAGCCGCGTCACAAGCACTCACTTGCAGATTTTCGATATCGACCGAGTGTTCAAAGCAAACGCTGTGAACGGCAAACCTGGTTACGAATGCGCCAAATATCTTTTCCTGGGAGACTATGTCGACAGGCATACATCTTCGGCGACGAGCATTTTTTAAACATTGTTTTACAGAGGAGATATGTCTTTGGAAGTGGTGATGGCGGTCTTCATTCTCAAGGCTCTCTATCCCGACAGGGTTGGCCTGATTTGGCAATTTATTTGTTTTGTTATTTAATATTTATTGATTATAAATTGACAAGACAAATTATTTTTAGTTCTTTCTCCTAAGAGGTAATCATGAATGTCCGCGCGTGAACAGAAAGATGGACGGCGACGATTTGTCGCTCATTGAATCACTGTACGAGAGATACGAGAAGGTTAGTAGAAATAAACCACATTCAATAGGTTAGAGCAAGGTAAGGTGGAGGCATAAAAAGGCAAGTTTTTCTTCCGGTCAATATCAATATTCAATAGTCAGGTCAATGTAATTTTCGTTTTAATAATTTATCTCAAGATAGATCTCATCCTCCTCCACCACTTCATTTTCACAGTGGTGCTCGCAGTTGGATGGTGCGGCGAGTGCGAGGGCTCTGGTATTTTCTTCCCAGTGGTATCCCAGTTCCCCTCATATTGGGAGAAAGATCAAAGGTTCGGACGGTTTCCCCCACCGGGATCCCAGTGACATCAGTGGGATCCCAGGAAACCTTTCATCTTTCTCCCAGTGGGATGGGAACTGGGATACCACTTGGAAGAAAATTCCAAGAGGTGCAGTTGAATGATACCATTAGTTCTTATGAGACCGATTGTGTAATTGTCGGACAGGCCTCGGTAGAGACGAAAAGTCAATGTCAGAGGAATAAGTGGTTTTCGGTAATATTTGATGCGCTTATCAACTTGGTGTAATGACATAGTATGCAATTTCATATGGAGCTTAATTTGGAGCTCCAAAGATCCCACTATTTTACTATTTTCTTGCTGTATCTGGATACCCGTTGCCTCCATCGAAAAACTCTGAACACAAACTATGGCTCGTTTTCGAGAAATATATGAGAAATATATTGGAAATATTTATCGAAAGCTGTCTGACGTGTGTTCACGGCGCAATATGGTTTTTGCGTATAAGAAAAAAGAGCATGCACATCAATCGCCTGTACCGAGCGCTTTTGCTGTTTGTTCGACTTTTACGCAATCGGTCTCTTATAACGGGATACCTTTATGCACGTATCAGCCCATTTTATTCCAACTCGTTTCATTATTTCATTACACCATCTTGTCCCTGGCCTCCCGATAGGTCTATCTTGATTCTATATACTAAAGAGACAATATTGCTTCCTACTTGGTCTGTCGAGGCTTCAGGGGCACATTTTACCTTGCAATCAAAGGTGCTACCGATTGTACATCTACAAGAGGGGACGAAAGAATATACATTTTTAAACACAAATCTATCGAGAAAACGCGATAAATAAAAGCTAATTTTAAACGAAAACTTTTTCATTCACTGTCTATTTGGCAGAAACTTAGTGGTTCATAATTATGGCGGAAATTTTAATAATATTTCTTAGGGTGGCCTAACCTGTGTCGGATTTTGAACTTCCCGGGTACAGACTGTTCCTGTGAGCAGCTGTAAAAGCTACAGTGAGAACCCGCTTGCTCCAGGCACCCGTGGGAACAAAATGTACCCGCGGGTACAGTAACCGTTGTGTACCGGTTTCTGGGATGTTCCCGGATTACGCCATCCTAAAATTTATAAGAATTATAGTTATAAATCAATTTTAACAGAAAGAAGCTCGTAGCCTGTATGCTGTACTCAACAGTGCCTTCGCATACCTTTCGGGCGCAGCAATTATCGGTAAATTAAGTTAATATTCACACCAGTTTCACCAGACCTCCTTTTATTTTATATTTTAACAATAACAACTTCAAACCAAAGATTTCCGAATCATCGAGGTCAAAAATTTCCCCTGGGAACAAGTTTTGAGCCACCACGATTGTTTACCAGACCCGCTCTTCTTCATCCGAGCGAAAACAGCGTTTTATGAAAGGAATCGCGAGAGAATCGACCACCAGAGCCCCCTAGGAGGAAATAGAAATTCATGATCTTCATAATGGACGAGAAAATTAAAGTGCTAAAAAGTGAGGCGGTTCGAACTGCTTTTACCGTTTTCCGATAAAAACAATTGTTCAAGAGCTGTAAAACCATTTTTTATATTTGTGAAATATTGCCCTTCACGTTCGTGTTTCAGATAACTAATACATTTCTGGGGCAAATGAACAACCAGAAAGTGTTTCTAGTTTGTTTTACACCTTTTTCTTGAAAATTAAGTAAAATTGAGAACAGAAAAGATCATTTTTGGGTTAGGTCACTACGACACTAAATCGAGCCCGTTATTTTTTAGCGGAGGTCAAAAATATAATACGTGGGGACTAAATACTACCATATAAGACCTACAACTTGCGCATAACCAAAAAAATAGTTTTTTGTTGTTTTTTGTTCGAGTTATGGCCATTTTCCCGATCTTCCTCCTCACTCCTCACTCTTCCTCCAGGCTGATCCGGGTTTCACAGTTAGAGTTATGACATAATGGGGAAATTCCTTTTCAATTCTCTTCCTATTGTTCTTCTTTAAATTCTTGACTCTTCAATTTTTCAAATTCTGTCTCAATTTAGAAGCGAGACAATTAATTATGCGAACCGCGTTGAGTTTTATCACTTAAATATATTTTATCGTCCTTTCTGAATACCATGAATTTCTATTTCCTCAGTCAGGTCGATTTTCTCGCGATTCGTCTCATATGAGGGATATATTCATAATTCCAGGAGACAAAATATTCTGCGCTCACGCAGGAATCAGCATGGGCAGCTTCACGAGACACGAAATGCGCAGGGTATGTTGATCTATAACGTATACTAGCAATATGTATATATTTAAATCAGATGGAGAAACCGTACGCGGTCGAAAAGGACATTTTGCTTGAAGATATAACCTGGTCTGATCCCGCAATCGGCCTAAAGGGGTAAGGGGATGCAAAAGTACTTTCTCAAAATACGCAATAATCTTTCAGAATCACATTTCATTTCGTACGCGGAACATCCATCTACTTCGGCGAGGACGAGTTCGTCCATGCAATGGAGAATATCGGCTGCGAAGCGATGATCCGTGGACATTTGGTAAGGGTGTCGGCAATATTTTCGGCAATGTTGAAAATCATGAAATTTCTACGTCCCCGCAATCCCGGATATGCTCGATTTTCTCGCGATACCTTTCATATTAGATAATATCTTAACATATGCAACAACATTGGATTAGCGTGACTATCTCGCGGACACGCCGATTAATGTGAATACTCGGTACTAAGCTGGCGAAATCAGTGCACGTATCGAGCCGTGCACTACTTAAGAGAGGTATCACCAGAGATTGCAGGTGACTCGGAACAATTTTCGAAAAAGTATTTTTAATTTCGATCAAACTTTTATATAAGAGTACCCAGGACGCGAGGAATTTAAATTTCCAGTCCCAGGTCCGAGAGCCGGCTTTTAGGAAATTACCGGCTCCAATGCCGGAATCGTCATAACTCAGTTCAAACTTGACCTAAAACGATGGCGTTAGGCTTAAAATTTGTAGAATAATTTAGAGAACGTTTTATGTGTTGAAAACGAGCCTGAAAAACTGAAACGAAAGAAATTCTGATTGAAAAAGTGACTTCGAAAATATTCCAAAAATTGTGCGATATCCAAAATGAGAGAAGAAGCAGAATTTTATTTGAGAATATGAAAGAGCTTGTCAAATACTGTCTAGAGAAAATTTAATAAAAAATAAAAAGGGGGGGACCCGAGTCGGAAATCACGTTATAATGTGAAAAATCGAGAAAAGTCCGAAAATCGAGTTGATGAAAATCGCTCCAAAAATGTTGTGTTATGTGTCATTGGTAAATAGAAGTTCAGCAAAAATATTTTCAGTGCAAGTCGCCGTCCAATAGACAAGTGGGAATTGAATACTCTTGACAACATCTCAAGAGCGAAAACAGACAGATTTGTGAGCTGCTGCAAGCTATTAAAAAAATGTTTTTGAACTGAAACTATTTTTGCTGAACTTCTATTTACCAATGACACAACATTTTTGGAGCGATTTTCATCAACTCGATTTTCGGACTTTTCTCGATTTTTCACATTATATCGTGATTTCCGACTCGGGTCCCCCCTTTTTATTTTTTATTTAATTTTTTCTAGACAGTATTTGACAAGCTCTTTCATATTCTCAAATAAAATTCTGCTTCTTCTGACATTTTGGATATCGCACAATTTTTGGAATCACTTTTTCGATCAAAATTTTTTTCGTTTCAGTTTTTCAGGCTCGTTTTCAACACATAAAACGTTCTCTAAATTATTCTACAAATTTTAAGCCTAACGCCATCGTTTTAGGTCAAGTTTGAACTGAGTTATGACGATTCCGGCATTGGAGCCGGTAATTTCCTAAAAGCCGGCTCTCGGACCTGGGACTGGAAATTTAAATTCCTCGCGTCCTGGGTACTCTTATATAAAAGTTTGACCGAAATCAAAAATACATTTTGAAAATTGTTCCGAAAGGGGGGATTTTTCCTGCAATCTCTCGTGATACCTCTCTTAAGAGAGGTATCACCAGAGATTGCAGGTGGCTTGGAACAATTTTCGAAAAAAGTATTTTTGATTTCGATCAAACTTTTATGTGGAAGTACCTTGGAGATGAGAATTCGAAATATACGGGTCGCAGGTTTCGGAGCCGTCTTTTAGGAATTCGCCGGTTCTGACACCGGAATCGTCATAACTTCTTTTAAAATAAAGCTAGAAATCTGTACTTAGGCTTAAAATTTTCGAAATAATTCCCTACATAATTTATCTGTTGAAAGCTGAAACGGACACGGACAAACAAAAAAGATGAAGCTGAAAAATTACATCATTGATCAAATATAAATTATTTATGGTCCCAAGAGTCGGATGTTTTAAATGCAGAATATGAAAGAGCATCTCAAATATAGTATTAGAAAAATTTAAAAATAAATGAAAAGGGGGCCTCCCATACATGAAAATTTACCTTGAATGTGAAAAATCGAAAAAATCGAAAAATATAGAACGTATTACACGAATGAGGAAGAATCCGTACATCAAATTTTGGCAATGCCTGATTTTGACATGGATAGATAGCCCCTGTTCTCCTCTTCCAATCCCGCTTTTCAAAATATATTTCCGCATAAAATTTACATAGATAATTAGCTCGAAAAATTGCAAATTTTTCACTTTGATCGACAGTATCTCATTTCCTTTTGAGAAAATGGCATTACTTGCAGAACAAATGTTGCTCGGTTTGTCGAGATGAATAGGCGTACGTTTTTAGATTTTTAAAATTCGATGATTTTTGAAATATGCAACTTTTCGAAGCTTCATATTTCGAATACTAAAAATATACTACTTTTAGAAAAATAATATGTTATGTAATCGATGACGTAGAATCCGATTCTCTAATCAAATTGAAATTTCCATCCAGGTAAAGCCATGCAATTTACTGTTTTCCAAACACGCTTTCCGTCTTATTCTTCATCCTTTTTACTTGGTGAGCGGTCGAAATGGCTTAAAAAAGTGAAAATCACTCTATCATTTCCATCTCGCGGGGTGGATAACTCAATTATAGGGCTCATTCGGGCCGCTCACCGCCTCAAAACGGTGCAGAATAAGTGGGGTGAAATGTTACAAAACAGTAAATTGCATGACTTTACCTGGATGGAAACTTCAATTTGATTAGAGAATCGGATTCTACGTCGATTACATAACATGTAAATTTTCTAAAAGTAGTATATTTCTAGTATACCAGATATGAATTTTCAAAAATTTGCATGTTTTAAAATTCGTCAAATTTGAAAATTCTAAAAACACACGTTTATTCGTTTTGACAAACTGAGCATATTTTGTTCAGGGCATAATGCCAAATTTCGAAAAAGAACAAAGATACTGAGGCCCAAAGTAAAAAATAAGGAACCTTCAGAGCTAATTATCTATGCAAATTTTATGCAGAAAAATGTTTTGAAATGCGCGATCGGAAGAGGAGAACAGGGGCTATCGATCCATGTCAAAATCAGAAAGACTCAAAATTTGATGTACGGCGAAGGTCCACTTTTTACGCGAACGCACTGATATGTTTAGGAAAATTTATTTCAACATATCTCATGTGCGTATAGAGCTGCCAGAATATAAAATTTGCATAAGACTGACACAAAATTAGTGAAAACCAGAAGTATTCGAATTTGAGAATTGTTAAATGAACGATTTATGCAGCAATAATGATTGACAGCATCAAATAAAAAGTTGTATGTTTTATATAACCCAGTGTGACTTCTGCTCGTTCTAACCTCAGTTTTTTAACAATTTTGGCCAGTTTTTAAAGCTAAAAATAATATTTTATTTTCTAACAGCTCTATACACATGAAATGTGTTAAATTAAATTTTCCTGAACAGACAGGTAATTAATACATTCGGAAAAATTGTTTCCTGAAGAATTCTGAAAAATAAATTTTTCCATTTTTTCGATTTTTCACATTCGAGGATTTTTTCGATTTTTCACATACAGATTTCTAGACAGACATCACGAGAGATTGCATGAAAATAGACCCCCCGAGGAACAACTTTCAAAAACATATTTTTGATTTCGATCAAACTTTTATGTGGAAGTATACTAGGGATGAGAATTCCATCAATCCGGGTCCCAGATCGCAGAACCGGCTTTTAGGGATTTTCCGGCTCTAAAGCCGGAATCAACGTAACTTCCTTCAAAATGTAGCTAGAAAGTAGTTCTGGTGCTCAAAAAATTCCGAAAAATATTCTCTACAATTTATCTGTTGACATTGCTAATATAAAAATATAAAAATTGCAAAAAAGGGGGGTACCCATACCCGAAAAATCACCCCGAAATCACCCTTTCGATAAAAATCCATCGTCTGAAGATATTTTCGGCTTTAAACACATTCAATTCACCTCTGTGTTAAATAAAACGGTAATACGTGACCGTCTGACTTGTTTCGTCGACATTTTTATCCATCTGCGAAACTTCCAAAAAATCGATTTTTTGTGTGAAATTTTTTTTCAAAATTTTTAAGACTCAAAGTTTTGCAAACTATGATTCGGAGAATGTGTAAATAGGCCAGATAGCTATTCTAATATGGATTATTCATTTTCGAAGATAACTATCTTCACACAAACACCCCACACAAATAATTTTTAATTTTTCCCTGAATTTTGCCTTCGTTCTACATTTTGGGGAACCCTCTTAAATCTAACAATTGTTTCTATAATAACTACATATTTTGAGAGTGATAGCTTGCAAAACTTTGAGTCTTAAAAATTTTGAAAAAAAATTTCACACAAAAAATCGATTTTTTGGAAGGTTTCGCAGATGGATAAAAATGTCGACGAAACAAGTCAGACGGTCACGTATTACTGTTTTATTTAACACAGAGGTGAATTGAATGCGTTTAAAGCCGAAAATATCTTCAGACGATGGATTTTTATCGAAAAATCTCAGTTTTCCTAGTTTCGGGGTGATTTTTCGAGTATGGGTACCCCCCTTTTTTGCAATTTTTATATTTTTATATTAGCAATGTTGATCTGCTCTTTCATATTCCGCATTAAAATTTTGTGCCTTTTTTGATATAAAAAATATAATTTTTTTTCTTTGATTTATTTTTAGGTTTTTTTATCAACACTTTTTTGTGCCCCATTACGACTTTTGGGTGCAACAGATAAATTGTAGAGAATATTTTTCGGAATTTTTTGAGCACCAGAACGACTTTCTAGCTACATTTTGAAGGAAGTTACGTCGATTCCGGCTTTAGAGCCGGAAAATCCCTAAAAGCCGGTTCTGCGATCTGGGACCCGGATTGATGGAATTCTCATCCCTAGTATACTTCCACATAAAAGTTTGATCGAAATCAAAAATATGTTTTTGAAAGTTGTTCCCGGCTTCATGCAATCTCTCGTGATACCTGTCTTAAAAGAAGTTATGACGATTTCGGTGTCAGAACCGGCGAATTCCTAAAAGCCGGCTCCGAGACCTGGGACCCGGATATTTCGAATTCTCATCTCCAAGGTACTCCCACATAAAAGTTTGATCGAAATCAAAAATACTTTTTCGAAAATTGTTTCTCGTAGGGCCTGTTTTCCTGCAATTTCTCGTGATACCTCTCTTAAGGTTTAAAAAAAAGAAAAAAACGCAAAAATTTATAAATTCAAAAATGCTCACTAAAATTCCGTTTATTGGAGTCAGGACCTTGTCCTGTCGAAGTGAATCAAAAAAAAAGTTCCACTGAGAAGCAATACTATTGGACTTTTACTGTAGAATGAGTGGCGTAACCTATTAATAAAAGCCTCCCTAAAATTGAGGCACTCTGGCAAAGCACATTTTCGAACTCTGATTTCAGACCCACTCCCAAATCTCATATAATTCATCAATAACCGGACAAGGGTCAAAACGAGTTGAACTATTTTAATTATGGTAGTTGCCTTTCTAAATCAGAGCGAAATCGGTATTCAATTCGTTAGGGCGCTTTCAAAATCGAAATACGGTTCGCGTCGTTAAATATCTCTCGCTGCTTTTTTTGTTGTTTGAAACATCAGTTCTGGCTAGTCCGACAAAGAACCTTGGCTCCATCAATCTTGCTGCATTTAGGACACATCACCCTTCTTAGTGTTGGACACGCCTTAGCGCCCTCGCAATTCCTCCCCTCCTCCGCGCGCGGCTTTGCGAGGTTGTAATATGCTCCGCCCACAATTGCGAGGGCGCAATTAATTGCGACCTCGCAATTTTCCCTCATCGCCGATCGGCTCTAAAAGTGGATTTTTTGGTGTATTTCATTTTTAGAATTAAGAAAAACATTTTTAGAATTAAAAATTTAGAATCCCAATTTAAAGAAGTGGATAATCGATAGTAAGAAATTTTTTTCTCACTATTGTCAACAACTATTGTTCAGTAGTGATGATGAAACCTTATTTCATACTCGACCCGTATAATCCGTTAGAAGTTCGCGAACTTTTCACGCATCTTTTCTTGCTCGTTTTAGGCTATTTTCCGAATAATTTATGTTAGGTCATTAGAGACGCATAAGAATCTACTAATCCCGAAAAAAATTACCAAAAATATAAACTAGGGAATTAGCCGCACCTCTTAGAAGGTCACGGAATTCTGCGAGCTGTTTTCACGCAGCTAGACAGTGACGAGAGAGCACGTAAACAGAGAGAGCGCAGACATACAACAACAACATTGCTTACTTTTCCCTCTCTTCGTTCCGCGTGCTCTCTCGTCACTGTCTAGCTGCGTGAAAACAGCTCACAGAATTCCGCGTCCTTCTAAGAGGTGCGGCTAATTCCCTAGTCTAGTTAAATTCTTCGGCATTAGTCGTTTCTTATGCGTCTCTAATGACCTAACGCAAATTATAAAGAAAATAGCCTAAAACGAGCAAGAAAAGATGCGTGAAAAGTTCGCGAACTTCTGACGGATTATAAGGGTCGACTACCTATTTTCACTTCAATGAATCGGGGATGTATTCGGTTGGCCAGAAAGTCTTGATAACTTTTTCATTCGTTTATTTCTCGAAGCAAACACAAGTACATTATGGGTTATATGCTCCATCATTATCGACGATATACTGCCAACGTTGTGTTAGCTTGTGGATGCCCTGTCTATAGAACCCTGCTGGGCGTGAGGCGAAATATTGCTTCAGTGCGGCCTCCAGACTTCCTCGTGTTGTGAACGATCTCTCTCGAAGGGCATGGGTCAGGTCCGAGAAAAGCCAATAGTCACTTGGGGCGATGTCTGGGGAATACGGTGGGTGAGGGAGAATCATCCAGCCATACTTTCCCAGTTCTTGCTTGACGAGTTTGGCGACATGTGGACGAGCGTTGTCATGCTGATAATATATTTTCTTATCTTTCAGGGCTGAACTATCGGCTTCCTTCTTCAAATTACGTAGTTGTTTCACATAACGGTCGGCGTTTATGGTTTGACCCTCGGGAAGGAGGTCCCAGTAGATGGGCCCATCCACTCCCCACCATATTGAGAGCATCACTTTTTTGAGGTGAAGGTCGGGTTTAGGGACATCCTGTGGCGTCTCTCCTTCTTGAATCCACTGGGCTCGCCTGTGGTGATTATCGTAGAGGACTCATTTCTCATCTCCAGTGATCAGCCGGTCCAACCATCGATCGCCGCCGTGGAGAGTGAGAAGACTGTATGCATCATCGACTCGGTGGTCCAGCTGGTCCTGGGTCAGATCATGGGGTATGAATCGACCAAGAACTTTTCTCATCCGAAGAGATTTCAAGCCTTCCTCAACAGTGCTATGGACAACCTTCAGTGTGGATGCCAGTTCACGAGTGCTTTGGAATGGATCCGAATTCACCTGGGCTCTCAACGCATCCAAATCCAACTCACGGGGCCTTCCAGAGCGGTCCTGGTCATCGAGTGAAAAGTCGTCTTCTTTGAAGCGATGGAACCATCTTTGTATGGTTGGGTAGGAGGGAGCATGTTGGTCATAAACTTTCTTCAGGAGAGTCTCCGAATCCTTCAACGTGGTGTGAGATAGGAAGAGGTAGAGCAGAACATGGCGGATTACACTGGGAATATACATCGTGCGTCAACTTCAGCACGGAGAAAGAGAGGAGAATGGGGAGTTGTTTACTACAAGGGCCCTAGTCTCCTTGTCATTTGTGAGGAACGAGGGGACACCAAAGTTCGAACGCGGCACACAGTATAAAAACAAAAAGAGTTATCAAGACTTTCCGGCCAACCTGATAAATGCTAAGAATAAAATACACGAAGAATTCGCATTTGGTTGCTAATCAGCCATCAGGAGAATTGCGAGGTCGCAATGAATTGCGCCCTCGCATCCACCCCGAATTGCGCTCTCGCAATTGTGGGCGGAGCTTATTCCAACGTCGCAATGCCGCAATCGTTTAGCCAACCCTAACCCTTCCAGTAAATACCGTGCATGGGAACCTGCCTTGATCCACCATTGAGCTGCAGCTAAACAAAAATTTCGAATCGAAATCGACCCGACAAATTTCTCAATTTACATTCCTCGCCCGAATGAACAGCATTGAAGTAGTGTGCGATGAAAAGAGGAACACTCAATGCGTGTAATGTTGCTACAAAGAATTTGATTGAAGACTCTGAATGGAAGCGCGGAAGTTTTTTTTAAAAAAAAGCAAAAACGTTCAAAATTTTTGCATCAACCTGATACTTTTAACCATTACGGTCATCATTTTTTATTTTATTTTATTATCATCATAATTTGCAAATTTTACCGTTTCGCACGTAACCCATGAATGACGAAACCGGATTTGTTTTGTATGCGAAGGTTTTCTATATCTAAGTTGTATACTATCTTGCTCTGTCTTTATGTTGATGCAAGTTATGATTTTTCAAAAATTTTAGTTTTCGAAAAGAAAACCCTTACTCGTTTGCCAGGTTTGATATTGTTTCACGTGAAAACGAAATTATCTAGGAAATTCCCGCAACACTATTCGAAAGAGGAGAGGACCCACAATGCGAAAACGGGGAAATTTTAAAATCATCAATTTTCCCGATTCTTCTCATACAATCTTTCATTGCATGACCCTTCTATCTGTATTTTTTCTCTATTCAGGTGATGATTGATGGCGTCAAATTGATTTGGAATCGGCTCTTCTCCGTCTTCACAGCTACCGCTAACTCCAAAGACGTAGGGTTTAAAAATAGAGTTTGAAATTCGGGTAAATAATTGAATTAGCACTCTTCATTTCGCACACTCTCTCACCAATCGACCGGTGAGAGAGTGTGTGAAATGAGGAGTGCTAATTCGATTATTTACCCGAATTTCAAACTCTATTTAAAAATATGAAGAAAAAACAATTTGAAAAAATTGTACATTTAGTTCGGCGCTAATAGTCTTTTCGTAATTTTACTTGGCTATTTGTACCGCAATTTTCAGGTAAATGTAAGATCACACACTCATCTTTTAACGGTTCACCGAAAATGCTGATAGTTTCTGAAACTTTCAACACTTTCAAGACCTTTCTAAGCTTCTTTTGCATTTCATACTTTTTTCCTCGCATTCTTCATGGTCGATTATCCATCCCCCGTTCGAAATAAAATCACTATAGCGTTAACGAGCGGGAATGCCTTCAAGAAAACTACCGTATTTTGCTTACAAATATGACCTACTCGACGGCTCCTTTTTCTGGTCTTTTCACTAATTTTCCCTCAAGGATTCTACGGTCGTTTTCGTTATATTTTAATATTATTTTATATGGGAAATGGATGGCCAACCTTGCAGAATGCAATGATTTTTGTTATTTTATATCAATTGTTATTTTAAATTATTTCCTGGCCTGTTTTTTTTTTCGGCTTGTGGGAACTCATCGCTTCGTTTGCCCTCATTTTCAGGGAACAAAAATGGTTCAAGGTCCAAAAAATAAATTTATTTTCTTAATTTAAAATTCAAATTCATTATTATTAACAATTAATTCATAATTCATGTTCTTAATTCTTCGTATTTAAAAAAAATCACAATAATTCATGATTAATAATTCAAAAATTAAATTAATTCGGTCTCTGCAACCCTATCAGTCCCTATGTTTACCCGGGCGGCGATAGTAAAACAGGCTATGTAAAATAAACCGATAAAATAACAATAAAATAAATAAAAAAATTATATAATAATACAATATTGCGTTTCAGGGAACTGCGAATGTCGGCGCTTTCTGTTATGTCGATGAGAAGCTAATGATTCATTGCAAAATTATGGCGGTGGACACGATACGTGAGTGAACTTGTGGCTTATGGAAAACTCAGTAGTTATTATAATGATAAAACGTTCCGTTCCTAAACAACAGATACGGCTGCGAGAGAGCACGACAAAGCGAGATATAGAAAGAGAGTACACCGCCAGTAGCCCACTTCATGAACGTATCATTTTAAATTGTTATTAGTAAGGATGGCGAAGGGAAGCAAGGAAGAGGGAGCGAAATCGGACAACTTTTCGGTCTTCCGGAAGAGTTGGGAGTGAGAAAAAAGTTCTAAATCGAGATATTGATGCGGATTTCTTTTGTAACTTCTTACCTACTTTGTATATCTTGTTACTGACAATGTTTTGACAACTGCCGCATGCAAATTCAAAGTATATTTCAAAAGATTTCATAAAAGTTATAAATAGGTGTCGTTTCGCTCATTCGCAATTAGGCAATCAAGAGCTATTGATCTTCGATCTACCGTTAAATTGTGTGAACTGGCCCAAATACTGAGAGAAGGCTGAAATATGGTTCACGTTAAATCTATCGCTTTCTAAACTTCAAAAATTGCATAATAGAGAAATTTTATACGTGTTACGCTATCGTAAATTGTAAGCATGCCAGCGACATCTTTCAGGTAAAATATATCGTCATTATAGGCTGGGTACAACGGGGAATCATTTGTTCTTAATTCCAACACGTTTACGTTGTTTTGAAATTTAGTTTTCGCGTTTTAATCATCGGCGAAAGCTGCAATTTCAATGAAAACGAATGTATGCAAATTACATCAATTACACAGGAGAGAGAAAAAATTTCATAGGAGAAAGTAAAACGTCAATTTCGGCCCGAAATTCAGAGTTTTGCTGCTCTTCAAGGGTTTCAATCAACTCTTCCTGAAGAATTGCCTATATTAGCCTAGACACGCCCCGTCTTCTCCTCTTCCTTTGTCATCCCTAGTTATTAGTCACGCCGTTTGAATCGGTTGGAAATTCGCGAACTTTTCCCACTTTTCTTAGGTTATTTTCTTAGTAGTTAAAAAAAATTAAATAAAAATATTTATGTTAGTTATTCATATTTTTAAATAAAAGAAAATCCTGTTCCCGGAAGAATGCTAAAATCGTATATTTTGGCGATTTTGTAAAAATTAGTTATGAATTCTCAAATTTTCGATTTTTCGACAAAGCGGGTTACGGTAGCGACAACACCACAATTAATAAATATCTCCAAAACCAGATATTTTGATGGAATATTGTTGTGTTCATTCAATCCGGGAGTGTTCGAAACCTCTACAATTCTGCTTCTGCGATAATGTCAAATCATCAGTGCAAGCTTTCTGTGTTTTCCGAAATAGGCAGCGCAAATTAAATTAAGCTAAAAAAGCTTTAAAAAAGGCTAAAAAAATTGTAAAAAAAACTGCATTTTCCATTAAAAATTTTTTTAAAAAAATGCATTTTCCATTAAAAAAATTTAAAAAAACTGCTTCGATCTACCGAAATTGAAACAATGAAACAAGCTAAATGAAATTTATTAAAAATAAAACTCTGTTTTTGGAGGCTGCCAGGTCACTTTAAATTCATCGGTATTCGTAGGTTATGATCCTAATCTAATGAATACAATACTAAAAAAATAGCATAGAATGAGCGAGAAAATATTTGGGGAAAAAAGTCGATCTTCTAGTAAGGTTCGTTTCACCGTACAATATATGCATTCTTTGTGGTTGCTTAAGTTTTTTTTGTGAATATTTGACGTGTTCAGGATTCAAACCGAAGGAAGCTTCGAACGGTGCACAAAAGAATAGCGAGACCGACTCGGGAGATATCACCATTAGCGATGGTTGTAACTAGAAGACGAAGCTTCTGCTGAGAAATGCCAAGATTCGCTCTCCTGCCAGTACTACTCATTTGTCGTAGATAAACAGCACTTTTACTTATTCTCTCACACACATTGAATCTCTAGGGTATGTTAGTGATCTATCTTTATTTGCCGTCGAGACACAAAAGGTTGATGCAATCTTTCTGATGTCTCTTTCTGATGATCTTTCTTTCTTTCTTTTTTCTGATCTTTCTGATGCATTCAATTTGAGTAAATCAATCAATCAATAACCCATTTGAGCTTTATCGAATTAACTCGGAATTAGGTTACAAAATTAGGGAATTAGGTTAGGTTACGCTTTTCCAATTTGTCGCACCCAACTTCGAAGGGGATGCTATCCGCAGGGTCAAATAGTACATCCTATACTGTATAGGCTATACACCAAAATTATCAGAACATTATGCTCTATAATCTGGTAATTTCTGCTGCCTGTGTCAAAAATCTTCTTTTTTCTCTTAAACGAAAACAAATCTGCATGATATGGAACACTCACAGCCGGGCACCCATTCCCAGCGTCGACCGCACAACCCCCAGCCGCGCACAAAGAGTGAGGGGGGGGAGGAAGACTTTTTTATTTACTTTTGCAAAAATAGTTGTTCTGAAATTATTCACTTATTCAGGTATATCTAATGTCGTCGAAGCTTCACGAGCACTTTCGTATGTATGCATAGAACATTTGACTTTTTGAAATTTACATAGTACTGAGTATGTTCTCTAGAACGCCCGTAGTGGCGAAGAGAACTTTGAACTTTTACGGAAATAGCCAGATAATTTGCAAAATGGACAGCTCGGCACGGGTCAATTAACCATGAATGACGAAATAGCTTTTGTTTTGTAGGCCTGGGATGTCGCTATCTAAAGAACCAAACAGCGAATCTGTAACTTTATTTTGAAGCGAGTTATGATTTTTTCAAACTTTGACTTTTTTTGGATAAAAATGCAAAATCACCAGGTATATTTGTGTTTCACGTAAAAACAAAGACCTTTAAAAAATTCTGTAAACGCTGTTCGATAGAGGAGACCTTGATCTACCTCCCACGCAAAAATGGGAATATTTAAAAATCATAAATTTTCCTATGTCCCGTCCATCGTCGAGTTTCTCCTTGATTCGTCTCTTATAAGGGAGGGAGTTACAGATTGTCTGCTTTCTAAATCTTTGTCACTATTTCTTTTAGTATTTTTAACTGTTTCGTGCAAAGACCATTATTAACTTTATTTTGAAGCGAGTTATGATTTTTCAAACTTTGACTTTTTGGATAAAAATGCCAAAATCACTGTGCGATTTAACATAGCCATACAGCAGTACTCCACACATTTTGAAAGTTTGGACCCGCGGGTACCAGGAACGGGACATTCTCGTTTCTGTCAGTCGTCGTGAGCGGTCCCTCACCATTTTTCTCTGATGGAGAGGGCACTTCCTTAGTTCCCTCCGGACCCCTCGTCTTTCTACCAACGACTTGACAAGATCGGAATCCCCGTCCTAGCCGGCCTGGTCACCGTGGATGGGTATGACCGTTTGATGTTGGCTACTCAGATACCAGTTTGGCTAATTCTCAATTTGACTGATGTTTCGAGGTTAGTGGACTCAAGCCTGCCTTCAGCCTCACGTAACCTCCCCTGTCCTCCTACGTCCATGGTCATATGAGAGATCTCGTATATTCCTCCAGCAACTTCAGAGAAGATGGTCTGTGAACTCTATCCCGACCCTAACCGAAATGATCCGTCTATTCTGAGAAGAAAAGTGCTGACCCCTGAAACCACATCCTCACCTGACATCATCGTCTGACGTGATAAAAAATTTGTATTGTATTGTACCGGGAACAATGAGTATTCACTCTCACATTTTGAGCTGTTCCCGAGAACAGCCTGTACCTGAGTACTTCAAAATCCGACACGGTTTAGGCCACCCTCGTCAATATGACGCCACTCTTTCGACGTCGACTCCTTCCGTAATCGTAACTTCTCCCTGTCGGTTTCTCCATGTTGAGTAATCACAAATGTTGTCACAATCACAATCACAAATGTTGAAGATAAATTATTGTACGCAACTTTTCAACACTTAATGTTTATACTGTGTGATGTATTGTCGAGCCCACAATTTGAGGCCAGCTATTGAGATCCGTTTTCTTGCCAACCGTTTACTTGATTTCTTCTTGCGTTTTCTGCTCACCCAGAATGTCTTCCTGAAAAAATATACACGTAAAAAATTAGGCAAAATCAAACTCGAACTTTATCCACTCAAAGCACTCAACCACTCATTTAGAAACACTTTTTGTCATAATACAGTCGCGCCGGAAAGTATTCGTACACTTTGTTTTTCTTGTGTAACTTTCGCAATAGTTGAGCAATTAACCTGAAAATTTTATTGGAGCTAGCCAATCCATTAACTAATCGGATGCCACTATTGCGGTGTTTGGAGCCAATCGTCTGGATTGCATAGTGATGACGCAACTAAACATCACTTTTTCGAAAAATTATATCTCGGAGGAAAACAATTCTCCCACATATCACTTTCACAGATGTTGTAGATCTACCCATGGACTACCCAGAAAAAAAATTTCAAGATGCTGCGATTTTTCTCCTCTGCAGCAACCTTGCTGCAAAATTGAGGCTGCAAACTCATAACTCGGCTCCCAGATAAGCTAGAGACCCGTTCTAGTGTTCAAAATGATCCATTTGGTGAGCCCAGACATCTCTGAAAGTTTGGTGAAGATTGCACATCATTTGCCCTCAGGGCTCAAAAAAAGTCACTTTTTTGCATACCCCAACTTTGAGGGTGCTCAACTCGAAGGCTAAATTTTCTAAAAATATGGTTCCTGTGTACGAACGACCCAAAACCATCTAAGAATCGATGCCCAACTTTTTGTAGCATCAGCACTTTTTTCCTGCATGGCGCGATCGCATCCCTGGCGCGCGCTGGTGTTCGGAAACGAGGCGGGGCGAGATTATGCAAAGGGAGAGACGACCAAATGGATCATTTTGAACACTAGAACGGGTCTCTAGCTTATCTGGGAGCCGAGTTATGAGTTTGCAGCCTCAATTTTGCAGCAAGGTTGCTGCAAAGGAGAAAAATCGCAGCATCTTGAAATTTTTTTTTTCTGGGTAGTCCATGGGTAGATCTACAACTTCTGTGAAAGTGATATGTGGGAGAATTGTTTTCCTCCGAGATATAATTTTTCGAAAAAGTGATGTTTAGTTGCGTCATCACTATGCAATCCAGACGATTGGCTCCAAACACCGCAATAGTGGCATCCGATTAGTTAATGGATTGGCTAGCTCCAATAAAATTTTCAGGTCAATTGCTCAACTATTGCGAAAGTTACACAAGAAAAACAAAGTGTACGAATACTTTCCGGCGCGACTGAATTTCCAACAAACTAGCCAACAAACTACTTTGTCTAGTCACATTTACAAAATCTTTTCACTAATCAACTCTCGTGTCCACGAACCTTTTCCGGTTCATTGCTGGAAGGTGCAGGGTCTCTGATAATTGAATACACCTTCTTTTTTTTCCCTTCCTCCTCTTCAAGAACCTCTATGATCTCGTTCATAAGGTCATCCCACACCACCGGTTTCGTCAGCTGCAAATATATTCATTAATTTTAATTTAAATTTTTTTTTTTTAAATTTTAAGAGACCGGCTCGGTAAGAAATGAATCCCTGCTGAACATCGACTAAATTCTAGGAAAATCAATCAACTAGTTGACTCATTTCTTGCCAATTACAGTCTTAACATAAGTTAGCGCATTTTGTTCATAATAACTTTTTTTAAACGTTCATTTCAGCTACAGCCCTGGTTGTTTCCCCCCATGAACATGGACCGTCCCGGCCGGCCCGGGCCGTCCCCTAGCGGTCCCTGCCAATTTGTGGCTCGAGCAGAGAGAAATTCGAGACAAACTCTGTGTCAGATAGTTCAGGTGGTTGGTCGTCGACTAACATCAATGAAAAATTAAATTATTTTCTTAATTACGTTTAATTTCTTTGAAAAAATATTTTCAAGGAAATGACTTTTGTTAGAGTTGGACGCAAAATATTGCAGTATCTCTTGGATTTTCACAATAACCGCAAACTGATTTTTCACAGAGTGATATTTTCTAACGAATTTAAAATTAATAAAATAAGTAATTTAAATTTCTGTTAACACTTTCCGATGACCAACCCCCTGAACTATCTGACTGTACAGAGTTTATCTCGAATTTCTCTCTACTCGAGCCACAAATTGGCAGGGACCGCTAGGGACCGGCCCGGGCCGGCCGGGACGGTCCATGTTCACGGGGGAAACAACCAGGACTGTAGTTCTGGCCAAAGTAAAGCTCTGAAATTGTGAAAGACGACTCCTTTCAAGAATCAAATAACCAATACAATCCGGTCAGATCCCCGTGTGAAAACGGGGCGCCCGGGGGCGCCCGGGGCGACCCGAAGCGACCCATTGACTTTCACAGACAGGAGAGTGAGAAATTCACGTTGAATTAAAGTGTCTCGCGGTCGCTACCGAACTATTCATGTATTTCATAAAAAAAATTTAAAATGTCATTAATTAAAAATAAATTATTTAAAACTGTTTTTTTTAAATACAATTTACACCCGAGCAGGACTACCGTAGTTAAGAGGACCAAACCAAAGAAAGCAACACAACAAGACCGGAATCTGTAGAAAATCAAAGCTCTCAACTACGGTAGTCCGGCTCGGGTGCATTTATTATACGTAAATTGAACTATTTTAAATAGTTTATTTTTAATTTATGAAATTTTTATAATTTATATGAAATACATGAATAGTTCGGTATTGACCTCGAGAACACATCGCACTTTAATTCAACGTGAATTTCTCACTCTCCTGGCCCGTTTTCACGTGGGGATCTGACCGGACTGTAATAATATTCTAATTATGAAATGAGGGGTAGAGCCGAGTCCGGAGAATCTTTTTTTAAATCAATATTTTATATGGAAGTTCTATTCTATGGAAGTGTTCCACTGTGTTTCATACTGGAAATTTTTTTCTCTCCACTTCCTCGACTTCCTGATAAAAATGACTATTATCAAACCAAGTTTTTCGTAGTTATCGGTACTAGTGGTCGAAGTGTAGTGGTGTAAGGCGCCCTCCCAGTTTCATTCCGTTCCACACCGGGGTTCGATTCCCGGCTGTGCATACCGCCATCGCCTCACCAAGGCGCCCGAACGGGTAAAGATTGGTAGTTGTGTAACCACGAAGGCAACTAGATCCAAAGAAGAGATTGGGCCCTCCGGATTGAATTGGCCTATTATGCGCTGGCCTTAGTAGTGACTCCCTCAGGACTTGGAGCTTAGATAAGGGGATGTCTTTACCTTTTGCCTTTATCGGTACTTCGACTTTTCCTGGCTCACAAAAGGTTGAAAAGAGACGCTAACATCGAAGCGTTATCGGCATCCAAAACAAAACTAACCTTCCGAACTCCCGTGTGTCTAAAGTCCTCGTTTAGCTTAATTTGCGATTGGAGATATTTATCATCAGTTTCAACGGTTAGCTGAAAAATTTAGTTACAAATACCGCAAAATAATCTACTCCTTACCTTTTCGTCATATATCTTGTACAACACTGTTTTCTGAAAATCTTTTTTTTCTCCTCAGATTCCATTTATGTTTAAAACATTAAGTATACACAGATCCAGCAAGAACTCACGTTAGCTTCCTCTCTCTTCTTGTGCAAATAGTCATTGGCAAGCAGATCATTCTGGTCAACTCCCTGTGCTTCGACTAATTTAATGTTTTTTTTAATTAAAAGGTAAAAAATGGCTTTACTCGAAATCAGCCACTAAAAATATCGGTTCAGAAGGCGCACCATTTTTTCGTCGTCTTCAAAGTGTTTGAATCTCGTTGAGTTGAAAGTATTCTTCTTGTCTAATATTTGCTTATTCAACTTATTCATTTTTTGCTTCATCCAGCAAATAATCGATACAGTAATCGCTGCAAACTACAGGGTGCGGCAAAATTACCGAGACTCGATTTGGCAAGATAGTTCCAAAAACATAAAAGAGTTATGTATGACCTCAAGTGCATTTTTTCGACCTTTGACTTATGCCCTGAAACTATTCGGCATTTCAAGTAATTTGGCTTATTCAATCGTTTATGGCAGAAAAGTCTTACCCACACTACAATTTCACATTAAAACGCAAGGGCGTCAGACCATTCAACTAGTTGCGGTTTCTCAATGTATCGAAGATCGCGCTGAATATGACCATTTTTCAGTACCCACGGGTAGACCATGATCCACAGTTCACATGTTTATGTTTATGAAACAGCACCCTTTAACCCATCTATTAGGGATTGCCACCGCCTCACCAAGGCGCTCGAATGAGTAAAGATTGGTAGTGGTGTAACCACGAAGGTAACTAGATCCAAAGAAGAGATTGGACCCTCCGGATTGAATTGGCCTATTATGCGCTGGCCTTAGTAGTGACTCCCTCAGGACTTGGAGCCTAGATAAGGGGATGCCTTTACCTTTTTTACATTTTATTAGAGATTGAGACTCAACCTCTACAGACAATCTGAAGAACCGCAATCGAAACAGTTTCGTTACTTCATAACTCCTTGAGCTTTCAAAGTCCCGTTGTCTCTAGAAGTTATTAACAACTTTTTTAAAAAGTTTTTACAATTGAAACAGTTCGAAGTCCTATCTATAAGGGTGGCCGGAAAGTCTTGCACGATTTTATGTGTGAACTTTGCGCTTTCGATTTTCGACCAGTTCTAAATAGCAAGCCTTGTGCTCGTAATATGTTGTAGGAGGACCATTAAGTAACAACTTCTGTCTTTGGTTTTATTTCACACTCTCTCGGGCTCCTGGATATAACACAGAATAAAATTATGTCATAATTGAAAAATTCGATTAAAAAATATACGATTTTCCCTGCGTCAATAATTATTTCCCAAGCCTCGGTTTAGAATCAATTATAGTATCAACAATCCTCTTTCACTTTATAGTGTGAATGAGCCACTGCTACATGTATTTCATAAGTTATGATTCTCCTGCTTCGGACGCAAGTTTTTGCGGACTAACCGAACTATTTCAAATAACGATGTCGAAAACGAAGCTATCGAGATGCAGTAGTGAACGATTTACTCAATGATAATATAACTCACTTTTATTACGGATGGTTTAAACTGTGCCCTTCTGCGCTTTTCGAAAAACAGAAAATTCAAAAATTTTGAAATTTGCAAATTTTCAGTAAAATTCCAATTTTTGGTGTCTGATTAGATTAAGTGTCCTGTCAAAGTGAACGCAAATCGAATAAAGTCCCGCTGAACAACAATATTATTGGACTTTTACTAAAGAATGAGCGGCCTAACCTATTGATAAAACCTTCCCAAAAATTGCTGCACTTTCTGAAAGCACCTTTTCGAGCTCTGAATTCAGACCTATTCGCAAATTTGAGAAAGTTCAGCGAGTGTAGCACCTAGTTGGTAGTATTTTAATGATGGTAGGTACCCTTCTAAATCAGAGCGGAATTAACATTTAATTCGTTAGGGCGACTCAAAAAATCGAAATATGATTCGCGTCGTAATCTTTCACGCGCAATGTTTTTGTTTGAGACATCGGTTCTGACTAGGCCGGCGTAGAACCTTGGCTCCATCAATCTTCTCGCATTCAGGACAGATTACCCTTCTAGCAAATAGGCTGCATGGGGCCCTGTCTCAAACCGCCATGGAACTGCAGCTCAACCAAAATGTCAACTCAAAACCGACCCGACCAACTTTCTCAACTTCCATTCCACGCCCGAATATTATGGCGCCTTGGAAGAAGTGTGCGATCAAAAGAGGAAGACTTACTACATCTTCAATTCAGAGCCTTCCATCAAAGAATTTGATGGAGGGCTCTGAATTGAAGCGCGGAAGATTTAAAAAAAAAGAAAAATCGTGCAAGACTTTCCGGCCACCCCGATAAACCGAACTTTTACAGGTAATATTTTAGTGGGACGCCTCATTGCCGTAAATCACGGCGTAAAAAGGTTGAAAGATGACAAAACCATGTGTAAGAGAGGTAAGCATTTGAAAACAAAATAAAGGCATGCCCTTGGTCCTAGAGAATATTCAGGAGCCGGGAGAATCGTTAAACATGCAACCCTTCCTTAGGACGCATATGATGAATAGGCCATTTTCTTTTTTTCGATTTTTGACTGTTTAAAACGCGTTATTTGTAAGAACGTCGGATGGGGTGGCACAACTCCTTCAAAGTGATCGCCCAGGGCTCAAACTTTTTTCACACATAGCCTGAGGTGTAAATTGAATTTTAAAAGTGAAAAATTAATGAAATGTCAAAATTTGAAAAATCGATAATTTTTTTCCGAAAAAAAATTTTTTTTTTCAATTTTTTTCTTTTTCTGTTGTGTTGCATATCATTCGAAAGAGCATCAAAAGTTATGTATAAATCAATAATTTCACAAGAATCGAAGCACTCTGAGCGAAAATAGGTGAACGATAATAGAGGTGAATATTAAGCCTAGCCTTATAAATCGATTTCTGCGAATGGGATTATCGATTCTCGCTCCTAGTGGTTTGATCGTCCCGAAATCATGCTTCTAGACATAACTTTTGATGCTCTTCCGAATGGCGAGCATGAAAAGATGCTAACTTTCCGGGAAAAAAAAGTTTTACGCATTTCCTTTTTGAAATTTACAACTGGGTGGTCATGGTCTGGAGAAGATGCCACTACCATTATGCAGGATATATGTAATAAGATTATGATAATTATATTCAGCAATGAAAAACACATAATATATATCAAAATAGAAGCTTGCAAATCATGGGAACAATTTTATCAAAAATAAAATTTCACAGAAACGGCAAATTTCTGCGGATACAATCACCTATTTTCGCTCAGAGTGCTTCGATTCTTGTGAAATTATTGATTTATACATAACTTTTGATGCTCTTTCGAATGATATGTAACACAACAGAAAAAGAAAAAAATTGAAAAAAAAAATTATTTTTTCGGAAAAAAATTATCGATTTTTCAAATTTTGACTTTTCATTAATTTTTCACTTTTAAAATTCAATATACACCTCAGGCTATGTGTGAAAAAAGTTTGAGCCCTGGGCGATCACTTTGAAGGAGTTGTGCCGGATTCCTCAAATTTCACTGCGGTCTTACACAGAACGCGTTTTAATGCTAAAAAAATATTAGGTGTTCAAAGAAGCCAATGATCCCATACCTTCTCAAGAAAGTACTTCTACTCTAGTGTGGACACAGTTAAATAAAAAAGACATTGAAAGTGTTTTGGAAAATCTGTATGTTGTAGTGGGAAGCCTCCTCTACAAAATGCACGTTTTGGAACTAGTTCATTCCTCTCATTCTTAGAGCACCGTTCAATGAGACTTCAATGAGATTGGACGCGCGGAAATTCATTAGCACACGGATTTTCCATTTACAGCTCTTGTGAAAAGAGCTTCGTTTTATTTGTACAATGGTTTTCCTATTACTTATAAAGTGAGTTAATAGATGTATAAATTCCAACTTCAAACATTTCCTGTAAGAAAAATTAGAAGAAAAAATTCGAGTCTCGGTAATTTTGCCGCACCCTGTATAGCATTTGAGGAAACCTTTTTAAACTCTTTTCCATTCCGATAAACAATGTCAGAGATCAGCGTATTATGTTGCCCTAAAAGTTTTAGTGTGTTCACAGAAAGTAGAGTGCTGTTTGCCCGGTGACGCTATATGACGCTGTTTGCGTTAGGATCAACAAGTCGCTGGAACAGGTCAAAAATCGAAATCGCTCAAAAGTTCTCCCTAGAGGTACCTTTCGACGCTGAATACGCTGGTGCCATGGGTGCCATCGATTTCGCAATAGGGCGCCTCTGGGCGCCGGTATGGCGCCGCGCACTTTCGGCGGAAAACGTGTTTTTCGATTATACCTTCGCTAAAACTCATCAAAATGGTGGGAAATATCGCGATATAAATCAGAATTTGAAGCTCTTTCAAATGGCGGTAATAACAGATCTTGCTAATTTCTCGTTTTCGAGAAAAATCCATTTTTTGATCTAGCCAGCATCGCACGAGATCTCATCTGAAAATGAAAGAGCATTTTCTCCTGATCATTTTGGCATATTTATTGTCGTGTTATCCGCGGTGGAACATTGTTTTATATCGAATCTAAGATTTTTCACGCGCGCGGAACGCGTGTAAACACGCGGCATCCGCGTGGTCGATGCGGTAGTGGTCTAGGATTTCAATCCGAAGGTCATAGGTTCGATTCCCATCGGTTACCAAAGTTTTTTGCCGAATTTTTTTTCATCGAAAAAATCACTTTTTGAGAATTCTGAAAATTCGCCAATATTGGCAGGGGGTGAAATATCGATGAAAACAAAATTGGCAAAAAACTTTGGTAACCGATGGGAATCGAACCAATGACCTTCGGATTGATGTTCTAGACCACTACCACTTCGACCACGCGGATGCCACCCGTATACACGCGTTCCGCGCGCGTGAAAAATCTTAGATTCGATATAAAACAATGTTCCACAGCGGATAACACGACAATAAATATACCAAAATGATCAGGAGAAAATGCTCTTTCATTTTCAGATGAGATCTCGTGCGATGCTGGCTAGATCAAAAAATAGATTTTTCTCGAAAACGAGAAATTAGCAAGATTTGTTATTACCGCCATTTGAAAGAGCTTCAAATTCTGATTTAAGGCGCGAGATTTCCCGCCATTTTGATGAGTTTTAGCGAAGTTATAATCGAAAAACACGTTTTCCGCCGAAAGTGCGCGGCGCCCAGAGGCGCCCAGAGGCGCCCTATACATACCGGCGCCCAGAGGCGCCCTATTGCGAAATCGATGGCACCAGCGTATTCAGCGTCGAAAGTTACCTCTAGGGAGAACTTTTGAGCGATTTCGATTTTTGACCTGTTCCAGACCCCTGTTGAGACCTTGTTGATCCTAACACAAACAGCGTCATATATGACGCTGTTTACGTTAGGATCAACAAGGGCTCAACAGGGGGCTGGAACAGGTCAAAAATCGAAATGGCTCAAAATTTGGTCCCAGGGGTAACTTTTGACGCTGAACACGCTGGTGTCATCGATTTCGCAATCGGACCTCTCTGGGCGCCGGTATGGCGCCGCTTGCAAGAGACTTGCAAGAGATCAAAGTTGACATCGAACTTTTTGAACAGCTGTCTTTTTTTTAACCTTAGCTGTCACTTTCGTGTGAATTCGTGATATATAGCTGACGTCTTAGTTTCGTAACTAGGGATGTGGTGAGGTTAGATACACTACGCTCTATGCGTACACTACGCTCTATGCATAGTAATAGGATCAGATTTGGTCCAGGGATGTATTTTTATCAAAAATGGGTTTGGGCCACTTGTGACACGTGCAAGAAATGCGGCAAAAGACTATGCAAAAGCGGGGATCGAACCTAAGCCCCTCGGATTTCTATTCGAGCTCGCTATCCACTTGGATATGGATTTGGTTAATTAAATTTTGTAAAATTTTAAAGATATTCTGGTCAGTTGTCATGAGAAGATTGCTGGAGTTTGAAGCGATTTATAGCGGAAAATACGAGAAAAATATCCGTCACGCGAACGAGAAAAAAAACCAACACACCGACAGACAAACATTTTAATTTCCTAGTAGTGGGGGAATATTTGGAGAGTAGATATTTTCCACAAATTTCTTGCCAATTTTCAAATCCTGTTGCGCCTCGGGCGTAGATAAATTATTATTATTATTTATTAATATCTGACAGCGGGCTAAATACTTGCTAATTATAAAATTGTTAAATAATAGAGTATTAACTGTATGAATAAACATGCAAGTGCGCCTACCAATAGCAATTGCAGTAACTGCGCCTGCAACAATTCCGATAGTATGAAAGATCTTCTTCGAGGCCTCGACGTTGCCTTCCTGTGTCTTGTCCTCGTCTGTAACAATGTGAAATTCGATTATTAAAGACATATTACATAAGATTAACTCTTTTTTTAAAGAATTTTTTGTTCCGATCGTTGCTGATGTTCCCGCTCACACTCGGCCGAGTGTGAGCGGGAACAATCGGACCATGACCAGGAACATGACCAGGAACAAGGGGAACATGTTAAAAATAAAGCTTCACTTACAATTTTGCAAACATTTAGCAGTTTACAAAGTCATAAAATAGTAGTACGAATAAAATGTATTTAAAATATAAAATAGTAGTACGAATAAAATGTATTTAAAATAAACAATAGCATCATCTTCTAAGTTTCATGTTCCTGGTCATGTTCCGATTGTTCCTGGTCATGTTCCGATTGTTCCTGGTCATGTTCCTGCTAGGAGGAACATTACCAGGAACAGTCGTAACATAATCGGAACAAGACATTCTTGAGAATATTCAAATCTTCAAAGAGTCGCTTGCAAAAATCGTAAAAGGAACAATGTAGAGAGAATTCTTTAAAAGCTTGTAATACTTACAATAGCACGAGAAGAATGTCGTTTTGGAATTGACTTGATGCTTTTGCGAACTGCCGCTCTGTTTATAGTAATATTTGCCACCAGAAGGATCACATTCCACAGAAATAAGATTTTTGTAATCTTTAACGCCCTTCGCATCATATGTTCCCTCCGAGACTCTGCAATTTGCAAATTATTGCGAATAATTTCAAATGTATTATTCAAATATTTACAGATAAAAAAACTAACTTCTTTTGACCTCCACTCTGGCATGTAGGTTGGTTTTTGTTATCCTAAAATGATTTAAACCTTTATATTACGCTTTTTTAAGGCAAAAGTATTCACCAAGAAAGTTCCTTTCAAGTTGTCCCTCGTTAATTTGTTCATAACATTACAATCCACTGAAATAGAACAGTTACATGAATAGTGTTACCTTACAACTTACGGTCTTTAATGCAGTGCACTTCGGGGCCATTTTCAGTGAGCAACGTTCCACTATACGTCCACCTCATCTTTCCATAATGGTTCAGGCACTTAATTTTCTCTGCATCCTTTTTGTGCACAGGAAGTCGTCCTTTCATTACGAAGTAGGGAAATTCATCTGGACACTGAGAATTTTGAATCGTCATCGGCAGCAAAATTAATTGTATAAGAGACGAATCGCGAGAGAATCGACCAGAGTGCGGAACTAGAAAATTTTTCTCTTCGATCTCCCTCTAAAGAGAGATCAAGGCACTTTCAATCATGCTTTTTTTATATAGGCCTTATTTTTTGAGTACGACAATATCAAAGTACCGGTCCTATGGATTTTGCACCCGAGTGCTCTTGCGTAGAAATTTAATAACTCGCTTTAAAATTAAGATACAGAGTTCAAATTTTTTCGCTAGATAGAGGAATGGATTCTCCACAATTCCTTATTTTTCACGTGACATTTTAACATTTTTCGATTTTGCAATATTTTATAGGATGAAAAGTGCCGTAAAAAGTGCAATCGGAAAAACTTCAATTTCCCTCTATGCACATTTTGTAGAGACCAATTTTATGTATTTAAAAACCCCACTTTCAGCCAAATCGGTAGGTGCAAACAAAATCATGTGAAGATTTTTAAAAAAAACGATTTTTTATGTTACTTTAAAAAGGAACTTTTGCGGTCGAAACTGACTAATACCATCGGAAAACATTTTAGAAACACTAAGTTAGAGAATACTAATTGATTAGACTCGAGGAAATCGATTTTCCGGATTATGGAGCGACAATATTTCGATCGATAAAACTAACGTTTCGGAATTGTGACATGTGTCATATCGACTTGAATCATGAACATATGTCGGTAGGAGACAGCTCATGTGTTTATACAAAAACGGCCCCAGCAGAAATTGAGTTATTTAATTTTTTTAAGGTTCCTCCATTACTAGGAAATTGAAATGTCTGTCTGTTGGTATGTTTTTTTTCCTTCCGCGTGACGGACTTTTTTCTGAATAACTTTCTTCAAAGTTGAGCAATCTTCTCAGATCCTTTTGCATATGATAGCCCATTACGAAACACATCGATTTTTATATTTGAAAAATCGATAATTTCATGGCCAAGTCGGTAGCGAGCTCGAATTCGAATTCGAGGGTCGCAGGTTCGATCCCCGCCGGTGCATAGTCTTTTGCTGCATTTTTTAAAGTGTCAAATGTGGCCCAAACCCATTTTTGAGTAACGAGATTCACATTTGAGCATCTTTTGCCGATTTTTGAAGTGAAATATCAATTTGATTTCACTTGATTTCACGCGATTTCATGATATTTTCGCACATTTCGTTCCAAATCATTCAACATGCCGGCAAACCTCGCAGGAAGGGGTTTGAAACGAGAGAGCAAAGATAATCGAGAGGGACTCTCTCACCCTGGCACACTCTCTCGCCACTGACCCCTTTCTGGAGTCGAAACAATGTATCCGGAAGATTCCTAATAAATCGCTTCAAAATCGCTCTATTTTCTCGGATCCTTTTGCATACGACAACAGACCAAAATCCCTTTAAAATTTTGCAATATTTAATTGACCAAATCCATAGCCAAGTGGGTTACGCGCTTGACTTACAATCCGAGACCCCCAGGTTCGAACCTCGCCGCGGGCAAAACGTTTGCCGCATTTTTCGCAAGTGTCAAATGCCCTTCTAGCACGTTCTTCAGTAAGGTGAAACAAGTTTTCACCTGTTTTGCAGAGTTTTAACATGGAAAATCGAACATTTCGAAAAGTTTCCAAATGATCCGGCGAGCGTAGGGAATCATTGGAAAAGTGTTTTGCGATGCCATAAACGTGTTTGAACACGCCATGGAAATCAACACACGGTATCCTGCGTTTCCGTTGAGAAAGTCTCGTGAGGATGAGAGCGATCGAAAAAAAAGTGGCCATGTAGCCACGAAGTGGCGTAGTGGCAACATTTTTTCGAACGCACTCAGCGTCACGAGTCTTTTGCAACGGAATAAGCCAGCACTCTTTCTAGAGATGAACATTCCCTTCAACATATTAAGCTCCCCGTGGACCGATCTTGAAGCCGGCTACTGAGTTCTCCTCCCTGGACCGAGCCTACAGCGAGCTACCAAACTCCCCCTGGACCGAACCTGAGGAAGGCTACCAAGGTTCCCCTAAACCGTACCTGAAGAAGGTTACCGAGATCCCCCTGGACCGTACCTGAAGAAGGTACCGAGGCCCCCCTGAACCGTACCTGAAAAAGGCTACCGAGGTCACCTGGACCGGTCCTGGAGCCAGTTACCTCCCTCCCCCTGAACCGAACGTGCACCTGGAACTATGCATAGAGCGTAGTGTACGCATAGAGCGTAGTGTATTTAACCTCAACACATCCCGGCTAGTTTTTGAAATTTTTAGAGAATATCACATATCCGTTCAATTGTTGGACACAATCTGACGTACCAGGAGTACTGTGCCAACTATGCTGAACAACTTAGCTTTTTAGAGCTTGTTGATATCTTTTCATAGAAAGACGCTAGAGCCTCTTGAAAAGAGGCTCTAGCGTCTTTTTGACGGACGAGACTGACCGGAGCGCGCGCTATAACACCCCTCGCACCCTCTCATTTCCACGCACTCTCGCATGGTTCAATATCATTATTGTTGAAAATGGCGTAATATCCGTAAGCACTACTTTTCCTGTCGTATGTAAGCTAAATTCTCTAAGAACTATCATGGCGAAAGAAAATTCGATCAAAAGGAGTCGAAAAAAAAGATTCAGCATAATTTGCGCAATACTCCTGGCACGTCAGACTGTGTCCAACAATTGAACGGACATGTGATATTCTCTAAAAATTTCAAAAACCTTAAAAAATTATATAACTCAATTTCTGCCGGCGCCGTTTTTGTATAACTAGATGAGCTGTCTCCTACCGGCATATGTTCATGATTCAAGTCTATATGGCACATGCCACACTCCCGGAACGTTATCGATCAAATATTATCGCGCCATAATCCGGAAAATCGATTTCCTCGAGTCATGTAGAGGATCCCGTGTGGGGATCCTTGCGGTAGATGGTGTGTAGACTCAGATGAGACGGTGGTTCAGATTACGTTGGTTTATCCACAACAATAGGTAGCAGAATAATAGCAGAACAGACGACTGATAGCGGGTTTCTACTTGGATCGCGGAACTTGCGGACTCGAAGAGCTGTAGAAACGGTTGGTTTCACAGCTCAGGCGAGTCACAAGTTCAGCGGGGGTTTTCAAGTCGATCATGCAAGGGGGCTCCACCGAGCCACCCTCCGAAGGGGGCGGTAACGAGCAGACAGAAAGAACAGGGGGAATCGAGAGAGTCTCGCTAGAGATAGAGACAGCCGGTTAAGATGGTGCAGAGAGAAGAGAGACGAGGAGGAATAAGACAAGGGAAGCTTCTAGACGTGATGAATCAGAAGATAATCGATAGAGAGAAGGGGTTATAATAGACAAGATCAAACAACTAACGCGAATGGAATCTAGATTACAATAATGAAACAATCTAACGAAATAGGGCGTTGTTGCTCAACCCTTTCTTAGGTCGAGTCCTCGACATTCCCGGCGACGAGACGAGGTGAGAGAGATCCTCTTTGCCGGCTGCATGCTTTCCGCAGAACGCGCATAGTCCTTTACCCGATGGTTGCTCCGCTGTTTTCTTGACTGGAAGAGGGTCGACTGGTAGTGAGAGATCGCTGGCAGTGAGATAGCGGTGGGCGAGATTTTCGTTCTTGCTTTCGTTACTCTCGAGAGAATCGATTTCTTCACTGCATTCTATTGTTCGAATATGCTCTTTCTTGACATTCTACTTCAATATAGTCGATGTCAGTCTCTCCACTGTTTCATCCTTGATAGCCAGAGTTTCAGTCTTCTCAATCAGGGACAACGTGTCGATGTTGGGATTGTCCACTCGAAAATTGACGGCCTTCTTAATGTAACGCTCGGGCAGACGAGTAACGATCGTATCGGTCAACAAGGAATGATCATTCTCATTGACGAGAAGTTGTGTTACAATAGTCATCAATTCTCGAATGGCTCGGAGGGCCGTTGTAGCATCGGAGTCTTCCGGTACTCTCTTGAGTATATCGAGCTTGTTTCTCAATTGAGTTCCCATATGCACCGTACCTCCTTTGTACACTGATTTGAGTCTATCTATGGCCGTCTTATAGCATCCTTCTCTTGGGAAAATTCCCTTGATCGTTTGCAGTGCATCTGCCTGTAGACATGACTTGAGGAAGTGCAGCTTATGCAGATCTGTCATTGGCATTGTCGAAATTATACCCTCGAATGTCTCCAGAAAGATGGAGAAAGCCCATGGCTCGGTGCCGTCGAATTCGGGCAGAGGCAGCTGATGAAATTGTGGGGCCTGGGGCATCATCATTGGATAATGGAACATTTGTTGTGGTCCTTGCCCATTCGGCATTTGCGCTGCTGTTGAGTTACCGATATACTGGAATTGGGTTTCCCGCCGATCCCCATGTGTATCTCTCGATTCTATCATGCTCTGTCTGTTTTCTTCTTCATTGATAGATCCACCTGTGTTGTAATGTGTCAAATCTCCGATTCGCCCGTTTGCACCTCTCTCATTCACACTTTGAACTCCGACTGACGAGGAGGGGCCAATGGACGTGGGCAAAGTAGAGGCATTAGAGTTGACATGACTAGAGACAAAAGCGGCATGGGCGGCTTGTTCATTCTTAGCTGCCGAGATAGAACTGTGGACTTTTCCTTTCTCCTTGCTTTGGTATTTAGAACTCGACTGGCTGGTGGTTGAGATAGCAGATTGGGTGGAATGGATAGGTGTGCTTTGATTCGTGTCTTGTTTCTCAACCGGATTCGAGGGAAGACCTGCATTATTATCTCCGTGAATTCGAAGTTCTGCTAAGTAGTATTCAAGATCGATAATCAGAGCCGACAGAGGTGATAGACCCTCGGTATCTTCTTCGGTTGAGCTTGCATCTGACACTGCCTCAATCTTCTTGAGTAGAGCATCGAAGTACCATTCTTGATACAATATCTCCCTCTCTTTCTCAGTCTCGTCCAATCTGTCAATTTCTGCTATCCACTTCCCGTATACATTACGAATGGAAGCAATATGACCTTCGAGTGGACCGATCGTGACTCTCGCCTGGTAACGCTGTTCAAGTGACAAGTGGAAAGATGCATTCGACTTCATCTGCGAAACCAGCGTGTTGTAGAAGAGAGCAATTTCAGCAGCCATGTTGATTGTACGTATTGATCGTCTGAATCCCACCGAGAAGGAAGGATCATGCTCAGGCACCACGTCGGTCTGATCTCCTTGAGTGCCATCTGTAGAATTAGTACGAGACATGATTACTTGATGAGAAGATAGCTCTGGTGCAGTAAGCAGCTCGGGGCGAGGAGAAGCTCGACCACGAGGAGGGGCTCGGGGGCGAGGAGAAGCTCGACCACGAGGAGGGGCTCGGGGGCGAGGAGAAGCTCGACCACGAGGAGGGGCTCGGGGGCGAGGAGAAGCTCGACCACGAGGAGGGGCTCGGGGGCGAGGAGAAGCTCGACCACGAGGATGGGCTCGGGGGCGAGGAGAAGCTCGACCACGAGGAGGGGCTCGGGGGCGAGGAGAAGCTCGACCACGAGGATGGGCTCGGGGGCGAGGAGAAGCTCGACCACGAGGATGGGCTCGGGGGCGAGGAGAAGCTCGACCACGAGGATGGGCTCGGGGGCGAGGAGAAGCTCGACCACGAGGATGGGCTCGGGGGCGAGGAGAAGCTCGACCACGAGGATGGGCTCGGGGGCGAGGAGAAGCTCGACCACGAGGATGGGCTCGGGGGCGAGGAGAAGCTCGACCACGAGGATGGGCTCGGGAGCGAGGAGAAGCTCGACCACGAGGAGGGGCTCGGGGGCGAGGAGAAGCTCGACCACGAGGAGGGGCTCGGGGGCGAGGAGAAGCTCGACCACGAGGAGGGGCTCGGGGGCGAGGAGAAGCTCGACCACGAGGATGGGCTCGGGGGCGAGGAGAAGCTCGACCACGAGGATGGGCTCGGGGGCGAGGAGAAGCTCGACCACGAGGATGGGCTCGGGGGCGAGGAGAAGCTAGACCACGAGGATGGGCTCGGGGGCGAGGAGAAGCTCGACCACGAGGATGGGCTCGGGGGCGAGGAGAAGCTCGACCACGAGGATGGGCTCGGGAGCGAGGAGAAGCTCGACCACGAGGAGGGGCTCGGGGGCGAGGAGAAGCTCGACCACGAGGAGGGGCTCGGGGGCGAGGAGAAGCTCGACCACGAGGATGGGCTCGGGGGCGAGGAGAAGCTCGACCACGAGGATGGGCTCGGGGGCGAGGAGGTCCTCACGAGGAGTAGCTCGCTGACGGTGCCACGCGGGTTGATGAGGTGTCGGGCGCGATGGCCGATGCACCATGTAGAGGATCCCGTGTGGGGATCCTTGCGGTAGATGGACCGAACCTGAGGAAGGCTACCAAGGTTCCCCTAAACCGTACCTGAAGAAGGTTACCGAGATCCCCCTGGACCGTACCTGAAGAAGGTACCGAGGCCCCCCTGAACCGTACCTGAAAAAGGCTACCGAGGTCACCTGGACCGATCCTGGAGCCAGTTACCTCCCTCCCCCTGAACCGAACGTGCACCTGGAACTATGCATAGAGCGTAGTGTACGCATAGAGCGTAGTGTATTTAACCTCAACACATCCCGGCTAGTTTTTGAAATTTTTAGAGAATATCACATATCCGTTCAATTGTTGGACACAATCTGACGTACCAGGAGTACTGTGCCAACTATGCTGAACAACTTTGCTTTTTAGAGCTTGTTGATATCTTTTCATAGAAAGACGCTAGAGCCTCTTGAAAAGAGGCTCTAGCGTCTTTTTGACGGACGAGACTGACCGGAGCGCGCGCTATAACACCCCTCGCACCCTCTCATTTCCACGCACTCTCGCATGGTTCAATATCATTATTGTTGAAAATGGCGTAATATCCGTAAGCACTACTTTTCCAGTCGTATGTAAGCTAAATTCTCTAAGAACTATCATGGCGAAAGAAAATTCGATCAAAAGGAGTCGAAAAAAAAGATTCAGCATAATTTGCGCAATACTCCTGGCACGTTAGACTGTGTCCAACAATTGAACGGACATGTGATATTCTCTAAAAATTTCAAAAACCTTAAAAAATTATATAACTCAATTTCTGCCGGCGCCATTTTTGTATAACTAGATGAGCTGTCTCCTACCGGCATATGTTCATGATTCAAGTCTATATGGCACATGCCACACTCCCGGAACGTTATCGATCAAATATTATCGCGCCATAATCCGGAAAATCGATTTCCTCGAGTCATGTAGAGGATCCCGTGTGGGGATCCTTGCGGTAGATGGTGTGTAGACTCAGATGAGACGGTGGTTCAGATTACGTTGGTTTATCCACAACAATAGGTAGCAGAATAATAGCAGAACAGACGACTGATAGCGGGTTTCTACTTGGATCGCGGAACTTGCGGACTCGAAGAGCTGTAGAAACGGTTGGTTTCACAGCTCAGGCGAGTCACAAGTTCAGCGGGGGTTTTCAAGTCGATCATGCAAGGGGGCTCCACCGAGCCACCCTCCGAAGGGGGCGGTAACGAGCAGACAGAGAGAACAGGGGGAATCGAGAGAGTGTCGCTAGAGATAGAGACAGCCGGTTAAGATGGTGCAGAGAGAGAAGAGAGACGAGGAGGAATAAGACAAGGGAAGCTTCTAGACGTGATGAATCAGAAGATAATCGATAGAGAGAAAGGGTTATAATAGACAAGATCAAACAACTAACGCGAATGGAATCTAGATTACAATAATGAAACAATCTAACGAAATAGGGCGTTGTTGCTCAACCCTTTCTTAGGTCGAGTCCTCGACAAGTCAAATCAATTAGTATTCTCTAACTTAGAATTTCTAAAATGTTTTCAGATGGTATTAGTCAGTTTCGACCGCAAAAGTTCCTTTTTAAAGTAACATAAAAAATCGTTTTAAAAAAATCGTTTTTTTAATCTTCACATGATTTTGTTTGCACCTACCGATTTGGCTGAAAGTGGGTTTTTAAATACATAAAATTGGTCTCTACAAAATGTGCATAGAGGGAAATTTAAGTTTTTTCCGCTGCACTTTTTACGGCACTTTTCACCCTATAAAATATTGCAAAATCGAAAAATGTTGAAATGTCACGTGAAAAATAAGGAATTGTGGAAAATCCATTCCTCTATCTAACGAAAAATTAGAACTCTGTATCTTAATTTTAGAGCGAGTTATTAAATTTCTACGAAAAAAACACTCGGGTGCAAAATCCGTAGGACCGGCACTTTGATATTGTCGTACTCAAAAAATAAGGCCTATATCAAAAAAGCATGATTGAAAGTACCTTGAACTCTCTTTACAGGGAAATCGAAGAGAAAAATTTTCTAGTTCCGCATACCCCCCTCAAATGGTCGATTTTCTCGCGATTCCTCTCATAAAGCACAATGTCAGCAGCTTTGAACTGGTTCTTGGCATATAAAAAGAGACGCGAAGTCGATTATTATTGAACAAAATTTGTAATCTCCAACCTCGACACTCGCTTTTTTTCGCGTGCTCAAATCAGGTGCGATTCTGGTCAGTTTCTGCTTGCCAGAAGGCGCCTTTGGGTCATAATCGCAGAAATATTCAGCTGCAAATGACAAAATGTTATATTCAAATATTTTGCATCATAAAAAAATACCGTCAGCGACACATCGCAAATCGAAATCCTCAACCAAGGGATCGATCATCGCCGTCTCTCCCTCTAGCTTCAACTTATATCCAAAACCCGGTTCACAATGTATTTTATCCACTTTTTTGTACACGTCCGCGTCCTCCTTGAAGTATCTAAAATTGTTTTCGAAAATATATTCACAAAAATTATAATCCAGGACATCGAATATGCAAAAGTAGCTTCCATCTATTTCTTCATTTTTTATAGGTTTAAAATTATTACTCGATTGTGCTGTATACTTCCGGCTGATCGCAATAGACCATGGGCACCCCATTCTCCCATTTCGAATCGTCCCTCCAATTATATTGAACCTTAATATAAATCAAACATAAATGTATATTTATTGTTTTTGTTTTATTTGTCCTCACCTTGGCGTACTTTTTATCTGCTTCAAATTTTTCTCTCGGCTCGGGGAAAACACCAGGGACACAATAAACTGCAAACATACTAATACTTTTTAGGATCTTTTACAGGAATGAGGCACTGGCGAAATAGCTAAAAACCTTACTGAGGTGCGAAAAGATTGAAAGATTTTGCTCACTCCCGAACAAACTTCGTACAAATCAAATTAATAAAAATGGCCTGTTGTCGGCTGTGGTGAACTCTGTGGCTGTGGTGAAGGGACGCAGGGCAACAATCAATCGACGTTTTTCCGCAAGCTAGCCCCATAACTAGTGGGTGAAGTCGATATCTCGATATTTTATATTGGTCCCGATTGCTCTGAGTCTTACACTGAAATGTTACAGTAACCAACAGTAGTAAACTTTTCGGCGCGATAACTAGAAACGCACGGACAAGTTATTGGGAAGTTATAGATATTGGGACTCTCCTGGATGTTCTCTCAAGAGATCACGTCAATAGACTTTAGAATTGATTGATCTACATTTACAGTCTTCTTCCTCCGAACATTTTCCGTTCGTGCCGGTCCCTAGCGGTGCCTGGCTCAATAGAAGAGAAATTCGAGACAAATTCTTCTCAGTCATATATTGTATACGGTATCTCTCGCATCCGCGGACTTACGCTTTTTAGGGGCTGTCAAAAGGGATGATGCCGTAATATTTTTGCATTTTTTTTCCTTTGATTCGTCCTCACGGATACTCGCCATAGCCGAATCAATAGCAAAAACACATGTTCACTTTGCTAAAGCCTTTTAAAATTTTGCAGCCGCTAAACAGCGTAACCGGTCAATGACACAACTTTTCAAAATGAAGCTAGGGAGCTAAAACTTTTTGGAGATCATACCTATGGATAGGTAAAACTTTTGTGCAAAAATGGGGTCGGATCTCCAACTTTTGGATCCCCAGATCTTAAAAAATAAAACTCATACTCACATGGCGTGTTGTACACCATTCGATAGAGCATGAAAAGTTGCCCCAGGATCTCAATTTTCAGCGCGCTAGCTCGTTTTGGAAGAGAATTATTACAGTATCCGACAAATTATGAATTATTACAATATTTAGATATCAAAAAACCTGCTTTTTTATTAGAGAAAACGATTCTTTAAATTTTTTTTTAAAAGAATTAAAATTTTTTTCGCTGCCTGTGATACCTAAATTTGATTTATTATTATTTTTATTTTGTTGTTCTTCTGATTTTGTCTCTTATTAACTAATTACCCTTGAGAGTTGCTGTATTCTCCGTAGTTTCGTGCGATTTTGTGGTGCTATCTGCTCCGTACACAATAGCTTTCATTTTACTCAACAGAAAATCATCTTTAGAAATCTGAAGTAAATTAATAAGCGGATCTGACACTTCGCTCTCATTAAATACCAAATATTATTTCTTACCGGCGCATTTGGCACTCGTTCACCAATTTCGAACTCGCACATCAGCTTGTCTTTATTTTTATCAAGCAGCACGATATCTGATAGGTAATTAATTATGTGTTAATTATTGGTACGCAAAGACCTGTGGGTGGATCATTCGCATTTACTACTGTTTTCGTAGCTGTCACCTTTCCGTTAGCATCAACAGTGCATGTCAACTTCTCTTTTTTATTTTGACTGCTATCTGTTGTGTGAATCAATTCAATCTTGGTATTTCCTGCGGCAGTTTCCATTCGCACCCGATAGAAGCCCTTCACATATGGACTGAACAAAATATTTATATGAATATATATTTATATAAGAAGGTAAATCTGTAAACCATCCAAACTGAAAGTTGGAACTAGTTCCCTCAGTGGAAAGTCCACTAACTTCCACTGAGCGAACTAATTTCAACCCCAAAAAAAACCCCGGAACTAGTTCCAGTTTGGATGGTTTACAGATTTACCTTCGTATGTATTTATTTTACTTTTTAAAAAAAAACTTACTGGAATTTTAAAAACACGAAGCAACTGGGATCCGAAGGTGTCGTTGTCACTGGGTTTAGGTCAGCGCCACTTGTCTTGGTGCAATCATTAGGACTGTAGCATCTCTACAAGATTGCCGATATTGGACCATAAAAGAGTGAATATTTCGAAAAAGCATAAACTGATGGAACACAGAAAAGGGGAGACAGCAATGTCGGTCCAAATAGATAGCCTTTTTAAATTCTCATTTTTCGAATGATAGTTTCTCGTTTAAAACGCACATATTTAGTGGAGCATTCATCGGGCGGGGCCTGAGCAACGACCAGTGAGATAAGGAAGAATAGGTAGAGTAGCATCACTGAAATGAAGAAAAAACTTGTGTTCTTGTGTTTCTTGTCTCGTTTGTTGTTTGTGATTTGTTTGTGTTTGCTTGATCGATTTATATTGTGCAAATAAACCGTATAATTATAAGGATTTCCCTAAGAGGAGATACAATTTAAAATTTTCATTTGATATATCCTCTTCGGGGAGTAATGCCATAATCATTCAAATTTCAGAGAATTTGGGTAAGGCAGTTCCAAAAGTTACGGAAGCCGATTTTTCGAATTCGTTCTTACAATTTAGTTATGAATTTATTTATGCCTAAAATGGCCTCATTTTGACCGCTCCGACGCCCCCTCTTCCCCCAAATGACATGGTGTGCATGTTATTCTGCAACTCACAGACGCCCACCTTTTGTAGCAAACAAGGGAATTCTAAGATAAGATTCCCATGATCGGGTAACTGATGTCGTAACCTACAGTATCCCGAGGGAGGGTATACAGATCATTCCCTACTGAAACCCGAAGGGAGCGCATCCATCTCACCGTTTACAGTAATCTGACGGAAGGGTACTCATCTCGTTGCCTACAGTAACCCGGGGGACGGTACCCTTCTCATTGCCTACCGTAACGTTTAGGAAGGGTACTCATCTCGTTACCTACAGTAACCCGGGGGAGGGTACCCATCTCATTGCCTACCGTAACGTTTGGGAAGGGTACTCATCTCGTTACCTACAGTAACCCGGGGGACGGTGCCCATCTCATTGCCTACCGTAACTTTTGGGAAGGGTACTCATCTCGTTACCTACAGTAACCCGGGGGAGAGTACCCTTCTCATTGCCTACCGTAACGTTTAGTAAGGGTACTCATCTCGTTACCTACAGTAACCCGGGGGAGGGTACTCATCTCATTGCCTACCGTAACCTAAAGGGATAGCTCCCATCTCATCGCCTACCGCAACCTCGAGGAAGGGTACTCATCTTCTCACTCACAGTAACCCGGGGGACGGTACCCTTCTCATTGCCTACCGTAACGTTTAGGAAGGGTACTCATCTCGTTACCTACAGTAACCCGGGGGAGGGTACCCTTCTCATTGCCTACCGTAACGTTTAGGAAGGGTACTCATCTCGTTACCTACAGTAACCCGGGGGAGGGTACCCATCTCATTGCCTACCGTAACTTTTGGGAAGGGTACTCATCTCGTTACCTACAGTAACCCGGGGGAGAGTACCCTTCTCATTGCCTACCGTAACGTTTAGTAAGGGTACTCATCTCGTTACCTACAGTAACCCGGGGGAGGGTACTCATCTCACTGCCTACCGTAACCTAAAGGGATAGCTCCCATCTCATCGCCTACCGCAACCTCGAGGAAGGGTACTCATCTTCTCACTCACAGTAACCCGGGGGAGGGTACCTTTCGCATTGCCTACCGTAACGTTTAGGAAGGGTACTCATCTCGTTACCTACAGAAACCCGGGGGAGGGTACCCATCTCATTGCCTACCGTAACGTTTGGGAAGGGTACTCATCTCGTTACCTACAGTAACCCAGGGGAGGGTACCCTTCTCATTGCCTACCGTAACGTTTTGTAAGGGTACTCATCTCGTTACCTACAGAAACCCGGGGGAGGGTACCCATCTCATTGCCTACCGTAACGTTTGGGAAGGGTACTCATCTCGTTACCTACAGTAACGCGGGGGAGGGTACCCTTCTCATTACCTACCGTAACCTTTAGTAAGGGTACTCATCTCGTTACCTACAGTAACCCGGGGAGGGTACCCATCTCATTGCCTACCGTAACGTTTGGGAAGGGTACTCATCTCGTTACCTACAGTAACCCGGGGGAGAGTACCCTTCTCATTGCCTACCGTAACGTTTAGTAAGGGTACTCATCTCGTTACCTACAGTAACCCGGAGTAGGGTACTCATCTCATTGCCTACCGTAACCTAAAGGGATAGCTCCCATCTCATCGCCTACCGCAACCTCGAGGAAGGGTACTCATCTTCTCACTCACAGTAACCCGGGGGAGGGTACCTTTCGCATTGCCTACCGTAACGTTTAGGAAGGGTACTCATCTCGTTACCTACAGTCACCCAGGGGAGGGTACCCTTCTCATTGCCTACTGTAACGTTTTGTAAGGGTACTCATCTCGTTACCTACAGAAACCCGGGGGAGGGTACCCATCTCATTGCCTACCGTAACGTTTGGGAAGGGTACTCATCTCGTTACCTACAGTAACGCGGGGGAGGGTACCCTTCTCATTGCCTACCGTAACCTTTAGTAAGGGTACTCATCTCGTTACCTACAGTAACCCGGGGAGGGTACCCATCTCATTGCCTACCGTAACGTTTGGGAAGGGTACTCATCTCGTTACCTACAGTAACCCGGGGGAGAGTACCCTTCTCATTGCCTATCGTAACGTTTAGTAAGGGTACTCATCTCGTTACCTACAGTAACCCGGAGTAGGGTACTCATCTCATTGCCTACCGTAACCTAAAGGGATAGCTCCCATCTCATCGCCTACCGCAACCTCGAGGAAGGGTACTCATCTTCTCACTCACAGTAACCCGGGGGAGGGTACCTTTCGCATTGCCTTCCGTAACGTTTAGGAAGGGTACTCATCTCGTTACCTACAGTAACCCAGGGGAGGGTACCCTTCTCATTGCCAGTAACCCGGGGGAGGGTACCTTTCGTAACGTTTAGGAAGAGTACTCATCTCGTTACCTACAGTAACCCGGGGGAGGGTACTCTTCTCATTGCCTACCGTAACGTTTTGTAAGGGTACTCATCTCGTTACCTACAGAAACCCGGGGGAGGGTACTCATCTCATTGCCTACCGTAACGTTTGGGAAGGGTACTCATCTCGTTACCTACAGTAACCCGGGGGAGGGTACTCTTCTCATTGCCTACCGTAACCCAAAGGGAGAGCTCTCATCTCATCGCCTACCGCAACCTCGAGGAAGGGTACTCATCTTGTCACCTACAGTAACGCGGGGGAGGGTACCCTTCTCATTGCCTACCGTAACCTTTAGTAAGGGTACTCATCTCGTTACCTACAGTAACCCGGGGAGGGTATCCATCTCATTGCCTACCGTAACGTTTGGGAAGGGTACTCATCTCGTTACCTACAGTAACCCGGGGGAGGGTACCCAGCTCATTGCCTACCGTAACGTTTGGGAAGGGTACACATCTCGTTACCTACAGTAACCCGATGAGAGGGCACTCTTCTCAACGCCTATCCTAACCCGATGAGAGAATAGCCACCACTTGACCTACCGTAACCCGAGGGAAGGGTACCATCCTAAAAAAATATATGGCATCTTAAGAGGCCGAAGCTCCGAGAGGATCTCAGATTCGGTGGAGGGTTTGGTACTCGGGATCTTGAGAAAACTCACTTTAGACTTGAGAGAAAATCATCAGACAGCCGCACCGCGAGAGAAAAAGAAGTGGAAATGGAGAAACGATGGCTCTCTCGTCCTTTTATAGGGAGAATGAACAAGGCAATTAATAAGGAAATGAGGTGACATTGTGAAAAACAACAAGGAAATATCAACGATGGCACGTATTTCGGGTATAAAATAGTGTGAGTGGTCCTATTTTTGTTTTAAAAAATCTTGAAATTTTCAAAAATTAAGAGACATGCTCGGTAGGACTCGACCATATTTCACCCATGTCCGGTCCCGGAGAGCTAGCATTGCGAACCAGGGATCCATACGCTTGTGCATGGAGTACCTTGTGCCCGCAGTGAATATGACGACCTTTTTCTTGGTAAAGGTCTACCTCCTACAAAAAAAATCCCGATTTTATTTAGGCGATTTAATAAATTCGTCATACTGTAACCCCGCTTCAGTAGCCCTGGATACGGTGGTCACGAAACGTTATACGCTCCTTAATATGACTAGGTCTAGCTCCGGCAAAAATCCCGAGTCGATTTGATGTATTTGAGACATCCCGTTTACGGTAGGTTTACTGTAATACGGATGATGACAATGACTGTTGGAGTCCTACCCCACACGGCATTCCTCAGGTTAATTTGAAAAAATCTTATTGTTGAGTTACGGTAGAATGGATTACGGTAGTTTATTTAGTTGCGAGACCCCGGTGGATAAGTTATCATAGACTAATTGGAATTTGGTGAAACACCAAGATAGGTCTACACGCCTGCGGCTCCACCCATGAATAGGGTGGAGCCGCAGGGGATTCGGAAGGATTTCTTTGGGGCAGCGTGCAAGCCTGAATCCCTATTTGTAATGATTTTGGGGCACGGCACAACCATTTATTGTCATTCATTGTTCCTGTCATTGTCCAAAATGGGTTTTGAAATGGGTCTACCAAAGTCTAAGTGACATACTGTTGTTTTTGCTCCGGGGTCCCGCAGCGAAAATAACCTACCGTAACCCGGAAAACGATATTGCGAATATTAACCAGTGGCACGTTGCATGACGTAGACCTCGAGTAGTCATTGCCTGCGGGGATATCGTAATCGTCCTGCCGTACTCTCGGCTACAGTAACCCTACCGTAAGACGCATTTGCAAAAGTCGCTCTGAATCTCACGAGTCTTTCACAACGGAAACGCAAAAAAGAGTGCGATATATAAGGGTGTCCCAAAAGTTTTGCGACTCGGGCCTATTTTAGTTTGCGACGATTGCGCAATCGATCGATATCGATGATTGCGAAATACATTTGGTAAACAATCTATTTCGTAATCATTCAAGCCTTAGCACAAGTCGAGTGCTGTAGTCTCCTAGTTTTTACAACGTTTCTCCCGATGGACACTTCTTTCGATCATCGCACAGTTTTGCTTCACAATTTTCTTGCGGGAAAGACGGCGAAGGCAGCCCATCAAGAACTGGTGCTTTCGAAAGGAGATTCTGCCCCGACTCTATCGACCTGCTATAGATGGTACCAGCGTTTCAATTCTGGCGACCATAGTATCGAAGACGAACTCCGTTCTGGACGCCCTCACAGCAAGAATCAACCCCTGGTACTCAGTGCAGTGGCGGCCAAATCCAAAGTGAGTGTGCGTGAGTTGGAGATAGAGACTCATACTCCCAAATCCACGGTACAACGAATCCTCCACCGGGATGAGAGGAAGCCGAAGCTCCCCCATGTCATTCCCCACTCCCTCACCCCTGCTCAGATCAAAAAGCGTGTCGATGTGTGCCGAGAATTGCTCCACCGTAGACCCAACTTTCGATGGGTCAGCAAGATCATCGCCATGGACGAGAAGTGGATCACATACGATAACCCTAAGCGGAAATTGGAATGGTTGGGCATCGGAGAGAATCCCCAGCCAGTCCCGAAGAAGGAATTGCACGAAAAGAAGGAACTACTGAGTTTCTTCTTCTCCGTGTTGGGACCCGTCTACTGGGAGATCCTCCCCAATGGAACCACCATCAACGCTGACGTCTTCACTACTCAACTGGAAGAGGTCGCCATCAGGGTCCCTTCTGGTCTTCTAAGCGATGGAAAAATCCTGATCCTTATGGATAACGCGAGACCCCATCATGCGAAATTGACCCAGAAAAAGTTGGACGAACAGAATATGGAATGGCTGCCTCATCCACCGTATTCACCCGATATCAGCCCCTGTGACTATCACTGTTTCCAATCTCTTGCTAACTTCTGTCGCGGAAAGAAGTTCGCTAATCGGACCGATCTCGACTCGGCCTTCCAGGCTTGGATCGATTCGAAGACCAAGTCATTCTGGAGAAATGGAATCATGAGCCTGCCCGATCGATGGCAGAAGGTTGTGACTAAGAAGGAAGCCTACATTGATTGATCACCTTTGTCAACTGTTGAAGATGTGATGATAAAAGTTTTTATTGAAAAAAGTCGCAAAACTTTTGGGACACCCTTATACTTTTAGAATTTTTAGAACGTACACGTTAAGACAAGTTTCTCTCATCGCAAAACACTTTTCTCTGTTCCCCGACACTCAGCGTTGCGCTTGGGGAAAGTTCGAAATTTTAGATTTTTCAAGATAAAATTCGGCAAAACTGGTGAACACATGTTTCACGGTACTCAAAAACGTGTTAGGAAGTCTTCTCACACTTGCGAAAAATATGACAAAAGGTTTGCCCGCGGAGGGAGTAGAACCTACGTCGCTCGGTTTGCCAGTAAAGCGCGTAACCCAAATGGCTATGGAATTCGTTAATTAAATTTTGTGAAATTTAAAAGGTCCCCGGCGGCTTGACAGCTAGCAGTTGGGGGGTGGTAGAGTTGGGTGCAGATCAGATTGGATGGTGAGACACAGATTCTAATCGATATGCCCGTGTGTTGTAGGGGTAGAGTGCTATGTGGATTTCTAGTTGCCTAATCATTGGCCAAAGAAAGATGAAAACTTTCCGAACAGAGCAGAACGACAAAAAAAACAAACAAACAAACGCACAGGAAGACATATTGATATCCTAATATATTGTAACCCTCGAGTAGGCAAAGTGTGTAGGACAAACCACATTCCACCTACAATACTCCAAGCTACAGTAACCTATCGTGCTACCAAAATACGAAAATGATAAAATCGGAACGGGATTTTTATTTGAGGCAGACCTCGATTAGGGATTTTTATTTGAGGCAGACCTCGGGTAGTATTTGCGGCATACCATTGTACTCCTACAACACCCCCGGCTACAGTAGCCTACCGTAACACGAAAATGATCTAATTGATGTGTATGCCACGCAGACATGACTACTCGGGTTCAACCTACTACTAAAATCCCGAGCCGATTGGATCACATTTGAAGATCTCGGTTACGGTAGAATTACTGTAGCCGTGGATATGGTACGAGCATAATGGTACGCCGCATATACTTTGCATAAAAATCCAGAGCCGATTTAATTTTGTATTTTGGTAGTACGGTAGTTCACTGTGGCCTGGACTACTGTGGGTGAGGTGCGGCATGCCCCACACACTTTGCTTTCTCTAGGGTTATCTTCCAAAAAACTCCCGAGGTGATTGGGACAATTTTACAATCCCGTTTTACGGTAGGGTTACTGTAGCCGAGATTACGGTTACGGTATTCCCCTTCAGGCAATAACTAGAGTGTTTAATTCGGGGCCGGGTCCGACGGAATCACCGGTTCTTAAATCCAATTAGCGAGAAATGAGGGGACCCGATATCCGACTCTTCAAAATGCTCTGGACCCGATAACTGCGCTGAAATGTTGAACACAATCCCATGGGAAAACTATATTTTGATTTTCCATTCATGAAAAAAGGGTCAAATTCACATATTTCCGTTATGATCACCATTGTGAACTGGGTTTTAGCGCAGATAAAACCGGATAGAATCTCGTTCAAGTTGGAGTTCGCCTATCGGTCTGAAATGTAATCAGTGAATGTTTATTGTGATCGTCTTTCGACCCAACTTCTGATGTTGAATGGAGTTCATTTCATTTTCAAGTTGTAGCGATTTCCGTCGATAGTGATTACGGTAGAAACAAAACAATAACTTACAAAAGTAAAGTTTTCTTATCAGAGTATGTCTAGCGACCGCTGACCATGGTGAGAACCAGTAGAAATGGCAAAAGGCACCATGAAAGTGTATGGAAATCGAGAAATGAAACGTAAGAAAGAGTAGGATATCGGGTCCGCTCTCCCTCTCACTCTCAGATATCGGGTCCGCAGACCGCTCATTCTTAGAATGCGGTTCCAAAAGATATCGGGTAGCGTCACTTTTAACACTCGAGCAATAACTATTCATGTTTTACATTTGCAACCTACCCCGAGTCAATATTCACAATTTCGAATTTACGGGTTACGGTAGGTAGGATTACGGTAGGTTGTTATCGCTGCGGAACCACGGCGGTTAAGTTACAGTGCGGCCCTTCCTTGACTTTGGTGGACCCAAACCGGAACCTATTTTCGACCATCTTCCGTTATACGACAGGTATCACTAGAGATTGCAGGAAAACAGGACACTTGGGGAAAAACTTTCGAAAATATATTTTAGATATCGATCAAACTTTTACATGGGACTACCCTGGGGACAAGAATTTCATCAATCCTGGTACCAGGATCAAGAACCTGCTTTTAGGGTGGGTCGACATTTGCTTGGCACAGGGCTAAACTTCCGATGAGATCTTAACAATGCTATAAATTAGTGCACCATGTGAGGAATGCAAAAGCACTAAACAAAAGTTCCAAAACGCATTTACGCCTCAGGGCATGAAAACGAGCGAAAATGACGTCATCAACAAGTTTCGCCAAATTGAATCGAATCGCTTCGTGCAGTCAATTTATGGATTCCTTATCGAAATACAAGATGTTTTTGGTTTCGGAACTTTTTTGATTGGAGTTCTCGATGAACTATTATTTTTTATTTGATTATATGAATTGTTGAATTATTATACAAATTATATTTAAAATGGGAAATAAAATTTTTCCTGGAAGGAAGTCAAAATTGAAAAAGTGTGGCTAAAAATCAAATAAAATCAGTTCTTGATTGCGATACGTTACCGTAACTATTAATATTCCATCATATTTTCTCGGTTTAACTTTGCTATCTTTAAATTGTACAGTCTTCTTTAGTTTCATAGAATATATTAGATTACAAAACGATGAAATTTAGTTAATTTTATAATGTTTTTCGATAATTATTTACAGTTTAACGTGAGCACTTACCGTACATCAACAATCGACGACTGATTTTATTTGATTTTTAGCCATACTTTTTCGATTTTGACTTCCTTCCAGGAAAAATTTTATTTCCCATTTTAAATATAATTTGTATAATAATTCAACCATTCGAATAATCAAATAAAAAATTCTAGTTCTTCGAGAAATTTCTTTATGAAAGTTGAATGAAGTACATTTCTCGGAATAACTCGCTAACATCGACTCCAATCAAAAAAGTTCCGAAACCAAAAATTATTTGTATTTCGATAAGGAATCCATAAATTAACAGTACGAAGAAGATTTGATTCAATTTGGCGAAACTTGCTGATGACGTCATTTTCGCTCGTTTTCATGCCCTGAGGCGTAAATGCGTTTTGGAACTTTGCGTTTAGTGCTTTTGCATTCCTCACATGATGTACTAATTTATAGCATTGTTAACATCTCATCGAAAGTTTATCCCAGTGCCAGGTCTCTGAACAAATATGTCGACCCACTCAGATAGTCTCTCATATCAAGCCTAGAGCGAATATCAACTTGATATCAAGCAGTTTCACAAGTTGATATCAAGTTGCCGTAACCGGAGAAAATACTCGTAAACAACTCCAGACAGTGCACTCAAAGTACGGGCGCGTTCACCGCGTCTCATTTTCAAATCAATTTATCGATTTCCTACTGTTATTTATCGAATTTCTTCGCATTTTCTATCTTAAATTACTGCGGGAATCGTGGAGAACGGCGACATTTACATTGAGGTATTATTTACTGCGGAATTCCTATGAAACTCTCGTTTTTTCAGAATGTGAAGATATCCGAAAAGGATATTTGGTTGAACAGTTATAATTTCTACACGTTCTCATCCATAAATGAAGGCCTCTGATCGTAATGCAGTTCTCGTCACAAAAAGGTTCGTAAGTGAAGAATAATCTTCTTTTCAGATCCATTTTATACATTTTATAATACACAGAGATTCCACAAGTTGATATCAAGCTGTTTCACAAGTTGATATCAAGCTCATTCACATGTGCCTTCAAGCTTGATGCCAACTTGTGTATGAGCTTGATATCAACTTGTGTATGAGCTTGATATCAACTTGTGGTTATCCTCTTCCCTCGGGTTACTGTATTCTTTCTCAGGTTATTCTTCCACCCATGGGCTAATTTAACCTTTCATTAGTTCCCCGGGGTTACTGTACTCTTCTCTTTAGCCACCCCTTCCCTCAGGTTACTGTATTCTTCTCCCACCCAGATCTCCTCCCGCGGGTAACTGCACCATTCCCACAAATGATTCTTGGACTCCGAGATACAGTACTCTTCATCTAGCCACCCCTTCATCCTTGGCTTACTGCATTCTTCCTTAAGTTAACCCGTGGGCTAACTTAACCTTTCTTTAGTTCCCCGGAGTTACTGTAATCTTCTCCTAGCCACATCTTTCCCGAGGGCTACTGTACTCGTCTGACGGAGATGGCCGAGTGGTGTAAGGCGCCGCTTGTAATACGAATGGTCACGAGTTCCATCCCCGCCCAGGTTCCCCAAGCCTTCCATCCCCCTTAGTTGCGGTAAAATTGGTAGCAACTTTGATTGCGGAAGGTAACGTGCCCCAGAACATACATTTTCGTCACATCCACAATGCGGCTTATTTCAAAATATAAAAACTGGCCAGAACTCGCTATAAACTGGCCAGATCTATAGTGCAAGTACCATAAAACTGGCCAGATTTGAATTGATTCTTACTAAACTCATCCTTCCGCGTATTTATAGATAGGTTTCGAGGGTCAAAACTGCCTCCTCCAAAAAATTGTTCACCCACATTGTGTGTGTTTTAAAATGTATGCCCCCAGAAGCCCGGTGAGCAGGGGATACGTAGACCTAGTTAGCGAACCGGCCTTACTGGTGAGCCTCGGCAGAGTAGTCGCTTGTCGATGTAGACTCCATTTGATTACCGTAGTAACTTTACCCGTACTGTACTCTTCCCCTTAGCCACCCCTTCATCCTTGGGTTACTGTATTCTTCCTCAAGTCGCCCCTCCACCCGCGGACTAATGTATTCTTTCTTCAGTTTCTCCTCCTTCCCGGGTTACTGTACTCTTCATCCATCCACCCCTCCTTCCCCACGTAAGATCCCCATGGTTATCACGCCACTCACGAGAGCTTCAACACATATCGGCATATTTCTCACACAGTCCAGCTTTTCGTATATGTGTTTTTGGTTTTGGATCCCACTGGGTCCAGCTAAGACTTCACAAAAGTCATTCCTCGCCGAGATGCTTTTAGGTGCAGCTTTGAGCCTCTTTTTCTCGTGTTCAATGCAGTTTCGGTGAAAACTTTTGCTTGGAGCTAGGCTTAATTTTCAAGTCACTGTCTCTGCTCCCATAACTCGGGAGTCCAGATAGTGCTGCGTATAAACACGTCAAAATTCTTTTTTTTGGCCTCCTTTGTTCCACGCCTGTTCATTCGCTGCTCTCGCGACGAATGACTGTGAATTTCCTCAATTTCTTGGCGTTTTTCTATGTGGCAATCTCACCTCTCGAGTTATGGGAGCGTAGATTGTCATTTCAATGCGTGTGACCTCCCACAGACTGATGCAATCACACGATCTGCTTTTCGAATTTTTTTCTGTAAAATCAACTAAATACGAAATTATGCAAATTAGTAATTAAATCTAAATAACGTAGATCGACAGCGCCTTGAAAATTAAGCCTAGCTCCAAGCAAAAAGTGTTCATGGAAACTGTGTTGAACACGAAGAGAGGCCCAAAGATCACGGGCCCCACCTAACAGGAGCAGCATCTCGACGAGGAATGACTTTTGAGAAGTAATCGTTCATGGGATCTTAGTTAGACCCAATGGGATCCAAAAGCATCAAAAACACGAATGCGGAAATGGTGGTCGCTGCCAAATTCAAACTGATTCTCTGGTGAGTGAGACAATGGTATCCCAGTACCCTCAGCGAAACGCTACAGTACCCTCGTTCTTCTTTACCGCACCCATCGTGCCTCCCTACATCACCGCTCAACTCTCCAACAGTATCCTCAATCCTCCCTACAGTACTCCTCTCTCTCCAGCATCCATACCGTATACATGTTCCTTACACTCCTTCTTACCTCTCTTTGTTTGTAATTTCTCTCTCCGCACAGAGTCAAATGTCACCCCGCTACGACAACTTTCACTAAAACCTACAGTAGCCTCGAAGCTCCGTTAAGATCTTACTGTGACCTACTCCCTTAATTCCCATCACCTTTTACTCCGACTCATTCCGCAAACGCGACCTCCCCTGCTCGGTCGCTTACAACTAATTTTTAGTCCATGGGCGACGTTCTTCTCTTGTTCACTCCGGGTAAAACCGATTTTATTCAACAAAAAAAAGATTTTTTTCCTTACCTAAATCGCGTGAAATTAAGACTGTTCTTAGCGCCATAAATCATCTTATATCTCTAAAATTCACAAAAGAATCACTTTTTTCCACCAGCACAACCCTGGCGACTCTTTTCTTTTATCTTGCAAAGGGCATCTATTCAGATACTCTTAATACTCCTGCTGTCAACGTTATTCTCGACGGCGGAATCGGCGGAAAAGCCAATTGATTGGGATCGCTGTACCACGGATGGAATTGTGAGGAAAATACACGGATATTCATCAAAAAATATAGTATCCGTTTGGAACCAATCCCCGTGAAATAGTAGTCACTTCATCAAAAACTTCGGTTTCTCTGTTCCAGCTTTGCTATGTGCAAGGAAAATGCCTCCGAAGTTTATCGAATAACCCAGCTTCTGATGAGTATTTTCGTCTGAAGCCGCTTGACAGTCTGACCTCGTTTGATGCAACAAAGAAATGCGAAGTCGGTATTCAAACAATGTACGTTTCTTGTGGTAGCCACAATTCCGTGGTGATAAAATTGTTCCGGAATAATGCGCCATTCAGACCGCTCACCTCTGACAAAGTGCTCATCTACATGCAAGTGAAAGGAGAGGATCTGAAGACTCCCCAGCTTGGATTGCACGAAGACGATAACATCATAGTTGGATGTAAAAACGAAAGTGGAGATATGAAAGCTATACATGACGGGAGAATGATGAAAAAAGCCAAGCCTGGTAGGAATAATGCATCGACGTAGTGATTACTCTCAAATATCACAGTTTTATACGACGAATTTTCGCACTTCGAAGAGAAGAGCGCCTTGTGCGCATTAGTAATCAATCGGTTTACTAAGCTGGTGAGTTTTAGTGCCTGAGTTTCTGAAAATGGTTGTTCTTTAAGAGAAGTGACATAATAACGCGAGGGAAAAAATCTGTTCTTGTGTTCGAACCGGCTGTTGCTGATGAGACGCGCGATCTGACTATTTTCCCTGCGCACGGAAAGGTGCCATACGCCGACTCAGACACCATATACAAGACTGCAACCACTTTCGGTAACTAGTTGTCCTTCTGCAATATAAATTAATATGTTTTCTGCAGTGGCACTATGCGACCCGGCCCTTATTCAGCCCGCACCACTTCATCCCGATTGGCACGCAAAAACGGTATTACATTTATGAGAGGAATCGGGAAAGACTCGAGCTCACCGAGCATGGCTAGGGCAAAGAGATTTAGGATTTCTTTTGTGGCTGAAAAATTAGGTCAAAGTTCTTCAAACCTCTATCGAATGACGTCAGAATTTTGATTAAAAATGTCGCAATCGTTTGAAAAAAAACCTGGTGCGCCGACTTTTTACGGGATAGTAAGCTTTGAAAAATCATTATTTGTTTCCAAGTAATGATAACAATCCATGTTGGTGGATTACAGTCAGCTTGTTTACCACCCAGTCGGACTCATGCCTGGTTGATGCGCCTATGCGTGGTGGTAGTTTTTGCGAAAATTGAGCTCTATTATATAAAAGTCAAAATTACAGGCGCTATGGGAGCGCACTTAGCGAAAAAAATCGGCAAATGAAAAAAAAATCGGCAAAAGACTTTGGCAGCCGATTGGAATCGAACCTGTGACCTTCGGATTGAAGTTCTAGACCACTACCGCATCGACCACGCGGATGCCGCGTGTGTACACGCGTTCCGCGCGCGTGAAAAATCTTTGAAGCAATAGGAAACAACCGAGCCCAGACTTTATTGCTTAAACAAATATATCAAAATGATCAGGAAAATGCGCTCTTTAATCTGGTAACGGACCTGGCCGTAATGTGCCCTTTGTCAAAAATCTACTTTTTAGCGAAAACGAGAGTCACTAATGATGTGGCACTAATGCCATTTGATAGAGCATCAAATTCTGATCTACACATTTATGTTTCGCACCATTCGGACGCGTTTCCGAGGAGTTTTAATCGAAAAACGCGTTTTCCGCAGAAAGGGCGGGGGGGGCTGGGCGCCATACCGGCGCCCAGAGGGGTCCTATTGCGAAATCGATAGCACGGGCGTTTTCAGCGTCCAAAGTTACCCCTAGGAGCAAGTTTTGAGCCATTTCGATTTTTGACCTGTTCCTGACACTTGTTGATCCTAACACAAACAGCGTCATATTATAGACGCTTATGCATTTCCTTTCGAAATTTTCGAAATTATTCAATTCAGCTGAAAGATGTTGCTCAGAGGGACATGAACTGCGATATATACAATACTGGTGGCTACGAATACAAGCTAGTGTGAGTGAATCGGGACAGTGTCTGCCTTGCACCACCCTTATTAGCATTTATCTTTCCTGTCACAACTTTTTGCAACGTGTGATGAAACTGTCCGCAAGCAAACAATTTCTTGCTCATCATGTCCACTATCCACCAGACACATACTGACTGATCAGCAGGGCTGGGATAAAAGAAAAATAATTCCAAAAAAGTATCTTATCGATATTTTTTTTAAAAAATTAGGCCAAAAAAAAAATTATTTTTTTCTAAATCTGAAAAATGTTATAGAAAGAATATTTCCTCAATTAAAAAGAGCTGCAGAGGTGAGCTGCAACTACTAGCCCATTCGAAGGTAATGGTGAACACTACCACAATTGCTTTTAATCAAGCCTTTCCAACTAATAGCTTGACAAAGAAATGAAAATAATTGTGAAAATTTGAAATGTCTGGTAGAATAGTCGTAGCTCTTTGTGCAGAAAATGAACAATCATGACGACCCCCGAAAAAATATAATTGTATACTATTATGGTTTCTATGCAAGCTAAAAAGCTATACCAATTATATGCAAGCTATACCAATCAAATTTTATAAGAACTAAGGTTGACAACTACGCACGGACCTGACGACCCCCCACCGCGTCTCTTGAAAACGCGATTCCTAAGAGTTTCGATCTAAAAGCTTTTGAATTATTGCTGGTACAATACATGTGACACAATTTAATCGTTGAAGAAAGTTGTGAGAAAAAATGAGTCTCCTCTCTCTCCTTTATTTTTGCGCACCCTGTAACCCACTGCCCTCGTCATCCCCGCTAATATTATTATCAGGTGTCACCAGAGATTGCATGAAGGCGGGAACAACTTTAAAAAAATATTTTTGATTTTTTTTGATTATGCGGAATTACTCTATAGACACGAATTGAATTAAACTGGGTCCGAGGTCGCAGAACCGGCTTTTAGGAACTTCCCGGTTCTGATGCCGGAATCGACGTAACTTCCTTTGATAGAAGGTAGTTCTTCAGCTCAAAATGATAAGAAAAATTAGCCGCACTTTTCTTCTGTTGCAATTTAATGCAATTCTTATCTATTGAGTGATTCCACATAAAAGTTTGATCAAAATCAAAAATACATTTTGTCCTACGCAACAAGGTTGGTCCTGCCTCGTGCGTGGAACTGAGCCTGTGCCCATGCCATGTGCCCTTGGATGAAGTCCGCTTGACCCTTTTATCGACTCGACAGTTGAGACGAGAACTCGGAGGGGAAACTAACTAACTAGAGAAGAAGGTGTTGGACTAGACGATGACTAGTCAGAGAACTGCCGGGCTCCGGGGCGGAGCCCGAACTGGGGGAAGAACAGGGGGAATGAGAGTGAGATGAGTGCTTGAGGCAATTCAAGGGGGAGAGGGGTGTGACAATTTTTGAAAATTGTTGTGTGTTTTCATGCAATCTATCGTGATACTTGTCTTAACAAATAAGTAAAAAATACAATTTTTAGCATTGTACAAGGTGAAAAGGAAGAGGAAGTGGATAGTTTAGCCTGCGAAAATAAACTATTCGTCGGAAAAACGAAAGAAGGAGATCCAGCAGTTGTCAGAGAAACTCCCATTACCCAAGCAGATTTCTCCGCTTATTGTCGCACCAAAAGTTTGTTTTTACTACGATACAAAATCCAGATAAACATTGTATTTTTCGCAATTCATCATATATGCTTCAAATAGAGCAAGATACTTGAACTTTGTATCATTTGGTTTTTTTGAAGCTAAATGCCCGAAATTAGCTCCTCGAGGCGCGCATAGATGATGAATTGCGGGAATTCAAATCCTTATCTGGAACACTCATTGTTCTGTTTCAGAAGGCAGCAAAAATGTTGTATTGGTATTACAGTTTCGAATATGTGCACGCCGCCACCGTGTATCCAATCTACGGCTCATCCTTGCCCTGATTTCTTTCCTGCTACTGCAACTGAGCTTCCCAAACTCGTGGTATTTTGCCCGCTGTCGACATGAAATGAGCTGTTTTTGCAGTGCCCCGGCGGAAAATGGTTAATTAATAATGAGTACCACCATGACACTCATCCGGAGTGCAAGGGTGATGACATTCAACTGAATGTTCCTTCGTTCTACTTCATTGACGAAACAAGAGGAATCAAGGAGAAAATGAAAGACGACTTCAAGTGTTTCACTGATTGTGCGTTATAGTTCGTGTGAAATGCCATATTATGGTACTGTTTAGACGACTGCAAAACAAAAAGCAACTTCGACATTTCACTAGTTAATATCACTGACAACGATAAGATATACTGCGAAACGGGCCATTTGAGGTAATGTTAATGTAACATCAAATCCAATTTATCATATTTACAGAGTGCTATCCAATCGAACCACTTTGAATGAAACTGAATATACGTGTGATAAAAACAATGGAGTTTGGACAAATATTAAAAATAATATAAAGATTGGTGTAGATTCGAGAGCTGTTTGCGAAAAAGGTATGCTTATTATGAATGCAAAAGTTCTGTTTTTTTTAACTTTGTTTGACTTTAAGAATTTCTCACCGGCTATTTTTATTGCTTTTCGTTATTTTTGAACTCAAAATTCTTCTACGAACGTGTCATCTGACCATGGCATAAGTAAGGGTGGCCTACGGCGGTGCGCGCACCACCGCGGTGCACGAACGGGACAAATATATTTTCCTAATATAAGGATAAATACAGATATATCATTCAAATAGGTTTTATTATAGACAAACAATCACTTTCAACCATTTTCGCACCTTTACTGCACACTACTGGGTAATGGGTTGATCCACCGTCGGTGTACGCTCACCGTTTTGCCACTCTACATGGCGTGCATTTCAAAATATGAAAATCCGCGCATTATTTTTTTATGTAGGCCACAGTTTTGGTATATTATGAATTATTATCGGGGCGGCGGTCGCCGGCTGGCAACTGAGTGAATGAATGTGTCGTATATGCCTAGGTTGCGTGAACATTGAAAAGCGCATGAAAAAAAACTTTACTTTACGTTACTTGTATCAAAGGTATGATTTCTCAGACGCCCCACCGCCATCTGAAGAAAGCTGGGCTAGTAAGTATTTCTGGGGAATTGTCCCAGTAATAGTCGTCGTAACTGGACTCCTTTTTGCCGGAATCGCATATATCCTCTATCCTATGTAAGTTTGGAAAATAATTTCTTCACTGTATATATATATATATATATTTTTTTAAATTTCAGTGTCTTGGGCGTAATGCTGGGCAGTTCTTTCTCCATCAAAATATCAGGGTTTGATCTACCAATTAGATGATTTGTACGCATTTTGCTTACAGATGTGGAAGAAGTTGAAACCCCATAAAAGGATGCAATTGGCAACGGAAATTTTCAATCAGGTATTAATATAAAAAAAATTAATATATACGCCAAATTTACAGCTTCGTGTCTAATGATTCACTTAATAAAGATCGCTTTGTACTTTTATAATATATACTTCAGGCATCGCTCGCTTCTCCAATCTCAAATATCCATATTCTCAACGGATTGCAGTTGCTGGACGCAATGCTCACTACGGACACTGAAGATCCGGAGATTTGGGGTAAGAATTCGACAATTGCGTGCGGGCGGGGCACTTGCATGCGGCAGTTTCTCGTGCACCACCGTGCACAATGCATTCCGGTGCACCACTTTTTGAGTGCACTGGTGAGCATGCCACAGTTATTACATTTATAAAATGATACGATCAAACAAAATGTCGAACTGGGACTTCCTGTGTTTACCGAGACGAGAGAGCACGCAAAAGCGAGAGGGTCGCCAATGCTCCTGTATGGTAAACAACGGAAGTTCGTTATTCGGCTTTTTGGTATGATCGTATCATTTTATAAATGTAATAGGTACCCTGGTGCACTCTGCACAGAATGCGTATAACATCTCTGATTTTCGTTTGTTAAAAAACTCTTCTATTCCATGAGTAGTATCCGCGGAGTCTTCATTTTAATTTTAATTTTAATTTTATGAAAATTTTGCATAGTATCGTTCAGAGCTGGCCTATCCCTTTCTTGATCGATTCCACGGTACGTCGAGAACAAGAGGAAATCGGCTCTGTGGCTTGTTCACACGTTATTTGTACCTGCAAGCGAAGAGAATCATTGACAAGCATGGATGGCTTTGTACCGAACGCATAACGAGGAGTTCGTTAAACTGTATTTTTTGAAAATCAATTGTATATAAATATATGACGCCGTTTTCGTTATGATCAACAAGGTCTCAACAGAGGTAAAATATCGAAATGGCTCAAATATTGCTGCTAGGGGTGACTTTTAGCGAAGAAAAATTACTTTCCACGAGGTCAAATACATACATATGCAAATGATCAGAAAAAATTCTCTTATTGCGAAATCGACAGCAGCAGCGTGTTCAGCGTGAAAAGTTATCCCTAGGAGCAAGTTTCGGAGCTATTTCGATTGTTGACATTTTACAGCGCCTTGTTGGTCGTCCTAACGCAAACGGTGTCATATCTATTTTTTTGGATTTATCGATATAAATAAATTCAGCTCAATACAAGGGCTACATTCGTACCGTCGCTGTTAAGCTGATATTCTATTGTAAATATAATGCCTATACGCCGGAAGTCACTAAGGTATGAGAGGAATCGTGAGACTCGGGCATGGCCGGGAATTTTAAATTTATCAATTTCAATTGGGAAAATTTGTGTGTTACACACGATAGCATTTTTTTAATCAAAGCGCAGACATGCTATTCGATAGAGGGAGGTTATGTACCCTCGTATTTCTTTTTAGCCAAATTACGGTTGGTAAATGTCAGTTTTTTTACTTTGATTTCTCAGTTTTTCATAATTGGTCAATTTCCTTGATGCCGTGGAGATCATTTCTGAAATCAAAAAAATGTTAAGTTTAGAAAATCAATAAAATGAGCTCAAACAATTAAAGAATAAATCGAGAGTAAAAATTCAAAACCGTTAATATAATTTTGTAGTAGCTGAAATCCCTTTTTGAATACCCTTTACACAACTAATTGTAAGTTTCGGAAAATTCTGCTAAAAAAACTGCTATTATTTATAAACTTTGCAACAAAAACATTCGTGATTTTCATTCTTGCCACAATTTATGATATTTTTAAATGTTAGAAAAAATCTTTTGAAATTAATGTTTTTCGAACATTTTCTCTAATAAATGTCGTAATGCAAGCTATTTTTTTTGTTTTTAAAAAATATTTAGAACTTTTTGCATAATATATTAATTGTTTTTAATTGTAATAAATTGTTTCAAAATTAGTTTTTGAATAACAAAACACTTTTGCCGTGATTCCCCACGCCACAGCGTTTCACGGGTAGACAATGAGGGCGAGAGAGTAGAGCCGGCAGAGAAACGAGAGACACCCGCACTCTCCGCCCCTTTTCTCTCCCTCCGTCGCCTACTCTCAAACCCGTCTCGCGTAACTCGCGCTCTCCAACTATGCTATATATGCAAATTAGCGACAACGTCTCTGATTTCCATGGTTCATCGGCACATCTTATCACTCGATTTTTGCATGGCCTGTCCGGAGCGCACGCAACGCGTCCGCTTCGCTCTCAATTTCGACATCCCCGCTGACATGCACATCAAAGAAATTCAAAACCAAAAGTCCAAAAAGCGACAGGTGTGAAAGGCTGTGCACGCTCCCCGATTCGTTTGGCAGAAGTTCGACCATTTCGGGAAAACACGTTAACACGTGTTAGAACATATTCAGAAGCGTTTCTGACAACGCAAAACATGTGATTCCCCACATTCACCGGACGTTTTAGTAAAATTTCGAGAAAAAATTCTGCATACATAATTGTTTGCTTGTTCGACCACCGTTGAGAGAAATTCAGATGTTCTCTTACATAGATAACAAAAAATAATTTTAAAAAATTAATATAAATATAATTGTTAAGTTTGTCGGCGAAGGATTCGAGAAGCTGCGTTTCAATGCCGTCGAGCAGTATCCCCATTGTGGCATGCTGTGGTCTCATGTGGCAACAAGTCGATGCAAGGCGTACGGAAGAAATTTCCTCTACGACTTACTGGCGCTGGATAAGTGTGCGATGGAAGTACGATACATTTATTATATTAACATATATGACACTGTCCGCGATAGATAATAGATTTAATAATTGTGCTTTGGGGCCCATAGTTTCGATGCTGGGCTATTTCCTTTTCCATGAATTTCATTTTGTGTTATTACTTTTTCACAAAATATCCTTCAACTTTGGATAGAGCGTCAAGGTCCCAAGTCCTCGATCAGAATTTAATGGCGATTCTCGCTATACATTCTAATTCATTGTTGGGCGAGAAATAGCTCATTCGAACGTGTGATGATGTAAATTTTGCGTGAACAAAATATTCTCATGCAATTATTGCATTAAAAAAAGAAAAAAAATAAGTTGATAATAATTATTTAAAGGTCGAAGAAGCGGCGAAAAAATATTATTTTACATACTTTAATTTACATACGGTGTGTCTCCTATTTCCGAAAAAAAACAAATCTTTTGAATTGCTCTCAACTACAGCTGGCTTTCGAGATATTATTTCAAAAAAAACTTAAATCTTTAGTTGTATTTTGAAAAGAGATGCGATTTTTCTAACTTGATTGACGCGACGGAAAAATCTATAGACTTCATCCACTAAAGACAATGGATTTTATTTTAACATATCAGTCAAAAGAACAGTATTTATGTCAAGCGATTTGAATGTTGGGGGGTTCATTTCAGACTCTAAAAACATATTAAGAGACCCTCCATGAGAAAACGGGAAGGGATGGGCGAAAATACAACCTACCCTCAAACTCTTTTCTTGTAATGAGGGTCGTGAGTGCTGATCGGTGCCACATCTCTTTGAGCGCCTAAAACCATTTTGACCGAGAAAAAAAATGTACATTTCGACTTCAAGTGCTTTCAGATTCCAGAAGATGATAGGTTCAAAGACATTGGAAATATTTGCCACCAAGCAGCGTATGCCATTGGCGCGGGCATAAGTAACGGCTTGAAAGATCAACAAGCAGGAGTGTTCATTAAGGTAGATTTTTTTTTAACATTTGGGCTGTCAATGTTAATTAATGAGAAAAAAAGGAAAAACAATGTCAATCAAAATTCCAGCCACGATTTCTTGATATGGCCTAAATTGTCGCGTGGAATTATGAGATAAACATCGTACGCCAATAACACTCTGAACAAAGGAATGGCACAGTGCGGCCCTTTAGCACTTTTTTGTTCCTAGATAGTTGCTCCTAGAAAGTTGCTTCGAAAAATGATTGTGGTGGGTCTTGAATCGAAACATTTCCTGCATTACTTCCCCCGATTATCACGTAAAATGATTTTATGATATGTTTCGAATAATTGTAAAAGACACCAAAAAATTAAAAACGGCATTCACTAACTACTATAATAAAATAGGCTTCAAACACTGTAATCGAAGTTCCCAGCAGGCTCAACTAATCAATCGTTTCTTCTTTCTTTTTTGATGTATCCAAAGCCTTCGAAACTCTATTATAATTTGATTTTATTATAAACGTTGTGTGTTCGAGGACAATTAGGCAGGAAATACTTCGAACCAAGAAACACCTCAATACTCTCAGAATTACAATGTTAAAATGCTAAAAATTTGCACACTGTCGACCTTTTGTACAGCGTTGTTATAGGCTATATATATATATATATATATATATATATATATATATATATATATATATATATATATACATATATATATACATATATATATATATATATATATATATATATACATATATATATATACATATATATATATATATTTGGAAATTTTTTTTCATTTTGAAGAACCCACCTATGCTGTTTGCTTTAATGCGAGGAGTTCTGCGTGCAAGCCAGTTCGACCTTGCTATCAAGTTCAGAATCTTATTCGCGGTAAGTTATTTCGGCGAGTTCTAAATTCGTATTCTATTTGTCAATTTAATTATGAATTATTTTTCATCATAGTCAATTATTTTTCAAGGCAATTATTCATAATTTATGCTTTTTTCGTATGTTTTTTTTTCGTGTCTCATGCCTCGATTCCCTCTGCGCGCTAAATAATCTATTAATTTTTTTTATAATTGTAGTTTGTAGTTTGCAAAACGAAAAGTGCGAGAACTTTCGGGACATCCATATATATTCTTAGATAATCTATTTTTACTATTAATTTACAGGTTTCGCCCCCAAAGGTGGCGGAGTTGAATGCACTTGTAACGGAAGAACACTGGCAAGCTTTCATGCGCAGAACGATGAAAATCATGATCTGTTATGGACAACATCAAGAAGCAAAGGTATTAACTTGTTTTAAATAAGAAACAAAAATTGTGCGATTTTTGAGTATGAATGAAAAACTATAATGGACCTTTTTTCAGAGATTTGAGAACTTCTACCTGCACCCCGAAAAAAAGAATGTTAAACGGAAGACTGACGAAGGTGCCCTGAACGTTGATTTTTTCAGAAAACTCCCACCCGGAGATGTGTACCTTGAGGTTAGAGTCATCCATAATTATTCATTTTTTGCACATATTACGCGCCTCACCAGGGCAAGTGTTTTATAGAAATATAACGCTTTTCGATGCATTTCTGACCCTGTGAACTGCGAGCATTCTCTGAGGCTAATATGAAGAGAAAAAAGGCCAAAAAATGTCCGCAATAATCTCCAGCGGATGAACTTTTCGATTATATGATTGCTTATCACGCCTCTCACGAGAGGATCGAGCTGGCGAAGGGAATGGGGTCAAAAAGTGAGATCGATGTTTTCGTGGATTTGGACCCTCCCAAGCCTGTCTGATAACCCCCCGAGGTATTGGAACCCACTTTTCATTCTGTGGGTCGTGGCACCGGGTCGGCTCTCCTGGTACCCAACTTTGACCCCGAATATCTCGGTTGTGGGCCATTTGTGTGAAAAATCATCTCTGAACCACTCCGGCTCATTTTTCGAGCTCTATCGATCCATGCTATTCATTTATCCTGAAATTGACATTGAAAAGTGCTACAATCCACCTCATGTATTTCAAAAGTGTAGGAAAAAAAGCAGCTGGAATTTTGATATGTTGTAGGCGGCGTTGTCCTCTTTCAAATAAGTGGCTTATGCTCAAAATAGCAGAGGATTGGTGTGTGCTATGCCGTTTTTCAGTTTCGAGATGATTTGAAATCAATTTCACACAGTTAAAACCGCTCATTTTCGAGCGCGGTGAATGAAATGAATGAAATGATGCATCATTTTGTCTATGTTTCGCTCAACCACAGCGGTCTGGGCTGAATGATTATGACTTCAAATAATCTCGAAACTGAAATACGGCACAGCACACACCAATCCTCTGCTATTTTGAGCATAAGCCACTTATTTGAGAGAGGACAACGCCGTCTACAACATATCAAAATTCCAGCTGCTTTTTTTCCTACACTTGAAATACATGAGGTGGATTGTAGCACTTTTCAATGTCAATTTCAGGATAAATGAATAGCATGGATCGATAGAGCTCGAAAAATGAGCCGGAGTGGTTCAGAGATGATTTTTCACACAAATGGCCCACAACCGAGATATTCGGGGTCAAAGTTGGGTACCAGGAGAGCCGACCCGGTGCCACGACCCACAGAATGAAAAGTGGGTTCCAATACCTCGGGGGGTTATTAGACAGGCTTGGGAGGGCCCAAATCCACGAAAACCTCATTTTCACATTTTGGCCCCATTCCCAGAATACATCGATTTAGCTCGATCCTCTCGTGAGAGGCGTGTTATGCGAATCTTTTCACTTTTTAAAAAGCGATTTGAGCATTCTTCCGGGGAGGTTTTTCTTTTACTTCTTTTTCTCAAAAAGTGCTCTTTTTTACTGTCTTGTCCCCTTAATAGGTAACATATTGAATATTCTGAGAGATCATTGACCTTCAATAACAAATGATACGCATTATTTATAATTTTCTTTATTTACAATTTTCTCGTCCAAAATTATGAAACGTTCCGTTGCTAATGCATCCTAAACAGCAGATACGGCTGTGAGAGAGCATGGCAAAGCGAGAGACACGCCGAGGTATAGAAAGAGAGCACACACAACAGTAGTCCATTTCATGAGCGTATCATTTTAAATTTGTAATACCACCCTATATTATTCTCTAGTGACTCAGGCGATAGAAAACTCAAAAAAGACATAAAATAAACTTGCGCCCGCCCTTTCCGGGTTCGACTGCTCGCAGGCGCAGGTCTTTTTTTGCTGATTTTCATTGTTGCTTGAAGTCCTTACAAGTCGCCCTCCCTCTTTTTTCCGAAAACCACTACAGTATTTACAAATGTTGCCTGCAAGTTTTCAAATCTTTGAGCGATCGTATCTCGTCTCAAAGAGTACGGTAGCACTCAGGAAAAGAGGGCACGTTATCGCGTGAATGACCCCCTACAACACTACGTTGGCAGTCTACGTGATTTGTTGAAACGCTTTGTAATTGTAGATCTATGACGAGCAGAAACGGTTCGAAAGGGAGCTGGCGAATGAAGAGCAGGACCTTCTAGAGTGGCTGGCGAAACGCATGGACAAGAAAGTGCTGAAAGACCTAAAGGCGTGCCATCATGAAGCGAACGGAAACCGAGCACTCAAGCAAGAAGAGGAGCAAAATGGGCAGACGATGCCCGATGATGTCATCGATTATACTAGAGATGCTGAGGTATTGCAAAAATATGTATGACACGAATCACTAGAGAATCGGCCATTGCGAGGCAGTAGAAATTTTTGCAGCAGTTTTTGCTCTGATGAGAATGCAAGGTCAACCCAGCTCTATTTGATGGCGTTATTTTTCGAGTACGCGCGTTTCGAAATGACGGACCTCGGCATTTCGACCCCCCGAGTGTGTCTCAGCAGAAATTTCATCTTTTCAGAAAGATCTTTTTTTAGAAGAAAAATATGGAGTTCTAATTTAGACAGAAAAACCATAACTTTTTTAAATGTTCGATATGAATTTCATATTTTTTTCAATTTCAGACGGGCCTCTCCTGCGCCGATTCGTATTTCACCGCGATTCAGCGTGGCCCGAAGATAATCCCACGCATTCGCAAGTGCCAGCTCAACGAGGATAAACAGACACGATTTCGCGCGTTGCTCGCACAGCTTTTTGCTGAGGACACCATTGCTGGCGTTCGAGTGAGACCGATTTTTCGACACCTCGCACTAGTGTTGACCACTCAAAATAACCTTTGTTCAAGGACAAAGAAAGAATAACAACGAAAAAGAGAAATGTTCCGAAACGAAGTCGAAACGCTTTTTTTTTGTTGTTTCGAATTTTCGAGTGGTCCACACTACCTTACACTGTCATCAACCATTTTTAACGCAAACATTGTTAAATAATGGCTCTGTAATGATCAATCCCTTTTTACACAATTCTCGCAAAGGTTCTCGCTATGGCAGATCGATTTCAATCCTGACGACGTTGTCGAAGTGACTACCAAGGTGAAGGACATTATCAAGACCGAGCCGATGCTCATTGAGGATATTGCGGGAGACATTACGGTAGTCACGGATCTGCACGGTCAGGTGAGCATTTGTCTATGCGCTCTGACAAATAATGCCTATGCCGTGCCAGAATTTTAAAAAAATCATACCACAGTGCCGTTTACATTTCAACGTATCACATTCCATAGAGTGGGTGCCCCATGTTAGCCTCCGCGCTGATCCTTGATATTTTAGGACAGCAAAACCTAAAATTCCATTTTGAAGATAAAATCATAATACTAGCCACGTGAAGACATTTGAAAACCTCAGTAATGATTTCCAGCTCTATGACCTTGACCGAATCTTCAAATCGTGCTCCGTTGATGGAAAACCGGGCTATGAATGCGGCAGATATCTGTTCCTCGGTGACTATGTGGACAGGTTTTGCACAAATCTAGAATTATGATGATTACAATCATGTTTCAGAGGAGATATGTCGCTCGAGATCGTGATGACTCTATTCATTCTCAAGGCACTTTATCCCGACCGGGTTGGTACGCGTAATATGTAACACTCGACGCGCAATCTTTTCAAAATGCAAATTTAAATTTGAATTCCAACATTTGTCGAGCATTTGGAAATCGAATTCCTCAATTACTGGAATTCAAATCTGAACCATAAACCTGGAAAAAAATTACGTAGCGATACACAGAGAATGAATACACTGAATTAGGGCATCTAGTGTATGATACACTCACTATTGAGTGTATTCGCGCGTCGAGAGAGCGTGCGAAAACGAGAGATTTGTAAGTGTATCATACACTAGATGTCCTAACTCAGTGTCTGATACACTCAATAGTGAGTGTATTCATTCTGGGTGTATTCGTTCTGTTCTTCAGTTTATTTAAACGAGTTGATCCTTAAAATGGAATTTCATTTCAGTTTCTGCTTCTAAGAGGCGATCATGAATTCGTGAGCGTTAATAGAAATGTGAAGAAATCTGAGGAATTGTCATTCCACGTGTCAATGTACGAGAGATATGAGAAGGTAGTCTTTACATGCCGACAATTTAATAGATATATGAAGAAATTAGGATGGCGAAATCAGTGCAGTTTCGATACTCAGTGCGTTTTCACCACATGCACTGAGCAGTACATAGTGTATCGATATACCCAACACATTAGGAGTGATCTACTGAAAGGCACTGTGCACTGCAGTACGTACGTGCACTTTCAATGCACACAACGTTTCACGCGTGGCCATAGGCGTGCAAGAGAGCAGCGAGCGGCAGAGAAACTAGTAAACACGAGAGAGCGTGTGACAGTGAGAGAGCGCTAGGAGAGACTATCTGACTTAGCCGAATTAGTCTTGGCACAGTACGAAAACAGCGTTGATGAGATAAACATGCCACAATGTAGTGTGGCCGAGGATGAGTTGAGGCATGCTATGGGAAAAGTGTGAAAACGCTTCTACGCCTCAGGGCATGACGTCATAGGAATTTCCGGTTTTTCAAAAACTTCATCGAAAATCCTAATGAGTGGTACCAATCGATTCCTCATAATATTCTAAGACTTTTTCGACTCTATGACTTTTTCGCCAATCTTTCATAGAAGCTTGGAAAATTCAAAAATCTGTTTTGAAATTTAAATTAAAATATTTATGTGTAGTTTCCCTGAGGAAATGGCAAAATTTTATCAGCGTACACAATGATGGTTCAACTCTGTAAAGGTCTTTTTTGTATCGAGGCCATAAAGGATGTTCAGTAGGCTGAAGCCCAAGTGCACTTGTAATTGTGGTGTGGCCAACAGTAACCCGGAGTAATTCGTAAGTGTACTTTAGGAATCTCTGGCTGGGGTGGGGAATCATGTGAACCATTCACATGATGACATGAAGTTACTCATTCATTCTCATATGGATACGGCAGCTCCCAAAGCTTTTTGAAAATACTCCGGGTTACTGTAGGCCACACCACAATTACAAGTGCACTTGGGCTTCAGCCTACTGAACATCCTTTATGGCCTCGATACAAAAAAGACCTTTACAGAGTTGAACCATCATTGTGTACGCTGATAAAATTTTGCCATTTCCTCAGGGAAACTACACATAAATATTTTAATTTAAATTTCAAAACAGATTTTTGAATTTTCCAAGCTTCTATGAAAGATTGGCGAAAAAGTCATGGAGTCGAAAAAGTCTTAGAATATTATGAGGAATCGATTGGTACCACTCATTAGGATTTTCGATGAAGTTTTTGAAAAACCGGAAATTCCTATGACGTCATGCCCTGAGGCGTAGAAGCGTTTTCACACTTTTTCCATAGCATGCCTCAACTCATCCTCGGCCACACTACATTGTGGCATGTTTTTCTCATCAACGCTTTTTCGTGCCAATCTCTGAACAAATATGTCGATCGAGTCAGATAGTCTCTCCTAGATACCAGTCTCCGCCCCTTTGTTGTTGTTTACATCCGGCCACCCCCGGATGAAAGCCCTGCACATCATCCATGCAAACGCATGTGTCCCTATTTAGCGGGCGATGAAACGCTGTGATGCACTTTGTACTGCCAGTACACGACGCGCACGCGCAATACACAATGCATTTCCTCTCGTTTTTCAGAGTGCATCGATGCATTTGGTTTCTTTAACATCAAATATTGTAGAAAAACTATTATTTATTATTAGCTACCATAGTCTTGTAGTCTTAAGTTAGGTGAAGTCAATTCGAGTAAGTGAGAATATGCAAAACATGATATAAGGGTGTCCGGAAAGTCGAAAGTTCACTTTTTCGAAGAAACAACTTTTCATTGAATTTTTCCGACAACTCACGGCGGCAATAAATCATTGTATGTTCTTTTCCTGCTCACGACTTTCTCCTATAGAACGGAAATAGTGATGATTCCTCTGCTTTAGAAATATAGGGTTTGATAGTCAATTTATACCTCGAAGTCGGGTTCGACATAGGTCCCATTAGGGAACTTTTTTTTCAACACTGGAATAAGTGAGGAATTTGAAACAGTGATAATCGGAAGGGCTGATATAGTGTGAAGGCTGTGCATGAAGCAGTCTTAACATCGTCGTTTCTCCAACTTTTTCTGGGTCAATTTCTAAAAATATTGTCTTACATTGCCAACCACAGTTCGGATTTTTCCTTTTATTGTGAGACCAGAAAAAACTCTGATGAAAACCTCTTCCGGTTCCAAAGTACAGAGGTCAATGTTAATGAAGGCATAATAGGATCACCCCTTTCTGTACCTGGAACCGAATGCGGAAAAGAACAACTTTAGTATTTCTCTCTTTTCATGCTTTCTGCTCTTTGCTACAGGCTGTGAATTCTGTCCGACTCTCAGTCATTCTAATCTTCTGGCAGGTCCATCGCACGTAGTCATCTGTTCATCCATTTTAATTATTAGGCTGAGCCATTTTCTAGTTTTCTTAGAGTTGAACAAATATTGGGACTCCTTGGCAAGAGTTTTGTGCTTAGACCGGAAAAGTCGTGAAATAGGATTTGAACGAATTTCGTAAGCCAACCATGCTGATTCAGGATTTTGGTCACGGTGGGAAATATAGTGTAAGTGTTCACCTAATGCGGAAACAGACTCATTTTGGGAGTAGTCTTCTCAATACTCTGAACGAAGGGCTAATTTATGGTATACTGCGACAAAAGAGGGTGTATTCTTCGAAGATAGAGTCTGTAAACTAGAAACGCTAGCCAAATTTAAATTATGCTCAGACTGCGGGGGCATCCTATTCTATATAATCAACTAGTTTAACACGAATTTCATTCTCCCAATCTTTTTAGAGAAAATTGAAAAGCAAAACTTGGCTGTGATCGATCAGAGTATGCATCACGGGAATTGATGCATAATGATGAAGGCTATAGCTAATAGCGAGTATTTGGGCTGAAAAGTATGATGAATGTTTTGCCCACTTAAAGGAACCAGGCAGCGAACAAAAACAGATTTTTAATTTTTATAACTTTTTAATGATCTTTACTCACTATGATCGAATGAAAAATGAAGAAAAAATTAAATTTTTTAGCATTTTTTACAATTAGTTATTTTAATTTGAAATTAACCCCAGGAACGGTGCGTCGCCTATTTCCAAAAAAAACTGAAAGCAATTTTATTTGGTCGAATGATTAGATTTTGCGTTGGAAAGAGGAATGTTTGGGTTTTGACCACTCCCATACAAAATGCGCACAACCACAGTTCATGAAAATGTCTGGCTTTAGAGAATTGAATTGTGGTGTAGTCGCTACCGTAACCTGATGTGGCGAAAAAGCGAAAATTGTAAATTCATAACTAATTTCAAAAAAAATTGGAAAAATATGCGGTTTTTAGCATTCTTCCGGGAACAGGATTTTCTATTATTTAAAAATAACTTATTTTTCGCTGCTTGGTCTCTTTAATATATTTTGTCGTTATGTTAATTGTTTGCTAAAACGATATTTATGGCGTGGCGAGTGTCAGAGTGCGAAAACTTTCCGGACACCCTTATACAAGATATTCGAAGAAAGATAGTGCCTGCTTTCTTGAGTTTGCGTCAATTAAGCTCAAATCAACGATCTCAGAAGGAGATTCATCGAGTCTAGTACCTGAGGGACCAACCATCTTATTTAGTCATACCCATCACACGGTGACCAGTCCGGCTTGGATGGGGATTCCGATCTTGTTGAGTAGTCGATGGCATAGACGAGGAAAATTGAGCGAAAATTCCCATCTCCATCAGAGAGAAATGGAGAGGGACCGCTCGCGACGACTGACAGACTCGGGAAAGAAAAGGACTATGCAAAATAAATACTTTTAAAAATACAGGTATCTTTCAGGATGTAGCACGTGCTCTCTTCATTTGTATCAACGATTGCTTCGGATATCTTTCACTCGCTGGCATCATCGGTTCGTATTCGCATTATTCCATGTCGTAATAAAAAGCCTCCAGAACTTGAACTTGTACATCCGAGAGTCTGTAACGTTCACAATTCATCCCGCTTCTGTTTGTGTATTCCGGCTTGAAACTAATTAAAATTTTGCCAAAAAGAATTAATCAAACAATTAACATTTATTAGCCTGCTTTCCAGGTGAGAAGATCTTCTGCGCGCACGGAGGAATCAGTATTGGCAGCTTCACGAGACACGAAATGCGCAGAGTCCGTTGATCCATTTGAATACATTTATCTTAATAATACTAAAAACGGTAGTATCCCGAGATATAAGAAATTTTTTGGAAACGCTTTTTGGAAAAAAAAATTTACAGAATGTCGTTTCCCAAAAATTTCTTATATCTCGGGATACTACCCTTAAAATTGTATACTTTATTCTCCATCGGTGATTTGGGTGATAGGGGTTATCTTGACATGACGGTGGATTCCTCGGCTCAGGATCGAGCAGTTTTTTTCAAGGGGGAATCAGGCAATGTTCGTGTCACAATCACAACTTACGGATTCGGGAGGTGGATCTTAATACTTAATACTTAATACTTTATTCTCCATCGGGAATGTGGGTGAGGACAGTTATCTTGACGTGATGATGGATTCTTCGGCTCAGGATTGAGCTGTTTTGTGTGTTGAATCAGGCAGTTTTCGTGTCACAATCACAACTTACGGATTCGGGAGGTGGATCTAAGTTTACAAATTGATGTTTATCGTTTCGTTCCCTTAGCGCCATACCGTCATACTCCCGTTTTATGTTTTATGTAAAAGTCTAGATCACTTTAAAAAATCGCCGTTAGGACCCGCTATTGCGCCAATCTGGGCTGTTAGTGGAGGGTATCGGGAGATCTGTATCTTGCTCCAAACTTAACATTTTTTCTTATTTTTTTGCAAACAAGGAACAAATTTCACACCGATTTCTCGAGTTTGAGCAAAGTTATAAGCCGTTGCGGAATTGCCACTCCCTTGTTCTGCAGGTTTCGTAAAAGCCACTCATAAATTACAATTCACAAGGATTCTGTGGTCCAGTATTATTTGTTGCAGTTGGAGAAACCGGAGAGGGGGAATGACGATTGCTTAATCCAAGATCTGGCCTGGTCTGATCCCGCGATTGGATTGAAGGGGTATGTGATTCAACCGTTTAAACAACAACAGACGTTTCCTCATACCCGCTGTATTCAAAAGGAGGGTATACTTCCCACACTGTTCGTTCTTCTCGTGAATCGGCGAATCAAGAGAGTGTGCAATGGAGAGTTCCCCACATCTCTCGAAATAATTCATAGGGCAATTTTTGGAACATTTTGTATTTTTTGGTTCAGAACCGTGTTCCATTTCGTTCGCGAGGCATCCATCTACTTTGGCGAGGACGAATTTGTACATGCAATGGAGAACATCGGATGCGAGGCGATGATCCGAGGACATCTGGTAACTTTATTTGTTTAATTTTAAGTTTGTAACCCCGAATGATCAACCCGCTTCTCCTACTGTGGTCATACACGTTCAAATCAGGTTTCATAATGTCAAAAAAAGCCTGCCAAGTCTCCAATTTAAATTTAATCTTAGTTGCTCAAAATAACAGCGAACCCGGCAGCATAATGCTCCAAGTAGTATGAGTAAGAAGTAGTTGGCCACACTCGCGCAAACTAGCCGGGATGTGTTGAGGTTAAATACACTACGCTCTATGCATAGATCTGGGTGTGGGTTTTTCGTTCTGGGTAAAGGGGGAGCTCGGTAGCCTGCTCCAGGTGAGGTCCAGGGGGAGCTCGGTTGCTTGCTTGAGGTTCGATCAAGGAGGAAGGACTCGGCAGGCGCTAAGTGTGGTCCACGGGGGAGCTTAGTATGTTGGAGAATCTGATTCCTAAAAAGATTACTGGCTCATTGCAACTTTTTTTGATCGCTCTCAGCCTCACGAGCCATTCTCAACAGAAACGCAGGGTGCCGTGTGTTGATTTCCCTGAAGTGTTCAAACACGTTTGTGGCATCGCAAAACACTTTTCCCATTATTCCCCACGCTCGCCGGTTCATTTGGGAACTTTTAGACATTTTCGATTTTTCACTTCAAAACGTGTTAGAACACGTTCAGATACGTTTCCGACATCGCAAAACACTTATCCTGTGATTCCCCACGCTCTGCGAATCAATTGGGAACTTTTCGAAATCGCAAAACAGGTGAAAACGTGTTTAACGTAACTCAAGAACGTGCTAGAAGGGGTTCTGACACTTGCGAAAAATGCTGCAAAAACATTTGCCCGCGGCGGTCGAACCTGCGTCGCAAGGATTCGAAGTCCAGCGCGTTATCCACTTGGTCATGAAATTTTCGCATTTTGGTATTTTTAATTTTGAAAGGTTTTCTGATCAGCTATTATATGCAAAAGATTCTGAGAAGATAGCAGAAATTTGAAGCGATTTATATCGAAAATGGAAAAATGTCTTTCACGCTGCAACAAATACATACAGACAGACAGACAGGCACAATGATTTCCTAATAAGTGGACGAATTCGGTTTACAAATGACTTCACGGGAATCTCTGTCTGAATTCTGAAATATTCTGAAATAATCTGAAATAAAATTGAAATAAGGTGAATTTCGTGCAGCATAAGTGTGATGGATGGAAACTCGTCCGCCATAACCTCCGCACACTGTAGAAACTCTGGTTCATATTTTCTTCCCTTCCATTATGTATGCAACAGCTATGTAACCTAATGTAACAGCTGGCAACAATACCTTCCCCTTAAAGGGACAGTAAACACACAAATTCTTGTTCATTTGATCCACTTTTCACGAGCGGCTTAAAGGGACAGTAAAGGCACAGTTGAATTCCCGCAAATTTCAAGGTCTCGTCACGACTTTCGGCCCGTTGGTAGAAGCAAAAGCATAGAGTGGGTATCGAACCCGAGACCTCACGATTGCTAGGCTCACGTTTTACCGCTGCTCCACTTGGGCTGATGTCTGATAGGGCGCACACTATCTCTATCCCTACGTCGCTCGTGGAAATTGGATAAAATGAACAATAATTTGTGTGTTTACTGTCCCTTTAAGGATAGAGCCCAAGTGGAGCAGCGGTAAAACGCTTGCCTAGCAATAATGAGGTCGCGGGTTCGATACCCACCCTATGCTTTTGTTTCTTCCCATGGGACGAGAGTCGTGGCGAGACCTTGAAATTGGCGGAATTTCGCCGGTACCTTTACTGTCCCTTTAAAGGGTTTGATGTTTTCTATTGGCCTATTGTGCAGTGGGGAAAGGGATGTACCTTTTTATGGGTATTTGCTCTGCCTTCTGGGCGTTCTATCGTCTAGTCCAAAGATCAAATAATAGCATTGTGCGCTAATTTTCCGTTCCGTCAATAATGAAACTACTGTGCAAAAAGTCAGCGAAATGCTAACACGCCATGTGGAATGCACGTTTTATGAAATTCTAATGAAATAATTTTAGAGAAGATGTATACTTAATACTTAATACTATGTCTTAGTAGGGGATATAATGTTCCGTAAGTTGGACTAATTCGCACTAACGACCGTATCGCCAAAGTGGGTGGAGGCTGCTAACTTTTTGAACTGCACAATAGGTTAACAAGTGAAAAACAATATAAATATTGACAATAATCTGAATAATATAATTAGTCATAACTTCAGGTGATTGATGAGGGATACAAAGTGCTCTGGAAGCGATTCTTCGCTGTCTTCACTGCTACTGCAAACAACAAATCAGAAGTACGCATTTAAACATAATTATGTTTTTTTTTGTATTTAAACAAAAAATATTCATTCTATATTTGAACCTTCTTCCACAAATTTATCTTTGCAGTTGCTTCATACTAGGGATATTTTATGATCTTAATTGTAGAGCAAGTGAATTTAGACAAAGCCTCCGAATAACGGCGCTTTCTGCTATGTCGACGAGAGTCTCAAGGTGCACTTGCGCTTGCTGGAGCTGGATACAATCCGTAAGCGATTTTTGCTTTTAAAGGAGAGGGACAAGAAAAATAGAATTTCGATTAGAAGGCATTACTCGCTTTCTCGTGTGAATGATAATAGAAATCCAAAATTTGAGATCTCTATATTTCCGGGGGCGTAAAATCTCTCGGTCAAATTTCTCTCTCATCTCGAGTTTGCATGCACCCTCTTCCCTTCCCCTCCCTTGTCCCCCACGGGGAAGAAGGAAGAGAGTACATGCAAACGAGGGACTGGGGAAGGGGAGGAACAAGTGAAATCGCCATAAGTCTTGCTGCGTTTAGCTGCGAACTCAGTTTGCGATTATTATCCTCAACCTTTCCTTACAGTGCTACGAAAATTCCATGCGGGAACCGGTGGTGTTCATCCTCCTTTAAAAAATGCAGCACTGTAGTGCAGATAATGAGATAGACGCTTAGAAGTCGACGGTTATTCGTTCTATGCATTTAATTCCTGTAATTTCATTTTCATAAGTTTCGATGGGTCTATATTAGACAAATCAGACGTATTTCATTGAACTAGACCACCAGACGCACCGGCATCTTTGACATTGAAATTCAGCGAGTGACCTTGAAACCACATTTGATGTTATCGCATTCTGATGGTAGCATTTTGACCGATAATCAGTTAAGGATACATAAAACAATTTGAGTGTGTTCAGGCCACAAAGTCGTGAAGGAGTTGAACAAGGGCAGCGACCCGTGCCACAACAGCGACGCCGACTCGGGCAGCCTCAATGTGAACAACGGATGCAACTAGAGGACAGTAAATAGGAGAGCATCGCCCCATGAACGCAACTCATTCCTAGATAAACAGCACCTTTTACTCATAATTGAAATTGCAAGATCGGATATAACATGCTTAATAAGCGATTACACTGACATTTTATAAATTTAAAGGTGGTGTCCCACGAATATTTGGTCAACTGAGTTCTCACTGTCGGGTTATGGTATTCAGTTTCCAGATAAGAGCCTCGCAAACCGCATGTTCAGCCGATAAGTTTGAACAAAGTTATTCGCGTTTGGCTCTGTGCCAAACTGACCCTGAATGCAGGAATTCAAAAATGATAGGGAGGGATAAGGGTGGATGAGGAGGAAGCGACCGCGCCATTGAAACATATGAGATGAGGAATGATGGAGCAGGAGATTCGTGATACTCCTTCTTTAAGTATGGCAGCAACGTATATGAGAGGAATCGCGAGAGAATCGACCAGAGCGCGGACTTACAAAATTTTTGCCTTCAATTTCCCTGTAAAAAGAGTGCAAGGTACTTTCAACCCTGCTCTATTTGATAGCGTTTCCCGTTTTCGAGATAGTCCTTATTTTTCGAGTACGCGAGTAACAAAGTGACGGTCCTTTGGATTTTGCACCAGAGTGTGCTTCAGTAGAAATTTTATAACTCGCTTTAAAATTGAGATATGAAGTTCTAATTTTTTTCATTAAATATAAAAATAGATTCTCCACAATTCCTATATTTTCACGTGACATTTTAACATTTTTGTTTTTTTTTTCAGTATGTTATAGCGAGAAAACGTCGGTGAAAAGTGAAATCGGAAAAAGCGTATTTTTTCTCATGGCGCATTTTCTAGAGCCTATGTTTATGTATTTTAAAAAACAATTTTTAGCAAAATCGGTAGATGCGAACAAAATCGGCCTCATGTGAAGATTTTTTTCAAAAAAATCGATTTTTTGAAACATTTGTTTGTGATACTTTAAAATGGCACTTTTGCGGTCGAAACTGACTAATGCCATCGGAAAACATTTTAGAAACTCTAAGTTAGAGAATACTAATTGATTTGACTCGAGGAAATCGATTTTCCGGATTATGGAGCGACAATATTTCGATCGATAAAACTAACGTTCCGGAAGTGTGGCATGTGCCATATCGACTTGAATCATGAACATATGTCGGTAGGAGACAGCTCATGTAGTTATACAAAAACGGCGCCAGCATAAATTGAGTTATTTAGTTTTTAAGGTTTTTTTAAAAAATTTACAGAATATCACATGTCCGTTCGTTTGGTGGACGCGATCTGACGTGCCAGGAGTACTGTGCTAACTATGCTGAACAACTTTGCTTTTTAGAGCTAGTTGATATCTTTTCATAGAAAGATACTAGAGCCTCAGGAAAAGTGGCTCTAGCGTCTTTCTGACGGACGAGACTGACGGGAGCGCGTGCTCTAACACCCCTCGCACCCTCTCATTTCCGCGCGCTCTCGCTTTGTTTGACTCTTTTTGATCGAATTTTCTTTCGCCATGATATTTCTTAGAGAATTTAGCTTACATACGACTGGAAAAGTAGAGTTTACGGATATTACGCCATTTTGAACAATAATGGTGACATTGAGCGTAGAAGTAGATCTTCCAGCTTCCAGAGGCGTCCTGACTAACGTGTATCAACCGAAGTGTTTACTCACGTGTTAGTCTTGCCGACTGGGGCCTTTCTTGATAGTTGGCGACTTGAATTCCGTACTTTTCAAAAAATGAAAAACTCCAAAATATTGAAATTTGAAAAATTTACAAAAAATATCCGAATTTAGTCTCCTTGCAAGTTGATCTCCCCTGTCAACGTGGATAGAAATTAACAAATGCCCAGCTGAACAGTTGAACGGATTGACAAAATATTATGTAAAATTGTAGCACTTTGTCTATGCAAATTTTCGATCTCGAAGTCATATTTACTCCAATAGGCACGACGGTATGTACTCGAGACAGGGTTGACAGGAAATTCAGACTCTAATTGGTTTCTGATTAGATTCTGAGTTCAATGGGATCAGATTCTGATTATTTCAACGATGTTTAGAATCTAATTAGATTCCGTTTAGATTCAAAAGCTCGGTAACAATTTATAATATAATTGGATTCAACATAGACTCAAAAAACTGTATGATTAGATTCTCGCAAACTCTGATTAGATTCAAAAAAGAGCTGCCTGAGTGATTAGGTCCGTTGACTAAGAAAGTCTTACCTAAAGAGATTTCTCAATGGACTACTCATCTGTTAATTGTTCATATTCCTAATTTGAGCTAGTCGATCACCGTTAACTCCACGTCAATCATTTCCTCCACTTATAGGAAATCAAAATGTCTGTCTGTTTGTCTGTGTGTTGGTTTTTTTTCCGTGCGCGTGACGGACATTTTTTTCGCACATTTTCCGCTATAAATCGCTTCAAACTCAAGCAATCTTCTCAAATACTTTTGCATACGATAACCCATCAGAAAACATTTCAAAATTTATTTACAAAAAATCGATAATTTCATGGCCAAGTCGGTAGCGAGCTCGAATTCAAATCCGAGGGTCTCAGGTTCGATCCCCGCCGGTGCATAGTCTTTTGCCGCATTTTTTGCAAGCGTGAAAAGTGGTCCAAACACGTTTTTAAGTAACGAGATTCACATTTGAGCATCTTTTGCCGTTTTTCGAAGTGAAATATCGATTGATTTCACTTGATTTCACACGATTTCACGAAATTTTAGTACATTTCGCTCCAAATCATTCCACATGCCTGCAAACCTCGCAGGAAGGGGTTCTAAACGAGAGAGCAAGGGCAATCGAGAGGGACTCTCTCACTTTGGCACACTATCTCGCCCCTGACCCCTTTCTGGAGGCTCGGAATCACGTATCGGGAAGGTTTATAAAATGCCTCAAAATCACTCTATCTTCTCGGATCCTTTTGCATACGACAACAGACCAAAATCCCTTTCAAATTTTACAAATTTTAATTGACCAAATCCATAGCCAAGTGGGCTACGCGTTTGACTTTCAATCAGAGACCCCCAAGTTCGAACCCCGCCGCGGGCAAAACGTTTGCCGCATTTTTCGCAAGTGCCAGAAACCGTTCTAACACGTTTTTGAGTACCGTGAAACACGTTTTCACCTGTTTTGCCGAGTTTTAACATAAAAAATCGAAAATTTCGAAAAGTTGCCAATTGATTCGCAGAACGTGGGGGATCATAGGAAAAATGTTTTGCGATGTCGGAAACGTGTCTGAAAGTGTTCTAACACGTTTTAACACGAAAAAAATCGGAAATTTCGAAAAGTTTCCAATTGATTCGCAACGCGTGGGGGACCATAGGAAAAGTATTTTGCGATTTTTGAATCGTGTCAGAACGTTTTCTATTTAAATGCACTGCATCTTGCGTTTCCGTTGAGAAAGGCTCGTGAGGCTGAGAGCGATCGAAAAAAGTTGCCACTACGCCACTTCGTGGTTCCGAAAAAAGTTGCCACGGAGCCACGAAGTGGCGTAGTGGCAACTTTTTCGATCGCTCTCAGCCTCACGAGCCTTTTGCAACGGAATAAGCCAGTACTCTTTCTAGAGATTAACATTCCCCAACATACTAAATTCCCCCTGGACCGTATTTGGAGCCGGCTACAAAGTCCTCCTCTCTGGATCGAACCTCAAGAAAGCTCCCGAGCTCCCCCTGAACCGTACCTGAAGAAGGCTACCGAGGTCCCCCTGGACCGTACCTGGAGCTTGCTACCGAGCTCCCCCTGGACCGAATCTGGGTCCAGTGACCGACCTCCCCCTGGACCGAACCTGGAGCCAGTGACCGACTTCCCCCTGGACCGAACCTGGACCCAGAACTATGCATAGAGCGTAGTGTACGCATAGAGCGTAGTGTACGCATAGAGCGTAGTGTATTTAACCTCAACACATCCCGGCTAGTTCGGATTAGTGTCTTCAAGATATTCTTATTTCAGGCACATACTGCCGAAGCCCTGAACGGGCCAACAAATTGTCGAGGCACTCTTTAAATGAGTATTTCAAATTCCATTGTTCTTAGGAAAGACTATCTGACTCAGCCGAATTAGTCTTGGCACAGCACAAAAAGAGCGTTGATCAGATAAACATGCCATGGTGTAGTGTGGTCGAGGCTGAGTTGCGGCATGATGTGGAAATAGTGTGAAAACGCTTCTACGCCTCAGGACATGACGTCATAGGAATTTCCGGTTTTCGAAAACTTCATCAAATGGTCTAATGAGTGGTACCAATCGATTCCTCACAATATTCTAAGACTTTTTCGACTCCATGACTTTTTCGCCAATCTTTGATAGAAGCTTGGAAAATTCAAAAATATGTTTCGAAATTTTAATTAAAATATTTATGTGTAGTTTCCCTGAGGAAATGGCAAAATTTATTTGCATAATACAATACTGTAACAATGATGGTTCAACTCTGTAAAGGTCTTTTTGTATCGAGGCCATAAAGGATGTTCAGTAGGCTGAAGCCCAAGTGTAATTGTGGTGTGGCCTACAGTAACCCGGAGTATTTCCCAAAGCTTTGGGAGATGCCGTATCCATTCGAGAATGAATGAGTAACTTCATGTCACCAGGTGTATGGTTCACACGATTCCCCATCCCAGCCAGAGATTCCCAAGGTACACTTACAAATTACTCCGGGTTACTGTAGGCCACACCACAATTACACTTGGGCTTCAGCCTACTGAACATCCTTTATGGCCTCGATACAAAAAGACCTTTACAGAGTTGAACCATCATTGTTACATTATTGTATTACGCTGATAAAATTTTGCCATTTCGTCAGGGAAACTACACATAAATATTTTAATTTAAATTTCAAAACATATTTTTGAAGTTTCTATCAAAGATTGGCGAAAAAGTCACGGAGTCGAAAAAGTCTTAGAATATTATGAGGAATCGATTGGTACCACTCAGTAGGCCATTCGATGAAGTTTTCGAATACGGAAATTCCTATGACGTCATACCCTGATGCGTAGAAGCGTTTTCACACTATTTCCACATCATGCCGCAACTCAGCCTCGACCACACTACACCGTGGCATGTTTATCTCATCAACGCTCTTTTTGTGCTGTGCCAAGCCTCTGAAGAAACATGTCGATCCACTCAGATAGTCTCTCTTAGATCCCTTTATGGTTGACTCCGGGCTTCAGCAGTAGTGCCATCCTTATTAGGGGTGTTTCCGCGTTTTCCCGGTGTATTCATTTGTAAGATTTTTACAACTCAAAATTTCAATTTTACAACTCAAAAAGTTTATATTGTGAGATGTAATGTAGTATTTTGCTCATGTAAATGGCAGACACGATCTTTAGTCTATTTAGAGTTCTCGCCCGGTTTCTTCTTGCTTTCCTCGGCCACTGCCTGTAATAATTTATACTCAACATTTATAAATATTCCATTTCATGCCTACTAATCGCGCCATTGAAAACCAGTTCCAATCATTCTCCATACTCACCCACCTTTTCAGGCACATTCTCCGGTACCTTGCCAGGTACAGCCTCCGGTACATTTTCTGGCACCTTGCCAGGTACAGTCTCCGGTACCTTCTCCGGTGCCTTGCCAGGTACTGTCTCCGGTACCTTCTCCGGTGCCTTGCCAGGTACAGTTTCCGGTACCTTCTCCGGTGCCTTTCCAGGTACGTTCTCCGGTACCTTCTCCGGTGCCTTGCCAGGTACAGTCTCCGGTGCCTTTCCAGGTACATTCTCCGGTACCTTCTTCGGTGCCTTGTCTGGTTCTCCTGCCGGATCCCTCATGCAAGAATGAGTGTCCTTCTTTATGACACCAGCAATATCTTCCATCACCTCATCCATAACCAAGGGTTTCGATAGCTGCAAATAACTATAACCAACTCATCAACGAGAACTGATCGGAAATTCGATAAGGATTTTCCGACCAGATCTAGAAAATTTTAACACATAATTTCACTTTAATTTTTTTTGTGATATCACAAACTGCCAGTTGTTAGTCACATTTCGGAATGTCGCAGCATTAAAGGGACCCGGCAGAGATTGACAACTTAAGAGAGACTATCTGAGTGGATCAACATGTTTCTGAAGAAGCTTGGCACAGGTCGAAAAGTGAGAAGATGAGATAAACATGCCACATTGTACTATGGCCGAGGCGGAATTGATTCATTATATTGAGAAAGTGCAAAAACATTTCTACGCCTCAGGGCATGACGTCATCGAAATTTCCGGTTTTCGAAAACTTCATCAAATGGCCTAATCAGTGGTACCAATCGATTCCTCATAAAATTCTAAGACTTTTGTGACTCCATGAGTTTTTCGCTAATCTTTGATCTAAGCCTGAAAAATTGAAAAATTGGTTTTAAAATATTTGATTTAAAAAATTGAAATATTTTTGTGTAGTTTCCCTGAGGAGATGGCAAAATTTTATTCGCGTAATAAAATGCTATAACAATGATAGTTCAACTGTATGAAGGGTTGTTTGTATGAGGAGCATTAAGCTTGTTCAGAAATTGAATGGGTCCTTGGAATTATGGTGTACCTACAGTCACCAGGGGAAAAGTCGTAATGTTATTAAAGCGGCTCTGGGAGACACGATATCCATTTTAGCATAACTACTCAATAGTAGGTGTCCAGGGCTTTCATCGGCCTTACCGCCGAGCCTGCCGGATAATAATTGCAAATTACTCCGGGTTACTGTAGTACACCATAATTCCAAGGACCCACTTAATTTCAGTTTACTGAACAAGCTTAATGCCCCTCATTAGGGTTGACCACTCGAAATATCCTTTGTTCGAGAACAATGGAAGATACAAACAAGAACAACAAACAAAGAACTGTTCCGGAACGGAGTCGAAACTCTTTGTTTCGACTTTTCGAGTGGTCAACTCTACCCCTCATACAAACAACCCTTCACACAGTTGAACTATCATTGTTATAGCATTGTTTTACGCGAATAAAATTTTGCCATCTCCTCAGGTAAACTACACAAAAATATTTAAATTTTTAAATCGTTTATTTAAAAATCAATTTTTCAATTTTTCAGGCTTAGATCAAAGATTAGCGAAAAACTCATGGCGTCACAAAAGTCTTAGAATTTTATGATGAATCGATTGGTACCACTCATTAGGCCATTTGATGAAGTTTTCGAAAACCGGAAATTTCGATGACCTCATGCCCTGAGGCGTAGAAATGTTTTTGCACTTTCTCAATATCATGAATCAACTCCGCCTCGGCCATAGTGCAATGAGGCATGTTTATCTCATCTTCTCACTTTTCGACCTTTGCCAAGATTAATTCGACTGAGTCAGATAGTCTCTCTTAATTTCTATTAGTTAAAGGGACCGTGCATAGATAGCGAAATGCACATATTTAGTAGTATTTTGCCCACTGATCACGGGAAAAATAAGGGAAAAAATTTCGGACCATTTTGTGAGCCGCTACGGTCTTACCCGCAAACCACACCACAATGGACCAAAGGGCTCCGCCTTTTCCTAATATTTCTAAAAAACGGTTCTAGTCCTAGCAATTAGTGGCTGATGAATTCGTACGATGTCCCCATATGTGAGTTGCGGTGTGTCTCATGTGAGCATCCTTCAGGCGATTTTTTACCGAAATCTAATTCACACTATATTTGAAAAGAAAGAGATTTATAATTGGATACATATGTGATAGCTTGGTCACTCGATCTACCCTGTTAGTTTGCGGCGCAGTTGACGCTATCTAGCACTCATACTCGGGTTGGTTCCAACATTATCCTACATGTTCGTGTGAACTTGTTATACACTGCCAATAATACTACGACACAATCAATTATGAAAATGAAAGCAACCTTCCGAACTCCTTTGTTCCTGAACTCTTCGTTTCGGGTTAATTTTTTAAGGAGATTATCCTTATCACTTTTGATCGTGAGCTAAAAAGAGAACCGTTGAGGGGAATATATTTAGTAATCACCATTTCAGTAGGCTCCGAATACAAGACTTCCTTCTGAAAAGAATCATTAATCCGGCGGTATATTTCAGCCAGTCAAAGCTCCGGATGACTTATATGTTTTAGTTCACCGGAACCCTATTCCAGAGATTTGGAACTCAACTTACCACTGCATCCGCTCTTTTCTTTCGTAGATAATCGTTTGCGAGCAAATCATTTTGGTCAACTCCCTGCAAACGAATTTATCGAGCTGTTGTTGCCAGCATTGTTTATATATCTAATATAATGCGTATAATGCATTTTTTTAAGCGCAAGATGTTGATTTGTTAGAATGTCGCACCTTGTTCTTATCATCATCTTCTTCTTCCCATTTTTTGAATTTTTCTGAATTGTCGGTCTGGGTCTTGGCCTTCTTCAGCCCCTTTTCAAACTCCTTCATTTTGCGATTCATCACATACAATAAGATAATCAGAAGCACTGCAAAATAAAGCAGTGACACTAATTGAGGAGTGGTATTCACTTCTTCAATTATTTTCTTCACTTTCAGTGAATTAAGCAAACCCCAAGCAAACAAGTAATAGGCAATATATACAACATTTGTTTATTGTACCTACCACTGAAAAATCCAGTAGCTCCGCCTACAGCATATCCGATACTATAATAGATTTTACTCGCGGTATTAGCGTTATCTTCCAGTCCCTTGTCCAAGTCTGGAAAACAATGTGAAATGTGAAATCCAAGCAATTCTTTCAAGATGTTGAAGATGAAAAAATAACTATTCACAATCTTCAAAGAGTAGCTTGCAAAAATCGTAAAAGGAACAATGTAGAGAGAATTCATTAAAGGCTTGTAATACTTACAATAGCACGAGAAGAATGTCGTTTTGGAATTGACTTGATGCTTTTGCGAACTGCCGCTCTGTTTATAGTAATATTTTCCATCCGAAGGGTCACATTCCACAGAAATAAGATTTTTGTAATGGTTAACGTCCTTCGCATCATATGTTCCCTCCGAGACTCTGCAATTTGAAAACTATTATAAATAATTTCGTATTAATTATTCATATTTTTACAAATTAAAAGTAAAACTAGCTTCTTTTGCCCTCCACTCTGGCATGTAGGTTGGTTTTTGTTATCCTGAAATGTTTTAATGCTTTATTTTACGGTTTATTTTTTAATGTAAAAGTATTCACCAGGAAGGTTCCCTTCAAATTGTCCCTCGTTAATTTGTTCATAACATTGCAATCCACTGAAATAGAACAGTCCAATCATTAAAGATATTTTACAACTTACGGTCTTTAATACAGTGCACTTCCGGGCCATTTTCAGTGAGCAACGTTCCATTGTACGTCCATTTCGTCTTTCCATAATGGTTCAGGCACTTAATCTTCTCTGCATCTTTTTTGTGCACAGGAAGTCGGCCTTTCATTACGAAGTAGGGAAATTCATCCGGACACTGAGAATTTTGAATAGAATCGTTTTGAATAGAAATGAATAGAATTGAATAGAAAGAGAATCGCAACAAAATAAATTGTGCGAGGCATAACGCCAGTAGCTTGGAATTGCCAGGTGACATATGACGCTGTTTACGTTAGGATCAACAAATGGCTGGAACAGGTCAAAAATCGAAATCGCTCAAAAGTTCGCCCTAGGACCAACTTTTGACGCTGAACACGCTGGTGCCATCGATTTCGCAATCCGACTTCTCTGGGCGCCGGTATGGCGCCGCGCCACTTTGGCACCAAACTTGTTTTTCGAATAAATATGAGCCCGTTTGCGTAAGAGTCAGACAATCCTCATCAGGCCTCCGTACAGTGATTTTTAAAAATCTAAAAGGAGAGAACAAGAATGAGAAATGAGAAAGATGTCGCATGCAAATTACCCTCTTTCTTGGAGTGATTGGCGCTTTCGCGAGAACTAAGGTTCAGTTGAAAAATCATAACTTGGTTTGGCAGACTTTAAATTTCACAAAAAAAAATTTGAGAGTTAATGATATTTCTCCCTCCATGGTGACTCTGATTTGTGCAGTACACTTTCTTTAGAATTGAGATAATAATTTTCTCTTGTTTGCATTTGTCATTTACAGCGGACAAGTGACTGATTAATTTTCATCATGAAAAATAAGATGGAGTCTCTTTTGGAACTTTGTCGTTTGGTAAACTGGTTCTCGAGTTATGATCCAAAAACCACGAAAACACCCGAACTTCAAGGGGTCGTAGTGACCTACCGGCAAATTTGCATACCACCAAAATTTGGCCATTATCTCTCATCTATCAAAGACTCTTAAGAACAAGTGTTATTTTAGATTTTTAAAAATCACTGTACGGAGGCTGTCTGACTCTTACGCAAACGGGCTCATATCGCTTCAGAGTGCCGGTAGAGGCACGAAATCTCGCGTATGCTAACAGAATTTGACGCTCTTTCTCATGGCGTTGTCCGTTTATGGAAATCGTTTCTGGCTCTCGTGCAAACATCAACTTTTGATCGAAGTATTCGCGTGAGACGATTTGATATACATTAGAAAGCGCAGCTCACGCTAATCATTTATCTATGAGGCCGTTTGCGCGAGAATCAAACAATGCAACAACAGAGATCGGACAGATGAAAATACGAAATCTCAGTTGAAGACGGTTTCCCACACATTTGAGGGTGTAGATCACGATGGAGAGTATGTCATTTTATGCAAATCGATCTCCGACCTGTTATTCAAATTACAAAATTCAGCTGATTTCAGGTGTTTTTGTTTTTCCAAAAGAAAGAGTACTCAAACGATATCGTGCAAATACTCAACTATGGTGAAATTGTATGAGGAATCTAATGGAAGTTTCAGAAATGCAAATTTCCGTGTATTTCACGTAGCACCTGTCTATTTCCCCATGTTAAACTCAAAAGGGAGGTCTGGGATTAACAGAGTATGTGGGGAGCAGACAGATCGAACAGCCTCTTAAATTTGGAAGCTTTTGACCTCCGGCAAATCGAGTTATGAATTTTTAAAGCAGCGTATCTTGGTGGAAAAGCACCGATCTGACAAGAAAAAGCGCAATTAGCATGCGATCACCATCTCATTTCGCACTCTGAGACGCCGCGCGAGCAGGCAAACGATAAATGAGAGGGAGATTGGATGCAAATTGATGACTTCTCTCGTCAGATCGGTGCTTTTCCACCAAGATACGCTGATTTAAACATTCATAACTCGATTTGCCGGAGGTCAACAGCGAACAAATTTAATAGGCGGTACGATATGTGTGTTCCCCACATACTCTGTTAATCCAAGACCTCCCTTTTGAGTTTAACATGGGGAAAATGACAGGTGCTACGTCAAAAACACGAAAATTTGCATTTCTGAAACTTCCATTAGATTCCTCGTGCAATTTCGCCCTAGTTGAGTATTTGCACTACATGTTTTGAGAGCTCTTTCTTTTGGAATCACAAAAACACGCGAAATCAGCTAATTTTTGTAATTTGAATAACAGGTCGGAGATCGATTTGCACAATATGGTATACTTGCCATCGTAATAAGCACTCTGGAGAGTATCTAAAACTATGTTCTCCTTCGACTTCGATTTTTCTACTGTCCGAGCTTTGCTTGATTCTCTCGCAAACGGCCTCCTATATTTGACTAACGGCTAAACACAGTAGTGCCGGGTCATTTCAGCCAAGAATGAGACCTTTGAAAATTCATAACTAATTTCAAAAAAATCGTAAAAATATGCGGTTTTTTGCATTCTAATCGGAAGAAAATTCTCTTTAATCTGAAATTCACTTCATTTGCAGTACCAGGTCCCTTTAAGTGTTTTCTCACGCGCGCGGAACGCGTTTACAGACGCGGCAGCCGCATGGTCGATGCGGTAGTTAGAACTCCACTACAAAGGTCATTGGTTCGAATCCTGTCTCTTTCTTATGGCGTTGACCGTTTGTGGATATCCTTTTTGGCTCAAAACAAAACTTTTGATTGAAGAGGTCGAGTGAGGCGAGTTGGTACACATCAGAAAGCGTAGCTCACGCTGATCATTTATTTATATCTGACTAAGCTTTTGACTTCTGCATGGCAAAGTTATACTCTTTTTAGTACTTTCTCACATGCGCGGAGCGCGTTTACAGACGCGGCAGCAGCATGGTTGATGCGGTAATGACTTAGAACTCAACACCAAAGGTTATTGGTTCGAATCCTATCGGTTGTCAACGATTTTTGCCGAATTTTGTTTCTACGAAAAAAATCATCCTTTCAAGATTTGCGAAAAAAGTGACGATTGAGGCCGAGGTCGATTTTTCAAGAAAATAAAATTCGGCAAAAATCTTTGGCGACCGATAGGATTAAAACAAATGACCTTTGTAGGGAAGTTTCAAGCCACTACTTCATCGACCATTCTGCTGCCGCGTCAGTAAACGCGTTCCGCGGACGTGAGACTACTTTGCCATGCATAAGTCAATTACTTAGTTAAATATAGGACAAGTCTTCTGAAAGACTGCAGGACCCCTGCGAACAGCCGCCCCAATTTTGTCCGTTTCGGATGAAATATTTATGGTGGCTGTTGTTGGGGATGTTTATCAATATGGATACTTGGACCAGAATTGGTTTTTAGGGAAAACCCGGCTCCATAACCGGTTTTGGACTATTTCAGCTCTGAAAAGTGCTACAATTCTGGGACGCAGCTTAATAAATGCAAAAAGAAATTCTGAACAACTTTCATGTTGGACATGTAACAGTATGACTTTGACAACAGGTCGAAAAAAATCGAAGAACTTTAAAAAATGGGGAAAATCGTAAAATATTTTTTCACTTTCTGGGTCTTATATTTCTAGTACTAATTCCACATCACAATGCCTTGTTAGAAAAAATAGGCTAGACAGGTGTAGGGGTGATCAGCAAATAAATAGGCGAAAATTGTGATTTTGCTGAAAAAAATTTTTTTCGGAAAGCATGGTTTTGCACTTCTCTTCACTCCAAAACTTCATATATCAGGTTGGTCAATAAGTTTTGCCCGATTTTGAAATTTTTCAAAATTCTATCGCGCTTCATTTGTAAGTCTGCAATCAAATTCCCTGTACGCTCACTATGCAAAGTGGGTCTTCCCCTTTTCATCGCCCACTACTTCGATGCTGCCCATTCATTTAGTCGAGAAGTGAGAGTTGAGAAAGTTGGTCGGGTCGGTTTCGACTCGGCATTTTTGTCGAGTTACCGTTTCATGAGGGATCCAGAGATGATTCCATGCAACCTATTTATTGAAAGACTGATCTGTCTTGAATGCAAGAAGGTTCATGGAAGGAACATTCAACATCGGGTTAGCCAGAATCGATGTCACAAATATAAAAGCTGCGCGCGAAATTTCAAGGTGCGACTCGTATTCCGATTTTTAAAGTCGCTGGACCGAATTGAATTCCCATTCCGATCTGATTTAGAAGGGCTCCTACTATCATTACAATAGTACTACTCACTTTGAACTAGGTGCTACCATCGGTGAACTATCTGAGAATTGCAATTATTCCTGAAATCAGAGCACGAAAACGTGCTTTCACAAAGTGTCTTAATTTTAGAGAAGCATCTAGCGATAGGCTATGAAGCCCATTCAGCAGCAAAAGTCCTATAGTATTGCTGTTCAGTGGGGCTTTGGTCGATTCATGTTCACTTCGACAGGACACTTTATAAAATCAGACCCCAGAAATTTTTCTGAAAATTTGCAAGTTTCGAAATTTATGAATTTTTTTGTTTCTCGAAAAGTTCAGAAGGGCACAGTTTAAAGTCTCAATTGGAAAAGTAAGTTATATTATCAGTGAGTAAATCGTGCGCTACTACACCTGGACAGCTTTGCATTCGACATTGTGATTTGAAATCGAAGAGATATTGCTTTTTCCGGACTTATCTTATATCGAGAACCATAACTTATAAAAGAAATAAAGCAGCGGCTCATTCTTACCATAAAATTAAAGATGACTGTTGATAATATAATTGGTTCTAAGCTGAGGCTCTACGAAAAATTCTTGACGCCAAGGAATCCATAAACATTTTTCTCGAATTTTCAGCGGATCTCACAAAATTTACACAATGACATATCAAGGAGCCCGAGAGAGTGCGAAAAGAAACCAAAGATGGAAGTTGCTACTTAACAGTCCTCCTACAACTTATTATGAACACAAGGCTTGCTAAGTAGAACTGGCGGAAAATCGACAACGCAAAGTACAAACATCAAATCGGGCAAAACTTATTGGCCAACCGAATAATATCTTCATTTCTTATAAAATGTTATTTCTTTCTTGAGATATAGTAAGTATTTTTTTATAAATTCTATTTCAACAAGCTACATCGCTCACTCTCTCACTAAACACCTCAAATATACATTTTCCCACAACGGATCATTATTTATGCAGATATTTTTGAGACATAATTTATAACGTAATTTAAACATACGGTCACTAACCTCAATGCTCGCTGCTGTATTCGTGCTCAAATCAGGTTTGATTCTGGTCAGTTTCTGCTTGTCAGAAGGCCACTTTGGGTCATAGTCGCAGAAATATTCGGCTGAAAAAAAAGTTTTTTTAATCATTCAAAATATAAATAAAACAAAAATCGCACTCACCATCAGCTGCGCATCGAATATCGACTTCTTCTTTAATGTCCACTGTATTTCCTCCTTCCAATTTCAACTTGTACATGCCCTTGTTACATTTAATTTCTTCAACTTTCACATATTTATTGTTATCATCGAGATATCTGCAATGCGCACGGTGATGATCAATCGAAAATCAATAAATCACTCTATTTCCTTGAAAATATTCTTCCTCTCGCAGTCAATTTCGCCCAGGTCGTATTTGATCTGAAATTGCAATAGTTGGTGCTGACATTTGCATAAAAGAATGTGCGCCTTTGCATAAAACTTGTCCTTTTCAAACTGCTCTCGAGAGAAGAGCAAAAGTGATGGCTGGCAGAAGACTGGAATCAAAAGTTGCGGGTATGGTTCATATGCTCAGTGAGTACTGTTTCAATGTTCCTCCCCTTGCTTCCTCATTCCTGTGTGGCCGTCCTGACTTGTTTCACACCAATCCCCCCTTCTATCAACTTTTCCGTTCATTTTTTTGCGTGTTGAATGCAACCTTGTGGTGCACGATAAAAATAATTCTTACGGTCGGTGCTAATTGAGCTGACAGCAGTTTGTATTGATATTGGAGGCGCTGGAGGCGTTGTAGGCGGTGCAGCTTTACTCAATACAGCGCGAATGTTTGGATATGCAAATTTTGCGTCTGCATCATAGACCTGTAAATATTTCATTGCATAAAACATTCAAAAAACTCAATTATTCACTCATATACTTATATTAGTAACAGTACCGTAGGCTGGCCTTCTCGATTATCCACCTCGAAATCGCATTGCAACTTTCCCGGAACGGAACTCGGAACAAAATTGGCTATCGCTGCAACACGCAAACTATTTTGGATAAAAACAGAGTTAAATTGGGAAGTCAATTTTGGCGTTCACATACCTTTTCCGATATGCTCCGCCTTATCTTTCTCACAGCTTAGTATGGCTGGAGGAGTACCAGAGCTTGGAAGTAATTCAATCTTGTCATTGTCGCCGATACTTTCCATGATAACACGGAACCACTTCTTCGAGTACGGACTTAAACGATTAAATCGTTAAATGAAACTTCAAAACCGCTTGATTAAAACACGGAGGAATCCGATCCCGCAATTATTTGGATTACGAGATCGGATTACGAGATTCAAGCATTTCCGGATTTTAGAGTCAGGGCGGCTTGGCACATTGTACTCTATCAATGGGATCACCCGAAAACAATATTTTCAAAAGTAGTCGAATTTGTGCTAATTAACTTATTTCATAAGAAATATTTTCTCAGTTCGAAATTGATATAATGATATACGACGCCGTCTGCGTTAGGATCAACAAGGCGCTGGAACAGGTGAAATATTGAAATTGCTCAAAACTTGCTCCTAGGGTAACTTTCCGCGCTGAAAACTCTGGTGAAATCGATTTCGACATAGGGCGCCTCTGGGCGCCTGCGGAAAACGTGTTTTTCGAATAAATGTCCTCGGTAACTCGTTTAAATGGCCCGAAAGCCAAATCTTTAGACCAGAATTTGACGCTCAATCAAATAACACTAGTGCCACATCGTGTTTATTTTTCGTTTTCGCCAAAAAGTTGGTTTTTGATACAAGCCGCATTGCGGAAAAATATAAAGTCACAGATTATAGAGAATTTTTTTCTGATCATTTTGACATGTCGGATGATGTATTTGACCTTGTGTTTTTCTTTGCATCGCACGAATTTCACGATCTCGTAACGCATCCAAACGCGCGGCATCCGCATGGTCGATGTGGTAGAAGGTCGTTAGTTCGATTCCTATTGATTGCCAAAGTTTTTTGCAGAATTTGTTTTACTCGAAAAAAATCAGTGTTTCAAGAGCCCAGAAAAAAGTGCCAATATTGTCAGGGAGTGAAATTTCGAAGAAAATAAATCCGGCAAAAAAACTTTGGCAACCGATAGGAATCGAACCAATGACCTTCGAAGAAAAAAAGTTCTAGGCCACTACCACATCGACCATGCGGATGCTACGTTTCGCTAAATGTCGATCTAAGGGCAGAAAATTTGAAATTTGTTACACTTTTTTTCGTTTTTCACAATTCTAAATATTTTCCCGCCGAGAACGTTGAAGTTTTATTTTATCAAAATGTTTCTTCAACAATGAGTGTTAAACAGTTTTTAATACGGAAAGTTTTTGAAAATCCCTAAAATGTGCGCGAAGCAGAAATCGGAGGTGACCTGACATTGATGGTGTGGATACAGTATGCTGGCCGAGGTTTCTCATTACCATTTGACGGCTCTTATTTTACGGCCCTATTACAGAATTGAGTAGATGGTTATGGATGACCTACCATCCGCATGTTATAGCCAGACTTGGCCGGATACAGTAATCTTGGTACCGTACTACTTATTTCCGTATTCTACCTACAGTGGTGGTCAAAAGTTTCGTGCCCTGAGGGCAAATGGTGGCCTACCATGACCATATTCTCGGGATTCTCAGATCGAAACCTGATCCGGTTTCAAAAGTTTTACAAAGAGAAAAAGTGCACGAAGACTTTTGACCACTACTGTAGGTAGAATACGGTAATAAGTAGTACGGTACCAAGATTACTGTATCCGGCCAAGTCTGGCTTTAACATGCGGATGGTAGTTCATCTATAACCATCTACTCAATTCTGTAATAGAGCCGTCAAATGGTAATGAGAAACCTCGGCCTCCCTGTATCCACACCATAAATATCAGGTCACCTCCTCCGGTTTTTCAGCGCAGCTTGAGCGCGCGATCTGTGTAGGGTAAGAAGCGGCATGCGCCGCACCTTACACCAATCGGGCGCACATCGCGCGTTCTGTTGAAAGGTCCCTAACGGAAAAGCCAGAACCGGCAAAAAGTCCGGCGCGCGTCTTGTAGAATCCCGCGCGCAGCTTAGGGATTTTCAAAAACTCTCCGTATTAAAATTGTTTGACACTCATTGTTGAAGAAGCATTTTGATAAAATAAAATTTCAACGTTCTCGGCGGGAAAATATTTAGAATTGTGAAAAACGAAAAAAGTGTAACAAAATTCAAATTTTCTGCCCTTTATCGAAATTTAGCGAAAAACACATAGTCGAAAAAGAATTTGATGGGGAATCGATTGGTACCACTTATGACGCCCAATGATGACGTTTTTGAAAAACCGGAAATAGCTATGACGTAATGCCCTGAGGCGTAGAAGCATTTTCACAACTTTTTACAGTACGTAGCAACTCTTCCTGGGCTGCTGTATATTCTAAAATGTTGAACTCAACAATTTATTTTTGTACTGTGCCAAGCCTATGAACAAATATGTCGATCGAGTCTGATAGTCTCTCTTAGACGGGTCTCCGAAATCTTTTACTCCGCAGTAAGGGCGCGGCGCAATACCGGTTTTTTGATTTCCTATTTCGAAATCGAATTTTTATTTTTGACATGTTCCAGAGCTCTGTTGAGACCTCGTTGATCCTCGCGCAAACGGCGTCATATGAGAGAATATCTGAGTCGATTGAGATTCTCTCAACAGAGGCCGCACAATCAAAAGCTAACCTATGCTGAAAAGTTGCTCCTAGGGTAAACATTGGCCGTAGACACCGAAAATGGTTATTATAAGTTTCGTAGCTCAAACCCGGCAGAGATATGTTTCATCATATGCCCAAAAGTGAAATTTTCAACTTTGGCAGAACGCATCCAAACCCCATACATACTATATATTATGAAAGCTCTCTATAAAATAAACATTTTCATATTATGACCAAGTGCCTAGTTCACCTGTGACAAAAGTTATTATTTTTTGAAAAGAAATAATTTAATTTTAAAATATCAATTTTACGACCTTTTCGGCGGCACTTTTAACAGTGTCCACTCGATTGCGTGTTGAAAATTACCCCCCGTGCGCATGAAAATTGCAAAACACATGGCGCTAATCGCGATTACATAATTCGACGAAAATAGCTCGCTTATCCAAAAAGAGGCGATTTTCAACAAAATTATTATAAAAATATGCGAAACTCGCAAAGCGAAATATTTCGCAGACTTACTACACTAGATAAACTGAAGAAATTAAAAATAACTGCTCAATTTGGAGGAACTTTTTTGAGCTCAAACCACGTACCCCGGGTCATGGTGAAATTTGCAGAAACTATGTTTCGACTAATTGCCTGTGTATTATATTGCATTTAACCATGTATGCTGTGGAAAGAATATATACCACGATTTGGTATTAGATGCCGAACGGAAGAGACAAAAAAAAACTTTTTTTTGGAGTAAATGTAGAGGAAGCAAACAGCTAACTGGAATTTGAAGATCAAATCGCATTTTGGATCCATTGTTGTTGTCTGGTCTACTTCCATTAATTTTGAAATTGATCTTTGCAGAGGAGTAGCGGTTGTGCAGTCCTGTGGTATGTAGCATCTCTGCAAAAACCGTTAGTCCAAACAATTTTTACCAATACGTATTTACCAAAACTTACGTATTTAGATAAGCATTCCGGGGGCGGGGGCTCGAGAGTACGAGGAGGATCCGTTGATCCGACCAGTGAAATCAGGCAGAATAGGTAGAGTAGCATCACTGAAAAAAAGCATAGTTATTATATGCCCTTTGTGGCGTTCCGCAAAACAGCATTCTCAACTTTTTTTCAAAAAAATCATATTTTAGAAATCCTGTCACGATCTGATGAGGGAGGATATCACTTAAAGTACCCATATTCGGAATGAAAGCCCGAGAAAAGGGGCAAATTCCCCATACCGGCAAGGCCCTTGCCGCACACCCCAGGTGGTAGAATTTTAAAATGGTAGAGAATTCGAGTCGTTGTCAGTCGTCGTGAGCGGTCCCTCTCCATTTTGCTCTGATGGAGAGGCGGCATTCCCTCCCTAGTTCTTCCATCTACTGACCCCAATACAAGAATCCCTCCCCTGTCCCTGGCAAGACTTCGGAGGTACCCCGCCACGGATCTCGATAGATGGATTGGAGGAGTTTCACGAAGGTCTGGTGATTCGACGATTTCCTCTTTATAACTTCTAAGGAGGACGGGCCGTCCGGGTCAGTGCGCGAAAAGCGACTGCTACCGGTCGTGACTCGTTTACGGGAAGAGTGGCAGTCTGCGACAAAAACTCAAGAAGGAGTTACGCGTGTCCCAAAGAGGAGAGGCGAATCGACACCAAGGCGAAGAACAAACCTCTTGCGCTATGGAGACTCGACGTATGTTGCTTCAAAGAAGAACTTAAGTTGGGCAGTATGAAACCTACCTCAAGATGACGGAAGATACCAAGATCCTACTCGTATCCCTTTCCCTTCCCCCACACGTGCGATGGCAGAAGACGCCAGTGTCCCTCCCTTACTTTTCACCCCCATTCACCCACAATTTTCCCTTTGTGTGGTATAAATATCTATCTATCTAAATATCTATCTATCTAGAACGGGAAGGGGTCAGCGTGAGTCACTGTCGGCTGAGAGAATGGTTTTACGATCGACGTTTCAATCTATGAAACCACAGACATAATCACATGACGTACAATAACCTAAATGTGGCTATTCACTTGAATAAAATGGTTTACCAAATTGGGGTATGATGCTGCACCAACACCTTAAGCGAGGTGCCATAGCCGTAACCAGAGCGAGGGTGCCCATCATCAATCGTTATCTACAGTAATCCGACAGGAGTGTAGTCATCTCGTCGTCTACCATAGTCTCAGAGAAGCGTAACCATATCATCACCTACCGTAACCCGAGGGGACGGTGCTTATCTCATGAAAAGTATCCCGGGAGGAGGGTACCCATCTCATTTCCTACCGTAACCCGAAAGAAGCGCATCCATCTCATCACCTACCGTAACCTGAAGAAAGGATACTGATCTCAGGGCCGACCGAAACCTTACGGGATAGAATCGAAACCCGAGGGGAGGGTACTTAATTATTGCCTTTCGTCACCCGAAGAGTGGATATCCATAATATCACTGAAGAACACTCTTTGGTGGATCTTAGTGGGCATCCATAATGTCATCTACCGCAATTTGAAGTGAGTGAGTGTACCATATTTCCAAACCTTCCGTAATCTGAGGAGACGATATTCCTTTCTGAAGACCTACCGTAGTCCGAATGGAGGGTACCCACTTCATGACCTATCGTAACCCGAAAGGAACGCACCCATCTCATTACCTACGGTAATCTGAAAGAAGAATACAGATCTCAGGACCTACCGTAACCTGAGTGGAGGTTACCCATCTCATCGCCTACCGTAGCCCGACGCGAGGGTTACTTTCTCGTCATCGACGATATCCAGAAGGGGGTACCCTAATTAACTCGCGGTCACCCGAAGAGAGAGAGCACCCATCTGAAAGCTTATCTTAAATCAGGTATCACGAGAGATTGCATGAAAACACACCCTTCGGGGAACAACATTCAAAAAAATATTTTTGATTTCGATCAAACTTTTATGTAGAAGTACTCTGGGGACGAGAATTCCAACAACCCTGGTCCCAGGTCGCAGAACCGCATTTTAGGAATTTCCCGGTTCTGAAGCCGGAATCGATGTAACTTTCTTCAAAATGTAGATACAATGCCGTTCAAGAGCTCCAAAAGTTCGGAAAAATATGCTGAACATTTTTTCTGTTTGCATAATCATTCCAAAGAGTGAACTGAAAATGGTAAAATTGAAAAACCCAAAATTAATATTAAAATTAAATTCTGCCTTTTTCAGCTTTGAAGATGCGCAGAATTTGAAAGCGGAATATTAAAGAGCAAGTCAATATTAGTCATATAAAAATATAAAATTGATAAGAAAGGTGCGTTCACAGACCCGAAAAATCGCGTTGAATCTCGTAATACTGCGATTTTTCAGAACAAATATTTCTAAAATCTCGAGTGTCGATACCAAACTCATTGAAATGGACTGTAAATTGGTGAAAACAATGAAATAATGTATCCCGAAAAGTTTTAGCATCATTTCATAAGATATGCGAAAACTTATAAAAAATCGATATTTTCGTTGAAGAAAAATTAATATTTGAAAAAACTTGTAATAAATTGTTCAGAAACCGATTGTAACAGTCAAATAGATTTACTCCGATATAGAATGACCATTTTCAGAAGGAATACTTACTTCTACTCTTACAAATCCTCTTTCGTGATGTATTCTCATCCAGTTGATTAATTTTTTGTCAATTTTATTCCTAAAACACAGGAGGGGACATTTTTAATTTAAAAAAATCGATCAATATACTTTTCCTGAATCATCTAAGCTTCTTTATAAAATTATGCCACTAATATTATGAGATTTATTAATAATATTAATTTTTCTTCAACGAAAATATCGATTTTTTATAAGTTTTCGCATATCTTATGAAATGATGCTAAAACTTTTCGGGATACATTATTTCATTGTTTTCACCAATTTACAGTCCATTTCAATGAGTTTGGTATCGACACTCGAGATTTTAGAAATATTTGTTCTGAAAAATCGCAGTATTACGAGATTCAACGCGATTTTTCGGGTCTGTGAACGCACCTTTCTTATCAATTTTATATTTTTATATGACTAATATTGACTTGCTCTTTAATATTCCGCTTTCAAATTCTGCGCATCTTCAAAGCTGAAAAAGGCAGAATTTAATTTTAATATTAATTTTGGGTTTTTCAATTTTACCATTTTCAGTTCACTCTTTGGAATGATTATGCAAACAGAAAAAATGTTCAGCATATTTTTCCGAACTTTTGGAGCTCTTGAACGGCATTGTATCTACATTTTGAAGAAAGTTACATCGATTCCGGCTTCAGAACCGGGAAATTCCTAAAATGCGGTTCTGCGACCTGGGACCAGGGTTATTGGAATTCTCGTCCCCAGAGTACTTCTACATAAAAGTTTGATCGAAATCAAAAATATTTTTTTGAAAGTTGTTCTCGGCCTCATGCAATCTCTCGTGATACCTGTCATATACTACATAATCAACAAGATACCTAAAGACTATTATTTCAGAACGTCTGTGTGTGTGTGTGTCCGTGTGTCCAAACTTTATTGCTGAATAACTCGGGAACAAAGAAATATTTCGTCACATTCTCTTCACTATCATATGCATATCCACAAAAGAAAACTTTTTATTGAAATTTTTTAAAACAAAATCCATAGCTAAGTGGGTTACGCGCTTGACTAGCAACCCGAGCGACGCAGGTTTGATCCCCGCCGCGGGCAAACCTTTTGCCGCATTTTTCGCAGGCGCGAGAAATCGTTCCAACACGTTTTTGAGTACCGTGAAACACGTTTTCACCTGTTTTGCCGAGTTTTTACGTGAAAAATCAAAATTTCGAAAAGTTCCCAATTGGTTCGCAGAGCTTCGGGGATCACAGGAAAAGTGTTTTGCATGTCAAAAATGTGTCTGATAGTGAACGTGTTCGGACGCGTTTTAACATGAAAAATCGGAAATTTAGAAAAGTTCCAAAATGATTCAGAGAGCGTAGGCGATCATAGAAAAGTGCTTTGTGATGTCGGAAACGTGTCTAAACGTGTTCGAAAATGTTCTGAACACACTGTATCTTGAGTTTCCGTTGTGAAAGGCTCGTGAGGCTGAGAGCTATCGAAAAAAAGTTGCCACGGAGCCACAAAGTGGCGTAGTGGCGTAGTCGATAGCTCTCAGCCTCACGAGCCTTTTGCAACGGAATAAGCCAGTACTCTTTGTAGCGATTAACACTCCCCATCATAAGACGAGCAGTCTAAGAATGCTCCTGCTGGACCTAACTTGAGGCGGGCTATTACAAATTCACAGACACTCATCCGAAATAATAAAACGTTCCGTTGATAATCCGTGCTGAACAACAGATACGGCTGCGAGAGAGCATGAGAAAGCGAGAGACGCGCCGAGGTATAGAAAGAGAGTACACCACCAGTAGTCCATTTCATGAAAAAAATTGTAATACCTTGCTTCCCCTGGACCGAATCTGGAGTTGGCTGCAAAGCTCCCCCTGGACAGAACTTAGAGCCGGCCACCGAGCTTCCTTGGACCGAACTGTGCCCCCTGGACCATACTTTGAAAACGTAGCGCGCACTTTACCATAACGTAGTTTAACCTCAACACACCCTGCTAGTTTACTACATAATCAACAAGATTTTTAGCTCCGTCTCTTTTGTGTGTTTCACACTAGGGTGGCGAAATCAGTGCAGTATCGATACACAGTGCATTCTCAGTACGTGCACTGAGTAGTACACCTGTGTATGGATACACTTGAAAAAAAACGAGAGTGATGTACTGAAATGCACTGTGCACTGCAGTACATGCGCCCCGTGCACTGCCAGTGCACTAGTGTACTGCTAGTACACTACTCAGGCAGAGCGTGTACTGCAGTACACAGTACATTTCAGTACATCACTCGCTTTTTCGAGTGTATCGATACATTTGACTTCTTCAAAATCAAGTGCTGCAGTGCACATGAGACTCAAGTGCACTGCAGTACTGTACTGCTATTAGCCATCCTATTTCATACGAATGAGCAAAAGTGGTTGTAGCTCTTTTTATTCATCGAGTTAATTCATGAGCTATCAAAGTTGAGTCCTACTACCTCCAATCAATAGGTGATCGGATACGGTAGGTCACTGGGTACGGTAGGTCATTTCTTCTTCTTCTTCTCTTCAGTTTCCTTCACGTCGCCCGCAGGCTGCGTCTTGCCCCAGTCCGTATCGTGATCCTGAAGAGAACATTTAAAATATTTTGGGGAGTAGTGTAGCTCGTAGGGTACGGTAGGTCATCGGGATACGGAAGGTCAGCAGATTAGGCTAGGTCACGGTGTACGGTGGATCATCGGGGAACGGTAGGCGAGGTAGCCAGGGTAGGCCGGGTGCGGCAGGTCGTCGAGGAAAACTAGGTCACGGGGATACGGTAGGTCATCGGGGTACGGTAGGTCATCGGGGTACGGTAGGTCATCGGGGTACGGTAGGTCATCGGGGCACGTGAAATCATCGGGGTACTGTAAACAACTCACATCAATCGATTCATCGTCTTTCTGGGGACGCGTCAGTCCCTTGTTGATGGCGTCTGCGACCGCCTGCGCTTCCTTATCCGCTATCGGTGTCTTCTCGGCCGCAGGTTCCTCTTTCCTGATAATAGTGGATTACGGTACGTCGGCACGGTAGGTTAGGGGGTAGATAACGGGATACGGTAGGTCGCCGATCTACGGTACGTACTCGGAGTACGGTAGGTCCGGTGGGTCACAAAGCTTACGAGAGACTATCTGACTCGGTCGAATTAATCTTGGCACAGTACTATAAATGAGTGGTTGAGATAAACATGTCACGTTGTAGTGTGGACGAGGCTGAGTTGACACGTGATGTATTTTGTATAATTAAAGTAATTATTGTAATAAAAATACAAATTACAGTCGGCTCGTATCGGCGACACTGGCCCCAAGAATGTGAGCGTCATAAAGGGCGTTCATCCGCCCGGCAAACCCCGCCTCACTCAAGACCGCCGTGGCGCCGCCACCCAAGTAAGAGAGACTATCTGACTCAATCAACATATTTCTTCAGTGGCTTGGCACAGTACTATAAATGAGTGGTTGAGATAAACATGTCACGTTGTAATGTGGACGAGGCTGAGTTGACACGTGATGTAAAAAGTTGCGAAATCGCTTCTACGCCTCAGGGCATTACGTCAGGAATTTCCGGCTTTTCAAAAACTTCATCAAATGGCCTCATGAGTGGTACCAATCGATTCCTCATCAAATTCTAAGACTTTTTCGACTCTATGCGTTTTTTGATAAACGTCGATCTAAGGCCGGAATAATCGAAAATATGTTTCACTTTTTACCTTTCTGCAATTCTAGGCACTTTCCCTCCGGAAGCGTTGAAGTTTTATTTTCGCATTGCGCTCGTAAAACAATAAGAGTCAAACCATGAGAGTATTATAAATTTTAATCAGGGTGTACCTTGTTCATGGATCGAGACATTAGTAGGGTCTCGATTTATTGTGTGCATGTTCGACATTTACCTCCTGCATTCTGTTCTATTTGACGGCTCTGACTTTGACGGCTCCAATGCTTTGAGCACCGCTATATTCATAGTTAATCGATATTTATTAACAGTTAGATATACGAATGCGCCGAATGCAATTGACAGTTCACTGCACTTCGATAATTAGCGGATAAAAGGCAAAAACTCCGCCCTTTAATCACTTTTTCAAATACCGGCTCACAACCCGCTCATTCTAGGGAAAGCATACGAACGTATTACAGAACGATGTGGCAATAATGCGCAGAGAACAGGGCAAATGAGAAAGCAGAAACGTGAAAATATTGAAAACAGCAACCCACATAAAAACATGGAATCGTCAAGAATCGTCGCAAGTCCGATCCACACGCATTCGCAGTCAGAGAAGATGGATTAGAATAGTGAACTACGACAAACATTACTAACTACGGTTAATTAATATCGATTAACTATGAAAATAGCGGTGCTCAAAGCATTGGAGCCGTCAAAGTCAGAGCCGTCAAATAGAACAGAATGCAGGAGGTAAATGTCGAACATGCACACAATAAATCGAGACCCTACTAATGTCTCGATCCCTGAACAAGGTACACCCTGATTAAAATTTATAATACTCTCATGGTTTGACTCTTATTGTTTTACGAGCGCAATGCGAAAATAAAACTTCAACGCTTCCGGAGGGAAAGTGCCTAGAATTGCAGAAAGGTAAAAAGTGAAACATATTTTCGATTATTCCGGCCTTAGATCGACGTTTATCAAAAAACGCATAGAGTCGAAAAAGTCTTAGAATTTGATGAGGAATCGATTGGTACCACTCATGAGGCCATTTGATGAAGTTTTTGAAAAGCCGGAAATTCCTATGACGTAATGCCCTGAGGCGTAGAAACGATTTCGCAACTTTTTACATCACGTGTCAACTCAGCCTCGTCCACACTACAACGTGACATGTTTATCTCAACCACTCATTTATAGTACTGTGCCAAGCCACTGAAGAAATATGTTGATTGAGTCAGATAGTCTCTCTTACTTGGGTGGCGGCGCCACGGCGGTCTTGAGTGAGGCGGGGTTTGCCGGGCGGACGGGGTCAACGCCCTTTATGACGCTCACATTCTTGGGGCCAGTGTCGCCGATACGAGCCGACTGTAATTTGCATTTTTATTACAATAATTACTTTAATTATACAAAATATAATGCTAATTACCGGTTTCTGCGCTGGCTTCACCGCCTTTGCCTGGTTGCCGCACGCGAACAGAGCGAGGAGGAGCAGCGCAAGCATCTGGAGCAGGGGCGATCATAAGGTTGACCCGACGAACCCCAGTTCGCCGAAATACGGTACAAGTATGGTAGGCTTACCAGTAGAAGAATCAGCACCATCGAATCGACGAAAGCAGCGGAGCGACAGTTCGGAATGGCAGGGAAGGGTGAGAGTGAAGAGGAGAGGGGTTAAATAGGCGCTGAACTTGTTGAAAGTTGATTTGAATCAAATGCAAAACACTGATTGTTTTTGAAAAAGAAACACGTGCAGGAGAGTCGGAGTAATTCACGTGCGTTCTTATAACTACCCATTAATGAAAGGACATTATTTTAAAACTTGGTTCCGATCCTCCAGGAAGGGGTCGTGCCGCACGGGAATATGTGCAAATAAGGAATCGATATTTATAGCGGTTCGGAGCTCTGCCTTTCTCCATGATACTTTCGAATATTGCATGATTTAGATTTATCATTTCTAAGTAAATCTTCTACAACCGGATGGAAGTGCACATTAGGATGGCTTCTCAATAAATCGCTCTCTACATTTCGCACACTCTCTCATCGCTCTGACCGACGAGCTAGTATTACATTTATAAAATGATACGATCATACCAAAAAGCCAAATCACGAACTTCCGTTGTTTACCATACAGAAACAATGACGACCCTCTATCTTTTGCGTGCTCTCTCGTCTCGGTAAACACAGGAAGTCCCAGTTCGACATTTTGTTTGAACGTATCATTTTATAAATGTAATATGCAGACTTATGAGGGTATTTCTGGCGAACCGATCACTTGTCCACATTGGAAACCAAATCTGTCTTCCTGCAGGCCCATTTACCTTGATATCGAGATTAAGCTATGTATACTTCTGTATCTACAGTCAGTCCCATCAACAAATCATCCAATCAAGCGATCAAATTTCCCTTTCCTCTTTATCTGCTTTCACTTTTAATTAGGCCATCTCTCTCTCGGCAGAGCGCCCAGCGATAGCGAAAGCTGGATGAGAAATGCTGGAAAGCGGTTTGCTCTCTCTCTCTCTCTCTCTCTCTCTCTCTCTCTCCTCCTTCTAATTTCCCTTTCGCAGTTCCACCGTGCGAAGTTCGCCTTGAGGGCGGAGTCGCGCTAAAGATAAGGCACATTTGAGAGCCCCCGGGGCAGATAGGCAGTGTCTGAGAGAACGTGTGAAATGGAGAGACCGGAAGAGAAAGAGAGACGAAGGGAAAGCGGAAATGGCAGAGGGGCCGCGGGCAAGCAGCCGAAACCTTTAATCGTCCCTTGGCTTGTCGCTGTTTCCTTGCTGTCTTCCCTTAGAGTATAGGGTTTTTAAAACGTTTCCCAATTTTTAGAGTCCTTTCATGCCGTGCAATTACTCATCAACCGACCGGTGAAGATATTGTGCGAAATACAGCGATTCGGACTCGTTTAAAAAAAACTCTGTTGTCGTCCCGATATTCATATTTAATTAATATTTTAATTAATTATATATTTAATGAACTTTAGTGATGCGCTCAACGACTCTTCTCCTGGTCGCGGCTTGCTTTGGCGCCGTCGCAGAGGCGAGGAAAAACGTGCTCAAGACCAAAAAGTGGGTATAATATTGTTTATCATGCAATTTACACAGCAAATTGTAATATAAAATTGAGACTAAGTGAAAATAACGGCATACATGATATACGATGTCACATATAGTGACAAAGAAGGTGTTCTCAGAAAAGCTGAGAAAAAGAGATAACGTTTGATGAGGTAGATATGTATGAGGAGTACCCTTTCTTATTTTGTTTTATTTCAGATAACTTCAACCATGCATGCATTTTTTCACCTATTTGAAAATCCCACGTTAGATAACATTTTTTTCTTCAATTGTTGAACTTTTGATTTTGTTATTTAAAGGTGGTGTCCCACGAACTTTTGGTCAACTGAGTTCTCACTGTCGGGTTATGGTAAACGGTTTCCTGATAATAGCCCCGAAAACCGCATGTTCAGCCGATAAGTCTGAACAAAGTTATTCGCGTTTGGCTGTGTGCCAAACTGACCCTGAATGCAGGAATTCAAAAATGATAGGGAGGGATAAGGGTAGAAGAGGAGAGAGCGACCGCGTCATTGAAACATATGAGATTAGGAATGATTAAGCAGGAGATTCGTGATACTCCTTCTTTAATGCTAACTTTTAGATACAAGTGCGTTGAGGTTATGGAGGACGAAGACGCGCTGGTCAGCAGGGTAAGCGGTTTTGTGAGTAATGGTCAGACCCTCTCCATTCTACACGCTCTCTCCTCAGTCAGACAGTGACAGAGAGCATGTGAAATGGAGAGAGCCAGACACTTGCTCGATTTTGCGCATTTTCAAGAAATTTTTTTTCGGAAGTAATTTTATAGGGCTCTTCAAGTCAATCAAAGTGACAATACCCATGCATGAAGCAAAGGTGTACAGTAGGGATGCCGGATCAGTGTTCTTATTACATAATTTTCAGCAAGAGATCGGTAATGTGGCTACGAACCGGCACCATAGTGTACAAAAATGATCAATAATACACAAGAGAACAAATACCACTTTTCAGGGTTACAATGGCTGGTCGAAGGATGACGAGGAGTTGCGACCGATCGGGTCGGCGCGGCTGGGTCAGCAGCCGCCGCAGATGCGTGCCCCGCCCCCTCCAGCTGCAGCTGCAGCACCTGCAGCAGAGTACAGCGAATACGGCCAGACGGAGGAGCACACCAGTGAGTATTTTTTTTGCATTTTTACATTAGCACAATATCCGAACCTCTTTCGACATATTCGCTCAGAAATCATTGACGTTCTATCAAAACTTTCCATTTTTTTATCTGCAACGAGTTTTTGTTTGTATCATTCCGAAATCAATTTCGACAATCTCGATCACGGTGGAATAGAATATTCCGCGATTCCTGGTGCTTCTCATGCTTTCCATACCCGATTTGTTCTCTTCAACCATTCATTTGTGCTTCCAACCCTCCAGAGAGGGGCAGCAGCGAGAGTGATATAGACACGCTCTCATTATTATTCACTCTCTCGAGCCCTGCCCCCGGAGGTTTCACCTGGCTGCAGTTCATTATCGGTCGATTCCTGGACTTCTAGTGGACTCGCGATGTTCATCGCTGAATTCCATTCAAATTGGGATACGTTTCGATCCATTCCAATTAGCTCGGTGGCACCGCGAACAATGCCCGTTTTCACTCTACGTTTTACTAGTCAAATATGTCTTTCCGAGGGCATTCCTGCAACCACAAGATCGATATTACGGTGACAACTACGGTACACAAAACCAATCGATAGTACGGTAAAAAAGGGACATTACGGTACACCAACTCAATCGATATTAATGTAGAAAATAAATCGGCATTTGGGTGAAAATTGGATATCACGGTACACATAATCAAGACATATTACGGTATCAAATCCAATCTAGATTACGGTAACAAAATCAATCGATATTCCCTTCCAGAAGCGCCCAAGACGTCCTCGTTCATCTCCCCGATGGCGGCTGCACGCGACTCGCACGGAAACCCGCTCGTCCTCTCACCCCAGCACTGCCAGCAGGTGGGGAAAAGGAGGATTACGGTAGACCCTAGTTATCGGGAACTGATGTTATTTTGTTATTTTATTGCAACACTCTAGTCCATGTACACTCAGTGAAAATTACTTCGTCGCATGCATGAAGTAATTCATTACTTCAGTGAAATACGTTAGAAAAGCAATCGAAGTAATTGAGTACGTCAAACACAGTTGTAGTGTATTTCCACAGAAGTAATTAATCACTTCATGAATGCGCCAAAAAAATGTAATTTCTCTCGCACTGCAGCCTGGAAAGTCGTAGTATGCCAAATCTCCAGGGTAGGATATTGGGATTATGAATGAGCCACTTGTGCTGCTACTATCCGAAAAACTAGAGTTTTACTGGTCTCTGAGGCTACTCATTTTGCTGATGACGTAATTCAGGTCACGCACTACGCCTCGATGTACGGTGTGCGCGACGTTCTCTCCTGGGTGAAGTCAAACTGCGCATTCGCCAAGATGTACCTGCCCACGGCGACTTGTGCCGAGATCAACATTCTGATCGCATCGTGCTACCCCGTGAGTTCCCGGTGGTCATTACTCAAGAAAGGGGCAGAATGTGATAAAGCGTGCCAACCCCCAGTTTTGCACAATCTCTGAAACTGATATATTTCTGGAGAATTTGAATTGTGCATCTCTTATGCTGCGCTAATTTCATCGGGGAAATTGCCCCATCAAAGGGTGGGAAACTCGTGTAACTCAGCTCAAACTAAACGAAATCTCTCCAATCAAAAAGGAAAATGTCCCAAACGTGGCTTGTAATATCTGTATCAAATTTGGAAGTTGTAGCTTCACTAGGAAAAAGTTATTAAAGGGTGCATAAAACTGTCTTGCACCTTGCACCCCATGAAATTTGCGCAGCATCAATCGCGGTGGACTTTTTCAATGTTGCATGTACGATAGGGTGGCTAATAGCAGTACAGTACTGCAGTGCACTTGAACCTCTAGTGCACTGCAGTACTTAATTTTGAAGAAACCAAATGTATCGATACACTCGGAAAAGCGAGAGTGATGTACTGAAATGCACTGTGCACTGCAGTACACGCTCTCCCGCAGCGCGTCGTGTACTAGCAGTACACAGTACATTGGCAGTACACGGCGCGCGTGTACTGCAGTGCACAGTGCATTTCAGTACATCAGTCTCGCTTTTTCGAGTGTATCGATACACCGGTGTACTACTCAGTGCACGTACTGAGAATGCACTGTGTATCGATACTACACTGATTTCGCCACCCTAATGTACGAAGTTGCATCTCGCTACCAAACAATTTCCTCCTCCCTTAACTTTGAATCATCATAGCCATTGCAGCAGAAGGCCGCGCAGCCCACGCCCCGTCCGACCCGACGACCCAAGACCACGACCGTTGCAGCATCTGCAGCACCTGCAGCACCTGCCAACCCACTAGGCTTGTTCGGCATGCCCGCCAACTGGAACAACTGGTTGAAGTGGTAGATAGCTGATAACTACGTACACAATTGACTATTGCGAACGATTCCCTTTCTCAAACGCATTCCACACTTGCATAATCCATATTTGTTTACTCAGGTAAAGGGAGGGACATTCTAGCACCCTCTCGCTCCCAGCCCTCTTCGTAATCGGTAGTTATGTTTTTCGCCACTATCACGATCCTGCTTTCCTCTCTCAAACTTTCTCGTTCTTTTTCGCCCGCAAAAGTCGTCCTTATCCGAGCGATAGTGAAATAGATTTATCCCCCGAAGATTTCTCGCAAGCTTGATTTGTCGCTGCGACCTGACACATTCACCCGTTGCTGGAAGAGCTGAGCGAGTTTTCTCCCCCCGATCCTCAGCTAATGGGCAATCCCTTCCCCTTGCCAAACGGAGTCCGCATGATTCCAAACCTACAGCCAGGGTAAGAGCAAGAGACTGTGCACAAGTGAGAGTTTCTCTCGATTCTACACGCTCTCTCACTCCGTAGCCCTCTCTGCTTGGTTGACCGGCCTTTAGAACGGTGTGCTATCGTAATCATCCCTAGAATCCTACCGTACTTTCCCAATCAATCCCCTCTACCCTGATCTCAAGAGCTCCCCATGCCTGTAAGTACTGTCCCAGCAATGTATTTATTTGCAATCCAATAAAGTGCCATTACATACAAATTCGATTTTTATCATTTCGTTTGACAATATAGAAAAGCATGAGGTAATCAATAACATCTTCGATATGCTACCGAAATCAATACAAATACAACAGAAAAAGCGAGTCTAAACCCAGAGAAATACCCAATTGGAGGAACAATACTGCATGGCTAGAATTGTAAATAGAAAGAGGGGGGAGGGTTGAATAAAATAAACAATTTTACAGAAATAATACACAAGTATGGGTGATGGTACACGGGAAATTGCTACACTACCAACGCTGAAATTGTGAGTGAGTAAGAGATCGATGATTGATGGGGGCTATACCGTAATCTCAGAGGAGAGGGGGCTACCGTACCCCTAGTTGTTCCAGTCGAGACACACCGTAAACTGGAGGATGCGCGAGATCACGGGCGCCACGTTGTCTACGGTGCCGCCGCTCGCCAGCCATGATGACGTCAGCGTCCTGCGAACAATCATATATTTTCTTCCGACCAGAAATATCGTGATTGTCCGTATGATCAGTCTCAGAGCCAAAGTGGTCAGACAAACCAACAAACTGGTCATATCAATACCGCAAGTTGATGTGAACTGGTAAACGAAAACATATGCGAACAATAATAATTTTTTAAAGAAATTACCCTTCGGATTTCACTCCCGGACGAACAAAAACAGCACTAAATGGTATTTCATTGCTAAGTTTGATGCGAGCGGTTAAAAGAGAGCGATTTTGAGTAATGGAGCCGAAAGATCAAAGATCACACTCACTCTTCAATTGCTACATCGCACGACAGTCCCTTCAGCGAGTCGTCGCGCGTCACCTGCGAACGATCGATATTCTTTTCGTTAACAGTACTGTATCAGATTTTTTTTTCGTCCATAATTAAATTTAGAAATTTGTCCAATATGTATGCTTTGCTGTGCAAATTTTAATAAACGCTGCAAAAAAATCGGTTACCAAGTCGCTTTCTAGCGCAATTTTCAGCAAGCCGCCTGTTTTTTTTATTCTTAGGATTTAGATACCATAATAACTATCGCAGCTACTTCTTCTTCATCATCTTGCCCCTTCCTACCGTAATACAAGTCTCCTCACCTGCAGCCATATGAGCGGTCGCGACTTGACGACGTGATCCGCGTCCGCGAACGACTGCAGCACCTGCAGCACGGCACATCATAACACAGGTCGATCAACCCTACAGAAAGGGACGTGAAGTACGAGACCGTGTAAAATCGAAAGGAACTCTCGAAATGTTCTCTTGACTCCAGTCTGTAGGTTCGGAATAATGTGAAGGGGAAGTGTTTTTTTCCGGCTACACTATCCTTCAACACCCTTTCCAATATTCGAATACACTAGCATGTCGACTTTCCAGTCGCTATGGCAATTATATCAAGCACCACAGTCAGTGCATGAATCAATAGGGAAGCACATTGAGTAGTCGTTGCTACATATATAAAATCGATAGAGCTACAGTAATCAGATCAAATAACCACTACCGTAACCCCAACCACTCACAAGTGGCACGTCCCACGACAGCTTCTCGATCGCGCGCAGTCCGATCGTCGACTTGCTCCCGCCTGTAATGGAGTGCTATTTATTGATTTTTTAATATTTAAGAATATTATAAACAACATTTAATTTTCTGCACAACTAGCAGAGTCTTACTTATGCGGTGTTAGTTTTTTGGAAAAGAAAATGGAAAAAAGAAAAAGGGTGTTAGTTTTTCCGCCGCCTTTTTCGGAAAATGTCCGAGATTTGAATTCCCGCATTTTCAGTATCTCGGCTCCCTGTCAAGCTAGCCATGCGAAACTTCTTTTATGGTTAATTTCACGTCTAGAAATCATAAAACAAGTTTCGTGTGCCTAGCTCTTCTGGGAACAGAGTTATAAGCGATAATCGATAAATGCGGGAATTCGAATCTTGAGCTTTTTTCCGAAAAAGGCGGCGAAAACTAACACCCTTTTGCCTTTTCCATTTTCTTTTCCAAGAAACTAACACCACATTGAATATAGCAGTGATCCAGAAAATATTCATAGTATCGATGAGTTTCGAAAAAAGTTTCTACTTTCGAGAAACTAATGTAAACACATTGAATAACACCACATAGAATATAGCAGTGATCCAGAAACTATTCATAGTATCGATGAGTTTCGAAAAAAGCTTCTACTTTCGAGAAACTAATGTATCGATGTTTCATAACCAGGCGATTTTCGGATATCACAATCCAACTTATTGACTAGGAACACGATTAATCAGTTTGATGATATGCGATATTACCACGTTTTAGAGTGCGCGCTGCTGATTTCACTACCGCAACCAATTCGCAATACTCCGAGTTTTCAACGAACGATGTGCTGCGCGATTTTTGGGCAAAATAGGTCAAGAAGTGGGTTGATTTCTACATAACCTGCCCGCCAAGGTCTCCTTAAAGACCCCCAAAATGTAGAAACCTGCCCGGTAGACCAGGAAAAAATCAAAAACCTGCCCGACAAAATTTCCATGCTACTTTTGCTTTTTGACCTCTGTTGGGCAATTTCCGTATCGTGTAATACTCTGTGGATAATCTAACGCGCATAGCCTTTTTTCTGTGGAAAAGTCTTGAATGGAAATCACGTATCCGCGCGCAGCATCTGGGCCAGAATCTCGCTCATATCGTTCGTTGAAAACTCGGAGTACTTGTTAGCGCCTTTTACAGTGACGGGCACGTTGCGCGCGCAATACCTCCACTACCATAGTCGAATTGTCATACCTTTTAGCGTGTTGTCCAGCGTCGCGTGAAGATGCGCACGTTGCGTGCCCGGCGTCGACGAGACTACCGTAGTCTTGCGGCCGAGCAGCGAGCCCGTGGTCGTCGTCAGATCGTCGAGGAGATGGGCGGAGGCCGCTGAAATGTAGTAATAATAAAATATATTACTGTAATAATAATAATAATAATAATTCCAGTCGTCGAGCAGGGTGCGCGGAGCGACAACTACATTATACTTCCGCCATGGTATCTGCAGTAGTTTTGTTGTGGTCACGATAGTAGCGCCAATGCTCCCGTAGCATAAATTGGCAATATCGATAGGACAAAACGTAGTATTTTTTTGCACAGCAGAACCATAAAAGCGTGCAATAGAATTCATAACTAGCTGTACGGGTCTTTGCAAAGCGGCAAAGATGTCCATTCAAAACAATCCCTTGTTTGGTACAATGTGCGAGGTAGCTACGAGAGAGCTTTTGTTCTTGCCATTTTCGAGCTTCAACACTTTTGTCGCAAGATACCGTCTCGCTAGTTAAAATAAATAGTATTTTATATTTTAATTATCAAAACAAATACGGCAAATATCACTAACCGGGTGCATAGATAACGACGACTACTGGATCCACCGTCGAGTTATCGAACCACCTTAATCATTCGATACAGTAATTAAATTATTTTAATTTAAATCTATCCATCACGTAATGAACACTCGTAAAAAAGAAAAGAAATACAGCCATAACCACAATTTCCGTACCTGTCAGCGGCTATCCTCAACTGAGTGCGATCCCGAGCGGAGACGGTGGGATACGCCTTGAGTACCGTACCCAGCAGCTTGCCGTACTCGGTCCTGCAAGCATACTGTAAACGATCAATCAATATTACTAAGTATGTCTTTACTGCAATTACGGGCGCAACATACAAACGTGCGCAGAAATAGACCGATTAAAACATTTATCGATTAATTGTCTGATCGCACGTGGGTTTCATGCTATTGTATGGTGCCCCCCCCCCCAGAAATGGAAAACTCCAAAAAGTTGGGCCAAAACCTTCAACTATTTAGCTTCTTGTACGTTTGCATGGTGCCCCGCGACCAGGTTTCCGGATAATGCAGAGTCCCCCTCCCCCGGGTAACCGTGCCCATGAGTGTGCTTGATACCGTACCGGGTCGGCTCGGCGATCGATTTGGCTCCCAGCAGGAATTGCAGCAGCACTCCGACGATGCAGAATACGATCAGGCCGAGGAAGGCGTAGCCGTAGGGAAACTCAGAGGCCGTCGTGGTACTGAAAAGATATAATAAATAATAATAATAATATGTTTTTAATGAAACATGGCTGACTATTCACATTATAACCAATGTACATGATAAACTTGAGTTGAACAAGTGCTACTGATAGTAGGAACTAGAATTTTCAACAGTGCTGCTTCGAATTATAACGATTTTCATCCGAGAAACGGATGAAAATCGTTGCTCTGTCAGGCTCTGGCTCGCAGCAGAGATCAACTTTGGCATTGGTTTTGCGAAAGGACCGTGGTTCGAATTCCAGTCCGTGCGCTAATGTTTTCTGTCTTGCAATTATAATGTTCTTACAATTAGAGCTCACTCGGCTATGAACAGTGTTTGCTTGAAAACAAGTTGAAGTGAATGCATAGTAAGAACAGTTATATCCTTTAAAAAATAATAAATACAATCTTCAACAGCGCACCTCGTGTTGAAAGAGGACGAGGAGGAGTTGAAGCTGTGCTCTCTCGAGACGCCGCGCGATTTAAGCCGCTCCGTCCGATGGGTCGTCGACGATTCCTCGTGATCATCCTGAATATTAAAAACTATTTTAATTAATTATATTAATTAAAATAATATTTTTTTTAAAATTAGAATTTATAAACATCCACAAGTACATCTATTTGAGCGTCAGATCATAATTCGTTCGGTCTATGACACACTCGTTTCGAGTAGTCAACGCATTGTGCTTCTGGTGAATTTTCGATGCTAAAAGCGGAAAAGATTGAAAGGGACAATGTAGATCAATGTGCTGTTCATGTCGCACACATTTCTCGATAAAGATCCCAACTTGATTTGAATGTGCATGACCAGAGTAGGAGAAGCGGGTAGATCAATCGGGTTTATCCGGACGTTTCGTCAAACTATGGCATCATCAGCGGTGGTTAATTGATTGATCTACCCGCTTCTCCTACTCTGGGCATGCACATTTAAATAAAGTTAAATCATGTCAAGAAGCTTACCAAGTCTCCAAATTATAATGACCCCAACACAAGTAATAGAATGTGAAAAGGACTGGCAACCAACCTCCATCGTATCCGGCTCCTCCTCCGACCCTTCAACCTCGCTGAGCACGGGGTAGACGCGCTGCTGAAATAGAAACCACTCGTTGACGCGAATAAAACGTTAAATGATATTCGTCAGTCGTCGATTATTCCTTACTCGCCAGAGCGATTAGACAGAGACGGGATTCGTTTAAACGACAGGATGCCTCGACAAATAACAAAGCAACACGCTCCAAAAGATGCAAATGAAGTAGCGAAAGAGTTGTATGAGGAGAGTGGGGAAATATTGCCTTTATGCAATATTTCTTGAGGTCTTATCACTCGCCACGCAATCGTTGCATGACCACGGACATTGCCAATTACTAATAGATAATAGCCGGAAAATACAGATCTAGGCGCAACTGAGATGTCCGGAACGACTTAGACAAGCGACCAACCTTGGTGGGCGACTCGTTAACGGGCGGCGCTGTCGACCGCGTCGAGAGGCTCCGCCGAGTGGTCACCACCATGCGAGCAACCGGAAAAGATTAAACATTGAAGAGCGGGAAATACGTAAATTCGGCGACTCAAGTCTAAGCAAAGTGATTTACCACGAAGCCTGAGATACTGCCTTACTAGTTGCACAAAAATATAGCATAAATCGCGAGTAAACATTAAGATAAACATGAAATAACCAAAATAATTCAAAAACACCAGATGAATCGCGAACTGAAGCACTACCGTAAGATTTGAGTTGGCGCAGACCGTGGGCCAGGTTTATATCCGCCTGAAATTTTATGAGAGGTTATCTGAATGGGTCGACATATTCTTGGCACAGGGTTACATTTACAATGCGATACTAACTATGCTATAAATTAATGCGCCATGTGAGGAGTACGAATACACTAAACAGAAAGTTCAAAAACGCGTTTACGCCTCAGGCGATGAAACCGCGCGATTATGACGTCATTATCTATTTTCACCAATTCGAACCGAATCAATTTGTACTGTGTATTAATGGATTCCTCGTCAAAATACAACTATTTTTTGGTTACGGAACTTTTTTGATTGGAGCCGATGCTAGCGAGTTATTCAATGAAATGTGTTTCATTTAATTTTCATTAGAAAGTTTCTAGTAAAAAATAAAATTTTATTTGATCATTTTGATCGTTGAATTATTATACAAAATATATTTTAAAAAGAAAATAAAATTTGCCCTTGAAGGAAGTTAAATCAGCAAAAGTATAGCGAAAACTCGAATAAAGTCAGTCCTCGATTTCTATGCAATACCGTAATTATTTAAATTCCTTCACTTTTCCTCGGTTTAACTTTGTCATCTTTACATTTTACAGTTTTCTTCTATTACATAGAGCACATCGGAGTCGATAACGAGAGAAATTAGATAATATTAATATGTTTTCGATATTGATAAAACCGTATGATTCGAGTACTTACCGTACTTATGCTGTCAACAACTGACTTTATTCGAGTTTTCGCTATACTTTTGCTGATTTGACTTCCTTCCAGGGCAAATTTTATTTTCCTTTTAAAATATATTTTGTATTTTAATTCAACGATTAAAATTATCAAATAAAATTTTATTTTTTACGAGAAACTTTTTAATGAAAATTAAATGAAACACATTTCACTGAATAACTCGCTAGCATCGGCTCCCATCAAAATAGTTCCGTAACCAAAAAATAGTTGCATTTTGACGAGGAATCCATTAATAAACAGTACAAATTGATTCGGTTCGAATTGGCGAAAATAGATAATGACGTCATAATCGCGCGGTTTCATCGCCTGAGGCGTAAACGCGTTTTTGAACTTTCTGTTTAGTGTATTCGTACTCCTCACATGGCGCATTAATTTATAGCATAGTTAGTATCGCATTGTAAATGTAGCCCTGTGCCAAGATTCTGAACAAATATGTCGACCCACTGAGATAACCTCTCTTATTTTATTTTATTTATCGTTTCAAATTATATTTTGAATTTTCATTAATAAAATATTATTTCTGCTGTAAATAAATCGAACAAAAATTATAACCATGTTTTTCAGTCACATGATTGTTTCTCACGTTTTCTTCAGTGACCTACTTATGTACATTTATCTAAATTGAATATCTTCAGAAATCCTTGCATAGAGAACGCTGCATTTTCGGAAAGCTCTCATCAGTCTTGGGATCTACACGGCGGCATGTGAAAACGTATGTTTCCCAACCTCCAGAATGGGGTAATGAGCGAGAGACGGTGTGAAGGAGATTTCGAGAGAGCCCTTATCAGTTTCACTCTCACGCTTCTGGCCCCTTTCTGGAGATTAGCGCGAAGTATGGAATCATAAGGGCTGTGTGGCACGGGATCGAGTCAACAGGTCTGCCGGTCACGCTCTGAGATTCCCAGAAATCATCACTTACACCTACTTACACTAGTCTGTTTTCTCCAAACGTCGACTGTACTTTGGGAGGGTGTACCGTACACAGCATTCGAAACCGAGTCAGAGAGAACGAGTTAGAGAAAGAGAGAGATGGCGAGAGAGCGCGCCAAATAAGAGGGTCAGACAACGAGAGACGTTCTTGGCATGGTGCCAACTGGATGCTGTACCGTATCTGGGGCTTCCTTCCAAATCCGCCCTTGATTCGCCTCCCATCTCCCACGCCATCTTCTCGTATAGTATAGAGCTCAATATCCCAATCTACCGTGAGAGTCACATTTCGCCCTGAGGGCATTTAGTTTCATGCCCGCGCCCAATCCATTAGTCCGATTTCTCTTAGCTGCCATCCCGCTCCTCGCTCAACTGTATTACATCATTCCTCCAGCACGATATCCTTACACAAAGGGGTTTGAACCGAGAGAGTGTGTGAAATCAAGAACGACTCTCTCATCCTTGCACACTCTCTCACCTTGACCCCTTCGAGTAGGTTTGGCATCAGTGTACGATAGTGAAAAAATGCCAGACAAAACCCTCCCACTTACTACAACGTGGGAGCGTTTTGTGATGCGGGCCGGCTTATAATAGCTGGCCCTCACTATTTTCATCTCAATGTGCGCTCATTCCTATGAAAACGCGGTTGATGACACTGTTATTCTCTTTGCTTCCCTCTAGCTTTTCTGCCTCTCGGGCTGGTCTTACAATTGCAAATTATGACGTAGTTGAGATTGGATCATGTATCGGTCTAAAGCCCATTGAAAAGTACATTACTAGAGATAGTGCATATGCGCAATACGTTTATCCCTAGCAGCAAACTCACCGTTTTACAATGCCTGTCTCGATGGTGCCAAGCCTCCGGAGAGGGTTAGGAGCGAGGGAGTGTGCGAAAACGAGAGAGCTCTTTCTGGAGATTTGCGAGAACTGCATGAAAGGTGTTGATCACGCCTCGCATGACATCAGACGCACGCTCTACGGCGTCTTGCCGCAGAAAACAATTCACTCGCTATCTTCCACACGTGCTCGCGCGCAGAAAATACGTAGGCGTGGATTGAATTTGAACACCTACACGGGGATTTTGATCATACCCACTGGCACTTTTTTATCGATCGCATGATTCTGAAGGGTTATATTCGAGCTGCATAATGACCTTCTCCAATATCCTGAATTTAGAAGGCCTTCCTCGGTGAACTCGCAAAAAGCTTTAGAAATTTCTCGAAAACGCGTGTCTTCTTTTCCTTTCTCATTGCTTTTGACCTTTTCTCGCTGTCCTTTGTGTGTTTCGCAAATTCCGCCCCAGCAAGTTCGTAACTGCCCTCGCGAAACCTTTGCTATGCTATCCTATTCCTTTTGTTTCTCCTCCTCCCGCTTTCGAAAAGGGGCGTGGCCGGGGAATGCGTAATGTACTCTCGACTCGCTGCATAGTCATTCATTCCCATTGCCACATCGTGGAACTGCCTAGTCAGTCCTCCAGAAAGGGGTCTGGAGCTGGAACTTCTCCCAACACCCTGACCCCTTTCTGGAGGTTCGGCAGGTCGGTGAAATGATGCCACGCTGCTTTTAACTAGGTTATTCGTGCGCCAAACACACTTAGCAAGGACTAACTATTTGTTGTCAGTGTTGGTCGTGGGTCCCACCACGTGTTGTTTCTTTGTGATCCACAGTAGAATATTTTCCTAACATATTGAAACCAGATTCAATTTAAATACCATTTTCAGACGCGGTGCTCTGAGCACAAAATCACCGTTAATTACTCTGATCTTTTTTCCCTTCTCATTCCTTTGATCACAAACTGTCTCGGTGATTTGCGTGCGCTTGCAAATGCTTCGTTTTCGCATCTAAATCACGGCATCATTCACGGCAAATCCCTGCTATTTAAGCTATCCCAAACGATTAGCATTTTAAAATATGTAAGCTGATATTTGGCACAACCTTTCGCGATTTCGCTGAAAATATGTGGTATTACAAATGTAAAATACTACGATCCACTTCGAGAACTACCTGTGGTGTGCTTGATGTCTGATTCTCTCGCTTTCGCGTGCACTCTCGTTCTTGTTTCTGATGTTTATCAGCGGAACGTTTTATTATTTCGGGCGAGTGTTTGTGAATTTGTAATATTTGCACACAACTCTAGCACACATATCTATTGTACCTCTGACCATGTTTACGAGCCCTATGTAAAATATTTGTTGCCATAGAGCACGAATTGCGTTGCAAATATTCGCAGTTTAGAGCCTGAACTCGCTCCATTTCGAGCCCTTTTTCACCCTCAGCCTCTCACTCGAAACATCTCAAGTGCGTCGCTTTCCATATTTTCATCAACTAGCGCCCACTTATTGTTTTATGAGTTTGGTTCCTTACTGCGGCCTTCATACGCACTTTAATGAACCAAGCGAAATCCCCGAAATGCCCCCAAATTTTAACGAATTTCGAAAGTTTGCCCAAATGCTTCGCATATTCTTATTTTAGCAGTGGTTTTGCACTATTGCATCATCGTCTTTTTCTTACTTTACCCTTTCGTTTTCGATTTGTAGCAGTCAGAGAACATTTCTTCGAAACAGTGGGTGTACTAATAATGTCGAGAGAGGCACGTAAAGTTGCTGCATAAAATGTGCCTCTGACAAAGGTACCGAAAGTACGAGTACTTGATGTTCATAATGCAATTTTGCTGGAGGATGTTGCATGAGAGTAACCAGGAGAAAAGGTTTCTACCATTTACAAATGCAAATTTACCCAATCAGTGTCATTTTTTACAGAGATCGATTAGGTGATCAGGAAGTAAAAGTAGTACGTGACTAGTGAGGGGATAAAAGTAGTTATAGTAAAACCGTATATGAACCCAATAAAGTGAAATAAAACTATAATTTATATAAAGTATAATATATTCAGGACGGAATTCAGAGGTTGTTTACTATCCAGAGAACCGCGAGAAATAATATCATATGTGGATTTTCGCACGCTCACAATAGGAAAAAGAATCATTTTGCCTAGTTATGGATGCCCTTTTCGTTTTTCCATCCCACCTAGATATAATAAATCAAATAACTAATTGTGAGACGGAAATATTGAGAGGAATGAATCGATTACGTGAGAAAATGACGTTTGCATTCATCAAGTTATTACTAGTTAAATTATTTTTTAATCTCAACTTCTTTTCTGCAGTTGGCAGAGAGTAATTGCAGAACACGAAAACACTCCTCGTCCCCCGACTCCTACACGTTCGCACCTTTTTTATGAGCAAAACGTTCAAATTTTAATGCCCGCAATTGTATATCTCGGTTCCCAGTGAGACTTGAAAATCTTTTTCTTGAGTGTAAAACAGATTTACACCCAAAAGTTTTCAGACCGTCTGCTGTTCAAATCTAAACTTCCCATCTGTAAAATTTGCGCATTGTGATGCTGCGCTAAATTCTTCAGGGAAATTTCCCCATCAAAGGGTGGAAAACGAGTGTAACTCAGCTCAAACTGAACGAAATCTCTCCAATCAAAAAGGGAAACTAGCAGGGTGTGTTGAGGTTAAACTACGTTATGGTAGGGTGCGCACTACGTTTTCAAAGCATGGTTCAGGGGGGCGTTCAGTTGCAGGGCACAGTTCAGTCCAGGGGGAGCTTTGCAGCCGACTCCAGGCTCGGTCCAGGGGAAGCTCGGTAGCAGGCTCCAAGTTCGGTCCAGGGGGAGCTCTGTAGCCAGCTCCAAATTCGGTTCAGGGGAAGCTTTACAGCCGGCTCCAAGTTCGGTCCAGGGGGAGCTCGATAGCCGGCTCCAGGTTACATTGAAGCTCGACTTATGTTGGGGAGTGTTAATCGCTACAAAGAGTACTGGCTTATTCCGTTGCAAAAGGCTCGTGAGGCTGAGAGCGATCGAAAAAAGTTGCCACTACGCCACTTCGTGGCTCCGTGGCAACTTTTTTCGATCGCTCTCAGCCTCACGAGCCTTTCTCAACGGAAACGCAAGATACAGTGCGTTCAGAACGTTTTCGAACACTTTCCCGATATCACAAAACGCTGTTCCTGTAATCCCCTACGCTCTCTGAATCACTTTGGAACTTTTCGAAAATTTCGATTTTCCACGTTAAAACGTGTTAGAACACGTTCTGACACGTTTCTGACATCGTAAAACACTTTTCCTGTGATCCCCTACGCTCTGTGAATCATTTTGGAACTTTTCGAAAATTTCGATTTTCCACGTTAAAACGTGTTAGAACACGTTCTGACACGTTTCTGACATCGCAAAACACTTTTCCTGTGATCCCCGACACTCGCCGGAGCGTTTGGAGAAAGTTCGAAAATTTCGATTTTTCATGTTAAAACTCGGCAAAACAGGTGAAAACGTGTTTCACGGTACTCAAAAACGTGTTAGAACGGTTTCTGGCACTTGCGAAAAATGCGGCAAAAGGTTTGCCCGCGGCGGAGGTCGAACCTGGGGGTCTCGGATTCAAAGTTTGGCTCGTAACCCACTTGGATTTCGTAAATTAAATTTTGTAAAATTTAAAAGGTATTCTGGTCGGGAATCATATGCAAAAGGATTTGGGAAGATAGCGCGATTTTGAAGCGAAATATAAGGAAAATGCGAAAAACGTGACCGCCGGACACACAGACAGACAGACAGACAGACAGACGTTCTGAAATAATAGTCTTTAGTAATGTTCCGATCGTGCCTTGCAATCCTGTATCAAGTTTGGAAGCGGTAGCTTCACTTGGAAGAAAGTTATGAAATGGTGCATAAAACTGTTTTGCACCTTGCACCCCATGAAATTTGCGCAGCATTAGTCGTCCCCTCCCAAGAGGTTCTTCCCTCCTGTGCGAAGCCACGTGATCCCGATCTTTATTCTTCAACCGCACCCAACTGGTATTAAAAAATCACCTCCCTCAAGGGGTCAAAAGATAGCGAGTCGTCACCTTTCGCGAGGTTCGGAATCACCCCCGCGCTTCCGTCACTCTCATTTTCCCGCTCGTCTAGTCACCAAAACGCAGCGTCATCGCCCTTATCTCCCTACTCCGGACGTCCTCCCACTCTCTTTTTACGACCTACCCCCCCCACCTGATTATGTACATAAGGGGTCACACAGCCTGATAGCACGATCAGTTCTCACCTAGTTTTCTCCTCCTTTTTCGCTCTTTCTAACCTTGTAATCTGCCCAAACCTCATACCACCTAGGAATACTGGTTCGGTATTTGCCTCTTTTCCTTATCAGTCGCAATACAGATCTCTCCTCCAAATACGAATACTTGCATCCCTTACCTCCTACTACATCGCACTTTCGCGCATATATAAACATAACTTATGACTCCACCTCCCCCTCATAGTTGCTCTAGCACGGGATCTACGTGTCTTCCTCTTTTCTCTCGCATTCCCAGTGTTTTAGCCTTTGAAGAGGTCAATTCGTGCCATTTCTCAGCTGTCCTTTGCTCACAAAAACACCTAATTTCTCGCGTATTTGATAATAATACCGCCCCTGTTATTGGTGTGTAATTTTGGTGTGGCCTGCTTACGTCGTCCGCCGAATCCAGTGTAGATTGCATTCGTTTTTCATACCCACTCAATCTACCTCTTGTGTTCCCAAGGGTTGACAGACGACGCAAGAATAGCGGAATCCACCGAGACAAATTGGCCATTTGTCAACCGGGAAACGGGCGCCGTTTCGGCATTCAACACGTCCGCTTTCCTATCTTCCGGATTTTAATCTTCCGGCTCCCGGCTTTAAAGAACGCCGCAATCACCTATGCATGTACCTATCACATCCGTGCAAACCTCCAGATCGCACCAAATTCGAGGGAGCGCTTTCTGGTGGACATTTTTTTCAAAGAACGGCGAAATCAGTGAGGCGCCTGAGCATTGTCTACGTCTGCCTGTTGAATTCCTGTCACCAGTCTTCCAGTAGTTGATCTTTGTGAGCGGCGTTCATGGCATCACTCGCGCCCACTCTTGCCTGCTCCTACTCTCCGGCTCTGGCCGCCCTGCCCCCTCTCCGGCTCCAGTGTCATTCTTGCGCCGTCTTTGTTTCTTTTTCGCCCCCAGACCACACTACTTCCATGTGGTGTGACTGACCACACCACTAGTACTACCACATACATGATTTATGCGCCGGCGCGGCGTCTGCGCGGCGCCAAAAGGCGCCCGCTCTCTTTTCCGCCAGCCAATGACGTCTGTCTCATCCCCCTTCTTCTCCCCTTTTGCCTCGCGTGCGCCCCGGGCCCAGCACATTCCTTTACAATTTTTGGTTCAACCACGCATAAGGAAAATCACACCCACCATTCTCCTTTTCTCCTTTCATTTTCACATGTGCGCGCCATTTTACGAATCCCCGCTCCGCTACAGTAGTGCATTGTTCGTGTCAGTTGTCGATGGCCTTCAGCTACCGTAAACTTCCCAAATTGCAGAAACACTCACACACAATGACTCGAACCGGGCTCATCACTATGCTGCTGTTGGCGCTGCTTACCGTCTTCAGCCAGGCCTACATTCTGCCCTACGAGGTACGGTAGCGCGCCATAATATCGATTGATTATCGATTTTTCAAAAACTAATTATCGATTTTCCAGGCGTACCGAGACGACGGGTACTACTTCATGCCCAGCGCCGCCAAGCGATCTTCGCATGTGTAAGTCATTACCGTAATTCTACAGTGGCCTGAGCCGTGAAATAGCGTGAGCCGTAAAATACCCTGGAGCCGTAATCAAGAGCCGTCATTTAGGCGTCATCAAGCCAAGCGCGAGTTCAACGTCGACGATCTGACGCTGCGGTTCGGCAAGAGGAGCGTTCCCGTATTGGCCTTTAACCAAGACGATCTTGCCCTCAGATTCGGCAGAAGATAACAATGTTTGCATAAGAATGACGACATACCTTGTAGGATTACTCCCCCGACCATATACCATTCAAACCACTTGCAATAGAGTAGGATTCGAAGAGAGTTCAGCCCAGTTTCAGTCCATCGTTTTCCCCTCTTTCGATCTCCCGGTTGTTACATAAACCCGCTGATTGTGTGTTTCATGATCTCTATAAGTCGCGCGCGCGAGAGTCGCATCGCGAATTCCGCCTCCTCCCGATCTCTTATTGAATCATCTCAATTCGCAGAATTGCCGCCTGCTGATTCCCATAATCCCCTTTTCGCAACTCTAGTCAGTGAAAGAACGAAAAAGTGCATAATAACTGGAAAGCTCACGACCAACCCCCCTCCCTCACACGTTTTTCTGTATACATCTGATCTCTAATACCGTCAGCGCAATAATAAATGGAGTATGATTGTTGCTCAGCGTGAAGTAACTTTTTTTAAAAAACAGCTCATACGGAAAAGGCAGCCGTCAGCATGTTTCTCTAGCCCCATTTTTTGGCAAACATGTATGCCACAGGACAGAAACCCAATTTACAACAAAATCCTTGATTGTAAACACTAAGGATATAGAGCTCAATTGTAAAATGAGGAAAAAACCGATATAAAAAAACCGATATAAAGGAAACAAAAAAAGTCCGAAACAACCCAATGTTCTAGCCGCTTCCCTTACATTGGCCATACGCAGAACCAGCCAAGGCATTTGTGAAATCGCTCGAATTGAAACTGATCCTGATTCATCGCCGCAACATTTCCGTTTCATTAGACATTCATCTTGCCTCGGATCAGGATAATCTCAAGGTCTTCCATCGCTCATTGATCATAGAGGAGAGAAGGAGAGTAGGAACAAAGGTTGGCCGCACCACACGTTACACGTTCCACAAGAGATATGGGAGAGGGATAGAGAGACACAATAGATCGAGGGAGAGGAAGAGAGAGGAGCAGCCACCAATTGAATAGGAGATGGGAATGATTGGGAATAAGAGAGGAACAATCTCAAACTGCCCCCCTCTCAGATCGATTATAGTGCGATTGGTGCCATCGCTTTACGTATACCCCTTTCTTTGTCGAATTTGCATATTTTTATCGATTTTTTTGGCTCAATTTTAAGCATAATTATTTATTTATCAGGTATGATAACTGTCTGGTTGCTGGTTCCTCTGATAGTGACAGTAACTTCTCAGTTCCTGAAACTCGACTTGGTCCGGCACCAAGGATGCAGCTGGAAGAAGTGTTCGTTTTCCCCTCTTTTTTTATTTGTTTGTTAAAGATTATGCTAATTTATCCTTTTAAGTCTACTTTTGTTAAGTTTTCGCACACTTACCCCGTCTAAAGATCGGGAAGGCCGTGCAAACGCCAAATAAGCTGCGTGAAACTAAAGTAGGGGTGCCTCCAGACCTCCATCTTTCCACGCAGCTCTAACATGATACAGCGGCGGGGGGAAGGCCAAGTGCCTCCCACGCGATTACACTTTGGGGGGAGGCGAGACATCATTGTCCAGCCTAATATAACCTCCGGGAAGGGGTCGGGACGGGGGTGTCTAGACACTAATGTGATAAAGATTCTTCCACTTTTGCACGTTCATTAGCCCGATCTCTTTCTGGAGTGTTGAAGCATTGTTGTTGGGAGATAAGGAATCCGGTTTACCAATATCCTCAAAATTAATTACGATGAGAGAGTGTGTGAAACTGAGAGAGTCACTGAGAACTGGCAGGATAATGACTTTTCATTACTTTCAGCCGGCTCGTGGAATCGCAAACTGGAGTTTCAAGGGGGCTCTAAGGGCGCGGGCGCTCAGCTGTCAAAGGTTGAGGGACACGCGGGATGCTACTCGATGAATGTAAGTGCTGCGTCATCACTACGCAATTTGCATTAATTGATTCATAACTACGTATTTTTTTATAAATTGAGTCATTGCTACGAAATCACACAACTTTTATGCTGAATGCGTTCAAGTGCTTTTTGACTAGACGCTCCGATTATCCATGCGATAATGAAGTGCTGCGTCATCACTGGTTCATCCATCCCATATGTCGACCCCATAAAAAACTGATGGGTGCACATTGAACGACCACCATTAGACGAGCTTCTCAGGGCAGTTTTGAAAGCTTGCTTAGTAGGGATGAGAATTTTCGTATTCCGATTTTCGAATGAGGGATCGGAAATTTGAAGTTAGCACATAACCCAACCGGTTATCCTGGTTTCCACGCTCACGAATCGTACCAAGCCCTGTTGCAGAAATGACATCTTGTGATCGTGTGATAATATGAGAACAGGGAGAAATTCGCGTATCCCTACACAGTCTCACATACTCTTCACCACTCTATCTGCATGTTTGGCAGGGGTACGCACCTGATTCCTTCCCAACCTACAGATCAGGGTTAGAGCGAGAGAGTGTATAAAAATGAGAGAGTCCCTCTCGATTTCATGCTGCGCAAAAATTAGGGGGTGCAAAGTGCAAGAAAAAAATTGGGGGTGCAAAAATCAAGGGGTGCAAACAAAAAATTTGAATTCCCGCAATTATCGATTTTTGCTTATATCTTGGCTCCCGGTGAACCTAGCGGTACAAAATTTCTTTCGTTTGCAAGTTCGAAATGTGTGAAGTAATTTACATCCGAAGTTTTGTACCCCTAGCTTCAACGGGAGCCGAGATATAAGCAAAAATCGATAATTGCGGGAATTCAAATTTTTCGTTTGCACGCCCCGAGATTTTTGCACCTTGGTGCAATTGCACCCATGATTTTTGCGCAGCATCACACGCTCTCTCACTCTAAAGGCTGTAAGGTTGGCCGGCCTGTGGAATGATGTCTGCGGAGTGATGTGGACTGAGAACTGTAGTGTGGAATATTGAACACGTGTGAATTTTGCAAGCCTGCAGCACATGAAATCAGCGAACCGTGTGATCCGTAGCACTCCAAGTACCAAATTCGAACTTCTCCCTTGCACTTTCACCCTACTTCCGGTGCGAAGTACGCGGTTGCAAACAAACCCAACTACACGGGACCGATCTTTCTTGCATTCTTACAATTAATGCAAAATGTGCATGGAATCCGGGGATAATTGCTGCTTGAGAATCGCATCATGCACGCTCGAAAATTTTCATGGAATTCCTAATTCGTAGTTTTTTTCCGATTTCACTTCCGATTCAACACCCCATTTGACAGGGACGTCCATGACCACGGGGATACGCACGAAACTCATTTTAATAATAATAATAATAATATAATATTTATGCGAGTCACGAGGAAACGCGGTAAGATAAAGTAAAAGAAAGGCACGAATCATTATTGGACAACAACAACAGGAGCAAGAAGGACACTCAGGGAAACTGATTTTCGTAGTTACACCAATATTTTCAGTGTTTAATCAGCAATATGATCACAATTTTGAGATCAATTTTGAGATCACTTCCAGTTCAACACCCTCCCAGTTCCAGGGTCGAGAGACCGTTTATGCTCGATAATTTCGGGATAATGTCTTTTTTTCAATTTCGATTTCCGGTTTTACTTCAAAATCTTCCTTTTCAGGTTGAGTGACCGTTCATAAGAACTTTAATGAGAAAAACTTCTTATGAGAAAAACTCATAAGAACTTTTTGTACGAATCGCATTTTCACTAGTTTCACCAATATTTTCATTGTTCAAACAACAATTTCGAGTACGAAATAAGTCAGTTTACGATTCAAATCCTCCCTTTTTCAGGGTCGCGTCACTGTTCATGAAGACGTGGACGAGGAGTTGCTCATCTATCTCTCCGTTTCTACCACTGGAGACACGGCGAGACCGCCCGATGTGTGCAGAGATGCCGATAAGGAGACGGGCTGTGGGGGCATTGGATCGTGGTGAGTGATTGCATAGTGATGACGCAATTTAAATTATACAAGCTAGGAGTGTGTTCGGTGAAAGCTCCTGAACCTCCTGTAAGGTACAGGAGCGAGAGAGCGGGCGAAAAGAGAGAGCCCCTCTGTTCTGCTGAGAAGGAGACGGGATGTGGGGGCATTGGATCGTGGTAAGTGATTGCATAGTGATGATGTAATTTGAGCTGTACTTGTTCCGACCGGCACAGCGCGAACTGACAATCTTTGAAAAAAAAAGAAAACAAGAGATCTTCTCTCGCATTTGCGTAAACCATCTAACGCTTGCGGTCCAATCCATCTTTCTGGGCTTCGACAATATTTTCCGGAGTAAGATTATGAGGAGCGGCTGTGAATTGTCGCATATTGATCATGAAACCGTTATGTTCATTAGGCCAAAAATTGCTGAAGAACATCTGTCGAACTGGGTTTAATTACCTTCATTAAACTCGCCCACGACAGGCGCCAGACAAGACACGCAGCCTCCGAAAGAATAAGGACGAGATCAGATTAGAGAAACAGAAAATCATCGAGAGAGTGCGCAAAACGAGAGTCAGACAACGAAGGATGTTATTGGCTTAGTGCCAATTCGATGCTGTGAGGCACGCCATCCGTCCCGTGACTCTAATATTCCCCTGTTATTAATATCTGATGTCCTCGACCGGAAATGACGATTTGATTACTACTAGAGCAAATAGTAGTATTACACTAGTAGTATAGTGTAAATAAGGCCCGATCCGGATACAATGTCCGCATTGCGTGTGAACAGGGTGAATAGTCGCCACACAGAATCGAATTGGCACCATGCCAAGAACGTACTTCGTTGTCTGACTCTCTCGTTTCGCGCGCTCTCTCTCGTGATTCCCTCTTTCTCTAACTGTATCTCGCCGTCATTCTTTCGGTGCATAGTAGCCACAATGGTCTTGATGGATTGGTGCCTTGGAGAGCATGCTCCTTAAAAAGCGTAGGAGATTAGTGGACCTGAGCAGCAAAGTGCGGATGAAGATGACAAATTTCAAAGTGCGATATGTTACATGCTCTTCTAGCCTGCATAGTCGGGTTGCATTCCACCACTGAGCAAATAATTCCAACCCTCTTTAAAGGGGCCAGTAGAAACCCCGTATTTCTCCTAAATGACCCCTTTCATGATGGGTGTTCTGACATTGAATGATAACATCACTACTGACTTGTCGCAACTCTGGCAAAATGGGTGGCTAAAAATGAGCCTTCTTGTTATATTTGAAAAAAAGAGAGACTATGCCATAAATATAAATAGTTATGTTCAGATGACAGAGTTTGGTACCTTTTAAATTACTTTTTTTAGATGCTTTAGTCATATATGCGTGGGGAGTTTGACGGTTTAAGCAGAAGTCGAGATTGTTTGGCTTTAGAATGAATCACACAATAGCGGGATAATTGTGAAGGTGTGCGAAAACGTGATGTCAGAAAGAATCGAGGAATCAGCCAAGGGTTACTAGAATAATAAAATAAGCATCAGAATCAGGGGTCCAAACAAGAAAATTTCAGCATATTCAAGTGAAATTACATCGGGAAAAATTTACTATAGTAATTGTTCAAAAAATATGCATCGTCTGCTTCCTGCTGAGCACATCATTTCACAGGCCGGTCAACCTTCCAGAAAGGCCTTTGGAATGAGAGAGCTTATGAATTCGAGAGGGACTCTCTCACTTTTGCATACGAGAGGCTATCTGACTCAGTCGAATTGTTCTTGGCACAGCACGAAAAGTGCGTTGATGAGATAAACATGCCACAATGTAGTGTGGCCGAGGCTGAGTTGAGGCATGCTATGGAAAAAGTGTGAAAACGCTTCTACGCCTCAGGGCATGACGTCATAGAAATTTCCGGTTTTTCGAAAACTTCATCGAATGGCCTAATGAGTGGTACCAATCGATTCCTAATAATATTCTAAGACTTTTTCGACTCCATGAATTATTCGCTAATCTTTGATCTAAGCTTAGAAAATTCAAAAATATGTATTTATATTTAAATTAAAATATTTTTTGCTGTTTCCCTGAGGATCGGAAAAAGTTTTATTCGCGTAATACAATACTATAACAGTGATGGTTTAACAATGTAAAGGACAGTTCGTATCGAGGCGACTAAGCTGGTTCAGTAGGCAGAAACCCGAAGTGCACTTGATATTATGGTGTACTTACAGTAACCCGGAGTAATTTTCAAGTATTCTTTGGGAATCTCTGGCTGGGCTGGGGTCTCGGGTCGACCATACACTTGGTGACCTGAAGTTACTCATTCATTCTACAAGTGATACTGTAGCTCCCAACGCTTTTAGAAAATACTCCGGGTTACTGTAACTACACCATAATACCAAGTGCACTTCGGGTTTCTGCCTATTGAACAAGCTTAGTCGCCTCGATACAAACTGTCCTTTACATAGTTGAACCATCACTGTTATAGTATTGTATTACGCGCATAAAACTTTTTCCGATCCTCAGGGAAGCAGCAAAAATTATTTTAATTTAAATATAAAAACTTATTTTTGAATTTTCCAAGCTTAGATCAAAGATTAGCGAAAAATTCATGGAGTCGAAAAAGTCTTAGAATATTATTAGGAATCGATTGGTACCATTCATTAGGCCATTCGATGAAGTTTTCGAAAAACCGGAAATTCCAATGACGTTATGCCCTGAGGCGTAGAAGCGTTTTCACACTTTTTCCATAGCATGCCTCAACTCAGCCTCGGCCACACTACAACGTGGCATGTTTATCTCATTAACGCACTTTTCGTGCTGTGCCAAGTCTCTGAACAAGTATGTCGATCGAGTCAGATAGTCTCTCATACTCTCTCGCACTGACCCTTATCTGTCGGTTTGGAATCATGTGTGAGCAAGACAACACTCCATAATATTTGTTCTAAAGAGACATTTTATTGCAAATGAACATTAATACATATATAAATTTGTGTCATCACCGGGTAATAGAGCTGGAAATTCGGGTAAATAATTGGATTAGCACTTTTCATTTCTACACCGGTCGATTGGTGAGAGATTGTGTGAAATGGAGAGTGCTAATCCAATTATTTACCCGCATTTCAAACTCCACCGAGTAATGTAAATTATATTTACATAAATTTGCATATTCAGTCTCTACTGTCGCCCCTGCGAGTCGCTCGGCGGTCTCTCCAAAGTGCTCGGTGCCCAGCTAATTGTCGACGGGAAAGTTGCAGGGTGCGAGCCGCTCAAGGCGAGTTTTGCACCGAAAATAATGAATAATTTTTCTATATATAATATTTTTCTATATATATTAAAATATTGAATATTTTTAGAACACAGTTATTTTTCTTGTGTGCGATACTCTGACGGAATAAACAACGAATGAATGAATATTGATGTATAGCCTAATGATGATGTAATTAGTCTTGTCTCACTGGGAAGCAACTTGTGAACTGTCATGATTGAGTGCAGTTTTTTCTTGAACTTTCTAGAAACAAGTACCGGCAAAATAACGTTCCTCTGGAATTTTTTTTCACAATAAAACAAAGGAGAAACGCAGAAACGTTGAAGACGCACCACAGTGCTTCAAAACAGATTACATAGTCATGACGCAATTTATCCCCTTTCAGAAGGGCGTCTATGACACGGTGGAGCTGCGGTTCTGCCTGCCCAACATCCAATCACTCCTCCAATGGCAAGGAATCAGTGAGAAGGCAATCGATAACATACTCGCAGCCAGCACTGTCGTACGTTTCGCGCGATACTCCAAAAAAGGGGTAAGGATGAGAGTGTGCAAATGCTAGAGACACGCACTCTCATTCCAAGCCAGGGTTCTGTAGGGTTAGCAGCCGAATGATGCGAAAGTGAAGTCAGCCAATTTTAAAACAGTTAACATGTTCATAACCGAATGCATAACCGCTCGCAAAATCATAAAGGAAGTATCGGAAATAGACCCGTACTGTAATGAGCTGTGAACGCTTCCCGATGCATAATAAACATGGGAATTTAAGACCAGTGTTCAGTAGCGGAAAACATGGGGCACGATTTCGTACATGGACGATGAGTATGGTGCATTATGGAGCGTTTAATGCTGCCGCGGGTGATGTTTAATGCTGCCGCGGGGAAGAAAAAAAAAGGGGTCAAAAAAAAAGAAAGAAAAAAAAGAGGTCAGAATTAGTCTCCTCATACTATGGAGATGTTGTGCTGACTGAACATGCAACGAGGTCACACAATCTCATCTCCAGTAAAGGAAAGGCGCTAATTGTACGAGCCATTTTGAGTGTTTTGTTCCCCGATTATTTGTTTTTCAATTTCAGGACGGCAATGGCATTCCGAAGCTTTCCCTCTTCGTCACGGTCTACGTTTTTGACAAAGATGTGAAATCACTGCTCGTTTCGCAGAGAAAGTTGGAAGAGAGGATTAAAAAGGTGAGAAATATCATCATTTAAAACCTCCATAAAGGTGTACGGAGGGGAGCAATGGTCTGACCCTCTCAATTATGCATGCTCTCTCGCACTGTCTGATCGATGAGGGAGCATGTCGAATGAGGAGAGTCTGATCATCAATCCCTTTTGGCGACGGCCAGCGGAGTGAATCCTTGCGTTTTACTTGTTGTTGTATTTCCAATGAGGATTAGGCGCGTCGTATCTACGAAATTGCGTAGTAATGATGCAATACGTGATTTTTATTGCAGATGAAGCACGTGGAGGCGGATGATCAATTGGACACCACAACTTACTGGAATCTACCCTTCAACCAGATGATTAAGAGCCAGCAGGTACAAATAATATTTAATTTAAATATTATATAAGCAATATTTTGAATAAAATTGGGAAATACGGAAAATAATATTATTTTGAGAAACAGTTTTGTACAATAGAATGTTTATTTTGTGCAGTGGCGTTGAGAAGCGAAAAAAATGTTTCACAGATCGGCATTTCAAACTAACTATCAAATATGCTTTAAGCAGCCTCTTTGATCCTTTGTTGTTACCACAAATTTGATTTCTTGCCTGTCTTGTTTATTCGGACCAAACAAAGTCAATTAAAGTGCGGTTATAGTATTAGAATCGACCTTACCCAAAAAGCTTACGAAAAACAGTATTTGAATTTCGAAATTATTAGAGATAATTATAATTTCAGCAATTCATTGGCTGTCACAAACTTTACGGGACGGTGACGATTTCCGCTCAGCAGGCGTGAAGAAATCGATAAATTGACTCTCCTCGTTTGACGTGCTCTCTCGTCGCCAATGGAGAAAAATAATTGTATCATGAATGCCCGTAATTATTTTCGCAGCTTTAGCAGGTACTGTTGCCTTGCATGAATGTTTTGTTCGATTGTTCTCGCTAGAATAAAATATTTATATTTTTTTAAAATCTTACTTTGCAACTTGACAAGAATCGATATACTTTTGTGGTTGGCGAAAAAAGGCGGGAATCTTCAAATCACTTCAAAATTATGTACTTTCACAAATTTCCCGGACATACCAAAGAACACTGCGCGCACGTTTGCGCTGCTTATCAGGCCGCGTTGATAGCTCTCTCTCTCCCCCCCCTCTCTGAGACCCAACATAGAGAGGGGAAGAGACAGAGGAATCAGTAGAGGAGGAGAGAAAGGATGAACGAGGCACTGATAATACTGATAACCCCGATCAGCGCTAGTTTCCTCTCTTTTGCTTGCAACTAACACTGAGGGAATTCCAATTAGAACAGGCATTCAAGTCGACCCGCTTAATAATATCGAAGTAGAGGTTACTAATTTCTAGATAAGTTGTCGAGAAAACTTAAGTGCCTGTTCGTAGTAGAATTGCTCTCAGCGCGGCTTAATAATTTCGGATTTCGTGCTGATCATTTATCTTTTTGTTATGCCAAAACCGCTGCTCTATGCACTTTAATTTCATATCTATGTAAAGAAGCACATATGGCACTGCACATCATTCCACAGACCGGTCAACCTTACAGAAAGGCCTTTGGAGTGAGAGAGTGTGTGAAATCGAGAGAGACCCTCTCACTTTCGCACACTCTCTCGCTCCAACCCTGGTCTGTATGTTTGGAATCATGTGACGGGGCTTTGTTCATCAACATTATATTTCATCGACACTGAATTCAGAATTATGAAACTCTTCACTGCTTTAAAAGAGGCCAAAAGCGCCCCGAAAGATGCGGAGATGGAAATTTTCATCGTGAACGTTGAGGAAGTAAGCTTTTTTTTTAATTTTTAAAATAAAAATTGTCGGATGTTTCGTTGAATCGCGTGATTTTATAGCTATTTTAGACCGCTTTCATAGAAAAATATCAGTAGCTCTCTTTTTTTTTATCATTTTGTGTGTTTATAAATATTAATTTCCTATACAGGCCGCGGCCCCTGAGGAATCCTCCCGTCTCAGCTACTGCATTTTGCTCAAAGCAGCGGCTTTCTGCACTCTCTGCATCTGCTTTTCCTTCGTGCTCATTCATTGGTCAGTTTCCATAACTAGATTTCAAACGAAAAAAAGGATCCAGACGAGAGAATGTGTAAAAGTGAGAGAGTGTCTCTCGATTTTATACTCTCCCACTCTAAACCCTATATGTAGAGTTGACCGACCTGTGGAATGATAAACTAGCAATTTCCATTTCCAAATTTAATTTATTGAAATAGGTTTAGTTTACTCGGTGTTTGCTGAGTATTATCAGTGACATAATGATCTATTACATTTTCACCCTCTTACGTTCTGAGCTTGAAACATAATCTAAAGAGGTCTCACGATATCTGTGAAAATTGTCTAACATCAGATTGATTCTATGAATCATCGAAATTTCAACAAAAAATTTCAGGATATGTAAAATAATGAACAGCTCCGTGCTTTTATTTTTCGTTATTCTGATTTAGCCTCGTTACGGAACGTGAGACCATCCAGGACGAATTTGATCGATTTGTGAAAAAATTCGGCAAGACTTATGAGACGGAACTGCAGTTGGAAGAGGCGTATGATGTGAGTTTCAATGTTTGCCAAAGTGGATTGGACAGGGTGTGATCATTGTCAGAAAGAAAGACGCCAATTGTTCTCCAACCTTGAATCAGTTATGTATAAAAAATATAAAGAATCTAATGCATCGTTTCTCAAAGTCATCGAAACATTTTTTTCCAATTTCAATTTAAAGGCAAGAAGTCTTGCAGAACTTCCGGATCAACCTGTGGGAACTGTCACTCGAAAGGAAGAAACAGCCCGACGTCGAGTTTGATGTGCATGAGTGGATGGATGTACCGTCGGAGAATATTAGAGAGGCGAGTTTGACGGCGTTCTGGGCAGCAAAGAAAACAAAAAGCCAAAATGTTCGTCCTCTGACTATGAATTTCGATGTCTAGGCGCTTTTTGCAGAAATTCTTCCTCGGCGACGAATCCCTTCCCAAACTGGAGGGCATCGCGCGGTTCGAGGGCTTCGAGGAGAGCGTCAATCGACCGGCCGAGCACTCCTGGAGGAGCAAGGCGACTCCCGCCAAGAATCAGGGTGACTTATTGATTTATGTGAAAATTATACAGAAAAATTCTTGAATTTCCGCTTTTTTTCCAGAAGATTTCAAAAAATCCCTCAAGATTTCCTCAAGCGGCCTCTGTAGTTTTAGAATATCTTTTTTTTAAAGACAGATAGTGCCCGAACGCCCCCCGTGGATAATCCACAACGCCGAACCCATGAGCGCTGAACGCAGCATGACACTGAATACGCGTACACAAGTTCAAACCGCGTCGGATTAGATCAGATCGTGATCAATAACTTGCAGCGGATTTCAAAAAGCAGAACTTTCAATCGGATTTATCCAAGTGCGAAATTTCTCCCACTCAAATACCACGTTTTTCACTACGAATTTACAAAACTGGCACAAAGGGATCGTTTTTTGCGGGACACCAGCTACATTGAAGTATGCACTGCACAATAAGTACAGCCGAGTTTCAACCACAAGTTTCTCAAGTATCGGTTGGCAGAGATGCATAAAATTCAAAATATAATAATTAAATAATATTTAAATTTCAATTTCAGGATCATGCGGATCGTGCTGGGCTTTTGCCACCGTTGCAGCAGTCGAAACGGCCAATGCAATTGCCGGAAATCCACTCATCGGACTGTCGGAACAGGTTTCACTTCAATTTCGTAGTTTTGAACCTCCTTGTCGTAGCCAGAGAACGAGAGAGCTCGTGAACGCGAGAGAGGCCAGAGATATCGCTTTTAGGGCTGGCATTCTAATTCAGCTAATTGCAAGTTTTTTTCTAATTTATTTTGAATTTCAAAATTCAGTAAATTCAGGAAATGATCGAATGTGACACGCGCAATTCGGGTTGCAGAGGAGGAGTGAGGAGCTATGCAATGAGGTTTGACGCATCTTATCTAGAAAATTTTTAAAAAGCCATAGACATTGGGCGAAAGAAATTTTTTTCCATAATGAACGGATTCCTTTGGACTACCCGAGAACGTAGTCAATTTTTTTAAACAATCGATGTTTTTCTATTTTAATTGGCTTAAATAATACTTTAGTTATTAACTTCAGTTTCGTTGTCCAGACGGGTCTCGTGCCCGACTCCTCCTATCCCTACACGGGCAAGGAGGGTGAGCAGTGTCATATCGGAAACGCAGTAAGTTCATTTCAATTATTTTTATCATGTCCCTACCCTCATAACCAACCGGTAGAAAAAAAACTATTTTTAAATTTCTGCAATTTCAGAAATGCCTTCAAAGAAGAGTGGGGGTTTTTAGATGATAGGAAAAAAATATTTTTTAATAGTTGATTTTCAGACACGCGTTCACATCAAGGACTTCAGACTGCTTTCTCAGAGTGAAGATGCAATGGCCGACTGGCTGTTCAAGACCGGACCCATCACTTTCGGTTAGAATATTCAAAAAAATAAATTTGCATACCACCAGAAAGGGGTCGGGAGAGATACTGAGACAGTTGCACACTCTGGAATGGGCACATTACTTTTGGATGGAATTCATACAGCTTCCGGAAAAGATACTGTCTCATTATGTACATTTCGCTGCGCGGCTTGCGAGGAACTTATTTTTTGAAAGTAAGAATTAGTTGGGCTTACAGCTGCGAAAGTTCTTTTTTTTAGAATTTCTTTTATATTCCTTAAATGGAACGGAATGATTGTGGAGCAATTTGTAAAATAATAAAAGTATCAACTTTTTGTGTAGGAATGAACGTCACGAAGAGCTTGTACGCCTATCGATCGGGCGTCTTCCGACCGACTGAAGCCGATTGTCAGACGAAGTCGGACGGGTCCCACGCTGTCACCCTCATGGGATACGGTAGCGAGCGCGGTCAGGTACGGTGGCATTGATTTTCTAAAACAATGTTCTATCCGCATGGAACAACATAAATATAATCGGGATTTTTTTGGTGTCTGCTAAGCCTGATAAACGATATAATGATTGAGTACTTCTCCTCTCGCTTATCTTCCGCACGTGAAACATAATCAAAAAGTAGGTGCCAGTGCGAAATGTGAAATCTCGGTCGCTTCATTTCGCACGCTCCCTCATTCTCGGTGCGGTGTAGAGAGTGTGTGAAATGAAGAGACCGTGATCTCGTATTTCGCACTCTAGTCTGCGGGAAAAAATGCGTCTGCAGATTGAAAATGTGTATTTAAACAATAATAATAATAATAATAATAATAATAAACAAAAATACATTTCAGGACTACTGGCTGGTGAAGAACTCGTGGGGCGACTACTGGGGAGACAGCGGCTACTTCAAGGTTACTGTAACTATCGATTACTGTAGTTTGTCGATCGATAATTGTCCTGAATAAGTAATTATTTCAAATTGAAATATGTTTCAGCTCGCCCGAGGCGCAAATGTCTGCGGAATGGCGAACAATGTCGTCGCTCCCATGTTTTAGTTATTAAATTGTATGAAATAATAAATATTTTTGTTGATCTGATGAAGTTCGTTAATAACGAGATGATACCGGTCTCAACACTTGCTTCTACACTTTTTCACGCTATATTTCTGCCAATTCCCACGCAGTTCCGCATAAAACAGTGCAAAAAACGTTGCCCATCCCGTGATCCAAGCGTGAAATTATCAAGGAGCACGGCGAAAGAAGGGGAGAGAGAGAGAGAGAGAGAAATGCGAAGACAAGGTCGGTTCTTATTGCAATCAGCACCGCAGCAAGGCGAGATTCGCCCCTCTCTATTTCTCCCCCCACATGATCCCAAACCAACAGAACAGGGTTAAATCGAGAGATTATGCAAAAGTGAGAGAGTCCCTCTCGATTTCACACGCTCTCTCACTCCAAAGGCCTTTCTGGTTGACCGGCCTGTGGAATGATGTGCCCCCCCCCACTACGCGGCTGATCCCCGCTGCCCTAGCCTAGCCTCTCCCTCCCCCACCCTCTTTTCTCAAATCCGACAATACTTGACCTTCTCAATGGTACTAATTCCCACCACCCTCTGAGAAATCACACCTTTCTGCCCCTCTCATTTTTTACACTATGCACTCGTGGTATTTCTTGCACAGCATCGAGCTGGCACCGTGCCAAGAACGTTTTTCGTTGTCTGACTCTCTTGTTTCGAGCACTCTCTCGGTGAGCCTCTCTTTCTCTAACTTGATCTCGCCGATACTCTTTCGCATTCTGTGTCTTGCCAATTACGCATGATTCGGGCGCGGTTTTTGCGCGATATTGGCGCGCCTAATCACTGTTTGCGCGCGCGGTGCGAAATTGGCGCTAATCAATCGATCGCCCGCTCTCTTTCTCTCTCCACTCTCTAACTTCCGGTCGCCGACGCTTCCCTTTTGTGGTTGGTAATGATAAGAATGGGAAAGGGGAAAGAGAGAGAGGGGGAGAGAGAGAGAGGGAGAGAGATGGGGAGTGATAGAAAGAGTAGAGAAAGAGACACGCACATACATACACAGAGAGACAAAGAGAGCCCTCCATTAGATGATCTCCCCCTCACCCGTCATGAGTGATGCCAATTATCGATTACTCTCTAATTGTACTGTTATTGCGGTAATTAGCGATTATCGATTGATCATTGCGTCAAGCTCGATTTCTTCTCCCTTTCCGTGGCGCTGATTTACTATCGCCGCTTTCTTTCTCATTCTCACTCACTTTCGAGAGCGCAAATCATTAGCGAGTACTGCTGAATTTCTTCTTGATTTCTTCTTTTCAGTGTTTTTTTGCAGAGAACTGGTGAATTTCAACCAAGTTTGTTCTTAATTTTCTACAGATTAATGGTTTCCTTGATTTCGTACGCGCTTTTTGTATCCATCCATCTTGCGGTTTCACCCTCGGTATATATCAGTGCGCTTCCTCCTCCCACACCGCCGATAAGCCGCTATCACTTCGTCGTGAGCTATTCGTGTACACATTACCGTACCCAGAAGGGATGCCGGTTGGGTATACCCTCTGGCAGATTCTGATTCTCACTCTCCTGACCTCGTCAGCCGTAGTGCCGATCTCTTGCCCGAAATGCAGTAATACGAACTTTCAAAAGGCTCTCCATCACATGATTCCAAACCTACAGACCAGGGTTAGGACGGGAGAGTGTGCAAAAGCGAGAGAGTCCCTCTCGATTTCACACACTCTCTCACTCCAAAGCCCTTTCTGGAAGGTTGACCGGCCTGTGAAATGATGTGATCCGCCGCGATAGACACGATTTCATTCTTCCAGAAAGTAAAAAAGAACACATTTGCTAGGAATTCGGTTTTCCAAGGCTTCGCTGCGTGCAAAACCGACCTCCAAACTCCTCATAGATATATAGATAGATATTTATGCATGTTAGGACATGTTAATTAATATAGAAAAGGTTGTATTGAAATATTCACTCCACACGCTCTCTCGTTTCGAACACCGAAACGAGAGAGCATGTGGAATGAGGAAGTTGTCGAACCGTTTTCAAAGAAACGAAACCTTGCGAAGAGTAATGATCAGACTCTCCTCATTCCACATGCTCTCTCATCGATCAGACAGCGCGAGAGAGCATGCCAAATTGAGAGGGTCAGACCATTACTCCTTGCGAAACCGTTTTCCTTGCAAATTTGGCGCTCTTCACTTCGGCGTTTTCCGAGACCGTAGCCACCTTGCCCCAACCCCTTTCTGGAAGCGGATTATCGATTACCCACCCACTTCCGGCTCACTAAGTAGTAGTTAGTTGCCTACGTCACAGCTGTTCTCTCTCTCTCTATTCCCTGATTTGTCATTGTCCGCCTGCTTAGAGCAAAGTACGCATTCCGCGCCATTTAATGCGAATTCCAACCCGGGGCGAGGCGCTTTTTGCGCGCGTTCGATCAACGATTGGGAGAAACCACACTGTAGGAAGAGGTTCCAACCTCCAAAAAGGGATCAGGGGTGAGAGAGATTGTGTGCTACAAGATGTCTAACTTATGGCCCCTTTCTGGAGGTTTGATAGGCCTATGATAATTATCGTTTCACACTGCCGTGTTTCACATTATTATTATTATTATTACTGCCGTGTTGCAATGTAATTTTTGTTATTGTACAATATTGTATATCAGTGGCGCTAATAAAGACGAGCAAACAGAGATTTTTCTTCTTAAAGTATTTTTTTTTAAATTCTGGCCTTTTTAAACCTTTATTGAATGTGTAACTGCGGAAAAGAATTATCGCTCTGAATCTTGGAAATATTAGGCAAGCAAAGTGCACATCATTCAACGGGCCGGTCAACCTTCCAGAAAGGCCTTTGGAGTGAGAGAGCGTGTGAAATCGAGAGGGACTCTCTCACTTTTGCATACTCTCTCGTCCAAACCCTGGTCTGTAGGTTTGGAATCATGTGAGTGCCCTCGTGGAAGGGAATCATAGTTGTTTGTTTCACGATCACGCGCTTGAACTTTGCTAATTTTCATGCGAAATCGTAAAATCGTGCAAAATTTATTTTTCTCACGCGATTCAACCACTTTTTTAGCATGAAATTGTGAAAAGCATACGTATTCTTTTTTTGCAGATGCGAAATGAAATCGGCTGCACCGCCGACCGTTTCTGCGTCATCTGCAGCAGCTGCAGCAGCCCCGCCTCCCCGACCGAGCAGCACCTCTAGTCTGCCCACCGCCGACCCTCTGACCATCGACACTGCGACTCATGCAGCCTCAGCTGCAGCAGGGGGCGGAGTCAGGGCGGCAGCCCTGTCCGCCCCGCTACCAAAAACCGCAGGCATCTCTCCCCATCTCTTATCGCCCAATTTGTCCAGTCCAGGCGGCGTCTCGCCCAACACAAAAATCGCCGTCGCTGAGCTGGTCGATCACCTCAAGGACCGCGTCGTAAGCGCTGAGCGCGTGGACGACTCGGCGCCCAGTCCGCGCCCCAGCGGCGCCAAGCCGCCGCCGCTCAAGCTGCGCGCGGCGCCCGCCGTCGCCGACTCCGCACCCAATCCGCTGTCGCCGCGCGCCTGCCCCGTGCCGCCGCCGCTAGAGGCCTGCCTGCCGACCGACCCACCGCATACCGTAACCCTTCAGAGACAGAATGCTACCGTAATCGAGCCGATTACGATATCTACTGACGAGGACAGCAGCCCGCCGCCGTCCACGCCGCCCAAGAGCATCTTCGAGGATCACCCGCCACTGACGGGTACGGTAGCAAGCACTGTAGGCAGATGGGACTACGGTATCGGGATACGGTAGCTTGAAATTGTCAACGAAATATATGAATAATTTGGTGTTCGTGGTGTTTTATCCTAGTAGAGCTAGGCTATTTACGGCGGAGAAATGATTGGAGTGAAACATACTCGAATAGTGCGGTGCTAATGCTGCGTTTATTGTCGCTGACGAGTCAGAAATGGCCTCCTCATTCCGCAGACTCTCTCATCTGGCGACCGGTTGAGAGAGTTTGGAAAATGACGAGACCATTTCTGACCCCTCACCGACAATAAACATAGCATAAGAAAGCGTTTGATTACGGTGGATTGCGAACCGATATCGATCATCGGCTACATTACCCCTCATTTTACCATTACAGTATTCTCATTTCAGCGGTGGCTTCTCTCTCCCCTCCCACTTGCTCACCGCCTCCTCCGCCTCCCGAAGTGAGAATGTCTATTTTATCGATCGGTTTCAGCGATAATAGAAAACCAATCCATGCTGCCGAACAAAAAATCGAAAGGGATACTTTGGCACAATATCTATTATTCAGACGCAGAAAAAAAAACAAAAACAGGCTAAAACAGACCGAAGTTATGATTTTTGGGACAACTTGTAATTAATAAATATTAATTTAATATTAAAGAGAGAGGAGCAACCGCCCCTTCTCCCGCCGCGAAGGGACAGAAAGAAGATGACGATTAGAGTGCCGAGAGAGGAGGAGACGATTAAGGGAGCGATTATGTCGGTGAGTGGTACGGTAGGTCACGGTAGGTCATGGTAGGATACAGTATACGGTAGGATACAATGTGCGGGCGCCATTCCTCTTGTAAACCTCGTGTAGTGTCGGGTGACTAGCAGTAGGTACTGTGTCATATTGTGATTGAATTCGGAAACTACCGTATCCCTACCGTATTCCCAGCAGATTACAGTATCGTATTCCAGCTACCCCCATCTCCGTTATCTCCTCGTGTGCGGGGCTCGCGCAATCCGATCTCGCCTCGGAGCAAGAATCCGCCTGCTCGGAGGGTACTGTCGCCGCAGAGCAGGCAATTGAGAAAGGAGAAGGATGAACAGAGCAGGAAGGTACGGTAGATGGAATACGGTATTCTGAGTACTGTACCCCAAGAATTTGGCAGGTACAGTGAATGTGATACGGTAACTGGAGTACGGTAGTCTGAGTATTGAGTGCTCGTGGGGTACAGCTGCGTCGTCAAGGATACAAATTTACAAGAAAGTAGCTCTGCGGAACTAACGTAGCGCCCGTTTCCAATTACTTTCTAGCAGATTTCGGCTTTCTAGCTAGTATAGTAGCTATACCCCCACGAGCTGTATCCGAATAGGAATTTGGTGAACACAATGACTGCAGATCAGCTGTATCTTTCGGATACAGAACCGGGCATTGAGCACAGTGGTTTACGGTAGTTCTCCAATGACAAAGATTACTGTAGATGTCCGCGCCGGTAGAGCTCATTCCCCTTCCGTCGCGGCGTGCCGGCGCGCTGCGCGTCGACAGCTCCGAGTCGGATGAGGACGTGAGCCTGATTATTGATTTATGAAGTATCAGTTATTGATTTTTTAAAAGTCGAATTATCGATTTATTCTAGTCCGGCGACGGAATGTTGGTTGGAAAGCATGCAAATCTACGACGGATCAAGCATGAGAGCATGTGTAGCTTGGATGAGATGTCAGACAAGCCCGTCTTCTTCGGCAACGATTATTCGGTTAGAATATAAAATATTTAGTTAGTAAATTATTACAATAATATTTGGATAATAAACAAAATTGAAATAAATGCAGTCAGTGATAGGCTACCGTAGTCCCGAATCTTTTCGGGCATACTGTTTGTCGCGGGCACTAAAAATTGACTGCTTTTCAAATTTCGCGCGCGCTTTCGCGTCTTCCGGCTTTTAAATTGCGTGATGGTTGAGGATGACGCGCCCTCCTGTTCTTCTACCCGATCGGACGAGCCGGAATCGCGTCGACATGCGTCATTCCTCTACAAGAAGCGGCCGTCCGAGGTACTTCCTATCCCTTTCCGCCGTTTTCTCCTTGATTTACACTTCGTTTTCATGGGAAATTGCGCGCTGCTCGCGTGTTTTCTTCTTTATTGCGCTGGCAATCGCCGTAAATTACTCGCCGCTGGTGTTTGAATTAGAATTGGATGCTTCGGAGGCGGTTATTGCTCTTTTCTACGACGTCCACGAAACGAAAAGAGCGAATCGTCAAAGGACAAAGCGTTTTGATTTATTAGCTGTTATTTCTCCCCAAACCTCTCGAATGTCACCTGTTACTTCTACGACGCGTGTTACTATTGAGCATCGCGGTCAAACACCGGCTAATTAGTGTTGTCTAGTTAGTGAGCGTGTGAGTAATTGTGTGTGTTTCGACTGGTGTCGCGTATTTTTAGTTATCACCCTTCGCCTCAATCACAAACTGATAACGCGCTGATTTCCGCCTCTCGGCCAACTGTCATTCTCCTCGTAAAACACACGGAGCGAACTTAATAGTGATTGCGCTCTCGCTGTGGGAGAAACTTCTGAAATGAATCACGCACACACGGAAAACGGCGCGCCTTTTGCCATTATTCTCGCAAAGTTCGCTGTGATTTGAGTGGTTTCGGCTAGCAAATAACACACATGACGTAATAGGAGACGCACAAACGGTACTTCCTGTGAGAGAAACGCCGTTTCCGCATTCGTTTTGCGGACTTTTCCATGGAGGTTTGATTGTATGCAGTGTACTGATGAGAAAAACAGTTAATAGAAGAGTATGGTTGAAGCGTAATGCTAAATGCGTACTGACAGACGTTAATTTCCAGGAATTATTCTGGAATATATATATATATATATATATATATATATTTATAATTAGGGTACATCACTATCGGATATTCTAACACGACGTGGTGGCCAAATAAGCGACACTTGAAAGGAGGAACTAGGGTGGAGTTGATCTTTCCTGCCCATTACGTAACTCAATAGTGGTCGTAAAATAGTATTGACAGCGTGCACCTGTATCGCATAACTTTGTACCTACCTGATTAATACTTATCTAATTACCTTAAGCTCGTGACCAGTGATGTGGAATTTTGTAGCTCGTTACGAAGCCCCCGCCCGATGTCTAGCGCAATATTTCTGTTTAAAACGTTTAAATTCATCTATTGCTCACTCATCAATAGATTTGTCAATTACCGTATCCACACAATCATTTACCGTAATCTTCTCAGGGCGACAATTCCCTCTTCTTCTCCTCCTCCTTCGTCTCGCCCGTCTCCCTCGATGACTCGTGCTTCGACCTGCATGCCATCCACGGCAGCGGCACGGCCTCCATGATGTCGTCGCCCGTCCAGAACAAGGTGAGAGGGTTATGGTAGAAGGTCTCGAAAATCCATCGACAACTGGGTTAATTAGACAGAAAAAGTTAGACGTACGGCAATAATCAATCAATATTCGTTCTTGATACGGTAAATACTGGATAAACTGTTGCGCTTATTTCGGCTGAGTTCGTGCAGGTTTTTATTGTTTTTTTCAAAAATAAATCGATAATTGTGTAGGTAGAGATAATCAACGAACAATCGATGATTAGGGCTTCTTTTTCAATAGCCAATCGATAACCGGGTTGACTACTGTGTGACTACTGTAGTAGATCTCCACAATCAATCGATAATCTCTCGTCAGTCGTTCGCGTATCGATCTTAGTTAACGTTACGTGGCTTACTTTATTCAATCATCAGCCAATAATCGTGTTGGTTACGCTAGTAGAATATTAAAAGCAATCGATAATCATGTTGATTACCGTAGTATATATCCACAATCAATCGAAAATCTCACTCAGTCGTTCGGTTATCGATCGGAGCTGGGCGGGTCTGCGGGCTCGCTGCCGAAGAGCGACTGTGCACTGGCGACACGAGCGACGCTGAAGGAGGAAGCGGCGAGGAGAAAGGTTTGTATAATACAAATTCACAAACAATAAAACGTTCCGCAGCTAATCATCGATTCCGCATGCGATATAGCATGACAATGCAAGAGACACGCCGAGGTATAGAAAGAGAGTACGCACACACCAGTAGTCCATTTAATGAACATGTAATTTTGAAATTGTAATATTAATCTAGCTTGCAAAAAACTTCTGTTTGTCAATACCATAGAAATCAGAGTTCAGAATGCTATTACATTTAGTATGATGTCGAAAACGTCACTTTCGGCGGTGCAAAATTATGGGAGGCGTTATTAGTTCGGCTAGAGAGTAAGTAGTCGACACTCTGGCGGTTCTCCTTCTCTCCCGTAAATTCCCTTCCCAGACAATCAAAAAGAGCGCGCGTTTTCGTAGGAGGCGAGTGCCAAAAAAACGCGCTTCCGGAGGTAGGCGTTGCAGCGCCCCACCTTGGATTGATTACTGGAAACTAGCACAAGACTGACTCCGTTGGGTCCCGCAGCGGTGTCATACGGTAGCTACTACGGTAGTGCAACTTATAATTCTATTTTAAATACCTTATCGCCTCTCTTGTTTTCACACGCCCTCTGGGCTTCCGTACCGTGTATTATCAGTGGAACGTTAAAATATTTGTGGCGATTGTTTGTGAATTTGTAATTGCATACACACGACGTTCAGCAGCATGAATTTTCCGCTGGGTCCCGCTGCGATGGAATACGGTAGCTACAACTACAGTACCCTTGTTACAGAAGTCGTCGGACTCCTCTGCCGTCCTCGACTCTCTCTCGATCAATAATTCCGAGTCGCCCTCTTCCAGTGACAGGGAGCACTTCGACACGAGCAAGGCGACTATGAGGAAGGCGAGCGAGCTGGTGAGTACTGTAGATTTGGGTTACGGTAGGACTGGTAGGTTACAGGTTCTTTGTGAGAATGCTTGGGCAAACTACAGTAATCCAACTGCAGTACTCCGATGGCCTTGCCATGCAATGTGCGATTTGTGCCGTGATAGTTGTCGTAGGATTACTGTAGTCTTCGTTATGCGCTCGGTTACAAGTCCGCGTTGGTTTTACTTGTGAGGCATTACACGCAATGCCGAATGGTCTTTTTTAAATCGGGAACTATGTCGACCAGTGCCGCAACGCATCGATGCACGGTATCGCTTCTACCCCCGGTCTGGATCGGATGTTTGGTACCCAGACGCGTTTCGGCTCGAGTGGGAGAGAGAGAGATATATAGGGGGGGGGGGTGAATTCCCCCCCCCCCCCCCTCTGTTTCCCCTCTCTGCTCCCTTTTCTCCCGCATCCGCCTCCGCAGCCAGCCATTTCTTGCTATCGCCAACCACACACTTACCTGTCTATTTCCCCTTTCCTTCTCTCTCTCTCTCTCTCTCTCTCTCTCTCTCTCTCTCTCTCTTTCTCTCTTTCTTTCTCTCTCTCTCGCTCAACGTTGTCTACCGTCTGCCGTCCGCGCGCTCTCCTCTATTCCCACAGTCTCTCCTTATCGTCATCACCTCACCGACGTCTGGGTTCTAGAAGGAGACGGTTCTCTCTCTCTCTCTCTCTCTCTCTCTCTCTCTCTCTCTCTCTTTCTCTCTCTCTCTCAACCCTCTCATATTTGCGCTCTCTACCTCGTTTTGCGCAACCGCCACTGCAAATGATCTCCCGGTGGAACACTGAAATGTCTCCAAGTGCGCGTCACATTTTTTTTTAGTTCCGGGGGAGTATATTAATATTATTTTAGAAGCATGCTATACTAATTTAATTAGTTTACCGAGACCTATTGTTGTTTTGTGTTCTTTATATCCACGACTGGTTCGCTCCCCAATACCGAACCTGGCGCTAAGGGAGCGAAACATACCTTGATATTATATTCGATATTATTTAACATATGATATTCGTTCTCAATGACGAAATTAATTGAGAACGAATATCATTCATTCCAAGACAACCCTTTTCTACATCAATTAACATGTCCTAACATGTATACATATCTATCTATCTATCTATCTATCTATTATAGTCTAAACCATATTTCACTTGTACTACTACTCTTGAAATAGCTATAGATATTGTTACCAAATTCAATTACCTTATAATGTAGCACTGGACTAGGAGAAGTGTAGAGTGTTGCATTAGATAAAGAAGGGATGTAGGGATGAATGAAGTAATTAGCCGTATCTTCGGTTTCTCCTTGATGTTTGTTGAATGGAGGAATGTTTCCAGCCATCTCCAGGAGGATTAGCGCGAGCTTATATGATGACCGGCATGTGCCCGTTATGTTTATAACATAAGACAAGTCTTCTGATAGACTGCAGGACCCCAGCGCACAGCTGCCAAAAGTTTGTTCGATCTTGATGAAATAATTATGGTGGATGTTGTTGGGGACGAAGATAAACATTTACTGGTTCATTTGGCCCAGAACCGGATATTAGGCAAAATCCGGCTCTAGAACCGGCTCCGGAGTATCTCAGCTTAAAATGGTGCTACAGTGCTGCGGTTGGGCTTAAAATTTGTAGAATAATATTCTAAGCAACTTTCATGTTGAATACTTTACGCTAAGAAGCCAATTTCAAGTTGAAAATATTTTCAAATGAGAAAAAAATTACAAAAAATTGGAAAATAAATCACACTGAAAATTTTTCTCCCTTTTCAGGGCTAGATTGTGCAGATTCGGATTCTCCTAATCGAAATACTTATGGGAAAAAATACCTCAGGCAAAAGTGGTACCCTTTGGAAAAAGTTATGAGTCGAAGACTAGAGCAATGTCGAGATTTTTCAGAAACATGTTTTCTTAAAAACATATTTCTAAGCATCCAAATGCTCTGAAATTCCGTGCCTAATTGTTTTCAATCCTAATTTCATATTTGAAACACTTTGAGACGGAAATTACGGGTTTAATTAGACTTTGATTTTTTTTGGATTTCAAAAATGCCGTTCAATTTCGAAATTTTCACATTTTCGTGAGATTTTGATACTTATTACTCCTGTATTGTTATGATTATGTATTGTGGCTCTTCCATATGAATGGTTGCATTAATTTTGGGATATTAGTGGAATTTACTACATCATTTTCAAACATTTGATAATTCGGTGGTATTGCCGGTATCTTAAAGAAATAATGAAAGAAAAAACAATATTAAGATTTGAATTAAAAGAGGCACAAACGTAGTTGCGTGTGTATATTCAAAGACAGAATTGCAAATGAATTCGAATTAAATTATTTTGAACCCTGTTTCACCCATAAAGTGAAGAGAAATATGTAATCTTCGAGCTGAATGCTCGTTATGGTGTGTGAAAATGAAAAAGAGATGTAATTGTATTCTAGATTGTTTAAGCCCCGTACGTATTCACCAAATATGAAGTTTCTTACAAATTTCCCTGTGATTGAACTTAATGACACGTTTTGGAATTGTATAAAATGAAACATTGTTCTTGGGGGTATTCAAAAATATTTATGCCTTGCGATTGTTGGTAATTTGCTGGTTAAATAATTAAAACTAAGCATTATCTACAGCTACTTGATCAAGAATATGGCGAACATTCATAGGGAAGAGCCACATTACACTATCATGACAATACAGGAGTAATAAGTATCAAAATCTCACGAAAATGAAAATATCGAAATTGCACGGCGTTTTGAAATCCAAAAAATAAATGTCTAAATAAGCCCGTAATTTCCGTCTCAAAGTGTATCAAATATGAAATTAGGATTGCAAATAATTAGACACGGAATTTCAGAGCATTTGGATGCTTAGAAATATGTTTTTTAAGAAAACATGTTTCTGAAAAATCTCGACATTGCTCTAGTCTTCGACTCATAACTTTTTCCAAAGGGTACCACTTTTGCCTGAGGTATTTTTTCTCATAAGTATTTCGATTAGGAGAATCCGAATCTGCACAATATAGCCCTGAAAAAGAAGAAAAAATTTTCATTGTGATTTATTTTCTACATTTTTGTACATTTTTTCTCATTTGAAAATATTTTTCAACTTGAAGTTGGCATCTTATCGTAAAGTATTCAACACGAAAGTTGTTTAGAATATTATTCTACAAATTTTAAGCCCAACCGCAGCACTGTAGCACCATTTTAAGCTGAGATACTCCGGAGCCGGTTCTAGAGCCGGATTTTGCCTAATATCCGGTTCTGGGCCAAATGAACCAGTAAATGTTTATCTTCGTCCCCAACAACATCCACCATAATTATTTCATCAAGATCGAACAAACTTTTGGCAGCTGTGCGCGGGGGTGGTCGGATTCCTGCAATCTATCAGAAGACGTATCATAAATGAATTAGCGTATACACAATTTTATTTGTCTCTAAGAGTACTGCCTTGTTTATGCGATAGGGAGTCTATTGCTATTACTTGTTCGCTACCTTAGCGCCTAAGTTATGTTTTAAACTGAAAATTCGTATCTTCGTTTATCATTTCCGTTTTGGCGACCATCGAAAAGATTAGTTTTCTCTCGCTTATCAAATGCCTCCCACACTGGCTAGTATCAATGTTTTGCTTGCCGCGAGTTGCTATGCCATTGATATGTTTTTGAGAAGGGGAAAAACGAAACAGAGATAACACGTGAGAAATGTTCAATTCACGCCGACTTTCGCTCATTTCGTGATTATTCATTCTCATGTTACTTATCGGAAGAAGCATCACAGCATGCTGATTCACGGCATTTAGTTGGCACCGTGCCAAGAACTTCTCTCGTTGTCTGGCTCTCTCGTTTCGCGCATTCTCTCGATGATTGCCTTTTTCTCTAGTGTGTCTCGCATTTAATACTTAGGATGCTTTTTAAAAAGTGACTTAGTTTAAACTCAAAAATGGCCCGAAAAATCAACAAAAACTGGTTGGTTCTCTATCGCAACTTGTTGGAAATTAGTCAGATAGGAGATTATTCTTGCTAATCTGAACCTCCTGCGCATTTATAGATTGCGAGTAACGCGCGAGGACATTCCCTCTTTCCGATTTCTGCAAATTGAGCCAGACAGTCGCATGAGTCAGAAACAGCACGCACATTGACGATGGCCTTTCTCCATCGCTTCCATTTTGTCATTTCGCCCAAGGGCACTTTGGCGACCTCCTCCCCTCCCACCATTCCATCTTCCGTCCGAACAATCCTTTTCTGACAAGTTTCCATCAATTTGCGATACAGATGTGACAAGTTTTCTTTGATTTTGTTGACCAGTTTGAAGTCTCAAAATGGCGTTGTTTTCGGCTCTCTCCTCTAATCTCGCTCCTGGCCCCTTTCTGGAGGCTTCAAGGCATTTTTTGTGCTAGATCTCTGATGAACTGTATCTTCATCTAACTAGTAAGTGTCTCTCTGTGCACCGCTTAAAGTTTTCGTATGCTTGTCAGATTGACTCACATTTCCCATCCGAGCATTTTGTCATTTTCGCGCAGGGGCACTCCCTCCCTCCCTCCTCCAACATTCCACGATCCAGTCTCTCCATTTACCGAAAAGTTCGTTCCATGGAACAAACCTAGACAGCATTTTGACTTTTGTGAGATGAAATTTCGAAAAATCAAACATTTTTTTTCGGGTTTTCACCCTGAAACGGTAAACTCAGACATCATTTTCGGACTTTCGGGAAAATACGTTTTTGGCCTATGATTCTCTCGCATTCCTGGACGTTTGGAATCTTGCGCTGATGAACTCTCAATTTTTGTCTCTCTTTGCACCACTCAGTTTGTATGCTTGTCAGATTGACTCACACTTACCCAGCCGGGGTTGGTTGCTGACTTCTCTCCACTTTTGCGCGCTTTCTTATCTCCCTCCACTCATGATTCCAAACTTCCTGAAAGGGTCAGGTGCGAGTGATCGTGGGAAAGGGAGAGGGCGTGACGCGACCCCTTTCTGACCCCTTTCTGGAGGCTCGACGGGGCATAGGAATGGCGCGATCACCTCTTGTCTTCCGCAATTCCAGAGCTTTCCTTCTCCAGTTGACTCATTTCACGCCGCGGTTTCGCAATTCTCCGCGCCGAGAAATCGGGTCTTTACGATTATTGCGTTCTGATATTACAAATTTACGAGGACTCGTCCGAAATAATAAAAAGTTCCGTTGATAATCCGTGCTAAACAACAGATACGGCTGCGAGAGAGCATGGCAAAGTGAGAGACACGTCGAGGTATAGAAAGAGAGTACACCACCAGTAGTCCGTTTCATGAACGTATCATTTTAAAATTGTAATATCGGCCGCGATCCGTTGTGTGTATTGGTAGTTGCCGTTAGGGATGCTGCTTCGGTATTGGCAATACCCTTTAGCAGGCTCTTTTTCTCTGACTCTCATCGCTTTTTCACCCTTACAAATTCCGAACTCGCATCTCAGTGTTACTGAGTCTCCGGTCTGTCGGCTAACCGGGTGTTTTGTTCTTCCATTTTTATAGTGCAGATATAGGTTTGTCTGAGGATTGAATTTCCAGGTGTGAATGTCGTGGAAAAGTTTTCTGGCATGACATCTTTGCTTTGAAGCGCGTATGCGCTGGGTGCGACGTCTGTGAGTTTGCTGGTTTCACGCATAACTTTGTAGTATAGATCTGGGGGAGGGTGACAAAATGGCAACGGGTTATAACTCGGTTATTAGTGATCCGATCGACATGGGAGTAGTACCATTGTACTCCTACCGTACCCCACTACAGTATCCACATATGGGTTCGGTGTGTCAGACAGCGGGTCAGATTCATGATTTGTGCCGTAAACTTTTGAATCATGACTCTGACCTAAAGTCTGACACACCGAACTCATCTGTGGATACTGTAGTTTTATACGGTAGCCTTGCTGTGGCGCCCACGGGTGTTTACGGCACAAATCATGAATCTGACCCGCGATCTGACACACCGAACCCATATGCGGATACTGTAGTGAGGTACGGTAGGAGTACAATGGTACTACTCCCATATCGATCGGATCACTAATAACCGAGTTATAGACCGTTGCCGTTTTGGCCGTTGCCGTTTTGTCACCCTCCCAGATCTTTGGGATATGTGCATGCAAGAGTCACGCTCACCTACCCCCTACAATATGGGTGCCCCTTATTGGGTTTCTTCTAAATCCGTGCTCCCGTGTAATCATGCCCACCTCTGGTGTTGATCTTCTATTTTCATAGCTCTCAGGATGTGCAGATTTTTGTACGAAAGTTATCCCACAGTGAATTGAGTTTGCACGCGGCATTCTATCAATGTTTTGGCGCGTGCATGTGCCGGGTGCGCCGTATGCTGGTTTCACGCGAATTTGTAGTGTAGGTCTAGTGCGGATATGTGCATACACGAGTCACGCTCACCTATGAATAGCAACAATCTGTCCTGCGCCACACACGTGCTTTCTTCTCATTACGCTGTGTATTTGTAGCTTGCGCACCGGAAGTTGGCGATAAATTTAGTATCATAGGAGTAGGCATGTTTAGTAGCAAAAGTGAGTGAGCTTAAGGTAGTTAATTTAGTAGTTAATTAAGCAACTAAGTAGGAATATTTTGCAGTATAAGTATGTGTGTATATTTAGTAGCATAAGTAAGTAAGTAAGTAAGGATTGGAAACGGCGTGCCCTGGGGCGACACCGGAAGTTGAGTGCCCCTTCTAGCACTTCCGGTTGACGTGTTTCACTACCCCATAACCTCTCTCTGTCTCGCTTTCACGAGGCCCGCAGCGCCGACTGAAAACACCTGAGATCATCTATCCCGCCACATCGTTGTTCCACAGCCCGTTCAAACCTCTAGATAGGATGTAGGAGTTTAACATTGGGCATGGCCCTCTCGATAAATACTACTTGCTCTTTTTTTCTGGAATTTTGGGATCATGTGTCGCGCCGTGTGTGTTTTCCACCCACATTTTTTGTGACCGGAAACGCCAGGCCAACATTCCCATGCCCACCGTTTTCACTGCGCGTTTTCCTTATCATTGCTAGGCGCCCATTTCCATTTCATCACACCCGGATGTGTAGTTTGTGATTGGCTAGTTTCAAAAGGCGCCTGAAATGAGTGATATCTAGGGCGGATTACGGTAATCGGGTGCATCCTGGCAGCCGACGTTTCGAAATGGCGCCCGCACCTTGCAGGTTACCACGCCCTACAGTAGGAATCTGCGAGAGATCGAAGAGGGAGTGGGAGGAGAGAATACGGTAGCTGCTAGTAGGAAGAGGAGAGAGGAGGAGGTATCCAATTTTTTTACTTTCATCAAAACAATGTTATATTGTTTTTCCTTTACATTGAACTACTTGTTTAGCTCTCTTACTATTAGCTCACAACGCAGTCCAGCACCCCGATGTCTAGCTGTTCCCTCACATGTAATAAGTAATACGAGTAAATGAGATAAATTGAGCTGAATCAAACATGGGCAGCAAATTAGAGATAATTTTTGCAGTGTGCTCCCGCCCCTCTTTCAATAGATTTCCCCCAGTATTGACCCTCATCCCAAAACCTTCCACCTTTTCACATTTTGAACTTTTGCATAGTGTCCCGCTACCGTGTTTCCCGAAAATGCAGAGTACTCCTGGGTGACCGTGCCCACGTATGAACTGAGTTGAATTGAGGAGGATGAGGTGGAGGAAGTGAGGGGAGAAGGAGAAGGAACACCACCGTCGAATACGGCGGCTACCTTAACAACGGACGGCGCCATGAGAGGAGCAAAGATGAAGAAGGCGTGCTTTTATTTTGTTGTTTCGAAGCTAGCAATATGAACTTGAAATCGTAGCTATCCTGTCGCCCGGCCTGAAGAGATACTTGTGAAACACGACTGTGACTGGGGGGAGGGGTAGAGTACGAAATTTGGATGAGCCATTCTGCATTCTTCCGTACTCCTTCGATCGATCCGCATAACATATAGTGCAATATTCAGTGACGGATTAGGCAATCGATTTTTGCTGAATACTGTAGTGAGGCTGATCGTTGCAGGACCCGATGCCGGCGCCCGATCGATTCACCTCGCAGCCGTCCACGTCGACTTCCGGCGGCACGCCGCCCATGGGTATGTTGTTGCGTAATCACTAAGTAATTTCAAGTTTCATATCAGTACTACACTACTGTAAGTATTGCGCTACTTTAGACGCGTTGCGGTTGGCTATCTGAAATTAGTCATGCTATTACTACCCTACTCAGGTGGCTCGGATGCGGCGGTATCACCGCACCGCGCGGGCAAGCAAGTCGGCGACCTGCGCATCATCGAATCGCTGCGGGTGAAGGTCGTCAACCTAAAAGGTATACGGTAGCGCACAATGGTTATTGAAATATCATTACTGTAGTTCGCCTACTTGATATTATTTAGTTGATCTGATAGAGATTACTACAATTAATCTATTAGGCCATTTAACCTAAATTATTGTAATTGGCGCGTTAGAGATTACGGTAACTCGCCAATTATCGATTGCTTCAGGCCTCAAAGGCTCGACGAGCAAGCCGATCTTGATCGTCGCCAAGCTGGACAACAAGGAGGTCCATCGCAGCTGCGGATTCCAGAAAAACGCGTGAGTACTGTAGATCGATAGCGGGATACGGTAATACTGTAGTGAATTAACGATACGGTAACCTGTAGTTGGATGGCGGGGTACGGTAGATCGATAGTTATATGGGGATACGGCAGTCCAATAGTGAAACGGTTGTTACTGTAGATGGATAGTGGTCTTGTGGGCAGTGATTTTCATGGGCCCCGAATTCTGGGAGCCGCGCGAGGGGGTCTGACGACCGAGGGAGGGGAGGGTCGCCAGTGGGGTCGCCAGAGCGGGAAATTTAAATTTGATTTTTTTAAAAATATTATCACAAAAAAAAGATAAACACAAAATTACTATTCAAAAAAATATTTTGAATAATCACCAATGTTGAGAAACACGTTTACATTGATTTTCAATCAAGAATTTCACCATTATGCGACCCCCTTTAGCCCCTCGCAATCACTCTCCCATGTAACTAGACATGTCGTACGACAACTCCTGATATATGTAAGAATCACATATATACACCATGCTTATCGATTTACCCCTTCGCAAAGCCATAATATTCAAGTATAGGGCAACAAGTGAAATATAAACAGTTGGCGATTCACTTCGTTCGGTATACTGTAAATCACTTGGTCTACGTTTGCGAAGGGGTTCCCTTAATCCGAGACCATGAAAATCACTGCTTGTGGGATACCGTAAGAACAATTGGACATATAATCAAAGCCGTTAAACTAGTCGTTTTTGCGGCTCCGGCTACAATGTGAGCAATTGTTTACGCATGATGATATTGCTCTTCCGGGAACCCCGGAATCGCACGGAATTACCTAGTGATGACTCAATATCCGTCCCTTTTAGTGACACACTCAACGACGAGTTCTCACTCGAGGTCGGCCGCTTCTCGCACCTGCATCTGGTGGTGCTCGAAGGTATCGATTGATTACGGTAGCACGTATACGGTATATAAGGTTTACGGTAGTCTAGCATACTGTTGTCATACTGTCGTACCTTCACTTCCCATTACTCTGAACGTGTTCTTTGATACTTCCCTCTTGTGTTGTTTTGATATCGAGTCAGAGCAAGTAATTTATTTTAAAATATAAATTCGAACTACGTAATACACGTTGTTTTCAGGCTACAAGGACCCGGCAAAGACCGCCCGTCCGGTGGGTATGGTGTCCGTCAAACGGAAGGAGCTGACCAAGTAAGTTATTGATTGAACTTTGGGATACTGTAGATGCGGTTAATGTAGTCTTTTTATATTAAAATTGGGATAGTGTGTACTATAGTATTTTAACGGCAAGTAGGCTACCCGAGTTCTCATATCGGTTTTTGATATTTCGCGGTATCTAAGTTGCTTATCGTAAACGAGGTTCGATAAATCATTTATCATGCCAAAACCTTGATTGAATTACCGCAAGATGCTAGGTTGTGGAGCGTTGCTAGGAGACCCGCAGGTGCTTTCTCGTAATCAAGTTGTTGTGCATGTTTAATGGGATATGGGCAGTAGAATATTGAACATTTGCGTGAAAACTATTCTCCCAGCCTAGTTGCACAGTGTTGCAACCCCTCTCAGCTTATCTAAAAGAAACCATATGTGTGCACTCCATGCGCCATCGTATTTAGTGTTTACCAATGCGCTACACTAGTCTCAAGTTCCCATCCTAATGTGATATGCAAATACAATATGATTATTATCAAAGGCAAAGTTCAGTTTGCGATTGTCTCGCGAAGTTTCGCTAAATTGCAACTAGAACCCGCGGCTCCTGCTTCGCCCTCGTGACGGCAATTAATTGAATTGCACTAATTATCCAGCCTACACAGCGATTAGGGAGTCCAGGAATAGCCGCTAGCGTGACTGGCGGAAAAAAATGGACTGCGTGTCTCTTGTTTTCCAACATTTATTTCACAGTGGGGGTTTGTGTTTCAGGGGTTTTGTATTGGCCGGGCGCGAAAGATTTTTCAATTCGTTCGCCATTCTAAAGTCTATTCCTTCACATGTTCATTCTCATGATATTAGTGCTCGCTCAAAAAGTATGTGCTTTCGCGTTTCACGCGCTTCTTAAATGTCAATGCGCGGGAACTGTCCATTTCGTCTTTGGGAGACGATTGCAAATAAAAAAAACAATATTGATGATCTTGCATGATCATTAGGCAATCCCATTTCCAATATTGCATCATAACTACGCAATCTTATATTTTTATTTGATAAGGATGTGACGACTAGGGTAGAGTAGGGAAGATCTTATATTCAGTGTCATGTTAGTAGTGTTCACTCAAAAAAGCGTTCACTTTCGTGTTTTAGGAGTTTCATATATGCCACCGCGCTACGTTCCTTTAATATGTTGGCTAGGTATATTTTTAAAACAAAAAAAAACAATATTGATGCTTTTGCGTGCTCCCTATACAATGCTAGCATTAGAATTTTTTTAAATTATTGAATCATCACTACGCAATCTCAGATTCTCTGGGGGCGAGGTGACGGTGCCGCTGAATTTTGTGCCGCGGCTAAAAAAATACGCCATCATATATTCATCCTTACGATATTAGTGTTCGCTCAAAACATAGTTCTTGCTTTCGCGTTTCAGGCGCCTCATACATGTAGCCGCGCGACAGTTGTTCAGTTCCTCACTACAAGATGATCCCAAATAATAAAAAAGAGAAAAACCAATATTTATGTTATTTTTATTTGCTGGGCAATGCCATTGCAAATATTGCATCATCACTACGCAATTTCCTCTCTCAGATTCACGGGGGGACGATATGGCTCTGCCGCTGACTGTTGTGCCGGGGTTTACCAAAGCTCTGCGCGCCATCTTATATTCATTCTCATGCTAAAAATATTAGTTGGTGCTTTCGCGTTTCGGGCGCTTCATACATGTAGACGCGCCAGTTTTATTTAATACGCCTGCAGGAGGTGCTAGCAAATGAAGAAGAAAAAACATATCAATGCTTATTTTTTCTAATTTTGCGCCCTTATTTCTTGTAAAATTTAAATGCTTTTTTTTCGTCAGATTCACTGGGGACGAGAGCCGCATGTTTCCAATAAAAAAAACACATAACTAATCTTGATGATTTTGCCTGATCCCTATACAATACTGTCATTGCAATGTTTTTTTTTAAATATTGCGTCATCACTACGCAATATAATTTAGATTCACTGGGGGCGAGATGACGCTGCCGCTGACGGTCGTCTCTCGATGCCGCGACGTCCAGGGCCAGATCTGCCTCGACATCAAGCGACTCGACGAGAGATTCTGGATCAAGTGAGTGCGGGATACGGTAGAGAGTCAGTTAGTGATTGATTGAGTGGATTACGGCAGCTGATTTCGTTGATTACGGTAGTTTTTATTCGCAGAGGTTACAGTAGATTACGGCAGTTGTCGATTACTCAAGTTACGTTTGTTCGCTATCGGATTGCGATAGTTGGTAATTGCGCTGGTTACGGTAGCTCAGTTTTGGATTGCGATATTTATAGAATAGCAGTACTCAGTTCCTGAGATCACATGAGCGTACCACTCAGTCTCCTGCGTGCACGCGCTGTCTGTAGTAAGCGGCTACAAAACGGTGAAATACAAAAATTTCAAAACGCTTTCTTGGAAAAAAGGGGAATGCGAATTGTTCTGTGTCTTGTGCGTAGCAGGCTCCCACACGTTAGCCGGAATACAAAGTCTGTCTGGGTTCGCAGAATAGAGAAATGAAGACGTGGTGTGTAGAGATGTATGATCCCTGTCGTACTACTCCAAAGATAATTACTTTTTCTTTCTTATGTTGTTGTTGCTAGTTTCTGTTTCCTTCTTCCGGGAAAAGTCCTGCTTCCAAGCGATTTCTCGCTTCATCATTCCAATAATTCGCCTCGCTTAACACACCTTGAATTTGTAAGAAGCAAAGGATGAATGTCATGCTATTTATGTTGCGTATGGCGGGCTAGTGGACTCATGTTCCATTATCTTTGCAATATCAATAAATGGGCTGCGTGGACGTTCCCTCATTGTCGCAGATCCCTCTCATTTCTCGGAGACGATGATCTCTAATGCATCATGAGTGTGTGTACGTGCGTAGACTGTTGTTGGGTTTTCCCCCGTTGTTTGATGCAGAGAATAGAACGCCGCGACCCGACCCGAGATGCGTTTTCACGTTCTTACTTTTACTCCTCCTCCCACCGCTCAACTCACACCACTATCACTGTGTGAAAGAGAGAACAGTGGGTCAAAACAATCTGAAGAAGCAGAGAGTGATCTGGAGAGAGAGAGAGAGAGAGATAGAACAGAGAGAACAGACAGTGCAGAAGAGATGGTGCAGAACAAACACAGAGTGAGCAGAAGAATGAGGGGGTGTGAGAAAACACAAACACTGCGGCACACTCGTCACTATGTGCGTGTTATCAATGATAGCACATATCATTGGCATCATAGGGTGACCCCCGTGAACCCCTGGGGGAGATGGGCGGGTGATAGGACGTTTTCTTACCGACGTTTAGGAATCCTCAATATTTTTTTCCAAATCATGTGATCAAAAGCGCATAGGCACATTTAGCAGCTTTTATATTTTCGGGTTCCTAAACGGCTGGTCCAAAAAGTAGCGTAAACAGTTTGTTTTTTTTACTTTGAACTTTTTGGTGCACGTCCTTTGGGCCCATGATGTGACGTAAGCACACTTCCGGTCGCGGAACGTTCCTACCCCGCCGCCGTGTATTACACGTGTAAACCCTTTAACGAGCGGCGCGGCGCTCGCCCGGGCGCAAACTTGTAGAGGAAAGGAGCAAGAAGAGGAGGGGTAGGAGAGGAGGAGAGAAAGCACTTAATCGGCTACCCTACTATTCGATTGGTTTGTGGTTGGGGAGGTAACAGCCCAACCCGATTTGGCTGTTCATCTTACTATCAAGGATCCCCGTGTATCGCGCTCAACCCGTTTCACAGCGTACCAAATCTCATAGAGAGGCCAAGAGTGAGAGAGTGCGACCCCTTTCTGGAGATTCCGCCATGCTTTGTTTTGCTTGATTTCGGATGCGTTTCATCTCTGTATCTGCGTTCTCTCGATTTCGCCCGCTATCTCGTCCACTTCCGGTGCGCCGCGGACCCTATCGCTTTTCATCACAATCGCTTTCTTCTTCTCTCTCTCTCTCTCTCTCTCCACCCTCGTCTGATCGCCCGTGTTGTAATTCGCCCTTCCCTACTCTTTCATCCAGCGACGCGAGAACTTTTGCACCACGCAATATCACGAGATAAGAAGTGTGAAAGGGCGCGGTGTCTCATTATTTCAACCCAACAGATGTAGGTTTTTAATGAGAGAATGTGGAATCAGGAGGAACTCTCTCACCTCTTCATACTCTCTCATCCTGACCCCTTTCTGGAATCATGCGGCGTGACTCTACTACACCCATTAGCTGAAAGGGTGATGAGGGGAAGACGAGATTAGTCTGATGAAGAGGGTAAATGTTATTAGATGATCTTATCTTAGATATGTCACTACTAAAATGCGGATAGGACGACGGAGGTGATCTTAGAGTAGATGATAGAAGAGGTGGGATAGAGAGAGAGAGAGAGAGAGAGAGAGAGAAGAAAGCATTGAGCCATTGATGCGTAATGCGATGATGAGATTATAGCCGCTGCACTGATCTGCGCGTATGATGAGGGGAGGAAGGAGCGGGCTGGTAGCTGATTTCCGGGAAACTGCGGGGTAGACTTCGAGAAATAACGAAGCAACGGGGTGCGAGAGGCAAATCACTCCCCACTCTCCGAATTTTTCGTAATCTCTCACTGCTGGAGTGGTGCATTTACTCCTTATGAAACCCGCTTAGTTATTTCTCGAAGTCTACAGCGGAGTTACCGTTTTCTCGCACGCAGGATTGTGATCTATGCCCATTTCATTAATTAAAATATAAGTTACAAGAAATAAAGGAGAAGATTAGGGGAGGGGGACTCTAAGAACTTGAGATGACATAATTTCCCTGAAAACTTACCCTTTTCTCTCAGGGAGGAGGTAGCACTGTGATCTGTGCGTTGCTTAATTATGCAGAGAATCTCATTATCTGGAGGGGTAACGACTACGACGTCCCATTTGTGTTGGCATCCATTGTGTGCGAGGGAGGCGCGGCGCTAATGGGGCTGCTGTGCTAGGCTAATTGTAAGCGGCCACATGATTCCAAACCTACAGACCAGGGTTAGAGCGAGAGAGTGTGCAAAAGTGAGAGAGTCCCTCTCGATTTCGCACGCTCTCTCACTCCAAAGGCCTTTCTGTATGGTTGACCGGCCTGTGGAATGATGTGCGGCGGAACGCGTCTAGGTGGTTGGGGGTAGGAGGAGGTGGAAGAGAAAGGGGAGAAGGAGGGAGGAGGAGGAAAGAGGAGACGGGCAAGAGGAAGCACCGATTGCAGCAACACTCCCCCCCACTAGGGTAATGCGAGCAGAGTGTTCCCCCGCAAGTCTTGCAGGAGACAAATTGCAATTATTTATTTCACCGATGTTGTGGGTTTCGTGTGAATTCGTTGTGGATTGTCGCTATAGGATAGGAGATATTATTGATTCGATTCAATTAAATTTCTCTATCAGAATCATGGACAATGTACAGACCACCAGTCTACCTGAAGTAACGAGGCAATAATTGATTAGGTTCAGGAGCCATCGATTAGGTGCTGATCTATTTGTGGAGAGAGGGCGGTGATTGATGCACTCCTCCTCCTGCCTTCCAAGAGTTTCCAGTAACTCTGCTCGAGTGCACATACAAACACACAGTTTGTGCACTGCGTTCTTAGCTCTTCTGCACGTTGATTTTGTGAGCTTTGAAGGTTCCCCTGAATGCGTAGGTCGACTTTAGAAAAAAAGCATTTTCATGGCCGATTTTGCAAAACCTTACATTTTTTACATTTACCTGCCCACCTTATCGACCTATGCATCTATGCGTAGAGCTATCTGAGAGTGTTGACTATACTCTACCACATACTGTACTACTAAGTATGCGTGGAGTAAAAATAGAGCGCGCTCGCGCCAGGTGTGGTGGGTGTGGCTCCCCGAGCGCCCCCATAGGTTAGAGAGTGCGTGCTAGCTATTCTGGGAGAGCGAGATTCTTGTCCGCTGTTAGCTTCTAGTGTATCGTCTTTTCGCGGTGGTTCTGTGTGGGTGGTTCTTACCGCCCACCCACCTCAAGCACTGTTTTGTTGTCTCTCATTTCATTTCATTTCGAAAGCGCTTATTTTGGATTGAGAGGTCTCAGTCTCGACTAGACTTTGAAAAGTAACGACTCATCTAGTTTGTTTTTTTAATCCTCACTCTATCTCGCCAATAAGTATATTTCCTAGCTAGTTAAGCCGTTAGTGTCCAAAGTTTAGTTTTGACTTGGCTAGATCAACTCTTTCTAGTCCTTTTTTGTGACTAGACTAGAGCGTAGGCTTGTCGACGACACTGTTCGCATCATTACCCAGTCCATTGCTTTCCTCTTTCCTCCTCTTCCATTTCAACCCCCACGCTTCTGTTGTCTTAACTCGAGCAATGGTCTGACCCTCTCAATTCTGCTCGCTCTTTCGCACTGTCTGATCGATGAGAGAGTATGTAGAATGAGGAGAGTCAGATCATTATTCTTTGTTTCTTTGTCTGTTGATAGCATGCGTGTCTATTTCCATCTTACAGAGCTTCCTGCTTCTCTTTTTTTTTCTCCCCCTCCTCATCTCTTATTACAGAATGTGCTTGCTTGCAGATTTGCTTGTCTTGTTTTGTGTGTGTTGCTGTCGTGTGTCTGGTTTTCGAGAGCTGCAGCTGCCTAACTCAGTTACCACAGTCTTGCAAATATTCAGACGTCCCCCTTGTTACGTCATCATGCTAGGTATTCGTGCCTAGCGATCGCATATGTTTTTTTTGTCGTTTTCATATTAACAGTACATTTGCGTAGATATGTTTTTACGTAGATATTTTTTCATTAATTTCTTGGTTGTTGTAAATGCCGCACAGCTTGGATGTTTTTATCTACCGCGAAAGGTAAGTGTCGAGAGAGATGTTTGTCGTAGAGAGAGCCAGAAGAGGCGACGACATCCCTCCCTCCACTCGAGTCGTCGTCGCTCGCCTCAATCACGACAGAACCTAATCGGGAAGACAGAAATGTGGGCGCCATTCCGAGAATTCCCCCCCCCACCTCTTCCACCTCTTCTCCGGCCTTCTAATCCACACATCGCCGACGAAAGAACTACGACGACGTCAAAAGCAGTGAAGCGAAAACCGCGAGTTTTTTTCGTTCGCACGGATTCTTCGCGTCGTGAATTCTGTGGAACCGAATCTGAGACCGCTGTTGTACCCTGTTTGGTTTTTGGTGTGTGGAGTACACCTACAAGTCCAAAGGCTTCCCGAGGAAGTGATACTTGAATCGGTTTGTGGCACTAGGCGTCTGGAACAACGGATCACTTGTGCACTTTAAGCAGCTTCAATTATAACCTGATTACTGTTTGGATGAATATTCGTGTGGGAGGCATTCTGAGGATGCGATATGTATGCCACCCTCTATCATAATGCGCCGGTATCGTAAGAACTCATAAAATCAGGGGGAAATTTCGCATAATTGCTCGATATAATGCGATGCTCTCTGCAAGAAGTCGTTCGTTCACCTTCGCTGCTCAAGTTGCTTCGAGTAATGTATGCAGATTGCTTTTCGTGCTCCCTCAATCGTCTCTCTAACTCTTCCCCTCCCTCGTTCACTTTACTCCCACCTTCTCCGCTCAGATTTGCTCTGGTTCTTTCTCGCCGGCTATTACCCCCGATTGTAGTACCAGTTATCTTGACCAACGGTTCCGTGTATGTGTGCGTTTTTAGCCACCGCCTGATCTAAATCTCGTAATTATCGGGGCTGCCGTACTCTGCAACAATACAGTACAAGTGTGAATGTAAGGGTAGCTACGGTTGATTTCATACAGGAAAGGCTCCGCTGACGACGAGTAGGCTCGACTTTGCGGAAGAAGGGCGAACTGATGTGGTATTAGCCTGTGTAGAGCCTGATTTCCACGTCCGGGACTGGCGTCGGCGGATGATCCCTCTGTGGATTCCGCGTAAATCGCCGACGACGCGTAGTCAGGCGATTGAGATTCCGTGCGGATTTTGCTACCATTGTCTTCCGCATGGATTTATCTACGGATCTTCTTGGTGTATCAAACACGTATAAATGCAGCGTGGTAGATATTCCGGCATCACTGTTTCGCAGCGCATCTCTTATCAGATTTATTAATACAGCGCTACGCTGTATTTTGGAATGGATGCAATGTTTTTGCGGACATGGAGGATGTGGGGGTAATTGGTCGTAATCGTGGCGTGCCGCCCCCTCGTCTATCGCCTCTCTCTCGTGTTCCTCTTCCGCCTTCAGAAACGACCCGCGACAGAGCGACCAAACCGATTATCTCCCCCGCCGCGAGTTATGGTTTGACCCTCTCAATTCTGCCTGCTCTCTCGCGCTGTTTGATCGACGAGAGAGCATGTGGAATGAGGAGAGACTGCCGCTCGCCTCCACCCGCACACCCACTTTATTTATCCCACCCCCGTTTTTTTCCTCCTCTCCGTTGTAGTTGGTAGTAGCAGGTGATTACTGCTAGCGACTAGAACAAAGGAGACAAACTGGATAAACGCTTGCTAGAAACGTTGTTTCTTCCGTTGTATTGAGTAGTCGTATGTGAATACAACTAGTTCCTAGTTCAAAGGAGATAAGCGCTCGCTTGGAACAATGGGAGTCTTACTCGAAGAGAAGGAGGAAGTCCGCAGAACTCTGATCGCCCCCCCCCCATTGTCATCCTCACTTGTTCCTCGTGAAACACTTCGGTTTCTCGGCACTACATTTTGCCTTCACGTGTGCGGCTCCTGTAGACACAGGGACGGCGCGTCTTAGACAGAGAAAAGTCGCTTCTTGATCTGCCGACGTCGTTGCGACGCAGATGATCGGTGTGCGGGATGTTTGTTGAGGGCTATCTGTGTTCGGAGAAAGAGGGAGAACCTCCCGCGCTCCCTCCACCCACACTGATCCCGCGCTGCCCTCGCTCAGCATCAACACTTGTGCACCATAGACAAGTCTATGATACGCTGCAGGTGTCTCACAGATTCCAACACTCTCTCGTGGTGTCTGGTCCTCTAACCTTGCTGGCCAGGGTCTCTTCCTAGAAGAGAACCGTCGGTTGACTGCGCCGCCGTCAATTAGGAAGTGAGGCCTAGAACCGACGGGCGGCTAATTTCCGGCCCACGCTCACGCTGCAAGAAAGGATGCACAGTTTGAGGAGGAGGAAAATGTGGACAACAGTTGGCTCGCTAATGAAGAGGTGGCGAGCGGTGATTGTAGCGTAGGCGTCTCTGAGCGTATGCTAACAACATTGCGGCAGGCAACATTGCCGGTATTCCCCCACATTCCCTTTGCTAGTTGTTTGCTGCGATATTTTGCACCACCATGCGTTGGATGCTTGTCTAATGAACAGCGGAAGATATAGGTGGTGAGCAACAGTGATGCTCTAGTGAGCAGAGCGTAGGAGGGGAACGGGGAGACGGGAGATGAGGGGCAGGACAAATTGGGATGATTCAGGCGCGATGATGCGTCACGCTTGAGGGGGATTCCCCCCCCTCACCACCACGCTTTTGTTACGCTCTTGTGCCCGTATTCGAGTGCTAGAGGGAAGTTGACCGATATTGAACACACACACAGATTGTGTGGGAGGAGGAGAGGGAGAAGTGCAATGTCGAGAGAGCGCTTAGATGGAGGAGTTCACGGTTGAGCGGAGACAGCGGCTAGAGGGAAAGCTAACTCTCTTACAATTAGATGGCGATCCAGATAGTCAAACTCTCTCATATCCAAGTTACTTTGTCCTCTACTCTTTCAAGATTGCACACCATCTCGTTAAGAGAGGGGCTCTCTCTAGATAGCCATTTCGTCCGTCGCCAGCCCTCATTCGAGGATATCGCGCGTCGTCCGCAAATAACAGTCTTCTTCCCGTCTAGACTGTAGCGCATCCTGCTGTCTGCTGTCTCAATGTTATTCTCCCGTTCGATCTCTGAGATGTAGCGGCTCGTAGATGTGCTATTTCGGAAGTTCTTCTTTTCTATTTCTTGTCTTTTATTCTATTTCTATTCTTATTCTTCTTGTCTTCTATTTCTTTATTGTTTATGTTCTATTTCTGTTTTGTTAGCTGTTCTTCTGATTATACTAGAAGTCCTGCAAAAGTGGTCCATCCCGTCCTGCTGTCAGCTTGTCTCATCAGGTGGCGAATGTAGCAACAAGACTAGCAGCTTCTTTTCTCCACCCACGAGACTCGCGGAATCAGCGCAATCAATCTCTGCAGTGTGTGCCTGACTCGAGACTGATTTCTTTCTCTCTCTCTCATCTCTCCCTCCCTTCTCCTATTCATTTCTCTTTGCCCCCGCCGCTTCATCTGAGCAGGCAGGCATCGCGAGTGTGTATGTTGTTTGTGTCCTGTCCTCTGCTCGCTTCTCCCCTCCTCCCTCGACTTAAACTACTCGAGAAGACTCGCGGAATCGAGAAAGAGACATCCGTTCTACTCCTCCCTCCTCCCCCACCTTCTCTTGTTGTCCCCCCTGCTAGTAACAAGAGCATTCCAAGAAATGCAGCGCCCGGAAAGAGCACATTATCCACCGGGTTAGCATACGATTCCAAACCAACAGAATGGGGTTAAGACGAGCGAGTGCGCAAAGGTGAGAGTGACTATCTCGATTTCACACGCCCTCTCACTGTAAAGCTCTTTCTGTAGGGTTGACAGGTCTGCGGAATGCTGTGTTACCATAAGGACTGGAGTATCACTCGTCGCTGATTAGAAGCACCGTACAGATAAAGACACGGTTACGGTATCGCTCGTGATCGCCGCATATAATTTATGTGGTAGTGTACAGGTGCGACTGTCTATCTTTGTCACCCACACTCGGACTTCCGGTGTGTGTGTCAGTTTGATCTGGGCATCTGTTGTCCACACCCTTCTTCCCCTTTCTCTCTCTCTCTCTCTCTCTCTCTCTCTCTCTCTTCCCCTTTTTCACTCACTCACTCACTTCATTAGAGTTTCTTTCCTTGCAACCCTTTTTTGCCCCTCCTCCTCCTCTTCTTTCTTTTCCGCAACATCTGTCCGACAGGGTTTTTCACGCAGGGGATTCGAGGGGCAGCACCTCTCCTCCTCCTCCCATCTTATCTTCTCACACCAATCATCACTTGCAATCACTCAGGCGCCGCGATTTGTCGCGTGCCTCCGGGCGACTCCGCCCACAACTTCCGGTCGCCTGGGGGCAGGTTCGGAGAAAGAGAGGTGCCACTCCTCTCTCCTCCCCCTTCCGGTCCCCGATTTTTCTGGCAGTTTGTTGCAGCAGCTGCATCGGTCGTGCAGCACGGTGATCAGCCCCTGTTGTTGTGGTCCTAGAGAGGGGGTTTCCGTTCAGCGGATGTGAATCAGCGCGGCTCGGATGTCCTCTTTGTCCGTCCCCTCTTCCCTTTCTTTGCCCTTCCATCCTCCTCCTTCTTCTCTTTCTTCGCTGTTCAGAATGGACACACCTGCTGCTGTTTTCGTTCGCGTCCCCCCCATAGTTCCCTTCCTTTCCTCCTCCCATTTCATCCCATCCAAAGACAGATTGAGAGCGCCGTTTACAATCATCCTCTAGTGGCTTCGCACTGTACTCTGTGTTTTTCTCCAGTTTATTGACCACACCAGACCATTCGCCGGTTGTGGCTTTCGCTTTCTGTCTGGCTTTAGGATTGTTGGAAAATTTCCGGTGATGCGTCACCGATCCGGATGTTGACAAACTGATGATCCTCTAACCTCTCGACCCTCTCCCTCGTCGCAAGCTTTCCAAGAAAACTAACACCCGCAAACGTTAGTGAATCACCGGGTGGTTTGACGGTCGGTCATTCTGCCGGTTTTATGAAACTGTGGAGGGGGGGGGGGGGCAAACAGTGTGACACTGATGCATCCTGACAATGGGAGGAAATGGGAGGGGGATTTCGTAATGCCGTTTGCCAGCCGAGGATTGGGAACTTCCTTTTTTTGGATTGGCGCAGAAGTCTTCTCATCCTTTAGTGTCTGAGGTGCTAGATTACTATTAGTTTAGTGTATTGTTTGTTAAAATGCACTTTCTGTGGCTATCCTTTAATCCTTTGACCATTTCGAAGATTCTCAAGAAAAAGTGAGAGGAGAGGGCTTCTAATTCTCAATCCTTATTGCGTATTTGCTGCGTTCATGAGACGAGACATTTATGCGAGACGGGATTTGACGGGTTGTTCTAGTATATTCTACTTGTTGAGTGTGTTGCGGGGGGGGAGTGATGTCTGTGATATAAAAAAGGAAATTGATAAGAGGAAGACAATGGCGTTATCAGCTGATTATATGCGCAGTGCAAGAACTAATGACGAGGTTTTTTTAAGCGTAAGGTGCTTTTCCGCTTGACGAGCTTTGCTCTTTGCACGTAGGCATATTGAGTAACGCTGGTGATGAGTTGACCCCCAGCCAGCAAGAATTGTTCACCATTGTTATCAGAGACTTTTGAAACACGAAAGCGCCGAGGTGTACCATTTGAAGAGAGTTCTTTAGTGTAGCGCCCACTCATTCTCCCCCCCCACAACCCTATTTCCTATTCTCATTTTTTCTCCCCCTCTCCCTACCATCCCCATACACACCATCTGCTCTCCGTCTAATTCATTTCCATCAGGCGCACAATTCGTTAGTCGCTCTCTCTCTCTCTCTCTCTCTCTCTCTCTCTCTCGCTCTCTCTCAATTCTCTCATTCATTCATTCATTCACACATTTCCGGTATACACAGATGAGTGGAATACAGACGAAAATGCGCGCTACAAAAATAGGATTTGTATCAGAGCTCCCGCCCCGCACGTATGTCTAATAATGTCTAATAATCGCGCGCGCGCGTATCATGCGCCTCCCTAGAGACCCGCCCGCATCATTATGAGCCTATCCGATCGTGAGCTACGGGAGATTTGTGATCGCTAACCTGATTGGCATGCTTTGGCGCGCAAAAACGTGTGCTTCCCTGTACAGATTGTGTTCTCTTTCGCGCTCTTTTTTTACTTTTCCAAACCACTTTCGCACACTAACACACGTGAGATCTATGAATGATTACTGGGAATTGTAATCGTGTATCAATTTTGCTTGAACTTGCTATTGCGAAATGTTTTTTTAATCCTTTAAAAAATTGGAAACTATTTTTTTGCAGAGTAATCGATCACTCGGATCTCGACATCAAGGACTCGGCCGAGCTGTACCTGCTCGTCACCAACGAATTCAAAGAGGTACGGTAGCGGGATAGCAGGTTACGGTAGCCGACGATTACGGTAGTCGGATTGCAGTTTTTATGGATACGGTAGCTAGCTGCAGGCTACGTTTGGTCTTAGAGTGAATAGATATCGGTAGAAGGAGTGTGTGTCTGGGTTACGGTAGCCGACAGGTAGTTTGAGTGGGATTACGGTAGTTTGATGCAGATTGTAGCGGCGTATGCTGAAGTCCACCTATGTTAGTAAAATATCTAGCTACAATAGAGTACGGCAGATGTTTGTGTTACTGTGGGCAACGCGTGATTAGAGTAGCGCCATGTGCAGGCTACGAATCGCTGTAGTCGCTAGTTACTATTACACAATGGATTACGGTAGCTAGCTACACGCTGCATTTTGTGTATACGTTTCGAGATGTGATAGATTACGGTAGAACATGGGCATGGCTTACGGTATTCCAAAAAAATCGATAATTTTCCTGCAGACGAAACGCTTGCGGATCGGTGCGTCGCGGTCGTCGGATGAGTGGCTGGAGATGCGGTGCATACCCAGCGCGCCCGTAAAAATAAAAGTGAGTTTACGATTTTAATTTAGTAAACGTAAGGTAACTTATTATTAAAACGTAAAGTAGCCTTACTTTTTATCAAAATTCTTTACCTTTCATTCCCTACTGTCTTCCTGTTCTGATACTGTTTCCTCTTCCTTTTCCCTTTCTCCTGATGTTTCTGTTGTTTCACTTCTTCTCCTTCCTCTTCTTTGTTGTTATTATCCCACAGCGCCATTCATTAATGCAGTCTAGCGCGTGGTTTTTTTATCGCTCAAAGATCCGTGTGGCAGACGGGTCGGCTAAAAGGAGGAAAAAGAGAGAGAAGCGTGAATTATTGATTGAATTTGGGTCGGGGGAGAAGGTGGGTGGCGTGTGAGAGAGAAAAGTGGCGCTGCGAATTGGCCCGTGCAAGTTGGGCCGACAACAAGTAATGGCTGATCGTAGTTTGTTTCGTACCCATATTTTTGTTACTTTTTAATCCTCAGAGCCGTATCTATACCGAGCCTGCATCCAGGGCGAACTGTCTTGCATTTTGTTGTCTTTTGCTCTTATTAGTCGGATTATGATATACTTAATACTTAATACTTAATACTTTATTCTCCATCGGGAATGAGGGTGAGGACGGTTATCTTGACGTGATGATGGATTCTTCGGCTCAGGATTGAGCTGTTTTGTGTGGAGAATCAGGCAGTTTTCGTGTCACAATCACAACTTACGGATTCGGGAAGTGGTCGTAACTAATTTGGGGTTTTTTCGGAGCCCTACTGAGAAGGGGGTTTTGGGGGCGGTTACTAGGTGGGAGGGGAGGTTATTCCAGAGCGTTATGGATCGACTTGCACAAGGGTTCCTCCACTTATAGGAAATCATTGTGTCTGTCTGTCTGTCTGTCTGTCTGTCTGTTTTTTTTCCGTACGCGTGACAGACATTTTTTTCGCATTTTCCTTATATTTCGCTTCAAAATCGCGCTATCTTCCCAGATCCTTTTGCATATGATAAATGACCAGAATAGCTTTCAAATTTTACAAAATTTAATAAGCCAAATCCATAGCCAAGTGGGTTAAGCGCCAGACTGTGATTCCGAGACCCCCAGGTTCGACCCCCGCCGCGGGCAAACCTTTTGCCGCATTTTTCGCAAGTGCCAGAAACCGTTCTAGCACGTTTTTGAGTACCGTGAAACGCGTTTTCACCTGTTTTGCCGAGTTTTAACCACTTGACGGACTTTTTCGTTTTTTCGCTATAAATCACTTCAAACTCAATCAATCTTCTCAGATCCTTTTGCATATGATAACCAATCTGAATACCTTTCGAATTTTACAAAAAATATTTAACCAAATTCATAGCCAAGTGGGTTACGCGCTTCGCCAGCAATCCGGCACCCCCAGGTTCGACCCCCGCCGCGGGCAAACCTTTTGCCGCATTTTTCGCAAGTGCCAGAAACCGTACTAACACGTTTTTGAGTACCGTGAAACACGTTTTCACCTGTTTTGCCGAGTTTTAACTTGAAAAATCGAAAATTTCGAAAAGTTCCCAATTGATTCGCAGAGCGCGGGGAATCACAGGAAAAGTGTTTTGCGATGTCAGAAACGTGTCTGAACGTGTTCTAACACGTTTTAACGTGAAATATCGAAAATTTCGAAAAGTTCCCAATTGATTCGCAGAGCTTAGGGGATCACAGGAAAAGTGTTTTGCGATGTCGGAAACGTGTTCGAACACGTCAGGGAAATCAACACACGGTATCCTGCGTTTCCGTTGAGAAATGCTCGTGAGGCTGAGAGCGATCGAAAAAAGTTGCCACGGAGCCACGAAGTGGCGTAGTGGCAACTTTTTTCGATCGCTCTCAGCCTCACGAGCATTTTGCAACGGAATAAGCCAGTACTCTTTCTAGAGATTAACATTCCCCAGCATACTAATTTCCCCCCTGGACTGTTCCTGGAGCCGGCTACCGAGTCCACCTCCCTGATCCGAACCTGAAGCCGGCTACAGAGCTCCCCCTGAACCGAGCCTGAAGTAGGCTGCCAAGGTCCCCTGAACCGAACCTGAAGCAGGCTGCCGAGCTCCCCCTGGACCGAACCTGCACCCAGAACTATGCATAGAGCGTAGTGTACGCATAGAGCGTAGTGTATTTAACCTCAACACATCCCAGCTAGTTGGCGACTTCGCTTGAGAACTCTTCTAGTGAATTCTCGCTGAACATTCTCTAAACGATTAACTAGACCGATAGCGGTAGGGTTCCAAATTACTGTACTCGACTCAAGGAGCGGGTGTATGTAAATTTTATAGGCTTTTATGAGAATATCTGGGGAATTTGTGTGAAAAGATCGCAACATTAGATTACACATAGAGCGAGCCTTACGTGTAATTTGGGTAATATGATACCCAAAGTTCAATTTCTTGGAGAAATGAACACCTAGATCTGTGACAGTATCAGAGGGGGAGATGGTAAGACCATTCAAGGTATATTTTGATCTTGTTTTTAGGCGCCCTAAATGAAGTACACAGCACTTAGGTGCACTCAAAGTCATATTCCACTGGGAGCTCCAGCTTGCAATGCTATTTATGGCATTTTGTAGGTCATTGGAATGATCAGGGACAGTTGCGTATATTTTTAGATCATCAGCAAAGATGTTGTATTCAACATCTTTTGGGATGCATTTGCCAAGGTCGTTGATGTACAGAATGAAGAGCAGTGGGCCAATTGCGGAACCCTGAGGGACCCCAGATTTTATTGGTGAAGGGGGCGTGAGAGTGTTTCCAATAGATACACGTTGTGATCTACCAATCAGATAAGATTCTAACCATTTGATGATATGCGCAGAGAAACCAAGATTGGCTAGTTTGTGCAATAGGAGTCTGATATCTATGGAATCGAACGCTTTCTGGTAATCAAAGAAAATCGAATCTACTGATTTGCCAGGGCCCAGTTGTTTGGCATAAAATAAAAAAGTTTCGCTAAGCGAGGTCGTGGTACTACGCAATTTGCGGAATTTGCGATATGATTGTTTTTGCAACTTTTATAAAAAATCAATTTTTGCATCATATGGCGCCTTGAGCTCTTGACCGTTTCTTATCCGGAGATCACATCCCAGCGTTGTGCAAGTAGGCAAGTCATTAAAAAAAACTTCCAGAATTGTATCGTTGTGCGAGTTATCGCACAGGGAAATAAGTCTACGCACGCATCGCTAGGCGAGCGAGGGACGACTTTAAAATGTAAAGGTGTACTCTTAGAGCCGCCGCTCTATATCCTAAATCTTTTGCATTCGTAGCCTTACTTCGCTGCGAGTAACTTCAACACGGGGGGTCAAAAATTCAGATCCTCTACAAGAGAAATGAACAGATAATGGTCACGAGCGCAATGCGTAAAATTTCCATTGCCTAGTACGGTATTGCGAAGAAAATTTTGGACTACATCAAGCATTATACCGTAGTAAGTGCAGCTTATTCGCGGACTGCTTTTTTATCCGCCCTTGAGCCCCCCGTGTTCAAGAATTGTATACTCGTGCGTGTGTTCGTTGTGTAGTCTCGCAGTTCCCCGTATCATTAGCTGTCATTGTCTATTACTTTGTTGTCATATATTCACGACAGATTTCCCACGCCTCCTCCCACACCTGTTACTACTATTATATCTACTATATCCCCTCCCTTCGCCGCCCCATCGATCCACCCACCCGTGTATAGGTAGGTGGGTCATTGGGGAGACACTGTGCTACAAGCAATAGAGACGAGCACAGAAATAGCCGCGATTATTGCCCCTTAAAACCACCCACGAGGGGCGCAAAGGCGGATCAGAACAGTGGTCACCGAGTAGCAAATGCTCGTGCTACGGTATAATACCGTATGCAGTGCACAAGGCTAGAAATACCGTAGTACGCAATGACCGTCCTCTCCTAATTTCTCTTGTAGGGAATTGGTAGCCCCAATGATCCACCCACTCATGTAGGTAGAGACGGTACACAGGGAGGAGAAGCGGGTACTAAAATAGCCGCGATTATTACCTTAGGGAGTGGGAGGATCTCTTTCTCATTGGTTTTGGGAGGATCGTAGAGCAACTCGGAGAGGGAGAGAGAGAGAGAGAGAGAGAGAGAGAGAGAGAGAGAGAGACGCGGGGTGAAAGGTGTTGTATTTCGACGCCCGTGAGAACGCCCGGTTGGGGACAAAAGAAGGGAAGGAGAGAGAGAAAGAATGCGGGGGAACGGTCGGGATCAGAAGACAGATCCTTATGGGATACAGTTTTGAGCCTCCCCCCAGTGACGCAAGCAGCTAAGCGATAAGTATAATACTAAGGATCTGATTTCTTCAAGAACCCCCTTTGTGATCCGCCCCCTTCCTTTCTTTTCACGGTGTATCATCAGACTCACTTGCTCCCCCATGCACACGGTGCGCAGCCTCCAGAAAGGGGCCAGAAACGAGATAGTGGGTGGAAATGAGAGAGACGACCCCTTTCCGGAGATTTGCAATCTCTGCCTGAGTTTTAACTTCCTCTCCTCCTCATCTGCCCTGGGGGCATTTTATCGCGTTTCCGGTGTGTGCCTGATGTACTTTTTGTCAATAGCAAATCCGCCGCCTCACCTGCCTAACTCTCCCATGCTCTTTCGATGCAAACCACCTGCAAGTGTGAGCGTGGTTCGCTTGCTTGAGCGTTTGAACATTGCCTAGTGATGACGAAATGCCTCTGGCGTCTTGCCGTCGTTATGGTCTGTAGTGTAGTTAGATATTAATAATCCTATTTGCGAGCAGCAAAGGTTATTCACGAATTATCCGTTATTATTCGGATAGGAATATTGGATCTAGCAACACTAATGGTGTTGTAGGTTGCGCTACAGCTTCACAAATATGATTCAACGCTGTCATTAATCTGCTGGTGCTAGTTATTTTGTCTATTCCTGTACGGCAATTAGAGATAATTGCGGAGATGATGGGTAATTGTGCGCTGCATGGGAGACAAGGGGGGTGGTTAATGATGCGTAGATAAGATCTCTATCAGTGTTATGATTAGAGAACGCGCTCATCTATTCCAATTCATTTGCTTTAATGTATCATACCGTAAGGGGGAGTTGATAGATAATAATACCAATGCATCCTTATAGAGAATCTAACTGCATATTATTGCTTCACACATTATTCCCGTTGCGCTTTCGGTTGCCGAGATAAAATAATATTAGAAGATGTGACAGAGTGTGGGAGTTGCGTAGGGGGGGGGGGGGGTGGATCCATGTGCACCTCCCAGCTTCTCCCGATGACCGATCAATCATGCCCGGGGACATTTCATGAGATGTGATGTGTGTGTCGCCCCCTTCATCTTCGGTTACGGTATCGCTCGTGATCGCCGCATATAATTTATGTGGTAGTGTACAGGTGCGACTGTCTATCTTTGTCACCCACACTCGGACTTCCGGTGTGTGTGCCAGTTTGATCTGGGCATCTGTTGTCCACACCCTTCTTCCCCTTTCTCTCTCTCTCTCTCTCTCTCTCTCTCTCTCTTTCATGTGCTAGTTAGCATGATGTGCATCATTACACCTGCGAGACGCCCTCTCTCGCTGATTCACACGATGTCTAGGCGGTTAGAGATGGCGAGAGAGCGCGGGAGGCGGAGAGAGCGCAGAGATGCAGAGGCAGCTGAAAGGGCCTGTCATAATGAATATGAGGACTCGGTGTTGGCAGCTAAATAGTGGGGGGGGGGGTCCGGAAGCGCTAGGGAGAAATTTCCCAACGCCTTTATTTGTTGTCTTGTTTCCGTTGTTTTTATCGGTCTGGACTCCCACAGCGGGAAGCGGACATAATGTGGGGTGGGAGATAAAGGACGGGAAAACATTGCTAGACCCCAGAGAGACATTAGCCTCCAGACGTCTAGGCTACCCCGAGCGACGACTTTCAAACTTCTAAAAGTGCCCTGATTCTGATCGAATCGATTAGACTTTTAAAGCCGTCGCTCGGTAGCCACAGAGTAAATACCTATCCCGTGCAATTTCTAAAACACATGGTAGGACGCTAAATGCGATTGAAAACCATGTTGTAGGCTACTTTCGCTACTAATTTGGGCCAAAAAATACATGGTAGACCACTTTTTCGCTCTAGAAAACACAAGATAGGAGATATTGGACTGTAATTTTACGGTACTATTTATTATGTGTCAGTAGCGCAGAAGTCTAACGTCGCAGACTCATTTCCCTCTGAGACAGTTCAAGCTTATGGCGGGCCACTTTCTCATTTGTGCACAGAAATACAGCAAACCGTGTTCGAAGCTCATTTTCGCCGTCCCTCTCACCCCCGCTGGGCGTATGTATGAGTGGGAGGGGGCTATTGCCGAGGATATTGCCGCCTTCAGCTGGATAGTCTAGAGAGAGAGAGAGAGACGGAGAGAGAGAGCTTCATTTCTTCATTTCGCGGCCGTTATTTGGTTTGTGCGTGTTGTTGTTCTTTTTAGGGTAAGCCCGGACGGAGTACGGTAGTGTCTGAGTGGGGTTCTGTCGGCCTACGGTAGCATTCACGTCAAATTCACGTGTGTAGCTTGTGGCTGACGCGACTTTGGATGTGGGAGTACTTCCTAGAAAGACAATACCGCCCCGTGAGAAAGAAAAGTCGGGGGGATTTGTGGCTGGATATCTCTCTCCGCCATACTTTTTTTTCTCGGTGCGCAGTCCTGCCGTTGTTCCCACACCATTGAGCAGTCAACCTTACATAAGGAAGTTTGAGTGAGAGAGCGTGTAAAATCGAGAGGGACTCTCTCATTTTCACACACACTCTCATCCTGACCCCTCTCCGGTAGGTTTTTGGAATCGTGTGTTCCCGCGCTACACTTCCTTGTGTTCCATATGCATTAGTTCCCCAGAGCTGCTCGCCGCCGGCCGCACATATATTATGCATTCTATGTGTGTGTGCTTTTCAATTCCGCCTTTTCTTCCTTTTCTTCTTCCTCCTCCCCCATCCACCCTCGCTCTAATTCAATTTTATCGTTGAGAGGAGTAAAAACCGGGAAAAGACTGACTCTCGTTACGTTACTTAGTCACCTAGTTACTTAGTAGCTAAGTAAGTAAGTAAGTAACGAGCAAGTCCCCTCCGGAGGTACTGGTTTTTTTTAATAAATATGTTATTTATTGTTGGAATTGCAGATGACCCTGTGGCACGACATGCTGCGCGGCCTCAACAACGTCTTCCACGGCCAGGTATGCGGTGGTGGTCCCGAAGCGATTGATTGCGGGTGTACTGTAGTCTCTTGGTTTTGATTGGTTTTGGGGTACTGTAGATTGGTTTTAGAGTACTATAGTCTCTGAAATAGTTGTCATGCCGCAATCGCATGCAGGATTTTTCTGAATATTATTGAAATCTTTTGGATACTGTAGCCTCTGGGTTCCGGTAGTTGTCTCCCTGATTATCGATTGATTACTTGCAGGTCCGGGTGGATCTGGGGGCGGAGAATTGCACGAAAAACACGCCGTCCAAGTGGTTCTACCTGCGGAGCGAGGAGAGTGGCAAGAAGGGAGGAGCGGGGGGAGGAGGAGAGGAGAAGGGCAAGGAGCGACGGGAAAAGGTACAGTATAGATACGTGTACTACCGTGACCTACCGTAGTACTTATATTTTAAAAAATATCGCAATTTTGACATATCGCAATTGTATTTACAATGAAAGTATCCGGGAAATCGATAAAGCACCTGAGCTACAGTAACCCTCTTATTCCGTGCAGGACTCGGCCACGCCCTCCACCTCCACCGCCTCCTCGTCGTCGTCGATAGGCGAGATGCGGCTGTGGCTGTCGTACACGGCGGACCACGTGCTGCCCGCGCACGTCTACGACCCCCTCCTGGATGCCATTCAGGGTACGGTAGGGAGAGAGAGAGTACGGTAGCAGGGGGTACTGTAGGCACAGGGAACGATAGAGGAGAGTAGTGTAGGTGTGTGATTTTATTGTGGGATGTAGAGGGAGTACATATTGTTAGGTGCAGGGTGCGGTAGCACGATTGGGAGTACGGTGGTCTAGCCGAAGATGCAGTTGGGGATTAGCGTAGATTAGCAATTCCGTTAGTGTTGTGGATACCCTTGATTGAATGACGCGGTTACTGTAGTTATACAGTATACCTCTTTGCAGAATCGGTGAACGATGGCATGCCCTTCAGCGTCTCGCTCGTCGCGTTGATAGAGCAGATTCCGCAGGTGATTAAAAAAACTATTTTTCTTAAAGGTCATTGATCACTCAACCCTGTGCTGATTCCAGATTGCGATAGTTTGCTCAGGTGTGGTAGTAGGGAGGAACTATTGGAAAGTGAGAGATCATGGGTAGGATTGAGCGAGCGGGGGGCACTAACTAGCAATATTTGCGCTACAGAGGGCACTGGAATGTGGGTCGAAGCTGAGAGCTGGGATAATGCGGAATCTGGCGGAGTAATCAATAAATTATAACATTTGATCAATTAGAATCTTTATTTCGTAAATTTAGATTTTTATTTTCAGACGGACCTCTCCCTCGTCGCCCGCCCGCTCGTCAACATCTTCGCCAACTCGCAGTCCATTCGACCGCTGCTCTGCAAGCTCTTCGAGTACGAGATCGCCAAGTGCCAGTGAGTGTCTCTCGCAGCGATTGTCCGGGTTACGGTAGTTTCCTTTTTTCCCCAGGCTTTTGCGATTTAATAATTATCGATTTTTTGCGCAGACGCGACATCAACACGCTGTTCCGGTCGCAGTCGCTGGCGATCAAGATGATGAACGAGCTGATGCGGGTGTACGGTCACTACTACCTCGTCAAGACCATCAAGCCCGTCCTGGATACGGTAGGCGGTGTTATTTTTTTTTTCTTTCTTTAAAACTAGTGATTTTACTATGGTAGCTGATTTACCAATCTGTCTTGGATATGGTAGGGGAATTATCGATTTCTGGGATACGGTAGCGCAATAATTATCGATTGGCCGGCTGCAGATCTACAACGAGCGACTGTGCTGCGAGGTCGATCCGGCCAAGCTGCAGCCGGAAGACGTGCTGGAGACGAATCAGGTGAGAGATTACGTCATCACTATGCAATCCTATGTTTTTTTAGTTCCTACAGTGATTTTGTGTGAAATCTTTTGACATCTTTACCGTTTACAGTGATTTTGCGCACAATTTTTTTTCAAATATAATAATGCTGCATCATCCCTATGCAATCGTCGTACCGTGATCTCCCTCCCCCTTGCAGTCGAACCTTGTGGCCTACTTCAACGCCTGCTTCAAGGCCGTCGTCACCTCGGCCGGCAAATGCCCGTTCCCGCTGCGCGAGATCTTCTGCGATCTGCGAAACGTCGTCCGCCGCACCACCGGCAAGCACGAGGTACGGTAGCGCACACCGCACTGGTGCATTGATATCTGGAAGAGTTATGCGACTAATAAGGGGGAGTCGATAACTTAAAGGTGTACGGTATCTTGCGAATCGACAACTGATTTTATTCCAGGTGGAAATGCTCGCGCTCTCCTCCTTTCTCGTCATGCGCTTCTTCGCGCCCGCCATCCTCAACCCGAAATCATTCGGCGTCAAGAGAGACCAGCCGGGACAGGTACGGTAGTGAAAATATAAAGTTCGTGTAGAATTAACTGGACACGATGCGCATAATAGAAGGCGTACCTGGAATTAGGGACCACCAAACAAGGTTTTTGACCGGCATTTATACAAGGGCGGTGTGTGCCTTTCTTACTTTTATTTTTGCTGCAATTCAATTTTCCACACACAAATTTTGTTTTTCGCGAATAACTTTTTTTCCGCAGGGCGTCGCACTATTTATTTCCATACCAGGCTCTTCTAAAAACGCTCGCGCATGTCAGGCTGTAAACACTGGTGCGTGCCATGGACGCGAAAACTTTTTACAGCGTTTGGCGTGAAGCATACTTTCTTTGTCGAAGCTTTCTATAGTGAATAACTTTTTTTCCACAGGATGTCGCACTATTTATTTCCATACCATTCTCTTCTAAAAACACTCGCGCATATTATGGTGTGTAAATTGGAGCGTGCCATGGACGCGAAAACTTTTTACAGCGTGTCGTGAAGCATACGTTGGCTATAGATGCGTTTCATCGCGAACAACTTTTTTCCCATAGGGTGTCACAATATTTATTACTATACCATTCTCTTCTAAAAACACTCGCGCATATCATGTCGTTAAAAGTGAGGGATTCCATGGACGCGAAAATGTGCTATGTCAATTCTAGGGAAAAGACATTATTGACGAAGTTGCGTAACCAAGCTGTATTTCAAAAATGAAGCAAGGGTTGCTTTCTTTTTTATAACAGCGATGATCTGCGGGGTGCTCCTCACTATTCTGCAAAGAACTGACAATGTTTGCTGCTTGAGGAAAGGACAGGAAACGAAAAACGAGCAGCTTCACGATTAACCTTCTCTCATGTTTCACAGTGCATGATGGGATCTTACATATAGACGAATTCGCAGCTTGTTCAATGCTTGACGACTAGAGAAGACAAAAATACGTTGACAAAAATCTGTGATTAACTAGAAGCTAAAGACGACTAATCTGACTCAGCGAAGTCTGGTTGACCAAGCAAACAGCGCTTTGCGGTCGCGTTATAAGAGCTTCGCGTACGTCACAAAAGGAGTCTAATTGTAACGCAATTTTTTAAGAGATTATAGAAATTGCATGAATTTAACTATGAAAACAATGATTCTCTAGACCGTCAGCAGCCAACAATGCTTAAACTGGAAGTCAGTTTCATTGCGCCTTTGGGGGTCCCTACCTGAAATGCGATCGATATTCGAAACGCATCTACCGTAGTCAATTAAAATTCCGTGCAGGACTCGCGCATCGGCCGGACGCTGGTGCTGCTGTCGAAGATGCTGCAGCGGCTGGCCAACTGCGTCGTCTCGACACAGCCCCTGATATCCAAGGTACGGTAGATCACAAGTATTGATTTTTTTGTCCTTAAGATTCTCAATTCCGATAAACGGCTGAAGTTGTCGATTGCCTTGCTAATATAATAATTAAATCTGGATGAATGTACGCAGAACTGTCAATCGATATTCGGCAACTACCATAACCCGCTCTTCCTTTCAGGAGCCGTGGCTTGAGCCGGTTATGGGGCGCGTGATGACGGAGGAGAACCGAAAAGCGATGGGCGCGTATCTCGAAGCGATTTCGACGATCGATGGAAGTGGCGAAGAGGAGTACGGTAGAGAGGAGGCGGCGCACGATGCGGGCGCCGTGCAGATCGAGAGCTACGCCGTCGTCAAGGAGGGGTACGGTGGATTACTGTACGGGGATACGGTAGTGAGATATAAACATAGCGAACGGTAGCATGGATTTTCACCACCATTGATGTGCTGTATTGGACACGGTATGATCTGTAATTTGTCATACGTCGTCGGTTACAGTACGCTCGTGCACCACGCGGGATTGGGCGAGGGCAAGAGCACGCTGCGGCGCATCATCGGCGGCAGCGGCAAGAAGAAGCGATACGTCGTGCTCACGGAGGCCGAGGTCGGATGGCAGAAGGCCAGAGGTACGGTATGGGAAGGGGAGTACGGTAGAGGGGTTGGGATACGGTATTGAATAGAATATAGGTATACTACACCAGGGCGTAATTGTAAAAATGTGTAAATGGGGGGCGAAAAGGGAAGAGAAGGAGTGTGGCGCCTTCTGGCATCGTACGAGTGGAGTAGTGTGATGTGAACTGATAAATATGCAACCAACGTCATTCGAGCTTCACCATGAAGTGAAGTTAATCTCTAGGTAATCTTTTTTTGGTTATTGAGTGAAGTATATGGAAAAATGAGCAATTTTCGAAATTAGAGATATCCCAAAGTAAATCGATTTGCAGGCGATCCTGACCTTCGCGAGTGCATTCTGCTCTCCGACCTGGCGTCGATCGATCGGACTACCGTAACCGCGTTCCGCGTGAGATCCGAACGTGTCGAGATGATCTTCGAGGCGGCGACGCAGGACGAGAGCACCGAGTGGTACGGTAGCATGAGCGGTTATTGATTATATAAATGAAGGATGGATACTGTAGTTGAATAACCAATCGATAATGCGAATGCATTTCAGGATGAACAGCATCAAGAAGCAGCGTGAGCGCGCGCTCGTCCGAGCCCGGCCCCATGGTGAGTACGGTAGCATTCAGGGGTACTGTAGACGTGTTGAGTTCGGTGGTTCACTTCTTTCTGCTTGGTATGGGAAGAATCGTCGTTGACGGGGTGGGTCATCTGATAGTGAGGGTTCTGTATAACAACACGATTTTATCGATTGATTGCTGTAATCACTATCGATTGATTGCAGACACCACCCTGCACTCGCTGGACGTGGACATCGAGCGGGAGCTGGAGGCCGTTCACACGGTGCTTGTCGACAAAGCGAACACGCTCGCGGTCTGGAAGAGCTGTCTCGACCAGGGCCTGAGTACGGTACCCGCTGGAACCCAGCCGCTGCCCAAGGAACTGCCGCAGGTACGGTAAATAGATTACGGTAGAACAACTTTGACATCTTAATGGGGGCATACTTGTGATTCGGGAGAACTTTAATGCGTACAAAGTCACCGCACGTCGAGCAAGTCTAGTGTGGCAGCATTACGGTGGTAGTTTGTTACGGCAGTCTAGTTATCCGTTCAGGACCCATCCACGCGCGCGTTGTTCATCGCGACGCTCGATCGTGTGCTCGCCGTAACCTACGACATCGAGGCGGCGCACCAGTCTGCGATCGCGCGCTACCAGCGCGAGATGAGCGCGGTAAGTGGGGGTTACTGTAGGAGGATTACGGTCGAAGATACTGATTATTAGTTCAGTTTAGTCGTTTATGAAGAGGCTATTCGGGTTAACTGGGAGTTGAATGGGAGCTCTGACGAGGTTGAAAAGGCTATTGAATTATAATCATCTGATGATTCCGGTGTTGAGAAATAATGATTGCCTAGTGATGACGCAATTTGCATTTCAGGTGCGAGGCACGCGTGAAAACCCCATTGGTGGCGATGAGCACTACCTTATTGTGAAAGCGAAGCGAGCCTTCGTGTTGTGACCTACCCCCGAAAGATTACTGTAGCTCCGATCGATTACCCCCCTCACCCCTCAAATCAATAGAATCTCCCCTCCCTCACCTCCCCGTATTACTGTATGCCGCCGATTCTTATCGACGACTGACACTATATGTAACCGCTTGCGATATATTCCGTTGTTGATTGTTATTCCACGATTGATCCCTCTCTGAACCATTCTTTCAAACCACACCTACAGTAACCTCAGCATTCTTGCCATATAATTGATCTCGATCTGAACCCACTCCTCTTCCTCACTATATTATCGATTACTGTACTGTACTGTCTTACTGTAACACACATCTCTTGTAGCATCACTGTAGCTAGCTGACATACATCCCGCCCCGCAACAACATATCAATTGTGATACTTTGCACCACCACCTGACCTTTCATAATCGAAAAGAGTTTATTCGCATAGATTTGTATTAGAATTGAAATATTATTACTATTATTCGACCCCACCACCCGCCCATCTGTCGAGATGGATACTGTAAAACGACGTGTATTTGTAATACCTCAGAGTGATAACTCGGCGCGCGACGATAAGTGGATTACGGTATCGATCGATAAGTGATCTACCGTATCCTCACTTATCCGCGCGAGAGAAACGACGACTGCGAGTCATAAATACATTGTATTTGTCCCAGAACTATGATGAAATGAAGTATTTGAATTACTGTGTGTTGTACGGTATCTGAACAGGACACACAAAGGGTGAGTACGATAGAATAAATAGAATGAAGATTGTGAACTGAAGAATACGGTAGATCATAAATGTAATAAGCCAAGATACGGTCTTTCATAACCACTTTTCCGCGTGCCCGTGACAGTAGTGCATTCTGCGTTTCCAGAGCGATCAATAAACAACAAATAGGTCACAGTTCTTCATTCAAGGGTTGTACTCGATGGGGAGATTCTTTCTGCGGACCATGCCGTCTCCCTGGAACCACTCGCGGCGGAACTGCTTGGCGGCGCCATCGGGGGTGTTGGTCCACTCGATGGTCACACGGTCGTTGTTGGTGTCCTGAAAGGCAGTCGATTGGTTACGGTGGACATCTAGCGATGTTCATACTGTGGGTTACGGTGTATCCATCTACAGTACCTCCTGTCCGTAGGCGAAGGCGTCGCAAGAGACGGCGATGAGGGCGGCCTCCTTGGGGTCGAGCACTCCGGATCCGGGGTCGACACCGAGTCTCTTCATGTTGGTGGTCTTGAAGGCCCATCCGATACGGCGAGCGGACGAGTTGGTCACCTGTAATGGATGAAATTATTACGGTAATCAAGAGATATTCGGAATCGATCTTAAGATCCTAGAGGGAGGGGAGGGTAGCGTACCTTGATGTGGTAGGTGTGCTTGTCATCGTAGGGGGCGTTGAAGACGATCTTGGTGCCGGGCTGGGTGGCGATATCTCCGGGAGGAACTGACTGGGCCATGTCGACGACTTGGTTGTGAGGAATAACCGGTCGATCGAACTTTTATAAGGCGAAATGAATTGAGTTTGACTGTGAATGAGATAGGGAAATACGAGTAATCTCTCTGTGTACTAAAATTTGACTGGTTATCAACGGTAAAGTCTGAATTTTGCATTTTCCAGTCACAATGGATTCGGAAAAATGAAATACGAGCTTATTATTGCTACTTTCTTATCCATTGACGTCACAAACAGTCACAATTTCAATGAACATTATTGGTTGATTCAGGTTGAAAATGGGAGATTTGACATGTTCGAAGCGCGAAATCTGACTTTTTTTAAATTTCGAAGCTTCACAGATTTGGAAACCGACTAAAAATGATGATCTATTAGAATTTTTTTATTTACGAAAATATCGAATAGTACCCCAGAGCAGTATTTACCCTCTGGCACTTTCCCTCACGATTCTATGACAAGTCTTCTGATAGACTGCAGGACCCCAGCGCACAGCTGCCAAAAGTTTGTTCGATCTTGATGAAATAATTATGGTGAATGTTGTTGGGGACGAAGATAAACATTTACTGGTTCATTTGGCCCAGAACCCGATGTTAGGCAAAATCCGGCTCTAGAACCGGCTCCGGAGTATCTCAGCTTAAAATGGTGCTACAGTGCTGCGGTTGGTCTTAAAATTTGTAGAATAACATTCTAAACAACTTTCATGTTAAATACTTTACGATAAGAAGCCAACTTCAAATTGAAAAATATTTTCAAATGAGAAAAAATTTACAAAAATTTGGAAAATAAATCACACTGAAAATTTTTTCTCCTTTTTCAGGGCTAGATTGTGCAGATTCGGATTCTCCTATTCGAAATACTTATCGGAAAAAATATCTCAGGCAAAAGTGGTACCCTTTGGAAAAAGTTATGAGTCGAAGACCAATTTCGAGATTTTTCAGAAACATGTATTCTTAAAAACATATTTCTAAGCATCCAAATGCTCTGAAAATCCGTGCATAATTACTTTCAATCATAATTTCATATTTGAAACACTTTGAGACGGAAATTACGGGTTTAATAAGACATCTTTTTTTTTGGATTTCAAAATGCCGTGCAATTTCGATATTTTCACATTTCGTGAGATTTTGATACTTATTACTCCTGTATTGTTATGATTATGTATTGTGGCTCTTCCATATGAATGGTTGCATTAATTTTGGATATTAGTGGAATTTATTACATCATTTTCAAGCATTTAATAATTCGGTGGTATTGCCGGGATCTTTAAGAAATAATGAGAGAAAAAACAATATTAAGATTTGAATTAAAAGAGGCACAAACGTAGTTGCGTGCGTATATTCATAGACAGAATTGCAAATGAATTCGAATTAAATTATTTCGAACCCTGTTTCCCCCATAAAATGAAGAGAAATATGTAATCTTCGAGCTGAATGCTCGTTATGGAGTGTGAAAAAGAAAAGGATAATTGTATTCTAGATTGTTTAAGCCCCATACGTATTCACCAAATATGAAGTTTCTTGCAAATTTCCCTGTAAGTGAACTTAATGACACGTTTTGGAATTGTATAAAATGAAACATTGTTCTTGGGGGTATTCAAAATTATTTATGCCTTGCGATTGTTGGTAATTTGCTGGTTAAATAATTAAAACTAAGTATTTTTTACTGCTATTTGATCAAGAATATGGCGAACATTCATAGGGAAGAGCCACATGACACTATCATGACAATACAGGAGTAATAAGTATCAAAATCTCACGAAAATGTGAAAATATCGAAATTGCACGGCATTTTGAAATCCAAAAAATAGATGTCTAATTAAACCCGTAATTTCCGTCCCAAAGTGTTTCAAATATGAAATTATGATTGAAAATAATTATGCACGGATTTTCAGAGCATTTGGATGCTTAGAAATATGTTTTTAAGAATACATGTTTCTGAAAAATCTCGAAATTGCTCTAGTCTTCGACTCATAACTTTTTCCAAAGGGTACCACTTTTGCCTGAGATATTTTTTTCGATAAGTATTTCGAATAGGAGAATCCGAATCTGCACAATCTAGCCCTGAAAAAGCAGAAAAAAATTTTCAGTGTGATTTATTTTCCAAATTTTTGTACATTTTTTGTCATTTGAAAATATTTTTCAACTTGAAGTTGGCTTCTTATCGTAAAGTATTCAACATGAAAGTTGTTTAGAATGTTATTCTACAAATTTTAAGACCAACCGCAGCACTGTAGCACCATTTTAAGCTGAGATACTCCGGAGCCGGTTCTAGAGCCGGATTTTGCCTAATATCCGGTTCTGGGCCAAATGAACCAGTAAATGTTTATCTTCGTCCCCAACAACATCCACCATAATTATTTCATCAAGATCGAACACACTTTTGGCAGCTGTGCGCGGGGGTGGTCGGATTCCTGCAATCTCTCAGAAGACGTGTCCTGTATGGAAGTATCCTCTCCCAGCCGATCAATCGCCTCCGGGTATGATTCTCCCTTTCCCTAGACCTCTTCCGAACGGAAAAAAACTTCAATTCCCAGACAAGCAGACTCCGCCCACAATGTTTTTCCTATAAAACCCAGCCATTTTCTCTCCCCAACAACCACTGTTCAACCAGTTTTCGACCATGTCTACCCTAGTTTATTCCTACTCCACGGGACGTTATGCCCATTCGACTCTGATGTCCTTCAATAGTCAAAAAGGACAACTCGAGCCCTCGTCTCTCAACAAAAACTGCCGTATCCCGACCGGAACTACCGCCTACCGTAACCCTCATGGGTCACGAAAATCGATCAGTCAGTCTACATCTCACTCCATGTCCTTATCTTCCCTCAAGAAGTGGGGAACTCTCACTAATCTCTCTAGTGTTGATCTTCCCTCAATTTCTGAAGAGAATAGCGATTCTGGACTGGGATCTTCTTCCGATGTAAGTTTACTATTGCATCATAACTACGCAATGCAGATTAACTATATGCATCATCTCTAATAAATCGACTTCTTTCAGTATTCCGACACTGAGTCACGTTCGAGTCCAGTCACCAATTCAATCGATTACTCTTCTGATGATAATTCGGAATCCGATTCCTCTGACGAGTCTGAGAGCCCCAAGTTCATCAGTGAATGGGTTAGTTATCCACTCCTTCTCATCGATTACCTACAGTAACCTCGGTTCCTACCATAATCAATCGATTTTCAGCCCTCTTCGACCTCCTATCTGGCCCGATTCCGACCCGAGTATCTACGAGACTACAAATTGATCGAAGAAATCGATAATGATCTACTCGATTCTTTCACTTTCTTTGAACTCACTCGAAACCACGAATCTCCAAAGGAATGGAGTGAAGAGGAACAAATGGAATTCATTGAGGTACGGTAGATTGACGATTACATAGTCATGATGTAATTATTTGGGAGTAATCATGAAACCACTAAACTTGACACTTTTCAGATCCAAATGCGCAGACTGTGGAATATCTCAACATAAATGACGAATATCTGAATGCTCATTCCACACTGGAAATATCTAATTCGTTCCTATTAATAATAATAAGTTGTGTTGTATGTACATTGTCTTTGATAAAATAACCTAATAACTAAAAGAATAATTTACTCTTTATACACCGCATTACCATGGAATCCGTGCACAGAATGTAGGGGGAACTCTGAGAAGCAGAGTTTCCGTTCGAGATCGCTCAAAGATTCGGATTAGGGTGACTAATAGCAGTACAGTACTGCAGTGCACTTGAGTCTCATGTGCACTGCAGTACTTGATTTTGATGAAGTCAAATGTTTCGATACACTCGAAAAAGTGAGAGTGATGTACTGAAATGTACTGTGTACTGCAGTACACGCTCTCCCACAAAGAGTAGTGTACTAGCAGTACACTAGTGCACTGGCAGTGCACGGGGCGCATGTACTGCAGCGCACAGTGCATTTCAGTACATCACTCTCGCTTTGTCAAGTGTATCGATACACAGGTGTACTACTCAGTGCACGTACTGAGAATGCACTGTGTATCGATACTGCACTGATTTCGCCACCCTAATTCGGATCAATTAAAAATCGATTGGGATGTAGACTACGACTGATGTAGCCGAAAACACAGTAGATCAGAAATAAAAGAACAGATTGAGAGTAAATTACAAATTGAAGAAGATTCCTCTCCTATGCACTTGTTGAATCTCTTTACCTTTCTCACACAATATCGAATGTTCAATGCATTGCAAATTGGAAATAGGGCACAGTTCTTTATTCAAGGGTTGTACTCGATGGGGAGATTCTTTCTGCGGACCATGCCGTCTCCCTGGAACCACTCGCGGCGGAACTGCTTGGCGGCGCCATCGGGGGTGTTGGTCCACTCGATGGTCACACGGTCGTTGTTGGTGTCCTGAAATGAAGTATATGGGATACGGTAGCTTTGATTTCGAGACTACGGTGGAACAGCGGATACTGTAGGCAGCGGTGAATCGAGCTACAGTACCTCAGTTCCATAGGCAAAGGCGTCGCAAGACACGGCGATGAGGGCGGCCTCTTTGGGGTCGAGCACTCCGGATCCGGGGTCGACACCAAGCCTCTTCATATTGGTGGTCTTGAATGCCCATCCGATACGGCGAGCGGACGAGTTGGTCACCTGTAATACAGTAATCCATAGTACGGTGTCCAAAGAGATATTCGGGATCCTACGATCTAAAGATGCTAGAGGGGGAAGGGTACCGTACCTTGATGTGGTAGGTGTGCTTGTCATCGTAGGGGGCGTTGAAGACAATCTTGGTGCCGGGCTGGGTGGCGATATCTCCGGGAGGGATGGATTGAGCCATGTAGACGACTTGGTTATGAATATTACCCGACCGACCGAGCTTTTATAAGGTGAAATGATTTGACTTTGACTGTGAACCGGATAGGGAAATACGGCTAATCTCTCAGTAAGCGAAGATTTGACTCTCGAGAAATTTTAAGTCTTATTTTTGCATTTCCAAGTAACAATAAATCTTAAAATATGAAAAATAGATAGATTATCTGACGATATCGCAGACCTTCTTTTCTACTGATTACACAATTTCGTAAAGAGTCCCGTGCAGATTGTTGAAGCAAGTGATTTTTTCACAAATATTTTAACATGTATTATCCATAATTATTCAAAATTACATTTTGCCGTGAAATTCTCTTTTTTTTTTAAAAAAACTATTTTTTAAATTGGAATTCTCAAAGGAATTCTCTTTATTCAGTAACAATAAATATACGCAAGCAACTGGAATTGTTGAATCCAAATTCGAAATAGATAATTGAAACAGAAAATATTCTGTAAAAATTAAAATCACATTCATTTATCATATTATCATATTTACTCTCTGGCACTTTCCCTCACGATTTTATATGGATGTATCCTCTCCCAGCCGACCAATCGCCTCCGGGGTATGATTCCCCTTTCCCTAGACCCCTTCCGAACGGAATACCTCTTTTTCCCAGAGGAGCAGACTCCGCCCATAATGTTTCTGTTATAAAACCTACGATTTCTATCCCCAATAACCACTGTTCCATCAGTACTCAGCCATGTCTACCGTAGTATATTCCTACTCCACGGGACGTTTTGCCCATTCGACTCTGATGTCCTTCAATAGTCAAACTAGTCAACTCGAACCCTCGTCTCTCAACGTCAACTACCGTATCCCGCCCGGATCTACCGTCTACCGTAACCCTCGTGGATCAGGAAAATCGATTAAAAATCAGCCTCCATCTCTCTCCAAGTCCTCATCTTCCCTGAAGAAGTGGGGAACACTCACAAATCTTTCAAATGTTGATCTACCCTCTATTTCTGAAGAGAATAGTGACTCTGGACTGGGATCTTCTTCCGATGTAAGTTTACCATTGCTTAATAACTACGCAATATCATAATTCCGTTTAATTATCTTCAATAAAGTATCGTCTTTCAGTATTCCGACACTGAATCCCGAGCCAGTCCAGTCACCAATTCAATCGATGACTCTTCTACTGACAATTCGAAATCCTGATGAGTCTGAGAGCCCCAAGTTCATCAGTGAATGGGTTAGTTATCCACTCCTTCTCATCGATTACCTACAGTAACCTCTGTTCCTACCATAATCAATCGATTTTCAGCCCTCTTCTACCTCATATTTGGCCCGATTCCGACCAGAGTATCTTCGTGACTACAAATTGATCCCAGAAATCGATAATGATCTACTTGATTCTTTTACTTTCTTTGAACTCACTCGACACCACCAATCTCCAATGGAATGGAGTGAAGAGGAACAAATGGAATTTATTGAGGTACGTTAGATTGAAGATTGCATAGTCTTGATGCAATTATTATAATAAATATAGTTAATTCATGATTTCAATATATTTTCAATTTCAGATCGAGATGCGCAAACTATGGAATATCCCTGCATAAATGTCGAAGACTCATGTGAAAGTGAAGATTTTCTAAATCCGTCCCAACATCCCAATAAATAATAATGTGTATTACATGTACATTGTTCTTCGTGATAAAATAAAATAATTATCTACCCTTTCCACTACAACAAAACTTCTGCACAATTTGTAGAGGGAAACAAGTTACATTTCGAGATTGATCAAAATTCCGTCTTTCTTTTCTTTTCTTTCATTGTTATTTTTCAAACAATTGAATTGAACAGGAACTCAAAGATAATAGTGTGAACGATGGAAATGGCTTGGAATGGCCAAGTAGATCAATTTAGAAACAGATAAATCTAAAGTAGATCAGAAATTGATTCAGGAATGTAGCAAAGCGAGAAGAAAGTGAAAATCAAAGAAGATGATTCCCTTCCTATTAAATTACTGAACATCCGTCATTCTCCATCTCTCAAATGTCATCACAAATATTCAGTACAATACAAATTGATGCACGTTTATTCAAGGGTTGTACTCGATGGGGAGATTCTTTCTGCGGACCATGCCGTCTCCCTGGAACCACTCGCGGCGGAACTGCTTGGCGGCGCCATCGGGGGTGTTGGTCCACTCGATGGTCACACGGTCGTTGTTGGTGTCCTGAAATGAAGTATATGGGATACGGTAGCTTTGATTTCGAGACTACGGTGGAACAGCGGATACTGTAGGCAGCGGTGAATCGAGCTACAGTACCTCAGTTCCATAGGCAAAGGCGTCGCAAGACACGGCGATGAGGGCGGCCTCTTTGGGGTCGAGCACTCCGGATCCGGGGTCGACACCAAGCCTCTTCATATTGGTGGTCTTGAATGCCCATCCGATACGGCGAGCGGACGAGTTGGTCACCTGTAATACAGTAATCCATAGTACGGTGTCCAAAGAGATATTCGGGATCCTACGATCTAAAGATGCTAGAGGGGGAAGGGTACCGTACCTTGATGTGGTAGGTGTGCTTGTCATCGTAGGGGGCGTTGAAGACAATCTTGGTGCCGGGCTGGGTGGCGATATCTCCGGGAGGAACTGACTGGGCCATGTCGACGACTTGGTTGTGAGGAATGACCGATCGATCGAGCTTTTATACGACGAAATGAAATGAGTTTGACTGTGAATGAGATAGGGAAATACGAGTAATCTCTCTGTGTACTAAAATTTGACTGTCGTGAAATCTAAAGTCTGATTTTTGCATTTACCAATTAGAATAGCACTGAGAAAATGAGGAGATCTGACTAGTGAGAGAGCTCATCAAACAGAAACCAATTAGCTAAGAAAATCACATTATTCTGACGAGTTAGTACGACATTATTTATAAGTATCAATACAAACGAATCTGCACATCTACATGCTGATTGCACACTGTGGTTACTGTAGCTATCGCGGATTACGGTAGGTCACAGTTTGTTCTTCTCCTGCTTTCTCTGGTAGTATCCCTCCTGAATCGCTGAGAGTACGCATCTCTTCCTCTCATCGAACAGATGACAGTTCAGTCTTCCTCGCGCCAGAGAGATCACTGAGGTTTCCACCACCATCAGGTACCAATCATGCGCCTGAATTATCGATTTCCCATCAATTATCGATTTCCCCTAATCAATTATCATTTTCCCATCAGTGATTATCGACCGCCCCCTTGATTATTGATTCTTGCATATTGCTCTTCCCCATTAGTAAGGATTCGCCTCCCTGATTATCGATTGTCCCAAACCTTGAGATCCGTTTCGTGGAGCCACACGGTGTGGTGCAGCGAGGCAGCGGCCGCGAGCTGATTATTGAAATATCGATTAGTTATTGTTCTACCGAAATCGTCATCTTCCAATCGCGTCCTGGGGGGGGAGTTATTTGCACATAAAGAGTTGCTGTGATATCATTAGAAAAGAGCTCCCGACCCCTTTCTGGACGTTTGACTGGGAATGATAAACAAAGTGCTACCTTGATCTTGTTCTTCTGGTAAATCTCCATGCCGACCTGGAGGATGTTGAAGTCGGAAAGAAATAGGGCAACAGGAAGTCCCGCGACGTCGAGGAGGTCATCTGAATACACCATGATTCCAAATCTACAGAAAGGAGCCAGGATTGAGTGAGTGTGCGAAAGCAATAGGGTTCTGACTCACACGTATTCTTATCTCTGACTGCCTGGAATTAATCAAAAGGCTGACCGTAGTATCGCGGGTGAAATCGCATCCAGAGACAGACGCGATCGACGTCAGACGAAGGGAAGAGCGGCGATTCGGCGGGACGCACCTCGATAGGCACTTGGGAGAGAATCTGAAAAATGCAAAATTAATTAATTAATATATGTTGATAAGAATAACTAATTTTATGAATTAATATATTTGAACAATCAGTTAACGATCGACGTTGATGTACGATCACCGTATGCTTAGGTGTACTGTACGTTCCCTGCATATTGACTTTTCGGTATGCTTCTAGAATTTTCGAAATTGCTTCGTTGTTGATTTTCTTCGTTTCGATCGATATTTTGGTGTTATTTCACACTTAAATAGCTATTTTCAGCCGATTAGCGATGGCGGAGGCATCTGACAGTCAGGGCGAGCTCTCTTCGTGAGTTTTTCCTACGTTTCAATTCAAGAACTGCGCAGTTGATCTATTTGCCGATTTTGTTGGTCGGTTTTCTGGTCCATTTTGATGCTGAAACTCGCAGGCTCTCGCGCGAGAACGAGCGGCTGAAGAAGGACATCGAGGAGCTGCGCAGTCAGGCACTCGAAAAGGTGCAATTTTCATAATTTACGCGTGATTCAGCGATTATATTCGCTCGTTTATTTGAGAACAACTGCATTGCATCTCTGCTGTATATTGTGCATGGAGTTTATTATAATTCATTTTGTATTATTTCATTATTTAAGGCCGTTGCCTTCACGGAGTCGGTCCACGACGAGGTGGTCACTTACAAGGGCGGCTTCTCCACCATTACGTCCAATTCACTCGTCAAGAAATCCTTCAAGGTTCGCATTTCGAGCTTTAGAGTTGTTTGAAGTGGAATTGGTATCCCTCAATCAATAAATCGATCAATCAATCGGTTGCATGCCTAAAAAGTTGATGGAGAGCAATATTTAGAAGATGTTGCATCTGTTTTAGTTGTGGTTAGCACTTCCCGAGCTTTGCTGCTCGTATTACTCAGTGCATTTGGGGTATAGCTACTGTAGGCAGGGGTCATAGCTACTTCAGCTAGAAGACAGAAATCAGCTAGGAAGTAGCTAGAAAGCAGCGCTACTTCAGCTGTATAGAGCTGAAGTATCGCTGCCTTCTAGCTACTTCCTAGCTGATTTCTTTCTTCTAGCTGAAGTAGCTATGCCCCAGAAGCACTGAGTAGTTTTACACTAACAATTCCATAGGGATGCTAATTTCAATATCGATTAATTGTTCCAGGTTGGCGACATGGACTTCTCAGTGGAGGCACGCTCGAAGAATGGCTGCGTCGAAATGTGAGTGCACATTTTTCAGTGATAGGAACTGCGCTAATTCAATTTAAATGATATTTTCAACGGACGGCCCAATATCTTATCAACTATATATTTTTTTGGCCAAATAATTGACAAAAGAAGCCTACAACATGACTTTCAGTCTCATTAATCGTCCTACCATATTATAAAGCCTGCTCACGATAGCTATTTAACCTGTGAATGCAATACACATTCTATTATTTTGAAATAAGTATGCGGGTTGCCCAAGCTGGCTGGCAAGGATTCTCCAAACTGGAGTGTGAGAGGAGCTGGGAGACTATCGACCGCCCGTCAAGAGGCACAGATTCTTTATTCTGTGCCTCGTGACTGCCACATGGTCTAAATGCCACATGGTTCCAAGGCTACAGTGAGGGTCATGGCGAGAGAAAGTGTGTAAAAATGGAAGAGTCCCGCGCGATTTTAACGTTCCGAACTCCTTCCTGTAGTGTTATCCGGCCTGTGTTATAATGCGTTACATGTAGTAGGAATACAAGCATTTGCTCGCAGATTGACTACAGTCAAGTCCGAGTCGAACTACCGTCTCGCAGTGATCACTCATGTCGAGGGAAAGGATCCTTATAGCAACGAGGCTAAGGTATGCGTTCATGCTCATTTAATCTAAATATTAAAAAAATCCATTGAGAGCAATTGCTATTCGATATGTATCGAGCTTAAATAAGCGCAATTCGGTGTTAGATATTTGTGACTTGACGTTTCATGGATTCTTATTATCTAATGTATGTTTTTAATTATGATTATATAATTAACGATTTATTAATTAAAAAGAAACATTTGCAGCAAACGTCGCCCCAGATCATCTACATTCGCTCTGGAGTGTACGACCTGCAGACTGTTGCGACGAGACCTGGCCTGGTTTGTGGTTTTCATTCATATTTTATTTATGTATTTTTGTTTACGCGGTTATTTATATACACTACATCTACTTCAATGGCTATTGTTCCTTGTACAAATCAAATCATATTGTTTACGAAAGAACAGTAGCGGTGTACGGTAGTTGCTTGATTGTGTTTGCACACATCGATCTCGATTCAGAGGAACGGGGCGGTTATCGATCTGAACATCCGCATGAAGATCTTCTGGGGACCGTGCGAGAACGCTGTCGAGAGGGGACTCGCTGGAGAAGACGTCACTGTCGTCGTGGAGGAGAAGGTACGGTAGCTGACTGGTATACGGTAGGAGAAGTACTGCAGCATTAATATATACGGTAGATCGTAGATGGGTGGAGTAGGTATACGGTATGGAGTACTGTAGCATTGATTTTGTTATGTGTTCGAGAAGGTACGGTAGGTGAAGGTAAAGGTAAACGACGTGCCCCAAAATACTGTTCTGCAGGGGATGCATAGACCTCGTTCGCAAACAGCTTTTCCGGTCAGCCCCGACAGAGTAGAAGTACTGTAATATTCCGGTATACAGTAATAGGTTGATAAGGCATACGCTATGCATTACTGTAGTATTGATTTTTTTCAGGTGTTCGAGGTCAACGCGACGTACCTCTCCCACTGGTCGCACTTCCTGCGCGCCTACTTCAACTCGAATATGAGGGAGAGCAGGGAAGGCCGGTACCCGATCGAGGTGGGTTGAGTTGAAATTTTTTTTTACTAAATTTATGTTGAACAAGAAAAATATATATTCGCCTCTATCGGTGCATCCAGCTGCAGTAGAATAAATGAATTGGTAAATCTATTCTGGTAAACCGCTAGTGGAGTAATATTTATCGCGACGTTTTATTTAAAAAAAAATCAATTCAGAAATGCACTGCGGAGGACATCCGCGAGCTTCTCACCGTGATCTACCCGTGCGGAAAATCGATCGATTCGAGAAACGTCGAGAATCTGCTCGACCTCGCCGATCGATTCATCATGCCATTCGTGAGTGAGCTGTACTTTTTACGGTTTTGGATTACGGTATGTGTTCTATATTATTATAGCACCTGTCGTAATACTGATAAGGGCGGTTACAGTTATTATTATTTAAGGATAACCATACATTTTCGTTGGCCCAGATTCTGGGTTTACACTTTTTTGAACCAGGCAGTTTAGAGACTAGAGACCCATCTAGGAATACGCAGAATGTCGAGTTTAGTAAGAATTGTCCCCTATCTGGCCTGTTTTATCGAACTTTCGATAGAAATCTGACTGGGCCGGGCGAAAATGTATGAGGATAACTGTTTCCAGTTCTCATAAATAATAATTTTAATATTTGGTGGTGGGTTACGGTAGCAAGCTGATTGATGACTGATTTATTTCCAGGTCACTCACATGTGTGAGGTCTTTCTCATCGATCGAGCGAAGCACGAACTGACGACTATCAAGATCCTCCAGCTCGCCGAGCAGTATAATCTCGTCTACACCAAGGCGGTCAGTGATTACCGTGATGAAATTAGGTCTACCGTAATCGGTAGACAAGCGTCAGTTACAGTATTCAGAGGCAGAATTCAGAAATTCGGTATATCGTACTGTAGAATTGCTGTTATCAGGTTTTCGAGGTTCAGGTTTATCTTTTCGCAATCTAGGAAATTGTGGTTCTGGACAATGTAGGGAGGAGAAAATTATGATTGGCGATTCGATTTCATCAATTTACTCATGATTGCTTTCAGATCATCATTGAGTGTCTCACTTCGGCGGATGAAATCAGAAAAGGAGTAATGAGAGCTGAGGGATACAAGGAGCTGGAACCCCACACGAAGAAGTGTATTGAGGCACAGTGAGTGGAGTATGGTAGTGGGGTAAAGCGAGGTCACGGTATGAAGGACGATTTATGTGTGGCACAGTATGGTATTATGCACTAGAGTCCCCTTTTTGAGAGGACATTTGAGATTCGATTTAGGCTATTTCGAATAGGAAAACAGAAGTAGTGAAAATAAATATAATTTTTTAAATTTTTTTTTCTCTTTGGAATGACGACAAGAACATTGTTCAGGTACATAGAAGTCGATCTGAGGAACAATCCGTGAAGGAATTCGGGAAGGACGGAGAAGAGAGTTCCATTTCCCCCCTAATCTGTGAATATTGTTGATTTTGTTGTTTGCACGGTAGCGAGTTCATGTTATAGTCTCGATACCGTAAGACGAAAGTTAATCATCTCCTAACTTTTCCTCGTTGATCATGTTCCACTTTGCTAGTTGATGGTTTTTTTCTGTAAGACATATGTTAAAGTTCACTGTTTTGTGTAAATAAATCCTTGTTGTATTCTTCACGTCAATATGACTCAATTTCTTGGTTTCAAGTCCACTACAATATCTGAAATGAAATATCTATTAAGTCTAAATGCGTTCCCATTTACCGTAATCTCACCTCCGGGTATTACTGACTGAACTGAACTGACTGAATAGTATTTTATTCGCTTGTGACGCTACGTTATTTACTGCGATTAATTGAAGCTAAGCTAAGGGTATATATTGTGTGCATAGACTCAAACACTGCGGTACTCTGCTTATTGATATTGCTTAAAATATATTGTATTTATTCATTCACAGTTGATTCTCGATGGACAACGACGACTACGAGGGCAAGATCTCCGAGTGAGTGGCAAACGTATTTTAAATATTAATTAATTAATTAGAGCTAAAATATCACTAATTGCGTCCGTTCTTCGAAGTGCTAGATAGTTATGGGCCGTTTATCGTCGCTGAGTGATCAGAATGGGTCTCCTCAGTTCGTGCACTAGACAGGTCGGCAGGTGGGATAGTACACGGAATAACAAGACCTTTTCTGACCCATCAGCGATAATAAACGCTGCATTAACGAAAGCTGAATAAACATAATTATGATGACCAGTATTCTCTTACTGTTGCATAAATAATTGTTTTCCTTCACTCGTTCATTCTGACATGAAGCGGAAAGCAATTGACAGGTGTGCTGAAGTTGTGCTATGTGTATATTTTATCGACGCCCGATGGGGCAATGAGAAACAGCAAATGAGTGTGCAGTTAATTTAACCGCTATTATTGCTAGCCCCCTGAGCGGTAGATGAGTCTGTCCGATATTCTCTGTATTGAACAAGAAGCTGCGACGTAGCGGGCATGCCTCCTTCCAAAAATATTGTTTTCCAGTTTTTACGAATCTCTTTCTTCAGGCTCTCGCGCGACCTGCAGAAGTTGAGAAGGGACAATGAGGAGCTGCGACAGAAGGTAGAGGAGACGGTGCGTATAACTTTTATCGGGCGAAAGCTGCGTAAAAACGGCGAAGCCCATCCGTATTTTGGCGTTTTCCTACCTTTCACATATTTATGCGAGTGACAAGGAAACTTTTTGTTTCAGTTGTCTGCCAATCATGATGTTGTCTCACCGACTATTGCATAGTTATATTACTGTGACTTGGTGTTCCCTATCACAGCTAGAGGTCATTGGGGGGGGGGGGGGTTCTCGCAGGTATTTCGTGCAGAAATCGATAAAAATCGCATGTTGATTGTATATTGCTCAATTATTATTTGACATACAAAATAGATCGAAATGCATGCGGGAAAATCAAATTTCAGCCTGTCAACCGCATTCTTATTTGTATTTCACCTTCTTTAGCCGACGGAATTCACGGGTTTCATCAAAGAAGAGCTGATTGCTTGTGCTCGCCCACCAAAATGGATGATTCGTGCCTACTACCTTGGGTTTTTCAGCCCCAACCGCACATACAAATACCACTCATTCAAGGTATTCCTCCCCTATCCTTTTCCATGTCTTTACGAAAACATACGTAACCCCGTCAAGTGAACTGTTTATGGATTGTGGCGGATGGTGCGTTCCTAGAATATTATTATTGCCTGTTACAGGTAGATGACATGGAGTTTGCGGTGAGGGGTCGGCCCGCCCCGATTAACTGTAGATCACATGATTTTCCACATTTCCCCAGAGATTTTTCAGTCCCGTCTAACCATTGAGCAAAAAGGGAAAGTAAGCTAGCCCCACGGCAACTGAATTAAAAGATATGTGGAATCTAAATTAAAAAATGTTCCTTCAGATTGACTACTGTCAAGTCGGCGACCAATTACCGTCTCGCGGTGATCACTCATGTCGAGGAAACAGACAACTACGATAAGATTAAGGTGAGAAAAAAAGAAGATAAAAGTCCCGTCAAACCTGCAGCCATCTGTCTTCCCTTTGACTCTCTACTCAAATGTTTGGAATCATGTGAGATCGGGGAAGTGAGTTACAAATTTTCCAAAATTTTTCATCGATTTACTACAGTGTTCGCATCACTTTCTTTCAGTATTGATACTTTTATTAATGTACACAAAAAACAAAATACAGGCGACGTCGCCGGAAGTTCTCTACATTCGCCCGGGTGTCTACAATCTCAAGACGGTCACCACTGCTGAAATGGTCAGTATTTACATAATTTTTGATGATTTATCGACGATTATGATACTGCTATTCGCTGAACTTCGAAGCTAGTATAGCTAAATATTGATTATTCGTATCCTAATTTTCAGAGCAGTACCTGGCCCAACGTCAACATTCGTCTCAAGATCTTCTGGAGCTCGAGTGAGAACGCTGTGGACAGAGGTCTCTCGGGCGAAGATGTGAAGGTGGTCGTGGAGGAAGAGGTACGGTAGAGGCAGGGGGTTACGGTAGATTCTGAGGAGTACTGTAGGAAAAGCAACATGACCTAGTTACTAGTCATCGCCGAAGTTACAGTAGTCTGCTGTTGTTGGCTACCAATAATTTTTCCGTCTTCCTTCTCTGATTCTTATAAATTGGTACATCGATTTCTTTCCAGGAATTTGAGGTGAATGCACCGTATCTCTCCCACTGGTCGCATTTCCTTCGTGCCTACTTCCAGTCGAATATGAAGGAAAGCAAGGTGGGACGGTACCCCATCGAGGTACGATATTTCGAAGCAATTTATAGATTTTTTGAACGAATCTTTATTGTTATCGTTGCCAGCCAGTTACAAAAGCCGTCTTGATGCTGAAGGTAAGAATACATTCCTAGTTCTATTTTTTAGTGTTTTTATATTTAGGTTTACTCATTTATTGATGAGTCCACGCAGATTTGTACTGCGGAGGACTTCCGCGAGCTTCTCACCGTGATCTACCCGTGCGGAAAATCGATCTATTCGAGAAACGTCGAGAATCTGCTCGATCTCGCCGATCGATTCATCATGCCTTTCGTGAATTTTCTTTTCCACCTCTTCATTTTCAAGAACTGTTGTTAGATTCCAGTTTCTCTATGACAATGTGCTTGATTTTTTGGATCTCTTTCAGTTGATTTTCACGCTGCGGCGATCATCCGACCCTAGATTACGGTAGTTCTACTTTCTCTTATTGTGTACTGGTATTATTGCCGAATGTGTGATCAATTTGGATAAATATTAGTACAATGTATTATGACTGTGGTAGCACAACGTTAAAAAATATTCCTTCATTTCCAGGTCACTCACATGTGCGAGGTCTTTCTCATTAATCGATCCGAACATGATCTGACTACGGTCAAGATTCTCGAGTTGGCAGAGAAGTTCAACCTCGTCTACACCAAGGCGGTTAGTGATTACGGTATTCAACGATTATGGTAATGAGACATACCGTAACCAACGTGCACCTCATCGCATCTTCTTATTGATTCGGACAATGGGTATTCATAGGATAACATAGGATTCGACTCGGATGGTTCGCATGGAGCAAACTGTCTCACCTTCTTTCGTCCCGTCTTTTACCTATGAAGACCAGAAGAAGACTGCTTGAGAGCTGCATCACGTCTACAGTACTCTACGGGAGTGAAGTGTGGGCTTTGAGAGGGAATGAGAGAAATCGGCTGAACGTCACACAGCGAGCAATGGAGAGAAGAATGATTGGAGTGACTTTGAGAGATCGCTGGAGAAATGAAAGACTTCGGGAAATCACCAAAGTGAAAGACTGGGTACAGGAAAGCCTCAAACGAAAAGCTCAATGGGCATTGAAAGTGAGGAGTATGGATACGGAGAAATGGTGCAGAGCGACTACCGTGTGGACCCCTTACAGTAGAACTCGTCCCCCAGGCCAGCCAAGAGCAAGATGGAGAGATGACCTAAGGAGAGCAATCGGCGCGAACTGGTGGAATGCAACTTATGAAGACTACCGACCCATCCTCATGTGAGCGATTATCGCCTGATATGATAAATTGATTGATTGATTGAATGGGTATTCTTGCTGTAACAATATTCGTCCATATTTATGACACACTGAATTTAAAATTGGTCGACTTTTCAGATCATCATTGAGTGTCTCACTTCGGCGGATGAAATCAGAAAAGGAGTTATGAGGGCGGAGGGATACAAGGATCTGGACCCCCACACGAAGAAGTGCATCGAGGCACAGTGAATTACGGTAGCAGGGAAAATGGATTATGGTAGCGAGAAAAGGGAGTACGGTAGCGAACAAGGTGAAAGGGATTAGCAGGGAAAAGGGATTACGGTACATAATATATATCCTGGCGTCACGGCAAAAGGGGCCTGCAGGAGGTATCATTCGGGGGCAGATGTGGTCGAACTCGAGGCAATAGTGTCAAGGGAATGGATCAGGGTTGGGATTACGGTGGGGAGTACAGTAGCAGGGGAAATAGGCAATACTGTATTCAATTATTTTTAAATGTTTTGCCAGGTACATTTTTAAATGTTTTGCCAGGTACACAAGAACATTGTTCAGGTACATAGAAGTCGATCTGAGGAACAACCCGTGAAGGATTTTAAGAAGGACCAAGAGGAGAGATTCCTAATCTGTAAATATTGTTGATTTTGTTGTTTGCCTAGAAGCATGTTCATGTTATAAGTTCGATACTGCTACACGATTGTTACTCATCTCCTTTTTTTTATTTTTCTAGTTGCTCTTTTTGAAGCTGGTTGACAGTTCATGTTCCAATCCGTATTTTCCAGAAGTTAATTATTTTCGTTCATTTCCAACACTGTATTTTCACTTTACACTTTTCAAAGGCGATAAATATGTTGACGTTTCTTCATTCGTAATCAATCAGTATAACAAATTTGTTGTAATTCCTTTTTTCTCTTGATTGCCGACTGTCATTTTCATTTTCTCTAGATCTCATCTCTTCTTCACTCTTTCTCTTTGTTTCTGTTCTCGGTGTCAATGAGTTATGGTCTTTGTGTAAACTCTTTGCAAGGGCTCTTATTCTGTGGATGAATGGGACGCAGAGACATTATGCTGAGACTAATGTGTTGGTTGAGTGGTGGCACGCTGTTGACATGTCTTCAATGGGCGCGAAATGGTCAAGTATTTTTCTAAAGCGAACAGAGATAACTGATCAGAATTGCATTAAAATTTTACAAAAGAAAATTCACCAAATTTGTAGCCAAGTGGGTTACGCACTGGACTTCCAATCCGGCGCCCCCAGGCTCGAACCCCGCGGCAAATATTTTGCCTCATTTTTCGCAAGTGCCAGAAACTGTGCTAACAGGTTTTTGAGAACCGTGAAACACGTTTTCACCTGTTTTGCCGTGTTTTAACTTTAAAAATTGAAATTGTCGAACTTTCTCCAAACGCACCGGTGAGTGTCGGGGATCACAGGCAAAGTGTTTTGCGATGTCATAAACATGTCTAAACGAGTTCTAAAACGCTTTAACGTAAAAAAATCGAAAATTTCAAAAGGATCCTAGAAAAAAATGTTGTTGTTTTTTTCGACTTGCACATTCCATAGGGATGTGCAAGGGGATTTAATTGAGTCACCTGGAAATTAGGTTAATGTTTTCCAACGCTGCCGCTACATGGGTAAAATGTGAGCTAGATTAATATGTAAAAATAGCTAAAAGGATATTACATTTTCAATTTTTTATTCGCAAAAGTATAGATTCCTTATTTCATAAACCAGCGCTCAATTGAGCACCAACACATATTCTTTTCGTTTTCCTTTTGCGGTTCCTTTTTTTTGCTCAGTGCGCAGTTTTCAAGCTACCAATTTTTCAAAAGATGAATATTTAAAAAAAAGAATATCCTTCGAGAGCCGGCTTTTAGGCACCGTCGAGTTTACTAAAGGTAAAAGGTAAAGGTAGTTCCGTCTTCAGCATACTTTCATGCGCGGAACCTCGAGTTTACTACTCGACCAAAATTGCGTAATAGTTGTTGTAATAGCATTTAGAACGCATTGATGTATTCAATGCATTTTTTTCTGTCCTCTTTGAAGTTCATTTGGAATTGAAGAAGAAATCCGAACACGACTCATTGCGAAAGTCGGTTTGTGATCTCTATGTTTCAAACAGAACATCGCCGAGTAAACAACACTCCCCTTCCTGCACGTTAGCTGTTCTCATTCATCTCTCTCTCATCTCCTCCTTCCCCCATTGATTTACACACACATTGCGCGCTCTCCCTGCGCCACACCCTCTCCCACATCTGCGAGAGCGTGTGTTCTGTTTCTCGCTCACCACTCGACAAGTTCAACGCGATAATAACGACCCTCCCTCGTTCCTGCCTATTTCGCAACAACAATATTTACTAGGTCTCGTATCCCTTCCAAGTTCATTCCGGCCTTGCATAATCCATTTTGCCACGCTCATCTTAAATGTGAAGATTTTTCAGTACAAAATATTCCTGATGGACGCCCAAACAGAAACCGATTGTGCCACTCCCAAATTTTCGACTTTGCCGGTAGTATTTACTATTATTATTTTACAGAAAGCATGTGAATAAAATTTTGCTGAAAATTCTTCGTGAATCTTAACTCTCCCTCTTCCTCTTTTCCCGAAAAATATTCGCCATTTTTATGACAATCCCAATGACTCTGATGCATGCTACTCAAAAATTTAATTATTCCCCGTTCACGGAGAATTAATTTCGCATTCGAGTTTAATAAAGATCAAGAACATAAATGAAATTGTCCAAACATCCGAATTGTATTTAGAGAGCATCTCTAACCTACGAAGAGGAACAATCAGCAAGAGTATCCCTCCCCTGTACAGGAAGAAAATTCGAGGTCCGTTTATTTTCTCAAAAACTGCAAAATCTGACGCTTCCCAGTTTCAAAGTCATGTCGGACGCGTGAAAATACTGAAGCCCTCTGACAGAGGAGACAGATATGCCATGTGAGCAACACTATTTATTGTTTTTACTTTTATTTATTTATAAATTTAATTCAGATTCTACTCAGTGAGATCAAATTGCACAGCCGTAATCGGTGTTGCAATCAATATCAGAGTGGAGAGTGGACCGAGCGATTTTCAGAACAAACAGGTCCAATATAATTTTCATTGTTTTAGATTTTTAAAAAATTCAGAATGCCCACTTCTTTTCGATGACTGGCCTTTTTTCGACGTGCCCTGAAATCACATATGAGAAGAAATTAGTCGAGTTCGACCTTTTAAAGGTAACATAAGTATACTTGGATCGTGGCAAAATAAAGGAAGGAATAATTTCAGATAAATTGCACTAAGAAGTTTCGGAAACAATTTATGAAAGGATACACGCCGATTTATAATAGTAAAAAATATGTTGCAGATGTTTGTTTCAAAGAACTTCACTTTCGACATGCGCATCAAAGTCATTCGTAGCAGTGCTGCGATCATGGTGTTTCCAGTGGTCTTCAAGAGAGTAATCATCCGCGTCGAAGGAACAGTAAGTATCTAGTATCGAGTAATCGTCCGACCCTCTCAATTCTGCATGCTCTCTCGCGCTGTCTGATCGATGAGAGGGCATATAAAATTAGGAGAATCTGATCATTACTTATTGTATCATAATTATTTCGTAATTCCATTTTAACATTATTATTTTTATTGATTATCCGTTTCCAGGAACTCGAGGTGGACACATCTCTCTTATCCTACTGGTCCGAATTCTTCTCTGCCTATTTTCAGTCGGAGATGCGGGAGACCCTGGAGGGAAGGTATCCCATAGAGGTCGGTAAAGCAAGTTTTTTTTTAAATTTCGGGCAACAAAGCTTAATTTGGCCCAGTGGAAACGATTAAATTTTCAGGAATGCTCTCTCGTCAATTTTCGGGAAATGCTCGCTGTCATTCAACCTTGTGGCAAGCAAATTACGAAGAAGAACTTTGAGCCGATGCTCGAGTTGGGAAGACGCTACATGATGCCCATGGTGAGTGATGGCTCGAGTGGCAAAATAGCAAACTCGAATCCGAGGTACTCAGAACGACGTCTGAACGTATGTATACGTTTCCACGTTACTATTAGGCGGCTTTGTCATAGGACATTGTACTATATGAGGCTGTTCGCGAAAGGATCAATGAAATGGACGTACACTGAAATTGAAAAGTGTCACCAAAATTAACGAACTGAGGTTATCGAATGTGCTGATCATCATGGTGAGAATCATTTTACATTTCACTCATCGGTTCGTGAGTACTGTAACTACCGTTTTTGAGGCTGCAACATCATATCTCGTGACCCAGTGAACCGTTTTGCGTGAAAAAAATTTTCGGAGTGTAGTTTACGTTGCTGATAACTGTTTGATATTCTATTTTAATATTTTTATATTTTCTCAAATTTCAATAAAACGTTCCCGAACACGTCTCATAACTAATGTTTGAGACGTGTACCACAACATGCGCCGTTTTCTCAGCTTTCATATTCTTATGCTACATGCATACTTCAGAGGTAACACTGATATAGATCAGATCGATTTTACTCACAAATTCGATGAGATTTTATTCACAATTTCGTGTGGAAATGGCCATTATCGCATCATTTAGTATCATTTTGCACTGCTCATTCTCATTTCGCGCTCTCCTGCACGGTCAGTGAAACACTAAATACTTAATTATAAGGGCATAATCTATACCAGGGGTACCTCTGAAGTATGCATGTAGCATAAGAATATGAAAGCTGAGGAAAAGGCGCATTTTTTAGTGCATGTGACATACATTAGTTATGAGACGTGTTCGGGAACGTTTTATTGAAATTTGAGAAAATATAGAAATATTAAAATAGAATATCAAATAGTTATCAGCAACGTAAACTAAACTCCGAAAAAAATTTTCACGCAATTCGGTTCACTGGGTCACGAGATATGATATTGCAGCCTCAAAAACGGTAGTTACAGTACTCCCGAACCGATGAGTAAAATGCAAAATGATTGTCACCATGATGATCAGCACACTCGATAACGTCAACTACGGGATTTTCAGAAAATCGATGTACGAGGTCCTTAACACAAGTTATTGATCCTCTCGCAAACAGCCTCATATAAAATAAAACCGTAATATCTTCCGAAAATTCAGAGCAGTTAATTTTCAGTTGACTCACAAGTGTGAAGAATACCTGGCCGATCAGAGTGGCCATGCTTTCTCCGCGATCAAACTGTTCGAAATCGCCGAAAAGTACGAACTCGTGCTGACGAGAAAGGTTTGCGTTTCACACAGCGGTTCAGGTGTACAGCGAGGCGGCCACACACTTTTTGGCACAATTCCAGAATTTGAATTTGAACGTTGAGAAAAGGAGCACGCAACACGCGCGTCTCTTCAGAGCGCTGTTGTCTCTCGCTTTTTCTCTCGTTGTCTGGCATGTGACCGCTCTCGAAATGCTGTTTCAGTTTATCATTATTTCGAATTATTTTTAAAAAAAACATGTTTCTTGAGGTTCACTTCTGACGGTATTAATATTATAAAGTTATAAAGATAATTTCAGCTAACGCTGGAGAGTCTCAGCTCGTCGAAGGAGTTCAGACAAGTAATGAGATGCAAAGAATACGGGGGACTGTCTGAGCAGCTGAAGAGGACGATGTTAGACAAGTAAGTTTCATAGCTGAATTAGGTTATAAAAATAATAATAGTAACGATTTAAATTGAAATTTGGCGCATATTGAAAGTGGAATTAAACGAATGTTTATTCAGGTATGTGGAGGTCGACATGAGAAACAATCCCAACGATTGAATATCGCTAATTGAGATCGCATATTATTATTTGAATTGATTATTCTGATAAATGATTTCCAGGAATACGACCCGAATCTTTTTGATGATACAAATTCATACAGCAAAAACACATGCAAACAAATGAAAGATACCGAAAGAAGGGAAAGTTTGGAGATATCCGTCTAACATGCTCGGAGTGAAAATGAGAACACTGATCTATCTTACTACTCTCCTTCCTATTTAATTAACTAAGTCGGATGAGCAATATAATATGACCGATTTCCATCAATTTCTAGCACGTCGTAAAATTCCGTGAGTGAAAAAAAGCATCGTGCCGTAGAATTTCGCAAACATTCGATACTGACACCACTTTGTCTCCTTCTGTCTAACCCGTTCATCAGAGTATACAGCAGACAACAAATCATTGAATAATGTTTTTTCCTACCTTTTTTAACACAATCTTTTATGTATAACGCCTGCAAAATGGTCGTCGATAATTTTTTTAAAGGTGTACTTTTATACAGCATACGGTTTGATAACTCGATTTCTGCACAGCGCTCCCTTCTTTCGCCAAGATCACCAAATCACATAACGTTGATATTTGATTATTTTTCGTAGGGGCTGTTCGTATCGCCATTATCGGCGCAAACAACCGAAGAAACCACGTGAGCTTATGCGCAACAATGTTGTTGTTGTTTTTCGCTCTGTTGCAATCTTTAAGAGAGCAAGAAAGCAAGAGTTATCTTGTTGTTTACGTTTACTGGCTCGCCTCTCACCGCTGTACTCTTGTTTTCGCGGGGGGGAGGGCTCGCTCGCTCTCTCTCATCTTCCTCCATTCCTACTCTCACCACAGTCGCGCTCAGCACTCGCCGATTGGCAATGGCAGCTGGTACAAAAAAGGTGAAATTTAATGCCAAATGCGTCACTTTTTTGGTACCTTACACAGAGAAAATGTCTATTATTATATTTGATTCCTGAACATTGTTTGTTTGTTATCTTTTACCCATTTTGACATATGTCACATGTAGCATACAAATATCATTCATTGTCAGTAACCATATGTAACTGACACTATTGTGAATACTCAACTATCTACTACTGAATGTGAATAGTAGCATATTCTACGGAAACGTGAAAGCGAGTTTTCAGAGTTCGCATTTCCGCGGAGAAAGAGTTGTAAAGAATTTTTCGACACGAAACAGATACGCAAGCGACTTAAACCTAGACGAATCTGTCAAGGTAAGTTTTCTAGGAAAATCTATAATGGAAATACTCCCAGTTGCCGTTCGCAAAAATCTCCCTTTCACTCAAGCCAAATCCGCCCGGACTTAAAATGTAAGTTCACACGCGCTATATTATTCTGATTCACCGTAGATTATATGAATAGCTATTATTTCTTTGATTTTTTAAAAATAAATTTAAAAAACTAGATATGCAAAAAATTTAAGTAATTGGTCTTAGGAGATCGTGACATCGTGGCATTGTAGGGATCTCAAAGTCGCAGGAGAGTCAGTCAGTTGCCCGCATCGAGTTGCAGTATCTTGTCATGTATATGTGAAAAACAATGTGGTTAGACAGTATTCCATGACGTTCTTATCATCCACTTTAAAAGACAAGAGGTACGCGCATGCTTCGTGTGAATATTTCTTTATTCACCAGTCAGCAACTGTTCACAAGACCATGCTATTTCCCAAAATGATGGAGAAGATCGACAATGTACGTTAACACCAGTTACGCAACCAAGCAGCGTCAAAAACGGATTATTAATTTCCATATTTTTTATTCATCTTTTCTCGCTCTTATTGAATGGTAGATGCAGAAAAGAAAAAAATTCAGTTTTTACATTTAGTTATTTTTTTCAAAGTTTTCCTCAGGAACGGTTCATCGTATATTTACAAAAAGAAAGAGATATACTCAATTTGGTCGGATTATGAGATTTTGCTGCAAAATCGGAATAATGAAGCTTTGTCCACATTCGGAAATAATGAGCACAAACACAATTTATAAAAATGGCTGGTTTTCTTTAGTTATTCATTTATTTATTTGATACACACGCGAAGGGTGCGATGGCAATTTTAGAAACGAGGAAGAATAAAAATACCTAAATATGGGCGATTTGTGCTTTTGTGGCTTTTAGAATTCTTCAAGGAAGTCTTTTGTTTTAAAGTAACTTATTTTAAGGCTTGTCCTTGTCTAACTGACAGTTCAATCCTCTTATAGCATAGCTAGGTATGCTTTAAAAAATTAAGACGAATTCGTGCATCGCAACAATCACTATGAACATCTACTGGGACACTGAGCCGGCGATCGCATCGATTCCAGCAATTGGAGGGACTGCGATAGTGTGCTTCGGGAATACGGTGAGAAACATTCCGCTGTAATGCCATGACATGAATCGGGAGAGTTCTCTGACATTTCTCTTCTCTGACTATTCCATTCCGGAGGTGTTGAGACTCATGCAAAAAGGGAAATGTTTTTTTTTGTTTTTATCATCACCTCTCGATTCCTATTATTGGCAGGAAATCGAAGTCAACGCTGGATATATGTCATCTTGGTCGGAATTCTTCAGGGCATATTTCCAGTCAGACATGAAGGAAGCGAGAAGCGGTAAATTCCCTATAGAGGTAATCTTGAATACATGAAACACGGTGTTCTGAGCAAAATGTCAAACGTAAATTCGTGGTGAGACATCAGCAATTTAATTCTATTCTCACACTCGCTAACTGTCTCCCTCAATTTGCATAGACTCGCAAGAATGCCGTGTGAAAGTGATCTTATTTATTTTCTGATTTTTTAATCCATAATGAAAAAATATCACTATATCACAAGTTTATCGTACTTGGCAGAATGACGTGTGCACTCAGAAAAAAGTCACTAGGATCAGGACACAAAGTGAAAATGTTCACTTACCGGTAAGTGAACATGTCTCTTATTTCTAGTGACTTTCACTTACAGGTAAGTGAACATTTTCACTTTGTGTCCTGATCCTAGTGACTTTTTTCTCAGAGTGTTGATATGACAAATAGCATCGTTTGTATATCAGAATGATTAATTATTTGAAAAGCAGAATGGATTATTTGTGGGAAAAAAATTAAAAAAAAATTTTAAAAATCAGGATTGCTCGATTGAAGACTTCCACGAAATTTTGTCCGTAATTCACCCGTGTGGCAAGATTGTCGACGCGGAGAATGTTGAGAGACTACTTGAACTCGCAAGAAGATTCATGATGCCGTTTGTGAGTTGGAAGTGTCAGTCAATCACACACAAGCAAATCAGTAAACAAGTGAGAGGGACGAATGACAGAATTATCGGAAGTCCATGATTTGTTATTTCGATAGCGTACCATCATATACAGCTTATTCAGCTTGCTCATCACTGCGAAGTCTTCCTTCTCAACAAGGACAGTCACAAGTTTTCAATCGTCAAGCTATTCCAGATTGCTCATAATTTTGACTTGACACTCTTCTTCGAGGTAATGTTTCTTGTCTTGATCAAATTTCTCTCATTTCCCTCTCATTTCGATATGATAAAGTCGCGGCAATTCAAAACCGAATATTTCAGCTGCTCGTGGATGGATTTGCCACTACGGCCGAGCTCAGAAAGATGATCAAGTCCGCCGAGTACAAAGCTCTTCCCGATGAGCTGAAGAAGAGGATCGAGGCCAGGTTTCTCAATTATTCAAACTTTTATCTTCATATTTCTAATTTAGATACATGGACATCGATCTGAGAGCCCATCCCTAAGTACAAAATACCGAGGACCAGATTCAACAGACACTTTCTTGCCCCCTGTTATTAAAACCGTTTCTGATAAATTTGCATATTCGGGATTGGCCCACCCACAGAAAAAAAATTTAAAGGGACCAGTCAGTGAAAAAATAAGTTATTTTTAAATAAAAGAAAATCCTGTTCCCGGAAGAATAAAAAATCGCATATTTTTGCGATTTTTTAAAAATTAGTTATGAATTTTCAAAATTTCGCATTTTCTCCACAGCAGGGTACGGTAGCGAATACACCACCATTCGTAACTAGGCATTTTCAAGAACTCTGGAAATCATTTTGACCTCCTTTTTCAAGACCTCCCATTGGAACAAAATTGAATCATCCGACCAAAATAAATATCTTTCTGTCTTTTCGGAAATAGGCGAGGCACCGTTCTTGAGGGAAAATTTAAACAAAATATCTATTTGTAAAGAAATGATAAAAATGTACATTTTTCTGCATTTTTTATTAGACGGTAGTGAGAAAAGATGAATAAAAAATTATGAAAATTTAAAGTCGTTTTTTGACCGCTGCCTGGCCCCTAAGTGTAAGATGCGAACAGAGTGGGACAGTTGCATTGTTTTATGATGTGTCACCGGCGCGATGTTTACTTCTGCGCACGCATCTCTCTCATTTGTTGTTCACAGTGCACCACTCTCTCTCTCTCTCTCTCTCTCTCCCTCTCTCTCTCTGCCACGTGAGCAATTGCCAGGTGACAGTTCGCTCCTAGACAACTATGGACACGCATACAGAGAAGGTCGGTTCAGGCTAAATAGTTGACAGAGATGCAACTTCCCATTTAATTTTTTGAGAGTTCTTCGTGATCTAGAATTAACAAGTAAGAGATCGTCAGCCACGTTAGATCAACTTCAATTCCAGACACTGCTGTACAATGGCCAAATCGCGGAGAGGGAATTCACAGACTGCTCGAGTTATTGGCGAAAGTTGTCGACGAACGCAGAAATTGAGGTGATGACACAAAAATACACACAAACTGTCTGGCCCTCTCAATTCTGCATGCTCTCTCGCACTGTCTGATCGATTAGACATTACTCCTTTCTAGAAACTAGCGGGGTGCGTGGAGGTTAAGCGCACTACGTTTTCAAAGTACGGTCCAGGGGGACTTCAATCGCCGGCTACAGTTCGGTCCAGGGGGACTTCAGACGCCGGGTACAATTCGGTCCAGGGGGGGGCATCGAAAAAAAGTTGCCACTACGCCACTTCGTGGCGTAGTGGTAACTTTTTACCTGACGCACCTGACCCAAGGAAGTTTGGTTGCCCCAGCGAACTTTTTACTGTAGTTTACGGTAGCACTTATTGATTTATTGATTTTCGTGTTTTTGACAAAAATCATGCATCTGACCCAAGGAACTTTGGTTGCCCCAGTGAACTTTTTACTGTAGGTTACGGTAGTATTTATTGATTTATCGATTTTCATGTTTTTGAGAAAAATCATGAATCTGACCTGCGTTCTGACCCACCGAACTCATCGGGGGTACTGTAGGTTACGGTAGTATTTATTGATTTATCGATTTTCATGTTTTTGAGAAAAATCATGAATCTGACCTGCGTTCTGACCCACCGAACTCATCGGGGGTACTGTAGGTTACGGTAGTATTTATTGATTTATCGATTTTCATGTTTTTCAGAAAAATCATGAATCTGACCTGCGGTCTGACCCACCGAACTCATCGGGGGTACTGTAGGTTACGGTAGTATTTATTGATTTATCGATTTTCATGTTTTTGAGAAAAATCATGAATCTGACCTGCGGTCTGACCCACCGAACTCATCGGGGGTACTGTAGGTTACGGTAGTTTTGATTGATTTATCGATTTTCATGTTTTTGAGAAAATCATGAATCTGACCTGCGGTCTGACCCACCGAACTCATCGGGGGTACTGTAGGTTACGGTAGTATTTATTGATTTATCGATTTTCATGTTTTTGAGAAAAATCATGAATCTGACCTGCGGTCTGACCCACCGAACTCATCGGAGGGTACTGTAGGTTACGGTAGTTTTGATTGATTTATCGATTTTCATGTTTTTGAGAAAAATCATGAATCTGACCTGCGGTCTGACCCACCGAACTCATCGGAGGGTACTGTAGGTTACGGTAGTTTTGATTGATTTATCGATTTTCATGTTTTTGAGAAAAATCATGAATCTGACCTGCGGTCTGACCCACCGAACTCATCGGAGGGTACTGTAGGTTACGGTAGTATTTATTGATTTATTGATTTTCGTGTTTTTAACAAAAATCATGTATCTGACCTGCGGTCTGACCCACCGAACTCATCGGAGGGTACTGTAGGTTACGGTAGTATTTATTGATTTATTGATTTTCGTGTTTTTAACAAAAATCATGTATCTGACCCAAGGAAGTGTGGTTGCCCCAACGAACTTTTTTTGAGGTTACTGTAGATTACGGTAGTATTGATTGATTTATTGATTATTGATTTTCGTGTTTTTGACAAAAATCATGTATCTGACCCAAGGAAGTGTGGTTGCCCCAGCGAACTTTTTGAGGGGTACTGTAGGTTACGGTAGTATTGATTAATTTATTGATTATTGATTTATTGCTTTTCTTTTTTTTTACAAATAGCATGTATCTGACCCAAGGACGTTTGGTCGCCCCAGCGCAATTGTTACCGTAGTTTCGGACGGGACGGGCTCACAGACAGACTCACTCACTTACTCACAGACAGACAGGGCTTGTCGTTTTAGGTTAAGTAGTAATATGATTACAAATTTGACAATGTTTTCAGCTCGAGTACTTCAAGATTTCAGTTTCATCTCACGATATAGGAGAGCACACAAAAGAATTGTGGGTTGATGGATACCTTTTTCAACGATCATTGCTTATTTAAGCTCGTATAAAATTGACGGTGATTCTATTCAATCATCACAGCGTGTTGGAATCTCTTTTCACTTTCATGCCAAATGCGACCGATGGGTTTGTTTTTGCGTGTGAGACCACGATCTCCTCATTTCACACACTCTCTGTATCGGTCGGTGGCTGAGAGAGTGTGCGAAATGAAGAGACCGTGGCCTCACATTTCCCATTCTAGTTTGTTTGATCCTCATGTTATCGTTCCAAGAATTGTTATGGTGCATTCATTGTCGATGCCCTATTATTTTGATAGGTCAAAACTCTCCTCACTTTTCACACGACCTCGTGAATCGACCGGTCGAGAGAGTTTGTAAAGTGAGGAGAGTTTTGATCCCTCATAATGATAGGACATCGACAATAAATGCCGCATTAAGGATGGCGACATCTTGTCGTCAGGAACTGACGACACCATTCTCCAACCAAACGTCTCAGAGCAAAAGAAAATGACTGAAGTTCGATCGTCGGAGAATGTAAGTTCAATGTTAGTGTTCATTTTGCCACGTTTTCATTTTAGAGCAGCGGTGGGTGGACTAGCATAAAGATGACGCTTGTCGTGAGAATTTATTGGAACGCCTGGAATCACATTGCAACCGCTCTGGAGATTGCTGGAACTGCCATTGTTTGCGTCGAGGAAGCCGTAAGATCGCATGTTGTTCATTCAGGAAAAATCTTTGCGGCTTATTTGTGAAAAGCTTCTAAAGAATCTCAATTGCTATTTTTCTAATCCAATATATTTGTAAAAATCGCATTTAAATTGAAGGAAATAGTAGTGAATGCGGCGTATCTCTCGAATTGGTCCGAGTTCTTCTGTGCCTATTTCAAATCGGATATGGAAGAGGCGAAGAATTGCAAATTTCCAGTACAGGTGCAAGATAATTTCGACGAGGGCTGATACCAGAAATCGATTTTTCTTTGCAATATAGTTGCGGCTCTTTTGTATGAATCATGTGGGATTCATAAAGTGCTCGAAGGGTGTAACTCATCCCAAAAAAGGCGTGCCTCGGAAACATCGGCACTCTACCATCTCCAAGCTTTGAAATGTTTTAATAATGCACAGGACTGCGCATCTGCCAACTTTCGAGAGCTTCTGGCCGTGATCTACCCATGCCAACTTTCGAGAGCTTCTGGCCGTGATCTACCCATGCCAACTTTCGAGAGCTTCTGGCCGTGATCTACCCATGCCAACTTTCGAGAGCTTCTGGCCGTGATCTACCCATGCCAACTTTCGAGAGCTTCTGGCCGTGATCTACCCATGCCAACTTTCGAGAGCTTCTGGCCGTGATCTACCCATGCCAACTTTCGAGAGCTTCTGGCCGTGATCTACCCATGCCAACTTTCGAGAGCTTCTGGCCGTGATCTACCCATGCCAACTTTCGAGAGCTTCTGGCCGTGATCTACCCATGCCAACTTTCGAGAGCTTCTGGCCGTGATCTACCCATGCCAACTTTCGAGAGCTTCTGGCCGTGATCTACCCATGCCAACTTTCGAGAGCTTCTGGCCGTGATCTACCCATGCAGCAAGCGAATCGACGCCCACAATGTGGAAGTTATGCTCGAGTTGGCCCGACGATTCATCATTCCTGCGGTTAGCTCTTTACTTGTTCCGCAAAACAAATAAAGGCAACGATACTCCATTGTCTAGGTTACAACTCCTGAGGCAGTCACTGCAAATATTAATGCCAGCGCAGAATTGGCCATTAAAATCCGGAGGGCTAAATCTCTTATTCGCATCTAATTGCCTGCTTCCCATTCCGCACGAAATTGTTATTCTTACACTTTGAAAAATATTTGAAATAGTGATTTTTGCAGCTCACTCATCGCTGCGAAGTGTTCCTTCTCGAGCAAGAGATAACAATTATCAAGGCATTCGAAATCGTCGACCGATTCGATCTTCATCTCACCTTCGAGGTAAGCACTGTGGACTGAGATTCTGATTGCATGATGACGTCATCAGAATTTGCCATGCAAAAGGAAATAGTATAATTTCAGCTGCTTATGGACGGGATCGCCTCTTCGAAGAAGCTGAGAGACATCATCAGATCTGCGGAATACAAAATCTTGCCCCTTCATCTGCGAAAAAGGATCGAGTACAAGTATGGTACATATTTCGTACAATAATATATGTTTGAACATGGATTATGAGGGTAATCAGGTGGTGAAATACTCAAATGGTCACTTTTTGCTGAACGGAGATTTTGGCATCTTTACGCGAACGCAGTATCATTCTATATGAATATTAGAGGTGGCCAGTCGAAAAGTCGGAATGAGAGGGAGAACAAAGGAGAACAAAGGATTGAACCGGAACAAACCGGAACGGAACCTTTGTTCGACATTATTTTAGACAAAGACATTTTTCGACTGATCATCCCTAATGAATATCATTCAATTCATTATTCAATATAGCAATATCATTCTTAGAAATTGTCGGATTCTTGGGTCGGCCACCAAAGGGAATTCGTTCTCAATTAGCCACGTGCAATATTTCGGGTATCAATTATTTAATTGTAATAAATGGACCATTCCAGGTACTTCGAAATCGATATGAGAGCCAACCCTTGATCTTCACGACGCGCTTCTCAACATAAATACTTATGATTATAACGATTTTCAATTTTGTCCAACAGTTTGAATGATAAACCACATGGTCGACATTTCGTACGCGCACCAGTTATCAACTTCAACAACGTAGCATCATTTTTTTGAAACATACTGACGTCTAATCTCCATATAATCCTTCTCATATAATCCTGCCTAATCTCCAATTCGTATTAGTCACTATGCACTGCCTTTTGTGGATATTTGCACTTGTTAACGCATTCGTTTGCCTCGAGATCAGCGGTGCAATAAATGCATTGATATGATTGTCGCTCTTTTCTTCTCCTAGCAGAGACTGTTTGCAATTCCCGCTTAGCACAGTTTGGACTGTTCACCAATCCTCTTGCATGAACAATTCAGGTTCATATTTTTCTCTCAATTTTCTTTTATCGAATTATGCGAAATATAAGTTACTCAACGTACTTTTTGTGCGCCCAGTACTCACCGTCTGAGTCCACATGCGTGTTAGCCATTTTTATCTATTCCTCAAGTAGCTGGTATATTTTCGGTAAGGCAGTTCTCTCTAGATTGAAGACTCAGAGGGAAAAAAGTCTACGACTCTAGACTTATGGGCTGGACAGCGACGACTTTCAAAGTCTAACCCTCTCGCTCCCCTGCGCCTATTAGACTTTGAAGTCGTCGCTGGTCAGCTTAGACTTATGAAGTCGTAGACTTATTTCCCCGTGAGGAGAGTCGAGAGACCAATAAATCGCGTTGCCGGGCAAGGGACGCAAGGGAAACCACGTTTGTTCTGTCACCGCAATGTCTAGAGACCACGGCGTACTGGGGAGTAGGTGCAAAGTAAACCGGGCACATGATTCCAAACCTACAGACCAGGGTTAGAGTGTGCAAAAGTGAGAGAGTCCCTCTCGATTTCACACGCTCTCTCACTCTAAAGGCCTTTCTGGAAGGTTGACCGGCCTGTGGAATGATGTGCGGGCAACTAGGGCGAGTAAAAATTGCGATCTCTGCGTAAACTAATTATTGTTTCGCCGCCATGACTTTTCCGAAAGTTATAGTAAGTAGGGATGCCAATTTGTGTCGTGTGCACCCACATACAGTGTCTCCTTTTCCGATTCTCTTCACTTTGCCAACCGTTCTCAGGTACTTTTTTCCAAGCCGGATCCTGGAACTCCAGAATAATACCAGAACCGCTCGGTGTTACGCATACACCTCATCTGGCCGTTTCCTTTTCTCTAACTCTCTGCGGCTCATCAGCGAAACTACCGACACAAAAGTCTGGAATGTTGCCCTAGTCGAGATCAGTTTCACTCCATTCTATGCATACCCTCGCGCATTACGATTCTCTCGATTGCCACCACGCGTTGTCTCTCCGTTAGTGTCATTTGCATTTTAACCATAGCTTCATAATCCGTTTGTCTGTGCACTTCAATTCCACATCAAATGCGTGTTTCCTTTCTGTACCACACAGATTCCGCTCAAAGTTCACTAGCACTTGATCAGAATCGGTCTCTGTCTGGCTACCTCTTTAGTCTCGTTTTGCTGAACTTTTTTTTTGCTGATCTACGTAAACCTTGAGTTCAGATTCAATAATGTGGCGAGGACAGTAAATCATCGCAATATCTGCTCATTGATCTCACCCCATATTTATCAAATCACTGCTAACTGCCGATTGATCAAACATGAAATCTCAGGATAAGGTTTGTCCGGATTTTTTCACTTGAACCTTTCAGTAATTGAACTGTAATAAATCCTATATTTTGTATATAATCATTTGAAACATTTCAGGTTGCCTACGAGTTGCCGACATCAATGAAAAATGAAGCTACGCTGAATGGGAGAAGCTACTGCAGGCCCGGCGTAAAAGTAAGTCACTCTTACTCTGACGAAATTATTGCAATTTTTGGTACCGTTTTGAAAAAGGGTTTTCTATATTGCCGTCTCGTCATTGGAATTTTGTGGAAAATTAATTGCGTTGAAACCAGAAAAAAACCCATTTACACTTTCAACTATTACATGTGAACGATCAGATAGACATCGATGTGTTTGACTGTGTTGTGAGCTAAGTAAACAAGTAGCTCAATTTAAGGGGGAAAACACATCAAACTTCTTTCAGGTTCTATCATCCATGTGTGTATTAGTTCTCATCGTATACCTATTCATCACAGTCTACGTAGAAGAGAAGGCTGGACAGGTAATATTCTTTTTTTCAAACATTATATTTTTGACGATTTTTTTTATTTCAGCACAGCCACTACCAGACAGTTCTTGAGGACCCGGCAACTTTGTTCCAGGAGCAAGCGGATAGGAGAAGGTGTTCCATTTTTTAGTCATTCATTTGTTTCCCTCGTCAGTCACCGCCTCTTCAGGGATAAGCTATCGAAATTCAGCGTACATGATGTTAAATGAAGTGACTCGATACAGATATAATGAACAAGATCTTTTCAGGGAGTATTTTGAGAAATCTCTATCAAAAGCTAGCCCAAGCTTCGTCGATGTCATAATACATCTCGTGCCGGAGGTACACAATGTCCTTTCTAATCAATTATCATTTTAAAATATTGAAAAAAAAATATTTTTCTAAACAATCAAGGTTCGTTGTCCCTCTCTGGTTCGCGTGGGAAACGTTGCAGATGGAGGAAAGTGGATGTGCAACCCATGGAGGATACCCAAGGTAGACACTCCATATCACTTCCAAGTCTCCAGGCACATGATTCCAAACCGCCCGACAAGGGTTCAGAGCGAGTAAGTGTGCAAAAGTGAGAGAGTCCCTCTCGATATCACCCGCTCTCTCACTCCCGAGTCCTTTACGAAGGGTTGACCGACCTGTGGAATGATGTGCAGGGAGGGGTCACTGCAAGACCAAAAGAATACACACTTTTTCGCCCTCAACCCCTTTCTGGAATACATGGTCTGGAAAAGTCACTTTTCGATTGCATATTCAATATTAAAGAACAGTGTAATCTATTCACTGGGCTCGCGAGGAGACATCTCATTCGAATCAGAAATTCAAAAGATTGCAAGTAATTCGGCGAGAATAATCACTGTCGATATGGTAAGTATTATTTTATATTGACAATATCATCGGAAACATTTGTTGAACTAAAAAATCGTTGGTTAAATCATACTCCATTTCGTGTAATTGATGTGTTTGAGCCTTGTAATTTGTCTGACCCACTACAAGACCCCTGGCATACTGTAATGGATCATCCTCTTTTTCGTGCAATGCAGCGCCGTTTCAGAATGCTGTGAGCTCCAACGTCCAAGGTAATCTACGGAATGTGAATGCGCAGTTTGTTCACGCACGAATTGCTGGTGTTACAGATCTTAAAGCGGTGAGTGAGAAATAAATATAACATTAGCGAGATTCCTTGAAATCTGGCATGAGCACAAGTGGATTCCATGCATGTCGCGTATTCCCCAAAGATGCAGGGAACTTTGCAACACAACTGATTGTTTCAGACTCCTCCCAGCTACAATGTCAAAGATTTGATGAAGAAGTTCAATCACGACAGTATTGAAATTCTCAAGATTGATATCGAAGGTACACCTTTTTCGGTTATAAATTTAATTTAGTGCTCGATTTTCAGGTGCTGAATACGAAGTTCTTCCGGCACTCTTGCATGGAACTAGAATCTGCCAGGTGCGATATATCAAATTGTCGATTTGAAAGACGATTTCCAGATCCTCGTTGAGATTCATGACACAGTGAAGACTCCTCGAATGTTGAGAACTATTGCCTCAGAGGGATTCCTTCTCCAGTACTATGAGGTGATTATTGTTGTATTTTGTTTTGAATAAAAGTCCTCTCATCTCACACTTTCGTTTGCCCGAAAATTCTTAATTGGCTTTGTAATTAGCCAAATTAAACAAAACGCAATTTCAGATAAACCCTGACGGAATCAAAGCGGGCGTTGTTGAGTACTCATTCATTCACAAATCTTGCATGTCTAAGTACGGTGCGAAACTGCTAGCCAGATATTTAGTATGATGCAGCATACGGAGAGTAGTTCGTCGTTAATTGTCTTTTGTTTTGAATAAATTATTTGATTTTTTATTTGATCTTTGTACTTACATAGTTCTTATACATTGTTTCAAACAAACAGAAAGGGGACTGGCAAGGGAAGGGAAAGGAAAGTGCAAAGTAAGAAAGTCCCTCCATATTTTTCATGGGAAATCAATGAACCTCCAGTTTCCTTAGTCTGTGTTCCAGAATAGACCAAAAAATTAAGTGGAATCCCTCTGTAATACTCCCAGACACGACCATTCGATGCTATTGGGCATGATACGTGATATTTGGAATCTCTAGATGTGAATTTGGTTACTCTCAAAATTAGATAAATCGATTTCCATATATTGTAATAGTCCTCTCCTTGTCTCCCTCCTCATTCCTCTCCTCATTCTCTGCGTTTCATCTCATTCCGACTGGTTGATCGACCGAGAAAGGCAGTTTACGACAAGGTTTGTCCGGTTTGCTCAACGTTATCTCCAACCGTTTATCCCGGAAAGTGACAGTGTATTGCCTTACAGACTGCCTACGATTTGCCCAACTTCATGAAGAACAAGCCGCTTCTGAACAGGAGAGTTGGTTGTCGGCTCGATGTGAAGGTGGGTGCGTTTAGATGAAGCCGTGGTTCTCCGATGCTTTATCATCCATGCTTATCGATCGAAATGAGATCAAAAAGCTTGTTTTCAGGCGCTACTGATCATGTGTGCGCTGGCCCTCGGCTCGTACTTGCTCCTCACAAAATTACTCGATGGAAAGGCGAGTGCACCCCAAATCCCGAACTGACCTCCAGAAAGGGGTCAGGGAGAGAGATTTATCGATCGCTCTATTGCAGAATCGTGGATATCAGGCGGATATCGTCAACGCGAGACGCATGTTCGAGGCGCAAATCGGCCAGAGAAAGTGAGACTCTCGACCCCTCAATCGACGCAAAGAAGATCGAAAATTTAACTGTCTGATCTTTAACAAGAATTTTTGTGAGCGACCGGTCTTCTTTCCTCGGACTTGCGAAAGTGAAAAGGAAAGAATAGTAAAAATTAGGGTTCCTTAATGATACACGAAAAGCCAATTATAAAAAGTGGAACAATGGAACAACAAAGGAGGTGGATGTTTCTATTGTTCCTCTTTCTATAATTGGCTTTTCGTGTATCATTAAGGAAGCCTAGTGGCAATGCCAAAATTCACAGACAGCAATTCAAGCAATCTCTACTGAAGGAAAGCCCCACCCTGCCCGAAGTCATGGTCTACCTGGTCCCGGAGGTAAAAGTGACGTCCGACTTTTCAGTGATATTATGCTATTTTTCTTACAATTCATTCCCAGGTTCGCTGCCCGTCGATCGTTGGGATAGTATAAAAAACGGCCCGCGGCTGCGGCCTGCGGCCGGCCCCGGCCGTTTTTTATACCCCTAGAGTATAAAATACGGCCCGCGGTCTAAGTTCAATTTTATTTTCTTAAATGTGTTTTAATAATGTAAAACCGACCGGAAATGAGTCGGAAGTGTGAAAAAAATTAAAAACTGAAAAAAAATTTTTTTTTTCCGAAAATTTTAAATTTCTTGGAAACACTTTGAAATGCATCAGGAAATCGTCCTAGAAGGTTTGTCGTGGTTCTTTCATGAGTTACACGTTGAGAAAGTGGTAATGGGTTTCCTGACTACCCCATGAGACATCGTCGGCCGCGGGCCGTTTTTTATACCATTGGAGTGGAAATTGCGGCCCACCACCTAATTTTACTTTTATTTTCTAAAACGTGTTCTAATCGTATACAATTGACCCGGAATGAGTCGGAAGTGTCCAAAAAGTATTGAAAACTGAAAAAAAATATTTTTTTTGAAAATTTTAAATTTCTTTTAAACACTTTGAAATGCATCTGGAAATCATCCTAGACGTTTTGTCATGGTTCTTTCATGAGTTACACGTTGAGAAAGTGGTAATGGGTTTCCTGACTACCCCATGAGACATCGTCGGCCGCGGGCCGTTTTTTATACCATTGGAGTGGAAATTGCGGCCCACCACCTAATTTTACTTTTATTTTCTAAAACGTGTTCTAATGAGATCGCGGCCCGCCTCAGGCCGTTTTTTTACCATTTTGAATAAAATACCGCCCGCGGCCGAAATTTCCATTCCTTCTTTTTTATTATAAATTTCAACAAAGAATATTGTAATCAATGATGAAGAAGCATCATCCTCGGGTTCAGCCGGCTCATAAACAACTCCATTCCCATTCCATCTACTTAATCAATCACAATTGATCGAACGAGGGCAGTCCCTTTAGCAAATATTGTTTATTTATTACGAAGAGAGCATGCCCTCTGGCAGTATGTCATCAGTAATTAACGCTGTGTTTCGAAAGTAAGCGTCTGTTTCTGGGCGTACCGTATGGCGATCGTCTCCACGCCGCTTTCTAGCTCCCTTATAAGGGGTGAAGTGCACTACTTTGGCATCTTTTTACATTTTTCTCGCCCTCATTTATTTCACATTATCTTTTCGTGCTCTGCTTCTCTCTTTGTTGTTATACTTACTCATAAAAAATGTATTCACAGCGAGGTACAAACATTTTCTATTTCAGACTCATGATATCTCTTCGTTCAACCTGCATCTTCGTGTGTGTCTTTTTCAGCCTCGGATCAAGAGGACAACAAAATTCTGGTGAGCCACTGGGTGTTAACACCACGCTCACTAGAGTCAACGGATGGAGATGCTCCATCGCACTCCACATCACCTGTAATCCTTATGGTGAATTCGAAGCAAGTGAATGGATCCGCGAATGGGAGCTACCTTCTGAAGATGAGTGCAGAACAGCGATCATCCATCACACGTACAAGGAAAAGGATATTATCCGGACAAACGTTAGTACTTTTTATCTGGATGTCTTACTCGTAAGAGATTATTTGAATGTCTTCCAATAAATTTCGAATTTTCAGAACCTTAACCTTTTCCAAAACGAAGAGTTTGTCGACCTGACCCCATGGGGTCCCGATTGCGTCACGGGAAGAATATTTTCACTTGAATCCGGAGACTTCGTCCCTGACAACGACTATCACTCAATAATTGAGAATGAAACACAATTGCTGATGTGGGGACAGGATCTAGTGAATGTGAAAGAGTGGGTCGAAGCAACGACCACCTTGAGCCCATCTGTAGGTACCCTAATTAACCAAACCATTAGCAGAGCAGGAGATTTTATTAAAGAAGAAGGGGAATCTTTCACTTCTAAAATCAATAAGATACCCTCAATTGGTGAATCCGTCGTTAACCAAACGAAGGAAGTGATGGAGAAAGCCATCGACAGTGTCGTCGACAAACTAATTGAAGAATTGTTACCCATCGCGAAGTGGATATGCATCATCGTTTTGATAATAATTGCCGCAGGTGATTCAAATTTCATTTTCAATGTCATGTTGCACTAAATCCGAATCACAACTTATAATATAGAACGTTTGCAGTTGTCGGTTACGGTTAGTATGAGATGGTACATTTCAGTGACAACGAAGCTCCTAATCGATATTTTGAGATGCATTACAAGTAGATTTTTGGGGTGCCCATTCTACAGTAATCCCTCGTGCGCAAAAATTCCTATTGCCGTGTCGGAAGCGTCAAATCTAAGGGTGCGAGATTTTTTCAGAGTCAATGAAGTTGCTAATCGATATTTTGAGATGTGTTAGAGATAGATCAATGGCGTGCTACAGTAATCCATTGCTTGTAACTGATGTCATTGCAGCGTGGGGAGCGTCAGGCCGAAGGCCTGACTGCCCCGCAGGGATAGTGGCAGGCGCAGCCTGCCGCTAGTTGAATATGAAAGGTGATGAATGAGGTGCACGGCGTTTTGGCTACCGTATTAAAATCCAGCCAGAGAGAGAGAGAGTGATGAAGTCTGCCCCACGGCATTTCTCGGTTAGCATGGACGCTCCCCATGACTCCTCCCACAATTGGCATTGTTTTTAAGGCCAATATGCCCGAAATTGATCAATCTTCTATTTTCTTGACGGGCTACGCTCCTACTCCCTCATTTACTCTTACTTATTCTTCTCTCCCCGACATCCTTTCCCATACTACTCCCTTTCTCTTTCCTTCTGTCTTTTATTTTCTGCTACCATCTACTCCGCCTGTCTATTTAGCTCCTCTCCCACCTCATTATTTGGTTGATACCTAGTGGATATGTCCCGATTCGATGCCGATTTCTCAGCTTAGAACTGGGCATTTGTATTGAGTGAGAGTCGGATAAAACAATTAGGGTCCGAGGATTGTTTACATTGGGGCTTTTCATTCTTTACTTTTTTTGGCTAAATATGCTGAGGCCATAGGGAAAACTTGCAGCAAAGTATTGGTGGGTACCCATTAACTATATATGGTTGAGAGATTGGCAGTATGTTCATTTTCTCTATCTTCAATTGCCTCTTACCAGTTTGGTCTATTGGTATGATCCGAACATCTCAATTTTCAGAATATTCGAATACTATGGGCAACTGCACTGGAAAAAGAAATGACAGCGCAGCTGCAGTTACCGTCGAAAATGGCAAGTTATTTTTTGGTTATTATTTGTCTTCAGGGAGCGAAAAAAAGTCTCTCTTTTTCCGAATTCAGAGCCTCTTGAAATCTTTTCTCTTAGTAGCCCATATGAAGATCACACTGCTCTGGTTGTTCTGAAAAATAGAAAAATCCTCCTTAGAAATAATTTTTTTTTCAGCAAAAAGACAGTAATTATGTTGCGTCATCACTACTTCATCATTTTACAATTTTATTGTTGCCGGAATATAATTGTCGTGTCCCTTGAAAAATTAATCGCATGATATTTGTCTGATTTTCACCGGCATCAAAAGTAATGGAATCGGTTTCAGATCGTCAAGCGACTGACAGAGTGCTCCTGGGAGCAAAAATCTCGGCAATTGAGAAGTACAACCCCGAGGCTGAATCGCCGTTCATGTTTTGTCGACGAATTCAAGACGATCTGAATGTGTGCTGCCCTGACGTAAACCGTGCGAAAGGGATTATCGCGACGAAGCTAGAGCCCATTCACCGTGATAGATTATCACAGATGCATATTGCCACTCGTTTCGGATCAAATGTCCCACTTGAGACATTTTTTGACGAACTGTGTGAGGTTCTTGTGACGAAAAGAGAACGAGAGCTTGCTTATCAGCGAATGTACGCATTAGTGAAAGCAGATTTTGAGACAGTGGATGAATATGCCTACGCGATTAAATTCGAAGGCGATTTCGCTTTTCCCTCAATGTCATTCAAGGGAAAAGACGCGGCCATTATGGCCGCGTTCATTGAAGGACTAGACGGGAAAACTAAATTCCACATGTCAGTGGTGTCACCCACTTCTCTCGACAAAGCCGTCGAAATTGCGAGAATAGTAGAGAATCTCCTACGAGCTAATAATAAGTTCGAAGAAGATGAGCATCCGACAAATGCCATCGATTTTCATGGAATGCGTAAGTTTTTCGCTGAGTGACCAACCCCGTTCCCCCTATTTCGCTTGCTAAATTTCCTCGCAAGCTAAATTTGCTAAATTTCCTCGTTATTGTTTCTTATTTGTAACCGCGATTTTTCATGTGAATTCGCATAAAAATATATAATGATTTCGAATTGATCGCGTGGAAGAGAGTCAGTGGTGAACCAATGCTAAGCATTCGAATTAATGTAAGAACAAAATGGCAAACATTATTGCGCTCCTGTAAACTTTAAAAATTTTCAAACCAATAATTTTTTTGCAGTGAAGACTGGAGTGCACGCAGCCAACGGATTTGCCCGAGTCGCATTTCCTTTACAATACCAAGCTGTGAAGACGGGAGTTAAAGCAGTTGGAAGCCTGGCTCGGGCCGCGGAGAAGGCAACTTTCATTTTTTCACTCAATCCGCAAGCACTTCCCAAGATTCCCCTCTCGATTTCGAATCATGTTCTTCCCACATTGTGGGACTCAGGCGCCGGGTGCAGTTACATCTCACGCTCTACTTCTAAGCTTCTTTCGCAGAGACCTATTAAAAAAACTGGTTCTCGTGGAATAGCAGCGAATGGCGAATCCTTCAAATTCATAGGGGAATTGGATTGTTTTGTTGAGATTGGCTCGCTTAAGATTACTCACACATTTCTCATATCAAATGATCGTCATTGTCCTGCTAGTGCACTTTTTGGTCTTGATTTCATGGATAGCTTGGAGTCGGTAGGAGCTCAATATTACCTGAGCACTAAGAAGAAGACTTTGACCGTCGGTAAAGACGTAATTTTTTTTCCTTCCGAATCACATTACTCGCAATACATGCAGTATTTCTACGAAGAATACGATTTGTCTAAGTTAATTTTAATTGTATTTTTTAATTACTCTCTGATAAAAAACTTTTTCTTTTGCCTTTTTTTTATAAATTTCAACAAAGAATATTGTAATCAATGATGAAGAAGGATCATCCTCGGGTTCAGCCGGCTCATAAACAACTCCATTCCCATTCCATCTACTTAATCAATCACAATTGATCGAACGAGGGCAGTCCCTTTAGCAAATATTGTTTATTTATTACGAAGAGAGCATGCCCTCTGGCAGTATGTCATCAGTAATTAATGCTGTGTTTCGAAAGTAAGCGTCTGTTTCTGGGCGTACCGTATGGCGATCGTCTCCACGCCGCTTTCTAGCTCCCTTATAAGGAGTGAACTGCACTACTTTGGCATCTTTTTACATGTTTCTCACCCTCATTTATTTCACATTATCTTTGCTATTCTCCCACTCTCTTGGTATATAAATTATCTTAAAAGTTTTCACAAATGTTTCACACTATCTCGTTCATCCTAAACACTCTTCTTTCAGAATTTTCTTTCACTATGGGTAACTGCATAAAGAAACGTAAGGAATTCTCGGCTACTCAGGACGTTGAAAAGCCCAGGTTTAATAAAGTTCCTGATTTTCTCGCACTTGCCCCTCTAGATGTGAGAAACGAAACTATCAAAGATTTGATCATGAGAATTGAAACCCTCGCAATTTCGAATGATTCTTGGAATGTCGCTGCTATGAAAGAGTGCGTATACAAACTCATACCGCCTCAATTGTACTTCCACCTGTCCTTGGTGCCTTCTTGTGTGCGAAGCAGAGACGGGGACAATTGGGAGGAGTACCGCGCATCGCTGATCAGTTCATTTCCCTCTCAAATCGATCGATGTCCCATTGACGAGAGGTGAGATAAATTTGCAAATATTTTTAAGATTATTATGTTTATTTACGATTAATTTTTCAATTAAGTATTTTATTACAGAAATGTTTCTTGCAAAGAAAGTGTTCGCCGTGAGAGAACTTATAACAAGAACCGCGGTTCGAGCTATAACATTAACGCGCTCTCAATGGGATCGTTTGAAAAATCGAAAAAGAGGTGAGGTGTTCTCGCGTATTGAATTACGATAACTATATCTCAAAAATTCAGTGGTAGGGAAAATGGAGCAAAGGAGGGGAGATCAGATGATGATGTAGACGAAGGAGAGCGATTCGAAAATGGTGACATGCTGAATGAAGGCAAGTTTTTTTTAAACATTATTATTCATTTTTTGTAATATATTATTATCTTTGTATCTCGGGTGATGAGACTTAATTTCAGATGATTCTTCTGAAGAATATCCGCACGAACTAATTCGCGATGAACTTATTGCAGGTATTACTAAGTAGGAATAAAACATAAATACTTAGACAAGTGTTGTTTACTTTGTGATAAAATAATGCTAAATAAATTGCAAATTCCAGATGATGAGTTGATCGACATCTCTTCCGCCCTTACAACGCCACAGATAGAAAAGATCTTCCGTAATATTTAATATTTAAATATAATTTTACTATTTTCGTACAAATATTGTATGTTTCAATAATGTTTTTCTCTCCTCAGTCGCTGTTGAATCTGGCGAGCTTAACAATTTGACGTCCAAAATTATTCTTCCTCCTGCACCGTCTCTTGTTATTTATTCCATCAATCAATTGAAAGAAACTATTCCTCTCTATAAGAATCTCAAGGACGATGATGTCAGAGGCGATCTGAGAGTGGATGGATACAGGTTCACATTTACTGATTTTTTTTGTTTTCTTACCCAAACATCGTCAGCTGGAAGGGCTCTCACGGATCGAAACCTATCAAAGGAAAAAAATTGGAGATCCTGAAAACCATGTTTTCCGTGTTCAGTGAACCTGCTTCGAGGAACATCGATGAACGATTCAGGTGAATTTGATACAAACTTTGAATGAATTATTTTTCTTTCTAATTCTTGTTTTGCAGAAGGAACGAATATATCTTTCAAGATTGCATTATTTTTCACTACTATGGAGATGCGGAATTCGGGAGAGCGCAAGCAGCCCTTAGAGTTCACGGAAATTCAAAGTATTTATATAAACAAATAACCAAAAGTTTATTAAATGATTTTACAGGTCTCGTCTTCCTTATCTCAGAACGAGTCGAGCAGTTTTGAGACAAGTTGAAATACAGCTGAAGAATGGGAAAACGGTGGCCAATGTATGTATTACTAACGACTTTCTCATTGTTTTGTAAAATGAATTAGTTAAAGGAATGAGTAACTTTCACTTCAGACCTATCGGGAATCAGTAAACACTGGTAATGATGTTATTTCTACGGCTCGCAACAGGAGACAAGTGACTAATCTAAAAGTTAATTTGGACAAGGCTCGCAAATTATCAAGAGACGAGATTCACAACTTACTCCTCATGAGCGAAGAAGCAACGGTGTGTTGTATTTTCTCATTAAGCCGTTAGAACTTAAATTTAAGATAAATGGGGAAAAAGTTTTCATCCAACTGGAGCTCATTCGACTTCGCATTGGAATGGTTTGCGCCCCGATGGTCAGTGTCGTCATAATTTAATTTAATTCGTTTACAATATCGATAGCAAGTTCAAGTGAACTACATATTTAATTAGTTGAAAACTATTAGATATGACTGTTTCGCTCACTTAGCGTCATATTCAAATATTTAACTTACAATTACTGGATCTTAGATCGAGGAGATTATCGAAATCTCTAAGCATCGGTCGACTCCATTCCCCATCTACGTTGACACTACGTTCAAAATGAGCGATGTTTATGTCACCTGTTTCACATTCCGACATCCACTCATTACCGGTTTGTCATTCTAATTAAAACAAATGTATATATATTCTACCAGGTGATCCTATTTTACCGTTCGCCTTTATCCTCACGGAGAATAAGTACCAGAGGGACTATGAAAATTTCATTCGAGAATTTCTGGCTCTCTTCCCCGGACTTTCCAAATCCAATGTGTACATCGTCTCCGATAAGGAGTTTTGCATCGGAAAACGGGTGTGGGGAGGTGAGAACCACATCCTTGTTTATGCAATAAAGTGCAATATTCAGAAGTATCTACTATTCACTGCTGGCTTCACATTTTTAAAGATGTGAAGAGAGAAGTGAAGAAAAAGGCAACAACTGCTGTTGCCGATGAAGTTATCCGCTGGTTCAAGCGAGCTCGCTACTCTAAGACTAAGGATGAGCTGGAAGAGGTACATTGTATACATTACATTGATTTTTAAAATGGAAAAAAATTTCTACAGAAATGGGAGTCCTTCGTCAATGGCAGATCTCTACCTGATTCGGTGGTCAAGTATATGGGGAAAGTGTTAAGAGAGTGGAAGGAAACGAGCGCATTATGGGTACTCAACGAAATCCAAGGATGTGAAGGGGATAGAGGTATTATTCTGCCCAAAGCTGAATTGAATAAACACTTATTAAGGAGCAACATCAAATCCCGCTGAATCTTTCAATAAAGTGATTAAGGACATAGAGCACAAACAAGTGAGTTTTCAGTATTAATCCGATCGTGTAATACTTATCTCGATACTATGTGACGATTAACCTGATATGTACGATAATTCAAAATTAATTAAAATTTGCAAAATTAACGAAATTAACTGTAATGTATTATGAAGGTGGCAGTCGATCACCTCGCAGCAGTTCTTCGTTGGTATATCAGACACTATCTGATAGGCTCGAGATATGGCCGTACAAGGAAGGATAAAATACCCTGAAAAAATTATACTAGGGTTAACTTTCTGCCTAGAAACCGAAAATCGACCTTAGAAGTTGTGATTTTCAAACCCGGCTGAGATATGTTTCATCACATGTACAAAAGTGAAAAAATGAAAAACATTTCAGCGCAAACTATACCCCAAATTAGATAGTAATTCTTATAGAACATCTCGTGTACATCATTTTCACTGTTTAAAGTGAGATTAAAACTGAAGTATGAAAAAAGTTATGAAATTTTGAAATTTCAGAAAAATTTTCTTGAAAAATTTTTCCACACACGGGGGAATATGGATATGTTTTTTGGATTTCTCGTCAAAAGTTACCCTTGGTCGAATTTTTTTGTCGAAATCGATTGGGCCCGTTGATTTTTAATAAATTATTGAAAAATAGGCCTTTCTGAATTTCAGCATTTTTCGATTTACATTTTTTATAGTTGTAGACTGTAACTGTTCCGAGTATGTTTAAAACATCTCTCACGTAATACAAAGCTGATTAAATTTCATAAACGATATTTCCATCTTGTACTTCAAATTTTAAAACATATTTCAACACTATTTATAGCTTATTATAAGCCACCCACCAGAAGCTCGCACCTGACCTCGTACAATTATAATTGTGTATGCCGACTTAGTAACATTTACAGTTGCAATGAGGTCTAACTAAGATTCGTACGAAATCTGATATCGCAAAAAAGCGTATCTTGCCTTATTGCTGATAACTAAAAGAGGATTGTATGTCTGAATGTCTGTTTGTATGTTTTTGACGTACAGTTTGCAATCGAATTTTCACCATTAAAGCCGCTTTTTCTTCTCTAAACGTTTTGCATATATTCCTTCACTAATAGGACATTGAATTGTTTGTATGTATGTTTGTCTGTCTGTCGGTCTATCCGTTTATTGTTTTTGTGTTGCAGCGTGACGCATTTTTCATTTTTCCTCTAAATCGCTTCAAATTTTGCGCAATCTTCTCAGAACCTTTTGCATATGATATCTGATAAGAAATCCTTTCAAACTTTAAATACAAAAATTCACTAATATCATGGTCAAGTGGATAACGCGCCGGACTTCCAATCCGACACCCCCAGGAGAGGTGTTTTGCAATAAAAAAAAGAAGTGTCTAAACGTGTCGGAGCTTGTTTTAAAATTTGAAAGCATTCTACTTTGCGTTTCCGTTGAGAAAGCTTTGTGAGGCTGAGAGCGATCGAACGAAGTTGCCACAGAGCCGCGAAATGACATAGTAGAGAACTTTCAAATTTTAGAACATGCTCCGATACGTTTAGACACATCTCATTTATTTCAAAACAATTTTCATGTGTTCCCAGACACTCTCCTTTGTGTTTTGGGCGAAATTTATAAATTTCGATTTTTCGCGACAAAAAACCGAGTCGGACACATTCAGAAACTTTTCAGACATCGCAAAACACCTCTCCTATGATCCCCCAAGCTCCCCTAATCATTTTGGAGAATTTCGAAATTTTCGATCTGTCGTGTTAAAACTCGGCAAAACAGGTGAAAACATGATTCACGTTACTTGAAATCGTGTAAGGACGCCTTCTGACACTTGCGAAAAATGCGGCAAAAGGTTTGCCTGCGGCGGGGGTCGAACTTGGGGGGGTGTCGGATTGGAAGTCCGGCGCGTTTCGCGATATTAGTGAATTTTTGTATTTAAAGTTTGAAAGGATTTCTTATCAGATATCATATGCAAAAGGTTCTGAGAAGATTGCGCAAAATTTGAAGCGATTTAGAGGAAAAATGAAAAATGCGTCACGCTGCAACACAAAAACAATAAACGGACAGACAGACAGACAGACAAACATACATACAAACAATTCAATGTCCTATTAGTGAAGGAATATATGCAAAACGTTTAGAGAAGAAAAAGCGGCTTTAATGGTGAAAATTCGATTGCAAACTGTACGTCAAAAACATACAAACAGACATTCAGACATACAATCCTCTTTTAGTTATCAGCAATAAGGCAAGATACGCTTTTTTGCGATATCAGATTTCGTACGAATCTTAGTTAGACCTCATTGCAACTGTAAATGTTACTAAGTCGGCATACAAAATTATAATTGTACGAGGTCAGGTGCGAGCTTCTGGTAGGTGGCTTATAAGCTATAAATAGTGTTGAAATATGTTTAAAAATTTGAAGTACAAGATGGAAATATCGTTTATGAAATTTAATCAGCTTTGTATTACGTGAGAGATGTTTTAAACATACTCGGAACAGTTACAGTCTACAACTATAAAAAATGTAAATCGAAAAATGCTGAAATTCAAGGGCCTATTTTCAAGGGCGAAAGGCCTATTTTTCAATAATTTATTAAAAATCAACGGGCCCAATCGATTTCGACAAAAAAATTCAACCAAGGGTAACTTTTGACGAGAAATCCAAAAAACATATCCATATTCCCCCGTGTGTGGAAAAATTTTTCAAGAAAATTTTTCTGAAATTTCAAAATTTCATAACTTTTTTCATACTTCAGTTTTAATCTCGCTTTAAACAGTGAAAATGATGTACACGAGATGTTCTATAAGAATTACTATCTAATTTGGGGTATAGTTCGCGTTGAAATTTTTTTTTTTTTTCACTTTTGTACATGTGCTGAAACATATCTCAGCCGGGTTTGAAAATCACAACTTCTAAGGTCGATTTTCGGTTTCTAGGCAGAAAGTTAACCCTAGTATAATTTTTTCAGGGTATGTTATCCTTCCTTGTACGGCCACTGTGGGGGGAAACTCGATCCTCTCAGATAGTCTCTGATATGCAGTACAGCGTGAATGAGCTGGAGCGATGGAAACACAGTGCCGGAGATCGAAAGTTCAAAAACTCATTCCAGCACCTTGCTGACGATCCATTGGAGGTTGGTTATCTGAGTTGATTACAGAAATTATAACTGTTGTAAAAAATCATTTTGAATCTAAAAAAAGTATGATATATTTACAGAAGTACACCACAATTCCCTGCCCTGAACCTGAGAAGATATTAGAGTTCATTATGAACAAGCAATTTCTACTAGATGGGGAAGACTTTAATGAGGAGGAGGAGAAGGTGGAACGAGCTGATCCCCTCATTGCGGACGCAAAATCACTCGTTAGCTCCAATGCAGTACGGTCCTCTCCTGGAGGAATCTACACCGTTGCCTGTGGAAAGTCAACGTTTGTAGTGAGGATGAAGCAAAATGAGAAGACCAAGGAAGTCACTTTGACGTGCGACTGCAGGATCAACCACTGTATCCACAGAAAAGCTGTTGAAATTTACTCAGGGATTTCGATTCCTGACGCAAAAGTTCGATCGATAACTTTGCTGAAGAGGAAAATAAGACAGAATAATAACATTAGAAGAGGAGGAACGAAAATTCCGAGAAGAGGGGACAACTCGCCAACTGCAAAAAAAAATAAGAAGTTAAGAAAAGGGAAGGAAGGTGATAATAGTACCGAGGAAGGAGAAGAAGAACAAGGACAGAATGTTCTTTCTGATTTTAATGGTGAGATGATTTTTAAAGCACAGTTTTTTTCGAGAAAACCGCTAGCTGTATTTTTAGTCGAAATGGAGTTTACTGTTTCAGAATCGAACAATACCATCGGCGACGATGAAGGAAGAGAGGAGAAGGAGATAGAAGATGACGATGATGGAGTGGAGTTCGAGAATGGAATGGATATAGAAGAGATAGGCAGGGAGAATAAAGGTGATATAGCAAATAATGGAAATGTAGGACGACAATTTAATGAGAAGATGTGAAATCGATATACTGGGTTAATCATAAAACAGTGATGTAAAAACTAACAAAAAATCTCATTCCAGTGACAGAAGACGAGAAAACATCAGATAAATCACAAAGAAGGAATCGGAGGCTCGATCAGGATGATAACGACCAGTCAGGTGAGAAGAGATCGGATTTCCAACTTAATATATTAATCGACTTTAAATAAAACAAAAATATGCAATATAATTTATTGAAATGTAGTGCATAATGAAAAAAAGTAAAGTGAAGAAATTGTATGTTTCAGAGTGTCTTACACAGACGGGACCGTCGTTCTTTATTGATGCAATAAAAAATATGGGAGTATCATTTGATTCTAACCTCATTCACTTCCCAACTTTTATTCAACCACTGCCGAAACAGAAGAAAGTAATTTACTGTGACCACGAAGGGAACTATGCAGCCATTGTGGAGATTACTGGACGAACCGTCACCCTTCTCTCCCCGTCAAACAATGTCAAGTATTTGGCATTCCTCGCTGCATTCACTACAACGGCGAAGAAGGGAGAATTAGTGAAAGTCCAATTCCTTACTTCACAAATTTTCACTGGGAACGATAATCATCTCCCTAACCTTCTAATTCGTCTTGGTGGACTCAAGAATGAACTCGATCTGAAGATTACTCAGTTCCCTCCTTCATCGAAGTCCCCCACGTTTATCGAATCCTACGTAAAAACAGGGAAGAAGTGCAAAGCACATCCTGTGAGGAAATCTACGTCTTTTGAACTCTTCTGTTGCTGTAATCGACCGTTCGACGCAAAGATCTCTTCCGATGCAGCCCCTCTCTCAGTCAGCAACATGATTAAGTGCAAGTATAGCAGAGAGATGAAGTTCGACACGTGCCCCGATGTTCCAACTCAATCCATTCCAAAGGTGAAGCGTTTCACTGGGTGGTGGACCGTGCCTAACTGGGGAGGAAGAGTGAAGCGTGGTAAAGTGTCTTATAAAGTGCAAAATACATGCCCACTCGACTCGTTCCTAGCCATTGCCATTTCCTACTACCAAACGGATCCATCATTGTTGAGGTATGAAAAACAAAACAAAAATGCATGGTCAACATTTCCATTTCAGACGGATAGTTAACAATTCTCCCTATGAAAAATCGTTGCGAAAATTGATTAAGTCGGAGAATGTAAACGAAGAGAAGGAGAAAATGATCGTTACTCATTATGATGGATACAGATTCGACAAAGGAACAATGAAAGGAAAGGAAAAGCAGGTAAATTAGTGTATGAAATCTGCGAATCTAATACTGAGATATTTTCAGACTGAAAATAACTATGATCTATTTGCATCGATTTCGAATATTCTCGATAAATTGTATAAATCTGGATCGAAAGTGAAAATTTTCTATGACTGCGAAGTTTGTGACAGGAAGAATCATAGCGTGATGAGATACCAATTCGAACCCAGGTACTCATTTTGTCAGTCCCGTAAAAGCTAGTTACGTAAAAAAATTACAGTGAGGTTTCGGACGAAATGGATTATTCAGCAATTCTGAAGAGATGTGTCGAAGGTTACAGTCTATGCAAGAACAAAGTCCAAGGAAAAGCGTAAGTTTTAATTAATAGTAGAAAAATATGTTTAATTCGTTCATGTAAAGGTGCAACGGTCCGAGAACAAACGTGAGAGTAGAGGTGCAGAAGGATTGTTGGCAGATCGATATGGATATCTCTGTGATCTTTCCGCGCAGGGACAACAGTTCTATTTCGGATATTCCTAATGATATTGAGGTATCTGAACTTTTAAGTGTTAACTGGAAATATTCCATTGTGTACCACAGGTTGGAGAGACTACTTTCCGTCTGGCTGGAATCGTGCTATACAACGACATTCACTATGTGGCGCTTATTCCGTTCGACGGAAAATGGATATATTACGACGGACTGATGAGGAGAAATTTAATGAGTTGGATGGAAATTAAGGATATTCCGAAAGGATTCCGGACTAGTAATATTTTTTATATCAGAAATGATTAAGATTCTCGTTAACTTTGGTTGTTAAGTTTTTCATGTACATTTATTTCATCGAACTGTTGGTCATTGTTGTTGTACGATTGACGGATAAATCAGAGACCGTCTAGAATAACTTCCTTATGTGTTTTTTGAAGTATTTCAAACAATTTAATTTTTTTCCAGTTTTCAAATTTTTTTTGTGCATTTCCGGCTCTCTTGCGCTAGATTTTACACGATTAGAACACGTTTTAGAAAAGAAAAGGAAAATTTGGTCGCGGGCCGCAATTTCCACACCAAGGGTATAAAAAACGGCCCGCGGCCGGCCGCGATCTCTGGAGATTGTTGACAGACGCCTTACCACTTTCAAAATTTGTATCTGAAGAAATTGTCATCAGAAACCGTCTAGGATGATTTCCCGATGCATTTCAAAGTGTTTCCTAGAAATTTAAAATTTTCGAAAAAAAATTTTTTTTCAGTTTTCAAAACTTTTTGGAGACTTCCGACTCACTCCCGGTCAATTTTGCATGTTTAGAACACGTTTTAGAAAAGAGAAAGTAAAATTTGGTCGCTAGCCGCAATTTCCACACCATGTGTATAAAAAACGGCCCGCGGCCGGCCGCGATCTCTGGAGATTGTTGACAGACGCCTTACCACTTTCAAAATTAGTATCTGAAGAAATTGTCATCAGAAACCGTCTAGGATGAATTCCCCATGCATTTCAAAGTGTTTCCTAGAAATTTAAAATTTTCGAAAAAAAATTTTTTTTTCAATTTTCAATTTTTTTTCACACTTCGGACTCACTTCCGGTCGGTTTTACATGGTTAAAACACATTTATGAAATTAAAATTAAACTTTGGCCGCGGGCCGTATTTTATACTCCAGGGGTATAAAAAACGGCCCGCGGCCCGCGGCCGGCCGCCGGCCGCAGCCGCGGGCCGTTTTTTATACTATCCCTCGATCGTTCGCGTGGGGAGCGTTGGAGACGGCGGCAAGTGGATGTGCAATCCCTGGCGGCTCCCAGAGGTTCTACAAAAATCAGTTTGCGATTGGCTATCGCCAACTGATTCATTTCAGAAAGCCGTCATCTACTCGCTGGGCTCGTGTGGCGAGATCTCATTCGAATCCGGCATTCAAGACATCACAAACGGCCTCTCGAAAATAGTTACCGTTGATATGGCGAGTAGCATCTTAAGTGTTTGGGGCCAGCCAACTTCGAGTGACCGCAAAGAATGACTGAGTTGACCAGAAATGAGAAGGATGGTGATTGCGAAAACCACTCGAGGTTGGATGGTCCCAAATACTGTAATTGTATCGGCAATTGATTTTTCAAATAGTGATTGCGATTCCTGTAATGGATAATTTTGTACTGACGCAACATTGAATGAATATTTGAATAACATTTACAGAACGCCATTAGCGCCGAGACACAAATTGCGCTGTGGAAAGTGAATGTCGATTTTTTCCAAGCCAAAATTGCCAGTGCTACTGATTTGACTGCGGTAATCGATCATCTGCCCTTCAAAAATCAATAATTAATTGCAGACTCCGCCCCAGTACACCGTCAAAGACTTGATGAAGAAGTTCGAGCATGACCGTATCGAGATTCTCAAGATCGATATTGAGGGTACGGTAGATTCCAATCGACAACTGATCTTTCTTCATTTCCAGGAGGCGAGTATGAAGTGCTTCCCGCACTCTTGAAGGAGACTGTAGTCTGTCAGGTATACGGTGGATTTTGGTTTATCGATTTTTAAAACGCTGATTTCCAGATTCTGGTAGAGATCCATGCCGCAGTCAAGACGCCCAGCCTGCTGCGCACCATTGCGTCGGAGGGATACCTTCTACAGCACTTTGAGGTGCTTCTTTTACCGGATTTTTAAAATGTATAGATTTATGTCTTTTACTACGATGCAACTACGATGTGGACCCCCTACAACTGGAAACGCCCCCAAGGCCACCCCAATACCCGATGGAGAGATGACCTGAAACGAGCAATCGGGCCCCAATGGTGGAATGCAACTAACGAAGAATTCCGGCCCATCCTCATCTGAGCACTATTGCCTGACATGATAAATAATTGAATTGAATGTCTTTTAGAAGTTTTGAGAAAGTATAATTTTGAAAAGAATTTTTATTTTGTAGATCAATCCCGCGGGAGCGGAAGCTGGGCTCACGGAATACTCGTTCATTCACGAAACGTACATGGAAAAGTACGGCGCCGAACTGATGGGACGATATCTGTTCTGACATAGTGGAGGACCACAATACTCGCAATTTCATGAATCCATGTATAAAGATGTATTTTAGATAACTAATTTTGCTTTGTCTTATACGCAAGTGCCTACAGTATCTAGTTCTTAGTGAAGTCCAGAGAATTGATCAGTTTCACTTAATATTGCGCGACTAATTGTTTGATTGTCATTGAACGTCCTACTGAATTCGTTTTTAATTTATTTTTATTCTGTACCGCGTTTCCTTGTGATCGCATATCTACCCTCAAAACGGAAGAAAATGCACCGTGTCCGGGATTTTCCGGGAAAACTCCGGAAAGTCTGGCAAATCGTTGTTTCTCAATGAAATCGTCCAAATTTTGGAGAACGAAGGTTTCTCCGAAATTCAAGAAATCCGTTTGAAGAACTAAGAAATTTATTGATTGGAAGGTACTGTACCAGAAGTTGCGATTTTCGTTGTGTGTCGTGCACCACATGCGATACGGTAGTGTATTGGTGTATATTCTTTTTTCTTTCAAAATGTTTTCTTTGTATTCTTCTATTTTGATAATATTCTTCATTATTTTGCTTTCTTCTCCTAATGAGAGTGTTCATGAAACGACATAACGATAAAATTGCATCAAAATAGAAGAGTACAAAGACAACGCTTTGAAAGAAAGAGGAATGTACACCAATACACTACCGTATCGTATGTGGTTCACGACACACAACGAAAATCGCAACTTCTGATACAGTACCTTCCAATAAATAAATTTCTTAGTTCTTAAAACGGATTTCTTGAATTTCGGAGAAACCTTCGTTCTCCAAAATTTGGGCGATTTCATCGAGAAACAACGATTTGCCAGACTTTCCGGAGTTTTCCCGGAAGATCCCGGAAAATCCCGGACACGGTGCATTTTCTTCCGTTTTGAGGGTATACCAGCCAAACGGGTCTCTGACCTCGATCGCTCAGCAGAGTGCGTCTCCCCCTCTCTCTTTTTTCCCGCCAGGTGATCGAGAGTGCGGACGCGCTCACTCAGTTCTCGATAAGCATCTCTTATTTTATACCGTATATTGTCGTTTCTTGTTTACTTATCCGCTTTTGACTAGGAATCATGTTATAAAATCTTGCTCAAGAAATACTCTCATCGGCTTTCCAACATTCAAATTCTAGAGATAACTAACTGATCGATTTGATCTTTCTCTCACATTCGAGGTAAGTAAGTTAGTTTTAAAAAAGAATATTTCTATTCTCTCCTTGTCATATGTACTGGAATCTCGTCATATGCTGGATCTTGTCTTCGCAAGGTCTGAGAATATTTGTTAATGGGAATATTGAATTTGCAGAATGTGCCTAGATAAAGTTCTCTCACTTTCACTTATTTACCATTATCAAGAGAGTTTTCTGTGAAATCCAAAAATTTAATTCAACATCATTTTTAAAAGATATTTCATTGTTGGGGTGGCCATGACCTATTTCCGTACTGCGATTATTTTTTTTTATTCTAACCTAACTCTTTTAGGGCATTTTCATTATTGTAATTATCACGAGATTACTTGAGAAAGGAGAGGTAAACGGGAAAACACAGATACGTCGAAATCGACCTGCGCTCCAATCCGCCAGTCTGAGCTTGAGGTTGGACCAACGAATTTGTATTTATTACCGCCTACTTTTCTTGTTTTTGTTGTCATCATTGTTGTAAAAAAATCCTGTTACAAAAGTGCAATAAACTTGAGGAACACTGCAATAAATGACACAAAAAAAAGAAAATGCGCGAAAAAGATTATCGCGTTATATTTTGAATTTCAAAAAAAAACATACCTTAATCATGGGATCGTTGGGTCCCTTCATCATCTTGAGTGCCTCAATCGCGTCAGGATACTCATCCGGTCCCTCGACGTTCTCAGGGAAGGGGTACTGTAGAGGCGGTAGGAGATCGATCGCGGAGGAAAACTGTAATCTTGTAATCTCTTCAAAATAAAATTCAATTGTCATATAACGTTTTCAAATAATAGCTTGGATCTCAAATTTCATCATGAGATTCAGACTCACGCGGTTTCTTTGAAGCAATAAATCAAATGTGCCTCAAAACTTCAGAGATTGCCAAGAGAGATTCGTGAGAATAAACGGTACATATCCTTCACACACTCTTTCGTGTCCAACCCTATCTTGAGGTTGTGGAAAGACAGGGAAAAAGTACCCGAATGTGGCCGGTGCCGACTATCGTCTGGCCCTGGCGCGCCTGGATCGCCGCAATTTGCCCCTTGTCGTAGGTAGTGACGTGGTACTCGATGGGTAGGTCAACACGGGCTGCAACGACTCGATTATCGATTGATTTCCGATTACGGTAGCCCACCGGCAGCGATGTATTTGTAGTTGATCGTGTGAGGATGCTTTGCGGGATTGAGGGCCATGAAGGAGCCCAGGGTCTGAAGAAAGGTACTTTTGGTAAGGTAGGATTAGTGTGACCGTAGAGTACCATGATACGGTATGCGCAAACTACCGCAGTTATTGGGTACGGTACCTGCGATGCGGAGAGCCCGCCGAACACTCGGTCCATTGCATACGAGCCCGCCAAGTGAGGACCATCGGAGCTAGAAATAGTCATTATTGATCTGTTTGTAAAATTGTTTTCCGAAAAACCAGTACTAAATCGAAAAGTTGTTTGGTATTGGCTGATCTATTGGAATTGAAACCAAAAACCGAATGTATGGACAAGGTCATTTCGGCAAACGCGACGTCATCAATGTAGAGGATAAAAGGTAAAGTAAAGTTGCTACCGGAATCAAGAGGACTTTACGTCGACAAGCGACTACTCTGCCGGGGCCGACCGGAAAGGCCGGTTGCTGCATGTAGAGGATAGTTCTAAGGTAAATCGGGTTTCCTGAATACACAACATACTCTTACCGAATTATTCGCTCGTCGACCTTAGTGAGATGGAAGTAGTTGTGGATGGATGTGGGAGCAGTCATATCTGACTTTGTACTGTTGGACTATTATGTTATAACAATTGGGTGCAAACATTATGATAAAAGTGTGGTTTGTGTAAGTACAAAATAGTGTGATATTCTAGTGTGAAATGGTGAAATGCACACGAAGATAACGAAATGATCGAAACATTTATTCTTTCATTCAACCAAATATTCGCATACACAGTGTTTATCACAGAAATGCACAGGACGAATGTGTTTCAGGACCGAGAACCTTCTCAGGCATATTAATTCGCTCATCTAACAATTTATCTATCAGGTCGATCATAATTTATGAATATCGCAGAATGTTGAATCACGAACTAAACTATCTACCTCTACAATCAAAAGAAAATATACAAAGAGAAAAAATGCATTGAACCGCGACATTCAGTACGATGGACGCAATGTTGAGCGTATCGAGAGAGTATTTATACATGTGAACTTTGTAAGTGTACAATTTAGGCACTCGATGTCACGTTTTAGAGTATGGTAAGTACACTCAATAGGGATTGTTGTAATTCTGTGTGGTCGTAGGCGCGATTTTCGGAGAACAGATTTGGTTGCAAAAGTGGTGGCATTGGCAGAGAGGATAACTTATTTTCCTTGATTCATTCTCGAAAACTCATGTGGTGTTAGTTTTCGGAAAAAGGAAACGGAAAAAGGTCAAGATTTGAATTCCCGCAATTTCATATCTCAGTTCTCCGTGGAGCAATCGACTCAAAACTTCGAATATAACATTTTTCGACCCTTTTACACCTATAAACGAAATTTTGAGTCGATTGCTCCACGGAGAGCTGAGATAAGAAATTGCGGGAATTCAAATCTTCGCCTTTTTCCATTCCCTTTTTCCGAAAACTAACACCACATCATGCACACCGCCACCGCGAATTGCTTATAAGACATTCTATATACCTCATCATCATAGACACATTCGATATCAAATAGGAAGAAATAAGAAGACAATAATAGGCACGTTCATCTTAGGGGGGTTTTATTCTAGGGGACAAGGTAAGAATCATCTGAACTCCAACCTTCTCGTAGCCTAGAAGGGGTAATCAGCTCTCATCAATTATCCGTTCACAATTTGTTCTTCATCTCTGGCGCCCTCTGCATGTATCCCTCCTGCACCACAGTCATCACACACTTCTTTGATTCATCGAAGATGTAGGACTCGAGTCGACATCGACCGAAGGAGATCACCTCGCACTCCGTGACGGTGAGATACCAGGCGGTCGGCTGAAAATGAGGGGGCTAGAGATCAAAGATCAAGAGGATTTTGGGGGGGAAGTTTCAATTGAAAAAAGCCATATACGAACCTGACGGAAAAAAGCGGGGATTGGAGATTTAAAATGTAGTAGATAAGCAATCAAAAATGCAAAAATGAGGAAGCAATCGTTCTAATGGAAAAAAATCGTACAATATAGATCGGGAAGCAAAGTTTAAAGATTGTAATGGTCATTAGAGAGCTCTGAGAGAGTTCAAAAACCAATTATTGTATAGTAATGCTGCGCTAATTTCTTCGGGGAAATTTCCCCATCAAAGGGTGGAAAACTCGTGTAACTCAGCTCAAACTAAACGAAATCTCTCCAATCAAAAAAAGAAAATGTTCCAAAATGTTTGTGAAAATGTTTTTTTACCATCACTGTATCAAGTTAGGAAGCTGTACCTTGTCTAGGTAACAAGTTATGCAAAGGTGGACAAAACGGCTTTCCACTTTCCACCCCTGAAATTTGCGCAGCATGAAACTCACATCCAAATTAGCTTCATGAATCCACACGGTATGATGCAGAGAAGCACCGGAAGCGACCTGAATTGATTTTTACCAATTTTTTTTTGCTTTTAATTTACCTTTCGCTAATCTTTCAAACCCTATCTAATGGATATTCTTTTTCTGAGATATTAGTGTAAGTTTACGAAGATTCATGATCTTACAAACAAACTGAAATCAATATTTCGTGTATTTGGTAAATTTCACCTTCATTTTCGCTTTCTGGTATATTTCCGAGGCGACTTGGAGAATGGTGAAGTCGGAGATGAAGAGAGCGATGATGAGGCCGTCGTCTGCCTTCACCGAGCCTTGAATTACGGTAGGTATTTGTAATTATTGTGGGCACGGTAATAGGTTATAGGTTATGCGAGAATAGCGCGATTACAGTCCTGGTTGTTTCCCCCCTGAACATGGACCGTCCCGGCCGTCCCGAGACGGTCCCTGACAATTTGTGCCTCAACTAGCGAGAAATTCGAGAAAAACTCTGTGCACTCAGTAATTTCATGTCATCGATTAAAGTCGATGGAAACACAGCCCAGGAAAACCTCTATAGATGGGATAGAAATCTGAAAGACTGCAAAAGTAAGAAGGACTATCTACGTTTCGCACATTTTCTAGTCCCCGATCCCATTCTGGAGGCTGAACCTATGGCTGTATTGTCAAATGTCGGTAACGGTAAAATACGGTATGTCCGATACGGTAGTAAACGGGTAGGTCACCTCGGTATTCTGGTTTGATGCGCAGCCACAGACAAGTGCGGTCGACTTCAGAGGAGGGGTAGAGAGGAGATTCAATAGGGCAAATGTCAAGTGGAAACTTGCTGAGTTCCTGGAAGAAAAAAGTCGATTGGTTTCGCCGGGAACAACTTCTCCGAAATTTGCATATTCTTTATATTTTCATCTCGAGTCACACAACATTCTTGTGCGAAACACGATCAGTTGAGTGGGTATTTTTCGTCTACCAGTGATTTTCAAACCCCGGCCCAGAAAAGAGTTCTCCACAATAGTTTTCCTTTCTCGATATAATTGTGCTCTAAAACAATATCCCTTTCACTAGTGTGTTGTGAAAAGCTCAGTGTGCAATATCAGATCAAACTATGAGATACGGTAGCTCAGGCACTCACGTTCAATACTAGTTTCATGCGACCCTCTGCCTGCTTTGCCATTTCCACAGTAGTCGGGTAGTTATCGGGTCCTTCGATGTAGTCGGGGCAGAGGAAAGGCGACGAGTCGAGATGTTCCGAATTCCGGGCGTACTGTAGTTTGTTTTTTTATATAGAAATGTCACAATCATTAATGTGGTGGAGCATTTCTTTCTTTCTCAATATAAGAGTAAGGTGACATCTCTAATTATGACTGACGCGATTTTACATCCTTCAGAGTTAATCAGGGAGTGCCGGAAAAAGAGTAACCATGGCATTTTGCCACTTTATGCCTATCTAGACCACGCCCCTTCGAGACCTATAAAATGGCAGAGATTTTGTTTTTATATCACTTTCACTTGAGTCTTCTTGTTAGTAGACTGCCTACTTCTCTCACAATTGGACTGCGACCAGGAGTGTCTCTTCCCGACTATCGGATTGAATAGGTAAATGTTTCCTAGTGATGATGTGCTACTCAAAACAGGGAGTCTTCAACTTTCTTACTCTGGAGATGTTCTCTGCTGCTTAGAAAGCATGCAAAATCTAGAGAGCGGTCGAGAGATAGTGCGAGATGCTCTCTCATTGTTTGCAGGAGACCACATCTCCAGAGTACGGGATCTTGGAGACTTCGCGCTCTGTGTAAGTATTTACTTTTGCCGTATACTAGTGATGACGCATCTCAGATTGAATGTTGAAGATATCTTAATGCGAGAAGAAAAAAGAAAGTAAAACAGATCACGACAATATATCGAAGCGATCAATGGAAAATATGTGCACTACCTAATGATTACGCAATATTGCCCACGGCCCGCGGCCTCCGAAAGAGTAATGTCGAGATAACATTAGAGGAAGAGGGAATCATCGAGAGAGTGCGTGAAACGAGAGAGTCAGAATATTGTCTAGTAATTACACAATACTCACCCGTACGTGACCCATTCCGACGGGTTTCCCGTTCTGATACGCGAACATGGACGCCATCTTGCCCTCGTCGAAGTGGCTCACTTTGAACTCGAGCGGAATCGAGGTCTTGGCTGGAATATTGACATAGGTCAAAAGGAAACGTAAAAAACGACGAAGCCAACCCACATTTTGGCATTTTCAAAGCCAATTTTCGAAAATCCAAAAAAAACGTAACTATTTCCCATGTAATTTGTCGAGACGGTTTCAAACCTCCAGAAAGGGGTCAGATCGAGGAAGCGTGTGATATTCTGATACAGGGCAACTCTTACTTTTGTACACTCTCTAGCTCCTGACTCTTTTCTGGAGGTATGACCGGGGTATGCTCTGAGAAAATCACTATGTAGGATTAGGACGTTCACTTACTTGGAGATACGTGAACGTTACTAGGAAAAAGGATGAATTTCCTTAACATCTAAGTGAGCATCCACACTTATGTACTCATCCTAGTGATTTTTTCTGAGTGTGTAGTATAGTCTTCTCTTCGTTTAGTGCACTTTCCATGCTGTCCCATAACAATAATGCACACATTTGCCCATACCTGGTGCGACGAACTTGTAGTTTACGGTATGCGGAATGAGACCGGGGTTGAGAGTCATGAACGAGTTTACTGCCTGAAAATATCGATTAGCCCTGATATTATCGATTTTCCCGGACGTTATCGATTTCCTCCCGAACATTACCTACCATGATTCTAAACCGACAGAGACGGGTCAGTGTGAGAGAGTGTTCCAAAGTGAGAGAGTGCCTCTCAATTTGCGAGGTTCTCTCACCCCAAACACCTGTCTGTAGGGTTAACCGGCCTGTGGATTGATCTGGTACCTGAGACACTGAGAGTCCTCCAAAGGTGCGGTCCGGTACGAAAGCACCGCCAATGTACGGTGGGTCGGATCTGCAACTCAATTTATCGATTATTTTTTTCCCAAAGCACCAGGTGTGTTTTGAGACGAGATCATGCTTATCAGATGGTGCACTCTTTTATCTCGGAACGTCCACCGCTTCCATTAATTTGCCCCTAATGAATTTATTTACCCAAAAACAATCCCCCCTCCCTAAGATTCAAAACATGAAACTCACTTGGATGCGATCTGGACAAAATGTCAAGATCATGAACTCATTGTGAGCCCATCATTGCTTGCTGTTGATGCACTTTAAACAAAAATCGCCTAGAGACGGCAGGACCACTCTATTTTAGCCTACTGTAGATTACGGTAACTCACTTGACATTTGATTCATCCACCGTAATCATGTTGAAATAGTTGTGGACGGTCGCTGGAGCTGTCCACATGGCGGAAGACAATTGTGTGTGCGTACTGATCAAGTGATAACCTCTCTGCCTATCTAGGGAGGAGACTACAAGATACACGGGCGCGCCAGCAGGCAGCGTCCCTTTTTCAGTGTCCCTCTCGTAGTCTAGTCTGTTTTTTAGGGATGCTCCGGTGATTTCAGCAGAATTTACTCAGTTTTCAATTGCCACTAGATATTTTTTTCAAGAAAGTACCAAAGTTCAGAAAAAAACAACAAAAGATTGCAAGAGAATGTAGTGCGCAAAGGCTCCTTGGCGCGCTTGTTGCACACCACAAGCGCGCACAACTTTCAAATTCTTTCTCTCGCACTCTCTCCCACCTTTCTCGTCACAGGTCGAGCTCTCTCTCGCTCTCTTCTCTATTTTTTCTCTCGCTGTCCACTATGACTGATCTACTCTACTCGTTACTTAGCAATAATTGCAACTTGCCGCGGAGCGAGACGGGATTTCCCCGCGGCAATAGGCGGAAGCCTTTCTCGCTCGTTTTCTCTCTCTCTTTTTCTTTGCTCTTTCTATTCTCGGCGCCAAATGTTGCGAGCTTCGCACCTGTCTGCTCTCTTTTCGAAGCGCCGCTCTCTCTCTCTCTCTCTCTCTCTCTTTCCTGGTCACTTACTTTCCCACTTAGTGTCGTTGAACTCTCATCTCGTTTGTCTTACCTCGCTTACTTCATCCTGTTTATCCAGTTGCTAATTAATTTAAATAAATTTTATCAATTATTAATATATGTTAATGCATTGCAGATGCTCGTAGCCTCATCTGGACACCATCACTAGAGTCGAAGATGAGGATTCCCGTAGTTCTACTCACCCTATCTCTACTATCACCACTATTCGCCTCGGACGGGTCTACATTTGGATACACCGACGTGGACAGGAAGCGATTCGCGGAGGAATACAAGAAGCAAGCGGAGACGCCCCGTGATGAGGTGTGATTTCGCTTATTTTATGGCCGATAGTAGTAACTAAGTGCTAAAATAATACATATTATTTCCCTAAAGAGGCAAGGGTTGTTGCTGGTAGGTCAAAGGCGGGACGGTCAGTGAGAAGACCGGTAGTTTGAACAAAATCGGTCGTGACGACTTGAGCCAAAGTTCGGTGGGTTGTCGGAAAGAAGCGGGAGTTCTGTTACTGATAGTCGAACGAGTTTACGAATAGATGCAGCCTAAGGATGACACTGAACTCTTTTTTTCTTACCAACCATTTTCCGTATTCGGCTCGTTTCAGCGACTGTACCAACTGTTCGACCGGTACGCCAAGTGCATGGCGGGCGACTGGCGGTGCAACAAGGACTGTCGTGCGCAAGTCCCCGTCTGGAAGGACGGCAACGCCACCGCCGTCTGTCAGTACTTATTTATATATTTATGTTATTAAAAAACAAATCCTTACCTATAAATGTACAATATGTCATAGATTAGAAGGAAAGACGCACAACCAAAATGTTGGAACTGTCCTTCAGAACTTCGAAAACGCAACCAAAAGTTTACATTTCCTCTCTATCCTTTCGAATTATGTAATATGTATTGTGTCGCGCGCGGTTAAACGTTCCGCATGCGGCTAGCTAGATATTCTCAGTAGGTAGTATGTAATTTGAGTTTAAATGATTGATCTGTAGTTATGCTCCGTGTCAGTGATTTTCTACAAATTCAGACAAGCAGTGATTGCAATCCTCATCATTTAACGATTACTTGATCACTATAGGATTATCGATTGCTTTTCGGTTTATCGATTACTTTTGTTTATCGATTGCTTTTCGGTTTCTCGATTATTTGATCACTGCAGGTCGGCCTTCCCTGGGAAATACGTGCTTCGGTTATAAGATCGACTATAACTACACTGTCACCGAGAGGAAACTGCCGGTCGAGTACGAAGTGCTCTCCCGCTTCCCAAGGTACTTGGCTTAACTAAATAAAATTTAAGTAATTTTCTCACTTTTCGAGCCTGTTTTAATTTTTAAAAAAAACGTTGAATACGTTCCCGCTTGTGAAGATGCCCATGTGTATACTTGATTCGAACTATCATTCCGATTTCTATTGCAAATGAGAGTGAGAAAAACTACCGGAACCCCATTTGATCATTAGAAGCCATGCTGGATTTTGGAAACAACCCCATATTATGTTTAAATTCATTATTTTTTACCATTTTGTTGTGTATGGTCTGTACTGCCTGATGAATAAAATCCATCATTCAAGTGGCACTTGTCCTGAAGCTTGAATGCATTATTTTATTTTGATTTTAATCTTCTAAATTAGGTGCTGGAGCTATCTCGGACCGCTGATGTGCGGCATGGTCTACCGCCCGTGCGGCGAGTACGACTACATGGGCAGAGTGGAGTCGAAGGTGAACGAGTCGTTTTTTACACACTATTTTGATGGATTTGGCAAAACACATGTGCAAAAATGAAGGGAAAGCTCGAAATTTACATCTACTAGCATGGTCAGGACGAGGTGTAGAACTGCGTATGTTTACATGGGCAGAGTGGAGTCGAAGGTGAACGAGTCGCTTTTTTACACACTATTTTGATGGATTTGGCATGAAAATGCACGAAAATTTGAAATTTACGTCTATAACATGGTCAGGACTGGGTATAGAACTATGTATGTCTACAAGGGCAGAGTGGAGTCGAAGGTGCGCGTCTTCACTGATTAAATTCATAGATCGACAAGATGGGTAGGAAAATGTCGAAATGTCGGAAAGGGTTTTCCAAAATATCTGATTCTGTATACCAATTCATATTTTCACTTTTGCGGGCAGGAGTGGGTATGGCATCTACCGTATTACTACAGTTATCAGCCGATCGGCTATCAGTGATAGCCTAGATAGCAGTAATCGGCCGAATCGCGAAATGGTCTTGTGCATTGACGCGCGCGTTGTTATTATCTCTGGGCCGAAACAGAATTACTCCTGAAAAAAGTGCTCGTGGCCCTTATCTCGTGTATCCATCGCTTACTCTCTACGTGCAATTGGATGCGATTCGAAATTTTGATCAAGAGGAGGGGTAAAACGATTGAATAGGGAATACTAGGTCATCTCCATGATCTTGTGTATGTGCGGTACTCATCTCCTACCTAATGATGTTGTCGGGGCAACGTAGGGAGGATTCAGGGGGAGGCAATAATTTCCGCTTACCTCACCTAGAGAAGAGGAGGAAAAACTTGACGAAATAACGTCTCACTCGCCACTTTGGGGGATCTTGATTACTGTACTTTCTTATACTTTGGTGGATCTTGAGAGGGACTACGGTAGATTGACAATCTCAATTTATGCGTATTTTTCGTATTTATGACAAACTACTGGGACGGGTCTCCCGTTAAGTTCGGATACTCCGACGCGGACAGGATGATTTTCACTGATGAATTTATGGAGCATGTGGAGAGGCCCCGTGATGATAAGGTGCGATTTTCTCGCAATTATTGCAAACTGTGCGGCTGAATTTTTGATAGAGGGTTCAGTACTCGTACAAAAATCATGATCTTTGATTATTCCATGCCGTGTGCATTTTTTCACTCATTCATGAGGTCTTAAGTGTTCATGGCAGGAGTTCCAAGAGTTTGTATTTCCTGTGAAACATCGATCTGTGAGTCACAGTCTGTGACGTTGATGCTGTGCTTTTTCTTTCATTCCATGCCTCCGTGATGGATGGGTTCTATCGAATGCATTGGAGAAGAAAAGGATGATGAAGCGGGAAAAGAGCTCATGCTCTAGAGCATCTTGCTCACACTTTTTAAACTGCAGTTCTTTCATCTCTCTCTCTCTCTCTCGTTTCGATCGTTTTCTCTCCTCTCTTTTCCCCCTTTCACCCGGTCATTCTGGCGCTCTTTTTTGCGCGCCTAATGCATTGCTTGTGAAGGGGTCTCTCTCTCTCTCTCGTGCAGGAACCCTTTCCACTAGCTGCGTTCCGCGCCCTCTCTGTCTCTCTTTCACATCCTTTTCTCTGCTAGGCAGTTGCATAGGAGAGGGGGAGAAGAAAGTAGAGAGAAGAGGGAAGGAAGAGAAAAGGCCATCGATCTAGGCACTTTTTATGTCCTCTCCCAGGCTCGGTCGCCGCTCTCTCTCTCTCTCTCTCTCTCTCTCTCTCTCTCTTTCTCTTTCTCTTTCTCTCTCTCTCGCCTAGAAACCCATCCCCCAGACAAAGAAAGAGGAGAGGAGACAGTGAATATGGAGATTGGCGAGGGGTGCGAACACGTTCCAGAAAGGGGCGAGGGAGGTGGTCAAGGGAAAGAAGGAAACACAAACCAAAATGATATCCACCAAAAAGTCGACAATATTGTCAGATTTTTCGATATTTTTGCTGAAAATTCGGAAATGTGGACCGGGTTTTCCCAGTTTCGAAGCATGAAATGTTGTCTGACTTTTTGAACTTTCCCTGGAACGCGTCTTTTTGTCTATAGGAGGAGGAGAGGACGGATTAGTGATTTAGGAGGAGATAACAGGCGGTGATAAGAGGGGGCAGAGGATCAGGGAATTTTGCGATGTTAGAGGGGTTAGGGAGAGGGAGAAAAGAGGGAACATGAGGAGAGATAGGACGAAGTGTTTCCGCGCTGGCCGTTGTTTATACGACACAGAGAGAGATGGGGCTTTTGAACGGTGGGCGGAAGCACTGTTTACTAGTTGAGATGATGAATAGGACTGGAGAAGTGGCGCCGAAGGGGACAGAGGAGAGGGGTGGCGGGAGCAAAATGGAGGGAAACGGTTGGGTTTGAAAGAGGCCAGGAATGAATCGTACTCGAGAACGAGACTAATTGCACATTTAATACGATGTCGAGTACAATATGATTTTAAATGGAAAAAAATATAACAAGTAATCGATATTTTGCAGATTTTGGGAATACATTTTGGGGGTAAAATGCAGGAACTAATCGATAATTGCAGATAGAGCGGATGGAGGTGATGCAGCGGTACCCGCTGCACATGTGCACGAGGGTGCTAGAGCACTGCAAGGACGCCATCGAGTGAGTAATAGTAATAATAATAATAATAATAAAAATTTATATACGCCCGAGGCGCAAGAGTATTTGAAATTTAACATGAAATAAGGGACGTATGCCAAAAGCGTACATTTTCGTAAGACTAGGATAGCAAGAAAGGAAGCTATCTGCTGGAATTTTCGAAATTAGGTTTGAAAAATGCCAATATTTCGGTTCTACTCTTTTTTGAAGAGCCTTTTGGCCCATGTTTATCCGTGTTACGGCATTTCCCAAATTCCTACTGTGCCATTGTGTGATTGTATCTGATTGTGTTACTCAACCTCAAAGGGCCTACACCGTAATCTTCCTATTGTCGTTAATCCCATAATCAAAAGGGGGTCACAATAGTCTCGAGCCAATCCACCTGTCAGGAAGGTATTAGTGAGGGAGAGATAGGAGGATTAATTAGGGAAGACTGGGGGATCGTTAATTACCCACCACAATGGGCAGTGTTGCACAGATGATGACTGGAGATTGGGAGGGATGATGACGCAATACAAGGGATCAATGAAGGAATGTGATGAGCAGTAATAAATGCGGAGTAATAATTTTTCGTACGGGTCTGTACGGGGATATTGTAGGAAAATTTGCGATTTGCGGATCGCCGGTCTTGTTTCAGAAATTTTAAAAATTGTTGTTTTTATGTTTTTTTGAAGGATGCAGCTTTGAAACTCGATACCCATCTAGGAATAAGCGGGAGAATGTAATAAGTAAGAATCTTCTTAGTTGTGACCGGTGTATAAATTTCACAAAGCCGTTGAACGAAAACGTATGATAATGTCTCAATTGCAGCGAGGGCATCTTTCCGTCGGAGCTGATCGACTGCGGCAAGACGGTGCGGAACGAGAAATGGAGAGAGAACAGAGGCAATCCAGACGGGTACGATCGGGTTACGGTAGTCTGAGAGAGGTACGGTAGTCGATATTTATTGAGAATAGCCAAAACAAAGGCAACAATCGTGCATGCCATTATTTTTTAAAACTAGCGCAAATTTGTGAGTGAATAAAGGGAAAGTTGTCTAATTAGTTTAATAATATTATAATAGTAATAATAATGTTCAGCGTGTTCGCCAACTTCAAGCCGAACGCTACGGTGGACGATTATCGGACGGAGTGGGACAAGCACACGTTCTTCACGGAGGACGGTTGCAGTGTGAGTGAGCCTACTTTTGATTAAGAAAATGACATTAAAATTGCGCAAAGTTTTGATGGAATATCTTTTTGATCCTTTCATTATCAAAATTCGTTGACATTCATACGCTTGTTAATACTAGTATAAACATACATTTTCGCCCGGCCCAGACCTCTCATTTTCACACACTCTCTCGCCTAGCATAAACTTGTCAGATATTTCATAAAACTGGTCAGATCTCTATCGGGAGTTCGACTAAACTTGTCAGATAGGGGGTGATTCTTACTAAACTCGACATTCTTCGTATTCCTAGATGGGTCTCGAGTCTCTAAACTGTCTAGTTTAAAAAAATTGTTAACTCAGAATCTGGGCCAACGAAAATGTATGAGTATAAATACAGTATTCAATTCGGAAAATACCGTATTTCATTTGCAGCAGGTCTTCAAGGAGAACGTGAGCAGGAATATGGCGCACGATGAGCGCCAGTGCATCTTTCCGCTGGTGTACACGGACGTGGGCGCGAACGCGACGCCGCCAGTCTACGATAGCTGCTATCTGCCGTGCAGGTACGGTATTGGGGGTACGCTAGACACTGGGTTTCTGAGTAGTTGTTATCGGCTGATGTTACCTTCTTCTTGCGATGACTGATCTCTGCGTTTTAGTACGGTAGACCGAATCAAACTCCTCGGGCTACGGTAGCTGGGTGTCTCTGGGGTGGTTGTTATCGATTGACGTTTCTTTCTTTTGATTTCATGGGGTATTAGCTATGGAGTACGGCAGGCTAAATCGGACGCTATTGTAGATGAAATTATTGATTCCGCCAGGATTGACGTTTCAGGGGTGGTTTTTATCGATTTTTTCCTTTTTCATAACGATCTCTGCAGGAATCCGTTCATCTCCTCGCAAGCCCGCTTCATCTCGTTTGTCGTGTCGAAGGCCGTCATATGTTCAGTATTCGGCATCGCCGCGTTCGCCATCTGTGTAAGTTTTTTTTATTGATTACGGTAGCGTGCGCCTACCGCCTATCGACTACTTGTTACTTAGATTATTTAAGCGAGAAAAAAATGAAGAGTTGCTATCGTTTCGTTTTGTTTCTAATCAGAAAGTGCTGGATTACTGCAAATTTCTAGCTTCCCCTGGCATCATAATGAGAATGAAGCCAGAGATTGTCTGGTTGTTACCGACTGCATTTTTTTCTGACGTTGTGCAACGAAGAAAACAAGCGACCTTTTGGTGGTGCAGTTAAGGTAGCGTGCGCCTGTCCCCTCTCGATTTCTAGTTTTGTTAGTTATTTTAATAATTCAGATTGTTTGAGAAAGAAGAATGAATGAAGACTGTCATTTTTGGCCCATTTGATTCAGATATCGTTTCGTTTTGTTTCTTATCAGGAACCGAATCATTTTGCTAGTGCACATGTTGAGTTTCCCGTTCGATCATAATGGGGATGAAACCAGAGATTGCCGAGTTGGTATCGAGCATTTATTTTCTGTAGTATAAATCGTTGTGTAACGAAAAAAAGCGAGGGATTAACGGTGCAGTTACGGTAGCATGCGCCTACCACCTATCGATTACTGATCTTTTTCTTCTCGTTCAGATGTTCCTCTTCTTCTACTCGAACATCTACCTCACGTCGAACGCGATCTTCGCCATTGCCCACTCGCTGTTCGCCCTCTCGATGTACCTGCTGCTGTGGGGACTGGGCACGATGGAGAGCGTCGCTTATGTGAGTTTTGCTATTTTTTCCTATTTTTATTGATTTTCCGATTTTGAAAGACTTCTTCTCATTTTTAGCATTTGCCTTGCGCAGCCGAATCGTTCTCAATTTTAGAGGCGCGTGCATCATGGAGTGACGCAGAGACGCATGCATTGTAGCGTGTTAAAATAATCAGAAAATCATTTCCAAAACAAAACGCAAGTTGTCGAGATTTGGTACGGATAGTTTATGCTTTGAAATATATTTCTGAAAAAGTAATTTAAAATATATAATTAATATTTAAATATGCTAGTATTTTGATTGCAGCAATCCGAGTGCATGAACTCCTCCTACGGCGCGCCCATCCGCAAGACGCACGGAGGACCCACGGACCAGGCGCTTACCGATTGGTGAGAAGAGACAAAAAGATTGGTCGTTGCATCATTACTAAGCAATAGTCCGATGGTTTTTTCTTGTGATTGCACACCGATATAGAGAAGTTTGCACATGTGCCTTTTCAGTTTTGGCCATGGATGACTACTACAGTGTGCCATCTTACCATAACCCATCTGCAGGTGCGTCGTAACTTCCTTCGCTCAGCACGTCTTCCTGCTCGTATCGATCGGTTTCCTGGCGGCGTCGTATGCCTTCAGCGCCGCGCCCGTCGGCGGCCCGCTTTTCGACGAGCACAAGGCGAAATCACGGTACGGGAGCTGGATGGGGGTACGGTAGAGAGGCAATCTCTGGGTGCAGTAGATTGATGGAGTACGGTAGAGGGGTATGGCAGATGCGCAGAGTCGGGATAATGAAGGCAGGTGAAGTACGATAGGCAAGCGTTCTACAACTGGGAACGGTAGAGATCGTGGGTCGGACTGGAGCATGGCATGCTACTGTTAAATGATTGATCTCATGGAATTTTTTGGGTTATGATTGCATTTTTTTAAAAATTTCTATTCACGCTTTGCAGCAGCTCGTGCGCCAAGCTGGCGGTGCGACCGGCTGCAGTCGGCCTCATCTACACGCTGTCGGCCGCCATCGGCGTCGTGAGCACGCTCCTGAGAATGGTACGGTAGCGTGTGTTTGTTGGTTACCTTAGCCCCTAAGCATGGTACGGTAGCGCTTTGGGGGGGGGGGGGGTTACGGCAACTCTCCAAAACATTGTCCGCCTTGTGTGCGACTCACAGTCTACCATATCATAGGTAGAAGGAACAGCCAACGACATAGTTCGAGATTAATAACTCTGGTTGTACCGTATCCTATTGCAGTTCGCCTCCGACGGCATGGCGGGCGTGTGCTCTGTCGGGATGCACTCGCTGCTCCAGCAGCTGGCGGTTGTGGCCGTGCCCGGCATCGCGTACTGCGCCATCGGCATTGGACTGGGAGTGTACGACATGTGGCAGGAGAGAAGTGAGTACTGTAGGGTAGGTTACGGTAGACCGAAGACACCGACTGCCGTTGATCGATGATTAGGAGAGCGGTAGGTTCAAGTTCTCAGGTTACGGTAGCTTGAGGGGTAGCTGTACGGAGCTACATGATTACGATAGTTGGATAGACAAATAATTTTTTTGTAGAGTTCAAGAAGAAGCACCTGGCGCAGACGGTGGAGGAGGGCATCGCGAACGCGATTCAGCACGAGAAGTCGAAAGTGAAGGTCGACTTCTGGAAGGTGAGCCAATAGATAAGAATATTGGTTGAAACATACATTTCCTGTTTGAGAATATCAGACCTTTGCTACAGTACCTTTGAAACACTTTTTTAAATTCACATTTAATTTATCACATTTGCTTCGAAGAAACTTGAATGAGAATAGAAAGAAAACATTAATAACAATATTCAAAACCGGAACCCCTCGTGAGAAGCAATCTCCCTCGTGTTTTAGTAATAATCCGGATGTTTCAATTTTTATTGTTTTTTTGTGGATGAGAATTCAGAGAAAGACAGAGAGATAAGGGGAAATGAGGACGGTACACGAGGGAAAGGTGCGTTGAAATAGAAAGACTACTTTAATTAAATATTCAAGACCGGAACCACTTGTGAGAAGCAATTTCTCTCGTGTTTTAGTAATTGTTAATCAGCAAAATGTTCTTCACTGATTCTTTAACTATATCTGCCCTGATCTTGAATATCCACTATTGAATAAATTACTTGTCCTCCATTTGAATTTTTTCTCATTTCACAGTTTTAGAGGCAAAAGATATCACGAAATTGCAAATTTCGAAAATGTAAAAAAAATAATTTTTTTTGTTGTTAATATTTGATCATTTTAACAATAGTCTTCCTTAACCGAATTTTGGTCAATAAAGATGCGAAAACTTTGGAAAAAAATATTATTTGACCCATTGATTCACTATTTGTGACCAATCTGTTAGTAAAGACCGTCAATCGAATTTCCTATATACGAAATATTCATTTTCGGGTTCTAGATTGCATTTATATTTCCAGATGCCTGTAGAACGTTGCAAATACCAATTATCTAATGGAAAAATATTTGAATAGATAAAAATAAATTTTTAAGCACGAATGACAGCGATACAGTGATAAATGGTTGGATTTGGATATTCACTTTTCGTTTAAATACGCTACTGGGGCTTTTTCGTCGAATTTTTAAAAATAGTACCTGTAAGTGAAATCGGGCACAAAAAATTGCCCTAACACAACTTTTTGCGTAGAATCGAATGAGCAACAAGAGAAATGCAATGGCAATCATTAAAAATATTTTAAAAAAATTTCTAACTTTTTTCAAAAAATTCTAACTTTTTTCAAATGATAGTTAGAATCATATGTTCAACAGCTGAAATGCTTCTTTTCTGATGAACTTTCATAATATATAGCTATGTAGGGGGTTTTGACGCTTCGTTCTCGAAATAATTTTTGGTCGTTTTTTCATACCTAGTTGCATATCTCAGCCGGGTTTGAGAATCAGCACTTCTAAGGTCGATTTTCGGTTTCTACGCCAAAAGTTTACCCTAGGGTAATTTTTCCAGCATAGGTTAGATGTCCTTGTACGGCTGAATCTCGAGCCTCTCAGATAGTGTCTGATATATATGTGTGAGCTAAAGCGCGGCATTCCATTACATTTTACTCATATTAAACTGACTTAAGTGGGTGGCGAAACTTGGGATCACGTGCTCGTGTTGGACAGAAACGAAGGGAACTTTGGACATAATGACGACGCTTAAGTCTTACTATTACAATTTTAAAATGATACGTTCCTGAAATGGACTACTGGTGGTGTACTCTCTTTCTATACCTCGACATGTCTCTCACTTTGCCATGCTCTCTCGCAGCCGTATCTGTTGTTTAGCACGTATTATCAACGGAACGTTTTATTATTTTGGACGAGTGCTCGTAAATTTGTAATAGTTAATCTTTTTTAACCTTAATAAATGCCTTTATAAATAAAATTTTATATATAATTACTCAAATAGTTTTATATTACTGCTATCAAGTGTTGTACAGCCAATTCGAAGATCCCATTATAGGTGTCTGGCTTTAAGCTGACTTGGCGAATTGGCGAAACTTGAGATCACGTGTTTGATAAAGATGTGTTGGATACATGGATACTTTGAGCGCAATGACGACAGTTCTCTCGTTCTTTCATTACTAGTATTGTTTAATTATTAAATGTGCGCTAATTGCTCTAATTGGCAGGAGCACGGTCCGCAGCACGACCTGCGCGGCGGCGACGAGGGCAAGGTATTGTATTTGTATTTTTATACAAAGAGTACGATCGCCTGCTAAACATAGGAATACCCAAACGATTCAAACGATATTCCGAACAAGACCAAGTATATTTGTAATATTAATAATAAATAGTGTAAATAAATAAAATATACGATTAATAATATATATTGTGAATAAATAAATTATAATGCAGGGACTGGCATCGGTAGAAGAGGCGTCGCATGAGGGATCGGAGGAGAGAGACGGGGAGGAGGAAATACTAGTGTTGAAGGGAGATGAGACGACCGATGACAGCAAGTGGATGAGTGAAGGTACGGTAGAATGAGGGGGTACTGTATCCGGGACGAGTGGAAAAGAATTGGAGCAGGGTCATGACCAGTGGATATAGTAGGGAGGCGAAACGGGAAGACCACACGTGGGCAGCAAATTATAGAAATTTTTTTGCAGAGTGCTCCCACCCGGGTTTCACTCGCTTACATAGTGCTCCGATCATTGACCAACTAACCAAATTTTTAACTTATTACATTTTGAACTTTTGCATAGTGCCCCACGACCAGGATTCTCGAAAATGCTTAGTGTCCCCGGGTGACCGTGCCCACGTATGGGGAAGACGCTTGGGGCTATGCCATTGATAGGGTGTACTGTAGGGACGAGTGGGATACATAATAATGTAGCAGGGTTCTGAGCAAAGGAAATAAATAGTTTTATTGTTCGCTTATCTGATGTCAGTGTAGTTGTCCAACTTATTGCTGAGGGGCGAAACTTGGAATCGCGTTTTCGGAATGAATTTTTTATAGTTGTAAGATGACAGCAAATGGATGAATGAAGGTACGGTAGTGTAGGGCTAAACTGGGTACCCAGTATTGGAACAGGGTCATGAGCAATGGGCATAGTATGAGGATGAAACGGGAATACTACTGGATCTATTATTCGCAGTTAGTGATGGGAATGCCTCATTGGCCTAATTATAATCGGAGATGAGACAAGTGATGACAGCAAGTGGATGAGTGAAGGTACGGTAGAATAAGGGGGTACTGTAGAGAGGGGGTAGGTAGGGACGGATTAGGTATCGTGGATTAGGTATGCACAGTGAAAAGGAAATAAAATATATTGTTTTATTTTACGGCTATCTTATGCCACTGTAGTTGTCCAACTTATTGCTGGCTTGACCAAGTGGCGAAATATGGAATCGCGTCTTTGGAAATTTTTTTAATAGTTATAAGATGACAGCAAGTGGATGAGTGAGGGTACGGTAGAGTCTTTAATCTTTAATCTTTATTCTCCAAGGGGTGATTTTGGGTGGGATGTGGATTTATCTTGACGTTATGATGGATTCTTCGGCTCTGGATCGAGCACTTTTTGTGGTGGCGGAATCAGGCAGTGTTTGTCACAATCACAACTTACGGAACTTACGGAGAATTCTGTAGGAATGAATCAGGTTCGAAGCATTGGAGCAGGTCGAGGGTCAGTGAATATAGTTGGGAGGTGAAACGAGAAGACGCATGGGACTATGACATATCTACTTTTGTACGACGGTGTCAGCCATTCCTCATCTGAGCATTATTGCCTGACATGATAAATAATTGAATTTAATCAGTGGCGGCAAAAATACGGTGGTGGATGTGTACCTTATTCCGAATTCATTCCGACGTTGCAGCTGATAGCACTGTAGGGACGAATTGGATTTCGAGTATTGAAGCAGAGCCATGAGCAGTGGATATAATAGGGAGGTGAAACGGGAAGATGCATGGGGCTATTACGTTTATACTTTTGTATTAATTTAAAAGCGTGCAAACGGCCTGCTAAATATAGGATTAAAGAAAATATGAATAAAATTTGGAATTTTAATCTATTAATGAAATAATAATTCGTGATTTTGTTGTCATCGGAACAAACGTCACTTGGAAAAAGAATAAAGCGTGTTTATAATAGTGTATTTGAATTTGATTACAATATCGATTTCTAATTTATACACATGGGTCAAATAGGTCTTCGCATGCGCACGGCGGGTTAGAGGTTCGGTGAATCGGTGATGTAGTTTGTAGTCTACTTTTAGTAAAAGTCCCACGTGTATCAACTCCTCTAATTAACTATCAATCGATTTGTGACTATTGTGATCGTGTTCAGTGAAGAATTCCGCATTGATTGACATACAAACATTTGACATTTAACATACAGATTTTCTAATTCGACCACCTTACAAACGACAGACAGGATAAGGCACACGCTCGCTTTACACCAACCGAACCGGAGGGGGGTGTTTGACGCGCCGTGATGCGAAGATAGGCACTTCTGCACTTTGCATGTAAACCGGATTAACGTAGCGAGAGAGTGCAGGACAGACACGTGAAGGCCTCTGTCGACATCCCCTGCCCTATGCTAATTGCGAACTTGCGAAAAACCCATTTGACCTATGTTTATACACTACGCCGTTAATAAGTTAAAAGCTATAGTAGGCATGACTGTTTCGCTCCCTTATTGTCAGACAGTCATACCCCCCTGGACGAATTTGCTACAGAGTATTGGAACAGGACCATGACAAGTGGGTATAGTAGGAAGGTGAAACGGGAAGACGCTTGGGGGATGTGCCATTCAGTTGTAATCAGTGGTGGTGATGCGTGGCGACAAAGTACGGTAATGGACGCGTACCATATTCTTATTATCGATTGATTTATTGTATTCCGACGTTGCAGCTGAGAGTACTATTGCAAAGAATTTGCTACCAAGTATTGGAACAAAACCATGACAAGTGGTTATAGTAGGGAGGTGAAACGGGAAGACGCTTGGGGCTCTGCCATTCAGTCGTTATGAGTGGTGGAGATATGTGTGTCTGTAGAGTACGGTAGTGGGTGCGTTCCGTATTCCGAGCATTGCCGATTATCGAGTATTGATTTTATTTTTTTGCAGCGGAGAAGAAGGCGCTGGAGGAGACGCTTCGTCGAGGCCACGCGAAGGAATGGAAGGAGAGGGTGGAGAAGCTGTGGGCAGAGTCCATCTCTAGTCGGTCAGTGGAGTGATATTGATGGGGATTTACAAAATAAAAGAGGAGGTTGGATTATTGCGGGAGCGTCACACCGCATTTTCATGGATGTGTGAGACATGAGATCACGGGGGCATAGCTAGCTTACGATCATAGATCAAAAGGGTGCGTAGGGGAAAGTCGGAAATGTGGGTTGAGTTTTTCAATTAGGGACATGAAAAACTAAAAATGTGTGTTGGTTTTTCCATTTTTGTTTCAAAATCCAAAAATGTGGGTAGGGTTTTTCAAAAATTGGCCTTGAAAATGCCAAAATGTGGGTTGGCTTCGTCGTTTTTTACGTACCTTTTGACCTATGCTTACGATATGTTTGCCTCCAATGAACGATTGTAATGACTAATATATTCATATGAATAGTATATTGATTGAGTACTATTTGAATAATATAATTATAAAATAATATTTAGATACACGCTGCTGGCCGTCATTCTGTGCATCGCCAGCCTGCTGCTCGGTCTGGTCATTCACTCGGCATCGCTCGATGGAGACCCCGGACAGGAGGTGCGCGCCGTCAAGGAGTATATCACGTGAGTTGATTAATTAATTATTTGTAGTGATTTATTGTTTTTTTTTTGTATTATCATGAACTATTCGCGCGACTCCCGCTTTCATCGCACACAGGTTGAACATGCGTAGTTGGCGTTTCAAAGTTCGGTGAAGTGATTGCAGCACTGCTGAACATGTTTCTTACGGAATATCGGGTGCAAAAAGAACATTCACATTCTCACTGTAACGGTATAAAATAATCATTGAAAAAATTCAATTAAAAAAATTTGGCATAATCGAAAACAAAGTGCGGCTTTCCTCAGATGTGTCATGTCTCGATCCATCTCGTCGAAGGACACGCACTGGCTGTCGGAGGTGGTGCACAAGGAGGAGAAGTGGAATGGGGGCGCGGGGGAGAACGACCCGCTCCTGAGAAGACAACGATTGGCAAGGTGGGTACGGTAGGAAGGGAGGGGGTTACGGTAGTTAGGTCAAGAATGGATATGGTAGTTGGTCCGAATGTTTGAGACTGCGAAATGAGGGCAAGTTTCTTCCCTGAGAAAGTCAGGGTGGCGGGCCGACATTCCAGAGGCTCGATAATTCTATCATCGGGCACACCAGCGGGCGGTGTTTACGTTTTTTTTGGGTTTTTATCCTTACGGCTTTGGGTTTCCGATACTAATGATACTCGGAAGGTGTTAGTCTAATAGATCAGCCGGTGTCGGCCATGGAACTCGGAAAAATATTCTTGATACCACGATTTACATATGCATGTATGAAAACAATTAATAGGCGGTTGAACCGATTGAATATGAAAATGAAAATACCATAATCACTACTGTTACTGTAATTACCCTTCCTTTATTTAGCAAGTTGTCCATCCACGGCTGCCACTACCCTTCCACCGGGGACGGTCGCATCTTCGGCATCCTTACCGTATTCCTGCTGCTCCCCGTCGCGCCACTCATCGTATTCATCTGGGCCTTCATCTCGGGATTGTTTGGATACGGTAAGTGGAGAGGAGGGGTTACGGTAATATGTATTCCTTTACGTCATTCACTCGTGTTCGGACTGGGTCATTACAAAGGATACGATGACGCGTCGATACTTGTTTACTTTACCGGACCAAACAATAGACGGCTGGATTTACACAGTGAGATGATGATGAATGGGGTTTGGTTGATTTCGGTAAAGTAAGCTAGAACCGGCGAGTCTGCATAATCGTGTAATAAGGTACGCACGGTTACTGTAATGGGTGGGGTAACGGTAGTTTATTGACGATTTCGTTGCAGGAGGTATTCGCAAGGTGCTCGTGCCTCGACCCAAAGATGTGAAAGAGGACTACGATGACGTGGAGATGACGGCGCTCAGCAAGGTGATTATCGATTTTTGATAATTAATTAAGGGAATATTATTTGATCAATACAGCATAGGCTTTTTTATATGCATTTCAAGATATTTTTTAATGTTTAGTACTTTTTTGCATTGCAGAATCGAGGTGCGGACGACTCGGAGATGGCGAGCACTTGTGAGTTTCTATTTTTGAATACATTAAATCGTATTTAAATTACATTTTAATTAATTAATTCCTCCCTTCCTAATGGTTGTGTTGTGCGCTGCCCATTTTCCCCGCTTGTAGTACCTAGTAACGTGTGGCGCATGGTGAAACCCAGTGTGGAGTATTTCGGTGTTGTTTCAAGCATTAAAGATCCTGCAAGATTTGCGTTTATATATGTTCAATGATTCCCGGTGAATTTGTGTTTGATGCTAGTTTATTAATTTCCGAACGGACGCCGCCAACTAATAGCAGTGCAACGCCGAGTGCTCTAGTATAATACATAATTTGGCAAACCGTGTGACCGATTTCGTTTCTGTAACTTCTCCTTTCAGCTACTCTAGTGGTTAGCAGTATGAAAGTAACGCTTTATCCGTATAAGCTACCCTATTTTCCGCTCACCCTAGCATTGTAATATTGTCAATACCGGATTGGAAGCACGCGGGTATAGTGTGGTTGCTGGTGGTAGACTGGCAAAGCCAGTCAGTAATTCCCGTGGAGCATATATGATCTTCCTTAAATTCCCGGGCCGAAAAGTACGTCTACAACTGTGTTGCCCAAAACTTTTTTGCGTCTTCTTATGCCTAATCTCGGATCCCCAACCTAGATTTTGGCACCCCAAGCACCCTTTCGAACTATGCGTAATCCTTTTTCGCCCTGGAAGATTGCTGTTTCACGTGTGCTCCTTATCTCACTGTCGCTCCTCCTCCTTTCTGTAGTAGTCACTGTGACTGTGTGTGGTCTCTCTTCAGTCCTGGCCACTTCCACCGCTGCCTCTTCCGCCTGTGACGATCTCCTGCCTCCGCCCTCTCTCGCCTCCTCTTCCGTCACGGACCAGTCGACGACATCATCGGTGTCGTTGAGGGGCGCCCTGCCGAGATTCTCGTCTACCCAGAAGCTGCTCACAGGTTGCACACTCACTAGAGTTGAGAGAGAACGAATCTGGATTCCCGCATTTCGCACACTCACTCTTACAGCTGGTTCATGAAACTCGGTTCATGCAGTACCGTAATTCTGGATTCGAGCAGAATTCTATTTCTTTGGTTTGGTTTTGTTTGAGACCGAGGTGAGAGAAACGGTAGAACGATCTGTTTCTGTATCATCACCTACGATGAGAGAGTGGTGTGCGAAATGACGAGATCCGGGCTCGTTTTGAAAACTCTAGGCGTCCCGCTACATTAAGGTGCTGGTAGTTGTGGTACTCATTCTTGTAATTGGGTTATTACTTGGTTCATTAATTATCTATTATCGATTGTTATTGGTTGATCTACAGTGCGCGCGACGTCTCCCGTGCCGAGCAGCACGCGCTCCGACATTGTCGCGCCCGCAGAGGACAGGCAGCGGCGGGATGAAGAGAGAGTGAGGAGGTGAGAGGGGGAGGGGGTATGGTAAAGTGGTCCGGGGTCGATTACGGTAGGGAGAAAATTTGCTGGTTGTTAAGGAAGGTGAGGGTAGGGGAAGAGAGTGAATGGGTACGGTGGAGTTTGAAGAAGAGTACGGTTGATGGCGCACGGAAATTTCGGTATTTTGATCAAGCGAAATACGTGTGTAGTAATGTAGAGTTCAGGCGGACGGGGTGTTACTGGGATAAAAAAATCTATCGTCTGCTCACCCATTGTCAGAATCGATGTCCTGAGTCGTTCGAAGCAGCGCAAGGAGCAAGACAAGGAGAAGAAGAGGAAGGAAGAAGTGGAGAGAGCCGCGCAGAGGGAAAGAGGAGACAGACGAGTGGAATCGGGACAGGTACGGCTGCTTCCCCCTTCCACTGAGCTACAGTAACCCCTACTCCCCTTACACGTTTTCTACCGTAGGCTATCGGTAATAACAGTAGTGAAATGGGAGAACCCGGACGACCAAGAATACCACGGTACGTTGTCGGTTCATAGAGTCGAAATATGGAGGCGAGTTCGATGGGTAATATTCGTCGGTTTCTGCAGCTGGAGGCGAACCGTGCGTTCTGGATTGGCGGCGGCGGTGACGCGCGCTCCGTGTCGTCGCATTCGACGGGGCGCGGTGCGGGCACGCTCTCGAGTCCCGACTCGACGGGCATGCCGTCCGCCTCGCTCAGCGGTGCCGCACCGCGCGCAGGAACTGCGGTGAGTGTACGGTAGTGTTGGGGGAATATTAATTTGTCCGCGAGAAGTCGATAATATTGTCATCAGGAAAAGAAAATGAGCAAAATGACAACTGTGAAGCGGGGAGTCGTCGGGTGACCGATTATTAACTGTTTTCTTTTTCACCTTTTTCGAGTACGCTAAACATTTATTCCTATCACTCTCTGACACATAAACCGTTGTAGCACTATAAAACGGACATAGCTCTTCGTAAAGTGATTTTGATAGTTATGTGTTTTCATTTTCCCCTAACATGATAATTGTGATCAGAAAGAGAAAATGAGCAAAATGGCAACTGTGAAGCGGGGAGTCGTCGGGTGACCGATTTTGATTGTTTTCTTTTTCACCCTATTCTAGTACGCTAAACATTTATTCCAATCACTTTCTGACAATAGTATTATGATCAGAAATAGAAAACTAGCAGGGTGTGTTGAGGTTAAAACTACGTTATGGTAGGGTGGGCACTACGTTTTCAAAGTATGGTTCAGGGGGCATTCAGTTTCCGGGCACATTTCGGCCCGGGGGGAGCTTTGCAGCCGGCTCAAAGTTCGGTCCAGGGGGAGTTCGGCAGCCGGCTCAAAGTTCGGTCCAGGGGGAGTTCGACAGCCGGCTCCAAGTTCGGCCCAGGGGATGCTCGGTAGCTCGTTCCAAGTTCGGTCCAGGGGAAGCAAGATAGCCGGCTCCAAGTTCGGTCCAGGGGGAGCAAGTTAGGCGGCTCCAAGTTCTGCCCAGGGGGAGCTCGGGAGTCGGCTCCATGTTACATTATGTTGGAGAGTGCTAATCGCTACAAAGAGTACTGGCTTATTCCGTTGCAAAAGGCTCGTGAGGCTTTCACAACGGAAACGCAAGATACAGTGCGTTCAGAACGTGTGCGAACACGTTCCGACACGTTTCTGACATCGCAAAACACTTTTCCTGTGATCCCCTACGCTCTGTGAATCATTTTGGAACTTTTCGAAAATTTCGATTTTCCACGTTAAAACGTGTTAGAACACGTTCCGACACGTTTCTGACATCGCAAAACACATTTCCTGTGATCCCCGACACTCATCGGTGCGTTTGGAGAAAGTTCGAAAATTTCGATTTTTCAAGTCAAAACTCGGCAAAACAGGTGAAAACGTGTCTCACGGTACTCAAAAACGTGTTAGAACGGTTTCTGGCACTTGCGAAAAATGCGGCAAAAGGTTTGCCCGCGGCAGGGGTCGAACCTGGGGGTCTCGGATTCAAAGTTTGGCTCGTAACCCACTTGGCTATGGATTTCGTTAATTAAATTTTGTAAAATTTGAAAGGTATTCTGGTCGGGAATCATATGCAAAAGGATTTGGGAAGATAGCGCGATTTTGAAGCGAAATATAAGGAAAATGCGAAAAACGTGACCTCCGGACACACAGACAGACACACACACAACGTTTGGACACGTTAGAACGCGTTGGCATATGCTATAACACGTCTTGTACTACGCAGCATGTGTATCGCGCGATTCTTCACATCCTACGCCTATTTCCTAGAAATTTCGACAATTCCGTCGAAAAATGATCTGAAATAATAGTCTTTAGGAATGAGCAAAATGGGAAGTGTGAAGCGGGAACTCGTCGGGTGATTTTCTTCCTAATTTTTGAGATTATTTTGTTTTTGGTTGCAGCAGGCGGCCCGTATGGCGCTCTCGTCGGCGCAGGTCCACGACCAGATCCGACTCGTACAGCAGGCACTGCAGCAGTCGCAGCCCGGCCACGGAATTGTGGGTGCTAATTCATGTTTATTTAAATATATTCATAATTTACACTAAAAAATCTACATATTTGTTTATTTTCAGGTAACTTTCTCCGATCAGCACAATCAAGGACAGGGAGGACAGCGAGTGCCGGAATGGGTGAGTAGTTTATGGTATTGGCTCATTTTTCTGATTGATGCTACTGTTTAAAATCGGTGATATTTGTGTTTCTTTACTCAACCTTATTTGCCGATTCCATCTGTTCTGATATTACAGCGGTCAGCGGATAATCGATTAATACCGGAAGTAGGGGGTGCCGGTTCGGTACTATGCATGCCCCTTAGCAGTCTCTTTTGCTCTGACTCTCTTCCTTGTATCAATAGTATTACCGATCTCTCGCTCGAATTGCCGTAATAAGAACACCGAACCGGCAGCACCCGTGCCTCCACAATATTGTCATTCCCTTCAGCTGAACGCTCTCTACACACTCCGCGCAGTCTTCGAGCATCTCCTCCTCAACGGGACGTCCATCTACGAGCTGCTCGACCTCGGCATGCAGATATCCGGCGTCGTCCAACACTTTGGCGAGCAGCTGTGTGAGTTTGGGTTACGGTAGTTGATCAAAAAGGGGTTACGGTAGTGATACGATGGCGATAGCCATTAGACTTTGTTCGTGGTAAAAATTGCCTAAAATATCTCCCGACTGCACACAAAAATGATAGTGTGCACGATTGTGATTACATAGGAGTGCATTGAGCATTTACTAATTTTATTTTTTTGTGCCGGTTCATCATTTTAACTATGCAAATTACAGTGATGGCTCGTCCGCAGGATATTCCACTCTACCGTCGCTTTCTTCTCGGCGCCCTGCAGCGTGTGCAGCTCATCCTCTACCTGCTCAACAATCGATTCCTGCCCAATAGGAATCTCATCGAAGGTAAATAGGCAGTTTGCGATAGTCGGGCTGTGTGATTACTTGGTCCAAAGACGTCTCTAATGCACATGTATTTAGTTTGTGAGGATGAGAACCATTTTTGTGGAAAAAAATATTATTGCTTTCATACATTTTCGTTGACCAAAAATGCTGTCGTAATTTACAAAACAAAGACAATTCAATCCTCAAAACTGACCTAGAACTTCGTATTAGCAAGAAGTATGTAGTTGGCACATTCCCGCTTCACGAACAACACATACTTCCCGAAAGTTTGCCCTTTCAATATTCCTTCTGCCCATTGTTTTCGCCTCTACAACCTCCGGAATGCACTTTGCCGTTGTTGTTGTGTGGTCCGCACACCGCGAGTTTACTGTATGTCCTTTTTCGCTGCCACAGACTGGCGCTTCTTCCTCACGGTACTGCGGGAGCACGTGACCAACGGACGAGCAGTGACGGGACAGATGCTCGAGCGGATATGCATGAATGATAGTGGTGAGGTATCATGATTACGGTAGGGCAGCAAAATATACTGTAGCTGAATGCTGAATGGGAATATTTATTTGAGTATTCAAGGTGGACGTGCTTGCAAAAATGCTTTAAAAGTATAACGAATTTTCAGAAGAAGACCACCAGCTGCTGCAGAGCCTGGACGATCCCAACCTGACAGATGCTCAGAGGGTACGGTAACTGGGGAGCGGCAATTACTGTAGTTCGAATGAACTGCTCTTGCTGATGTTTCTTGTAACATCAGCAAGAGCAGCGTTTCTTGTAGATCACTTAAGATTACTGTAGCAGGCTCGTAGCGGAGAGAGAGTACGGTAATGCGTTTGTGTCGCTGCAGATCTACATGCGGCAGCGGCTGCACGACCAGCAGACGCGCCGGCACGTGGCGTGGGTGAACGCGATGGGCTTGCAGCAGGCGCCGCTCGAGATGCAGCTGCAGCAGCTGTCGATCTCGTCGGACGACGAACGACCTGCAGCATCCATGGCCGCAGCTGCTGCAGCAGGTGCTGCAGCCGGTCCCCGTCCGCCCGTGTATCCGCCCAGCACGGTCATCGACCTGACACAGCCGCCTCCGCCACGGTTAGTGGGGGAGAAAATATAACATTAGAAGATAAATGAAATCTAGGCGGATAGCGGTTGCAGGGGAGTAACTTGAACAGAGAAAGAGGGTGGAAGTACTGGGAACAGAAGAGATGTTACACATTTATACACGAACATTTAAATGCTTTATTTATCAAAAAAAATTCTATTAAAAGCACCACTGTGATTCTTCTATTGCAGCGCTGGCGCCGCTTTCTCTGACGCGGGTCTCTCTGACTGCTTCTCGCAGACGAACTCGTCCGTGCCCTCCTCGTCCCTGACGACTTCTGGCGACGGCGCCGTGCCGCCCCCGCCTTACTTGGAGAACTCGGTGAGGACGATCAGGGGGTGTTGCGTCATCACTAGGCAATGTAGTGATAGGCAATAAGCGTAAGCGGGTCATAGTTGTTGATACGCGGTCGTAGTAGTAGTTTTTAGTATTTGGGTTGCACGCTGGGAAACCAGGTGAAGAGGGTCAGTGGCAGATGTAGACTAGGACTTGCTCAATTTGGGCATTGATTTCCAATTTTAACTTGAGTTAGCATAGGTCAAATGGATTTTTCGCAAGTTCGCAATTAGCATAGGGCAGGGGATGTCGACAGAGGCCTTCACGTGTCTGTCCTGCACTCTCTCGCTACGTTAATCCGGTTTACATGCAAAGTGCAGAAGTGCCTATCTTCGCACGCGAAGACCTATTTGACCCATGTGAGTTAGGGTCTGATCATTGTCACGCTTGCACTCGGTGATCTCAGCGATGTTCACGTGCCCTAAAATAGTTCGCTGGGGGTAAAGATTGCAAAAATTGGAAAATTTGGGGAATCGTGACATTCGCTCGGTGAATTGGCGTTGCATCGCTAGTACACAAGACAGTTTGCGGCCACTGTGACCAATAGTTGAATGGCTGTTGTGTTAATGAAACAATAAACGAAACCAATGTCTTTGAAGCACCATCTTGTCAATGTTGCGTCATAACTATGCAATCGTGTCGTCCTTGCAGCAGCTTCTGAGCGCGCCGCCTCCTTTTGACGACGCGTACGAACAACCGGAGGAGGAGGCGGGGCCGCTGCAGCGACCGATGCCGCAGGCGCCGCCCGCCGCCAACAATTTCATGGCGTCGGTGATGCGCGCGAACGGCGTGGCGCCGCCGCCACAGGCCGCAGCGCAGGCGCCCAACGGCGTCGGCGCCATCAACCGCCCGCAGCTGGATGCCCTGCGCTATGACAACACGGCGCTGGCGCACTACGCGTACGCGCTGCAGAGCGGCCACTTCCCTGCGCCCACCAGCAGCAAGTGAGTTGAGTGGGAAGGGGTTGCGGTAGCAGACTATGGGGGATACTGTATCCGGGGTACGGTAGCTAGGATACTGTATGCGCCCGAATATTGGGAACAAGCTGTAATCAAAGACATACAGTAATCGATTACTTTCAGCGTTGATTTGAACGCCGACGGTGGAGGAATAATGAGCAGCGAGACGAGTCTTGACGAGAGTAAGTAGAGTACTGTAGGATACGTTATCAGGACAGATTATTGATTTTTTTTTATGTGCATTCTAGCCATGAATTTTAACAAAAATAGCCTCATGCAGTAGTACTAAATGTGTGCAAACATTCGCTTAGGATTACGGCACTGCATTGGCACATCGATTGATTTTTAAATTGCAGCGCTCGATCATCTGGGCACCTCACCCGACTCTGCCATGCGTTCCTCCTTCTTCGTTCCCATATGGCAGCCGGCGTCGGAGCACCAGGTGGCGCCAACACTGTCGCCCGACGCCACGCCGGCGCCCGCGCTCTTCCCCTGGGTGCAGCCGGACCGGTCGGTGGTGGTGCCGTCGTTTCCGGGCGCCGCGACCGGCGAGCGGCTGAACGCGTCGCGCGCGCAGCAGAGCGCCGCTATGCGCGCGGAATGGGAGAGGGAGCAGGGGAGAGCGAGAGGAGAGAGCGGAGAAGGAGAAGAGGAGGAAGAGGTGAGGGAGAGAGTACGGTAGTGAGCATCGATAATTGAATGGTGTAATATCACTACGTCCTGTCACGAAAACTAACGTAGATGTAGACCCGAGAAATTATGGGCGTTATTTGGAGGGGAATACGGTAGCGAGAATGGATTATCGATTGATTAGTGTGGTTATTTTCAGAATACGGAGGAACAGGAAGGATCGAATGGCGGCAGTCGCAAGAGGAGGAATGGAGATAGTGGAGGTAACGTATCTAGGCAATATATTTGTAGTTTGGTATACAATGACTTGGTGACTTTGTGCTGCGTACTGTTTTCAAGTTTTGGGAATTTTGGCGATTTCCAATATGAGTAGAAAATGTATGCATTACATATAAAAACAAACGAAAAATTGTCGCTCAACATGGCTGTTGTCAGATCCTCCCGCGCCCCCTCCGCCGCCCAACATCGGCGCGGTGCGCGTGAGCGATCGTGCGGAGCGCATGCTGCGCGACGTGCTCGCGCGGCCGGAGACGATGCGGCAGGCTGCGGGCGCGAGTGACGCGCGAGACCCGCGCTGCAGACTGGACAGCGACAACTCGGATGGATCGGACAGTGGAATCAGCTCGAATGAGTCACTCGGAGGTAAATTTGAAAAATATTATTGTTGTAATTATTTAATCAAAGCAGCCACGTTTTAGATTTAAAAAAAATATTTTGATAACGGAATCTAGGTGATTATTTGTTGCGAGCAACTGCTAATTGTAGCTGGAGATTAGTGTTTCCCATTGATACGCTGTAATCGGGTTTCATAAAAGAAGGATAAACAATATTATTGTTGTAACCATTTAATTAAATCAGCCACGTTTCGAACCTACACGAAACGTCATCTTGATTAGCGCCCTTGAAGTGACACTGATAAATATTGTATTGTATTTCAATTTACAAAATAGGTTCCCTCATTAGTGTAGTATGGAAATGAGTGGGCCAATTGATAGGCTTAGTTGGATTCTTCTCCGTTCCCTGTAGGCTGGAACATTTTTTTTAGTTTTTAGAGGTTTAGAGGGGTGTGTTTCAAGATGTGTTTGTTTCAATGGCTGTGTATTCCCCTCAGGACCGACGATCGCGGAGGGTCCGTTCAAGAGCATGCCCGTGCAGCTGGACCGACTCCCCGGCCCCGCCAACTACCATCCCGCATTGCCTAGTGATGAGGCAATCGTCAACCCGGAAGACGCAGAGCGGCTACCCGGCACTGTGAGTTGACACATTTGTCATTTCCTGATGATGGTGAAATAATTGTGCTGCGCGAGAACTCCCTTATCTTTTTCTTCAGCATAGTTACGAATCGTACACTGGATAAAAAATGTTTAAAAGACATCGTGAAGTTGAAAAAAAATTAACAGTAGTGAGAAGGGGCTGGTTAATGCAATATTATTAGCATTTAAATAATATTTTATTATAGATATTAAATTAAATTATTTTATTAATAATAATTATTAATAATAATTCGATTGCAGTACCGTCCTCGGCTCGTGATGGACACGGACTTCGGGACGCGCACGGCGACTGTGGCGGAGATTGAGCTGTTCGAGCAGCTGATAGCCGATCGATTGGTGAGAAGACTGGGGGATTACGGTACTGTAGTCGTGGTTTAATCGATTGGCGTTTACGGTGGTATAGTGGTTAGGCCGGTTGGTGAGAAGAATTGGGAGTATTTTAGAACAAGGGATATTGTGGGCGTGATTAGATGGATTGGTGAGAGGACGAGGGATTAAGGTAAAACACGTGTTCTGTGGTGGTCGATATGTTGCTGAGAAGACTGGGGTTACGGAAGAATAAAGGGTACTGTAGTGTGATTAGACCGATTGGCGATTAGTGTTGTCTGGGGGTACTGTACTACTTGTTAGAACACTTTTGCAGTGACTATTAGAGTCTTTACTTGTTGATGGAAGATGGAGTAGGTGTGAAATCAACGATCTTGCGAGATCCGCGTTTCGAATAAGCTAGATAGCTCCTGGTTTTGGTTACACTGTACACTAACTGTCTCCCGATAGCATCCACCGATATTACAATGAATATTCAATATTACTGTTTTTATAATTAATAAATTAATAAAATATGTGCTCTCTTCCTACAGGAGGACGAGCAGCGACGGGCGGACGCCGACCTGCCCGGCCCCAGCAACAACGACATCAGTGAGGATGAGAGGATGAGGAGGAGACAGGAGTTGAGGAATCGATACCCGGTGAGGAGGGACTCTCAATGGGAGACTAACCAAAGTAGGATACGGTATCAGGGCGTTTAATCGATCCTTTTTTATGTGCATAGCTGCGCAAAAAATCGATACATGATGTGTCTCGACTATTGCAGCCTCATGGAACAATTCTTGGCTCTGTTCCGGAATAGAGGTTCTTAGGAAATAGAGAGGTCCCAAAAAAATAGAATCCATGGGACCTTTCTATTTTTTTGGGACCTTTCTATTTCCTAAGAACCTCTATTCCGGAACAGAGCCCAATTCTTCACCTTGAAATTGAAATTTCTCAAGTTATCGCATCTTCCCATACATAGTGTTCTGCTGCTATTTTTATCAAGTTTTTGGATCGATGTGTGATTGTTTATTGATTGATTACTCTTCCAGCACCACTCTGACCCCGACCTCGCGATGGCGGAGGAGGAGCGTGATCGGCTGCGTGCTGAACGACGCCTGGCGGAGGCGCGTCGCGACTTCATCGACGACCCCGACGAGCAGCAGAGAGAGTGGGACGAGGTCGTACGACAGAGGAGGAGAGCGGCTGCAGCTGCTGCAAGGGCTGCAGAGTTGGATCGCGATCCGAATGGGGATGGAGAAGGTGAGGGGGAAAGGGGAGAGGTACGGTAGATGAACGATGGGTGCATGTGTATTCGAGGAAATCTAATTGGTAGATCGCGGGCTAGTAAGGGAAGAGGACGGGCTGAATCCTCGGAATGCCTGGTCACTGGATATTTAGTAGGGCGGAGAGGGGTGCGGCGGATAGTATGGGTGTTACGATAATATGGATGAGAAGTGTGGTCGATGAGGACTACGGTGTACAATTATTGAGGAGTTATTTTGGAGCATTGTTAAGTGAAACTGGTAGTTGATGCATTAGTAACGAAAGTTGAAGTGCTGAAACTGCGGTGCGCCTAGGCTCAAACAATTTTCTGCCCGGGCGTGTACATGAAATTTGTAGCACGCGGATTTGAAACTATGTCGATTGCTCTGATGGGACTTTTTTTCGAATTACATAGTGATGACGCAATATAATAGTATTTCTTCGCTCAGACGACGAGTCGTCCTCGGAGGCGTCGTCGACCGCCTCGAAGATGGAGCCGGAAGAGCAGGTGAGAGAGGGACGGGTGATATCCTAATTAGTTTAAATTAGTTAATTGCACTATTGCGTCTTTAATAGCTATTTGATACTTTCGATATTCGCTACACTATTATGGGTGGCTAATTGAATTCTTCACCCCTGGTTTCTTGGCCATACAAAAGAGGAGTAATAAGTGACTTGTGGTTTAGTATTCAATTTATCTACTCTTTAATTAAATTAATATTTAAATTAAGCACGAGTTGGTGCGTGCGCTGCGCGACGCGATCGCAGGCATCGACCTGACGACCATCGACAATGATCGACACAGAAGACTCGTGAAGCATCTGAGAAGAGCGCTGAGTGCAAATGGTACGGTAGGGGAGGAGAGGAGCAATGGTCTGACCCTCTCAATTCTGCATGCTCTCTCGCGCTGTATGATCGATGAGAGAGCATGTAGAGTGAGGAGAGTCTGATCATTACTCGGGGAAAGGGATACGATATTGCAGTTATGAAATGATACGATTAACAAAAATGGCTAGTCATTTACAAAAGGCGAGAAAGCTGATAAAAAAACGTGCGAGGATCCGAACGCTAGTGGTAGACAACAACGGAGTGTGGTGTTCTTTTATATATGTAATAGAAGAAATGGGGGGAGGTTACGGTAGTTGTTGGTTACGGTAGAACCATTGTGTTTTGTTTCAGGAGGAATATCTCGCGAGGAGGTTATGCGTTTCCGCGTCAACGAGATCAATGTGGAGAACAGGCAGAGACTGGTGAGTATTCAAAAATAATGCAATTTTATTAGAATATTTGGGATGCGGACAAGAAAAAAAACAATTAGACGGAACAAAATCACTTGAATTTATAACAAATGTCTAACAGCAGGCACTTTGTAGTTGCACTGTCTGTTCAAATTGTTGGTGCTTGTCCAGTCGAACAATACGTCGAGGATTTTTGGTTCCCAAAAATATATACCACTCAACACTGCTCTCATTGATTCGTGCACCGTAGACACTGGCACTGTAGTGAGTATGGTCACTGTATCTAGCGGATTACGGTGTCCGTCTTAGGATTACAGTATCCATCCAAGTCTTACTGTATCTATCAGGCGTCCCTATTTGGGTTACTGTATCCCTCATTCTCCTCTCAATGTCAGAACGCTCTCCGTCACTTTGCCTACCCTCTCTATAGCGGCTATAGGACTACCGTCACTATAGTGGCTTACTGTATCTATCCTAGGGTTACGGTATCCATCATTTTTTTATTTCTCAGAACGCGACTCGTCACTCTCCGTACTCCGTCTCCTCCATCGTCGTCTCTCGTCTCTCGCTGGCAGAGATTGCTGTGAGGGCGGATGTGATACGACAACAGGCAACCAATATACTCTATCCGTTGGAGGTGAGGAATTGAGATTGAAATAGGGGAGGTTTGATGACGTCATGCGCCTGTTATGTGTTTAAAATTGGCTGTAAAAATTAATTTAGCACTTTCTGAAAGTTTATTGTAGAACCATAATGATGATAGCGTGCCAATGTATCAATCGATAATCGCTCGTTACCAGATCTAGTACCATCTGAATCTGTAAATTGATTACTGTAGGCTGCAGTCTGCAGCAAGTATCAATCGATAACTGCTCGCTGTGCCAGATCTACTACCAGCTGCACCTGGCGGACGTTCTGTGGCCACTGTCGGGACGTGACGTGCGACTGGGCGACAACGTGTACACGCACGACGAGGTCAACCGAGTGCTCGGTGCAGTGACGCCGTTGGTAAGGGGCTTTTTATTTGTGTTATTAATTAAAGAAAATAGTGGTCAAATAGGTCCTTGCGTGCGAAGATAGGCACTTCTGCACTTTGCATATATAAGGGTGTCCCGAAAGTTTTTGCACTTTCAGTTTTTCGAAAAATTTCGAAAAATTACACTTCCTGGCCTCCAATTGTCACTTGTCTTATCAATGCAAAAAATTAACGAAATTAATTATGCTGTTGGCTTGTCGGAATATTACCTAGTAATGACGCAATATGCAGTTAAGTGATTTCCGAAACTTAACTTTCGGACTCTAAATCTAAATGAATATTGAAGATAATTAAATGCAACTTTATGAGTGTAATTAGAGTGAATTTAACTAGCATTTCCGGGTCTAATCCTTGATCGTTTCTTCGCAAATTAATGAAAACTCGAAAATCGTCGGAAATATTTTTTTCGACATTTTCAAATTTCCTACTCCTTCATCCCCAATTCTCACCAAATATGGTTTATAAACAATTATAAGTGAATAGGAATTCATAGCCACCGATTTTACGTAGAAAATCCCAGCGGTTAAAAAAACACGTTGAAATTTCAATATTGCGTAGTGATGACGAAATTATTCAGAAATTGTTCGCAATCACCCGTTGACTCATTTTGCACTTTGGGTAAACTTTTTCGACTCCTCCCCGAGATAAAATTTCAAAACTAGTGAAGTTCAGGCCTGTGTATGGTAAGTTTGCAGTTCTACAGAAGGCACCGTGTGCCTCACATCTCCCTAGTCAAGACTCGAAAAGTAGTGAGAGCCGGCCCTCATAGTAACATACTACAACAATGTCCCATACGGCCGATGCGAAAATCTTGAGAAGCAAAAACGTTAAAAAGTGCAAAGACTTTCGGGACACCCTTATAAATCGGATTAATGTAGCGAGAGAGTGCAGGACAGACACATGAAGGCTTCTGTCGACATCCCCCGCCCTATGCTAATTGCGAACTTGCGAAAAACCCATTTGACCTATGGTTGGAATGTCGAAAACGTATGCTACACCTCTGGTAAATGATGTTATTGATAAGGATAATGAATAACTGAGAAAGTTGCAACAAAAAGTGTTGACTTGGGAGTGTTGTGGCGTAACCACCGCTGGTGAATGGCTTATTTATTTATTTGATACGAATAAGAGAATATCGTGATGGAAAAGGATGAATAGTGAGAGATGCTCTAAACGGGGTCAGGCGTAAATATATATAGCGAAAAAAAACTATGTTGTAAATCAGAAATTATAATGGTTGAACTGCGTTTTGATTGAAACTTAACAAAATGCACGTCAAGGTGAATTGAGGTTACGTGGCGGTGTTTAGTTGGTTTGCAGCAGCACATGTGTGATTAGCTCTGTACATGTTACACTAGAAAATAAACAGTCTGCACATGCTTTTCGTTGAATACATTTAGTGGCCAATTAATACAATAAATCGAAATAAACTAGTTACCGTAATCTGTGTCTCTCTTCAGGTTCCGCCGGGCGCGGACCGCGACGACTTCCATCAGTTGATGCGCAAGCGCGCCATCACCGCCGCCTCCCTGACCGGCCGAGCGTACGGAGAGAATCGAGGAGAGCAAGGGTGAGTGGGGGGTACTGTGGCGTAAGGGATACGGTAGTCTACTGTGGAGGAGGTTGAATGGGTGACCGCAAATACTGTAGAGGTTGCTGGGGGGGGGGGGGGTGGGATACGGTATGATGCACTGGGAAATACGGCGACTCGATAAATGAACCGCTCACACTAGTTACACTACACTTGTGCACACTTAAAAATCAAACAATTTTGTTGCAACTCATTTTACCGTTTGCATCTTCTTGCAGGTTCCTGTACCAGCCGCCCCGTCTGCCGGACATGTCGGCGTCGCGCACTTTCGGCGACGTGAGCAACGTGCTGGCAGCTATTGCTGGCGACTTCACCGCGCTCGCAGAGGCCATCGATGAGCTGCCCCTGACGATGCCTGATATTATGAGGTACGGTAGAGGGGAGGTGGGTTACTGTAGGTGTACGGTAGGTGGAAGGGGAGATATAGTGAATTGCTTTTGAGGCACAGGGCTCCGAGGTTACTATTGGAGGGAATTTCGCATGAGCTTATGTGGGGAAAAGTGTAGGGTAGGAGGTGGATGCGGTGTTGAGGGGATTACGGTAGTAGCCACGGATTGCAGACTGGACAATCGGACGGCGCACACATTGGGCTCGCACCTGCGACACTACAGAGACTACCTGGACGCGCAAGTCAATATTTTATTGTTTTTATTAATATTATTTTTACAAAGTTATTTGTTGTGCTTGGCACTCACTGCCCTGCTTACTTCTGAATAGGGTTGGTTAAATCGGTTCGAGCCGAAGGTTAACCTCGGCTCGTGGTCGGCCCGTGATCGAGAGGGAGCGCGCGGTCCGAGCCGCGAGCCCGAGGTTAACCGCTGGACCGCGGTCCTTCGCGGTCCAGCGGTGAACCCCCGTCTCGGCTAAGGAACTTCCTGAGTTCTCTCCTTACCAGTGAAGCCAGTGCGCCGGACTATGTAGCATACTTAGTGAAGTGGTTGTGCTTTTTGCCTTCCACCCGCACGTCGTTGGTTCGATCCCCCGACGCTCCCTTTTTGCTCTCTTTTATTTTGTTCCTGTATTTATACTCGTTTTCAATGTCTCTTTTTAGATGCCCGTCGTTCCTAGTCCAGCCTCAATCATTTGGCAACATTTTATCTCCCGAGATGACGCCACATCGTCGCCGTAGAACTCGATTTTCTGCTGTACTTGCGAGGGCAGTTGTTCCATTTGGCCCGTTCTTCTCCATCGGAGTCGACAATGGGCACAAAATGTTCCCAAATGACTGAAGCTGGACTAGAATCAACACACATCTAAAAAAGAGACAAGGAAAACGAGTACAAACACAGAACAATCAAAATAAAAAGAGAGAAAAAAGGGAGCGTCGTCGGGGGATCGAACCAACGACGTGCGGGTGGAAGGCAAAAACCACAACCACTTTACTAAGGATGCTATACACTCCGGCGCACTGGCTTCACTGGTAAGGAGAGAACTCAGGAAGTTCCTTACCCGAGACGGGGGTTCACCGCTGGACCGCGAAGGACCGCGGTCCAGCGGTTAACCTCGGGCTCGCGGCTCGGACCGCGCACTCTCTCTCGATCACGGTGAACCGGCTCGGTGACGGGCTTTTCGCGGGCTTTATCGTTGCAAAAAGGGACGGTCAACCGTGTGCCGAGCTTCACCGATTTTACCAACCCTACTTCTGAACCTTCCTTTGGAGACTGTCGTGCAGAAAGTGTACGCCAATATAGGTAACTAATTAAGAAGTTTTCATTAAAATTGGTGTGCTAATTAGTAGTCGTTTGTCAGGCGTGCGAAAGCGGGTACCCGCTGCGGGCGGACACGCATCTGGTCGACGACGTTCCCGACGAGCCCACCTTTGCGAGGGAGATCATGCAGTACGTATATTTTAATTTTTTAAAATCATGTAAACAACTCGGCTGGGTCTTAAAGCTGCGATTCCAAACACACATTTTCGCCGGCCCAGATCTCTCATTTTCACACACTCTCCCGCCTAGCATAAACACGTCAGATATTTCGTAAACGCGTCAGATTTCTATCGGAAGTTCGATAAAAAAACAGGTCAGATAGGGGACAATTCTTACTAAACTCGACATTCTGCGTATTCCTAGATGGGTCTCGAGTCTCTAAACTGCCTGGTTCAAAAAAGTGTAAACGCAGAATCTGGGCCAACGAAAATGTATGATTCCAAATGAGATTTCGATTCAACAGTAATTCATCATAATACGCCTCATCCGGATTTGGCAAGGAATGAGATTACGAAAAGTTTTTTTTTAAATAAAAAATCGATAAATTACCGTATCAGGCTGCCGGACGACGGCGAGGCGCCACAGCGTCAGGAGGAGGAGGTCGACGAGGAAACTGCGCGGCAACGCGCGGAGGATGCTGCGGCACTTGAGCAGATGCATGTCGATCTCATGCATGAGATGATGAGAGGAGCGGCGGTGAATGAGGGAGGAAATGGGGAGGAGGAGAGGGAGAGAAGAGTGGAGATTGGAATGGAAGGAAATGAAGAGGTCGAAGCAGACGTACCCGAGGAGGAAGAGGTGCCCAGAGCGCTACCGGCCCCGCCACCCGACTTTTAGAGTGTGGTACCGCCCGACCCCGATATTGTTACCCAATGATACCCACAAGTTTTTAGACCCGGCCCCAAACCATGATCTTGTTCCAAACCTTGTTCCATTTGTTGTCTAGGCATTGAATTTGTTGTTGCCCCCCACGCCTCCTGTTTTCAACGCTATTTCTATGAACCGAATTAATTGTTGTTGTTTCTTTGCTAAGTATCGATTTTTCCTTTGCTAATTATCGATTTTTCTTTGCTAACTAACGATTTTGATCACCACCAATAGCTGTGTGCACCGTTAGTCCTGTTGACGAGCATAATCCCTCGGTGATTTTGAGTTTCGCAGTTTACATCTCCCCCTTTGCTAAGCAATTGAGAGCTTTCTCGATGATCTGTACTATTGATCTTTCTCTATTCTGACGACTTTAGGCGACCCTTGTTTTCCTCAATCGAGTTCGACTTTCGGTTGAAATTATCCTATTTTTCTCTACTCTCGTGTTATTTGCACTTTCATTTTTTGGTACATCCCAATTTCTATCGTTTCCATGTAAATGCTTCATCGCAGTTAATGAATTCACCATTTGGTTCATTGCATTATCCCTAGTTCTAATAAGTTTCACCCATTGTTCTAATCGTCGTTTAATTTTAATTATGTGTTGTTCTTAACTTAAAATGCAATTCAATTCCCCCCTACCATAACCCCAGGATTCACCCAGTACCCCAAACCAGGAGTGTCTTTCTCGTATGCAATCTCCAACCAGTTATTTGTTGTCACGTTTCAATTGATTCGCTTCAGAACCCAACCTGTTGTTTGTTTTAGTGTGGATCTGTTTGATTCTAAATCTCACCGTTGATGCTAACCGAACAATTCCATGATTTTTTATTTTTTTTGTGTTGACCTATTCTATCGTTTTCGATAAACTTGTGAAGTAGTTTTGACTCGATACGACGGAATTGTTATTATTTGAAAAGGGCAGGGCATGAAGGGACGCATGTTTTGGTTGATTTGATTTCCAGAGATGTGATTAGAGGCTCCAATTTGCAGTCTCAGTCATCGTTCATTGCTCTACAGTCCTCAAAGTGAACGAAGTTGTCTATTCAACATTCGAAAGAGACGAAGCAGAAGCCAGTGAGCTGAAAAAAAATAAATGCTCTAAATTACAATTTTATATATTTTTTGAAATATAAGGTCAATCACTTTTAGAATACGGTATTCTGTGCAAGACCTTCCTTAAATTTTTAAATTACTGTAGCTCGAGCCTGATAACGACGATTCCGCAAAGTTGTTTTTCTTAATTATTTTCGTAATTTTCTGGATTTATTTCGATTTTTACAAGTTATTTGATATCTCAACAATTCGACGATACCTCAGAGAGTGATGGTGGGTCGAAAGAGTGGCTCGATTTCGCGCGACTCGCAGCGTATTGCGAAGAGAATCGTCGGGCACATGGGGTCGGTTTCTTTTTGACATGATGGACTCAGCTCAGATCACAGTCGCTTATATTTAGTGAACGATAGGTTTAAGTTTGGCTTGAACTCGTAGATATTGTAGTAGCGAGCTGCCTTTGTCAAGCGAGTTCACGCTGGTTCATGACATTCCATGGCAAAACTCCACTTTCTCGCCCGGAATGCGCTTGTATTTTAGAATTATGCGACATTCTCCTTTACAGCATGGCGAAGCTCATGACGTCGGACAGGTTGACTTCAGAGGAGAGGAAGGAAATGAAGAGGAGCGAGTGCAGATTCGCCTTCAAAGTGAGTCTATTTCTCGCCTCTTTTACTTGCTTCTTTCTATTTCTCGCCTCTTTTACTTGCTTCTTTCGATTTCGTTTATTGGTTGCACCGGCTTGTCCATGACGCTTTTACCGATATACATGATGCAAATATTATTCAATACCGACCTAGAATGACTAACAAGCATATCATTTGTTCTTAGTCCTTTCCCAATTCGGCAACATCGTCTGTCACAATATTCGCCCACCTTTTATCATTCCTTTCTCTCTGCTTAATATAAGACCTTCCATAATATTATACTTAATATCATGCCGTAAACGAATCTGCTCCTTCGAGGTGCAAGGTCACTCGGGTGAGGATTCGTGGATGAGCTACGAGCAGTTCAACCCGCGGCCGATGGTTGATGAATATGCGGAGTCCCTCGAATTGGAGTTATTCGACAAGGAGGAGGAGAGGGAGAAGAGCGGACGAAGGGGACAGCAGGTGCATTTTAAATCGATTTAACTTTTTTGTTGCATTTTTGTGATCAAGAGCTGGCATTTGTAACGTTCTCGCAGGACTAGATGTATTAATGGCTTTCCTTTTACCATCGTTGCTAGTAGTTCGTCTTGTCGCTTTTTGAGGCAAAGCAAATCATGCGCTATCGCCCAATTGGATGATCCTGTTTGTTTCCAGAGTGCTTGGCTGTCCGTTGGATCGAAGAAGGTTGTCGATGCGGGGGAAAAAAGGTGAAGAAGGAAGTGAAGCTGGATGAGAAGGAGGAGGAAGACGAACTGTCTGATGAGGTTGGAACTTCGAGTAACTACGATAGACCACCAGGCGCAACTCTAAAGAAGATCGATTGGAGGCTCTCTAAATATTTGAACTGTTTACGTTCCTCTGTTCTGAATGCGCAAATTACGTCAAGTTAACGGCACCACTTTTATTTGCAACCCACTTTTTGATGATAGACTGACTTGATCTTGCTGATTTGATCTGATCTTGGAATGTAGAAATACTATGCCGACGTGTGATTGAAAATGAGTGAAATACATTGCACCGAAATGGGCACGCAGTAGCGAGATGGTTAACATTCCTGCTGGTAAATAACGAAAGGACACGTTTCGACATTGTGTGATGATCGTAGAATTTTAAAAAAAATGTAATATATATTAATCGTTCAGGAGAAAGCCAGACCAGTGGGAAGACAGAGGAGGGAGAAGAAGAAGGAGGAGGTGGAGGAACCAGAGTACACCATTGAGAAGATTGTCGAACACATAAAGTCAGTCACCTCCTCCTAATTTTAATGATGACAAGCCAATTAATAATTACGAAAAATACCAAATTTTGAACGAAGAAAAGCGAAATTGACGTTGTTTTGGCTATACAATTTGGGATACTTGACGATTGTAGATGCGAGTGACACTATATTTTTTTGTTCAAATTAATATATGTCGTTTATAATTGTGTTTGGTAGATGACGTACGGGATAGTGCCTGCGGAGCTTGAAAAGTAGTACTATAAAAGCATTGTTTCCTTATCATTCGAATTCCTTTTCTCATTTTGTCTTACAGATGGGCGCAGATTGTGGCCACGAGCTGGCTGGCGTATGATGAGGACGAATTCAAGACGAGCAAATGACCCTACGGGTTCAGAGTGAGTTGGCATGTGTCATCCGATGTGTTAACATCATGATTCATCTTAACTGCGATAATCGACAGGTGAAATGGGTTGGGTTCTCGGACGAGGAGGATACGTGGCAGACGTACGAGAGCTTCAACGAGGAATCGCTGCCGAAAAGTACGGACGGAAGAATGGAATAGAGCTGTTTCCGGAGAAGGTGGGTTACTGTATACTTTGTGCATACGGTATCCGGAGTATACATGTGTTACTGTAACCTATATCAGTTCTGTATGTTGGGTTATGGATACTTCAAAATGTGGTCTTACACTTCGGAAAGAGGGATATTTTGAACGAGGAATGTAGTACAAAGTGCATGTGTACTCTGTGAGTGCCAGCACTGACGCACTTCGGGTGAGGAGGGGCAGGGTTGGCCGCCTCTCCCTCTCCTGCCGTGTGAAACTTTAGTCAAAGTTACCGACTAAGCACACATTTCGATTAAAAAAATGCGACGTTGATGATTATTAGTTTGGATGTGAAAACGGTGAAAATAAGTCTCCAAAATAACTGTGAACACAAGCACGTTGTAATGTGTTTTTTTCTCTTTTCTGTCTGAGGAAGAGGAGAGGGTGATTGAGGAATGCCCAACATGATTATTTGGATTTACACATCGCACAAATTGATTGGTTCCTTGTTTTTAACCGCAATGAATTCGTGTGATCATGCTCTATCGAATGAAACTGATTTTGGAATTTTAATCGATGAATGAAAGATTAATGAAAGGAATATTCGTAATTGTGTTATCATCGGAACAAACAACACTCAGAACAACACCAAGTATATTTATAATATCACTAATATCCTCCCATTTTTTTCGCGCAGGCTCTCCCGCTTTTGGACCAAAATATACTCGAATGAATCGATAAATAGGACGAGAAAGGAAAAGCGACCGTGACAGTGAGCAAACGACGGTTGACGCAATTTCTTTCAGTATTCGTAGCGAGACTCCCTCTTTGTACTTCCCCGCGGCAATGCCTGCTCATGTATGGAACACGTTTTACCTTGGTACAACGTTGTAATTCAATTAACTTCAAATATTTACTCCGCGAAGCGGTTATGATCGTTGTATGATGTTTGTCGTTGATTGTCGACACAGATTAAATGGCCATCGTGGCCCCTTCCAAAAAGACAAGGTAGGAGGGTAAAAAATGGGTTACAAAAACACATGGTAGGAGTTATTTTCAAAAATTTTCGCCTGCGGCAGCATTAGCATAATGAATTCCCAAAGCAGGTGATTGGAAGACGTGCCTCTCGGTAGTTTGTCATGTGCACCGTGAGGTGCATGCACCGTAGTTCACTTTCATGCACCATGAGAATATTGATTATCGATTTATTGATTTTTAATGTTGGTCTTGAGATGCCTAGGGATAGGCTTAGGTTTGCTGATGACCTACCATAGATCGATAATCCTTCTAAGGGCGCATAAAATGCACCATGGTGCACACGGTGCACGGTGCACATGACAAACTGCCGTGCCTCTCAGAGCGAACGAACGCCTGTTCAACTTTACTTCAGATCTGGCTCGGGCGCATCTTCCTGCCCGGCACCTACCGTATACCTCCGACGGGAGTTCGACGGGTCGAGCAATATTAGTTGTGTCACATAGTTGATTCACCGTTGTAATTTCTGTTGTATATTTGTTGAAGATAATTGTGTATATTTATGACTATTGATAATAAAATATGAATTCAGCACTGGTTAATATATTTCTAAAATCACACATATTACAAATAAATAAAAGGAATGATATGAGGAAATGGCAGTTTGGAGGGAAAGAGAGATGATCGACGAAGAGAATGTGTGATGTTAACACGGTAATATTCGCAGATGCGGATTACTTTAAGACAGCTATGTTTTCATCGTGATAGGAATGTACTGGAGAGAGTGGAACATGGTAGGCTAGCGAAATGTGCATAATAATATTCGTTCCTACCTTGTGTACTGCACATTAATGGATGACAAGAGCTTGGTGAAGTAATTAATTAGTGATCTAGTATTGATAAATATAAATTAATGCCAAAATATCACTGCTCCACACTAATGTGTGAGTCTTACAGTGGGAAATAAAAAGTTGAAAAAATTCGATTTTTGTATCAAGTTTGATCGGTTCAATAACTAAATTTTTGAAGTATTTCTATGGACATTATTATCAAAAAAGGGTCGAGCAATGATGAATTGCTCGTAAAAATTTTTTCAGCTCATTTGGTCATGTTTAACATAGTCAACACAAGGTAGGAACCCACCGTAGCCACTGTAACGTTACAAACGTTGGTAACGTTGGGTTTCTACCTTGTGTTGACTATGTTAAACATGACCAAATGAGCTGAAAATTTTTTTACGAGCAATTCATCATTGCTCGACCCTTTTTTGATAATAATGTCCATAGAAATACTTCAAAAATTTTGTTATTGAATCGATCAAACTTGATACAAAAATCGAATTTTTTCAACTTTTTATTTCCCACTGTAAGACTCACACATTAGTGTGGAGCAGTGATATTTTGGCATTAATTTATATTTATCAATACTAGATCACTAATTAATTACTTCACCAAGCTCTTGTCATCCATTAATGTGCAGTACACAAGGTAGGAACGAATATTATTATGCAGATGTCGCCGGCCTACCATGTTCCACTCTCTTCCACACCTTCCCATCACGATGAAACAATAACTATCTTAAAGTAATCAGCATCTGCGAATATAACCGTGTCAGCATCACACTTTCTCTTCATCGATCACCTCTCTTCCCCTCCAAACTGCCATTTCCTAATTCTATTTCCTCATATCATTTCTTTCATTTATTTGGGTTACTGTATACTTTGTGCATACGGTATCCGGAGTATACATGTGTTACTGTAACCTATATCAGTTCTGTATGTTGGGTTATGGATACTTCAAAATGTGGTCTTACACTTCGGAAAGAGGGATATTTTGAACGAGGAATGTAGTACAAAGTGCATGTGTACTCTGTGAGTGCCAGCACTGACGCACTTCGGGTGAGGAGGGGCAGGGTTGGCCGCCTCTCCCTCTCCTGCCGTGTGAAACTTTAGTCAAAGTTACCGACTAAGCACACATTTCGATTAAAAAAATGCGACGTTGATGATTATTAGTTTGGATGTGAAAACGGTGAAAATAAGTCTCCAAAATAACTGTGAACACAAGCACGTTGTAATGTGTTTTTTTCTCTTTTCTGTCTGAGGAAGAGGAGAGGGTGATTGAGGAATGCCCAACATGATTATTTGGATTTACACATCGCACAAATTGATTGGTTCCTTGTTTTTAACCGCAATGAATTCGTGTGATCATGCTCTATCGAATGAAACTGATTTTGGAATTTTAATCGATGAATGAAAGATTAATGAAAGGAATATTCGTAATTGTGTTATCATCGGAACAAACAACACTCAGAACAACACCAAGTATATTTATAATATCACTAATATCCTCCCATTTTTTTCGCGCAGGCTCTCCCGCTTTTGGACCAAAATATACTCGAATGAATCGATAAATAGGACGAGAAAGGAAAAGCGACCGTGACAGTGAGCAAACGACGGTTGACGCAATTTCTTTCAGTATTCGTAGCGAGACTCCCTCTTTGTACTTCCCCGCGGCAATGCCTGCTCATGTATGGAACACGTTTTACCTTGGTACAACGTTGTAATTCAATTAACTTCAAATATTTACTCCGTGAAGCGGTTATGATCGTTGTATGATGTTTGTCGTTGATTGTCGACACAGATTAAATGGCCATCGTGGCCCCTTCCAAAAAGACAAGGTAGGAGGGTAAAAAATGGGTTACAAAAACACATGGTAGGAGTTATTTTCAAAAATTTTCGCCTGCGGCAGCATTAGCATAATGAATTCCCAAAGCAGGTGATTGGAAGACGTGCCTCTCGGTAGTTTGTCATGTGCACCGTGAGGTGCATGCACCGTAGTTCACTTTCATGCACCATGAGAATATTGATTATCGATTTATTGATTTTTAATGTTGGTCTTGAGATGCCTAGGGATAGGCTTAGGTTTGCTGATGACCTACCATAGATCGATAATCCTTCTAAGGGCGCATAAAATGCACCATGGTGCACACGGTGCACGGTGCACATGACAAACTGCCGTGCCTCTCAGAGCGAACGAACGCCTGTTCAACTTTACTTCAGATCTGGCTCGGGCGCATCTTCCTGCCCGGCACCTACCGTATACCTCCGACGGGAGTTCGACGGGTCGAGCAATATTAGTTGTGTCACATAGTTGATTCACCGTTGTAATTTCTGTTGTATATTTGTTGAAGATAATTGTGTATATTTATGACTATTGATAATAAAATATGAATTCAGCACTGGTTAATATATTTCTAAAATCACACATATTACAAATAAATAAAAGGAATGATATGAGGAAATGGCAGTTTGGAGGGAAAGAGAGATGATCGACGAAGAGAATGTGTGATGTTAACACGGTAATATTCGCAGATGCGGATTACTTTAAGACAGCTATGTTTTCATCGTGATAGGAATGTACTGGAGAGAGTGGAACATGGTAGGCTAGCGAAATGTGCATAATAATATTCGTTCCTACCTTGTGTACTGCACATTAATGGATGACAAGAGCTTGGTGAAGTAATTAATTAGTGATCTAGTATTGATAAATATAAATTAATGCCAAAATATCACTGCTCCACACTAATGTGTGAGTCTTACAGTGGGAAATAAAAAGTTGAAAAAATTCGATTTTTGTATCAAGTTTGATCGGTTCAATAACTAAATTTTTGAAGTATTTCTATGGACATTATTATCAAAAAAGGGTCGAGCAATGATGAATTGCTCGTAAAAATTTTTTCAGCTCATTTGGTCATGTTTAACATAGTCAACACAAGGTAGGAACCCACCGTAGCCACTGTAACGTTACAAACGTTGGTAACGTTGGGTTTCTACCTTGTGTTGACTATGTTAAACATGACCAAATGAGCTGAAAATTTTTTTACGAGCAATTCATCATTGCTCGACCCTTTTTTGATAATAATGTCCATAGAAATACTTCAAAAATTTTGTTATTGAATCGATCAAACTTGATACAAAAATCGAATTTTTTCAACTTTTTATTTCCCACTGTAAGACTCACACATTAGTGTGGAGCAGTGATATTTTGGCATTAATTTATATTTATCAATACTAGATCACTAATTAATTACTTCACCAAGCTCTTGTCATCCATTAATGTGCAGTACACAAGGTAGGAACGAATATTATTATGCAGATGTCGCCGGCCTACCATGTTCCACTCTCTTCCACACCTTCCCATCACGATGAAACAATAACTATCTTAAAGTAATCAGCATCTGCGAATATTACCGTGTCAGCATCACACTTTCTCTTCATCGATCACCTCTCTTCCCCTCCAAACTGCCATTTCCTAATTCTATTTCCTCATATCATTTCTTTCATTTATTTGGGTTACTGTATACTTTGTGCATACGGTATCCGGAGTATACATGTGTTACTGTAACCTATATCAGTTCTGTATGTTGGGTTATGGATACTTCAAAATGTGGTCTTACACTTCGGAAAGAGGGATATTTTGAACGAGGAATGTAGTACAAAGTGCATGTGTACTCTGTGAGTGCCAGCACTGACGCACTTCGGGTGAGGAGGGGCAGGGTTGGCCGCCTCTCCCTCTCCTGCCGTGTGAAACTTTAGTCAAAGTTACCGACTAAGCACACATTTCGATTAAAAAAATGCGACGTTGATGATTATTAGTTTGGATGTGAAAACGGTGAAAATAAGTCTCCAAAATAACTGTGAACACAAGCACGTTGTAATGTGTTTTTTTCTCTTTTCTGTCTGAGGAAGAGGAGAGGGTGATTGAGGAATGCCCAACATGATTATTTGGATTTACACATCGCACAAATTGATTGGTTCCTTGTTTTTAACCGCAATGAATTCGTGTGATCATGCTCTATCGAATGAAACTGATTTTGGAATTTTAATCGATGAATGAAAGATTAATGAAAGGAATATTCGTAATTGTGTTATCATCGGAACAAACAACACTCAGAACAACACCAAGTATATTTATAATATCACTAATATCCTCCCATTTTTTTCGCGCAGGCTCTCCCGCTTTTGGACCAAAATATACTCGAATGAATCGATAAATAGGACGAGAAAGGAAAAGCGACCGTGACAGTGAGCAAACGACGGTTGACGCAATTTCTTTCAGTATTCGTAGCGAGACTCCCTCTTTGTACTTCCCCGCGGCAATGCCTGCTCATGTATGGAACACGTTTTACCTTGGTACAACGTTGTAATTCAATTAACTTCAAATATTTACTCCGCGAAGCGGTTATGATCGTTGTATGATGTTTGTCGTTGATTGTCGACACAGATTAAATGGCCATCGTGGCCCCTTCCAAAAAGACAAGGTAGGAGGGTAAAAAATGGGTTACAAAAACACATGGTAGGAGTTATTTTCAAAAATTTTCGCCTGCGGCAGCATTAGCATAATGAATTCCCAAAGCAGGTGATTGGAAGACGTGCCTCTCGGTAGTTTGTCATGTGCACCGTGAGGTGCATGCACCGTAGTTCACTTTCATGCACCATGAGAATATTGATTATCGATTTATTGATTTTTAATGTTGGTCTTGAGATGCCTAGGGATAGGCTTAGGTTTGCTGATGACCTACCATAGATCGATAATCCTTCTAAGGGCGCATAAAATGCACCATGGTGCACACGGTGCACGGTGCACATGACAAACTGCCGTGCCTCTCAGAGCGAACGAACGCCTGTTCAACTTTACTTCAGATCTGGCTCGGGCGCATCTTCCTGCCCGGCACCTACCGTATACCTCCGACGGGAGTTCGACGGGTCGAGCAATATTAGTTGTGTCACATAGTTGATTCACCGTTGTAATTTCTGTTGTATATTTGTTGAAGATAATTGTGTATATTTATGACTATTGATAATAAAATATGAATTCAGCACTGGTTAATATATTTCTAAAATCACACATATTACAAATAAATAAAAGGAATGATATGAGGAAATGGCAGTTTGGAGGGAAAGAGAGATGATCGACGAAGAGAATGTGTGATGTTAACACGGTAATATTCGCAGATGCGGATTACTTTAAGACAGCTATGTTTTCATCGTGATAGGAATGTACTGGAGAGAGTGGAACATGGTAGGCTAGCGAAATGTGCATAATAATATTCGTTCCTACCTTGTGTACTGCACATTAATGGATGACAAGAGCTTGGTGAAGTAATTAATTAGTGATCTAGTATTGATAAATATAAATTAATGCCAAAATATCACTGCTCCACACTAATGTGTGAGTCTTACAGTGGGAAATAAAAAGTTGAAAAAATTCGATTTTTGTATCAAGTTTGATCGGTACAATAACTAAATTTTTGAAGTATTTCTATGGACATTATTATCAAAAAAGGGTCGAGCAATGATGAATTGCTCGTAAAAAATTTTTCAGCTCATTTGGTCATGTTTAACATAGTCAACACAAGGTAGGAACCCACCGTAGCCACTGTAACGTTACAAACGTTGGTAACGTTGGGTTTCTACCTTGTGTTGACTATGTTAAACATGACCAAATGAGCTGAAAATTTTTTTACGAGCAATTCATCATTGCTCGACCCTTTTTTGATAATAATGTCCATAGAAATACTTCAAAAATTTTGTTATTGAATCGATCAAACTTGATACAAAAATCGACTTTTTTCAACTTTTTATTTCCCACTGTAAGACTCACATATTAGTGTGGAGCAGTGATATTTTGGCATTAATTTATCTTTATTAATAATATATCTCTAATTAATCACTTCACCAAGCTCTTATCATCCATTAATGTGCAGTGTGCAAGGTAGGAACGAATAGTATTATGCAGATGTCGCCGGCCTACCATGTTCCACTCTCTTCCACACCTTCCCATCACGATGAAACAATAACTATCTTAAAGTAATCAGCATCTGCGAATATAACCGTGTCAGCATCACACTTTCTCTTCATCGATCACCTCTCTTCCCCTCCAAACTGCCATTTCCTAATTCTATTTCCTCATATCATTTCTTTCATTTATTTGTAATATGTGTGACTAATAGAAATATATTGACAAGTTCTGAATTCATATTTTATTATCAATAACAGTATAAATACACACAACTATCTTCAACGAACAAAAAAAATTTACAACAGTGAATCAACTATGTGACACAACTAATATTGGTCGACCCGTCGAACTCCCGTTGAGGTATACGGTAGGTGCCGGGCAGGAAGATTCGCCCGAGCCAGATCTGGAATGAAGCTCGTTTTACATCGTTTTTTATCATTATTTAAGCTATATTTATCAATTCCTATTAAATTATGATGATTTCTGATGGTTTCATTAGTTACCCCAAAAAATTTTTTTCCCATGGCAGCCGGCCCAAAACCACATGGTAGGAGTTCCCTACGTTATATTACGGAACTATTTAATCTGTGAGCTCAGTAGGGTGAGGACCGACGACCGTGTGCCCTGGGTTCGATGTCCGTGGTGTGCATTACATCTTTTGCCGATTTTTCTTTGAGTTGTGTTGAACAATTAAAGTTACCGGGAATCGAACCGAAAATTTTGAATTCGCGCGCAGGCCGAATTTGAATTCCCGCGCCCTGGCATTTTGCCAGCTCGTACGCGTTGCGGTCGGGTTGCGCGCGTTGCGGATTTTCTTTTCGGCCTTTCTTTACTCGATTCTGTTACTTTCTGAGACGATAGACGTCCGTCGCCGGGATTTAATACCCCACAAGAGTCGGCGCTGCTCCCGGGGGGACGAGCCCCGATGAAACATTACTTTTTCGCGCTAGATTTTAGTCTATTTGGGAATTTTATTTTCTGAATTGATTAGAATGGCGTCCTGAGTGAGTTTTTTTTGTATTATTTGTTTCACGATAAAAGGTGAGGTAGCTTCTGGACATTTGTGAGACTCCGCCAACCGGGCAATCTATGTTCCATGATTGCGCTGACTTTGTCCGTAAAGTAAACGTCCCCTCGAAGTCTCTCCTGGCCGTCCTCGTCCTATGCAATGTCCGTTGTCCATTTCCAGTCCTAATCTACTGATGTAACCTGATCCATTTCTTCCGGATCTTCCTCGGCATAACCGAAGGTGAGGGAAGAAAGGGACGTGGATGGTTTGGGAGGAGCTGTGGTAGATGTGGAGGTAGAGCTCCACTGAGTCTTTTATGTTGATAATCTCACATCATCGTTCATATACTTGCCCTTAAAAGCGGCGTATTCCGTGATGCAGCCAGTAGGGGAGTGGCCAGGAGAAAGCCTCAGTAGGTTAGTGAGAACAACTTTCATTGTTCTACCGTTGGGGGTGAGGGAATCGCACAAGGACCAGAGACTGGCACAACAGTAGTTGGGACGGCTTCCGATAGGATAAAGTGAGCCGAAGAAAGAAACACAATACAGAAAAACATAATACAGAGAAAAATAATTGGAATACTGAGAAAGCGAACAGGAAAAACGAGAGTGTGATCACTAATGTGACAGAGCGTACTACCGTAATCCCGTAATCACATTTGAATTTGCGCGCTTTTGCCTGAAAGAAAAGATTTTCGGTTCGTCCTTTCCGTCCTTTCCCACGCCTTAATTATTGATTTTTGACATTTTTTAATATTCCTGCCTTTCTATTTCGATACTTCTCTATTCATTTCCGGGATAAAATAAATAGCGAAATTTTTCGATTCCCGGTAACTTTAAACAACAATCATTTGCACGAGCCAAAAAATGGTCATAACCATTCCAGAAATCTTTGGAATTTTTTTCAGAATTCTTGCTGGAAATCACTGGAAGAATCAAGAAGGTTCGAAAAATTTGTCCAAATTTGTCCAGATACATAGTGTGAGATGAAGGGATGCAAGAACAAACACATACTCAAATGCCCCCGATGTATGGATTTCATTTGTTTCCATCACTACAGTAGCGGACAAAAGTTTACGGGCACTTTTTCTTTTTGATATAACTTTAGAACTTCAGAGAGGTTTCATGCGATATGGTGGGGTCTTATGCGAAATCCATTGGAGATTACGATGCAACTATTGGGGTATTGCGGAATGCACCCGTTATTGCGTCGTGATGACGCAATCGATGCATACTTTTTTGAATGGGCATTATTCTTACATGGATTTTTTCTTCCTCCCCAAACTTTCAGGGTGTTGAGAGATGTACACGCTCTACCTATAAAAATTTTTTTCAAGTTGCTGCGGTGCCGGTATTTGGCTGCAGCCAAGCTGCAAAATCGAGGTCGGAAAACCATATCTCGCCTTTTAGACATCGCACAGACCCGATCTATGCACCAAAATGATCGCCATCATGACTGCCGACGATCCTGAGAATATGGTCACGGTAGGTCACCATTTGCCCTCAGGGCACGAAAAAATCACTTTTTCGCATTATTGTGGTCTGACGAAGGGGAAGTCTATAGGACGTGCTCTAAAGATCTGGTTCGGGCGTGGATTCGGTTGAGAATCTATGGGAGAACTGATTCCTAGCTGCATTAAGCGTTTCGATTGGATTCCTGCTCGCGGCGATCGATTTTCGGAAGGACACTGGTTTTACCACGCCCATTTTCTACCCGTCGGTTACGGTCATACTTTTGTACGTATCTCGGCTCACAGTTAACGCAGAAGGCTGGCAGACACACCATTGGAATCAGGATGGCTTGCTCTACAATATCAAGCATAAATTACATCATCACTATGCAATATTTCATCATCCTTATGCAATACCTCAGAGAATGATAAAATATTGCATATTGATGACGTAATTTGTGGTCAGAGTGGTGGAACGATCAACTTTATTTCAATTGCACCTCCTCCACCCTTTTCCGTAGACTTTCCGCTAAGAAAACACAAAAAAAACAGGAGTATTGCATAAGGATGATGAAATATTGCATAGTGATGATGTAATTTGTGCTTGATATTGTAGAGCAAGCCATCCTGATTCCAATGGTTTGTCTGCCAGCCTTCTGCGTTAACTGTGAGCCGAGATACGTACAAAAGTATGACCGTAACCGACGGGTAGAAAATGGGCGTGGTAAAACCAGTGTCCTTCCGAAAATCGATCGCCGCGAGCAGGAATCCAATCGAAACGCTTAATGCAGCTAGGAATCAGTTCTCCCATAGATTCTCAACCGAATCCACGCCCGAACCAGATCTTTAGAGCACGTCCTATAGACTTCCCCTTCGTCAGACCACAATAATGCGAAAAAGTGATTTTTTCGTGCCCTGAGGGCAAATGGTGACCTACCGTGACCATATTCTCAGGATCGTCGGCAGTCATGATGGCGATCATTTTGGTGCATAGATCGGGTCTGTGCGATGTCTAAAAGGCGAGATATGGTTTTCCGACCTCGATTTTGCAGCTTGGCTGCAGCCAAATACCGGCACCGCAGCAACTTGAAAAAAATTTTTATAGGTAGAGCGTGTACATCTCTCAACACCCTGAAAGTTTGGGGAGGAAGAAAAAATCCATGTAAGAATAATGCCCATTCAAAAAAGTATGCATCGATTGCGTTATCACGACGCAATAACGGGTGCATTTCGCAATACCCCAATAGTTGCATCGTAATCTCCAATGGATTTCGCATAAGACCCCACCATGTCGCATGAAACCTCTCTGAAGTTCTAAAGTTATATCAAAAAGAAAAAGTGCCCGTAAACTTTTGTCCGCTACTGTACGTTGTCGACTATCACAGATGTTAAGCACTGTCACATATGCTATTAGTACCAGAAGCTATGCTAATTCGTGAAAATTGTTGTTTAATTGTTCAACGTAAAGCAAAGAATAATCGGCAAAGATGTAATGCACACCACGGGCATCGAACCCGGGGCACACGATCGCCGGTCCCCGCTTCACCCTACTGAGCTACAGGACTGTTGAAATGGGGGAGGCAGACTCGGGTGTTATGCTTGCGCTCAATCGCGTCGCCAGTTTTTCTCAGTTTTCTCGAGCACTGGGGGCATTTAGCAGATTTGAGTATCCGATATCATAATGCGTCTGGGTAACCTACCGAACGCACTGGGTCTCACCCGGAAACTCCATATCGAATATGCGGTCTTCCCTTGTTAGGCGCCTAACCAATGATTATTTTGCGCTCAAAAAAAATCCAAAATTATGGCCTGAATTAGGGTTCCGCAAGTGAGACAATCGGGGAGACTCAGAACAAAGGAATTTATAATGTCTCCTTTTTAATCCGGAGACAGAGACGCCTCCCACCATTTACATCTAATTTTGAATGTTTCTTTTAATTGATTGATGAATAGTGGGAGACGTCTCTCACCATTTTGCATACATATCACTGTCGTGAGCGGTCGTATCGGTGGTAAATGAGATCGTATCGACCGCTCAATCCCGCTATAACGTGATATGGGATCATTGTTCACGGTAAATGACCAGAACAATGCGAAAAGAGACGTCTCTCCAATTGTCTCCCTGGAGATTAGCGTCGAGAGACGTCTCCCCCGGAGACATCAATAAAGGGAGACACTAATCCAATCAATGGCTCGATTTCGAGCTCTCTCACTTGCGGAACCCTAGCCTGAATGCACTTCTGCGCGCCATTCGAACAACCCATTTGGCGTATGCAATCAAGCAAAGCATAGATTCTATTCCAGACATCTCGTTTCTAAATGTGTTTGCTACCTTAGACCCATGTGACCATCTGTAACTGATCAGATCTTAGATACTAATCGAAATATCCCGTGTAAAACAAGATATTTGTCGAAAGATCGCGCAACGACTCATATGAATTTCGGAGCTGCCGGTCACTATGCAATAAACTATTTTTCTCACCCCATCCCTTCCATCTGCCAGCAACACTTCGATATCCATCGGAGGAGCAGGCAGCATGACGTCATCGATCTGGCAAGAGGAAAAGTCTAACTTCCATTATCGTCTCTTCCCGATAAGTATTGCATAACCGCTATATAATACAAAAGTAAGTAGAGATTGTGCTGAAATCCTTCCACACGATTTCTTTTTTTTAGAAATGACTTCGACCTTACTGTATCAACCGGAACATGTTTCATTCTTACGAAAAAAAATTTTTCATTCTTACGAAAAAAAAAAAGAACGTTCACCCCAAGTGGTTTGCAACCTGTGACCTACCCCATTCTCCTGTTGCTGCTCAGCGGGCGGAGACCAATCGACCTCGTCATTCTGCAATCGATATCATGATGCCGCGTTACAGTAATGCAATTATAGGATCATACCAAATTTCCAAAATTGTAATAACTCTTTTACCTCTCCCGATGGGAAATGCCATTTTTAGCGTTTTTGCATAAATAAACATTTATGCAAAAAATATCAATTAATTAATCAATAGTAACAAACCAGATTCTCCTTCACCGCCACCTTCTTGCTTTTCTTCTTCTTTACCACTGGCTCTTCTTCCTGGAAATAAGCTAATTTTATAAAATATAAAAATGTGAAATTACTGTAACCCGTCCTCTCTGCAGCTACAGTACGAACTCATTGCTCTCATTCCGGTACTCATTTATTGCCACCGTACCTCTTGGGAGTGTTCCGACTCCGCCTCGTGCGCCTTGCCCGTGCCAAGCGGGCGTGCGAGAGTGGACTTGGCACGCGGCTTCTGAATATGGTATGGTAACAATATGAGAGGCTATCTGACTCAGTCGAATTAATCTTGGCACAGCAGGAAAAATGGGTTAATGAGATAAACATGCCGCATTGTAGTATGGCCGAGGTAGAGTTGAGTCATGATATGGAGAAAGTGCAAAAACGTTTCTACGCCTCAGGGCATTACGTCACAGGAATTTCTGGTTTTTCGAAAACTTCATCGAATGGCTTAATGAGTTGTACCAATCGATTCCTCATAAAATTCTAAGACATTTTCGACTTCATGAAGTTTTCGCTAATTTTTGATCTAAGCCTGAAAAATTGATTTCAAAAAAAATTATTTTTAAATTAAATTATTTATCTGTTGTTTGCCTGTGCAAGTGAGAAGATGTTATTTGTGATATGCAATGCTACAACACTGATCGTCCAACTGTGTGAAGGGTTGTTCATACGAGTTCCATAAAGCATGTTCAGTAGGCTGAAAATGCGAGTTCTTGGAAATTGGTGTATTTACAGTAACCCGGAGTGATTTTCCAGTATTATCCGGCAGGTTCGGAGATGTGTCCGACAAAAGCCCCAGTAACCTACTATTGCGTAGTTACCCTACAATGGACACTGTAGCTTCCAGCGCCGTTTTGATAGCATTGGGACTTTTTACCTTGTCACTGTAAGTACACCATAATTCGAAGAACTCGTGCATTTTCAGCCTACTGGACATGCTTGATGGAACTCGTATGAACAACCCGTCACACAGTTGAACTATCAGTGTTGTAGCATTGTATATCACAAATAAAATCTTCTCACTTGCACAGGCAAACAACAGAAAAATAATTTAATTTAAAAATAAATTTTTTTGAAATCAATTTTTCAGGCTTAGATCAAAAATTAGCGAAAACTTCATTAAGTCGAAAATGTCTTAGAATTTTATGAGGAATCGATTGGTACCACTCATTTTGCCATTCGATGAAGTTTTCGAAAAAAAAACCGGAAATTCCTGTGACGTAATGCCCTGAGGCGTAGAAACGTTTTTGCACTTTCTCCATATCATGACTCAACTCTGCCTCGGCCATACTACTGTGTGACATGTTTATCTCATCAACTCATTTTTCCTGCTGTGCCAAGCCTCTGAAGAAACATGTCGATCCACTCAGATAGTCTCTCATATTAATTTGTGTGCATTTAGGGCACTACCCTCAACAACGGTGATATGAAGTTTTGGAGCAGCCGTTTAGGAACCCTCAACGTATTTTTTCAGGGTTTATTCGTAGGAAAGTGGTAACCACATTTTTGAAAAAAAAAATGGATACATTTTTAAAATATTTGACATGCTATGCGCTAATTGACATACTGACCAATTACCACGACGCGTGAACGCTGCGTTGTGTTCCCGCCACTATGCTCACTTGCCGTTTCCTTACCGTATCTATGTCTATTATAGTATTGCCGCGTCGCGTCAGCTATCGTCTAATTGACAGTCTCTCCAATGTGTAACATTTAATCGGTTCGCATAGTGTTACTCGAAATAAGTATTTTTTTCTTCAGATTTTCGGATGGGATGGAATTGGTCGCGTATTGTTTCCCTCTTTCGAAAAGCGAAAAACACTTCGCCCACTGACCAGGTATCCTCCTTTAAAATAAATAAATAACCAATTCGTAACTTACGCATTTTTCTGATACCAATTTACTTTCAGACAAGCATAGGCGCTTTGCCCGATGACGTAGTCCTCCTTCTTTGTCGATTGCTGAGGGCGCAAGAACGAGGAAGATTGGCACGGACATGCAGGAGAATACACTATTTGGAGAGCGTTGCGGGCGCGAGACGACTTGCAAGCGTCCTAATCTATCTGGTTCGTCCTACTCAACTTTTGGTGGACTGTCAACTCAACTTTAAACTTTCTCAGCAACCAAACGTACGCTGTATAGACGTGCATTCGTGCGGAAAATTTGTGATGAAATTTGATTCTGATGATTGTTTTGCTCGTGCTGCATCCTTTTTAAGAGGAGTATGGATACATGTTATCAGAATCGAGGTAAAATATAAACAATTAATTTCATTAATTAAGTTTTTTTGGCTTGCTTTTTTTGGTTTTGGCTTGTTCTTTCTAACTATTGTATAAGGGGACAACATAAATTGAACCCATTAGTCTAGGAGCGTGATTAAAAGAATTTCAGCCCGCTCTGTGATACTGATAACGATCTCGCTTAAATTTGCAAACGATCACCCATTTCAGTGCAAGGAGCCGCGTGTACTTGCTAGCAAGAATTTTGAAACTCTATTTCGTAATGTCAAATACAAAAAAATGAGCATTCATTTCTATTTTGATCATTATTCAAAATACGAGTCGCCCGATGTTCACTATTCATATGAGCAAAGCACTTCCACCGTATTGGAGGTACTCTTGGGTGGAAGGAATCTTTTGAAAGTATATCTGATGCTCAACTGGCATAGAACAACACGTCCGGCACACATAAAATACCTAAAACGTTGGATGCTCGAGATACCGAGAATGGGAAGACTGCATGTAAGAGGAAATGCACCGCAATCTTTGGTGAGTTTGTTTCTCACGTTCCCTAAATTCGGAAACACTGCTGCTAGGGGGTCTGGTACGGATAGAAGTTAGAATAATAATGCATCGATAAATTATATCGAAAATATGACGCCTGAAATATGCCTGAAATATAGAAAATATGAAAATATGGGAATGTGAGGAGTCAGAATTTCGAAATTTGGAAATTTTATGAACCCTGAGAATCACTGAGTTGAGTTCCTGCGGCGTTCATTACCTAATTTTTACGTTACGCTCAGGAAGACGGTGATTTGGATGATCAACTACTCTGCCATCTGGCTTCACAGTTTTCAGATTCAGATATTATCTCGATACCCGGAGCGTACTCTGGGCGCTTTATATATGCAGTCTACAAGGTATTTTTGGTGACAATACATTTCGAAGAACTAAATCCGAAAAAGGACAAGTGGGAAATGCGATTTATGAGAAAAAAAATATTCCGGAAGTCATTTCGGCAGAGGAAGTTTCGAAAAAAATTCACATCATAAATGAACTTTTTTTTAAATCTAAATATTTTTTATATTGAGCGAAGAAATGCATCAAAAAAAGTTAAATGCGATTTTTTTCTGAAATGGATTTTTCTAACCGACGTCGGAAAAAATCATTATTTTTCTTTTTCGGCACTTTATATAAGCCATATGTCTTTTTAACTGATCCACTTTTTTAGATGTTTCAAGCAACAGCATGGGGGCATCACTCCATTGAATTCTCTGCGCCCGTTTCATCGTTGGATGAGTTCCTGATGATCAGGGACCGTGATGGTTCGCAAAGTGATCGAGTCAAAATTAAACGAAGCAGGGACCGATTCTGCCCCGGATCAGACCTCTGCTCATTTTATACCTCGAAAATAAAATTATTTCTGCTTAATGAATGGCATTGACCAAGATAAATGTTATTTACTTGCTGCACCCTCTGTACCCTGCACCAACCAACAACCGATTCTTCTGGACTCCATACCCAAATTTTGCGGGCCGCCGACCGATATTTCCCACTCCTTGACAGACGGATATTTTGTCCCTAAGGACAAATCCGATCGATACTTCACCCATACCCAGTCAACAATCTTCACAGTTTTGGAGCTTCTCTATCGAGAAATCGAGAGGCTCCAGACCGAAATAGTCACCATCCGCGAGTCTGTCAAGCAAGTCGTCTCTCTTCATTCCTCCCTTCAGTCAGATATCAATGAGTTCTCAAAAAAACTCGTGGTACTGACTGAATCTTCTTCGACAAATGCAAAAGCCAAAGAATTCAACAGGATCGACATCAATTCAGAATCCACTGGTCAACCTCGTGAGAGGCAAGTCTTCTTGCTAAACTTGTCTCTAGTCTCGGAGGATGACGCCACTTCCATCAAGCATCTCTGTGAGGAGATCAAATCCCCCCTCCCTATCACAGTGTTCAGATTGAAGGGACCGGGAGTCCGTCCCCTCATTCTCACCTTTCCCACTGCCGAGGAGGCAATCCAGTTCATCACTTCCCTATCAAGGAGCAAGAGGAGGGGATCCCATTCCCATCTCTTCGCACGACCGAACTACTCGATCGAGGACGAGAAGATCTACAAGTCCGCGTGGGCCGATGTCTGCACAAGGAACGATCAAGCCGGAGAGATAATCTACGTGGTCAAGAACCTCAAGGTCATCCGACTGGAGAAGCCCGAATCCTGGATGAGGAAAGAGCGCCCGATTCGTGAGTGAGCTCTTCCTCCTTCCCCCCACCTCTATTCCTTTTCGCTTCACACAATCGTTCTCTCTTCCCTTCTTATCTCTTTTCTTTCCTTCGATCTTTGCCACTTCTCCCATGTTATCTCAAATCCCCCACCCATTCGCCAAATATTACACACATACTCCCACATACACATGCACCACGTTCCTCTCAAAGTTCACAAGTTCATCCTTAACATTATAGTCCTTACATGTCTTGTTCACATGTTCACATTATCCCGATATTCACTTGAACCAATTGTCTACATGTCACACAAGCTAATGGCGCTTGTATTCGCGCATTTCTGCTGCGATAAAGATATATATCGGGATTTCAGCCCAACATTGGTCTGGAGACGACGGACCTCTGCCAACCACTATGTCGACAATCACAGATTAAATAGTACCGTAAAATTACGGTCCAATATCTCCTACGTTATGTTTTATAGAGCGAAAAAGTGGTCTGCCATATATGTTTTGGCCCACATTGGTAACAAAAGTAGCCTACCACATGGTTTTCAATCGCATTTAGAGTCCTACCATGTGTATTAGATATTGCTCAGGATAGGTATTTACTCTGTGGTTTCTTCACGTTCACAGCAGATTGTTTCGAAATTACGACGATGCGGAGGTGCTAACTGTGGGTAAAAAGAGACATGTGTGATCTGTTGCGTCTCCTGCATACATACTAAAAACTAACAAGCAAATTTTCATTTTGAGTTGCCTAGTGATAACGCAATTCTTCATCATGACATTCATTCGAGTTTATAATGTCAAAAATCGATGGTTGAGTAAATGATACTGTATACTATGGATTCAGTGGTAAATCATCTACGCTACTTTTGAGTTGCCTAGTGATGACGCAATTCCCATGTGTTTCAGTATCGAGGATGTGCGCGAAGGGCGGAAGATCGAAGGCAAGGACGAGCTCAACTGGAACACCCTCGACAACAGCGAGTACGCGCTGATCTACAAGGTCAGGGACTTATTTATTTAAAGAGATTTAATTATTTATTTATCGGACACCACAAAGGGGGAGAGTTTCGTTCGCTAGAATCTTACCATGTGTCCACAGCCGGCGGGAATCTTTTTTGGACTTTTCTTTTACGATGGTCATCTAGAGCTGTTTCAAGGTTATGACAATTATTTTTATTAATATTTGTGATAACAATAAATTTAAATTAAGGCACGGAGCATCAATGGGCAACAAAACAATAAGGCCACTCTGGGAAAATGCTCAATTGTCCGATTTTTTTCAGAATAACAGCTGTGGAAAAGAAACTACTCTGCTAACTAAATCTTTATTCTGCAGGCCCTCTTCACCATCAATAAATACGAGGGCAGATACAAGTGGCTGACTGCGGAGGAGATTAGGAGCGAGCAGATTCTGGTCGACCTCGAGAGCCCCTCCCCCCAGAGTGAGTGGAATACGGCAGTTTATGGGAGCGTATGGGAGGTAAGACTAACAATCGAAAGGGTACGGTAGTATTATCGCTATTCATCGACTCTTATTACATCAGTTTCCTTTAAATATAGGGGAATGTTGGTATTCCATGCTATTGCTGAATGTACGGTATGTTAGTATAGTGGTCAGCAAAGTTAAGGTCCTATAGAGCGAGAATCTCTTCTAAAATCTGCGTTACTATGAGATGATCTAAGTTATTTCCTTTTGATCTTCATGGTGTGAAACGGTAGCAGAATTTTTCCTAAGATCAATGTATTACTGTATCTGACTCCGATCGATCGATTGCAGGTTGTGAGGAGTTGCTGGCCGGAATTAACGACAGAAGGGATGAGGAGGCTGACTTATTCGCTATGTGAAGATCGATCGATAAATCCAGCTAAGGTACGGTATCTACAGTACCCACCCTCCGCAGAACCCCCATTTATGAAAAAAGTTGTTGTTTTCCCCATTTATCCTAGTTTTCTCTGTTATCGTAATACTCGTACTAGGTGTTAGTTAATTACTCGTTCTTTTTGTTCAGAAGAAATTTGCAAATTGTTTTGTCACTTTTTTGTAGCATTCACTCTTCTACATTTTCCTACGTTGTTCACGAGTTCACTTATCATTCATACCGAAGCATATATATTACATTTATAAAATGATACGATGAAACAAAATGTCGAACTGGGACTTCCTGTGTTTACCGAGACGAGAGAGCACGCAAAAGCGAGAGGGTCGCCAATGTTCCTGTATGGTAAACAACGGAAGTTCCTTATTCGGCTTTTTGGTATGATCGTATCATTTTATAAATGTAATATGATTCCCAACCAACCTCCTTCCCTCCAATCCCATGTGTATCTTTCCTTTCGAAATGTTAATAAAGCCCCTTTTTTATCACTTCTTTTGTTAATGTTATCAGATCAGTTAGATCGGTTTTGTTGTATTTTGCATATATTCATCCGATAAAGTAAGAAGATTATGACGGTATACAATTAAATTTTAATTCGATGCCGTAACACGCCGTAAAGAATACTAAATAATGGAGGTAGTCGGCGATGGGCGAAACAATTTGTACCGTACCTAGAGTGCAGCCTGTCTGACTACGGTAGACGAGTGACTGTATCCCGAAACCCCTAACAGCAAATGAAAGAAGAGCAAAGGTTGGCGGCGGCCATAATTTATATCCACTGGGTGGATAGGGGAGGGGGTGAGAACATCTATTCATCAAAGTATTTGCGCGCGAAGGGTAACAAAGAGCTAACAGACGCGCAGAAGCGTACCTATCGGAGGTATTTTATGGCGCAGGACACATCATTCCACAGACCGGTTAACCTTCCTGAAAGGCCTTTGGAGTGAGAGAGCGTGTGAAATCGAGAGGGACTCCCTCACTTTCGTACACTCTCTCGCTCTAACCCTGATCTGCAGGTTTGGAATCATTTGAGGAGTGATAAGTAGCGTCTATTTTTAATCGACGAATCGACTCCGGATTACAACCGCCTTTACCATTGACGCATTCGCGTTGTATGGTTATCGTCATACAGTGTATTTTGTTTATTTCAAAGCAAATTTTGATTCCCTGTGACGTTTATCCATTCAATTGTTTTGGATTTCCGGTTTAGTTATTCAGAAATGGCCGACAACTCCTTTCAAGAACGTATCGCGAATTTGGTGCAAAATGTAAGTTTCTGGTACAGTCTCTTGTTTTGTCAAATACTTTTTTACCAGCCACGAGAAAAAGCTAATCTTTTAAGGCTTTAAACTTCTCGTCAACCGATAGGCTGGGGAATACGATTACTCGAGCATTTCAATTGATGCAAGCTGTTGCGAAGAACGATTCCGATCACGAGGTATTACACAAAAAAAGGTTCCGCGTGCCTAAACACCCGCTGGCGAGAGACACGTCGAGGTATATAAAAAGTGCACACAGCAGTAGCCATCTCATGAACGTATCATTTTAAAATTGTAATAATTCATTTGCATAAATCAGAAAAAAATAAAATCATATTTACAAAGAACATGGAAAATCTCGCAAACGTGTTGATGAAGATGGAACGGGAATTATCCCTCGAACAAGATGAAAGGTTAGTTGGATGTATATTTTATGGAAAACTCAAAATCGAATAACGCGGTATTCAGTAATCCAAACAGGGTGACCCTGAGAGGTCGAGTGACGCCGATCTGTTTTTAACGAATACGCGATTTTGAATTTTGCACGATATAGAAATTATAAATAAAAAATAATAATGAGACGTCAGTTGCAGTCCACTGCGAGATCTCGTGCGCTCCTTCAGTGCGGGACTGAAAATATCGATTCAATCGATAATCAAGTACCATGCAAATGTGCAGCGATCAGCGCCAAAGTTTGTACCCCTTTCGATGGTTGACGAAATGGTGAGGCGTGAATATACTCATTTTGTTTAGCTCATCGCAGGTTAGACACAGTAAAATAAAGAAGTATCCAAAAATGTAAATTAAATGAGCTACCTTTATCTAGGGGGCGCAAGCTCCGCCCCCTACCTTTCTCGACGAGAGGGAACAATTGTCCCGATCGAATGGCAAGCTAAATTTTGAACCAATTCCCCCGTTCAAAGGCTTATTCGACAGCTATTGATCTACTCTACAAGTGAAGTGTTGCGCACCGTGTTCTGCCAATATATAGTAGGTCAAAACTCGAATGAAAGCCTCGAGAGTAGGCGTTTAGAGCACTTCCATTTCACCGATACAGCTGCGCAAGTCTCAATTTGTGTGGATTAGCTTGCTGAATCTACCCGAGCTAAAAAATGAAAAATGCATTAATGCGCAGAATTGCAATTTGATTTTAAAGATTATTACAAAATCAGCAAAAAAATTGCAAACCGGTGGATTTGAACTTGCGACCTTCTGTTTATAAAGCGCGTGCTCAACCACCTGAGCCATGGGAGAACATGGGTAAGAAACGCTCTTTCGCTCTCACAGTCAGTCAGGATTTCGAGATACAGATAGACTCCGCCCCTTTCTCTCTCTTGACACTTTCTGTGAAATGACGCGAATGATTTTCAAGACTTAGCGCGGCTCAGAGACAAGATATCGACAAGCGGCAAAAAGTATGATGTTATTGAGACCTCAGCGGTTCATTTGGACACGCTTTCTTCCACTTAGCATGACATTGGCAGATCACCTTGCGGCCCCTACCTTTATCGCTTCAGGACCGAAAAAACGATTACAATTATGATGAAGATGAAGAGGATGAGGATGGTGATTCATCTGAGGATTCGGAGAATCAGGTGAAAAATACATTTTTGCAAATTATTGCATACAATTTGTTTCATTTCAGACCACTTTCTGTCGCTCAAAAGCGCTGGCGACTAAAGGTTCGGCTGCACGGCGTGCTGCAGCTGCATCTGCTGCAGCAAAGACAAATGTAGACGATCTTTCGGCAGCTGACGCTTCTCGCAAGCGTGTAATGCGCTGCCCGCTTTGTAAAGTATGTTTCGTAAAAAAACAGTAAAGATTTAGACAAATTGCAAACGAAAAAAATAGTACATACATATTTACCTATACATGCAGATTAGAATCAAGGAGCGCGATCAAAATGCTGAAACATATTCTAATTTCAGAAAACATTTCACACTTCCAGCGCTTTCCATTCTCATGTGAGGAGACACCACAGTGATGCAATGAAAAAGGTAAAAACATTTTTTTTATTCAGAGTCATTAATTTATTACTCTTCATTCTGTCTAGTCATGTACGCATTATTGCTGAAAGTATGTATAATATAAAAAATTAACAAAGATTTTAGCCGATTTACTCCCTTTTTCTTCGTAACAGCAACCAAAACAATAAACTTCCAATTAAATATTCTTATTTCCAGGGAAGAATCATCGGTCTTCAATGCGACTGTGGCCGAAAGTTCTGGAGCACCACTGGCCATTCGGTATGTGTGTTTTAGTCTTTTTTTGCCAAATATATTGTGTAGAGCGTGCGAAGATCAATTGAGTTTCACCGTACATGTATAAACCCCGTTTTCAAGAATTGCCAACTCCAAAACTTCACCGTAATAGAGAAGTCGTCTCTCGAATATGCACAGAAACTGATGGAGCGAGCAAATCAAAAGAAGAAAGGTGGCATAAATAAATCGAGAATGCAATGCCCATTCTGTGAGGTGAGCTGTTTATCGCCAAGATGAACTGATTACAATTTTGTCATACGCAAAAAAATAGAGTTCACGCATACCGCTGATTTGGAATAATAAGGTAAAAAGGGGGAAATGTTGAACCGGATTCAAGAAAACATGACAGTGAGAAGTGTGACACACACAATCTTTTCATCTAATCTATTTTGTTGTCACGCTGTATCACATAACTCAGATGAAAGGCACATATTCTCTCAACGATCTAGATATCTACATACCTCGCTTCCTCACCTCCTCTAGAACGCTCGCGTCGTATGAAAATTAGAGATGATCTTCGCAAGAAAAAATGACCGATTCATTTCTTAGGGAAATGAAAGTGGGAATTTTGTGGGAAGCAAGATTCTTGAATCGGGCAAGATTCTTGCTTTAAAAAATACCGCTAAATATGTGAAAATAACAGGGAAGCAAGATTCTTGCCAGAAATGAGAATCTTGCTCAATCTTGCTGAGAATCTAATTTCCCAACAAGATCTTGCTATCTTGCTTGACTAGCCATCCCTAATGAAAATCAGGTAGATTGTAAAAAATGACCATCTCAAAGGATTTTAATCGGAACCTTACATTATGAGATTATTTGCCCCAAAAAAAATTGTTTCTCATGTTGTCTGCCTAGTGCCGTAAAATGTCGTTTAAATTGTAATTGCAGAGGAGTTATCACAACTTGTGCTCTTTCGTGACGCACCTGTGGCAGGCGCACCAGAAACGGCCTAATTCGGTTCGTGAATTTATTTGTTTTGCATTTCGAAACATTTCGAAAAGTTTTTAATTAATAAATATTTTGCAGGCTGGGATTGTCATGCGTTGTGAATGTGGTGTTGAGGTGCAATCCAAGGTTCATGAAGGGGTTCGTCCACTTATTTAACGAATATATTCTTATTTAACAATAACTTGGCTACTTTTAACGCTCGCTTTTTTAGCTTTAACATATTTTTTTCAGTGCGAAATCTCAAGTTTTACTGTGATCCGGAAGCATGTGGAGGTCAACGATCAACTGAGAGGCGCTTTGATCACCAAGTCGTCGGCAAATCCGTCTCAGATGCCTCTGCAGTGCCCCTTCTGCCCGGTATGTTACTTTCTACCCTCAAAAAGGAAAACTCCGGAAAGTCTGGCAAATCGTTGTTTCTCAACGAAATCGTCCAAATTTTGGAGTACGAGGGCTTCTCCGAAATTCAAGAAATGCGTTTTAAGAACTAAGAAATTTATTGATTGGAAGGTACTGTATCAGAAGTTGCTATTTTCTTTATGTGTCGTGTACCACATGCGATCATTTTCTTCCGTTTTGAGGGTAAATGATACGATCTAGAAAATGCAAAAATGTTACTTCATGTCTCTCTTTTCCGAAGATGTACACAAAAGTGAGCAGTGTTAACGCGGCTGTTTGGCAAACAACAAAATTCGGTGTTTTGACTTTTCGGTGTGATACGCCTATTACGTTTCTACAGATTTTAGAAATGTAATAGGCGCATTGCAAAGAATTTGAGGATGGTTTTCCAGTATCCTCTAGGGTGTGCGAAAAAAACCTATTTTTCAGTTCTGAAAATCGGAAAATTTGAAAAGATATTTTTACAAAAATCATTTGATGCTTATTATTTCGAAACTTCTCTTTTTGGAAAGTCCTTTTCCTCCGAAAGATCGACAACTCTTCTGGAAGAGTACGTCTGGCCTGCCCTACTTGCAATCCAGCATTTTCATAATCACAATGGCGAGTGGGCCTTGCTCTCACTCTTCTTTTCCCATCGCTAGAAATGATCCCGATTCCTTGTATTCATTACTGGGAGTGTAACTTTATTTTTTCCAATGATCAATTTCAGAACTGCTATATCACTATCGACCCGTTGTATAGGCATCTGGTTAGAACGCATAAGAAAACCCCTAAGCAGGTATTTACATATTAAATACTTTAATTCATGTATTCCATATATCGAAAATAATTTTAAAAAAAAACTACTTTCAGGCTGGAATCGCGTTTCGGTGTGATTGTGGTAATGAAACTTATACTGAATCCATGAACCATATAGTGAATGGAAAGAAGGTTCATTCGTTTATTTACTGTTTATTTCTGGACAATGTAAAGATGCTTACACGTTGAGAGATTGTATACAATTAACAAGCGATTACATTAGATGGGGCTTTCGTGGATGCCTCTCTCGAGAAACAATGGTCAACATTCAAGGCAAATGGTTTCAAACGAAATTTATATGATCTTACAACTTTTTTGGGGAACGAGCCGTATTTAACAATATAGGACGCAGTATTTTTTTCAGTGCGACATATTGAAGTTTACAATCATCCCTAAGATAGAACCAGATCCTACTCAACGCGTCCTGCGATGCCCTTTTTGTGAAGTAAGTATTCATATATTTTAATTATTTTTATGTATCGGTTTCAACGCAAAAGTACTCATTTATATATTCCGGGTACATATTGCTTAAAATTCACTTCACTTACTGCATTTTGTCCGAGTTGTGTTCGCTGTTCTCCCATATAAATAGCGCTTTATCATAAATCTATCACTCTCCTCTTTCGAAAATAATCTCAAAAAATAAAAATTAATTCGCTACGCTATACCGCTCGCACGATCGCTCACTAACAATACCATTGAGCTACTCGTTCAGTTCTCTTACCTTACTTCAATGCTAGTTATAACGCCCCTATGCATTACGCAAGATATCGAACTTTGAAGTGAGATAAATATTTTCTTATCATCAGTATGAAACGCAAAGCGCCGAAGGGTTCCTCAGCCACTTAGGGCACAAGCACCGTACGGAGAAAGAGGTATGTCGTTGTAGTTTGGTCAGATTAACCATCAAATTTTTGCAGAAGACAATATCGCTTCAATGCGACTGTGGATACAAGTCGAGGCTCCATTTCAATCATGAGGTTTGGATCGCAATCAAATTTATTTCTTCCGCCACAGTTTGAGGATTCATGTGATCTCAACTTATGTTTTGATTTTTACTAATATTTCTAAAAAATCATTTAAATACGCCCAAGTGTACGTATTGAAAATAGCAAGAGCAGTCGTTGTTTCAATTGCTCGCTCTAGGATTTTTGTGAAATCAATCTCTCACTTTCCTATAGTAATGTGGTGTTAGTTTTCGGAAAAGGGAGATGGAAAAAGGCCAAGATCTGAATTCCCGCAATTTCTTATCTCAGTTCTCCGTGGAGCAATCGACTCAATACTTCTGTTATAGGTGTAAAAGGGTCGAAGAATGTTATATTCGAAGTTTTGAGTCGCTTGCTCCACAGACAACTGGGATATGAAATTGCGGGAATCCAAATCTAGGCGTCTTTCCATTTCCTTTTTACGAAAACTAACACCACATTAGGTTGGGGGTAACGAAGTGGCGTTGGTGATGCGCCGAATAACCAGAAGCACGTACGACGAAATATAATTGATCTAACCCCTGGATTGCCATTGCTCTCGGATTCAGAACTCTTAACATTACAATTTTATGATGATACGTTCATGAAACGACCAAAAAAAGTGTGTACTCTCTTTGTATACCTCAACGATTTTCTTGCTATATCATTTCTGTGTTTATCGCGGAATAGTAACCGAACGTTTAGTAATTTTGGACGAATGTTTGTGAAGTTGTGACAACTGTCGCTTTCCAGTGCGCGCTACCGAACTTCACTGTGGTAGTGGAGGAAACTTCGGAAGAGGACAAGGAAAGACTGAAAGAAAGAGCAGAACGAAAGGCGAACAGTGTCAATAAGAAAATCATTCAATGTCCGTTGTGTGAGGTGAGCAATGTACATACTAAATTCTCAGAACATGATATAAAGCGGCAAACCTTAGAGTTCAGTATATAAAAAATGCAGACCACCTACACCAATGTGAACTCAATGTCCATGCATTTATGGAAAACCCATAACACGACGCCAAAGCAGGTATCGCATTTATAATATGATACGATCATAACTGAAAGTCAAACACGAACTTCCGTTGTTTACCAAACAGCCACGTTGTCGCATCTGTGTGCTTTCTCGTCTTCGGTAAACATAGAATTAGAATTTTTTTAGACATTTTGTGTGTTTGTATCAAATAGAATATTATTTCCAGCAATTTTACTTCATGTAAATATACTTAAAGTTGATGTCCCACTAACTTTTGGTCAACTGAGTTCTCACTGTGGGGTTATTACTATCGATTTCCCGACAAGAACCTCGCAAACCACACGTTCATCGGATAATTTTTAGTAGATTTATTCGAGCTCTGGGAAATGAAATAGAGTTTGAAATTCGGGTAAATAATTGAATTAGCACTCTTCATTTCACACACTCTCTCACCGGTCGGTTGATGAGAGAGTGTGTGAAATGAAGAGTGCAAATTCAATTATTTACCCGAATTTCAAACTCTGAAATGAAAGGGAGGGAAAATAAGGGAGCAAGAGGAAACAACGGCCGCGTCAATATCGCACATGAGATGAGGAATGAGGGAGCAGGAGATTCGTAATACTTCGTTAAATGATTTTTGCAGGCGTGCATCGCATTCCTGTGTGATTGTGGCGTGGAAGTTCAGTCCAAGGCTCACTCATGGGTATGCAGTTTTAATTTATATCTCGAGACGCGATCGTGCTCGTTTTGGCGCGAGCTCGGTTTATGTCATCCAATTGGTATTACAATTTTGAAATAATACTTTCATAAATTGGACTATTGGTGTGCGTACTCTCGAGGAACTCGTCGCCAGCGGAACTTGAGTTCAGCCGCGGAACGTTTTAATATCACGGACGAGCGTTTGCCAATTTCTAATAGCAATCCTTTTCAGTGTCCAATCTCCAATTTTACTTTGGTCCGGAAGGAAGCACTAACTGAACACTTGAAGAGCCGTTCGACTAATGTCAATCCCTCGCAGGCAATGTTGAAATGCCCATTGTGTCCGGTCAGTCTTGGAAAACAGGATAAGAGTTTTAGCAACTAAAACCTGTCCTGAAAGGATGTGCGGCCTATTCCGAGGTTATCCCAGTGTTGAGTGCTCTCATAAAAAAGAGAGAAAATCTGCAAGAATCGAATCTAGAACATTTTCTCAGCGCAAGACGTGCAAAACCCACTCTTGACATCTCATGACCCCCCCCCCCCCTCCACACTTGCTAGTATTTGAACATCGAGCTACACGATTAGCTCCCTTACCTCATTACACAGTAAACAACCATCTACCTATGCACTCCCACAAAGTTCCTATTATGTGTTGCTGAGATAAATGAATTGAATTGAACGTTTGAGAAACGAATACTGGCGAAATCAGTTGGTTTCCTAAAAAAAAGGAATCTCATGATTTCGTTAAAATGCAATATATCTCAGAATTATTATAACTCCGCGAGCTCAGTGTACCATCACTTGTGGAGCGGCCACAATAAATCGCCGAAGGAGGTACACTATTTATAAAATTTACTTTTAAGTACCAAATTTTGTTGTTGTGTTTTTCCTTTTTATTGATTTTCCTTCCAGGCCGGAATTGCATTTCGTTGCGAATGTGGAAAGGAATCATATTCGCATAGCAGCCATCAAGCCAACGGCAAAAAGGTTCGATATTCTCCATCTACACACAGAGAAAACATACTAGGAATACGACATCAAGTTGGCACGCCTACTAATACATAAGTAGGGCCTACTAATATATAAGTAGGCGATTAGTAGGCCCTACTTATATATTAGTAGGCGTGCCAACTTGATGTCGTATTCCTAGTATGTTTTCTCTCTGCGTATGCACTTTTATTTTAAAGGGAAGAAACTAAGTTATTTTAATTTTAAAAAATAATCATGAATGGTGAAAACCGCATATTTTTTTGCATTGTTGTAGTACTATAGATTGAATTTTCGTAGTTCTGCATTTTCACAGCGCGGGTTATCTAATCATCCGTCATCCGGCCAAATTATATCTTCTTGCCTTTTAAGGATATAGGCAATGCACCGTTGACGAGGGAAAGTTCAAATCAAAATAAATAATTGCCAAACTGCTCAAAAATGTACCTTTTCTGCATTTTAAATTAGATGTTAATGAGAAAAGATGAAGATATAATAAAATCTGTTTTTTTCGCCATTTTTCATTTTTTTGTTGATTTTTTGTGTGCCGAAGATTCGTCACTAAGTGATGTTATAGGGAAACAAATCTTTTACAGTGCGAAATATCGATATACACGATTGTCGTCAAGAAGGAAGGGGGAAATGCAGCGTCTGCAGCACAAGCTAAAGCTGCTGCAGCACCTGCAGCAAAGTCCAGTTCGAAGACCGTGAAGGCAAGTTTTTGTGGAGTCCGCACACCTTTTAGACTGTGAACCGTTTGGGTTCGGAAAATCGTAAATCTAAGACAAAAATCGCTATTCTCGCCCCATGGATTGATATTTCTGTTCAGGCTAATTCCACACCTTTCAAATGCGAGAAGTGCAACAAGGCCTTTACCACTCGCACACGCCTCAAGGTAACTTTTTACCAATGTCGATATGCATTATGATAGTTAAAATTAATAAAGTGATTTAAAAAAGGGTGTTACAGCAACATAGCCGGACTTTTTGTGGGGGAGACCGCTGTGGCAAGTGTCGGACGGTGTTCAAGTCGCGTGCAGCACTCAAGCAGCACATGCTGTTGCAGCACGGGACTGCTGCAGATGCTGCAAGAGCTGCAGCCATGGGTCGGTTCGAGTGCGAAGAATGCGGAGTGAAATTCACAAATCGAACAAATCGCCGCTGTCACATTAAACTCGTACATGAAAGTGAGTGCAATTCAAATATAAGTCACTTTGAGTTAGAACAATCACTAGGATCGGAATACAGTCCAATTACCTGTAAGCGAAAGTCACTAGAAGTAAAAGCCATGTTACTTTCCCAGTTAGCATGTTACCTTTGTACCCTCAGGACAGGCTCTTGTTGCTACTCAGGCATAGGGGTGGTCGAGACCGCCTTGCGTGTAGAAGACCTAGCACCTTTACCTTTTTACCTTTACAATTATATGATTACAGACGTGCGTTTCCCTTGCGAACACTGTGACAAGGACTACGCCAATGAATCACTTCTCAAGATCCACGTGAAAATGGCACATGCAATGACGTTTCATGAGTGTGATTTATGCGACGAAAAATTTGCTCGATTAGAGCAACTGAGATCACATAAATTAAAGCATCTCTCGGCCGAGTAATTAACCCTATATTTATTTCCTTCTTCTCAATTGATAAACACGTTTTACAATATTAATTTATTTTAAAAACAATTTTGCGGTTGTCTTGCAATGTTCGATCGTGCTTCATGCACAGCGTTCTGCCAAGGGCAGTTAGGTGTCATAATAGAGTAGGTCAAATAAGTATTGGGATCAAATAAGAAACAATTGAATCTAACTTTTTAACGATTACGGAGAGATAGCACCTTCATAGGAAAAGATCAACAATGAATGAATGAATGAAATAATGAACAAATGACATGCGATAGAGAGAAGGGGATGCCATCGGTTATTTCTTCTACAAAGAGTATTTATTACAAATTTATTTTGATGCGTTCTTGAAATGAACTACTGATGCGTGTACTCTCTTTCTATACTCTCGCTATCACATTCTCTCTCGCAGCCCTATCTGTTGTTTAGGAGCGGAACGTGTTATTATTTTGGACAAGTGTTTATGAATTTATAATAGCATTGGTGAGAAATAACTTCTAGTTTATTGTTAGATATTTACGCGCGAAAGATAATTCAAAGCGAGCCGATAAACAAAGAAAACGCGCCGTTGGCGTCCCTTTTGATGTTCTGTAAGGCGCTGAAACTGTAAGGCGTACACGCGGCATACACCCAGAATGAATACACTTACTGTTGAGTGCATTCTATACTGAGATGCGAAACATAGTGTATGATACACTTACAAATATCTCCTTATTGCAAACTCTCTAGACGCGCGAATACGCTCACTATTGTGTGTAGGTGTCGCGTGTGTACATGGAGTTGAATCATCACATGTACCATAATTACCCATTACTTATTCGTTGATATCTACGTATATCGCATAGATGTGTATAATTTATTTCTCTGTATTGTTTATCAAGTCTTTCCTGTGTTTCCGAGTTGATAATTGACATATTCAGAAATGGGCGACAACACCTTGCAAGAGCGAATGGGAAATTTGGTGGAAAACGTGAGTCCGGTCTCGTGTACTTTTACCAATCCGCTATAGAAAGGTCTTTGAAAAAAAGAAAAGATCTCGTAATCCCGGGTGGAATGTTAAAAAAACGAGGAGAAACGTTTCCGTTGTTCACGCTCTATGAAGCGCTTGCACATAATTTCGTATGCGAGTCAATCCTCCAGTAAGGGATCAGGATTGAGAGAACGTGTAAAGTTGAGAGGGGTTCTCTCACTTTTACCCACAACTCCATTTCAGGCGTTCAACTTCTCAAAAAATGATATACTGGGGAACGTGATCAGTCGATCATTCCAACTGATGCAAACTGGAATGAAAAATGACGCTAGCTTTGAGGTATGGATTTCCGATTTTTACAAAAATCGATATAAATCAGTTTTCAGAATCTGGAGTATCTCGTGAACTCGATGAAAATGGAACGGAAATTAACGCTCGAACACGATGAAAGGTTGGTAATAACAAAAATGCGATCACAGGCATATGCTTTTTTACAAGCTCCCGGGTACTGTCTTTTCATCATTTAACACATATTATATTTATAGTATACCGATAATACCATATGGTAGAAAAAATATATGATGTGAAGAAACGGGCTTCCTATAAACAGGAAAACAATATTACATTTATGAAAATTTGAAAATTATAAAAAAATTGGAATAATTGCAGTGCGAGTCCAATGCGAGATCTCGTCTACTCCTTCAGTACAGGATTGGAAATATCGATTCAATCGATAATCGAGTATCGTAAGCATACATATATGCTTGAGGAACAGAAATCGGCGCAAGAGATCGAAATCCCCTCGAATACGGAGGGAATGGTGAGGCGTGAATATGATTATGTGTCACATGTTTGTGCGCTCATCGAAAATTGGACATTCACACACACTAAAACTTTTCGAAATTTTCAAATTGACCGATTCACATCATTTCACAAACGGGTCAACCCTACAGAAGGGAGTAGAGCGTGTATAATCGATCTCTCTGTTTTACACAATTTCTCGCCCTGACCCCTTTTTTAGTTTTCAAAATAATAAAAACTTTCTCTGCAGGACCAAGAAAACGATGATGATTGTGATGAAGATGTGTCGGATAATGATGTATCAGAGAAATGTTTGGAGAGCACCGAAAGCCCGAATCAAGTGAAAATTCATTTGAAAAATAATTGCTCTGAGAAAAAAGACACTTTTTTCTCTTTCACAAAAAAGTTTTGATAATTTTTTCTAATTCTTAGAACAAATTGAATCATATCTATTTATTCTCAGGCTATTGGTGATGCTGCAGCTGCAGCAGTAAAAAGCGTCGGCGAGCCCTCGGTCGCTTCTCACAAGCGTGTAATGCGTTGCCCTCTTTGCAAAGTAAGTTTTGAAAAAAAATCATTGATTGGAGACAAAAAAAATTAGAATCTAGAAAAAGAAGTCAAATTTTTAAATTTTTTTTTGCTACAAAATTAATTTGTTGTAAACTATTTCAGAAAGTATTTCACAATGCCTCTACCTTCTTCTGTCACGTGAGGGTACACCACAGCGAAACATTGCGCAATGATATACGGGTATAACAATCTTTCTGCTCATTCTTTCAGTTATTGTTCATTCCGCTAGAGTCGTGTACTGGAATTATTACTGAGAACATAACTGATAACTATCATTATAATTTTAACACATATTTCGATCGATTTATTGTGCAATGACAACAACAAGAAAAATTAACCTTTAACCGTCAAATATCAACATTTCCAGGGAAGAATCATCGGCCTGCAATGCGACTGTAGCCGAAAGATTTTGAGCAACGCAAAGCATAAGGTTTACAATTTTACAATTATTTCACGAGCCTAGATTGTGAAAAATATATTAAAAAAGAGTCTGGACTGGTATTTCCGAAACAGTTTTCCCATTTTTAAGGAGTGCCAACTCCAAAACTTCACTGTAATAGAGGAGTTTTCGCTGGAATACGCGCAGAGACTGCAGGAACAAACTGAAAAAAGGAAGCATGATGCCATTAACAAATCGAAAATGCAATGCCCACTCTGTGAGGTGAGCTATGTTGCAAGTTTGAAAAACTGTACAAATTGCCCGGTAAACTAATAATTTACCAGTGCAAAAAATCGGTCCGTCTTCGGTGCAGCCAGGAAGTAGTGAATTGGTTTGGGAATATTCCTCTTTTGGCCAGCAAATACATATGAGTGTTTTGCTGGGCTAGAATTTCGAGAAAAAACGCGTTACATACGCACAAAAAAACGAACCAACAGATGCTACCTAATAGGATAGGAATTCTAAAACGTATTATTGATATAAAATCAAAAATTCATGTCTTAAAGTCAGTATTTTAATTTTAGAAAAAAAATCACACGCCCGGGGCATTCTTCGATCATTTGAGAAAACATCACAGTGATGCATTAGCAGAGGTAACAATTTATCTTTTTTTAATTCACTGTTCATTCCTTTAGAATGATGTGCATGACATTTACTGAGAATTTGAATGATAGTTATCTTTACTTTTAACAAATATTTCAATATATACAAAACACAAAACAATAATTTGGAATCCAACATTCTCATTTTCAGGGACGAATAATCGGGGTGCAATGCGAATGTGGACGAAAGTTTTTGAGCCTCCCAACTCATAAGGTTTTAAAACAATATATAATATTATACCTACAATTGCTTTTTTTGTTCTTCGAGAGTTTTCCCATTTTCAAGGACTGCCAATTCCAAAACTACACTGTGATAGAGGAGTTTTCGCTGGAATATGCACAGAAACTGAAGGAAAGAGCAGAAAAAAGGAAGAATGATGTCGTCAACAAATCGAGCATGCAATGCCCCCTTTGTGAGGTGAGCTACGTCAAAAGTTTTTTCTTTGGAACAATGTTTAAAAAATGATTTTATTTCCGCAATTTCGCATCTCGCATCCCAGTGAGCTAAAGACTTGAAAATTGGGCAACATTTTTGGTTCCGATAACTCCATAAAACGAGGTTTTCGCTAGCTCTACTGATAAGCGAGATAAATTGTCTGAATTCAAATGTAGATTATTTTTAAACGCTTTTCCGAAAAAAAATCACCACATAACACAATACCGAAATAAGACAAAAACAGCACAGTATTTTTTCAAGTAAAAAAGGCTCATCACACGCCTGGTATTATACATCTCACAATCAATGTAGAATGATGTATTTTTAATTTATCATAATTGCAGAATATTTACCACAATTTGAGCTCCTTCGTGGGCCACTTGTTCAAGGTGCACGGCAAACATCCCAGCACAGTTCGTGGAATTACCATATTTGCCTATATTTAATGGGATAAATAATATTTGCTTTGGTGGAAAGGACCGTGAAATAATTATCGCTAAAGGGGCCACGCCGTCAAAATAAATGTTTAATTGTCGTAATTCTTTAGTCGTCTTTCTAATGGAAAATGCAGAAAACTCCCGGACACAATGAGAAAAGCCATGGCTCCTGAACATTTTGGGCTTCAGCAGCAGTGCTAAAATTCGAGAAAGGATATATTTAAATGCTTTTATTTTTGCTTTGTTTCCAGGCCGGCATCGCCATGCACTGCGAATGTGGTGTTGAAGTGCAATCGTGTTCGCATGAAAAGGTGCGTGTTTTTCGTTTTCTGCCGCACCGCACATAGATTCTGGCTCCCCCCCCACAGCTCCGCCCCCACATCCACACCAAAAGTGAGGTGGAGGGAGGGTGAGAGAGGAATACTGAGAATCATCTATATATCTCAATAATATATCGCATGCCGACTTTTCCTCCTTTTAAAAATGCTATTTAGGTGTGCAAAATCGCACGTTTCACTGTGGTTCGAAAGGAGAAATTCAACCCGTCCCAGGCCATTCTACAATGCCCATTCTGCCCGGTAAGCTGACGTGACATTTATCTATTACTGGGGAACCCTCTTTACTTATAGCTTGCAAACTTTCACCCGCTTTTGGTGAGTAGTTCAAAAAAATTCCAAAAAAATAAAAATAAATAAAAGGCATATTTCTCAAAGCTCTTTCGACGAAGGCAAATTTTGTTCTCAAGTCATTAGTAAATTTGCATAATTACTATCCATAATATGCTTAAGGAAAACAAATATGTGCATAAGTCTGCATGATTTGATAGCTCTCATTGTCAGATATCTTGCTTCCCCCAATTGCAATCCAAAATAATAAATATGTAAGCAAAAAAAAGAAAAAAAAACAGAAAAAAAACATTATGAGCGGATGCTGCTGTGATAGGCTCAGTTAAGAATGATATATACGCTACATCTTATTAAACAATTATCATCAGAAGGAAACTCAAAGTGCCACAGCATTCCTCAGTCATTTGGGCCACAATCATCATAAGCAAAAAGAGGTATGTCGATATTTTTTGTATAATAGAAACTCCCGGATTTGTTTTTCTTTCAGAAGAGAGTATATCTCCAGTGTGACTGTGGATACAAATCGAAGACAAATATAAACCACGAGGTAAAAATTACTATTTATTCCGCCAGTGGCAGGGATTTCACGTCTTGTCGTCGTACACAGAGAGAAAACATACTAGGAATACGACATCAAGTTGGCACGCCTACTAATATATAAGTAGGGCCTACTAATATATAAGTAGGGCATTAGTAGGCCCTACTTATACAGTCCGGCCAGATCCCCACGTGAAAACGGGGCGCCCGGGGCGACCCGAAGCGACCCATTGACTTTCACAGCAAGGAGAATGAGAAATTCACGTTGAATTAAAGTGCGCTGTGTTCTCGAGGTCATTACCGAACTTTTAATGTATTTCACATAAATTTTTAAAAATACATTAATTATAAATAAATTATTTAAAACCGTTCAATTTAGGAATAATGAGTGCACCCGAGCCGGACTACCGTAGTTAAGAGCACACCAAGACCAGGTCCGTAAAAAAGAATGCTCTTAACTACGGTAGTCCGGCTCGGATGCGCTTATGATTCGTAATTTGAACCGATTTAAATAAGTTATTTATAATTAATGTACTTTTAAAAATTTATGTGAAATACATTAAAAGTTCGGTAATGACCTCGAGAACACAGCGCACTTTAAATCAACGTGAATTTCTCATTCTCCTTGCTGTGAAAGTCAATGGGTCGCTTCGGGTCGCCCCGTTTTCACGTGGGGATCTGATCGGACTGTATATTAGTAGGCGTGCCAATTTGATGTCGTATTCCTAGTATGTTTTCTCTGTATGTACAGTGTCGATATCTGCTCGTACCCTTGAACACTCGTTGAAACGAATTGGGCACGTGCCGTGCCCCTAGCTCGAGAAGGGTTTCACATTCGTACGAACTTTTTCTAGAAGGGTTTCAAATTCGTACGAACATTTCGGGCAAAGTTTGCATGAAATAATCGGCCAAATTAATTACCATTGTTTTCGGACTCGTCCGAACATGCTTGAAATTACTGTAGTTTGTTGATCGACAAATGATTTTCATTTTTAAGTGTGATCAGCCGAATTTCGCCGTCGTCGTCGAGGAAATATCGACGGAGGAAAAGGAGCAATGTGAAACACAAGCAGAAATAAATGCAAACATCAGCAACAAGTCGAGCATGCAATGCCCATTCTGTGAGGTACGATAACTATAAGTATTAATGAACTGAACTGACAATTAGATTGTGGACGATGTTATTTTGAGAATTGTATAAACTTTTATTGAATTAGAGTCCACTTCGAATATATAAAATACAAATTTCAGAATTCGTACACCAATGTGAGCTCATTCACCATGCACTTAAGGACACGACACAAGAAGACGCCAAAACAGGTGTTGTCTTCCTCAAATTTTATATATTTCCAAAAAAAAATTATAATTGTTTTTGTTGCAGGCATGCATTGCTTTCCTGTGTGATTGTGGCATGGAATTTTTTGGCAAGAGCCACACATGGGTTTGTCATTTTCCACTATTTTAATTTGTGCATTTTCTGGTTGGAAGAAACAGATACGAAGATACCGCCCAAGTTTTGTCATAATCAGACTTATTTAGTGTCCAATATCTAATTTTACTCTGGTCCGCAAGGAAGCAGGTGCCGTAAACTTGAAGAGCCACGCGAATACTGCCAATCCTTCGCAGGCTATATTGAAATGCCCATTGTGCCCGGTTAGTCTCTATAATACGTGAATATTAAGGCAAAATCCGAAACTGAAGAATCGTCTTTAAAAAATATCCCCAAGACAAGAAATGTAGAGTTGTTTTTTAATGGTGAAATCAATTCAATAAACATTTTTTCATCTCATTGAAACACGGTTCCAAACCTACAGAAAGGGGTCGAGGTGAGACAGTGTGGAAAAGTGAGAGAATTTCTCTCGTTTTGGTCCGATTTCTCACTTAAAACTCTATCGGTAGAGGAGGCACACCTATGAGGAATGATGTGAAAAGAATATAGTTATTTCGCTAATACGATATTTTTCAGAACTATTATAACAGTATCACCTCGATGTACCACCATTTGAAGAATGGACATAACACAACTCCAAAGGAGGTTCGAATGGAATTTTTGTTTATTTGAGAAAATGATGCCATTTCAAATTACCGTTTCACCAATTATCAAACATTCAGATTTTGATGTTATTTTATTTTTTAAAATTTGTTTTCCTGAAGGTCGGGATCGCCTTCCGCTGTGACTGCGGCGCCGAATTATATTCCCACGTCCATAAAGTTAATGGCAAAGAGGTTCGATATTATGTCAACTATTATGTACAGTAATAATGCTTATCATGAATGTATGTAAGTTTAGATTATCGAATAATCTGTAGCTAAACGAGGCATGACTTATTACTACGTCACAAATATTGTGCTGTGCTAAACATTGTTTATCCAGTGCGAAAAATCGACATTCACGATCGTCAACAAGAAGAAAGAAAGAGACGCAGCACCTGCACCAGCTGCTGCAACGGCCGGTTCGACAGAGAAGGCACGTTTTGGAGCTCACTTTCTGGAATCCGACAATTGTGATGTTGTTAGGATACGTTTTACATTTTGGAACCATGCAGAACACGAGTAGTGTTCAATCGGAAATTGTTAAAATGTTGCCATCGACTTGTGGTATTCCCCCCTCCCTTCCTGGTATCTTAGTTAAGAGTGGGAAAAACCGTCTGCAGCGTTTCTCGCAGTGTCAGGGGGGAACTGGGATACAAATGGGAGAAACGTACCACGCGCTGTCCCATCGATCGATATTTAGAAAATTCAGGTGTTTATATCCAACGCTTTTAAATGTGAAAAGTGCAACAAGAGCTTCATCAACGACAAAGGCCTCAGGGTAATTTTTATTTATGCGATTTAACAAAAAAAACTATAATTCTAAAAGAGGCATGAACACTTTTGTATTGTTAATATTCGCTAATTATTTTAAAATACATTCTATTAAAAATGACGTTTCAGCGGCACAGCAGGAAGTTGTGCGTCGACAAGCACGATAATCGATGCAGGAAGTGCCCTGCGGATTTCAAATCGCGTGCAGCACTTAGGCAGCATGTGCTGATGCAGCACGGCACTGCTGCAGATGCTGCAAGGGTCGCAGCAATGGGTCGGTTCGAATGCGAAGAATGCGGAGCGAAATTCACAACGCCATTGAGTCAGCGCAAACACATGCTGCTGCATGAAAGTAAGCGCAATTTACAAGATGTTGACTAATATGTTAAAATATAACCACTAGAAAGGCAGAATCATCAGATTATCTGTCGAATTAGAATACTGCTCAGATTATTGTAGAAGAAATGAAACACGACGTATTTGCCCCAAAACACTACACAGAGAGAAAACATACTAGGAATACGACATCAAGTTGGCACTCCTACTAATATATAAGTAGGGCCTACTAAGGCCCTACTTATATATTAGTAGGCCCTACTTATATATTAGTAGGCGTGCCAACTTGATGTCGTATTCCTAGTATGTTTTCTCTGTGTGTATGCGATTACGATTACAGTTTTCACTGAAATCTCCAGATCCGTGATTAAGAATAAAAACTTACACATATTTGATTTCAGACGTGCGCTTCCCTTGCGAACAATGTGACAAGAATTACTCCAATGAAGCACTACTGAAAACCCACTTAATATCGGCGCATGCAATGAAGTTTTATGACTGTGAGGAGTGCGAAGAAAAATTCGCTCGAATCGAAGAACTGAGATCGCACAAATCGGTGCATCAATCAGCCGAATAATTTTCCGTTTTTTTCATTATTTTTCCTTAAATACGCATTAACCATATACACTTCTTTTAACAATAAAAGTGGCAATTAAGAAACGCTTTTCCTGTAATGTTCCTCCATATTTTGGTTTAGTTCTCATACACATCATACTCTTATTTTTATCCATGCAATTGTTGATAAATTCAAATTCACCATATTCATTTCTTCAAAACAAAACATTGCCAATTTTGTCACGCACTGGTACATTGTTCACGCAAATAAGCGAGTAGCCTAGGTAAATACACACTTTCGCCTTCCTAATTGTGTTTGATAGCGGGACGTTATATTAGTGCGAACGAGTGTTTGTTGATTTGCAAATATCTTCGTTTGCTTATTTGCCCGCGAAAGAAGATTCAAAGAGAACGTGTAACAAAAGAACAAACGCGCGCGTCCCCTTTTGATGTATGGCGCCGAAAAGATGTCTGGCGTTCCTGCGCAACGCTTCGCAACTTGAATCCATCACCATCCTTATTGTCTCATTTATTATTAATCTGATTTATCAATGTCTATCGCTCTTATCTATTTCTGTTTTGTTTATCAAGTCTTTCCTGGTTTCCTGTTATATATTTACGATATTCAGAAATGCGCGTCAACCCGTTTCAAGATCGGATCGAGAATTTGGTGCAACATGTAAGCTCCCTTTACCTAAATTTCGGAGACACCTGCTCACATTGGTGAAATTACCTATCTTTTTTCAGTCGCCCAATTTCTCATCAATCGATAAATTGGGAAAATTGATTATTCGAGCATTCCAAGTGATGCAAGCGGTTATGAAGGATGATCCCAACAACGAGGTAAGGTTATCGATTTTTCTGGCAGGTGGAATTATATGTGTTCAGAACATGGAATATCTCATGGCCTCGCTCAAAATGGAAAGAAAATTAGCATTCGAAAATGACTATGAAAGGTTAGTTATTAGGGTGGCGAAATCAGTACAGTATCGATACACAGTGCGTTCTCAGTACGTGCACTGAGTAGTACACCGGTGTATCGATACACTCGAAAAAACGAGACTGATGTACTGAAATGCACTGTGCACTGCAGTACATACGCGCCGTGCACTGCCAGTGCACTAGTGTACTGCTAGTACACGACGCGCTGTGGGAGGGCGTGTACTGCAGTGCACAGTGCATTTCAGTACATCACTCTCGCATTTCCGAGTGTATCGATACATTTGGTTTCTTCAAAATCAAGTACTGCAGTGCACATGAGACTCAAGTGTACTGTAGTACTGTACTGCTATTGGCCACCCTATTAGTTATGCATAAACTGCTTTGTACGGTTAACATCATACATCACTTATCGCTGTGTTCAGCCGTGAAACCTTTTATTATGATGACGAATGTTTGTGAATTTGAAATAGTTGCAGGGATATGCCGCTGCGAAATCTCGTGTACTCCTTCACTGCGGGTCTTCAACGATCGATTCAATCGATAATCGAGTACCGTAAGCAGGAAATCAAGGAGGATGAGCAACTCTCACCGCGAATTTTGAATCTCCCTCCGCAGGTACCGGAGATGTGATTTTTAAATTAAATTATCTAACAAAAATTGTTACTTGTAAACGAATGGTCTGTTCTATTTATATCTTTGCATCTCTTATTTTCAGCACTTTCGGATGTACAAACATAGGAAATGTCTTTACCCAAGTCCTAACTATCTAGCAACTTCTTATAAGAGCGTTTAAGGCCTCACCGCGGAAGATTGCGTTGGCTGAAGCTGCTGCAGCTGCTGCAGCTGCTGCACTTGCTGCAGAAACGATCGAGGGCAAGACGCCAGCTGTTGAGGGAGCCAGTTCACGTGCAGTGCACTGCCCTCTTTGCGAAGTTAGTTAATCTCATATTTTCGAAAATGGCTGGAGACAAATTTCTAAACAAACATTGCGCTATGGAAAATGATCGATTGAAAAGCAATGCAAAATGCTACGATTCCTAGTACAATTTAATAATGATAATTTTATGAAATGGACTGCTGGCGAATGTATTATATTTATGTACCACGGCGTGTCCTTAGCATTGTATCGTCTAGCATTTATGTGTTTAGCGGCGGATTGGAAAAGAAAGAAGTCGGAACGTTTTATTATTGTGAACGAATGATTGTCAATTTGTTCAGAAAAGATGCGATGCGCCTCCGACATTCTTCCATCACATAAAGCGCAAGCACAGCACTGCATTAGCAACGGTATCACAGTTGCTGAAATATACGATTACACTAAAATGACAAAACGAGATTCTTCGTTGTTCATTTTTTTCGTTCGCATCTATCCATGCGACCCTTGCCTTTAGCAAAGTTAATATTTAGCTTTTTATAACTACAACATTAAATATTTCTGTAAACGCCCACAATTCCAGGGAAGAATTTTCGCCCTTCAATGCGCCTGTGGACGAAAATTTCGGACTAACGCAACGCATAAGGTATATCGGAATATGCAAATATATGAGAGACTTTCTGAGTCGATTGAGATACGGCTGTACAAGCAAAAACTAACCTATGCTAAAAAGTTGCTCCTAGGGTAAACATTGGCCGTAGAGACCGAAAATAGACATAAGAAGTTTCATAGATCAAACCCGGCTGAGATATGTTTCATCACATGCCCAAAAGTGAAATTTTCAACTTCGGCAGAACGCATCCAAACCCCATACATAACTATATATTATGAAAGCTCTCCATAAATTAAACATTTTTCATGTTATGACCAAGTGTCTAGCTCACCTGTGACAAAAGTTATTATTTTTTGACGAAATAATTTTGAAATATCAATATCACGACCTTTTCGGCGACACTTTTAACTATGTCCATTCGATTGCGCGTAGAAAATTACCCCCCGTGCGCAACAATATGTCAAAATTCATGGCGCTAAACGTGATCAAATAATTCGCCGAAAATAGCCCGCTGCTCCAAAAAGAGGCTATTCTCAACAAAATAATTTATTATGAAAATATTTGAAACTCGCACAGCGAAATATTTCGCAGACCCACTACACTACATAAACTGAAGAAATTAAAAATAACTCCGCTCAATTTGGAGGAAATTTTTTTTGAGCTCAAACCACGTACCCCGGGTGATGGTCCAAAACCCGGAAACTATTTTTCGTTTTTTTGTCTCTTCCGTTCGGCATCTAATACCAAATCGTGGTATATATTCTTTCAACAGCATACAAGGTCACATATAATACTCTAAACAGAGAATTAGTCGTAACATATTTTCTGCAAATTTCACCATTTCACCGTACGTGGTTTGAGCTCAAAAAATTTTTCTTCCAAATTGAGCGGAGTTATTTTTAATTTCTTCAGTTTATATAGTGTAGTGGGTCTGCGAAATATTTCGCTATGCAAGTTTCGTATTTTTTTCATAATAAATTATTTTGTTGAAAATTGCCTCTTTTTGGAGCAGCGGGCTATTTTCGTCGAATTATTTGATCACGTTTAGCGCCATGAATTTTGTCATATTGTTGCGTACGGGGGGTAATTTTCTACGCGCAATCGAATGGACACATTTAAAAGTGCCGCCGAAAAGGTCATGATATTGATATTTCAAAATTATTTCGTCAAAAAATAATAACTTTTGTCACAGGTCAGCTAGGCACTTGGTCATAACATGAAAAATGTTTATTTTATGGAGAGCTTTCATAATATATAGCTATGTATGGGGTTTGGATGCGTTCTGCCGAAGTTGAAAATTTCACTTTTGTGCATGTGATGAAACATATCTCAGCCGTGTTTGATCTATGAAACTTCTTATGTTCATTTTCGGTCTCTACGGTCAATGTTTACCCTAGGAGCAACTTTTTAACATAGGTTAGTTTTTGCTTGTACGGCCCCTGTTGAACGAATCTCAATCGACTCAGATATTCTCTCATATATTGATCGTAGAGTATTTTACTGATGGTTGGGCGAACAACAAAAATGGGAACAACATTAGCATATGGAACAAAATTATGAAGTTCTTAAGTATGATTTCGAAATCAAATGTTTACAATTTTAAGTGCGAGCTCCAAACCTACACTGTCATCGAGGAATATTCGATGGAGTATGTGTGGAAACTAAAGGAAAGAGCAGAAAAGATAGCAAAAGGCAGCGAGAAATCGAGAATGCAATGTCCCTTGTGTGAGGTGGGCATATTAAAAAAACAATATCTTTAAATTGTCATGTATTTTTTAGATACAGACCCATAGGGCGCGACAGCAAGCAAAGAGGCGTGAATAATAAAATATTATCTAAAATGGGGTCGGGAGAGGTGAAGGAGAGGCGGGAGAGGTCATTAAATAAGGATTAGGAGCATACAATTTTCTTTTTAAATTTTTTTTGATGGAAAAAAGAGATATGTTGTCGCGTGGAGTTGCACAGTGGTGTTGTATAAGAAAACAACTGTGATACAGTAAATATGAAAGCTAACCGACCGACCATTATTGAGAAAGTGATGATATTTCTTAGGACAACGCAATATGATGCAGACTGTAATTTACAAATGCAGAGATAATATAACATAGAATAACTGCAAATTTACAATGATCTAGTTATTTCTAAAAAAATTTATATCGTAAAATGTAAATTATATAAACTAAATTTGACGATATCAGAAAATTTCCTTTTTAGACATAACAAAAAATTGCAGAAAAGTTATTACAACTTGCATTCCTTCGTCCAACACTTACGGAGAGAGCATCGCAAAACGCCTAAGCAGGTATTATATATATTATTATATGTAAAATAATATTGTATTATATATAAAAAAATTTGTGATAGATCATGATGTTATACAGACATTGTTATAGATAATAAGTTCTGAAAATATCGGGATGAATATGTGGCGTACGTTTCGATATTTTGAATATTTACCACATTATCACGTTCCGCGCGTAGCCGCTGAAGTGACGTGACAACCTGAAGTGAATACAATTTTTTTTATTCGCCTATTTATGTACATTTTGTCGCACCCTTGTAGTGTACGATAAATAAATAAAAATAAAAACAACAGAAAGGAGCATACCATGTGTTTTCTTTCGTATTGTTTTCTATTTCAACAATATTTTCATTAAAACTTATTGACATTTCTGCACGAATGACTCCGATAACATACAATACATATCAGTGCGTTCGCGTAAAAAATGCACGAATGAGGAAGAATCCGTACATCAAATTTTGGCAATGCCTGATTTTGACATGGATCGATAGCCCCTGTTCTCCTCTTCCAATCCCGCTTTTCAAAATAAATTTCCGCATAAAATTTGCATAGATAATTAGCTCGAAAAATTGCAAACTAGCGGGGTTGTATTGAGGTTAAATGCACTACGCTCTATGCGTACACTACGCTCTATGCGTACACTACGCTCTATGCATAGTTCTGGGTGCGGGTTCGGTCCAGGGGGAGCTCGATAGGTGGCTCCAGGTACGGTCCAGGGAGCGCCCTGTAGCCGGCTCCAGGTTCGGTCCAGGGGGAGCTCGATAAGTGGCTCCAGGTGCGGTCCAGGAGGCGCCCTGTAGCTGGCTCCAGGTTCGGTCCAGGGGGAGCCCGGTAGCCGGCACCGGGTTACATTAAACTTCGCAGTATGCTGGGGAATGTTAATCGCTACTAAGAGTACTGGCTTATTCCGGTGGAAAAGGCTCGTGAGGCAGAGAGCGATCGAAAAAAGTTGCCACTACGCCACTTCGTGGCTCCGTGGCAACTTTTTTCGATCGCTCTCTGCCTCACGAGCCTTTCACAACGGAAACGCAGTATACAGTGCGTTCAGAACTTTTAGAACATTTTCAGAGATGTTTCCTGTGATTCCCTACGCCCTCTGAATCTTTTTGGAACTTTTCAAAATTTTCGATTTTCACGTTAAAACATGTTAGAACATGTTCAGACACGTTTCGAACGTCGTAAAACACTTTTCCTGCGAACCCCTACGCTCTCTGAATCATTTTGGAACTTTTTGAAATTTTCGATTTTTGACATTAAAACGTGTCAGAACACGTTCAGACACGTTTCTGACATCGCAAAACACTTTTCCTGTGATCCCCACCGCTTTCTGAATCAGTTTGGAACTTTTCGAATTTTTCGATTTTTCACGTTAAAACACGTTAGAACACGTTCAGACACGTTTCCGACATCGCAAAACACTTTTGTAGTGATCCCCTACGCTTTCTGGATCAGTTTGGAAATTTTCGAATTTTTCGATTTTTCACGTTAAAACACGTTAGAACACGTTCAGACACGTTTCCGACATCGCAAAACACTTTTGTAGTGATCCCCTACGCTTTCTGGATCATTTTGAAACTTTTCAAAATTTTCGATTTTTCACGTTAAAACTCGGCAAAACAGGTGAAAACGTGTTTCACGGTACTTTAAAACGTGCCAGGAGCACTTGCGGCACTTGCGAAAAATGCGGCAAAAGGTTTGCCCGCGGCGGGGGTCGAACCTGCGTCGCTCGGATTGCTAGTCAAGCGCGTAACCCACTTGGCTATAGATTTGGTTAATTAAATTTTATAAAATTTGAAAGGTTTTCTGGTCAGTTATCATATGCAAAAGGTTCTGAGAAGATAGAGCGAATTTGAAGCGAAATATAAGGAAAATGAGAAAAAAGTGTGACCGGATGGAAGGAAAAAAAAACGGACAAACAAACAAACAAACAAACAGACAGACAGACAGACAGACAGACGTTAGCATTTTCTAATATATAGTAATTTTTCACTTTGATCGACAGTATCTAATAATAATGTTTATCATGCAATTTACATAGCAAATTGTAATATAAATTTGAGACGAAGTGAAAGTAACGGCATACATGAGATACGATGTCACATATAGTGACAAAGAAGGTGTTCTCAGAAAAGCTGAGAAAAAGAGATAACATTTGATGAGGTAGATATGTATCTAACGCAAAGATTGTAAATTAATGTGTTTGATGTAGTTCGAGAAAACATTGATACTACTATTGCTTACAATATAAGACGGGTGAAACTATTTTTTCCAAGAGCGAATGACAGTTTCGTCAAAGCTGTCTTCTATGGAACACCATTTTCACAATTTATCGTATTTTCTTAATTTTCCATTTTATAATGAATTTGCGAAATAATTTCCCTGCATTTTTTCACACTTATATTTCAACACGCTTATCCCCCCCATCGAATTCAAGCTGTTGTATTTATGATAATTTCAATAATTCAATTTTGTTAATCGTTTATGTGAGCAAACGTTTCAAATATTCACAATATTTTATTCAAATATTAGAGTGGTGAAGAGGGAGAGGAATCTTCTTTCGTTCATTTTCTTCTCGCTTTAGATGTCAATTCATCGATGCAAATTTAGATGTCGCCACGAGGAGATCTGGAATGCAAGTGCAGTAGATTTTGTCGCAGAAAAGACAGTTGGAAAACGCGATTTCACCTTCTCATTCTCCCCTCTCTTCCACTCAGCAATTGGTTGTGTTTCACATTTTGTCGCAAAAAAGGCAGTTGGAAAACGCGATTTCATTGTCTCTTTCCCCTTTCACATCACCTCATCCTTTCACTCCATCGTCGCGGCATCGAGCGGTCGTCTCTTCCTCTCCGGTCTCACGAGACGAATAGTGGACATGATTGCTCATTAACCGACGATTTCTCTGGAAGCAATTCAGGTGAGAGAAAGTGAATATTTATCTGCTGCGTTCTAGAAGTTGTTTACATGATCGACAAGCAACTTTCATAGTTGCGTTCATGCTAAAAGTTATAGTGTTGTATCTATTATATATCGATTATGCAACTTTTTTGGCACATGCAGTAGCTCATATTTAAATCCTCACCTGAATTGCTTCTAGAGAAATCGTCGGTTAATGAGCAATCATGTCCACAATTCTTCTCGTGAGACCGGAGAGGAAGAGACGACCGCTCGATGCCGCGACGATGGAGTGAAAGGATGAGGTGATGTGAAAGGGGAAAGAGACAATGAAATCGCGTTTTCCAACTGCCTTTTTTGCGACAAAATGTGAAACACAACCAATTGCTGAGTGGAAGAGAGGGGAGAATAAGAGAGTTAAATCGCGTTTTCCAACTGTCTTTTCTGCGACAAAATCTACTGCACTTGCATTCCAGATCTCCTCGTGGCGACATCTAAATTTGCATCGATGAATTGACATCTAAAACGAGAAGAAAATGAAAGAAAGAAAGAAGATTCCTCCATCACTCACCTTTCATCCCGAACAAACTGGATAAAATATTGTAAAACAGATGAACACTGGAAACTGTATTATAATAAAATAATAAACCACGTAAAAAGACATATTGAAACAACAAAAAAAAATTAAAATAATGTGTTATAAAACAACATAAATGTCGACATTTAAACGTTTTTGTATTGATATGATGAAAATGACGAAGCGCGATACCAAATTTCACAAAATCCGTCGAAACCAATCTTTTCGAAATATTGGGAATAGTGCGTAAAATATTTTATACATTAAGGTCAGTTGTATCGAAACTATCATTCGCTCTTGGAAAAATTAGTTTCACCCGTCTTATATCATCATCTAGACGATTCCAATGATGAATATCTCAGTTCCTTTTGAGAAAATGGCATTACTTGCTGAACAAATGTTGCTCGGTTTGTCGAGATGAATAGGCGTACGTTTTTAGATTTTTAAAATTCGATGATTTTTGAAATATGCAAATTTTCGAAGCTTCATATTTCGAATATTAAAAATATACTACTTTTAGAAAAATAACATGTTATGTAATCGATGACGTAGAATCCGATTCTCTAATCAAATTAAAATTTCCATCCAGGTATAGCCATGCAATTTACTGTTTTCCAAACACGCTTTCCGTCTTATTCTTCAACCTTTTTACTTGGTGAGCGGTCGAAATGGCTTAAAAAAAGTGAAAATCACTCTATCATTTCCCTCTCGCGGGATGGATAACTCAATTATAGGGCTCATTCGGACCACTCACCGCTAGAGTTTTAAAAACGAGTCCGAATCTCTTCATTTCGCACGCTATTTCATCAACAGACCGGTGAAGAGAGTGTGTGAAATGAAGAGGTCCGGAATCGTTTTTAAAACTCTACTCACCGCCTCAAAACGGTGCAGAATAAGTGGGGTGAAATGTTACAAAACAGTATGACTTTACCTGGATGGAAACTTCAATTTGATTAGAGAATCGGATTCTACGTCATCGATTACATACCATGTAAATTTTCTAAAAGTAGTATATTTCTAGTATTCCAGATATGAATTTTCAAAAATTTGCATGTTTTAAAATTCGTCAAATTTGAAAATTCTAAAAACACACGTTTATTCGTTTTGACAAACTGAGCATATTTTGTACAGGGCATAATGCCAAATTTCGAAAATGAACAGAGATACTGAGGCCCAAAGTAAAAAATGAGGAACCTTCAGAGCTAATTATCTATGCAAATTTTATGCAAAAAAATGTTTTGAAATGCGCGATCGGAAGAGGAGAACAGGGGCTATCGATCCATGTCAAAATCAGAAAGACTCAAAATTTGATGTACGGCGAAGGTCCACTTTTTACGCGAACGCACTGATATGCTCTAGAACCCCGAATAGCCGGACTAGTAGAACTTTGTAGCCGGACTAGTAGTGAGTTGTAGGTAGTCGGCTGTTGGTTACCGAATAGCCGACTACAAGTGACTACTAGTCCGGCTATTCGGGGTTCTCGAGTCATTCTCATTTTTCTTCTTCTCCAGATTGGTATCGCCATGCTTTGCGAATGTGGCGTTGAAGTTCAAGGGAGTGATCACGGAGGGGTGCGTAATTTTCTTTTTTTAAAGAAGGTGTCCCACGAATATTTGGTCAACTGAGTTCTCACTGTGGGGCAATGGGGATCGAATACCCTATGAGATCCTCGAAAGCCGCATGTTTCAGTTTTTTGTTTGAAGAAAATTATGTTGAATAAAATTGTCCAGAACGACCAGAATTCTTACAGTATCTCACATTGAACCTGCAATCTTTTCGCGGTGGGAGTTGGAATTTTGGGAAAAGAAGTCAGAGAAAGGGAGAGAGATAATGGGAAAAGAGGAGGGTGCGCGAGAGAAACCGCGCGTGCATTTGTGTTTCACCATCTTCTGATAAGAGAAATGAAACGTCGAACTTCGGGGAAATAAAAGGTTGTAATCATTCGTGGGACGCCTTCTTTAAAAGTTATTATTATTTCGTTGTTTTAATGCTTAAAATTATACCTTCCAGTGTGAAATCTCAAGTTTTACTGTGGTCCCTAAAGAGGAACAGGTGAACGACCATCCGCAGACAGTCTTGCAGTGTCCATTGTGCCCGGTGAGTCATGGTTCAATTTCTTTTTTTTGTTGTTATTTTTTGTTGTGAATAGAATAAGAATCATTTAGTCACACACAGAGAATACTGAGATGAGACACCTAGTAATTTGAACATGGATGGGACGTGTTTAGTAAAGTGTATGATATACTCAATATTGAGTGTATTCGCGCGGCGAGAGAGCGTGCGAAAACAAGAGATTTGTAAGTATACATATCATATACTAGGTGTCGTATCTCAGTATAGGATGCACTCAATAGTAAGTATATTCATTCTGGGTGCAACAGCATGGAGGCGCATGCCGGAACTATGACTGTACGGTTGTATATTGCATTTCAGTGACATGTGTGCTCGTTTTTTTGTCCGTTTAGAGAAAGATTTTGTTAGTAGGCGCTACTAGAGTAATTATTATTGTACCGATAATGATCAATTTCAGAACAGCTATAACAACGTAAATGGGCTGTACAGGCATATGCTTGGTTTTCATAGAACAAACCCGAAGCAGGTAAATTTAAAAAAAAAAACATATTCGTTTGAATTTTTGATATTTATGTACATGAAGGTATTGTATTTTAATACAATTCACGGATTCCGGTGCATGCAAATTGTGGTAGACACTGTCTACTAGACAGTTGAGAGAGTGCGAACATAGCATGTAAATGGGCGATGATCACAATACGAATTCAGCCTTTTACCCAGAAAACCGTGTTACTAAAAGAGCGCATAATTACCTTATTCCAGGCTGGAATCGCGTTCCGATGTGAATGTGGCTACGAATGCTACGCTGAATCATATAAGCATACAACGAATGGCAAGAAGGTTTGTGCAATACTGAATTATAGATTTCTCTCCGAAAGAGTCAATTTATAAAAGATATATTTTGAAAAGACCCATGGAGAAGAGGAGAGTTGCACATTCCAAATTGCACATTTTAATCGGTGTTTTTTCACCAGAAATTTTATGTTTTCAGTGCGAAATATTGAAGTTCACAATCATCCCCAATATTGAACCAGAATATACTCAAAGTGTGCTGCGATGCCCTTTCTGTGAAGTAAGTTGTAGTATATTTTCATAGTTGATATCCCGATTGCGAAATAGCATGTTTATTAAAACGCAGTCTCTGTAAAAACGTTGGAGAAGTTGCACAACTCGGTCAAAATGATCTCCCGGTCTAAAACTTTGGTATCATGACCCCTTGGGGGTGATTTATGCAACAGCCATAATATTGACCCGTGTGTCGGCACGGTTCTAGAATTAGTCACTTGCCCCGCCTTTCCCCCTGTCCCCCTCTCGCTGGCGCCCCTCTCTTTCACACTGAAGATAAAGCCATTGAACGTCCGTTCTCTTATTGATCACAAAGTAATCGAGTGACACTGGGGTCATTCTATTATTGTTTCTCTGTTTCTGTTTCCTTCGCCGTCTCATTATCGACTCTATCCTTGTCTACCATCTCTTTCTCTGTCTATCATCTCTATTACTCTCATCATCTTAATCTAGCATTCTACCTCTCTAACCATCCGAATCATGGTGCATCGGTCCGACGAAACGACCCCCCCCAACCAATTTTCAATTCAATTATTTATCATGTCAGGCAATAGTGCTCAGATGAGGATGGGCCGGAATTCTTCGTTAGTTGCATTCCACCATTGGGGCCAGATTGCTCGTTTCAGGTCATCTCTCCATCGGGTATTGGGGTGGCCTTGGGGGCGTTTCCAGTTGTAGGGGGTCCACATCGTAGTTGCCCGCGTCCAATGGTTGATTTCCATTCGCCTTATCTTCAAGGCCCATTTCGCTTTCCGTTTAAGTGCCTCCTTATTCCAGTCTCGAATTTGGGTGATTTCTCGTAATCGTTCATTCCTCATTCGATCCAGAAGGGTGACTCCAATCATCCGACGTTCCATCTTCCTCAGGGTGACATCGAGGCGCTCTTTGTCACTCGATCTCAAAGCCCACACCTCGCTACCATAGAGTACGGTAGGCAAGATGCAGCTGTCGAAGAGCCTCCTCTTAGTCTTCATGGGAAGAATGCGTGAAGCCAGCAGGTGGTGGAGTTTGCTCCAGGCAGCCCAACCCAGACGAATCCTGTATTCCACTTCTTCGGAGGGGTCCAGGGGAAGGGAAATTCTCCCGCCAAGATATGTGGTAAACTCAACGAACTTGAATACTTGACCGTCGATGGTAATGGGTGCGCGAGTCGTGCTACAGGATGTAAGGAGAACCGTTTTGGAGGCATTGACTTCGAGACCGACTCGTGCACACACTTCCATGAGCTTTCGCAGCATCTTCTCCAGTTCCGGTCGAGACTTGGCGACAAGGGCGACGTCGTCCGCGTACTCCAGATGACTAAGATGGCGTCCGTCGATCCGGATTCCGCAGGTCTCCCAATCGATGTCGTCCATCGCGCTTCTCAGTACCGCGTTGAAGAGACGGGGAGAAAGTGTGTCTCCCTGGCGGACTCCTCTCTTCACGCACACTGGGACCAGGTCCTCGTTCACTCGGATTAGGGTGGAAGAGGACTCGTAGAGGCGACGTAAGAGATCGACGAGGGTGGGATGGACTCCAAACGTGCAGAGTGCTTGCCACACTGCATTCCATTCCACGCAGTCGAAGGCCTTCTTGAAGTCGACTCATCCGAGGTAGAGAGGCATGCCATATTCGTGAGTCCTTTCAGCGAGCTGCTTAATGGTGTTCAGATTGTCGAGAGTACTGAACCCTTTCCTGAAACCGGTCTGGGTGAGTGACTCCGACTCATCGAGAGACGTCTCGACTCGCTTTAGGATGACACGGGTAATGCTCTTCAGGGTGACTGTCAGTAGTGAGATGGGGCGGAAGTTGCCAATGTTGGAGGGATCGCCCTTCTTGTGAAGAAGGGAGACGACAGCTTCGACCAGAGCTCCAGGGACGGGGTCACCGGCAACAAGGTGGTTCAGTAGATCGGCTAGCGGTTGAGCGAGGTACCCCCTTGATAGATGGAGCATATCAGGGAGGACACCATCGGAGCCGGGGGAATGACCACACTTGAGGAGGGATAGAGCATGTCGGGTTTCATCAGCCAGGAACGGTGGAAAGGGCTCAGAGGGTGGGGCGGCAGCGAGAGGGAGCGCCACTGCAGGGGTGTAGAGAGTCTCGTAGAAACGTTTGACGGCAAGCTTGGTTGCATCTTGAGAGAGCGCGCCAGAGATTGGGTCAGGGACGAGTAGGCGTTTCCGAGACGAGTGGAGGTCCTTCATCGTTTTTACGATGCTCCTTCCCTTGGCAGCCGCGAGGTGCGCTTGATTCTCCTTCCTTCTGCGGATGTCGTCACAAAGGGCGGCACGGGCTGTCTTGCAGGGAATGGAGTAGGACACGGTGGTTCGAGGGTCAGCGCGAAGGGAATGACGGGAGGCGAGTAGGCGACGAGTGGTGGACGAAATCCAGGGCGGGGTTTGGCGCTTCCTCCAGCAGTTGGTAGCCGCGGTCTTGGCAAAAGCGGTGATGGTACGGTAGGCTTCCGGGGCGGACTGGGCGCGTGCAAGGGGCAGTGACCCGAGAAGACTCGAGTTGGCAGAATAAGCGCGCCGATCGAAATCGTAACGCTCCCTGCGTCTTTTCTGCTTCATCTTGCGGGTAAGAGAGAGACACATCCGGACGAGGCGGTGGTCGGAGTTGAACTCGAAGGGACCGACGACTCCGCAATCGACAACTCGCGCTGATGGAGGGGCAGCGATGAAGTCAATTTGCGATAAGGTCAAGCCGTTTGGGGACCACCAAGTCCACAGTCTACCGTGTCGTCTCTTGGGAAAAGTGTTCCATATGCGCAGGTTGTTTCTCACGCAGGCCTCGGTAAAAATGCGGCCGCGCGAGTTCGGGGTCTGAGAGGCGAAGTCACCGACATGGATCTCATTGCCAGGCTCCCTCGACACTCTACAGTTGAAGTCCCCCGTCAACACTGGCATAAATACTCTGGGCGCACTCTGCAGCGCGGCATCGACCTGATCGAGGAATGCGTCATACTCGTCGTCCTGGTAGGCAGACGTCGGAGCGTAGGCGCAAACGAGGAAGAGCCGTTGGTCGGGAAGCTGCAGAGTCGCTAGACGTTCGGAGAGGCCACGGAACACAGCTCCTCGCGCGAGGTGCGGTCGGAGGAGGAAGGCCACGCCATGGGACGCGGATGGGCCACCCGAGTGGTAGATCACTGTGCCTGAGGATGTAAGATTGAACGAGGCACAACCCACAATCCTGGCTTCCTGCACAGCAATCACGTCCCACTGGATCTTGTCGAGGGCCAGCTCCATCTCGATGTGTTTGTCCTTCGGGGCGAGCGTCCGGGCGTTAATGGTGCCGATGTAGAGGTGGCGACTCATCATGGTGGCTTACAACTACCGAGGGCCAAACTCTTCTGGTAGAGGGACACTGGGCGGCTCACGAGCGGAGGGAAAGAATGTCCGACCGCTCGCTACGCCCTTGAGAACCCAGAATGATAATAATCCAAAATAATCCCCAACCAATAATCCCCCGCTACCAGTTATTCGAACTCTCAAGTCTCTATGCTCTAGAGCTTTCAATAGACTTATCGACCAGCACTCCAAATCAGAGACTCACTTATTCAACCCAGTTGGTCCCACCAATGTCGGTGATCTCCCCACTGAGACTCAGGCGAGAGATGATCTCGCAGAGGCACTCGAAGCGGAGATTGGCGATCTGGATGTGGTAATCAACTCGCTAAAGAATAGGATTGAGAGCGCTAAGAATTCCCACCTCAACCTCACCGATTCTATCAACCACCCCCAGATTTCCCCTGAGCAAGTTGAGGATATCAACACCTATCTAGCCAAGAACCCATTTAATGACCATCTCATCAAATGTTCTGAGCGCACCCTTCAACTCACTCAATTGTACAATTTGTACTGTGAGATGCTGGGAGTGCTCAGACCTGTTGAGAAATCTCTCGGGAGAATCCCCTCTCCAATCATTCCGTCCAAAACTAATAAGTCCCAGTCCCCTACCAATTCTTCTAATGATTTCCACTCTCCCCACCTCAACCTCCAGACGACCCCAACTTTCCCTTTCGGAAACCCCCTTCAGAATTCTACCACCAACAACGGTTCCGGAACGGTAGAAGCAGCACCCAGTAGATCAACGACCCCCATTAGCGTGCTGAAACAAACCGTCGAGAAATTACAGGTTTCCGTCGACAACTTGCAGATCTCGATCGACTCCAACAGAGTGGAACACGCTATTTCCTTCTAAAGTAAACTTAATTTCTAAGCTATTCATAAAGCAGTAGCTTCTTGCCAATTTTGAGATTTACGTCGCCAATTTTTTTGGAATCGGAGATTCCATGAGCAATCGATTATATAATGGTTTGATCGATGCACTAGGTCTTCAAAATAGGCAAAATATGTGAGCCTTATTCAGCCGTTTATCTCACAACGACCAAACCGAAAATGTGGCAATAATAGAACAAAAATTCAATTGAACATGGATGGACGTGTTTAGTAAATAAATGTTTAATTGGTGAGCATTTTGATCATACTTGTCAGATCGATGTTTCATTAAAACGACCGATAAATATCAATTTTACAAGATTTCTGACTTCTCCTTCTTTGAAATCTAGTATAAACATAGATCCTGACATAACTTTCGATGTTCTTTCGAATGGTATGCAACACTACATTAAAATCAAAAGTTTGAAAAATCTGATTTGGTATGTCAAAACTTGAGATTTCGGCTCAATATTCTGGTTGTGGCATAAATCAACCCAAGAGGTAATGTTACCAAAGTTTCAGCACCGGGCGATAATTTTGACCGGGTAGTGCAACTTTATCCGACACTTCACTGCGCTCTTATACGGAGAACGCGTTTTAATCTCTCGGCCTCAAGTCAAAATCATGAATTTTGTTGATGAATTCAAAGATTTGGCATCCGTTAATTTATTTATTAAAAAGTGGTTTCATTAAAATTAATTTGATCCTAATAGTAATTCTTCATCAGAAAGAAACTCAAATTGCCTCAGTGTTTCTCAGTCACGTGCGCAAGGCGCATATACCATTGCTGAAAGAGGTAAGGAGGTATATTTTTAAAATTAAAAAAAATTTAAGCATTTTTAGACTAAAATATGTCTTCGGTGTGACTGTGGATACAAATCGAATTACAATGCCGACCATGAGGTTACAATTAAATTAAATTTATTCCACAATCGCTAGGAGGAAGTTACTCTAGATTGCCGCTATGATATCGTTAACAATTTGTAATGGGTTCTAGCCCTCCTGGGAATGGGTAGAACCCATTACAATTTGTTTAATTAGATTATTTTCTAGCAATATCTGATGTCAAGTGAAAATAATCAGAAAATGTAAATAATTTTCAAGTGTGACCTACTGAATTTCACAATGGTGGTAGAAGACAGATCGGAAAAGGAAAAGGAGACATTGAAAGCACGAGTGGAAGGAATCACGAGCAGCATCAAGAAGTCCATCATGCAGTGTCCCTTGTGTGAGGTAAAATAACATCCTTACTTAATGTAATCGTTAACGGTAGACTTCAAAGTCTATCGTCATATTCATAGTAAGAAATTAACTGTGTGACGTAAAAAAATTGAATTAAAATAGTTCTAACCAGTTTCTAATAAAATGCCATTAAAAAATTGTTTCATTGAAACAAATTCAGAGTTCGTACAATAATATTGATTCATTTTCAATGCACCTGTCGAAGAAACACAACAAAACGCCAAGGCAGGTATGTTTATTTAAATAAAGTTTTGTTAAATCCCAATAAATGCTAATTTTCCAAATGTCTAGGCTTTTATCATTAAAAAAACAATTAATATTAATTTGCAGGCTGGCATCGCGTTCCAGTGCGAATGTGGCATGCTAGTACAGTCGAAGGGCCATTCATGGGTTTGCTATTTTCATCTACTTTTGTTACACACCGAAAAACCCTACTAAGAACAGGCACTCAAGTTGACCTGCCTACTAATATACAAGTATGCGCAGCTTATATATTAGTAGGCCCTACTAATATATTAGTGGGCGGGCCAACTTGAGTGCCTGTTCTCAGTAGGATTTTTCTCTGTGTAGTTGTTTACAAGTTTTGCAAAAAAATCACGGATTTCTTTCAGTGTCCAATCTCTAATTTCACTGTGGTCCGGAAGGACTGCGCCCATGTGAAGAGCTATTTGACGACTGGAAACCCTTTGCAGACACCATTGAAGTGCCCAATGTGCCCGGTTGGTTTCCAAGATGATGACAGTTGTTGAGCCGAAAGTATTGCACTACTCTGGTATTTACTTCCAGGCTGGATCCCGGTATAATCGGCGTTTCCAGCCTGGAATCAGACAGGGATCCAGCCTGGAGACGTTTCCAGGTAGGATCCCGGTATAATTTCCAGCATGGATCCCGGTAAGAAATGGGAAGATTCCAGCCTGGATCCCGGTATATTTCCAGCCTGGAATCAGACAGGGATCCAGCTAGGAAAAAAATACCAGAGTACTCAATTTTTCGATAAACGGCGGTTTTGTGAACCATTATGCTGCAACATCATACGATGTCACCATCGAAACAATATAACGCGAAATGAGCCACACAGAGAATGAATACAGTGAGATAGGGCATCTAGTGTATGATACACTCAATATTGAGTGTATTCGCGCGTCGAGAGAGCGTGCGAAAACTAGAGATTTGAAATTGTATCATACACTTGATGCCCTATCTCAGTGTATGATACACTCAATAGCAAGTGTATTCATTCTGGGTGCAGGGCGGATGTTCTTGCAACAATTTAAAGAAAATTGTGTGATATGCGTTTTATTTCTGTTCAGAACTACTACAACTCTGTGAACTCGGTGTACGATCACATGAAGAACGCTCACAAGAAATCACCAAAGGAGGTATGCATCTGAACTTGATGAAAAACAAAGCCCAAAAATTTGCTTATCTGCAACTGGTGGTAAGATGTAAGAAATTTTTGGGGAACGCCATTTCGTAAATTTTTGAACAATGGACTGGAAATGTTGAACAAAGAAATTAAAAGAACGGGCCATTGTTCAAAAATTTACGAAATGGCGTTCCTCAAAAATGTTTTACATCTTGGGATACTACCCTGCAACTCTGTGAAATGAGGTTATTTGTTGATGACGATGGGCACTCTCCTTTTGCCTATGGTGCCCGTTAACACCAAGTCGAAAGTATAAAACTTATGCACATGTTTAAAAAGTTGAAAACAAAAGTTGAAATATGAAAAAAAACTTGGTCTTAAAAATTCTTTTGTAGATTCATTAGTTTTTTACAGGCCGGAATCGCCTTTCGTTGCAAATGCGGCAACGAATCGTATTCTCATGTTCACCGAAATAATGGCAAAAAGGTGTTTTTTTAAAAATGATTTTTTTGTATTTCTTTTTTGTTCAGTGCGAAATTTCCATATTCACAATTGTCGACAAGACGGCAAAGAGAGTTGATGCAGCTGCTGCATCTGCTACGTCATCACCACCAGCTGTTGTTACAGTATCCTCACAGCGGGCCGGTGATACGGTGAAGGTAGGTTATCTCATAGGGAAATAAGTCTACGACTGTAGACTTCTCGGCTACCTAGCGACGACTTCATAAGTCTACTATCTTCGATTAGAGGCAGGGGAGCGGCACTTTTTAGACTTTAAAGTCGTCGCTCGCTAGCCAAGGCTTCTGGAGTCGTAGACTTATTTCCCTCTGAGATCAAACCCTAAAAATATTTTGCATGATTTGCTTGGGATAAATCTCTGAACAGACATTTTGTTTTGGATTTTTAAGGTTACAATTTACAAAACATCATAACCAGTTCGGCCGCCCTTCAATCAGTTGACAGTAATGTTGTAAGATCGAATAATTCCATTCGAGAGAAGAAAGGGTTATTCTCGAACAATGCATTGTTATTCGCGAATAAGATCGATATAACATCACTAGTTTCAGTTATTCTATTCAGTAGTGTTGCTAGATAGTATAATCCTATTCCCGAATAACAAGGATTCTTCGCGAATAACCCTTGTTATTCGGGAATAGGATTACTCGACCAAACAGAACTACTATTCAGGCTAGATCCGCAGCGTACAAATGCAAAAAATGCGGCAAAAACTTCATGCACTTCAAGAGCCTCATTTTCACTACAGCACAGAAAATCGATACGTTTTCGTTATTGTTTTATATTTTAAATGATTATAATTAGTATTGTTATTATTATCATTATCATGGTTATTATTATTTTTATTAGTAGAATTAAACCGATGTTTCAGACACACAGCCGGTCTGCGTGTGGCGATGATCGCATGCGGTGCGGCCAGTGTCGCTCCACTTTCAAATCGCATGCAGCAAAGCAGCAGCACATGCAGCTGCAGCACGGAACTGCTGCAGATGCTGCAAGGGCGGTGGCGTTGGGCCAATTCGAATCCGCTGAATGCGGAGCAAAGTTCCCGACACGATTGCGTCTGCGCAAGCATATGAGATTGCATGAAAGTGAGTAACAAAATTTTGCAGCATAATTTTCTTGTCAAAATCATATATTTGAAAACCATGCAAATAGAGATATAATTGACAGGAATATAGTGTTCAATTGTAACATAGAAATATATAGAGAAAAATAATCATCTCATATTGGAGTATGGATTGCAAATGATTTCAGATGTGAGTTCCCTTGGTGATCACAAGGATCACACCACTGAATCGCTTCCAAGACGCATGTGAATATGGAACAAACCGTTCCGTCTCACGATTGTGACGAAAAATTCGCCAAAATCGAAGAACTGAGAGCACATGAATTAGAGCATCAGTAACTCCTCTAGCATTTCACGCTCCTTAATTTATTTTTTAAGATAATTAATTTATTTTAAAAATAAATATGTTAATTTAAAAATGTTTATCCAGTATCGAGCATCGAGCGATCGAGTATCATCGAGATATCGAGTATCGAGCGATCGAGCTTGATGTATGGTTTTCCTCTTACTTGTTTGCAATTTCACGCAGAGTGAAATTATTTTGTTTTATCTCAATAAACTTTAAAACTTGAAAATGTATACGAGTGAGTGTAAGTTTATGATCGGAATGAGGGAAAAGCTCAGATGAACAGGGTTCTGACAAGAGTAGTAACACGACTGAATAGAGTAGGAGATTGGATGGAGACTGATTGGGTGTTCGGATGATCGGATTCCTTCGACGTCGACGTCTCTTCTTCCTTCTCTTCATCCTCTTCCACCTCGAATAACTTCACAAACCCGGTGTCCTCATCGCAGAAGGGGCACTTTAGAAGGTCAAATCCATTGGCGCGTTGCATCGCGCACGCGACGCATATCGTGCGACCGCAGTGCGTGAGGACGGCGCGCTGACGCGGATGCTCCGCGCGGCAGACAACGCACACGCGAGAGAAGAGGGGCGCGGCCGCGGCGCTGCAATTAGAATGATTTCAAAATGGAGGTTACGCCAAAATAAGTTTTGTAATTCAGAAAAAATAAAGGTTGGATTTTCTTGATCTTTCTGAATAGTGCGAAAAAATCATAGAATATACGTGCATCGGGAAAGCAAAGCGGAATCGCGTTGAAAAATTTGTATTTGAGATGAGGGAAGGTTTCGCAAGAAATGCTTTCATCATCACGTCGAACAAATCGGCGAGAGAGTGAGCGAAATGAAGAGAGTTAGTTCTTGGGAAGCACTTTTTAGATATTCACAGCCTAACCTCTGCTCGTTCTCCTCTTGCAGCTCTCTAATGCGCTGCTGCAGCTTCTCCTTTCTCGACTGCTGCATCTGCTGCATGTGTCGAGCGGTCGCTGCAGCAGCTGCAGCACGTTCTGGTCGGGGGGCGAAGTTGCGACGCAACTCCTCCATCAACTGGATGTCCAGCACCAGATCAACGCCTCCCATGTCGTCTTCCTCATCCTACAAGCATTTATCGATCACTAATCATGCCACAGTTTGATTTACTCTTTACACTCGATGAAGTTTCCACGCCGTCCAGGAGTAGCAACTACGATACGATTTATTTTATGGATTGGTGGTTTGATGTGAGGTTACTAATAATTAAAGGGACAGTAAACACACAAATTCTTGTTCATTTGATCCAATTTCCACGAGCGACGTAGGGATAGAGATAGTGTGCGCCCTATCGTATATCAACCCAAGTGGAGCAGCGGTAAAACGTTAGCCTAGCAATCGCGAGGTCGCGGGTTCGATACCCACCCTATGCTTTTGTTTCTTCCAACGGGCCGAAAGTCGTGGTGAGACCTTGAAATTTGCGGAAATTCAACGGTGCCATTACTGTCCCTTTAAAGTATTTATATAGATCGGCCTACCTCCGAAGTCTGATCAGAATTGAATATGTGAAATCCGGGCGGAATGCGCAGGAAAAGCGGGGAATGGGCTCGGCCCTCCTCCTCAGGGTCTAAATCCTCCATAAAGTGTGCGAAATTGACTCCCGAGGGGCGAGGGGGAGGAGAAGAGGGACGCTCCTCCTCCTCAGGCATTCTGTCGAGTGCACGGGTTAGATTGTCCAGATCGAAGTTTTCCAGAAGGGGAATAGGAGGAGAGTGGGGAGAGTCCGACCGGGTTACCACATCCGGAGATTGGGAGAGGAGCCGGGGATTAGGGGTATCGAAGTGAGGCTCGGGAGCGAGCGGAGACAAATCCTGAAATACAACGAATTATTTAAATGAGAGAAATATAATAGAGAATGAATGGACGATATCGTACCATGAAAGCATGTAGAATTGTGTTGACGATTTAAAAAAAAAAGTCGAACCTAGCCATGCCAAACATACTGCTCATAAAATTGCTCATAAAATGCTCATAAAATTAGAATTCATAAAATTAAATATATAATTCATAAAATTAAACATAAAATTCATAAAATTAAATTGCAGTGCTCATAAAATTATAATTGCTATAGCTTCAAATATTAGCATACTATTTCAATTTAAGAGTCAACATAAAAAAGTTGATTCGCCTCAAATTAATGAGGCGGAATAATTTTACCTCCTCGTACTCCTCTCCTCCGTCTCTAGGGATCTCAATTTCGTCCTCTTCCTCGAGCATTTCATTAATTGAAGGCATACGGTAACCATTAGCTCGAGTAGCCGATCGTGGAATAACCTGTTAGTATGATCATGCATATTTTATGAACTGAAATTTTTTTGGTCTGTCTACCGTCCAGATGTCTATCGATTTCTTCATTTCACTGTGAGTGAATATGTTCAATGGTGTATGTAGTGATTCAAATTGAGTTTTAAAATATAATTCACATAATTACTCTCAATAATGATATTGTTTGATTCGATTGACTCACGGGCTCGTCCGAGGGTGCGATCTGCAGGTCATTCGAGACGCGGCTCTCCTCCACCTCATCCAAATCTTCGTTGATTGCTTGGAGACGGCCGAGACTGCTCCAGTTGATGGCAGGCATCGTTGCTTGAGGACCACCCTTTAATAAAAATTGTTTAAAGTTAATTTGTTTACCAGCACTTATCAAATACACACATATTTATCCTGGCATCAAGTCAAAGAACTTGCAGGGGAATCGTTTACTGTTCATTTTTCATTTCATTTTTGCATGATTTTGAGAAATAGTGAACGTAACTTATTTTAAAAATAAATAAACATACCACTCTACGCGCGATGCCGTCCATGGTGTTCATCTCGTGCGATTGAGCGATGGGAGAGCCGGACATTATTTGACTGTAGATGGGGTAGAGAAAGGAGAGAGACGCTGGGACTGATTGGTGAGGACTCTCATCACAGTGGTTTATATAAGCTAAGACAGGATGAGGGCTTCCGATCATGATTGGTAATGACGCCAACCTGCATGAAGAGGCACAAGTGCCAGAAGGTAGCGTGTATCGATTTACGGAGGTATTCGAAACGATAATAGGGATTTCTACGTAATCTGATGCAAAACATTATTTATGTGAATTTTACCCATGAAACATCTGCATAAATCTCATTGTAAATAGTAAAAATATTTTTAAAAAAAGGTCTGGATTCTTGGTTTTATTTTTTTCTCATTGTCAGTTACAAATCTGTATATTAAGAATTGGTCGTTTAGGAACTCATTATGTAAGATGCAAGACTATTCCTGCATTTTTTGACAGTTAGAAATTGAGTTCAAAAATGATACATCCCTCTAATCTGATGTGTCATGCAGGAAGTGTGCCGAGCAGATAGAGAGTAAAACTCCTTATCAAGGAGAGGAACCTCTCTCTCTCTCTATCTCTCTCTCTCTCTTTCTCTCCTTTTCTCTCTCTTTCGTAAATAGTCCTCTCCTCATTTTGTTGTTATCCTTCGGCGGTTAAGCACCGATTTCAATGTTATGTACTTCTAAATGTAGCTTTTCCACAGAATGTCCACAGGTTGTCTACTCATTTCGAATAAGGCACAGTTGCACATAAGCAAGGGTAACTGGAAGTGAGTTAACAATAATAATACTTAACACCACAATGCCTCGAACATGCCTCGAAAGGGGTCCCCGATTCACGTGCACACAACACGAGAATAGCCTCGCAACAGGCCGCTGATCATCTCAGGACAGGCTGTCGTTGCCCCTCAGGCATAGGGGCGGTCGAGACCGCCTTGCGTGTAGGAGACCTAACACCTTTACCTTTTACCTTTTACCACAGAGGATCGATATATATTTTTATAAATAATTTTAAATATTAGTGCACATTTCATTCTTGAATTCCATAAGTCTCAGCGTCTCCGAGGATCGTAAATATGTTGTCGTCGAGCAGGTTCGCATTTTATCTCTAACGTCAAAGCGGTGTTAACCTGAAACATTTTCAGCACATAAGTAAGGAGGGAAATTTTCATATTCAAATCACGCTGTCTAACGAGAATGAGGTATTTTTGCCAGATTATTAAATACTGTAAACATATTTTTGAGGCGATATCCGATGTGAATGTCGATTCAAAGCTAATTAATGGCCAACATACAATCCGGATTGATTCTTTCTATTCAATCGTGTTCGAACCTGGAGTAACAATTCGATTTGCCGATGATGTAAATATCTAACAGTAATCATTAATTACATTATTTTAACAATGTTTAGTATGTGTGAAGGCATAGAAAGGAGATTCCAAGTATAGTATTTTCACGTGATTTTTTCAAATGAGAATTCGACGAAAACGGTTGCTGCACTTTGAAAGTGTTTATATATTACAAATTCACAAACACTCATCCAAAATAATAAAACGTTCCGCTCCTAAACAACAGATACGGCTGCGAGATAGCATGACAAAGCGAGAGACGCGCCGAGGTATAGAAAGAGAGTGCACCACCAGTAGTCCATTTACATAAACGTATCATTTTAAAATTGTAATACTGTAGAACTCTTATTGCAGGCTCTCGAAGATTTCACCCATGAGAAGGAAATGAGCAAATTCTACATGAAGATTGATCTTCGTACCACTTTTGACGTGTCAGCCCTGAAAAATTCCATTCTCGACAGGCAAGCCGTTCTCGACAGGCAAGCCGCCTTACTTGCCGCAACCGACATATATCTACTCTGATTGTCTTTTGGTCGGAGCAACAACAATAGCTCTCTGTAGAGAGGTACAGGTTGATGACATTTAAAATGTCCTATCTTGATTTTCGTGCTTTCTCTCATTCCCCGAACCCGTTTCTAGAAGGTTGATCTTGCTGTGGAATGTTGTTTATTGTTTTCTTGCACATCAAGAATGATATTTGTCATAGTATATAAAAAAAATATTTTATTTCAGCTTTTGGCACTGCAATCTGAGTACTTCACCACTCTCTTCTACGGTCCCTACATGGAGAGAGCCCAAGATGTGAAGGAAATCAAAGAAGTATTTTTCACCGTTTCAAATATTTACAAATTCGAATAAGATTATTCATTCTAAAATCATAACTTTTTTTGTGAAATTCTTTGCGGCGTCAGAGAACCCGTTAAAACAAGCATTCTGAGAGATGCTACCAGCTCTTTAGCAAGAAAAGCAAGCTCGAAATAACCTAATTCCTCTGTAAATAAACAAGTTTTGAGGTGCAGGAGGAAGCTTTCATCAACTTTCTACAGAAGCTGCACAAGGGCGCGCTGAGCTCAGGTGATCCTGCTTTCTCCATCCTGTCCTAGAGCTAATATTTGTTTGGGAATTTATAGCTACACTCAATTCCTTGGGATCGCTCGTTTTGGAACAGCCATTTAGGAACTTGAAATAAACCATCCATATGATGCTAACGGACCCGAAATAATTCCTCGAAAAAGTCATTGTTTTTAAACTTAAGTTCCAAACCGAACCCAAACCGTCTTGTTCAGTTGAATCCGCCCTTGACGCTCTCGTTTTCTGTTATCGCTTCATGGTGCCGCGACTCGCCCAGAAAGTGTTTCCATACCTGCAAGAAAAGTCACTTGCTGTTGGTGAATTGCCCCACGCACTGATTACGGTAGATCAAGTCGCCAATAACGAGGAGATTATGGTGATAATCCTAATTTATTTATAATACTCTGCTTGCTTTCGTTAATATTAAATTTACAAATATCAAGAACTACACGCTATGCCTGGCCTTGTATTTGCCTAGAATAAGGACCATATATATCAACATTCCCGTTTCTGTCAGTAGTCGTGAGCGGTCCCTTTCAATTTTCCTCTGATGGAGAAGGGACTTCCCTAGTTCCCCGGACCCCCTCGTCTTTCTACCAACGACTCGACAAGATCGGAATCCCCGTCCTAGCCGGCCTGGTCACCGTGGATGGGTATGACCGTTTGATGTTGGCTACTCAGATACCAGTTTCGCTAATTCTCAATTTGATTGATGATTCGAGCTTGGTGGACTCAAGTGGAAGAAAGATGCGCCATCCGTTCGTCAGGACTGCCTTCAGCCTCACGTAACCTCCCCTTTCCTCCTACGTCCATGGTCCGAAGAGAGATCTCGTCTATTCCTCCAGCAACTTCAAAGAAGATGGTCTGTGAATGGGAAGAAGACCGATCCTCTACCCCGACCCCAGCCGAAATGATCCGTCTATACTGAGAAGAATGATCCTGACCCCTGAAACCACATCCACACCTGACGTTACCGTCTGACGTGATAAACATTGTATTGTATTGTATCAACAACAAAAAATCCACATAAATTCATACTTCCAGGCATGGATTCTCACCCAATTTCCCAGCAAATCGAAACTAATCGAAGCCGTTCACGATACAGCTCCGCACCTATCCAGTGCCACTATTCAGATATGCCTCAAGGTACGTAGCTACGAACTTTATGCAATTACCACTAAATAATAACAATTTATTTTTGCGATACTCTGACGGAATAAATAATGAATGAATTTATCTACCCCCGAGGCGCAACAGGAATTGAAACTTATTAGGGTTTCCATTTTTGGTAGGTGAATATTCAACCTGAAAATCCCCCATTTATTTTCCATTACGCCGAGCCCACCTATAGGTGGAAGCAAGAATGGGGAGAATGAGTTTTGTGTCACCTGAAAATATCAATTTACCGAATCCCCCATTTCTGTGTTCTAGTTCATTGTTACGAGGGGTCTGACCCACCCCCTAACAAAGAACATTCGGAGAGAATGAGTTGAGTTTCAACCCCTCCTCACAGGGGTGGAGGGAATGAAATGAAATTTCAGGTGACACAAAAATCGTTCAAAAAGAGATTTTACCTGATCAGGTTAATTCGACCGGGAAAATGAAAAGGGACTCACCCAAAACACAAAAAAGTGAAACCCTAAAACTTATCAAGAAATATGGGGAAGATATGGGGTGGAACTCTCCGAATTTCATTTGAGATGATGGAGGTACCTTTTTTTCGTACTAATGAATGTATTTTACAGGAGATTGCGCGCATGGATGAACTATGGGAAAGTACAAAGTATTCGAAAATCAAGACGATGCTGCCTTCCGCGAACAATGTTCGTATATTATTTTCGAAATTTTCTTAAGTATTATCAATTCTACAGTAAAGTACGCATATTGTAAAGCATTTACAAATGAATGTACATGTATAGTCTGAGACCAACTAGATAACAACTAAATTCAACAGAGGTTTAGAGATACGGCGATAACTGGATTGGCATTCATCTAACCTGCTGCGATTCCAACGGAAAGATGATGGACACCGATGATGGATACTACGCTGTTCAGCATTATAGTCCGTATAATGTCATCAAATATATAAACTGATGCCAAATATTTTAGATCATCTGCTACCCTAGATGAGAGAGCACGCAAAAGTGAGAGAGTAGACAATAAGAGGCCACGTCTTTAGGATCTTTATCTTTCCCTTATTCAGATCAAAGAATGCATCCTTGGAATGCAATCCCTGCGAGATACAATTCAATCGGAATAAACGGTAGGTGCGGTGTAGAGTAGCGAAAATAGGTGCGGTGTAGAGTAGCGAAAAAATGATTTTAGTGCACCGCACTGCGGTGCACTAAAATAGAAGTGTTATTTAATATATTTCTGTTTTTAGAATATTAATAAATTATTTAGTTTGTCGATGACGAGATCTTTGTAGGATCGAGATATGCAAGGAATGCAGACGTGCCATATACAGGCAAGAGTGGAGAAATGGTGCCCGTTAGCGCCTACTGTAATTAGGGTTCCGTTGGCGTCGATATGTAACGGATTGTGTTTGTATATCGGATAAATGCTTCGGTGATTCTGGAAGTGATTGGATCCACAATTGCATATCACTATGTAACTGTGAGCAGACAGATTTCGAATTGCTAATAGGCAAGCAGTAATGTATCAACTGGAATATTTGCTTGGACAATATTTATCGTGCATTACAATAGCGAATTCACATGGACACATAGAAAAGAGATATTACAAGGGAAAATAACAAGAGATAATATTGTATACACACCACAGTCGATAATTCAGTCATCACACAATCGATACTCGTTCAGTGGTGGCTCATACTCTTCAAAGAATTGCTCCGCGTTAAACTCTGGCTTCCACCAGAGATGAGTTTCCGGTCTTTCCGCCAAGTCTAAGTCAGATTTTGCATTTCCCTCACCACAGACCATACCTAGGTACTGAAATAAGTGGGCCTCATTGCTGATTATATCCTGTACCATTTGCGCCCGTCCGTCCACGCTACCAAGCGCAGCGAAAATAGGTACAATCTCAAGTTGGTAGTACACCATTCCGGAAAGAATGCGTCGCCAGTGCGGCGAGCGAGCGAATCGTGCACTAGCTATGCCGTCGAAGTCATGATGATTGTAGTAGTGGAAGGCTCGCATTATCGATTTTTCGTCGTCCGACAGATTATCGGCACTGTGTAGAGGTCGAAGACGAGCATGAAAAGACGTTCCGCAGCCTCCACTGTTAGCTCGGAGATTCTGGCGGATGCGTATCATACGTTCATCTTTCAACGGTTCACCGAAAGAGCTGAAAGTTTCTGAAACTTTCAAAACTTTCAAGACTTTTCTGAGCTTCCGATGCATTTCCACAGTTCCTCTTTATTTTCATTGCATTCTTCATGGTAGATTGTCCATTTTCCGTGCAAAATTAAATTAAATTGTTGCAAATAACAAGCGTGGAATCCTTGGCAAAAATTCGCGAATGACCGGAAAAAGAAGCCGGCGAATAGCACATATTTGTCATCAAAATACGGTAGTTTTCTTGAACGCTTTTCTGCTCGTTATTCGTTATAATTTAATTTAATTTTGCACGGAAAATGGACAATCGACCATGAAGAATGCAATGAAAATAAAGAGGAACAGTGGAAATGCATACGAAGCTCAAAAAAGTCTTGAAAGTTTTGAAAGTTTCAGAAACTTTCAGCTCTTTCGATGAACCGTTGAAAGATGAACGTATGATAGGTGCAGAAGAGGGCGAAGAGCTCCGTTCGAGTAGCGACGCCGTTCAACAGGAGAGAAGGCGCTTCTGCAATCAGCAATGTTACATCAAATCAAAGCATCGAATCATTTATTCAAATCATTTATTTATTTATTCAATTTTAGCAATGTTACACAGGGCGCGAACTCTCTAACTCGTGCCTCTCTAGAGAATTCGACTCTTTTATATTCAAGAGAATTCTCTCTCCGTTCATAGACTATCTCGCCAATTATCTAACAGAGTTGCGTTGTCTAGATAGGCACACGTTACAGGGTTCTGTGTAGAGAGCACATTGAAAAAATGCATTACTTTTTAATGCATGCGTGGATTAGACACATTATTGAACACACAGCTTCTCATCGACGGCTTGTTTAAAATTATACAAAAAACAACAGGAGATTTTTCTTCTGGCTGACGGTATCTGTAAAATCGAGAGAGTAAAAAGATATATTCTCAAACTCCCTCAACGCTCTTTGAGCTGGAGACTACCTCCCCAGGAATAAAGGGGTAGGAAGACTTCACCCTCGGTGTATAGCGAGTGAGGCATATTTTATTAGATTAAAATTATTTTTAAATTAGTAAAATATGAAGTGCTCACCGTTCATGTGGAGATTAATTATTCGCTAATTAGCGGTCGATTTCTAGGACTGAATTGGGCTCCGAAGAAAGAACCTCACACGATATTGAGTGTGTTTTCCAGGTTTGTTTCTTCACGATTGCGCCTCCGCTGACCTTTTGAAGCCCCGTGGCGCGTTTACGGTGTCGGAGGGAACAAGAAGGCAACGAGAGAAAGCGAGAGAGCGTGTTAAACGATGGAGACGCTGTCTTAACAGGGCGCCATACAGTAAGAGCATGCGCGTCCTTTGTCAGGCACAGTCCGTTCACCTCTCCCTAAGAAGAATCGCGCGGGAAAGGAACCTCCTCCATTAACTATTATACAGCACATCGTTCTTGCTATAAAATATTTCGAAATATTTACATTATTTTTCTCTATTTAGAATGTCCACGGGATGTCTCCTCATTTCGTCAACAGCTCTCCTCCATATCAGCACGGACGATTCATTTAATTAGTTAGTTTAATTAATTAAATTAATATATTTATTTTTCCAATTATTGTATTACAAATAATTTCGTAAAAAATATATCTATGAAGTAACTTTTTATTACAGTGAACTCGCCCTTTCCAATGATCGAAAATCGCTGGAGATAAAACAGGTGAGAATGAATTTCAGAGAAACAAGTGTTAGCATTAATACATGAACGAGGAGAGGATACACGCATGTACATGAACATTAGATTGAATTATTAGATTGAATTCATTTTTATGTAAAAAAAATAATGCTTAATTTTCTGTGTGTAGTGAAGACTACTTTTTGTGTCTGCGTTTCTAAGCTAGGCTAACAATGAAATTGGGCTTTATCCTTTTCCGAATATGTTCGTTATCTGACGTATCCATTCCCTTGTATGACTTAAATAATAATCAAACGCAATTGCAGTTTCTAATCGGCAACGATTCTGATTTGGAAGTATCTCTATCACGAAAGGAAGAGGTAAAATTGAATTTGGTTACAATATTAATTTTGCTATTTCAAGTGTACTACAAAGTTAATAAGTTTACAACTATAATAGGTATGACTGTTTTACTCCCTTAGCGTTACCCCTCCTGGGGGGAGCTCGCCAGTGACCGCCCCAGGAGTGGTTAGGTCAACTTATTTTTTTCAGTCAACAAAGTTATACTTGACTAACTAGAATCTCATTGCCGAAAATGGATAAGATCTCAAATCAAGGGGAAGGTTACGCTTAGATTCTGGAGAAATGTCATATCGTTTGCAGGTGATTGCTTCACTAACAATTCCAGCAAAGATCGTCGATGGAAAGCACGTAATTCGAATCGACAGCTTTTATTCGGTCGTTTTCGAAGCCGAAGCCGAGACCTGGCATGCGGATGTTGAGGTGAGAAGAAGTATTGACCACTCGAAAAGTAGAAACAACAAAGAACAAACCTTTTCGACTTCGTTTCGGATCAGTTCTCTGTTTCGTTGCTAATCTTCCTTTGGTCTCGAACGAAGGTTATAATTCAAGGTTTTCGAAGACATCTCTACAACAAAGGAAAAGTTCTTCATGCAACTGAAGCTGCGAGCAAGAGAGTAAGATATTTTACTTATTTTTTCGTTTTATTAGTTTTATTTTACAGTGCTCTTATCCCCGAGAGGGAAATAATCTACTCGGAAATTTTAAAAATTGGATCAACTGAACTTCCGGTCAGCAAAGAGGTAAAACGTCTGCGATTTCTGTTACCTTTCGTACTCCGAAGAACGATCACATTTTAAAATTTACGCTAAGGAAGCGAAAGGCATACCTATTATAGTTTCTAACACTGTTACTTCTAGTACTCATCGATATAGACATAGATCTTAGCATACTAATTAATTCAGTCATTCTAATTCAGTGATTCAACAAACAGGGCTCTGCACAGCTAAAAAACGAAATATCTCCCAAACATGCCCCTAGGGGTAGTTTTCGATGCTGTATATATATTTTCAGCTTCTCGCTATTCAATCGGAATTCTTCACCACCTTCTTCTACAGCCCGTTTCTTGACAAAGACAAGGAAGTGAAGGAGATCAAGGATGTACGATGAATTTATAATTATGTAAAATCATTGGCTTTTATTTAAGGTCGCCGAAACTAAATTTGTCGAGTTCCTACAATCTCTACATCGTCGGAAATTTGGCTTCACTTCAGGTATCCGAACATATGATAGATTATGTAGACTGAGTCAATGATATAAATTCAGAAATGTCCACATTTTCAGTCAAAAATGCGCTGGATGCGCTCGGATTCGCCGATAGGTTCATTGTTCCTGATGTATCGGCCAAAGTGCTGCCATATCTCACTGACAAGTCACTCTCAGAGGAAATGTTTGAATACGCGCTCATTTCGGCCGACAGAGTACATAAGAATGAAGAGATTCTAGTGAGGTTTTTATTGTTATCGAGATGGGAATTTTAAAACAGCATATGAAAATTTGAACAGTAAACAATCTATTACAGGCATGGATTATATCCCAATTCCCATCAAAATCGAAGGTTCTCGAAGTTCTCCATGCTATTCTACCGCATATTTCAGCGACTACGGCTCAAATCTGCCTGGAGGTATTACAATTTTAAAATGATACGTTCATGAAATGGACTACTGGTGTGTGTACTCTCTTTCTATACATCGGCGCGTCTCTTGCTTTCTCATGCTCTCTCGCAGCCGTATCTGTTGTTCAGCACTGATTATCAGCGGAACGTTTTATTATTTCGGACTAGTGTTCGTGAATTTGTAATACACAGAGAATGAATACACTGAGTTAGGGCATCTAGTGTATGATACACTCAATAGTAAGTGTATTCATTCTGGGTGTACTATTACCACTCTCCAATCACTGCACTGATTTCCTTAGTTGTTGCAGCTCATTATTTGTGTACTGATGCGTGAACAGACGGATAGCACATGGAACGAATCAGAAGATGTCTCGAAACTACGCTTTAGTTACGCCATTATCAATATATTACAGCCGGGAATGAATGAGTTGGAGGAACTGGAAAAGGTGAAAACGAAGATGATGAACCGTAAAGGACCCGACTATGCGAAAATGAAGAAATTAATGGCGGCTGATCCACAGGTTGGTTTGGAAAAAAACTTTATTTCAAATCTACAGAAAATCGATAAATTGTTTTAATGCTGTGTTTTCTTGTAGATCTATACTTTTTTTAGAAAGAAGTCGGGTTTCATCTTGTCTGCTATGATGTCAAACGAGAATATGTCGAGACCGAAGATTACTTTTACACATCACTCCATCGCAGTTATCAGGTTAATCCGTTGTTTACTCGATCACCACTAGACTTTGAAAAGTAACGGTGCAACTAGTTGCTTTTCTCCACACATTCCTCATTTATCGCAATTTTTTTTTTCGCAAAATCGGTCGATTTCCCTATTATGCGACTAGTTTAACCGTCACTTTTCAAAGTCTAATCACCACATCTTCATAAATACTGTCTTTTGTTCGAATCAAATCTTATTGTACGATCAATAATGATTTCTTCACTATCAGCGCCCGGGCAAATTGTTGGCACAGATTTGGGCTGCGATTCCGAAGAAGTATTCAACAATAATTGTCGATGGTGAGGTCTCATTTGATTTATCGATCCAGAGGATTTATTTCAGACAAAATGGTAATACTATAGGTACTACGGAGCGAAAATATCATGTAATAATTTTTTCACCGTATTAATCACGTAGTAGTGGACGACCGGGGCGACCCGAATCGTCCCATTAGTCAGAAATTCACGTTGAAAAAAATCGGATGTGTTCTCGAGATCATTATCGAACCACTCATGTTTTTTTCACATTATGCAGACTCATATTATACATACCGGGTCTTCCTCGCTGGTCTGGATAGCTCTTAACGAAGGTATTCCAGCTCAAGTGCACTTATTATTCGCTATTTTGTATCTTTTCATTAATTAAATATAAATTAATCCAATTGTTTAAAAAAATATGTGAATTACACAAATAGTGCTGTAATGACCTCGATATTGCATCCGACACTTTTTCAACGTGAATTTATCTGTCTCCTGGTAGTGAATTCAATGGGTCGCTTCGGGTCACATCTGACCGAACTGTAGTTCGTGAACAATTTCAAATCTAAAATATGTATAAAGTGTGTTATTCAAGGAACTACATACCCGCGAGATGCGATGGTATACTTTGATGCCACTGGATTTCCGATGCCTCACGTCGTCAAGGTCGACGCGTACCGTGACTGATAATTAATTGTCGCAACATTGCAGCTTTATTCCATCTTTTTTTGTCGAACTTGATGTTTTCAATACTCTAGTCTAGTTTGCTGATAAATTCATGTTAAAATTATTATTGATTCAATCAAGATTCATTTTAACCCCATAATTTTCGGATAAGACAGTAGCATCGGGATTGCAAGTGAATAGACCTTTTCTATTTCAAATGAATTTCTATTACAAATGAGCCTGTTCTGCGCTGTGTCCTTGTCATAGAGACTTCGTTCTCAGAGTGATCAGTCACCGCTTGATATTGGACTGTCGGACTCGTTTCGTGGCGGAACACGCGTTATAAGTGCTATCTCTAGCTCTTATCTAACGCTTAGTCACCCTTGGTATTTGCGCAGCTTATTATGGATCGTGGAAAAATGGATGAGGGTGGCTTATCGGCCGGGTCACATTGTTATAATATTGCTTGTCCATTGGGATTCTGGGAAGGTTAATAATAATAATGTTTATCATGCAATTTACAGAGCAAATTTTGATATAAATTTAAGACTGAGTGAGAAATAACGGCATACATGAAATACGATGTCACATGGAGTGACAAAGAAGGTTCTCGGGATAGCTTGCGATACCCCTAAATTCATTTCCTTTTACTCGATATTGATGGGTGACAATAAAAACATTACGAAAGTCTACTAGCTCCCAATTTCGCATCTCTGGTGACAGTGTTATCATATTTGTTGTTGTTATCACTGATAATGAGGAATAATTTGTCGGACATGTGAAAAAGCTGATATACTAACGGATCCGGAAAAAAACAAGAGAAGCTGATAAACTTGACGAGAAAAACATGTATTTTTCGGTGCCGGCCAGTCCTCTTATCGTCTCTCCATACGTATAAAAATGCTGTGTCTTCATAATATTTTTTTTTCTCTCACTGTTTTATTTATTCAATATTTTCTGCCGTCACCTTGGCTTAAATTGATCAAATTTCTTTTTATTTATTAAAAGTACTTGCGTTTGATATTTCACCATATAATAAGAAATATTTCATAGTACACTATTATCATAGCTGTTAGGTACATTTCAATGATTACAGTATGCCGCCGGGATGTTTGCTGTTATCGCATACCGCGTTACTTCACATCACCACAGACGAAAAACAGTGAGCACCTCCTTCCATTTCTAGTTTTCTTCGCAACACTCTCCTTTCAGCTCTCTCACTCTCACAGAAGACCGTAAACATATCAAAGTGAAGGCGGTAATTGTAATATATATTTAAAACATTCCCATCGAATTTTTCTACTACTTTCAGGGAACACCAGAAAATGTACGATGCACAGTAGTAGTCTTCCTTTCACGAGACAATGAGGTGAAAATAGTTGATATTCATTGGTAGTGTCGGTGTTTTTAGTCGATTGAAATTTTAGTTGAAAGCAAAATGCATGTGTAAATTGCAGAGTAAAACAAATAGATTCAAGTGTAATATAATATTGACACTTTTTCTCAATTTCCCACTACGTTGACTGAAGAAGAATGCAAAAAAGAAAACAAAATATTACTTATTTTTTAGGCGATTTCTCATCTGCCATATCAATCGAGTGCAGTCGATGGCGTACATATCGTTCGAATCGACTGCTTTTACCCGCTTGTTTTTGAAGCCGGAGCGGAGTTATGCTATGCTGATGCTGCGGTGAAAACTATTTTAAAAAATACTTCATAATATATTCGATTCCAGGCAAACGAAAACATCATTTCTCGGAGAGCGAAGTTTACAATGACGATCAAACTGATCGCAAACAGGTATTTCATTCAATTCGAAATAGATGCAGTGTACTTGCAGGGGGGTCTCGAACGATATGCGGAAATTGGCGGAGATTCAAACCGAAGTTCTCAAAGTTGGATCAACCACGTTCAAAGTCAGCAGAGAAGTGCGTTTTTCTATTCAGAATAATATACGTGAAATATGTATTGAAATAGTTATCTATTTTATATACTCTTGAAGTTCTGAAGGAAAAATGTTCACTCTATCTTTAACTTTCAGTTGCTTGCGATGCAATCAGAATTCTTCACTGCTCTTTTCTACAGCCGGAACTTTGATAACAGTCAGCAAGTGAAGGAACTCAAAAAAGTTGTGGATAAATTATATGTAAAACCCATTAATTGTATTTCAATAGGTTGGTGAACAGGAGTTTAACCATTTCATAAAATCGTTGCACTGTCGGAGATTCATGTTAAACTCAGGTCAGTTGATGAATTATCGCGAAATGCAAAGTTGAATTATATACAGTGGAATAGTAAAAAAAAGTGTGTACAAAAACCTTTAAAACGGGGGTAACTTTATGTTTTCCCCTGAGATTATCAGTACATTCCTTCCAATGATCGATAAATGACTTTTTCAGTGCAAGATGCTCTTCATAGTCTCATGTATGCTGATTATTTTCTCATGCCGCTCATATCCGCACAAGCACTGCCCTACTTAAAGGAAAGAACAGTGCCTGAAGAACTACTGCACGACGCCCTCATTGCGGCCGATAGAGTTTCAAATCGCGAAGAGCTCCTAGTAAGTCATGCTAGGCCATAAACTGATGAAATATCATGAGGATGCAACGGCAAAACAATAAATGAACATTTCAGTACTAAGAATAAAAATTTCAGGCCTGGATCCTCCCTCAATTTCCTTCAACTCTCAAGCTTCAAAAGGTTCTCCAGTCTGCGTTTCCCTTTATTTCTACGGAAACTGTGCAGACATGCTTAGCGGTAATTCATTATTTCTATTTTTCATAACGGTCTATGTCATGTATTATTCTCGATATCTCGGTAATCTCCAGCTTTACTCTATAGTTGAGTAGTCACATTGGAATATATATATATATATATATATATATATATATATATATATATATCAGAGACTATCTGAGAGGATCGAGATACGGCCGTACAAGGAAGCTTAACCTATGCTGGAAAAATTACCCTAGGGCATACTTCACGCGTAGAAACCGAAAATCGACCTTAGAAGTTCTGATTCTCAAACCCGGCTGAGATATGCCACTGGGTATGAGAAAACGGCAAAAAAATATTTCGAGAAAGACGCGTCAAAGACCCCTATATAGCTATATATTATGAAAGCTCATCTGAAAAGAAACATTTTCGCTGTTGAACATGTCTTTCTAACTATTATTTGAAAAAAGTTTGAAATTTTTTAAAGTTTGAAAAAAATTTAAAATATTTTTATTGGTTGCCAGTGGGTTTCTTTTGTAGCTCATTCGATTCTAAGTGAAAAGATACGTTTGTGTGATTTTTCTAGCTGGATTTGACTTACAGGTACTATTTTTAAAAATTCGTCGAATGAGCCGCATAAGCGTATTTTTAGTAAACGCGAATAACCAAACCAAAGCATTTCTCATCGTATCGATGCCATTCGTGCTTAAATACTATTATTTATTAATGCGAATATTTTTCCATTAGATAATTTGTGTTTACAACGTTTTATAGGCATCTGAAAAAAATAAAACGCAATAAATTCTCCGAAAATGACTATTTCGTATATATCAATTTCCATCGCTGATCTACACCGTCAGATTGGTCACAAATCGTGTATCAGTCTTTTAAATGATTTTTGAAGTGTGCCGCTCAATTATTGACTAAAAATCGGTAAGGCAAATAACGAGAAAGAAAAACAAAATTTTTGACATTTCAGAAATTTTCAATTTTTTCTTTTATTCGATAGCCCCAAATTAAGCCCCAAATTTACTATAAACGCGGGTCACCCTGATCTTCAATATTGATTAGTACTGTGTACTGTGGTAGCTCAAAAATTTTGCTTTCTTTTTTTTCTGCAATTTCACGGTACAAGATTTTTCAAATCGACATTAAGGCAATTGTAGCTGCATCCTGCAGTTGATTGCATGCAAGAAATTTCAGTTCAAATAGCAAAAATATGAACTAACTTGAAAAAACAAGAAAAATGAAACTTTTTAAAAATACTTTTTAAAAATATTTTCTCTTTTGGGCATGCGAATGATGTGAATTTTGTTTAAAGGGACCAGGCATCGGATAATAACATATTTTTAATTTTCATATTTTTTCAGCTTTTTTCACTATAGTCTAATGGAAAATGAGATACGGCTGGCCCTGCTCTACTGTGTTTAGTCGCTAATTTATAACTATTTTCAACAAAAAAATTTAAAAATATGCTGTTGTTAGTATTAAATCCGAAAAAATATTCTCTTTAAAAAAGAAAAATATTTTCTTTCATTTGAAAATATTTTTTTTTTGCAGTGAAAAATAAGTTATTTTCAAATTAAAGAAAGTCCTCTTCCCGGAAGAATGCTAAAAACTGCAACTTATTAAAGATTTAAATTTTTTTTCCAATTTTTACCTTTTCTACAGCAGCGGGTTACTGTAGCGACTACACCACAATTCAAATTCATAAAATTCGGTTGAGTGCGTTGAATCTGGGTGCGGTCAAAATACCAACACTCTTCTTTTTGTATCGAAATTTGATCCTCCGATCAAAATAAATAGCTTTCTGTCTTTTCAGAAATTGGCGATTCACCGTTCCTGAGGCGAATTTCTAATTAAAATAACTATTTATAAATAAATGATAAAAATTTAGTTTTTTCTTCATTTTCCATTAGAATATAGTGAGAAAGCTGAGTAAAAAATTATCGAAATTAAAAATCTGTTATTATCCGATGTCTGGCACTTTAATATAAAATTCACTTCATTCGCATGCACGTTACCCTTTAATGAATTCTGCCCTGACCTCGAATATCTATTGTTGAATAAATTACTTGTTCTCGATTTGAATTTGTTTGCTCATTTCGCAGTTTTAGAGGCAAAAGAAGTCATAAAATTGAAAATTTCTGAAATGTCAAAAATTTTGTTTTTCTTTCTCGTTATTTGCCTTACCGATTTTTAGTCAATAATTGAGCGATACACTTCAAAAATCATTTAAAAGATTGATACACGATTTGTGACCAATCTGACGGTGTAGATCAGCGATGGAAATTGATATATACGAAATAGTCATTTTCGGAGAATTTATTGCGTTTTATTTTTTTCAGATGCCTATAAAACGTTGTGAACACAAATTATCTAATGGACAAATATTCGCATTAATAAATAATAGTATTTAAGCACGAATGGCATCGATACGATGAGAAATGCTTTGGTTTGGTTATTCGCGTTTACTAAAAATACGCTTATGCGGCTCATTCGACGAATTTTTAAAAATAGTACCTGTAAGTCAAATCCAGCTAAAAAAATTACACAAACGTATCTTTTCACGTAGAATCGAATGAGCTACAAAAGAAACCCACTGGCAACCAATAAAAATTTTTAAAATTTTTTTCAAACTTTAAAAAATTTCTAATTTTTTTCAAATAATAGTTAGAAAGACATGTTCAACAGCGAAAATGCTTCTTTCATAATATATAGCTATATAGAGGTGTTTGACGCGTCTTTCTCGAAATATTTTTTTGCCGTTTTCTCATACCCAGTGGCATATCTCAGCCGGGTTTGAGAATCAGAACTTCTAAGGTCGATTTTCGGTTTCTACGCGTGAAGTATGCCCTAGGGTAATTTTTTCAGCATAGGTTTGGTGTCCTTGTACGGCCACTGGTGACAGAAACTCGATCCTCTCAGATAGTCTCTGATATATATATGTTGGAATTGATCTCAGCACTCCTTTATCTCTTACCCGTATTCTTTTGTCTACTCCATTTTGATCATTTTATCCCATTAAGTGCATACTACTCTTGAGCTAAAATTTTTTCATCATCTCTGTTAATCTCGCACAAACTCTCGTCGGTTGACCAAAAGGGAACGTTCATAATAATGAGATTTGAAAGGTAAAATGTGATTTTTGTAGATCGGCCGGCAGCGCATGGAAGAATTGGAAAAGATGGCGGTGGATCATGAGAAGACCAAAACAGATTTGGAATTGGAGAAACAGAAATTATACTCGGCGATGAAGGAAAAGGAGAATCTTGTGGCTCTAAATAAGAAGAAACAAATTAAAATTATGCTTTACTCGTCGTTGTCTGCTGTGGTTATCGCAGTCTGTTGGAAAATTGACTGATTTCTCAACGGCTCACTATTGGAGCAAGAACGACTCGGGTTCAGAAATCCTACTAGGATTCTACTGCAGAATCCTACTAGGAAAAACATGAGCAGGTTTCCACTAGGCTTCTACTAGCATCCTACTAGGAAACCACTAAAAAAAGACGCAAACACACTCCCTCGTTTCTCAACATGTGTGTTTTCTTAGTTGTTCATTTTCCTAGTGATTTCCTAGTAGGATCCTAGTGGAAGCCACGTGGATTCACGTGGACGTGGATCAATTTTCTAGTTGAATTCTACGCTAGAATCCTAGTAGCATTTCTGAACCAGAGGAGGCAGAAATAAAGATATGAGAAGGAAGCAGTTCAGATGTATCATCAGCAATAAATCTACGAGAAAAAGCGGCCATATGTTGGCATGTGGCGCATTTTATTTTTGTTTTTCTCCATTTTGAATGTTATTTTCGTCACTTTACCAATTTTCGATGGAAATCAGGAAAATTTTAGAGAAAAAGAGTGGAAGAGAATGAGATCAAAATTTGATTGACCAAACGTCGGAATAGTTGTGAGTTCCTGGCCATGGTCAAAAGCATAATATTATCTCTACTTTGTTTGTGCATGCCAATATCATATAAAGATCTTTTCAGACAATTCTTCCATAACACACAATTTAATGATTATTTCTCTGTGACGTTTGTGAGTCATGTACCACAATAAAAAGCGTTATCTCGGTAATCGATCTGACCCTTATTCACACATAAGATAATTTTGACGGGAAAGGAACGAGGGAGAAAGCTTATCGGCGGTATTGCTCATTGTCAGACGTTTTATTTCCTCGCAAACCAAGTGCTGACGATATTGGCCCCATCGTCATTTTTTTTTCTAATTTTGTTCACTTTAATTTATCAGTATTCATTCGGAATGGCCGTGAATCTACTAATTGGTTTCCTCAAATTTCTTCACTCTGTAATTTTCTCAATAACAGTTCATGGTTCCAAAATTTAAAAAAAAAGATCCACACAAATTTACTAGATTCTTCAGTTTTAAACATTTTCTGTTGTCTTCTTTTTCCTATATGAAGCTGTCCACGTAAGGATCAACAAGGGGTCAACAGAGGCCTGGAAGAGGTCAAAAATCGAAATGGCTCAAAACTTGCTCCTAGGGGTAACTTTCGACGCTGAAAACGCTGGTGCCGTCGATTTCGCAATAGGGCGCCTGTGGGCGCCGATACGGCGCCGCACCTTTTTGGCGGAAAACGTGTTTTTCGAGTAAAACTCGCTTCGGAGTGCTAGTTCAGGGGCAAAACCCAAATTTTTAGCACAGAATTTGACGCTATATCTTCTGGTTATAACCACATTACACGATTCTACCTGGTTTTCGAGAAAAAGTGAATTTTTGACTCCGAACATATCTCGAGCGAACACGTTACCAGATTATAGAGAATTGTTTTCTGATTATTTTGATACATTTGTTACCTCATTGTACCCCCAGGAAAGTTATTTTATATTGCCTCAAAAGATTTTCGCGCGCGCGGAACGCGTGTGCTGACGCGGCATCCGCGTGGCCGAAGTGATAGTGGTCCAGAACTTCCACCCGAAGGTCATTGGATCGATTCCAGTCGGTTGCGAAAGTTTTTTGCCGTATTTTTTTTTCATCGAAAAATTGACTTTTTCAAGATTTCAGAAAAAGTGCCAATATTGTCAGGGGGTGAAAAATCTATGAAAAAAAGTTTGCAAAAAACTTTGGCAATCGATTGGAATCGAACCACTGACCTTCGGATTGAAGTTCTAGACCACTAACACTTCGGCCACGCGGATGCCGCGTCATAACACGCGTTCCGCGCGCGCGAAAATCCTTTGAGGCAATATAAAATAACTTTCCCGGGGGTACTATGAGGTAACAAATGTATCAAAATGGTCAGAAAAAAATTCTCTACAATCTGGTAACGGGTTCGCTCGAGATATGTTCGGGGTCAACAATTTACTTTTTCTCGAAAACCAGGTAGAATCGTGTAATGTGGTTATAACCAGAAGATATAGCGTCAAATTCTGTGCTGGAAATTTGGGTTTTGCCCCTGTACGAGCACTCCGAAGCGAGTTTTACTCGAAAAACACGTTTTCCGCCAAAAAGGCGCGGCGCCGTCTCGGCGCCCACAGGCGTCCTATTGCGAAATCGATGGCACCAGCGTCGAAACTTACCCTTAGGAGCAAGTTTTGAGCCATTTCGATTTTTGACCTGTTCCAGACCCTTGTTGATCCTAACGCAAACAGCGTCATATGTTCAATTATTGTTAGCCCTGCAAATAATATTACCAACTTATGTTGCTCCTTATTGAATATTGCTCCTTAGAGACTCAAGATAGTGTTTCCTTCACTGTGGATAGCATTTTAAATGCAGATTTTCTGTTACGCCTCCACCATATTTTCGGAGAAGTTGCATACATCAATGCGTACGATAATGAGGCATCATTACAGGAACTAATCATGAAGAGGGAAGCAAAAGAGGAGTTGCTTACAAAGATGATTGACTTATTGTCGATGCTCTGGGGTGGACGTGAGATGGTTGTAAATTGCGATTCTATCTCAAATTCATAGTGTAGAAAGGATAATACTCTCTATTTCTTTTCAATGTTTCAAGTTATGTTTATAGATTTCTTTATCGTTACTTGATCCATTCTCAGTTACTCTTTTGTATGCGACTCTCTGACGGAATAAATATCGTGGTCCGAGTTCACAATGCACATTTGTGAAAATTTTGAACAACTGTGAAAACAATTTTCACACTCGATTTGCTCGAAACTCAGCCATTCCGGCTATTTTTTCTTCTTTTCATTGTTTTTGTCGTGTGTTTGCGAGCGTTTAGGAAAAAAAAGTAGTCAAAATGTTAAGTTTTGAAGAAAGACCTGACGGCGCCCGACAAAGCCGATGGCCGGGGAATAGAGAAAGACTACGGTGGATGGGAAGAACGGAGGGGCTGAGAAGAAGAAACCATGTTGAAGTGATGATTTAGTGGGATGAGAGGAAGAGAGAGCGTGAAAATGGGAGAGAGTAGAAAGATAAAGAGAAGGGAAGAGGGATGAGTCGTCTCCATCTTGGGTCAACCTTCTTCCCTTCTCTGTTTTTCCCCTCTGTTCTTCCCATCTACCGTAATCTTTCTCAATTCCCCGGCCATCGGCTTTGCCTGGCGCCGCCAGGTCTTCCCTGCAGTCAATTTCGTCAAAACGTAACATTTTGACTACTTTTTTTTCCTAAACGCTCGCAAACACACGACAAAAACAATGAAAAGATAGATATATTAGATATCTTTCCTGACGAACAGTACGGCTTCAGAAAGAAACGTTCTCGTGAGCTTCAAATGTTAGACGCGCTTGAACACTGGACATCGTCCATTAGTGATGGTCAACCCGTCGATGTCGTCTATTTTGACTTTGCAAAAGCCTTCGATAGAGTATCTCACCCCAAGTTGAAACACAAACTAGGCAGCATTGGCCTATCCACAAAAACTGTTGACTGGATTTCGAGCTATCTGGCAAACAGAACATTCCAAGTAAGAGTTCGTGAAAAACTATCCATCTCCCTTCCCGTCACGAGTGTGGTACCACAAGGGTCCGTACTAGGCCCTCTCTTGTTTCTTATTTTCACATCTGAGATCCCTTCACTAGTTCAGAAAAATGATGTCATAGCTCGAATGTACGCTGACGATATCAAAATATATCGTGCGTTTAAGAAATCTGACTCCCCCACCTCTCTCAAGAGCGCAATCGATTCATCGTTAGTTGGTCTGAAGAGTGACAACTCCCCTTGGCTGCACACAAGTGCAATTCATTACACTTAGCACGAGTATTCTGACAGATCGCACGAAAAAGCTATACCATTTGACAGAAAATTCAAAGTTGTCAGATTCCTTTGCTACTATAATTATAACATCACCCCAGCACCCTAACTATTTCGCAATATGAGTGGGAGCCGTAAACTCACTCATTCCTAATTCCCGGTTTTCGGAAATAAAAAAATTCAAAAATTCATAACTTTTTTTATTTGTTACCGAAAAAGGTCCAACAAAAATAGAGAAATGACCGCCTTCACGAGACTAATAAAATACTTGTTAAGTGAGAGTGGATAAAATAAAGTCCTCGACACGAAAATCATGAAAAACCGATTTTCCAAATCAAAAATAATCCATACTGAAAAATTTTTCTACCAGTATATTGTTTTTGACAACGGAATCGGATTCTCCATTCAATTTTACCCTTAATAACTTTTAAAAAAAGGAAAATCGAAGATGGTTTCTCTCCAAACGGATCGATTGACTACTCGTGCCCACAAAATTTTCCCCAATTATCGCATCCTCATGTGGTTCATGTGGCTCCAAGTTCATCCGTTTCTGATGAAATGTTTGTGGTTGATGTTCTTTGTGACACAGATAATCATCAAACAGTGTATGTTTGCCAAAACCGGCTTATAGGGAGAAGCCGGTTTTAGAACCGGCTCCTGGCTATCTCGGCTCAAAAAGGTGCGTGAATGCTGTGCTTGGGCTTAAAATTCACAGAATAATTTTCGGTCAACATTCCCGTTGAATATAAAACGATCGAAAGACGATATTAGGCCGGAAAAAAATTGAAAACCTATCAAAAAATCGAAAAAAAATCATTTCGTGAGACGATATGCCCACCTTCATCACATTTTCTCCGCTAATTCGGAAGCTATGAGTAATTACACACTTAGAACAATATATCTGCTGCGGAAAGGGATGTCCTGACAATACCTTGAACATAAAATGTTTTGTAATGGTAAGAAACTATAAGTGCAGTTCGAAAATTCTCATGAGTAATGGATCTTTATTCACAGGAAAATGCACAGGACCAATGGGTATCGTACGTACTGAAAATATCTGAACGTTTGCCGCAACGTGATCAAAATGATCACAATTTGAATCTTTGCGAGTACACATTATCATGATTTGTGTTTGTGCTAATTCGATTAATCCGCATCGATTTGCCGGAATCTACCCGGTGATGTCCGGTGAAATGTGTAAAACAAAGCGACAAATTCAATTGCAAAAGAAGGACAGAACCGGCAATTACTGCCATTTCCTGCATACGGTAGTGATGACAATTAGCTAACGTCGGTTTTCGCACCGAATTTTCTCCTTTATTTTACACATTTCACCGGGCATGTCCGGGTAGTTTCAGGCAAATCGATGCGGACAAAAAATATGAACCTACTCACGGGTCGTAAATAATTTTCTTCGCAAAGTTACAAAAATAGAATATTTTGATCACGTTGCGGTAAACGTTCCGATATTTTCAGTACGTACGATACTTTCCCGGCTGAGTGGTGATAATCAGTTCGATTTGGCAAAAGAAAACGAACATGTCGCGATAAATTAAGGGTTCTGGAAATTTTTCTGTTTTGAAATTTTTTCAGAAATACAGTTAGTTTCTATCGTCAAATCTACCGTGGTCCTACGCAACCAGTTTCCGGGTGAAACAAACACTTCCTGCGAGGCTAGTTGTACGAATTCGGCCAATCTCCTACGAAATAACGGTGATTCATTTTTTGTTCAATAATATATTGTCAAGACATCCCTTTCCGCAGCATATTGTTCTAAGTGTGTAATTCTTCCGAATTAGCGGAGAAAATGTGATGAAGGTGGGCATATCGTCTCACGAAACGATTTTTTTTTCGATTTTTTGATAGGTTTTCAATTTTTTTCCGGCCTAATATCGTCTTTCGATCGTTTTATATTCAACGGGAATGTTGATCCGAAAATTATTCTGTGAATTTTAAGCCCAAGCACAGCATTCACGCACCTTTTTGAGCCGAGATAGCCCGGAGCCGGTTCTAAAACCGGCTTCTCCCTATAAGCCGGTTTTGGCAAACATACACTGTTTGATGATTATCTGTGTCACAAAGAACATCAACCACAAACATTTCATCAGAAACAGATGAACTTGGAGTCACATGAACCACATGAGGATGCGATAATTGGGGAAAATTTTGTGGGCACGAGTAGTCAATCGATCCGTTTGGAGAGAAACCATCTTCGATTTTCGTTTTTTTAAAAGTTGTTAAGGGTAAAATTGAATGGAGAATCCGATTCCGTTATCAAAAAAATTATACTGGTAGAAAAAATTTTCAGTATGGATTATTTTTGATTTGGAAAATCGGTTTTTCATGATTTTCGTGTCGAGGACTTTATTTTATCCACTCTCACTTAGCAAGTATTTTATTAGTCTCGTGAAGGCGGTCATTTCTCTTTTTTTGTTGGACCTTTTTCGGTAACAAATAAAAAAGTTATGAATTTTTGAATTTTTTTATTTCCGAAAACCGGGAATTAGGAATGAGTGAGTTTACGGCTCCCACTCATATTGCGAAATAGTTAGGGTGCGGGGGTATGTTATAATCATAGTAGCAAAGGAATCTGACCGCTTTGAATTTTCTGTCAAACGGCACCTGCCATCTCTCAGAATACCTGTGTTAGGTAGAGCAAATACAAAGAAGAAATATAAAATAGGAAGTAATGAATTAGAACAGAAATTAGAAGTCAAAGATCTTGGTTTCTTAGTAGGACAGGCCCTTACTTTCTCCAGTCATTGCACGGCCGTTTCTCCGAAGAGTACTACTGCCTGCCACATCATACTAAGAGCCCTACGAACTAAAAACGTTGAAATGCTCTTGAAAGCTTACACGATTTATATTAGACCCATCCTAGAAAGTGCCTCTATGGTCTTCAACCCCTATCAAAAACAAGATCAAGCGGTTCTCGAAAAAGTTCAGAACTATTTCACTAGACGGCTATACATTTGTTGCCATAATTTCACATGGCAGACAATGCCCAGTGAGACTATTCGGAATATGCAGTTAGGACTAGATTCATTAGTTAAGCGCAGAGAGGAAATAGACTTGAAGACAGCCAGTAATCTTCTGAGAGGCAAATACAAAATCTCTAAAAAGAGACCACATCATTTTTGTTACTATTTTACTAGAAATGGAATGAATTTCACAAATTGTGTCTCAGCATCAAACTACAGACAGTATACAGTCAAAATGCCATATTATGAACAAAATGCTATAACGTTTTATAAGTTATTATAACTTTTTATATCTTTTCATTTCAGTATGTTCCCGTGAGCGAAATTATCTGTTGTTTTGGGAAAAGGTTCCCGTTCAGAATCGAATAACTTCTGTCCAAGGAATTATCGAAATATTTATTGTGAAGAAAATTATCGCCGATAAAAATTATAATTACGAAATAGAGAGTAGAGCCGGGGCCGGAAAATCTGGCCGGGAACCGGAAAAGGAAAAGATTACGGTATGAATTAGTATTCCTCGGAAAATTAAGACTTTTTATTCCGGTTCCCGGCCAGATTTTCCGGCCCCGGCTCTACTCTCTATTTCGTAATTATAATTTTTATCGGCGATAACTTTCTTCACAATAAATATTTCGATAATTCCTTGGACAGAAGTTATTCGATTCTGAACGGGAACCTTTTCCCAAAACAACACATAATTTCGTTCACGGGAACATACTGAAATGAAAAGTTATAAAAAGTTATAATTGTCTGCGATCGGTAGTTCAGTGGGAAGACTAACTTTATCAGCGGCAACAGCCGTTTAATAGTGGCAAGGAAAGGGCAAAAAGTGGAACAGATGTTGCGTAGGGGGCTACATTCTCTTGCACTCTCGATCGCTTCTCTAGAGCGAGACACTCCAGCCCGAGAAAGGATGATTGAAAAAAGTTAAAATCGTCAACTAATGCAATGACGTGGAACACACAATCGATAATTCGAATATCATAGAAACAAGAACACGTTCATAGATACTGGAGAACAAACCCTACTATAATGCATCCAATAACAATAGATCTGCTATCTATTACTCAAACTCGTGAATGAATGGGGGGACCTCTGAGCTGGTCGAATGCTTCCTTGCATTTCCGCTTCTGCCGTTGCCATTCCATTCCAGCAGGAACTGTTTCCTCTTGAGCTGTGAGTCGCTGATCCGAAGCGAAGAGTTACCATGACGAGGTAGTTGAAGGGATGAAGGCTGTTCGAAGACTGTTCCCACTCGGGAGACACAGTACACAGGGTTGACGAGAAGAATTGTTCAGGCGACTAGATTACACGAACGGATTGACGACTACTTGAAGACTAGATGACTATCCAGAAGCACACTGATTGGAGACTAGATTGGCGATGACGATCTGTCGCTCTCCATTACGAATCATTCCATTGAGACACATGCTCGTCGTGTCTGATCACGAGGACCCTCCCGGCTACGAAGAACGATTACACAGGGATGAAAGGGGAGGGGGGGGGGTTGGCATAACACACCACGATGAAGAATCCATTTCAAGCGTCAACTCCAGACGGCTCAGGCAGGTCCGTAGCTTCGATTGGCGCGTGATCCTGGCTCCTACCAATGCGGCGTTGATTCGACGCCGGTAGCCACGCTGAGCCAGGCTTCTCAGATAGGGGAGGGGGGGGGTTGACGTCAGGCCTCCTCGGAAAGGCCGAGTCTCCCAAGGGCGGCTGGGCCTTGAGAGGCCGATGCACCACTTGCCTGCGATCGGTAGTTCAGTGGGAAGACTAACTTTATCAGCGGCAACAGCCGTTTAATAGTGGCAAGGAAAGGGCAAAAAGTGGAACAGATGTTGCGTAGGGGGCTACATTCTCTTACACTCTCGATCGCTTCTCTAGAGCGAGACAATAATAACTTATAAAAAGTTATAGCATTTTGTTCATATTATGTCATTTTGACTGTAGTTTCTTCCCTAGAGCGGCAAGGCTTTTTGTAAATTCCGGTAATTCGTCCAGTTTCGCTGAGTGACCAACCCCTCCCCCCGATATTCGTGTTTCGCTTGCTAATGTTATTGTTTCTAATTTGTATCGCGTTTTCCCTTGTGAATTCGCATAAATATATATTGAAAAGAAGAAAAAATAGCCGGAATGGCTGAGTTTCGAGCAAATCGAGTGTGAAAATTGTTTTCACAGTTGTTCACAATTTTCACAAATGCGCATTGTGAACTCGGACCACGATAAATAAATAATGAATGATCAGAGAATCAGAGAAAGATTGCTTGCGGGTAGTCTGAACGCCATTTGCTCCTCACCTCTGCTCGTTCTCCTCTTGCAGCTCTCCTTTCTCGACTGCTGCATCTGCTGCATGTGTCGAGCGGTCGCTGCAGCAGCTGCAGCACGTTCTGGTCGGGGGGCAAAGTTGCGACGCAACTCCTCCATTAGCTGGATGTCCAGCACCAGATCAACGTCTTCCGTGTCATCCTCCTCATCCTACAAGCATTTATCGATCATTAACAATGCCAAAATTAAACTGATTGCCGACATGCCTATGTGTAGGCCTAACGTGACAGATACGAGTCTTTTACGGTGAATTGGTTTTTGCCATTCAGCAATCAAACGTTTAGTAAAAATGTTTAGTTAAATTCCCCTACCCTACCTATCTCTGGTCGGAATTGAATATGTGAAATCCGGGCGGAATGCGCTGGAAAGGCGGCGAATCGGGACGATCCTCCTCTAAATCCTCCATGAAGTGTGCGAAATTGACTCCCGAGGGGCGATTCATCGGGGGAGGAGAAGAGGGACGCTCCTCCTCCTCCTCCTCCTCCTCAGGCATGCGTGGCAGAGCGAGGGTTAGATTGTCCAGATCGAAAGTGTCCAGAAGGGGAACAGGAGAGTGGGGCGAGTCCGATGAGGCTACCACATCCGGAGATTGGGAGAGGAACCGGGTATCAGGAGTGCCGGTGGACGAAGAGTCCCCATTTCCGATGTCAGAGAGGGGCTCGGGAGTGAACGGGGAAGGGCTGGGCAGGAACAACTCCTGTAAAGGAATGAATTATTTTAAGAAATTTTGAGCTACGGGATCGAAACAGTCATATCTTGTGGTGCTCATAGAAATATCAATAGACATTAGCATTTAAAAAATCAATAAACATACCGCTCCACTCGCGATGCCGTCTATTGTGTCCATCTCGAGCGATTGAGCGATGGGTGAGCCGGACATTATTTGACTGTAGATGGGGTAAAGAAAGGGGAGAGACGCTGGGACTGATTGGTGAGGACTCTCATCACAGTGGTTTATATAATCTAAGACAGGATGAGGGCTTCCGATCATGATCGGTAATGACGCCAACCTGCATGAAGAGGCACAAATGCCAGAAGGTAGCGTGTATCGATTTACGGAGGTATTCGAAACGATAATAGGGATTTCTACGTAATCTGATGCAAAACATTATTTATGTGAATTTTGCCCATGAAACCTCTGCATAAATCTCATGTGAAATAGTAAAAATATTTTTAAAAAGGTCTGGATTCTTGGTTTTAAATTTTTCTCATTGTCAGTTACAAATCTGTATATTAAGAATTGGTCGTTTAGGAACTCATTATGGAAGATGCAAGACTATTCCTGCATTTTTTGACAGCTTGAAATTAAGTTCAAAAATGATACATCCCTCTAATCTGATGAGTCATGCAGGAAGTGTGCCCAGCAGGTTGAGAGTAAAACTCCTTATCAAGGAGAGGAGAATCTCTCTCTCTCTCTCTCTCTCTCTCTCTCTCTCCCTCTTTTTCTCTCTTTCCATTGATCGTCGATGAAAAACACGCGTAAATAGTCCTCTCCTCATTTTGTTGTTATCCTTCGGTGGTTAAACACCGATTTCAACTTCTAACTTCTAAATGTACTTTTAAACGTAGCTTTTGCACAGAATGTCCACTGGTTGTTTACTCATTTCGAATACGGCACAGCTGCACATAAGCAGGGGTAACTGGAAGTGAGTAAATAATAATAATACTTAACACCACAGAGCATCGATATTTAGTTTTTTTTATAAATAGTGTTAAGTCTTAGCACACATTTCATTCTTGAATTCCAGAAGTCTCAGCATTACCGAGGATCGTAAATATGTTGTCGTCGAGCAGGTAAGCTATTTTTTTAGTTAGAGTGGTTCTCCCACAACTAGGGAATTGAAATGTCCGTCGGTTTGAGAGTGCGTTTTTTTTTGTCCTTCCGCGTGACGGAAATTTTTTCTCATTTTCCTTATATTTCGCTTCAAAAATCGCACTATCTTCCCAGATCCTCTTGCATATGATAACTGACCAGAATACCTTTCAAAATTTAAATACGAAAATGCGCTAATTACATGGCCAAGTCGGTAGCGAGCTCGAATTCAAATCCGAAGGTCGCAGGTTCGATCCCCGCCGATGCATAGTCTTTTACCGCATTTTTTGCAATTGTCACAAGTGGTTCAAACACGTTTTTTAGTAACGAGAAACACATTTGAACATCTTTTGCCGAGTTTCGAAGTGAACTATCGATGGATTTCACTTTATTTCATGAGATTTCACGAAATTTTCGTACATTTCGTTGCAAAGCATTCCACGTGCCGGCAATCCTCACATGACTTACATGAAGGGGATTAAAACGAAAGAGCAAAGGAAAACGAGAGGGACTCTCTTACTTTGGCACGCTCTCTCGCACCTGACCCCTTTCTGGAAGCTCGGCATCGTTTATCGGGAAGCTTTATAAATCGCTTGAAAATCGCTCTTTGAAAAAAAAATCTGAAAATCTTCTTGGATCCTTTTGCATACGATAGCACACCAAAATCCCTTCCAAATTTTACAAAATTTAATTAACAAAACTCATAGCCAAGTGGCCTTGAATTTCAATCCGAGACCCCCAGGTTCGAACCCCGCCGCGGGCAAAACGTTTGCCGCATTTTTCGGAAGTGTCAGAAGCCCTTCTAGCACGTTCTTGAGTAACGTGATACAAGTTTTCACCTGTTTTGCGAGTTTTGACATGAAAAATCGAAAATTTAGAAAAGTTTCAAATCAATTCGCAGAGCGTGGGGATCACAGGAAAAGTGTTTTGCGATGTCGTAAACGTTTCTAAACGTGTTCTATTTGAACATCTTGCGTTTCCGTTGAGAAAGGCTCGCGATCGCTCTCAGCCTCACGAGCCTTTTGCAACGGAATAAGCCAGTACCCTTTCTTGCGATTAACATTCACCAACATACTCCCCCTGGATTAAACATGTAGCTGGCTCCCGAGCTCTCCCTCGACCGAACATGAAGCAGGCTCCCGAGCTACCCCTGGACTGAACGTGGAGCAGGCTCCCGAGGTCCCCCTGCACCGAACATGCACTCAGATCTATGCATAGAGCGTAGTATACGCATAGAGCGTAGTGTATTTAACCTAAACACATCCTGGCTAGTTTTAATTTTCAGCACATTAGTAAGGAGGGAAATTTCCATATTCAAATCATGCTGTCTAACGAGAATGAGGTATTGCCAGAATATTGAACAATACAAAAAATATTTTTGAGGTAATCGCCGATGTGGCCGTTGATTCAAAGCTAATCGATGGCAAACATACAATCCGCGTTGATTCTTTCTATTCAATCGTGTTCGAACGCGGAGTAACAATTCGCTTTGCCGATGATGTAAACATCTAACAGTAATCATTAACAACATTATACTAACAATGTTTAGTATGTGTGAAGGCATAGAAAGGAGATTCCAAGTATAGTATTTTCACGTGATTTTTTCAAATGAGAATTCGACGAAAACGGTTGCTGCACTTTGAAAGTGTTTATATATTACAAATTCACAAACACTCATCCAAAATAATAAAACGTTCCGCTCCTAAACAACAGATACGGCTGCGAGATAGCATGACAAAGCGAGAGACGCGCCGAGGTATAGAAAGAGAGTGCACCACCAGTGGTCCATTTACATAAAAGTATCATTTTAAAGGGACCTGGTACTGCAAATGAAGTGAATTTCAGATTAAAGAGAATTTTATTCCGATTCGAATGCAAAAAACCGCATATTTTTATGATTTTTTTGAAATTAATTATGCATTTTCAAAGATCCCGTTTCAGGCCTGAATTACCCGGCGCTACTGTGTTTAGCGGCTAAACACAGTAGTGCCGGGTCATTCTAACCAAAAATTAGACCTTTGAAAATTCATAACTAATTTCAAAAAAATTCTAAAAATATGCGATTTTTTGCATTCGAGTCGGAATAAAATTCTCTTTAATCTGAAATTCACTTCATTTGCAGTACCAGGTCCCTTTAAAATTGTAATACTGTAGAACTCTTATTGCAGGCTCTCGAAGATTTCACCCATGAGAAGGAAATGAGCAAATTCTACATGAAGATTGATCTTCGTACCACTTTTGACGTGTCAGCCCTGAAAAATTCCATTCTCAATTCTTCATTCTGGACCAACCCGTCCAATGCTACATCGACGTTCTGGTCTAACCCTTCTAATGATAAGCCATTCCTGACAGGCAAGCCGCCTTACTTGCCGCAACCGACATATATCTACTCTGATTGTCTTTTGGTCGGAGCAACAACAATAGCTGTCTGTAGAGAGGTACAGGTTGATGACATTTAAAATGTCCAATCATTTCGAGCTTTCTCATTTCCTGAACCCTTTCTAGAAGGTTGATTTGGTTGTGGTGGGTTGTTTATTGTTTTCTTGCATATCGAGAATGATATTTTTCATAAACAAAAAAAAATCCTATTTCAGCTTTTGGCACTGCAATCTGAGTTCTTCACCACTCTCTTCTACGGTCCGTACATGGAGAAAAGTCAAGATGTGAAGGAAATCAAAGAAGTTATTTTTTATTGTTTTTAATATTTTTATATTCGAGAAAGGATATAGTTTTATATTATTAGGTTTTGCGATATTAGAGAACCCGTTAACACATGCATTCTAAGAGATGCTGCCTGCTGTTTAGCACAAAAAACTGAAAATGACCTAAATCTTCTGTAACAACATGATTTAGGTGCCGGAGGAAGCATTTATCAGATTCATACAAACACTGCACAAGGGAGCGCTGAGTTCAGGTGACCCTACTTTTCCCATCTTCTCCTAGTGCTAATTATTGATCTGAAATTTGCAGCTACACTCCTTTCTTTTGAAAGTGAACTTTTTTCTCGAAGCAATTCCTCAGAAAAAAAAATTATTGACGCAAGTCCAAACCGAACCCTCATCGTCTTGTTCAGTTGAGTCCGCTCTTGACGCTCTCGTTTTCTGCGATCGCTTCATGGTGCCTCGACTCGCCCAGAAAGTACTTCCGTACCTGCAAGAGAGATCTCTGGCTGTCGATCAATTGCCCCACGCACTGACTACGGTAGATCAAGTCGCCAATAACGAGGAGATTATGGTAATAATCCTAAATTGGTTTATTTTCATTGTCTTCGTCTTATTTTCTAATATTTAATCCTCAATGTTAAAATTCTGCAAGCTATGATTGAATAATATTAAATTAATGCATTAGTCCACATATCAGGCTGACTCATAAGTTTTGTCCGATTTTGAAATTTTGTAAAAATCCCTCACTCTTCCATAGCAAGCCTCCAGGCAAATTCTTTCTTAGTACACTGTATTCAGCAAGTCTCTCTCTTTTCATCGCTCACTAGTTCATGGCTTCCTGTTCATACTGGCGAACACAATAGACTGACAAATTTACCTTGTTCGATTTCGACACAACCCTTTCTATGCCTCACAGTTTTATGGTGGATCGAGATAGGACCAGAGGCATACTATCAACAAGAAGAGTGACTGTTGCTGAACATATTAAATGTGTTTAGTCCATGCTTCACTGTCAGGCTAGGCAGAAACGATATCTCAAACTTAGACGCTGCCAACGAAACATCATGAAATTATGATTATACGTCTTATTAGCCGTGCCAGAACGAATTCAGCGAATACTCTCGACTGTATTTGAAGCTCATATAGTACGGTAACAGTAATATTACTGGCTTTGAACATCATGCTTTCATCGATGAACTTGCCCAGAATTCAAATAAGTACCGAATTTTGTGATTGAAAATGACCTTTCACCACGCGCCAAAATTTTCTGTCAGATTTATTCAATCAGCTAAGAGGCCCATTCTAGAGAGAAAGTCCACTAGTGTAAGTGATAAATAGGGCGATTATAAATTTACTCCTACTTTGACGAGACACACCTTTGCGTAAACCACCCAAAATTGAGATTTCTGCGGAAATTCGTCAAATTTGGAAATCCGTGATTTTTCGTTTCTTAGAAAGTGCGGTAGGCATCAGTTTAAACTAACTTGGGTGAAACCGAGTCATATTACCTATCAATGAAACGCGCACCATTAGATCTCCATAACTTCACATTGGACATAATTATTTGGAACTGCCCAAACCCTACTTTTTCCGGACTTATCGCATTTGAAGAATCATAACTTCATGAATCACGATAGCATCCGTTCATTCTCACCATAATATGAAAGAAGACTGTTGATAGTGTTAACAATTGAAAGCTGAAGTGCTGTTAAAATTGCTAGACCTCAAGGTAACTCGATGAAATTTTAATGCGTTTTCGAAAATTATCAGATATCATGTTTTCAATCAAATCTTGGAACTCGAAGTGCTAGCGAACCATTCCATAGTTGGAAGTTGTTGTCTACTATTACTCCCACAACATGCCATGAGCACGTGGAATTCTGTTTTGAACTCTTGTAGAACCGAGAGCACAAACTTCGCTGCCAAAATCGGACAGGACTTATGAGTCAGCCCTATATAAGGGCCGAAAGTTTTTGCACTTTCAATTTTTCGAAATTTTTTTAGAGAAAAGACACTTCCTGGCCACCAATTGCCACTTGACTTATCAATACAAAAAATTAACGAAATTAATTATGTCGTTGGTTTGTCGGTATGTTACCTAGTAGTATGCAATATGCAATTGATTTCCGAAATTTGACTACCTCAGACTCTAAATCTAGATGAAAATTGAAGCAAATTAAATACAACTTTATGAATGTAATTAGAGTGAATTTAACTAGCATTTCCAGCTCTAACTCTTGATAATTTCTTCGCCATTAATGAAAACTCGAAAATCGTCGGAAATATATTTTTCGACATTTTCAAATTTCTTACTACTTCAGCCCCAATTCCCACCAAACATGGCTTATAAACATTTATCAGTGAATAGGAATTCATAGCCACCGATTTTACGTAGTAAATCCCAGCGGTTCAAAAACACGTTGAAATTTTATTATTGCGTAGTGATGACGACATTATTCAGAAATTGTCTGCAATCACTCGTTGACTCATTGGGCACTTTGAGCGAACTTTTTCGACTTCTCGAGATAACATTTAAAAACTAGTGAAGTTCAGGTCTGTGTATGGTAAGTTTGCAGTTCTACAGAAGGCACCGTGTGTGTCATATCGGGCTGAGGAGAAAAGAGAGAAAAGCAAAAACGTTAAAAAGTGCAAAGACTTTCGGGACACCCTTATAAATCCAATTTTACAGAAGTGGGTTCTAGACCAGTTTCCCTCCAAGGCGAAGCTAATTGAGGTCGTTCATGATACAGTTCCACATCTTTCCAGTCGAACTATTCAAATCTGCCTCGAGGTTGGTAATAGGGATGACTTCGCAAGAAATTCCCTCATCATTCTGCATAATATCGGTCAGACCGGTGTGAGAGAGACCGGTTTGGGAGTGAATAAAGAGAGTTATTTCTTGCAAGCCATCCCTAGTTGGTGGTAATCAGGCTGAATTTCATGATATTTCCCCTTCTGTGTTAACCAATGTGATTGCTCTACAGGTGATTGCACATTTGGATGAACTATCGGAGCGCACTAAGTATTCCAAAATTAAGACGATGCTGCCTTCTTCGGACAGCGTTCGTACATTCTAAATAATATGAAAATGAATGTAGATACATATCCTGAAACATAACTATCAGGTTGTCCGGAAAGTAATGTCCGATTTCAAGGATCAATCAAAGATCAGCTGCCTTCCTCTTTACACTAGAGAGGGGTTCCTTCGGGTGTTCAAAACATGCTTACGATTCAGTCCCCTCTAGTCGACCAGGCGAGAATGCCGCACAATTTCGTCCCCGATCGAATTCACATTCGGAACGTAATTTTGTTTCTGTTTATGCACTCAGAAAAATGTATGTTATACATGGCTCCTGAACTGCGCTTGTATGTTATATATAGCATACTGTCTATTATATATGACATACAAACGCAGTTCAGGAGCCATATATGACATACATTTTTCTCGGTGTGTCTGGAGTGAAACCACCCGAAACCCAACGTCAACTGGCTCAAGTTTACCCCTCACTAGCCCCGGATGTGAGAACCGTGAGGAGATGGTTCGAAAAATTCGAGAACCAGGACTTTTCCCTCGAAGATGAATCCCGGTCCGGTCGTCCCCTCGAACTGGATCTCGATCGCTTGCGCAAAGAGGTGGAGGATGACCCTTACATCACTACGCGCGATTTGTCACTCACACTTGGGGTCGGTCATACCACAGTTGATGAAGGGCTTCACACGATTTGTCACTCCCTGGAAACTCGGGAGGTGGGTTCCGCATGAATTGAGCGATTACGACAAGGATCGCCGTGTTGACATGTCTCTGTCTCTTCTCACTCTCCACAGGAGATTCGACTGGCTGGACAATGTAATCACTGGAGACGAAAAGTGGGTGCAGTACGAGAACCCTGAGCGGAGACACCAGTGGGCTGATGCCGACCAGCCGGCAGCAGACGTCCCCAAACCCAATATTCATGGCAAAAAAGTGATGCTGTGCATCTGGTGGTCTGTTCGCGGAATCGAATACTGGGAACTCCTGCCTGAGGGGTCCACCATCACGGCCCAAGTCTACATTGGTCAGCAAGGGAAACTGAGATTCCGTGTCGAGTCCAGTCGCGGGAAGGACGCAATTGTGTACTTCCAGCACGACAACGTGCGCCCCAATACAGCAAGATCGGCCAAGGCCGAGCTGGCGACGTATGGCTGGACCATCCTACCCCACCCTCCCTACTCACCCGACCTTGCCCCCTCCGATTATCACCTCTTCTCGACCCTTCAGCACTTCAAAGACCGACCCACTATCGAAACCGTCTTGGACAACTTCTTCAAGATTCAGCCCCTCTCTTTCTATCAGGAAGGGAAAACTACCCGGTAGATGGCAGAAGGTCATCAATGCGAATGGAGAATATTTTTAGAATTTATCACGCGTTTGTATTTTTCTTGCGATAAAAACAAAAAAAATCAAAATCGGACATTACTTTCTGGATAACCCTATAGATAACAAACAAAATTCAACAAATATTTAGGGACCCGGACAGAATTGGATTGGCATTCATCTAACGTGCTACGATGCCAGCGGCAAGATTATCGACGCCGATGAGGCATACTACGCTGTTCAGCATTATAGTCCGTTTTGAGTTACAAAGAAATCGAATAGATGCAAAATTTGTTACATCATCTGCTACCATAGGTGAGAGAGCATATCAAAAGTGAGAGGGTATCCGAGTCCGCGAGTCCATGTGCGAGTCCATGTTTTAATATCTTTACGATCTTTATCAGTCCCTCGTTCAGATCAAAGAATACATCTATGGGATCTCATCCCTGACCGGTACAGCTCAGTCGTAGTAAACGGTGGGTGCGGCGTACCGAGATAGGAGTTACATATATGTAATATATATTTGAGTTTTAGAATATAAATAAAATGTTTAGTTGACGAAATCTTTGCAGGATCGAAATATGCAAAGAATGCAGAGGTTCCCTATACTGGCATGAATGGAGAAATCGTGCCCGTTAGCGCCTACTGCAATTAAGTTTTCGTTGACGTCGATCTGTAACGAATTGTGTTTGCAGGACGAATAAATGCTTCTGTTGCTCTGGTACTGATTTGATCCACAATTGCATCTGACTACCTTACATTCATTCAACTGCGAACTTACCGATTTCGAATTTCTATTAGGTACACAACATTCAATAATGTAATCTTTGCTTAGACTTATTTAAACAAATATTTACCGTACATTCCAATGGCGCATTCACATGGACGCATAGATAAGAGATTTACCAATGGATAATAACAAGTGACAATACTGCAAACGCAGCGCAGTCAATAATTCAGAGGGAAATAAGTCCACGATTCTAGACTTGTGGGCTGGACAGCGACGACTTTCAAAGTCTAACCGCCCCGCTCCTCTGCGGATATTAGACTTTGAAGTTGTCGCTGGCCAACTTAAACTTATGAAGTCGTCGACTCATTTCCCAGTGAGTGTTAGTGTTTTAAATTCGGGTAAATAATTGAATTTGCTCTCTTCATTTCACATACTCTCTCGCCGGTCGATTGGTGAGAGAGTATGTGAAATGAAGAGTGCTAATTCAATTATTTACCCGAATTTCAAACTCTACTGAGTGTACACATTGAATATTATACGCTGGATAAGTTGCGTGCTTCCGTCGCGAAAATAAATCGCGAAAAGAAGGTCTCCTGCTTCCCTTGCTCTGGAAAAGTCGGTAAACTCGAGATAGTGAAAAGATGTTTTTTAAAAATTTTTTTTTAATTTTTTATATTCTCAAACTCCCTCAACGCTCTTTGAGTAGGACACTACCTCCCCAGAAAATAAGGAGTAGAAAAAAACTCGATGGATAACTTATACATAGCCAGCGCAAGCTCCGCCCACTTTTTGTCTTCACGTGAGGCGAGAAGTGTCCCGATCAAATGGCAAGCTTCATTTTGAGTCAAATTCCTCGTTCAAAAGCTCATTCGAGAGCTCTCGGTAAACTCTACAAATGAGACCTTGCGCACCATGTTCTGACAACATTTAGTAGATCAAATATTGATTGAAAGCTTCGATAGTAGGTGTTAAGAGCACTTCCATTTCATCGGTACAGCTGCGCAACTCTCAGTTTGTGTGGATTAGCTCGAGGAATCTATACCAAGAAAAAAAATTAAATTTTATTAATGCGCAGAATTGCCATTTGAATTTTAAGTACTTTACAAAATCAGCAAAAAAAAATTGCAAACCGTTGGATTTGAACCTGTGACCTTCTGTTTATAAAGCCCGTGCTCAACCACCTGAGCCACGAGGGAACACGTGAGGGAAGCGCTAAGCCGCTCTCAATATCAGTCAGAATTTAGAGATGTAGATAAACTCCGCCCCTTTCTCTCTCGTTACCAATTCTGTCAATCGGCGCGAATGGTTATCGAGCTATAGCGCGACTCGGAAACAAGATATCGACAAACAGCAAAAAGGGTGATGTTATTGGGACCTCAGTGGATACTTTGAACATATTTTTCAAACATTTACATAAAATCTGCAACACACCTTGCGGTCCCTACTTATACATCGAGTTTTTTTCTACTCAGTATATACAGTATAAGCGAGTAAGATATATTTTATTAGACTAAAGTTATTCTAAAAATTATCAATGTTGAAGTACTCATCGTTCATGTGAATTAGTTATACTCGAATTAGTGGTCGATTTGACTCGATGGCTTGAGCTACGAACTTCGAAAAGCTCCGAGCAAAAAAAAAGTGCGCGGCCACTGACCTCGTCAAGCCCCGTCAAGCCCCGTGGCGTTTACGGTGTCGGAGGGAACAAGAAGGCAAGAAAGAAAGCGACAGCGTGTTAAACCATACAGTAAGAACATACGCGTCCTTCGTTAGGCCCAGTCCGTTGACCTCTCCCCAAGAAGAAACGCGCGGGAAATGAACACGTCCCCCCTACTATTCCATTTTTCCAGCCATTCCTCACCTAATTTTGTGCTTATTACACAATATTCGAAATATTTTAAATTATTTTTCTCTTTTCAGAATGTCAACTGGATGTCTCCTAATTTCGTCCACTGCTCTTCTCCATATCAGCACGGACGATTTGTTTAATTAGTTAGTTTAATTAATTATATTGTTTTGCAATTTTAACTTTGAATCAACTTGTTGTTACAGTCAACTCGCCCTTGCCAAGGATTGCAAATCGCTGGAAATAGAACAGGTTCGTTTAGAACTCATTTATAGAAACAAAACCAAATGTTTGCGTTTGGGTTTTGCAATGAGTTAAGAAAAGCGAACACTCGGTCCAATCTTTGACTAGATACACCAATGATTAGAGCCAACAAAAATTATCAAAAACGATTTCAGTTTCTGACTATCGACAGCGATTCTGAAGTGGAAGTAACTCTATCGCGCAATGATGAGGTAAGAGTTGCAATTGGATTTTGGAGAAATGTAACTTGATTTTCAGATGATTGCTTCACTAACAATTCCAGCAAAGCTGATCGATGGAAAGCATGTAATTCGAATCGACGGCTTCTATTCTGTCGTTTTCGAAGCTGGAGCGGCGATCGGGCACGCGGATTTGGAGGTGACAAGTAAAATTTATTTCATGCGAAATTATAAAAAAAATGAATAGAGAACAGAGAAAAGCATATCTAATAGGGATGATCAGTCGGAAAATGTCTTTGTCTGAAATAATGTCGAACAAAGGTTCCGTTCCGGTTCGTTCCGGTTCAATCCTTTGTTCTCTTCTGTTCTACCTCTCATTCCGGCTTTTCGACTGACCAATTCGACTGACCCTAATATCTATTATACTCTATTGTATTCCAGATTTTCGAAGACATCTCTACAACCAAGGCAAAGTTCTTCATGAAACTGAAGCTGCGCGCAAGAAAGTAGCAATAAGATGTTTTATTTATTTTAATTTTTAGTTTTAATTTACAGCACAACTACGATCCCCGAAAGAGAAATGATTTACTCAGAAATTTTAAAGATCGGATCCAGGGAACTCCCGGTCAGCAAAGAGGTACAATTTCGTTAACCCACTTCGTCTAGGTGTAAATCGGATTTTGATTCGGATGTTGATTAGTTATCTGTTAGAATAAAAGATACATACCAAGAATTTTTCCATAATTTTGCACAATTTAATATTCAAATTTTCCAGCTTCTCGCCATCCAATCGGAGTTCTTCGCCACTTTTTTCTACGGTCCATTTCTTGATAAAAACAAGGAAGTGAAGGAGATTAAGGATGTTCGATGAATTTATAAAATTTAAATAAATGGCGTTTATTCAGGTAGATGAAGTGGAATTCGTCGATTTTCTGCAATCTCTGCATCGTCGGCGATTTGGTTTCATTTCAGGTATGTCGTCGAGTATTAAATGGACAGTAAAGACACCGTTGAATTCCCGCAAATTTCAAAGGTCTTGCCTGGATTTCTGGCCCGTAAGAAGAAATAAAGCAAAAGCCATGCATATATATGACATACAAACGCAGTTCAGGAGCCATATATGACATAAAATTTTCTCTGTGTATTTCGTTTCAGTGCAAAATGCGTTGGATGCGCTCGTGTTTGCCGATAGATTCATCGTGCCGGATGTATACGCCAAAGTGCTCCCGTATCTCAAGGAAAATTCGCTGTCTGATGATATGTTTGAATACGCTCTCATATCGGCCGATAGAGTGCATAACAATGAAGAAGTTCTAGTGAGTTGTTGGTTATTGAGATGAAAATATTTTTAAAAAAATTGAGCAAAAAAGTATCGCAGGCCTGGATTCTGGGCCAATTCCCCACAAAGTCGAAACTGCTGGAAGTTCTCCATGCTATTCTGCCGTCTATCTCGGCGACTACGGCTCAGATCTGCCTAGAGGTACAATTACCGGTCTCCAATCACTAACTGATTAAAAAAAAATTGTTGCATTAGTTATGTTTTGATGCGTGAATAAACGGAGAGTAGAGGACTAGGGTTCTCTTATTGGAACTGTTTCCGGAATTCCAATAAGGAGAACAAAGGACTCAGGCAGCGAGGGTGGTGAGAGATAACGGAGAATGAGAGGGCAATGGAATTCCAATGGATTTCTAATGGAATTCTCTTCCAATATAATCGAATCCTATAGAGGACTGAGCAATGATCACAGGAAGAGCGAATGAGAAGACATCTCATCCGTAAAGGGCCCGATTATGAGAAGATGAAGAAATTAATGGCGGCTGACCCACAGGTTGGTTTGGAAAAATACTAGATTTCAAATCTTGAGAAGTCTTCAAAATGACCCCACCCACTAGCAACAAGTCAAAAAATTGAGAGAAATAGCATTATAATTTTAAAAGAAACATTTTTTAGAAAGAAGTCGGGTTCCATCTGATCTGCTATAATGACAAAAAAGAATATGCGGAAACGGAGGATTATTTCTACACTTCGCTCCATAGCAGTGGGGTTAGCGCACTGTTTTCTTGCTCACGACACCTATGTTTTTACCGCAATCAAATATTTTTTTCATGATAACTGATGATTGCTTTATTTTCAGTTCCCGGGCAAAGTAATGGCACTAATTTGGGCAGCGATTCCGGAAAAGTATTCAAAAATAATTGTTAATGGTAAGTTCTCATCTGTTTATTTGATACAGTGAAAACTTTATTTTAGACAAAATCGTACTGTGTTAGGCGCTGATGAGCGAAACAGTCTATTAATGTGTTTGCCACATATATCCTTAGTACTAAATATTGAAGTAGATCGCAAAAGTTCGTGAAATAATGCCATTTTTAAAAATGTGTGTAATGAGTTTCTTTTCCTTCCAGGAACAACATACCCGCGAGATGCGAAGGTATACTTTGATAATACTGGATTACCGATTCCCCACGTTGTCAAGGTCGAAGCGTACCGTGACTGTTGATGTTTCTCGTAACATTTCCTCCTCATTCATTTTGGTCGTTGAACTTGATGCTTTCACTACTCCAGTTTATAGATAAATTTCTGTTATTATTATTATTGTTGCTCTAATCAAGGTGCATTTAACCCGACCATTTTCGGAAAAGTCACTAGAATCAGGGCAGCAAGTGAGCATGCCTCTTATTTCAAGTGACTTTCTTTTACAAGTAAGTGAGCATGTTCTGTGCTGTGTCCTTGTCCTACTCAAAGCGCGAAGTCTCCAGCTTTCCTTACTAAGGAGTGTTCACAACTCCTAATAATAGGACACTTGATGTCTCCATCTCTCAATTTCGCATGCTCTCTCATCTGGAGACAATCTCTCCTGAGTAAGGAAAGTTGGACTTCGCGCTCTGTGCAGAGACTTCACTCTCAGAGTTATCATTCGCCGCTTGATCATCTGGCCGGTCTTGATAGTTTCGTGGCGGAACACGCGTTATCAGTGCTATCTCTAGCTCTTATCTACCGCTTAGTCAAGCATGCCCCTTGAACAGTTTATTATGGATCGTGTAAAAATGGATGGAGAGGCTTATCGGCCGTGCCAGCCGTTGCTATAATATTGCCCGCTCATCGGGATTCTCGGAAAGTTCTCGAGATGGTTAGTCATACCCACAAATGTTCTGCCTTTTCTTGATATAAATGGGTGACAACAAGAACATCATTCGTCCACTAGGAATCATGATGAAACAGACAACTGTCTTCCTCTGCTTACTAGCTTCAGCTCAGTGGCCCGGCTCCTCTCCGTCCCTCTCTTTTTTCCTTCAGTCCATTTCTTCCCCTTTCCCCTTCCCCTCTCTCACGCGACCAAGAGAGAGAGAGAGAGAGAGCTCGAGAGAAAGAAAGCACAACAACTCGATGTTTCTTCTCTCGTCTCCTCTTTTCATGCGCCCTCTCGCATCTCTCTTTTTCTCTCTAGCACGCCCAGAACCTTCCGCATTTTTGCTTCTTTCACAGAATAACTAGAGAGAGTTGCATTTCTGCACAAACAAAGTATACCTCATAATCAAAAAATGCTATCATTCAATGAAACAATCCCAATAGTAAGCGGTCGTGACAGCCGTAAAATAGCCTTATGAATAAGAGTTACAAACCTCGCCCTCACCTGTCTTGTTGTTCGATGTTTGCGTATTTTTGTTGTTGTTTTGCGTAGCTTTGTTATAATTTCGTGCGAATTTACTTTCAGAGTTTTCTATTGACGACTCCTTCCTTTCGCGATAAGAACTGCTAGCTCACAATTATGTTTACGAGCGTAAACTTCCCTTTTGAATTTCCATACCCACTTCCTTTCCTTTAGTCTCCCGCATTGTCTTCTCGTAGCGCTTCAAAACCACGTTTGGCGAGAGAAAAAAAAAGCGCAACGGGACCACGTTTTAATCTCCCTCCTATACGGTGAATTGCAATCTGAAATGTCGGGAGTGCGCATTGATAGACGGGCTATATTTGTCCTATTTGTTTTGAGCTTTATTTTTCTGCTTTGATCTATTCGGTAAAGTAGACTTATAACTGTACGTTGTAGACTATGAAGAAAGGAAAGGAGGAGGTGCACGCGAAAGTGATTGAACTGCTCTCGCTGTTGTGGGGAGGGAGGAAGGTCGTCACTCACGAGTCCACGAGTGAGTCAATTGTTCATTTAGTTGAAATATATATATACATATATATATATATATATATATATATATATATATATATATAAATGTTGAACTTACATATTCGAACAAAATCGCATGCCCTCCCATTTTCTCTTATTAAAACTATTCAAGATTTATAGCATTTGAAAACTCATGACTCGTGAAATACCAGATCCCTTTAATAGATACATCAAAGTGAAGCACTTTTTATATAGGAAGGCTCAATGGCAAGCGAGTCAAAATTTGCACGCAGTTCTCGCTGGAAAGATGCTTCACTTAGAACTGTTCCGAGAGTTCAAGAAGGAAAAAGGAGTGAGTTCATCTTCGCAGTTTGTAATGATGCTGATAATTCTTCCGCATTATCTGTTTATTTCAGATGTTTATTTCAGAAACCAGCCCCTCTCGTCAATATATCTCAGAAGATATTCGAATACGCAGAAGTGGTGCTGAAAAAACGTGGGTTAAAGCAGCAAAATACAATTTGTCATTAGTACCCACCCCTTTAGATTTTGAATACTGGGATAAATATCGAATAATGAGACTTCACATTTAACAGGGAAATAGAAAAGTTGACGCTTAAAGTAATTGTTCAGCGAACAATGCGGTCCTGAGAACGGGACATGGCTTTCCTCCCTACGCTCCTTTCGAAAGGTCTGCCTCTCGAGCCGCGAGGAAGGAGATTATGGAATACGCCCAGTGCGTGTTCGGCGCCTACGACAGGCACGGAGCCACTGCGGCTGCAGCAGTTCGGCTACCTCTCGTGTTTTCGCAGCCACATCAACATACCGAACACCTGCAATCCGTTCAAACGAATCAAGAAAACGCGAATGTGGGTTGCTTCAATGATGCGACGATCAATTTTTTATCCTCTGTATCAGTTCAGCTGGCACCCATATAATTCACAAAATTGCAGCAGGCGCCTCTAGCCGTTCGAGAGATCTCTCGCTCCGATTGGCCTCAGTTCTGCCTGGAAGAACTCGATCGGGTGATCGAAAAGAGCTACTGTAAGCCAATCGCTGATGGGGAGGAGTAAAAGGTAAAGTAGTGGTAACGGAGCTAGGTCTTCTACACGCAAGGCGATCTCGACCACCCCTGTGCCTGTTAGCAACGAGAGCCTGTCCTGAGATGATCAGCGGTCTGTTGCGCTATCCTCGTGTTATGTGCAAGTAAATCGGGGACGCCCTTCGAGCATGTTTGGATCGTGATTTGCCAATCACTGCCAATATTTCTTATCCCCCTTTGTTGGGTGGATCTGAAGACACGGGGGGTCGAATTCGTGACCACCCGACGCGCATTCTAGCACACAACCACTGGGTTACCCGATCTTCTCTATACTGGCTATTAGTGGTAGCGATTAATGAGGCACCATGGGGACATTGCGGTCGAGAACGAGCAATTGAATAATCTTTCGCTCGCACAATCCTTTTCTAGAAATTATGATATGTCGAGAGATTTGAGCTGGCTCATTTCAGAGTACGACGAAATTTCGAAACCACGTAGGGAGGATCTGGAGATTGCTCGGACGAAAGTGCTGACTGCCATTAGAACGCAGTTTCCGGAAGGATTCAGACTGGATGTCAATAATTACTTCATATTCCTATCCAGTTAAATATTATTTAATTATTATTGTGAAAGCCACGGTTGACGGTTGGTACAATAACGTAAATAATAATTTTAAAAAAAAATCGGCACATCGATGGATGCTAAGAGCAATATGGTCACTCAGAACACACATGGATGTGTTTAAAAAAACGAAATTAAGTGCCCGAAGCAGTTTCGTCGGCATTTCCTTGGATTGCAGGCGTATGGCTCGTCTGCGAGTGGATCGAATAATTCGGATTTGGACGTGTGCTTCCGTTTCGATGAGCATTATGAGAAGGGTCGCGATGCGAGTTTTCATTTTCATGAACAAATACTGTATGTTAAAGACACATTTGTACTTTTCGACATGCTATGTTTCCTTCAGTTACATTTCCGCAAATGCTCGCAATAGAATTTGAAAAGTAACGGTTCAACTAGCTGCATAATAGATAAACCGACCCATTATTCGGGAAAGAGTGTGAGAAATGAGGAGTCTGTGTACAAAAGCAACTAGTTGCATCGTTACTTTTTAAAGTCTATTCATTAATTATTTCCAGGTGCGCACGGATGAGAGGGAGTTAGACACGATTAACAAGATTGCTGCGGCCCTTCGTGCGTCGCCCAAATTCGACAATGTCTGTCCTATTAGAAAAGCCAAGGTGACAACAAATCAACTCAAGAATGACAATAATTTGTGATTTAAGATGCCGATCGTCAAATTCACTACGCAAGCGAAAAGTGGAGAGATTGATGTAGAGTGAGTGATCGTTCCGCACATACCCCAACAACAATAATATGATAATAATAATAATAATATCGATAATATTTACGGAAATCACGGGGAAACTCAATGAAACTGCTTAATTTTACAGGTTTAGAAAATAGCTTTGCCGTTCTTGGAAAGAAAATAGTGTACCTATAGTACACACACAGAAAAAAGTCTAGTTTTACCCTCCTCCCTCTCAATATCCCATTAGTCTGATATACAAGACTGCTACGGCTGAAATATAAGACTTTTTATGGTTTTAAAAATAAGACTTTGAAAGTCTTATATATTAGTCTTTTTCAGTTCGCGATAATGCGTGCACGCGTTTATGGTGTAGCCCCTACCGTACACTCGCTCGCGAATTTTTACTCTATTTTCGCTCTTTTATCGATTTATTGTAGTTGTAGTTCTTTTTTTTGTTGAATTTCATGCTAGAAGTTTAGCTAGATGCTTGCTCTTCTCAAGGAACCCCTATAACGCTGTCTTTGCTCACCGAAGCAGCAATTCTCGACAGTTTATTATCTTGCACGAGTGTTGTTCGATTACCTCGTTCTTGATGTTCTTCTCTTTTGAATAAGTTCGTTTTAATCACGTTAGTTTTGCGCCTGGCTCATTCTGCAGGCTCTATTTAAGTCATTTGTGTCATTTTTCCATCGATTGATCGATGTTTAACGTCAGGTCACCTTGACATCACGGCGTTGATCTTTGCAAGGTTACCCGTCGCCCGTCCTCTTCCTCAGTCGAGGGCCACTCGAGAAGACCCCTCCAAGGAACCAGGTGCGCTTACTTTCTCATCAAATTTAACGTAAAGTCGATGCTCACCACGATAGCACGTGCTTTTCTTCGAAGTTGGTGAAATTACAGGAATGTTTTGATGCGCGCTCGTGCATCAAAGCATTCCTTTTTATCTGCGTTATCGTCACTCCTGTGGTTGTATGTTATTTATCGTTCAACGTACAGTGCCTTTATAATAGGAGATGCAAAACAGAGTGGACCGCCGAAGTTTACTTATAATTGTGCTGGTCATTGGGTGTTCATGTAAATCCCTCGTAGTGCAGGTATACGGTAGTCGGCACGATCGATAATTCATCTCGCTGTGATTATTGTAACTAACATTGATCGATTACAGTTTAACTCCTCTTCGAAGTGCCCGCCTGTCGTGGCTGTGGTGTGTGGAAGAGACACGCGGGCATCGGGAAAATGGCTGAGGGGAGGGGAACTGCACTCTTCAAGGTCCCGTTTATGAGCGAAGGTGAGACATCAGGACTACTGTACTCTCGCATCTTACTCTATTGTACTTTTTTCAAGATTGTATGTTTTCAAGTCAATTCTGCGCCGAAATTATTACAAATTTCTCCTGCTTGGGTTGCAGGAAAAATTTGTAGTCTAATTTAATAAGTTAAAATTAATTTAATACGCACTTTCATTAAGTAAGAAATAGTGTCGATTAAAAAAATCAAGTTTAATTAATTTGTGGTTGCCAGATGATGCCGATACGCGCGGCTTACGACAACAAGCTGCACTTCGACTGCACCAATGGAATCGGCGCGAAGAAGATGCGCCTGCTCTACGAGTGAGTGATGACGTTTTTGTGGTGTCTATTGATGAATGCTCACAGCCGCCTTCCCTCGAACGCGTTGGCCATCGATTTCCTCAACGAGGATGGACGACTGAACCACGAGGTATACGGTAGCTGTATTTATGTTTAAAAATCTTTTAAAATTATTATTTATCGATCGATTTCAGTGCGGAGCTGATTACGTCAAGATCGCACGCAAGACGCCGGCCAACTTTGAAAGTGTCCCGGCCTATGAGAGGTACGGTATCTTTCTCAACAGTGATACATACGAATATGGTTCATGTAGATGTGCCTACTGTTGATCTCGATTGACAGTAGGTACAATAGACAATATTGATTGTTCGAGAAGAGTATGTGTGTCATATACCGTAGTCTACTTGCAGGCATAGCCCAAAAGGCGCTTGAAAAACGACGAAGCCATCCCACGACCAATTTTGAAAAAGCCTACCTACGAATCCGCAATTTTCTTTTTTCCTATCCATTTATGCTTGCAGGGCATCACTCCTGTGTTTGTGCCCACAGGGGTCAAGCATCTTCACCACGAGGCATTCAAATACGACGTCGGCGTCTGCTTTGAGGCCAACGGACACGGGACCGTTTTTTCTCCTACAAACTCTACAAGGCACTCGAGAAGTGAGTGTCGTAGCTGCTAGAGTGCGAAATGGAAGACCACCCTCTCCTCATTTCTCACACTATCTTCACCGGTCGGCGGATGAGATAGTGTGTGTGAAACGAAGAGACTATTGTCTCACATTTAGCACTCTACTAGCTGCGAGATATGCTGCTGCATAGGGGATAGTTGGTGTTGACGGGGATGATTTTGCGAGAAAAAAATGACGATGTTTCGTCTATACAGTGATACAATCATACCAAAAAAAATCAAAACAGACTTGAATTGTGTACCCTTCAAGTACGTTAAATATCTCCTGTGTGAATGTCGCTTCCGGTTCATACGTCAAGTAATATTTTGGTATTTTGTTTAATAGTTTCATTTTATAATGATATTATACTAGTAAATTGATGATATCCATTAATCATTTGGTTCGGTAATAATCAGTGAGAATAGATAACATGGAGAAGGTGAAACTGCTTTCTGCCTGGTTTCGTTATCACTTGATGTACTAGTCGTTTATCCATAGTGAGGAGGAATTTAGTTATCGATGATTTGATAGTTGCTGGTTAAATTAGTCCCGTAAATCAATTCAGCAATAATAATTTCCATATCCGATTCCTCACTCTCTCAGACACTACAATTGGTCGGTGCGAGATTGAGCAGCGATGTACGAGGACGCGCACAGCAAGCAGCTCAAGATTCCTGTTAGTTTATTTATTTGCTAGTCCTCGGTTGGAGTACGTTAGTGGATGGTTGTGGGAGGGTACTGTAGATAGCTTATGCTTTGATAGTTGATCATGAAAATAGCTAAGGACATGTGTTTACATTTAGGAAGCATGAGGGGAAAGAACAATCAAATACTATAATATTACAATTACACTTATTTTAATCAATCGAACGATAGTTTCTCTTTTTTTCAGGTGGACGTTCGTTCTCTGTTCAAGACGACTCGTGACGAGACTCGACTAGTGGAGCCAGCGAGTCTGCAGATGACCATCGATGCTTCGTCGGAAAGAGAGAGAGCCATTTTTTTCATTCTCATATTTACTTGTTTCATCTTTGTTACCATTGGTGTGGATAAATCTATGTGATTTAATGTCCATGTTGGCTTCTTGCATTGTACATTCAACAGAATATGAGAAGAGAGTCGAATGCAGCCGCTAGCTGGGGGGGAGGGGGGCGAGGAGTAGGCGGGGGGGCTTTTTTCAGACAACAAGGTCTGATATTTAAAACTTTTGAAGTCTGAAAAGTAAGAACCTTCGGAAGGTCTTATATATCAGACCCCCCTGTTCTCTGGGGCCTCACAACATACTTTCAAAGTCTTATATTTAAGATCTTTTTTCTGTGTGTGTAAGAGGTTGAAGAAGAGCCTCAGTTCCCTGTCATGAAATACTTTACGATAGATTAGCAGCAATCAACAATAAATTCCATAGATCGATCGTTTTATAAGTTTAAAGTTATACATTACAGTATCTCGTACTACAACGAGCTCGCTCTGCGCAACACCCGTCTACTCGCTTGTTATTGTGCATGGACCAAGGGCAAAATGCTAGCTAAGCTGGGTACGGTGACTAATTTCTTACGACTATTCATTCATACAACGCCCATGAATTTTTGATCCAACTTGCTTGAGTTGGTTTCAGGAATATTCATCAAGAGATGGGCGAAGACATGCAAGATCGGTGAGGCCTCCGAAGTTTCACTTTCCTCATACTCCCACATCATCCTCATGATCCACTTCCTGCAGCAGCTGCAGCCTGCCCCGCTGCAGCCTGTGCTGCAGGAGGTAAGTGATTTGGAGGACTGAGGTGCAACGTAAACTACAGTAATACGATAAAGTTAATAAAGTTATATACTCCATAAAGTTATATACTCAGAGAAAAAACATGGGAGTTAGCAAATGAATTACTTACTTTTTAGCATAGAGAGCATGGGAAATGAAGAGAGCGTAAGTAATTTATTTAATAACTCGCATGCATTGCGAAGTATTTTTTTTCTCTGAGTGTATGTTACAGATAGGTGGGAAGAACGATACTGGTGGATGGCTGCGACGTCTACTTCTACGATGGACCACCATCGGTAAGTTTTTAAGTATTTTGTTTTTGCTATTGTTTGAAAAAGTTGGCACGGAGTTTCGTAGAGCTCTTATAATCAGAAAATGATACGATCAATGATGTAAGATGCCTATTAAACTTCACATCTATTCTAAAGGAACATTGGCCTAAACTACCTGATTATACTTTCCGTTCTTACAGCCCAGCTGGCCATCCCGCCAACTCTCTCTGGGTGAACTCTTTCTGCAATTCCTCGAGTATTATTCCAAGTTCGACTGGAAGAATCAGGTCATTAATCTTTAATTATTTTCTTTTACGGTGAATTTGGGAGGGATATGAATTCATCGTATTCGATCATGTTACCAATGACCGGATCCGTGGCATCACAAAACTGAAGGATGTTGTTAGAGAGGCGGAAAAGCGGAAATGGATATGGGTAGAGAGAATCTCGAAATTGTCCCACGATCGGTGGAATCGGAAGATGGTCGATTGGACACCAAGAGGGAAGCGAAAGAGAGGAAGACCCGCTAAGAGATGGAGAGACGACTTCGTCAACGCTGCCGGTCCTCAGTTCATGCAACTCGCAAGACACGATCACAGGCAATGGAGAACTATCATGGCAACCCAGCTGAATTAACACCCTCACCCAGCTGATAAAGTTGATTAAATGTAAAATGTAAAAATGTAATGAATTCATCTTGACGTTATGATGGAATCATCTGCTCTAAATCACGTGTTTTTGGTTGTCACGCCAAAAAACTATTTTCATTTTAACGACAAAGATTTTGTAATCGCACATGTATATAGAAAACATATGGAAACTATATGTGAACTGCATACACAACTTCCTTAATTCGGCTGATTTCCGAAAAAAAATCATCAGTCTTTTGTAGGTTGTTTCAATCCGACAGAAGGGAAGTATGTCTAAGGCCGACAAGGGATGGACCGACGAAGTCGGTATTTTTACTTTTCAGTTTAGTATTTTTTTACATTTACACAACGAACAATCGGACGTGTGCTTGTTGGGATACAAAAGTACCTAAAAAGAATTGTATATTGTGCCTTATATCACAGCGTTTCGAGAGCGGCCACAGGGGCTAAACGACTAGACAAAAGCTAGAGAGCGTTCACTGAAGAGAGACGCCAGACCGCGAGGCAAAAGAACGTGTCGTTTTATATCGGAAAGGCGCGCCTTACACGAGACGGGGTGGAACAGTTTCGCGGTGGAAAAGGGGCGGACCATTAGTATTATGACTATTTCTTTCAACATGACGACTTTTGTCAGATTGCCATTCTTCTTTTATACCCTCTGGGTCTGTTTTTGAATTATATTTATCAAAAACAAATTACATTTTCGATGGACCAATATCATTATTAACATGTACATACGATAGTGGCGAAGTGGTGTAGTTGTTAAGGCACCCTTCCGTTCCAACTCACGTGACATCGTCCCACCAAGGCGCCCACCCATTGGGGACGTGACTAGATCACGTAGGTAAATAGGCCTGAGCAAGGACCGGATTGAATCTGCCCATTGTAAAACTTTTTATTTGGAGGCGACATAGTTACTGAAGATGTTCCGATCCTTTTTTTATAATAACTTGGATTGGATCACTAGAAAAGGAGAGATGACCTTTGACCTGTCACTCTCGCTACGACCTTGGTCATTGGTGTCACTTTCTCTCCCTCTCCGTCTCTTTATTATCCCAATCTCTCCCCTCTCACTCTCACTCTCACTCCCATCTTCACTATCCCTTGCTACTGTGAAGACATCCGTTCACTTTCCCTTTCTAATCTTCATTCTAAAAATCTTGTCCTAGTAAGTCTTATTTTCGTTACATTCTTTTTTTACACTCATTCAATATTCCGTCAATACTACCGGGACAGCCGAAGACGTCAACTCTGCGTTTATTTCAATTACTGACTCTAAATGAAATAAAATGTTTCCCGGAATAACCTTGTTCGAACTGCATGCCGGTAAAAGTCAGACAATGAAACAAACATACTACAGATGGGAATAATGAAAATAAGAAATCATATTTGAAATGCAAAAAGTCCGTCTGGAAAATATATTGCGTTTTCATTTCAGGGTCAGTAACTTTCTTGAAGAAGGGGGCCAATGAAAATACCTTTCAGTAAAACGTAAATACCTTTCCTTCAGAAAAAATAAGGGGCTTAACGAAAATAACTTTCAGTAAAAAACGTAAATACCTTTCCTTCAGAAAAAGAAGAGGCCCAACGTAAATAACTTTCAGTAATAAAGTAAATACCTTTCCTTCAGAAAAAATAAGGGGGCTTCCTTCAGGGACCAACGTAAGGGGTCAATGGCGTTCTTTCAGGGGGCCATCCTCGGGAAAAAACCCGCTTCAGGATTTTAAAAGCAAAAAAGCCCGCGAAAAATATTTGCAGAAAAGCCCGCTTTAGAATTTTCAACGCAGAAAAGCCCGCGGTAAATATTTTGCAGAAAATCCCGCATCAGAAAAGTCCGTATCAATATTTCAACTTTCCGAATTTTTTTTGAAATATCGATTTTCAAATTACTGTATTTGACTTTATCGATTTTCAAAATGACGATTTTTATATCCTTGATTTTGTAGTTTATAGTTTGATCGTTCTTTGATTTTGTAGTTTGTAGTTTGATCGTTCTTTGTACTACGGGTCTGAAGCTCCATATAACTACTCATATTTTTCAGAGAAATTGTCGCTTTTTCGAGTTTCTCGCAACGGAGTCCATGTGCACAATGCACCTCAACACAATCGCAATCCATATAACCAGGGTGTTCCTGAAATGAACCTTTTCAAAAAAAAATTCCAAACTTTGAAACTCGTGAAATCACGAACAAAGTTTTTCAATAATTTTCGCTCAAATCGCCTGTTTTTCTCACAGTCAACGTAAAATATGTTTAATGAAATGATTTGTAAGCATACGCCTTGCGAAAATACTATAAGCATCAAAATTGTTGAAATTCCAAAATCAATATTTTTCGCTCTCGGCAATAATTTTGCCAGTTATTTTGTCCATTTTTGGAGTTCTTCGCAAAGGTGACCATGTGCACTTTGTAGTACAGCACAATAGTGATCCATGTGGACTATAACCAGGTCGTTCCTGGAATGAACCTTTTCAAAAAAACATTCTCAACATTGATCGTTCGTTAACAACAAAATCGTTGTGTAATGAATGGTTTTTTTTTCAACAATTTTTGCTCAAACTGTTTGTTTTTTTAACAGTTGCTCTTGAAAAAATTGTATAAACATATTTTACATCAACTATGAGAAAAAAAGGCAATTTGAGCAAAAATTGTAGAAAAAGTTCATTCATGACAGCACGATTTTCAATATTGAGAATTTTTTTTTGAAAAGGTTCATTCCTGGAACAAACTAGTTATAGTCCAAATGAATTACTATCGTGCTGTATTATAACGTGAGCATGGACCCCTTTGCGAAGAACTCCAAAAATGGACAAATTGACTGGCAAAAATATTGCCGAGAGTGAAAAAACGTGATTTCAGAATTTCAACAATTTTGGAGCTAATGGCATTTTCGCAAAGCATGCACCTGCAAAACTGCTTATGGAACATATTTTACGTGGACTGTGTGGCAATTTGTGCGGAATTTATATGAAAAAGTTCATTCATTACACACAGAGAAAAATGTTTAGTTTTCAAAACATATGTATGTATTACATGCGTCTTGATTAACATAGGGGTTATTATATTTAAAACATTGCAAATGTTTTGTTTTTCAAGACATGCCATGTCTCAAATATAAAACATATGTGTTTTAAAATGGCGGAGGCGGACCCGCGCCGCTTTCGCTCCCCCCCCGGCTTCTTTTCCTCCATTCCTTTCAATGCATGCAAAATAATGGCGAATACAGCTTTAATAATGTTATTTATCGGAAATGTTTCAAAGCATACAAACAAAGCATGAACAAACACATTCAATTTCTGTTCAAACAAAGTGTTCAGGCAAAACTCTCGTCGTTCTTTACACTCTCACCGGACTGGTACTGCCCAGCACAATGCCGATTACAGAAAATAGCTATGTCAACTATAACAATCAGCTAATACGACAATCAGAACGAAACAACTATGATTTTTGTCAAGAAATGCAACTCTATTCTATACATAGATACATAGGATCAATTTACAATGCAGTACAGTCTAATTTTGTGTGCAAATAACTCTCAAAATGTAGTACGATACCTCCTCGAGCTTCCATTAAAGTTAGTGAACTGACTCACTGCTTTTATATTTTTAATATATAGAGAAAAATATTCTAAGAAATGGGAATTTTTAAAAAAATCGATATTTAGCCCGTAGTAAATTCGAGAAAGCGCGGGCCATGCGCCCTGATTTCGGTATACGGTAACTGAATATTGATTTTTGGACCATGAACCCCTGTTCATGGTCCGAAATGGGGTTGGAAACATGTCGACAAAACATCAGGTGATCTACAGTAACAATACCACAGTACTTTAAGTACTGTAGAAAGGTTACCGTAACCCGGATTTCTGATATTGATTACATTACGTCATTGTTGGTTGCATGACGTAGATCTCGAGTAGTCATTGCTTATGTCATCTACCGTACTCCCGGCTGGCATACCCACAGTACTCGGCAAATATGCAATTGATCAAATTGACTCGGGATTTTTGCATGAGGTAGATATCGAGTAGACAATGAATTTGGAACACACGGCTTCTTTGCCACTGTATCCTCGATTACGGTAATCGAGCTACAGTAATCAGTAAAGATGAGATTGCGAAAATTGAGTAGGGGTCAGTTGTATTAGCTGGACCTCGTGTAATTACTGCCTGCGGAGTATACCGCAACACTCAAATTAATTGTCTACTCGAGATCTACCTCATACAAAAAAAACCCGAGTCAATTCGATCAATTGCATATTTGCCGATTACTGTGGGTATGCCAGCCGGGAGTACGGTAGATGACATACGGTATGGCTTTCAAGCAATGACTATTCGAGATCTACCTCATGCAACCAACAATGGCGTAATGTAATCAATATCAGAAATCCGGGTTACGGTCGCCGGGTTACGGTAACCTCTCTACAGTACTTAAAGTACTGTGGTGTTGTTACTGTAGATCACCTGATGTTTTGTCGACATGTTTCCAACCCCATTTCGGACCATGAACAGGGGTTCATGGTACAAAAATCAATATTCAGTTACCGTATACAGAAATCAGGGCGCCTGGCCCGCGCTTTCTCGAATTTACTACGGGCTAAATATCGATTTTTTTTAAAAATTCAAAAAAATACCCATTTCTTAGAATATTTTTCTCTATCTATTAAAAATATAAAAAAAGGGATTCATTTTTCCTTCACCACTAACTTTAAGCGTTTTCTTGAAGATTAGTCTTCTTCAATTTCTTCCTTCCATCCCCTCTCCATTGCAGTCGTTCACGAAGATCGGACGTCTTCCTGTAACGAGATTGCATTACATAATAACTAGGAAAATTGTCGTTGATATTCATTGGCTGATCACGTTATTTGAAGCGATGCGATAATTCACATGGCAATGATAGTGCAAGGATGTATATTTTCTTCAGATTAGAAATATATTAATTGCGTACAAGAGCGCATCGAAAATGTATTGGCCTGTTTCGGTAGTACCCCGAGGTCTTTTGCTGCTAGTCCGATATCGCCGACTGCCTTTGCACACAGCTCACGAGCTACCGTAACCGACAAATTCAAACTCAATTATGTGACTAAAAATCGTTTATAATATAATTCATGGTCAGCAGGGGGCAGGGGCTATGTGGAAATGGGTGTTGGGATTTTTCGGGGGCTGTGTGCAAAAGTCAAAATGGAGAAAAACGAGGAAAAAACGAGCAGGCGAGAAGGTAAGACGACGCCAGTCAGCCTTAACGTAACTGCGGTAGTTCGTTCGGGCGGGCATTATTTTTCTCCCTGTTATGCAATATTCAATTTATATACTTTTTTCTAGCACGCTACATAATCGTTCGAAAAAATGATTTTGCGGGTTACGGTATGTTTATTTTAATTCGCGGTTTACGATAGAGCGGGGGCTGTGTGCAAACGCAGTCGTAAATCGGGGGCAAAAGGCCTCGAATAAGTGCTGCCCACGTATGTTTTATATTGTTGGCAGAATCATAGTGTATCATGAAGCAATTAAAGGGATACGGCATCGAAAAATAAGTTATTTTTATTTTTAAAATAAAAAAATAATAAGAATAACTGTGAAAACCACATATTTTTACGATTTTTTATAAATTAACTATGCATTATCTAAGATGGTAAAATTCAGGCATACGGTAGCTCTTGCATCCGCGGACTTACGCTGTTTAGCGGCTGTAGAATCTCAAAAGGGATGATACCGTAATATTTTTGTGTTTCTTTCTTCTGATTCGTCATCACGGATAATTGCCATTGTCGAATCAATTGCAAAAACACATATTTTCACTTTGCTAATGCCTTTTTAAAAAGGTTTGCAGCCGCTAAACAGTGTAAGTTTTGAGGATGCAGGAGCTACAGTACCTTTGAAACACGATTTTTTGAAAATTTATAACTAATTTATAAAAATCGTAAGAATATGTTCGACCAGTCCTCCTTCACCTATGTGCTTAAGCACTCGTTCTAACACTCCTTATTTTTCTAACTAAATGCACCCGGCTAAAATAATCATTTTTGGCGTTAAGAAGAAGAGGGGCTCTTTTCTCCTCCAACTCGAAATATAAATTCATGATTTTCTAGGGGAACAGCATCTCCCAAAATGCCATTTACTAAGTAGGTTGGCGAACGATTATGTAGAGTAGTAAAAGAAATTACGTTAATTTAATATCGGCGTACTCGATTGCCACTTGAGACTTACTGTCGGGAAGAGCCCAGTCGATAACTCCGCTACGACGCAGCTAGTGCAGTCTCTCCATCAGCTTGTCGCTAGAACAAGAGTCATCAGCCGCGTAGCCAAACATGAGTCAATGGAAAGGAAAAGTAATTTAGAACTGATTATATAAATATAAATACACGTACGGATTGTCGCCCCATTTATTGAAGGTATTATTCATATTTTACAAAATATTTTTAATACCTGGTCTCCGGCTCCAACATCTTCCTCGTTCTTGCCCACTTAAAGACCATTGGACTGGCGATCTCGGGCGCCTTCTTGCGTGCAACGAGCACATTGCACGTCGAACCCTGAGCAAAATGCACTTTACACTAGTGTAATTCTGAAGCAACGGTTGTTGGAAAATGGCTCACAGATTCAATCGATAATTAAGAAACATACCTTGTAAGAGTCATCGAATCCGGTCTTCTCAACAGCGTTTTTGACGAGGCTCTGGTAGTCCACGACAGCCTTGCTCGTGATCTCTACAGCCAGCAGAACCATTCTTTTTTGTGCCGGCCTCTAAAATTGCGTTAAAGTACTAGGTTATTCCGCTCTCGTTTCCACGTCAGTCAACCAGCCACACGGGCTCCGACTTACATCAAGCAGCCTTTCGGGTCCTGGGCTAGGTGGGCGTCGAGAGCAGTGTCCGAAATGATGCCACACATCTTGTTCGCATGCCCTCGCACACGGACTCCGAGGTGAAGAGGAAGCGCTGAGCGTTGCCATCGGCTAGAAATGGAAAGATTATGAAAATAAAAAGAAAAATCGGGGCTTGGCAAAATGAAGTATCCGTCGGAAAAGAGCGAAAGCAACAAATTACCGGCGTGTAAAAGGTGTCCTTCGTCTCCTTACTGTGCCACTACAGTACAAGTGTGGGGCCAGATGTCGGCCGTGTCGATGTCGAGCTATAACGACGAGAAACAATACAAAATACACTAATAAAAAGCATTTAAAACGAAATAACGAAATTAACGCGAAAAACGAAATGACTTGGCAGCGTGCCAGAATTTCTTTCAGTTCGCGATTCGGTTGAGGTTTACTGTAGTTTAACCTATCACAACATGAGTTTTTAATCAAATGTTTCAAATATAAAACATTTTTATGTTTTATATTTTACACACAATTTTGTTCTTAATATGAAACGTTTATGTTTTATATTTAAAACAAAGATGTTTAACATACTCATAGAGGGAATCAAAACTAAACATTTTTCTCTGTGTGTACAGAACGATTTTCAATGTTGAGAATGTTTTTTTGAAAAGGTTCATTCCAGGAACGACCTGGTTATAGTCCACATGGATCACTATTGTGCTGTACTACAAAGTGCACATGGTCACCTTTGCGAAGAACTCCAAAAATGGACAAAATAACTGTCAAAATTATTGCCGAGAGCGAAAAATATTGATTTTGGAATTTCAACAATTTTGATGCTTATAGTATTTTCGCAACGCGTATGCTTACAAATCATTTCATTAAACATATTTTACGTTGACTGTGAGAAAAACAGGCGATTTGAGCGAAATTTCAGGAACATCCTGGTTATAGTCCATATGGATTGCGATTGTGTTGAGGTGCATTGTGCACATGGACTCCGTTGCGAGAAACTCGAAAAAGCGACAATTTCTCTGAATAAAATGAAATTGAGAGTCAAAAAGTGGTTTCGGGTGCAACCGAAAAACGAACAAAAATATATTTTAGCAACAGCTGGGCACCTTAAACATTTCACAAATAATATTTTTGTCCATTTCATCAAGTTAAGAAACTATGATTTTTCGACCTTTTTCGACTCAGAACCACCTTTCTCCTAGACCAGAGCCGGCAAATAGAAATAAATGGTGTTTTGTGTAATGCGTCCCTCATACCACTCGAGTATGGGCCTCCAGGCCTCAATTTGGGGGGCCACGTCCGGCCAGGGTCAGATATGTTCGAGTCTTACCGATCACGTCTCTTAAATGTGCACGTGGCCCTAGCTTTATTTGATTAACCAGATCTGCGTCATGCGTATCGCATCTAAATTTGCAGATACAACCATCTAAAGACACTGCTGAGATCGAAATCACGCTTGAGAAAACTTGGCTTGATCGAGACAACGAGGTGACCGAAAGGACCTTGTTTATTGAAAAATATATTTATTTATCCAAATGTACACATAACCTCGAAATCCACATTGCATAGGGCTTCGTGGTCAGAACAAGAGAGTGATCATTCTTTGCTTCTTTAGTCACATGTGCATGTCAGTACTAAGTAGATATCATTATTTACTTCAAGGTACTCTGTCATCTGACGCATCCGTCAAAGGCTGTAGATGGCAAACATATAATTCGAATCGATTGCTTCTTCTCGGTTGTTTTCGAGGCAGGAACCGTGATGAGATATGCTGATGTAGAGGTGTCATTTCAAACAAATCAGGCACGTGAACACACAAGAAGATTTAAGAAAGGCAAATTCTAAGAAAGCCAAGTTCTCCATGACGCTTAAACTAAACGAAACAACGTCAGTATAAATCCTTTTCGTTTTGGTAAATTTGTTTTTAGCGAATCCTCCATTCACATGCCTACAATAGCCGAGATATATTCTGAATGTCTCAAGATTGGATCGATTGAGCTGGCAGTCAGCAGGGAGGTCTCTTTTCCGAATAAATTTCATTTTTTTCATTTAGTAATTCATTTAGTATATCATTAATTCATAATAACGTTGCAGCTTTTGGCAATTCGATCGGATTACTTCAGTACACTCTTCTACGGATCGTATCTAGAGAAAAATCAGGAAGTGAAAGAAATAAAAGATGTAAGGATACAATATAATTTAGGCAATTCACGAGGAAAATAAAAATAACTCAAAAGAAAGTAACGATCAAGGAAACTTCAAAATTTCCCGCTTTTGAGAATAGTCTTGTCGTAAATAAAGATTTGTTATACAGAGGGACCTCGGAAGCCTTCTTCAAGTTCGATCCAGGGAGGAGAACTTTTTAGCCGGTTATCCAGTGTGCGATTCAGGGGGAGCGTAGTGGCCGGCTCCAAGTACGGTCCAAGGAGCTTAGTATGTTGGGGAATGTTAAACGCTAGAAAGAGTGTTGGCTTATTCCTCTGCAAAAGGCTCGTGACGAGCCTTTCCCAACGGAAACACAAGACAGCGTGTTGATTTCCCTGGCGCGTTCGAACACGTTTGTGACATCGCAAAACACTTTTCCCGTGATTCCCCACGCTCTTCGAATCAATTTTCACGTTAAAACGTGTTAGAACACGTCCAGACACGTTTCTGAGATAGCAAAGCACTTTTCCTGTGCTCCCCCACGCACTGCGAACCAATTGGAAACTTTTCGAAATTTTCGATTTTTCACTTTACAACGTATTAGAACACGTTCAAACACGTTTCCTACATTGCAAAACACTCTTCCTGTGACCCCACGCATTTGGAAACTTTTCGAAATTTTCGATTTTTCATGTCAAAACTCGGAAAAATAGGTGAAAACGTGTTTCACGTTACTCGAAAACGTGCTAGAAGGGCTCCTGACACTTGCGAAAAAATGCGGCAAACGTTTTGCCCGCGGCGGGTTTCGAAACTGGAGGTCTCGGATTTAAAGTCAACCGCGTAACCCACTTGGCTATGAATTTGGTTAATTAAATTTTGTAAAATTTTAAAGGTATTGTGGTCTGTTATCATATGCAAAAGGATCTGAGAAGATTGCTTGAGTTTGAAGCGATTTATAGCGGATAATGCGAGAAAAAAATGCCTGTCACGCGCACGGAAAAAATCCAACACACAGACAAACAGACAGACATTTCAATTTCCTAGAAGTGGAGGAAATCTTTTGAAAGAGCGATACATTTTGATGTCATCTGCGTACAATCGTGCGATGACTTCACTACTCGGAAACGGTTTATGAATTTCAAGTATGACCACTTTTTCAATGGTACTATAGCATCGGGGGAAAAATAGCGTATCAGATTGCTGAATCGGAATTCGTCGATTTCATCCAAATGCTGCATCGTCGGCGATTCGCGTTCACTTCCGGTATCAATAAAACAATTTTTATAAGTATTAACATTTTTAAAAAATTGCAGTTCGAAGTGCTCTAGATGCGCTCGTTTTCGCGGATCAGTTCCTCATGCCGGATATTTCCGTCAGAGTGATGCCCTATCTCAGCGGAAAAGCGCTGTCTGATGATCTTTTTGAGTGTGCCGTCATCTCTGCCGACAGGGTACCCAACAGCGACGAGATCTTGGTGAGTGCTTCAAAAATGAGGAAAAAACCTGTTAAAATAAATTGTAGGCTTGGATTCTTCCTCAGTTCCCATCGAAACTCAAGCTTCTCGAAGTGCTTCACGATGCTCTTCCGTCAATATCGGCAGGAACCGCACAGATTTGCCTCGTGGTACGGTCGTTTACACTTCGCGAATATAACACACTTATATATGAATGTATTTTTTTGGGTTGCATAACCACATCATTCCACAGACTGGTCAACCTTACAGAAAGGGCTTTGGAGTGAGAGAGCGTGTGAAATCGAGAGGGACTCTCTCACTTTTGCACACTCTCTCGCTCTAACCCTGATCTGTAGGTCTGGAATCATGTAATAACGGTAGTGCGTGCACCGGTGCACGTGCGTGCACCGGTGCACGCAGAAAAAAGCGGTGCACAGGAATCACAGTGCTCGGTGATGCACTCTTCCCGCTTCACTCCATCTCGGCACATCGGCCGGGAAGAAACATAAAATTGGGGAATGGCTTTTTTAGAACATAATATCTCTCGGAGTTTTTAGGTGGACCAATAGATATTCGAAAATTAGAGAAAGGAGTTCGATGAACACAGCCCGTGCTCGGATTTGTGTTGGTAATTTCGATCCTCTTTTGAAAGGCGTGCTATACCCCTGTCATGCTTGGAATATCTCGCGATCCCCTTAATATGATGAAATTGCAGCCGGCCATTTCGGAACAGACGATCATTGCGGACCTGGAAAAGTCTGTTTCCGAACATAAGACGCGCATTGTAGACATCGTGAGCGCCTTGGCAGGAACTACGCGGGTAATCTTTTACAATACAGAGTGTACACAACTTATCGCCCAATATATGTGTTAAAATAATAACAAAAATAGGCTTTTCAAAAAAAGGAAAATAGACGCAAGGAAACCGGGAGATGATTGGGAAAATGATTATTTAAAAGTGTAAATTTAGAGCACCCACTCTGTGTTCCAAATCAAATATTACGAAACTTCTGGCAAGCCCCTCGAGACGGAGGAACACATGTCCCTTCAGTGCATGCAGAACGGCGCTCATATCGTTCTCCCGATATGGGATACAATTCCTACGAAGTACACCAGAATCATAATAGGTGGTAATAAATTTTTAAAATTAGTAGTCGCTTTCAATATTCGTTTTTTGATAGATGGATTGAAAAAAGCAGGGATGCATGTTCACTTCATTTATTGACCTATAAAAATAACAATATACTTTATGGTTCTCTAATGATTGTCCAGTTTTGACAACAAAAAATGGATTGCGTGCAATGCAAGTGCGTCATGATTGTAGGAAACAATCGCAAGAGAGGGGACGTATGTAATATGCCTGCTGGAGGGTTGCACGTGATCGAGGCATACGCCAACTAGATCGCCGAATGATTATTGATCTACCTATTCACTCACTGAACCTAGCCTTCACTTGAGCCTTCACTTGTATTCCTAGCAGGATTACTTTATAGAGAGTTACACACAGAAAAAAAGTTTTACTTTTCGTATATGCCATGGACGGGGAGATGAATGTAATCCATTATTATGTTTTAGGTTTGATACTTTTTTATGGTTCAGATACCTCTCCTCGTCCATGGCATGTATGAAAAGTAATACATTTTTTCTGTGTGTATAATTTTACTGTTCCCCACCTCACGATATACTTATGAGAGGTTTCCTGAGTGGATCGACATATTTCTCCAGGATACCTGGCACTAGGCATCTTTTTCGTAATGAGACTAGCAACGCTATATTGTAGTACATTGGGTGAGGGTTGTGATTACAGCGTTCCCGAATCTTGGAAACGCTTCCTCGCCTCAGGGCATAATTAATTGTGTTTGTGACGTCACCAATAGTTTTCCACATTTCGAATCCAATCCTTTCCTACTATACATTAATCGATACATATACATACATATACATATTTATCCTGACATCAAGGCAAGGGCCTGCAGGGGGTATCATTCGGGGGCAGAGGAGGTCGGGATCTTCGAATTCGAGGCAACTGGGTCAAGGGAATGAATCTTGCTTGGCTTCTTTGGTCAATTGGAGTGTCGATCTTGGACGATTGACATTGAGCGTAGAAGTAGATCTTCCTGCAACCAGTGACGTCCTGACTAGCGTGTATCAACCTAAGTGGGAACTCACGTCGTAGTCTCGTCTACTGGGCCTTTCTTGAAAGTTGGCGACTTGAATTAGATGTAGGCGATCCGGGTCCTCTTCTCGAAGTGGTACCAGGTGGGCGATATACTTGCCGGGTTGCCCAAGCTGACTGGCAAGGATTCTCCAAACTAGGGGGGAGAGGAGCGGGGAGACTGTCGACCGCCCGTCACGAGGCACAGAATGAAGCCTCCGCGCCTGTCACACATTAATCGATTCCTTACCAAAATAAAAATGATTCTTGGTCTCGGAAGGTTTTCGATTGGAGCTCAAGCAGCTGAGTTATTCGACGAAATACGTTTCACGTGCAATTTGAGCGTGAAGTTTCTCAACAGCGGCATTTTTTTATTTCATTTTCTGAACCGCTGTATGGATGTGCTCATTCTATTTTAATATTGAAATTCAAAATTTTCTGAAAGGAAGCTAAATTCGGCTATTTGTGAATAAAATCAATTCGTGATTGCAATTTTTTGCTAAGCTACGGTAAGTACTCGCATCATACGATTTGACATCTGAGAAAACCTTGTATGTTTCTCCTTTTTTTGCTCGTGAATTACTCTTTTAAGACCACGCACGTCGGAAATGGGCTCAAAAATCAAAGTTCATGTAATTAAAGCGGTTAGAACGGATCGAGAACAAATAGCATACTGTAATTTCAGCAAACAAATTGCAATCACGAATTGATTTTATTCACAAATAGCCGAATTTAGCTTCCTATCAGAAAATTTTTAATTTCAATATTAAAATAGAATGTGCACAACCATACAGCGGTTCAGAAAATTAAATAAAAAAGTACAGCTGTTGAGAAACTTCACGCTCAAATTGCACGTGAAACGTATTTCGTCGAATAACTCGGCTGCATGAGCTCCAATCGAAAACCTTCCGAGACTAAGAAACATTTCTATTTTGGTAAGGAATCGATTAATGTATAGTAGGAAGGGATTGAATTCGAAATGTGGAAAATTATTGGTGACGTCACAAACACAAATAATTATGCCCTGAGGCGAGAAAGCGTTTCCAAGATTCGGGAACGCTGTAATCACAACCCTCACCCAACGTGCTACATTATAGCGTTGCTAGTGTCATAACGAAAAAAGTGCCTAGTGCCAAATGTATGTCGACCCTATCAGATAGTCTCTCTTATACATCTTCTTGTTGCGCCCTCGGTGGTCGATAAAATATAATGATCAACTTAAGTTGGGTGATTTTGCGAGCAGTTTTGTGCGAACTGTATAGTGACGATAGAGGACGCAAAGCTGAATGAAATTGTCTTTGACGCACCTATAGTATCATGCTTTTAAATAAAGATACGCACTTATAGATGTAGTATTACGAATGTCCTGCTCTCTCATTCCTCATATGTTGCGTGCCTATGCGGTTACACTCTTCCCTTTTCCCCGTATCGCTCCCTCTCATTTTTAATAGAGCCAAACTCGAATAACTCTGTTCAAACTTATCCTCTGAGCCTGCGGTTTACTGGGCTCTTACCGGGGAAACGAGTGTCATAACCACACAGTGAGAAGTTAGCTGACCAAATGTTCGTGGGACGCCACCTTTAAATTACCGATGCGTTGATCAATAAGCAAAACTCGGAGAGTCTTTTTCTGCAAATTTTTGACGCCGCTCGAATTCGGGGGGGAGGGCGACAAAACCGCAACGAGGTTTATAATTGCTCTAAACCTACCTACTTTACTCAACCAAAGTGTTATCATGATCAGAATCGCGAGGGCTTTCAAACCCACAAAATAACTAATTAGCTAATTAAAATTTCGGTAATTAGTCGAAAATTAAAAATGGTCAGAAAAATCCAGCAACAAGCCGAATCGATGCAGGTTAGCATATAACCAACAGTGCAAAAATTAATACAGATTCGTCAAGTTTGAACAAAGTTATAGGCCGTTGCGGTTTTGTCACCCTCCGAATTCGGGTTTTCTTCTATGCGTAAAACCGATTCGACACCTTTGTCGGGCGTCAGTTTCTTGGCCCATTCACAGTTATTACAAATTCTCAAGCATTCGCCCGAAATATTAAAACGTTCCGCGGTTAAACACACGCTCCGCTAGCGAGAGAACTTGACAAAGCGAGAAACACGCCGAGGAATAGAAATAGAGCACCCACACCAGTCGTCCTCTTCATTAACGTATCATTTTAAAATTGTAATTACTCTTTTGCATGCGATAATCTGATGGAAAAATGAAATAATAAACGAATGATTCCTATTGTATGGTAAAACATTCGAGCCGATAAATGATGTTGAACACATTTTTTTTGCATCGATCATTCAATCATTTAGCAAGCCAAACCTTGATTGAATTATCGGGACACATCTCTGTTGACACTAGCCACAATTCATTGTATACTCGAAAATTTCCAATTCTCACTAGGATTATAATAGTCGTTATCATAGTTTGATTTCCGTTTCATCGCAGATTAGATGTTTACAACCATTTTCACGTCTTTCTTCTTATCAATCAGCGTATTAAGCTTCGATTAGCGATTCAAAGTCGCACTTCATCTTCTCTTTCTTCGTACGAAATGCTCCTATTTCTAATTCTTCTCAATTTCGTAGGTGAGTCGTTTCTAAATAAAAATAAATGGAAAAAATATGGATTATATTTATTTTTAAAAAAATTCAGTGAAATCTCTTCTTGCTGAATCTCAATGTCCGGATGGATATCAACTAATGGGAGATGAAAGGTTCGAATTTCGAATTGATGAGGAATACGGAGCATCGGAGTTTACAAATATTTATCTCTTCTCTGCATTAAGCCCAAGAAACAATTAATAATCAATGAATATAATATTTTTTCAAGGTGCATTCGGCCCTTGTATCTACAGAAGCACGACAAAGAGGGAAACATTATGGAAGTTGCAATCGAAGAATGCAAGAAAGATAACGCCGTTCTACCGATTATCAGAAGCGACCAGGTAAAAAGTCATGAATTCTTTGATAATTAGCTATAATTTGCAGGAGAATACAATGTTCAATGAGATCGCACTGAACCTGACTGGGGAAAGCAATCCATGGTTAATTTTGGGTACGTGTATTTTATGAACATTTAGAGGGGGGGAGAGGTTATTTTCAAATATATTTTTTATTTTTATTATTTTTTAAAAATTAACATTCAGGGATGGTTTGCAATTCAAATACTCGTCGAATGGAGTGGATGGACGGATCGAAGATCACCTACACCTACAAGAATTTCGACGTCAGCTTCGACTGCGTGGCGAATAAAACAAAAGTTGATTCCGAACCTGTGAGTGCAACTACACAGATCGCGAACTCTATAGCATGTGCTTCTTTAGTGAACTCTTATATTCAAGAGAATTTAAGAGTTCACTTTGCTATCTACTTTTCAGTACGCGCCAACTTTTTAAGAAAATTTAGTCCACTAGATAGGCAGATGTTAGAGAGTTTACGCTCTGTGTTTTTTTTCTTTCTCTTTTCTCTTTGTTTTTCTCTGTGTTTTTTCAATAACGTTCTGACAAAATTATGGAGCAACTAAGATGATCGTTTCAGCGGAATTTTACTGTGACGCGTTTTCAGGGTAATCACATATGGAATTCGTATGCTAGTACCTACTGGAACTACTGGACAGTCCTGTGCGTCGCCGAGCGGTACGATGTCAGTAATTGAACATTAATGGTTATCTTTTCTCTCTCTCTTGCACATGGTTCTTAGTGTGCGACATCGAGCTGAGAGCAGGGTTGGCTTCGTGACAAAAATCACCGCTATTTTTCTCGAAAATTGTGAAATGATCTCGAATGAGAATTAATTTATTTCGAGATTCTCGAAAATGAGTGAGAGGAAATGAGAAATGTGAATTCACTCTATTTTCCCTCTCATTTATCCACTGTTTTCCATTGTTCAACCTCCAAAAGAGGAATTTCGAAATAGTTTCGAGAAACGAGAATCTCGAAAATCGACCAATAGACCAATAGTTCGACAATGAGAGATAATTGAATTATCAATTTCGAGCTTCTCATTTTTCTCTCATGAGGCCAACCCTAGCTGAGAAAAGTCAGTAATTGACACTTTTGGTTTGCATTTTACTCTAGATCTGCTAGTTTGGGAATAGGATAATTCATGAAATATTTTATTTTACTGTCAAAGTTTTTCACATGTAATTTTCAGTGCGATGAATACGATAAAATGGCAAACTCAGACGACGTCGCTAAACCCTGCTTCAAGGTTAGTTTTTTACTACCTGAGTTTCTCTGAGACATATGTCAAATCTCGGATTTTTTCTACTTTTTAGCGCCACACATTATCGCAAAGATCAAAGAGCCAAGTTGTATAATTAAACGAGTTTACAAATATTCACCAGATATACCCCGATGCTCTGAGTTGGAGAGAGGCTCAGAAGAAATGTTCGGACGATTTTGGCTCCCTCGCAACAATCAACAGCGCCCAGGTATTAGTTTGTCAGGAGAACCAAATACGAAAAAAAAAGTGAAAAATCTACTTGTAAGTACTGTATTTTCTCCTTTGCATAAGTATGCTACATTTATTTCCCTGACTCCATTAGGGCTGTGCAAGGAGTATGTTACCTAATCGTTTTATCTATCTTGCAGAAATCGAGGCAAAACACCACACTTAAGGGCAATGCATGTCTTTTTTTAGGAAAACAAATTCTTCTGGCGTTCTGCTGTTTCGCAGAATATTGTGGACGACATTCATATCGGTAATAACATATTTTATAAAATACATTGAATATGAAAAAAATTCCCTGATTGATGTTTGGTTAATTACGAAATAATCTGCGCTATTTAAGAGACAGGATCGGTAAGACTCGACCAAAATCGACCCTGCCCGGACACGTTGCGCTAGCACTGGGAGCCCATACTTACATAAGAGAGGAATCGGGAGAAACTCGAGGATAGTAGGTCACTAGGAAAATTTATGATTTTTGAATTTCCTGAAAAACTAATGCAAAGTACAACAACATCTCCTCTATCGAATAGCGTTTCCAGAATATTTTTAAAAAATTTCGCTTTGACGTGAAACACAAACAAGCCTGGTGACTTAGCAATTTTTTGAAAAAAATTCAAAGTTTGAAAAATCATAACTCTCTTCAAAATAAAGATACGGATTCGCGGTTTTGTTCATTAGATAGAGAAATACCTCGGCTACATTTGACTTGTGATTTCGTCATTCGCGGCTCATGCGGCAATGCGGGGCGGTCGCTTTTGCAAATGTTGTCGTTATTTTCTTAAAAGTTAAAGCTAAGAACCCCCTCCTAGTACATCATTGCGGTATGCATGGGCACTTATTCCAACTGGAATATGAGCTTCGGGATAGGCTGTATTGTAAAGACGCTGAATTTAATGTGATGTCTCGCAGAAACAGCCCATCGAAAAGTAGTGTTGGTCAGTCTCATTTCTGCATTAAATCGATGAAAATAATCTATTAAGAATATTCAAGTTGATTAAGCGGCATTTTATCAGCTTGTTTTTTGATTAAAAATTTTTGAAAATTTTTAAACATAAATTTTAGTATATTTTCAATTTCCCTTGTTCAATGTTCTTATAAAATCAGATAATCTTCAAATTGTTGGAATGCATTTTTAAACACATTTATTTGCATATATTATGCTCTAGTAAACAGTTTTCGAATTTTAAATTGGAAAGGTGTTAAATTTTTCTACCTCAATTCAAATCCCATAATCTTTGTCACGACTTCTTCAGCTGTTTCCTCGGCATGTATGAAACATTTGCCTTTTTGAAAGTGAGTGGCTATCTATTCGCAGAAACGAGTTATAAGCCGAAGAAAACCGTATATCTGGCGAAAGGCGCACGCTCTGCTTTCTTTGGCACTCTCATTTCAGCCCGCTCTCTGGCCTGGTTCGAACCCCGAGCCGGGCACGAATCTTTTGCCAGTACTCAACAAAGACAGTATAATCATATCCCATAAGAATCAGTTTGCTTCCGATTTCACAGAGCGCTGGCAAAAGATTCGTGCCCGGCTCGGGGTTCGAACCAGGCCAGAGAGCGTGCGAAAATGAGAGAGTGCCAGAGAAAGCAGAGCGTGCGCCTTTCGCCAGATATACGGTTTTCTTCGGCTTATAACTCGTTTCTGCGAATAGATAGCCACTCACTTTCAAAAAGGCAAATGTTTCATACATGCCGAGGAAACATTTGAAGAAGTCGTGACAAATATTATGGGGTTTGAATTGATGTAGAAAAATTTAACACCTTCCCAATTTAAAATTCGAAAACTGTTTACTAGAGCATAATATATGCAAAAAAATGTGTTTAAAAATGCATTCCAACAATTTGAAGATTATATGATTTTATAAGAACGTTGAACAAGGGAAATAAAAAATATACTGAAATTCATGTTTTAAAATTTTCAAAAATTTTTAATCAAAAAACTAGCCGATAAAATGTCGCTAAATCAACTTGAATATTCTTAATAGATTATTTTCATTGATTTAATGCAGAAATGAGACTGAACAACACTACTTTTCGATGGGCTGTTTCTACGAGACATCACATTAAATTCAGCGTCTTTACAATACAGCCTATCCCGAAGCTCATATTCCAGTTGGAATAAGTGCCCATGCATACCGCAATGATGTACTAGGAGGGGGTTCTTAGTTTTATCTTTTAAGAAAATAACGACAACATTTGCAAAAGCGACCGCCCCGCATCGCCGCATGAGCCGCGAATGACGAAATCACAAGTCAAATGTAGCCGAGGTATTTCTCTATCTAATGAACAAAACCGCAAATCCGTATCTTTATTTTGAAGAGAGTTATGATTTTTCAAACTTTGACTTTTTTCCAAAAAATTGCTAAGTCACCAGGTTTGTTTGTGTTTCACGTCAAAGCGAAATTTTTTAAAAATATTCTGGAAACGCTATTCAATAGAGGAGATGTTGTAGTACTTTGCATTAGTTTTTCAGGAAATTCAAAAATCATAAATTTTCCTAGTGACCTGCCATCCGAAAAATGCTCGATTCTCTCCCGATTCCTCTCATAAGACAGGAATCGCGAGAGACTCGAGCATGACCGGGACATTGAAATTTATGATTTTTAAATTGGCTGAAAATGTAACACAAGGTACTACAAACCTCCCTCTATCGAATAGCGTTTTCAGAATTTTAAAAAAAAATTCATTTTCGCGTGAAACACAAATCAACCTGGTGACTCGGAGATTTTTTCAAGTAATAGCAAAGTTTGAAAAATCATAAATATCTTCAAAGTGAAGATAGAAATCCGCTGTTTGCTGCGTTAGATAGACAAATGGCTCGGCTTCTTTACCGACCGCTCGAAGTCATTCCTGGTTCGTGAGCCGATGCGGGGTCGCTGTTTTTGCAAAAGTTGAGCTAACTTTCTTAAAAGTCAAAACTAATGGTTCACTCTAAGAGATGTTCTGGTGAACATTGATGCTACTTACTCCAGTATAAAGATGGGCCAAATCGGCCCATGCGTTGTAATGTGGCGCTGACTTATGTTACGCCTTCCAAATGTAACTATTAGTCTCGAATAATAATTATTGATCTTTATCAGTGAAGACAATGTGAAACTAATAGAAAATAATATGCAGGTAGTTTGTGATCTTTTTTATTTACAACTTTTTGGAAGAAAAAAAATTGAAAAATTTCAACTTTGATTTTTGCATTTGCCGAATATCTTATATTTCGAAGTTTACAGTCAAAATGACATATTATGAACAAAATGCTATAACTTTTTATAAGTTATTATAACTTTTTATAACTTTTCATTTCAGTATGTTCCCGTGAACGAAATTATCTGTTGTTTTGGGAAAAGGTTCCCGTTCAGAATCGAATAACTTCTGTCCAAGGGATTATCGAAATATTTATTGTGAAGAAAGTTATCGCCGATTAAAAATATAATTACGAAATAGCGAGTAGAGCCGGGTCCGGAAAATCTGGCCGGGAACCGGAAATAAAAGTCTTAATTTTCCGAGGAATACTTATTCTTACCGTAATCTTAAAATCCTTTTCCGGTTTCCGGCCAGATTTTCCGGCCCCGGCTCTACTCTCTATATCGTAATTATAATTTTTATCGACGATAACTTTCTTCACAATAAATATTACGATAATTCCTTGGACAGAAGTTATTCGATTCTGAACGGGAACCTTTTCCCAAAACAACAGATAATTTCGTTCACGGGAACATACTGAAATGAAAAGTTATAAAAAGTTATAATAACTTATAAAAAGTTATAGCATTTTGTTCATAATATGTCATTTTGACTGTATATGAATGTGAAACATCTTCATTATATTAGATACACTCGCTGAAGGAATATATGTCCGTAATTTGTAGAGTATTGGACTTTTCCGCACGGAATTCACAACATGCACCCGAAATTTTTCTACGATTATTATAAGCAGTACATTCCTTCCTTACTTCATCATGGCATTCCTCATTCTAGGTAGACCAATTTCCGTTTCGGAAGTGAAAGTCTATCTGTTCGTAGAAAAGAGTTGCAGCGCCTAGAAAATCGATTATAATGCGAAAAGCGCGTGCTCCGACTTCTCTAGCACTCTCTCAATTCTCCACGCTCTCTCGCCTGTGTTCGGACCTCGAGCTGGGCAGAAATCTTTTGCAAAGACTCCTCTGATTCACCACGAACGTTTGTGGGCTGAATTCACGTGATTTCGATAACACAGAATCTTTGCAAAAGATTTCTGCCCATCTCGGGGTCCGAACCCAGGCGAGAGAGCGTGGGGAATTGAGAGTGTGCTAGAGACATTCGAGTCCATTTCATTAGTTGAGAGCGGTCGGTTGCTCTTTCCCTCCGCCCCCTTCTTCTCGGCCCGATCCTCCCAACCCGGACCTAGCCAGCCGTGGGAGTAAGGCTAACCATGGTTCTACCGCTCTTCTTGGCGACCATGAATGTCCTCTCACTTGCCACCGACGGGAGGACGGCTCTTTTCGATCAAGCCATCATGAAGATCAATGCGGATATCGTTGGACTGTGTGAAGTAAGAAGAAAGGAGGAAGGAGTGTTGGACCTCAACGACTCGTCTGGGACGCTCTACCACTCGGGACGATTCGCAAATCGATCAGCAGGCTGCGGTTTCTTCGTCCATCGGAGGATGAAGTCGAAAGTGGTGCGTTTCTTGACTATTTCACCCCGTATCGTTGTGTTAGATCTCCGCCTCCCAAACAGTGTCCTTCTTAGACTAATTCAATGCTACGGTCCGTGCTCTACTCACTCTGATGACGAGTACGATGATTTCCTATCTGACCTTGTAAGCGCGTTTGGAAAAGTGGTGCCGGAGCGACAGAGATTTAGAAAAATTTACAAGGTTATCTTGGGGGATCTCAACGCAAGAGTGGGTACTAGAAACACTGGAGAAACGGCTGTCGGGAAATTCGGATATGGGGATCGTAACGAGAGAGGGGAAAATCTGGTGACACTATGCGAAAATCTAAAACTGGTGGTAGGTAACACTATGTTCCAGAAGCAGGTTAGTCATACCTGGGTTTCTCCCACCGGTACAACTTCCAATCGAATAGATTATATCCTTTACCCCAGCGATTTCCCAGTCACAGACGTGGATGTAGTTAATAAACTAAACTTCACTTCAGACCATCGCATGGTGCGCGCCAAACTAGTCATTGAAGGGAGACCGCACGGGCCCCTCGGGAATGCATCAAATGGTGGGACTTTAGACAGTGATCGCTACAAACTACATCTAGCGGCTGAACTATACGGTACCCCAGTCGATTGTGATTACGGTACATTGGTTTCCTCCATCCAAAGGGCGGCTCATTCCTCAACTATCCCAACTGTTGCGGTCCCTCGCTACTCTGCTAGAACCAACAGGCTCTTTACAGAGAGAGCTAAAATAAAATCGACTGTACAGGGAAGGGATAGGATTAGGTGGGTCGCGGTTAATAAGGCACTCAGAGGGAGCATTCAACAGGACGCAGTAGATATAATGACTAGGATGGTGGTAAAAGCAGTGGCCGAGGGACGGAACTACAAAAAGGCCCTCGGTAGTCAGAGTGTCGGGAGAGAGCGAATAGTCAAATTGCAAGGAAAAGGAGGAGTGGTAAGTTCTCAAGCCGAGCTAGAAAAGGTATTCAAAGACTATTACAATGAATTGTATCGAGGAGACAATGGCAGAAGTTACAGAGTTAAAGAGTCCGAGGATGAATTCATCCCCATTGGTAGAGACGAAATTGAGAGCGTGCTAAGAGGTTTCACGTCTGGGAAATCTCCGGGGGAATATAAAATATCTGGGGAAATGCTCAAAATGGGTTCTGATATCCTATCACCATACCTAGCGTCTACCTTCAATAAAATCCTCATTGAAGGCTCTATCCCAGCTGGTTTCGGCGATAGTCGAACAATCTTACTCCACAAGGGCGGGGACAACACCAACCCCTAAAATTATCGCCCCATTTCATTACTCCCGGTCATTCAAAAGACCCTCACCGCCGTCATCAACAATAGAATCGGTCGCTCTTTAGATAATCAAAGATCAAGGGAGCAGCAGGGATTCCGGGCGGGGCACTCTACGGTAGATGGTATCTTCACTCTAAATACTCTCATATCAAACTGCAGGGAATACAGGCGCCCTATCTACCTCCTTTTCCTAGACGTTAGCAAGGCTTTTGACTCTGTACTGTGTAACTCCGTTCTTTCTGCTCTTGAACGCGATGGTGTTCACTCAACGTACACCAAGTTTCTGCAGTCACTCACAGTACAGAGCAAAAGTTCAATCATCGTCAATGGGAAAGCAGTAGAGGTTTCTATCGGAAGAGGGGTGCGTCAGGGGGATGGTCTGAGTCCGCGTCTATTTGTCTCGGTGATGGATACTGTATTCAACAGGGTCCAATGGCGTAGAAAAGGAATATGCATAGACGGCGAATATCTCTCACATATTCTCTACGCAGATGATTGCGTACTTATTTCCCACGACTCACGCCAAATCCAAAATATGGTAACGGAACTAGAAAGGGAACTACTTGCGGTGGGCTTGCAACTTAATGGCTCAAAAACTGTCGCTTTGACGACTAATCCAATGGGCAGATCGGTCGTGGTAGGAGGTCTAGTAGTTAAGACGGTGATAAGGTGGTGTATCTTGGGCAAGAAGTTACTCTTGGTCCGGATAGGTTTAGAGGAGAAATGCATAGGCGGGTCAGAAGCGCGAATTGGGCATTTTCTAAATACTCGGAATTCTTCCGAAAGCGAGGATGTCCCATGCCGCTCAAAAAGCGCTTATTCGACGGTGTAGTTCTCCCCGCACTCTTGTACGGAGCTGAAGCCTGGTACCTTTGTAAACGCGAAAAACAAACACTCTCTGTCGCCCAGCGCAAACTTGAACGCAAAATGATAGGAATCACCGTATTCGATCAAGTTACCAATGACCGGATCCGTGGCATCACAAAACTGAAGGATGTTGTTAGAGAGGCGGAAAAGCGGAAATGGATATGGGTAGAGAGAATCTCGAAATTGTCCCACGATCGGTGGAATCGTAAGATGGTCGATTGGACACCAAGAGGGAAGCGAAAGAGAGGAAGACCCGCTAAGAGATGGAGAGACGACTTCGTCAACGCTGCCGGTCCTCAGTTCATGCAACTCGCAAGACACGATCACAGGCAATGGAGAACTATCATGGCAACCCAGCTGAATTAACACCCTCACCCAGCTGATAAAGTTGATTAAATGTAAAATGTAGAGAAGTCAGAGCACGCGCTTTTCGCATTATAATCGATTTTATAGGCGCTGCAACTCTCTTCTACGAACAGATAGACTTTCACTTTCAAAAAGGAAATTGGTCTACCTAGAATAAGGAATGCCATGATGAAGTAAGGAAGGAATTGGACTGCTTATAATAATCGTAGAAAAATTTCGGTTGCATGTTGTGAATTCCGTGCAGAAAAGTCCAATACTCTAAAAATTACGGACAGATATTCCTTCAGCGAGTGTATCTAATATTATGAAGGTGTTTCACATTCATATAAACTTCGAAATATAAGATATTCGGCAAATGCAAAAATCAAAGTTGAAATTTTTCAATTTTTTTTCTTCCAAAAAGTTGTAAATAAAAAAGTTCACAAACAACCTGAATATTGTTTTCTATTAGTTTCACATTGTTTTCACTGATAAAGATCAATAATTATCATTCGAGACTAATAGTTACATTTGGAAGGCGTAACATAAGTCAGCGCCACATTACAACGCATGGGCCGATTTGGCCCATCTATATACTGGAGTAAGTAGCATCAATGTTCACCAGAACATCTCTTAGAGTGAACCATTAGTTTTGACTTTTAAGAGAGTTAGCTCAACTTTTGCAAAAACAACCACCCCGCATCGGCTCACGAACCAGGAATGACTTCGAGCGGTCGGTAAAGAAGCCGAGCCATTTGTCTATCTAACGCAGCAAACAGCGGATTTCTATCTTCACTTTGAAGATATTTATGATTTTTCAAACTTTGCTATTACTTGAAAAAATCTCCGAAAAAAAATGTCCCGGTCATTGCCGATGAGCTCGAGTCTCTCGCGATTCCTGTCATAAGTGGAGTGTCATGGTCTCGCATTATCCAAAACGGCCCTTATTTCTAATTGCTGGAAAAAAAATTTTCTCCGAATCGAAAGATTTTTTCAATTGTTTATTTTTATTATGTCTTGAGTGTCAAAACATTGTAAATGACCTACTCTGATCCAATGCAGCATGTATCTGAAACCACTTTTTTGACTCGAAGTTTTGTTTTTTTTTGAATAAAAATGAATAACCGTGTTTATCTCCTTTATAATAATTCTCTTTCACATTGTTGGCGATGAATATATTTGAAAACATATTTAAGGATACATCACAATGATTTTCCACGAAATTCTCATGGATAATATCTTCCATATCTTAGCATCCCGATGAATTGAACAGTCCTAAATATACTTAAATTGTTTAAAACTCATTTTTGAAAAACTTTACCGTTGACTTCTTCCAAATATATGGATAATTTCAGATACTATAAAATCAGAAACTCTAATTGTAGAAAATATATACAAAAAGAAAGAAATTCTCAATAGCTCAGAAACAATTGTGGTCCAACATTGCATATACCAGTTTTACTACTGCCACTGATGATATTAAAAATAATTTCGTCCACATTGAAACAAAAAAAATTCCGAGGAATATTCGTTTTGGACCATGAACCCGGGTTCAGGGTCCAAAATGTCAAAACAATTATTCATGTAACTTCTCATTTCTCATTCGATCTCTGTTAACATATCGTGGTATATTTACTGTTTGCAGTTGTGATGGACATGTATGATACCTCGAATTGAGAATTAGGCGAAAAACTCTTTTTCGCATTTTGTACCAGGGTTCAAGGTAAAAATCGAATTTTCATCTGAAATTTTTTGTTTCCAATTTGGACTAAATAATCATGAATATCATCAGTGGTACTAGTAAAATTGGTCTATGCAATATTTTACCACTTTATCCCAGTCACTGAGAATTTATTGCTTTTTAAATATAATTTCTACACTTTGAGTTTCTGATTATATGAGAGCTTATCCGAGAGGGTCAACATGCATTTGGCACTAGGCACCTTTTTGATAAAGGACTAGCAACGCTATACTGTAGTACATTGGGTGAGGGCTGAGATTTAAGCGTTCCCGAATCCTGGAAACGCTTCCTCGCCTCAGGGCATAATTAATTGTTTTTGTGACGTCACCAATAATTTTCGGTAATTCGAAACCAATCGCTTCCTACTATATATTAATCAATTCCTTATCGAAATACAAATGCTTCTTACTCTCGGAACGTTTTCGCTTGGAGCTCATGCAGCCGAGTTATTCAACGAAATACGTTTCACGTTCAATTTTCACCATGAAGTTTCTCAACAGCGGTACTTTTTTTATTTAATTTTCTGAACCGCTGTATGGTTGTGCACATTCTATTTTAATATAGAAATTTAAAATTTTCTGAAAGGAAGCTAAATTCAGCTGTTTGTAAATAAAATAAATTCATGATAGCTATTTATTTGCTGAAATTACGGTATGCGCTTGTTCTCGATCCGTTCTAACCGTTTTAATTCCACTAGTTTATGATTTTGGGCCTATTTCCAACGTGAGTGGTTTTAACAGAGTGAGACACGAGCGAAAAATGAAGAAATATACAAGGTTTTCTTCCATGCTAAATCGTATGATGCGAGTACTTACCGTAGCTTAGCAAAAAATTGCAATCACGAATTGATTTTATTTACAAATAGCCGAATTTAGCTTCCTTTCAGAAAATTTTAAATTTCAATATTAAAATAGAATGTGCACAACCATACAGCGGTTCAGAAAAAGAAATAATAAAGTACCGCTGTTGAGAAACTTCATGGTGAAAATTGAACGTGAAACGTATTTCGTCGAATAACTCGGCTGCGTGAGCTCCAATCGAAAACGTTCCGAGAGTAAGAAACATTTGTATTTCCATAAGGAATCGATTAATATATAGTAGGAAGCGATTTCGAATTATCGAAAAATATTGGTGACGTCACAAAAACAATTAATTATGCCCTGAGGCGAGGAAGCGTTTCCAAGATTCGGGAACGCTGTGATCACAACCCTCACCCAATGTACTACAATATAGCGTTGCTAATCTCATAAGGAAAAAAGTGCCTAGTGCCAGGCATCCTGAAGAAATATGTCGATCCACTCAGATAACCTCTCATATAATCCATATATTTAGAAAAATCAGTTTTCAAAAATGAGTTTCAAACAATTTAAGTATATTTAACACTGCTCAATTCATCGGGATGCTAAGATATGGAAGATATTATCCATGAGAATTTCGTGGAAAACCATTGTGATGTATCCTTAAATATGTTTTCAAATATATTCATCGCCAACAATGTGAAAGAGAATTATTATAAAGGAGATAAACACGGTTATTCTTTTTTATTTAAAAAAAAAACAAAACTTCGAGTCAAAAAAGTGGTTTCAGATACATGCTGCATTGGATCAGAGTAGGTCATTTACAATGTTTTGACACTCAAAACATAATAAAAATAAACAATTGAAAAAATCTTTCGATTCGGAGAAAAAAATTTTCTCGAGACAGTCAAAACCACTTTTCCCAGGACTAGAACCAGCAATTAGAAATAAGGGCCGTTTTGGATAATGCGAGGCCAAGACACTCCACATATGTGAGTATGGGCTCCCAGTTCTCAGTGCTAGCGCAACGTGTCCGGGGGTGGTAGATTTTACCGATCCCGTCTCTTAATCACAAAAGGCATGATTAGTTTAAATTAGGGTGGCTAATAGCAGTACAGTACTGCAGTACACTTGAGTCTCAGGTGCACTGCAGTACTCGATTTTGAAGAAAGCAAATGTATCGATACACTCGAAAATTGAGAGTGGTGAAATGCACTATGCACTGCAGTACACACTCTCTCCTGGCGTGTCGTGTACTAGCAGTATACTAGTGCACTGGCAGTGCACGGCGCCCATGTACTGCAGTGCACAGTGCATTTCAGTACACCACTCTCGATTTTTCGAGTGTATCGATACACAGATGCACTGCCCAGTACACGTACCGAAAATGCACTGTGTATCGATACTGCACTGATTTCGCCACCCTAGTTTAAATCAATATTCAGGTGTTTACCAATCTTCAGAGGACGGTTCCTGGAAATGGATTGATGACAACAAAAATGTTACTGGCTACGATAACTTTGTCGGAGGCAACTTTTTATTTTTTTTGTTATAATTTTGAAATTTATTCACTCAGCTTTTCCTATTCATGGAGGCGGAAAATGTGTTGGTATGCTAACTGAATCTTCGAATGCACAATGGACAAATGAAGATTGTGACAAGCAGAAGCAACCTTTCGTGTGCAGAAGATTCGGTATGAGTTGAAACAGGAATCATTGCGAGGAAACGTCAGACTCGTTGACATAGCATCGATCACGTTTTAAAACATTGATACGACAAATTTAATTTCCTGCAAATTCCTTAGTACAGGTTACTCAACACTGCCGAAGGAATGTCCCCGGGACGAGCCTATAGACGGAAAAGATGTAAGTAAAATTTAGAAGCTTCGCGACGATGTTTTCAATGTATCAACATGAATGAAATCTAAAAAAACAGCAGATTTATTGAGAAATAAAAAATAAAGTCTAATTCAGAGCAACGGTTATAATATTTTATGTTTAGATTCTCGCTCCTGGTTTTCCCAAGCCCAGTATTCCTTGTGAGTATCTGTTCGCTGTCGATGATAATAAGGTCGTTCAACTAGAGGTAATAATGATGCCAATTTAAATTTGAAAGTCAAAAATTTAACATCACGATAGGCGGAGTAGAAGAATCGGTTGGGAAAGTCAGGTGACACATTTTTGGGACATAATCAACCGCGTATATTCTCCTATCACTCTCCTTATTTCTACATGTCTCTCGCCTTTTTAAATCATTTCATATCTCTACAGGTAAAGTAATCATAGGGTAGACGTGAGTGCTAGACGCAGCACACAATAACTTAATTTATAAATGCGTGAACAGCATTTGTAGTGCAAAAAAATAATACGCAGAGCGGGAAACCGTTTATCTTGTCAGCATTGCTTCTGTTATTATAAATTCACAAACACTCGTCCAAAATATTAAAACGTTCCGCTTCTAAACAACAGATACGGCTGCGAGAGAGCGTGACAAAGCGAGAGACGCGCCTAGGTATAGAAAGAGAGTGCACGCACCAGTTGTCCATTTACATGAACGTATCATTTTAAATTTGTAATAGATCGATCATTGCTCGCCAAGCACTGGCACTCGGTGAGTTATTTCTGGCGAGATTGTTTCGGCCGGTCGCTTTCGAATCAAATCGGAGAAATGACTTAATATAGGTTATTATGAAATATTTCGTACAGATTCTCGCACTCGAGGCCAACCCGGACAAGGACTTTCTCGAAATCTATGAAGGAGCAATGGGCCATAACGTATTGGCGAAGCGAGTGATTCGTTTAACAACTACTGATACCTCAGATTAGTCTAAGAAAATATTTTTTTAACACTAAAAAAACACTAAAACCTGATACGTAGAAGAAAAAGATCGCATTTCAGTCTTACCGGAACCAATCCTAATCCCTCAACGTACATGACCAAAACAAATGTGATGAGAGTTAACTGGAAGCCAAATGTGGACAATCGACCCCCGGAGTATAGAGGATTCAGAGTAAGCACAACTATTCCAATGATTTTTGTTGAAATTTTCATGACACTGTGTTATATTCAGAGAGCAAGGGAAGGGTGCAAGGCAGAATTGTTTGATACGTGTTTGCTGACGAAACTTAAAGATAGGAAAAAACGTTTTTTTTCAGATTCGATTCAGATCGATCGCTACAGGAAAGTAACCTTATTCTTCATCTTTCCTTAGCAAGTTTTCCGTTCAAACTATATCAATGCTAAATATACGCTTCCACATATATTTCTCAAAGTTGTTTATTAATACTTCGACCCTCATTAAAGGGACAGTAAAGGCACCGTTGAATTCCCGCAAATTTCAAGGTCTCGCCACGACATTCGGCCCGTTGGAAGAAACAAAAGCATAGGGTGGGTATCGAACCCGCGACCTCACGATTGCTAGACTAACGTTTTACCGCTGCTCCACTTGGGCTGACATCAGATAGGGCGCACACTATCTCTATCCCTACGTCGCTCGTGGAAATTGGATCAAATGAACAATAATTTGTGTGTGTACTGTCCCTTTAATAAAGGTGAAAGTGGCGATAAAAGCATGCAATGTATTGAAAATAAATGTTACATCTCAACTCAACACGTCTTTGGACGAATAGTCCTAGCTTTCTCAAGTAAATTGAAATTATGATTGGAGAAACAATTTTTTTAAAGCATTTTTGATGTGATAGTTGTTCTTCATTCTGTGCCTCGTGACGGGCGGTCGACAGTCTCCCCGCTCCTCACCCCCCTCATTTTGGAGAATCCTTGCCAGTCAGCTTGGGCAACCCGGCAAGTATATCGCCCACCTGGTACCACTTCGAGAAGAGGACCCGGATCGCCTACATCTAATTCAAGTCGCCAACTTTCAAGAAAGGCCCAGTCGACGAGACTACGACGTGAGTTCCCACTTATGTTGATACACGCTAGTCAGGACGTCACTGGTTGCCGGAAGATCTACTTCTACGCTCAATGTCAATCGTCCAAGATCGACACTCCAATTGACCAAAGAAGCCAAGCAAGATCCATTCCCTTGACCCAGTTGCCTCGAATTTGAAGATCCCGACCTCCTCTGCCCCCGAATGATACCTCCTGCAGGCCCTTGCCTTGATGTCAGGATAAATATGTATATGTATATGTAGTTGCATTATGTAATAGTAATATCGTATGGTCACTCTTTTTTCCTCCAAGTTCCGGTACACCATTCTATGAGTCACAGTATTATGAAACGGGGGGTCGCTGAACAAATAAGAGCCTGACTGCGGAAAGTGCGGGAAATTTCAAACCAAACAGTGCGTACTCTTAGAACGATTTTTGGCATACTGTAGCTCGCTTGCTGCTTGTTCCCAGAGGAAATCGCAGACCGGCGTTTCCCTAGGAATGGGGTGAGCAAATGTGAACAGTGCCCTATCTACACTATATAGTGTACAGGCAAGTTTCTTCAGTGCTGATCGTTGGGTCGGAGGTTCGACTCCCGACCCATGCATCTTCCCTTGCTCATTTTGGGAGAGCTCTTTGCCCTTGTTTCAGATAGCGCAAAAGGCTACAATTCCTTATTTGTTCAGTGCATAAGACTGTGGAGTATCATAGTGTTATGATAACGCTCATTGAGAAATGGACAACAGGGAGAGGTCAATCTATTGTTTTCATGGCCCACGTCACTCAAACAGAGACGAAATATTACGATGAAGCTGATCGGAAATATATACAAATTTCCTCCAAATACTAGAAACGTGCACGTAAACGTGCCGACCGACTATTATAACGCGGAATCGCTTTCTCTCGAACCATCTCTCGTCCCTTATCTTTGTTTGCTGAGACACTAACACGATTTAATTTGAATCATGAAAGAGGCGAGAACCTTTGGAAACGAAACGGCTTATCAGCCAGCAATGCCGATTAGTTGTATCACACTCGTCGAATCGATGGAAAACGAGCGAAATGTCACTCCTGAATTACATAGATATAGAATTCTATTAGATGCCGGTATCTTGCGGACTCTCAGATACATGAAGAATTTGTGAGAGTCTTGAGCATGAGGGACAGTTTTGATGTCGACTTCTTAGACAGTCCTAACCGTGTTTATTGTACGATCTCTAGTCACCATTTTTTTCTAAACTATTCTTTGTCTTATGAGCAAGTGCCTGTACTCCACATCATTCCAATCTCCAGCCAACACTCTTGAGTACGGCCGGGTGGAGAGCAAAAGTCAACGCTACAATTTCACCTTCACCCCCCCCCACTCTCTCTCTCTCTCCTCGCTGACCTCTTTCTGGTGTGTTAAAATGATCTGACGCCATTAAGAATGACCGCAGGATGTCTGCTGATTTCGTCAACTGCGCTACTGCACATCAGCACGGACGACTCAAAGTAAGCATTTCATTTTCATTCGCACATCTATGCTTCACACGGTTCCAAAAGTTGACACGAGGACGGTTATTACAATTTTAAATGATACGTTTATGAAATGGACTACTGTTGTGTGTATTCTCTTTCTACAGTCCGGTCACATCTCCCCCTGAAAGCATTTCGCCCCGCGCGCCTCCGGGCGCCCCCAAACGACCCCCTCGCTTCTAGTGCTCTGGATAAAAATATATTTGAGGTAAACTCTGTGTGATCGGTATCAGCACCGAATTCCTGAACAATTTGTGTTTTTAGAATTTTTATAAAAAATTAAATAAATGTGTATATTTTATTTTTTATATTTGTCAGCTTCGAATCATATATGTGACACAGTGAACGTATACGGTATGCGGAAATTTGAAGTTTGTAGTTTGAACTGGAATTTTGCCAATTCTACTCCGACCTCGCATTTTCATTTTATTTCGTGTTTCTTTGTGGTTGTTGCCTTTCCCTCGCCCATTTCTCTGTCATTCTTTGCTAATTCTACCGCCCAGACCTCTCCTCGTCCCATCCGCACCATTCAAGGAGGCCGTCGACTCCGGACCCGGCCGGGATCGCCTCCGTTCGAGTCAGGTTCGGGGTTCAACCCTTGTTTCCTTTGGTGCTTTCTGTGCGGTGTCTGCTTGTGGTCAATTGCAGTCGCTTCCGTGCCATTTGCGCGGATTTATCAAGATCAATTCATCATTCACAACTCAACAAATGTGACAATAAACGGAATAACAACGAAGAGATGGAGCCAACTACTGCATTACAAGGCGAACTCAATTATTATACTTCCACTTATCCACGATGGGTCCCCCATTGCACCTCTTGATGTGCTCCATATTTTCGATAACATGGGTGATGTGGGCTCGGCATCGCTCTTTCGTAAGAATGTTCTGCCAATAGAAGAGTGCAGCGTCCTGGATTGCCGACCGAGTCTTGGGGTTTCTGTTCTTTCCAATCCAGTGCTTCATATCCTTCCATACGTACTCGATCGGATTCATATCCGGTGAGGCGGGTGCCCAGGGGGCCGTTTTGATTCCCCACTCGGTGATTTTGGCCTTGGTGTCCTTGGCAGTGTGGCAGGGAGCCATGTCTTGTTGAAACACTGCTCGAACTCTTCCTTTCCAGTTGTCGATGAACGGGAGAAGGAAATCCTCCAGAATCCCGATGTAGCCGTGAGCGCCCAATGTCTCTCCTTCTTCGAGGAATGTGATCGGTCCAGGACCATCCCAGGTAATTGCTGCCCAAACCATTAACTGAAATTTAATATTGTGTAAATGGACATCATTTGGAAAATACCTTTTTTGCGAACTTTCGCACTCCGGTGAGCCTCCTCTTGTCGTACTTGTTTGACGTGGTGATCATACGACGGTTCCCTCCAACTTGGACGATGCATTCGTCTGACCAAATCTGATGTTAAAAATTAATATATTTAATTATATTAGTTACTACCCAGTCACGGAACGTCTCCTTGCTCTCCAAAAGCTCGTGGACGTAGTTGAAACGCTTTGACGCTTGCTGAGGAGTAATATCGGGCACATTTCTGAAACAAATGAAACCGTGGAATACGATAAATCGATAAATTACTGACATCTCGGGATAACACTTCAATCCTCCTGCATGTTTCAGGTTCCTCAAGACTCCACGAGTAATGTTGATTCCGTGATGCATCTCGAGGTCTTTCACAGCCTGACAAGATTACGGTAAGTTATCGATTGGAAGTACGGTAAGTTATCGATTGGAAGTACGGTAAGTTATCGATTGGAGGTACGGTAAGTTATCGATTGGACGTACGGTAAGTTATCGATTGGAAGTACGGTAAGTTATCGATTGGAAGTACGGTAAGTCAGGAAATTCACTTGTCGTTCGGTCAGCGTTCCATCCACATCGTCAATCTCAAACATCTTCTTAACGAGTTCGACCACCTCCGTTGTTCGATCAACCAGCACGTAGCTCCTGATTAATATCAATTATTTTTTCGATGTAATTATATTGTACCTGTATGGAGTTACCACTCCTTCCTGCTCCTCGACCCCCTTTTTGAATTGAGTGAGAACTGAGGAGTAAGAGATTGATATCTTCTGTCCAACCATGTATTCGTGCACTTTCTTCGCCGATAAACCCACGATTCTCTTCGTATGAATGATTTTATTGATACAGTGAGCACATGGAGTGGCGGGAGACTCCTCATCGTCACTCATTGTATCTGTATTATGAACATGTATTACAGTAATGATAGCACGACAAGTAATAAATACATTCATATTCAACAAAGTGTAATAAAAAGTGACATTCCTGGAGGAGAACGTCATCATGAATCAGTTCGTGATCGATGTCTAAATCATCATTTACCATAATCTGCTCATTGATTTGCATTGATTCAACATGTCTGCCATTCATTTCCATCGATTTTCATGTTTTTTTTCTTTTTCTTTATTAATTTTTCTCAATTTGTGATTTGTATTACTGTACTTATGTCCTCATATGCTCCTTTCATGGCTGCTGATTTTGTTCTCGTACGCCACGATATGGCTGCTGATTTTGTTCTCGTACGCCACGAAGATGAGGAGAAATATGCTTTAATACGAAAGCATACTGTAGTCCACGGGAAGGTCATCCCCCAGTCGTCAGTGACCTACAGAGTGGATAATGGTCCTCTCTTCAGCCGAATTGTGATGCATTCGGGTTCGAAGGGTGTATGCCTTGCATTCTTAACCAATCTGGGAAAAGGTGAGTCTTCTTACACAGTTGCCTTAGATCCTTTCATAGGAAACAACACGGATTACTGTAGCTATTTCTGTACACTCTGGATACTGTACATTATTGATTTCAGAATTGTGCGACGATTCTGACCTACTTGGCGACCTACCGGAGGGGCGTCCCCAGAGAAAGAGAAGTGAGAATCGGTGTATTCCACACTGTCAATGATTTACTTTAGCACTCTCGAATGCTTCTTCATTTTCTACGCCCTTCCAGCAGAAGCTGAAGAGAGTCAAGGGTATGTGTCATGATCACTAGGCAATACGTTTCATTTTTTTCAGAGGAGCCAGTCGATACTAGCAAATCGTTGAGAAGTGCAATCGATAAGAAGAAGCCGGTTGGAGGAAGGTACAACACTTTATGAACTATGTCGTACATATAAAGCAATCGATTGCAACAAAAAATAAATAAAATGATCACAGGATGGGCTACATCCCCAATCTGGCACGCTCGCCTTCGCCTGTCGTCCCGTCGACATCAGTCGTCCCTTCGACTCCTCCCACTCCAGCCGAACATGCAGCTCCTGCAGCACCTGCAGCACAAGCAGCTCCTGCAGCACCTGCAGCACTTGCAGTCCAAGGAGCGACTGCAGTTGTGCAGCCTGCTCAATCTGCAGCGGCCGCAGCGACGTCGCCTGAAGTGATGTTTTGTTTCGATTGATTCACTCTTATTGTTTATACATCTATCGATTTTTATTCAGCTGAGTGCTATTATGGACACCCTCCGCTCATTAATCAACGGACGGGATCAAGATAGAAGAACTCTAGAATCTATTAGCGACCGAATGCTTTGCCGAGCCGCACCAGCATGTTTGTTTATCTATTTTTAAATTAAAACATGTTACATAATTGATTTGAGATGATGGACCCACATTCATGTCGAAAGAAGATGTGGCTCACCTTTCGATGATGGAGCAGTCGGACATCGCCTTCGTGAGAGAGCTCTTCGATGGAATCGCCAACGACGAGGAGGAGAAGAGACTTAAAGTCAAGATGAGGGAGAGAGTTAAGAGTCGGTTCGTCATGGAGGTAATTGATGATAGGGGGCTCATTGCTTATATACATAATTCAGCAGTATCGCCTGTTTCGCCATCCGCAGCCAGCCAACTTCGTATCTGACTGGAAGTCAGTAGTTAGAAGGTAGGTCAAACGTGTGACAAAACAAAGGACTATTTCATTCAGATATGAGGCGAATATCGGCCGACGAGAGAAAAGGGCAGCAGAGAAGAGAGGATCACAGGCTCTTCCTCCCCCTTCCGATGCTCTTGCTAATTAAATTAAAAGTTTCCAATTGTTCACCTCATATTACTGTCGTTGCCACCTTTTCCATTTTCGTGTCTTGTGAAGATATAATGATGAATTGATCTTGATAAATCCGCGCGAATGGCACGGAAGCGACTGCAATTGACCACAAGCAGACACCGCACAGAAAGCACCAAAGGAAACAAGGGTTGAACCCCGAACCTGACTCGAACGGAGGCGATCCCGGCCGGGTCCGGAGTCGACGGCCTCCTTGAATGGTGCGGATGGAAGGTCTGGGCGGTAGAATTAGCAAAGAATGACAGAGAAATGGGCGAGGGAAAGGCAACAACCACAAAGAAACACGAAATAAAATGAAAATGCAAGGTCGGAGTAGAATTGGCAAAATTCCAGTTCAAACTACAAACTTTAAATTTCCGCATACCGTATACGTTCACTGTGTCACATATATGATTCGAAGCTGACAAATATAAAAAATAAAATATACACATTTATTTAATTTTTTATAAAAATTCTAAAAACACAAATTGTTCAAGAATTCGGTGCTGATACCGATCACACAGAGTTTACTTCAAATATATTTTTATCCAGAGCACTAGAAGCGAGGGGGTCGTTTGGGGGCGCCCGGAGGCGCGCGGGGCGAAATGCTTTCAGGGGGAGATGTGACCGGACTGTATACCTCGGCGTGTCTCTCGTTTTATCGTGCTCTCTCGCCAATCATTTCTGCGTTTAGCTCGGAATAGTAACGGAACGTTTTATAATTTTGGACGAGGGTCTGTGTCCAACCTCTTCTTCCTACAAATATCCAACCTCTTCTTCCTACAAGCTCACTCGTGTGTGCGCTGAAAAAAAAATTGTGAGACGAATAGGTAGGAGAACCCGTCTCCTAGTAAAGTTGTGCTCAATATAATTAATATGATTCCCAAAATTATGATAATTCTAGCCACCTTAAATTAAAATCGGACCGCAAGACGCTGAAATTGACACCGGTGAGTTTACCTGTGGAATAAGTAATCACCTTTTTTTCTCAAAAAAATATGTGCATTCATTGTAACTCACAGTAGCTCTATTAAAATCTTCAATCTATGCGAATAAATTATTTCGTTGCAGTTGGAACCATCTAAAGGCACTTCCGAGATCGAAATCACGCTTTCTCGTGACAATGAGGTGAATGATAAGTGGTTTGGTATAGATTAATAGGCAAATGGCTTGAGTAAGGGAAGAATCAGTTTGGTTTCTTTGGTCGCTTTAATATGCATATTTAAAGGTGCTCTCCCACCTGGCATATCCGTCCAAGTCTGTCGATGGAAAGTACATAATTCGAATCGATTGCTTCTACTCGGTCGTTTTCGAGGCGGGAACCATGATGAGATATGCTGATGTAGAGGTGTAAATTGGTGAAATATCTGGGGCAAACGAAGTTCAGTTTATTCCAGGCACACGAAAATGTCACCTCCAAGAAAAACAAGTTCTTCATGAAGCTGAAACTAAACGAGAGCAAGTCAGGGTATTTCTTTTTATACCGTGCCAGAGTGTTCTTCTACGTACAGAAAAAGGTTTTAAATGTATGGTCAGGGGAAAACCATTATATTAAAGAATTTTTCTATGTAAGTTTTTTTATGGTATGTAAGTTTTTTTCGTGGAGCCTAGGTAATGGCATTCATACACACTTTTATTTTTTGTATGAAGAGAATCGTCGATTCCGTCGCCTACAAAAGCCGAGATTTATACCGAGAATCTCAAGATTGGATCGACTGAACTTGCAGTCAGCAGAGAGGTTACTTTCATGAATACATTTCCCCTTGGAAAAAAAGGCAGCATACGCCCAGAAAAAATATGAAAAAAAATCCCAGGTTACACGATATTTCTAGTTATACTATGACTAGCATATTACTATGATATACTACTATGCATATGTGTATTGTTTTATGAACTACAAGATATGGTGAAAGCATTTGTAGGTTACACGCTAAATTTAAGTTTAATTTAAGCAAATATTGCATAAATATTGCAGCTCTTGGCAATTCGATCGGATTACTTCAGCTCACTTTTCTACGGATCGTATCTAGAGAAAACTCAGGAAGTGAAGGAGATCAAAGATGTTGCGACTATTGCAGTATTTCGGGAATAATAGTATAGTTTTCAGATCGCCGAATCGGAATTCATAGATTTCATCCAAATGCTGCACAGACGCAGATTCGAATTTAAATCAGGTTTGACTCGCGTGATTTTAAGATTTTAAAATTTTAAAATTGGAAATCTTTCAAGATCATTTTTCAGTGCGAGCTGCACTGGATGCGCTCGGTTTCGCTGATCGATTCCTTATGCCGGGAATATCAGTCAAAGTTCTCCCATATCTCAAGGGAAAATCGCTTTCGGAGGAACTGTTTGAGAGTGCTCTCAATGCGATTGACAGAGTGCCGAACAATGGCGAGCTTATGGTGAGCAGTCAAATATAGTATTAATCTAATCGTGAAAGAAAGTAGTGAACTCGACAGCGTTTCTGGAAAAGGCACGCAATTCTTTCCCATTTCCAGTCTTGGATTCTCCCGCACTTTCCTTCGAAACTTAAGCTCCTCGAAGTTCTCCACTCTGTTCTTCCATCTATTTCGTCCACTACTGCACAAATGTGCCTAGAGGTGCTTCTCACTCATAATTCACCGTTCATTTGTCTTGAGGATTTGAGAAACATATTTCTGAATGACAATACGACTACAGTATAAATTTAATTGTGATAATCAATTATATTTCAGCTTGGTATTACGGAGGTGAAGCGTCTCTCTGAGATTGCGGATGCACAACATAACAACAAAATTCCAAATATGAAGGTTTCAGCAGTTGTTACACACTTTTCTTTCTCACTAAATATACCGGTGCTATACAATTAGGTGAAATGATATTCTGCAGAGCACCCATTTTGTGATTCATCTCCAATGCTATGATGCTTCTTGGCGTATAGAGCATGATGAATATTTTCACATGGATGACTGCAGCAACAATGTAAAGTTCTGGAATCATATTCCTCCTAAATACTCAAAAGTCGAAGTGGACAGTGAGTAAATTTTAAGTTTTTAAAATCTCTTTTTTTTCGAAAATGCTTTAAACAGTAAACGTTTTCACGTTTAATGTGTCTCTACGGGCAACTAGATTTCCAACTTGCAGCTCAATTATTGGTAGACGGAATGTTGTGGTAGTTTCCTTCAAAAATATTATCAGGCTGTTGCAAAAGTTCCGTCGTTTTTTTGAGTGTTCACTTTCGCGGTATTTATTTTTCTGCTTTTTTTGCTTCTTTTTGTAATATGCCTTCCTGTTTACAGTAGAAGGATGTCAATATCTCCTCTCTAAACCCTGGTTGGCCCCCTCTTGTTCTCTGATGGTTAACTTTTATTTCTGTTAACTTTCCGGAACTTTCCTAGATCCATGCCAGGCTCCGCCCCCCGTGCTCCACCCCCCCAAGAGAGGGTGGAGCCGACCTCCCGCCCATCCATGGGGAAGAGCGAGAGGTAGTTCAAAACGGCAGAGCAATCGGCATTCAATCGGACATGGCTGCGTCGAAGAGTTGCAGTACGCACTGAACTGAATCTGAGCGGGCGAGCACTATGTCTAGGGAACGCGCGCTTTACCCGAGACGGGGTTTACAGGTGGGGAGAGCGCGCTCATGAGTGGGCGGAGTTTGCGCAGCTCCCTCTTTACCGCCCCTCCCCTCTCTGAAGTGTCTCTCGCCTGTCAACCCCGTCTCGAGTAAAGCGCGCGTTCTCTAGACATAGTGCTCGGTCGCGTCAATGAAGTGCGGCATGTACTGCAACAAAGCAGCGAAGCAATCGCCGATTGGAAGGCTGGGCGATTTTGAATGCCTCTAGCCCATCCCTCGGGTTGGGAGGGAGGTCAGCTCCTCCTCTCCTCTGGAATGGAAGGGGGCGGGGCCTGGCACTGATCTAGGAAAGTGCCAACTTTCCTCACCACTTTTTTGGAAGTAATACTTAATACTTAATACTTAATACTTTATTCTCCATCGGGAATGTGGGTGAGGACAGTTATCTTGACGTGATGATGGATTCTTCGGCTCAGGATTGAGCTGTTTTGTGTGTTGAATCAGGCAGTTTTCGTGTCACAATCACAACTTACGGATTCGGGAGGTGGTCGTAACTAATTTGGGGTTTTTTCGAAGCCCTACTGAGAAGGGGGTTTTGGGGGCAGTTACTAGGCGGCAGTTACTAGGGCAGTAAGTGATTTGCTAGACTTCCTGTTTTGCTCAAAATCGCCCGAATTAGAACACCATGTGAAGATTATATATCAGATAGATGTACCCTATTAGCACATGAGGAAAAGTAGTACCCTTGATTGCGAGAACATAGACTTTTTAATGCTCGAAGAGGACGGATCCGGAAAACTCTCACACTGTACATATTTTGACATTCTGCGCGCACATCTAAAAGCAGGCCCTGCTCCTACTCAAGGGCACCAATATGGCACATGTGTACATCATTGATAACTAATAAGCAAAAATCAAAGTCGATGAGAGGCATGGATTGTAAGCAATTGTTTACATTCAACACGGCAGCGCCCGACCGCTCACTGCAATACAAATACAATAACACAATTACAATTACAATTTATAGAAAAAATTGTAATTGTATTGTAATTGTAATTGTAATTGTATTGTAATTGTAATTGGGATAGTATAAAAAACGGCCCGCGGCTGCGGCCGGCGGCCGGCCGCGGGCCGCGGGCCGTTTTTTATACCCCTGGAGTATAAAATACGGCCCGCGGCCAAAGTTTAATTTTAATTTCATAAATGTGTTTTAACCATGTAAAACCGACCGGAAGTGAGTCCGAAGTGTGAAAAAAAATTGAAAATTGAAAAAAAATTTTTTTTTCGAAAATTTTAAATTTCTAGGAAACACTTTGAAATGCATGGGGAATTCATCCTAGACGGTTTCTGATGACAATTTCTTCAGATACTAATTTTGAAAGTGGTAAGGCGTCTGTCAACAATCTCCAGAGATCGCGGCCGGCCGCGGGCCGTTTTTTATACACATGGTGTGGAAATTGCGGCTAGCGACCAAATTTTACTTTCTCTTTTCTAAAACGTGTTCTAAACATGCAAAATTGACCGGGAGTGAGTCGGAAGTCTCCAAAAAGTTTTGAAAACTGAAAAAAAATTTTTTTTCGAAAATTTTAAATTTCTAGGAAACACTTTGAAATGCATCGGGAAATCATCCTAGACGGTTTCTGATGACAATTTCTTCAGATACAAATTTTGAAAGTGGTAAGGCGTCTGTCAACAATCTCCAGAGATCGCGGCCGGCCGCGGGCCGTTTTTTATACCCTTGGTGTGGAAATTGCGGCCCGCGACCAAATTTTCCTTTTCTTTTCTAAAACGTGTTCTAATCGTGTAAAATCTAGCGCAAGAGAGCCGGAAATGCACAAAAAAAATTTGAAAACTGGAAAAAAATTAAATTGTTTGAAATACTTCAAAAAACACATAAGGAAGTTATTCTAGACGGTCTCTGATTTATCCGTCAATCGTACAACAACAATGACCAACAGTTCGATGAAATAAATGTACATGAAAAACTTAACAACCAAAGTTAACGAGAATCTTAATCATTTCTGATATAAAAAATATTACTAGTCCGGAATCCTTTCGGAATATCCTTAATTTCCATCCAACTCATTAAATTTCTCCTCATCAGTCCGTCGTAATATATCCATTTCCCGTCGAACGGAATAAGCGCCACATAGTGAATGTCGTTGTATAGCACGATTCCAGCCAGACGGAAAGTAGTCTCTCCAACCTGTGGTACACAATGGAATATTTCCAGTTAACACTTAAAAGTTCAGATACCTCAATATCATTAGGAATATCCGAAATAGAACTGTTGTCCCTGCGCGGAAAGATCACAGAGATATCCATATCGATCAGCCAACAATCCTTCTGCACCTCTACTCTCACGTTTGTTCTCGGACCGTTGCACCTTTACATGAACGAATTAAACATATTTTTCTACTATTAATTAAAACTTACGCTTTTCCTTGGACTTTGTTCTTGCATAGACTGTAACCTTCGACACATCTCTTCAGAATTGCTGAATAATCCATTTCGTCCGAAACCTCACTGTAATTTTTTTACGTAACTAGCTTTTACGGGACTGACAAAATGAGTACCTGGGTTCGAATTGGTATCTCATCACGCTATGATTCTTCCTGTCACAAACTTCGCAGTCATAGAAAATTTTCACTTTCGATCCAGATTTATACAATTTATCGAGAATATTCGAAATCGATGCAAATAGATCATAGTTATTTTCAGTCTGAAAATATCTCAGTATTAGATTCGCAGATTTCATACACTAATTTACCTGCTTTTCCTTTCCTTTCATTGTTCCTTTGTCGAATCTGTATCCATCATAATGAGTAACGATCATTTTCTCCTTCTCTTCGTTTACATTCTCCGACTTAATCAATTTTCGCAACGATTTTTCATAGGGAGAATTGTTAACTATCCGTCTGAAATGGAAATGTTGACCATGCATTTTTGTTTTGTTTTTCATACCTCAACAATGATGGATCCGTTTGGTAGTAGGAAATGGCAATGGCTAGGAACGAGTCGAGTGGGCATGTATTTTGCACTTTATAAGACACTTTACCACGCTTCACTCTTCCTCCCCAGTTAGGCACGGTCCACCACCCAGTGAAACGCTTCACCTTTGGAATGGATTGAGTTGGAACATCGGGGCACGTGTCGAACTTCATCTCTCTGCTATACTTGCACTTAATCATGTTGCTGACTGAGAGAGGGGCTGCATCGGAAGAGATCTTTGCGTCGAACGGTCGATTACAGCAACAGAAGAGTTCAAAAGACGTAGATTTCCTCACAGGATGTGCTTTGCACTTCTTCCCTGTTTTTACGTAGGATTCGATAAACGTGGGGGACTTCGATGAAGGAGGGAACTGAGTAATCTTCAGATCGAGTTCATTCTTGAGTCCACCAAGAAGAATTAGAAGGTTAGGGAGATGATTATCGTTCCCAGTGAAAATTTGTGAAGTAAGGAATTGGACTTTCACTAATTCTCCCTTCTTCGCCGTTGTAGTGAATGCAGCGAGGAATGCCAAATACTTGACATTGTTTGACGGGGAGAGAAGGGTGACGGTTCGTCCAGTAATCTCCACAATGGCTGCATAGTTCCCTTCGTGGTCACAGTAAATTACTTTCTTCTGTTTCGGCAGTGGTTGAATAAAAGTTGGGAAGTGAATGAGGTTAGAATCAAATGATACTCCCATATTTTTTATTGCATCAATAAAGAACGACGGTCCCGTCTGTGTAAGACACTCTGAAACATATACAATTTCTTCACTTTACTTTTTTTCATTATGCACTACATTTCAATAAATTATATTGCATATTTTTGTTTTATTTAAAGTCGATTAATATATTAAGTTGGAAATCCGATCTCTTCTCACCTGACTGGTCGTTATCATCCTGATCGAGCCTCCGATTCCTTCTTTGTGATTTATCTGATGTTTTCTCGTCTTCTGTCACTGGAATGAGATTTTTTGTTAGTTTTTACATCACTGTTTTATGATTAACCCAGTATATCGATTTCACATCTTCTCATTAAATTGTCGTCCTACATTTCCATTATTTGCTATATCACCTTTATTCTCCCTGCCTATCTCTTCTATATCCATTCCATTCTCGAACTCCACTCCATCATCGTCATCTTCTATCTCCTTCTCCTCTCTTCCTTCATCGTCGCCGATGGTATTGTTCGATTCTGAAACAGTAAACTCCATTTCGACTAAAAATACAGCTAGCGGTTTTCTCGAAAAAAACTGTGCTTTAAAAATCATCTCACCATTAAAATCAGAAAGAACATTCTGTCCTTGTTCTTCTTCTCCTTCCTCGGTACTATTATCACCTTCCTTCCCTTTTCTTAACTTCTTATTTTTTTTTGCAGTTGGCGAGTTGTCCCCTCTTCTCGGAATTTTCGTTCCTCCTCTTCTAATGTTATTATTCTGTCTTATTTTCCTCTTCAGCAAAGTTATCGATCGAACTTTTGCGTCAGGAATCGAAATCCCTGAGTAAATTTCAACAGCTTTTCTGTGGATACAGTGGTTGATCCTGCAGTCGCACGTCAAAGTGACTTCCTTGGTCTTCTCATTTTGCTTCATCCTCACTACAAACGTTGACTTTCCACAGGCAACGGTGTAGATTCCTCCAGGAGAGGACCGTACTGCATTAGAGCTAACGAGTGATTTTGCGTCCGCAATGAGGGGATCAGCTCGTTCCACCTTCTCCTCCTCCTCATTAAAGTCTTCCCCATCTAGTAGAAATTGCTTGTTCATAATGAACTCTAATATCTTCTCAGGTTCAGGGCAGGGAATTGTGGTGTACTTCTGTAAATATATCATACTTCTTTTAGATTCAAAATAATTTTTTACAACAGTTATAATTTCTGTAATCAACTCAGATAACCAACCTCCAATGGATCGTCAGCAAGGTGCTGGAATGAGTTTTTGAACTTTCGATCTCCGGCACTGTGTTTCCATCGCTCCAGCTCATTCACGCTGTACTGCATATACCAACGAAGAACTGCTGCGAGGTGATCGACTGCCACCTTCATAATACATTACAGTTAATTTCGTTAATTTTGCAAATTTTAATTAATTTTGAATTATCGTACATATCAGGTTAATCGTCACATAGTATCGAGATAAGTATTACACGATCGGATTAATACTGAAAACTCACTTGTTTGTGCTCTATGTCCTTAATCACTTTATTGAAAGATTCAGCGGGATTTGATGTTGCTCCTTAATAAGTGTTTATTCAATTCAGCTTTGGGCAGAATAATACCTCTATCCCCTTCACATCCTTGGATTTCGTTGAGTACCCATAATGCGCTCGTTTCCTTCCACTCTCTTAACACTTTCCCCATATACTTGACCACCGAATCAGGTAGAGATCTGCCATTGACGAAGGACTCCCATTTCTGTAGAAATTTTTTTCCATTTTAAAAATCAATGTAATGTATACAATATACCTCTTCCAGCTCATCCTTAGTCTTAGAGTAGCGAGCTCGCTTGAACCAGCGGATAACTTCATCGGCAACAGCAGTTGTTGCCTTTTTCTTCACTTCTCTCTTCACATCTTTAAAAATGTGAAGCCAGCAGTGAATAGTAGATACTTCTGAATATTGCACTTTATTGCATAAACAAGGATGTGGTTCTCACCTCCCCACACCCGTTTTCCGATGCAAAACTCCTTATCGGAGACGATGTACACATTGGATTTGGAAAGTCCGGGGAAGAGAGCCAGAAATTCTCGAATGAAATTTTCATAGTCCCTCTGGTACTTATTCTCCGTGAGGATAAAGGCGAACGGTAAAATAGGATCACCTGGTAGAATATATATACATTTGTTTTAATTAGAATGACAAACCGGTAATGAGTGGATGTCGGAATGTGAAACAGGTGACATAAACATCGCTCATTTTGAACGTAGTGTCAACGTAGATGGGGAATGGAGTCGACCGATGCTTAGAGATTTCGATAATCTCCTCGATCTAAGATCCAGTAATTGTAAGTTAAATATTTGAATATGACGCTAAGTGAGCGAAACAGTCATATCTAATAGTTTTCAACTAATTAAATATGTAGTTCACTTGAACTTGCTATCGATATTGTAAACGAATTAAATTAAATTATGACGACACTGACCATCGGGGCGCAAACCATTCCAATGCGAAGTCGAATGAGCTCCAGTTGGATGAAAACTTTTTCCCCATTTATCTTAAATTTAAGTTCTAACGGCTTAATGAGAAAATACAACACACCGTTGCTTCTTCGCTCATGAGGAGTAAGTTGTGAATCTCGTCTCTTGATAATTTGCGAGCCTTGTCCAAATTAACTTTTAGATTAGTCACTTGTCTCCTGTTGCGAGCCGTAGAAATAACATCATTACCAGTGTTTACTGATTCCCGATAGGTCTGAAGTGAAAGTTACTCATTCCTTTAACTAATTCATTTTACAAAACAATGAGAAAGTCGTTAGTAATACATACATTGGCCACCGTTTTCCCATTCTTCAGCTGTATTTCAACTTGTCTCAAAACTGCTCGACTCGTTCTGAGATAAGGAAGACGAGACCTGTAAAATCATTTAATAAACTTTTGGTTATTTGTTTATATAAATACTTTGAATTTCCGTGAACTCTAAGGGCTGCTTGCGCTCTCCCGAATTCCGCATCTCCATAGTAGTGAAAAATAATGCAATCTTGAAAGATATATTCGTTCCTTCTGCAAAACAAGAATTAGAAAGAAAAATAATTCATTCAAAGTTTGTATCAAATTCACCTGAATCGTTCATCGATGTTCCTCGAAGCAGGTTCACTGAACACGGAAAACATGGTTTTCAGGATCTCCAATTTTTTTCCTTTGATAGGTTTCGATCCGTGAGAGCCCTTCCAGCTGACGATGTTTGGGTAAGAAAACAAAAAAAATCAGTAAATGTGAACCTGTATCCATCCACTCTCAGATCGCCTCTGACATCATCGTCCTTGAGATTCTTATAGAGAGGAATAGTTTCTTTCAATTGATTGATGGAATAAATAACAAGAGACGGTGCAGGAGGAAGAATAATTTTGGACGTCAAATTGTTAAGCTCGCCAGATTCAACAGCGACTGAGGAGAGAAAAACATTATTGAAACATACAATATTTGTACGAAAATAGTAAAATTATATTTAAATATTAAATATTACGGAAGATCTTTTCTATCTGTGGCGTTGTAAGGGCGGAAGAGATGTCGATCAACTCATCATCTGGAATTTGCAATTTATTTAGAATTATTTTATCACAAAGTAAACAACACTTGTCTAAGTATTTATGTTTTATTCCTACTAGTAATACCTGCAATAAGTTCATCGCGAATTAGTTCGTGCGGATATTCTTCAGAAGAATCATCTGAAATTAAGTCTCATCACCCGAGATACAAAGATAATAATATATTACAAAAAATGAATAATAATGTTTAAAAAAAACTTGCCTTCATTCAGCATGTCACCATTTTCGAATCGCTCTCCTTCGTCTACATCATCATCTGATCTCCCCTCCTTTGCTCCATTTTCCCTACCACTGAATTTTTGAGATATAGTTATCGTAATTCAATACGCGAGAACACCTCACCTCTTTTTCGATTTTTCAAACGATCCCATTGAGAGCGCGTTAATGTTATAGCTCGAACCGCGGTTCTTGTTATAAGTTCTCTCACGGCGAACACTTTCTTTGCAAGAAACATTTCTGTAATAAAATACTTAATTGAAAAATTAATCGTAAATAAACATAATAATCTTAAAAATATTTGCAAATTTATCTCACCTCTCGTCAATGGGACATCGATCGATTTGAGAGGGAAATGAACTGATCAGCGATGCGCGGTACTCCTCCCAATTGTCCCCGTCTCTGCTTCGCACACAAGAAGGCACCAAGGACAGGTGGAAGTACAATTGAGGCGGTATGAGTTTGTATACGCACTCTTTCATAGCAGCGACATTCCAAGAATCCTTCGAAATTGCGAGGGTTTCAATTCTCATGATCAAATCTTTGATAGTTTCGTTTCTCACATCTAGAGGGGCAAGTGCGAGAAAATCAGGAACTTTATTAAACCTGGGCTTTTCAACGTCCTGAGTAGCCGAGAATTCCTTACGTTTCTTTATGCAGTTACCCATAGTGAAAGAAAATTCTGAAAGAAGAGTGTTTAGGATGAACGAGATAGTGTGAAACATTTGTGAAAACTTTTAAGATAATTTATATACCAAGAGAGTGGGAGAATAGCAAAGATAATGTGAAATAAATGAGGGTGAGAAACATGTAAAAAGATGCCAAAGTAGTGCAGTTCACTCCTTATAAGGGAGCTAGAAAGCGGCGTGGAGACGATCGCCATACGGTACGCCCAGAAACAGACGCTTACTTTCGAAACACAGCATTAATTACTGATGACATACTGCCAGAGGGCATGCTCTCTTCGTAATAAATAAACAATATTTGCTAAAGGGACTGCCCTCGTTCGATCAATTGTGATTGATTAAGTAGATGGAATGGGAATGGAGTTGTTTATGAGCCGGCTGAACCCGAGGATGATCCTTCTTCATCATTGATTACAATATTCTTTGTTGAAATTTATAAAAAAAAGGCAAAAGAAAAAGTTTTTTATCAGAGAGTAATTAAAAAATACAATTAAAATTAACTTAGACAAATCGTATTCTTCGTAGAAATACTGCATGTATTGCGAGTAATGTGATTCGGAAGGAAAAAAATTACGTCTTTACCGACGGTCAAAGTCTTCTTCTTAGTGCTCAGGTAATATTGAGCTCCTATCGACTCCAAGCTATCCATGAAATCAAGACCAAAAAGTGCACTAGCAGGACAATGACGATCATTTGATATGAGAAATGTGTGAGTAATCTTAAGCGAGCCAATCTCAACAAAACAATCCAATTCCCCTATGAATTTGAAGGATTCGCCATTCGCTGCTATTCCACGAGAACCAGTTTTTTTAATAGGTCTCTGCGAAAGAAGCTTAGAAGTAGAGCGTGAGATGTAACTGCACCCGGCGCCTGAGTCCCACAATGTGGGAAGAACATGATTCGAAATCGAGAGGGGAATCTTGGGAAGTGCTTGCGGATTGAGTGAAAAAATGAAAGTTGCCTTCTCCGCGGCCCGAGCCAGGCTTCCAACTGCTTTAACTCCCGTCTTCACAGCTTGGTATTGTAAAGGAAATGCGACTCGGGCAAATCCGTTGGCTGCGTGCACTCCAGTCTTCACTGCAAAAAAATTATTGGTTTGAAAATTTTTAAAGTTTACAGGAGCGCAATAATGTTTGCCATTTTGTTCTTACATTAATTCGAATGCTTAGCATTGGTTCACCACTGACTCTCTTCCACGCGATCAATTCGAAATCATTATATATTTTTATGCGAATTCACATGAAAAATCGCGGTTACAAATAAGAAACAATAACGAGGAAATTTAGCAAATTTAGCTTGCGAGGAAATTTAGCAAGCGAAATAGGGGGAACGGGGTTGGTCACTCAGCGAAAAACTTACGCATTCCATGAAAATCGATGGCATTTGTCGGATGCTCATCTTCTTCGAACTTATTATTAGCTCGTAGGAGATTCTCTACTATTCTCGCAATTTCGACGGCTTTGTCGAGAGAAGTGGGTGACACCACTGACATGTGGAATTTAGTTTTCCCGTCTAGTCCTTCAATGAACGCGGCCATAATGGCCGCGTCTTTTCCCTTGAATGACATTGAGGGAAAAGCGAAATCGCCTTCGAATTTAATCGCGTAGGCATATTCATCCACTGTCTCAAAATCTGCTTTCACTAATGCGTACATTCGCTGATAAGCAAGCTCTCGTTCTCTTTTCGTCACAAGAACCTCACACAGTTCGTCAAAAAATGTCTCAAGTGGGACATTTGATCCGAAACGAGTGGCAATATGCATCTGTGATAATCTATCACGGTGAATGGGCTCTAGCTTCGTCGCGATAATCCCTTTCGCACGGTTTACGTCAGGGCAGCACACATTCAGATCGTCTTGAATTCGTCGACAAAACATGAACGGCGATTCAGCCTCGGGGTTGTACTTCTCAATTGCCGAGATTTTTGCTCCCAGGAGCACTCTGTCAGTCGCTTGACGATCTGAAACCGATTCCATTACTTTTGATGCCGGTGAAAATCAGACAAATATCATGCGATTAATTTTTCAAGGGACACGACAATTATATTCCGGCAACAATAAAATTGTAAAATGATGAAGTAGTGATGACGCAACATAATTACTGTCTTTTTGCTGAAAAAAAAATTATTTCTAAGGAGGATTTTTCTATTTTTCAGAACAACCAGAGCAGTGTGATCTTCATATGGGCTACTAAGAGAAAAGATTTCAAGAGGCTCTGAATTCGGAAAAAGAGAGACTTTTTTTCGCTCCCTGAAGACAAATAATAACCAAAAAATAACTTGCCATTTTCGACGGTAACTGCAGCTGCGCTGTCATTTCTTTTTCCAGTGCAGTTGCCCATAGTATTCGAATATTCTGAAAATTGAGATGTTCGGATCATACCAATAGACCAAACTGGTAAGAGGCAATTGAAGATAGAGAAAATGAACATACTGCCAATCTCTCAACCATATATAGTTAATGGGTACCCACCAATACTTTGCTGCAAGTTTTCCCTATGGCCTCAGCATATTTAGCCAAAAAAAGTAAAGAATGAAAAGCCCCAATGTAAACAATCCTCGGACCCTAATTGTTTTATCCGACTCTCACTCAATACAAATGCCCAGTTCTAAGCTGAGAAATCGGCATCGAATCGGGACATATCCACTAGGTATCAACCAAATAATGAGGTGGGAGAGGAGCTAAATAGACAGGCGGAGTAGATGGTAGCAGAAAATAAAAGACAGAAGGAAAGAGAAAGGGAGTAGTATGGGAAAGGATGTCGGGGAGAGAAGAATAAGTAAGAGTAAATGAGGGAGTAGGAGCGTAGCCCGTCAAGAAAATAGAAGATTGATCAATTTCGGGCATATTGGCCTTAAAAACAATGCCAATTGTGGGAGGAGTCATGGGGAGCGTCCATGCTAACCGAGAAATGCCGTGGGGCAGACTTCATCACTCTCTCTCTCTGGCTGGATTTTAATACGGTAGCCAAAACGCCGTGCACCTCATTCATCACCTTTCATATTCAACTAGCGGCAGGCTGCGCCTGCCACTATCCCTGCGGGGCAGTCAGGCCTTCGGCCTGACGCTCCCCACGCTGCAATGACATCAGTTACAAGCAATGGATTACTGTAGCACGCCATTGATCTATCTCTAACACATCTCAAAATATCGATTAGCAACTTCATTGACTCTGAAAAAATCTCGCACCCTTAGATTTGACGCTTCCGACACGGCAATAGGAATTTTTGCGCACGAGGGATTACTGTAGAATGGGCACCCCAAAAATCTACTTGTAATGCATCTCAAAATATCGATTAGGAGCTTCGTTGTCACTGAAATGTACCATCTCATACTAATCGTAACCGACAACTGCAAACGTTCTATATTATAAGTTGTGATTCGGATTTAGTGCAACATGACATTGAAAATGAAATTTGAATCACCTGCGGCAATTATTATCAAAACGATGATGCATATCCACTTCGCGATGGGTAACAATTCTTCAATTAGTTTGTCGACGACACTGTCGATGGCTTTCTCCATCACTTCCTTCGTTTGGTTAACGACGGATTCACCAATTGAGGGTATCTTATTGATTTTAGAAGTGAAAGATTCCCCTTCTTCTTTAATAAAATCTCCTGCTCTGCTAATGGTTTGGTTAATTAGGGTACCTACAGATGGGCTCAAGGTGGTCGTTGCTTCGACCCACTCTTTCACATTCACTAGATCCTGTCCCCACATCAGCAATTGTGTTTCATTCTCAATTATTGAGTGATAGTCGTTGTCAGGGACGAAGTCTCCGGATTCAAGTGAAAATATTCTTCCCGTGACGCAATCGGGACCCCATGGGGTCAGGTCGACAAACTCTTCGTTTTGGAAAAGGTTAGGGTTCTGAAAATTCGAAATTTATTGGAAGACATTCAAATAATCTCTTACGAGTAAGACATCCAGATAAAAAGTACTAACGTTTGTCCGGATAATATCCTTTTCCTTGTACGTGTGATGGATGATCGCTGTTCTGCACTCATCTTCAGAAGGTAGCTCCCATTCGCGGATCCATTCACTTGCTTCGAATTCACCATAAGGATTACAGGTGATGTGGAGTGCGATGGAGCATCTCCATCCGTTGACTCTAGTGAGCGTGGTGTTAACACCCAGTGGCTCACCAGAATTTTGTTGTCCTCTTGATCCGAGGCTGAAAAAGACACACACGAAGATGCAGGTTGAACGAAGAGATATCATGAGTCTGAAATAGAAAATGTTTGTACCTCGCTGTGAATACATTTTTTATGAGTAAGTATAACAACAAAGAGAGAAGCAGAGCACGAAAAGATAATGTGAAATAAATGAGGGCGAGAAAAATGTAAAAAGATGCCAAAGTAGTGCACTTCACCCCTTATAAGGGAGCTAGAAAGCGGCGTGGAGACGATCGCCATACGGTACGCCCAGAAACAGACGCTTACTTTCGAAACACAGCGTTAATTACTGATGACATACTGCCAGAGGGCATGCTCTCTTCGTAATAAATAAACAATATTTGCTAAAGGGACTGCCCTCGTTCGATCAATTGTGATTGATTAAGTAGATGGAATGGGAATGGAGTTGTTTATGAGCCGGCTGAACCCGAGGATGATGCTTCTTCATCATTGATTACAATATTCTTTGTTGAAATTTATAATAAAAAAGAAGGAATGGAAATTTCGGCCGCGGGCGGTATTTTATTCAAAATGGTAAAAAAACGGCCTGAGGCGGGCCGCGATCTCATTAGAACACGTTTTAGAAAATAAAAGTAAAATTAGGTGGTGGGCCGCAATTTCCACTCCAATGGTATAAAAAACGGCCCGCGGCCGACGATGTCTCATGGGGTAGTCAGGAAACCCATTACCACTTTCTCAACGTGTAACTCATGAAAGAACCATGACAAAACGTCTAGGATGATTTCCAGATGCATTTCAAAGTGTTTAAAAGAAATTTAAAATTTTCAAAAAAAATATTTTTTTTCAGTTTTCAATACTTTTTGGACACTTCCGACTCATTCCGGGTCAATTGTATACGATTAGAACACGTTTTAGAAAATAAAAGTAAAATTAGGTGGTGGGCCGCAATTTCCACTCCAATGGTATAAAAAACGGCCCGCGGCCGACGATGTCTCATGGGGTAGTCAGGAAACCCATTACCACTTTCTCAACGTGTAACTCATGAAAGAACCACGACAAACCTTCTAGGACGATTTCCTGATGCATTTCAAAGTGTTTCCAAGAAATTTAAAATTTTCGGAAAAAAAATTTTTTTTTTCAGTTTTTAATTTTTTTCACACTTCCGACTCATTTCCGGTCGGTTTTACATTATTAAAACACATTTAAGAAAATAAAATTGAACTTAGACCGCGGGCCGTTTTTTATACTATCCCAATTGTAATTATTGTGCGAAACTGCGAAAGCGACCAATTCTAAATTGACGGCGAACACATGATTCCAAACCTACAGATCAGGGATAGAACGAGAGTGTGCAAAAGTGAGAGAGTCCCTCTCGATTTCACACGCTCTCTCACTCAAAAGGCCTTTCTGTAAGGTTGACCGGTCTGTGGAATGATGTGCGAATGAAAGGACCATCCTACCAAATCCTTCTTACTTGTCGGGGGGGGGGATGACATTTGAGCAACGGGCCATAACTCACCAAGGAGTGAGCCTAGCGCTATGGGAATGGTACCATTGTGATCAGCATCGTAAACAAATAGATTTCATAATTAATTAATTAATTAGCATAATTAATGAGATATTAATTTATTAATTAATTAATTATGAAATCTCAATTACCTGATGCTGATCACAATGGTACCACTCCCATAGCTCTAGGCTCACTCCTAGCTGAGTTATTACCCGTTGCTTAAGTGTCGGTTGCTCAAATATCCGTTGCTCAAATGTCACCCCCCCCCTAATTGTCAGTCATTACTCTCTCAGAAACTAACTTGTTCACCAACATCTACAACTTCCTCGGAGAAAAGCACTTCAAGACCCCGAGTCGACATCGTAAACGATTTGACCGGCGTATTCAAATTTTTGACCCCGGCGATCTATGAAGGTGGTGTCCATAAGGTGTGCGTATAGTAGACGACTACTAAAACCCCAAAAACCCCTTATGATTAGGGCTCCGAAACCCCCCCCCCCAAATTAGTTACGACCACTTCCCGAATCCGTAAGTTGTGATTGTGACACGAAAACTGCGTGATTCTCCACACACAAAAACAGCTCGATCCTGAGCCGAAGATTCCATAATCACGTCAAGATAACCGTCCTCACCCTCATTTTCGATGGAGAATATTAAGTATTACTAGCGGTGTGAAAGCACTACTGTATACTAGTCCCAAGTTCATCCGTATGTTGTGATTGTGACACGAAAATTGATTTCAGATCACAACTCTCTCCCGAGAGGAACAAATTTTTGGTTCAGCTTAAAAGGTAGAGATAAAAGATGTTCGTACCCTGAAGCGCGACAACACTTTTGCAACAGCCTAGTATTATAAATTCACAAACACTCGTCCAAAATAATAAAACGTTCCGCTCCTAAACAACAGATACGGCTGCGAGAGAGCATGGCAAAGTGAGAGACGCGCCGAGGTATAGAAAGAGAGTACACCACCAGTAGTCCATTTCATCAACGTATCATTTTAAATTTGTAATACAATATTATGCATTGCAAGTTTCGTCATTGGAGTACAGAGCAGATAAATGTTGATTTCAGATCGCAACCCAACTCTCCCGAGAGGAGCAAGTTATACCTTCACTCCTGGAAAGCTCCATAGTTGCGTAGCATACTAACCCCGTCGCTTGAATTTGGCAAAGTGGATTTTGTATTGCGTTGTTGTCCAACCTGAGCTACCGATTAAAATATTATTTTTGACCCTCGGTTTAAATTTTCCAAATTCGGAGGTTTGCGTTTGGCTTATCATGTGAGCTTATGGACTTGGATGCCACATAAAAAAAAATTCATAATTCAAAAATACTGTATTCACTAAAATTCATGTCTCTCTACTCCGTAATTGTTTTGGTTGCCTCATTCCTTTCTCTCTCTCTTCGGTCCCCAATGACTTCCGATTACCGGCTTTCCTGTCATATCTGTCTTCTTTTCTTCTTTTTCTTTCCCACTCTCTTCTTTCTCCTTGCTATCTCGTCTGCTCAAACAATCAAGAGTCTCTTAGGTTCCCCCATTCTATCGTCCTAGGTACAGTCAGTAAGCGGCTGAGCGAAGGCGTATTCATTTGGATACGGACAATATCATGTCGGTGCTACAGCCTACCGTTTCTGCACATTTCCTATGCGAATAAGTGAAAATAGCGTATGCAACCATTGAACTTCGCATAGAATTCTACATTTGAATTCCCGAAATCTGACGAGAACTTTGTATTTTTGCTCAACCATTTCCGCTCCTACTCATTTATGCTTCTCTCCCCTCCTCTCTTTGTTCTAGCCTTTGCCTTTCTGCGACTTACGCTATGTTTCGCAGGGATTGCTCTATTAAAAAAGCAGCAGGGGCACATTCTCTCACCCCTCTCTCTTCACTTCTCACGCTCTCTCGTCTTCTCTTACTGCTAAAGAGTTATTTCAAATTGAGAGAGCATGGGAGAATAGTGGAAGCCCTCAGCAAATAGCTCCCACGCTCCGCAAAGCTAATTACTCGAAGAAACAGCGTTAAGCGACTTTTTACGACCCACATCTCTCCTTCGTTTTCTGCACTGTTTCAATCGATTTTTTCCATACCGTATTCCCCCGTCATTCTTCTGACCCGTCGCACTACCGTAATATGGATATGGATTCGCGCTGTTCGTCGGCGTGCACGATGCCGCTGACGTCGCCGCAGCTCAGTCGTGGTGAGGAGCGCGGTGCGGTCGAGCGCCGAGGAATCCGAAAGATCGGCTTGGCCGCGGTGCGACCGTCGCCGTGGAGAAAGAAGCAGGGCGATGCGAAGCCGATGATCATCACAGGTTAGTAAGTAAATAAAAATGAAAAATTCAGCGCAAAAATATAACAGTATCTCCAAATAGTATGATTTGACACAATCAAAATATCGTTGGATAAATTTTATCCAATACTCCGAATTGTGTTTAATATTTATTGCAAGCGAGCTCAATAAGACGGTATATACGATCCGTAGAAAAAAGCACGGATGATTTGCAAACAATAGAATATGTGCATGTCCAAATCGGCAGCTTAGTTGTAGGTAACTACCGTTCATTGCCCATGGTAGAATGCATTGCCTCTCATTCTTCCCCTCTTTTACTACACCGAATGGAATTGTGTGCTACAGCGGCCGTGCTACTCTCATGGGCCACCGATTCTACTGAATGAAGAACTAGCACGACCGGCTTTCTTCCATTAGCCGAAAATATGACTTTTCTTAGGAGGAATACGATCGATCTTTGAGTTGCATGGAAAACACTGAATCGATCTTCTCACCAATGCACAAATCTTGAAATTCTTTGAACTTCATGAGAGCTTTTCCAGGTCATTCGGTCCTTTGTGCCCGTTAATCTCGGTGTTATCACCAGAAAGCCGAAAACTCTTTCTTAACAACCTGAACGAAACCTTATCTTAACTTAACCTAGTGAAACTTAAGTTAACTTAGTTCCAGGTCGTTCGATCCTCTGTGACCGTCTGTGTCTTCTCTTCTCATGGTCGCTCCTCCTCCTCACTCTTCCTTTTTCGCTCTTCTTCTGTGTTCGAGTGGTGACAGAGTACAAACGGGTGGTGAGTTTTAGCATATTCTAGAAACTCACTAAAAACAAATCATTATTGTATACGGTATGAAGTTTATGGGGAATATACACTTATAGAATTGATTTCGTCTTCATACGTTTGTGTTAGCGTGAGAACAACCAAAAAGAGAGACTAACGCACATTACGCAATCAGGCGTGGGGGCAACCCCAATCAAAGGAATGCCAGAGAGAGTATGAACACATTTTTGCATAGAAAGGACTGAAGCACTTAGTACTTAGTCCCACCTATTCATTATCTCAGATTAGGTAGTCTTCCGACTCGGTCGTCTCATCGGATCGAAGGGACCGGGCATCGTCCTCACACTCCCACTAGTCGACGAGAGAAAGTGAGCAAAGTATTGACACTCTTCCAATACTGAAGAAAGGAGTCGGTACTGAGAAATTTTAGAAAGTCAGAGATGTATCTTATCCACGACCCATTTCTTTAGTTCTTACTGGATGTGTATTCACGTCCCATATATATAGACACAAACTAAGTAGGATCATTGCAGATATGTGGACCTGCGCGTGCGAGTACTTGATGTGCCGCTCCAGGTGAAGTGTTCTACATATACTAATGATCGAAAAGTTGTGAAAAATATAAATAATGATGTATCCCAGTAGTGTTGCATTTTCAAGATTCAAACCATTCAAAGCATAAACCTATTGATTAGAGCTATTTAATGAATAAATGTAAATATATTTAATTAATTAAGATTTAATGCAGGAAATGCTGACTCGCGACAGCCTCGTCATTGCTGTGAACGCTGTCGTGTATTATCGATTGAAGTAAATACAAATTCGTTGTTTTCTAATCCAAAGGCTTCTTGAAATGGAATTTTCGATCGATTTACTCATTCACATGTGTTTCACCGCGCAATTAAGCACACTGTGCATAGTTTGCAATAATGATTCGTTCTTTTTTCTGGGAATAGAAAAATGTAAAACAAAAAAATTGGAAAATAAAAATCTTTTGAGCGACGTCGTCACTGTCAGACAGGAGATTGCCCTGCACGCTGCAAAATTGTTAGACCAAGGTAACACAAAATCTTTGAAAAAATAACTTCTCCTCGTTTCGAAATGATGCAAAAGACTGTGCGGCATCGATGGAAGTGCGAAAACGAACACAACTTCATGATGCTATTGAAAAACAGAAGACGAATAAATTTTTAAATTGTATTATTGTATTTTTTTGCTCTATAAATTAAATAAGTTAAGCAACGGCGGCTTTCCTAGAGGTCTGCGGAGATCGGGAGGGGGAACCATTCAGTGACTGTGGTTGACCAACAATCTGCCGACGTCCCGTCGAAGCACGTGTCCGGCCCATCGGTGTTTCGCCCGTTTGATGTAGCGTATCGGGTCAGTGAGGAGTGACTGCCGACGGACGTCCGAGCTGCGGCGCTTCGTCTGGTGCATAGCGTACAGATTCGTGCTGATCAACGATCTCTCGATTGCTCTGTGTGTGGTCTGCATGAAGGAGATGACTGAATTCGAGAGAGACCACGACTCGGAAGAGTAGCACAGAGCGGGAAGGACGTGCGAGTAGAAGAGAGATGAGCGGAGGAAAATAAACACCGATAAATTGTGATAAAACTTTGTAATTGTAAAAGTACAAGAAACTGGAATGGCTAAATATTGCAGAGTATAACATTTACTCGTTGCAACAACAGAGAGATCTTTTGGCAAAAGAGTAAAATTCTTCGTCAACTTCAAAAATAATATTTTTCCTGAAAAATACCATGAACCCGGGTTCATGGTCTCTTAAAATGTTTTCTCAATGAGTGTTATGATAACGCTCATGCGGCTTTACCGGTCGGCCCCGGAAGAGTGGTTGCTTGTCGACGTAAAGTCCTCTTGATTCCGGTAGCAACTTTACATTCACCTTTACCATTGAGGAATGGGCAACAGGGAGAGGACCAATTTATTTTCATGGGCCAAAGGCACTCGAAAAGAGCCGAAATATTACGGTAAAATTGATCGGAAATATATGAACATTTCATCCAAATACTAGAAATGGCGGAATGGCCGAGTGGTGTAAGCAACTGCTAGTCATTCGAAGGGTCACGAGTTCGATCCCCGCCCAGGCCAACCAAGCCTTCCATCCACCCCGGGGCGGTAAATTGGTAGCAACTTTGATTGCGAAAGGTAACGTGCCCTAGATGCCTTGGGAAAGCTTGGGTTACGTAATCCCACGTTGCAGCTGGCTTACCGGCTTGCCCCATCTACCGTGGTAGCTTGCTACACAGAGAATGAATATACTAAGATGAGACACAGAGTATATGATATACTCAATATTGAGTATATTCGCACGTCAAGAGAGCGTGCGAAAACGAGAGAATATACTCAATATTGAGTATATCATATACTCGGAGTCTCATCTTAGTATAGAATATACTCAATAGTAAGTATATTCATTCTGGGTGTACTGTAAAATCGCTCGACATGGAACACCTTTTAAAAAGAAACGTGCACGTCAACTTTTCGTGCGATTATCATAACGCGGAATCTCTTTGTGTCGAACCATTTATTGTCCCTTATCATTGTTTGCTGAGACGCTAACATGATTTAATTTGCATCATTAAAGAGGCGAGAACCTTTGCAAACGAAACAGCTTATCAGCCAGCAATGTCGATTAGTCGTTTCACACTCGTATTTTCTTGCGTCGAATCGATGGAAAACTGGCGAAATATTGCGCCTGAATTACATAGGTAGTGATCTCTATTAGATGTCGGCATCTTGCGGACTCTCAGACACATGAAGAATTTGTGAAAGCGGAGAAAAGACTTGAGCATGAGGAACAGTTTAGATGTCGACATCTAAGAGAGTTCGCACTAACCGTATTTGTTGTACGATGTCTCTTCATCATTTGTTGAAAACTAACTTATGCCTGATGTGCGATTACCTGAACTCCACATCGTCCAGACACGCCAGAGAGTGAACAGAGGCTAGAGCGAGAGTAGTGAAACATTCACATAATCTCTCGCCCTTGTCCCCTTTCTGGTGTGTTGAAATGATCTGACGCCATGATGAATGACTGCGGGATGTCTGCTGATTTCGTCAACTGCGCTACTGCACATCAGCACGGACGACTCAAAGTGAGCATTTCATTTTCATTCGCTCTTCATACTTTACACGGTTCTCAAAATTGATAGGAAAACGGTTATTCAATCTCATCTTTCTGCAACCTTTCTTTCGTCTCCGTGCCGAAATAAGAGAGTATGTGGGATGAGGAGGTAGGAGAACCCATCTGCTAGTTAATTTGCGCTAAATATAAATACTATTTATACGCGTACATAATGTTGTCAATTCTAGCCATCTTAAGTTGAAGTCGGACCGCGAGTTGCTGATATTGACACCGGTTTGCGTAATTGTCCTTTTTATTTAAAAAAAACTATGAACTCCATAGTAGCTTTATTCAAATCAGCATTGATGTACATCTTCAAAATGTGAGAACCATATGTTGCGTTGCAGATGGAACCATCGAAATGTAATTCCGAGATCGAAATCACGCTTTCTCGAGATAATGAGGTGAACGATAGGCGCTTGCGCATAGAACAGTGAACATTTTTACTCTCAAGGAAAAGGTACCTGCGGGAAGTTTGGTTGGGGGTCAAAGATGGTCAGGATCTCGCTGGAAGTCAGAACTGCAGAGTTCAAGGGAGGGGTCATCCTTGGCGACCTTAGTCGCTAGTTCATTATCAATTTTCAGATGCTCTCCCACCTGGCGTATCCGTCAAAGGCTGTCGATGGCAAGCACATAGTTCGAATCGATTGCTTCTATTCGGTGGTTTTCGAGGCGGGAGCCGTTATGAGATATGCTGATATGGAGGTGTCGATGCATGGAAAATACAAGCCAAGATAAGTCCATTCTAGGCTCACGAAAATGTTACTTCTAAGAAAGCCAAGTTTTTCCTCAGGCTGTAACTGAGCGAGACAGCGTGAGCACAATTCATTTTGTCTTGGTCAGTTGTTTGTTTAGCCTAATCCCCATTCCCGTGCCTGTAAAGGCAGAGATTTATTCGGAATGTCTCAAGATTGGATCGTCCGAACTAGCAGTCAGCAGGGAGGTCTCTGTTATGATTTTCGCCCGTTTATATATTTGTTGTATACAGTCAAAATGACATATTGTGAACAAAGTAATATAAGATATCATAAGTTATTATAACTATTTATAACTTCTTTTTCCTGAGGTTCCTAGTGAACCGAAAAATTTGAAATTTTGGCAGTTGCCTTTTTTCCGCTTGTGAATAACTTATTACCGAACAGAATTTTAATAAAAAATCATTTTACAAAGTTCTGGGCGGTTTCCCGTAGATCGCAATTTGAAGCCAGAGCCGGGACACGGGCGAGCCAGAGCCGGGATTACTGAAAAGCCGGATCCGGGAATTAGATTTCGTATTCAAATTTCTCGCCTGGATACCGATAAACCGTTCCCACAGTTGGGTGTGCACGAGCGGTTGGAACTCCAAACCAACAATAGCCTGGCGAGGTATTTGAATAGTAGTAATTTCGAATTCTAATTTCCGAATCCGGCTTGTTAAGAATCCCGGCTCTGGCTCGCCAGCGCCCCGGTTCTGGCTTCAAATTGCGAGCTACGGGAAACCGCCCAGAACTTTTTAAAATGATTTTTTATTAAAATTCTGTTCGGTAATAAGTTATTCACATTCGGAAAAAAGGCGACTGCCAAAATTTCAGATTTTTCGGTTCACTGGGAACCTCAGGAAAAAGAAGTTATAAATAGTTATAATAACTTATGATATCTTATAATACTTTGTTCACAATATGTCATTTTGACTGTAATGTATCATTTTAATTTAAAGACTAATTTAGTAATTTATTTTTTTATGATTCAAGCTTTAACATTTTCTCGAGTGCTCGCGAGCAGAGTTAAACAAAACTTATTGCAGCTCTTGGCAATTCGCTCGGATTACTTCAGCTCTTTATTCTACGGGTCGTATCTAGAGAAAACTCAGGAATTGAAAGAGATCAAAGATGTTGGGGCGATAGTAGAGTACCGAAGATAATTGTGAATCCGTCAGATCGCAGAGTCGGAATTCATTAATTTCATACAAATGCTGCATCGTCGCAGATTCGAGTTTAATTCAGGTTTGACCTGCGTGATTTTAAAATTTTAAAATTGGAAATCATTCAAGATCATTTTTCAGTGCGAAGTGCACTGGATGCGCTCGGTTTCGCTGATCGATTCCTCATGCCGGGAATAGCAGCCCAAGTGCTTCCATATCTCAAGGGGAAATCGCTGTCAGATGAGCTATTGGACTATGCAATCATTGCGGCCGATCGCGTGCCCAACAACGAGGCGATCTTGGTGTGCGCCGTCTGAACGCACAAACTTGCTATGATACAAGTCTTATCAGACTTTTTCTAGACTTATTATCCCCAGAGGAAAATAAGTCTACAAGCCTAAAAATATAATGAGGTTGGAAACGACTTTCAAAGTCTAAACGCCGCGCTTCCTAGCGCCTGTTAGGCTTTGAAGTCGTCTTTGGCCTCTTAGACATATGACTTTGCACCTGCGAGGTAGTATCCAAATTCCCACCAACAAAAAAGAGACAAAACGGCAAACCTTTGGTTTGGCACTGGTTTCACTGGTATGCGATTGATTGCCTTTGGAGGAAGCAATCAATCAATCAATCAATAATTTATCAGACTCATACTTTGAGGACAAGGGCCAGGCTGATCTCTTCTTAATTTGAATTCTGTTTGTTCAATGGACCACCAGCAAGAGATTAGATTAAAACAATTATAAGATAATTGTAGGCCTGGGTTCTCCCTCAGTTTACATCAAAACTCAAGCTTCTCGAAGTTGTCCATGCCGCTCTTCCTGCAATATCAGCAGTTACTGCACAGATGTTTCTCGCGGTACGGTTTATGTAGAATCTATTTGTCAAATGTTAATAGTGGACGCTGATGGGATAACGAATTGAGTGTATCCACGGTGGCAAAGTATGAGGGGAGAAGGCAGGAGCGAAAATAGGGAGAGAAGAATTGTCGCGATATGTGATGGTAGTAGCATATACAGTATCGATCAAAAGTGTTCGCTCTTAACTTTTATCTCATGCCTTTCTTGTGCCAAAAGAGATATCGACATGAAATTTTGGCACGATATAGTTTCCTAGCATGTCTACAGGCCGAGTTCCGTATTTGCGACAGCAAAATTTGCTGCCTGCTGCAGCTGCATAGGGAAGTTATGCTAAACATGAAAAATTTCCTCAAACCAAAAAAAAAAACCATACAATATAATCTTTCCATGCTATTCGAAATCGAAACAGGGATGGATGCACTATATAGTACCAAAATTTCATGTCCATATCTCATCTGGTACAAGAATAGCATGAGATCAAATTTTTGAGCGACCACTTTTGGTCGATATTGTACGATCACATGAAATAATCATTGGTCTTGATCCTAACACGTTCGACTAACTTGAGTTTTCGAGATATACGCATCCCCAAAAAAATGAAATATCAAACATTACGGAATTAATGTTAGATGTGATGGTGTCTTTACAGGCTGCGATTGGAGAAGTAAAAAAGGAACAGACCCTACAGAAAGAAATCGCTGAGCTGGAAAAGACTCAACGGAAAAAAATTTCGGAACTGGAATACACTCAAAAGAATCAAATTGCTGACCTGAAAAAGACTCAGCAGAAGAAAATTGCGGTCCTGGAAAAGATTGTTGCTCAACAGGAGAAGCGTGTGGGCGAAATCGAAAGCACCCTAACAGGAATTCGAAAGGTAAGATTCTACTAATAATTTTCCAGGGCATCACGTGAAACGGAAAATGAGAAATGAAAAATATGGTCAAATTACAACAAAAGAATAAAGAAAGTAGACGGAAAAAGAGGAATGAAAACGGAGATGAATAAACATTGATGATTACTATTACAAATTCACAAACACTCATACAAAATAATTAAACTTTCCCCTTCTAAACAACAGATCTGGCTGCGAGAGAGCATGACAAAGCGAGAGACACGCCGAGGTATTGAAAGAGAGTACACGCACCGGTAGTCCATCTCATGAACGAAAAAGGTAAAGGTAAAGTAATCATGAACGTATCATTTTAAAATTGTAATACGTGAAACGATAATTTAGACCACGCACGCTGTGTTCCGCGTCAATTTCTATTCACTCTCGGGCAACACCATTGAGAAGACGGACCATTTCCCTCTTCAGTGCATGCAGTTCGGCATAAAAACCATTCCGTTGATATGGAATATTATTCCAGAAAAGTACACAAGACTTGTCTTCTGCGGTAATTTGTTTTAACCGTTTAAGTCCCCATCCACACTTCCATTCGATAGATGGATTGTCGAACAAGGATGTCGAACGGGTAGAACCAAAATTACATCATATTTATTTTGTAATAAGATGTCTGATCGTAGTCCAAATCCGAAAGAGTCGTGTGAAAGCACAATTCGCAGTTATTATGCAGCAACAATGCACTAACGTTTGCGCGAACTCAATTCATTCCAGTTGACTTCTAGATGTAGATAAATAAAGTGTTTCTCTTGAATCACAGTCCAGTTTTCGTTTAGTTAATAAATTAGGGAAAACAGTTTCCATGCAATAGATATTGTAGAAAGTACTTCATGATTCCAGACGCAACTTACTCCAGAGGATATTTCTGCAATGCGAATACTGGTTGCTGGCATGTGGTTCGTGCATACATCAACTAAACCGCCCAGTGAACATCGTTCCCAGATTTCCTTGATGATCTTACCTTTTAAACTTTCATCAACTAACAGTGCAAGGAGTGAAAACATATTCTAACTCGTATCTTTAGTTGTATCGATAAACGAGATACAAACTCTCGAAGATCTCTTATATTTTCCATGTTGAAAATGTTGCAATTCCTAAGCCGATATGAATATACCATTTCCAGAATATTATCCACGCAATTTAAATTCAAAACACACAATACTGTATTCACTCAAACTCATGTCTCTCCACTCCGTAATTGTTTTGGTTGCCTCATTCCTTTGTCTCTCTACGGTCCCCAATGACTTCCGATTACCGGCTTTCCTGTCATATCTGTCTTCTTTTTTTCCTTTTCTGATTCTTTTTCTGCTCTCCACTTTCTCAATTTGCCCTGCTCTCTTGTCTGCTCTAACAATCGGGAATCTCTCAGGTTCCCCCAATCTATCGTCCTAGTTACAGTCAGTAAGCGGCTGAGTAAAGGCGCATTCAATTCAAATCGGGAAATATGTAGGTCGATGTCTACGGCCTACCGTTTCTGCATTATTCCATTAGGAATAAGTCAAAATAGTGTCAACTACCGAGAACTTCGTATAGAATTCTACATTTGAATACCCGAAATCTGACTCGAACTTTGTCTTTCTGCTCAACCATTTCCCCTTCTACTCATTTATGCTTCTCTCTCCCCTCCCCCTTTGTTCTAGCCTTTGCCTTTCTGCGACTTTCGCCATGTTTCGCAGGGATTGCTCTATTAAAACAGCAGCAGGGGCATATTCTCTCACCCCACTCTCTTCACTTCACACACTCTCTCGTCTCCTCTGACCGCGATAGAGAACTCCAAAGTGAGAGCGCATGAGAGAATAGCGGAAGCCCTCAGCAAATAGCTCCCACGCTCCGCCGAGCTAATTACTCGAAGAAACAGCGTTAAGCGACTTCTTACGACTCAACCTCTCCCTCGTTTCCTGCCCTGTTTCCAGTGCTTTTTGTAATACCGTAAACCCCAGTCATTCTTCTGACCCCAAGAACTACTGTAACATGGATATGGATTCGCGCTGCTCGTCGGCGTGCACGATGCCGCTCACCTCACCGCAGCTCAGCCGTGGTGGGGAGCGCGGTGCGGTCGAGCGCCGAGGAATCCGAAAGATCGGCTGGGCGGCGGTGCGCCCGTCGCCGTGGAGAAAGAAGCAGGGAGACGCGAAGCCCATGATCATCACAGGTTAGGATGAACATATGAATGAAAAGTATTCAAAAAAATTGAAAAGTATTATTCAAAATTACAAAGTATTTCTCTAAACAGTATGCTTTGTCACATACAATGGTGAATTAAAAATATTGTTGAGTAGGATCAATTAGATCCGATGTTAATTAAACTCCAAATTTTCATTAACAATTATTGGAAGCGAGCTCCCTATGACGGTAGAAACGATCCGCAAAAAAGCACGGATGCTTTGCAAGCGTGATGGAATATGTGCATGTCCAAATCGGCCGCTTAGTTGTAGGTAACTACCGTTCCTTGTCCATGGTAGCATTCATTGCGGCTCTTTTGTTCACTTCCATTACTCTACAGAATGGAATTGCTTGCTACCGCGGCCGTCCTATTATCATGGACCACCGATTCTACTGAATGAATAACTAGCACAACCGACGTTCTTCCACACAAAACGACACACCCCCTATTCCTAGAAGATCGCTCTTTTAGGCGACGTTCTTCCACACAAAACGACACACCCCCTATTCCTAGAAGATCGCTCTTTTAGGCGCTTTCCCATGCAACTCCAAGGTTAATCATATTTCGTCTTAAGAGACCATCCACGAGAGAACGTAACAAGGGAGTAGGGGTCCCGGATGAGAATTCGACAACCTACCCTCAAACTTTTTTCATGGAATGAACATCACGAATGCTGATCGCGACCATATATATTTAAGCTTGAAAAAATTTTTCGAGGACAAAATTTTTTTTCAAAATTTTCAGACATTTTTTCGTCGAAAAATAAAGTTTCGAAATACTTTGCGAGAAATATTCTATTATACGTATTTTTATGCACTGGTTCCGAATTTGGTAGTTAGAGCTGTTGAAACTCACTTTTAAAAAAGTTATGATCGAAAAATCAGATTTTTTTTTGTGAAAAATCAAAAATATCTTTTTTTTCCCACCCCCTTTCAGGTAAAGCCACCTATATTTTCGGAATCTACATCAAAAGTTACGCTGTAGGCCTTTTTATCGTAATTTTAAAAATAAGGATATTGATCGATTTTTTATCTCAAACTTGGATAATTTCCTTTTTTCGGTCGGCCAGTTTCTTACAAGTTTCCTACAGGTTCGTGTGTGTACGAAATTCCGATGTCAAGTAGACAAACATATACAGAAAGTATGAAAACATGATCTATTTAGAATATCGAGAGAAAATACAAGACGTTTCAAAATTTTCCAATATTCATACAATCATCATAATAAACTATCAAAGATTAGGGTTCTATGACGAAATATCGTTTCAACTTTGGGCTCAAAATGTTTGAATAGCATTAATAAATAAATGTTCTGTTGGTACTCTTCGATTCCATCCATCGGTTCATGTCGGAAAAAAATAAAGAGTCGGAAATGGCCAAAAAATACCATTCATAAAAAGTTTCTGAAAGTACCAGTAGCGTGCATGATGAAATATCTTAGCTGTGTAGTACACTCATAGAGTTGCATCAACTGACGAAAGGACAAGTTGATCCAACTTCTTCGAGAAAAAAATTTTTCTCGAAAATCACCATGAACATGGTCCAAAAGGGTCATGGTCCAAAATCCCAAAATATTTTTTCCTGAAATTTCTCTCCAATTCATCCGAAATTTACGTATAGCGCCCTATGTTACTTTATTGAGCATAAATAAGCTTTAGTAACAGTTATTTCTCCATAAAATTAGAAAAAAATATTTTGGGATTGTGGACCATGACCCCGGGTTCATGGTGATTTTCGAGAAAAAAATTTTTTTTCGAAGAAGTTGGATCAACTTGTCCTTTTGTCAGTTGATGCAACTCTGTGAGTATACTACACAGCTAAGATATTTCATCATGCACGCTACTGGTACTTTCAGAAATATTTTATGAATATTATTTTTTCGTCATTTCCGAGTCTTAATTTTTTTCCGACATGAACCAATGTATGAAATCGAAGAGTACCAACAGAACATTTATTTAATATTGCAATTCAAACATTTTGAGCCCAAAGTCGAAACTATATTTCGTCATAGAACCCTGATTTTTGATAGTTTATTATGATGATTGTATGAATTTTGGAAAGTTTTGAAAAGTCTTGGGTTTACTCTCTATAATCTAAATAGACTTTCTGAATATGTTTGTTTATTTGACATCGGAATTTGGTACACACACGAAGCTGTAAGAAACTTGTAAGAAACTGGCCGACCGAAAAAAGGAAATTATCCAAGTTTGAGATAAAAAATCGATCAATATCCTTATTTTTAAAATTACGATAAAAAGGCATATAGCGTAACTTTTGATGTAGATTCCGAAAATATAGGTGGCTTTACCTGAATGGGGGTGGGAAAAAAGATATTTTCGATTTTTCACAAAAAAAATGATTTTTCGATCATAGCTTTTTTTAAAGTGAGTTTCAACAGCTCTAAGTACCAAATTCGAAACCAGCGCATAAAAATACGTATAATAGAATATTTCTCGCAAAGTATTTCGAAACTTTATTTTTCGACGAAAAAATGTCTGAAAATTTTGAAAAAAAATTTTGTCCTCGAAAAATTTTTTCAAGCTTAAATATATATGGTCGCGATCAGCATTCGTGATGTTCATTCCATGAAAAAAGTTTGAGGGTAGGTTGTCGAATTCTCATCCGGGACCCCTACTCCCTTGTTACGTTCTCTCGTGGATGGTCTCTTAAGACGAAATATGATTAACCTTGGAGTTGCATGGGAAAGCGCCTAAAAGAGCGATCTTCTAGGAATAGGGGGTGTGTCGTTTTAGAACTGCTCGTTTTAGAACTCATTTTTGAAATTTCGGTTAGGTCATTAGTAAGGCACTAATTAATATCGATTAGCTAATTGTAATTTTTCTACCGTATCCTGAGCTACCATAACCCGGCCGACGATTCCCACTGCACCACAATTGCACAACTAACTAGTATGATGCCCTAAATCATTAGTTGAGATAGCTAACATAATCGATAAAGTTTCTACAGTATGCCTACAGTATCCTTCAGTTACCGTGCCCCGGGCGATGTTTCCTACTGCACCACAATTGCACAACTAGCTAGTAGCATGCCCTAAAGCATTGGTTGAGATACCTAACATAATCAATGTAGTTTCTACAGTATCCTTCAGTTACCGTGCCCCGGGCGACGTTTCCCACTGCACCACAATTGCACAACTAGCTAGTATGATGCCCTAAACCATTAGTTGAGATAGCTAACATAATCGATAAAGTTTCTACAGTATTTCTACAGTATCCTTCAGTTACCGTGCCCCGGGCGACGTTTCTCGTTCTCCTTGGGAAACTCCTTTGCAAAATCCTATTTTTACTCTATATTTACTCTAACAGTCTTTATCAACTGATGGCTGTCATTTCTAAACTTCAATCCGTCGGTAAAAACATTTTCCGGAGCACTGCTGGATCAATCCAGTAACACATATAGCGGTTGAGAAACGGAGGTCCCCGTCGGCATTCCATCCGAGATAAACCTTCAAGAATTCGCATCAGCTATTATTGTGCACTAGGAAACGTCACCCGGCTTACGGTAACTCATGATCGATTATGATAATTACCTCAACCACTGATACTGGGCATGAAACTAGCTAAATTGAAATTGTGGTGTATTGGGAAACGTCGTCCGGGTTACAGTAACTGAAGGATACTGTAGGCATACTGTAGAAACGTTATCGATTATGTTAGCTATCTCAACTAATGATTTAGGGCATCATACTAGCTAGTTGTGCAATTGTGGTGCAGTGGGAAACGTCACCCGGGGCACGGTAACTGAAGGATACTGTAGAAACTATATTGATTATGTTAGGTATCTCAACCAATGTTTTAGGGCATGATACTAGCTGGTTGTGCAATTGTGGTGCAGTGGGAAACGTCGCCCGGGGCACGGTAACTGAAGGATACTGTAGACATACTGTAGAAACTATATTGATTATGTTAGGTATCTCAACCAATGCTTTAGGGCATGATACTAGATAGTTGTGCAATTGTGGTGCAGTGGGAAACGTCGGCCGGGTTGTGGTAGCTCAGGATACGGTAGAAAAATTACAATTAGCTAGTCGATATTAATTAGTGCCTTACTAATGACCTAACTGAAATTTCAAAAATGAGTTCTAAAACGAGCAGTTCTAAAACGAGCAGTTCTAAAACGAGCAGTTCTAAAACGAGCAGTTCTAAAACGAGCAGTTCTAAAACGACACACCCCCCTAGGAATACTCAAATCTTGAGATTCTTTGAAATTCTTGTGACCTTTTACAGACAAACTTATCCTTAAACTTAACATTGTGAAACTTAACTCTCCAAGTAGTTCGATCCTCTATGACCGATAATCTCGGTATGTCTTCCAGAAATCTCATTATTGAAACTAAAAAAAACATAACTTAACTTTGTTAAACTCAACTCTCAGGTCGTTCAATCCTCTGTGACCGCTTGTGTCTTCTCTTCTCATGGTCGCTCCTTTTCCTCACTCTTCCACTTTCGCTCTTCTTCTGCGTACGAGTTGTCACCGAGTACAAACGAGTAGTAAGTGTAGGCAGAGAGCGAAGTCTCCAGCTTTCCTTAATATGGAGTGTTCACATCATCTCCAATTATTAAGAGAAGTGACCTATCTATCTCTCGATTTCGCATGCTCTCGCAGCAGAAGACAACATCTCCATAGTAATGAGAGTTAGGGACTTCGCGCTCTGTGTAGCAGTCTGGGAAAAGTCCCAGATTCAAGGCATAAAATGAACACAATCACCTGCAAGCAGCCGTCCAGCAACCGGCCTTACCGCACAGAGCGCGAAGTCTCTAGCTTTCCTTACTCTGGAGATGTTGTCTCCACGTGAGTACGCGAAATCGAGAGGTGGAGACATCAAGTCTCCTAATAATTGGAGATGTAAACACTCCAGAGTAAGGAAAGCTGGAGACTTCGCTCTCTGAGCGGTCGGCCTCGGCAGAGTGGTCGCTTGTCGACGTAAAGTCCTCTGGATTCCGGTAGCAACTTTACCTTTACCTGTAAGTGAGAGTCACTAGAAGTAAGAAACATTTCAGGGAATTTGTGTTCAATTTGTGCTTTTATCCTAGTGTTTTAAAGTGCACCAACTCGAGCGATTAAAAAGAAGCATATTTTCTTAGCAATTTTACCGTTCTAGAAACTCTATAGTTTAAAAATTTGAACTCATACAGCATGAAGTGCTTTTGTACAGCTGGACGAGCAAATGTCATCATCTTTTCACGCTCCGAGCTAGTTTTAAAAAAAAGCATTGGAGAAAGGAGATCAGCGCATGCATTTAAGAGACCATCCACGAGAAAGTGGAAAGGGGTCCCGGATGAGAAATCGACAACGTACCCTCAAACTTTTTTCGCGGAATGAGCATCACGAATGCTGATCGCGACGGCATATGGTTAAGGTTGAAAATTTTTTTGACGGTCAAAAAAAAATTTCAAAATTTTCAGACATTTTTTCGTCAAAAAATAAAGTTTCGAAATCATTAGCCAAAAATATTCCATAATACGTATATTTACGCGCTGGTTCCGAATTTCATAGTTAGAACTGTTGAAACTAAATTTCAAAAAAGTTATGATCGAAAAATCAGATTTTTTTCCCAAAAATCGAAAATATCTTCTTTCCGACCCCACTTTTACATCCTAACGACTCCAGTTTCAGAATCTACGACACAAATTACATCGGGAACCGAGATTTTATAATTTTAAAAATACGGATTTTTGAGATATTTCTTTTTGAATTTTAAAAATTAATTTTTCCAAAATTAATTGTTTTCATAACTCACGATTTTTTTCGTAAACATACCCAATTTGGGACCAACAATGTTCCTTATATTCATAATGCAATAATACATCGCCGATCTCAAATATCAAACCACCCTACCAGAATTTAAAACTAAAATTGATAGGATGACCAATATACTACTTATCATTGAAATAACTTTGTTTTCCGATGAGGTACAACTTGGAATGCGGGTTTAAAATATTTGAAGCATAATTATGATCATTTTTGTTGTTGAGCAATTTCGAATCCATCGAAGATGAAAGGCAGAAAAAATTTAAAAAGTAAAACTGCTTCCAAAAATGTGTAATTTTCAGACTAAAAATGTATTTTCTCAAACACCATCGACTCTTACAGGGAAATATTGCAGCGTGTTTGTGCAATCATAGTAACATATCTACTGTACAAATATGAGATTGATCCCACAACTTTGAAAAAAATATTTTTCTGAAAAAAATCCATGAACCCGGGTTCATGGTCCAAAATTTGGAAAAAATATTGTAATTTACTTTAGCTCAAACGTTACCCCGCGCAAGTTTCGAGCTTCCTGATATGTCCAGAGCATGTGTGCATTCCGTGGTGGTCTGCTGAATAATCTGCGAAGAAAACAATTTTTCACTTTTTGGACCATGAACCCGGGTTCATGGATTTTTTTCAGAAAAAGAATTTTTTCAAAGTTGCGGGATCAATCTCATATTTGTACAGTAGATATGTCGATGGTGTTTGAGAAAATAAATTTTTAGTCTGAAAATTACACATTTTTGGAAGCAGTTTTACTTTTTAATTTTTTTCTGCCTTTCATCTTCGATGGATTCGAAGTTGCTCAACAACAAAAATGATCATAATTATGCTTTAAATATTTTAAACCCGCATTCCAAGTTGTACCTCATCGGAAAACAAAGTTATTTCAATGATAATTAGTATATTGGCCATCCTATCAATTTTAGTTTTAAATTATGGTAGCGTGGTTTGATATTTGAGAACGGCGATGTATTATTGCATTATGAATATAAGGAACTTTTTTGGTCCCAAATTGGGTATGTTTACGAAAAAAATCGTGAGTTATGAAAACAATTATTTTTGGAAAAAATAATTTTTAAAATTCAAAAAGAAATATCTCAAAAATCCGTATTTTTAAAATTATAAAATCTCGGTTCCCGATGTAATTTGTGTCGTAGATTCTGAAACTGGAGTCGTTAGGATGTAAAAGTGGGGTCGGAAAAAAGATATTTTCGATTTTTGTGAAAAAATTTGATTTTTCGATCATAACTTTTTTGAAATTGAGTTTCAACAGTTCTAACTATGAAATTCGGAACCAGCGCGTAAATATACGTATTATGGAATATTTTTCGCTAATGATTTCGAAACTTTATTTTTTGACGAAAAAATGTCTGAAAATTTTGAAAAATTTTTTTGACCGTCAAAAATTTTTTCAACCTTAACCATATGCGGTCGCGATCAGCATTCGTGATGCTCATTCCGTGAAAAAAGTTTGAGGGTGCGTTGTCGATTTCTCATCCGGGACCCCAGCCCACTCGTTACGTTCTCTCGTGGACGGTCTCTTAAAAAAAATGTTTTTTTTATTTATTTATTTTTTTAAATTTTTTTAAAATCAGGTAGTCTTCCGACTCGGTCGTCTCATCGGTTCGAAGGGACCGGGCATCGTCCTTACTCTACCGCTAGTCGACGAGAGAAAGTGAGCAAACTTTTTACATGCTTCCAAATCTAGAGAAAACGGTCAGTGGTGAGAAGTGCAAGATTCCTTTCATCCACTACCCGTTTCTAGAGGGATGATTTCACCTTGATGTAGAAATTATTTTTGGTGTTTTCATTTCAGATACGTTGACTTGCGAGTGCGAGTACTCGATGTGCCTCTTCAGGTGAAGTGTTCTTTTTTATGCAATTGAATATGGTCGAAGCTCTACAGCATCATTCTATACATTGCAAAATATTACTGATAAATTATTCATATAACATTTTAATTAAAAGATATAACGTAATTCAGGAAATGCTGACTCGCGACAGTCTCGTAATCGCCGTCAACGCTGTCGTGTATTATCGATTGAAGTGAACACAATTTTTGTCAATTCAAAAAGTCCTACTTCCTGAATTTTTTTGTAATAATGAATACTTCTGCAAAATATTTGAAACTTTAAAAAATGTCGATTTACTTCATCTCTTTCAGTGACCCGATCGCTTCCCTGAGCTCCATCAAGGACCCATATGTGCTTACGAGGAATCTCACTCAGACCACGTTGAGAAATGTGGTTGGATGTAGGTGAGAGCGGTTTTTGATCTTTGATACATCAATGATCTGTGAACTTTACGCTATTCGATTGCATGAATGACTGCTCCCAAATATTAAAACTCTACGTGTTCATTTTTTTCTTTGATAATTAAATAAATATATTTATATTTTGTATTAATTCCCAGAAGTCTCTCCGACGTCGTCACTGACAGACAAGAGATTGCTCTGCACGCTGCAAAATTGCTCGATCAAGGTATCTTCCACCTTACATACAACTTATTTTCGGTTGATTTGTAGAAGCTGCAAAACACTGTGGCAGCGATCAAAATGTGACAACAAACACAATGCCATGCGCTTAGTGCAAACATAAGAAAATATGTATTTATATTATATTTTCAAATTTTTGCTTTATGTAGTAAATTTGCTTATCAATGTCTTCACAGCACTCATTCAATTCCCAGTGAACCTGAATAGCATCTTGATATTTAAAATCAAGCAGTAATTGAGTTCAGCTACTCGTCCGTGGGGAATCATCGTCGATCGACTCGACATCGGCGATGTCATGCTACCACGATCACTGTGCAGAGTAATGGCACAGGTAATATGCTTGCATTAAAAAACTATAAACTTAATTTATACCTTTTTTCCACAATCCGTCATACTTTCTACATCCCTAGAACAGTATGTAAATAACGAAGATTCTGGATCGCGGTTCAATCAACATTCGATTTGGGAACAGTAGGCAGCCGCATACCTTATCTTTTCGTTGCAGGAAGCGGAGGCGGTGCGCGTCAGCCACGCGACAATCCTGCGCGCACACGGCGAGCTCGAGGTACGGTAGTGCATGATATCTATCACATACTGAACCGCCAAAAAATTGTAACTAAATAAAATCAGGCATCCACAGTGCTTCGGGATGCCGCCGATGTTCTCTCATCATCAAAGGTATTTCTCAACTTGATTTTAGTTTTTTTTTGTAATGGGCGTAATTTCTGTATGGATTCCCGTAAAACATTCCCGGATAAAGTACAACATTAGTTGACATTTTAAGTTTTTCTCCCTCTCCCAAATTATAAATTTACAAATTTATCAGTTTCACTTTAGGGGCGCTGATCAAGATGGGGGTTTCATATATAGGGTTGGTAAGAAAGTCTGGTCCAATTTTGAAATTTCAGAAAAAATCTTAGAAAAATTCCCCCCCCCCCAAAGATTCATCATATTTTAGGATATGAAAATCGTACAAACATAAAAAGAACACATTATTTAAGGGCGCCATCCAGCTGCGGTTCATCCAATCGCTGGGCAAGATCAGCTCGATGCGAAATCACACTCTCGTGATGCCAGTGCCGACCGAGTTGCCCGACCACACGAAACAGTGGTGAGTGGCTGCAGCTGCTGCAAATGCTGCAAATGCTGCAATGACTGAAGCTGCAGCTAGTTGTCATGTGTGCTGCATAAGATGCGTATCAGAACAGGAACAGATAGAGAACTGTTGAATTTTAACGCCGGAGATTCATTAGATAATTTTAAACGGATGACTTAATGCTTTGCAGGTTGAAAGACCGCTTCAACTGGCTGATGGGCAGAACACCGGGTGGATAGACTACCAGAAAGAGAAAAATTGCCATTGTTGCCATTTAAAACCATTGTTCCGAAGCCACCAGATGGGTATTTCACACAGTTGTGTTTGTGATATTAGCCGAGTAGTCAGAGCATTTCACAAAAATAAAAAGCAAAACATTTGTTCCGATGCCGGGAATCGAACCCGGGCCTTGCGGGTGAGAGCCGCAAATCATAACCACTAGACTACATCGGATGATGTTAAGCCCTCTCATAGCAGGAGTGATTAGCACCCGAGCAACTTTGCACAGTCAACACTCCTCTAGACGCTAGTTTCAACTATCTTGCCTAATCTCTCATTATCCCCTTCTCTCTAGCCATTTGCATACCCTCTCTCATCCCTCCTCCCCCATTCTCCACTCACTTTATTCACTCGGCCCACTCGTGTTTGGTTTCCTCCTCTCCCTCCACTCTTCACTCCCTTCGCTTCACGATGACCGGTGGCCGCAAGCGCAAGGCGATCACTCCCGTGAGTTATCGTACGCTACCGTACCCTTCACGAGGCTACCGTAACCCACATGTTATCCCAGCTACAGTAATCCACATAGTATCCCGGGCTACCGTAACCCTTCATAGTTAATGAATGATCTATACCGTATCCCTTGCAGAACAGCAAGGACGCGGCGCCGCCGCCGGCCGCGAAGCGCACGCTGCGCTCGAGGACTGCGGCTGCAGCCGTGGCTGCAGCGGTCGCCGCTGTCGTGCCGGCTGCAGGTGCTGCAGCTGCAGCTGCAGCTCCAGCCGAGCCCCCCACCGAGTTCGCCCACCTGCCCTTCCACTTCCTCGTTCAGGTGTACCTTATGGTGTTTGATCTTTGGTCATTGATCTTTGATCTTTCAGGTCGCCGACTACCTCAACTACGAGCAGATGAGCGAGTATCGACTGGTGTGCACGACGACCAAGCAGGTGAGGAGGGGACAAAGGTCAAAGATCAGACGAAATCTCGTAGATCCGGGTGTTGATACTGTCAAAAACATCGTTCGACCGCTCTCGTACTCTCAGACATGCAATAATAAGAAAGTGATCGTCTCTAAAGATCAGAGGCCACCAAAATCAGGCTGAGTCTCAGAATGAGTAAGAGACACTAAGGTCATAGGCAGGAGCTTAAAGTTCAAAATCAAAGTTCAAAGACCAAAGATCACCTTTCCTACCTTCAGGCCGTCGACCACTGGGGTCGATCGCAGCGCGAGCTGCCCATAAAGCGGCTCCTGATCCGGCTCTGGCCCGAGCGCTTCACCGCCCGCAACTTCGCCTTCGACTCGCTCTACACCGCCAAGGAGGAGGTATACGGTTGTCGGATCGAGTACTGAAACTTCGGTATCCACTTATGGACTACGGTAGTCTATCGCTAACTGAAACCCCATTATCCTCGGATGGACTACGGTGGTCGTTACATAACTGAAACTACACAGTATCATACAGTATCATAAGTGAGCTACTGCGGATGTTGTATATCAGAAACAGCTTTTGTAAACTTATCTATCGACCACGGTAGTCCATCGATAACTGAAGCTACAGTATCCTCGGAGCGGTATCCTATCGACAACTGGATTTCTTTTCAGATGCGCAAGCTTTCGACGTGGTTCGCCTTCGATCTGCTCACCTTCATCGACTTTGAAGGCGTCGCGAACATCTGCGAGCCGCACATCACCGCCCTCTTCGGGGTACGGTAGGATTACGGTATCAGAGTAGGAGTACGGTAGTCAGTTGGCGATGAATAGCTACAGTACCCCATCTCAGGACGAACCGCTCGCGCACGTGACCAAAGTGAACGTCGTCGGCTGCGTCATCATGCCCGAAACGTACGGTACCTTTCGTAGTCGCTCGATCGATAACTGAACCTACCGTAACCGTCAATCGCAAACTGACTGGCTACCATACTATCTGCAGGTGGGTGGAGTTGTCGCGTCTCTTCCCTCTCCTGAAGACGGTCAAGATCACCGAGGACCGCATCCAGTTCCCGATTGAGTGAGCACTACCGTATTCGTTTGATCGTCAACTGACTACCGTATCCTGGTGAATCGACAACTGACTCTATTTGCAGACTGACGACTGAGGTGACTAAGAGCCGTAACCGCCCGCTCGAGCCAAATCTGTTCGTCAACCAGCGACAACTGACCGAGTTGGGCGCCCTCAAGCCAGACCGAGTCGCTACCCTCAGGTTGATCTTTGGTCTTTGTCGTTTAATCTTGAAGTTTGTACTTTGATCTTTACAGGTGCCTCAAGCAGCTGTTCCCGCGTGTCCGCTACATGCGCATCGAGTGAAATTGGGAGCTCGGCAACCGTACCCCAGATGCCTACAGTATGCCGGCTACCTACAGTATCCCTCTTCATACAAACCTCATACCATAACGATCACTCGATAATCGATATTGTTTCATCGCCCCCGAAGTACCACAGTACTCGATAAAACAAGTCAGATGTATTCTTGTCATGATACTTCATTGAAAAAAGACAAAACTTTGTTCCGATGCCGGGAATCGAACCCGGGCCTTGCGGGTGAGAGCCGCAAATCATAACCACTAGACTACATCGGATGATGGGATGCCTTTCACTCAGATGTTAGGAGTGCCCGCATTCGCAAGAAATTTCCGATGAATCGCCTCTCACAAGTCGGTATAGTCTGTCGACCGTCTCTCTGAACGGACTCTGTACTAGGGTGGCCTAATCCGGGCCAGCACGGGACCGGGACCAAAAACGGTACCGGTCCCGTTTTCGGTCCCGGTCCAGGTCCCGTACGGGTCCAAAAATCCATTTCGGTCCCGTTTGGTCCCGCTGGTCCCGCGAGACCATTTCGGTCCCGCGGGACCGGGGAAGGAAAAATACAACACAGTAAGAGGAATCGCACTTGAATCGTGTTTATTTACATGCAATATCACTAGCAAGTGCTGAAAAACTAATATTTATACTTTTCGAAGAAATTTTTTTCCAAAATTTTATGGAAATGTGTTTAGAGGGATCCCTTGTTCCCGAAATGCTATTCCACTTTCACAAAACACTTATCCGGGCTCAAATACTCCATTTTTAAAGTAATCTTACAGTGGTCCCGCGGGACCGGACCCGCGGGACCGGCAGTGGACCCGCGGGACCAAAACGGTCCCGCGGGTCCCGGGACCAAACGGGACCGCACTCTCGCTTTTTGAGTCGGTCCCGGGACCAATCCGGTCCCGGGACCACGGAATTCGGACCCGGATTAGGCCACCCTACTCTGTACACCTGTGGACGTGTTGCCTCAGCTGCTATGTATTCTCTTCTATTCACTCGCCATTACATGGTTTCAGATCTCCAGGAAGGGGTCGAGGCGGATCTTTTTCACGCGTTCGGTCACTTTTATCGACTCCTTCTGAAAGTATGAAAACCATCCTTGTCCCTTACGCGCTTACTGAACTTGCATAGTATCACGCGCACGGAGGCTCTTTTGCTTTTTGCACAATCGGTATTCGCTTGCACGGTATCAAATGAAGGATACCTTGGGCAGGAAAGAATTGCATGTATGTTGGCACCACGGTTGGACAAGTAGAGATGTAGCGAGTGAGGAGGGCAAAAGAGAGGAACAGGCAACGAGAAATATTCTTGGCGCGGTGCCAACTGGAAACCACCCCTCTCCATTCATTCGGTAGATCACACACCAGCCACCCTTTCATCGTTCCTCTCTCTCTCTCTCTCTCTCTCTCCTCACTCCCGTTCGCTCTCACGAATAATTATTTGCTCTCTGACCCATGTATTCAGCGCGCCAGGAAATAGAGGGAGAGAGGAGTGGAGGTTTCTATGGCAAAGGGGAGGAGGGAGAGAAGGAGAGAAGAGGGAGGGGTGAAACGAGAATCCACATGTTCCATAACCTCCCGCCATCACGTTGGCACCAGAACCCGGTGGTCTCTAATTACCTTGTGATGATGTAACTTGATACCTTTATACTCATCTCTCGTATGCAAATTTCTTTTCGCTTTGGCTTGTCCCGAATTATGCGTTCTCTCCCTGTTTCATTAATATGAATGTTTCTCCCACAATTTTCCGAACAACAGCTTCCAAGACCCGCATCGTTCCACATACAAGACAACCCAACGGAAAGGGATTTGCAATGAGAGAGCGTGTAAATTTGAGAGAGACTCTCTCTCACTTTAGCACACTCTCTTACCCTGACCTCTTTCTGGACATTTCGAATCGTGCTGACCCTTTCGTGTGCCCATCCCCACTATGCCACATTGCGCCCATCATTTCCCCGGCTACATGTCCAGTAAAGTGTCCGATTTCGTCTAGATAATGGCTAGGCTCGCGACGGGCGCGTCGCAACGAGATTAGGGTGGAGAAGGGCATATTATTTCCTCCGCCGGTTCGCACTACAGATAGATTCTCTCACTTTTGCCCACTCTGTCGCCCTGACCCTTTTTGGAGAGTTGAAATCGTGTAAGAGGGTGATGACGAGACAAGTGCAAGAAGAGGGGTAAATGTGGTTGAACATGGTTATTAAATATAGAAATTCCTCAAAAAATCGAAAGCTTAACGGCTACATGTAATTCTAGCACACATTCCTCTTATACTTTTCCTTGTTCGCGTTCACTAACGAGAAAAAAATCATCTCACTGTTGCAGATTCCTCACAACTTTCGAGCGTACATCTCTCTCAATGCATTGTATCTTTGACAATTAATTTCGCGCATACTTCTGAAGTACTTCTGAAGACCTTTAATGTTCGCAATGACGTGCGTAGTGAGCCTACGCAATGTTGCAGCCAAGCCCCTCAGGCTGTCTCCACTCTCTTCATTCCCCACGCTCTCTCGTCCTCTATCTGTCTGCACCCTCCCACTTCGCCCCTATATCTCGCACTCTAACAGTCTGAGCTATCCTCACTCTTCCAAATTTCGAGACCTCTTCAAGGACTGCCACCATAAAAGGAGGCATAGAGAGAGAGGGGGAACGCTTTTCCCTCCTCTCCACCCTCCCGATTTCGCGTGCTCTTTCTTCGTCCTTCGCTGTCTGGCCTCTCCCACTTCCTCCTTGTCTCTCGCCATCTTTGTTCCCGCATTATCTCTCTCCACACTCTCTGTGCATGGATAGTCCATCTGCCCCGCAGAATTCACTTTGCCGCTGAGTCTATTACTGAAATATTAGTCCATTATCGTCGCAAATTTGCAGTTTTCTAATGCTGTGCAAATTTCAGCGGTGCATGTGCACCCTCTGAGGTCGGAAAACTCGTGTAACTCAGCTCAAACTAGACGAAATCTCTCCAATCAAGAAGGAAAATGTTCCAAACGTGGCTTGCAATCCGTGTATCAAGTTTGGAAGTTGTAGGTTCACTAGGAATAAAGTTATGAAAGGGTGCATAAAACTGATGTGCACCTTGCACCCCATGAAATTTGCGCAGCATCAGACTGATTCCCAAAACTCGGTTCTCCAAGCTAAGAACCAGAACTTTCACTACTGATCTGCATTTTTTCTGAATAATTAATAATTTCGATGTTTTAGGTTATCGGACTATTTGTTCAACAATTCGTATTATGAAGCTTGCGTGTATGTACATTAACCCCCTAGAAACATCTCTTCCTTTTCAAGAGTTTTACTCGACAGTAGTGGTGGAGGTACTTCCCAAACTAGTCTATACCATCTTCTCTCCTCTTTTTACACACTCTCTCATCTGCTCTAACCACTCAGAGAGCACGCCAATCGAGGAGACATTGTCCACTTTACCAGTGAGTGTGTTAATTCGTCTCGCCCACTCTGCCTTCTCTGCCACTCTCTTCACAGTTTGCCGTCCCTCACTATAATGCACCATAATCTTCGCTGCCGCCCGCTTCCTCTGCGTCTCTCACCTCTTCTCGCACTCTCGCTCTCCTGCCAACCGCAATTATGGACTTATACCTAGAGCCGATGTTTGCAATTCGACCATAACCCCAATGACCGGTTACGTCATCACTAGGCAATCATTAGCTGAAATTTCTTCAGAGCTCACATAAATTGGCTGCAATTTCACGCGAATCTTCCGCGCTCTCTCCGTTTCGCGTGCTATCGCGCCTCATCTGATTGTCTCTGCGTCTCCTCACTTTGTCCACTCTCTAATCGTCCTTGAGCTGAGGGCTTCTTAGGTCCTTGACCGCTTCCGTTATACTATACAATCTACTCGGAGAGAGGGGGAGTAGACTGGAAAATAAACAGTGCGAAATCTATTGCATATTCACCGTGACGGAGGGCTTTACGGAAGTGGCCTTTTCAGAACTCATGAAATATTTTTTAACGAGTTGCCAAACAAGCAAAGAACTCTAAACGACCATTTCCAAATAGATTCAATGTCGGGCACGAAATACTACGGTTTGACAAATCATGTACATTAGACATTACACCGCAGAAGGTCATGTAATTATTGGAATGCTATTTTTCACTATTCCAAAATCCCCTGAGTGCCCACTGTGTATCGACTTGTTTTCATCCTTCTAAGTTCGCTCTACAACGCGAGAAAACATTTTTGGAGCCTTCCGAAATTGCTCCATCAATAAGTGTGACACAAATGAGTTCTAAAACGACTTTCAGTTCTCCATGCTCACGTATGAAACCGGTAAAATCGCGTATTTCTTATCACAAAAGGTCAGGCAATTTCTCGAATTCTATTTTCACTAATCCGAACTCCCTTGAGTGTCCGCCTTGTCTCGCCTTGTTTTCGCATTTTTTCTCGATTTCAACCTTCTCCCAACTTCACTCTATTCTCGCTCGCTCGCGACTCTATTTTTCGCCTACTGCTCTTTTTCCGCGAAGCGCATCGATTTCGGAAGTTGAATTGAGAGACTATTCCGGCCGCATTATTTACGCGCCGTTCCGACTATTCGCCAGTTCCTCATGTCTACATGTTTTCAGTTAGTTTTTTTCTAAGAATGCGTTCTTTTTGTCGAATTTGCGTGTTCCCGCGGCATAATTCAGCATGCGGCTATTTCGGGGTTACGTCATCACTAGGCAATATTTACGCGTTGCACTAATTGTGAATGTGTGTGTGTGCCAGCAATAAGGAATGAATGAGCGTAGTTTCCGAGCGCGCGCGTCCCTCTTCCTATTGTCTAAGAAGAGGATGGGGAAGAACCTTGATTAGGCATTCATAGGACATTCCCCGATCCATGTCTTCTTTCCTCGTCCATACATCTTCTCCCGCTAGTCGCGACCATTCCTCACTTCTAGACAACGACTATTGATTGACGACTCGAACAAATGATGGAAAACCACCAAGCAGGTTTGTGCGAATTTATGCAACAAAAAAAGTTTTTGAAATCGCTAAAATTCAAACTTAGAAGATCCGAGCTGAGGAAAGCTCTTAGAAAATCGTTTAAAACAGAAATTAGATTCCCACAGATCTCAGATTCTCTAGTGACTAATAGAATCCCGCTCAAAATAATGTATGAATAGCTAACGAATTTGCACTAGCGCGCGTGCATAATTGGAATAGATTTGTTTTTGGGTGTGTTAAGAGCGGAACTAACAGCGGGGTTCCTCTCGTCAAGACTGCTTTAACTGTCTTTGATAGGAAGTTAGGCGGAAATTACCGTTGACACACGCTGCATTTGGAACTATTTCTGTCTTGAACGCTCAATTTTTTTTTCAATTTTCAGGTCCCATCCACTTTTCACTCCTCCAGAAAGGGGTTGCATCGGGAAAAAAAATATAAATTTATTCTGCCTAGTGCCTTCTTTTTCGGGGAATTTTCTATACATATTTTCCTATTTGAGGAGTAGTTACCAAGCTTTTCGTAGTATGTGTTTCTGTTCCTTAATCTCCTCCCTTCTCCTTCCATTTCCTCCGTTTATGCGTGGCCGCACTTCCTCATATATACTTTTCTCCTTCCTTTTTCTGCGGGTTTCTGGATGAAGGAACTACAACATGAACGACGATGACATCAAAAGCCAATTTTCCTTCAGTTTCTCTTGCCTCTTCTCTCTCATTTCACCTCTGGAATGCACGTTTGCTTAGCGTCTTGTGCCCATTTTTCAATATAATTGGAACAGTGATGACCATTAGGCGCTTAAGGAGCGAAGTAATCACAATTATCGCAGTTTGAACCAGACTTACTTGATATTCACTTCGAAATAACTACTGATATTGCACACTTTTTCAAGTAGAGTAGTAGTGTGGAGAAGAAAGGGTTTTTAGAGAGAAAAGGTTTTATAGCTCACGATTTTTGAGGACTCGAAGCTAATTTCACTGTCACTGTGCACTTTATATTTTGCCTCTCATTCCGTCCGACAGACCTCGCCTCATTGTTTTCCACTTCCCTTCCCCCCTCTCCGACTCCATTTCGCCCTTAGAAAATGCATCAAATCCGCCCCTCTCAGTCGTTTTTCGAGTGGGGAAAAGGGAGAAAAGAAGGGGGAAAAGCACTCGTCTCGAGCAGAAAAGGGGAAGACAGCGTCAAAATCTCGGCGAATTCCCTCAAGAATTCCCCCTTCTGACGTCTATACTGACAGGACACACGGCGTTCTTGGCAAGATGCCAATAATGAATTCGCGGCGAGACCGTCACCCATATCCTTACTATTTTCGCACTCTATGGCTGTCGATCTCAATTTGAACGATTGCCTAGTGATGACGCAATTATCTAGCGCGCCTAATCTTGTTGGGCGCTAGTTAGGTGGGGGGCGGTGGGAATTTGCACAACTCCCCCGCGCTACCAACTACTGAATTCGTAATGCTTTATTTCCCTGCTTTCTGCGGCGTCACAAAGACAACAAGGGAAAAAAGGAAGACTGAGAGTTACTCTCTCTCTCTGTCTTCATTTCTCAATTTCCTCTGTTTTCCGTGTGTTCTCAAAAAAAATGGCCAAAGCCGCCGCCGCGAAACGACTTTTGCCATTGTTTTTCTCCCCTTTTTTCCTCGTCTTCCTCTTTTTGTCTCTGCAGTATCTATGAAAATGGCGATATTATTAACAGTATCGCGGTTATTGCGGCTACTTTTTTGGGATGTGACTCTGAATCCGAGTCGCATGCCGGGGTGGACTGTGCGGTTTGGCTCTGGAGGAACTTGGCGAATTCTCGTTTCACTCCCCCCTCTCTCTTCCTCTCTTTCTCTGCCCACTCTCTTCGTCTATCGATCTCTCTCCCCTCTCCTCTCTCTCCCTTCTGTCCCCTCTCTTCCCCCTAGGGATAAACGGACCGAGCGCAAGACTCATCCCTCCCCTCCCTTCTACTCTGCCTTCAGTCCTAAATTTCGTTCGAACAATTCTCCGCTCGTCCCCATTCCAATTTGAAACCCCAAAGAGCCTGCTCCCGCACCGTTCGGTTTTAATTATTTTAGGAATTGCGGGAAGAAAGGATTCTTCTTCCTCCTTCCATTCTCCCTCTCTCCTAATCTATTCACCCCAACTGCGTCTATGACCACTTGAAACGAGAAACCCCGAAGTAGTTCGAGAGTAGTTAGTTTTCCGGTTGCGCTTCTGCGAAAAACGTTCAAGACGCGTCTGAAACCCCTTGCAATTTTATGCTTGATAAACCTGGAATGTTCGCATGTTCAAATATGAGTGGGAGACGGATGAATCATCATTTCTAAAATGGTTGAAGCGAAGAGAAACACTATAATTGCGCCGTTTCTTCGTTCAAAACCCATTCATCCGCGCAATATTCAGACACAGCCACGAAATAGTGTAGCAATCAAGCTACCGGAGTAACGCTGAAATAACCTCTATTTATACGTCTCTTTCCTGTAGCCTCCCCTAAATATAGACTGTATGTGTTTTATTGAGTTCACATGCCACTCATATTTCAGTTCGCAAAATAAATAATATTTTCACTCCGGGTACTCATTTTGGATTTGTTGCTTTCGGTCTCGTCAAGATTTCTGTGGTTACTGTATCTTATTATTGATTGTCCAGATGCGATGACTTCCTGTTCCTCTATCGATGCGCTCTTCTTCCGTAGTGTTCACCGCGCCCGGGACTGCCTCGCCGCCTGAGGTAAGTGATCTCAAGAAGCCTAAAGAAAGGATCATTGAAAGACAGAAAAAATTAGTGCTCAATCTTTTCTGTCTTTCAATGATCATGTTATTTGAGCCTACTCGGCAATGAATAGAGTTTACTCAGAAACAAGTTGATTCCTAAGAAAGGAGTAAGGACGAAATAGTGCGCAAAAATGAATCATTCTAGAAATTTTTAAGTGATTTTTTTCTTCATTTTTTTCCGCTTTTACAATATTTGATATTGTTAGTAAATAATGGTTTTTAGTTGTAAGCGACGCTCTTCTTTATTTTATGTATACACATTCCAGGAGTACATCGCTGAACGCGAGAGGCTCCAGCGAAAGCTCGCTTCCACTCTAAGAGCAGCGATGGCTACTCTAGTAAGTTGTTTTTTTCAAATCTTTTTCTTCTAAAAAAAGCATTTTCAAATCTAAAAAATTGCCCCGAATCCCGAAATGGAAAGGCAATCTTCGAAAGTGTTTGTTGATCCACCCGAAAGTGCATCCTCCTAAATGTACTACATGATTCCAAACCTACAGACAAGGGTTAGGGCGAGAGACTATGCAAAAGTGAGAGAGTCCCTCTCGATTTCACACGCTCTCTCGCTTTAATGCCCTTTCTGTAAGCTTGACCAGCCTGTGGAATGATGTGCTACGTGAATCTTTGCAGAGCCTCTGTGTAAAGCTCTCAATTCTCCTCGAAATTTTGCAGTTATCGCTGTTTTACGTCCTTTCTTCGAAAAGAAAATACACTTGTGTTGTCATAAAAGTTAAAGATACTGAGAGCCTCTATGCGATTTCTGAGCTTCTCTTCTAGAAAGCAGAGAAAAGAGAGGAAGATTTGAGGGGAGAAGAGAATTGAATCTTCGTGGGACTCACAAAATCCCAGCACATTGTGAGTGAGTGTGTATGTTTGACCTGCTAAAAGCATGGATGCAAGAGAAAGAGAGAGAAACAATGGACACCAAATCCCGACAGAGAGAATCTCACATGTCAAGTTGGCTCAGGCGTGAGGGATTTGGTAGAACTGTTTGGCCAGTAGTCCGACTGTGAGACGGGGAGGGAGAGAGAGAGAGAGAGAGAGAGAGAGAGAGAGAGAGGGAGAAACAGTTCAAAGTGAATCCCTATCGACTGTGAATGTTCCCGTTTCTCGACGTGGCCGCTAGGATGTCCAAGGTTGCATTTCTATTTTGTTTTGTTTTTTTTCGGACAATTCCGGTATGTTTCAAGAAATATTCAAAATAGTTCATCCAGCTATCTAGTTCTTCGTTATGATATGCTCTTCAAGTATACCATATTAAATAATAGGTAAAAATAAAAGTAATGTTTGAAAACTTTGATAAAAGTAATGTTTGAAAACTTTGATAGAAGAACAAATGAATGGCTTGAAACAAAAGTACCGCTGCCAGACGTTCGTGTAAGAGCAATGCATAAGAAGTGGAGTTGGGCTAGAAGACTTGCTGTACTTAATGATGATAGATGGGCGGTGAGAACTGTTAATTGGACACCAATCGACCGAGAGCGGCTTGTCGGAAGGCCGAAGATGAGATGGCGAGATGAAATAGTAAACCGAATGGGATCCAGATGGGCTAATACGTGCAGAAGATACCCCGATTTGTGGAACAGAAGCATCATTCAACAGGCTCACGACCTGAGGCTTGAATAAATGATTTGATTTGATTTGATTTGAAAACTGAACTGTGTTTTACTGTGATATCTAGTAGGCTCATCGATGTTTTCGCTTTGCGCTTATTATAAGCTAGACTCAGCTTCGAAATTGTGTTTTTTCTTTGATATTTTTCAAAGGGACGAAACATTTATCGTCATTTCCTTAGGCTGATATTTGATTTTTTTCACATTATTGACTAGGAATTTTAGTCTTTCTAAACAGTTTCATATTTGATTTCTCCGCAGGTTGGCAACATTGAGAACGCGGACCTCGTTCTCGTCTCAGCCGACGGCAAGAAAATCCCCGCACACGAATGCATTTTGAGGTTGGTTTCCTCTGCGAAAATATCGGGCAAGTGTTGTGCAAAAAGCGCGGCACAAAAATATTGAACATCTAGAGCACAGAGAAATGTGAATCATAAATAGGAAATTTTTCAACGTGAAAAAATGTGATGATTAGAAAACCATCATTCGTACCACTGTATAGAAGTGAAAAGTGCCTGCGATTAGCTGTCCCGCTATAATAATCATAAAGGAATATCTAGAGCACAGATTACTTGATGGTGCAGAGCGCGAGGACATTTGCGAATTATGAGCTAGTTATTTATAATTTGCTGTATTTATGATTTATAATTTACAAAGCAGAATATGTAAATGTCTTTTGCAGGGCACGCGCTCCCGGGTTCTACCAACGCCACGTCGAGGCGACAGTCTCCGTCATGGAGAGACAGCAGGGCAGTGGACAGCCAAGAGAGGTGAGACGAGGAATTTATCGAGAATTGACTTTTTTCTCCTTCAAAATGTCGTGGAATCTTGAATGCAAAAATTGGTAAACAGCTGTAAATGAAATTCTTTATAAAACAAGGTGGAAACAATTTTCGATGGCCAATCATAGTTTGCTAAAGCCGTGACTTAGTGATAGTGATTAGTGATAGCGTGAGAGAGATGTGCTAAGCTTCGGAATGTGAATATGCTTTTTGAAAATAAATAAATATACTAAAATTAAATACAGGTGGCAATCGGCGACATCGACTCTGCCGGTCTCGAGTTCTTCATCCATTCAGTGTACACCGAGGACGAGATCGCCCTCTTCCCCTCGACGACTGAGGGAGCGGAGGAGCGTCGTGAGTTAATTAGATAATTAATAGGTTAATTACTCCGATCCAAGGATTGAATTCTTGCCTGAAACATATCTCAATCGATCGTGCACACTGCCTTCCTTACCAATCGCTAACTAACTATTTTTGGAAAAAAACTCAGTAAAAAGCTCCACTGACAGTATGCGAGGAGTGCCACAGCCGCGTGGTGAGAGGCCTGAAGGCATCACGGTCGTTGAGTCACATCACACCCAAACTCAGAATCACTTACGGTAACAGATTGAGTGTGCGCTTACAATGCCATTCACATCGAGTTTTGTCAGTGATATGCACGCAACAAATCGAAGTAGAGTGTGTCGCTTGAGGACAGCACTGTGTGATGATATGCACAATATTTCACGCACCCTAACCTCCCAAAAAGGAGTGTACACGAGATTCTCTCTCATTTTCCTGCAGTCACCCAATCCACCCTGCCTTTCCGAAGGTTCGGGATGATAGCGCGATCGCTTTTTTTAAAAATCGATACACATCGTACTTTGCAAGTGCAAGATAATTTGTTGTCAAAATAGGAGCTCCATCATTAATATGCAACAATCTGTTCGCTTAGCCTATCAAAGCTGAGCTATCCTCTGTTCTTTAATTGAGTTCCTCCTAAAGACTATCTAATTAGTTGAGATATCTAATTGCAGGAGATAGCGGTTCGCGCAATTCTAATCGCTCCTTTGCCATGGGCGAAGATGAAACGGATATAGAAGAATTCCGCTCGGATATGGAGGATTCGACGCATCGAGACCCCGCACCGAGAGGAGATGCAGTGCCTGAGGGGAATCAGGTGATTACTTAGGATTTGAAAAAGAATGCATACACCTTACTATGACTCTTACTATGACATTGAAACTTTCAGAATAGTTCAATCGTTCCTTCAATATTCTCTCATGGTTCACATTTCGTTGTTTGCTAGATCATGCCTTTCAGATGATGATGCAGCACGTGCAGCAGGCGGCGCCGCTCATGCAGCCGCAGCAGTACCAGCTGCAGCCAGGCATGATGATGCAGCCTATGCAGCATCCGCAGCAGCTGCAGCATCCCGGCTGCTACGGCGAGCAGGAGTCGCTGCGGCAACAGCTGTCTCGGCAGTCGTCAGCGCCCATGGTTAATTTAAAAAAAAATAAATAAAAATTGGAATTTTTTCGCAAGAATAGAAAGTGGTTTTACGCGAAATTCAATAAATTTTACCTTTTTACCAGACGGATCATCTGGAAATCAATAATCCATCCAATCTACAGTACTCGGCGCCTCCTGCAACGATGACGTCATTCCGCGACCTTGCGACGGGATCACCGATGAATTCGTCCATTTATTCTCTCGGCGGGAGAAGCGAGGTATTTATCCTTTTTTTATTCTCTAAAAATACCTGAGAATACATACGATATTTGCCCCGTGTAGAGTATATCTCTAGAATCGCCGGTGGTCGGTCCCGTAGCATCTTGTGGCCGGGCGTCGGGCGGCCGACAGCCGGCCGCAAGATGCTACGGAACTAACCACAAAATGCTACGGGACGGACCACGAAGTGCTACGGGACCGACCAACAGCGATTCTAGAGATTATAGATAAATGATTCCAGTAATAAGTAACAACAACCCTTGTGGAATCGCTCTTCTTGAGCCAATGAAACACATTCGGAAACTTTGTGGATTGTGTTGGAGGATTAAATGTGTGAAATGTGAACTTTTAAGATCAAAAATATTAAAAAAATCATCTGTAGATCGGTCCCGATATCCCCGAAGAGGAAGAGGACAGTGACAGGAGAGATTCGGCAAGGACTGAAGGTACATTGCACCATTCGAATTTCCGCTTTATTTGCAATCTGAGAGCTTCTTTCCCTGCAACAGTTGCCTACAAAAATAAGAAGTATCTTAATACACGCGGGTTTAATTGTCGCTGCATGTATGATATCTTTGAGGTGTTAAACCTCCAATCAACCTATCATTGCACTGCATTTCAAACTCTGGGATTGCGCCAAAAGAATGTGGCCGCCTCACTGAAACCTGAATACAGTAATACTGAATAATACAATACTAATACAATACTGTATTATTCTGAATAACCTGAATTATGCTGCGCTAATTTCTTCGGGGAAATTTCCCCATCAAAAGGTGGGAAACTCGTGTAACTCAGCTCAAACTGAACGAAATCTCTCCAATCAAAAAGGAAAATGTTCCAAACGTGGCTTGCAATATCTGTATCAAGTTTGGAAGTTGTAGCTTCACTAGGAAAAAAGTTATGAAAGGGTGCATAAAACTGTTTTGCCCCTTGCACCCCATGAAATTTGCGCTGCATAATACAGTACATTTCAGTTTCCCACTCCTCTTTCATTCGTCTCGACTCCGCCCCCGATCACTCCGATCGATCAACTCCTGTTGTTTCTCCTACCAAGCGACAGAAGGCCATCTTCCCCATGTTCATCGGCATCGGTGAAATCGATGACGCAGACAGAATGCCGCCTGAGGGGATACGGTAAGCGCCAAGGAATACTGTAGGTGTTATTGATTTAAATGACTACGCTTGATGTAGCAGAAAGCAGCAATTTGATATAGCGGTTATGATGCCTCTTGAGGGAATAGGGCAGGGGTTATTAATTTATATTCTAATTGAGCACCCCCAACCATCTTAGAATGAGAAGCTCATAATATGGCAGATTTGTCATTTCTTTTACTACGGAAACAATCATGTGCTGAAAGGAGTAAAATTGTGTAATTGATGTGCAGAGGGATCAATTCACTTGTGAAATGGTTGACATAATACAACACAGTCGAATTGCACTTGTGTGCACACATTACGCGAAGGTTTAGTGAAATTCGGAGTCCATCTCCTCCCCAAATGGTTCCTTTATTTCTTGATAAATTATTACATTTTAAATTTCAGAGGTCGAGCAATGATGGCGAAGCGACTCTCAGTCGCATCGCTCACCTCCCTCACATCAATAGACATGATGACAACGTCGGAAGGTGAGTTAGCACATGATTCCAAACCCACAGACCAGGGTTGGGACGAGATAGCACGCAAAAGTGAGAGAGTCCCTCTCGATTTCACACGCTCTCTCACACCAAAGGTTTTTCTGGAAGGTTGACCGGCCTGTGGAATGATGTGTTAGAAGTTAAATAGCAACATTTTTTTACTGACTTGATAACACCAAACATGAAACTGCTTAGACAAAGTTCGAGATGATAGATTTTTTCCTTTGATTATGTGCAAGACAGCAATACTTTGCTGGATCCAATATTTTTACAAGGAGGCTGAAACATATGCGTATACTGTTCACTTGAATTTAAAAAAAATTAAACTCACTAATTCTCCATGTATAACTCTGTTTTCTCTCCCCAATGTGTCAATCCCCCAGATTAAAGGAGGGGGATCAGAGGCGACCATCATTGTTCCCATTGGGAAACGTCGGCCCCTTTTCCCTGTGCCCCACTGGCTTGTTAACGGGGATCCAATGCTGCAAAAACAGACAATCAAATAATTGTTGACGGATGAATCAATATACTTCAGTTCACTTGGATCCGCCGGAGAAGCATCCTTCATGCCCGCTTGCTGCTGATCTACTAAGAATGTACCTGGATAATATCGACACTGATGTAGTGATCAAAACGGAGAACGGAGACCTTTTTGCGCATAAGTGAGCATTCTTGCATTTCATATCACGGTGAAACATCCAGAAAGGGATTGGGAGTGAGAGTTTGTGAACAAATCTGTCAGACTTCCCTCCTTTCTGCCATGTGGAACGAAAAAAATTTTCTTGCATCTCACAATGTTCTGGTGCCTCAAGGAATGTAAGGCAAACGAGCAACGAGTGTCTTTTCCTAACCAGGAAAAGGCGCCCAAGAGGCGCTGTTCGGCGCCATTTCCCAATTAGGGAAACACACTACGTGGACGCTTCCCTGACAATCCGAACATTGTTATCTTCATCCCGAAAAGAAGAAACTCTAATTACGATCGATCCTTGTCAGGTGCATTTTGTCAGCGATGTCACCATTCTTCCGACAGCAACTGAAGAAATCACCCAAATTGGAGATGAAGGTACCCCTATTTTTGATTATTCATCGGTTTTTAAGTAACGATGTCCGCTTTTGACAGCGATGAAGCTGCTTTTAAGACAAGAAAATGAAGATGGGCACGATCTCAATTGCAGGGCTACTCGAAAAACACGGTGCACTTCCTACTCTCTTTCCTGTACGGCGGAGTGACGACCATTCCAGATGAGGTAAGAATTGATTCGATTTTCGAAATAAAACGATCGTGATAATCATATTTTCTCGACAGTAATGGATTAACGGGTCTTGTAAAGCGATATGCAGCAGTATAATTGTTCTGAGATATTGAAATGTTCACTATATTCGTCGGTGGCCGGAATAGTAGCATATTCCCGCCTACTAGTGGCAGCTCATTAGTCCGTTCAATGGCGGACAGATTCTACTCGTTCGACCACTGAATACTGCTAACACTAACAGCTACTCTAACAACCAGCGATTGTATAGCTGTACCTTGCTATTACAAATTTACGAGCACTCGTTCGAAATAATAAAACGTTCCGTTGATAATCCGTGCTACGAGAGAGCATGGCAAAGTGAGAGACAGGTCGAGGTATAGAAAGAGAGTACACCACCAGTAGTCCATTTCATGGATGCATCATTTTAAAATTGTAATATTCCAGGTGGACGTCTGGGAGGTCGTCTCGCTCGCCACTCATCTCAACCTCAAACACCTCGTGGACCTAGTAATTCTGCACATAAAAATGACCCGCTGTCACTACTTTCATCGGGTTAGCACATTATTGTCGCAAATTCACTTCCTTTGATCATTTTCTAAAGGAATAGACGAATTGCAGTTATTGTTCCTTTCAATGGCTACAAAAATACTTTAAAATTTTTAGATGAAATTATTAAAATACACTAATTTTGGTAACCTTCAGCCGTGTTCTGGCTGTGTCTCTGCGGCCTTTGACATTCTCCCTCATCTGCAGTCAATTCGCTGCCTGCGTCCTCTCTATGATGAGGTTTGTATCAAAATTAATTTAAAGTTAAACAGACCCCATTCATGTCCAGTAGGTGTTTGCATCACCGCAAATAAGAATTCCGAGATTCATTTCTTCCTAGTGACTGGTTGTGTTTCACTCCGTATGTATCAGGAGAAATGCGAATGAGTTTGTACTAACGCTTTTGCATCTGTTTCAACAAAAAAAACAAACAAAAAAAGTCCAAAAACAGTTGACTTTCACGTCATAGTATCTCATGCCGAAAAGAATACCAAAACTGTAAACATCATAACAAAACTCGCGAAATTCTCTTAGGCGCCAAAATCTAGATAGTCACTACCTTGACTACATATATCAATTGTAAAATGATACGTTCATGACATGGACTACTGGCGGTGTACTCTCTATCTACATATACCTTGACTTGTCTCTCACTTTACCTTGTGTTTGTGAACTTATAATAGCGTCTGAACTTGAGATTGTGGAGGATACAATTTTTTAATATGATAGAGATGGGCTGTCTAGATATCGACATCTAAGAGGGTTCGAGCTTTGTGTATCGTTAACTGGAGGGACAAAAGTTTGCCGCGCGAAATAATACATTTGTTTTATTGACAATACCGATTATTATAACTTTAATTTTTTAAATATTTGAAGAATTTGCCCTAGATGAAGGTAACATGCCCTCGATGCCTTGGGAAAGCTTGGGTTACGTAATCCCACGTTGCAGCTGGTTTACCGGCTTGCCCCATCTATATATGTATTCGAGCTTTTGTCATTCGTCACGAGCGGTCGCCTCTCCATTTCGTCCGATGGGGAGGTGGAATTTCCCCTAGTTCAGCCCCAGGCTCCCTAGTACCCCTCGTCTCTACTATCGACTAAAGAAGACTGGAATCCCCATCCAAGCCGGAGTGGTCGCCGTGTGATGGGTATGACCTACAAGTTGAATTGATCCTCACTATCCGTATACTTGTTGATTCTCTCTAACACTAAGATCGATGACTCGAGTTTGGAGGACTCTGGCTCTAGCTCCAATCCAAGATCCCTGTTTCGCACGAGATTCTAACGGATGGGCCCTTCGCCATTGCCTATTCGATATCGGGATCATCTCTGATTTCCACTCATTCTCGACAAGAGACCGATCTTCATTCCGAAAACCATTCAAGATGATTCGTTCGTCAGACGAAAATCAACCGAAGATACTGAGCCTTTTCAACGTCGTCAGAGCTCCCATTCGATCCCCTGTGAACCCCAATAGCCTCTTGATAAACGACTTAAAACTGAACTGAAAAAAACCCATCTAGCGTGGTCGCTTGCTTCTGTAAAATCGCTTGACAAGGCACTTTACCTTTTTAAATTTTTATGAACAATTTGCAGATGATGTCCTGGCAAGCTCGTCACTTCTCTCGCATTTGGAAATCGCGCGTCTTTCTCCACGCGAATGAAAAGTGGCACAAAGAGTGCTTCGACGCGGTGATTCAGTACATGGTGAGCGTGAGTGAAAAGTCAATGATTTTTTTCTTCTCCTTCGAAATTATTGTGACACTGGTTCAGAGAACGGTGTGTATACGATATTTTGAAAACTCCTTATGGTAGCTCCTACATCCGTCGCAGAGTCTTCAATTAGGCCACTAAACGGAATATATATCGTACGCCAAGAACACTTTGTACAAAGGTGCGACACGGTGTCGCACAGTGCGACACTTTTTCGCACCTTTTTCGCACTTTTCAGCTTCCGTTGAAATTCGCCTCGAAATAAGATGATTTTATGGTGTCGCTTGTTTGCGATCGATTCATATCTCAATTTGCTACCTCTCTGGTAAAACAAAATTTTAAAATAATAATAAATAAACTTTTAAGGGCTATTAAAAGAAAAATTTTAAAATTCAATCAGTTTTCAATCGAGAGCAAGGATACGGTGTATACTGTATCTCTTTAAAAATATATATGTTGACATTCGGTAGGACTGACGACTTATAAGAAAATTAGAATAGAAAATATCCATAATAAAGCAAATCAGTTAAAATCAAAACGAAGACAAACTACCGTAATCTCAACACGATGATACCGTATGACACATTCCGAAAAGCCGCGACTGTTGCAATATATAGCACATGATCCTTACCAAGATATTTTTAAATAGTGCTCTGCATGGGATAGAAGAGTTATATATCGAGCAGTACAGTAGTGGGCGCGCATAAGGTAGACTGCGGGAGTTTGGCTGATAATATAGTTTGTTTCGAGGTTTAAGAAAAAACTAGAATCAAAGCGTGCTTCGAAAAAATTTTTTATGACAACCATCTTATGCGTTAATTCTCTTACATAACCTGTGACCAATAATACATGTAATTATCCGTGCAATCAACCTGTATACAAACAACCTGTATTCGCCTACCGCACACCTTATGCGCGCACACTACTGTACTGCTCGATATATAACTCTTCTATCCCATGCAGAGCTCTATTTAAAAAATATCTTGGTAAGGATCCTGTGCTATATATTGCAACAGTCGCGGCTTTTCGGAATGTGTCATACGGTATCATGTGTTGAGATTACGGTTGTTTGTCTTCGTTTTGATTTTAACTGATTTGCTTTATTATGGATATTTTCTATTCTAATTTTATTATAAGTCGTCAGTCCTACCGAATGTCAACATATATATTTTTAAATAGACACAGTATACATGCTAAGCATGATATATCGATTCGATCACCGAGAAACTTGTGTTATCATTGTTAGTTGGCTGTCATAGACGAAAACGAAGTTCTGACCGATGCAATGGACGGTGAGAATGCCGAAAATCGATCAATAATCACAGGAAAATTATTACAGGTAGCTCTGAAGAGAGTTATAGACGCGCGGAACACCAAAGTGGAGAGTACACATCGCACCATTGCACCTACCGTATCCTTGCTCGCGATTGAAAACTGATTGATTTTTTAAAATTTTTCTTTTAATAGCATTTAAAAGTTTATTTATTATTATTTTAAAATTTTGTTTTACCAGAGAAGTAGCAAATTGAGATATGAATCGATCGCAAACAAGCGACACCATAAAATCATCTTATTTCGAGGCGAATTTCAACGGAAACTGAAAAGTGCGAAAAAGGTGCGAAAAAGTGTCGCATTGTGCGACACCGTGTCGCACCTTTGTACAAAGTGTTCTTGGCGTACGATATACAGTGGATGTAAGCACACCATCCAACCTTCCAGAAAGACCTTTGGAGTGAGAGAGTATGTGAAATCGAGAGGGACTCTCTCGCTTTTGCATACTCTCTCGCCCTAACCCTGGTCTGTAGGTATGGAATCATGTGTAAGGCATATAATTGCAGGATGACGAAACGCTCATCGACATCATCCTCAGCTGTGAGCGCCTGCAAACTTGCCTGCCACGAGTGAGATCCGAGGCTTCTACCGTAGTCGCCGGATATGTCAACGAGGTGAGCTAGAGGCATTTTGGGTAGGAAATAAGTCTTGTAAAAGTATTAGAACTTCCGCATGATAGCGTTTTCACTTCGAGTCTGATCGTACCGACTTTTTTCTGGGCCTATTGATGCATTTCACTGCAGATTCTCGACATGGCTCTACAATTTCTCGCCCACTCCTTCCACCTCGTCGTTACTAGCGAGTCTTTCGCCACTCAGGGAAAGGTAATTTTTATAATTACAAAAAAGGTGTTTTTTTGTAATTAGTACCCGAAATTGTATAGAATTCATTAGCAGCCATCATAAAATTATAGAGTAGTTCTTTGCAACTTCACGATTCGTTAAAAAATCAGAATCAATCGTAAATCACAATGTAAAACCCTTGTGGACCCTTGTGGTGTACGATAAATAAAATAAATAAATAAACTTTTGCTTCACAGGGTCTGGCTCTCAACGTTAACTTGCTCGAGGAGTTGTTACCTCCGCTCGTTCATTCTCTCTCCGCCGATGTAGCGATCAAATCGTATCTCGGCTTAGCGGAGATGCGGGAGGTCATGCGGTAATCGACTTTTCTTGATTCGCAGAAAATATTTTCCTGAAATATATCACAAAGCAAGCTCTAGTGTAGTAAGAATTTTTTCTGGAAACCTGATTCTATTGCATACTGATAACTATAAGCACAAAGTGCGTTTGTAGTCCCTCTGAAACTCATCCGAATTCTATCCGTTACAGATCATTCAATGCGAAACTCATTTCGATAACTGAATAGGGAGATATCACGCCTCTCACGAGAGGATCGAGCTGGCGATGGGAATGGGGCCAAAAAGTGATGTTGAGGTTTTCGTGGATTTGGGCCCTCTCAAGCCTGTCTGATAACCCCCCGAGGTATTGGAACCCACTTTTCATTCTGTGGGTCGTGGCACCGGGTCGGCTCTCCTGGTAGCCAACTTTGACCCCGATTTTCTCGATTGTGACCCCGATTCCCGTTGACCCCGATTTTCTCGACTCTTTCAAATAAGTGGCTTATGCTGAAAATAGCAGAGGATTGGTGTGTACTGTGACGTTTTTCAATTTCGAGATGATTTGAAATCAATTTCACACAGTTCAAACCGCTCATTTTCGAGCGCGGTGAATGAAATGAATGAAATGGTGCATCATTTTGTCTATGTTTCGTTCAACCACAGCGGTCTGATTATGACTTCAAATATTCTCGAAATTGAAAAACGGCACAGCACACACCAATCCTCTGTTATTTTGAGCGTAAGCCATTTATTTGAAAGAGGACAACGCCGTCTACAACATATCAAAAATCCAGCTGCTTTTTTTCCTACACTTTTGAAATACATGAGGTGGATTGTGGCACTGTTCAATGTCAATTTCAGGATAAGTGAATAGCATGGATCGATAGAGCTCGAAAAATGAGCCGGGGTGGTTCAGACATGATTTTTCACACAAATGGCCCACAGCCGAGATATTCGGGGTCAAAGTTGGGTACCAGGACAACCGACCCGGTGCCACGACCCACAAAATGAAAAGTGGGTTCCAATACCTCGGGGGGTTATTAGGCAGGCTTGGGAGGGCCCAAATCCACGAAAACCTCAATTTCACATTTTGGCCCCATTCCCAGAATACATCGATTTAGCTCGATCCTCTCGTGAGAGGCGTGATATGAAAAATTGTGTATTTGTTGGAAAAGAATATACTAAAATTTCATATTCATATTGGGGGCTGATTTATATAATTCATTGTTATAAAATAATAATAATAACTTCAGTAACACTCCTCCACGCCAGGACGAGCGCGGTTTCCCTGTGGAGGAGAATAGTCCGGTGAGATGTGTTTCACGAATCAGCAATATCCTTCCGTCTTCTGAGTGTCGCTGCGTTCTGTATTAATTTGTAAAAAAATTAAAATAACTAAACATGAAAAATATATTTTTGTGTGTGAACTAAGTTTTTTTTTAAATACGAAATTATATACGTAATACATGCAGCGTTTTGTATCGGTGGACTTTCGTCTGTCGTTCAGTTGTATTTAATTGTCGCTGCGTTCAACATCGCCTTATAAAAAAAATAACTAAGGAGAGACACAAAAACTCGTGTTAATGCATACAATAATTTTATAATTTTTATTATTTATAATATTCAGCGATTCGTCTCGTTGGTCTTTCGTCTGACTGATCTCGTTGATAAACATCTTCTCCACTTCGCCGCTTCAGTTGTAAGGGCGGAATCGTTCGCTATGCTGTCGGAAGCGGAACAGCAGAGGATTCACGACAGTAAGGAAACGCTTAATATTTTTTATTACTCAGAGAGCGAAGTCTCCAGCTTTCCTTACTCTGGAGTGTTCACATCTCCAATTATTAGGAGACTTGATGTCTCCATCTCTCAATTTCGCATGATCTCTCAGCTGGAGACAATATCTCCAGAGTAAGGAAAGCTGGAGACTTCGCGCTCTGTGTAGACTCTCGGGCATCACTTTCGTTGTCCTTTCTAATAATGAGCATCTGATCGCGAAATCCGTTCTTGTCAAGAAGTGTTTTTATTCGTAAATTAAGAATTCAATAATTAAGTTAATAATTAAATATTTATCACAGCTGGTCTCTTCGTGGAAATGCGACAGCCAAAGGCGACTCCGCCTCGACTTTCTTCGTTTTATCGAGTGCGTTTAACAATTTAACCGTCTCCATCGGGTCCAAACCGTACTGCAAAATAGGGCTACTTTTGAATATTTGTGGGGTATCAAAATAAGGTGCACAATTAACAAAGCACGAAACTTCTCAGATCGCAATTTCTCTGTTTCTCCGCAAACGACTTACTCGTAGGTCTAGTGTATAGAGCACCGTTTCGTTTGTATAGTCCGAATATATTTCATAGATAGAAAGAAGGCATAATTAGGAGTAGCCACCAAGCTTGTTTCATCCCTTTGTTAAGTGCGGGGATGCTGGTTCGGTACTGCAAATGCCTTCTGACATTCATCACCTCTGACTTAACGCAGCCAAATGGCCGATATTACTCGATATAACAACAGTAAAACGATTACAGAACCTGCATCCTTAGTTCCCAGTGGATGACTCCTTCCTGTGTTTTCATACAATCCTATAATTCCACTTCAGACCTACAAGCGATCGGCTTCAGCCGGAGTGCAACCGATGTCCGGCCACATTTTCGACGCGAGAAAGCGAACTCAATCGATCGAGAGGAGTCCCCAGGGCAGTCCCCAGCATGTGGTACGGGTTCTATAATCATTGTACGGCCTCAATAGGTCTCCTTAGATAGAGTGTAGCATATGGGGCTACCTGAATGGGAAATACTCTGAAACGCTGTCTTAATGAATAGGAGGTTTGCAGCGCCGGGAGCCAGCAGAAGTGCCGATGGAGCAGGACACGAAACCGGAGCCCAAACCGGAACCCAAACAGGAGCCGAGACCGGAGCCCAAGAAGGAGCGGGCGCAGGAGGTGGCGATGGACGTGTCGCCCTCTCCCCAGCCAACACCTCAGAACCTCTCTTCCTCTCGACCGTCCTCCTCGAGAGGAGCCAGTCCGCGAACGGCGGTGGAGAAGAAGGAGGAGAAGAAGAGAGTGGTTAGTTCAGTTGGATTATTATTGTTACTTGATAAATTATGGTAGTTTAAAAGATTCCCAGCACTTTCTGAATCGGAGAATATCGGAAACCGTCAGAAGGTTGGTGCTAGACCAGGCCTAAGTTGGCATTCACAAGCTGGTGCGGTAATTAATCGGATTGTATTGAAGGAGAAGTCCGAGCAGCGGCCCCCGACTCGAGAATCGTCAAACGCGTCAGTAAAGGAGTCCGTAACATCTAAGACGACGCCTCCATCGACATCGACAACCTCGGCGTCAACTTCTAAAGAATCAAAGGTGAATTATGTGTACCTACTTCGCCCTACCGATCGGGGAGGGAGAGGGCCTGAGCTGAAAATGCTAGCAAAAACGTGATGCAAATAATATTCAATTTTGTTTGTGGGTGTTTTGTTGAAGCAGATGCCTAGGAACTAGTGAAAACTCATTCTCACTTCTCCTGATACAAGCGGTGTGAAACACACCCAGTCACTAGGAAGGAATGAATCTCGGGAGGTTGACTTTAGGTGATGCAAACACCTACTCAACATGAATGGGCTGTTTATCATGTTAATTTTAGATTTATTAATATTATTTCAAATTGATGATATTGCAAATAATATTATACTTTAATGAAATCAGACTCATGCTTTGAGGTAATGAGTCTGATTTCATTAAATCAAACGGAATTCAAATTAAGAAGAGATCAGCATGCCCCTTGACCTTACCTCAAAGCATGAGTCTCATAAAGATTATTATTATTATATTTAATGAAATAAAAGTGTAATATTAACTTCAGGAAGCTCCGAAAGAGGCGCCAAAAGAGATGACTACGTCGGGGTCGAAGGAATCAACGAAAGAACCAGTGACGAGGAAGAGTTCCGAGGGACGGAGAAGTCCGGTGAAGAGCGCCTCCCGATCGAGAGTTATTGAGACTGAGGAGGTGAGTGGTATCACATTGTTTAAGCCTCCTTAGACAATTTTTTTGGGATTGTGAGCAATTGGAAGAATTCCGCTAGTCATACTCTACCCGTAGTTGTCAGTAGATTTCAGAGGCGCGTTTTCAGAGTGAGGAGGGGAGTTAAAACAGGGCTAAGATTAACTGCAATACATGGAAAGTGGGTGTTTGTTCGGTTGAGTTTCATTGAGGGTATAGTTGTATTGCGAACCACCTGGTTCCAATGCTGTTGGCTTTGGTGCTACACGAAAAAATAGTTTTAAAAAACAACCGAATCGTCGGAAGACGATGGACATCTGCCGACTGGAAATCTACAACGAATTCACAGGAAACGCCTAACCGTGGCAGAATAAATAATTGTAATTGAAATAATTATAATTATAAAATATTGTAGGGCGGTCGATTCGAGCGACAGCAGACTCACACCATCATCCAGCCGACAGAGGCTGCAAAGGCTGCAGCTGCAGCACTACTGCCAGGACCCAGTCCAAAGAAGGTCGGAGAGTTACCTCAATTGACAATCAATAGAAATACGCAATTATATAGTGCAATGGACTACTTTCCCGTTATCCATTTCAAAACTTGTCTTGGTGATTATGGTAACGTTTGAAAGATTAGGAAACGTTTGCTCCTGACAACGAATTAAATGTTTTACTACAGTATTTCATTTTCTTTGTCATTATCGATATGAATACGAAGGTCGTTCCGGAGAAGCCCAAGTCTGTCGTGAAACCGATGCCGCAAGAGTCGTTGGCTAAAGAGCGGACGCTGCCGCGCGTCGGCCCGCCCCCTGCTGCAGCAGCTGCAGCAGCTCCGACCAGCAGAGCGGCAGCCGCAGCTGCTGCAAAGGCTGAAGTAAGTGTATTGCGTTAGAGGAAAGTATAATAAAAACGAATAAAAATAATGTTTCGTTTCCTAGCCTACCCCCCCCCTAACTTCACTACCCAAATATCTTTTATTCTAACTAATTTCTTAAATTGCCGTCACACCTTTCGCGAGTGTGTCAAATAAATAAACAAATACATTGCAGCCGTTGAAAGCGCGGTCGTCCATTCCTCGCAAGGCTCCTGGAGCAGCTGCAGCAACAACCGGTCGTGCTGCAGCCGGGGCTACGACAAAGACTGCGACCGATACGACAAGTCGCCGGAGGCAACCAGAGGCAGCAGCTGCAGCATCACGTGCCCCGCGATCACCCAAGAACGCCCGAAAGACGATGGCTAACTAAGGAAACCTTGCTTGATTTAGATATACCTCTTACCGTATCTCGCCCCGACCCAATCGATATTCTAGTCTGCCGCCCAGCTGCCCGCTTACAGTACCTCTCCGACTGCAGTACAACGCTATTACCGTATACTTTTGGTTCTTCTCGGGACGCGAGCTTCTTGCTTGCTGCAGGGTGTGAATATGATCAAAAGTTGGCTTTAGACGATATTTTCGAATTAATTAATTGATTGTTTTTCTACGTGTACCGTGCGCATTTTCGCCGCTTCGTGTATTCAATGTGTTTTTCTTCAGCTATTGCATTTTTGTTGATAAATTTCTTAATTTCATTTTGCTACCTATTGATAAAATTTACTCGTTGTTCATCTAGAACATTCAAACACATCTTTCGTCATCTGTCGTAAGATTACAGTGAATTAGCATAGCTTGCTTTCAACGTTCTTTGGCCGGACTATTGTTAGAGAATTATAACGATTTTTCTAATGATAGTACTTCGCAAATACATCTCCATCTGATAAACACATCTACTGGTCAGGCACACTTATAGTCTGTCGAGGAGTATGTTTAATGGTCGTTCGAGATTTCTCTAGAAATTTCTAAATTCGGAAGAACTTTCAAAGAGCTATTAACTGTTTATTTCGAGGTTCGGTTTGTACTTTCGAAAACTGTAAATGCTTTCACTGTAGTCATAAGATGCGTCGCTGATCGGGCACAGTTATAGTTTATAGTTGTGTCGCGAGATCTCTAATAATTTTCTCTCTCTTTCTCTCTCCCATTTCTCTCATGATCCCAATCACACTCAGTCACGAGGCGCGACGGGGCACTTCCTTGAGAGGAGAAGAGAGAAGAGATGCGAAAATAGAGATAGAGGAGAAGGAGACGGGCAAAAAAGCGACCTCGTGCGTGTGTCTCAGTCAAACTGATGCAATTTAGCTGCAGATTTCGAGAGCGATTAGCTGCGGGAGACCATTCCGAAGCCATCTCCCTAGTTGAATTCGACCGCAAGTTCCGGTTAAACTTCCGTCGTAAACAAATGTAATCGAATAAGTAGAGTGAATACAAACATTCTTGGAATTGGAATTGGAGTGGCATAAAACCGATTCGACTACGTCGACGGACATCCGTTTCTTGACCCCCGTTCACAGTTATTTTTCTTGTATGCGATACTCTGACGGAATAAATAACATAAGGCAAAATCGAAACAAAAATAGAAGGCAAAATCGATTCTTTTCTAAAAGACGAAAGTTTCAATTGTGGTCGCTCGTTGACTTAACACACCTCTTGCTGCGTCGCAAAAATCTAAACAATTGGTTTGAGGAAGTTAAAATATAACATGCGATTCCATCCCAACAGAATGGGGCCGACATATTGGTAACGTTGAGTGAGTCCGTCCTGATTTTACATGTTCTCTCGTTCCTGGGCTCTTTCTTTGGCATTGTCCGGCCATTGTAATGATGTGACACATTCTATATTTAGTTTGAATTCCTACATGTATATATATATCGTATGTGAAAAAGAAAATGCACTTTCCACATTCCTCTTCGGTCCCTCATAGTATCCATTCAGCGAATGCTCTCACTGTCCGATGTTTTCCACTCGTCTATAAATGGGTTAGACGATGGGAGAGGAGCAATCTTCGAAAGTCACTCCATTCCCCCGCTAAATTTATCGCTTCACCCCAGCATTCAACTACGTCAACAGCGCAGAGATCGCTCTCAGTACCGAAAATAGCCGGGCACTTTTCATGAGCGCACACCAGTGAACCGCGCAAACACGCGCCACATCATCCGGAAAGGGGGTAGTGTGAAAGATTATGGGGACTCCAGTAAATTTAGGGACCATACAGTAATCTACCGATGCTAAGAAGTGGAACGTGTACCCACAAAAATTAATAAAATCCCCTCAACCCTTCAACCCTTCAAACCTTCAACCCTATCTGCGAAATTGTCTGCGAAATGCGGTGAGATTTCATCCTCGTTTTCGCATCCTTTGGTCCTCAATACTAAGGCCTCAATAGCACCGTATGCTTTGCAGTTTGTATCAAAATTCATCAAATGGGTCGCAACCTGGTTCTAGAGATTTGTAGTCGTCACATGATCCTCGAAATGTCAGCATGACAAATATGCAGCTGCGCTGAATAATATTGAGTTCCTGCATCCTCTGATCATAGCTTGTGCGATAACCACATGATTCCAAACCGACAGACAGGGGTGAGGGCGAGAGAGTGTACTAAAGTGAGAGAGTCCCTCTCGATTTCACACGCTCTCTCACTCTGAAGCCCTTTCTGTAAGGTTGACCGGTCTGTGGAATGATGTGTAACTGATCTTTTCAGCGCCCACGAAAGGAACACAACAAACAACCGTGATCTGTGACACGTTTCGTTTGCACACGAAAAGCGATAAAATCGCGATAACACCAACGATCAGTGAGTTGTTATCGCAGGAGCCTAGCAAACCAGTAACACCTAAACATAGGCAATCTATTCTGACGAACTTGTTCTTGTCGGAGAAAAACATCCCCGGAATGGGTGAGTCAGGTCGGAAGTCGCTGATTCGATGTTGATTAGTCTATGCGCATTGCGAAATTGTCTGCGAAATGCGGTGAGATTTCATCCTCGTTTTCGCATCCTTTGGTCTCGCTCTTCTCCCTTGTGCTAACCCGTTCTCTCCCCGCTACTTAAAGCCGGCAACCGTTCCCGCTCTATCAACGTACGTGCGTGGGCAGTAGTTATAGATATTCCATCGTACCTATGACCTACTGACCTCGAATCAAAGGACAAGTTTTGTTTGGTCTCAGAACGCAGTAGACCCCAATTCCCTGTGCAAATTATAGGCTGGGCTAAAACTATAATTGCGTAATGAACGATGTTATACTGCATTCACAAGTAGTGAAATGTACCCTGTGTCCGTACGAAAAAATACAAGTTGAGTACGAATTGGTCGTTTGACCCCACTGGTGGTACGGTAACCGTCGCTTGATCGAACACTGTGTTTTCATTCCGGACGCGCCCCTGTTTTCGCCTATTATTCATCGTTTCTTCCTTGTTCTGCTGACGTCACCGACCCATTTGCTCTCTATACTGCAACGTGACCTACGACCACCTCTCCCCCCATCCCTTCTCTCCAAATTAGCATCAACCTTCGCTGATCTCGCGCATATATCTCAAGAGACACCACGTGACCATACCCCCCCCCTCCTCCGTTCCCCCAACTCGCACACACTGTGCCACTAATCTCCTCCTCTTCCCCCTCTATCACCTCTTTCACCCCTATCACAGTATACGTGTTCTTCTTCAAAGAGCACCAGTGATAGGGGCGGCTATAAAGCGGCCGATTTCGTCGCCACCAAACCCCGCCACTGCTGCAGCAACAGTTGCAGTAGCGGTAGCGTGGGACATTATTCTACTTGATAAGCGCATCCTCTACAGTATTCTACCAAAGTACCCCGGGTTTTCGGTGCAGGTTGTGCGCAGAGTTGCTGTTTCATGAAAAAAAGTAGCAGTTGAGTAGGACATTAGCATCCGCGATTAGCGCAATCATATAGTACTGGGGACAGTACCTGCGCTTTCTGTTTAATTGTGCGCCGGGTTGTTGTTTCACCAGCTGCGCGCTTGATTCCACAAGTTGGAAGCCTTTCCGTTCGGGACTGTTAACAGAGATGCAGCATGCGCGAGGGGGGGGGGGTTATAGAGATGCGATGCTTGGAACGACGCTACATAAATCCGTCGCACATGCTGCGCTGAAAAGCAGAAGCGTAGATAATGATCAGCAGAAACAGCAAGGATTGTGTCGCTTATCCCGCACACACTGTGCGCAACTGGACAACTGATAGTACTGCAGAGACACAATCATCTCCGAATAGTGCAACTAGCCCATAAATCGCTCACTCTGATGCAATTCGCGACCGCCCATCGGCCATTTTTCGATCGAGTTCGCTGCGCGACTATAAGAGCGCACTATTCCAGCACAGCGACACCCACTCGCAGACACTTTCCGGCCTTTCCCAGCGCACTCACCTGGAAATTAGTCTACGAGTTCATAAGTCTTAGGGGCCAGGGTCGACTTCAACGTCTCATGGGCGCCCCTTAGAGTTGAGTACTTGTAGACGTATTTCCCGCTGAGCAAGGGTACGGTAGCGGCGGCGCGGTGCCCGCTCATATTCTGTTCACGTGCCGGCGGCGCCGCCCTTGGATATCATGGTGATCAATGGTTATTATCGCGCGCGCATCGCGCCCTCCTCCCGCTGATCTGATCATATGACTCGCGCGCGCGCGATTTCCGTGAGTGCGCGTAGACTTCGATCCGAGCGATCTTGTGACACCCACGAGAGATGATAGGTGATAAGGCTATATATTTTTCGCCGGCGCATCATCAGCGATATTACCAATTCCAATCTCTGACGAAAAATACAGTAACCTACGGTCATGCTGTCTAGTAGTACGATAGTGTATACTAGTAGCCGGCTACATACGCTTTCCAGTGCGATGTTGCATCAGCTGATTTAATGTCACGAGTATCATCACCGTCTCACTCCTTCCCCTCCCTAACCCACACTCCCCCATAAGCAGTTCCCCTGCGGTGCGACTAACCAAGCGGGATACGGTGCTGCTGTTGGTTGCCTACTGTAGAAAATTTTGTCAACCTGTCATTTTTTTTCATCTGACATACGGTAGTATCCAATATCGGCCAACGATGCATATGGCGAACTTTGTCACAGGGGCTCAATATTAAGGTACAGTCACAAGACATGCGCACTTTGCCCGTCTAGGGTGTGCCACGCGCGGGCGCACGTTCCACTCCCTTTTCACTCTATCTCGGAACTTTTTTGTGCGAACTTTATCTTCTCGTCCCTCTTGTTCCTCCCCCACTCACAGTGTGCCAGTTCGATAGCGTTCAATCGCCGCACTTCCTTGTTTTTCGCCGTTTCGAGATTTCGAATTTCGTATTTAACTTGGTGATTTCGCATTCATTGGAAGTTGTAATTTACAGATTACCCACTCAGACTATACAATTTCGCTCGCTGCCCAACTGCAACAAATGCTGTGCGTGTCGCAACCGCCCGTGGGAGACATGACCAAGCGCCCTACTTTCGTAAGCATCTAAAAATATAATTAACTAGCCAATTAAGATCGTTATCTAATTAGCATATTTCCCAGAAGGACCACCTTCGCGAGTACACCTCTTCCGCCGACTACGCCGAGGCTTCGCAGCTCACTGCCAACAATCCCGATTTGCTGCCCATCCACGATGCGATCAGGCATTTAAAGGAGCCGAGGTAGGCAAAAATCAAGCGATCATCGGCCGAAACACAGCAACTTGCTACAAATTTGAACAGAAACTTAATTACAACCTCTAATTTCACAGTATTATAATTAAAAATGTGCATTTTTGTAGTGCAACAGCGCGCCTGCGCCTGTTCTCCTTCCCTCTTGGAACGCCCGTCTTCTGGTTCGCCCTTATCGAGAACAAACTGGAGAGGTGCGGTAGTTGTCTGTTCAAAAGTCACAGATAATTAACGAATTTTAGCTAATTAATTATTAATTAATTCAATTACAGTCCCTTCCTTCTGCTCGTGCGTAACCCCTCCACCGCCTTTGAATCGTCCGCTTTCGAAGGATCACTGGGGCTCTTCCTCTCCGAGGTGAGGCCACTTCCGGAAACCTCGTTTCACTCACCCTCTCGCTGTTCCCAAACCGGAAATGGCAATTACAGGTAGCCGAGAGGCTGCGAGACTCGCGGCCCATCACCACCATCGCCGAGCGCTGTCTCGCCGCCGAGGTACAAAATCTCTGATCGATTCTTGAGGGCTACGGTATCCTGATACACTACGCTATGCGTGATCGCAAAGTGACGTTATTCTTCCTTAGACAGTAGGGGTGTGCGCAATTTGCATCAACAAGTAGTGGGGAGATCGTACTCGCGCCACGTCACTACCGTAATCCCTCCTCTTACTCCGGGGGTGTCTTTGAAAGTGTGTCGAAATGCGCTGAGAGCGAGGCGAAAAGTCGCGCGCAGTCGCTCTCTCACTTTTGTGCGCTCTCTCGCCGCCCGCTGGATTGCTCTCTTTTCGTCCTTCGCCCATTGCGATTGTTAAGAGTGCTGCGATCAAGAGGGAGAGGGGGAAGGAGAGAGAGAGATCATCACCGCATAATAAATCACCGTGGTGCCCGATTTAGAGCGGGTATGAATAGATTGTCGGCACGAAAACAAGTGACGAGACGACAATGACGATTTTTTCGAAAAAAAAAGATTATTTTAGGAAGTTATAAGTTATATTTATGCAAATAAAGTTAATTCAATTCTATAAAAAGCTAATTTCAGCTTGGAAGACTACTGCCCGCCCATCTTCCCTCGCACTCCTCCATTAACAGCAAGCCGTTCAACCTCTTCTACATGACAAACGCCCAGATCGTCAAGCTTAATGAGGTAATTAACACTAATTAGCATAATTAGTGTTCATCGATTGAATTTTGCAGCTGGAAATCTGTCCGCCCTACGGTTACTCGTTCGATGTCGCTACTGACGAGGACGCGGAGGCTATCGCCGAGACCTCGGAGGGCTCGCTCACTGTCGAGGCCGCACGGTGAGATTGCATAGTGATGACGCAATAACTTTTTCGTTCCTACTGTTCAACGTGTAATATACCTTGAAGTTTCCACCGGTTAGTGCGATTGCTTCAATGTTTCTTATATGTTCGATGATAGCTTGAACATCTGAAGACGTGCCTAGCGGTCACAGCGACTACCTAGTGATGACGCAATCCTTCTCTTCCAGTGCCCGCCTCGCCTCCCTGCCCTACGCCCTGATCCGCGGTCCCGGCGGAGTCCCGGTATGCCATGAGTTGTCCTCGCCCGCTGGTGGTCTCACTCACCTCTTCACGCAACCCGACCACCGAAGGATCGGACTCGGCACCCAGGCCGAACTCAAGCTCGCCCAGGACATTGCCAGGTACGGTGGTCTACACATCACCGCTGATCGTCAACTGACTCATTTCAGGAATAACGATACGCCCTTCAAGGCGGTCTGCTCCTACAGTACCTCGGTGCACCGCTCGTCGCTGGAGTCCGCCTTCTGGACGCTGCTGAACAGGAACGGAACTCCCGTCGACTTCATAGTCGAAGAATTTGCGGCTGCATCGTAATCGACAACTGACTTTATTTCTTCTAAATACCGACATTGATGTCCGATTCGAATATTATTTTGAAAATTGCCGCTCCGTGAGCTGTCCTGCTAATATTTGCCCCCAGCTCCACTACATACGCACATTCCATTACTCTTTCCACAATTTGCGATATTTACTCCCCATTGTCAGGTCATTTCCACATAATCCAATATTCAACCCGACCACCGCTCGCCCAATCAGAGTCAGTTGTACTAAGTACACCAAAAACCGCCGCCAAAGTCACCCCCACCCCCCATTTGAATATTGATTTTATCCCAAGAAATATGACGAATGTTAATTATACAAAATTTTAGACTAGATTCATGTAATACCAAACAACTTCATTATGCCGAACTTTCTATATAAACGCAGATAAAGTCATATCTATATATCTTTATCGCAGCAGAAATGCGCAAATACAAGCACGATTAGTTTGTGTGACATACAATTGATACCACTCGAACTTTTCCCGTGATCGCTCGAGATCAGTGCCACTACAATGCTATTAAAGAGGGAGTATCACGAATCTCCTGCTCCATCATTCCTCATCTCCTATGTTTCAACGGCGCGGTCGCTTTCTCCTCGTCCTCCCTTATCCCTCCCTATCATTTTTGAATTCCTGCATTCAGGGTCAGTTTGGCACAGAGCCCAACCCGAATAACTTTGTTCAAACTTATCGGCTGAACATGCGGTTTGCGGGGCTCTTATCTGGGAATCGATTACCATAACCCAACAGTGAGAACTCAGTTGACCAAAAGTTCGTGGGACGACCTTTAACGATGAATGTCGTTCAGCAAAAAACTAATAACTCAGAGGGAAATAAGTCGACGACTCTAGACATATGGGCTGAACAGCAACGACTTTCAAAGTTTAACTGCCTCGCTCCCCTGCGCCTATTAGACTTTGAAGTCATCGCTGGCCAGCATAGACTTATGAAATCGTAGACTTATTTCCCAGTAAGAATGGTAAATTCATTCCTGCAGATTATGATGACTCCATTACCTAACTCTCTATTACATTTATAAAATGATACGATCAAACAAAATGTCGAACTGGGACTTCCTGTGTTTACCGAGACGAGAGAGCGCGCAAAACCGAGAGGGTCGCTCCTGTACGGTAAACAACGGAAGTTCATTATTCGGCTTTTTGGTGTGATCGTATCATATTATAAATGTAATATCCATCTGACAATGCGCAATGCACACTTATCCAATAATCCGGAAATGTAGTCAATGGAATGTTAGTACGCCCATAACAGTAGTGCACATACCATCAAGAACCACATGTCCCTGACATGAGCAGAAATACCAAGATGGAGGGCACTGTGAGTACTGTGGAACGCAATAGTCCCACTCTTCAATATCATTTTTTTTATATTCGCACATTTTTGAATCATGCATGTTGGTGCATACTTGTGGTGTGCGAGTTATAAATAAAAATAGCGCTAGATCACTTACCTTTGAATAAATCTCAGAGATTGTAAGAATGATGAATCATGAGTCATGGAATGAAGGATTAGATCAAATATATATTTAGTCACTGTCAGACCTGGTACACAAAAAAATGCGCTTCTTCTCCTCTCCCGTGATCTCTATCATAAAGTAGAGTTTTAAAAACGATTCCGGACCTCTTCATTTCACACACTCTCTTCACCGGTCTGTTAACGAAATAGCGTGCGAAATGAAGAGATTCGGACTCGTTTTTAAAACTCTATCATAAAGCCAAAAGAATTATTTAGACTGAACACCATGTTCTGATGAGGTAAATAAATAATGAATAAATGTGTGTGGTCTCTGTTTGAACAAACATTGAATAAATATGCGCTTCCTGGCAGTTGATTTGAAAATATATTCGTCTCTACACCGGTGTGCATCCCCAACTTGGTATCGAGCCTAATGTTGAATTCCAAGTTGGTATCAAGCTTGATGCCAACTTGGGGAATTTCATAAGAAATAGTGTGGCAGGGTGAGAGAGCGCAGACAACGAGAGCTTGATACCAACTTGGGGAACGTCAACGTTGGGGAATTTCTGTCTCGTTGTCTGATTCTCTCATTTAGCACACTCTCTCATTTGACACGCTCGTTCCCCAAGTTGGTATCAAGCCTGGGGGCAACTTGATGTTTACTTGATTCCAAGTTGGGGATGCACACCGGTGTAGTTCTCTGGGGCTCTCCACTCCCGTGATCTCCATCTTAATATTTCTTTGGTTCTTTAATGTCAGTTCTTTGCGTGACGTCACGCGACCATCGACTCCCACCGTTCAATTATCAGCCGATCACAGTGCGGAATGCGAAGATGACTCAACACCGTCCCTCGAAAAACAGTGTTTTCGAGTGAAAAGTAACCACTGCATTATCAGCATTCCACCGTCCCTCCCTCCAGAAAGGGGTCAATCGTCATAGACAATGTATTAGCTACTGTCTCTGATCCCTTTCCGGTGGAGTTAAAGGGGTGCGAAATAACATGTGAAGTGTGAATGTATCCGTCCCGATAGGGAATGATAATGAGGGAATCGTGAAAGATAGCTGTGAGCAATGGTAACCGTGAAGAACTATGTCGTAGAATTATGGCGCGAACTTTTTTTTATTTTGTCGAGATTTTATCGAAAGGTTTACGGTGAAAAATATTTAAAGTGAAGAAAAAAATATGAAAATCGTATACTCAAAAACAAAAAAACTACATATTTAGAAAAGAGAAACTGATGTGAAAATAAATTACATACAATTAGCCAACGCAAGCTCCGCCCACTTTTTGTCTTCACGTGAGGCGAGAAGTGTCCCGATCAAATGGCAAGCTTCATTTTGAGCCAAATCCCTCGTTCAAAATCTTATTCGAGAGCTCTCGGTAAACTCTACAAATGAGACCTTGCGCACCGTGTTCTGACAACATTTAGTAGATCAAATATTGGTTGAAAGCTTCGATAGTAGGTGTTTAAAGCACTTCCATTTCATCGGCACAGCTGCGCAACTCTCAGTTTGTGTGGATTAGCTCGAGGGATCTATATCAAGAAAGAAATTTGGATTTTATTAATGCGCAGAATTGCCATTTGAATTTTAAGTATTTTACAAAATCAGCAAAAAAATGCAAACCGTTGGATTTGAACCTGTGACCTTCTGGTTATAAAGACCGTGCTCAACCACCTTAGCCACGGGGAATACGGAAAGAAGCTCTATGCCGCTCTCATGATCAGTCAGAGTTTAGAGATGCAGATAAACTCCGCCCCTTTCTCTCTCGTTACCAATTCATTCAATCGGCGCGAATGGTTATCGAGCTATAGCGCGACTCGGAAACAAGATATCGACAAACAGCAAAAAGGGTGATGTTATTGGGACCTCAGTGGATACTTTGAACATATTTTTCAAACATTTACATAAAATCTGCAACACACCTTGCGGTCCCTACATACAATGAATACATTTAAACAAAATAAGAGAATTTTGAATTATTTAAATTGCGCCATTTAAACTTGCCAGAAAATTGCCAGTGCGCACGTGGTAATCAACATTTCATCCGACGTACATCATCATATTTTCATAATTTTTACATTTACCTACAACTTCCCTTGTTCATTCCCCGTATAAAAGGGCCAGAGAGCCGTCGCTTCTCCATTTCCACTTCTTTTGCTCTCGTCGTGCGGCTGGCTGATGATTTTCTCTCAAGTGAGCTCTCTCCAGATTCCGAGTACCAAACCCTTCACCGAACCCGAGATTCTCAGATCCTAATGGATCTTCAGCCTCTGTAGGATCACATTCCCCCCGCATCACCACACTGTAGTACTTGCGATTTTACCGCACCCAGGGGTTACTGCAGGTCATGAGAAGGAGGCATCGCCGCCTGGTTACTGTGGTCCTTGGTAATTTGACCGTACCCTGTGGTTACTGTACGTCATAAGAATTGGGCATCGCCGCCTGGTTGATGTTGGCTTGGCGGTTCTGACCGCGCCCTAGGGTTACTGTAGGTCATGAGAAGGTGACATTACCGTATGGTTACTGTAATCATTGGAGAATTGACCGCACCCAGGGGTTACTGTAGGTCATGAGAAGGAGGCATCGCCGCCTGGTTACTGTGGTCCTTGGAAATTTGACCGTACCCTGTGGTTACTGTACGTCATAAGAATTGGGCATCGCCGCCTGGTTGATGTTGGCTTGACGGTTCTGACCGCACCCTAGGGTTACTGTAGGTGAAGGGTTAAGAAGGTGACATTACCGTCTGGTTACTGTAGTAATTGGCGATTTGACAGCATCCTGGGGTTACTGTAGGCGACGAGAAGGGCGCATCGCCACATGGTTGCTGTTGGCTTGCCCTTCTGACCGCGCCCTAAGGTTACTGTAGGTAATGGGAAGTTGACGTTACCGTATGGTTACTGTATTTATTGGCGATTTGCATCGTGGGGTTACTGTAGGCCACGCGAAGGGGACATGGCCGCCTGGTTGCTGACGGCTCGGCGGTTCTGAACGCACCCTATGATTACTGTAGGTCATGAAAATATGGCATTGCCGTCTAGTTACTGTATTACTTGAGATTTGACCTTACCCTAGGGTTACTGTAGGTCATGAGAAGGTATCATCACCGTACCTAAGGGTAAACCGTACCCGTAGGGTACAGTAGGATAGCTAGCAGTTTGTCGCAACACTGACAAGTTTCTGTAGCATTCATGGTTGCTAAAATTACTATATTTTTCAGTGATGCTACTCTACATATTCTTTCTGATATTCGTCGTCGGAGTTCAGGGTGGGGGAAATCCTCCCGCAATCACTCCCCCGCCCGCCGATTGCACCACGAATCAATACGTTAGTCACATATTACCATATTCCCAAGATAACTAGCTTTTTTCAGGAATGCTATGCGCAAGAGGATTGTGATGAGGCGAAAAAGCTGGTAAAAGTCGGTGCCGGATTCGACATAACAAAATGCCGTATTCTCTTGAAGTTTCAGTGAGTCAAACTTGTAATTTTAGGGGATATTACTACTTAACCTAAAACGACAAGCCCTGTCTGTCTGTGAGTGAGTGAGTCTGTGAGTCTGTGAATGAGTGAGTCCGTCCCGTCCGTAACTACGGTAACAAGTGCGCTGGGGCGACCGAACGTCCTTGGGTCAGTTTATTGCTGCTATTCAGCGCTTACGCGAGCAATTGGTATCGCATAGCCATGGAGGCTCGGGACGATACGGACAAGATTGAATTCAAATATAATTATGATTTTACAAAACCCGTGGTTGTTACGTGCTCATTAGCGATCAATAAAAAGAAAGCATCTTACCAACTCGAGACTAATACTCCAACTGGTAGCGTTTGAACACTTGAATATTAAATTTATTTTTTTAATTCCAGAGATCGAATTGGGAGATCATTCTGGAAAGTTAAAGTGTGAATTCGACGTCGACTTTCAATTGCCCCTTGAATTTGTTCGAAATTTAATTACATCTTTAATATTATACTAAGCGAAAGTTTCTGAAAACAAAAATTAACCATGCATATGAGAGGTTATCTGAATGGGTCGACACATTCTTGGCGCAGGGCTAAATTTACAATGCGTTACTATTATGAGAGGTATCACGAGAGATCGTATGTAAAATAGGCCTTTGCGGAACAATTTTCAAAAAAATATTTTTGATTCCGACCAAACTTTTATATTAGACTACCCAGCTGACGAGAATTCGATTAATCCTGGTCCCAGGTCCAGAGCCGGCTTTTAGGAAATCTCCGGCTCCAATTACGGAATCATTATAACTCAGCTCAAAAGTGAGCTAGAATGCTGTGGTTGGGCTCAAAATGTTCATAAAAATCGGGCAAACAAATTTTGTGTTGGAAACGAGTTTGGTAATCGCTAACTGAAAAAGTTCTGACCGAAAAAGTAAATTTCGAGCTTTTCAAAAAAAAATTAAGATATCGAAAACGCGAAAAGTCGCACTTTTTTATTGCAGAATATAAAAGGGCTCTTGGAATACGTCTCGGAAAAAAGTGGTGTGCGCCTTTCTGATGTTTCACCAAATTATCCTCTTCGGCTACGCGCGGAACGGCATAATACGATAGAACAACACCACTTATATTTGTAATAACCAGGCTATAAATTAATGTGTCATATGAGAGGAATCGCGAGAAACTCGACCATGGCCAGGACGTAGAAATTTTTATTTTTTGACTTGGCTGAAAATTTTACCTAAGGTATTTCAACACCTCCTCTATCGATTGGCGTTGGCAGAATTTTGATAAAAAATTTCGCAATCGTGTGAAACATATCCAAACCTGGAGTCTTCGGTGTTTTTCGCCGAAAGGACAAAGTTTGATAAATCATAACTCTGTTCAAAATAAAGATAGAGAATTGTGGTTTTGTTGGTTAGATAGAGAATACAGTTGGCTACTGGTAGGGCCGTGTCAACTCATTCCTGGGGGACGCATTGGCGCGGAGCGGTCGTTTTCATGAAAAATGTTATAAGTCACGTTAAAATTAAATGCGGTCTTAGGTTCTTTGTTGGTGCTAATGAGCACGGCAGTTACTCACTATAACCGAGAAATGGGCCAAATCGGCCCATGCATGGAAATTGCGCTAAGGTGAACTTTTTTTTGTTCAAAATTTTTTTCTCTTGCTGCGACAATCAGTGATATTTGCGGTGAAAATATTTGCAAATATTCTAAAAACACGATTAAGCTTGTTATAGAGGGTTTTTAAAGCGAACTTTTTGAGAATTTTTTTTTGAAAAATTTCAGGGCTGATTTTAACTTTTGATTAAACTGTACTTTTGTGAAGTCCTATTTTGTACTAATGTTCCCATAATCAATATTTATGATGATAGGGTGAAGAATTGTGCATCTAACTATAGATACTAAATGCTTATTGCATTTTCAGCACTCGTTATGAGATGATCGGTTTCATATTTTGCAGCGGTTCGCATGTCTGCCAAACTTCCTTAGAAATTAACTCAACATAGAGCAATTAGTCAAATGACTGTGAGTCCCTATTTCTTCCTTGTAGGCACCTACAACAACTATATTTTTCAATATTTGTCTGAAAGCCTTTTGCAAAATACGTCCACTTTTTCACACATATCTCAGAAAGCTGGATCTCTACCGAATCCTGGCGTAGGTCAAATTGTTTGGAAAATTTCTATGAATCATTTTCTTGTTGATAGTATACAAATCTATGGATGATTTGATCTCTTAAAAAATCGAAGACTCAAAATTGCTCAAATTTCTGAACAAAAAAAATAATTCTGAGGATATTTGAAACGCTTCTAGTGAAATATTGCCCACATTCATTTTCCTATACCTAAAGAAGAACTATGGAACTAATAACTTTAACTTATGAAAACAATTTTTTTTTTGAAAAATACCATGACCCCGGGTTCACGGTGAAAAATTATTTTTGGACCATGACCCCGGGTTCATGGTATTTTTCAAAAAACAAATTTATTCATAAGTTTAAGTTATTAGTTTCATAGTTCTTCTTTAGGTATATGAAAATGAATGTGGGTAATATTTCGCTTGAAACGTTTCAGAAATCCTCAGAACAATTTTTTTTTTGTTCAGAAATTTGAGCAATTTTGAGTCTTCGATTTTTTATGACATCAAATCATCCATAGATTTGTATACTATCAACAAGAAAATGATTCAATGGAATTCTCCAAACAAACCTGCGCCAGGATTCGGTAGAGATCCAAAAAAAAATGTGTGAAAAAGTGGACGTATTTTCGCAAAATACGATATTGACTCTTTGAGAAGGCTTTCAGACGAATATTGGAAAACATAGTTGCTGTAGTTGCCCACAATGAAGAAATAGGGACTCACAGTCATTTGACTAATTGCTCTTCGCATGTTGAGTTAATTTCTAAGGAAGTTTGGCAGACATGCTGAGTGCTGAGAACATAACGAGTGCTGAAAATGCAATAAGCATTTAGTATCTATAGTTAGATGCACAATTCTTCACCCTAGCATCATAAATATTGATTATGGGAACATTAATACAAAATAGGACTTTACAAAAGTACAGTTTAGTCAAAAGTTAAAATCAGCCCTGAAATTTTTCAAAAAAAATTTCTCAAAAAGTTCGCTTTAAAAACCCTCTATAACAAGCTTAATCGTGTTTTTAGAATATTTGCAAATATTTTCACCACAAATATCACTGATTGTCGCAGAAAGAGAAAAAAATTTTGAACAAAAAAAGTTCACCTTAGCGCAATTCCCATTCATGGGCCGATTTGGCCCATTTCTCGGTTATAGCGAGTAACTGCCGTGCTCATTAGGACCGACAAAGAACCTAAGACCGCATTTAATTTTATCGTGACATAACATTTTTCATGAAACCGACCGCTCCGCGCCAATGCGTCACCCAGGAATGAGTTGACACGGCCCTACCAGTAGCCAACTGTATTCTCTATCTAACCAACAAAACCACAATTCTCTATCTTTATTTTGAACAGTGTTATGATTTATCAAACTTTGTCCTTTCGGCGAAAAACACCGAAGACTCCAGGTTTGGATATGCTTCACACGATTGCGAAATTTTTTATCAAAATTCTGCCAACGCCAATCGATAGAGGAGGTGTTTAAATACCTTAGGTAAATTTTCGGCCAAATCAAAAAATAAAAATTTCTACGTCCTGGCCATGGTCGAGTTTCTCGCGATTCCTCTCATATGAGGAATACGAATACACTAAAAAGAAAGTTCAAAAACGCGTTTATGCCTCAGGTGATGAAACCACGCAATGATGATGTCACTATCGAGTTTCGCCAATTCGAACCGACTCACTTTATACTGTGCATTAATGGATTCCTTACCTAAATACAAGTATTTTTTTGGTTACGAAATTTTTTGATTTGAGCCGATCCTAACAAGTTATTCAGCGAAATGTGTTTTTCAGCGTTTCATTTAATTTTCATTAAACGTTTCTTTTACATATATTTTGTATAATAATTATTTTACATATATTTTGTATAATAATTCAACAATTAAAAATATTTTTTTTTTTTTTTACGAGAAACTTATTAATGAAAATTAAATGAAACGCTGAAAAACACTTTTCGCTGAATAACTTGTTAGGATCGGCTCCAATCAAAAAATTTCGTAACCAAAAAAATACTTGTATTTAGGTAAGGAATCCATTAATGCACAGTATAAAGTGAATCGGTTCGAATTGGCGAAACTCGATAGTGACGTCATCATTGCGTGTTTTCATCGCCTGAAGCGATGAGGCGATGAAAACACGCAATGATGAACGCGTTTTTAAAACTTTCTTTTTAGTGTATACGTATTCCTCACATGACACATTAACTTATAACATGGTTATTAACGCATTGTAAATTTAGCCCTGTGCCAAGTTTCTGAACAAATATGTCGATCCACTGAGATAACCTCTCAGATTAGATTTAGCTAATTAACAGTAATACTGAAAGCGTAGTGAGATTTTTGGACGATTATTATATAAGTTCATAAAACTTATAAAAAAACTTTTCTAAAACAAGTTTCTCACGTCGCTGAATTCTTTTCTTGCGATTCCATTCTTTTTTTGATTCCACTGTAATTAATTTTTGAAGTATTTCGATATTACGCCTAAAACTTTCTCCAAGCATACTCAAACGTGCGTAACGCTACTTAAAAGAATGCTACTTAAAAGAGTACAAGGACCACTTCATAATTGCGAAAAAAATGCAACAATTTTCCCGCGGCGTGGGATAGGTTAATTTAGGTAATGTACGAAAAACATGCTACGGGACTAGAGTACAGTACGAAAGTTTAGCATCAAATTTCAAATCGTCGTAACTTCGTGATTCGTAATTCGTAGTAAAATTGAGATAGAGACCTACAGTTTGGAGCATTAGATAGCAAAAAAAAACACATGATTATTTCGAAATAGTCCACGATTTTCACTCTGCATGATTTCATTCTCGACATTCCGATTGCCGAGGTGCGGTCGCAAAATGTATTCCACTTACATAGATTTGAGATAATAGCTCATACACGTATGTCCATTGCTGCATATTACAAATTTATAATACTACGTTCCACTTCAACTACTACCTGTGGTGTGCTTACTGTCTGCTTCTCTCGCTTTTGCATGCTCTCTCGCCCTCGTTTCTGCCGTTTATCAGCGGAACGTTTTAACATTTCGGACGAGTGTTTGTAAATTTGTAATACATTCCTCTAGGTGAGCCAGTTGTCTTTTTTTCGGTTAAATAGCTCACATCACTATTTCCCGGCACCACAACAAATTTGATCGTTTATTTCGCAGTTATGTAGTGCTACAGGTCTCAAATTTGGCAGAAATTATGAGCAGTACAGTAGAGCACCTTCATGCGAAATTTGACTTTGATCAATCTCATTTCGAAATTTTGAAATATTTCGATCTTCGATTTTCGCTCTATCAGAACTTGCCCCTACATAGAGCTAAAAATCTGCATTTTTGCCATGCAGTGCAAGATGTATGAAGTTACGTAGCTGTAGAAATTTATGAAATCTATGTATGAGTAGAATTTATTTTGCGACCGCACCACAGCAATCGGAATGTCGAGAATGAAATCATGCAGAGCGATCATCATGGACAATTTCGAAATAATCTTTTGTTTATTTGCTATATAATGTTCCAAACTGCAGCACACCATGTCATTCGGCTGAAGAGGGGGCGTCGGAGCGGTCAACATGAGGCCATTTTAGGCATAAATAAATTCATAACTAAATTCTAAGATCAAAATCGAAAAATCGGCTTTCGTAACTTTGTTTGGAATTGATCAATTTATATTGTGCAAATAAATCGTATAATTATTAACATTTCCCTAAGAGGAGATACAATTTATAATTTTCATTTGATATCTCCTCTTCGGGGAGTAAAGCTATAATCATTCAAATTTCAGAGAATTTGGGTAAGGCAGTTCCAACCGATTTTTCGATTTCGATCTTAGAATTTAGTTATAAGTTTATTTATGCTTAAATTGGCCTCATTTTAACCACTCCCCTCTTCCCCCGAATGACATGGTGTGTGCAGGTCTCTGTCTTAATTTTAAAAGAAGTAATGACGATTTAAAATTTGGTGCAAAACTTTTGTACGGTACTGTAGAAGGATACGGTAGAAGGTACGGTAGAAGGATCTAATGTTACGATTTAAGCACATCAACAAGGAACTTCAGTTGACCAGTGCTCATGCTATTATGAGCCTACAAGGTACTCCTAAAAAAACCAGAAAATCTGACCTCGTTATTGAAAGTAAGAATATATTTTGTTCTATGGCGTGTATCAATGCGTGTTTAGTTTTTTGTAAGCCGAGTGCTCTTCTTGATCTTCGAGATGCACTGGAGTCTGACAAGAATTACGAGAAGGTTATTACAAATTTAAAATACTACGTTTCACTTCAAGTACTACCTGCGGTGTGCACACTGTCTGCTTCTCTCGTTTTCGCATGCTCTCTCGCCCTCGTTTCTGTCGTTTATGAGCGGATGTCGGATGTCGTTACGTTTATGTCGTTTATGAGAATATTTCGAACGAGTATTTATAAATTTGTAATAGTCATTCTGATTCGTAAGTATCGCACTTAGCGCATACATGCATGCTTACAAGTTACTGCGCTGCCATCATTTTACAAAGTTGCACCAAATGAGCCGGTATTGCTTGTATGAGTTGGTATTCGGTACGAAATTGCTCGAACAAAATACTAATCCGGCTACGTTACCCATGGACGCGCTACGGGAACTTTCGCTTCGGGATCACCATTTTACAAAGTTGTTCGAATCGAGTCGCGATTGCTTGTATGAGTTGGTATTCGGTACGACATTGCTCAAAAGATATACGGCACATCGCCTACTGTACCGCGGGTTACGGTAGCTTTCGCTGTAAGACCACCATTTTACAAAGTTGTTCAAATCGAGTCGCGATTGCTTGTATGAATTAGTATTCGGCACGACATTTCTCAAAAGGTATACTGTTGTCCGGCTACCGTACCCAACGCTACAGTAGCGATGGTTGACGAGGAATATTTGTCGAAGTTGCATCAAACGAGTATTCTCCCCCGAAATAACAATTCCGTGCGCGTACATGTGCAACTTTGAGACCACCACCATTTTACAAAGTTGTTCAAATCGAGTCGCGATTGCTTGTATGAGTTGGTATTCGGTCTCAAAGTTGCACACTCTTTTTTCGTATGTTTTATTTTGCAACTATTTTTTAGTCCAAATACTTGGATACAAACATTTTTCTCTTTCATCACCATTGCTGCAATTTCTATTGTCCTTCCTGAGGGTTGTTCACTCTATTCCTTCTCGTTGTTATTAATATCACTCATTTCAGCTTCATTACGAATTCGGAAAATTGCATTGCGGGCAGCCGAATATATATAAGACAATAGAGTATGATTGTTCTTTTTGAAATCATTGAAACATAAGATATAAATTTTAAAACATACATGAAATAGGCTACTGAAGTGTGCGCTCTCTTTTTATTCCATCGGTGTTTTCACATGCTCTATAACTTACATTTTTTTCCGAAGTTTGTGAATTTTGTATTTCTTTAGGTATCGTAAGGAGGGTGATCCCACCTATAAGAAGCTGAAAGAAATTTCTTGCACGAGAAGCGACGCGAATGATAATGATAACGATAACAAGAAACATAGATATAAGCTGATTCTGGATGGCACCATCAACGAAATTTTTCTGGAAGAAGAAATTGACGTTCGATGCGTTGAAGATGGTTAATTTTTTTTATTTCTTTATTTTCTTGACTAGCACGCTACGCACCGTAAATAGTCATTCTCATCAATTGCTATACGTGTGTGTACACATCATTCCACAGGCCGCTCAACCTTACAGAAAGGCCTTTGGAGTAAGAGAGTGTGTGAAATCGAGAGGGACTCTCTCACTTTTGCATACTCTCTCGTCCTAACCCTGTTCTGTAGGCTTGGAATCATGTGTGTAGGACATTCGTCTCGGTCCGAGTCGAATGACCTACCTATCACCCGGCTACGACCACACTTTCACTTAAAACAGTAATTTCGAAGATCCTCTTAATATCCCCAGTGATATACACCCCTCTAACCCATTTGTTCTCCATCCCAACCCTCTTTCCTGCTCCTGGGTTCCCTTCGGAGGGGTGCCAATATGGCCACGGCATTTCGGCAACTGAGTATTTCAAACTCGAATAACTTTTTTTCTTCAAAATCAACCCCTTGGGATAATAGAAGTAGTATATTGGTCAGAATCGGCAGGGCTTTCGAAATGGCCAATTAGAATTTCGACTAATTAGCTAATTAACTAATTAGGGGAAATTTCAAACGCGCCAGAGAATCATATTTTAATCAGAGCTTAAAAGCACCATAATCGATCGGGGTGAGTGTATTGATAGCGGGGAAGAAATAGTTCAAAGATTGTTCGAGTTTGCGTTATGTTTGGTTATAGTATACCCAGAATGAATATACTTACTATTGAGTATATTCTATACTGAGATATGACACCGAGTATATGATATACTCAATATTGAGTATGTTCTCTCGTTTTCGCACGCTCTCTCGACGCGCGAATATACTCAATATTGAGTATATCATATACTCGATGTCTCATCTTAGTATATTCATTCTCTGTGTATGCTTATGAACCGTTGCGTAATGCCGTTGCCGGATTGTCACTAGAGTGCGAAATGTGAGACCACGGCCTCTTCATTTCGCACACTCTCTAGACCGGTCGATAGGTGAGAGAGTGTGTGAAATGAAGATACCGTGGTCTCACATTTCGCACTCTAATTGTCACCCCTCCTTCCCTTCTATTCCGCGCGCGCACCCTTCTGCGCGATCTTTCACTTCACTCCCTTCCCGCCCACAATGAAATGACTAGGGTTCCTGGTTTCAGGCGGTGAATATTCGACCTAAAACCTCTTCCCTTTATTTCTCCCCACACCGAGTCCACCTATAGGTCGAAGTGAAAATGGGGGGAATAGGTTTTGTGTCACCAGATTGCAATTTCTCTCCTGACACCTTCACTTTTGTGTTCTTTCTTGGCGCTGAGCGGTGCATTTCAACCGCTCCGAATCAACAAAATGAGAGCGACTCAGTGAATAGAATGGAGTTTCAGGTGAACAAAACCTCTTTCTAAAATTTTATTTATTTTATTTTAAAAAAAACTTTCATCTGATCAGGTTGATCCCACCGCTAAGAATGAACAATCAGGTGAAATTGCACAAAACCAGGAACCCTAGGAATGACTTCTCCGTGATGCAATGGGGTTGCGTCATCTAAAAGATTGATTTTTTCAGCCGAATTATTTTGCGACTACAATCTGAAGTACACGCAGGGTAAACAACAACTGAACATGCAGAAACCAGACACCACAGCACGGACAAAAGGAAAAATCGAGGTATGTTTTGCCTAATCCATGTTCTTTTTGTAACAATTTGTCCAGTGTCCCCCTACTCATCCCTTCTTCGTCATGAAAGGACGGCTTCCTGTTAGAAATGCGGAGATAAAATGCCGTAACCACTTTGGACATCTGAGGTGGACGTACAATGGTGCTGTCCTCTCTGATACTGGCCCCGAAGTATATTGCGTTGAACACCGTAAGTTCCTATAAATCTGCAGCGATCGAATGTCTAATTAGAATGTAATAAAATATCTAAATATCATTATAATTAACAATTTACAGTCGATTGCCACGTCATGAATAAGATTCCGAGATCGAACTTGAAAGGAAGTTTCATGGTACATTTAATAAATGAATTTTAAATTTTGAACAAATTCCTGCCTACATGCCAGAGTGGAGGAGTGCTCAAGTTTTTTTTTATTATCAAAATTTGCTCAAATTAGTGGCGAGGAATAGTCGGACCCTCTCCATTCTACACGCTCTTTCATTGGTCAGACGGTGAGAGAGAGCATGTGAAATGGAGAGATCCAAAAATTGAGTCTCTACCTTCTCTGGGAGCCGAGATAATCAATATAAAAACAGAAAGTGCAGGAATTCAAATATTCGATCTTTTGTCGATCTTTTGGTTGGAATTTTCAACAGGCAAAAGATCACATCTCCGATCTTTTCCTCGATTTTTAACATCACATTAGTGGCCCACTGCAGAGTGCTGGAGGGAAGGCACGATTGGAAGCCAGCGAAAAGCGATGATAACGTCGATTCTGTGGAATGCGATCGTTCAAGTGGAATATATAACTATCGGGTCAAGGGAAAACCAAACAAGCACGATGTTTCCGCAAGCACGATTTTCGGATGTTTTTGTCAGTTCTTTTAAAAGTTGCTGTTTGATCATTTCAAAGATTAGTTTGATTACTGTTGCCAATTCAAAATCAAATATGCAACTACTATCATTTCCTTTTCCTATATTGGTGGCCATTTTTGGAGCAGCAAGTCCCCATTATTGCAAATTTTTACTTTAGCTTATTTTAAACAAACTCTTTAAAAGCAGTTTTAGATGAACCGGGCACCAAAGCGGCACAGAGGGAAAACGCTGCCAACAATTTGGCGATTGGTGTAGTTGCAGCAATCGTTATTGTCGGCCTACTCGTCTTATCAATACGTAAGTGTAGTAGGAACGAACTTTTTTGTTGAAACACACAATGTGGGTGAACAATTGTTTTGAAGGAACACGTTTTGACCCTCGAAACCTCTCTATAAATACGCGGGAGGATGAATTTAGTAAGAATCAATTCAGATCTGACCAGTTTAATGGGACTTGCACTATAGTCCGGACCAGTTTTATGCGATTTCCGACCAGTTTATATATTCCTCCACTTATAGGAAATGATTGTGTCTGTCTGTCTGTCTGCCTGTATGTTTTTTTTGTTGCAGCGTGACGGACATTTTTCCATTTTCGCCATAAATCGCTTCAAATTTGCGCAATCTTCTCAGAACCTTTTGCATATGATAACTGCTCAGAAAACATTTCAAAATTTTAATATAAAAATCCGCTAATTTCATAGTCAAGTGGATAACGCGTCAGACTTTGAATCCGAGACCCCCAGGTTCGACCCCCGCCGCGGGCAAACCTTTTGCCGAATTTTTCGCAAGTGCCAGAATGCGCCCTGACACGTTTTTGAGTATCTTGAAACACGTTTTCACCTGTTTTGCCGAGTTTTATCCTGAAAAATCGAAAATTTCGAAAAGTGTCCAATTGATGCGCAGAGCGTAGTGGATCACAGGAAAAGTGGTTTGCGATGTCAGAAACGTGTCTGAACGTGTTCTAACATGTTTTAACGTGAAAAATTGAAAATTTCAAAAAGTTCCCAAATGAACCGGGGAGCGTGGAGAATCGCGGGAAAAGTGTTTTGCGATGTCAGAAACGTGTCTGGACTTGTTCTAACATGTTTTAACGTGGACCCTGACCCCTTTCTGGAGGCTCGGAGTCGTGTTTCGGGAAGCTTTATAAAGTGCCTCAAAATCGCTCTATCTTCTCGGATGCTTTTGCATACGACAACAGACCAAAATCCCCTTCAAATTTTACAAAATGTAATTGACCAAATCCATAGCCAAGTGGGTTACGCGCTTGAACACGCCCGGAAAATCAACATACGGTATCCTGCGTTTCGTTTGAGAAAGGCTCGTTAGGCTGAGAGCGATCGACAAAAGTTGCCACGGAGCCACAAAGTGGCGTAGTGGCACTTTTTTCGATCGCTCTCAGCCTCACGAGCCTTTTGCAACGGAATAAGCCAGTACTCTTTCTAGCGATTAAGATCCCCCAACATCCTAAGCTCTCCCTGGACCGTACTTGGAGCCGGCTACCGAGGTCCCCCTGGACCGTACCTGAAGCAAGCTACCGAGGTCCTCCTGGACCGAACCTGCAGAACTATGCATAGAGCGTAGTGTACGCATAGAGCGTAGTGTATTTAACCTCAATACATCCCTGCTAGTTTCGCAATAAGCCGCATTGTGGGTGGGACGAAAATGTATGATCGAATCTATAAAAAAACGAAAAAAATGGGAGCAGCAAAGGATTGGAGTCCACAACATGCAAGAGAGTTTGACATTCCCCAGTGGAACACAATTTTAAACATTTTCTCTTAACACTTTCATAATAAAAATGGCAATTGCGACATAATTGCGATCCGGTGTAGAAACACTCCACCCACCCGGGAAGGGGAGGGGCAGGATTGGGAGGTACTCAATTCGCGTGGCCACGTCCGTTCCGTCTTTTATCAATGAGCTGACGTAAAAAATGTGAAACAGCTTGATAACCCAAATCCATCATAACGTCAAGATAAATCCACATCCCACCCATAATCACCCCTTGGAGAATAAAGATTAAAGATTAAAGATCAAAGATTAAAGATTATAAATTGCAGCCATTATTGGCGGAATGCTCTATTTCCGCCGCCGCCGCAACTCGAAGCTGATAGAGCGACTGAAGAGGCCGGAGCAGAACAATTCGGAGGAATACGAGATCACTGTTGTTCCTCCCAACGGAGCCGCGAACGAGCCCGCCGATGCCGCCACGCCTACAGACTCCGTTAAACCAACGGACTCCGTCAAACCTTCCGACTCTGTTAAAGCTACAGACTCGAAAAATCCTGCTGATTCGAAAAATCCGGCAGCACCGAAAAAGAAGGTGAGCGGCGTATTATGAATTCACAAACACTCATCCAAAATAATAAAACGTTCCGCTCACAAACAACAGATACGGCTGTGAGTGAGCAAGGCAAGAAACGCGCCGTGGTATAGAAAGAGAGTGTACGCGCCAGTATTCCTTCTCATGATCGTATCATTTTAAATGTGTAATTAATATAAACAAAATTTTGTAGACTGACGATGACGACCTTCTCGCCAACGATTATCTGCAGAAGAAAAAGGAGGAAGCATTGGTAAGAGGGAGAGAGGACTGCCATCGTGTCTGTACCACCATGACATTGATGGTGGTTGGGGAACCAGAGAGAAATTTAGATTTCTAACTCTTTTTTTTGTTTAAACCTAAACTCTAAACCCTGTTTGGCCGCCCATACGTACACTCACAAAACGAATTACTAACTCGCGTGTTAAAATTAGTTTAAATTACTTACAATCAGTACAGTATCAGTACAGATACACAGTGCGTTTTCAGTACGTGCACTGGGCAGTACATCTGTGTATCGATACACTCGAAAAATCGAGAGTGGTGTGCTGAAATGCACTGTAGTACATGCGC